>CM029928.1:0-4800000 GCA_017639245.1 Myiopsitta monachus
GATTCAAATGGCTGTGGGAAGAGAAAGCAAGGAGCGAGTGCAATGTAGGTGGCGCTGTTGCAAAGCTTACTGTTTGCAGAAGAGGTCCAGCAGCACCTTTCAGTCCTGGCTCTTCTTCTGTGGGAGCAGAGGCCAATAATTCATGCGCTACATACTCAGCCTCTGAATGGCAGGGAGCGGGCACCACAGGTGTATTCAAATGGCTGTGAGAAGAGAAAGCAAGGAGCGAGTGCAATGTAGGTGGCTCTGTTGCAAAGCTTACTGTTTGCAGAAGAGGTCCAGCAGCACCTTTCAGTCCTGGCTCTTCTTATGTGGGAGCAGAGGTTAATAATTCTTGCACTACATACTCGGCTTCAGGACGGCATTGAGCGGGCACCACAGGTGTATTCAAATGGCTGTGGGAAGAGAAAGCAAGGAGTGACTGCAATGTAGGTGTCGCTGTTGCAAATCTTACTGTTTGCAGAACAGGTCCAGCAGCACCTTTCAGTCCTGGCTCTTCTTATGTGGAAGCAGAGGTCAATAATTCTTGCGCTACATACTCGGCTTCAGGACAGCATTGAGCGGGCACCACAGGTGTATTCAAATGCCTGTGGGAAGAGAAAGCAAGGAGTAACTGCAATGTAGGTGGCGCTGTTGCAAAGCTTCCTGTTTGCAGAAGAGGTCCAGCAGCACCTTTCAGTCCTGGCTCATCTTCTGTGGGAGCAGAGGTCAATAATTGGTGTGCTACATACTCAGCCTCTGAATGGCAGGGAGCGGGCACCACAGCTGTATTCAAATGCCTGTGAGAAGAGAAAGCAAGGAGCGAGTGCAATGTAGGTGGCGCTGTTGCAAAGCTTACTGTTTGCAGAAGAGGTCCAGCAGCACCTTTCAGTCCTGGCTCTTCGTCTGTGGGAGCAGAGGTCAATAATGCTTGCGCTACATACTCGGCTTCAGGACGGCTGGGAGCAGGCACCACAGGTGGATTCAAATGGCTGTGGGAAGAGAAAGCAAGGAGTGACTGCAATGTAGGTGGCGCTGTTGCAAAGCTTACTGTTTGCAGAAGAGGTCCAGCAGCACCTTTCAGTCCTGGCTCTTCGTATGTGGGAGCACAGGTCAGTAATTCGTGCGCTACATACTCAGCCCCTGAATGGCAGGGAGCGGGCACCACAGGTGTATTCAAATGGCTGTGGGAAGAGAAAGCAAGGAGCGAGTGCAATGTAGGTGGCTCTGTTGCAAAGCTTACTGTTTGCAGAAGAGGTCCAGCAGCACCTTTCAGTCCTGGCTCTTCGTCTGAGGGAGCACAGGTCAGTAATTCGTACGCTACATACTCAGCCTCTGAATGGCAGGGAGCGGGCACCACAGGTGTATTCAAATGGCTGTGGGAAGAGAAAGCAAGGAGCGAGTGCAATGTAGGTGGCGCTGTTGCAAAGCTTACTGTTTGCAGAAGAGGTCCAGCAGCACCTTTCAGTCCTGGCTCTTTGTCTGTGGGAGCAGAGGCCAATAATTCGTGCGCTACATACTCAGCCTCTGAATGGCAGGGAGCGGGCACCACAGGTGTATTCAAATGGCTGTGGGAAGAGAAAGCAAGGAGCGAGTGCAATGTAGGTGGCGCTGTTGCAAAGCTTACTGTTTGCAGCAGAGGTCCAGCAACCCCTTTCAGTCCTGGCTCTTCGCCTGTGGAAGCAGAGGTCAATAATTCTTGCGCTACATACTCGGCTTCAGGACGGCTGGGAGCGGGCACCACAGGTGGATTCATATGGCTGTGGGAAGAGAAAGCAAGGAGTGACTGCAATGTAGGTGGCGCTGTTGCAAAGCTTACTGTTTGCAGAAGAGATCCAGCAGCACCTTTCACTCCTGGCTCTTCGTCTGTGGGAGCAGAGGTCAATAATTCTTGCGCTACATACTCAGCCTCTGAATGGCAGTTAGCGGGCACCACAGCTGTATTCAAATGCCTGTGAGAAGAGAAAGCAAGGAGCGAGTGCAATGTAGGTGGCTCTGTTGCAAAGCTTACTGTTTGCAGAAGAGGTCCAGCAGCACCTTTCAGTCCTGGCTCTTCGTCTGTCGGAGCAGAGTCCAATCATTCGCATGCTACATACTCGGCTTCAGGAGGTTTGGGAGCGGGCACCACAGCTGTATTCAAATGTCTGTGGGAAGAGAAAGCAAGGAGTGACTGCAATGTAGGTGGCGCTGTTGCAAAGCTTACTGTTTGCAGCAGAGGTCCAGCAACCCCTTTCAGTCCTGGCTCTTCGTCTGTGGGAGCAGAGGTCAATAATTCTTGCTCTACATACTCGGCTTCAGGACGGCTGGGAGCGGGTACCACATTTGGATTCAAATGGCTGTGGGAAGAGAAAGCAAGGAGCGAGTGCAATGTAGGTGGCGCTGTTGCAAAGCTTACTGTTTGCAGAAGAGGTCCAGCAGCACTTTTCAGTCCTGGCTCTTCTTCTGTGGGAGCAGAGGTCAATAATTCGTGTGCTACATACTCAGCCTCTGAATGGCAGGGATCGGGCACCTCAGGTGTATTCAAATGCCTGTGAGAAGAGAAAGCAAGGAGCGAGTGCAATGTAGGTGGCGCTGTTGCAAAGCTTACTGTGTGCAAAAGAGGCCCAGCAGCAACTTTCAGTCCTGGCATATTGTCTGCGGGAGCAGAATCCAATCATTCCTTTTCTACATACTCGGCTTCAGGACGGCATTGAGCGGGCACCACAGCTGTATTCAAATGTCTGTGAGAAGAGAAAACAAGTAGTGACTGCAATGTAGGTGGCGCTGTTGCAAAGCTTACTGTTTGCAGAAGAGGTCCAGCAGCACCTTTCAGTCCTGGCTCTTCGTCTGTGGGAGCACAGGTCAGTAATTCTTGCGCTACATACTCGGCTTCAAGACGGCTGGCTGCAGGCACCACAGGTGTATTCAAATGCTTGCGGGAAGAGAAAGCAAGGAGCGAGGGCAATCTAGGTGGCGCTGTTGCAAAGCTTACTGTTTGCAGAAGAGGTCCAGAAGCACCTTTCAGTCCTGGCTCTTCTTCTGAGGAAGCAGAGGTCAATAATTCTTTCTCTACGTACCCGGCTTCAGGACGGCTGGGAGCGGGCACCATAGGTGTATTCAAATGTCTATAAGAAGAGAAAGCAAGGAGCGAGTGCAATGTAGGTGGCGCTGTTGCAAAGCTTACTGTTTGCAGTAGAGGTCCAGCAGCAACCCCTTTCAGTCCTGGCTCTTCGTCTGCGGAAGCAGAGGTCAATAATTCTTGCGCTACATACTCGGCTTCAGGACGACTGGGAACGGGCACCGCAGGTGGATTCATATGGCTGTGGGAAGAGAAAGCAAGGAGTGACTGCAATCTAGGTGGCGCTGTTGCAAAGCTTACTGTTTGCAGAAGAGGTCCAGCAGCACCTTTCAGTCCTGGCTCTTCGTCTGTGGAAGCAGAAGTCAATAATTCTTGCTCTACATACTCGGCTTCAGGACGGCTGGGAGCGGGCACCACAGGTGTATTCAAATGGCTGTGGGAAGAGAAAGCAAGGAGCGAGTGCAATGTAGGTGGCGCTGTTGCAAAGCTTACTGTTTGCAGAAGAGATCCGGCAGCACCTTTCAGTCCTGGCTCTTCGTCTGTGGGAGCAGAGGTCAGTAATTCTTGCGCTATATACTTTGCTTCAGGATGGCTGGGAGAGGGCACCACAGGTGTATTCAAATGCCTGTGAGAAGAGAAAGCAAGGAGCGAGTGCAATGTAGGTGGCGCTGTTGCAAAGCTTACTGTTTGCAGCAGAGGTCCAGCAACCCCTTTCAGTCCTGGCTCTTCGTCTGTGGGAGCAGAGATCAATAATTCTTGCGCTAAATACTCAGCCTCTGAATGGCAGTTAGCGGGCAACACAGCTGTATTCAAATGCCTGTGAGAAGAGAAAGCAAGGAGCGAGTGTAATGTAGGTGGTGCTGTTGCAAAGCTTACTGTTTGCAGAACAGGTCCAGCAGCACCTTTCAGTCCTGGCTCTTCATCTGTGGGAGCAGAGTCCAATCATTTGCATGCTACATACTCGGCTTCAGGACGGCTGGGAGCGGGAACCACATTTGGATTCAAATGGCTGTGGGAAGAGAAAGCAAGGAGCGAGTGCAATGTAGGTGGCGCTGTTGCAAAGCTTACTGTTTGCAGAAGAGGTCCAGCAGCACCTTTCAGTCCTGGCTCTTCTTCTGTGGGAGCAGAGGTCAATAATTCGTGTGCTACATACTCAGCCTCTGAATGGCAGGGATCAGGCACCTCAGGTGTATTCAAATGCCTGTGAGAAGAGAAAGCAAGGAGCGAGTGCAATGTAGGTGGCGCTGTTGCAAAGCTTACTGTGTGCAAAAGAGGCCCAGCAGCAACTTTCAGTCCTGGCATATTGTCTGCGGGAGCAGAATCCAATCATTCCTTTTCTACATACTCGGCTTCAGGACGGCATTGAGCGGGCACCACAGCTGTATTCAAATGTCTGTGAGAAGAGAAAACAAGTAGTGACTGCAATGTAGGTGGCGCTGTTGCAAAGCTTACTGTTTGCAGAAGAGGTCCAGCAGCACCTTTCAGTCCTGGCTCTTCGTCTGTGGGAGCACAGGTCAGTAATTCGTGCACTACATACTCAGCCCCTGAATGGCAGGGAGCGGGCACCACAGCTGTATTCAAATGCCTGTGAGAAGAGAAAGCAAGGAGTGACTGCAATGTAGGTGGCGCTGTTGCAATGCTTACTGTTTGCAGAAGAGGTCCAGCAGCACCTTTCAGTCCTGGCTCTTCGTCTGAGGGAGCACAGGTCAGTAATTCGTGCGCTACATACTCAGCCTCTGAATGGCAGGGAGCGGGCACCACAGCTGTATTCAAATGCCTGTTTGAAAAGAAAGCAAGGAGCGAGTGCAATGTAGGTGGCTCTGTTGCAAAGCTTACTGCTTGCAGAAGAGGTCCAGCAGCACCTTTCAGTCCTGGCTCTTCTTATGTGGAAGCAGAGGTCAATAATTCTTGCGCTACATACTCGGCTTCAGGACGGCATTGAGCGGGCACCACAGGTGTATTCAAATGTCTGTGGAAGAGAAAGCAAGGAGCGAGTGCAATGTAGGTGGCGCTGTTGCAAAGCTTACTGTTTGCAGAAGAGGTCCAGCAGCACCTTTCAGTCCTGGCTTTTTGTCTGTGGGAGCAGAGGCCAATAATTCGTGCGCTACATACTCAGCCTCTGAATGGCAGGGAGCGGGCACCACAGCTGTATTCAAATGCCTGTGAGAAGAGAAAGCAAGGAGCGAGTGCAATGTAGGTGGCTCTGTTGCAAAGCTTACTGTTTGCAGAACAGGTCCAGCAGCACCTTTCAGTCCTGGCTCTTCATCTGTGGGAGCAGAGTCCAATCATTTGCATGCTACATACTCGGCTTCAGGAGGTTTGGGAGCGGGCACCACAGCTGTATTCAAATGTCTGTGGGAAGAGAAAGCAAGGAGTGACTGCAATGTAGGTGGCGCTGTTGCAAAGCTTACTGTTTGCAGAAGAGGTCCAGCAACCCCTTTCAGTCCTGGCTCTTTGTCTGTGGGAGCAGAGGTCAATAATTCTTGCTCTACATACTCGGCTTCAGGACGGCTGGGAGCGGGAACCACATTTGGATTCAAATGGCTGTGGGAAGAGAAAGCAAGGAGCAAGTGCAATGTAGGTGGCGCTGTTGCAAAGCTTACTGTTTGCAGAAGAGGTCCAGCAGCACCTTTCAGTCCTGGCTCTTTGTCTGTGGGAGCAGAGGCCAATAATTCGTGCGCTACATACTCAGCCTCTGAATGGCAGGGAGCGGGCACCACAGGTGTATTCAAATGGCTGTGGGAAGAGAAAGCAAGGAGCGAGTGCAATGTAGGTGGCGCTGTTGCAAAGCTTACTGTTTGCAGCAGAGGTCCAGCAACCCCTTTCAGTCCTGGCTCTTCGCCTGTGGAAGCAGAGGTCAATAATTCTTGCGCTACATACTCGGCTTCAGGACAGCTGGGAGCGGGCACCACAGGTGGATTCATATGGCTGTGGGAAGAGAAAGCAAGGAGTGACTGCAATGTAGGTGGCGCTGTTGCAAAGCTTACTGTTTGCAGAAGAGGTCCAGCAGCACCTTTCAGTCCTGGCTCTTCGTCTGTGGGAGCACAGGTCAGTAATTCGTGTGCTACATACTCAGCCTCTGAATGGCAGGGATCGGGCACCTCAGGTGTATTCAAATGCCTGTGAGAAGAGAAAGCAAGGAGCGAGTGCAATGTAGGTGGCGCTGTTGCAAAGCTTACTGTGTGCAAAAGAGGCCCAGCAGCAACTTTCAGTCCTGGCATATTCTCTGCGGGAGCAGAATCCAATCATTCCTTTTCTACATACTCGGCTTCAGGACGGCATTGAGCGGGCACCACAGCTGTATTCAAATGTCTGTGAGAAGAGAAAACAAGTAGTGACTGCAATGTAGGTGGCGCTGTTGCAAAGCTTACTGTTTGCAGAAGAGGTCCAGCAGCACCTTTCAGTCCTGGCTCTTCGTCTGTGGGAGCACAGGTCAGTAATTCTTGCGCTACATACTCGGCTTCAAGACGGCTGGCTGCAGGCACCACAGGTGTATTCAAATGCTTGCGGGAAGACAAAGCAAGGAGCGAGGGCAATCTAGGTGGCGCTGTTGCAAAGCTTACTGTTTGCAGAAGAGGTCCAGAAGCACCTTTCAGTCCTGGCTCTTCTTCTGAGGAAGCAGAGGTCAATAATTCTTTCTCTACGTACTCGGCTTCAGGACGGCTGGGAGCGGGCACCATAGGTGTATTCAAATGTCTATAAGAAGAGAAAGCAAGGAGCGAGTGCAATGTAGGTGGCGCTGTTGCAAAGCTTACTGTTTGCAGTAGAGGTCCAGCAGCAACCCCTTTCAGTCCTGGCTCTTCGTCTGCGGAAGCAGAGGTCAATAATTCTTGCGCTACATACTCGGCTTCAGGACGACTGGGAACGGGCACCGCAGGTGGATTCATATGGCTGTGGGAAGAGAAAGCAAGGAGTGACTGCAATCTAGGTGGCGCTGTTGCAAAGCTTACTGTTTGCAGAAGAGGTCCAGCAGCACCTTTCAGTCCTGGCTCTTCGTCTGTGGAAGCAGAAGTCAATAATTCTTGCTCTACATACTCGGCTTCAGGACGGCTGGGAGCGGGCACCACAGGTGTATTCAAATGGCTGTGGGAAGAGAAAGCAAGGAGCGAGTGCAATGTAGGTGGCGCTGTTGCAAAGCTTACTGTTTGCAGAAGAGATCCGGCAGCACCTTTCAGTCCTGGCTCTTCGTCTGTGGGAGCAGAGGTCAGTAATTCTTGCGCTATATACTTTGCTTCAGGATGGCTGGGAGAGGGCACCACAGGTGTATTCAAATGTCTGTGAGAAGAGAAAGCAAGGAGCGACTGCAATGTAGGTGGCGCTGTTGCAAAGCTTACTGTTTGCAGCAGAGGTCCAGCAACCCCTTTCAGTCCTGGCTCTTCGTCTGTGGGAGCAGAGATCAATAATTCTTGCGCTAAATACTCAGCCTCTGAATGGCAGTTAGCGGGCAACACAGCTGTATTCAAATGCCTGTGAGAAGAGAAAGCAAGGAGCGAGTGTAATGTAGGTGGTGCTGTTGCAAAGCTTACTGTTTGCAGAACAGGTCCAGCAGCACCTTTCAGTCCTGGCTCTTCATCTGTGGGAGCAGAGTCCAATCATTTGCATGCTACATACTCGGCTTCAGGAGGTTTGGGGGTGGGCACCACAGCTGTATTCAAATGTCTGTGGGAAGTGAAAGCAAGGAGTGACTGCAATGTAGGTGGCGCTGTTGCAAAGCTTACTGTTTGCAGAAGAGGTCCAGCAGCACCTTTCAGTCCTGGCTCTTTGTCTGTGGGAGCAGAGGTCAATAATTCTTGCTCTACATACTCGGCTTCAGGACGGCTGGGAGCGGGAACCACATTTGGATTCAAATGGCTGTGGGAAGAGAAAGCAAGGAGCGAGTGCAATGTAGGTGGCGCTGTTGCAAAGCTTACTGTTTGCAGAAGAGGTCCAGCAGCACCTTTCAGTCCTGGCTCTTCTTCTGTGGGAGCAGAGGTCAATAATTCGTGTGCTACATACTCAGCCTCTGAATGGCAGGGATCAGGCACCTCAGGTGTATTCAAATGCCTGTGAGAAGAGAAAGCAAGGAGCGAGTGCAATGTAGGTGGCGCTGTTGCAAAGCTTACTGTGTGCAAGAGAGGCCCAGCAGCAACTTTCAGTCCTGGCATATTGTCTGCGGGAGCAGAATCCAATCATTCCTTTTCTACATACTCGGCTTCAGGACGGCATTGAGCGGGCACCACAGCTGTATTCAAATGTCTGTGAGAAGAGAAAACAAGTAGTGACTGCAATGTAGGTGGCGCTGTTGCAAAGCTTACTGTTTGCAGAAGAGGTCCAGCAGCACCTTTCAGTCCTGGCTCTTCGTCTGAGGGAGCACAGGTCAGTAATTCGTGCACTACATACTCAGCCCCTGAATGGCAGGGAGCGGGCACCACAGCTGTATTCAAATGGCTGTGAGAAGAGAAAGCAAGGAGCGAGTGCAATGTAGGTGGCTCTGTTGCAAAGCTTACTGTTTGCAGAAGAGGTCCAGCAGCACCTTTCAGTCCTGGCTCTTCGTCTGAGGGAGCACAGGTCAGTAATTCGTGCGCTACATACTCAGCCTCTGAATGGCAGGGAGCGGGCACCACAGCTGTATTCAAATGCCTGTTTGAAAAGAAAGCAAGGAGCGAGTGCAATGTAGGTGGCTCTGTTGCAAAGCTTACTGCTTGCAGAAGAGGTCCAGCAGCACCTTTCAGTCCTGGCTCTTCTTATGTGGAAGCAGAGGTCAATAATTCTTGCGCTACATACTCGGCTTCAGGACGGCATTGAGCGGGCACCACAGGTGTATTCAAATGTCTGTGGGAAGAGAAAGCAAGGAGCGAGTGCAATGTAGGTGGCGCTGTTGCAAAGCTTACTGTTTGCAGAAGAGGTCCAGCAGCACCTTTCAGTCCTGGCTTTTTGTCTGTGGGAGCAGAGGCCAATAATTCGTGCGCTACATACTCAGCCTCTGAATGGCAGGGAGCGGGCACCACAGCTGTATTCAAATGCCTGTGAGAAGAGAAAGCAAGGAGCGAGTGCAATGTAGGTGGCTCTGTTGCAAAGCTTACTGTTTGCAGAACAGGTCCAGCAGCACCTTTCAGTCCTGGCTCTTTGTCTGTGGGAGCAGAGGTCAATAATTCTTGCACTACATACTCGGCTTCAGGACGGCATTGAGCGGGCACCACAGGTGTATTCAAATGGCTGTGGGAAGAGAAAGCAAGGAGTGACTGCAATGTAGGTGTCGCTGTTGCAAATCTTACTGTTTGCAGAACAGGTCCAGCAGCACCTTTCAGTCCTGGCTCTTCTTATGTGGAAGCAGAGGTCAATAATTCTTGCGCTACATACTCGGCTTCAGGACAGCATTGAGCGGGCACCACAGGTGTATTCAAATGCCTGTGGGAAGAGAAAGCAAGGAGTGACTGCAATGTAGGTGGCGCTGTTGCAAATCTTACTGTTTGCAGAACAGGTCCAGCAGCACCTTTCAGTCCTGGCTCTTCTTCTGTGGGAGCAGAGGTCAATAATTCGTGTGCTACATACTCAGCCTCTGAATGGCAGGGATCGGGCACCACAGCTGTATTCAAATGCCTGCGAGAAGAGAAAGGAAGGAGCGAGTGCAATGTAGGTGGCGCTGTTGCAAAGCTTACTGTTTGCAGAAGAGGTCCAGCAGCACCTTTCAGTCCTGGCTCTTCGTCTGTGGGAGCAGAGGTCAATAATGCTTGCGCTACATACTCGGCATCAGGACGGCATTGAGCGGGCACCACAGGTGGATTCAAATGGCTGTGGGAAGAGAAAGCAAGGAGCGAGTGCAATGTAGGTGGCGCTGTTGCAAAGCTTACTGTTTGCAGAAGAGGTCCAGCAGCACTTTTCAGTCCTGGCTCTTCGTCTGTGGGAGCAGAGGCCAATAATTCCTGCGCTACAGAATCAGCTTCAGGACGGCTGGGAGCGGGCACCACAGGTGGATTCAAATGGCTGTGGGAAGAGAAAGCAAGGAGTGACTGCAATGTAGGTGGCGCTGTTGCAAAGCTTACTGTTTGCAGAAGAGGTCCAGGAGCACCTTTCAGTCCTGGCTCTTCGTTTGTGGGAGCAGAGGCCAATCATACGCATGCTACATACTCGGCTTCAGGACGGCTGGGAGAGGGCACCACAGGTGTATTCAAATGTCTGTGAGAAGAGAAAGCAAGGAGCAACTGCAATGTAGGTGGCTCTGTTGCAAAGCTTACTGTTTGCAGCAGAGGTCCAGCAACCTCTTTCAGTCCTGGCTCTTCGTCTGTGGAAGCAGAGGTCAATAATTCTTGCGCTACATACTCGGCTTCAGGACGGCTGGGAGCGGGCACCACAGGTGGATTCATATGTCTGTGGGAAGAGAAAGCAAGGAGTGACTGCAATGTAGGTGGCGCTGTTGCAAAGCTTACTGTTTGCAGAAGAGATCCAGCAGCACCTTTCACTCCTGGCTCTTCGTCTGTGGGAGCAGAGGTCAATAATTCTTGCGCTAAATACTCAGCCTCTGAATGGCAGTTAGCGGGCACCACAGCTGTATTCAAATGCCTGTGAGAAGAGAAAGCAAGGAGCGAGTGCAATGTAGGTGGCTCTGTTGCAAAGCTTACTGTTTGCAGAAGAGGTCCAGCAGCACCTTTCAGTCCTGGCTCTTCGTCTGTGGGAGCAGACTCCAATCATTCGCATGCTACATACTCGGCTTCAGGAGGTTTGGGAGTGGGCACCACAGCTGTATTCAAAAGTCTGTGGGAAGAGAAAGCAAGGAGTGACTGCAATGTAGGTGGCGCTGTTGCAAAGCTTACTGTTTGCAGAAGAGGTCCAGCAACCCCTTTCAGTCCTGGCTCTTCGTCTGTGGGAACAGAGGTCAATAATTCTTGCTCTACATACTCGGCTTCAGGACGGCTGGGAGCGGGCACCACATTTGGATTCAAATGGCTGCGGAAAGAGAAAGCAAGGAGCGAGTGCAATGTAGGTTTCGCTGTTGCAAAGCTTACTGTTTGCAGAAGAGGTCCAGCAGCACCTTTCAGTCCTGGCTCTTCGTCTGTGGGAGCAGAGGTCAATAATTCGTGTGCTACATACTCAGCCTCTGAATGGCAGGGATCGGGCACCTCAGGTGTATTCAAATGGCTGTGGGAAGAGAAAGCAGGGAGTGACTGCAATGTAGGTGGCGCTGTTGCAAAGCTTACTGTTTGCAGCAGAGGTCCAGCAACCCCTTTCAGTCCTGGCTCTTCGTCTGTGGGAGCACAGGTTAGTAATTCTTGCGCTACATACTCGGCTTCAAGACGGCTGGCTGCGGGCACCACAGGTGTATTCAAATGGCTGTGGGAAGAGAAAGCAAGGAGCGAGTGCAATGTAGGTGGCGCTGTTGCAAAGCTTACTGTGTGCAAAAGAGGCCCAGCAGCAACTTTCAGTCCTGGCATATTGTCTGCGGGAGCAGAATCCAATCATTCCTTTTCTACATACTCGGCTTCAGGATGGCATTGAGAGAGCACCTCAGGTGTATTCAAATGTCTGTGAGAAGAGAAAACAAGTAGTGACTGCAATGTAGGTGGCGCTGTTGCAAAGCTTCCTGTTTGCAGAAGAGGTCCAGCAGCACCTTTCAGTCCTGGCTCTTCTTCTGTGGGAGCAGAGGTCAATAATTCGTGTGCTACATACTCAGCCTCTGAATGGCAGGGATCGGGCACCACAGCTGTATTCAAATGCCTGTGAGAAGAGAAAGCAAGGAGCGAGTGTAATGTAGGTGGCTCTGTTGCAAAGCTTACTGTTTGCAGAACAGGTCCAGCAGCACCTTTCAGTCCTGGCTCTTCGTCTGTGGGAGCAGAGTCCAATCATTCGCATGCTACATACTCGGCTTCAGGAGGTTTGGGAGCGGGCACCACAGCTGTATTCAAATGTCTGTGGGAAGAGAAAGCAAGGAGAGACTGCAATGTAGGTGGCGCTGTTGCAAAGCTTACTGTTTGCAGAAGAGATCCAGCAGCACCTTTCACTCCTGGCTCTTCTTCTGTGGGAGCAGAGGTCAATAATTCTTGCGCTAAATACTCAGCCTCTGAATGGCAGTTAGCGGGCAACACAGCTGTATTCAAATGCCTGTGAGAAGAGAAAGCAAGGAGCGAGTGCAATGTAGGTGGCTCTGTTGCAAAGCTTACTGTTTGCAGAAGAGGTCCAGCAGCACCTTTCAGTCCTTGCTCTTCATCTGTGGGAGCAGAGGTCAATAATTCTTGCTCTACATACTCGGCTTCAGGACGGCTGGGAGCGGGCACCACATTTGGATTCAAATGGCTGTGGAAAGAGAAAGCAAGGAGCGAGTGCAATGTAGGTGGCTCTGTTGCAAAGCTTACTGTTTGCAGAAGAGGTCCAGCAGCACATTTCAGTCCTGGCTCTTCTTCTGTGGGAGCAGAGGTCAATAATTCGTGTGCTACATACTCAGCCTCTGAATGGCAGGGATCGGGCACCTCAGGTGTATTCAAATGCCTGTGAGAAGAGAAAGCAAGGAGCGAGTGCAATGTAGGTGGCGCTGTTGCAAAGCTTACTGTGTGCAAAAGAGGCCCAGCAGCACCTTTCAGTCCTGGCTCTTCGTCTGTGGGAGCACAGGTCAGTAATTCTTGCGCTACATACTCGGCTTCAGGATGGCTGGGAGCGGCACTACAGGTGTATTCATATGCCTGTGGGAAGAGAAAGCAATGAGCGAGTGCAATGTAGGAGGCGCTGTTGCAAAGCTTACTGTTTGCAGAAAAAGCCCAGCAACCCCTTTCAGTCCTAGCTCTTCGTCTGTGGGAGCAGAGGCCAATAATTCGTACGCTACATTCTCAGCCTCTGAAAGGCAGGGAGCGGGCACCACAGGTGTATTCAAATGCCTGTGAGAAGAGAAAGCAAGGAGCGAGTGCAATGTAGGTGGCGCTGTTGCAAAGCTTACTGTTTGCAGAAGAGGTCCAGCAGCACCTTTCAGTCCTGGCTCTTCGTCTGCGGAAGCAGAGGTCAATAATTCATGTGCTACATACTCGCCTTCAGGACGACTGGGAACAGGCACCGCAGGTGGATTCATAAGGCTGTGGGAAGAGAAAGCAAGGAGTGACTGCAATGTAGGTGGCGCTGTTCCAAAGCTTACTGTTTACAGAAGAGGTCAAGCAGCACCTTTCAGTCCTGGCTCTTCGTCTGTGGGAACAGAGGCCAATCATTCGCATGCTACATACTCGGCTTCAGGACGGCTGGAAGCGGGCACCGCAGGTGTATTCAAATGTCTGTGAGAAGAGAAAGCAAGGAGTGACTGCAATGTAGGTGTCGCTGTTGCAAAGCTTACTGTTTGCAGAAGAGGTCAAGCAGCACCTTTCAGTAATGGCTCTTCGTCTGTGGGAGCAGAGGCCAATCATTCGCATGCTACATACTCGGCTTCAGGATGGCTGGAAGAGGGCACCGCAGGTGGATTCAAATGTCTGTGAGAAGAGAAAGCAAGGAGTGGCTGCAATGCAGGTGGCGCTGTTGCAAAGCTTACTGTTTGCAGAAGAGGCCCAGCAACCCCTTTCAGTCCTGCTCTTCGTCTGTGGGAGCCCAGGCCAATCACTCCTGCGCTACACACTCAGCCTCTGAATGGCTGGGATCGGGCACCACAGCTGTATTCAAATGGCTGTGGGAAGAGAAATCAAGGAGTGGCTGCAATGTAGGTGGTGCTGTTGCAAAGCTTACTGTTTGCAGAAGAGGCCCAGCAACCCCTTTCAGTCCTGGCTCTTCGTCTGTGGGAGCAGAGGTCCGTAATTCTTGCGCTACATACTCAGCCTCTGAACGGCATTGAGCGGGCACCGCAGGTGGATTCATATGGCTGTGAGAAGAGAAAGCAAGGAGCGAGTGCAATGTAGGTGGCGCTGTTGCAAAGCTTACTGTTTGCAGAACAGGTCCAGCAGCGACTTTCTGTCCTGGCTCTTCATCTGTGGGAGCACAGGTCAGTAATTCTTGCGCTACATACACAGCCTCTGAACGGCATTGAGCGGGCACCGCAGGTGGATTCATATGGCTGTGATAAGAGAAAGCAAGGAGCGAGTGCAATGTAGGTGGCGCTGTTGCAAAGCTTACTGTTTGCAGAAGAGGCCTAGCAACCCCTTTCAGTCCTGGCTCTTCGTCTGTGGGAGCACAGGTCAGTAATTAGTGCGCTACATGCACAGCCTCTGAACGGCATTGACCGGGCGCCGCAGGTGGATTCATATGGCTGTGAGAAGAGAAAGCAAGGAGCGAGTGCAATGTACGTGGCGCTGTTGTAAAGCTTACTGTTTGCAGAAGAGGTCCAGCAGCACCTTTCAGTCCTGGCTCTTCTTATGTGGTAGCAGAGGTTAATAATTCTTGCACTACATACTCGGCTTCAGGACGGCATTGAGCGGGCACCACAGGTGTATTCAAATGGCTGTGGGAAGAGAAAGCAAGGAGTGACTGCAATGCAGGTGGCGCTGTTGCAAAGCTTACTGTTTGCAGAAGAGGCCCAGCAACCCCTTTCAGTCCTGCTCTTCGTCTGTGGGAGCCCAGGCCAATCACTCCTGCGCTACACACTCAGCGCCTGAATGGCTGGGATCGGGCACCACAGCTGTATTCAAATGGCTGTGGGAAGAGAAATCAAGGAGTGGCTGCAATGTAGGTGGTGCTGTTGCAAAGCTTACTGTTTGCAGAAGAGGCCCAGCAACCCCTTTCAGTCCTGGCTCTTCGTCTGTGGGAGCAGAGGTCCGTAATTCTTGCGCTACATACTCAGCCTCTGAACGGCATTGAGCGGGCACCGCAGGTGGATTCATATGGCTGTGAGAAGAGAAAGCAAGGAGCGAGTGCAATGTAGGTGGCGCTGTTGCAAAGCTTACTGTTTGCAGAACAGGTCCAGCAGCGACTTTCTGTCCTGGCTCTTCATCTGTGGGAGCACAGGTCAGTAATTCTTGCGCTACATACACAGCCTCTGAACGGCATTGAGCGGGCACCGCAGGTGGATTCATATGGCTGTGATAAGAGAAAGCAAGGAGCGAGTGCAATGTAGGTGGCGCTGTTGCAAAGCTTACTGTTTGCAGAAGAGGCCCAGCAACCCCTTTCAGTCCTGGCTCTTCGTCTGTGGGAGCACAGGTCAGTAATTAGTGCGCTACATGCACAGCCTCTGAACGGCATTGACCGGGCGCCGCAGGTGGATTCATATGGCTGTGAGAAGAGAAAGCAAGGAGCGAGTGCAATGTACGTGGCGCTGTTGCAAAGCTTACTGTTTGCAGAAGAGGTCCAGCAGCACCTTTCAGTCCTGGCTCTTCTTATGTGGTAGCAGAGATTAATAATTCTTGCACTACATACTCGGCTTCAGGACAGCATTGAGCAGGCACCACAGGTGTATTCAAATGGCTGTGGGAAGAGAAAGCAAGGAGTGACTGCAATGTAGGTGGCGCTGTTGCAAATCTTACTGTTTGCAGAACAGGTCCAGCAGCACCTTTCAGTCCTGGCTCTTCTTATGTGGAAGCAGAGGTCAATAATTCTTGCGCTACATACTCGGCTTCAGGACAGCATTGAGCGGGCACAACAGGTGTATTCAAATGGCTGTGGGAAGAGAAAGCAAGGAGCGAGTGCAATGTAGGTGGCGCTGTTGCAAAGCTTACTGTTTGCAGAAAAGGACCAGCAACCCATTTCAGTCCTGGCTCTTCGTCTGCGGGAGCAGAGGCCAATAATTCGTGCGCTACATACTCAGCCTCTGAATGGCAGGGAGCGGGCACCACAGCTGTATTCAAATGCCTGTGGGAAGAGAAAGCAAGGAGTGACTGCAATGTAGGTGTCGCTGTTGCAAAGCTTACTGTTTGCAGAAGAGGTCAAGCAGCACCTTTCAGTAATGGCTCTTCGTCTGTGGGAGCAGAGGCCAATCATTCGCATGCTACATACTCGGCTTCAGGATGGCTGGAAGCGGGCACCACAGGTGTATTCAAATGCCTGTGGGAAGAGAAAGCAAGGAGTGACTGCAATGCAGGTGGCGCTGTTGCAAAGCTTACTGTTTGCAGAAGAGGCCCAGCAACCCCTTTCAGTCCTGCTCTTCGTCTGTGGGAGCCCAGGCCAATCATTCCTGCGCTACACACTCAGCGCCTGAATGGCTGGGATCGGGCACCACAGCTGTATTCAAATGGCTGTGGGAAGAGAAATCAAGGAGTGGCTGCAATGTAGGTGGTGCTGTTGCAAAGCTTACTGTTTGCAGAAGAGGCCCAGCAACCCCTTTCAGTCCTGGCTCTTCGTCTGTGGGAGCAGAGGTCCGTAATTCTTGCGCTACATACTCAGCCTCTGAACGGCATTGAGCGGGCACCGCAGGTGGATTCATATGGCTGTGAGAAGAGAAAGCAAGGAGCGAGTGCAATGTAGGTGGCGCTGTTGCAAAGCTTACTGTTTGCAGAAGAGGCCCAGCAACCCCTTTCAGTCCTGGCTCTTCGTCTGTGGGAGCACAGGTCAGTAATTAGTGCGCTACATGCACAGCCTCTGAACGGCATTGACCGGGCGCCGCAGGTGGATTCATATGGCTGTGAGAAGAGAAAGCAAGGAGCGAGTGCAATGTACGTGGCGCTGTTGCAAAGCTTACTGTTTGCAGAAGAGGTCCAGCAGCACCTTTCAGTCCTGGCTCTTCTTATGTGGTAGCAGAGGTTAATAATTCTTGCACTACATACTCGGCTTCAGGACGGCATTGAGCAGGCACCACAGGTGTATTCAAATGGCTGTGGGAAGAGAAAGCAAGGAGTGACTGCAATGTAGGTGGCGCTGTTGCAAATCTTACTGTTTGCAGAACAGGTCCAGCAGCACCTTTCAGTCCTGGCTCTTCTTATGTGGAAGCAGAGGTCAATAATTCTTGCGCTACATACTCGGCTTCAGGACAGCATTGAGCGGGCACAACAGGTGTATTCAAATGGCTGTGGGAAGAGAAAGCAAGGAGCGAGTGCAATGTAGGTGGCTCTGTTGCAAAGCTTACTGTTTGCAGAAAAGGACCAGCAACCCATTTCAGTCCTGGCTCTTCGTCTGTGGGAGCAGAGGCCAATAATTCGTGCGCTACATACTCAGCCTCTGAATGGCAGGGAGCGGGCACCACAGCTGTATTCAAATGGCTGTGGGAAGAGAAAGCAAGGAGTGACTGCAATGTAGGTGGCGCTGTTGCAAATCTTACTGTTTGCAGAACAGGTCCAGCAGCACCTTTCAGTCCTGGCTCTTCTTCTGTGGGAGCAGAGGTCAATAATTCGTGCGCTACATACTCAGCCTCTGAATGGCAGGGAGCGGGCACCACAGGTGTATTCAAATGTCTGTGAGAAGAGAAAGCAAGGAGTGACTGCAATGTAGGTGGCGCTGTTGCAAAGCTTACTGTTTGCAGAAGAGGTCCAGCAGCACCTTTCAGTAATGGCTCTTCGTCTGTGGGAGCAGAGGCCAATCATTCGCATGCTACATACTCGGCTTCAGGATGGCTGGGAGCGGGCACCACAGGTGTATTCAAATGGCTGTGAGAAGAGAAAGCAAGGAGTGACTGCAGTGTAGGTGGCGCTGTTGCAAAGCTTACTGTTTGCAGAAGAGGTCCAGCAGCACCTTTCAGTCCTGGCTCTTCGTCTCTGGGAGCAGAGGACAATAATTCTTGCGCTACATACTCGGCTTCAGGATGGCTAGAAGCGGGCACCACAGGTGTATTCAAATGGCTGTGGGAAGAGAATGCAAGGAGTGGCTGCAATGTAGGTGGTGCTGTTGCAAAGCTTACTGTTTGCAGAAGAGGCCCAGCAACCCCTTTCAGTCCTGGCTCTTCGTCTGTGGGAGCAGAGGTCCTTAATTCGTGCGCTACATACTCAGCCTCTGAACGGCATTGAGCGGGCACCGCAGGTGGATTCATATGGCTGTGAGAAGAGAAAGCAAGGAGCGAGTGCAATGTAGGTGGCGCTGTTGCAAAGCTTACTGTTTGCAGAACAGGTCCAGCAGCGACTTTCAGTCCTGGCTCTTCGTCTGTGGGAGCAGAGGCCAATAATTCGTGCGCTACATACTCAGCCTCTGAAAGGCAGGGAGCGGGCACCACAGGTGTATTCAAATGCCTGTGAGAAGAGAAAGCAAGGAGCGAGTGCAATGTAGGTGGCGCTGTTGCAATGCTTACTGTTTGCAGTAGAGGTCCAGCAGCAACCCCTTTCAGTCCTGGCTCTTCGCCTGCGGAAGCAGAGGTCAATAATTCTTGTGCTACATACTCGGCTTCAGGACGACTGGGAACAGGCACCGCAGGTGGATTCATAAGGCTGTGGGAAGAGAAAGCAAGGAGTGACTGCAATGTAGGTGGCGCTGTTGCAAAGCTTACTGTTTGCAGAAGAGGTCAAGCAGCACCTTTCAGTCCTGGCTCTTCGTCTGTGGGAACAGAGGCCAATCATTCGCATGCTACATACTCGGCTTCAGGACGGCTGGAAGCGGGCACCGCAGGTGTATTCATATGGCTGTGAGAAGAGAAAGCAAGGAGTGACTGCAATGTAGGTGTCGCTGTTGCAAAGCTTACTGTTTGCAGAAGAGGTCAAGCAGCACCTTTCAGTAATGGCTCTTCGTCTGTGGGAGCAGAGGCCAATCATTCGCATGCTACATACTCGGCTTCAGGATGGCTGGAAGCGGGCACCACAGGTGAATTCAAATGGCTGTGGGAAGAGAAAGCAAGGAGTGGCTGCAATGCAGGTGGCGCTGTTGCAAAGCTTACTGTTTGCAGAAGAGGCCCAGCAACCCCTTTCAGTCCTGGCTCTTCGTCTGTGGGAGCAGAGGCCAATCACTCCTGCGCTACACACTCAGCCCCTGAATGGCTGGGATCGGGCACCACAGCTGTATTCAAATGGCTGTGGGAAGAGAAAGCAAGGAGTGGCTGCAATGTAGGTGGTGCTGTTGCAAAGCTTACTGTTTGCAGAAGAGGCCCAGCAACCCCTTTCAGTCCTGGCTCTTCGTCTGTGGGAGCAAAGGTCCGTAATTCTTGCGCTACATACTCAGCCTCTGAACGGCATTGAGCGGCACCGCAGGTGGATTCATATGGCTGTGAGAAGAGAAAGCAAGGAGCGAGTGCAATGTAGGTGGCGCTGTTGCAAAGCTTACTGTTTGCAGAACAGGTCCAGCAGCGACTTTCTGTCCTGGCATATTGTCTGCGGGAGCAGAATCCAATCATTCCTTTTCTACATACTCGGCTTCAGGACGGCATTGAGCGGGCACCACAGCTGTATTCAAATGTCTGTGAGAAGAGAAAACAAGTAGTGACTGCAATGTAGGTGGCGCTGTTGCAAAGCTTACTGTTTGCAGAAGAGGTCCAGCAGCACCTTTCAGTCCTGGCTCTTCGTCTGTGGGAGCACAGGTCAGTAATTCTTGCGCTACATACTCGGCTTCAGGATGGCTGGGAGAGGGCACCACAGGTGTATTCAAATGGCTGTGGGAAGAGAAAGCAGGGAGTGACTGCCATGCAGGTGGCGCTGTTGCAAAGCTTACTGTTTGCAGAAAAAGCCCAGCAACCCCTTTAAGTCCTGGCTCTTCGTCTGTGGGAGCAGAAGTCAATAATTCTTGCGCTACATACTCGGCTTCAGGACGGCATTGAGCGGGCACCACAGGTGTATTCAAATGTCTGTGGGAAGAGAAAGCAAGGAGCGAGTGCAATGTAGGTGGCGCTGTTGCAAAGCTTACTGTTTGCAGAAGAGGTCCAGCAGCACCTTTCAGTCCTGGCTCTTTGTCTGTGGGAGCAGAGGCCAATAATTCGTGCGCTACATACTCAGCCTCTGAATGGCAGGGAGCGGGCACCACAGCTGTATTCAAATGCCTGTGAGAAGAGAAAGCAAGGAACGAGTGCAATGTAGGTGGCTCTGTTGCAAAGCTTACTGTTTGCAGAAGAGGTCCAGCAGCACCTTTCAGTCCTGGCTCTTCTTATGTGGTAGCAGAGGTTAATAATTCTTGCACTACATACTCGGCTTCAGGACGGCATTGAGCGGGCACCACAGGTGTATTCAAATGGCTGTGAGAAGAGAAAGCAAGGAGTGACTGCAATGTAGGTGTCGCTGTTGCAAATCTTACTGTTTGCAGAACAGGTCCAGCAGCACCTTTCAGTCCTGGCTCTTCTTATGTGGAAGCAGAGGTCAATAATTCTTGCGCTACATACTCGGCTTCAGGACAACATTGAGCGGGCACCACAGGTGTATTCAAATGCCTGTGGGAAGAGAAAGCAAGGAGTGACTGCAATGTAGGTGGCGCTGTTGCAAAGCTTCCTGTTTGCAGAAGAGGTCCAGCAGCACCTTTCAGTCCTGGCTCATCTTCTGTGGGAGCAGAGGTCAATAATTCGTGTGCTACATACTCAGCCTCTGAATGGCAGGGATCGGGCACCACAGCTGTATTCAAATGCCTGCGAGAAGAGAAAGCAAGGAGCGAGTGCAATGTAGGTGGCGCTGTTGCAAAGCTTACTGTTTGCAGAAGAGGTCCAGCAGCACCTTTCAGTCCTGGCTCTTCGTCTGTGGGAGCAGAGGTCAATAATGCTTGCGCTACATACTCGGCTTCAGGACGGCTGGGAGCGGGCACCACATTTGGATTCAAATGGCTGTGGGAAGAGAAAGCAAGGAGCGAGTGCAATGTAGGTGGCGCTGTTGCAAAGCTTACTGTTTGCAGAAGAGGTCCAGCAGCACCTTTCAGTACTGGCTCTTCGTCTGTGGGAGCAGAGGTCAATAATGCTTGCGCTACATACTCGGCTTCAGGACGGCTGGGAGCGGGCACCACAGGTGGATTCAAATGGCTGTGGGAAGAGAAAGCAAGGAGCGAGTGCAATGTAGGTGGCGCTGTTGCAAAGCTTACTGTTTGCAGAAGAGGTCCAGCAGCACCTTTCAGTCCTGGCTCTTCGTCTGTGGGAGCAGAGGCCAATAATTCCTGCGCTACAGAATCAGCTTCAGGACGGCTGGGAGCGGGCAACACAGCTGTATTCAAATGCCTGTGAGAAGAGAAAGCAAGGAGCGAGTGCAATGTAGGTGGCGCTGTTGCAAAGCTTACTGTTTGCAGAAGAGGTCCAGCAGCACCTTTCAGTCCTGGCTCTTCGTCTGTGGGAGCAGAGGTCAATAATTCTTGCGCTACATACTCGGCTTCCGGACGGCTGGGAGCAGGCACCACAGGTGGATTCAAATGGCTGTGGGAAGAGAAAGCAAGGAGTGACTGCAATGTAGGTGGCGCTGTTGCAAAGCTTACTGTTTGCAGAAGAGGTCCAGCAGCACCTTTCAGTCCTGGCTCTTCGTCTGTGGGAGCAGAGGTCAATAATTCTTGCGCTACATACTCGGCTTCCGGACGGCTGGGAGCAGGGCACCACAGGTGTATTCAATGTCTGTGGGAAGAGAAAGCAAGGAGTGACTGCAATGTAGGTGGCGCTGTTGCAAAGCTTACTGTTTGCAGAAGAGATCCAGCAGCACCTTTCAGTCCTGGCTCTTCGTCTGTGGGAGCAGAGGTCAATAATTCTTGCGCTAAATACTCAGCCTCTGAATGGCAGTTAGAAGCACCACAGCTGTATTCAAATGCCTGTGAGAAGAGAAAGCAAGGAGCGAGTGTAATGTAGGTGGTGCTGTTGCAAAGCTTACTGTTTGCAGAACAGGTCCAGCAGCACCTTTCAGTCCTGGCTCTTCGTCTGTGGGAGCAGAGTCCAATCATTCGCATGCTACATACTCGGCTTCAGGAGGTTTGGGAGCGGGCACCACAGCTGTATTCAAATGTCTGTGGGAAGAGAAAGCAAGGAGTGACTGCAATGTAGGTGGCGCTGTTGCAAAGCTTACTGTTTGCAGAAGAGGTCCAGCAAAACCTTTCAGTCCTGGCTCTTCGTCTGTGGGAGCAGAGGTCAATAATTCTTGCTCTACATACTCGGCTTCAGGACGGCTGGGAGCGGGCACCACATTTGGATTCAAATGGCTGTGGGAAGAGAAAGCAAGGAGCGAGTGCAATGTAGGTGGCGCTGTTGCAAAGCTTACTGTTTGCAGAAGAGGTCCAGAAGCACCTTTCAGTCCTGGCTCATCTTCTGAGGAAGTAGAGGTCAATAATTCTTGCTCTACGTACTCGGCTTCAGGACGGCTGGGAGCGGGCACCATAGGTGTATTCAAATGTCTGTAAGAAGAGAAAGCAAGGAGCGACTGCAATGTAGGTGGCGCTGTTGCAAAGCTTACTGTTTGCAGTAGAGGTCCAGCAGCAACCCCTTTCAGTCCTGGCTCTTCGTCTGCGGAAGCAGAGGTCAATAATTCTTGCTCTACATACTCGGCTTCAGGACGGCTGGGAGCGGGCACCACATTTGGATTCAAATGGCTGCGGGAAGAGAAAGCAAGGAGCGAGAGCAATGTAGGTGGCTGCGCTGTTGCAAAGCTTACTGTTTGCAGAAGAGGTCCAGCAGCACCTTTCAGTCCTGGCTCTTCTTCTGTGGGAGCAGAGGTCAATAATTCGTGTGCTACATACTCAGCCTCTGAATGGCAGGGATCGGGCACCTCAGGTGTATTCAAATGGCTGTGGGAAGAGAAAGCAAGGAGCGAGTGCAATGTAGGTGGCGCTGTTGCAAAGCTTACTGTTTGCAGAAGAGGTCCAGCAGCACCTTTCAGTCCTGGCTCTTCGTCTGTGGGAGCAGAGGTCAGTAATTCGTGCGCTACATACTCAGCTTCAGGACTGGCAGGGAGCGGGCACCACAGCTGTATTCAAATGGCTGTGAGAAGAGAAAGCAAGGAGCGAGTGCAATGTAGGTGGCGCTGTTGCAAAGCTTACTGTTTGCAGAAGAGGTCCAGCAGCACCTTTCAGTCCTGGCTCTTCGTCTGTGGGAGCAGAGGTCAATAATTCTTGCGCTACATACTCAGCTTCAGGACGGCATGGAGCGGGCACCACAGCTGTATTCAAATGCTGTGAGAAGAGAAAGCAAGGAGCGAGTGCAATGTAGGTGGCGCTGTTGCAAAGCTTACTGTTTGCAGAAGAGGTCCAGCAGCACCTTTCAGTCCTGGCTCTTCTTCTGTGGGAGCAGAGGTCAATAATTCGTGTGCTACATACTCAGCCTCTGAATGGCAGGGATCGGGCACCTCAGGTGTATTCAAATGTCTGTGGGAAGAGAAAGCAAGGAGTGACTGCAATGTAGGTGGCGCTGTTGCAAAGCTTACTGTGTGCAAAAGAGGCCCAGCAGCAACTTTCAGTCCTGGCATATTGTCTGCGGGAGCAGAATCCAATCATTCCTTTTCTACATACTCGGCTTCAGGACGGCATTGAGCGGGCACCACAGCTGTATTCAAATGTCTGTGAGAAAAGAAAACAAGTAGTGACTGCAATGTAGGTGGCGCTGTTGCAAAGCTTACTGTTTGCAGAAGAGGTCCGGCAGCACCTTTCAGTCCTGGCTCTTCGTCTGTGGGAGCACAGGTCAGTAATTCTTGCGCTACATACTCGGCTTCAGGATGCCTGGGAGCGGCACCACAGGTGTATTCATATGCCTGTGGGAAGAGAAAGCAATGAGCGAGTGCAATGTAGGAGGCGCTGTTGCAAAGCTTACTGTTTGCAGAAAAAGCCCAGCAACCCCTTTCAGTCCTAGCTCTTCGTCTGTGGGAGCAGAGGCCAATAATTCATGCGCTACATACTCAGCCTCTGAAAGGCAGGGAGCGGGCACCACAGGTGTATTCAAATGCCTGTGAGAAGAGAAAGCAAGGAGCGAGTGCAATGTAGGTGGCGCTGTTGCAAAGCTTACTGTTTGCAGTAGAGGTCCAGCAGCAACCCCTTTCAGTCCTGGCTCTTCGTCTGCGGAAGCAGAGGTCAATAATTCTTGTGCTACATACTCGGCTTCAGGACGACTGGGAACAGGCACCGCAGGTGGATTCATAAGGCTGTGGGAAGAGAAAGCAAGGAGTGACTGCAATGTAGGTGGCGCTGTTGCAAAGCTTACTGTTTGCAGAAGAGGTCAAGCAGCACCTTTCAGTCCTGGCTCTTCGTCTGTGGGAACAGAGGCCAATCATTCGCATGCTACATACTCGGCTTCAGGACGGCTGGAAGCGGGCACCGCAGGTGTATTCAAATGTCTGTGAGAAGAGAAAGCAAGGAGTGACTGCAATGTAGGTGTCGCTGTTGCAAAGCTTACTGTTTGCAGAAGAGGTCAAGCAGCACCTTTCAGTAATGGCTCTTCGTCTGTGGGAGCAGAGGCCAATCATTCGCATGCTACATACTCGGCTTCAGGATGGCTGGAAGCGGGCACCACAGGTGAATTCAAATGGCTGTGGGAAGAGAAAGCAAGGAGTGGCTGCAATGCAGGTGGCGCTGTTGCAAAGCTTACTGTTTGCAGAAGAGGCCCAGCAACCCCTTTCAGTCCTGGCTCTTCGTCTGTGGGAGCAGAGGCCAATCACTCCTGCGCTACACACTCAGCCCCTGAATGGCTGGGAGCGGGCACCACAGCTGTATTCAAATGGCTGTGGGAAGAGAAAGCAAGGAGTGGCTGCAATGTAGGTGGTGCTGTTGCAAAGCTTACTGTTTGCAGAAGAGGCCCAGCAACCCCTTTCAGTCCTGGCTCTTCGTCTGTGGGAGCAGAGGTCCGTAATTCTTGCGCTACATACTCAGCCTCTGAACGGCATTGAGCGGGCACCGCAGGTGGATTCATATGGCTGTGAGAAGAGAAAGCAAGGAGCGAGTGCAATGTAGGTGGCGCTGTTGCAAAGCTTACTGTTTGCAGAACAGGTCCAGCAGCGACTTTCTGTCCTGGCATATTGTCTGCGGGAGCAGAATCCAATCATTCCTTTTCTACATACTCGGCTTCAGGACGGCATTGAGCGGGCACCACAGCTGTATTCAAATGCCTGCGAGAAGAGAAAGCAAGGAGCGAGTGCAATGTAGGTGGCGCTGTTGCAAAGCTTACTGTTTGCAGAAGAGGTCCAGCAGCACCTTTCAGTCCTGGCTCTTCGTCTGTGGGAGCAGAGGTCAATAATGCTTGCGCTACATACTCGGCTTCAGGACGGCTGGGAGCGGGCACCACATTTGGAATCAAATGGCTGTGGGAAGAGAAAGCAAGGAGCGAGTGCAATGTAGGTGGCGCTGTTGCAAAGCTTACTGTTTGCAGAAGAGGTCCAGCAGCACCTTTAGTACTGGCTCTTCGTCTGTGGGAGCAGAGGTCAATAATGCTTGCGCTACATACTCGGCTTCAGGACGGCTGGGAGCGGGCACCACAGGTGGATTCAAATGGCTGTGGGAAGAGAAAGCAAGTAGCGAGTGCAATGTAGGTGGCGCTGTTGCAAAGCTTACTGTTTGCAGAAGAGGTCCAGCAGCACCTTTCAGTCCTGGCTCTTCGTCTGTGGGAGCAGAGGTCAATAATTCTTGCGCTACATACTCGGCTTCCGGACGGCTGGGAGCAGGCACCACAGGTGGATTCAAATGGCTGTGGGAAGAGAAAGCAAGGAGTGACTGCAATGTAGGTGGCGCTGTTGCAAAGCTTACTGTTTGCAGAAGAGGTCCAGCAGCACCTTTCAGTCCTGGCTCTTCGTCTGTGGGAGCAGAGGTCAATAATTCTTGCGCTACATACTCGGCTTCCGGACGGCTGGGAGCAGGCACCACAGGTGTATTCAAATGTCTGTGGGAAGAGAAAGCAAGGAGTGACTGCAATGTAGGTGGCGCTGTTGCAAAGCTTACTGTTTGCAGAAGAGATCCAGCAGCACCTTTCAGTCCTGGCTCTTCGTCTGTGGGAGCAGAGGTCAATAATTCTTGCGCTAAATACTCAGCCTCTGAATGGCAGTTAGAAGCACCACAGCTGTATTCAAATGCCTGTGAGAAGAGAAAGCAAGGAGCGAGTGTAATGTAGGTGGTGCTGTTGCAAAGCTTACTGTTTGCAGAACAGGTCCAGCAGCACCTTTCAGTCCTGGCTCTTCGTCTGTGGGAGCAGAGTCCAATCATTCGCATGCTACATACTCGGCTTCAGGAGGTTTGGGAGCGGGCACCACAGCTGTATTCAAATGTCTGTGGGAAGAGAAAGCAAGGAGTGACTGCAATGTAGGTGGCGCTGTTGCAAAGCTTACTGTTTGCAGAAGAGGTCCAGCAAAACCTTTCAGTCCTGGCTCTTCGTCTGTGGGAGCAGAGGTCAATAATTCTTGCTCTACATACTCGGCTTCAGGACGGCTGGGAGCGGGCACCACATTTGGATTCAAATGGCTGTGGGAAGAGAAAGCAAGGAGCGAGTGCAATGTAGGTGGCGCTGTTGCAAAGCTTACTGTTTGCAGAAGAGGTCCAGAAGCACCTTTCAGTCCTGGCTCATCTTCTGAGGAAGTAGAGGTCAATAATTCTTGCTCTACGTACTCGGCTTCAGGACGGCTGGGAGCGGGCACCATAGGTGTATTCAAATGTCTGTAAGAAGAGAAAGCAAGGAGCGACTGCAATGTAGGTGGCGCTGTTGCAAAGCTTACTGTTTGCAGTAGAGGTCCAGCAGCAACCCCTTTCAGTCCTGGCTCTTCGTCTGCGGAAGCAGAGGTCAATAATTCTTGCTCTACATACTCGGCTTCAGGACGGCTGGGAGCGGGCACCACATTTGGATTCAAATGGCTGCGGGAAGAGAAAGCAAGGAGCGAGAGCAATGTAGGTGGCTGCGCTGTTGCAAAGCTTACTGTTTGCAGAAGAGGTCCAGCAGCACCTTTCAGTCCTGGCTCTTCTTCTGTGGGAGCAGAGGTCAATAATTCGTGTGCTACATACTCAGCCTCTGAATGGCAGGGATCGGGCACCTCAGGTGTATTCAAATGGCTGTGGGAAGAGAAAGCAGGGAGTGACTGCAATGTAGGTGGCGCTGTTGCAAAGCTTACTGTTTGCAGAAAAAGCCCAGCAACCCCTTTCAGTCCTGGCTCTTCGTCTGTGGGAGCACAGGTCAGTAATTCTTGCGCTACATACTCGGCTTCAAGACGGCTGGCTGCGGGCACCACAGGTGTATTCAAATGGCTGTGGGAAGAGAAAGCAAGGAGCGAGTGCAATGTAGGTGGCGCTGTTGCAAAGCTTACTGTGTGCAAAAGAGGCCCAGCAGCAACTTTCAGTCCTGGCATATTGTCTGTGGGAGCAGAATCCAATCATTCCTTTTCTACATACTCAGCTTCAGGACGGCATTGAGCGGGCACCACAGCTGTATTCAAATGTCTGTGAGAAGAGAAAACAAGTAGTGACTGCAATGTAGGTGGCGCTGTTGTAAAGCTTACTGTTTGCAGAAGAGGTCCAGCAGCACCTTTCAGTCCTGGCTCTTCTTCTGTGGGAGCAGAGGTCAATAATTCGTGTGCTACATACTCAGCCTCTGAATGGCAGGGATCGGGCACCTCAGGTGTATTCAAATGTCTGTGGGAAGAGAAAGCAAGGAGTGACTGCAATGTAGGTGGCGCTGTTGCAAAGCTTACTGTGTGCAAAAGAGGCCCAGCAGCAACTTTCAGTCCTGGCATATTGTCTGCGGGAGCAGAATCCAATCATTCCTTTTCTACATACTCGGCTTCAGGACGGCATTGAGCGGGCACCACAGCTGTATTCAAATGTCTGTGAGAAAGAAAACAAGTAGTGACTGCAATGTAGGTGGCGCTGTTGCAAAGCTTACTGTTTGCAGAAGAGGTCCGGCAGCACCTTTCAGTCCTGGCTCTTCGTCTGTGGGAGCACAGGTCAGTAATTCTTGCGCTACATACTCGGCTTCAGGATGCCTGGGAGCGGCACCACAGGTGTATTCATATGCCTGTGGGAAGAGAAAGCAATGAGCGAGTGCAATGTAGGAGGCGCTGTTGCAAAGCTTACTGTTTGCAGAAAAAGCCCAGCAACCCCTTTCAGTCCTAGCTCTTCGTCTGTGGGAGCAGAGGCCAATAATTCGTGCGCTACATACTCAGCCTCTGAAAGGCAGGGAGCGGGCACCACAGGTGTATTCAAATGCCTGTGAGAAGAGAAAGCAAGGAGCGAGTGCAATGTAGGTGGCGCTGTTGCAAAGCTTACTGTTTGCAGTAGAGGTCCAGCAGCAACCCCTTTCAGTCCTGGCTCTTCGTCTGCGGAAGCAGAGGTCAATAATTCTTCTGCTACATACTCGGCTTCAGGACGACTGGGAACAGGCACCGCAGGTGGATTCATAAGGCTGTGGGAAGAGAAAGCAAGGAGTGACTGCAATGTAGGTGGCGCTGTTGCAAAGCTTACTGTTTGCAGAAGAGGTCAAGCAGCACCTTTCAGTCCTGGCTCTTCGTCTGTGGGAACAGAGGCCAATCATTCGCATGCTACATACTCGGCTTCAGGACGGCTGGAAGCGGGCACCGCAGGTGTATTCAAATGTCTGTGAGAAGAGAAAGCAAGGAGTGACTGCAATGTAGGTGTCGCTGTTGCAAAGCTTACTGTTTGCAGAAGAGGTCAAGCAGCACCTTTCAGTAATGGCTCTTCGTCTGTGGGAGCAGAGGCCAATCATTCGCATGCTACATACTCGGCTTCAGGATGGCTGGAAGCGGGCACCACAGGTGAATTCAAATGGCTGTGGGAAGAGAAAGCAAGGAGTGGCTGCAATGCAGGTGGCGCTGTTGCAAAGCTTACTGTTTGCAGAAGAGGCCCAGCAACCCCTTTCAGTCCTGGCTCTTCGTCTGTGGGAGCAGAGGCCAATCACTCCTGCGCTACACACTCAGCCCCTGAATGGCTGGGATCGGGCACCACAGCTGTATTCAAATGGCTGTGGGAAGAGAAAGCAAGGAGTGGCTGCAATGTAGGTGGTGCTGTTGCAAAGCTTACTGTTTGCAGAAGAGGCCCAGCAACCCCTTTCAGTCCTGGCTCTTCGTCTGTGGGAGCAGAGGTCCGTAATTCTTGCGCTACATACTCAGCCTCTGAACGGCATTGAGCGGGCACCACAGGTGGATTCATATGGCTGTGAGAAGAGAAAGCAAGGAGCGAGTGCAATGTAGGTGGCGCTGTTGCAAAGCTTACTGTTTGCAGAACAGGTCCAGCAGCGACTTTCTGTCCTGGCATATTGTCTGCGGGAGCAGAATCCAATCATTCCTTTTCTACATACTCGGCTTCAGGACGGCATTGAGCGGGCACCACAGCTGTATTCAAATGCCTGCGAGAAGAGAAAGCAAGGAGCGAGTGCAATGTAGGTGGCGCTGTTGCAAAGCTTACTGTTTGCAGAAGAGGTCCAGCAGCACCTTTCAGTCCTGGCTCTTCGTCTGTGGGAGCAGAGGTCAATAATGCTTGCGCTACATACTCGGCTTCAGGACGGCTGGGAGCGGGCACCACATTTGGATTCAAATGGCTGTGGGAAGAGAAAGCAAGGAGCGAGTGCAATGTAGGTGGCGCTGTTGCAAAGCTTACTGTTTGCAGAAGAAGTCCAGCAGCACCTTTTAGTACTGGCTCTTCGTCTGTGGGAGCAGAGGTCAATAATGCTTGCGCTACATACTCGGCTTCAGGACGGCTGGGAGCGGGCACCACAGGTGGATTCAAATGGCTGTGGGAAGAGAAAGCAAGTAGCGAGTGCAATGTAGGTGGCGCTGTTGCAAAGCTTACTGTTTGCAGAAGAGGTCCAGCAGCACCTTTCAGTCCTGGCTCTTCGTCTGTGGGAGCAGAGGCCAATAATTCCTGCGCTACAGAATCAGCTTCAGGACGGCTGGGAGCGGGCAACACAGCTGTATTCAAATGCCTGTGAGAAGAGAAAGCAAGGAGCGAGTGCAATGTAGGTGGCGCTGTTGCAAAGCTTACTGTTTGCAGAAGAGGTCCAGCAGCACCTTTCAGTCCTGGCTCTTCTTATGTGGTAGCAGAGGTTAATAATTCTTGCACTACATACTCGGCTTCAGGACGGCATTGAGCGGCACCGCAGGTGGATTCATATGGCTGTGAGAAGAGAAAACAAGTAGTGACTGCAATGTAGGTGGCGCTGTTGCAAAGCTTACTGTTTGCAGAAGAGGTCCAGAAGCACCTTTCAGTCCTGGCTCATCTTCTGAGGAAGTAGAGGTCAATAATTCTTGCTCTACGTACTCGGCTTCAGGACGGCTGGGAGCGGGCACCATAGGTGTATTCAAATGTCTGTAAGAAGAGAAAGCAAGGAGTGACTGCAATGTAGGTGGCGCTGTTGCAAAGCTTACTGTTTGCAGTAGAGGTATAGCAGCAACCCCTTTCAGTCCTGGCTCTTCGTCTGCGGAAGCAGAGGTCAATAATTCTTGCTCTACATACTCGGCTTCAGGACGACTGGGAACGGGCACCGCAGGTGGATTCATATGGCTGTGGGAAGAGAAAGCAAGGAGTGACTGCAATCTAGGTGGCGCTGTTGCAAAGCTTACTGTTTGCAGAAGAGGTCCAGAAGCACCTTTCAGTCCTGGCTCTTCGTTTGTGGGAGCAGAGGCCAATCATACGCATGCTACATACTCGGCTTCAGGATGGCTGGGAGAGGGCACCACAGCTGTATTCAAATGTCTGTGAGAAGAGAAAGCAAGGAGTGACTGCAATGTAGGTGGTGCTGTTGCAAAGCTTACTATTTGCAGCAGAGGTCCAGCAGCCCCTTTCAGTCCTGGCTCTTCGTCTGTGCAAGCAGATGTCAATAATTCTTGCGCTACATACTCGGCTTCAGGACGGCTGGGAGCGGGCACCACAGGTGGATTCATATGGCTGTGGGAAGAGAAAGCAAGGAGTGACTGCAATGTAGGTGGCGCTGTTGCAAAGCTTACTGTTTGCAGAAGAGATCCAGCAGCACCTTTCACTCCTGGCTCTTCGTCTGTGGGAGCAGAGGTCAATAATTCTTGCGCTAAATACTCAGCCTCTGAATGGCAGTTAGAAGCACCACAGCTGTATTCAAATGCCTGTGAGAAGAGAAAGCAAGGAGCGAGTGTAATGTAGGTGGTGCTGTTGCAAAGCTTACTGTTTGCAGAAGAGGTCCAGCAGCACCTTTCAGTCCTGGCTCTTCGTCTGTGGGAGCACAGGTCAGTAATTCTTGCGCTACATACTCGGCTTCAGGATGGCTGGGAGCGGGCACCACAGGTGTATTCAAATGGCTGTGGGAAGAGAAAGCAGGGAGTGACTGCCATGTAGGTGGCGCTGTTGCAAAGCTTACTGTTTGCAGAAAAAGCCCAGCAACCCCTTTCAGTCCTGGCTCTTCGTCTGTGGGAGCAGAGGTCAATAATTCTTGCGCTACATACTCGGCTTCAAGACGGCCGGCTGCGGGCACCACAGGTGTATTCAAATGGCTATGAAAAGAGAAAGCAAGGAGCGAGTGCAATCTAGGTGGCGCTGTTGCAAAGCTTACTGTTTGCAGAAGAGGTCCAGAAGCACCTTTCTGTCCTGGCTCATCTTCTGAGGAAGTAGAGGTCAATAATTCTTGCTCTACGTACTCGGCTTCAGGACGGCTGGGAGCGGGCACCATAGGTGTATTCAAATGTCTGTAAGAAGAGAAAGCAAGGAGCGACTGCAATGTAGGTGGCGCTGTTGCAAAGCTTACTGTTTGCAGTAGAGGTCCAGCAGCAACCCCTTTCAGTCCTGGCTCTTCGTCTGCGGAAGCAGAGGTCAATAATTCTTGCTCTACATACTCGGCTTCAGGACGACTGGGAACGGGCACCGCAGGTGGATTCATATGGCTGTGGGAAGAGAAAGCAAGGAGTGACTGCAATGTAGGTGGCGCTGTTGCAAAGCTTACTGTTTGCAGAAGAGGTCCAGCAGCACCTTTCAGTCCTGGCTCTTCTTCTGTGGGAGCAGAGGTCAATAATTCGTGTGCTACATACTCAGCCTCTGAATGGCAGGGATCGGGCACCACAGCTGTATTCAAATGCCTGCGAGAAGAGAAAGCAAGGAGCGAGTGCAATGTAGGTGGCGCTGTAGCAAAGCTTACTGTTTGCAGAAGAGGTCCAGCAGCACCTTTCAGTCCTGGCTCTTCGTCTGTGGGAGCAGAGTCCAATCATTCGCATGCTACATACTCGGCTTCAGGAGGTTTGGGAGCGGGCACCACAGCTGTATTCAAATGTCTGTGGGAAGAGAAAGCAAGGAGTGACTGCAATGTAGGTGGCGCTGTTGCAAAGCTTACTGTTTGCAGAAGAGGTCCAGCAACCCCTTTCAGTCCTGGCTCTTCGTCTGTGGGAGCAGAGGTCAATAATTCTTGCTCTACATACTCGGCTTCAGGACGGCTGGGAGCGGGCACCACATTTGGATTCAAATGGCTGTGGGAAGAGAAAGCAAGGAGCGAGTGCAATGTAGGTGGCGCTGTTGCAAAGCTTACTGTTTGCAGAAGAGGTCCAGCAGCACCTTTCAGTCCTGGCTCTTCTTCTGTGGGAGCAGAGGTCAATAATTCGTGTGCTACATACTCAGCCTCTGAATGGCAGGGATCGGGCACCTCAGGTGTATTCAGATGCCTGTGAGAAGAGAAAGCAAGGAGCGAGTGCAATGTAGGTGGCGCTGTTGCAAAGCTTACTGTGTGCAAAAGAGGCCCAGCAGCAACTTTCAGTCCTGGCATATTGTCTGCGGGAGCAGAATCCAATCATTCCTTTTCTACATACTCGGCTTCAGGACGGCATTGAGCGGGCACCACAGCTGTATTCAAATGTCTGTGAGAAAACAAGTAGTGACTGCAATGTAGGTGGCGCTGTTGCAAAGCTTACTGTTTGCAGAAGAGGTCCAGCAGCACCTTTCAGTCCTGGCTCTTCGTCTGTGGGAGCACAGGTCAGTAATTCTTGCGCTACATACTCGGCTTGAGGATGGCTGGGAGCGGGCACCACAGGTGTATTCAAATGGCTGTGGGAAGAGAAAGCAGGGAGTGACTGCCATGTAGGTGGCGCTGTTGCAAAGCTTACTGTTTGCAGAAAAAGCCCAGCAACCCCTTTCAGTCCTGGCTCTTCGTCTGTGGGAGCAGAGGTCAATAATTCTTGCGCTACATACTCGGCTTCAAGACGGCCGGCTGCGGGCACCACAGGTGTATTCAAATGGCTGTGAAAAGAGAAAGCAAGGAGCGAGTGCAATCTAGGTGGCGCTGTTGCAAAGCTTACTGTTTGCAGAAGAGGTCCAGAAACACCTTTCAGTCCTGGCTCTTCGTTTGTGGGAGCAGAGGCCAATCATACGCATGCTACATACTCGGCTTCAGGACGGCTGGGAGAGGGCACCACAGGTGGATTCAAATGTCTGTGAGAAGAGAAAGCAAGGAGTGACTGCAATGTAGGTGGTGCTGTTGCAAAGCTTACTGTTTGCAGCAGAGGTCCAGCAACCCCTTTCAGTCCTGGCTCTTCGTCTGTGCAAGCAGATGTCAATAATTCTTGCGCTACATACTCGGCTTCAGGACGGCTGGGAGCGGGCACCACAGGTGGATTCATATGGCTGTGGGAAGAGAAAGCAAGGAGTGACTGCAATGTAGGTGGCGCTGTTGCAAAGCTTACTGTTTGCAGAAGAGATCCAGCAGCACCTTTCAGTCCTGGCTCTTCGTCTGTGGGAGCAGAGGTCAATAATTCTTGCGCTAAATATTCAGCCTCTGAATGGCAGTTAGAAGCACCACAGCTGTATTCAAATGCCTGTGAGAAGAGAAAGCAAGGAGCGAGTGTAATGTAGGTGGTGCTGTTGCAAAGCTTACTGTTTGCAGAACAGGTCCAGCAGCACCTTTCAGTCCTGGCTCTTCGTCTGTGGGAGCAGAGTCCAATCATTCGCATGCTACATACTCGGCTTCAGGAGGTTTGGGAGCGGGCACCACAGCTGTATTCAAATGTCTGTGGGAAGAGAAAGCAAGGAGTGACTGCAATGTAGGTGGCGCTGTTGCAAAGCTTACTGTTTGCAGAAGAGGTCCAGCAACCCCTTTCAGTCCTGGCTCTTCGTCTGTGGGAGCAGAGGTCAATAATTCTTGCTCTACATACTCGGCTTCAGGACGGCTGGGAGCGGGCACCACATTTGGATTCAAATGGCTGTGAAAAGAGAAAGCAAGGAGCGAGTGCAATGTAGGTGGCGCTGTTGCAAAGCTTACTGTTTGCAGAAGAGGTCCAGCAGCACCTTTCAGTCCTGGCTCTTCGTCTGTGGGAGCAGAGTCTAATCATTCGCATGCTACATACTCGGCTTCAGGAGGTTTGGGAGCGGGCACCACAGCTGTATTCAAATGCCTGTGAGAAGAGAAAGCAAGGAGCGAGTGCAATGTAGGTGACTCTGTTGCAAAGCTTACTGTTTGCAGAAGAGGTCCAGCAGCACCTTTCAGTCCTGGCTCTTCGTCTGAGGGAGCACAGGTCAGTAATTCGTTCGCTACATACTCAGCCTCTGAATGGCAGGGAGCGGGCACCACAGGTGTATTCAAATGCCTGTGAGAAGAGAAAGCAAGGAGCGAGTGCAATGTAGGTGGCGCTGTTGCAAAGCTTACTGTTTGCAGAACAGGTCCAGCAGCACCTTTCAGTCCTGGCTCTTCGTCTGTGGGAGCAGAGGTCAGTAATTCTTGCACTACATACTCGGCTTCAGGACGGCATTGAGCGGGCACCACAGGTGGATTCAAATGTCTGTGGGAAGAGAAAGCAAGGAGTGACTGCAATGTAGGTGGCGCTGTTGCAAAGCTTACTGTTTGCAGAAGAGGTCCTGCAGCACCATTCATTCCTGGCTCTTCATCTGTGGGAGCAGAGGTCAATAATTCGTGCGCTACATACTCAGCCTCTGAATGGCAGGGAGCGGGCACCACAGCTCTATTCAAGTGCCTGTGAGAAGAGAAAGCAAGGAGTGACTGCAATATAGGTGGCGCTGTTGCAAAGCTTACTGTTTGCAGAAGAGGACCAGCAGCACCTTTCAGTCCTGGCTCTTCGTCTGTGGGAGCAGAGGCCAATCATTCACATGCTACATACTCGGCTTCAGGATGGCTGGGAGCAGGCACCACAGGTGGATTCAAATGGCTGTGAGAAGAGAAAGCAAGGAGTGACTGCAGTGTAGGTGGCGCTGTTGCAAAGCTTACTGTTTGCAGAAGAGGTCCAGCAGCACCTTTCAGTCCTGGCTCTTCGTCTGTGGGAGCAGAGGTCAATCATTCGCATGCTACATACTCGGCTTCAGGACGGCTGGGTGCGGGCACAACAGGTGTATTCAAATGGCTGTGGGAAGAGAAAGCAAGGAGTGACTGCAATGTAGGTGGCGCTGTTGCAAAGCTTACTGTTTGCAGAAGAGGCCCAGCAGCACCTTTCAGTCCTGGCTCTTCGTCTGTGGGAGCAGAGGCCAATCATTCGCATGCTACATACTCGGCTTCAGGACGGCTGGGAGCGGGCACCGCAGGTGTATTCAAATGCCTGTGAGAAGAGAAAGCAAGGAGCGAGTGCAATGTAGGTGGCGCTGTTGCAAAGCTTACTGTTTGCAGAAGAGGCCCAGCAACCCCTTTCAGTCCTGGCTCTTCGTCTGTGGAAGCAGAGGTCAGTAATTCTTGCGCTACAGAATCGGCTTCAGGACAGCTGAGAGCGGGCACCGCAGGTGGATTCAAATGGCTGTGGGAAGAGAAAGCAAGGAGCGAGTGCAATGTAGGTGGCGCTGTTGCAAAGCTTACTGTGTGCAAAACAGGCCCAGCAGCACCTTTCAGTCCTGGCATATTGTCTGCGGGAGCAGAGGACCATCATTCCTGTTCTACATCTTCGGCTTCAGGACGGCTGTGAGCGGGCACCACAGGTGTATTCAAATGGCTGTGGGAAGAGAAAGCAAGGAGTGACTGCAATGTAGGTGGCGCTGTTGCAAAGCTTACTGTTTGCAGAAGAGGCCCAGCAGCACCTTTCAGTCCTGGCTCTTCGTCTGTGGAAGCAGAGGTCAATAATTCTTGCGCTACATACTCGGCTTCAGGACGGCTGGGAGCGGGCACTACAGGTGTATTCAAATGTCTGTGGGAAGAGAAAGCAAGGAGTGACTGCAGTGTAGGTGGCGCTGTTGCAAAGCTTACTGTTTGCAGAAGAGGCCCAGCAACCCCTTTCTGTCCTGGCTCTTCTTCTGTGGAAACAGAATTCAATAATTCTTGCGCTACATACTCGGCTTCAGGATGGCTGGGTGCGGGCACCACAGGTGTATTCAAATGGCTGTGAGAAGAGAAAGCATGGAGCTAGTGCAATGTAGGTGGCGCTGTTGCAAAGCTTACTGTTTGCAGAAGAGGCCCAGCAACCCCTATCAACTGACCCCTGCCAACTGACCCCTAACCCTAATCCCCAAACACAACCCCAACCCTAACCCCTAATTCTAACCCTAACACTAACCCTAACACCCTAACCCTAATCACAAATCCCAATCCTAATCCCAATCCCAATCCTAATCTCAATCCCAATTCCAGCAAGGGGCAGTAAAGTTTGGGAGGTAGTAAGAGTGGGGTGCAGTTAGTCTTAATTCTGACTCAGAAGAAATCTCCAGTCACAGACTAAATTCTCCAAAGAGTGAGTTCTTCCATCACAGAAAATTTCCAGATCACAAAATATATAATCGGATCACAGTCTAAATTCAGCAAGTCACAGACGAAATTCTCCAGTCACATACAGAATTCTCCACTCACAGAATAAATTACACAGACAGACTAAATTCTAACATCACACATTAAATTCTCCAGTCACAGAATGAGTTTTACTAACACAGAAATAATGCTTAGGATCCCACAGTAAATTCTACAAGCACAGATTAAATTCTCTTGTCACATACCAAATTCTCCAGACACAGACTAAGTTATTCACGCACAGAATGAGTTCTATCATCACAGATTAAATTCTCTAATGACACAATAAATTCTCCAGGAACAAAGCTCCCCAGGCACAGACTAAATTCACCAGATCACAGACTAAATTCCCCTGTCACAGCATATAATGTCCAGGCAGAGACAAAATTGTCCAGGCACAGACTAGATTCTCCAGGCACAGAATGAGTTCAACCATCACAGAAAAAGATCTTGGATCACAGAATAAATTATCGGACCAGATAGTAAACTCCCCAGGCACAGCCTAACCAACTCCCCCCCCCCCGGCACAGACTACACTCTGCCGGCACAGACTACACTCTGCCGGCACAGACTACAGAGTTCAGACATCACAGAAAAAATTCTTGAAGCACAGAAAAAATAATCGGACCACACACCGCCTTCTCCAGGCACACACCGCCTTCTCCAGGCACACACCGCCTTCTCCAGGCACACACCAAAATCTCTAATCAGATATTAAATCCTCCGGTCACAGACGCTGTTCGCCGGTCACAGACGCTGTTCGCCGGTCACAGACGCTGTTCGCCGGTCACAGGCTAAATTATGCACTCCCTGAATGAGTTCTACCATCATAGCATAAATTCTCAGACCACAGATTAAATTAAATAATTGGATCACACACTAAATTCAGCAAGTCACAGACTAAATTCTCCAGTCACACAGTAAACTCTGTGATCACAGACTACATTCTCCTATCACAGATTAAATTCTGTACTCACATACCAAGATCTCCACTCACAGAACAAATTATGCAGTCGCAGACTAAATTCTCCCCTCACACACTAAACTCTCCAGTCACAAAATCAGTTCTACCATCACAGGCTAAAATCCCCAGGCAAAGGCTAAAATCACCATCACAGGCTAAAACCCCCAGATCACAGATTATATTCTGCAATCACAGCATATAATAACCGGGCACAGACCGCCTTTCTCCGGGCACAGACCGCCTTTCTCCGGGCACATATCCAATTCTACACTCACTGAACAAATTCTAGTCACAGACTAAATTCTCCTGTCACACACTAAATTCTGCGATCACAGACTATCTTCTCCGATCTCAGATTAAATTCTCCACTCACATACCGACTTCTCCAATCACACAACAAATTATACAGTCACAGACTAAATTATCCCCTCACACACTAAATTCTCCAGTCACAAAATGAGTTCTACCATCACAGAAGAAATTCTCCCCACACAGGCTAACATCTCCAGGCCCCACCTATGTTCGCAAGGCCCCGCCTAAATTCAGCAAGGCCCCGCCTAAATTCAGCAAGGCCCCGCCTAAATTCAGCAAGGCCCCGCCTAAATTCAGCAAGGCCCCGCCTAAATTCAGCAAGGCCCCGCCTAAATTCAGCAAGGCCCCGAATGAGTTCCACCATCACAGAATAAATTCTCAGATAACAGAGTAAATAAACAGGGCCCAGGCTAAATTCAGCAAGGCCCAGGCTGAAATCGCCAGTCACAGAATAAATTCTCTACTCATGGACAAAATTCTCTGGGCACAGACTAAATTAAACCACCACAGAATAATTCTCTGGGCACAGAATGAGTTCTACAATCACAGAAAAAATTCTCTAATGACAAAATAAATTCGCCTAGCACAGGCTAAATAATTGGATCACACAATAAATTCAGCAAGTCGCAGACCAGGTTCTCCACTCGCAGACTGCATACTCATCTCACAGACTAAATTATAGTCACAGACCGAGCTCTCCCGCCACAGACCGAGCTCTCCCGCCACAGACTTAATACTGTAGGTGCAGGCATAATTCTCCCATCACGGAGGAAGTAAATTCGCCAGGCGTACGCTACATTCACCAGGCACAAAACACATTCTCCAGTCACAAAACACATGCTCTGATCACATACTAAATGCTCCAGGCGCAGCCTAAATGCTCCGCTCATGGACTAAATTTACCAGTCGCAGGCTTAGTTCTCCCATCACAGAATATGTTGTACCACCACAGAGTAAGTTCTCCAGTCTCAGACTAAATTCTCCACTCGCAGACTAATTTCTCCAGTCACTAATTAAATTCTCCAGTCACAGACTAAATTTTCATATCACAGAGTAAATTCTCCACGCATAGACTAAGTTGTACCATCATGGACTAGACTTGTACCATCACAGGCTGAATTCCCCACTTGCAGACTAAACTCCTCCCTTTCAGACTAAGTTCTCCCGTCACAGACTAAAAGTTCTACAATCACACAACAAATCCTCTAATCACACAGTAAGTCCTCCCATCGCAGACTGAGTCCTCCAATCAATAGACTAAGTAATCCACTCAGAAACTACATTCTCTTCTCAGACCCTACCTTCTCCAATCATGGCCTGAGGTCTCCAGTCAATAGACAAAATATTCCACTCAGACACTAAGTTCTCTTCTAGGACACTACCTTCTACAGTCAGAGACTAAGTTGTCCACTCACACACTAAGTTCTCTCGTCGCAGACCAGCTTCTCCCGTCACAGTCTACGTACTTCAATCACAGATTAGGTTCTCCACTCACACACTAAATTCTCCAATCGAAATACGAAAATAATTTCCGAAAGCTACTCCGAGGCTCGCCGCCCCTGAGGGACCTGAGTGTATAGAGACAAGTGACCATTGTTCTGGTGAGAAGTGACTGACCCCACAGTTGTTCTCCCAACCTCCCCGACTCCCTGCGAATACTCATCTGACTCCGAAGGCGACGGCATGGCACTTGCAAGACAGACTGACTCTGAACCCCGCTGCCGTATTATGCTCCACCCTTAGTCACTGGCCCGCTACGAAACCCTCTTAGCTTCGCACGTCCCCACTACCCGTGCGGCTTCGCCTCTCCCCATTTGCATGCAAAACCTCAAAAAGAAATAGAAATGGACGCATGCTGAGACGGTGCTCGCAATGTCCGCCTTCCCTGTGCAAAGCCCTCTCTCCGCTTAGTTACATTGCCTGCTCATCTACCAGCCTTCGATATTTCTGCCCGCTCCATCCTGCCTGTGACTCACCTGGAAAACACAAATAAAAAATGCCTTTGACTGCTTAAAACCATTTCGCATACAGCCGCTGCTTCCGCCGGTTAATCTCTTCTCATGTTAACCGGCGAGATGGCCGGATGGAATCTGCTCTGGGAAAACGTACATTGAGATAACAGCTGTAGAAACAACCTGGAGCTACACCCCGAGAGATGACCTAACACAAGACTCTGAGGCACGAGCCACAGCTGTGCTTAGGTTTGTAAAGTGACAGAAGCTCAAACTGAACACTAACCTGCTCCCTCTACCAGCCCAAAGAGACTCCTTTCTCCCACGCTGACCTTACGACTCTTTCCTGCCTCTCTCCTAGCCGTTCGTTTCCCTTACCTTTTACAAGAGCAGAGGTCCTAAACCATCCTTGAGAAAACCCCCCTGTTGGCTAACCAGTACATTCCTTCTCTGCCCGTATACCTCTTCATCATCTGCAAAATAAAACAGGAAGGATACACAGTTAATGGGGACATTGAGCAAAGATTACCTTTGCCACAGCTTCTCCCCCTGAGTCCTCCCACATGGTTCAGCTTCCCTCATCACCACCTACAAACATAACACCTAAAAAAAAACCTCTACACAAAGATACTTCACAATGCATGCACTAGTAAGTTTTAACATGGCCTGAAGGTCTTGAGACAAGACCATTTCAAAAGCCCTCCAAAATCTACATCTCAAACAAACCACAAAACCAGAATTAACACCAGAGAACTTACCCTGATGAGAACTGAACCCTGAATGAGCTCCCTGAGCAGAGGCTGTGCCTCATATACCACAGGGCCCCCCCACAACCCCTCCCTCAATGGACTGGGGAAGGGAAGGTGAAAACAACCAGCTGGGGTAAAAGCACTCTGATAAGCCACAGCTGGGTCTTTGTCTTACCTGGCTCGGGCCCCCTGGCTACTGGTGAGTGCCCCAGCTGTTCCATATCTGCTCGCTGTTTGCTCCATGGGTGCTCCATGGCTTCAGTTTTCTGCTTCTCTTCCTCTGGCTCAGATGGGTGACACTTTGAGATTCAGACTTTCAGGCTGAGACTCAGGGACTGAGACTCAAGGGCTCAGATTGTGGCTGAGAATCTAGGACTCAGACTCTGCAGCTAAGACTGAGGCTGAGACTCTGAGGCTCAGACATTGGAGCTGATACTCAGACTCAGACGCGACTGATACTGTTGCTGAGACGCTGTGGCTCAGACTATGGAATTCTGACTGTGGGACTGAGGCTGTAGCCGGGACTCTGTGGCTAGGACTCTAGGATTCAGACTTTGGGGCAGAGACTGCAACTGAAACTCTGAGACTCCCTCAACAGGGACAGAGCCGACCGAAGGTGCCCAAGCAGAGCTGAAGCAGCCCAAAGGGGACAGAGCCTCCCATAAGGCCCCAGTGCCTCAGAAGGGGTCCGAGGGGAGCTGATGCCTCCCATTACCCCCCCATTTACCCCCCATTGCCCCCCCATAACCCCCTATTAACCCCCATTGCCCCCCATTACCCTCTATTAACTCCCTATTACCCCCCCATTGCCTCCCATTACCACCTGGTCCCCCCTAAGGCTCCCCCCATTGCCCCCAATGCCCTACATGAGGTTCTGGGGGGGGATTTGGGGGTCTGGAATCCCTACATGGGGGTCTATGGGGGGATTTGGGCATCTGGAGTCCCTACATGGGGGTTTAAGGGGGTCTGGAGTCCCATTCTGGGGGTTTAAGGGGGGATTTGGGGAGCTGGAGTCCCTACATGGGACTCTATGGGGGACTTAGTGGGCATATGGTGGTCTGGAATACCTACATGGGGTTCTATGGGAGGATATGGGGTGTCTATTGGGGATTAAGGGGGATATGGGCATCTGGAATCCCTACATGGGTGTCTATAGTGGTATGGAGACCCTTCATGGGCTTCTATGGGAGGATATGGAGTCCCATTATGGAGTCCCATTATGAAGGTCTATGGGGGAACATGGGAGGATATGGGGAGCTTTGGGGGTCTGGAGTCCCATTATGGGGGTCTATGGGGGAATATGGGAGGATATGGGGAGCTTTGGGAGTCTGGAGTCCCATTATGGGGGTCTATGGGGGACTATGGGAGAATATGGGGGGATTTGGGGGTCTGGACTCTACATGGGGTTCTGTGGGGGTGTGGAGACACTTTATGGGGCTGTACAGGGGAATATAGGGGGATATCAGGAGATATGGGTTTCTACGAGGGTTTATGGGGGGTATATGGAGGTCTGCCATCCCATTATGGAGTTCTCTGGGGGGATATGGGGGTCTGGAGTCCATTACAAGGGGTTCTAGGGGGAAATCTGGGAGGATATCAGGGGGTTATGGGGGACCGGAGTCCCTGCATGGGATTATATGGGAGGATATGGGGGAATACAGGGTGTCTATGGGGGGATATGGATGTCTGGAGTCCCTAATGGGATTCTATGAGGTCTATGGGGAGGATACAGGGTGTTTATGGGGGGATTTGGGGGTCCGGAGACCCATAATGGGATCTGTGGGGGTCTATAGGGGGATTAGGGGAGATACAGGGGTCTATGGTGATTGGGAGAAAACTCCAGGAACAAACTCGACAACAAAGTTTCAAGTTGACAAGCAGCTATTCTTTATTGCAGCGCCAGGAGACACAGGGGATAGCTCCTCCTAGCATGTGTCTCCGCATTGCTAAACAAGCCGTTCTTATATAGTCACTAAGCATACATATTCATTACATACATACATGCATATTCATGAGGCTAATTACATATTACATCCTTCTTCCACAAAGTTTCCCCACATGCGCACAAAAATGTGGTGGTGCTCTTTGGGGGTCGTTCACTTCTTCCAACAATCTTCAGCACTTCTGGCGGCCTTTGAAACATGCCCAGTAGATGTTTATACCAGCTTGATTGCTTCCTGAACACCAGACGTAGCAATCATCCTGTCCTTCTACTCATCAGTTAGTTTAACTGCACCCCACCCTGGACCCCTACTATTCCGACATACTCCTTATCCTTACCTCCTGGTTTTCTATCCTGTTTTTCTTACACTCATTTTGTACTAAGGTCACAAGGGCCTAAAACTACGTCACCTACAATGATGTCTCTTATACAAGAACTCTCGCTATGTTCTCTATCTGTACTCTTATTTTTTTCCTCTGTGAATCATGCACCCCAGGAATTTTCCATTGCTACTGTCACAAAGCCATCAAAACGAACATGACTAAAAAATGATTCTAAAGGTTTGTGTATTTCAAGATTTTGTACCCCGTCTCTCACTATGAAGCTTCCATCACGTCTCTATGGGTCCCAGCACCCCCCAGTGTCTCTCTACAGGTCCCTCTGTGTCTCTATGTCCATACCTCCCCCCAGTGTGTGATCCTATGGGGGCGCTATGGGTCCCAGCCCCACCCAATATCTCTCTATGGGTCCCTGTGCATCTCCATGTCCAATCCCCCCCACCAGTGTTCCCCATAGAGTTTCCATGGGGTCTCTAAGGGGTCCCAGCCCCCTGCAATGCCTCTCTATGGGTCCCTATGTGTCTCTATGACAATACCCACCCCCCCCCCAGCGTGTCCGTATGGAGTTTCTATGGGGTCTCTATGGATCCCAGCCCCCTCAGTGTCCCTGTATGGGTCTCTATGTGTCTCGTAAGTCCAACCTCCACCTCAGTGTGTCCCTAAAGAGTTACAATGTGGTCTCTACCGGCGGCAGCTCCTCCCGGTGTCTCTCAATGGGTCCCTATGTGTCTCTGTCCAATCCCTTCCCCCAAGTGTCTCTTTGTCAATACCCCCACCCAGCGTCTCCTTATGGAGTTTCTATGGAGTCTCTATGGGTCGCAGCCCCCCCCAGTGTCTCTCTACTGGTCCCTATATGTCATTATGTCCACCACCCCACCACCCCCGTGTGTGTCCCTATGCAGTTTCTATGGGGTCTCTGTGGATCACAGCACCCCCCCAGTGTCTCTCGATGCCTCCCTGTGTGTCTCCCTACCCCCCCCCCCCCCCAGTGTCTGTACCTTGAATGCCGGCCCCAGGCAGCAGCGGCGCCGGCTCCCGGAGGAGGGGGGCGGCGATGCCGAGCGGGGGCACGCCCGAGTCCTGAGCGCGGCAAACCCCGGCAGGAGGGAACAGGACGGGAGCAGAGCCTTCGTCAGCGCCACCTTGGAACGCACAATGGCGGCGGCACAGGTGAGGGGCTGTCATTACCACAGCAACGCGGCTGCCATGATGGGGGAGGGCATGACTCGGCAGGAGGGAGAGGCTGGCCTGAATATGGAAAAATGGCGGGTAAACAATGGCACCAATGGCACCCCACCAATATGGCCGCCCCCAGGTGCCGTACTCAAGATAGCGTATTAGTATCATTAGATACTAATTAAACTAATACACCCCGTTTTGCACAAACCTTAAATAAATAGCAGCTTCACTGCTGCCTCTGAACGAGGCCTGCCTGAACCTAGAGACCGTTTCTCACCATTCACCTTCTCAGACACCAAAATCCAAGACACATTCCCTCAGTGCGATGCTCACCCAAGACTTCAACTTCTCGCCTTCTGGGACTCTGCTCTGGGAGAGGCAGTTTCTGCCCGACCTGGAGACTGCTGCTTCTCTTTTCCCTGCTCTTCGCTGGCATCTTCCGCACTGCTTTCTGGCCTTGCCTCTTCGCCTTTCTGTTCTTTACCTGTCTCCGCCAGTCACTCTCCTTCTTCCTGGTCATCACAGGCAAGCAAAGGGGAAAACACAGCAGTTGTGTATTTTTTTAATGTGGAAATCCCACGCAAGAGTTTCACAGAAGAGACAATCCCCTGCAAAAAAAGGTATGAGCGAAAACCAGCACTCACAGCAACGGCAGCCATTAGCGAGGGCCTGTGCTTGAGCTACAACAGTAACAGAGAGTCACCTCAGTGAAGGACGTAAAACAGACCAGAGCTGTGCTTTCATGTGAACGCTTCCAGTCTTCTAAGACATGTGTAAGAAATAGAACCACTCACGAGGCCTGCTTGGACTGATCATCGAAGGACAATCTTCATCACAGAGGACTTGGGCAGCAGGCTAAAAAGGGGAAAAACAGGAATGTTGAATACACAGCAGAAAAACGGAGTTTTGTTTCTCACCCACTCTGAGAAAATGCCCCAAACTGGACTCTGCAGCCTCCTCCCCAAACTTGACGGGTGGAGCTGCAAGGCACATTCATGATGTGAGAATCCAACCTCTCAATGTGATTTGGGAAAAGACTACTCTTTACTGTTCCAGTGACAAAAAAAGAAGAGACCTGTTCACTTTGGATCGGCAGGTGAGGCAGTAAGGACTTGGCGACCGTTGCTTGCTTCCCCCCTGCTTTTCTCTTAAAGAAGAGGAAGAATTGAACACAACTAACATAGCTGAATTGCAAGGTGGTTCAGAGATGGGAGAAATAACACCGTACATTTGAGACCAAAATCACTTCTGTGAAAGGCAGACTTGTTTCCCTAGCCGAATTACTGAGGAGCTCTCGTAACTCAGGAGCCTTAAGAACTGGTTTGAGACACTCTGCTCTACTGCTGTGGAGAACTTAAGTACTAAAGGACGCTTGCCACAGTACCGCAACCACATGGAAGTATTCCATCACCTCCTGATACATACAGACCTTGCGAGGACTGTTAACACCAGGCTTGCAGAACTGCTTCAAGTAATGCCGCTGATCGGGTTTGTAGCTGTGGGAAGCCTGAACAGCAGTGTAGGTCACACACCTGCCTGGGCACAAAGCTGCAAGAAAAGAAGGGTGTGAAATACCATGACTTAAACAGGCACACTCTGTGCTTAAAGACAATATCACTTTGGGCGACAGACACGCCCTGCCGTTCAGAAGAATGCTATCTTTATACAAGGTAGGAAACTAAGCCACTGCAAACTGCTGCTGTAGTTAAACAGCAAGTTGGGGTACCACATGTCTGCCAGAAAGTTATGAAATCGAACCCTAAAAGGACATAAAGAAAGAAAGAAGAGGAAGGGGCCTGATGGACACCTGCACAAACAAGACACAGCCAGGAGCCTGCCCACAGTGCACCAGGACAATCTGGAAACGAGAGACTTCCCCAGAAACAAGACCTGGAACGTTTTCAATTCATCCTCAAATAACCTCCTGTAACACTGCTCTCATCTTCAGCCCCACGCGGGGACCAGTAAGCTCACACATATTTTGTCCTGTAGGGTGCTGGACGCGTAGGCTGCACACTAGGCCATCCACAGCTGTCTCACCCATTAAGAGCACTAGGATTTAAAGGGCATTTGTAAAGCTTTCATGAGAGAAACTCCGTTTCATTCCTAAAAGGCATAATTTTTAGATGGCAGAAAATTCCATGAGCAAGCCTTAGGCCAACTGCTCCCACAACTAAAGCCTTTAGCTGGATGGCCAGGGCAAATCAGCAGCAGAGCAAATAAAGGCTCTGCCCCTTCTCAACACACTGAGACTTGAAATGACTTGGCATAAACTAGAGAAGCCCTAAGGCCACCCAGTCTGGCAACTCCATGAGACTCTTGCTACAAGCACCTTGCAACACAGGTCGAGATCCCCATCAGCTCCCTCACAACGCTGTCTCTGCATCAAGAATACTAAGCCTTTCTGAAGAAACAGAATGACTGTATTGGAGCAAGGCAGGCGTCCAAACCGGGGGAAACCAGGAGAGCAGCAGCAGCAACTGAAAGCCTCCCTGACTGTCTCACCAGAAAAGCTGGGATGACCTGGGCTCCCCCAGGGCACAACACAGCAATGTCTATTTGCAGAACAAAAGGAGGGCAATTAGCCCTGCCCCCGCTGCTGCTGCTGCTGCAGACCTCACTCATTTCAGGGACAGAGAATTTCAGCCTCCAGACCTTTTGGCATCTTAAAGCGACAGCGAACAGTCTCATTGCCAAACTAACTGCCATTTTAGATCAGAGGAAATAAACAGGGAATTCCTTGGCTGGTTTCTAAACGGGTATTTCCGTCTTCACCCCTTTCCCTACCAATGGAGATACAGTGTGAATTAAGGACTCTGCGGGGAACTCCTCGCAGTGCTGTAGCACGTATGGAACGCGCCTTCCGCCGGCCCAGGTCCAGTATCCTCTCTCTGCCCCCTCCCGGCTTCCTCTGCCCCTCCTCACTGGCACAGCACACGGAAGCGACAAGTCCTTGACCAGGGTAAGCGGGACCGAGCAACCACTTAAACATCGGCGCGTTACCAGCGTTATTCTCAGAGTAAAGGCGAAACACAGCCCTGCACCAGATCCTCGGAAGAGATTTAACTCTGCTACAGCTGAAACCAGGGCAAAAGGAGAGAGACAAGCACAGTGCCAGGGCGCAGGGTGCCGGGCAGGAACTTCTGAGGCGCCTGAGATTCAGCGAGGGACATTAAGGCAGAAGCAAGCGCACTCGGGGCCCCTCACCCGGCTCGTCCCCGGCAGACCGCAACCCTGACGCTCCGGGCACTCTGAAGCTTCCCGCGCCGGGCGGCAGCGGGCAGGAGACACCCCCCTGCGCCCACCCGAGGGACGGACGGGCGGGCGGACGGACGGGAGGGCGGGCGGGCTCGCTCGCCTCCCCGGTAACCCCGGACCCCCGGGGGGCTCGGATCTCACCTGCTGCCGCCGCTGCCGGGACCGGGACCCGGACCCTGCCCGCCGCCATGCTGCACCGAAACGGCGCGCCGGAGGGACCGGAGCCGCTGCGCCAACACCGGGCTGCGGCCACGAGCACCCCGCGCGCCCGCCCGCACCCCGAGCGCAGAGCCGCGGCGGCCATTGCTCACCGGAACCCGGCAACCACCGCGTGACACCGGCCACTTCCGGGGACAGCCGCGGGAACAAAGAGGGCCCCACGGCTCATGCGCGGAGCCCGGGCTGCAGTACCGAGCTCCGGACACAGATGGCAGCAGCGAGCGGCGCCAGGCGCCACACCGCCCCCTCCCACACCACCACCACCTGCAGTGCCGAACTCTGAACGCTGGATGGCAGCAGCGAGCGGCGCCAGGCGCCACACCGCCCCCTCCCACACCACCACCACCTGCAGTGCCGAACTCTGAACACAGGATGGCAGCAGGGAGAGCGCCCGGCGCCACACCGCGCCCCCCCCCACCGGCTCCATCAAGTTTCGCGGGGGTATCCCCTCCCACCAACGCCCTCCACCCCCCGCCCCAACCCTTGCAGACCCGGACTCAGGGTTTTGGAGTATTTTGGGGGCACCAAGGCTCATCCGGCGACACTGGGGTGCCCCAAACGACACCATCCGTCCCCAGATTCCACACATCCCCGTTTTATTCCACTTCCCCCGAAGCAAAAAGAGACAACCAAAACCTAAAAAGAAAAAATCTCAGGAAACACTGAGAGAAACTTCCAAGGAGCACTCCCCGGGGATGTAAAACGGGAGCGGAGCAGCAGTTCCGCAGCCCCTTGACTCCGTGGCAGCGAAAAAGTGAGCGTTTGCTGCCATCATGTGATCCTACATCGGTACTGCACGTGGTGGAGATGGGAGGGGGGGCCCGAGTTAAATGGGTGGTGATGGGGGCAGTGCAGTAGTGATGGGGGGAAAGCGGCTGAGGACCTCTTTGCAGTGCTACCCTCTGTCCAAACGCGGCACTGCAGGAGGGGAAAGCAGAGGTACAGCGCCAGGGAGACGATCGGCACTGCCATCATGTGGCCAATATTCGGTACTGCACGCGGTGTAGGAAAGCGGCTGCGCATGCGGAGCCGGACCAATCAGAGCGGCGGGAGGGCCGGGCTAGGAGTGATTGACAGCGGTCTCAGCCATCGGAGGCTGCAGAGGGAAGTGCCCAATGAAAGCGGCAGAGGGGGCTGTGCTACGACTGATTGACAGGCATCTCAGCCAATGGCGATCGAGGAGGGCTCTGCCCAATCATAGCAGAGAGAAGGCCGGGCTACGAGTGATTGACAGCCGTTTCAGCCAATGTCCATTGCAGAGGTCTCTGGCCAATCAAAGCAGAGGGTGGGCCAGGCTACAAGTGATTGACAGGACTCTCAGCCAATGGCAACCGCAGATGGCATTGGCCAATCAGAGCGGAGAGAGGGCCGGGCTACGAGTGATTGACAGGCACCACAACCAATGGTGACCGTGGAGGACTTTGCCCAATCAGAGCAGAAGGTGGGCAGGGCTACAAGTGATTGACAACTCTCTCAACCAATGGCAGTAGAAGAGGTCTCTGGCCAATCAGAGAGGAGGGCGGGCCGGGCTACATATGATTGACAGGCCTCTCAGCCAATGGCGGCAGCAGAGGGCTCTGGCCCATTAGAGCCGAGGGAGGGCTGGGCTACGTGTGACTGACAGGAGCCTCAGCCAATAGCAAACGCGGCTGGCGGTGGCTAATCAAACAAGAGAGGAGGTGGGCTAAGAGTGATAGTCAGGCTTCTCAGCCAATGGCGACCGCGGGGGTTGTCTCCAAGCAGCTGGGGGGGGCTGGGGGTGGGGAAGTAGCGATTGACAGGCGTCACGGCCAAAGGACGGCCGCGGGGGGGTTGCCCATTCAGACTCGCGGGGGAAGGGCCGAGCAAAGAATGATTGACAGCAGTCTTGGCCAATGGCGGCCGCTGGCCGCCTGGAAGCGGCATCTCCACCTGCAGTACCGAGTTTTGTCCACATGACGGCAGCAGCTAGTGTTGCACTGAGCCACTCCTTTGCCCCCTCCCGTCTCCACCACCTGCATTACCGAGATTTGGAGTCATGATAACAGCACCGAGAAGTGCCCGGCGCCACTCCATGGACCCACCCCACCTCCACCACCTGCAGTACCGAGATTTGGACACCTGGTGGCAGCACCGAGCAGCACCCAACACCCCCCTTGGCCTCGCTCATCCTCACCACCTGCAGGACCGAGATTTGGACACGTGGTGGCAGCACACGCTCACTTTTCGGTACCGAAGAGGCAACGGGCTGGGAAACGGCCGCTCCCCGCCCACTTTACGTCCTCCGGAGACACCAACTGCTGACTGGGGACAGGGCTGACTCTCCTCTATCCCCGGCGCCTCCGTACCAAAAAACCATTGCAAGCCTTTGCCGCTGTCGATGGGACGAGGCTGGGGCTGTTCTGCCCAAGCTCCCCAAACACGGAAAGCGTAGAGGTGCGTTCACGTACACCTGATGCTGCTCAGCACATCTGCCCCCGTGCACAGCTGGCGGTTCCGGCTGTGCTGCGCACGGGAGCACAGCTCCGCCCCCGCTGCAGCTGGGATGGGCAAGAGAGCCAGAAGGTGAGAGGGAAAACTCCGCTGGCGTGAGATCAAACAGTTTAACAATCACCAAACGGGATGGTTTTCCCTCCAGAAGTCGGTGTGGGTACCCCCCACCGCCCCTGCACACCCAGAATCGCAGGAGTGGGAGGACTTCTGGGCTCCACAAGCACAGCCTGTCACAGAAGGTCCCTGGTTGAAGGAATCGGACCCAAATCAAGCTGCTACCCCCCTTTTTTCAGGGGACCCACCCATCCTCACCTGCTCCTCTACCGAATCATCGCCCCCCGCCCAGTGACACCCCAAATGACGCAATCCTTCCCCAGATTCCCCCACATCTCCCTTTTTATGTCACACAGTACCCCCATAAAACACCGCCAAAAAGTGAGGAAAGCTGCACCCAGCCATGATGGTGCCAAGGCTCTTGAGCAGGCCCTGCTCCGCCACGTTCCTTCTTTGTTCCCATGCTGGGACGGGCACTCCAGAGCACCATGGCCCCAGGCCCCAGCTGCCGGGGGTACCTATTGAGCATCACGAGACAGCTGCAGCAAAAGCCCTTGAAGGTGCTTTTCTTTTCCCCCTCCTCCATGGAGCTATGGACAGTGCTACCAAAGACGCTCGAACTCAAGCCCCCTTGTCTACTGAGAACCATTTAGAGGTAATGCTAAAATAAGTCTGAAAGCATCTACTCCATCTTTCTGTGTTCTGGTCCCGCTCCTTGGCATACAGGTGACAGCGAGAAAACACGTCAAAACCAAACTCCTTCTTTAACATCTCTTTTGAGAGAGCAGTGCGCAGACTGGGTAAACACAGAGTCCTGAGGGGCTGGAAGAAAGCCCAAGGCTCTGAAATAGGTGCACAGAAGAGGGGAACGGTTCTAATGGGGTAAAACTATGCCGGGCTTCCAGGCACACGCCCCAGAACCGTTCTTCCTGGTGCTGCAGTGGCTGACCCCAACAGGGACACACACCCTGCCCAGTCAACGTCTGAAATACACGTCACTTCCCATCTGGTTCCTCTTGTTAAGAACCCTGAACACAAAATACTTCTTTCTGCCATGGCCCTCACTGGGGCACACAACAAATGCGGTATTTACTGATGGAGGTGATGAGTGAGAGACTTGGCAATGACGGCCTGAAGAGAGGCGAACTGCGGTTAATAGCTTAAACCAATAAAAAACCTTCTTTAGTAAAAAACCACTATGCACCCATTACAAATGTTAATTCTGTTGCGCTGGTATGTTTACAAAGACAGATACGTTAAAAAGAAATGGATGCTATAAATTCATATACGGTTTTTGTTACAAATTACATATTGCGCAGTTCTATATTACCCGTTTAATAGATAAATGCATAGTGAATTCTGTATACACACACACACATAAGTGAAAAGTAGGAACCCTTGGTCAAAGTTGCGTAGAAGGAAGCAAAGAAAGATACATTCACCCTGGAATACATAGCTGCAGTCACTCAGTGAAGCTGCACTAAAAAGAACCCAAAACCCCAAGGAGGAAGGATATTCAACTCCTCATTGATCTCCTGTACTAATTCCAACCCCCTACCACAGGCAGGGACAATTTCATCCAAGTTCTTCATAATACCCCAAAACCAGTATCTTACTGCACGGTTAAAACACACAAGTATTAAGAACATATTACATATCTGCAGTTGTAACTCAGAGAGATACTAACTCAGGATGTCTTTAAACAGGATGTCCTGGAAGTCTGGCCTCTGACTCATTGCTCCAGCTGTGGTGCACAACTAGTTAAAGCTCTCAGAATATAACCCTCAATATCTAACCCAATGTTAGTATCTCCCAGTTCACTATTTTGACCTTGTTTAACCTATAAACAAATTCCTCTTCATCTTCAGAACAAGTAGTGATAATTCTACCCTTTTTAACCAAATCAGGTATAATAGCATAACAGTAACTTTCTTTACCTAGCCTGCTAACAGCAGAGAGCTGTTTCCTATACAAGACTGTCCGTCTGTGCCATTCCTTTAAAAATGGAAGTTCCCTTAGCAGTTCTTAAAGATTTATCAAGTTAGATCCATCCACCAAATTAAAAGGGTAAATTGTCTTGGACAAGGTCTATGCATTTTACATTTATGTAGTAAAGAACCTAAATTGGGAGCAGCTCTCCACAGTAACATGGGAGCAAAACACCATAACTAAACATGATTCAACCCCACTGTCCATACAGCAAATAAAATACTTCATGTTTGCAAGACAGTTAATATTTCTCCTCTTATGACTGATTTGTAAATCAAAGATATACTGTAAATCAAAGATATTCTGTAACTCAAAAAACATGCTATTTAAATTGTTTAAATTTAAACCACTGTTCAAATTTCTCCAATTGAGTCACCCTTCAGTAAGGCCTAGAAATCCTGACAAATGTTTCAGAACATTTAAAGATGTTCAGAAGACAAAACCAAAGAAAACTGCAGTTGGACATGACCAGGCCAAAATTAACCCTCCATTTCTCATTGTTCAGACCTATTTAAGAGCTTTATCGTGTGACAGAGTCTTTGTAGCCATTTTAGACAGCATATAGTAACTTTAGGATTAGGGACAAAACCAAATACAACTTAACTATGATTAAAAGCTACAGAAAGCATCCAAAAACCTGGTAATTGCACTTTCTATTATCTCATGTACAATTTCCCCTTCTTCAGCTTCAATTAGGTTAAGTTTAAGAATACAGGTATCCTGCTGTTGAGATCATACCCATAACTGTGGATGTACTGCTATAAACATACCACTTCAGTCTGTATTAGTAATGCCACCATATCTTTATTCCACTCTCAAACCAATCATATGCTCATCCTTAATGATGCACTACTTAGCCGTTTGCATTCAAATATGCACAGAAACACCCAAAAGAATTACCATAACAGTTTTTATTAAAAAAAAAAACCCTAATGTACATGTTTTTTTTCCCCAGTGCAGCTATATTTTTCTTAAAAAGTAGTATGTATCAAACATTTAAGGTTTATCCCGTCACTATCAATTGGTCTTTGAAGAGCTGTCAAACATCTCCAACTTTAATGAACTTCAGAAGAGCCTCAAGAAAAAGCTTTTAGCTTTCTAAATGTATGAGAAGAGGCTTAGTATTTTGCAACATGAAGACAATACACCATTAACAAGTAATCCTTGTGCTTACAGCATTCTGTCAGCAATTATATCAACTCCAAATCCCAGGTGAGAATTCACACTCTGCATAAAACTAACCCAAGGTCACAAGATACATTATTCAGATTAATAGAGAGCACTTGGAAGTTCTGTTGACATTCATGTTTTTAACAGCTCTTTAAAGAGGTAATGGTGCAGATTAAGTACAAGCTTTTTGCCTCAGTATAGTACACATTTGAAATTAAAATAAAACATGGAAGACCAGTATCTTTACATTTTGTTCTTCAGAAAAAGAAGAACCTTAAAAGAAAGCATTTAGTAGTCCACTTGTGCTTAAAATAATCAATGCATCAGAAAGCTGAAAGGAAACAAAACACACATACACATTTTTGTACACTGTGATCAGAAAGGTAACATTATAAATGTCCAGGAATTGCACTGCATTTAAAACGCTCTCCAGAATCTGCTCCACTTCTACGTGTGGCTACTGAGGCTGCCTGACACAGTTCCTTTTCCTCTTTAATTGCCGACTTGTGGAGGTCCTTCAGGGATGAGTGATGTGAAGAAGGTTGTAATAAAGGACCAAGCAGAAGCCATGAATCCGGGTTGCTGCTCTGTATTAGCATCTTCACCTGCATCTTCTCCACTGTCTTCATCAATCCCATCATCCATAAGTCGTTCCTTTAAAAACAGAAATGGAAGCAATTCAGCTGCTTCTTTTCACAGCTCTGACATAAGGTCATCAACAGTATCTTCCTACATTAAGTAACTTCTCTCAGAACCACCTCCTGAAGAGTAACTAGAAAGAAACCATTAGTAATTGTCAAACTAGAAAAATAAAGAATTTAAGCTGCAGCCACAACACTGAGGACCAAGCTGAAACCTCTCTGGTTAAATTGACTACATTTCATACAAGTTGACCTTCTGTCCAGGCATTACAGCATACTTTGCAATGTAATACACAGGAGTCTCAGAAGACGTCTGCTCTTACCATCTCTTCAAGATCAGGATTATTTGCATGTTGCCCATCATGATTCACATCCACGTTATTGGCTGCCTGGTGTTGGCCTCCCTCTTGCCTAAACGGGAACCATCCAGCTTGGTGTCTATATAAGAAAATAGAACAGCTGAAAAGCTCTCTTTTGAAAGGAACAAAACAGTTTTTCTCCTACAGCTAACTATTGCAGTACATTCAAGTACTTTCAAATGAATGAGGCTATATGTGTTCAAGCGCTCAAGGGCAGGTTGGACAGGGCTTTGAACAACCTGCTACAGTGGAAGTTGCCCCTGCCCATTGCAGGGGCATGGAAGTAAAGTTGGAACAGGTCCCTTCCAACCCAAACCAGTCTGTGATTTTATGATTTTTTTGCAACTCTCATTTCAGACACTGAATGGCTGTTCTTTGATATCGGATTAAGAAGGGTCTTGCCAAGAGCTAGCATTTACGTTTCAGAAGTGCTGTTCACAGAAGATGCATCTCTGTTCTGGAAGATGAATAATTTGCTATGACTAAGTGATTAAATACGTAGAATATTCTTACTGGGTCTCCTCCCCATTTTTAAGCACTTACGTTACCATGAAAATTAAGGCTGCCTTTGAAAATTAATCTTTAAAGTTGTTTTTCTGTGGAAAAAAAAGAACGTAAGCTTCATCTAAGGCTTGAACCACATCACCACTGTAAATTAAATAAGCCTCTCCCTACATTTTCGAGTGTCTATATTCTGATCTCAACTATTCTATCTGCATGAGATACAGAACAGTTCTTGTGAGGATTAAGACTACAATGTAAAGAAACTCTTAGTGAATGAGATCAGTCCAAAATATCAAATATTACTGCTGTTTTCCACTTATATTTGCATCACTAAGGTACTTTCCTATATAAAGCAAAATTATAACAGTATTGTTATTTCTTAGTAAAATAGAGAGTGTTCTTAGGTCTTTATTATGCATTGTAAAGAAATGTCCCTGCAATTCTATGAGGTCTAGTACCCACTGTTACAGCAGCACTGCCTTAACTCTTCCTAACACAGTTTACTACACATAACCCATGTTACGTTTTAAATATAAATGAGCTTTGCTCTGCAAACTTCCTTCATATCCAAGCACAAATACAAGTTTTTTCAGTCTATGCAAGCATATGCTTGACCTGTATGAACTTTTCGTCTCTCACCCCCACTTTTTAAATTTCCATCCCCAAATTCTATATTTCTAAAATACTGATCTCTTAATATCACCAACATTTAAGAGCACTGTGTTTCAGGTATAAATGGTATCCAACTTACTGTAAAAATGTTTTGAGAATTAGTTCTTTTTTCAGATCAGCTTCTCTACTTGTTTGAATACACACCAACCATACTGTGAAGGAGCATCGCCTAAACTTTTGAATCTGAATAGTATTTTTTCAGTTTAAATGGCGTATACACTAGCACCATACTCCACGTTTAGATCTGCAGCTAGACTCAACTGTTGTACTCACAAATAAACCAGCAGCATGGCTCCCATTACCATGACAAATCGACTGAAGGAAGAATAGAAATACACAATGCTCAGAAGAATTGCTGCTCTGGAGAATGTGTACATCCAGTCCAGCCAGTCCCGGTTGAAATCCTCCTCATTCACCACAGGGCCACCCTGTGCATTCATCTGAACATTTGGGTTTACAGGCCTGTTGTCCTGGACGGCTACATTTGGCACTGCTGCAGGCTCATTTGCAGGAGCATGTTCTGAATTTACAGCCTGGGCAACTGCAGATCTCACTGGCTCAGTGCTGGAAGTCACTTGGGCTGAAACAGCAGCTTGGCTATGAATTGAAACATGAAACTGGTTTGTCAAAAAACATGCATCAAAATTGTTAACCCTATTTTTGTCTTCTACACCAATAAAAACATTTCAGATGTAATATATGTAAAATCAAACTGCACTTCCCTTATATCTTTACTTGTCAATACATAAATTCCAGTCCAAAAATGGATTTCATGATTTGTTGGATAAAGCTTAGCATAAAGCAAAATAAACAGACATTTTGATTCTGCAAACAACACTGAGGTTTTTAATACCTTCATTTCATTAGTGTGACTCGGTGCTACCTAAGATAATGCAGACTTACTATTGCATGTAGTACTGACGTGCATACATTTGCTGCCACCAGATCATCTGTAGGGGACTGAATGCAGGATACGTAGAAAATCCAGCAGGAACACTTTGGCCTGGAAACTGGTTACCTATATTGCTAGAAAAGGATTTAAAGAAAAACATTAATTTCTAAATTGCCACATTATAAAATGCACCAATACTAAAAAACAAAGTAGCATATCACTGTGAACAAAGACACCAAGAAATCAACATGAGCAAAGACAAACTAATTTTTCAGACACAGCTTCTGAAGATTACAACTAACACCATAAATTATTTACTTCCCCTTCTCCCCCCCTTCAATATTTTAAGTGATTCTCTTCTCTATGGGCTTTTAACTCTTTCACATGCAAGAAATATGAGGCTCCTACACTTAAGTTTTAGGTTTATGTCTGCTTTTAAACTTCATAGCCTCTCTTACCTCCTAGAGCATATAGCATGTTTTGGCAAGATTTCCAACTCTTTCCCCAAAGATTTTGATGTAAGGAACTGTAGCAAACCAGGACATCTTTCAGGACAGCATGAGAGTATAAAGCATGAAGAAAACCTTATTCACACTGCAGGCAGCAAAAGCTGAGGCTGCTGTAATATCACTGCAGACTACACCTTTCCCTAAGTAAGGCACTCCCTGCAAAGATATCACCAAGAGATTTCATTAGTCTACCAGGCACTCAGATATACAAGACATGCCCAGAAAGAAAGATGGGAGGTAGACATTAAAACCTTTTCCATGTTACACATGAGTAAGTATTTCACTGTGATTCTGACAAGTCTCCCTAAAACTGTTTGGCATGTTTGTGTTTAGTCATAACCTGTTTTGACAACAGTCTGGGGGGGAAAAAAAAAAAAAAAAAAGAACACTAAAAGAGCAAAAGCTACTCTCCTGATACTGCATTCAAACTGAGATAGTCATAGGCAGTACTCTAGGTTTCTTCCAAAACCTGAAAGGGTGAACTGGCAGCCTTGCTGATGTTACTTATTTATGCATGGTTACCACAATGGAACAATGAAGCTGTCAAGCTGGCACTTAAAAACATCAATCATGCTTTATCTTTATGGCATGTAAGAATGTGTTTTTCTATACCCTGAACTGGCCAACATTGACAAATGAGGCTCCTCCAAAATCCATAGAACACTGACCCTCATAAAACATTTGACCTTCAAAATATAAAGTTGATTCAAATGTTCTACATGGGTGTCATTAAATGCCATGTTGTAACAAATCACTGAGCAAGGTCTCAATTTCAATCCCTCAAAGTGGGGATGCAAACAGGCAGGACAACTCAGGTGTTCCAGCACATTTATTCCTCCAGCTCAGTCACCAAGCAGCAGCGCTACCGAACTTGCCTGAGTTCAGCAGGAGTTCACCAACTCTTTTCCTTGGCAGTTATGGATTTCAGAGTGGCTGTTGTTTAATACTGCTAAGCTGAGCTCAACAGAAGATGACAGGCCTTTGGGCTAACAGCTCTCCCTCACAGATAGGTCTTTTACAGGACTTGAACCTCTACTTTCTTCAAAACTCTTGCAAAAGTCGCTTTCTTGATGTCTTAAAGCTGAATGGCAGATTAAGAAACCAGTCAAAGACAAACCACAAAAGATTTCAGTTATGTCAAGTTCTTGCCTTTCCCATTCCATTTTTTTTTCTTTTTTCCCCCAACAGTTTTTGCAGGAAATGAGACTTTTTGAGAAGCAAGACTAAACTTTTCAAGGTCTGACTCCATTAGGGAGGAAAAAGTAAACATCAGTATCCAGGAACTGGCTTCAGGCTTACAATGCCAACTAGCCAGCAGTATTTTGTTTGCTCATCAAAAATCAGAATGAGGCAGATGTTGTCAATTATACAGCTATTACAGCTGCCAGAGTATTAAGTTTGCTTATGAAATAAAGGACAACTCTAAACAGTGTGATGGACTTCTTATTGGCTCGGCTTCCCCCCCCCGCCCCCTGCAGAGTCTCATGTTATGCCGGGAGAGAGAGAAAAGCTGGGGGGGTGAGACAGGGCGCCTGACCCGGGCTGACCAATGACGTTATTCCATACCGCAGCACGTCATGCCCAGGAGGTAGGATTCGGGGTGGGGCTCACGCGGCACGCAGTGGGGGGAGCGGGGGCTGTCGCTCGCTCGCGCCACGCGGTCTCTGGGGCCACGCGGTCCCTGGAGGGGCGCGCGGTCTCTCGGCTTGGTTGGGCGGCGAAACGGTTGTATCCTCTCCCTTTGTATTTACTTTGTCATTATTATTGGTGGTGGTGGTGGCAGTAGTGATTTGTATTGTACCTTAGTTACTGGATTGTTCTTATCTCAACCCGTGGGAGTTACATTTTCTTTGGTTCCTCTCCCCATTTCCCATCGGAGTTGGGGGGGGGGGGGGCGGAAAAGGAGGGAGAAGGGAAATTTACGGTTTAAACCCCCACATTTTTGGCGCCCAACGTGGGGCACTTAAGGGTTGAGATAAAGACAAAACAGCCACTCATCACAATGCTGATTTATTGGCTCTCAAAGTTGTTGCTCTGGTTCTCACGGGTTCAGTGTATGATACTTTACTTACAGTCGGTTCTTCTTATCTTAATGTTTTTCAGATCTGGGTTTTGGGTTAAGATTCTTGTTACATTATACAGTATTGCACGGATTGTTAATACAATAGACTTAGTGATCATGAAACTGACCCGGTTTGTGTTTCCAGTGTGGCCACCAACTCTATACTTTGGGAGGTATATAATGGAAGTTTTTAGCAATTACACGTCTCTTTTCACCTCCTCGGGTGGTCAGCGTGTGAAGGAGACATTCTTTTGTGCTCCCAGCGCCCCCACCAGGCCGTTTACAACACTGTTTGAGAATTCTGAAGGTTTTGAATGGCCTTTAGATACCCTTGAGATCTGCCTGCTGGTGGTGACGGGAATTATCATGTTGGCACACATACTGAATATGTTGTACTCACAACTATTTAGTCTGGTCCGGAGAGTTAAAAAGAGTGGGGTGTGGGCCATGTCTGGGGTTAGACCACAATCTAGGATGGCCGAGAGATTTTCCCCAAGGCTGGACAGTCATGAGTGGCAGGGTGTGTAGGATAGTATGGGCAAGTATCTAGGCCAGTGGGCCCCTCCAGTGCTTTGGAACTTCACCAGTGAACAAATGCAAAACCCAGAAAAGTTAGTAAAACATTTAAAGGAGGTGTGTGATCATTCTGGTCACACCAGAGATGGCCAAATCATGGCAACATGCTGGGGCTTGGCTTATGCTTCCAGAGCCTTGTTTAACACTGTCCAGCATCTTCAAAAGGAAAAAAACATCTCTGGATCTGAGGGCGGAGTAATGGACAGCGCAGTTAATCCAGCTCCAAGTACAGCAGCTACATCACCACCAGCGACAGGTACAGCCACGACTCAAACCCCAGTGACAAGTACGACAGCTACCCAAACCACAGTAATAATCACTGCAGCTAAACCAGAGGACCAACTCATACCAATATCGGTTGCCCCTGTACACAAGAGGAAAAACAAAGAAGAGGCAGGAAAGATGAACCAAGACAAAGAAACGTCACCACCTGGGACAGCATCTGACCAGGAGTTATTACCACATGATGAAGAAGAAGAAGAAAAGGAAGAGGTGACTTCTCGATCTCAGACCTCAACTGAGCTACGGAATATGCGAAAAGACTTTACCCGTCAGCCAGGGGAGCACATCATCACCTGGCTGCTCTGATGCTGGGACAATGGGGCCGACGGTCATGAACTAGAAGGTAGTGAAGCCAAACAGCTGGGATCACTTGCCAGGGAAGGGGGAATTGACAAAGCAATTGCAAGAGAGAAAAAGTCCCTCAGCCTTTGGAAGCGCCTCTTGGCAGCTGTGAAAGATAGGTTTCCATACAAGGATGATGTTATGAGTCGTTCGGCCAAGTGGACTACTCTAGAGAAAGGCATCCAGTCTCTGAGAGAATCAGCCATTGTAGAGATGATCTATATCACCAAGCCGAATGTTGGGGATATACCCATAGATCCAGATGAAGTCGAATGTACACTACCCATGTGGCAGAAATTTACACGAAATGCACCCCAATCATATGCCCATTCATTGGCAACAATAACCTGGAGTGACATAAGACCACCAACAGTGGATGAAATGATTTATAAACTCCGAGAGTTTGAAGATAATATCACCCCTTCCATCATCTCAGCTGTGGAAAAACTGTCCCAGAACCTCCAACAATTGAGAGACGATCTATCCAGCTCCTCACGTGTACCAACACACGTCTCAGCTATTAACAGAAGGCGTCCCACTGTCCAAGAGAGAAGATATAGAAGTTATACACCACGGGCCACCCTATGAGTTCTACCTGCAGGATCATGGAGAAGATATGATGGAGTGGGATGGAAAGCCTACTTCAGTTTTGGAGGAGCGGGTGCAAGAACTGAAAAAGAGAGCAAAAGTCAAGTCTGATCACCCCATGAAGGCTGCGGCTTCAGTCTCTGGTGAGCAGGTTCCCAGATGGAGTGGAAGAGCAGATTTTACCTCAGCTCCTGTGATGAAGAAGAATAATCCATCTCTACAAGACGTGAGTGACCAATGTGATGACTACTAGAGGAGCCCCGCCTCCAGCCAGGTGGAGGTAGGGGACAATCGAACTTATTGGACTGTATGGATCAGATGGCCTGGCACATCAGTCCCACAGAAGTATAAGGCTCTAGTAGATACCGGTGCACAGTGTACTCTGATGCCATCAAGCTTTCAAGGGGTGGAACCTATTTCTATTTCTGGAGTGACAGGAGGATCCCAAGAGCTGACTGTACTGGAGGCTGAAAATCAGCCTGACTGGGAGGGAATGGCAAAAACACCCCATTGTGACTGGTCCAGAGGCTCCATGTATCCTTGGCATAGATTACCTCAGGAGAGGGTACTTCAAAGACCCAAAAGGGTACCGATGGGCTTTTGGTATTGCTGCTTTGGAGACAGAGGAAGTGGAGCAGCTGTCCACCTTGCCTGGTCTCTCAGAGGATCCTTCTGCTGTGGGGTTGCTGAAGGTCGAAGAACAACAAGTGCCAGTTACGACCGCAACAGTGCACCGGCGGCAATATCGCACCAACCGAGACTCCCTGATTCCCATCCATAAGCTGATCCGTAGATTAGAGAGTCAAGGAGTGATCGGTAGGACCCACTCACCCTTTAACAGCCCCATATGGCCAGTGCAAAAGTCTAATGGAGAATGGAGACTAACAGTAGACTATCGTGGCCTGAACGAAGTTACCCCATCCGTGAGTGCTGCCGTACCAGACATGCTAGAGCTTCAGTATGAACTGGAGTCAAAGGCAGCCAAGTGGTATGCCACAATTGACATTGCCAATGCTTTTTTCTCAATTCCTCTGGCAGCAGAGTGCAGGCCACAGTTCGCTTTTACTTGGAGGGGCGTCAAGTACACTTGGAACCGACTGCCCCAGGGGTGGAAACACAGCCCTACCATCTGCTATGGACTGATCCAGACTGCACTGGAACAGGGGCAAGCTCCAGAACACCTGCAATACATTGATGACATCATTGTGTGGGGTGATACAGCAGAAGAAGTCTTTGAGAAAGGGAAGAAAATAACCCAAATCCTGCTGACAGCCGGTTTTGCCATAAAACGGAGTAAGGTCAAGGGACCTGCACAGGAGATTCAATTTTTGGGAATAAAATGGCAAGATGGACGCCGCCAGATCCCCACAGATGTGATCAACAAGATAACAGCAATGTCGCCACCAACTAATAAGAAAGAAACACAAGCTTTCTTAGGTGCTGTGGGGTTCTGGAGAATGCACATTCCGAATTACAGCTTGATTGTAAGCCCTCTCTATTATGTGACCTGGAAGAAAAATGATTTTAAATGGGGCCCTGAGCAACAACAAGCCTTTGAGCAAATTAAACGTGAGATAGTTCGTGCGGTAGCCCTCGGACCAGTCCGGACTGGGCCAGATGTTAAAAATGTACTGTACACTGCAGCTGGGGAGAACGGTCCTACCTGGAGCCTCTGGCAGAAAGCTCCAGAGGAAACTCGAGGTCGACCCCTCAGCTTTTGGAGTTGGGGATACAAAGGATCTGAGGCCAGCTACACCCCAACTGAAAAAGAGATACTGGCAGCCTATGAAGGGGTTCGAGCTGCTTCGGAAGTGATTGGCAATGAAGCACAGCTCCTCCTGGCACCCCGGTTGCCCGTGCTGGGCTGGATGTTCAAAGGCAGGGTCTCCTCTACAGATCATGCAACTGATGCTACATGGAGTAAGTGGGCTGCATTAATTACACAACGAGCCAAATCCCAGTCGCCCGGGAATCCTAGAAGTCATCATGGACTGGCCAGAGGGCAAAGATTTTGGAAGGTCACCAGAGGAGGAAGGAGTGATGTGTGCTGAAGAGGCCCCACCATATAATGAACTGTCAGAAAGTGAAAGGCAATATGCCTTATTTACTGATGGGTCTTGTCGCACTGTGGGAAAGCACCATAGATGGAAGGCAGCAGTATGGAGTCCTCAACGACAAGTTGCAGAAACTGCTGAAGGGGAGGTTGAATCGAGTCAGTTTGCAGAAGTGAAAGCCATCCAACTGGCCTTGGACATTGTTGAACGAGAAAAGTGGCCAGTACTTTATCTCTATACTGACTCATGGATGGTGGCAAATGCCCTGTGGGGGTGGTTGCAGCAATGGAAGCAGAGCAACTGGCAACGCAGAGGTAAACCCATCTGGGCTGCTGCACTGTGGCAAAACATCGCTGCCCAAGTGCAAAACCTGGTGGTCAAAGTACGCCACGTAGATGCTCACGTACCCAAGAGTCGGGCTACGGAGGAACACCAGAACAACCAACAAGTGGATCAAGCTGCTAAGATTGAAGTGGCTCAGGTGGACTTAGATTGGCAACATAAGGGTGAATTATTTTTGGCCCGGTGGGCCCACGACACTTCAGGCCATCAGGGCAGAGATGCAACATACAGATGGGCTCGTGATCAAGGGGTGGACTTAACAATGGATACTATTGCCCAGGTTATTCATGACTGTGAAACATGTGCTGCAATTAAGCAGGCTAAACAGTTAAAGCCTCTTTGGTATGGAGGACGATGGCTGAAGTACAAATATGGGGAGGCTTGGCAGATTGATTATATTACACTCCCACCAACCCACCAAGGCGTCATGTGCTTACCATGGTGGAAGCAACCACCGGATGGTTGGATACACTGTGCCCCAAGCCACTGCCCGAAACACTATCCTGGGCCTTGAGAAACAGATTTTGTGGCGACACGGCACATCAGAGAGAATTGTCAGACAATGGGACTCATTTCCGGAACAACCTGATAGATACCTGGGCCAAAGAGCATGGCATTGAATGGGTATATCACATCCCCTACCATGCACCAGCCTCTGGGAAAATCGAACTGTACAATGGGCTATTAAAAACTACACAGAGTAATGGGTGGTGGGACTTTCAAACATTGGGATACACATTTACCAAAGGCCACCTGGTTGGTCAACACCAGAGGATCTGCCAACAGGGCTGGTCCAGCCCAGTCAGAACTTCTACATACTGTAGAGGAGGACAATGTTCCTGTGGTGCACATAAAGAATTTGCTGGGGAAGACAGTCTGGGTTATTCCTGCTTCAGGTAAAGGCAAACCCACTCGTGGGATTACTTTTGCTCAGGGACCCAGATATACTTGGTGGGTAATGCGGGAAGATGGGGAAGTCTGATGTGTACCTTGAGGAGATTTGATTTTAGGAGAAAACAGCCAATGAACTCAATTGCATGCTGTTGCTTGTTACGTAATGTGTTTCTTTATAGCCTATCAACTAGATGTCTTCAAGTCATCCGCGATTGACCCTCAGACCATCATCCCAACAAAGAACAAACTTTGATGAAACCAGACGAGTTCTGCAGTAAAGGAACAATCAGCATCAACAGGCAGCGATCCAACACTGCACACAGCCTCCCCTGCTCTGAAAGACTGTTACAAAAGGTGGAGCCTGACATCACAGACTGGATGGACTCAGCAGCTTTATAGGGATTGGCCCAGGCACTACGGGATTATATCTCTCCATCTGTGTGTGTGTGTATGTATATGTACATATATATATATGGGATGATATTTTGAAAAAGTGGGATCTGAGCATGATGTGAATGGTATGGAATAAGGGGTGGATTGTTACGGGTTCAGCTTCCCCCCCCCCCCGTCCCCCGCAGAGTCTCATGTTATGCCGGGAGAGAGAGAAAAGCTGGGGGAGGGGAGACAGGGCGCCTGACCCGGGCTGACCAATGACGTTATTCCATACCGCTGCACGTCATGCCCAGGAGGTAGGATTCGGGGGGGAGGGGGGGGGCTCATGCAGCACGCGGTGGGGGCAGCAGGGGCGGTCTCTGGGGCCACGCGGTCCCTGGAGGGGCGCGCGGTCTCTCGGCTCGGTCGGGCGGCAAAACGGTTGTATCCTCTCCCTTTGTATTTACTTTGTCATTATTATTGGTGGTGGTGGTGGCAGTAGTGATTTGTATTGTACCTTAGTTACTGGATTGTTCTTATCTCAACCCGTGGGAGTTACATTTTCTTCGGTTCCTCTCCCCATTTCCCCCCATCGGAGTGGGGGGGGGGGGGGCGGAAAAGGAGGGAGAAGGGAAATTTACGGTTTAAACCCCCACAGTACTTCAGTGAGAACAACCTCTGTAAAGGAAAAGGCCCCTCTCAGCAAAGCAAGCTGGCTTGCTGGTAGGAAAAAAAAGTAAAGTAGCTTGTGTTTTGTCTTCATATTTTTACAAAAGGAGGAGAAAGAGGCAGGAAGCAGTGTATCTCAAAAGACTGACACCGGAGCAGAGAAGCAAATGGAATAGACACAAGCAATCCAAACAAAGCAGAACAGAGAGTAGAAGAACAGTTAGGTCAGAAAACAATCAAGGTTCCAGTGGTAGAGGCCACTTCAGAATATTCTTAAAAGAAAGAGGCATGCTACTCCTCAAATGGCTAGAAAGCTCACAATTACTTGTTCTGGTCTTCAGAAGACACCTAAAATGAGTTAACTGGGAATTGACTTAAGGGTAAGGTCAGACTAGTTCACTAGTGTCATCATGAAGATACCTCTCACCATTAGTGGAAAAATAAGACTTTCCATTCAGACTTAAAAGTTCCATCTCTGTCATCTACATGACGAACAATAACTGCATTGGTTTAATGATCTTGACCCACAAAGACATATCATTTACTGTTTGTCTGGGATATCAACTTAAGTGAGATATCAATATTCTCCACTATGTTATTTGCTACTTGAAAAAAAGAAAAATACAGCAAGCAAAGGCTACTAATAAAGCAAGGTATTTCTGTGCTAGAACATACTACATGCTGGCAGCGTGTCATTTTGCTGTTCACTTTCAAATATTACTATGTACACGGTATAAAACACAAATGGACTGCTAATGTGTGACAAATAATCTCACTGTCTTGATGTTTCTTGTGTTGTTCGCTGCTTTCAAGTACTCTCTACTCTGACATGCAAGCCATCTCAGGACGGAGCCTATCTGCTCTGTTACCTGTGTAGCAGAGCTACTAAGCCCATGGGAGCAGACAATGCTGTGCTTGCTCTCCACAGCAAAAGACTAACTTGGTAGATAAACTATTTTTGCCCAGTGCCCCAAATCTAGACTTCTAGAAAACAGCACTTACAAGAGCTCAAAAGCAAAAGAGTTTCAAATTACCTTCTTCCTATTTTAATAACATGAATTAGCTATTTTCTCAAGGAATATTCAAGAAGCACAATGAAGCTCTGCACCGGGAACAGAAATAACCATCAACAAGATAATTTAATCACCTAGCATTCATGTTACTTATTTGCACAAATTACTTGACTAATGAAAATGTTGCAAAATGATCAAGAAAACTGACCCTCACATACATTTTTAAACATCTAGAGACCTTTCCCTACAGTAGACCCTGTAGCTCATCACATAGCTAGAATAAAAGTGTTTGGTCATGAAACAGTAAGAAAAATCCACAAATCAATGCAAATTCTGGTTACAAACATTCATGATTTCTAACAAGTCTCAGTTTCTGTATAAATCACATTAAGGCTACATTTCATTGCCGAAAATGGCATTTAAGAGAGCAGCTAAAGACTAGAAGACATTTCTTATTGCCGGAATACAAGTAGCAGCATCCTGAAGCAAACCCAGGTCTATCTGAGAAGATTACTGAGAGCGTTAAACAGGATTTCTCAAGAAGACAGCAGATCATAGCAGGCACTGGCATAGACTATTTGTAGTTGAGCAGAGCCAGCGCTCAGCAATCTGCAAGGAACTAACACAAGTTCTGATCGCGTTCCATTGAATTACTTCTACAAAAAAGACGTAAGATTAATTAGGGTTCATCTAGGTTGGCATTTCTGTTCAGATCAGGAATACACTTCCGAAGCAAATCACTTCCTCTTACTAGCTGTGTTTGCACCACAGAACGTTCTTGGATCACCAAGTGGATTCCTTTTGGATTACACTAAACTGAAAGATGCAGTTTAGGTACACTGCTAATGCACCTTAACCACAAACAGGCGCCTATTCCAGGTGACCAAACTAGAAATAGCCCAAGAAAGGCAGAAAACCCTGACATATGTGCCGTGTTGACAGCTGGTTCTCAGCACCTCTTTCAGTCTACAGATCCACTCCTCTCAATCCACACACTTGCTAATGTGGACATAAAAATACAGAGAAATACTAAGTTACTCTTTCTTTCAAACACAGCTGTGTCTTCCAAACTGATGCTTCCCACTATTTTAACTGAATTATTTCAGCTACAAGACTCAATGACGGTTCTGATCTCTCATTGAAAGTCCATAGCCCACTGAGTTCACTGCATACTGACAAAACACTTAACTCTCAAAGTATGTTTACATGAAAAGCCAATTAGAAAAACATTAAAACTTCTTACAGGTAACACAACACACAGTAACGTGCTTCTAGAACTAACTGAATTGGTTAACATTACACCAAACAGAAATCTTGACAGCCAACCTAGTGTCACCTAGCTTTGTCCTAAAGGTAAGTAACTCCTGGACAGATGCATGTGGTCAGAATAATGTAACTACTCCAATTTCTTCCCAGCTTTTTATCTTTCAGATCAAAAATAAAAAGGACTTGAAAGAATTCAGGATGAAAATGAGTGAGAGCAGTAAAGTCCAGGTTAACTCTAAAAAGAGAGCGTGTAAATTGAGCTGAAATTAGATGGATTTTCAACAGTTCTTGACATCTGTTTTCCTTCCAGGAACAGAAGGAATTGTCACTGTTAGCCGGTTCACAGGTTTGGTTTGTTTCAACGTTTTCCAAAGAAAAACTCTAGAATCTATATAATACTAGGAGAATGCCTGGTATTAAAAGTTCCTGAAGCTGCCTTGTAAGTATAAAAGACAGAATTTTGAAGTTACACAAAAGATCTGATCTGGAAATGTACACTAGTTAACCTTTCATTGGTATATATGAAAATAGTTTACAATTCTGTTTTACACATACAAGTACTTACAGGTACTTAAAACACCTGCATGTCATTTCCACAGTTGAATCCACTATGGAGAAGTGAAGAGTTACATCTCTTCTGTGTCAAAAAATAAGAACCATTGTATTTTGATAATAATTTAGTATTGGTGATTACAATAAAGCACTAGAAAAGGCAACCAGAAGTAGTAATTTTATCAGTTACATTACTAACTACACGTCCACTAGATAAGTATTACAGCTGCACTTATATCAAGACAAAGCTGAGGGCAGAAAGCAGCCTGAAGGGGAGCCCCAAGAACACTTATTCTGACTGAGTCCCGGCTAAAAGTATTAATGTTCATACAAAAATGTTTCTAATGCGACTTATGCTTCCATATGAGCTATTCAAATCATTTTGCATACTGTGAAAAAAACATAATTTTAACTGAACATTTTATAGTACTTGAAAGAGTAAGAAAGAACTGAGAATTGCTTCAATCTCACTTACCCTTGCATTACATAAGGGAACTGGTGGCTTAGTATGGGATTGCTTTGTGCTTGTGGAAGATTACGATGCCTCACTCCATCTGCACTAGCGTTCAAAGATGTAGATGACGCTTCTTGATTTGTAGGTGAGGCAGCAGTTGATCCAGAACGGTCTAAATTCTTGAAAATAAATAAAATAGAGATTAGGGATATTTCTGCCACAGTTACAATATTTCCTGCTGTGTCTTAAAAATCTCGTTGATTAATATTTCATCACAAGTTTTATGGAGAATATAAGCACCAGGCAGGAACTGGGGGGTTTTACTGAGCCTCGCAAGACTTCAGGAAAAGCAGAAATTCGAAACTGCATTCAGGTGCACGTATGAAAAAAGTGAAGTTTTCAGAAAGACTCGACACTTGACAGGTCCCAGAGAAAACCACAAGTCACTAGGAATCATCCTTTCAAAAAGATGAACCAAATTAAAGCTTAATGGAATTTAGCAGCAATAAAATTCTAGTGGCTATCATTCACAAAAATAACTAGAACCTCCAGATATGACTTCATATTCAGAGACAAAGTGCCTGCAGTGGCATAAAATACCTTTCCTCTGTCCCTGCCTTCAGTTTCTTCTTCTACTCATCAACTTAACTGTGACAGCTGCCCAATCCAAACTGCTGGGAGATGGAAATAGGGAAGCAGCAAGGAACTACTTAGGCTCCCAGAAACACACCTAAAACTGGTGTGTCAGACCTTCAATGCTTTCCTAGATCAATACTTAACCCCGGAAGCAGGCTAATAGCTGGCTTTTCTAGATTATGTGTCGCCATAACAAGACTGCAATTTGGCCATTGAGATGCATTGTTTTAGTTTTAATAAATCCCCAAATCCTGTTGCTAAGCATTACTGTAATGTTTACTCAGTAGAAAATCATCTTCAACTTTGACAACTCAGGAAGTGAGGAGGTGCAATTACTTAACATATCCAGATCACACCTACCCTACAAAGGAAAACATAAAAAATTTACCACTAGACAGCAGGGGAAATAAAAATTAAAAACAAATGGAAGAACAAAGGCCATTCAAGCTTTGGGTTTAGGTTGTTTCTTTCAAAGTACTATGAACTTAACACTCTGCATACAGACTGCTTTAAGCAGTCATTAATACAGTCATTTAAACACAACATTTACAGCTGAACTACACAGCAATAAAATGATGACAAAACAAGCCTCCTGTGTCCTGTTTGAAGATATAAATACAGCCTTTGAAAAGACAACGTAACCACTGTCCACTCTCTACTATTCCTTCAACTGTTTGTGTTTCTGACTGTCTCACTGCAGTCCATACAGTACCCTATAAACAGAACAAAGACAGCTTATTACTAGAAGGGTATCTCACATATGCTGGTAACTGATACACTGCAGATGAAAAATGCCTACAGTGGTACTTAACCCCTTCCTTAGTTCGTTACTATTCCTCACATCACTGGGAAAAGCCAAGAGAATTACAGTAATGATGACCAAGTCATCAACAGAAATACTAACTTCATTTCTGTTAAAACAGAGTACAACCAAAGATCATCATCGTTTGAGGAGAGCATGAAGATAGGAAGGCTCAAAACACCCTAAACCAGAGTGTTCTGTGAATAGCTTAACTAATAAAATGTTAAGAACACTTCCCACTTCTCACTGTCTTACAGATACTTATCACTGCCTTGAAGGCAATCCCTGCCAAGCAGAATGAATGCTGGCCAAGCTCCACCTGCCTATCTCACAACAAGGGCACTAATCTGACTTATGTCTCTTCAGCAGTACAAATTTTCACAAAATAAATCGGATCTTTTATTTTTCTTGAATCTCGATACACTGCTCAATTTCTGCCAAAGATACAGGGATATGGAGAGAAAGAAAACTGTAGTTTGCAATAAAAAGTGCTAAAAAAAAAAAAAAAGCCAGCTAAGTAGTGCTTTATCATCTAATAAACATAATTGTGTTAAGAGTTTGAAAAAAGGTGATCTTTGTTTAAGTAAAGTGACACCCTTAAATAATCCAACTTTACAGTTTCAGAAAGCATGCTCTACTTTCACGATACCCTTTTACAGTGTAGAAGAAATACATGTCCTGTGTAGGAAAAAATAACCCAACTCACTGAGCTACTGCTGGAAGCTGAAGTTCCATGACCTTCTCTACTGGTGGTGGGTTTTGGAGAACTTGGGGGTGTCCGGGAAGTACATACCAGATGAACCATATGATATTCATCTTGCTAAAAAAGTATAAAGATATTGAAGAGCTAAAGCAACAATATTTGAACAATTTACAAGAAAAAAAAGTCTTAAAAAAAACCCCAAACAAGCCCAACACTATCAAACTTGCATTTGCAATCAGTAAAGAAACATTATACAAAGCAAAGAGCATAAAGTTTTGAGTTTAGCACATGAGAAGTTCCACAACCAGTGTCTTCTTAACAGCAGTCACAATAACATACTGAGCATCTACTTACCCCTGGTCTTCCCCAGGACCAGTGGAAGACCGCACAGAGACACATGAGGAAGCATATCACAAGCTTTATCTTAATTTTGGAAAAATCTCTAACCCCTTAAGGGCTGTTTCCCTGAAATTACAAATTATTCCATTTGCACTGAGATCTAATGAAGAGTGTTAGGCAACAAACACATCAGGGTAAATTAATTCCACAAGCAGACCAAGATTAAAAACAAAATGTACCAGACACTGCCTCCACCTCACTCCAGACTAAGCTTGGCTCAAGCTTAACTGGCAGACACACAACTGAAGCATCCCTGAAGATACTTCATGCTCAGGAAATGCTATTCGAAGTGCTTGATGAGAATTGAGGGCTCAAACTTAACTAAGGGAGATTGAGATGAGCTCTTAGGCAGAAGTTCTTTCCTGTGAGGGTGCCGAGGCGCTGGCATGGGGTGCCCAGAGAAGCTGTGGCTGCCCCATCCCTGGCAGTGTTCAAGGCCAGGTTGGACACAGGGTTGGAGCAACCTGCTCTAATGGAAGGCGTTCCTGCCAATGGCAGGGGGTTGGAACTGGATGAGCTTTAAGGTCCCTTCAGCACAAACCAGTCCATGATTCTAAATATTTGAAAATGAAGAAGTGAATGAGTGGCACCTCTTGAAGCCACATCAGTATGCAAGCAATCAGCCCATACCAATTCTTCATGAATACGCTTCCCCACCCAACATGGATGCCCTAACTTCCATCTGAAGCTATTTCAGTGTACCAAATGAAAACACCCTATTATATCAACGTGCCTGGAGCTTATATGGCCATAGCAACAAGAATAGCTATGACTGGATTTAAAATGCACACTACAGCTTCCTCAGTAACCAAATTTTAAACAAGAAAAGCAACAAAAAGAAGCCAGTGTCCTTTTCTGCAATCAGTGTGGTGCAGTCAAGCTGTAGTATTTAGTGAGATAACATTTAGCAATGCTGGTTTTGGATTTTCTTTTAAACTATATAAAAATATGTTAAAACACACGCTTACTCAACTGGGTAACTGTTTTTATACACCGCTGTGCACTACTGCTAGCATAGCCTCTCCATAGTCACACTGACTTATACTCTTCTGCATTCATCAGCTTCTAGCCCCAGCACAGCCTCACTATTAAGTCCCACTTCTTATCAGTCTGTGATAGTAAGTGATGACTGGAGAGCACTCAACACAGATGATCAGCACTCTGACCGAGGCAAAAGCCTCTTACTTAACCAGTTACCATCTTTCTAGATAAGATTTTAAGCCACTTGGAAAGGCAAAGGAAGCTAGACATATTATTTGCAAGCTCACAGTGTACATCTTTATTCAGTATGACAGTTTATTGTTGCATATTCTTATGCATACATAACATGACAGGCATCATTATGCTTTAAGAGTGTCTTAACTTCCAGCCTCAACGTATTTTCTATCAGCAAAATGACACTGCTCCATATCAAAGAGCAAGTATCACAAAGCTAAATGGGGAGACTTAGTAAATCCCCAAACAGTATTAGGAATTTAGAGTTAATCAAGTAGGAAGAATACGGCAGAGATTGAGAATGAACTGAACAGTAATCATACCTCTTTTCCAAAAGCTTGAGCACAAAAAACTCCTTCCAATACAAATGTTCAACTTTATGCTTAAGCCTGATGAGTATGTTTCTAAATTCACTAAATTTCTTCAACTAAACCGAAGGCCCACAGCTACTAATATGCCTTTAAAGTCAAATATAGATGCTGTGTAATGAAAGATGATATTACTTAGGCAAAGTTTCTCCTCTAGAACACAAGGCAAAGTCGGAAACCACATTTCCTAAAATTAGCATGCTGTAAGCAGGCCAAGTGAATTTAAGGGCTTCAGAGTTCATTTTGTTCTTAACAAACAAAACTAAGCATTGAGGTAAGTTATTATCAGTATATCCATGAACTTTTAAGTGGTATAGGACATATACTGGCTGGCAAAAATCCAGCTCTGGTTTTCTAGTAAACCTATACATACTAATTTTCAACCATTTTTTGGTAAGCAGCTAAATACAACTTAATAAAATCTATTTCAGAATGAAGATTCGCAAGTAACAACAGTGTTAGTCTGCTCAAGCAATACTCAAGATTCCTCGGTATCAGTTTCTTTGTTCTTAAGACTGAAGTTCAGTTCCCACTTTCACCAAAGGATTATTCTCTTTAAGACATTTTCTTTCATATTAAGATGTAATCCACCCATTCTTGCAGTCTGATTTTTACCTCATTACATTACAAAAAAGCATTATTACCAACACCTGGGCACTGTTAGACTACCTATTTCATAGTGCCTGAAGTACTTTCCAAATACAGCTATTGATGCATCCCAATCTGTTTACAAGGAGCTTAAAACCTACTCAACACAATGCAGTATGTTTTCTGTTACCAAAATTGAGAAAAACTTTTTGATAATCTGCCTAAATATGGGCAATATATATTTAAGAACTTTACTAACTTAATGGAGTCCCTAGTACTTGGTAGCATCAAACCAAACTACTTGAACCACTTTGAGAACCAAGTGTACGTATTTGAAGATTGCCTACATGAGATGTCACATGTATTCAGGATTTGGATTTAAGTGTAAACTAAAGAATCCAAAGTTAGATAAGTAAAATTATTTTTTCCAAGATGAATGAGCAGAATAAAATTTTACATAAAAAAAGATATATAAATATAGATGTATACAAAAAGAACAGCCTCAAGAACAAACTAACTTTCAAACATCATCAGGAACAGTTAATAGCCGACAAAACTAGAACAACAGTTTTCCCAGCAAAACCATTCAGGAATTTAGAATTCTCATTTTGCATATAATATATTACCCTTAAGTTGCTTACACAAGAGACATTTTTAATGGCAGTTCTTGGGATTTAAGTCTGTACAAGAAATTATGTTCCAAACCAACAAACCTGCTAAATGATTCCATCTGCATTACAGTGGGAATTGTCCAAAGTCACTCTACATTACATTATCACTTACATAGCCTATTTGTTCCCACCAATTGGAAACATGCCTCAATCCACAAGGATCACAATCCTACACACAAGGGATACTTACTTGAAAACACATTTTCCAGAACATATCAACATTTTATGGTTACATCTCTCAATACAACAATGAAAATATAAAGCTAAACAACACAAATCTAGATTCCTATTTCTCAAAAAGGGGGGTTGATCAGATATCATATGATGTTGATATAAAGCTTACTTTTCTGAGAACATCTTTCAGCTGCAGATGATCAGGAAGAAGTCTGCCAGAATACACCAGTCTCTGATCCTTTGTAGACTAGGAGATGGGACAAAGAAAGGAATTTAGCTTTTTACTTCTGTACAGATATACAGCTGGAGATAACATTTGCAGATGAGAAACTCTTTACAATTCCAACCACCATCAGATAGCCTTAAAACATTTCAGAGGCTTCACAGGTCCAACTCACACATTAATTCTGAAAAAGAATTCTGCTATTATGCACTCAACAAGAGTGCCAGAACAATTAACAACACTTAACTGGCAAATGCTGCTCAAGAAAACCATTAGGTAGATTCAAAAATTCCTCTCTTTTATGACGATTTGCTCTCTTCCCAGCTCCCATTCCCAGTCACTTCCTGAAAAGGAGACTGAGAAGTGGCTGGGGAAAAAAAAATAATGCAAAACCAACCCCAAAATACTTCGATGGAACGATAATTAAAATATGCAGAAGGGGAGCACAAATTTCAATCTCTTTCAACAACGAATTTCTCTTATTGGTTCCTGCCCCACATTCTCCCCCCACAAGAAAACCAAAACAACCCCCCCCCCCCAAAAAAAAAACCCAGCACCCACAACAGTAGCTGAGCTGCTGCTTCCATCTTAATAAAACTGCAGTTATTACTTCAAAGAAAGCACTAACATAAGCAAGTGCTAAATGAAGACGGGCATTAACAGCATGAAATATCTGAAGAATGAAGACAAGCAAACAGCTGGTCTTACATCCCACTTGCCCAGCATCCTGCTGCCCACTCTGCAGTCTTATTCACGCTAATACTAAGACACAAATACCTGAGATAGAGATCTCTCATTAAAAAAGCTTTCAGAGAAGTTTGATTAGTTGGTTTTTTTGCAATAGCCTTTTCCAGATTCCAAATAACTTAGCAGAAAATAGAAAAGTTGGAGAACTGTTTTTTTTTCCTTTAGCTAATCTAAGCACATGAAAGTTCACATTAAGTCTGAGAAGCTTTTACTTTAACTTTTCCCCCCCAAAATTCATACTAGCCATTCATTGTTACATACATGTATTTAAAATATTAGTCCATAACCCACCATATATAATACAGAACTGTTTACCACTTCTATTGAAGAGTCATTTTTTATGTTATTCTGCATTTTCCTGTATTTTTAATCAGTGACATAATACACTATTTTTGTAAAGCTCACTACACAGAACTAGTTTGCTGCAGCTCCAATGAATAAAATACTGCAATAAATTCAACATCAACACTGTGCTATTTCTATTCACGTTTAAAACAGCAGCAAAAATGCCTGTCTCATGACAGACCAAGTTCAAATGAATGAACCACTTTGGTTGCTACTTTCAAGAGGGAACAGGCTGCTAGCAAAATACAAGCTCACTTGCATTTTATGTTTGGGAAAGGCCTTCTTAGAGAAACTAGAATTTGCAGCATGCATCAGCATTACTGGAAACTTTGATTTCTTGTATGTAAGAAACTTGTTGCTTTAGAATCAGCAGTGGAACCAGAAGAAAAGTGTCAGAAACCCTGTCTCTGGGTCCTCAGATAGATTATCTGGAGATTAATTAGAATGGAGAAGCAGTTAAAACAAGCAAAGCGCAACAACAACAAACCACCTCCAAACTCCAAACCTTTGTATGGTGATGGAGCACTCATAATACAGTTTTCTAGATGGTCAAATTCAGATTCTTCTCTTCAGTATCTCACATACGTACTTCATCTCATTTACTACTCCTCAAATGAGTAGTACAATGTATTTTTTTTAATATGAATACTTCACAGAAAAGAAACAGCTGGAGTAAAACGACCCCTCAAAGCTGACTATTACACAGCCTTCAGTAGTACCTTTCACCTCCCTACAAAACCACAAAAGAAAAGGTTACACCTATGTTGAGTACTGTTAATCATATTAAGCTAGAGACATTAATGGGGACCATGAGGCCTTAAACCACATACTCCTCCCTACATAACTTAAATACCTAATGGGGCACTACAGGATTATCACTTGCAATTCTCAGGGTGAAAACCACCTTGGAATTCTGAGGGGCAGGGATTTAAATGCATTTGGAAGAAGAGGTGACATATGTGAAAAGCATACTTTACATTTATGCCAAAGAAAATAGAAAAGGCATTCAAGTGATCCTCTGCCAGAGGAGTTTCACTATCAAACCTCCTGCTTCAAGGAACAGCATGCTCACTGTTAGCCCAAACACTAAACTGTGATGGAAAAACATTTTAAAACATATATAAAGAATGAGAGTGCCCCCATTTTCACAAGCAAGCACACAGCATCAGACAAAATGCATCTAGAACCCAAAGTTTACAGTGAGATGGAAGACAGTTTCCAGACCATAATTCAAAAGGTATGTGTTTAAAACCAAGAGTTCAACAGCCAGTGGTTTGGGTTTTTCCTTCTGCTTTTCCAAGCAAGACTTCTGCTGCAAAGCTTACTGAGTCCAAATTAGCTACATATAGCAGATTACAAAATCCACCTAACATGAGCTAATGCAGCAACTTCCTTTAGAAACACAGTCTCTGAGCTATCCTGTTTCAGCTACAAGATATTCATTATTTTGGTCACTCAGCCTCTCTCCCATAAGAAATAAGAATCCAAACCACCACATCTGGTTAGAAATGTGGGCAAAGCATATGCTAGATGACAAGTACTGCAGGAAATGAGAATTAAAAGTTCATGTTTCTGGGTGTAATCGATGCAGTGGTTAATGCACTGACTGCAAGAGCTGCCAGACTGACACACAGAGGTGATTTCCCAAGTTTTCTTAAATAAACATTTCATTTAGGGGCACTGTAACTGCAGAACTCCAGCTCTGAAAAACTGGTCCAGTTAGGGAAAAAAAGATATTGAGGAATGTGAATCTTAGTACAGACCCACAAATTAATTTGATATTGTTTTAAACCCCACTTAGCTCCTTCAATGACTTGCTAAAATAAGTATACCAACTTAGCAACTTTAGTATTTTAGTAACAATTAAACCAAGTTAAATCTGCCTATGAAATTTGCGTATGTTTAGCCATGCCATTTATACAAATTAACCAGGAAAAATAACAAACACCAATGCCTCAGGGCCTAACTTCTTGTTTGCACATTTTAACCACATTTTCTGAAGATATATTTGTAATAAATTGTAAATTTAATGACAATGTTTAAAGTTACCATCAGTCTAGTCACTATTTTAGAGATGCTTGTAGAATAAGGTAAAAGTCACATGTAAAAACTTGAAAGACTATGTATATAGCAGGGATAGAAACTGATTTCCATTTCACACCCATAACACTGCAATACCTGAGAGAACATCTGCGTTCTGATGCACTCTTAAAATAGCACTGTAATTGAAGTTGTTTTCAGGACCTATCATATTCAAGGAATGTAGAAATTTGATGCAAGCTTTTGGCACTGATATGGTTTAAAGAAAAAGGGGGGGGGGCAGAGGTGCTCCTACGAGCATAAAGATTTAAACTAATCTGGAAAAAGCAGTAGCACACAACCTCAAATCCACTTTCTTATTTTACTATACATAGGTGTTAAATAGGATGTTTCATTTCTCTTTCCCATTTTCTTACTTTAATTCAAAGGTTCTATAAAATAAAAATACTGTGTTCATTTACTAGTTTAAATGCAAATACAGGAAATCCAGATTACATTGGAATCATTGAGATAATTTTCACGAAGGAACTCCTCATTCTTTAACCCAGAACAATCTGGGGGGATTCTGCACTAGTGATGTAACGAGAGGCATGTTGAGGAATTAGTTTTCAACAGAAGAAAGATGTTCCTGGAAACTGAAATTCAATATTCTAGTACTGGTTCAGACCTACACAGCGACATAAAAACCCTTATGTTCATTAAGGATTCTTCACAAGAATCCCAATTTAACAAGATCATCGGATGAGTCAGAAAACTAGTGCCTAAACACATCACAGGAGGAGACTCCAGTGACAAAGAAGCAGCAGCAATCAGCCGAAGTCATGGATTTGTTTCTGTCACTGCAGATAGGCTCCCTCAGCAGAGCATTACTCACGGCAATAACTAAATCCACAAATTCTCAAATACTGCTTAACAGAGCTCAATGTACCCAAGACACAGCCTAAGTTGTTGATTGCTTGCCTTCATTCTCCAAAAGGCAGAAACCCCCCCCAAGACACAAAGCTACTACTTTACCTTCAATCAACAATGCCAATAATCGTTCTATTAAATTAGGTGCATACTAATCATTTACAATATAAACACAACCTTTGTCTAATGCTTTCCACAGCAAAGTCTAGGCCTTACATGCTATTGTTGCCGCAGTGTAGAAGCAGTCATTCCTTTTATATAGTTTTCTGGAACAAATTTTCAAGGATACTGTTCTGTATGACTAACAGGTACAGTATCATCTTTCTACTATTACCTGCATGGCTTTTCCCAGCCTCTTGTCAACTGACAAGTTTAGAACTTAAAAGAATTACAAATAAACAGTATTTTCCTTAGGAAACATAACAAAGCAAAAGCCCAACAATAGGTCTTGATATTAAGGTTCAAAGTACAGTCACAACTGTCAGCCATAGAATATCTGAGAGCAAAGTGTTCAGAAAACCCCACTGTTCTTTAAAGGGGGGAAAAAGGGGGAAGTAATTCTGGAGGCTCAACTCCATATTTCAACTACTATGAATAAATATCTACCTACTCCACACCTCAGTGAATTCACTAGATGGTGATAATTTTAGCTGTATTGATTACACTGTAATCACTTTAGACAGAACTTGTCCATTTAGAGACTAATCTTAAGTTAACTGAGATACCTCAATTCCAGATCCCAAAAAAGATGAATGAATCCTTACTAAGTGTCTCTAGCGATGCCATCTTTGGGGATGCTACACTGTGATCTCAAACCACAGGTAAGAGCAGCTATTTCGTATTGTCAGCTTCCCTGAGAGCTGAGCACCAGGCATCACCTGTACACAAGCAGCTCTCTGGCACTAGGACTGTGTTTATCTTGCAGGGTACCTAAGGAAAGACTTGACCAACTGCCCACAAGTTACCACAAGGCCAGTCTTACGGACACGACGAAGAAAAAGGCTGGCCACCAACTCACCGGCTTACTGGGGTACACTTTGGAGAGGTGAGACTTTAGCTTGCCCACAGTCCAGTCCAGAAAGCAGTTAATGGTCTGATCGGTGTATTTCTGGTTGGGGGCCTTGATGATGAGGGTCACCGGGTGATCCACGACGCTTTGGTCCATGCTGAGAAGAACCGGGCACACGAACCCGCTCACCCTTTGGGCACTCCGGGTAGTGGGGGGTTCAGCGGCCGGGGGCGAACTTCTCGGGGAGGCTGCGGCCGCCCATCCCCGTCCTGGCGCCCCGCGGTCCGCCGCCAAGCAGAGAGAGGAGCGGCTCAGTACCTCCCACAGCCACCCCCAGGGTAACCGCGGCGACAACGAACGCGCCCTCACCCCCTGCCGCCGCCCCCAACCCCGAGGACCGGCCAGGCTCCCCCCGCACCGCCTGCACCCACAGGTATGAAAAGGAGAGTGGGTGAGCCCCGGTACCGGAAAGCACGCGCCTGCCCAATCCGATCCGGGCCGGGCCGGGTCGGGCCGGACCCCTCCACCCGCAACACCAGCCCGACCTCCGGCCGCTGTTGCCTGCGTAAAATGGAGACCGGAAGCGGAGCCGCGTCCCTCCGCCCTCCGCCGCTCCCCGCCGGAGGGCGCCCGCGGCCCGGGCGGGCTGGGCTCGGAGCGCATGCGCAGTGCGCTCCGCTCGCCCCCCGCCCCCCCGGAGAGGGAGGGCGGGGCGTGTGCGTGAGGTAGGAGGAGCAATGGCGGTGGGCGGGTCGTGGGGTGCTGGCTGGTGGGGGTGCGGGGAGTTGCCTTCCACGTAGCTGCGTTGGTAGGGCCGGGCTCGGGGCGGTTTGAGGTGGTGTTTTGCACCGGGGTGGGGTGGGTGGAAAAGCGTGCTGGCGGAAGTGCGGGTCCTCGGTCTTACCAAGGTCCAGAGGTGGGGGCTTGTGGGGTATCTGCCCGCCAGCTTCTTGTGTCAAACGTGCTGGTTCACACCACAATCTCAGCACTGGGAAGATAAAATAGGTTTGTTTCGCCTCCATCACCATCATGTGGGAACAGCTCAGTGAATTTATCCTCAATATTCTAATCAGATAGGAAATCGGAGAATCCCAGACTGGTTTGGCTTGGAGGGACCGTAAAGCTCATCCAGCTCCAGCCCCTGCTATAGGCAGGGACACCTTCCACTAGAGCAGCCTGCTCCAAGCCCCTGTGTCCAACGTGGCCTTGAGCACTGCAAGGAATGGGGCAGCCACAGCTTCCCTGTGCACCCTGTGCCTCAGCACCCTTGCAGGGAAGATTACTGTAGTAATAAAGAAATACTGTTGTATGAACAGAATGGAGGCAAAGGAAGGGATTTGCCTTATGCAGCACAGAAACTTGTCTAAACCCATAAAGCAAGTTTCTGAAGTCTCAGGTTAGCATTGTAAACTTCCAGTCATCTTACATGATTTTCAGTTGCTGAGAAGAAAATCCTTTAAAAGGTAACTTTCAAGGTTGATGGATAAAATAACACGGAACAAGGGGAATGTTAGGTTCAGCATACTTCTAAAGATCTCTGCAGTAAAATTTGGCATCATTAACTCTATGAAAGCAATAAACTGCTTATAAAAATACTTTAAAGCGTCTCTTGAATCAAGACAGAGTGCTTGCTTTCTATTTCCTTCAGTCTTCAAATGCTGTTTGTAAGCACAGAAGGCAGGTTTGATTTGTCCAGTTGATAGTGCCCCTTTAATGCCAAAGAATCAGATCCTTCATTAGGCTCCATCCTATGAACATAGAGGCACAGAAGAGTTTGCCGATAACGAGAGGACTGTAAGGAACTCCAGCTTTTGAAGGGAAAGAGAAAAAGAGCCTGAAGGAATAACATTAACACCCAGGACCTAATTCTTCCTCTCAAATAGAATGTGGATACAGACAACAGCTAATGTGAGAATTCACAGAGAAAATAGTCTTAATTTTTGTGTTCATTGACTTGTGATCATTTTTGCCCACAACCACTCATTCACAAACCTCGTGCTTGAGGTGGAGCATGCGAGCTCTCTGCTTCTACAGTACCCATTGTCCTTGAGGAGGCTTATCAAATAGTAAATATGGAAAATTGGCACTTGACAACACCTTCAAATGTAATATTTGACATACTCCTACCGGTTTCCCAGTGCCCTCCCTGGTTATACAAGAATGCTTATTTGCACTTGAAATTCTGAACAAGCTGTTGCTAACAGGGCATGTAACTTGGAATTCTCAGGGGGTTCCATGAGTAGAATACAACTGCCAGGCACTAGGTGAATACTTGTACCTAGGATAGTGCAACAAAATGGGTCAGCTAGATGAGCACTTGGCAAGGATTAATGCATAAGCTTTTAACTTTGCTTTTAGGTTGGTTGCAGTGGAGGTGTTTGACAGTCTTGGTGGTCCACATACATGTTCTATAACATGCTCATTAGCCACTAAGCAGAACTCCAGACTTGGGATGACCAAGAAATTTCCCAAGTCCCTGCCTGGGAACAGGGACATGTCTTGTATGGTGTCATTTTCGAAGCTGCATGTTGTGCCAGCTCTGTGAGCACATCCCTGGAACATGCACAAGCCCTTGGGGGTCAGAATCACACCATCAGTAATTGCATTTTAGGACTAAAAACCTGGTAAAACCAGTTTGACATGAATTTAGGTTCCAGGAAACATTTTATGAATATCCATTGTGAAGTATCACAATGTATCGTACCAAGAGGCCATTTGGTATTTTAACACACAAGAAATTATGTCATTATTCTTAATATTTATCCAGCTTGACATACCTTGACAAATCCACAGGAATCTTTTTGCATGCTTGTATTGTGTGTGACATCTCTTTAGTGCAGAGGAAAAATGATGGCAAATCACCTTTAAGAATGCCAAACCTGTATTAATTTTTTAAAAAAAAAAAAGGAATTCATGCATTAAAATGCTATGAAAGATCTTCTGACTCTTGAAATGTCTAAAATAGGCACAAGATTTGAGAATTGAGGCTTCTTATTCAGCCATAAGACTATCCAAAGGATATTTGAGAACATATAAGATCTTACAACTCTAGGTTCTTCACTGAGCTTGGCACAGAAGATAGGTTGTATTATTAATCTACCCTGATACCCATTTATCAAGTTGGAATAAAGCAAACTCTGCATTTATTGCCAGTAAAATATTTTCAAATGGAATCACAGCAGTTACAAAGCTGGGTTGCAACTAATGAATTCAGCCTCTTTTGCTATTTATTCTAAGAGTTGAGGTCATGTGAAATTACTGACCTGTATGTGGGATGACAACCAGAAAGAACTTAAGGACCTATGTGCTCAGACACATCAGTTTTCTCCAAGACTTTAACAAACCCTGTCTTACTATGAAATGATGACAAGGATTCCCACATTCCTGCTTCAGAAGAAACAGCTTTGAGAAAATCCTCATTGCAGCAACTGCCAGGTTTTTCTCTTCTAAATCACAGAATTTACATTTCATTTAATGATCTGAAAAACTTGTTGTACAAGGAGGAAGGAGTGGGTTTGTGCTCCCTTCAGCTGCATACATGAAGCCAGAGAGGTTTATTTCTTAAGGAAACTAAGGGAAAGGTCATGTTCACATGGGTTTTCTCACTCTGGAAGTGTATGTCACCTCTTCAGCACTAGAAATACTGCTGATTCCCAACAGTACTATGGGAATTTCATAATTGATTTCCCTGAGGAAAAAACTCTGGAAGTCTTCTTGTTGCCGTATCAGCAACACTGATGAATGGGTTTGGCTACAGGTCTTTCAACGAAAGGTAGACTATTTGTCAGTCCTGATATTTGTGTAAGCAAACAAGCAGAAATGTGTATATATTTAAATATCATAATGGACATCTCAGTTGTTTGTCAGGATTAACTGATGTTTTGTTGCTGATGTTTTCCATAGGTACCAGCTGATCCTCCCTGTAACCTTTGAGCCCAGTGACCAACTTCCATCAAACTTGACAAGAGGCAGCAATCTCAGCTATTACAGCACTGAAGGTTTCAAGATCTAGGGGGCTATTGAGAGAGAGACCTTACAAGCATATCTGCTGACAAGAAAGCTAATAAGCTTTCTCTTAAAAGAGAGAAAGCTAATAAGCTTTCTCCTTTGTAGCCACCAGGGAATCCAAATGGAGCAGGCTGAGAGGGAAATACAGAATACTCAGTTTCACTTGCAAATTGCCTATAGTGACAGTTGAAGGACCCACTAGTCTGCAGTAAGTGGCTGGTGGATGAACTGCAACATGGACATGGATTTCTTTTGAATTCAGCCAGGCTCTGCAGTTTCAACTCTTGACTTCTGGAATAAAGTCTTGCAAGACCAATATCTTGTTTCCTCCAGGGGCTTGAAGATGGGTTTTATGGACAAATCCTAAAAACACTTGTAACTGGATGTTATAAGTGTTTTCTAACTTATACATATTAACTCTTATAACTGCAATGTTACTGGCAGTGGTCATCGAGGTGTGACGCTTGTCTAACGAATAACTTCTTGAAATGGGTAAATGAAAATGTGATTTGTCTGCAGATATTTTTGCCCTGATAATAGCTTCAAGACTGAAGAGGAGTAGCAGCTACCTATGCATTTTCTCTCTTCTATGTGAGGTGCTTCAAAAGAGACGTAACAGGTGAGAGAATGTCTTGGTATCTTACTGTTTCAAGGAAAATCAATTAGTGAATATGCTGGTTAAAGAGCTGGAGGGATAGAAAACTTTGAGGTGAGCCGTGGCTTTCTGGGACAGGACTTGAATGGACCTTTCTTCATCCTGTAAAACTGCAGTATAAAAGAGCTAGACTGCAGTGTTATACAGTCTCAGCTCAGACCTCTGATCTGATCTTGAACATGGACTCTGGTTGCATAGAATGGCTTTTTGCTTACAGATTCAGCACGGAGTTTTATTTGGAATTCTTTTGTGTGTGTTTGCTCTGAATTCTTCCTAAGCATGGGTTCAAATCAGACCTAATTTTTCAATATTTTCTAATCCATTTTAAACATAACAAGAATTATCCAAACATTGTTAAAATGCCTATAAATGTTTTTGTTGTGGAGTGCTAAAGAAGGATAATTTCAAATATTTAATTTAAAACAATTTTCTAAACAATTTTCTAAATGGAAATCTAGCAAAACCAGGTACCATAGAATCATGGAATCATAGAATGGGTAGGGTTGGAAAGAACCTTAAGCTCATCTAGTTCCAACCCCCTGCCATGGGCAGGGACGCCTCACACTAGAGCTCTGTCCAGCCTGGCCTTGAACACTGCCAAGGATGGAGCATTTACCATCATTATTACTTTTTTTTGTAAGAGCACCTGTCTTTATTTCCATTTAGCAAATGGAACTATTTCCATTTAACAAAGTCCCTGTCTTTTTAATTGTCATTCAAAGACTACCATGAAAAATTGGAGACAAATCAGCATTGTTACAAAGGAAGATCTCTTTTCCAGGGCAGTGAATTAAAGAAAATCTACTAATATAGTTGACTTTTAAGTTTCAAAAAGCCTTTGACCTTACTGCCCAGAAGTGGCTACTGAGGAGGTCTATGCTGTGATCCAGCTTCTGCTTTCATATGTAGCATTCTTTATTCATGTGATGTCCCATTGACTTTAAGGGACCTTAACGGAAAGGTCCACAGGAAAGAAGTCACAGTTCCGACACTGACAGGATAATATATGATAAAGTGATACTGAGATCTCAAATAGTATTCCTCACACTAACTGTTTCCTTGTTTTCTTGCTTGACTTCCTTTTAAGATGATAAGCTCTTTGGAGTACAGACCATTCTCCACAGTGCCTAGCTGGAGACTGAGCAATTAGCCCCTTGTGCTTTACATACATGCATGATAGAAGGTAGCTGCGTAACTGATGCACAATCAGGGCTTATTTGTGCATTACATCCTGGCACAGACCACGCTGTCCTGCAGTTCTGGGCCCTGTAGCCATATAAATAAGTCCTAAAGGTTCCCTCATAACTTGAGAATAAAGCAAGATTTAATTAAATGAAGAGGAAAAAGTCAAAACCAGTGCTCTTTTTGCAATAGCATATAATTAGTCCATGGAACTTGCTACTGCCAAGCCAGAGCATCGGGGGCAGTGTCAGGAAGGATTTGGTTATAGAAGGGCACAGCTCACAGGGGGAATTGAGTATTTTCTCCCCCATCTAAGAACTGCCCAAATGCAGACTGAAAAGATTCCTGTTTCCATCTGTAGAATATGTTGTGGAATTGCCCAATGGACTCACCTGGATCAATGGCAATGTAAAATCCACTGTCATTGGAATATCACTCCTTCCCATGGTCTAATTTTTTTCTCTGTGTTCAGGATTAAAAACTTAGGAAAGAAAACAAGCGACTTGATGGTAGCCAGAGATTTTAATGCTCAAAGGAAGAGTTCTTCTGAAACCTGAGAGGTGGCTGATTTCCATTACAAGGGCTCTGTCAGGTATTTTAAAATGACAAAGTGTGTAAAGTCTGTGCCAGCATCTCGTATTTCAGCTCAAGACAACACAGGCAGAAACGGGAATACAGGCACCTCTTGCATATACTCAGATAACTAGCACCAGTGCAGTAAGCATGACATGGTCCAGATACCTCAGATTTATAGTCACTTGAAGTGCAGCCTAGCTGTGTGCGTGCTGGCCAGCTCTCACGACAGCTATAATTTGAGCTGCACTATTGCCTATCCAGTCAGGTTGCTAGCTGTCCAGAAGTCCCAGCAATGAGGCCAAATTCCTGGGTTTCTGTTTGAATAAAATTTAGGGGGCGAGGGCAAGAAAGGGCACACATGGAAAGAATTAAGATATGTAAGTGAATACCCAGCTTTTTATTAAAGAAAGGATTGCTCTTCCACTAACCACTACAGTGCTGTTTGTCTCCAGGTGCCTTGCCAGCTGCTGAGACTTGGTGTGGGGAAATGGGTTATTACTACTTACAACAGAAATGACCAAATTGCTAACCAGTCCATAGGAAAAAAAAGCATCACTCTTCCGAAGAATTTATGATTTTTGAGGTTCCAGTCGTACAAGTTTGCAAATGTCACTGCACGTGACTGGAGACTGAAAGACTAACTAACAACATTACACATGAGCAATCTCAGGAAACTCATGTGTCCACTCATGTGTACAGGTATTTACAGAAACAAGATCCAGTTGTTCTGGAAATCCGTATATCTTGTATGTTTATAATTTGTTCTGTCTGACCCATAGTCTCATGTCCATTGTGATGCCACTCATTTATTTTTCAGTGCAAAAAAGCTGGTTCAGGTTTTGCTTTCAAATATTTTGTTTCCAAATGCTTCTTTCTGCTTGTTTGTCTCTTTGGGTGTCATCCTGACATCTGTACTCTGGAAAATACAAGCTTCTCAGCCTGAAATGCTATTCTTTTAGCTTTAAGATTTTATAATACCATATTTATCTCTGTCCATTACATATCACATTTTTATTTAAAGAAAGTTTTTACAAGTTCTTGAATATCCTAAGGAGGATGTTGAGTCTCGGCTTAAAGTCTCAAATGTTTGTTTCTCATATGCCTGGAGCTTTGCACTGTGTTCTGAGAATCTATAGTAACATCTAAGTTGCAATAGCAAGATACAATAAACTAGCCTAGGAGGAATATTTTGCATGTGGTTCTTGATGCCTTGTCTTTTGATTGTGCAAATGGTGATTTCAGCCAACGTGTTATGCAAGCAATAGGGATTAAACATAGTTAAAATGTTTAACATTTAACATGCCGAAGTGGTGGCAGGAGGAAGAAAGGCCCCATTTCCTCATAGTGACACTTCAAAGAGAAGTCTTAGTCATGTCAATCTGGATGCTCCAGTTCCAGCAAGGGTAGGTAGGCATCTCTGTGTGTCTATAATCAGCCTTCTGCTTGCAGAGGGTTTCACAGCAGTGCTGCAGGTTATGTGGCTCCTCCTGAACCTCAGGAGGATTGTGAGACTTCATTCACCAGTTGTGAAAACCATGTTCTATAAGCTGTCATGAGGCTTCCTGTGCTCTAATCAGTCTTGATCCCTACAGCCATTTCCTAGCAACATAAGGCTGCTTTTATATTTACACATAGTCTGCTGTCTCACCGTGTTTTTGTGAGTACCTTTTGAACTGCTTAGCCAGCTACTTGCACTGAGCATGCTAGGTATTTTTTTCAGTGTGCCAACACAGACACTGTTCCTGCTGAGACTTATATGATTATTAACCAACACTTCATTTTCCCTTAAGGATTACAAAAGCCTTTTGGTAAAAGGGAGCTTCTTGAGCTTCTTGACATCCTTGCAGGATGTAGGTGTACTGTAAAACAAACTGCCTTTAAAAGCAGTATTTCATCCACTTGCATTCCATGTTTTCATCTTTCATTATAGTTGTATGATCTTGAAATGTTCTTTATTAGTTTGTTTTAATGAGAGTCTGTGGGAAAACATGGACTTCCTGCAGGATCCATGGTCTCAGGAGACGTAAGCTCTCAAGTCACATAACACACAGGGTATTGCACGTCAGGCTCTATGTTTGAACACCTGCATCATCGCACAACCTACAAGCAGCTCTTGAACACGGTTATATGTAATTCCTGAATCAAAGACTCCCATCCCCTTATTTTCCTCCATCAACATTGTGTTGGTGCCCAGAGTGTTTCCCTGACTCCCACAAAGTGATGAGTATTCAGCAAACACTCACCTGAGGTCTTAAAAGGGGAGCCAGACAGCCACAGACATCAGGGAGTCCTGTCTCATTCTTCAGTGTAAATGTCTTCTGATTTTGGTTTTCTCTTATCCCTACCCAGAAGTGGAGATGTGGGAATGGAGCCCTTGTCTGACAACTGCAAGATGTGATGCCATCTCATGCTTGGGAAAAATATATGGCACATGCTTAGCAGTGCTTATACACCAGCTACCTAACCAGATGTCAAAGCAATGAGTAATAAGGAGAGTCAGCAAGTTACTAATCAGCTATTAATTGTGTGCTTCAGTAATTAGCTCCTGCTGAAAACCGGTTTTCCAGGGGCTGCAATTTTAGGATGGAAATGGCGAGTTACATGACAAGCACATAAACATGCTGTGGTTAACCTTGTCAGTCAGTAGGTGGCTGTATTGCTTTTAGCCATCTTCAGGGAACAAATCTGCATTTTCATGGCCAGGAAAGAAAGCGCCCTTCCCCAGGGATGTGAGGAGCCTCTGATAGTGCGTGTAGACTTTCTCACAGTGTTTTTAAAAGGTTCAGTATGCACACAATATTGTTCCTTTCTTTGTTTTTAAGTAATTATTTGTTAATTGCACAAAATCTTTTTAGCAGTCTGGTTGAGCAGTTGATCTGTTGCTGTTTTATACAACTTAGCATCTGCTCTCAACATCACCTTGATTTCACAACAGGTTGTGAAATCACAAATAAGCCTCCATAGTAGGAAGTGCGTATTTCAACTGAAGCAGGCTGTGATTCTGTCAGCTGCGTTGTGGGCTCAGGTCTGGTCCGTATTCATAGTCACTGACCTGGTGCCCTCTCATTCTCATCTGGTGACCTGGCAACCATACGTGAGGGTTCCTGTCAGTTTAAAACATGATGACCCTCACATCACTACCAAATACAATTGCTTCATTGATTAGCCCCAGCAATGAGAATGAATAAGCACAGAGTTCAAGTTATTCTTTCCTTCCAGAAAACACAGTCAAACTAAATTGGAATTGCAGGAGACTGCCAGGGCATCAGGAAGAAGCTTGCAGTGTTAGGCTGTCTCTATTCTGCAGTTGAAAACAACATTTTGGTTACCCAGAAAATCTATTAATGAGTTTTCTCATGCATTAAATGACCACACAAAACCCTCTTCCTCTCTGCCCTAAAAACACAAACCAGCATGATGCCAGAAGAGGTCAGTGGTGGAGGAATTTGCAGTGGGCAAAAGGAAATTGTGTTGGCTGCAATGGAAAGAAATGAAAAAAAGAGGTAAGTTTAGTCCTTGGCACTTGCGGGAAAGTATGTGAAAATAAGCAGCAGATGTAAAAAGCTCAGGGAAAAAAAGATATTAAACATTTTCAGACAGAGGTGGATTTATGTTTAGAAGGTGCTGATGTTATCTGAGTTCTTGGAGTGCTGTCACAGCACAAGGAAAGGAGCCTGCAGGCAGGATCCACAGCCCTCTGAACACACTGGGAATGTTTTTATGTGTTTCAATAGCCTATAGAGCAATGGAACCTTCTCATGCTGGCCTGGCTCCAAGCTGGCTTCTCAAGCACTCAGGCTGGTGGTGGGAAAATGGGGCAGGCTTTTGGCTTGTGGCTCAGTCTTGGGGCTGCTAGAGGCCCCTGCAGCTCTGTTCCTGAGGCATGTAATCCTGGCCTGTCTATAACTGGATTATGCCCCTACATCCCCTGATCCAGGCCAATGGAACCAGGATAGAATCATAGAATAGTTAGGGTTGGAAAGCACCTTAAGATCATCCAGTTCCAACCCCCCTGCCATGGACAGGGACACCTCCCACTAAACCATGTCACCCAAGGCTCTGTCCAACCTGGCCTTGAACACCGCCAGCGATGGAGCATTCACAACTCCCCTGGGCAACCCATTCCAGTGCCTCACCACCCTTACAGTAAAGAATTTCTTCCTCATATCCAATCTAAACTTCCCCTGTTTAAGTCTGAACTCGTTACCCCTTGTTCTATCACTCCAGTCCCTAATGATGAGTCCCTCCTCAGCATCCCAATAGGCCCACTTCAGATACTGGAAGGCTGCTATGAGGATAAAGCTTCCCAAGCTGACACTGGCTAGTCTGTGGGCAGTTATAGCAGGATCCCTGCCAACATTTTGCTCCACAGATAAAGTAGCTTCTACCTGTAGAAAGTCCAAGAGTCAGAGCATCCACTGCTTTCCATACCCAGCAACCAGCATCCATCTGCCACTGCAATCATATCTTTGCTTCCCTACCAATGGTACTGTCAGCCTTGGTGACCATCTGTCCTTGCCAGATGGACCATCTTGTCCCTTGCTACTTGCCAGCAGCACCCATCCAGTCGTAGCTGAGGCACATCAAATGTGCTTAATGGCTTTAAAATGACAGAGGAGAGATTGAGATGAGCTCTTAGGCAGAAGTTCTTCCCTGTGAGGGTGCTGAGGCTCTGGCACAGGGTACCCAGAGAAGCTGTGGCTGCCCCATCCCTGGCAGTGTTCAAGGCCAGGTTGGACACAGGGGCTTGGAGCAACCTGCTCCAGTGGAAGGTGTCCCTGCCTGTGGCAGGGGTTGGAACTGGGTGAACTTTAAGGTCCCTTCCAACTCAAACCAGTCTGCGATTCTAGGATTCTGTGAAATGCTTCAATTAATGGAAAATGCCTACAGTCAAGGAATGACTGCACAGCATATGAAAATGAATGACCAAGGTCCAGAACAAGAATGGATTTATATCACTGTAGGTTTCATACTGGATGGCAAAAATCAGCAAACAGATCAGAAGAGTGGGGGAATTTACCTAGGAAATGCTGCCTTCCAGAGCTATGAGAACATGGAATGTTAAAAATTCACACTCAAGGAGGGGTCAAGAGAGATATTTAACCTTTCTTGTACTGTACACATATGAAAAACTTGTGTTAACTGGTTACAAGCTGTAAAGAAAGCTGACCCCTTTTGCTGTTTAAAATATTCTGAGACTTCCATGGAGACTTACCTGATGCCACCTATATATAATGACCTATATTTTAAAACCAGTTGTGAAGCTGATGTCTGGAATCCTGCTGTGAATTTTAACATTTTCCATACACAGAACAGTGCAAACTTTCAGATTATTTTCACTTCAGAAAGCCTAACATCACTTTTAGGACTTCCCAGTGATATAATTAGGATCTTCTTGTTTGGGAGATGCCTTTGAGAAGTGACAGCAGAGCCAGCCTTTCCCAGCAAGATTCCTGTCTTGAAGGACACTCAGAGAAGCAGGGGTCTAAAGTCATTGCTATCTAGTAACCATGTAGATGTCTGTATGCCATATCTGAATATGCTTACTAATAAACGGATGTCAGTGGTACCAAATTCACTCATCATCACTGAGTGACTGACAGCGATTGACAGATGAAGTATCAAAGAGAGTGAATTACTTTGCCAGGATGAAGCAGTCAGAATGAAACAGGCATGTGGTGATGAGGATGAAGCAGTTTAGAGGATGGCTTCCCCTCTCCTCACACTAGCAGGCTTCAGTCCACAGGTTTGTCTTCCCAGCTATATTCTCTGGAATTTACTCAAGCATCCAAAGCATGGCCTATGTGAAGTGACATTTCTAGAGTTCAGCAGGCAGGCTGCCAAAAGAATCTCCTCAACTCCTGTTTTAACATGAATTTCTTGAGTTGGGGAAACAAAATGAAGCAGCTGTATAAAAGGGAGTCGCTGGCATGAAATATTTAGGGGGAAAAGTGAAAAAGGAAACTGAAATGTCTGCTTTTGGATTTTGAATAGGAAAAGTATCCCAGAGCCTTGCAGGCTCAGGGAGCCAAAGGTCAAGAGAAACAATAAGTAGTAAGCCTTAAAAGAATAAATAATCTAAGAGGAGGAAAAAAAGGGAAATTTGTAAAAATAAGCCAAAGCAAGTGAAAGGATAATTAGTGAGATAAATAATGCTGATTTTCAACTAAATACTTTGGCTGACAGCAAAGGGACACAACTATGTTTTTAGTGGAAGCTGACCAAAGATAACTAAAACTTGGTCCATGGGAGCATAGTTGCCTTGATTGTCTCAGCTATTTCAATGAGAGTTTTGAGATTCTGCAAACAGTCGTGTGATACTGCTGAAAGGGCTCGTGAAAACAAACCAGGCATTTCTGCAGGCTGCTCATGGGAGTTTGCTTGGAGAAGGTTGGATTAGAGGTTGTTCTTGAAAACCTCTCTGCACAGCATTTGGGGAGCAGTGTACACATGGAACCAGAAGAAAGTAAAATTAAATATGTACTTTCTCCTGTGGTTTCATCGAAACCTGAGTGAATCACAGACTCTTTATAAAATCAGTGCTTATTCTAATCCCCTGCAAATCTCACAAGTGCAATCCCTGTTACACAAACAAGGATGACTCCAGACACAACAATTATGTCTTGAGAAATATCAAGCTAGATCAGCTTTCACCAGGACAAATAAAGATCAGAAAAGATAAAATACTGTAAAAGTATGTTAACCTTCTTAGCAGATGTCAAGCAGTAATGTGTGTCACAGAGGTAATACTGAATACAGTCAGGGCTAATCTTTAAAGTGGCTATTGTGTAGAACAGTACAATTCTATTATTCTAATAGCAGGTATGTGTGCTGTGAATCAGAACATACCAGATGTTTGTTCAGATGAATCTTTGCAAAAATGAAGTCTCGCACAATAGATTTGACAGCTTCAGCTTCTCAGGAGAACATGCTTTAAGCTACCACACATGAACTTTTGAAACTCTTATTTACTGGCTGCAGTCCTGTTAGTATGAGATGATGCTCCGTGTAAGTCCAACATCAGAGGGGACTTCCATCTGTTTTATGCTGGACAGCATATGTCCCATGGCAAGACACACTGGTTTTGGCCACGGCAAACATCAAGGGCATTTGAGTGGCAACTGGAAGGACCAGGTGGAAACCCTTGGCAAAAGAAGGCCTGCAGCAGTGCAGCCGGCACACAGCACCTGAGCAGAAGGCAAGCAGAAGCTAGGGATGGCCAGAAGATCAATCCTGCCAGACCTGATGCTTTAACACTAACATCCAGTAATTTTCAATTAACTGTTCTCTCATACAACTACAACACAGAGAAGTTTTGCCAAAGCCCCACATTCTTAACCACCCTTTTGCAGCAGATGATTTAAACCTCACAGAAGGCAAGGTGGCCACTACTGGCAGCAGAATGGGGGTTGTACCTGATTTTTTTTAATCACAGAATCATAGAATAGTTAGGGTTGCAAAGGACCTTTAGCTCATGCAGTTCCAACTCATGCAGTTCCAACTCTCTGCCATGAGCAGGGACACCTTCCACTAGGCCATGTCACCCAAGGCTCTGACCAACTTGGCCTTGAACACTGCCAGGGATGGAGCATTCATCACTTCTCTGCGCACCCTGTGCCAGCGCCTCAGCACCCTCACAGTAAAGAGCTTTTTCCTTATATCTAACCTGTAATTCCTGCAAATGGAGCTAATCTTTTTTAGTGTATACTGTAATTTCAAAAATTGACTAGTTAATTGCCTATTATATATTCCAGCTGTATTTAAGATTAACTCGTGGTAAACCAGGTATAGCCACTCAACCACTTCATAGCTTGCGGAGTTGTCTTCCCAACAATTTATAGTTCATACTCTCCACAAACATGACAAGAGCCAATCCCCACAAGTTAAATGAGCCACATCCTCTGTGAATATACCAGCCCCAAGCCATCTGCAGAAGGCCTGAGAAAATAGAGCTCATAGTATAACCCGGAAGGTCAATAAACTAATTCTTTCAGACCTGCACTATTCTGGAGTTGGAGATAAAAGCCAGGATGTGAGCTTTCTGAGGCTGTTGCTTCTCTATCTATAGCTGCACATTCATAAACTGTCTAAAGACAAACCACGGCAACGTGAAGTGTTCAGCTTTTCACATTGATTCGATATTTTCTAATTACAATTCCCCCAGTGACAGGCCGATTGAAATTCCTATGATCCCTGTTGTAGTTGTTTTACAGGCTTCCTTTATCTACAGAAATATTTCCTGTTCTGCTTTCTTATCCTCACCCAGTGTCCTATAATGGCTTCCTATCATCCTTTTTTTACCATTTCTTTCACTGAGTCCAATAGTTTTTCCACTGGTGACAGCACTGTCTGGGGTGTTTATTGCTTCAAAAATATCACGGCTTCTCACCAACTGAAAAGATTTTCTCTGTGCTACTAAATGCTTTACATAAGATTTGTAATATTTAAAACTCTTTGGCTGCATCTTGATTTGACCTGAGCTCGGGTGCATCTGCTTCATTGTATTGTGATGGCACTACTCTCTTCTGCACGCTTACAACATACTGAGGGCTCCTGTTGCACAAGTGATCCTCCCAAAACGAAAGTTAACTTTCTATTACCACTTCTTTTTCCCAAAAGAAACCCTGCCACACAAGTATTCCAACCCTGTAGCAGGAGCTGTTCCACAAGGACAAGTTCTACATTCTACCCTTTTGTAATCCATTTATGTAATTCATTTTCACAGCTGGGTAGGTTAGTATTCATAGAACACCACAGGTGTACTTGAGATGCCATCTAGGTGCTGTAATTCTCTGTGCTTCATTGCTTCACTGTACTGGTTTACTATGGGGCTTGCAGTCTGACTGAGGAGGTTAACAGACCCCACAGCAAAACCCAAGGGAAAGATCGAGGCTGTATAGCACCAGTATGGCAGTGAGTTCATTAAAGCTGAATCAAAATCAAGCCAAAAGAGAGGAATCTTAAGGAGGATCTTAAGTCCTATTTATATATATATAAGTATATATATATAATAGGACTTATATATATAAGTATATATATAATATATATTATATAATATATATTATATATTATTATATATTTTATATATATTTTATATATTATATATATGATATATATTATATATTTTTATATATTATATATAATAATATATATTTTATATACATTATATAATATATATTATATTATATAAGTATATATATAATAGGACTTATATATATATAAGTCCTATTCCACATAACAAATGTGGAATAAAGGAGGCAGTGCATAGGAAGCCTGTTCCAGGGTTTGACAGCCCTCTTGGTAAAGAAATGCTTCCTAATATCCAGTCTTAAGCCTTCCCTGCACAGCTTTGATTTCTATGCATCCTGTCACTGGGTACCAGCGAGAAGAGACCAGCACCTCTCCATGTCCCCTCCTCAAGAAGCTGTAGGGATCAGTGAGGTCACCCCTCAGCCTCCTGCTCTCCAAACTAAACTGGTCAAAAGCCCTTAGCCATTACCCACAGGATATGCCTTCCAGCCCTTTCACCAGCTTTGGTGCCCTCCTCTGGACACATCCAAGGACCTTCAAATCCTTTTTCAAAGGTGGGCCCCAGAACTGCACACACTACTCCAGGTGAGGCTGCCTTCACACTAAATACAGAAAGATGACCACCTCTTCTGCCCCGCTGGTTGTGTTTGATGCACTCCAGGATGCAGTTTACCCTCTGGCTGCTAGGGCACACACTGCTGACTCCTGCTGAGCCTCCTGTCAACCCCCAGGGCCCTTTCTGCAGGGCTGCTCTCCAGCCACTCTTCTCCCAGTTTAGACTTGTGTCTGGTGTTACTCTGTCCTAGGTGCAGAATCCAGCATTTCAGCTTGTTAAATTTCATCCCATTAATCAAAGGCCAATGCTCCAATCTATCCAGATCCCTCTGCAAGGCCTCTTGATCCTCAAGAGAGTCAACAGCACCTCCCAGTTTAGCATCATCACCAAACTTAATACCGGCATATCCAACTCCTGCATCCAAATTATTAATGAATATACTGAACTGGCCCTAGGACTGAGTCCTGAGGAACACCTCTGGTGACTGGGTGCCAGCCAGAAGGAGCCCCATTTACTACAACACTTTGAGCTCTGCCCTTCAGCCACTTAAATACTGAGTAAATAATATCCTCTCATAACCTTTTTTTTAGAAGCAAGTAATGATCTTCTGCAATTTTTTCCCTTTTTTTCTTTGCTGATGAATTTCTGTCACAAATATGTCTTCTTCGCACTTTGTCTCCTCAACTAATCTGAGTTTCATTTCAGTCATGACAATTACATCACACCCTCTCAGCAAGTATCCCTGCAGTGGTAGGGAGGGAAATACAGTCATTAAGGGGATTGAACCCTATCCCATGGAAAGCTGAATAGAGAAAGATCATCATTCTGGTTTAAAGCAGCTACTGAATGTGGGGTCCTGAAACTGCAGGGGAATGTGTTCTGACATGTTCCCATTTGCCTTTGCAGCTGCAGAGATGCATAACTGCATGGTGGCGTGGCTAATGCTTCTGAGCACCTTTCTGGTCTGTTGAAAAGATAGAGCAGTCCCATCTTTCATTATAGAAATAGGTAGTCACAGGGATGAATGCCTCAGTCCCAAGAAGGAGGTTGGATTAGGATGGAAAGAGTGTCAAATGGCTTCACAGGTGTGCAAACACTGGTCAGAATTAAATATTACCTTAAGGTTCATATTCTTGATACTCTCTTATATATAATCTCTCCTTAGTAACTGATGAAAGGAGATGAGAGTCGTGATTTCCTTCAAGTGCTGTACCATCTGTCAGCTCTACTCATGTTTTCTTCAAACTTATTTTGAGTTAGCTTCTTTTCTCCTCCTGACATTCATTTTCCCCAGGCTTGGCTACAGTTGGATGATTGTAATGTTCAATACAGGTTAGGAGACACATGGAAGTGTTCATCTTAAAAATCTGAAGTATCTCGTCAAGTGACATCCCATTGATGCAAATATTGACAAGCAGCTTTCCACAAGGGGCTGTGCAGCAAGGAAGATAGCCAGTATGACCTGTCAGGGATTTCTGCAGGGAGTACAGATGGTTTTCAGCTTTAGCATGTATCCCAGATAGCTTCTGTGGAAACCACTTATCCCAGATAGCTTCTGTGGAAAAGCAGCCAGACCTTAAGTTCATTTGTATCAAAAGCTGCTGACAAACCTTGCAGACTTTTACCAGAGATAAGAGGATCATACTGCACAGCAGCCATAAACCATGCAAAGAAAGGTTTGGATTCCTGAGAAAGGAGTGCTTTATTCCTGCATTACTACATGGACCTGGATTTTTCATGTTGTTTGTTTTTTTTTTAACTCAAAAAATACAGTGATTATACAATGCAATTAATATGATTCATTTCTAATTAAATGTGATTCTTCTATTGAATAGCATCTGGATTGTTTCTGTGGGAAGAAAGTATGCCTTTAAAATCCTGTGCCTGTTTTGTTAACTTCAGTTTTGCATATACTTTTGGGGGGCATTTTCATTTTCTTTTTGCTATCAGAGGGACTTGTATTTTAGAGTTTTCGTTGCTGGCCTTCCCCTCTGCAGTCTCTCCAACAGAGCAATAACCCTTAAGAGGTTAAAATGACAAGAAAGGCACGTCCTCATATAATCAAGACGCTAAACCCAGCTAAGCAAAGCCAAGCAGAGTGCAGATGCAAGGCAGAAACCAAATATGCAGCAAACTCAGAAGCAAAGAAGAATTAAGTCACTATGGCAAACAGTGAGAAACTAAACAAACACATTCAAAACAGCCCACGAGGGAAGCAAACACGCACCAAAAATAATGAGAAAGGAAAAATCAGGCTCAGGCCATCCCCACTCATTGGCAGCACATGCAAATGCAAACTGGATGGGTTTCTGTAAAAAGAAAGGCTTGATGTGCAGAGATGAAATTTTCTCCTTCCCATGAAGCAGCAGATCACTTTGCACAAGTCACATCTCTCCAGAAAGTCAAGGCGAATACCAGGATGTGGTTTAGTGTTTTGTCTTCTTGAAAACTGTTTATCTACACTGACTAAGGTAATTGGAAAAAAATCATTATAAATGATCTGTGGAACTTTGACATTTATCTTGTGCATTGTGTAGCATGCTGGTGGTAAAGCCAAAGTAACTCAATGTCTGTGGTTTGGGGTAAAAACAGGAACAGTTAATGCAGTGAGTAGCTACTCACAGCATAATTCCCAATACATGGATATTACACACGCACCTGTAGCAAGCTGAGTGCATGTACACAAATGTGTGTGTACGTGCATCCCTCTGGCATGCAGACACCGAGGCAAGAGGCAGAAAGACTGGAGAAGTGAACAGCATAATTGAGCAACCTGGTCTAGTGGAAGGTGTCCCTGCCCATGGCAGGGGGTTGGAACTGGATGAGCTTTAAGGTCCCTTCCAACCCAAACTATTCTGTGATTCTCCTACTCTATGAGTGCTCTCATCCCATGGTCACACATGTTCGACTTCTGTTCCAAGGCCACCCACACCCAGATCTTTTTGTTCACTTTGCTAGTCTTGAAGAATGTGACAAAGAGCCCTGGCATGTGGGAAGAAGCCAGCGATTTGCTAAAGCTCTTAGGGGTTGGTCTGCTTTTTTAATCCTTTGTTAACCGTGCTCACAGCCTGGAATACATCCTTTTTTAAGGTTCATAAATTGAAATCAACATAAATAAATAGCTAAAGGGAGCTTCCTGGCAAATTGATATTATCTATTTGTTGTTATAATTCCACTGGCAAACGCAGAGCTTTTCAGAGGAAAGCAGCCAGGTTTCAGGGTGTAGAAGAACAAAAAGCAGAAGTAAGGGAGCTACATCCTTTGCCACCAGCCCAGCACCTATTACTGAGACTGCTATCCAGAGGCAGCAGTGACATATTGTGAGCTCAGGAAGATCTTGTATATCACATAGATGGAACTAACAGAATTTAAGAAGATTTGCCATTTTAAAGGCTACTGAATGAAGATAGATGTGGCTTGTTCCAGATTCCAGAAACAAGCAGCTATTCAGAACGGGGAACTGAATAAACCTATAGCTTCACATCACTTTCAGTTCTTTTTCCACAATATTCACAACCAGAATAACTTAATGGGAAAGCAACACAGGTCACCAATGCAGCTAAAAGCTGAATGTCAGGCGGTGAGAAAAAATCGTCAGTGGCTGTAACATCAAGAGAATCAGAGGCTTGTATTTCCCTGAAGCAAATGCTATCTACAACCAGCTCTCACAGCATTTGAACTAGGGGAACTGCTGATGCAAATGAGGGAAAGAAAAATGAAGTTCAAGTAAAGAACTATTGCTGAGGGCTGGAATGGTTTAAGCACAATGCATGCCCCAGCTTGGCAACATAAATTCTGTGAAGACTCAGAACAGAAAGGGGCAATTACTGCCTCATGTTCCAGTTCTAATCTGAAGTTGTAAGATAAATGAAGGGGGGGAACATTGCTGGAGACAGCTGTGGTAAATGGGAGGGAACACTGCTGCAATGACAGATCCTTGACCATCGGTGACAGAAGTTAGAATCATCATAGAATCACAGGATCAATGAGGTTGGAAAAGGCCTTTGAGATCAAGTCCAACCATTCCCCAGCACTGCCAAGGACACCACTAACCAATGGCACTGAGGGCCTCATCTCCACAGTGTGTGAACACTTGCAGGGACGGTGACTCCAGCACTGCCCTGGGCAGCAGTTCCAATGCCTGAGCACTCTCTGGGGAAGGAATTGTTCCTCAGCTCCATCTAAACCTGCCCTGGTGCAGCTTGAGGCCATTTCCTCTTCTCCCCTCCCTTGTTCCCTGGGAGCAGAGCGCAGCCCCCTCCTGGCTCCGTCCTCCTCTCAGGCAGTTGTAGGGAGCCATCAGGTCCTCCCTGAGCCTCCTTTTCTCCATCTGAACCCCTCAGGTCCCTCAGCCGTTCCCATCACACTGTGCTCCAGGCCCTGCTCCAGCTCCATTGCCCTTCTCTGGCCTCGCTCCAGCACCTCAATGTCTCTCTTGTGGTGAGGGGCCCAGAACTGAACACATTACTTTTCCCAAACTCCAAAGGGAAACACCTTCATATTTGCTTTTGCAGAATCAAATAACATTCTCAATTTGCAATGGAATAGAAATGTTTGAGTATGTGATTGAGCCTTTAAACCAGGTTATAGCCATGGTTCATGTTAGGAGCTAGGCTAAATTGGCAGAGGTGAGCTTTTGTGCTGGGATTCTAACTCAGACTGGGGGTACAACAATCATGGTCAACTAGAGAAATGCAGGATACAGCAGTGTCAATTGAGGGAGAAGAAACAAATAAAACAAGACAAATCTTGGGCAGAACATCTGATACGGGAAAGCCAAAACAAACTCATTCTCTTCTTTCAAGACCACTGCTAGCACCAAGGGTTGAATGTTTCAGACACTTTCTTATTACACAGAGCATGTTCCTGGAAAGACCAAGAAAGCAATTCTTAATTTAATGGGTTTTTTTTGCCTGTGTGAGCTGCGCAGCCAGAGACAGCCATTCACAACATGTGGTCTATAGATTTGGAGGGCTCCACAGATGACTTCCAAGGACTGCAGAAGACGTAACTAAGGAAGAAGCTCGTTTTGTCCCTGTCCAAGGCTTTGCATCCCTCCTGGAAATTTTATAGGGATCTACAAGTGAAGAAAACTCTGAACCACAACTTTTACACTATTACTATTACATGAAAAGAAATGGATGGTATTTTTCCAATTAGAACTTCCATGGATGACTCAGCTCTTAGTGGCAGGAGACATAACTATATTCTCAGAATAGCTCTGCTTCATCCAGTACACGGAACAAGAGCTGATCGTGTTATGAGCAACTGTTCAGTGATTTGTGTTCTCCTGGTTGTTTAATAGGGCTCCAGACTTTACTGTGCTATATACTTTTATTGTGCTCTGCAGTTAGAGTTGCTTGTTCACCAAAGCACTTATTTACTGACATTTAACATTATCAAGTCTGACTATTTCACAAATGTTAATGTTGTTGTTTGAATAAAAATCTGAGGTGAGCAGATGAAAAAGGGGGAAAAGGTAAAATGATTTTGGCATCCAATATAAGATATGAAAACCTGGTCCTTCTGAGCACTTGACATTATTAGATTGTTATATTTTTTATATACACATAAACCAGTCTCCATTGACTTTCATTATTGCTCTGCATGCTCTTTCGCACGTCATGTATCACACTGATCACCGAGAAATGAGGAGTGTCCAGGTAACCATATGCAAGGTTTACCTGATGTGCAAGGAGTTCTGGAGCAGTGGGACAGAGTCCAGAGTTAGACATTAGGCAGAAGTTCTTCCCTGTGAGGGTGCTGAGGCGCTGGCACAGGGTGCCCAGAGAAGCTGTGGCTGCCCCATCCCTGGCAGTGTTCAAGGCCAGGTTGGACACAGGGGCTTGGAGCAAGCTGCTCCAGTGGAAGGTGTCCCTGCCCGTGGCAGGGGGTGGAAATGGATGAGCTGTAAGGTCCCTTCCAACCCAAACCAGTCTGGGATTCTGTGATTTAGCATGAAGCACGACCTGCCACAGAGCCTCAGAACAACTGTACGGGACAAAAAAACCCCACCTTAGCTTTGGACTGGGGTGTGCTGAAGGCAGAGAAAATCCCTGGGGTGTTGAGCTGCTGACATTGGAAAGGTTTCTGTGGAACATGTGTGAGCTGCCAACTCCCAAAGGCCTCTCTCTGCCTGAGTGAACTGTGGCTGAATACGCTGAATGAGTGTAGAAGAGAGAGCCCTTTCAGAAAGACCCCTTCTCCTTCCTTCCCCCACACCTCCTGACTGCAGAGGCCAAATCCTCGTGCCAGACCTCTCTGACCTGAGCAAGATCTGCATTTCACTTTTGTCCTGTATCTGAAAAGCCCAGCCACACGTACATGGGTGTACCTGATCAAGCCAACCAGCTCTGAAAGGCTCAGTTCTAGTAGCTGAGTTCAGTAGTTATGCCCAGCTGGAAAGAGGGTTTTGTGATGAGAGGTGCAGACAACTCTAATTATAGCTGGAGCCACCAGCATCACCTACAGAAACCGATTTCATTTGGGGAAATCTACACAAGAACTCTTTTGGTGAAGCCTACAGTAAACAGACTTTTGTTTCCTCCTCCCTGTGTTAATTGTGACAGATACAGCCTGACATCAGTGTAATTGGGAGCCAGGTAGTTAGGAGCGGAATTGCAGCCACACCAGTACCTAGCTTTGATCTGACTTTTCTTTGCTCTTTGATCTCTTTAGGTGGCTAAAAAGCACCCTGCCAAAAGAGGTTGTGCCTTTTTCCTTGCCTGACTCTCAGAAAGAGCATCCAAAGTGCTCGCCTCCAGTTAGAAGCTATTACTTGTGAGTCTTTCAGCTCTGTTCATTGAGGTGACCATATAAACACAGCACACATATAAATATGTGCTGTGTTCTGCTGTGGACCCCCCTCTTTCAGCATTTCCTGTTGTAAGATGAATTGAGATGGGGAGAAAAATACAAGCCTTGACATCACATTTTGCAAAGGAAGCAAACACACTCCTCCCTAAAGTCAAAATGAATGGCCTTTTAAGGTGACTGCTGAATTAAATTCCTGAGTGGTGAAATCAACAGGCATGAGAAGGTTCTTATTTCCCAGAGAGAAAAAAGGTGCAGGGGGAAAAAAACCCCACCCAAACCCCTCCAGTAGTAGGGCTGAGTGCTGAATAGGAGCTCTTTACCATGGCTCAGTGGAGATACTTTACTAAACTTCGGTAGTAATGCAGCCTCACAGGCCAAAGGGACATGGGGCTATACATATTCTGAGCCTGCTAAGCTTCTCTAATGTGAGACATGTGCATTCAGTTGATGTCCTGAAAGAAGAAATCTTTCTTCACTAAGAAGAAAGACGCTTGAAGCCCCAGGCACATCTTCCTGTTTCTCATCCATCACGTATTTCTGATACACTTGAAGCAGTACTGTATGCAGCCGAATTCGATATTTATAGTATGACTGTAAGACGTGCAGCTAAACTGCAGTTTCTGTGAAGACCTAAAATACCCTTAAGACAGTAAAAATAATCTCATTAGCAGAATGAGGCACGTCTGGACATTCTCAGGCTGGAAGCTCCCCCTGAGCACAGGCTGTCGCTCCACCCAGCAGAGTGAATCAAACCTCTGTGGAGCATAGAAATGAAAAATCTCCCTGAAATCTCCAAGAAAAGCACCAGAGACTTCTGAGAAAGCCATAAATTTCCTGGAGCTCAGGAGATCACCAGTGGTGGATTAACACTACCTAAGGACTTCTCTATCATTTTCCTCAGGGATAGCACAGAAAGACAAGATCACAGAGGACATGAAACCTAGTTCCAGGGTTTTTTCTTCTCCTTGTATCTGCTGCCCCAGTGTAACTCCAAAACGTGGGTCTCCACCAGACTTCTCTCCATAACATCTTCTGTTGTTGGGACTTCCCTTGTGGGTGAATCATCAATAGCAATATGAGCTTTAGGGCAGAAGGTACTATCAGGGGCTGGTATTTGCTTTATTACTACACCAACCAGACTTTCTTTAAGTAAGGTTAGACCACACGTGACAAAACACTGATGTCTTATCTTAACTGTTCTCAGTGTTGCTACAGGCGATGGTGCCACGCCAGAGATAACTGAATGTTAGGGAAGGGTGGCTATTTCAGACATCTGCAGGGAGGAAGGGAATGTGACAGCTCCGTAAGGATTTAGTTTTAGGATAAATGAAGCAGAAAGCAGCGGTTTTCCTTTTTTTAAACATAGTCCCTCCTACTATCACAGATTTACAGGTGGTAAATTAACTATTTGACAGTTCAAATAGGGAATGAAAAGGGAGCTGAATGATGGCTTGAAGACCTTCCATAGGTTAGTGACTTCAGTGGACTAGAAGGAATATTGGGGCCAAATCACCATTGCAGTCAAAGCTACTTTCTGTGTCATAAGCTAGAGATAACCCTGAACTGGATGGCTGAGCAGAGGATGTGGCAGCACTGCACTCTTTTAACTTTGCCTGCCTTCTTTGCTCTCTATGTTCTGAAAGAGTGAATCCTGAGGTTTAGAACCTACTTATATTTTATCCATAGCAACCACAACACTTCCCTCAGATTTGCTAAAACGCAAGTCTTTAATTTAGAACAAGGAGGATGCCTCTTCCTCCCCAATACTCTGCTTCTGAGCTTGACTGAAATGTAGAAGTAAGCACCTTTGTCAGCATCAGGGCTTCCTGATGGCCCTTCCCACCTTAGAGCCTCCAAACTCTGGCTCAGCCATCCATGACCTTTGGTAGCAATCGCAGAGTAACTGTTGAGTGCTGGCTCATTCCACCCTGGTTTGGTTGCTTTACCATTCTAACGTTGCTGATGGGAAGATATTTTCTATTGTGAGAGGCTTGTTTTCCTGCTCCATAAGAACAATGATCCAGAAGGATTTCCTGAGGAGTGACTTCTCCTTAGAATGTGTGAGATTTCTTGTCTGCCGCTCCTGGCAGCGTAATTGAATTGCCCATCACCCGGTTACTTAGTACCTTCCTGTTCCGTCTTGCATTTTCAAAACGTCCTTAATGTCCTATGAGGGCTCCTCATAGGACACAGGCACTGGGAAACAGAGTGTGACTAACGAAAAGCGGTCAGAAACAAGAGTGGAGGAGGAAACATGGGGGACTGGGCTAGAGCAATCAGGACTCTGCATGTGGATGGCAGCATGGGGGGCTGTGCATGGGAGAGAGCAACACTGTGACTTGAGTCCTGGCTCTGCTGGCCTTCAGTGTGAACTCCAGCTTGGAATGGCCACAGCTAATGCCAGGGGTCACAACAGAGGACATCCTTCTGACCTGAAACAGCACTCTGGGTTTCTTAAGAAAGCCAAGGTGCAGCAGCAGTCAAGGTTTATCTGCTTGGGCAGGAGGCCCAAAACCACTACATTCTTCTCCTTTTATTTACAGCCTTCGTCCAGAACTCCTCTCCTCTGGTGTCTGCAAACTGTAATATCTTGTTGAAAGCCCAGCTGCTGTTTTGGGTGCAGAACTGCACCTGCTAGATCAGATGCCAAGAAAAAAGACATGTTCTGACTGATAGAGGGAGATTGTCTCATCAGTGACAGGCTGCATGGCTCAAAATGTTTGTTAAGGCCATCCTGGGTTTGCAATTTCTCCTGCATTGACCATCCCTTGACTCCTGGTTGGGTGACAGAGAGTCTTTTAAGATGACACCAAATGTTTAGAAATGTCTCTGATCAGATGGTGAGTATGGGTAAATATGTGTGTGTGCTTTTAGGCTGCTGGGGTGGAAGAGAAGACAGTCACACTGCATAGCTTCCTTTTGTCCCTTTCTCTGCTCCCAGGAGGCTGGGAAGAGCAGCTGTATTGCAGAGATGCCAACCATCAGCAAAATACAGCAATTGTTTTATCAGTTTAATGCTCTTTATCTCCTAATTTGTTTACCAGGGGCATGTGTAACGCTCAGTGATGCCAGTTTGCTGAGGAGAAGTCTTAAAAACACCCTTCCATTTGCTAACACATTGTTTCTTGTTAAATAAAACTGTTACAGTTTAGAGATTAAAACCAAATAACTGAGGGCGGAGAGTGAAGGACCTCCTCAGCTCTTGCTGAGAGGAGACAGCAGCCTGTAATGGGAAGCAGATCAGCCAGCTCTCACCTTCTTTCTCTGATTACCTGCCCCAGCGAGGATGGGCATCCCATTGCCCCAAATGTTCACAGGTGCAGGGGTGAATGGTGACTTTGTGTAGCCCTATCTGAAGGAACTGGAACTCAATCTGATCTCCATGCAAATGCAGGAAAGCTGCTGGCTTGGTATCTGCTAGCTCAGGTCCTGCTCTCTCCTTCATGTTTACGTATGGATGTCTGTAATGGCTGGGACCCCACAGCAAGTGCTGCTAACCTCTGTACCAAGAGGAATTAATTGCAGGATAGAGGCCCACTGTGCAGCAGATAAGAGGCATCCAGAAAAGTGACGGAGGCCAGACAGCTTTAGATAAATGGAGGTGAGAAAGCCTGCATTAATAACACTAATGTAGCTGTGTTTCCTGAAAAGAAATTCCCTAGTGTAGACATTCTTCTCGCTGGCCAGAAAGCATTCCAAATTCCTCAATAATCAGGCAGGAAGTGGTAAAACCCATCAGACAAAATGACCAAGATGTTATTTTTTCCAATATCAGAAATATATTTTAGGTCCTAACTATTGGAGAAAACCATTCTATGGCCAATCAGATGTCTTTTTTCAGCCAGTGATGTACAGCAAATGGAATTTCTGTACTCAAAAATGTATTTTAGGAACTTTGTTTCAGTCCAGATCCATCCTTTACCTCATATATATATATATATATATATATATATTTATCTATACATACATATACTTTGCCTTTAGTATATTCCCAGTCATGTAATCAGAGAGAAAAGCAGAATTAGAATAACCATGGGGTTTTTGCTGCCTGTAAACAGCTCAGGGCTTTTAACCACACAGTGACACAAAACACACAAGGTAATTTCTGGTTTAATTTCACCATGCTGTGTCATTGCTTCTGTTTAGTTTCCTCCATGTCTGAAGTCAAAAGTGTTGACTCTGCATCACAACAGGTCTACATCTTGTCCCTCTCTTGCTTCTATTGGCTGCTCTGAGAGCCTCTGACCAAGATTTCCTGTTGCCTCTGTCTTTCCTCCCATGAGTGGAAGTTAGTAAAATGCACCTGGTGCTGCTTCATGAGCTGTGTCAGCAGAGAAATGCTGTGATTCCTTCCAGCTTCTTCGCTTGTAGATGCAGAGGAAGAAGGATGCTAGCTTAACTACTTCTCCCTATTGTACCCCAGAGATTAGGCACCTTGCCATATAGAGATGTTATCAAAAATGGAATCGTTTTATAAATAAACTGTGAATTAACAGCAGTCTGGATTAATATATGCTTTGGTTCAAGACTGATGTGTTCCATTCTTTGAGAACATTCTCTGAATAAACACTGTTTTAATTTTGTACTTTGTTATGATTTATCACATTGTGGTTTATGTAAGTCTTTCAATGCTCTCTCTTCCATTTGCTGAGCTTTAGATATGGAATTACAATACCCTTGACTGCACTGTCTTCCCTTTGTGTTCGGAAGAAAAGCCATGTAGCTATCACAATGGATTAAGACGTCCTACATTAAAAACCTGTGTCACTTTTGCAACTTTGTGCATTTATGCAACAAGACATCAGTAGCTAATGGGTCCATCTGAGATACTGAGTTGAATGGACACTTTTTTCATAGCTGTGGTAATTATGAACACTCAGAAAAAGGCTCCTTTGCCAGTTGTAGCCCAAGCAAATCGAATACTGTTCTCTTGCAATAAATGCTCTGCAAGTATTTGACCCGTCTTATTCTATTCCATGCCACTATAAGGAACAGTGAGTTGTTTGTTCCTGGGAAGTTATGTGCACATACACTAGATCTTTTGAAGGTCCATAAATGCTGCTTTAGCCTGCTTTCTGCCAAAGGCATAGGCTTAAGCTAAGAACCTTACTAAAGGGTTTCTTCTCCGTTTATTCTGCCATGGACAGCCCATAGCACTAAGAGATCCATAATCATAAAAATTCAGTGACTCCCAACTCTTTCATGTGGAATTGCAACAGCCACCTTTGCTCCCTGGACTCACCCACAGCAGAGGTAAGGGTGATGTACCCATTCTCAAGGAAAGGGCTTCTTTTGGGGACATCCCCCAAAACATCGGGACCAAACCAGCTTCTTCAAGAACAGGGGTTTTCAAGGTGTTGGGATATATTCAGAATAAACACCTTCTGCTGTTACCATACTGATCAACTTCCATTTGGTATTTAGTTATGCCTTAAACCATTTGTTTACCATCTAGGTATGATTCATATAACTATATATTGCTGCCAAGTGAACTCCATTGCCAGGGGGGATATTTGCAGACATTTAAAATAGTTGAGATAAATACAATAAGCCAGAAAATCACCAAGAAATAAATTGACATAAATTGGGAGATCACTGGCTCACAAACTGGAATTCAATACACAGACGTTTTGGTCCAGCTAGTCAACACAACCATAACCGCATGAGCTGCATAATAACACTCTACAGGTAGAACAATATTACTATTCTTTTTTGCAATAAAGTTGTCAGAACACTTTTGAAAGGCAGCAAATGTAGGCAAGTATTTGCTTTCTACACAATTGAATCTTCTTGCAGTAACATTCAATTTATTTAGATATTTCAGGGAAATAAAGAACACACAGCAATTAGTCTGTAACTGTCCTGTCCAATAGGCTATTTCTATCACAGTGTCTTCGGTGAAGATGAGTAGTATCTGAAAATGGGAATAGGCATTACAAACACAGGTGTGTTCGTAAAACATGAAGTCATACAATTAGGCATTCCAAGTATAGACCAACAAAAAGTGGGTTTATTTAGTATTTATTACATACCAGAGGTGTTCCCTTGCGCTCTGTAGAGCAGATTTACTATCAAAAAGTGCTATCAATGTCTAACCAAACAGTTCACATTTTCCATATATCTGACTGCAGGTTTTAACCATGTTTTTTACAGAATAACAGGTCAGAGTGTTGGGGGGGGGGAAAGCAAGAAGTGTTGGCGAGGATCTTAGAAGCAACCTGGATAGGAAGAGCCCACACTGCCAGTTAACCCAAGAAGGACACTTACTGACCCCATGATCCAGAAGTTGTTTCATAAAACACATCTATGATATTATGCAAATAACCTCCAACCCTCATTTTTCTGCACTCATGTGGATTATGTGTTTTGCATTAAACAATGAAAAGAGTCAGCCCAAAGCCTGGCTCTGTAATAAGCACAGAATTTCTTCAAAACCTCTCTGACACTGTAACTTTCTGTTATTGCAACAGCACAAGAACTTTTCTTATCAGGAGGACCAAGGATATGTCCTGGGTTATGCTAATGGATCTACTTTGAAATGAGCTCTTGAAATATTCTTGGCTTATATAGTGTATTCATCATCAAAAAGACCATTATCTTCCATTACGAATCCCAAACGTCTGCATAACTGGTTCTTTCAGAACTGTGCTCTATTTCTAGTATTGCTCAGTCATCAGAGCAAAAGCACTAAGTACTGTTCTCCGTATGGGAAAGAGAAGTTTGGGATGATGTAATTCAGCATACAAACACAAAGAAGTAAACTGAATTAAGGTTCAGCATTTTCCTTATCTAAGTTTCAGGGTTGGGGTTGTTTTTTCCACATTATGCACCTATAATTGAAGTCACTGGATTGAACTGGAACGTGTTTTGAGTATTTCTATACTTTTACATTCCTATCTTAGCTGTTCACAGATTTCTTACTAAACGTAGTGTTGAGAATGTTTTCTGACCATAGATTCGGCTGTAGGAGATTGCATAACCCTTAAAAACCAATGGCAAAATTCCCACTGTCATTGGGAAAGAGGCTTCAGTCAGTTCCATGTTAAACAGACACCAATCCTTACACATGGCTTAAGGAAAAAACACAGTTTGCTTTTACCTTATTTATAAGTATTTCATGTCACTTTTTGTTGCAAGGGAGAAGTAGATTTATTGGATCAACTGGAGCTACTTGCATAGGTGTGTTCAGCTTAGTAGCTGCTGCTAGATAATCTATCACCGGGGCCCAAAAGACAGGTCACAAATAAGCCATCATCTGGCAAAAGCAGAAGCTAAAGCCAAGCAGTGAACTGTAAAGATTGTATTCACTGATTCTAGCCCAAAGGCTCAACAACTGGTTTTAGACAGGAACCTAAGGGTCAACAGCGCATGGAATATCTGGAATTGAAAAGTGGCCTTCAGGAAGCATAGTGTTGGTGCTGATACAGCAGTAAGTTTGTTCATACAAAGCAGCTGGTCAAAAGAACCCAGGAAGGATGGTCTGACCACCTCAGATGAGTTACATGTGCATGTGCAGTAGATGAGATAGGTCTGGTGGCTCAGGTCCTCCTCTCTGTGAAGTGCCCCTAATGGGTGTCATAAGGACTTCAATTTGGTTGATCAATTCATGTAAGTGCCAGGAGCAGCCTCAAAGGATGCTTCTGGGGGCCAAGTCATGTGCAGGTTGGAAGAGTCAGCACAACAGTGGGCTTGGACCTGCCTACTCAGAGAGAGCAGGGTGCACGCTGCTCCAGCTTGTGGTATGAATGGAGACTCATCAGTATGGGATGAGTTTGGGGAGGACTCCACATTTCAGGTAGTTCAGTAAACAGTGTGAGCAGCCAGAGCCACGTTTTCATAGGTAAAGAAAACAGAACAAAGTGATCAAAATGCCAGTGAGTAGCACAATTATCTGCAACACTTTGCTTCAGTTGTCCAACATTGGCACCCAAGGCCCAAGATGTGGCATACTGCTACCTCAAGTCTAATGGCAGGTATTAGACATAGTATCACTTGAGTGTTTGCAAGGACAAAGCTCGATTCAGCGTCCTGGGGGTGATGCAGATGTCCCTTAATCAAGGGGGGCAACTGGAAAACACAGAGGCAGACGTCTGGGGCTGCAGTGGCACAGGGTACACAGTACTTTTTCCCTATCAGAACCCGTCACTGACTTTGCTTTCTGTAGGAACAATGTTCTGATATGAGTAAAGAGAATAAAGAGCTGAGTGTTGTGCATACAGAATTAGTCTGTAGCATTTTATTATTCTATAATATTATACTTCTACAATGAACAAAAACTGTCTAGCATTTATGCAGGAAATTAATGTTAAGCTTATTCATTTTAAGAAAAATCATATTTCTTGTGGAGGGCAGAACTTAAATAAAAAGTAATAAAATGTCACATTGCATTACATGTCTAAGTATATGTTTTCCTAATGTAATATGCAAAGTATGACAGCAGTACCTATGCTATGCCAGGAAGTACCAGCTAATGTAAACAAGGAGTAAGCCTGACTCTCTGAAGGCCTTGCTCTGAGCAGCCCCTTTCTGCCCCTCGGACTCTGCTCAGACACAATGGTTCATCAGGCCATGTTCGGCTGCAGCACTGGGCATTAATGATTACACATCTGGGCATACAGAAAGCCTCCTGAGGATTTACTGGGGCCTGCCCAACCCCAGTGGAGTTTACTCATTAACAAACAAATGGAGAACTGGAATGACAGGACGTGTGCTGCACACCATCACCTTGCTCCTGATCATCCAGACAGGCTGCTGCCACCTGTGAGTGAAGCAGTGGAAGGGTGAGAGGGGCTTTTTGCTCAAGGCTCCGGCTACCTGACGTAGGATGGATATCTTTCAATATAAGCTCCCCAGCTTGCATCGGGAACACTGTACAAATAACCTTAGACAGTGTATTGTTCATAGGATCACAGAATCAAGGACGTTGGAAAAGACCTTTAAGATCATCAAGTCAACCCATTCCCCAGCACTGCCAAGGACACCACTAACCAATGGCACTGAGGGCCTCATCTCCACAGTGTGTGAACACTTGCAGGGACGGTGACTCCAGCACTGCCCTGGGCAGCAGTTCCAATGCCTGAGCACTCTCTGGGGAAGGAATTGTTCCTCAGCTCCATCTAAACCTGCCCTGGTGCAGCCTGAGGCCATTTCCTCTTCTCCCCTCCCTTGTTCCCTGGGAGTAGAGCGCAGCCCCCTCCTGGCTCCGTCCTCCTCTCAGGCAGTTGTAGGAAGCAATAAGCTCCCCCTGAGCCTTCTCTTCTGCAGACTGAACCCCTCAGGTCCCTCAGCCATTCCCCATCACACTGTGCTCCAGGCCCTGCTCCAGCTCCATTGCCCTTCTCTGGCCTCGCTTCAGCACCTCAATGTCCCTCTTGTAGTGAGGGGCCCAGAAGTGAACACAGGATTCGAGGTGCGGCCTCACAGTGCCCAGTGCAGGGGGACAACCACTGCCCTGGCCCTGCTGCTGCACTGGTGCTGATACAGGCCAGGATGCTGGTGGCTTCTTGGCTACATAGGCACAAGCTGTTCATGCTCAGCCAGCACTGTCAGTCAGCACCCCCAAAAAGGTGCTGACATTCTAATCTGAAATTAACATTTCAAATTGTGCAACTTTCCTGGAATCTGCTGCGCTTCCCAAGCTGCAAGTCCTTCTTGAGGACGAAGGAAGCTCCCATGAGGGCTGTATCTCTCCTCACTCTAGGAAGTAATGGTTACTGATAGGAGATCATGTCAAAGGGTGAGGCTGCCTTCCTGCTTCTTCTGATCTATATTCTCTGCTAGACAACTGTAACTGCACAAAGGAACCATTTTCTACCTTCAACAATAAGTGTATGTGTGTGCCTCTCACACAGATCACATCATTGGGTTGTAATCTATCAAAGCCCCTTTCTTTAGATAATTGAAGTAATGGATGTATAACAGGACGATACAGTAAACACACTACAAAACAAGAGATGCTGTATTTTTCCCCTAGCAATTGTTCAATGGAAGCCTATGTCCATAACTTTTACAGCATTTTCTAAGCACTTGCTGATGAATGTAGCTCTTTCTTATTGCTGCCGAGCCTTTCTATAAACAGCAAATGGTGAGACTTAAAAGGGGCCCAAGAGGTGTATGTTTTATGTCGCTGCATTTGCATATTCATAGAATGATGTTGAAGGTGGCAGCCAAAGACAACAGTTGTGATGGCAGTAACAGTGACAGTTAGGAGGGTTGGTTACTGTGCTGCTTGTGAGTTTGCAAGGGCTTTCTGGTTCATGACAGCCCTCCTCTGAAAGCAGAAAAGGGCCACAAATACAGGGCTGATCCTAGAAACCTCTGTGTTGCCCTACTGACTCTGTATGTCTCAAAATAGGGAAGAGATGATGGACAAGACATCAGGGCCCAATTAGATGCGACACCAGATGCCTCATACTACTGTTAGCATTTGTATTACCATTGTGTTAGGCTGTTTCTTGCGCTGGCAAATGAAGCAAAACAGCAGCGTTTCCAAAAAGATCATCCAATGTAAAAGGCAGCAGATGTGAAAGAGGCAACAAAGCACAAGGACAGGAGACACTTCTGGCCAGCATGACAAGCAGTGGTCATGGTGCTGGTGTTATCGCAAATCTGAGGTGTCAGGATGGGTTGAAGGAGGGTAGAGCATGCTTTGTTATTCACTGCTGAGCATTCTCAGCCTCCTGTCTTGCAGGAGCTCAATTGTTTACAGGAGTGGGAGTTCAGGACTTCACCCAGTTGCTGCAATGAAACTTGTTTTGGCAAGGCATTGCTTAGCATGCAAAGATCTGTTACACTTGCCCAGCAGATCAAAGGGGTGCTGCATACATTGGATGGACTGAGCAGGCATGATTCGGTCTGGAGATGCACCACGTGCCCTACAAACCCAGGAGGTATTGGAGTTCCCACGCAGAAGTAAGTCAACAGGGTGCAAGCGCAGAAATTCCACCTCATCCCATGCTGGAGCTGATGCTATGTGCAAATTCACCTAGTGAGTCACATCTGCTTACATTAAAAAAGAAGAAAAACAAAATAGTCTTCATATGTCTCACTGGCAAGTAGACACTGAAACTGGCTGGGCTGGTTGGGAATGAACCTGGCGGCAGCCCTGCAGAGCCTATAAGTAAGGTGAGTGGGTTTCACTTCTGCATCTGAAGACAAGGACACAGATGGCTTCTGAGTTATGGCAGGTAGCGTTCTACACTGGAGTTTGCAAAGCTGTTTATTGATTGCACAAAAAGCAGGCACAAGATTATACTGTCTTTCAAAAAAAAATCAAATAAATGGAATCTGAAGAGTCTTGAAATTGACTGGTCAAGTTCAGGTTTTTGAAGTTCAGTGACAGATTTAGTGAAGCCTTTTCCTTTAGAAGGAAGAAAAGCAGATCACTACAGGAACAGAAAGGTTTTGATTTATTATATTGTACACAGCACATGGTATTCTTCAAGCTTCAGGGACCCATTTGCATTTGCTTTACTACTTCTCAAAATAAACATGATTTTGTGGAATCTTCCCAATGCTGAAAGTTATTGTATGAAGAAAGAACCCACCCCACTGTTCACAACACAGAAAAATGGGACATTAACCTCACATCAAACCCACTGACTTGCGTCTTGCTTCCTTATTAAGCCTGTGCCAGTTTTGCAGTAGACTTCAGAGCTGCAAGCTCACTTTTGTTTTTCCAATGATCAATCCACAAAGTAATGTCCCACTTAAAAGGGAATTCCTTGAAGAGCAGCATTCCCTTTTTGAAGCTATCCCCCCTTCAATTACATACTGACATTCTCAGCATTGCACATCTGAAAACCAAATGTTTTTGAGCAATCTTTGGGAGAGAAAACAAGTATTATTTGTGTTGTTTGTTTTCCCACAATGTGTTTTTATGGGAGAGCTTCGGGGACTGTATTTCGTATTCAGTGAACAACTTCTGTAGTGTAAGATGTCTCTTTTTAGTATTCAAATAACCACAACAGCAATGTAGCTATATCTCATTGCCATGGACATTACCACCTAAACCAAACAGAATAAATAAACAAGGTTATTTCTCACCTCATCCATTGTGAAAGACACAAATTTATGAGATAACATTTGGCAGACCTGTGACCAATGATAATAAAAGTCTATTTCCCTTGGGCATCTGAGAACCACAGTATATTGGAACACCTCCAGCTCTTAAACAGTGCTGAACCACATTGTGCAGGGCTCTGCATACCTCTCTGAAAAGATGATGCATTTTCCTTGCTGTCATAAAACATATTTATCAAATGCACCAAAAAAAGGTCAGACATTAAACAAGAAAATATTAGACTGGAATTTGGTGAGAAACAAGGACAATCCTCATGTCTTCACTGCTGCTCCTCTCGGCCATGCTGCAACTCTACCTACGGAAATATCACATTGATGAAAGTCTCCCTTTTGCTGCTGAAATTAAAAACCTGGAGAGGGGCTTTGGACAAGGGATGTAGGGACAGGACAAGGGGAATGGCTTTAACATGCCAGAGGGAGACTGAGATGAGCTCTTAGGCAGAAGCTCTTCCCTGTGAGGGTGCTGAGGCACTGGCCCAGGGTGCCCAGAGAAGCTGTGGCTGCCCCATCCCTGGCAGTGTTCAAGGCCAGTGTCGTGGTTTAAGCTGTCATGGGTTCAGCCAGGTTGGACACAGGGGCTTGGAGCAAGCTGCTCTAGTGGAAGGTGTCCCTGTGCATAGCAGGGGCAGGGGCTGGAGGAGCTTTAAGGACCTTTCGAACCCAAACCAGTCTGGGATTCTGGGATTCTAAATAATTTTCATCCTTCTAGTACGAAGGATGGGCATGCTGAAGGGCATGCTCTTAAGTTGTACTTTCAATTATGGCAGAACAAATTAGATATAAGCAATAAAATAATCAATTTTTATCTTTTTACCAGGACTTTTCCCTTAGAAAAGTGCTTTATGTGAAACAAAAGGCAAGGACAGGCCATGCTCTGAAATCCCTAACACAAAAGCATGCATGGTAAGTTTCAACTTACACATTATAAATACAGGTCTTAAGTATTTCAGGTTGAGTGTAACATACCCCAAAGTTTAAAAGGCTCCAAAGATACCTGTCCCAACCGTAAAAAAGGAAATATAACGTTGTGAGCTGTATTGGAACAGGAAAGGCAGAATTCCTCTGCCTCCTTTGGAGCCCATCCTGCCCCAGTGTCACTCCTGTACTGCAGCAGACGCTTGCCCCGACTTGGTCACAGCGTCTCAGAGGAGCCAATTCAGGGTCTCAGGATGTGGTAGGGCTTGTCTGTGGGTACAGCACGTACCAGCACCCCTTTGGCCTCCTAGAAGGACTTTATGTGGTGCCCACCACACAGCTGCGTTCAAATGATATTTTATATATTTATTTTAATGAGTTTGCTTTCATTTTGGGGGTCTTGGCACCAAATTATTGCTTACTGATGGCAACAAACGCCAGGCCTCGGGCTCCATTTGCGGCTCAGACGGCGGCGAAACTACCCCTTGGGTAGCGCCTTCCTCTCCCCGCCGCAGAGGCCGCCCCGCAGAGCCCACTCCAGTCAAAAAGCCCCTGGAGGCCTGGGGGTCACGGACCCAAACGCCTCATTCGAGGCCGCGCTCGCCGGACGCGCAGCTGGGCCCCTCGGCTGTGGGATAAAGACCACGCAGCCGCTACCGCAGGGTCCCGCTCCTTCTTCCCGGGACCCATCGCTCATGCTGGCCAGTCGCACGCCAACTACGTGAGCGGGCGGGCGAAGGGAGCGTAAGGCTCCGCAGCGCTCACTGCGCTCCGCACAGCGCGCATGGCGTAGTGGCGCTCTGAGAATAGCCCCAGAGAAAGGCGGCGCCGTTGCAAGCGCCTCTCTCAGCCCATCGGTGCCGGTAACCATCTTTGTTCCGGGCACAGGATTCGCCGCGGGGCTTTGGCGCTCCCCAGCGTGCCCGGTTTAAAAATGGCCGCCGAGCGGTGCCTTTTTTGTCCGTGAGGGAGCGGGAGGAAATAACAGTCAGACCCTGGGCTGGGAGGGGCGAGGCGAGAGACGTGGGGGCCGCGGCGAGCCCCACGCCGAGCGCAGGGGCCGAGCCGGAAGCGGCCGCTGCCGTTGCGTGCTCGGGGGGGGGCGGGCAGGGAGCGTGTGAGGAGCGGGGAGGAGGCGGCGAGTGAGAAGGAGGAGCAGGGAAGGGGTTGCCGCGCCGAGGCGAGCCGCTAGGTCCGTGCGTCCATCCATCCGCTGGAGCGGGCGCGCGTAGGCGCTGTGCGGAAGGGCCGCGGCCCGTCGGAGGAGTCAGCGTAGGGGGCGTTGGAGAATCGCCGCGGCGGCCGCCGGGTTGGCTGGCGGAAGGCGCGCGGGGAGGAGGGGGCGGCCCGCTCGGTGCGGACGGACGGCGGGCAGGCAGCCGGGAGCCCAGCAGCGACACCGACAGCACCGCCGCCGGCCAGCGCCATGGGTGAGTCTCCAGCCCGGGCCGGCCGTGACAAGACGGCGGGAGCCCGCGGGGCCGCCGTGGTGGGTGGGCTAAGAGGCAGCGCGGGAGGAGGGAAGCGGGGGTGGGGGGGCACCGCCGAGACCCCCATTCCGGATGCGGGGACCGGTGGCCGGGCGGAGCAGGGGCCCCCTCGTCCCTTTTGCCGCCCCCCGCCTTCCTCGTCCTGAGATGCGGCTCCAGCCCCCCTCACCGCCTCTCTCCCCCCCCCCCCCCCCGCAGTCACTTCCTGCCTCGCTGAAATTGTATAATGCCTGCGCGGATCTGGGGAGCCAGGCGGCGAGAATGCCGGAGATGTTTCTTTTCCCTCGCTTTCTCCCCTTCCCCCTCCATCCCATCCCCATCCTGATCCCTCCTCCCCCTTTTCTCCTTTTGCGCCCAAATTTGGGAGGGAGGAATTTGCTGCAGGAATTAAAGCAGCCTTCAGATGTGCGGGGAGAGGAGCGGGTGGGACTGAAATCACGGCGCCGGGGGAAGGAGGAGGAGAAGGAGGGGGAGGAAGGGTACGCCTGTGCGCGGGTGGGTGCGTGTGTGGTAGCGGGCGAGGGCCTAAGGCCCCGCGGCACTACCGAAATTGCCTTTATTTTCCCTCCTTCTTTCCTTTATTTCCCTTCTTTTTAAGGCTTTTTTTAAGGGCTTTATGCCGCTCGGGTCCGGCTTTTATTGGCTGCTCGCCGCGGCCGGTCCTGCCCCTGCAGCGGCGGCGGGCCGGGAGCGGGAGCAGGGCCTCGGCCGGTAGCGTTTGAAACCAAAGCAAAAATGTTTAAAACAATTAAAATTTACCAGTTTTCCCCCCTCTCCTCTCCCACCGGAGCTCTGTGGGAAATGCTTTACGAGCAGTTTCTGTGTGAGCTCCTCGTTTGAGCGGTTCTTGCGAAAGGAATTGAAGGGTGACTGGGAAAAGGGGTGATTTATGTACGAAGGTTTTTAATGCACAACTCAAGGCGAAGCAGCTCGACTCATTTGAGCGTGAAGTTGTTGTCTTCGCACTGAACCAGTTACGTGCAAATGTAGCTCTGTGAAAGACAACGTTCAGGAATCTTCTGCGTGCAGTTTGTGTGCCACCTCCTGCAGATGAAAAATCACTGAGCGGGTGCTATCAGGAGTCCCCATTCACTGGGTGGGTTTTCGTGGCTATTGGAATCTTCTCTCTGAGTGGTAGTGGCTTTAGGTTCTGTTCAGTGACAGGAATGCTTCCATGGGTAGAAATACCTGCTGGGTTGGAACTGGGTGATCTTTCAAGTCCCTACCAACCCATACTGTTCTGTGATAATATTGGGGTCAGAAAGAAGTCGGCTTGTGTGAATATACAGGCTCAGCTCCTATGCAAGTTAGGTGGGTCGCTGCTGTTTATCACAGCTAAAAGGTAGACCATGCCTCCTTATGCGTTTTTGTTTTTTTTTTTTCTGTAGTGGTAGCTTTGAAGTGCTGAGTAATAATTTCTAGCTGTAACTTTCACTGAGGTATCAAACTAATATTTCTATAAGGTATTTCTCCTTTGTAATTGTGTGTACATCTGTTTCAAAGTTCTTGCCTGCCCCAGTTGGAAATTGGGGAAGATGTAAAGCAGCATCTTTCACTTGATACCTGCTTAGTCTGTAATATTTGTATCTTGCTTGCTCCGTGGCATTACTAGCATCTTGGGCTGGTGACTTGTGAACATAAAGAGCGTTATTTCATCCTGGCTTTGGATGACTGCATCTATTTATTTATTAAACTGACATGTGAATAACAAAACCCAATAAATAGGGATTTTACTGAGGAGAGCAGTTTTCAAAAAACTAATTGCTTTAAAGGTCTGACTTGTCTGTGTTGAAATCTGGATTGAAATGCAAGAATATCACCTATTCTGCTCTTGATACTATGGAAGAAAAGGTTGCTACTTAATCATTCTGAAATTGAAGCCAGTATGTCCAGAGCCCTGCATATCAGAGTGTGTGCAGATAACAACTCGCAGCATTTCCTTCAGTTTAGCCACAAGGACGAGTCTCTGTTAAAATGGTGCTTCAGATCTATGTTCAGTGTGATAAACAAAAGTGTGTTTGTGTATATGTGGATACAAAATGATTGTTTATCTTATGCAGAAATAAAGGATCAGATTTATTGTCTTTGTAAGCTAAAATACATTCGATTTTGCTTTGGTTTTGTGTAAAAATGTCTAAATGTGAACAGGGGAAATCTTTTTTCTGTAACTGGCTGGCAACTTAGTAGTACTTTCATTACTTTGTTCCATTGGTCAGGCTCATACTTCTTGTACTTTAATTTTTTAGTTCTAGTTGCTCAGTGTTGCAGTGGTGGTGTTTTTATTATTATCTTAAAAAACCCATGAAGACAACAAATAGTTATAAAATACAATGGCTACAGATACAGAAACTCCTCTTAAACACAGAGTCAGCGGAGGAAAACCTGTGTTGGAGAAGGTGTAGTAGGAGAGAGGTTTCTACTTGGAACTACAGCATGACATACATTTTAGCTTTGAATTGTTGCCAGCCTATTCACTTAACCTGTCTAGACCAGAGATGCGTATGTATGAGCGATATGTATGTATGTATGAGCGACATTCTGTTTTCTATAAGTTGGTGCTCTAGCTCCTGAAAGAAAGCAGATAATTGCAAATGTGTTCTCTGTAATTAGACTGGCATTTAGTCACCGGTTAAGTAGTTTAGTTAAGTCTCATTTAAATTAGTAATTCAAATTTGGGGTAGTGTTAAACTGTAGGTGGTCACAAACTATTCCCTAGGAGGGCTTTGGCATCTTGAACTGGAGAATAGGTGTCTTGCAGAGGTGGGGATGGTGGCATAGGTGAGGTAAAGATGTTTCTCAGCTGTGAGGGTGAGAAACTTCGTTCCCAGAAACCAAGCCTTCCTGTTCACCTTGTCAGAGTGAGTTTCATGTATGTTGGAGTGAGTCAAATTGTACTTTCTTCCAGCCTGGTTTAATGGTTGCATTGTGATAGCTCTGTAGTGTAATTAGGTAGCTGGTTTCTATTTGTGTATATGTTGTTGGTTTGGGTTTTTTTTAATAGTAAATAGGTCAATATTTACTTCCATAGGTTGTAGGTTTGCCTTCTGCTTTAGTTTAATGCAGCTGCCCTGCAAAACCAGGTATTTGCTGCATTGCATAAACATGGCTGTGAAGCTGCTGTAAGGTATGACATGCTTTGTGTTCCATTACAAATAGAAAATAAACCTTGTTCTAATGTCCGTCCCGGAGCTCCTCACTGCAAAAGCCACTTAATCTTCTGCTTTTTGTGCCTCAGTGCTATTCCATGCTTCTAAATGTGCCTGAAAGGAGCGTGCCAGTTGCATGCTGGTGCACTGCCCGATAGCCGTTCTTAAAGTCACTTTGGGAGAATCTGTTCTTTAGTGGCTCTAGCTCTGTGTCTTATTTTCAGATGGCTCTTTGTGTGGCTGTTTTCGTGCCAGATTTCTATCATTTAATGCAATGATAGTTCAGAATGGGTTTGCAAATAATTTTGGAAGCAGTGTTGCAGACCAATAACATGATGGGTGTTACATTCAGAAGCACATAAGCAACTAAAATAGAACTGAATTATTTTTTAGTAGCATGGAAGATACAGAATTTTTTTCTTCATCAACATTGAAAAGCACATCTCAAGATGTAGGGGGTTTAATTGCTTCCCCTGCCCCCCATGTTGTATGCTTAACAGTTGCATGCCTTTCATTTGGTTGTTGGTTTTAATCTGCGTAGTAAAGGTGTTAGGACTTACAAGCTGGGGGGGGGGTTGATTAAAACATGAAGGAGATTTCTCCCTCCTTTGACCCACTGGGGATCAATATGAAGGTACAGAACCTAGCTTTGGTGTCAGCATTCTTCAAACTGGGCTTTTTAAATGATTACATCATACAAAAGATGTGAGACCTGAAGAAATTAAAAATCACTTTAGGATTGTCTTGCATTTGACCACGAAAAACACCAAGAGGTGACAGTGATCTTAGAACCATGTTCTCAAAGGAGATAATATCACGTACTGGGGGGTGTTTTAGTAGTTTGAGGTGGTGCATGACAGGAGCAATGACCAGAAAAGGAGAAATGCAAACTAGGTACGTAAGGCATGCTCTTTAGTGTTGTTGGTGAATGTTGACTACAGAGTAACAGTTTATCAAATTTCAATCAAAATTATCTTGTATGTAGAACTCAGTCTGTCACATGGTAGTGTTACTACAAAGACCTTTCTGAAGTCATTGATGGCAGAATTTCTGGTGTGACATATCATAGAATCATAGAATAGTTAGGGTTGGAAAGCACCTTAAGATCACCCAGTTCCATCCCCCCTACCATGGGCAGGGACACCTCCCACTAAACCATGTCACCGAAGGCTCTGTCCAACCTGACCTTGAACACTGCCAGTGGTGGAGCGTTCACAACTCCCTGGGCAACCCATTCCAGTGCCTCACCACCCTTACAGTAAAGAATTTCTTCCTCATATCCAGTCTAAACTTCCCCTGTTTAAGTTTGAGCCCATTACCCCTTGTCCTCTCACTCCAGTCCGTAATGATGAGTCTCTCCCTAGCATCCCGATAGGCCCCCTTCAGATACTGCAAGGCTGCTATGTCTGAAATAACATTGTAGGTCGTGGCAGTTGATGCTGAGAAGAATGTCAGATGGCATGAACATTGGTACTGGTGCCAGTGGCTGTCACTGATTTGTGGGCAGGCACATTATGAGAAGAATAATGTATGAAGTATTACCTCTTTTTATATCTTGTACATTAAAAGACAGTTAATGGAATAATTCAAATGGAACTTTAAATAAGAGGTGACTGAAATTGCCAAGAATGCTGAAGTTAATGTTAACATAAAGCTTAAATCAAACCTTTTCCAGTGTTGGCCAGTCGGTACGTTTTCATCTGATTTAAGGGTAATTCTTTTCACAGCTTACAGGAAACTTTAGTATGCCCAGCAGTATCCTCTGCGTTTCTTTTTAGTCTTTTTTAGGAGCCTTATCTTGTGATTCCATAGCTTATGCTGGTATAACTGGACTGCAGCTGAAAAATACTGCCTTGATTGTGTTGGTTTTTTTTTTCTCTTCTACTTTGTGTCATCTCCAACTGGTATTGTTAGATGAGCTTGCTAATGTGATAAAAAGTTAACCTAATGGTAAAGTAGTTTTCAGCTGGGTATGTGAGCTAATCATGCTTGTTCCCTAGTTGTACAGTTACCAGAACTGATAAGGAGGGAAGCCTAAACTTATCCCGATGGCACAGTTGCTGGGTCAGTCTGGTGGCCAGCTGCTTGAAAGGAGGCAATTCTGTTCTCTCCTGCCTTGCAGTGGTGCCTCTAACCCAACAGTGAGTCAGTTCATGGATCTCAACTCACAGGAACTGCCTGGTTTTTCTTCCTCAAGATTAGTTTTCTTTCTGCCAGTTGAGCTCCCTGAACCTTTCATATCGTGGGATCGCAGGAGCACTAGCATGAAAAAAGAAAGACAAGTATGCTCTAGGCAAGAGATGAAAGTTCAGCCGGGCATTTTGGCAGTAGACAGGTACATGCAGTCTTGGTTTAGTGCCTGTGTCAGGCTGGTGTGACATATCACTGCCACAAAGAGAAGCAAGCTTGATTTTTTTTGTTCCCACCCAGACACTGAATCTTAACGTAGGCTGAAAGTTGTGATAGTGTGCCCAAGGCAGCAGAGATACCTAGTAGTTGATCTAGTTGTGCAACTTACTTATTTCTACTCTGCAGTGGTTAAGATAGGGAAAGAGGAAAACCTTATCCTGTTGGAGGAACTAATGCCAGTGGTTAAGAAGGTAGTACTCTTCCCTTGGTGCTGAGCTGGTGAGGATAAGCACAAGTGGGCAGAGTTTGGTGACTCTTTTCTCAGGGGCTGTCACTTACTCCTTGAGCACTGAATGGGTGAGTTTACTTGTTTTTTATTTGCTGCTGCAGCCTTACCTGTAATGTTCATGGTAATGATACCAGCATTAGGACTGTCCTGAGTGATGTGCAAGACCTGACTAACGAGGGCTGCAGAAATCTGGCAGTGCAGAGGGTCTTGTAGTCCTACTTAGATCCTAACTGTGGTATCTTAAGTTGAGATACCAGTTTTGGCTGACTTGTCAAAACCAAAGCAGTTGTGAGGCATTGAAAGCTGTTGCTGGAGAAATCTAATTTTTGTGGGAGCTTTCTGACAGTAGAGATTTTTCTGGCTGTGCAGTCTTAGCCATACTTACTGTAGCTTTTTAAAACAGGAATGCAAAACTCAGAGTATATGACTCAAAATCTGAGTTCCAGATGCTGGCTTAAATGTAATTTAATGCTTTCAAGTTTGGGACAGTGAAAATTTCTAAAGCAGAATGAGGCCAAGCAATTTATCTTCTCCCTGCCCTGCTTCTAGAGACAGATGCTCCCTCATTGTAGTTAGTAAAGGTATCCTACCAAACCAAGAGATTTGGGATTAATTTCCTCTTGGGAGGCTTTGCCAGATGGTGCAAAATCAAGGTCTGAGTAATCTCTTGATGATGGATAAAGGGGAGCCATCCTGTTGCCTTCTTCTGTGTTATTTTGTTTAGCTCTTAGTTGAGAGAGAACTTAGAGGAGAATAGTCTGCAAACTGCTGTGGTATTAGTTCCTGAAGTTCCTCGTGATCTTCCTGCTGTGCCAAGTATTGAGCTTGAGTGCTCTTCCTTGCAATTTTGTGGGCATCTGCGATCCTATGAGTTTTCAGAACAGTAGAAGGAACCTGCAGTTTGTAAGTGAGAAGACTGAAATAATGGGGCATGAGACCATAAAGAGGTTGTGGCAGAAACTAGGGGAAATGGTGGTTCAGTCTTCTTTCAGGTGTTGGAAAGCTGTGCACTGTGAATGAAACGAATCTCCTTTTTAATCAGTTAAAGGGAAAATGTCTTAATATTACAAGTTCAAGACAACGCTGAAGACCAGCTGACTGAAAGGAGGAGAGGATAGTGGTGATGAGTCCCCTGTACAAATTTGGCAAGGAAAGCTGGCAATTTCAGCAGGGAGTTTTTCCTTACTAGTGGTTTCAAATTCAATTAGCAAGTTAGTTTTGGAGCTGGTTGGTGTTTGTTTCTTTGTAGATGCTTAATAGGGCCTCTGTAAAAGCTCTTTAAGACTTGTGTTCGAGTCTTAAAATAGTTGAAATTTTCAGCAGGTGAGTTCAACCTAATTTTATGCAGAACAAATGTAGTTAGTTGAGTTTTAAGACCTTAACAATGAAGGGACACTGGCATCCTGTTTGTCCCAGTGTGTGCAAGAGCTGGTTTTGGAGAAGACTTTGAAAGTGAATAAGACACCTTTTCTCCAAGGAAGTGTTCAGTGGATGGCCACTAGGCTGGTCACTGCATGAATTTTACTTGGCTCCAGCCTTATGTTTCTGGTTTCCTGCCTAGCAAGATGCTTGCAAGGCATCAATGTCCCCACAGGTAATGGTGACGCTTCTATGTATTCAATTATTCGTCTCTGTGCGTAGCAGCAGCAGTCCTGCTCTTTTGAATTGTTTCTGGTTGTGAATCTTGGCTATCAAGTATCATAGAATCATAGAATCACAGAATAGTTAGGGTTGGAAAGGACCTCAAGATCATCCAGTTCCAACTCCCCTGCCATGGGCAAGGACACCTCCCACTAAACCATGCCACCCAAGGCTCTGTCCAACCTGGCCTTGAACACCGCCAGGGATGGAGCATTCACAACTTCCCTGGGCAACCCATTCCAGTGCCTCACCACCCTTACAGTAAAGAATTTCTTCCTCATATCCAATCTAAACTTCCCTGTTGAAGTTTGAACTCGTTACCCCTTGTCCTCTCACTCCAGTCCCTAATGATGAGTCCCTCCTCAGCATCCCAATAGGCCCCCTTCAGATACTGCAAGGCTGCTATGAAGTCTCCACGCAGCCTTCTCTTCTCCAGGCTGAGCAGCCCCAACTTCCTCAGCCTATCTTCATGAAGGAGGTGCTCCAGTCCCCTGATTATCCTCGTGGCCTCCTCTGGACTTGTTCCAACAGTTCCATGTCCTTTTTATGTTGAGGACACCAGAACTGGTGTGGCAGCCAGTTATGGAGAGGATTTAACTCCCACTCTTAAGCTTGAGCAGGGCTGGTCATGCAGGAGAGCTATTCTGCTGGTATACATGCTGGCCTGTGTAATGCATGCTCTTCACAGTCAGCCTCCTTAGTGATGCCAGAAACAGAAGTACTTGGGAAAATGAGGAAACGGTGCTGTGGATCACTGGGATGTTTGCTACTGGGCTGTGGCTTCAGTCCTTGCAGTTCTAGCTTTGTTATCCAGGGCAATTGAACGACTGATGTGCTGGGTGCTCTCAGATCAGTTGCCTTCCTCTTTGAAAAGCATATGCAATAAATACCAAGTTAAAGATTAATTCCTTGACATGCAGTAAATGAAATCAAAACGTAGGGGTTTGAACTGACAACTTATGCTGCAGATGAGTGGTAATTGTAACAATTATATATTGTAGCAGTCTTGATATTTAACCTGGATGATACATTTTATCATCAGTACGGGCAATTTTGGTATCAGGATGGACCATTGTTTTGTATCAGTTGCCATTGCAACATGTGGGAAAACAATCTGGAACTTTACTTACTATCTTCTTATAGAGTAATTATAATGAGAGCTATCTTTCTGTGGTCTCTATCTTCAAAATACAGACAATTAAAGCCAATGCAGCCAGCCAGCTGTGTGTCAAACTGTTTAACACATGGAGAAGTTTTTATTGGCATAATTCTTTAAAATATCACCTACATCTTTTATATCTTCTTGGTCTAACAGGGGTTCTTTATATTCTAAATACAGAACAACTCGGGTTGGAAGTAGTTAAAAATAAAATCCTTTAAGTATTAGTAATTTAATAATATCCTTAAGGACCTCTCCTGGTTGTCTTTGAACCTTGAAGTATTGAAATAAAAAATAAACATGATTTTGGAGTATGCTGAAAATTCAGGTTGTAATTGGAAGTCTTAACTTCTGTGTTTTATTGTCAAGAAGATATGCTGTCATGGGGGAAAATGAATGCTGGGGGAAAATACCTAAACTGCTTCAAATGATTAAAAAATACAGTAACTTAACTTTGAACTACCATTATGCTGCTTCCCCCCCCCCCCCACCAGGTTTTGAAATATTGATTGGTAACAGCATGTTAATGATCAAAGCCTCAAGGTATAGTTTATTTGTTCCAAAGAAGTTGCTTGCCTGAGACAGAAGGGTTGGTGCTTTCAGAAGTACTTGGGTTTCACTGTTCTGGGGGGCTAATTTTCTACAGCACAAAAATGCAATAAACTTTAAAAAAAAGACAGGTGACATGGATGTGTCTCCTAAAATTGTAGCTCAAAGTGTTTGTCATGGTGAAACCTACAAAGCTTTTGAAGGCTTTTTGAAGTCAGAGCTTGAGGTATTCAGCGTAGAAACCAGTATAGGATAATAAGAGAATATGCAGAAAAACAGATGGCTTCCATATGGAAATGACTTGCATCCACCATACAGAAATGTATGGTAAAAGCCCTTCATCCCAGTTACTTTAAATGAGAATTCCTCATGTTAACAGAAGCAGCATAGGTGAAGTACTGTAATTCCTCTCATGATTTCAAGGGGAACATGCTTCACTTAGAGTGTGTTGAACATACTTGAGTATTTCTGCATGAGTGACTCACCTCTCATTAGCATTTCTGCACCTACGTGTTCAAGAAGTTTTTCTAGATCTGATAGGAGCCCTTTAGGCTAGAAATACTATTTCTTGTATTGCTATCCTTAGAGCTGCTTGATAAGGAGGCTGGGATATAGTATCCAGTGGCAAGTTCACTTCTGTCACTATTCAAGGCATTGAACAGAAAGGAGGGCAAAGTGCACGCCTGCAAATGCCTTTCCCAACATCCTTCAGTTGAAATACTGTCAGTTGGATTCTTCCTGACAATTTCGCTCCTGTGCTTGGGCAGATGCGAGATGTACTTCCTGTTGCTGCTGCTTCTCACAGAGACTTGGTGTGAGGGAGGGAGGGAATCGTGGAATCAACTAGGTTGGGAAAGACCTTTAAGATCATTATAGTTTAAACTGAGTGGTACTTAGTGCTTAAGTATTGTGAATTTTAGGTGGAGCAGGGAGTTAGACTCAGTGGTCCTTATGGGTCCCTTCTTGAGATACTCTGATCAAGTCCAGCCATTGCCGAGCGCTGCCAAGGCTACAACTAGATCATGTCACTAGGGTCCTCGTCTCCATGGTGTGTGAACATTTCCATGGATGGTGACTCCAGCACTGCCTTGGGCAGCCTGTTCCAATACCTGAGCACCCTTTGGGAAAGGAATTACTTGTAATCTCCATCAAAACCTGCCCTTGTGCAGCTTGAGGCTGTTTCCTCTTGTTCCATCCCTTGCTCCTTGGGAGCAGAGCTGCAGCCCCTTCCTGGCTTCATCCTCCTGTCAGGCAGTTGTAGGGAGCGATAAGGTCCCCCTGAGCCTTCTCTTCTCCAGGTCCCTCAGCCATTCCCCATCACACTGTGCTCCAGGGCCCTGCACCAGCTCCGTTGCCCTTCTCTGGCTGCCCTCCAGCACCTCAGTGTCTTGCTTGTGATCAGTTGCTTTGGATTTTGTTTGGTTTTAATAGATAACCTATAAACCATAATTTCTCACCACCTGCTGAGTCTTTGTGTTAACTGCCCAATCTGTGGGCAACTTCTGAAGGAAAATGCAATGCTGAGGTGAGCCTGAAGGAACTGAAAAAAAAAAAAAACAAACAAAAAACAAACCAAAGCTGAACAGTAACCTTTCCTTTAGATGGAAAGGAAGTGGCAAAGGAACTCAAAGACACATTCCAGCATGATACCTGAATATGTTTCTTAATACTGTTTTGTGGCTTCTGTCTACTGTGCTTCTGGTACTAAGTAAGACGCTTTAAATGGTTTTCAGGTTGAGGCACAAACCTGTTTTGTGGAGGATTTGTGTTTCCTTAAAAATGGTTTAGTTGACTTCAGAGGAGATGGAAGTAGTGTGAGTTAAAACTGCCTCAAAGTTCCTACCAGTTTGGAATAAGCACTTGATGATAGCAAAATTGAAAGAAAGGACTAAGAAAGGATGGTTAGAAGTGGTGATGGAAACACCAAGCAATGTGTAGTTGAGATGTGGACCTGCTGCTGTGCCTGAAACTAGTTTTGGCTTCCATTTTGGTGACCTCTTTCTGCAGGCTTTCCTGTCTTGCGTGTCCTTTCTTGCTGTAGTCATTTTGACTCCTGCTTTATGGAGTGGAAGGTAATCGGTCACTTCACTGTCAAATTTGATTTTGAGTGGATCATTTCAGGTTGCATACAAGTTGCTGTGTGATGGTTTGCATGATGCTTTCTGCACACAGACCAAGGCTGCTGCTTAAAGTCAGAATAAAGGCACCAGTGCACAAAAAGAACAGGAAGGTTTTAAAATTGTACTATTGAGTTGAATTTAAAATGCACATGAAAAGGTTTACTTTTTCTTCAAGGAATTGTCTAGTTAATTCTAATGAAGGATGAACTACTACATTAAAATTGTCAATATGTTTGGCTGGCCTGAGTGTTTTGTAGAGTCCAGTGCGGGTAAAATGCTTAATGTTGTATGTTTAAGTCAGACAGCTCTGCCTTCTCTGAAAGGCTCACTTCCTACCTGGTTTTTGTGGTGGTGCAGTCTCTGGTCATGTTTCCTGTGCAGACAGCAGCACATGGAACCTGTCCGGTAGTGTACTCTTTACTCTAATGCTTGATTGTATTTACAGTGAATTAAAGCATTTGTAGGTGAACTTATTTCGGTTTGTCCTTATGTCTTTAATACATTTGTAAAAGTCAGCTTGTTACTATTCATAAGGGAGGGGGAAGGGAAATGCAGGTTAGGCCCTTCAATTGAACACATCCCACCATTTTTAGGGGGTTGTGGACCTGTTTGAGTGAGTCCAGAGGAAGCAATGAAGATATTTGCTGGGCTGGGGCAGCCTGGAGAAGAGAAGGCTCCTTAAGGGGAGACCTGAGAGCAGCTCCAGTGCCCTAAAGGGACTGCAGGAAACCTGGAGAGGGGCTTTGGGCAAGGGCCTGTAGGGCCAGGCCAAGGGGAATGGCTTTTTTAACCTGCCAGAGGGGAGACTGAGATGAGCTCTTAGGCAGAAGCTCTTCCCTGTGAGGGTGCTGAGGTGCTGGCCCAGGGTGCCCAGAGAAGCTGTGGCTGCCCCATCCCTGGCAGTGTTCAAGGCCAGGTTGGACCCAGGGGCTTGGAGCACCCTGCTGTAGCGAAGGTGTCCCTGTGCATGGCAGGGGTTGGAGCTGGATGAGCTTTAAGGTCCCTTCCAATCCATCCTGTGATTTTTCATCTAGTTGTCTGCTTCCTTGCACTTCTTGGCCTGCTGTAAGAACTGCAGCACTGTCTGTGTGTAGCCTGTGCAGGGTTTCCTCAGGTGTGCACCTCTGTACTCTACCCTGGCTCTAAAGGCTGGCAAGTTAGGGTTTGTTAGTGTGTCTGATACATCCTATGTTGTTCTTTCCTTCTGGATACGCTGCTTGTAGCTCAACAGATGGACTCTGCTGTTTGCTGTTTCTGATCTTTGTAGTTCAGAATCCTTTTGCTCTTAGACATCACATGTGTTTCAGCACTGTCTTTTAATCAACTCAATGATAGTGTCTGGCACAGGAAAAGAGAGTCTAAAGCTCCCTCTTTACCTGCACTCACTTACTATGCCCAGAGAGTTTTTGAGCAACAGTTGAATTGAAAATACATTCAGTTGGTCAGTGATTGACATTGTTGATTATTGATTTCATCAGCTTCTACCTAGAGACTGAAGGAGATTCTGATTTCTTAATCATGGTCATGCATTGAAAGGTTTTTCTTTTTTTGGATCCTTTATGAGGATAGTTTTAATTTTTTCTAATGTAGGCAAGACCCTAGGTTCACACTTGGAACCCAGCTTGTCTTACTCTAAAACAAGGCTTTTCATAGGTTTCTGCTGTTTGAGGAAATAGAAGTGGTGATTTATTCTCTGTCACTACTAGACTTCTCCCATGCAGATTATAGCAGATACTGACCCAGCAGAGGCTTTTAGTTTGAATAGTGAAAGGACAAACACGTTCATAGTGTCCGTGCCTGTGGCGGGGGAGATTAGAACTGGAGGAGCTTTAGGGTCCCTTCCAACCCAAGCCATTCCATGAGTCTATGTTTTGTACTGCTACAGGATCTGCAGTATTCTTTATATTCTAGCCTGTACAACTTGCTCCAGTTCTGCTGCATTTGTCCTCCTCCCAGAGCTACATGGGGTGTCTTGTTACTTTACTGCATGGTGCAGAGAGGGACTGGAGCTGATTTTCTGTGCTTTTTAAGTACCATGTTGGGGAACTAGTCTTGTCATGCACAGAGTTAGGTGATACTGAATGGGCTGTTCGCTTGTGCCCCCTAATTTGTTCTTCGTTTTCTGGCTGTTCAACCAAGACAGTTACATCCAAATTTGTAGCAGTCCCCTAATGCTCAGTGTTACAAATGAAGGGAATTGACACTGTTCATTGAATGTATAAAGTGAGAGGGAAATACAAAGTCCTGAGAGACATTTGTGATGATGATGATGATGATGATGACTTTGATCTGTGTACCTTTTCCACTCAAAAATACTGTGTGGTGGTGTGGCAAAATGAGATTACATGTGCCATTGAACACCTCTGAAGAAAATAAATACCTCTGAACCTGTTAAAGGTTGAGATAGCATATGGTGAACCAAAAGCACTCTGAATAAACTTATCAGAGCTATTGAGTAACTGCCTGTATTGATCATTAAGTGTGTGGAGGTCATATTATGTAATACTGTGAAATGAAGCTATCATACATACAAAACCAACTAAACTAAGCTTGCCTAAACCATTGTATGCTGAGCATACTAGATGGAAAGTATTGTGGGTAACTGGTCAAATGTAAGTAACTTGTGCTTTCCTTTTCTTTCTTTTCCCATGCTGCCCCTGTTTCTTTTTCTGGATTGTTGCTGTATCTCTGTGGACTCGTTGCTGCAATGGCTCAAATTCATTGTTTTACTGGACTACTTCTGGACCCTCAACTCTGAAAATGATGGATACGTGTTATTTACAAAGTAGCTGTAAGTATTACATTGATACACATGTATAGCAGCTATTGTGGAAACAGAAGAAGCATTAGCTTAATAGGAGCTGGTTGAAAACCAGGAAGGGATAAAACTTAAGGGGAAGCTATTTTAAGTGTCAGAAATGTGAGATCTTGCCTGATACAATGATCAATGCAGTGAAAGTCAGTGCTTCCGCAGCAGAAGTCAAAGTAACTTCCTTGAGAAGCTGTTGGAGGAAATTAAGAAACTCAATTGCTGGTTTGTTTTGGTCTGTTTAGAAGAAGCAAGTTATGAACAAATTCAGCCGCTTAAAAATGAATATGTTGAAGGCTTCCATTTCAGTTAGTATTGGTATATTGGAAATCGGAATCTGGCATCCAGCTTCTGGTTTTGAAAAGCTTTTTCCTATGGAATATTAATTATTTATATTTATTAATTATTTATATTTATTAATTATTTATATTTAGCTTACACTAAATATAGCTTTATATCAAGTGTAACACTTCATACATATTTCTGGTTAGTAATATTTGTAATTTCATTATCTAAAATCGGTCATGTAAATGCTGTAGACCTACTTAACAGAGGAAACAATTTTAAAGTTGCCATCTATTCTTGTTCAGCATTTCATACTCTGTTCTTAAAGTTCTTAGTTGTAATGCTGTCCTAAATGTGGAGATATATATGAAGGGGAAAAGACATAAAAATAATTTAAAATGAGAATTACATGTCAACCTGCTCTTTAAAGCAAAAGATATGTTACCTAGATTTTAATGAGAGGGTGAATTGTTTCTGGTAAGTGTGACATAAATTAAAAGGTATGTAGGCATTAAAAGATGCAGAGTGACTGATGGTGATGAGATCTTTTACATCTGGTAGGATGGGTAGCAATTGCAGTGTCCTTGGTAGTTACTAAGTTATATATTATGGCTGAAACCATCCCTCTGAGAGAAATATACCTTGTGTTGCTTTAAGTAGACAGTTGTCTCCAAAAGTATTTTCAGCTTCTCCCTAAAAGAACTAAACTGTCATGTCTCATAAGACAATCTATGGGCCTGCTGTGATATCAAACACATTTCTAGGATTCTGCTGGAAGAGCAGTTTAAAAGTAGCATGGCCAATCTCTGCAGGATTACCAGGTTTAACACAGTGAGGAAGAGGCATTTTAAGCACCTTAACATTTTCATTAATGTGGTGAGAAGTAGTAATGGCTCACATCCAGAATTCTCACTGCTCACAGTAGGCAGTATTTTGAACAACTTCTTCCCAGTACAAGGAAACTGAAATTTTGCTTCTATGGCAGGCTCATTGACGTGTATGCTGCATTAGTGCAGCATTTAACATGCATTGGATTTAACATGAAGGCCTTCAGTTGCGCCACTCCGAAGCAAAGAAAATCAAGTTAGTCCCCATCATACTGGGGCATTACCACCATGACCCTTGGGAGTACAACAAAGCTACAGTTGTACTAGTTGCCTGTGTTTCAAATGGGCGTGGAAGCAAAGTTGATTTTATTCTAATCTGTTTGTTGATTTTATTCTAATCTGTTTGCTCTTGTGAATGTTTAAATAACTAATGGAAGCAAAGGAAGAAGTTACAAGCTTTTTTTTTTTTTAACTTTTCTGTATGTCTCTTGCCATAGCAACAGAAGAACCTTGAAGGATATGTGGGGTTTGCAAATCTTCCAAATCAAGTTTACCGCAAGTCTGTGAAGAGAGGATTTGAATTCACGCTCATGGTAGTAGGTAAGTTTGTTTTGAGTGGAGGCAGCTGAAAGTATATTAACATAGTTCTTAATCTGTGATGCTGATATATATATGTATGGTTTTTGTATGGTCTTATGAGAAAATATGCCTTCTAGGCTGTTAAATCTAGAGTGGTTAAGAAGAATGTGTTGTCCAGTATGCAAGTAGATGAGGAGAATAAAGAATGAGAACTGCATAGTTCATGCAGTCTAAGGAAAAAGTGGTCTGGATCTAGTCTGAAATGTGGCTTGCAAATGTGACAGAATAGAAATAATTTGAATTTGGATTTTCATTTGAAGAAAACAGTAGAACTGCTTTTACAGTTGAGTGCAACAAGGCAAACTGGCATCCAAAAGTAACATTGGAATCTTTCCTTGTACATAACCAGGCAGCAGGATCCTGTATGTCTTGTACTTCTGTGGCCACAAAACTGTGCTACAAAATAAAAGCTTTAATTTAAACAGACCTTCCTAGTTTGTATGGTTGTAAAGAAAACCAAATGTAAACAGTGCATCCCTATGGGCTACAGAGAATGGGAAATTTTCTTTGGGATGGATGGATAATGCCATGCTGAACAGTTCATTTAGGCTTTAGTGATGACCCAAAATGACCACTGTCCTGGTAGGACATCAGATTGCCTTTTTTCTTTGTTGTTTGAGTACTTGTATGATAGTAGGCTGTTACTAAGGTTGAGTACATACGTACATATACTGGATATGTGACCCGGTTTTGACATACAGTGATTAAAATGATAACAACAATAATAATAAATGTTTTATAATAGCCAGATGTCTCTTTGGTGATGTCTACCTTTATCGTTTGTAATTTGATTAGCTTGATAATGCTTTGGTTTGTCATCGATGCAGTGGATGTCTTGTGTAGTCATTATGTATATGTAGCTTGTAACATAATAGTACCATTGATAGAGCTAGAAATCAAGGTCAAATTGGTAAAAACTCATTGCAGGTCACTTCAGTTTTCTTTAGATTACAAAGTGAATTAGAATTTTAGAATCTGAGGTTGCTTTTTACTTTGGGGACTTGATTACAGGTCTTTTGTAATCCAGAATCCAAGTACAGAATTCATTGTTTGCTATAAATATGTATATAACCTTAAATAAAATTTAATTTTCTACTACTACAGAAGAAAGGAAGAATGGAGGAGGGGAGCTGTCTTCATACAGTATTATTCCACAGTGGGATATAATTTGTACTTCCACGTTTCATTCTCTCAAAAACCAACTTGCTTACAGCAGAAGCAGTAGATGTAGTGATGTATTAGAACTGGAGGAAGTATGTGACATTAGCTTGGTGTTCTTTTGTTTGCTTGTAGTACAGCCTAATGCAGTTGCACGTAGGAGAACTGTAGAAAATGGTCACTGTTGAGAAGAAAATTGGTCCAAAATTAGATTAAAAATGAGTTGTTGATCAGAAAATTTTGTTACCAGTGTTACTTTTAACACTATTTTACTTACTACTGAGACCTACTACATTTATATAGGAATTCGTAGCATCTGGAAATTACTTGGGGGGCTGGCAGCAGTTATTTATAAATAAAAAAAATGCATCTAATTGTCTCTTTCCACCCCCCAAGTGTAGAAGTCAGATACTTGAAAGTGAGTGTTTAACCCAAGTGGTGGCTGATCTTTTAGTAATCTGGAGAGGAATGAGAGGGAGAAATTATGTTATTTACAAGTGATGTGTCTGATAATAATATGCCCTGAAAAAATATGTGCATTTTAGATAATAAGATGAAATAGTTTGTGTATTACTGGTCACTGGGTGGTCAATATTGTTATGTAATGTGCAATTAGATTCTTAGAATTGTAGTTGTTTGTTGCTGTGTTCGTCTTTGGAGATGGTGTGCTTTTACTTCAGTTGAGGTCTTTAGTTGACAGTGTGATACAGTTCTGTAATAGCAAATTGAATTATTTATAATCTAGTTATTAAAACTTCAGAATGTAAAGTTAATCTGTATATTGTGAGAGCTGGCTGGGTAAGGATACTGAATGTGTCATCTCTCGGAGGTAATCTAAATTATTCCCCTGCTCTTTCTACTACCAAGAGTTGCGCATGCATGGCTGCCTTTTACTGCGTGAGTACTTGTCTGCTTTATTTATAGGCACCTGGCTATGCTTTATTTATAGGCACTTGTTTGTTCTGAAATGAAAAACTGGGTAAAACAATGCTTGTAGTTGCTAAACAGGTACAAGAAAGAAAACAAATTGTGTTTGGGATCTGGGATCTCTGCCCAGGTATTTTCAGGTGTCTGTGAGGCTGATATTGCAGCTATGCATTTTTATAGAAACTATTTTCCAGTTGTCCATTTAGTCTGGAATAATCAGTTAAACTTAATAGATGTACATAGCATGATACCTGGCTTCTTGGTCTTGAAATACATAGTCCAGAAAGTCAGCAGATCAGCAGGTTGAGGGGGACTTGCCAGTGCAGTTGTACAGCTGTAGTGACTGCTGTAAAAACAACTCGGTTTTCAGTTTAGCTGTGTGTGGTATTTGTCTCTGAGGAAGCCGTAAGTACAGCATCCAACAGATCTGACAGTGTTTCCAGTCAGCATTTTTGCAGGGAGATAGGTCAGTTTTACAGAACTCAATAACATACTTATTCCCCAGTCTGTTGAGTTATTGTCATTGCCCTGGAGCTGATGGGGCTGCCCACAGCAGTGTGTGGTGGCTTCCTGCCTTCTCTTGTGTCAGTGAAGTTGGAGAGAGAGCTTTTAAATTTGGGTATGCAGAAGGCCAAGTAGTTGTTGAATAGCCTAAAGCGGGTTCAGGGGTTCCTTCTCTGAGCTGGATGGGGACTTTGCTTTGGAAGTAGCTCCTTACAGCCATGTGGGGCTTGCTCTTGAAGGCAAAGCTCAGTGAGGTTGCTTTATTTGAGGCTTAATGCTAGTGAAGTCTTTCCTGTAAATAGTAATTTCCAGGTGTTCTGGTATTTACATTAAATGTAACTAAGGGGTGAAATGTTTATGAACTACACACACACAAATATAAAAAGTTAATGTTAAAATATCCTTTTTATATTTGATGTTTTAAGAACCGTTGAAAGGTTAACCTTTAGAGAGTACCTGGAGTTACTACATAATGTTAAGCCATGATAAACAGTTTAAGGTTTCTATCTCATTAACTGTATTTGTTTCCTCTAGGTTGTATGGTTCCTTTTGGTAGTATTTATAAACTTTACTTAAGAACCTGAAGACTCGAGTTAACCCTTTCTTTTCCTTATTGATCAGTTGTCACTGAGCATCAGTTTGTCTTTAAAATCTTTGTTGAGACAATGAATTTTGTATGAATCCTATTCCAAAAGGCTCATCGCTTGTTGAAACCATGCTCCTTCTGAAATGGCTTGGTTTTGTAGAGTAAAAACTAACAAGCGCCTCCTCCAAGGGTAAGATACAAAGTAGGCAGAAATATGTGTTAAGCTGAGCTTCATTCTTGACGCTTTCGTAAGAAGACTTTTAAATTATGGTTTAAAGCAACTGATCTGAAATACAAAAGCTCACCAGTGGAAAAAAAATGTCAGATTGGCCTTGGTAGGCTGCTTCCTTCATAACCTTCTGCAGTCTCTTGAAGTATAATGTAGTTGTTAAAACGCTTGAGAACTGACATAATATTTGGTCTGTTTGAAATCCAAAGTGTATTCTCTGGATACCTCTGCTGTAGAGGCTTTTGGAGGAAATTATATGCTGAAGTCCGATGCTGAAGCAAAGAGAACTTCCAACAGGAATACTACCACAGTTACTAGCTCACAGTTAAGGAAAAGCTCAATTGTGATGCTGTAGTTGTGTGTGTTTATTAATGTAATGACACTTGCTGAAGTAGTGGGTGTGTTTTTCTTTGTTTCAGTGTAATGAGGTGTGGAACAGAGTTGCTTTTCTGCATGTCTCTTTTCCAAACGCTGAATCAGGAAATCCCTCTTTTGTCCTTGTATTGGAATGACGCTGGTAATGTGGGATTTGAACCAACACCCAAGTGAATCCAGAGCTATCATTTCTAAAAATTCTTTTCTGCCATAGACTTTATGTACTTTAAAATAACTACTTAGGGTGGCTTTTCCTAGAGCTGTGTACTTGAAGGTGTTTAGGCTTCATGAGCTTTCTTAGAGGTTGGACTCCTAAAGTTTATGTATTTATTTGTTTTAAATTCATCTGATTTGCAAAGGGCAAAATGTAATCAAGTGACTTTCTAGAGGACCTTCCTACACAGCTCCTATTTGTGAGCAACTCTTTGCTAGCTCTGATTCTGAAAAAGCTGTTTTGAAACCTCTCCTGTAGTGAATTGTCTGTTTTTTTTTCTAATTGTTGCTTTAGCTTTGTAGATCACCTGTAGATTACAGCTTAAAGCAAAAACTCATGCTTTAGTATTGTCATGGTGTTTCATTTGTAATTATACAGGCACTCAAATGCTTTGGCCAAACATGGCTGTTTGGCATGGACGCCAAGGAGAGGGCTGTATTTTGCGAGACTTGGAAGCTACGTTAAACTAAAAGCCCATTCTGACTTGAAAATGCTTTTATTGTTCACCGAAGAAAACTTGAACTGGTTTGATACTGGTGTCTCCTGGTGATGGATCATGTTCTGATTAGAATCACCCCTTTGATTTACTTACTTTCTGGGGCAGCTTTTATCAAGCCAGCCAGTGGTACCAAGAGCCTCAGATACTCTCAGCTACTGTTCTTTGCTAGTCTGATATCCTTCCTGCAATTTTAAAGCCAGGAACAGAATCATTAGGTCTATGGCAGCATAGGAAGAATAATTAATTCTTCGTATGAAAAATACCTGTGGATGGTCAGGACAATTTAGTAGAAACTTTGGGCATGTTCCCTGTTCTTGCTGACTTGCTGTGATCTGAAGTCTTACTCAGTGCAAGGTCCTGCATCCTGCTCAGGGCAATCCCAAACACAACTACAGGCTAGAGAGTGGATGAAAAGCAGCCCTGAGGAGGAGTTGGGGATGTTGGGTGAGGAGAATCTCCCCATGACCAAGCTTCAGTGTGCACTTGAGCCCAGAACCCCCTAGTGTGCTGGGCTGCATCCCCAGAGTGTGAGCAGCAGTTCAGGGAGGGGATCCTGCCCCTCTGCTGTGCTCTGGGGAGATCCCCCCTGCAATCCTGATCCAGCTCTGGGGCAACAGCACAAGAGGGACACGGAGCTGCTGGAGAGAGGCCAGAGGAGGCCACAGAGATGCTGTGAGGGCTGGAGCAGCTCTGCTCTGGAGCCAGGCTGAGAGAGCTGGGCTGGGGCAGCCTGCACAAGGGAAGGCTCCTGAAGGGGAGACCTTAGAGCAGCTCCAGTGCCTAAAGGGGCTGCAGGAAATCTAGAGAGGGGCTTTGGGCAAGAGATGTAGGGTGAGGCCAAGGGGAATGGCTTTAACCTGCTAGAGGGGAGATTGAGATGAGCTCTTAGGTAGAAGCTCTTCCCTGTGAGAGTGCTGAGGCACTGGCCCAGGGTGCCCAGAGAAGCTGTGGCTGCCCCATCCCTGGCAGTGTTCAAGGCCAGGTTGGACCCAGGGGCTTGGAGCACCCTGCTGTAGTGGAAGGTGTCCCTGCCTGTGGCAGATCCCTTCCAGCCCAAACCATTCCATGATTCTGTGATCTCTTACTAGATGCCTGCTGTCATACAAATCTTGAGTTGTAGCAGCTAACCTTATGTACCATGTATTATTATATTAAAATATTGCTTAGAAAAATTAAGGAAAGGTTTTGTAAAGCTTTGGTGGTTGGATTGAAACTCAACTGAGCTGCATTCTGATCAGAGCCCAATTTATCTATTAAAATTCTTTGTTCCTGGCAGAGGTTTTTGAGGGAAGAGCCTTCTCCCTCGGTGTGTGGTTGCAAACCCATAATTTGGCAAAATCTGCCTGTAACCTAATTGGGCTTTATTTCTTTAAACAAGTGATGATTCTGTTGAAAACATTTTTCTATTTCATATATCATTTTCCTGACAGTCTCGTAACAAATAATGTGAATTCTTTTACATCCCTCTGTATTTAAAACTGGTTCTCTAATAGATGTATTCAGGGAATTTCATGAAAGCCATCTCATGAGATACTGTGCTCTGCACTGTGTAGGTGTCATCTTCACTGTCTCTTTTTTAAGCTGTGTGGAGTTTTTCATCCTTGCCTATATAATTAATCGTGTCATAGTATTAGCTGTCTTCAGGCCAGCTGGACTTTTTTGCTGTATTTCTAACTGCATAAATCGTATTGCTGTGTGTGGTTTTTCTTACCCTGCCTTACCAGGGTTTCATTTGATTCCTAAATAAAAAAGTGGTTGCTGAATTTGCATGTAAATGTGTGCACACATTGACACAAATACACTCTATTGATATTTAATCTATTACAGTATACTTGCTCACTATGGTGAGATCAGTGTTGGAATCTGGTTCTTGTTCTTGTTGGTGCCAGGTTTGTAGGTCGCAGTTTAACTGTAATGAATAATCTGTTGGTTTTTCTTTTTGTTTTATTTTAGAATAATTAGTCACTGCATGATGTTCTGGTTATCATAGAATCATGGAATGGTTTGATTGGAAGGGGCCTTTTAAAGCTCCTTTAGTTCCAACCCCCTCCCACCTTCCATTAGACCACTTGTTCCAAAACCCATCCAGCCTTTCCTTGAACACTGCCAGGGATGCTCAGATGTGATGGTGTTTAATGTGTGAACTTAACCACATCTTAGAGAAGGTACCCAACTAATGGATATGTTTTACTTCTTAAAGTGGTTATCAGGTGGCCAAAACAGGTTTTTGATTCTACCTTCAAAAGTCAACAATTGTCCTGAGCTGTTGTGGTGCATGGGTAGGGTGTGAGCTGAATGTACATCTTGTAAGCAGTGACTTGTTAGAAGTCACTGCTGCCATTTCTAGTTCCTTAGCCTTGGATGATCAGGTGCCAGTTTACTGCAGGACTTTTGGGGGCAATCTTTCTACAAGCCTAGAGTGAAATTCAAAGTAGAAATCAGGTTTTTGTTTAGATAAATATACTGTAGGAGTTGAAACCTGGTTCTTTCTTTCTGTTGGCTGAAAAGGACAGGCTTGCCTGCTACATCAAGAAATGCAGACAACCTCATGAATGAATAGGTGACTATTGCAACCAAAGTGATATTTTTGGACTGAGTATTTGTGGTCTATATATCTAATTGTACTAAAGCCACTGTGACCCATTAATTGTGGCTCTTCTGATTCAATGTGCATGTTTTCCCTCTGTCTGATTTTGCAGTAGTTCAGATCTTCACTGTGAATCCATTTGAAGCTGTTAGATTTGCTTCCTTTTCCCTGTGTTTTTCTGTATGTAGTATGGCTATATGATTCTGGGTGTTGGGTGTTTTCTGTTGAGCTTCTGAACAGATTTAGTGGCAAATTTAGAGTTGATACCATATTCCTGTCTGGATTTTCTTTTATTAAAGAGAACGAACATCTTCCAAGGAGAGTTTTCTCATCTGTTTTCTGGTGTAGGCTGATGTTTTTTCCAGTCACCATATTATGATACTTAAGTCAGAATATTTGAACTTCTCAGTTGTTGGAGGTGAAGCTGTTTCATCAAGCTAGTTTTTCTGTTTTGAGTTTCTGTCAGCCTTTACTTCCATCCCAGTTTTTCACTGTAGGTAGTTTTGTCACACATCCCAAGACCACAAATGGAAGAACCCTTACACTCTGTCTTGGAATGGTGCTAAATTTCTGTCAATGTTGATATAAGCTGTGTTAAGTGTGCAATGATACTATTCGATGTAGTTCCTTCCCTATATTAAGCTTGAAGTGAAAGCTTTTTGAAGGGCGCTGATCTCCCAGTTTCACAAGCAGTTCTGCCTTTGTGTCGCTGAAATACTGGCCTCCATCACTGATGAGGCTTTAAGCCAGGGAAAAACGTGCTAATTCAGTAGTCTGAAAGCAGTTGCTGGACGTTTGTGAAGCACTTTCCAGCACAAGCTTTGTGTGAAAATGAAGAACTGTGAAACAAACCACTGCTGAAAAATACGATTGTCAGCTAAAGAGCTGGGTACACTCAATAAGCTGGAATGGCATGTAGTAGCAAAGGGAGACGCTTCATTGCACACACACATGGGCGATGATTGTTATTTCTGCCTTGATCCACATTGCCCAGGCCTTCTGTCCTTCAAGGTAGAAATACCATGCTTTATATTCAGAAGCATGGTAGGGAATCACATATTTTAGAAGCAATTGGCATCAACCTTCAGTTTGTTCCAGTGCTTTGGAATTTGCTGTCCTTGATCTAGTCTTGTTGAAGACCTGTATTTTTTGACCTTAAATATTAACTTGCCAGTGATACAACAAAATGTTCTGTTGTTCTGCTGTGATGGAAATGCCTGTTATCAAGGCTCTGGTTGTTGCCAGTCAGACCATCAGTTCATTAAATTAAAGGATTTTAATTTAGCTGGATTTGTGTCCTTATGGAGTAATCTGATTTTTGTTACAAATAAGGTAGTCTCAGGAATATTCTGAAGTTGGCTCATGAAAGGTCTGAATGTTTCTGCTGTGATACAGTATTCCGGTAAAGAGCTAGTTAAGCTTTCATCTGTATGTATCTCCTCAGACCCTATGATGTAGATCTGTAAAATACTTACTTTAAACTGTGTTTGATTTGCCTTCACATCCACCTGACTTTTCCGTGAGGAGGTACTGTTAAAGTTTATGCCCCACACTTCAAAGTTAAAAGGGAATTGTAAGTCTTCCGAAAGTTAACTTTGTTGTTTGCCTTGGAAGTCATCAGTTTTTTACCATCTGTCTTGGTTTAAGGTATGAGAAAGTTTATTGTCAGCTTCTGGTTATTTTGTGCTTCACTGTTTTCCTTACTAGCTATTGATGTCTGAAAATGCTTTCTGTGACAAGTGGGTCAGTCTGTCAAAGAGGCCTTTGAGCAATGAATGTACGAATTTTAGTACAAATACCATTGTCTTCATGTAGGATGGCACAAGTAAATACCAGAAGGAGCTCTTCAAAGGATTTGATGACAAGCTTTACTCTGAACATCAGTTTTCTTGGTTGGGTTGTGGATAATGTTTAATGTTGTTTTGCTTAATGACCTGTGGAGAGGTCAGCAACATAAAACAGTGTTCAGGTTTAATTGTAATTATTCTTAGGGGGGTTTCCCTTCCAAAGTTGTTACATTTTGGTCACCAGAATTCTAATCCCATGTCTCTAGACCTCTGGCAAAAGACTCGAGGAATATGGAAACCTTTGAGATGGTTGCACAGGTTTGGGGCTAACCATTCTTCTGTGCTCCCAGCAACAGAGCAGAAGTTAGGAGGAGAAATTATATCATCTCTTTGCAGGTGTTTAGTGTATCATGTTCCTTGCCCTGAAAAGCCTAAAGGTAACCTTGTTGATGTGAGTCATAGAATCACAGTCTGGTTTGGGTTGGAAGGGACTGTAAAGCTCATCCAGTCCCAAACCCCTACCATAGGCAGGGACACTTTCCACGAGAGCAGCTTGCTCCAAGCCCCTGTGTCCAACCTGGCTTTGAACACTGCCAGGGATGGGGCAGCCACAGCTTCTCTGGGCACCCTGTGCCAGCGCCTCAGCACCCTCATACTGAAGGACTTCTGATGTCTTCTGATGTAGAGAGAAAGAGTGTTAAACAAAATCCCAGCCACCTTGTTTCCATGTACTCTGAAGCCTGTGTGATGTGACTAAAGCCAGGGTTAGCCTGAGCAGGATGAGCAAAGCCAAGTATGTTCCACAGCATTACCATCTGTGATCTGTTGGTGAGCTTTAGTGAAACCCTAGTAAAGTCACACTGTGAAGAGCGCTACTTGCTGCTACACCAAATCCCCTCCTGTATGTAGGGTACTGTGTCAATTAAAGTAGCATTTTATATTCACTGGTTCTGTAAAGTTGTGCTGGGATTTTTCCATTTTCATTCTTTTATGGTCTGACGTGTCTATAGTACTTGAGGCCTTCTTTTGAATGATTATTTCAAGGGTATATGTTGTATCCAAATTCTTCCTGAGTAGCTGAAGCTAAAAGACTAAACCAGTTCCCCTGCAGGGAAATATCTTCTCCTGGTTATTTTGAAGAATCAATACCTGTTTCTGCTGGAATATGGGTAGAGCCAGTCATGCGCATCACTCATTAATTTCCCTAATAGACTAACACAGTCTGGTGGTTGGAAAACGAAATCCATGGGCTCCTCTTATGAGGAAATACCTACTGCTTTTCAAATATAGTCCTGTACCCTTTGGTCCTTTTATCTGTTGGTCTTGAGCTCTAATACTGATGTCTTTCTATGACCAAACATTTTTAGTGACTGAATGCCAAGTAATGAGTTGAGATGTGGGTGATGGGGGCAGATTTTAACCTTAAGTATTCCTTGAATTGCAACAATTTAACTTTAATTATCATAGTCATTTCAGTTATACAGTAAGTAAAAGGATGTGACTTTTGTACATTTGTGGACTGTGGTTTGAACTGAGGGCAGTGTCCAAACTTTTATTTGGCTGTGAAGGTATCTGCTTTGAGTTATTTATGTCAAATGGCAAGCATTCAGTTAACTGAATGAAACAAAACTGACTCAGAGGGAATATTTATGAACTCTGCATATACTTGGGCTGTTTGAGGTTCTACTCAAAACCCATCTTCTGCTTCAAGTAACAGTAAAAGCATTTATTCTACAACTAATTGGAAAGCATTTTAATGCACCTGTCTAATTAGAAAGGAGTTGACACCTACATGTTTAGAAATCCATATGGATGAGATGCTACATAGGAGTCTTGACTATTCAGCTTTCTCATTTTACCATTTAGGTGGATTCATTTTGTCTCAAGAAAGGCTAAACTATAACAGTGCTTTTATGGCTTTTCAACCAGAAGTAGAGCTCAGGAAGGTGGAAAATATTGTTGTTTGAAAGGACTCTGGAGTCTTGGTGGATCTAATACCCTTTAGAATTTGGCTGTCTTTGTGTCCTGACATCCTTTGCACTTGCTAATCAGGTGAAGTTATGCCATTCACAGTATCTGGTTAATGAGAAACTGGAAATGATTAAGTAGGGTTGCCTCAGAAACTAGTGTTCAATTAAATTGCACACATTCAGTTCTTGTTTGACTCTAATTTGAAAATGAAGAACATGAAGACCTTTGTCAATGCATGTCTGTAGTAATGAACTGTTACAGAAAAGATCATACATGAGTAAACCTGTAGTTGATTATCTTATCCCTTTAGCATTGTAAAACTCATGTTATTGTGTCATTTTTTTATGCCATTGGAAAGCAGGGTAGGAAAAGCTTCCCTGGTACTAGTGAGTAAGATGAGCTGATGGCAGATGCAGAGAGCTTTTTCTGCTTATTCAAGTGCAGTTATGTTTGCCAACATTGTGTGCTTCCCAATTCCCTTAACTGCTACTGTCAGCCTAAAAATAGAAAAAAAATAGGGGAATTTTTTGGAAAAAAATTGGGAATGTTGATTATAATTAATATTTAAATAAATAGTTTATTACAATGAAATGAGAATAAAAAAGCCTAACAACAGTGCTTCACAAAGATTACAGAATCCCAGACTGGTTTGGGTTGGAAGGGACCATAAAGTTCATCCAATTCTAAGCCCCTGCCAGGGGCAGGGACACCTTCCACTAGAGCAGCTTGCTCCAAGCCCCTGTGTCCAACCTGGCCTTGAGCACTGCCAGGGATGGGGCAGCCACAGCTTCTCTGGGCACCCTGTGCCAGCGCCTCAGCACCCTCACAGGGAGGAACTTCTGCTTAAGAGCTCATCTCAGTCTCCCATCTGGCAATGTTAAAACCATTCTCCACTTGAGCTGTCATGTTGTGTTCTGTAGTTGTTTGCATGTTTCCAAGTGGTTTAACTTAGATGTATCTTTCTAAGATGAATCTTTCCTGGCTCTGTCTCGTGGTGTTGGGAAGGCATTGCATAACTTTGTGCTGTTGGTATTTGTGCTTTCTGGAATGTTCCCTCTTGAGAAGTTACCCTCTCTCCCCAGGTAAGCAGTTACAGGCTTAATTTGTATTTTCATCCATGTACTTGACTGTAAAACTTCGAATTCTTCAGAACCACATTCCTATCTAACCAGTAATAAACTGGTGGGATTTGCTTTTTTCTTGGTGACTGTAGGTTTCCTGTAAGGAGGGGAAAGCTGTTTGCTAATTGCCCAGCTACCGAGAACTGGACTCTTGCAGCTCTACTGGAAGAGTCTCTATTTCCTAGAGTTCACATCATGTTTAGAAACTCCTAGTTTTCTTCAGATAGACACATTGTCCTGACAAAATTCCCTGCCAATGTAGATGAAGCTTGAGGCTGGTTCTTTTTGGTTAAGAATCTGATAGCCTGTAGCACTTTTAACTCTACAGAAAACATAGATTAACTTTAACAGAGTTAGGAATTCTGCGGGTTGTGGTATCTTTCAGAGCAGTAGGTGTGTGTGCCAGATTGAGGTTGGCAGAATGTTTCCACTCCTGAGAGTTTTCCCCATGAAGTATCTTATGTTTTTATAATACCTCTTTTTTCACTAAAGATATTTCTGGTGCATATACTGGTACTGACAGTATGTCCAAGTGACATGAACCCCTCAATACATGTTACCTATTTATTATGAAGAGGAGTCAATAAGGAAGAATCTCTTCCCTGTGTGGGTGCTGAAGCGCTGGCATAGGGTGCCCAGAGAAGCTGTGGCTGCCCCATCACTGGCAGTGTTCAAGGCCAGGCTGGACAGCCTTGAGCAACCTGCTCTAGTGCGAGGCATCCCTGCCCATGGCACGGGATTGGAACTGTGTAATCGTAAGCTCCTTTTCAACCAGTCTGTGATTACATAATCAATGCGCGGCTTCTTTTACTTGTAATGAGCTGCATTCTCAATTTGCTGTATAAGATTCCCCTCCTTTTGGTTTTCTGTGTAAAGCCTCTTCATAGCTGAAGTTATATGATGGGTATAAAATCCTTTTATGAAAGGATTAAAAAAAACTTTAAAAAAGATTCAGCTGGGTTTTCTTGGTACAGTGAGAAGCTTTTAAATGAGGTGGTTTCTGTAAAAGAAACCCCAGGAGAAATAACCGAGAGCTTTTTATTTTCCAGCTGAGAAGACTCAGGTAACTAAGAAGACTGCTTTTGTTTCTATAGATCATCACATATGACTTGTTAGTTAAATTGTGCCTTGATTATGCTTCTTGTTCTGAGAATGGAAGATCAAGGACTGTATCTTCCATGCTTTCCTACCTGTTCTGTTCAAGCTGCTGTGTCATGGCAGTGCAGTTGAATATATTTAGCATCCTATCATGTCCAGTAAATTGTAGTGCTCTTGTTTCTGATGTTTCAGGCTGCAGCTTTTTTTGTTCAAGTACTTTGGACCCTTTCCGGAAGGCTTTTTATTACTTACTGTTCAAAACCATCTTTAGTTCTTTCCACAGATTCTAACAAAGTGACTGCATATGTCACAACATATGTATAGCTTTAGAGTTATCTGCTTCTAGAAGGAAGCAAAAGCTGTGGTTCTTGAAGCTATTCTGGGAGAAAGCGAGGACGTGATCTGTTGGGTGTGAAGGTGGGAAAAATACTGAAGGGGAATGGGAAAATGAGAGGCAAACTCCTTGTATTGTTGCTTAAGCTTGAGATGTAAATTTTGATTTGCAAAAATAATTACTTATTGAATTTCCATGGATAAAAATGTGGAAAAATGCGACTGGGACAGATATTCCTGCTGCCCTCTCAGTTTGAAGCCCACAGTTCAGATTTAGCACAGGGTGCTTCTGGGGAAGTGAGAACCGTGTGGCTGGCTGGTGGGAGGGTGGTCGGGGCTGCAGGGAGCTGGCTTAATGGAGAAGTTCCCTTAGTCAGGTCTGCTAGCAGAGGTGAATTTGAGTTTGGCTTTTTTCAGTATGCCATGAGAGGTTGTCAGACAGCACCCCAATACCCACACCCGAAACCCACAAGGGTTTCTCTTACCTCAGACCCACTGAATACCACAGCTTTTTGTGGCCTCTCTTGGAGGTGACTAAGACCTTGTAAATGAGGTTGAGGACACCCTGGAATAACACAGTTGAGTGAAGTAGAGGTGGTATTCCATGTTTCTCTAAAAGGGTAGGATAAATGAGATGCCGCTTAACTTATTAAAAAGCAGATCTTTTGGGGAAACTTATCTGGCTGAGTCTGTTGAGTACCATGCATGGGTTGTTGTGCAGACACTCTGTTCACAATGAATGCAATTGCCTATGTTCCTCTGAAGCTTTGGGAATTGTTTTGAGTATTGTAGCAGGTGCCTTTTTGTAAGCATCAGTTCTTCTCCATCCATCTTTCATCAGAAGCTTTTTGCCATTTTTGTTGCATGTGAGCTCATTGGGTGTTCCCTCTTGAAGGCTTAAATGTGTTTTTTTGTCCTCCCCTTTCTGTCGTCAAAGTATCACTAAATGTGTTCATTAATCCTCTGGGTAACTCTCTGTTTTCGTGACTTACATGATTCATGTCCAACAAAGGCCACTTCTAGCCTTACAGGTTAAGTGCAGAGCTGGTTCTTGCATGGATGTGGTGGTCCATTTGTACCCTGTCTGAACCATGCTGTGGATCTGTGGATGCTGCCCTTCTTGCTTTTTGCCTTGTAGCTTGTTAAGAACCTGGGTTAGTTTCCTGGCTTCAGAAAAGGGTGTTAGGCACACTTTAATCTGAAGCCTCTATCTAAAACTATAGATAATCATAACTCAGCTGCATTCAGAACAGCAGATCATCCTTGTTTTACTTCCAAAGTCTAGTATGGCTGAGGAGAATGCAGAGGAATACATGGAAGCCATCCCGAAGCTCTAGTTATGGAGACCATCAGTCTAGGAATATGGATTTTTAGGTTTTTCCTGAAGAAAACCTGGATATGGACATTATGGGTTTGTGTTTTGGCTTTTTTCTTCTTTCGAAGAGTCTTGCAAAGTAGCAAAGAAAACTTTGTTTCCCAATGAAGGAGAAGTTTTACCCTATCTGTATTCCCTGCTGGCTATAGAGCTTATGCATAGTGCTTATGACTTGTACTGTGTTGATAATTCAACTGCTCAAGCTTGTCGAAACCACTCTAGCTTGCCTTTCAGAGCAAGCTTCTTTGTATCTCCATTCTAAGCCTGCTAATTAGCAGTTAGCATTGGTCATAAATCAAAACCAAGCACTGTTTGTGTATGCTGTGAACAGGATGAATTAATGGAGCTTTCTGTGTTGTTACATGCATGTTTTCCTTGGCAGTCTTTGTTTGAGGGTATATGAACTGTAGTAGCTGCTAGCTGTTTAATGTTGATCCTTCTCAGTTCAATGCACTGAAGTTCTAAAATAGTATTTTATCTGTGTTTTGAGTCCAGTTTTTGGAAAGAAGTGAGTGAAAGATAAGAACAACTTTAAAGCTGTAGTGTTGTGTGGAGAGGTCTTTGTTGGTTGAGTTTTGGGATTTTCAGTAATACTGATTTATTTAGCTTATATGAAGCTTGTACAAAAAAAGGTTCTCGAATATGCTAATTTCTACGAAGTCTTATGAGATATGATCCATAATATGTAATACATATTATGTATTATACATATTATAATACATATTATATTATAATATTATAATACATATTGCTATGTCCTGTGCCATCCTTCATTCTCAGAAGTGAGAGGACAGAGATTGAATTCAGTTTCCTTCCCTATTAATCCGGAGGTGCTAAATTGACGTTCTTGTAAGATGTTTTTATGTACTTGTTAAAATACTACTAAAACCAGCCTAACCATATTCTGCAGCTTGTTGCTGCCTGGTTCAGCAGTGTTAGAGCTGTAAATAAAATGTATTTGGTGGCTTATTCTTCAAGTACTTTCAAATAAATGAAGCCGCCTGTGTTCAGGTGTTCAAGGCAGTTTGAACAGGGCTTGGAGCAGGATCCTTTAGTGGAAGGTGTTCCTGCCCATGGCAGGGGTTGGAACTGGATGAGTTTTAAGGTCCCTTCCAACTCTAACCGTTCTATGATACTAATGAATTGTATTCCCCTTCCCTCCCCCATTTGTTTTCATGTGTGACATTTGAGGATGATCAGTTAAACACAAAGAAGCACACAGAAACTTAAGTATGGTATGTCTGTAGTAGACTTGAGGGGCTTCCAAATGTTTTCTAAGTAAAGGCCAATAATTGTAATGATTTTTAAGATTAAGAAATTGACCAATAGCAAAAACAAACCTGTGAAAATATCTTCAGAACCTAAACATTAGTAAAGATGTGACCAAATATTTTGTACTTCTGTACAAATGCTGTGAAATTATTGTAGCTTTGAGCAAATCTCACCTGATATGAAGTAAAAAATGTAATGCTAGAGTATCTTGCATCTGCTGTTAGAGACACTGTGGCTGAAAAGAGCCTTTAGATTTCTCCCTGTGCTGTGGACATTACTGTTGTCCGATCACTTTAAAGATCTTAATATAGCTCTTTATGGGCTACGTGTATTTAAATAAAGAATAATTAAAAACCAGTCTATTCTTTGGGACTGGAAGAAGCCATCCAGGTCCCTTTGTGGTCTCCCTCACTCCTGGTAATTTGCCTTTTCAAGCAGGGTAGTGAGAAGCCTTTCAAATTACAAAACACTGTCCTGACACGGATTGTAGTGCTGCATCTCCAGTGGAGGGGCGGGAGGATGTTGTGAAACATAACTCTGGTGTAAAGGGAGCAAGTTATGGCCAATTATGAATAAACCTGCTGGTCATTTCAGTACCTGAATTATCTCTGGAGCAATTTAGGCCTATAATTCAGATGAAGCATTAGTAGAGATGGTCTGGAGGGGGATGGAATTTTTTGTGGACATTTGGATGTAAAGATGATGTTTTGCAGGGGTGGTAGTGACAACCTTGGTCGTTATTTTTACAGTATATATGGATTTAGATCAAACTGTAAGAAGTAGTTGACCTGAAACACATAATGTAAAGAGGAAGTTTGTTGTTGTTGTTTGGGGTGAGTTTATTTTGGGAAGGAATATTCTTGGGAGAGCTTATTGATGCTTCGCTGTACCACAGGTCACTGCAGCAGAGAGATTTGCTGAAGTCTGACTCTTGCCTAAACCCATTTTCCGCAGCCTGCTGATTGATTTTTCTGTAGGACTGTTTCATTCCAGTGTAATTGGATGCTGGGATGACTAGTACTGCCCTCCCACTATGATACTTGATTTAGAACTCTGTCCTTTCTTTCTCTCTGATTAGTCTATGTGGCCTAAGTGCTTCATTGTCAAGAAGTTTCGTTCAGAAGTAGCATAGATTTGAGCTGCTATGTATAGCTGTCATTTTCAGATATAGCTAGCAGTTTAGTTTTCAGTTTTATTCAGATTTCCTTGTACTTCCTGAAGACTTTCCAACTTTCTTTTCTCCTATTTCCCTTCATCCTAACTTCAGGTGTTCTGTTGATTCTGATTTGTGCTTGCATGCTGGTTTACATTCTGTTCGAGACACCCTATGCAACACAAAAGAAGGTCCATGAACATGCACTGAGGGCTGGAGCAGCTCTGCAATGGAGGGCTGGGCTGGTTCAGCCTGGAGAAGAGAAGGCTCCTTAAAGGGAGACCTTAGAGCAGCTCCAGTGCCTAAAGGGGCTCCAGGAAAGCTGGAGGGAGGCTTTGGACAAGGGCCTGTAGGAACAGGACAGGAGAATGGCTTTAACCTGCCAGAGGGGAGATTGAGATGAGCTCTTAGGCAGAAGTTCTTCCCTGTGAGGGTGCTGAGGCGCTGGCCCAGGGTGCCCAGAGAAGCTGTGGCTGCCCCATCCCTGGCAGTGTTCAAGGCCAGGTTGGACCCAGGGGCTTGGAGCGCCCTGCTGTAGTGGAAGGTGTCCCTGCCCGTGGCAGGGGTTGGAACTGGAGGAGCTTTAAAGGTCCCTTCCAACCCAAACTACTCTATGATTTTATAACTACTGAATCTGCTGGCTTCCTCCTTTTAAATCACAGTCTTTTAGACCTTCATTTTTGTGTTCTTTACTTGGCTGTCATCTTGCCTTTACTTTTGAAAACAGAGTTCCCAATAACACTGGATATAAAAGTGCAAAAAATTGCCCTGGTAGGGTTTTTTTTTTCATCATAATAAGTTTGAATGCTAAAGGATATTACTGAAACTGCAGGAGTTGTCCATCCCCATTCCCTGCTTCTACAAGGATGTTGTGCTACACAATGACCTATTTTAGCTGTAGCATTTGGAAACGTCTGGGAAGGATCCAGACTTGCATCTTCCTTTTCAAAACTGCTAGAATCAGCGTCAATCCCTTGGCTGTCACTGCTTCAGCCATGACTCTATTTTGCCATTCTTTACCTCATCTGGCTGCCTTTCTCTCCTCTATTGATACTAGTGGATTTCCTTGACGTGGCTCTTTTTCCACTGACCAACCTGATGTGGTGAACTGTCTATTTCTACTCGCCTTCCATCATTTTAATGTTGGTACATCTGTAACGTGTCCAGCATGAAGTTACCACTGGAAAATAACTGGAGCTACTGTCTCCAAGATTGCTGGTTCCTTTGAGAGGTTTCCCATCGGAATATGGCAAGGAAGATGCGCATCACAGATGTTAATGGATAAAACACTACATAAAACCTCATTTTTAATGTGGCACTGGAGTCACTATTAAACTTGCTTATTCCAAGGTTTGTGTGTAATTTAGCTTTTGTTTATCTAGCTTTTCAGTCATTGCACACCTTTAAATACTGTGAAATTGAAATTACTATTTCGCTTCAGTATTGAGTGCTTGTCAGCTACTTTTCCCAAACCAGGTTGTGGGGACTTGTAGGAAAATAAGGCTTGAGTACTTTTCATTGAGAAGCAAAAAAACCCAACACCTCGAACCCAAACCAGCCCCCAAAACTTGAAGAGTTTTCTTGCTTAATGAAAACCAGAACAAAGTGAAGGGGAAAAATGACACTGTGCATTCCATACGTGGTCAGCCTCTTTGTGACTAGTTTTTGTGTAAAGCTTGCTTATTTTTACTGAGCCTTTTTAGGCAAATGCTGGAATTTCCTTTTCATAGTGTTTCTTAATGTAGTGGACAAATCTTTGAAGATGCTTGGATAGGAAAATTTGGGTGATATATAGGGTGGCAGTTGTGTCAATATGAGTATGGAAATGATTCTTCATAAGTTTTAAGTACTTTAAGAGACACATTGGCCTTGGTGGCATTTATGAAGTGTCATTCTGGTTTAATTAGGAAAAAGTTGTGATCCAACAATAGCAGCTGTTCCTTTAGGCTGGAGTTCAAATTCTAACCTGGTCTAAGTCTGTGCTGCAGCTGAAAGAACTAATAGCACTGGGCCCAAGCTAGGTTAGTGCGAGAATCCAGCTGGAAAGTTTTCTGGGAGCTGTAAGGATCATCGGTCTTCAGTCCTCTTACAGCATGCAAAAGAGAAATCTTGTGTCAGCACAAAGGGGTGACATGGAGGCTGGGGGTTAATTTCTTGTGGTGACAGTACTGGTTGATATGACCTGGAGTACAAGTGTGATGAGGAGCAGCTGAGGGACCTGCGGGGTTCTGATGGGGAAGAGAAGGCTCAGGGGGGACCTTATCACTCCCTACAACTGCCTGAGAGGAGGATGGAGCCAGGAGAGGGCTGCACTCTGCTCCCAAGGAACAAGACAAGAGGAAATGGCCTCAAGCTGCACTAGGGGTTAGGCTGGAGATAGGAACAATTCCTTCCCCAAAGGGTGCTCAGGCATTGGAACAGGCTGCGGAGGGCAGGGCTGGAGTCACTGTCCCTGCAAGTGTTCACACACTGTGGAGGCAAGGTCCTCAGTGCCATGGGTTAGTGGTGTCCTTGGCAGTGCTGGGGAATGGTTGGACTTGATCATCTTGAAGGTCTTTTCCAACCGAAATGATTCTATGATTTGGCAGTTGTTTCAGAAACTTGGCAAAATGGGCCCTTTTTGCATTGAAGTAATGCTGGCTTTTGGCTAGGAATCTCCAGTATTCTAATTACTGACTATGCTCTGGTGACTGGAATGAAGGATCTGTCTCTGTATCTGAGATACTTTTCTTTGAAGAATTTAAGACTTGTATAGTTGGAAGAGCAGCTTATTCTGTGGATATCTTCAGACTACAAATACTAAATGGAGCTATGTACAAATCATCTTGTAGGATTGAAGCATATTCCTAGGTAAATGCTTAGTGGTTTATGGGTTCTGCGTGTGTCTGAAGCTCTGGAGAGCTCAGGGGAAGAGCGCAGCTAGGTGCACTGCTCAGCTGAAGTCATGCCTCACATCAGCTGATGGCAGTGGATGCGGAACTCTGCTTTGGCCACATGCTTTTGAGTTGACACTTGTTTGAAGGCCTGGTTGTTGCAACTGCCCGGTGTGGTTTAGAATGAAGGCAAGTCTGTGTCCCTCCTTTAAAAGAACCACTTAAGGTTTGTAAATGACGTGTACATACAGTCTTGGCTTTAAATTGGTTGTTTAGGATGCATCTTTCAAACAAACGTTTGTGGGAGATGGAAAATCTTCTTTGTATGTATTTTCAAATGACTGCCCAAGTTTTTATTAAATGGGGGACTTCCGCATATGTTAAACTGTAAATAACTCCATGGTAATCAGATGGATCTTACTTGTACTTCCATGCATCACTGAAGCTTTTCCTTTATGTTTTATAAAGTCTGATGACTAGAATTACAATTTCAGGATGAACAAATACATGAGAGACCAATTCCAACAGCAGTGTGGAAACTGACAATTGCTCGAGCAGTTTCTTCATGATGGCACATGAGGAGTGGGAAGCAACTTGCTGTGGGAGAGCAGCATGAGACTTCTTGAACTCAGACGTTGGAGTTCAGCTAAAATGAAAATCCATGGTACTGCGGGGGTATTGTCCTCCTGTTCTCACCTTGGGAATGTAGGAATTACTGAAGTATTTTATGTGCTGCTACAAAAGCAGGGAACTTTAACATCCAGAGTGGAACTCTGAGCCTTAAAGTAGCATAAATCTTGAAATAGGAGATGAGGTGAGATTTTGTGGCACATTGCATTAAAAAGGCTAATTTAGAGGGATGCCTTTACCCTGGAGTGGAGGAGAAATTGCATGATTTCTTTATTTTTCCTTAGTTCTTGGAGGCATGCACTGCTGACACAACTGTGGAGTAAATACACAGTTGCTAATTTAGAGGAAACTGACTATTGGCAAGTATTTATTCACCACTTTTCTGCTACATCAGTGCCAGGCATAGCAGAAACCAATAGCTGACAACTCAGCAGATGTTGAGAGAGAAAAGAGCGTGTCAGATTTTCCCAAACTTACCAAGTCAGTATTTTTTTTTTTCTTTTACATTGCATTTGACTGACTGATTTAAGAGTTTATGGGAGTGAATATTTACGTCACCCCCACCTTCGAAAAGGACTGTGCTTTACCTGATTATGCATCCTTGGATCTGGGCTTTATCCTCCCTAGCTGGCAAGAATTCCAGAAGGAATCCTGATCCACCTCTGATGTCTGTCCTTCATGGTCATCTGCTGCCAAACATAGCAAGCGCACCAGACAGGTCTTAGGATATCACCTTATCATCAGCCCTGTCTGTTTTCCTTTCAGCTTTGTTAAGTGTATGCTTCTGTTGTTGGCTCCAAAAGCAGCTCAGTTTTCCTCTAAGTAGTTATTAGAAAACTGAATGGTGGTGACAGCGATTTGGAAGCAATGGCTTAGCACTTCTGCACAACTGTTCTCCTCACCATATTAAGAAGAGTGTAGTCTTGACAACACAAGCTTATTCCAAACTACCTCAGCTTTTGTTAGAGATAAAATGTAGTTTGACAACTACAGTGGAAGCTCTCTTATGGAAACAAAAGAATGTAACCACCCACAAGTAACTGAAGTATCAAATGTGTGTATTTTACCAATGCTGCTTACAAGTGTGAGCAGCGTACCCAGCAGAGCACATCTCTGCCATCCTCTTGGTCCTCGTTTGACTAGCACTGACTGTAAATATCATTGCCGTAACTTTTCATTCCTTATTTGCCCCCAAAAGAATACCACTGGGGTAAATCTGCAGAATTCTACCCAGCTGTCTGTATCTTTGACACTTGTGCCAGTTTTTTTTGTCCGAATATAGTTTCCGTTGTGCTCCCTGCAAGTACAAGTGATTCCAAAGACACTGAGGAGAGAAAGCATCAAGAGACAAGGTATAAGGTATTGAATGAAATTTGGGCTAGAAATCTTCAAAGGTCAGTCCTCTGACATGTTTTTGTGCATAGTAAAATATCCCACCTGCAATATTTTGAGAGCACTCAGCACTTCCTTCCAGTAGTTTTTACTGTGTTCATACATACATTTTCAAGGAAAGAGCTAAGACAGTGTTGAGTTCAAGTCAATCTAGGTGTTCTTTGTAGAGTTCTGTAGAGACTCGTTAGTTTCCATATAAATAAAAGTAATTCTTTCCTGTCCTTTTGGAATTTTTTATGATGTTCATGCTTTAGATGTGCCAGTTGGATGGATTTTTTCAATGGTCTCCTGCTTCATCTTTCTGTTCCAGTCACTGTCTTCTTATTTTCTCATCAGCATGTGTGGATTTTATTTTTGCCCAAGTAATGAAAGATCCTACTGTGAGTAATGAATCTGTGAGCTGTTGATTAATAGACCTTTTATTCTTGAGTCAGCAAACGTTAGAAATGGGCTACTAGAAATGCTTTACAATTAATTGTCAGTAGTAATGCACAGATGGCAAATGTTGTGTTCCTGTATTTGTTTTTTTTTTTAATTCACATACCTGGGGAAGTTTTTAGTTCATAGATTTGAGGAATGTGATCAATTATATTTGTCACTATATGTCTTCAGAGAGTAAGTCTGGCTCTGCAGCTTTTTCTAGGCACGTACTTTTTCTAGAGCAAGCAGTGGTGGTCTCTGATATGTGTTTGTTTCCTCAGCCTTCAAGAGAGGATCCTCCTTTAGCATCTTTTCGTGACTCTTCTGGTTCCTCTTACTCTCATTTTGAAGCAATGTGGGTTTTTTCCTTTCTTACAAAGGCTCTTTAATTTGGCTTTGTCAAAGCCTGTGAAAATGCAAGGTGTGTTGTCCTGAAGCTCTGCAGGTTCTGTCATTTTCAGTTGACTCCGTTAACCCAGTTATTTCACAGATAGCTTGTGCACTCACATTTTCCATGTAGGTCAGTTTTGACAGCTCCCTGATGTTTGTAATGTGTCTGAAGCTGCATTGCAGTATAACTACGGCTTGAGCAGACAGTTTTCTTTTAACTAATGCGAAGAAGAAACAAAGTGAGGTGAGCTTTGGCAAGCACGGGCTACTGATTGTGGGCTCATAATTCCACGCAACTTTGGATGCTGAAGTGCCGGGTTGTCACATTTCAGCTGTTGTTGGTACTCCATATGGGTGAACCAGTGCCCTGGGGTGGTTTCTTTTCATCTGCAGTCATGTTGAAGAACCTGAAATGAAGAGAAACTTGATTTTGGTTCCTTGGTTTTACTAGAGTAGAACTTTCTTTTAATATGCTGAAAACTGGCTTCCTTTGCCTCATGTTTAATTAATATCCTATTTGAAACAGCTAACTTGCAGACATGCTATTTATCAGCAGCAAAGCCTAGATACATAAGCAGAGCGAACATGACTTTCTTCATGAAGTGCCACAAATTCTTTGACTTATGAACTGTTGATGGTTGTTTTGATGCAGAGAAGAGGTCTGGTTTTAAAAGCAGATTTTTATATTTGCCCTGCCCTCTTTTTGGGCAGCTGTAGATTTTACTTTCCTCGTCTCCCTGGTGTCTTCTTTGCCACATTTTCCCGTTCTCAAGCCCTGGTTTGCTGGATCGCTTCTTGCCTCGCCATGCTGCATTATGAATTTTAGTGCAAGTGGTAGGCTGGAAGAAGGGAACCATTTCTATTGGCAGCAGCTAAAATCTCATCTGTGAAGCTCAGCCATTGTTTCATTGCCATTTATAACTGTCAGTTGTAGAAAGCTAAAACTGCTTCTGCTTTGAGGGGAAATAACAGTACTTGAAAAAGGCTTTCTAGAATCTGTTGCAATATTCTTCTGAAGTACTTCCCTGCTTTTAATGGCTTTTCTAAATTATTTAAATGGCATCTGTGACAGGAAGGATATACCAAGATTCTGTCCCCAGCCACTTCATGTTCAGGATTTGCTCTAAGAAAGTTGATTGAATTGTCTTACTGTATCCGGAATGCTGAAATCTTGTTGCTGTTGATGCAGTTGCTGGTGGGCAAAAGCAGATTCATTGCTGCTAGACTTCCCTGTTGCTCTGTTTTGTGAGGATCAGCTCTGTGACTCTAACAGATGTTGCTGCCATAATTTATGCTCCAAATGCAAGTTGTGAAATGGTGGAGCTTTGGCTTTCTTTCCTTTATAAATGTCTGTAAAATACAAAGTTGGACTTCTGGCAGGGTTTCACGTGACACCGTCCTACGTAGAGCTGGAGCTGTGTGGGAGCAGCTGTGTAGCATGGTGCTGCTCCCACCCCTCCTCCTGATGGGTTTCATTTGGATGTTCTTGTGTGTTCATGGAAATGTTGGTTCATGTTTTGTAGTGTGCTGAAGACAGGAACTAGCCTGCACGAAAGCTTCTAAAATCAGACTTCAAATTAAAAGCGTCTTGAAGTTTACATTTTTTGTGGTCGTCTGTAATGACATGGCTGAGCATTGTTACCCATTGGCATGAGCATGGTTGCGCCATGCCATTTGGAGTAGTTCAGGCTCTTTGATTATATTCCTATAGTTTCCCTTCTGTATAAAAGCAAAACCTGTGTATTAGAGAGCATCAAAGCCATTGCAGGTTAGCATAAAGCTTGCAGGTGCTGTCTTGAGCATAACTGGTCATTGTAGAAGGATGAAAGAGGATGAAATACATTATTTATCTCTTCTGACAAGCTGTTTACCCCTCTTTGAGTCACCAGCATTGAACTGTTGGGATTATATTTTTAAGCAAATCACAATCATTAGAATTTATAAAATGGAAAAGATTCCATGAAAAAAATGGTTCACCTGCTAAAAATAGAACATGCTCTGGGGTCCCCAACACCAGAGGGATGTGGAGCCATTGGAGCGAGGCCAAAGGGAGCCATGGAGATCCTGCTAGGGCAGGAGCCAGGCTGAGAAAGCTGGGCTGCTTCAGCCTGGAGAAGAGAAGGCTCCTTAAGGGGAGACCTTAGAGCAGCTCCAGTGCCTAAAGGAGCTGCAGGAAATCTGGAGAGGGGCTTTGGACAAGGGCCTGTAGGGCCAGGCCAAGGGGAATGGCTTTAACCTGCCAGAGGGGAGACTGAGATGAGCTCTTAGGCAGAAGCTCTTCCCTGTGAGGGTGCTGAGGTGCTGGCCCAGGGTGCCCAGAGAAGCTGTGGCTGCCCCATCCCTGGCAGTGTTCAAGGCCAGGTTGGACATAGGGGCTTGGAGCACCCTGCTGTAGTGGAAGGTGTCCCTGCCTGTGGCAGGGGTTGGAGCTGGATGAGCTTTAAGGTCCCTTCCAACCCAAACCAATCTGGGATTTTGTGATTCTGTATGTAAGTTTTAAAGAACAGCATTTTTCTGTTGAATTTCTTTGGAATAACTCTTTGGGGCTACCAAGTGTGCTAAATACTCCTTTACATCAGAGAAGAAACATAATGTTGACTATCTTTATTCTGATAAAGCCGTAAAGCAACTGCAGCTTTTGTTGGACTGTTTGTATCAAGTAACTCTAAACATGTGGTCATATTCTCAGCAAGACAGTTGACTGTCACAGGGCATGAGCATGAGATATTGTTTGTCTGGTAGAAAGGCAAGTAAATGTTAGTGAAGAATAGAAGAGCCTCTGGTGATTTCTGCAAGAGTAATTTCTTTCTCATTTAATGAAGAAGTAGGAAATAAAACATGCAGACAGAGCACTAAGAACATTAAGTATTGGTTAGTGATCTTGGTCACTTCATGTATTTAATGAACTCTCTGACATGGGGTCATACATCTAAGAATGTAAGTCATGTTTTTCAGTTCAGGTCTCAGATTTTAGAAAACAAGATCTTACAAACAGTAGAAAACTGATCCTGGATTTTCGTAATGATGTGGAAGCTAGAAGATGTAGTGTGGTTCGTTATCAGGAGATATATATGAATGAGGAAAGAGCAGTCTCCAATAGGAGTTACATATAAAGCTGGAAGCTGGGTTGGGCTGGACTGCTTGTTAGGTATTTGACGAAGAATGGCAGAGGCTGAAAAATTGGAGGAGTTTGGAAATATGCCACATGCTCAATGTGCCACAAGAATGAACAGTGAGAAATGCAACATCAGTAAGACTTAAGGAGAACAACTCATTTCTGTTGTTAGAGGTAAGAGGTGCTTGCAGTTTAAGTTGCGTAGAAAAATCAAGCCAGAACAAGAGCTGATGGATAGAAATTGAACTGAAAAAAAAAAAAAAAAAAAAAAAAAAAAAAAAAAACCCAACCCAACATGTATTGAACACTTGCTGCTTTGCTGTTAGTGGATTTTCTAACTGGTTATTGTAGTGATTTGGAAATGAAGATGAAGGATTTATGTAGCTCAGGTGAGAACAACCTGAGTGAATTATTTTTCCTCTCCAGAGCACTGTTTTCCCCGTTTCTGTGATTGCACTTCACTGTTCCAGTTTTCTAATTGTTACTTCTCTATACTTAAATAGTCTCCAGAACAACATTAAAGCAGGTGAGTATATTTACCATGGTTTGCAAACAATTCCAGTGGTTGCTTGTGATCTCTTCTGAGCCCCCTAGAAACGTGTTTGGGATGCAAAAGAAGCTGAATGTGTTGGTTTAGTTGGTTTGTTCACAGAAGAAGAAATTTTGCTATCCAAGGTTAATATCAAATGATGTGCCATGGGCCATCTGTATGAAGATGTTGATTGTTGACAGGTTAACCCAGGTGGACAAGTAAAGCTTTACAATAGAAAGAAACTTCTGAAAACTTGGTAGGGAAGCCTCTCAGCTGCAGCTCACCCTGCCCTAAAGATCTTGCAAGCACAGGAGTGCAGAAGACGTGAGCCTTACAACCAGACATGTTTAGGCACTGTATTCACCATGCCCTTCTGAAATACTAACTGCATCTGATCACAGAAAGGGTAAAATCTGCGATGGTAGTGACAAAATGCTTGTCAGCAAGCCTGTCCCTTCTGCCTCAGGAGTCACCTCTGCTATCTTGAACTTGTAACTTGAATATCTCTTTGGTCCTTGGCTGCTGCAGCCTGCCTTCCTGGCTGTCTTGAGGCTGTGCTTGCAGCCTGGGCTGGCTCGTGTGTGGGACAGGATGAGCTTTGGAGAACAAGCCCTGCTGCTACTCGAGCCAGCCCGCAGGAGCTCTGGTTGCAGTGTTTACTCAGCTACTAATCCGTTTGCAGTCTCTCTAATCAGATTTCTCTGGTTGGTGCTGCAGAGACTTTGTGCTATGCCACTGTAATTGAGATGGCTGATGTGTTTCAGCTAGCTTGTGGATGAAATCAAGCCAGCTATTACAGTGGAGGCAAGGGCTTGTCTGCTGAAGTTTGGAAGTGCTTTTTGTTTTGTGACTCTCAATGACTTGCATTAACCCAGGACATTGATTTCAAGGCAAGTTTTGAAGCTTTCAGAGCTTAGTCTCTAAATGAGCTATAATTTGTTGGAGATGAAGGGATTAGCGAGCTGGGTTTTTCTTTTCAAAGTGTGAGGCAGTGCAGCCCATTCTCCTCCTGCAGTAGAAATATGTAGTTTGCGCTCAAATTTAAGAGCAAATCTCTGTGTGACTGTTTTTTATTTAGCTAACAGCACTGCATCTGAAAGCTTGAACATAAAGCATCATTTTCATATACTTTTTTCCTTAGTTCTTATGCCAGTGTGAGTTGTCACAGAATCATGGAATGGTTGGGTTGGAAGGGACCTTAAAGCTCATCCAGTTAAAACCCCCTGCCATGGGCAGGGACACCTTCCAGTAGACCAAGTTACTCAAAGCCCTGTCATGTTGAAGTAGCTTCTTTACCATAGAAGACTGAGCAAAAGGCTTGTCTTTAAAATCCTGTCATAAGTTGATCTGAAATTCCTGTTTCTGTAATGCTGTAAATGGGGGAGAGTGGGCTGTGTGTATTCTTTACTGTGGGAATTGTGACTGTATTGGTTTGGATTGTCATGGCAGTAGTGTCTCCAGGTTCTTTAGCAAGGCTGACTTACTGTTACTTGTGAACAAATTACCAAAACTCAAAGAAAATCCAATCCCCCTTCCCTGCCCCAACAGCAACATTCCCAGGCAAACCACACGGTTCTGAAACTGCGCTTCAGCTCCCGTGGCTTTAGTAGTTAGACCAGACTAATCTCAAACTCTCTTCACTCCCCTGCCCTTCTTTTTCCCCTTCCCTGATAACAAGACTCAAATATTACTTGAAATAGCTCAGTCTGCTTTGGCATCATGCTAGGAAGTCATACCAGGAGGATAGCTTCTTTATAATATTGAATGTGGGGTAATACCATCTCTGTGTATTGTAATGGGAGCAATGGAGAAGCGCTAAATGCTTTCAGTACCTAATGCAATCAGAACAGTGAATGTCTTTAGAATCTAGCAGTGAGAGTTGGATTTGCGGGGTCTTCCTTGAAACTGGCACAGATGATAGATTCTCAAAGCCTTACAACGCAGTGAATGTTTTGAGGTATTACATTTCAAGAGTATTTGAAATTTAACTCCAACTGTTTTGACATTCAGTGTGATGCTCCTGGTTTAACTGAAACTGTTCTGTTTTCTTCCAGGCGAATCCGGACTGGGAAAATCAACATTAATCAACTCATTATTCTTAACAGAACTGTATTCCGCAGAGTATCCAGGTCCTTCACACAGAATTAAAAAGACTGTCCAGGTATGTCTTGGGGGAAAACCTGCAGCTTGAACAATGAACTTGCAGCATAGTAATCTATGGTGATACAGTTGTCACATAAGCACCTATATTTCAAATAAGTTAGGCCACAGTGTGAACCACTAAGAAATACCCAGTGTGTCTTTCAGTGACCTTAGCTATACAAAGCTTCCAGGTTCTGAAAGTTGTAGCATATTGAAGTGGGGGAGCCCTGAAGTACTTTGTGCACTGCCTGTACTTTAGAAACCTCATGGGTGCAGTCCTATTTGGAAATTGAATGTTCTATTATTAAATGAAGCATTGAGTATATCTGTAGAAATATGTAGATGTGCACTAAAACCCCTGACTATTTAAGACAGGCTTCTAGAAACCAGGTATTAGAGGATACAGGTGATGCCTAAAGGGTCCAACAAGAAATCTGGAGAGGGGATTTGGACAAGGGCCTGTAGGGACAGGCCAAGGGGGAATGGCTTTAACCTGCCAGAGGGGAGATTGAGATGAGCTCTTAGGCAGAAGCTCTTCCCTGTGAGGGTGCTGAGGTGCTGGCCCAGGGTGCCCAGAGAAGCTGTGGCTGCCCCATCCCTGGCAGTGTTCAAGGCCAGGTTGGACCCAGGGGCTTGGAGCACCCTGCTGTAGTGGAAGGTGTCCCTGCCTGTGGCAGGGGTTGGAACTGGGTGAGCTTTAAGGTCCTTTCCAGCCCAAGCCAGTCTGGGATTCTATGATTATACAATTCAGGTTATGCTTACTGAATTCTTGCTTAAATAACTGAGGATTAGATTCCATGTCTCTGGAAGATTGTATTTTATACTAATTTAAAATATTAATAGAAATCATATCATTTACATAAAATCTAACACAAAACCCACCAAGACATCCTTCACAGATAACTCAGTCCCACCCTGGCTAAAGATGGATCAGGGTAAGAAAAATTAAACCAAAACTGTGTGTGTGTAGGTTCCCAATGTGAGTTAAGTGCTTTCATCTGCTAGGTGGTGAGATGAGATGATCATCTCTTCATCCCGACCTTTTAAGTTCTTCAGAGGTGGTTTGGGTTTTGTTTTTTCCTACTTCCACTGTGTGGGCTAAAGCCTGAGGGTGGCCAAGAGCTGCCAAACCTATGTTTAGTAGAGAATTGGGGTCTGTTATTACTTAGCAAATAATGTGATTGGAATAAAATGTATTTGAAGACCACATTCCCCCTAAGAAACTATTGCTTGCTTTATCTAATGAGTATTCTTTTTGAGTATGCTTGTAGCGCAGTATTGCTTTTCCTTCAGTTCCTTGTTGTGATGAATGAAAAATCAAGTGTAACATTTTAAGAAGGAAAGTGAAACTGTCTCATTTTAGTGTCACTGTCTTAAGTGAGGATAAAATTGTTTCCCCCTACACCCCTGAAAGCTGTGTGTGCTGGCAGTGTTGTATATGACATGGAGATGATGCCAGTCAAATTTGAAATCCAAGAATTACCAGTGGGAGCTGCTGTTTGGATCAATGGGATTTGTGCTCTTTGCAGATGTAAACCTTTCTAAGGATGTCAAGGGTTTTGTGGGGTAGAGATGAGACAGACCACCAGAGCATCCTAAAATCTGAGTGATAATAATTGCCTGCTCCTATATGGTGGGAATAACTTACTGTTCAGGAATTGTACAAGCGACTCTTGCATAGATAAACGCAAACTGTGGTTTGGGCTGGAAAACTGTCACAGTTTGGAGCTTGGTGAGGCAGGTCCTGTGTATTAATTCCATGGAAAAGACAGAAAAGCAGTTAACAAATTTGATGTCAGATGAATTCAAAGGGTACTTCTTCAGAAATGGTGGGTATGAGATAGGTTTTGTCTGATGGTTGAGTGTCTGTAGTGGGGTTTGGTCAAGGCTTGTTTAGTCCATTAAAAACAGCCAAGCTGTAACAAGCCTCATGTCCTGAACGCTGTGCAGGAGCTGCCAGGGAGACCTGGGTGACCCAGCTGGCTTGAGTGCATGGGAAAATGGCTGTTTGGAGGAGACTTTGATTAAAAAGCTTTAAATTCCAAGACTTGAACTAATGTTTTCCATGAATCCCTTGGGAATACTTGCAGATCAGATGATAGGATGCAGTTGGATGCTTAACTATGAATGACATTAGTTTACAGTGATATTCTCGATCTTTGCCAGATGCTTTCTGTGCCTTTGACCATGTATGGACACATCAGTTTGGGTTAGAAAAATGCAAATGTACAGAGGCAGATTCTTCACCTACTGTCTCTTACTTGGGCTTTCTGCTGCTTACAGTATATGTTGCATGTGGCCTGATTGTTGTTAACACAAGCATCTGACATTTAATTTGATAACTGCTGTTTCTTTGATAGCAAGATATCTCCATGAATGCATGAAATGAATTGAAACCCGTCCCGTGCAGTAAGGTACTGGCATTGTCTGCAGGGATTCAGTTAAGCAGGCCATTTATCAGAAGAGAACTTCACCAATTCAGCCTTACTTAAAATTTCCAAGCATACAGAATCAGGAAGAATGTTTGGCGTGGCATTTCTGAGGCTCTCCTGACCTTCCTTTTCCTTTGTTACAAACACACATTCAAGATAATGTTTTATTAATTGCTTCTTTTGTAAAAGCATTCCACTGTGAGTGCTTAATCATTTAATGGCTCTTGCTGGGAATTTTTGTGCTGGGGAATAAAGCTGATACCTTGTAGCACTTGGCAAGAGTACAGCTCTTAACATTATGGTCTCAAATATTCTGAAAGTGCTAGGAGTTTCTTGTAGAGAGTTTGGTTATAGGAGGGGCTGTGTGGTTACTGTATGCAAGATAGCGAAAAGAATGTGAGGAATCAGAAGTTAATCTGTGTGCTAAAGCTTGTGAATAGTAAGCTTCTGGCTGAGCTGACTGTTGGCTGGGGATTGCTGTCTTGAGTTCTGGCATTGATTATGTACAATAACATTTCTCTGTGGAACACTTGGGGTGGGAGGGAATTCACCACAATTAAAACATCAGTTTTTAAAGCACTGCATGTATTCCTGGGTTCTTATGGCTTTGGACTGGACATTTTTGAAGGATAGGAGTTGTGCAGTTAGTGACAGGGTAACTTGGCAGTGTCTTAGGCAGGTGTGTGTGCCTCATTATGTTTTTACTTATTTACTAGTATTTTTTCTTCTTTAAAACCTTCCTAACGTCACAGTAACTTCTGCTGAAGTAGGAGGTTGAGTTGGGTGGCCTTTAAGTCCACCCCAACCTGGATTCTTCTGTGACTAGCATCTCTGCAGCCAAATGTTGGGGACTCTTGTTTTATGAAGCTGCCTTACTGGGGCCCCCAACACAAGAGGGATGTGGACCTGATCAGAGGCCTGGAGCAGCTCTGCTCTGGAGCCTGGCTGAGAAAGCTGGGCTGCTTCAGCCTGGAGAAGGCTTCTGAAGGGGAGACCTTAGAGCAGCTCCAGTGCCTAAAGGGGCTGCAGGAAATCTGGAGAGGGGCTTTAGACAAGGATCTGTAGGGCCAGGCCAAGGGGAATGGCTTTAACCTGCCAGAGGGGAGACTGAGATGAGCTCTTAGGCAGAAGCTCTTCCCTGTGAGGGTGCTGAGGCACTGGCCCAGGGTGCCCAGAGAAGCTGTGGCTGCCCCATCCCTGGCAGTGTTCAAGGCCAGGTTGGACCCAGGGGCTTGGAGCAAGCTGCTGTAGTGGAAGGTGTCCCTGTACATGGCAGGGATTTGGAACTGGATGAGCTTTAAGGTCCCTTCCAACCCAAACCAGTCTGGGATTCTGTGATTCTTTATCTTTTTGTTAGGTGAGGATGCAGGTCAGGACAACTTCATGCTGTGAACAGCCATAGTGCATTTGAATTATTCTGTGAGACCCAGCTGTGAAAGGGATTGATTTGGCTCAGATAAGATCCCTAGTGATGAGTAGATAAAAATAGCATCCAGCATACTTGGAGGTTGAATATGGAGCTTTCTTTGCAGTCAATTACTGTTTTCTGTGGTTTTGTGCATTTTTTGTGTATATAATTCTTTTCGAAATTAGAAGCAGTGTTCTGCTTGTGCAAGAGGTATTTAGTTGGACTTTGTGGTGGAGCGTTAATTTATCTTGTAGATCTACATTGCATCACACACCAGTGATTGCAAAGTGGTTACAGCTGTGTTCAGGTGTGGCTGTGAGCGAGTGTTTCATCTATAGAATTAGGGATGTGCAAGTGCTTAAGCAGCATTGATATGATCTCTCAAATCTTGAGCTGGTCAAGAGACCATCCAGATTGGATATATTATCCAAGTTTCTCCTATCTCTGAAAGTTCATTACTGAATATTCTTGCAGATGTTCACTTCATTATGTTTAACTTTCTTTTCTCTCCCCAGTTAGGGTTCAGGAGGGTTAAGAAATGTTAAGTAATGAGCCACAAGGTTGTATCAATGTCTGCCAACTCCTGTGTGGCTCTGAATAAATGGCTTGTGTGGTTGATTTCTTTAATCAATATTCAGAACACTGCATCAGTAGTGATTTAAGAAGAATTGTCTTAATATCAGGGGGAAAAGCTATGATTAACTATGTGAGCAGTTGGTAAGAGCCAGCACACAGACTGGAGTTTGTCATTTCTTACTGCTGTGGAGCAGACTGACTCAATGACAGTGGTGTACAGTGCTTTTGCAGGAAGAAACACCTGACATTGGCATTGTCAGTTACTGAGATGTTAGAAGAAAGAGGTGGGTAGCAGCCCTGTTTGCTGTTTAGCCTGTATTTTCTGTGTCGTGACATGCTTCATCTGTTTGATGTGCTTGCTGCCAGCTGACTGAGCCATGCTGCACATGGGTGGTCACAGTGTGAGATGCATGTTCCCACACCCAGATTCTTGCATCATGCCCTGTGCTGATGCAGTTACCTTCTGAGCCAGGTTTCCATCAGTGACCTGAGCTAACAGGAGCCGATCCATTCGAGGTCACATGAGGTCTAGCTCAGCAGATTGCAACTAGGTTATATTATTTTCCAATATCAATCTGTTTGTAGCAGGAAGCCATTGCTTTCTGTGATTCTTTTCCCAAGCATTATACTAGCTGAAGAATAAATGTATTCTTAAAAAAGCATTATCAGGGACTAGAAATGTAGTATCTAAGATGCTTGGGGGAGGGATTAGTTTTGAAAAGTGTAATTTTCTTTGAGGTGACCAATGTTGACAATTTCATGAAGAATAATGCCTGGTTAGGGTTGGTCCTGCTTTGACAGGAGTTAAAATATAAAGCTATCCTATATGCCTACCTGGGTTCTTTTATCACTGACTATATAACTGATTACCCATTTGTTCTTTAAAAATAAGTATCATCAAATTACTGGGATTTTATAAGCCAAACATGGAGCCAGTATCCCTCTGAAGCAGAAAAGTTAGCAATTCAATGTCAGGCTTCTCACTCCTTGAATGCTTTTCAGGGTTTATGATGGGTGACTAAATCGCTCAAAGTTTGATCTTTCCTTATTCATTTTACAGGTTGAGCAGTCAAAAGTTTTAATCAAAGAGGGCGGTGTTCAGTTACTACTTACAATAGTTGACACACCAGGATTTGGAGATGCTGTGGATAATAGTAATTGGTAAGACATTCTTTGTCTGTTCTCCCACAATAATCAAGTTGTATTTTGTGTGTGTGAGATACGCCTTCTGACGCGCTCTTAAGTGCAACTTTAATCATCAGTTAAAATATTAATGCTTTTAAACTTTTCTGTTAGCTAAAAACTTTTAACAACTGTAGTTCCAAGCACCTCTAGAATTTGATTGAAATGCTGTCAGCCTGTCCCATTAAAGTGAATGGGGCATTTGGCTCTCTGTCCACTCATGCAGTGTGCAGAGCAGAGTTCTGTGCTGTCACAAGATGTGACCGGTAAATCGTGTTCCTTTGGCTACTGTTCTTAAGTGTTCTGTTTAATGCTATTACAGTGAAGGTAATTGTGTTTGAGAGAGTTTTTCAGTGAAATCAAGGATTGTATCTTCAGGGCTGTGTAACTTGGGAGTGTATAGAGGAGCTGGTCACTTAAAATAGGCTGTGTTGAAGAATTTTAATTAAAAAAAACAACCAAACCAAATCCCCCTAAATGTGCACAAGCCATGGGGAAGTGGTATACATCCCTTTCTTAGCAAAGACAGCCTTTTTTACATAAATGATATAACTTACAGGTTATAAAAAACCTTAACAGGTTTTTATTCATGTAACCTCTGCAGTTGGCAGCCAGTTATCGACTACATTGACAGTAAATTTGAGGACTACCTGAATGCAGAATCTCGAGTGAACAGACGTCAGATGCCAGATAATAGAGTGCAGTGTTGTTTATACTTCATTGCTCCTTCAGGACATGGGTTTGTATTACTATATTTTGTCTTTTCTCTGTCTTTTGTCTCAGGTAATCATCCAGATTTGGCATTCTTAGTTATGTAGAGTTCCAGATAGGATTTTCATAATGGCCTGCAGAGCATGCTTAATTTCAAAGATGAGCTTACTTTGGCTAGTCAAGCATCAGCAAGCCATACAAGCAATAAGTTGGAACACCAGGAAACAGGATTGCACATTAATTACTTAACATGAAAAATAGTGTTAGAACAATTAAAACCATCTAGGTGTTCACAAGTGCTCTGCCTATTTGTAACCTATGTTTGGTTTTGTTCCTATTAGAAGGAGAAACTACACTGTGAGCCAGCAGGATTTTTCCTTTCCATTCTTCCTCTCTCCCTTTGACTAATGATAAGTTGAAGTTTCATACATCTTTATAAGCATGCATTAATTCACCTGGGGTGTAATTGTTTGTAAGTGACAATTCCAGTGTAGACATTCTGGATGTTTGTCCAATTATTATGCAGTCTTCCACCCCTGCTTAGCTTTTAACTTGATCAGACTTCTATCTAGTGGCAGAGAGGGAGAACTGCACTTCCAGGCTGTGTTAGACTGATTAGATCTGAAATTGGTTGTTCAGTGTTTTATCACTGAATTACAACTGATTGAATCTGTCAGATACTCATAAATTACACCTTCAACTTTGGAAAGAAATCTTGGGGTGAAGAGTTTTTCTTACGTAGCCTTGCCTTAATGAAATAGTTTCTGTTGTTGTAATTTAGCATGCATATTTGTACTGTCATTTGTGCTCAAAATGCTTTTCAGTTTTAATTCAAACACCCGAATCCTTTGCATACACTGTTTTACTAGTGTGCAAAATCAAAACACTACTTAAGTGAAGAGAAGATGATTCATTGCTCATTTTAATCAATCTCTTTTTGAGGTAGCTTTGAGATTCTTCAAAATAACATTAGTCTTCCCCCCACACACCCTCCTTTTATCTGTTAACAATTTGTAAACCAGTGGGAAGTACAAATTGTTTCTAGGGAACAATTAAGGCAATGCTTTGGATAAGTTTTGGTCACTAGATGTGTAAGGTTAAAAGCTGGAAAAGTATGTTCCTTGTACCGGTATTCTGTGTTACTTTGGGGCAGAGGAGGCATGTAAAGGTGTGCTAGGTTTCCTTAGTGTTTTTCCATTACCAGAGTAAATGCTTGGCTTGGTCATCTATTTCAAGAAATGAATGGTGCACAGAGAAAATTGGTGCTGCTCTTAGCATTCTTCTCATCTTTGAGATACTCTTATGTGAAGGGACATTGCTAACTTCCTACCTGGTTTTTGTGGTGATGCAGTCTTTGGTCATGTTTCCTGTGCAGACAGCAGCACATAGGAGCTGTCAAGTGTGAATTAAAACATTTGTAAGTGAACTTGCTTTCTGTTTGTTCTATGACTTTCATGCATTTGTAAAAGTCAGAGGGAAAGCAACATGAAGGTGAATGTGTAGCCAAACCAGTGCTCTTAATCTAGATGTGCATTAATATTTGTTGTTTAATGGAAACATGCTGAGAAACTCGGTGGCGGCCAGAAAATGTTGAAGTATGTGTTCTTTAGCTTGTTTTTATTCTTCTATGTATGGTTTGGAGGAGAAGCTAAATTTGAATAAGAAATGAATCTGGTTTTAATGTTCCTAATCCTAATTTCTTTTATATGAGAAATAATCCTGTTAAATCCTTTAAGTGAATCCTTTAAGCCTGACTAAACTTACTATAATTCTGAAGCATTAATGCATCAAAACCTCTGTGGCTTTGCTTTAGGAACCAGGAAGTACTGACCGCTTTGATGTACATTGATGGTTTTATATCCCCATAGGGTGGGTGTTTTAGTTGTCATCCACTTTAACAATAGTTTTTTTGTTCTATGGTGTGACTTAGAGATGAGATATTTCTACTTCATTTGTACACAGGCCAGTTTGCTGTCTTCTGCAACGTAATGTATAAAAATCTGAGCCCACTTTCAGGAAGAAGCATGCAAAGAAACATGACTTTCAGAAACTGAAACAGTGTCTGTGATCAGAGCATGATGCACAACTGTAAACTCTTACCAGCCAGGCTTCAAATGGGACTGTCTTCCACCTAATGATGTGAGCTTTACTACCTTTGCAGGGAGTTCTTATCACTTGCTTAAATGAGTGTCGTTTCAGCTAGCAGAAGTCTTGTGACTTATTAATATTAACGATGTATTCCTCTGGGATTATACAATGCTAGGGGATTTCCTATAGCAGTTGTAGGTAGCCTTTCGAATTTCATTCAAGCATCTATCACTCATAACTCAGTGTCTTAAAAGTAGTTGTCAGGACAAATCCCAACTCATTTGTACATTCTGGTTTCATGAACGTAAATTGCAAAGTTCTAATGCTGTCTTTCAGACTGAAACCTTTGGATATAGAGTTTATGAAGCGCCTGCATGAAAAAGTGAATATCATTCCACTTATTGCCAAAGCAGATACCCTTACACCTGAGGAATGCCAACAGTTTAAAAAACAGGTGAGTTGAAAGATTAATATTTACAGCATGGGATAATTTAGCAAGTTGATCCCTGTGGAAGTGGTGAGATTTAACTTCTTGCATGCAAAGTTTAAACCCTGCAGCAATGACTTGAGACAGCAAAGCAAAGTAATTTATATCTCTAGATTTAATTATATTTCTTGGTGAAATAATCTTGTTTCTATCCTCAGGGGAAGAGGTTTGAAGTGTAGTATGATTCTCGGCAAGTGAAATAATTCACTGTTGAGATAAAAATCAGGAAGGGAGGAAGGGAGCTGTCAAGATTTAGGTGTCTAACAGAGGTCGTGTGTTAAAGGAAAATAAAAAGGGTGGTTTTAACTGTATCATGATTTCATTGATTGTATTGTGGTATTCACTTTTGTGTTGATGTGCTGTATTTATTAAAGCTTCAGGTGATTAGGTGAAACTCAGTGTATCTGTTGTTGAATCTCAGGCAGTTGTAATGCATTTTAAAGGTGGTGAGATATTCTGACATTGATAAAACTGACGGATGTCTTTGTAGAATAAATTTAGTGTTAATGTCTCAAAGTGGTTTATGTTTTATTACAACTACATGATCAGAGTAGAACATTTATGCATTGATGTTTATAGTCTTAAGACTAAAGGCTCAGTCCAATCTTACAGTCCTGATACAAATCTTACAGTCTTGATTTAAGACTAAAAGTTAAAGGATGTTTTCTGCCTTGGAGGAACATAAGCAAGGTGCTCTGAAGTCTGTTTCAGTTGCATTACATGGGTTTTTTTGGTGTAAAGGGGGAAAAAAGATAGAATACAGAATAACTCTGAATTTATAAGCAGCTTTATCGATGAGTTGATGGGGGAGACTTTCCCAAATCAAACTTTGAAAACAAGCCCTTGCATGAACTGGAAACTTATACTTTTGTAAGATTGCAAACTCATGAAGCAGAAATACTCCCCAGAGCTCTGCAGTGCAGCTCTCAGCTCAATGGTCTAATTGTTTTCCATTCTCAAACTCTGGAGAACTCATCAGCTTGGCTTTAAAAAAAAGCCCTTGGACAAATGGATCCCCAAATCAGTACAGTCTCATTCTGGAGGATGCTGTCAGTTATTCTCACATTCTTATGGGTGCTTGCAAATATTTTTCAACACAGCTAACTGCTCAAGTCAGTCCATCAGTCACAAGCTTCTGTTACAATAGGCAGGAGATCCTGCTTCAAGTAACTGATGCTCAGGTGAGCTGGAAACAGAACAGAATAGGAGTGAGAGCAGTCACTAATGTGGGAACTCAAAGGGCTGAAGTATGCCTGCAGTTATCTATTCAAATTGGGGGGTTTTGAGGGATTCAGTTGCAAGACTAGTCTGAGGATTTAGGCTGTATGGGGTTAGTTTTTGCACAGGCAGGTTGGATTCTCAATAACGAAAATCTGTTTGTCCTGCTGTAGAAAACTGACATTCATTTTTGCTGCCGTATATCATGGACGGTGTTCTCTTAGCTCTGAGGCTCTGGCTCTGATCCTGTCTTCTACCTCAGGAGAGATGGTCACACTGAATCCTTTGGGGTCTGCTAATGATGCTACATATCTTACTTACAATCTTACATATCATGCAAAAGGAGGGAGAATCCGACTGCATCAAGAAATAGTGTTATTACAAAGTATGAATTTCTCAAATAACATTTTTGGTTTTAGATAATGAAAGAAATCCAAGAACACAAAATTAAAATATATGAATTCCCAGAAACGGATGATGAAGAAGAAAATAAGATTGTTAAAAAGATAAAGGTAAATCATTTTCTTTGGAAAAAAACGTGGAGGGGGTTGGGGAAGTGAGTGAAAAGCTACTTGTCCTTAATGAGGAGCCCACCAAAATGTTTAGAAGATACAGATCAGATGTAAAGCTGTTCTAAGAGTCAGTGTTCCTCAGCAGAGGCAATAAATGGCAATCCTTTAAGGGGTAAAGTTCACTGTGAGAGGGCTGGATCACATGTTCATTAATAAGCTCTTAAAAGGTCACTTTCTTTTTATTCCATCCCTATTTGACTTCTAGCCACCTACCACAGTTTGATTCTGAGCTTTGAAACAGACAAGGGCTGTCTTTCAGAGGTGTGCATGGCACAGAGTATGTGCATTACAGTTAATAGCTGTCTGACTAATTGATATCCTGAAGCCTTAATGGAGATGAATGACTGAAGAAAATCAAAAGGACTGTCAGGCTGTTGAAAGGGTTTTACTTTGTTTACTCGTGGTTTTGGGCTGTTCTTCTGTTGAGTCCATCTTGTATATGTTTCTTGAGCCTTGCTTCTGTTTGTTCAGTAGCTTTAACAGCCTGTAAGAGTTTTTAATTCTTTGTTACTGTGGGAATCACCAAAGATAGATAAACACAAACAGCACAAATGGGAGCGCTTCTGGGACTAAGCCCAAAAAGAAGAGCAGAATAAAAGCAAGGACAAAAGTCCAGAGTACATAGTGTTGTACATAGTTCCTTTCAGCTACTTGAAGCTGCCCTTGGCTCCTTTGTTGCTTCTTACACTGGAGTGATTTTTAGTTCAGCTAAAAACAAGAATTTGTAATTCTTTGCCAAACCTTTGAAAACGGGGAACAAGAGCCACTCAAAGTCCTTACAGCCAGTGGGAATATGAATTGATAAATAATTACTGTGCAGTTGAATAAATAGGAAATGGTTTTCCTGTTGCTTAGCTTACTAAGTAACAGTAATGTCTGTTTCTTAACTAGATTTACAGAATGCAACAGTATCAGGAATTTCAAATGGGGGGGTGTGTGTGTGTATGTATGTCATTAACCTAGGCAGAGGTCAGTAAACAGAACTGTTCTTGCATGTTGGTTAAGCTTCACTGCAGTGTTCTAGCACCAAACTATATGTGTCGAGTTTATCCATGGGCATGCTTTCAGTATCTTCTGGCAGTAGAAATGTTGATTTTTAAAGTAACGCTTTATCTTGTAGGACCGTTTACCTCTTGCTGTGGTAGGTAGTAACACAATCATTGAAGTCAATGGCAAGAGAGTCAGAGGAAGGCAGTACCCATGGGGTGTTGCAGAAGGTAAGGCTTCTATGATGCTTTTTCTTTATCCCTTTAAAACTTATTAGAATTGAGTCTGTATTTGAAATGTTCAAAATGCTTAATTTGAATGTACTTTGCTCTGGAAAGTTGCTGAATATATGTTTTGGTTATTCTGACAGTCTGGGAACAAGGTAAAGCTTCAGCAATGTGTTACTTTGCAAGCAGATTCCTTTTGAAGCCTCAGCAAGGAATTGTAAAGCCTGTAGTAACTTACTGCAGTTGATGAGGCTTATATTACACTATTTGCTAGCATTCTTCTAGTTGTCTTCATATAAAAGCTGTGTTTCTTAAATTCTTCTTTCTAGAATATTCACATTATAAACGTTAACTTGATCAGCTTGAATAGCATAAATTCAAAGTTTGTGGAAGAATTTGGGGATTTTTTTCTCTGAACTTCTGAATCTTAATTACTAGGATGTAGCAACAGGAAGATACCTGGGAATTAATTGAATACTTATTTTAAATTAAAACTTACTTAAAACTCAACTCCTGCTCTTGCTAGAGGCCTGACAATAACTGCATGTTCTTCTGGCAACCATCACTTGTGCTTTAATGCTGCTTGCTGATTTCAATTGGCACATGGCAGTAAACCTTTTTATCATCCTACCAAAGGATACACCATGCTGTATAGTGAAACAATCACTATTAAACTGGGGTTTTTTTCATGATCGTTAAACTACTTCTTTGCAGTATGCATGTATTTAAAAGAGAAGATTTTTTGTTTTCTGACAGTCTCTGCCTTCCAAGGGCACTGGAGTATAAATTTGATGCAGTGTAAAATAGACAAAAAGAAGCCCAGCTCAACCAACAAGCAGTGCATGGCCCAATGCTTTAAAGAGAAATGCTGTATCACTTTGAAGTGTGTGTCTGGCAGGAAATGAGGTTTGGCAGGAAGTAAGAACCAGCTGTGCCAGAAAGGATCAAGCTTTATTTAAGGCTCTTGTGTTGGCATTTTGGAGAGGTACAAAATGCTGCTGCTTTTCTTTATTTTAAAACAAACTTCACAAATGTTTCATGTTCATGCGATTGTACAACTTTTGGAAGTAGCCTAACTAAAAGGAACCTCTTGAGGTGCCTTTGAGTCTGTCAGCTAAGGACAGAATACTCAGAGATGCTGCTGCTTTGGCACTGTGACTTCATGTACTCTCTGAGCAGAGCTTACCAGCTTATGTAAAACCATGGGGTAAAATAATGCAGGAGCGCAGATGCAAGATGGACACACGAAGAGGCTGCATGCTTTATTTTTCTGTAGGATTCACTGAACTTACTTGGGTTATTTTAATTTCTTCATCCTGTTTTAATTCTTCCTTCCCATGAAAATGTCCATCTCTATTTCAGGGGCACATAGGAACCTGCCTCATGCCTTTCTTCTGTTTTTGCCAAGTGCTTTCTGTGTTGTCTTTGCATGCCAGAGGGGTGGCATTTTTCTTCAGAGTTGTTTCATTGTCTATCAGGGAAATGCCACTCAGCATCAGTCTCTTCTACAGCAATGGGTGATAGGCACAGTGGAATAAGTGGCATCTTATGACAGCTGCATCAAATGAAATATACAACCTTCCTGTACTTAAAGAACTAAATCCACTATTAAAATAAAAATGAAGACTTTTGAAACCCATTTGGCAGGGCAGGGAAAACAGATTGTGTTAAGCCTGTTGTCTGGAGGTTTGGATATAGCTGAATCTAGACTGGCAGCTTCAATTAGTGTCTGATCCTTCTACAACTGTGCTGGCAGGGACTCCAGAGGTCCTCCAAAGTTAGTTAAACAGTCAAAACCATGTCTGCAGCAGGTTATTCTGCGGCACTGACTTGTAGCTCAGTTTGCCAGTATGGCTTAGGGGAGCACTAGGAACTTTGCTGGTAGGATACATTGATTAAGTTATATTGTCAGTGCCCCCCTACAGTTAACATGCATCCTGTTTGAGTAAGGAAAGGCTAGAAGTAATCTGTTGTTGGAGTGAACATAGGTAGTGGGTGACATCTAAAATCTGTCTAAGGCTTGGTTGGCATCTCAACAAAACCTTACCTCTCTTTGCAGTTGAAAATGGTGAACACTGTGACTTCACAATTCTGAGGAACATGTTGATAAGGTAAGTAATGTAACAGGTAACACATTTTCTAGTATGTCTGATAGATTGGGAAGTCATATGTTGGAGGAAAAAAGGGTTTGAGCTGGTATTAACCCCCATATCTTATACTTTATCTCTTGTTTAACCACACATTTAGCATGTGGTGGTGGTAATGATTTTTTTTTAAAAAGCTCTCTTTACATTCTGAGTACATGCTGAAAATTGTAATGAACCACAGGAATCCCAATTTGCTAGAAACTAGCAAGTTTTGGCTTGTTTGTTATTGCCTGACATGCTTTGATGCACCTACTGCAGTAGTAATACGCAGTTTTTGTATCTGCTCTGCAAATCCTTGCAAGTTTCTCCACAGAACTCAATTTTTCCGAAGATTGGATCTGTAAGTGAATGTTTGAAATATTGCAAACTGGAGATAGTTCAGTGCAAAACTAATCTGGTGTTTCTGTGACTGTGTTGTCCTGACAGCTCCAAATGGCAGAATGACGACACTGTAGGAAATGGGACATTAATGGGGTGTATAATTGAATGAAGTCAATCTGCACATTGAACATGGACTGATGTTTTTCAGTGTATTTATGCACTAAGCTGATACAGTGACTCTTATTGACAGAACTCATATGCAGGACCTGAAGGATGTCACTAACAATGTACATTATGAGAACTACAGAAGCAGAAAACTGGCAGCTGTTACATACAATGGTGTTGACAACAACAAAAACAAAGGGCAGCTAACAAAGTAAGTTCTTGTGAAGGTTGTATTGCACTTGAACCTTTTTGCTCTGGTTTTTGGTCACTTGGTTGGTTTTGTGTATGTGTGGTCAGATTTTTCTACTATATTTTAGGGGGAAAGGGGGTGTTGTTTGTATTTCTCTTCCAGTCAGTTGCCTCTTCACTGTGTTGTGATCTGTTTTCAGACAGTATACTCCTGTTCAGACAGTATACTCCTGTTTCCTTATGGCTTTTTTTTCTTTCTGTTCACTAGCATTCACACTAGTTTAACTGAACATGTTAAATAACTGGGGTTTAGTTAGATTCAGTTCTAAAGAGAAGCCTTGTTCATGAGTCTTTCTGTTTTGGTTTATATACTGCTTTTGGGATTATTACTTTTTTTGGCACGAATGCTCAATAGTAAGTGTCAGGGATGATTTTGACAAGAATGGGTTAATATCTGTTTAGAAACTTGGAAAATTCAGACCTGCTACTGTCATCTTTGAAGTGCTGCCCCGGCTACTTCTATGGTTGCTTATCATGACAGGGAAATGATTACAACATCTTTATCTTTTGTGAGAGGAGAGTTGCAATGCAGAGAGTTCTCGGTTTGTTGCTTCTTTATTTTAACCCTAATATGTCATTTTAATTGCCTTTGACAGCAAGTTGTTTGCCATCCTGGTGAAGTTATTGGAAGATTTAAAAGTAGGCTCTACTGTGTTCTGCATTATATGTTGCTGCTTGAGAATAGCTACGCTTTTAAATTGAAGTACTTTTCCTGCTCTGCATGGATCAACTGTATCAACAATAATTAGTGATAGATTAATAATTAGTGGTACTCTTTTCTGAGTACAGATTTCCCAACCAGAATATTCTGTTCAGCTAACAATATGCCAGATTACAGCTGTTCTTCCTGAAAGAGATCCTTGGAAATAGATGGGAGCATCTGCTATTCCCATCCATATGACATCCACAAAGCCATTTGCTGTACAGGAGTGGCTATTCTACGTTGTCTTAATGCTTTGAAAGTGACTGTGAAGAAATGACTGAAGTGGACACAATTTAGTTTCATCCAGTGTGAGCCTACACAAGGCTTCCCTGCTGAGCATTGACAAGAAGTACAATAGTACTTGTCAGTTACATCAACTCCTCAGAAGTGTACTTAAACTTACATAAAGTTTGTAGTGAGGACAGGTGTTAAAAAGAATAGTTTTTATGTATGTATATCCATAATATAGAGGTTACTTCTCACTGTCATGTTTCTTGTCATCTTATTTTTAGTGGTAACACTTCGGCCATTTCTTCTTTTGTGCATGCTTAGTTTAGTGTTTACTGCAGCTACAAACTTAGTCCACGTAAGGATTAGTTATTCTGCGTTCAGCTTAAAAAGAGCAATGCAGTGATTTATTTTTTAATGACCTTTTATTCCCATATTGCAAACATAGCAAGATGCATTTCCATATAAATTTATACCAGAAAGTTTCAAAACTAGTTTCATGTCCTTCATTCTCTTTTCTTCCACCCAAACCTTCCATCGGTTGCTGAGAGCATTGCTGAGATTTCCTTTTTAGCTAGAATTTACACTAAAAGGGTCTGGAATTTCTCTTTCCTGAAGCATTCTCTGCCATCTCAGATCACTGTGCTGTCCCACCTCTATATTTCCAGGTAACTGTGCCTTTTGGAACACTATTTTCCATAAGAAATATGTTGCTCAGAACACTGCAGTGCTGAAGCTCAGAGGTGAATAAATACAACTGGAGCTTTTAGCTGCCAGCTCTCCTTTTTTTTTTTTTTTTTTTCCAGAGAAGAAATAAATGATCACAGCTTGTTTGATACAGCCACTTGAAAGATGGCCAAATCTATTGCAAACTTGGAAGAAATACTTTGAACCTTTTCCTTAAAGCTTGTTCCTCCAAACGTGGGGTGACTTGATAAGTAAATACATAAGATTGAACACATATACTGGTTATGACGCAGCTCAAGCTATTCTTGTCTTGTTACCTTATCCATATGTGGAGTTGCAGCAATTTTCTTGGCTTCAAGGCATTTTCGCAGTTCTGAATCTAGCATGGTTGAAGCAGCGCAGCAGGAATTTTCCTAACCACCATGTGTCTTCCTGGAAATTAACTGAAAGAGGGAAGAGCAAATATTAACTGTTTATCTGTACACCCCCATAGGAACTTTATGCTTGCCTGCTTTCCTTTTGTATGAAGTGTCTGTGTCTCAAAATGGACAATATTTGACTTGGCCTCTGGAAATTTGATTCTTTCAAAGGAGGCAGATCCTATATGAGAACAGAGACAGGCTCTGATGTTATCTGGTGGTATTACAAGCATTCTGCTAAACACAGATACAACCTCTGGCTCTGGAAACTCCTGAGCTGCTGTTCTTTTCTAAGCTGGAAGGGTAGATGTAAGAGGAGACGTACATGCAGTGGTTCTTGCACTTTGCCAGAAGCATCTCTTACTGGCAGCTGTTGGAGACTTGACCTTTTGTACCTTTAAAGCAGCTGTATTTTAACAATCTTTGCAAATCTTTGTTTTCATGCAACTGTTCACATATTTCTCTGCACAAAAATGCAAGCATGAAAACAACCAGAAGGATGTGCTACAGGGTTTGCTAGTACTGTGGAGATGAATTGAAGCAGGTTTTTTTCTGTCCAGTTGCTAATCTGCTCTCTGATTTGTCTCCTTTGATTTGGTGAAACTTGCAATTGTCTCTTCTACGAGTGACTTGTTAACCTAAGAGCAATCCACAGCAGGTATTTCCCATGATTATGTAACTTCTTCTGTATTTTAGGTTTAGTATCTGATTTCTTCAAATTTTCAACATCCAACCCATTAAGACAATAAAATGTCAAGGGTAACCTTCACATACATGGGTAACTTGACTCTTCAGACTAGGTGGTAATTGTAATTTCAGTATGTGTGTTACATGACGTGGGCAAATTGGCATTGCTCTGAAATGTAAATTTTTTAATTGTAGAAATCTTTTCTGTTTGCTGTATGAAGCTACATTCTTCAGTGAGCTTAAAAGGAAAACCTTATTTTATTGAAAGTCACATTGTACAATGTGAAGATGAGCCATATCCATCTACTAAGCTATTCAGTACCCTGTCACACAGGGTGACAAAATACACAATGTATAGAGCCTTCTTGTGTTGTTTAAGTTAAGCGGTTAGAAGGATGTTCAGGAGAAGCGAAGGCACCAGGGAGGCCTTAGAGCAGCTCCAGTGCCTAAAGGGACTACAGGAGAGCTGGAGAGGGACTTTGGACAAGGGCCTGTAGAGACAGGCCAAGGGGAATGGCTTTAACCTGCCAGAGGGGAGACTGAGATGAGCTCTCAGGCAGAAGCTCTTACCCGTGAGGGTGCTGAGGTGCTGGCACAGAGTGCCCAGAGAAGCTGTGGCTGCCCTATTCCTGGCAGTGTTCAAGGCCAGGTTGGACATAGGGGCTTGAAGCACCCTGCTGTAGTGGAAGGTGTGTCCCTGCCTGTGGCAGGAACTATTTGAGCTTTAAGGTCCCCTCCAACCAAACCAGTCTGGGATTCTGTGTTCTTTTGCCTACATTCTTAGCAAATTCTGTAAAATGGTTCTCATGTTAAGCCCATCTTACTATATGGGGATACTTGTGATCAGAATCTTCTTTTCAGGCTTCTCTTCTCTCCGCTTCCCTCCTCTCCCTTAACGTTTAATGAAATGCTAACATAAGGCATGCTCAGGTTAAGTATCATGGTCTAGGGAGGTGCCACTGCAGCCAAGCCTTCTGCAGACCTCTGCTGGCCATTGAAGCCCAGTGCTCTTTTTGTAGCACCAGAACATGCATGGGTTTTAGCACAATGTCCTATAGTAGGTTATAATATTTTAATATTATTATATTTAATATTATCATAATATTATATTTTGATGATCTCTTAAATGAACAGGTAAACCTCAATACAACATTGGTTTCCAAAAGCTTGTTTAGAGCAAGTGGTTGTTCATGTCACTAAAAGATTTAATATCATTTTAAAAGCATGTGTATTCTAGGGAAACTATTCCTGAAAGTACCTGCACATCAAGCCTGCATTAATACTTACATGGGGTAGTGATTTACTAACTGAATTTGAAATAAATATAACAAGCTTTAACTAACAATCTTTCCGTTTACTGTGGACAAATTGACTTTTGTGGGAGCACATAATTAGCTTTAGGAATCTATTACTAATGAATTTAGTTTGTAAAGTACTGCTTTTTGGTTTGTGGTTTGATTTAAGCCTGCTAAGCTAAGCCTCTGTATTTTTTGTTTTTTAGATTTGACACAGTTGAAGGCATGTAAGTGGTCATTTAAATTTTTCCAAAAACCTTAAAGAACAGATTTCTAAACACAGCAAAGGTTTCACTGTTTAATGCTTCAAATTTCAAACAGTTTCCTGTTACCCCAGCTCTTGGAATTGGTTTCCCCACCCCTTCACACCCCCGTAGCATAAAAGCTGTGCTAATGTAACCTTTAGGAATTTGTAAATAGTTTCAGTGACAAATCTCTCTGCAAAACCCCATCCTCTAGAAACTTTTTAGTTGAGCTTCATGACAAATTTGGTCAAATTTCAACAGTAAGTAGAAGTGCATAATTGATGAAATACCCCCAGTTTCTCCATAGCTCCATCACCCTTATATAGATGCTTATAAAGAATTAGTGGAATTTTCCTTCTTATCTGTAAATGTACAACTGTTCGTTGTATTGCGGAGTTAGTTATTTTAACCTTTTCTGACCATGCTTTTATCTTATTGCTGGTTTGCAGAGGTTCCGCTTTGCACATATCTAGAGTAACATTTAATTTCTGCAGGTTAACTTGGCTGTTTTAACATGCATCATGTTATATCAGGTAGAAGGTTTACATCTTTGGGTTTTTTCCTTCAGCTCTTCTTGTTCAAATCCCGTGTGATATTTATTCTGAAGTACAGGATGGTGTGCTTTTACCCACATCACATACATAAGACCTAGCAAAACCCAGTTGTGACCTATGTTGTAGAACTCTCAGCTGTAAACGCTTGCTTTTTACTCAGGTTTTCTGTGCAGACAGAATTTTACCACTTGGTCAAATACAGCTCAACAAGGCTGAGAGAGTTGGGATTGTTCAGCCTGGGGAGGAGGAGACTTCAGGGAGACTATATTGTGGCCTTTCAGAACTTAAAAGGGGCCTATAAGAAAGATGGGGAGAGACTTTTTAGCAGGACCTGTTGTGACAGGGTAATAGTTTTAAACTAAAAGAGGGGAGATTCAGACTGGATGTAATGGAGAACTTTTTTACAATGAAGGGGTAGAGCACTGGCACCTCAGAGAGGTGGTGGATGCCCCATCCCTGGAGACATTCAAGGCCAGGCTGGATATGGTTCTGGGCAACCTGATCTAGATGAAGATGTCCCTCCTCATTGCAGGGGAGTTGGGCGAGATGACCTTTGAAGCTCCCTTCCAACCCAAACTGTTCTGTGATTCTGTGACGTCCCTGTTAGATTCTTAGGTTGCCAGTAGAAGGACATTTATGGTCTTCAAATTCTGTAGGAACTGTAGCAACGATTCCTCAGTATTCAGGTCTACTTCCTAGGTTAATTTTTGAAGAGCAGATGCATTTGAGGACTTTACACTTCTGAAAGGTAACAAGAAAATAGCCTTGTTTTGACAGCTGGTCAGCTTCCACATACTGCTACTCACCACTTCTTTCATTGCTTCTTATTTTCATGTGGTATTGTACTTCACCTGTGTTTAACCATTTGTTTTGGTTCCTTCTTGCCCCCCACCGGTTGTCACCTTAAAAGAACTAGTACTGGAGGAAAAAGTTCATATGGCCTCGAGTTTGTATAGTGTTGGTTACTTTTACATGTGGATAGTTAGTGAAAATGGGCAAGCAGGAAGGATAAAATGAGACATTAACAGTCAACCAGGCGTTGACCATGTTTTTGATATATAACCTGCTTTCCTTTAAGGATGAATGGCAAAGTCTGAATCAAAGTAGATGCTGTTAATTATGTTTCAGTCATCACTGAAAGTTAAGTCAATTCCTTTCTCTTTTTAGAATACTCTCTCTACATGATTTGAATCAGAACAGTTTGGGGTTTGGTTGTGGGGGAGTTTTTTTGCTTTTCTTTTTTTTTGCTTGTTTTGATCAGGTATTTTAAAGAAATTAAAATGAAAATACTATTTTTTGATAGGGTTTAGGTTTTAGATTTTTCTGGTCTGACTTTTGCATACATTCCAGTAGATAACCTCTGATGGTTGATTGTAACACTTCCAAACGCATTCAGTTCTTTTTCTGTTTCATTTTAAGCCACGCATATTCAAAACTGCAACAAGAAGCCAGTGATTTGTTTTGATGCAGTGTAAAATAGACAAAAAGAAGCCCAAAAAATTCTTATAAGGCTATGTAGCAATCATCACTGGATTAAAGTCATCCTTTTCTATTGGACATTTAATATGAAACTTGCTATTTAAAACCTGTAGCACCATCATGTGGATTAGAGGGCTTATACAGCTTTAAGAATCCAGTGAAATCCAGGAAAGCAGTTACTATAATGTAAATAGAGAAAATAATAAATAATGAACATTATTTTTATAGGATAAGTTTATTAATAGCTTTCTAGAGGGAAGTCTTCCATCTAACACTCTCATGAATTACTGATGTTCAGTTGCCCAAAGTTGCTATCACTTCAAAAGTATGACCACAGCACAGTGTAATGTGCAACTTACTCTTGGGCTCACTTTTAACAGTGAAGATTTAGGGAGGAAATGGATCTTTTGTTTGCAGTGCTCTTTAAATTTTGATTATGTTCATTAATTTTTGTATTTATTTGAACTGGAAGGAAAAAAATGCCTTAAGATCACTTGGAACATCTTAATTCTGGGGGGTTGTAAGTTTGATTTCCTTTCTTCCCTTGACCAGGTTCTACTGAAGACAGAAAGTCAGGAGTTTATGAGCCTAAATGTAATGTAAAAGAATTGTGGGGGAGGAAAAGATACTGTATGAAATGTCTTTTTGAGGAAAGCTTAACTGAACAGTTAATATAATAACGCAAGTTGAGTTGAAGTTAGCAGTGCATACAGTAGTGTTAATTACCTTAATGCTTCAGTGTCTTGATCTTGTTTTTTACAGATGCCCTAATGTAACAGACACAAAAAAAGGTGGTCCTTATCTAACTTGTTCTTCTGGATTTATGGCAGGAGCCCATTGGCACAGATGGAGGAGGAAAGGAGGGAGCATGTAGCCAAGATGAAAAAAATGGAAATGGAGATGGAGCAGGTGTTTGATATGAAAGTCAAAGAAAAAGTTCAGAAACTGAAGGACTCTGAGGCTGAGGTAATGAAAATGTCTTAAACCCCCGTATGCTGAGGCTGAACAAATGTAGGGATGGATCTCTCTGCCAAGACTTTACAACGTAGCATCTGTCTAGGAATTGATTCCATGCTTAGGTTCTGGGATTAAAGACAGCTCAGTTATTCTCTGTCAGCTTGCTGTCATTGCTGAAACGGTATAAACCCAAACTTAAAATGTAATTTTCATGTTCACATGCATTGCTTTTTATTTTCACAGTCACGGTATGACAAAATACTCCTTAATTTTCTTTTTATGCCTGTTTTCTTCCATGTGCTTTAAAATGTCCTTGGCAGTTTCATGGTTTACGTAAGCCAATGTAGTAATGAGAATTTGCTTTGCATGTTAAGAAAGCATGTCAGGAATTTGATAAGATGTCGATAAGAGATCATCTACATGAGAGTTTCTAGGTTAAGAAAGAGAGATGTTACTGTCAGTGTTTTGGTGTCCCTTGAACATACGTTTATATTACATTAATAAAATATTTCCTATTTTAATTCCTGTCATCTCCAGGGGAAGTCCTCATGGTGAAACTGGTTTTTATGTGCTTCAAGCAGCTCATGTTAAAGACATTATAAAATTACATTTCAGTAGAAAATGAATTCTGAGTTTTGGGAGGGCAGCTTCTCATAAGAAACCAAAGAGAGAAGTTCCTAAAGAAAGTTTGGCTCCAAATTTGGGGGGAAGTGAGGAAACTTGGAGAGTTAGTTGAAACACTTGGCAGCCTACGCACTCTAAGGAGCCAAGGCATACGGGATCAGAGGAAAAAGTCAATCTAGGTGATTTAGTTGGGTTTTTTTCTTTTGGAGAAGTAAATAGATAAGGACACTCCTGAGCAAATTGAGGATTTTAAATCTTGATGCTTTATCTGGATCACAGTGTTTAATTAGTCCCTTGATATATCCTTCCTCAATTTCTGTCTTGAACCTTTATGAACTCATTTATACTTCTGGCCTCCACACTCTTCATTACATGAAAACCAAACATGCATAAATCTATCCTTTTGGTTTTCATGTTACTGCCTCATCTGTAAAGGGCAATATGTTTAGAAGGGTTTGTGTAAGACAGGGGCTTTAAAGAGAGTAAGGAAAGAGGGAGTTTGATTTCATTCAGAACCATGTTAGACCACACAGAAGGTATCACTTTTCCTGACCGAGTATCCGTTCTCATATAGAACACATTTGGTTGTCAGTCTGTCCTGTCAACTTGCAGGAGAGACTTCTACTTTTCTAGCAGTGCAGGCAGTTCACTACAATAATACTAATAATGATTCATTTAATTAATGAATAAATTAACCCACTTCATAATAATGTCTTCCCAAGTAGCTCTGTAACTCTATAGGATGAAACCACTGTCTGTTTTTTTTTTTTTTACCCCAGGTAGTCAGAGGTGCTGCTGATTTATGCATTACTGATACTTGGATGCTCTGCAACTTGCTTCTTACCAGTTGCATCAAATACCACAGTGTTCTTGAATGTCCTTTTGCTTGCCACATGTAGCTGCTTGCAACTCCTGCTTGTAACTTGGGCAGCATTTGGGGTGTTTTCTGTTACCTGTAAAGAGAGGCTATGGGATTTGCACCCCTTTGGTTTCTGCTGTTGACAGTATCTGAAACCTTAGAGGTTTTGGTCTAAGAGTTACTTTCTCTGAAGAGAAGATACACTACTGTATTTTCTTGCATTGGTATAGCTGTTTGTTGCTCCAGCTCCAAAAGCTGCTGTTTTCTGTACTTGCTGACGCTGTTCATGACTTTCTGTATAGCTGCAACGACGCCATGAGCAAATGAAAAAGAATTTGGAGGCACAACACAAAGAGTTAGAGGAGAAGCGTCGCCAGTTTGAGGACGAGAAAGCCAACTGGGAAGCTCAACAACGTATTTTGGAGCAACAGAATTCTTCCAGGTAATTCTTCTGTTCTATGACTGCTCTTGTCAGTAGATGTTCTGTCTGAAAGGCAGTTTCTTTGGCAGTCATGGTCAAAGGTGGTTAGAAGTGTCACTGAAGAGCCAAGAAAAATCTTGAGCTGCTTTTAGTTACAGATGAGCATATATCATCAGTTGGGATAATGATTAGCTTTGCAGATTTCAACCTGCAAAAACACTGTATCCATACAGAGCTAGATCTCTCTAAAAAAATGAAGTTTGTATTTGAAAGCTGGATTGAATCAGACTTCTGAGGGATAAAGAGCTAAAGCTTTGAGGGTGAAAGCGTTTAATTCTCCTAGTCCTTGGAAGGGAAAATCTAGAAAGAAATGCATTGCTTGACTTCACGTTACATGCACATCTACTGTCTACATAATAAGCTTCATGCATTCATTGCAACCAGTAAAGCTTTATAAAATGCCTATTTTAAAAGGTGTCAATTAGTATTTAAAAAAATCAGTGCCTGCATGCATTATTTAACAAACTTTTGTTTTTATGTATCCTTCTAGAACCTTGGAAAAGAATAAGAAGAAAGGGAAGATATTTTAAATGCATCATTGTGACCACCAGTTACATATTAGTTGCCAATATGCCAGCCTGGACATCAGTGTTTATTGGATCCGTTTGACCAATTTTGCACCAGTTGTATCCATCGTAATGGATTTAACAGCATGACAAATTCTTGTTAATTTTGATGGAGAATGAGATGCCTTGAATTGTCTGGGGTGTTTGTTGTGTACTTGGAAACATAAGAGCTCTAAGTACCTTCTTTTTGTCTTTTCTTTTTTTTTTTTTTTTTTTTTTTTTTAAGAAACGTCATTTTAATGCAAAATTGTACATTTTACTGTTGTACAATCGTGTTCTGGTGGTTTGACAGTTTACAGGATATTAAAAACTACAAGGACTCGAGACGGTTTTTAGTGAGGATAAATTGCCATAGTATGATGCATACGATGCTTCTGTACTATTATAATCCAAGAATTCCATTCAGTGCAGCATATACCATAATGTAATTTAGTCTAATACAGTTGACCCTATTTTTTGACACTTCCATTGTTTAAAAGTACACATGGAAAAAACGGAAGTTGTAGGCTTACAGTGCACCTAAGCTTTTTATAACAACCCTTTTACGTTTTGGATTCTTTAAATATATGCTATTCTCATTTAGTAACTTCTTTAGCCAGAAGGATCTCATTACTGCTTCATTTTTTGTAATAACATTTAATTTAGATATTTTTCCATATATTGGCCCTCCTAAATAGAATATAGCCTCTTTCATATGGTAGGAACCAGTGAGTAAAACTTTTCCTTTAACTCCCTTTTTACATTTTATGGTAAGTAGCAGAAAAATGCATTTATAGGTCATTTCTAGGCAAAATTGTGGAGTTAACTACCAACCTGTTTCTACCTGTGTGCAGTCTTTCTTTCTTTTACTAGAAATGGGAATATGGCCTCAAGAAAAACATCACCATTTCGCATTTAGCTGTATTCATATACTGCATTTCTGTATTTTTGTTTGTATTGTAAAAAGTCCCATAATAAACAATGTTGTGATGTATAACACGCTGCTGTGTCAGGAATTGTAAAGCCACATACTTCTCTGTTTGAACTTCTTCTCTTGTATCCGGACTGGGTTGACCTGTGTCTTGGATTTGGAACTGATTTAAGACAGAGAAAATACCTGGGCGTTGGGGAATTGTTGCGAAAAGCAGTTTCAGTGTGCTTGGAATTGGCAAAACAAGACTCTGTCGTGCCCAGCAGAGGGCACCAAGCCTCCATACAGGCTCTGCTGCCTCCCACCAGCTCGCTATTCACACCATCTCTTACTCCAAGAGCAGGCTTTTGTGTGTAGCTAGCGAGGCTGCTTGATGCTGCTTGATAACAACACATAGAATTGCAGTCTGAAGCAATGGGCAGCAGAGCATCTAAGCAATACTGGACCAGTGTAGGACAAGCAAAAGTCTCTTAAGCACCTGGAGGTGCGCAGCACTGAGCTGTTTAAACCCCAAGATGAATCTTAGAAGCACAGACTGGTTTGGTTGGAAATAACCAAAACAAAGAGAAGTACCTGAAGGAGACTGCAAATGCTGTGGCTGTCCCATCCCTGGCAGTGTTCAAGGCCAGGTTGGATGGGGCTTGGAGCAACCTGCTCTAGTGGAAGGGGTCCCTGCCTGTGGCAGGGAGTTGGAACTGGATGAGCTTTAAGGTCCCTTCCAACACAAACCAGTCTGTGATAATTCCCAGAGTAATCAAAAGGGGAAATTTTTAATTGTAGGAGGATTGTTTTTGTCTTCATCAATGCAAGAAAGCCCTCAAGATGATTTAGATGTAAATGGCTTGAAATTGTTTAAAAATAATGCTTTTAAAGGTTTCGATACAAATAAATCATTATGGAGATGGAGAATTGAGCTGGATTACCAGTTCATGCTTCGGAAAGAAAGGAAAGTGCAGCTGAACTTGTGGAGCAAAGCAGTATAGTAAGGGTTCCTCTTTCTGCAGTGCTGTCAAACTTCATTTAGCTATGGGCACAGAGGGCAGGCCATGTTAGGCGCTCAAGGTAAGGATGTGCTTTCCCTGCAGGCTGGCTGGTGAGCCTGCTCTTGCATCCAGTTTTTGGGTTTCCTGCCAGCTTCACCTCAGTGTTCACAAGCCTCTCTTCCTGCAGTTTACATTTATTCACTGCCAACATCTCCATGTCCCAACCTTACACTGTTTAAGGCTCAGCAGGGACGAATTATTCCCTTCACAATCTGCTTCATCCCATGATGCATATCCCATATCCTGTTCTGTTCCCGTATCCTGGTGGGCTTGGTGACCAACCATCACAACAGCCTGCCCCTGAAACCAGGATCTGTGGTGTTGCTCTTTCCAAAATGCCTTCTTGCCTGTCCCAGCACTATCGGGAATGGAGCACTTCTTAAGCTTTGTCCTGAGGTGCAGTTTTGCCCTCCTGTTACACGTGGTTACTTCTCCCAGGAACTACTCAGCCATTGCTCTTGGCAGCCTCCTTTGCTTCTAATCACAAATGTTCATCTATAGGAATGTGCTGTATCCTGGTGAAAATGGTAGAGGCCTTCAAAGGGCTATAACCACCCGCTGATACTGGAACAAAGCCCCTTTCCCATCACCTTGTCCTGTTAATACAGGTTATTGTCCATCTCTGGCTATGGACAGCAGTGAGGAAGCTCAGTAAGCAGAGGGATGTTCCCTCCCTTTGCTCACCAGGATATACAGGTGTGAGAACAGATAGTTTGGTCCATTCAGCAAGTATCCACAGCTGCCTGGAGCCATCCCTGTGTGAGCAGGAGGGGATGCAGGAGGGTGCCTATATGACGGGGGAGAACCTGCAAGCGTGCTGGGATTCCTGGTGCAAATAATCCCTGAGTGCTGCACCCTGTTCCCTTCTAATGAGCCTTGTAAAGTGGCCTGACTGAGGGAACACATTCTTGAGCAATGGCATGAGAAGACACTGGTGACTGACACAGGAAAAGGCAGCTCTGGTTCTCTTTCTGTAATACATCACCCCTGTGCTGTCACCCAGAGAGGTCTTGAAGGCAGCCAAGATGCTTGCTTTGTGCAGCAGAGGCAGGTTTTGATGAAGGTGGCCGTCATTCAGCTTGCCCTGGCACAGCTGCACCTCATCACTCAAGATAAAACTTGGGGCTTTGTTTTAATAAGAGAATATTATTCCTCTGGCTTCTCCCGCCTTCCTCCCTTAGTCTGCTGGCCAGAATTCTCATGGAAGCCAATGAAAGGAAATGGAAAATGCAGTCATGTCCAGTGACCAGCACAGGTTTTTGTAGCTTGCCAAGATGACCGAGAGGTGAAAGGAATCCTTTTTCTGCTCTCAAGAACTTCTCATTTAGATACCTTTGGAATAATTCACTCTTCTACTTTGGGAGCAGCTTATTCTCTTGTTGCCAGACTTGCCTCATCCACATGGTTCTCCTAGGGCAGGTGCCATGGGGAAGTTTTGAAGTTGGGGGAAGTTTGAAGTCTGCTGATCTGAAATTTGCTAATTCCTGAGGGGAGGGTGTTAAACTTCAGGAATAAATGGATTTCGCCCTCTTCTTTCCAGCCAGACCCTGCTCTGTGGGCTTCAGCAGCGCGAGAACGCCAGCACAACGCTGGCTGCTCCCTAAGAGCTAGGGCTTTACTTTGAACATGCCAAATCTGAGAGCTGTGCTGACACCATTCAGGCTTTCGCCTGGCTGGAAAAGGCCTCTGAGAGCTTGGGAAAGCCACCTAAATTGTAGTTTTCTTTAGTTTTCCAGCTGGAAAAGAGATTCTGGTCTCCCTGGAGAGGTAAAATTCTCTTTGAGCTTCTTAGAGTTCTTTATCCATCATTTTAGAAGTCCTTTCTGTCTTTTGGGTGCCCAGGATTGGGGAGCCACAATCCTCATCATCCCCCAAGATTTGCACCATCTACTAAAAGGTACCAGGCAAAAAGTGGCAGCTGAGAGCGCTTCCTTGCTCCTCCAAAGTCTCTGCAGGTGGTGGTTGGTTGTTTGCAGGTTGTTGCACCTGATTTGCAAACCTGATTACGGTGAAGAAACCACAAAGGACCCAAACGCCGGGGGAATAACGTGTGCCCCTATTTAAGCTGCAGGTGGCAACATCCTCTGCCTGGTGAGATTCAATTTACTGGTTCAGGAATGGTTTGCTCTTCCTTCTTTTGATCTGGACAAATCTCAGGCTGTGTTTGCAGCCTCTGCGTTTCCCAGGAGCAACTTGCTGGTGCCTTCAGAAGAAAGACTTCTGAAGCACGGCGGGGAAGCATCTTGTATTTAGTGCTCTGATTCCTGTTTAAAGGTGGGTTTTATCACCTTGGTCTAATGGCTTTGACTGAGCATCACCTGAGGTGTGTTGGTGGTGTGTGAAGGGTGCAGGAATCCAAGTGCACTGACGGGTGCTTTCCCTGTGTGGTCTGGGGAAGATGCGGGGGAGGGAAAAAAGCTTTCCCTGGATACAAGGATGTGGCTGGGTGTACTCTGGGTTTTGTTGCTCTGGCAAGCAAGGAGATAATGAGGCAACGCCACATTTGGGATGCATCACATGTCAAGCTGGGCATTCATCCCGGATGAATTTTTAAAGCATGATTCCATGTGTCTTGCTCATACTGCCTGTAACGGTCGAGTTTCTTGCTTAAAGGGTGTCGCTGCTGCTGTTCTTTCTGTCTCCCACTGCTAAATCTCAGCATCCTCCTGAAGTCTTGTGTGAGCCTTAGTTGGCCACAAGCAAATCACTTTTGGGGGTTGGAAGCAGGTGATATTTAAGGTCCCTTCTGACCCAAACCATTCTGTGATTCTATGAAATCTGAATTCAGGCTCTAACTTGAAATCGCACCTTGTTGATATCACAGTGGTCAGACCAGAGACGCGCTGGCTCCAGACATGGCTCTCTGGCCTTATCGCCATCCTGGGGACCACAAACTGAGTAGTCCACAGCGATGGCTTGGGTACCTTTTAATCTCATTGGCTCTGTTGAACCACTTCACTGGCTGCTTCTGTGTGCTTCATCCACCGCACTGCTCAGCCTCAGACTGCTGTGATGAGGAAGGACATTTGGGTCTTATCCCAGAAGGGGGGAAGCTAAAGCTAATTTCCAGATGAGAGCTGCTTGAAGAAGCCTAAAATGAAGTCACTTCTGGCATGGGAGGATAGAGGGTACAGACAGAGTGGTTTAATGGTGTAATTTCTAGCTAGTCAAAGAGAACACCAGCTAAATTCCACTATGTGCTGCCTTTAGCTTACATCTATTGTTCTTCTGACACATATTCAGCCTCTACTGTCCAGCTCTTCTGTGCCTCTGGCTAGGAAAAGTGAAAGGGTTGTGGGTATAGAGCATGAGGCAGCTGGTGATGCCAAAAATGCAGTGATTTTAAACAAACAAAACCCCCTAAAGCTCCAAATCCCCTTCTGACTGCAGTGCGATTCCGTCTGGCACTTCCAGGTTTCCAGCCTGTGAGTAGCTGCTGGTGGTGAGGAAGATGAACTGCTGCCTGGAATGGTGCGATATCTACCCAGTGAGGATGAGCTCTGAAAAAGCTACAAAAGGAACAAGAATACGTTCCATTGAAAATGTGATGTAACATCATCTTGTTGAGAGCACCGAAATATTCCTGTCCATGAAGGCAGATGGTCAGCAGTAGATGCTTGAGAGCCTAGGGGGGTTAATTTGGTAATGGTGAGGAGGCCAGTGCACTTAAGTCACAAAGTGATTGGATCAGGCACCACCTGACAGTGCTGCTGGGCACTTAGAATCAGTAAAAGCCATGCAGAAAACATAACTGGTGGCTGAGGGACCGGGGGGGTTCAGTCTGGAGAAGAGAAGGCTCAGGGGGGACCTGATCGCTCCCTACAACTGCTTGAGAGGAGGATGGAGCCAGGAGGGGGCTTCGCTCTTCTCCCAAGGAACAAGACAAGAGGAAATGGCCTCAAGCTGCACCTGGGGAGGGTTAGGCTGGAGATAGGAACAGTTCCTTCCCCAAAGGGTGCTCAGGCATTGGAACTGCTGCCCAGGGCAGGGCTGGAGTCACTGTCCCTGCGAGTGTTCACACACCGCGGAGATGAGGCCTCTGTGCCATGGGTTAGTGGTGTCCTTGGCAGTGCTGGGGAATGGCTGGACCGGATGAGCTTAAAGGGCTTTTCCAACCGAGTTGATTCTGTGACTTACAAAGGTATCTCGCAGCTGAGAAACAAGGATTTCCAACACTGCTCGAAGCACTCAGGAACACCAACATCCTGTGTTTACTCGTGAGCTTTTGTGGAGATGCTGCGTGTTTATATACAGGATATAAAAAGCTGTCCTTGGCTTTGCTCAGCAGATGGGAATGCCCCTCAGCAGCTGGTGGCACCCTGGCTATGGCCTCACCGTCACAAAGCCTGGTTTCCTGAATTCCTGGGTAGCTTTGCAGCCTTTGTAGGGAATCGCCTCATTCCTGGCAGTGTCTCCCAGCTGCCTGGGAAGGTTTGCTGCTGTTGGCTGCTGCAATTCCTGCCGTGCTGCCACAGCACCTCATGGGGACCGACCCAGCAGCCTGATACAGTCTGAGTTACTGCCTGGGCTTACACCACCACACAGAGGAGCAGGGGATGGGTGACCACAGCCCCTTGGCTGCAGGGAGAGCAGAACATGTTCACACCCTGCAGCACCAGTGAGCCACATCCCAAGGTATTTGCATCACAGTGGATCTTGTGCTTAATTCTGAAGGAACGGCAGATGTTACGGCTCCACAGACCTAACCCTGGGGACCGGTGCCTGCCATCCCTGCTGCACGTCCTGGTGTTCTGAAGCAGTCAAGAGGCAGGAGCCATCACCCTGGCTTCAGGCCTCTGCAGAGCACCTTGTCTATTGCGTCTATATGGGGCAGCAGTGCCCAAACTCATAGCCAGCAGCATCCCTGGTGGTGTCATCTGTGCTTCAGCCCCGCTGAGTGCCAGGGGCTGGGCACATGCTCTGGACTTCCCCGTTCTGACATGGGAGGATGCGTGCTGGGTTTTCATTGAGGGCTGCTTTCCCACCGGGGGCATTTCTATCGGGGATATTCACTCCCTACTGGGTCAAGCAGAGTGCTTCGAGCAGCCCTCACTGATGTCCTGGAAATAAAGATATCTTCATGTATATATCACAAAGACTGAAAAGGTCCTTGTTTTCCAGCCCATGCACCAAGCACCATCCTTCCTATCGTGGCCTCCTGCCATTTGCCTTTGTCCACAGGAGAGTCAGGCGGTTGAGTCCTCCTTAGGACTGTCCTTTTGTCACAGCAGAGTTTGGTCTCCCTGGACCCCAGAGGCTTTCACATGCCTTGGGTTTATTCTGATGCCTCTCAAGAAAGCTGATGCACTATAGCCCCCTGCTCCCCTGCGTGTGGGTCTGGTGGACTTCCAGACCTGGGCAAGCTCCCATCCAAGGTGGCTGAGATGCCCATCATGGGATGGGGAGCAGAGAGCGCCTCAACTCTGCTCTCTGCTTAGACACCATGTCTCTCAGCTCTGCTTGCCCTTGTTACTTTAACTAGCACACAGGGATGGGGGAGCCAAATCACTGTCAGTATCTCTATCTACAAGCCATGCAGTGTCAGCAGCTCCCTGGGAACAGCTGTTGTGGGAAGGCATCCATTCCAGGGAGCCACTCTCACAAGCCCGGCAGATGGGAAATCACAGGAAGGAATGGTAAGCTGGGAGCCAGCACCCTTCCTGTCTAATTATAGCAGCAGCCAGTGGTGTTTACAGGAGTTTCTTCTTCCTGTGTGTTCCTGTTGGCTTCCTTCTCGGTGATGTTTCCCCTGGGGTCAGTGTGGCCTGCTTGTCCAGGAACCATGAACAAGCTCTTGCCTTGCTGCAGGGAGGTGCGGGATGAGGGGCTCTGGTGCGGTCGCTGATGTGGGATGTTTTGGGTGCCCACGCGTAGCCTGAAGGACTTAATCCTCAGTGAGGCTCATCACGGCATTCCTCAAAGCAGACCTCAGCTCAGAGCTCAGGCTGTCTCCTGGCATTGTACATGTCCCCAGATCTCCATCCCCACCTGCCTGCAAGAGGCAGTGAGCAGAAGCTGTTGGCAGGAGTTGCTGGTGTGCTGGCCTCAGTCACCAGCGGCAGGCAGCAGCAGCAGATGCTCCATGAGGATGCTCTATCTGGGCACAAGTGGAAAAGCAATCACAGTTTGTGCTGGGAGGCTCCCATGCTGCCTCAGACCATTTAAAGGCACAACCTGTTTAAGGAGCTCAGTGCTCAGCACTGGGAAAGGGGTGGCATTCCCAAGTCTTATACATCACCTTTCCTGATGGGAGTGGGGCAGGGACTCTTCAGGCATGAGAGCTGGCAGGGAGCAAACCAAGCAGAGCCCCACTTTGCCCTGTGACAGGATGATGCAAGGAGAAACCCAACCCAACCCCATCCCATCCCTCGGAGGCCAGGGACTTCCCCTGGTGCTTTCTGGCTCCACATATCCCGTCCTGCCACAGAGACCCCCACACCTTTCTGGTGTGGTAATTGTGAATCACTGCTGACCTCTATTAGCTGGGACTTAATCCCCAGCAGCTGGCAGTTCTGGGGCCTGGTTAAACAGGGATCTGAAGCCCTCTCCCAGTTAAGGGGCAGAGTTAGGGGCTGTTTCAGTGCTGCGGTACTGGGGATCTCAGAGGAGGTATTTCAGCCTCCTAGCTCAGGGATGGCAGGTAAGTCACGCTGCAGGAACTGCAGGTGGGTGAGAAAAGGAAGGATTTAGAGCAATGTTGCTTCTCATATTCTCTATGGATTAAACCCAAAAATGTGAGATGCTGATATTCTTGTTTTAAATGCTTCTTTGTGAAAGGTTTGGGATCTAAGCTGTTGTGTTAACGCTCCTTGTGCAGCATGTGTTACCCCCTAAAGTGCATGGGGATATTTGGGATTTATCTGAGACCTAAGGTGAGAGACTGGGCAAAGCATCTTTATCCATGAGGTGAAAATACTGCCAGCTAGAGCAGGAGTGTTCACTATTTATGGGCATGTGAATGATTGCTGATGCTGAGCACTATTGCTACTTCCCAGATGCACTTGGGGGTTGTTAGCCCTGCAATGGAAACCAAAACACAAGCAGGTTATGGGGCTTGGTGGTGGAAGGAAGAGATGAGGTCTAAGGTTTCAAATCCCCCCATGCTGTGGGGCAGCTGCCGTGCAGCTCCATGCCTGGCTCCTGGGGAGCTGAAGGGGCTGTCTGGGCAGCTGCTGGTGTGGAGGGATGGTGTGATGAGGTGCTCTGTGGCTCGCCAGGAAACCATTTCAGACCGATGTGGGGTCACAATCCCCTGCCTGTGGGAGGAGCTGTGAGCAGGAGATCAGAGCACAGCCCTTGGGGATGGATGGGAGGTTTCTCCCAGGGGCAGACCCCTTGTAGCAGCAAAGTGCGGCTGGAGGAGTGTTTGGAGAGGGTTTGGCAGGGCTCCGGAGCAAGGGGTGCGTGAGAAGCCATGTACCTGTGCGTACAGCTCTGCGCAGCTGATCCCGGGGAGCCGCTGGTTCATCTGCTCTGATGACCTGGCCCATCTGGTTCATGTCGCTGTGCGACCTCCCGGTGGCTTTCTGTCCTCTGGAGCCTTCTCTCCTTTTCCCCTTCCCTTCCTCATCCCATAAAGCAGTAAAGCACCAGTTCTCAGCGTAGCGGTTTGAACGGTGAAAGGTGGGGGGGGTTCCTAGGTGGGATTTTGGGTTGAAATCATCTGTGCTCCTTGTCTCTTATCTCTGGGAAGTTTGTATGGGGAAGGCATGGTCATGTCTTTGTGCCATGAATTAGGTGACTTGTGTAAATCACAGGGTATGCCTGCAGTGTTCAGCACAAAAGAGGCTCTTACTGCTTTGCGCCTTTGGCCACATGTTGTGGCTGTTTCATTAGGTCTTTGGTTACGGAGGATTTCATCACTAAGCTTGTACAGCTCCTAGATATTGGGTTTAGGTGGTGGCTTTAAGCTGCTTTTGGAGTAGCAGCTACTACTTACCTGCTCCTGGTGTTGTGCAGGGGCAAAAGCAACCACTTGTGTCCAGCTTCCAGGGAGAAAAAAGGGAGCAGGAGTTTGTCTTTGGTTCAAACATTGAAATGGCAAAGCTTGCTGCTGCAGTGGGTGATGCTCATGTGCCCGCCTCCTGCATGGTGGGGACAAGGCCACATAAGAGCTGGTTTTGGTGGGAGATACTGGCCAGGTCGTTCCCCTTCCTTAAAGTGGCTTGGGATCATGATGTGGGAAGTTGCTACTGACTGGAGCACAAGGGACTTGAGAGGCATCAGAATAAACCCAAGGCATGTGAAAGCCTCTGGGGTCCAGGGAGACCAAACTCCGCTGTGACAAAAGGACAGTCCTGAGGAGAAGGACGCAACCGCCTGACTCTCCTCTGGACAAAGCCAAATGGCAGGAGGCCACGATAGGAAGGATGGTGCTTGGTGCATGGGCTGGAAAACAAGGACCTTTTCAGTCTTTGTGATATATACATGAAGATATCTTTATTTCCAGGACATCAGTGAGGGCTGCTCGAAGCACTCTGCTTGACCCAGCAGGGAGTGAATATCCCGGACAGAGTGGGTGATGAATGAGCTTCCCTCCATCCAGACCAAACATTGCTCCACCCTCTGTACCCAAGGGACCTCTGCTGCCCCCCTCTCTCTGCAGGGCTGCAGTGACTTCATGTCTTAGCAGAAGTAACAGCAAAACGAGCCACAAAACTCTGCCTGGGTAAGAACCAGAGTCTGTCCCCATCTGCCCCACTCGCTGCTCTTGGCACCTCATCCTTTCTCACAAGCCAGGGTCTAAGGCTTGTTCTGCAGAAGGCACTGGTGTTTTGTGATCTCTTTTTGGCACTTTTCTTGCACTTGTCTGAACTCTGTATTTGTTGAAGCAATTTACAGCCGTGTCCCTCGGAGGGGTCATTTGTCCGAGACCTGAAGTGCTGCGGGATTGGAGAAGAGCCGTTGGCCTCTGCTCTTGCCTCCATAGGGGGGGCGAAGTGAGATGAACTCAGCTTCTCCCTGTTTGCTTAAGGAGTCAATGAACCCTTTATCTCCCCTGACTCCTGGGGCGACCTTTAGAATGAAGGCTGGTCCCCATGGCCTGTCCACCTGCAGCAGTGAGTCAGGCAGAGAGCCTGGTCCTGGGGTCCCAGGGAGGAACAGGCCTGGGTGGTGACCTGGGTTTTGTCTATGTAAAGCTGCTACGGAGATGGCAACAAGCAGCACCGTCAGGCACTTGCAGGCACGAGCCTATCCTGCCACACCAGAGCACCCTGTTCCTAGTCACGAGTCCCGTGACTCTCCTTGTCTTACCCCACAGCTTTTAAAATATGCAGGAAATCTTTTATCCCATCCTCCAGGCCAGAAATCCAACATCTGCTAAGTGCATGGATTACCTGGGGTGGAGCTTTACCTGAGACCTAAGTGAGAGACCTGGGCAAAGCATCTTTATGCACGAGAAGGAAATATTGTCAACTAGAACAGGGCTGCTCACTATTTATAGGCACACAAATGGTTGCTAATGTTGTTGGGCTCTATTACTACTAGTTGTCAGGCAGCTTCAGGACTGAAGCATCCTGCCGCTTCACCCCAGAAAGAGCTGCCTCAGCTCAGCAGCATCTCTCAGAGCATTCAGGCAGGACTCCTGTTTGCTTGCAGTTTATAACTAGCGGAGCCCTGATGATGACGGCTTCTGGGCTTAAATAAGAGGGAGCCACCTGAAGTGTAGCAGGGCTGCGTCAGCAGTGAGCCCTGCAGCTTTGATAGGGCAATACACTTGCTCTAATGGGAGGTGTCCCTCTCCATGGCAGGGGTTGGAGCTGCGTGAGCTTTAAGGTCCCATCCAACTGAAAGCCGTGTGTGGCTGCCTGGCTGCTCAGCTGATTTGCATGCCAAAGGGACACTGAGTTTTCCCAAAATAGCTTCAGTGCATCTCTCAGCAGCCACTGCAGGGAAATGAAACCTTTCTCAGACACCTCTGCTTCCACACGTAGATGTTATGTGTGCACAGTGCTCCTCCTGGCCGCCACATCAGTGAGCACCCCAGCAGGTCCAGACTGTGTGAAGCCTGGAGCTGGGTATCTTGCTTCCTGCTGGGGCAACCCCAGGTTTCTGCTTTGCACCATGTCAGGTAGCTCTGCTCCCCTGTTTGGCGTGGGAACCCAAGCCCTGTGGTGCACGGTAGGGGAGAAACCAACCCAAGGCCCATAAACCCTCTCATCTGGGAAACATTCTTTGCTCTTTTTGGGGTTCATGGTTGCAGCATCTCTGCAGATGCCTCTTTGCCAGGGTTGGGTGCTGTCTGTAGTGTTATGCCCTGTGTGGTTTCAGGGTTTCCACATACACAAAAGGCTTTTCTCTGCACGAAAGTGGATGCACAACTTCCTCGTGGATGTGTTACAACACAGCAGAAGCTGCCCACACCCTTTTTTTCCCTACAAGTGCCTCTGAGGTGCCTGTGATGGGCAAAGAGGAATTGGGGAAGTGTTTCTGGCTCTCGTGGACAGCCACAGCAGTGCTGGGGAGTGCACAGGGCTCTCAGGCTACCAGTGGCAAAGTCAGAGCATCCGGTGTGACGTGGGGTTGTGGAGGCAGCCCAAACCATCGGCTGGGTGAGGGCTCAGTGCTGTGCCTTGCTGGGGCAAGAAGGAAATAACCTCAACATTCGACTCCTTAAACCCCCAGAAAAAGTCCTTTCTAGCAAGCCGGAAACCCCAAGCTGCAGAGCGCAGCCCCAGCCTGCACCTTGTCCAGTGGTACCTGTGAGCTCTGCAGTGGCAGGAGAGCCCTGCTCCCCCAGAGCCATCCCTCCATGCACGTGAGTGGTCCTTCCTACCATGGACATGTACCTGCAGCACCTCCCTCTGCACCTCCGGCCTCCCACTTCCCACAAACAGGAACCCTTGGCTTTGCCAAACCCGCGATGCTCTCCTTTTGCCTGTGGTAAGCTGGGGGCTCTGTTCCAGCCCTGATGGGGCAGGTGAATCACAGTCCTGCTTTGGATACTGTGGCTGGAGTAGCAGCAACAGGCTCATTGCTCTTCTCACTTCTTTGTGCCTCATTTACCATTAGAGTGCCTGCCTTGAGGCTTTGTCTTTATTCCCTCCTCTTTTCCAGAGTCCCACAGAGCCCTTTATCCCCATCTCCTTGCCACAGCTTTGCCTTTGCAGAGCTTTTGCTCTCATCTGTGGCCTCTTTCACATCATGCCCTGGATCATTCCAGTCAAAAACTGGTTTGGGGCTTCTAGAAACCTTAATAGGAAAAGAGGCTCCTTCCTGCCCTGCTCACCACCTCCTCTGCAGCAGTGGTAGTGAAAGGAGCTGCCATCTCTCCTACAGCTTCTCCTATGTGTAACCATACAGTGAAAACAAGCTATGATGCGATTTGGCAAGAGGAATCGCACGTTTCTGAAAGCAAATATTGCAGCCCCCCCTTCACAAGCAGAGCTTCTGGTGCCCAGCCAGCACCACTCTGTGTTCTGCTACTACAGCAGAGCAGGAAAGGTAGTGGGATCCCAAAGTGCTGCTTCAGAGAAGGGAAAAACTTGCATGATGTAGAGGGAAGGCAAATGCAGGGATGCACCTGAGGTCCTGGTGTTCGTAGAGACAGCAGCAAGAGACAGCCAGCGATGTCCGCTCTTTCCAGGACCAGAGCCTTCAGGCATGAGGGTATGTTCTCCATCAACAGCTGAGGCAGGGATCATGGAGGTGGCTGCTCAGGCCATCACTGGGACTCTGGAGCTTGCAGGGAATAAACTTCCAACCCCATGCTGGAAGTCCCCTGTAGCAAACAGAGAACTGATACTCAATAACCTGTGAGGTTGTTGCCCTTGGTCTGAAGCAGAATCAGACAGCTACAGATGATGTTCAGAAAATAAAGGATTCAGGCTGGACATGAGGAAGAAATCCTTTACAATGAGGCTGATAGAGCGCTGGCAGAGATTGCCTAGAGAGGTGGTGGATGCCCCATCCCTGGAGACATTCAAGGCCAGGCTGGACGTGATCCTGAGAAACCAGATTTAGATGAAGATGTCCCTGCTCACTGCAAGGGGGGTGGACTTGATGACTTTTGAAGGTCTCTTCCAACCCCTTCTATGATAAATGTACCTCGTGGTGGCTGCCCAGAGTATTATTCAGTACTTATGGTGGGAAAGTTCAGTCCTGCGGGAGGTGGCACATGGCTGGTGTAACCAAAAGCACGAGGACAGCGAGCCCCAAGGACCATAGCTGCTGGCTCTGCCTGCAGAAGGGTTTTCTCTGGGTGCAGCTGGAAGAACTCAAACAGCTCATGCTTCCTGGAGGACTGGATCAGAAGTGGTGGGATACTGGATCTGCAAACATGATATGAGGGAGCAAAGGAGCAAAGGCCCTTCTGAGCCAGATGCTCATGTTACTGAAGCGGTCAGTGAGCTTATGTGTCACAAACCACATCCTACCCTGCTGAGCAATAAGTAAGGAACACCAGAGCCTTGCAAGGAAGACCCACCTGTATTAACACTGCTACTATGATTATCCTCCATAGTTACTAGTCACATGTGGCTTTGCAATAGCAGAGCCTGGAGATGCTGCAGAAGAGGAGTGCTCCACAGCAGGGGAAGCCAAAGCAAACAGGAATGTTGGTACTCAAGGGTCATTGAACTCTTCTCTCCCATGTCTTCATCCTTTGATGGGCCCCTCCTTGCTGCTGCTCTGAAGCAAGGGTAGCTGCTGTCTGTCACAGGAGTAGGAGGGTAGGGCAGGATATTGATGCTCCTTAGTTAAGAGAGATGTCTGAGTTTCTTTGCTGGCATTGAGATGTGTTCTTCACATCACTGTGCTCTCTGCATCACAAAATGGCTGCTGCAGCTATTTTTGTATGTGTTTCCTCAGCAGCTTTTCACTTTTCTCTGCATCTGCTCCTTGCCTGATCTGGCTGGGGAGCCACAAGCAAGGGTGAAGGAAAACTGCAGCAGTTTTCCACTTGGGCAGCTGTCTGGAGGCTTCCTCAAGATGTTGAGCACCCCCAGAAATGCTGATCTTTTTTCAGTGTTTCTATGCTGGGTACCCCCCCAGACGGCATCATCTGCAATCACTGCTCTCTTTGGAAAGTGAAGGCCGAGCTGTGGTGGCTGACAGCAGGCACAGTAACCAGTGCCAACCTCCCTGCAGCCCCTCTGCTGCTCCCACTTCATTCTCACTCTTCTCCATCAGCTGCTGCATGGAGGACTGTAGAGGTGAGGGGAATTGACTGTAACCAGTTTAATCTTACCTCCTTGCTCAGGGTGACTCTCCAAAGCAGTAACTTGCTCTTGGCAAAAGGAAGGTCTGAGCAATGAAGGGCCTTTCCCTCCATGTAAAGTGGGAATCTGGCTTGTGTCAACCTTGCAAAGCCCTTCTTGCTGCTGCTCGTGGGGAACAGCAGCATTCTGCCTTTCAGAGCAGAATGGCAAAACCAGATGGGCCTTTTCCCTCCCTCCCTTCTTTTTCCTCATGAAGGATTTTGATTTCTTGGGAGCAAACAGAGTGTTTCTGTGGCACAATGGCCCTGATAGCGCTGTGGCTGGCAGGCCTTGACACCTCATTCGTGTGAGTGAATCCAACTGTCACTCATCCCCTGCAAACACTTCCCAGGCAATGTGTTTGTTGCAGGCTGCCTTAAGGCACAGGGTATACCTGTCTCCCTGTGTAGCTGATGGAGATGCTCCTGCTGAACATGATTCCTGCTCAAAATCATGCTCTGATCTTATTTTATTTTCACAAATTATAATCTTTCACAACAATGATTAAAAATAATCTCTAATGAAGATGATTGAATCATTGTTTTGGTGTCCTGGGCTAAATTCAGCTTCCATGCATTAAGGAAGTGCCTGTCAGTAAGTCAGTCCTGGTGGGAATCCATCTCAGCAGAAGCTGTGGCACAGAGTGGAGCCACTTGGCTCCTTCTGGTACAGCCTGGCAGAGATGCTGATGTACAAATAAAGCTCTGTTAAGAAACACTGAGGAGCTGGAGGCAGAGATAACTCTGAAAGTTTTGTGGAGTGAGGCAGAGCTTTGGTTTTAGGCAGTGATGAGATACCTGGAAAGAAAGCACTGCACTCCAGTATAATTCTGTCCCTGTATTGCCATCCAGGCATGGACTTCAAACTCATTCAGAGCATGTAGTAACCTAGACAAAATGCTGAGGCTCCTTAGGATAACCCCTATATTGGGTGATCTCAGAGATGGACTCTTTCTCCCTCTGCTCTGCCTTTTAGGGCTTTTTTGCACTCCTTGTGGGCACAACACAGTCAGCCCAGGTTGAATTCTTCCTTTGTCTCTTTGGAGCTGTGCATGAAGTCTGGTTTGTTCCCTTGTGACAAAATGGCAAAGAAACTGAAGTTCCTCAGCCACAGACCATACGCTGTGTCTGTCTAACTTTGCTTCTCCCTTGCTGGTGTTTCCAGTACAGGGTTTGGGATGATGCACAAGCCAAAACTTCAATCCCGGAGGATAAGTAGTGTAACTTATCTTCTCACTGCCTCAGAAGGAGGGAATGAATCCCCGTCCTCTGAGTCCCCTGCTATGCAGAGCCCCTGTATTTGGGGTGTAAAGACAGGAAGGTAGCACAGAATCATAGAATGGTTTGGGTTGGAAGGGACCTTAAAGTTCCAACTTTAAGTTGGGTTTCCAGTTCCAATCCCCTGCCAGGGCCAGGGACACCTTCCACTAGAGCAGGTTGCTCCAAGACCCGTCCAACCTGGCTTTGAACACTGTCTGGAACATTTCTAAAGTCAATGAAAGAGTTTGGAAAGCAAAACAAGTTGGCTTGACCCTCGTCCTACCAGTGAGGTATAAAACTCCAGCTCACCGTCCTGGGAATGGGGTTAGGCAGTTCTGGAAAATCCTGCTCTTTTAGAACCATCTTCACTGTGGGCACCTCTGGTCATCGCAGTCATTCATGTCTTTCCAGTCCTGGAGTGGTGTGCAACATGTGGTCCCCACGGTCATAGGAAAGCTTGAGGCTGGTGGGTTGTGTGCTTGTCTCCATGCAGCATGGAAAGAGCCCAGCCCTGGATGCTCCATGGCTGGGGCATCTCAACAGGCCCTGCACAGAGACTCTGTGTCAAGAACAGCATGGAGAGCTTGCTGCATGGCTAAGATCTTCCCAATGAACACCAGGCTCTCATTGTAGTGTGCTACCCTGTGCTGCTGTTGAACATGGCCATTTCACATGGGGTGGGGATGGGCTGAAGGTGTCCTTCAACACGGCGTTTCTATTGGTAGCAAACTAACCCAACGAAGCAACATGGACAGCAGGGAGAAAAGGGGAAACCCTGCCTACTTGAAAGGAATAAGAAGTTCTACTAGGCTTTATTTGATGGGAAATGATTCATATTCCCCTGCTGCTACGGCTCCTCTGGGGCTATTTCTCCCTGCCTTGACTTTCATTTAGCACATTTTTAATGTACTCTTTGTATATCTGCTAACCCTGCCAGAAAAACACCTCTGTGGTGTATAACAGGTTAGGGGAAAGGAGGAGGATGGAGGGATAGGAGCACAGATGCCTTTTCAGCACAGACTGGGTGGCTGGCAGATAGTGCTGGGAAGCTGGTGACAGGCTTGCACACAGCGTGCCGTGCCATGAGCCAGCAGGCAGGGAGCTGGGATGATGGCAGGCATTTCGGTGTGTCCCAGTTGACATCTGGTGCAGGGAAAGTGTGGGAGGGAGGAGGGAGAAAAGCAGCCGGATTTCTCACTGTTAGCTGACAGCTGCTGCTTTGCCTTCCTCGCTTTGCCAGCTCCTAGTGTTCTAAGTCGTGAGGCAGCCCATCCTTTGCTTGAAACCAGGAGATGTTTTTGCACCTTAAAAATGTCCTCAGCCAAAAAGCAATAGTAAATGCCTGGGTCTTTCTGGGATGGAAGCAAGTGCTGCTCTGCAAGCAGGAGGGTCAGAAAGGCAGAATGATGAGAGAGAGATGATGCTCTCCCAGAGCGGTCCTGGGGACCAAGCCCCCACTGCTGGGATGCTGCCTGTCAGCTGGGAGGCAGCACAGATTTCAGGCAGGATGTGTAGCATCACTGCCTAGATCCTCCATGTTTCTTCTGGATTTCTTGAGTTTGGATGGCCCCAACCCAGATGTTTGACATGCATATATGTATAGGGAGGGAGCAATATGGCCTTGCATCTGCACTAGTAGCACCAATGCAAGTTCTGACTTCTGGGTTTTGGGTACTTTCTGTATTGATTTCTCTGCTCTCTATGAAAACTAAAGAGAAGATGGCTGGGGTTTTCATGTGTTTGGGTCTGCCTCCCCTGATGCATTTTGTTTCTTAGCAGTAAACACTGTGCTTGGTCAACTGTTCCTGCCCACTGCTGCCTCCTCATCTTATGTTTCTAGCGCCTGCCAGCTCAGCCAAAATCTGTCAGCAGAAGTTCAAGTGCACTTCCTGACCTGCCAGCCCACATGAAACATCCTAGCTATTCCAGCTGGCTTGCTTTGACCTTCATCTAGGGCTTAAAAAAGCAGGCCTATCGCTTTCCATTGATGATGGGCACCTCTGCATATTGTGACGCATGTGCGCAACTTAAAATTGTCAGGGAAAGAAATTAGCACTGGTCACAGGGAGAAGAGGGGTTTCCTGGTAATTTCAGGAACAGTCCAACATTGCAACACTCTCCATTTTGAAAAGAAATCATTGATTAAATATGTGTCCCCCTGCACAGAGTTGTTAACAGTGTGTTGTTCTTGCCCACTCCCTGCTAGCAGGGACAAGGCAAGAGGGCTATCAACCTTCAAGTGCAATCTGGGTTCCACCTGCACCTGAAAATCTGTTCATTTTATAGCTGTTTCTCTATGTTTTTTGCTCCTCTTTGCATTCTTCAACACATGCTGTGTTTTAGCAGATGCACATGTATGTTATAGACCACCCTTTATATGGAAGTGAGCTGCAGATTTATTATGGAGATACTCACACCCCTGGAGTATAAGGCAGCTTTTGAGAGGAGAGACACTAGTAGTATCTCCGTGATACACTATTTTGTAAAGGATTTGCAGCCACCTGTAAAAAATCAGCAGTTGCCCTATGTTCCTCATTGGTTTCTGGATTGAAACATGGAGAGCAAAGATTTGGTTGAAGGGCCCATGATGTTTATAGCTGCTGGCTACATACTGAAAAGCAAACCTGTTTGGTCATTCATTAACCAAAGGGAAGCAAACAGAATGGAAGAGCTTTCATTCAAGAGGCAGTTTATGCTCACTGAGTTAAAGCAAATGTATTTATTTCATTTTGTGAAGTAGTTTTCTAAGCAATTAGTTTCATCTTTAGCCCAATGAGTCGTTATATGCTGGTACATGTTTTCCCACAACCCAGGTAATCACATATGGCTTTTCCATAAAACCCCAGCTGGTCTTTTGGGAATCTTGTTTTGTAAAGAGATGGTAGTTGAGTGAAATGTTCTTCCCTGAACCCTTGTTCCACTTTTAGCTTGGTTGGACACCACTTCTGGAGACAAGTTTGTTTTAAGAGTCCCTAAAGACACGAGCCTGTGGGATAATAAGGAATTCAATTTATGGTGGTTGCACCCACCAGAGCTCTATCTATTGCTGTTCTTTTCAGAGCTCTGGGATATGGGAAAAGATTTGGGGTTTCTTAATCTATGTGTAACTTGTGCACTGAGTAAGGTCTTGGAGTGCTGAAGCACTTGAGCACGTTGATTTACCTAAGTTGTTGTAATCAAACTATGTAAGGCTGTGTTTAATGTCAAGGTGGGCTCCAAGAAACACTTCCAGTAGGTCTGATTAGGGACCTTTGGAAACCCAGAGCTCCTTCTGTAGGGGGACCACTGCAGTCCTCTTGGTTTTGGTGTGATCACAGGCATCCTTAAAGGTAACCTTATGCTCAAGTGCTGTGTTGGATCAGGGCTCAGGAAAATGCAGAAGAAAGAGCACCTTTAGGGAAGTGCTTACACTGTGCAAGGTGTGCTGTACAGAGCTCGTGGGGATGGTAAGGAAAGTGTTCTTACAGGCCAGACATCAGCAACATCTAAGGGACTGGTGGCCTTGTCACAAGCAGTCTGTTGAATATAGATTCTGTATCAGAAGAGGCTTCTTGTAGATCACAAGAAGTTATCTGTCTTTTAAGGAGATTCAGTGGGGGCAACTTCAGGTGGGGGAAAGCAGAAAGGGTTGGATCCAGCACTAGCAGCATTTCTCTGTAAATTAACACTTTAGTTGACTTGATGTTGGGAAAATTCCAGCGTGTTAACTGCTGCCCAGGAGCTGGCAAAGACAGTGCTTGTGCCTGAGGATTTTTCTGGATTCCTGTGTCTTTAATGGCCGTGCATCCCCAAGGCTCAGCCCCCCAGCTTTGGTTTCTGTCCCACTATACATGACCACAGGGTCACCCATCTCCATGTTCCCCATGTGTGGCAAACTGAAATCAGATGACAACGACTCTGAAAGGGTAGCAGAGCTGGATTTTGCAGAAGCAGGTCAGATCTGAGCGCGGGTACATTGGCTCCCTGCGTGTCTGCCACGGATGGGCTGACATTGCAGTGCATCCTGTTTACGCTGCAGCCCAGACAGTGGGAGATGTATTTTTAAACAAAAACACAGTTGCAATGGCCCTGTGTTAAGGAAACAAACATTTCTGACACAGTGCAAAACCAAACGTTTGCTCAAGATTCAGGATTCCTTTCCCTTAAGCCATCCGTAAAACAAACTGACTTTTCCCCTCTTCTTCCACTGGTTTACTCACCACGATGCTGTCATGCATCTGATGGAGAAATGTTTGCTATAAGTAACGGCTTCACATTTGTGCATTTTATACGATGCCAGAAATGGGATTGCTGAGCATTTCTGGGTTCGAAATGTCAGGCGCGTCTGTCCAAATTGACTGACTGCTGCTCACAGCATGAGTGATGCCTGTGCTCTGACATCTTTACACGGAAAGAGAGGGAAAAAATACGAGGCTAAAATTGACTCCAGTTGCTAAAAATACTGTGGACAGGAATAGGGAATTCATCACACTAGTTTTGCAGACTCACGTGTGCTTTGGGTTTATTATAGGATTAGAGCTGCCAAACTGCACCAAAGGCTGTGGCTGAGTTGCCGTTATAAGTCTGTTTTTTGGCTTCACCCCAAAACTGCAAAAGACTTTGCAGATGCTGTAAACTCCATAGGGAGGCAGTCTCTAGGATGGAGGGGTGGGTGTAGGGGAGCTGCTTTGTTTTCTGTAGCTGAATTTTGAAGTGGGGTGCCTGGATCTGCCCAGCTATGGGGAGCATCATGTTCTGATGTGTGCCTTCCTAGTGGCTGATGAGCCAGGGATCAGCTGTTGCTCGCCAGTTTGGCTGGGAAGAGCATGTTGTCACTGGAATGAGGAATGGGTTTTGCCCATCCCACATTACATCCCCTTGCTGTGTAGAACCGTAATGGGATTAAAACATATCTGGAAATCAGATTTTATCCTACCTTTGTCTTCCCAATGGTGATGAAGAGGACTAAGAGGAAGGTGGGACAAAAGACCATTTTGTAGAAGACACTTAATTTGGAATAGAAGCAAATGACAGTGTTAGCATCTAATCAAAAGCTTCACCTACCTGTCCTTATGCCCCAGTTTCTTTCATCTCCTTCATTCTTGTCTAGGCTCCCTGTTATTTATTGCCTTTGCATACAACCCCCTGTGATGATGGTACCCAAAAGCATCTCCTTGCACCTGTGGCAGAGGAGGCATCCACAGTAGAAGGCAAAATAAAGATATTGCCTCCTGCCAGCTTGCCGCAGCAGCGAGCCCATTTCTCACCCATGCATATAGCAAAACCCATTCCCCACCCATGCATTAAGAAAAACCCCAAACCCTAACCCACTAGTTTTTCTTGTGACAGAAAGTGGAAGGAGTAAAGGTTTCAGGACGGCTTCCAAGAACGGATCCCCTCAGGGCACTGTATTGGGCTGACACTGTGTCATCATCCTTCTTGCTTGCCTTTTTTAATGTGGTTTTATTCTTCAACACACAGAATACATTTTGCGAGAGATTAATCTATAGGAAGCAACAAGTACACCGGAGCCTTGTTTCCGCTGGGAGCAGCTCTGCCACTTTGAATGATCCAACTCCAGTTACGGAGCGTGTGCTGGGGGGGGGAAGCAGCAATACCTGAGGGGACTAACCCAGATAATTTGCACGGCATTGTCTCTTCTGCTACTAGCAGTGAAAAAATAGCTGCTGCAGGTCATTACTGTAACGAGCCAAGTGGGCAGAGAGGTGCCATCAGCTTTCCAAGTGCTTAATGTGCCCAACGAGGCCAGCTCATCACCATCACTCACATCATCATGTCTTTGGGTCATGCTACATCTGCAATGCACAAGGTATTCACAACACCTTGCAGCCTGTGGGAATGATAGTAAGGCTAATATACAGACACATTGCTTGTGAAATGATCATTTGTTCCAAAATAGTTCTTATTAATAGCACAGGGATGGTGGTGGCCATCTGGGGCCCAGCTATGCAAACTGCTACAAGAATGTGCTCAGGCTTTGCTATGCTCTGTGGCTGATGGGGAGCTGCAGCTGGGTTTGTCCTGGGTCAGATAGGGTTTGCTAAAACTGGGAGATGTTTCCTTGGTGAAATCTATTTCCAGTCAAAACATCTAATTGTTGCCCTGCATATTTCATAACATGACCACAAAAAGCATGGAGGAGGATATTGACCCCTTGAGTAATGCAACTGCCTCCAGAAGACTCTCTCCCCAGTGAACTTGGCCTCCTTTATTTCTTAATGGCATTTCAGAGCTAATTAAAACCTTCCCATGCAGATAAGCAAGAAGAAACTAAAAATAAAGAAGAAAAATCTCCCAACCCTTCCCCAGGTGATGCCACAGGCTGTGATAAACGTGTCCATTTGTCACCTTGGGCACACAACTATCCAAATAGTCAATAGCAAGTCCTAGGTTTGTAATGCAGCATGCAATTTGCCTGCCTTTTCTTTTCCCTGCTCCTATCTCCAGTTTAAGGATGTGATGGCTTGTAGCAATCCCCATCTCTATATCAATGAGGTCAGCTTGTCTCATGGGGTGCAGAGAGCCACAGGATCACCCCGATGAGACCTGCTCTGCCTGGGAGATGGTGAGACTAAGGGAACCTGCTGCTGGGAGAGGGCAGATCCGTGCCTGCAGTTTGATTATGGATGCAGGCACCATTATCTGCCTGTGTTGTGTATTAGCAACAGGATGGAGCCAGGGCCGCTGCCTTTGTGCTCAGCTCATTTCCCTCTAGTGCAGAGACGCAAGACTGAGAGCCTGGGGCTGTGTCCTTGCCTCCTGTTTACCCTGTGGTTCAGAGCAGTTGGATGCTGGGATATGAGCACTGTATGTGCTGGCAGGATGCTTTGATATATGTGACCCAGGCGCCTGGGGAGGAAACCAAACCAGACGTTGCCTCCATGTGCGCATCGCAACTGATCCAGCACTATCTGGGGTGGCCCAGACCAATTCTTGGTCTCTGTGGTGGTGACACCCAGTCTGGGAGACTGGACCAGATCTCATTTAAAATAAAACCTCTGAACTGCTTATAGCATGGAGGCAGCAGCTGCTTTAGTCCATTCACCCATTCCTATCATGCTGAATTACTTGCTAATTATAGCTGGGAGGCAGACCTTTCCCCCTCGCCCTGCTGAGCTATGCCAGTCCTCCCAGGACCAGCTGCTTGTAGGGTTTACTGGTATCTGTCACCATCAAGTGCCAGGACTTAGCACACAGCTGGCTCTGGCTGCACTGTGCCAGTCAAGGCTTATTACATTTAAATCTTGCCAAGTTTTAATGTTAGAAGCCAAGACTGAAGCTGTGTTGCTGTCCTACACACCTTGCTGCTCCCCAGGATGTGGCTTGTGGGATACCTGGAGAGAGTCACAGGGAAGTGATCGTGGCAGGGGAGACCACACATCCCCACTGTGCCTGGGGCGCAAGGAAGGGTAAATCAACAGCAAGCGAATTATGTTTGAGCAAATCCAGAGCTGCTCCTCTGCTCCCCGCTCTTAACGTCTTGGAGATGTTAAGATGAGACACAAGCTCTTCTACAGTTGAAGTTGCCTGCCAGTAATAGACATGTTCTTTCTCTGTAGTTCACCCCCGCAGGTTAATCTGTGCTCTTTATTAAAAATGATGGAAGGTATTTTAATGTTACAGTGATTGAAAGAAAGCCCAACCCAGACTAAACCTAATATAAATATCCCTTATGTTGTTGTTGTGTTCGGGGGCTGATTTGGCTCAGTGGTATTTTTGGCTTGGTTTAGAAAGGCTGCCTTCTTTTGTTGGCCATTCTGAGAATATGTGCTTGGTACATGGATGGGGGGGAAATGAAAAGGAAGATGTAGTTTTCCCTAGGGTTTCTAACTAGGCGGGAGAGCCTGGGCTTCCAGTGAGAAATGGGTTTGCTGCTGCAGCAAGCTGGCAGCAGACAACACCTTTCCTTTGCTTTTCTTCTGTGGCTGCCACCACTGCCACGGTATAGGGAGCTGCTTTTGGGCACACAACATAACTAAAGGTCGTATGCAAAGGCGTTGGGGAATTGAATAGCCAGGAGCCAAGGCAGGGATGGAGGGGATGAAAGAAACTGAGGGGTGAGGACAGGGAGGTGAAGGGGAAAGGAAGGAGATGAGGGTTTGAGGATGAAGAAATGTGGACCTTGGAGCTGCATACACCTTTTAAGGAAAGGCTAATGGAGATGCCAGGTAGATAGATGCAGAGAACTATATATAGACACACCTACAGACGCACACAGATAAATGTCTCTTAAGAGTTTATAGATGATGTGAGCAAAATGTATTTACATGCATATCTACCTACAGATGACTTCTGAAATCAGTACTTGACAGTGCTCCTATCTGTACTGATCTATAAATTCAGCGCAACAAATCCAGTGTTCTCTAAATAGCCTCTTATTCTAACCTGTATAATGCTTGCAGGAGACAAAAGGTAACATAGGCAAGTGAGGCAAATTGCACAGGAAGAAAGATGAATGGTGCCCTACAGGCCACTTGCTGAAGGAAAGGCACTTGCAACTCTACCTCTGGACACTCTGAAGATGAGGTCTAATAGCATTAAACACTTTGTGAGGGAAGGAACTGTTTGGAGCATTAGCTAGGCACTTTCTCACTCCGGCTGCACATCTTGTTCCCCTGAGCAACCCAGGGATCAGAAAACGGGGACATGATGGAGACATGCTGCACCAGAGCAGACACCCATGTGTAATCAAGTTGAGGGGGATTTGAGTCCTTTTCACAGGATCTGAGGAAACTCCCAAGCCAGTGCTAAATTGCTACTTAAAAATTCAAAGGTTTGTTACTAATTGCATGTGTGTCCGTAGGATGTCAGAACTGTGCCAGGGCCCTCAGCAAGCAGAAGAAAAGGTGACTTATACTTCCAAGAGCTTATTTGGGGCTAAAGACATACAGGCATACGCAATCACCTGCAGAGAGGTATGAACCCCCAGAGAAGCTTAATCCCAATGTGCACAGAGTAAAATGCTGTAGGTTTTGATTCAGATCCTACACCTGCTTCTGCAGAGAAGGATCCCAGCACCTGGCTGATGCCTTTATCTCTTTACCAGCTGAAGGCAGCAGTAAAACATTGAAATTAGGCTGGAAATCTCAAGCCAATCCTGTCGCAACATATAATCATAGTATGATTAGGCCTGTTTGTCACTGAGATAATACGGAAGTGCTTCAATTAAATATGAAAGCCTCCTGGTCTCTTTGATCCAGTAGCTAAAGACTCCTTCAATATATTATTCCTATTTTTACTTTTTCAATGCAGCAACCTGCCCCCCTGTTTTTGCTCTTTAGCCAAGGGTCAGCATTTCCTTTCCAGCCTGAGAAAAGCTGATAAGATGTCAAAAGCTGGGCTACAGCCCAGGTAATCAGGTTACTGAGGCAAAATTCAATCAAATGTCTTTTTGGTCAGTGTCACTCTGGGCCAAACAGCCCCTAGAGTCACAGCTCTTATCCCCCCTGAAAAGCTCAGGGCTGATCTGCACACAGTTTTGGCATCCATTTAACCATTCATGTCTTGTTCTGTGTGTTTTGATGATGGGTTTGCCTCGATCTCCTTGCGCCCACATCAGGGGCTGGCTGCTGGTGTGGCCCCATTTGTGCTGCTCCATCACTGGCATGAAGATGCCCTCAGTGATGTGGGTTAGTGGTGGACTTAGTGCTGGAGAGCAGTTGGACTGGATGATCTTGAAGGTCTTTTCCAACCTGGTTGATTCTATGATTGTATATTTACAAAGTGTAAGGCACATACAGGCATTTTCTGTGTAGTTCATGGCTCTTAACTGATGTGTATCACCAACATGTGAGCTCAGAGGCTCAGCCAGGATGGAGTGGAAGGAACCAGGACTTCAGGATGCTCCTCCGGCTCTGCTGGTATTGGGATCTATGTTGGTGGAATGAGCAGGAAAGGTCCATAAGCAATGAACCTCCCCATTAAGGGACAGTGATAGATTTACAAAGGCTTGGAGACAGAAGTAGAAAAGAAGGTAAAATGAAAACTAAGGTAAAAGCTGGGTTATGCCCATGAAGCATCAGATTTGGTCCATAAATTGAGAAGGGCTTTGGGGTTTCAGTAGATGCTGAAATCCCCCTCGGTGAAAGAGGAATCTCAGGCACACTCCTCCGCCAGCAATCCAGGCTGATGCTGCCTATAAGGAAACAACCTGAATAACCTCGTCAGCTCCATTTCCACACGTTTTTCCGTGCTGTGTGTTCTCAGGATCTGGGAAGTTTAATTTTCCCAGCGTGAGCATCAGAGGCTGCGCGTCCCTATCAGGGCTTGCTCAGCCACATCAAAGGGAGCAGGACACATGAAAGAGAAGCAGAAGGGCTGCAGTCCCATCTCAGGGGTTGAGGGGATGCTACAGGCTCTGAAGCATCCCTCAGGCTCTGGAAGCAGGATTGGATTAGCAGAGTTATCAGCCCAAGCTGAAACCAGGGCAATGCTGCTGTGTGTCCTGGGTTGTAGGTCAGCAACGCTGGGGAATCACAGCAAGACCCTTGTCAAAGTGGTCTGAGATGATGCTTTTCAGAAGTCATTCCTCTTCCAAAAGCAACAGGAGGACAACTGTGTGATGACAGCCTCTGCCATCACTGCATCAGCATCTCATCACAGCAAATGGGTGAAAGTAAAGAAATCTGGTCCTGGGGTAAAGGTTGGACTTGATGATCTTAAAGGTCTTTTCCAACCTGATTGATTCTGTGATTCTGCGTCTCATAGTCTGTCTAGCTGCCCCTTCAGTCATTGTGAACTGATAGGGTCCATACCATTAGGCACCAGGAGGCGATGTAGCTTGCCAAGGCTTTGCATGAAGGACTGCTTCTTTTCCTTCAGTTTAAACCTGCCACCTCCACTTAACATCCAGAAAGAAACAGCAAAGCGGCTGCATGGCTCAAGTAATTCAACATGAATTCCAAAGAGATGCTTTCTTCTGCTGCCAACGAGCAATGACTTTTACTCTCCAGACTGGTCCTGTCAAGAAAATTGACTTCTCCTGCTAGCATCTAATCCAGACCCAAAGCTGAAAGATGAGACAAGTCAATTTTCTGCTGGGTGCATCTTAATATTTCATTGCCAGCATTACACAAGCTGCACTACCCTGCATTATAAAATGACATAAGAAAGATGCAGGTCCCAGGGACAGGCATTGTGAATTTACATCTCACAAGCAGAGTTTGTCAGATACAGCTGTAGTAACAGCTTTCCATTTCTACAATGTGCTAGCAATAAACTGAAAATACAATGGGATACACATATTGGGCAAACTCTGCAAGGTTTTGAATCATTCCCACTGCTGGATTCAATTACAGACAGTCTGAGTTTTCACATCTTGCTGCTTAAAAATGTTCCCTTTCAAAATCAACCCTCCCAAAATAATTTGTGAAAACTCTCAAGGTGTTTTAAGTTTTCTTCTGGAATTTTTCATGGAGCGTGAAATTGAATTTTTTTGTAAGTGGAAGAAGTTGTTCCTTTTGTGCTAAAACATCTCCAGCATTTTTAGTTAAATGGGTATGTAGTGGCCCAGAGGAAAACTGAATTCATTTCTTAACATCGTTGTCCTCCGGTGCATTGGAATAAAAGAACCAGCTGGTATTCAAGCTGCTCTGTCCATCACACCTTGAGCACTATCCAGAGAGGTACTTTCCCAAATTAATTCTCATAGCACCCTATGATGAAGAGAGCAGAATAGGAGTCTCTGATTACAGAACAGCTTTTCTACAGCTTGAGGATCTTTCAATTGCAAAAAAGTGGCTGCTGGGGTTCCCAAAAGCATTATAACTTCTACTGAAATAGATAATACCACTGGGAATCATGCAGCTGGGCCACACGGCTGTTTATCATAATTCCCCGAGTGTGGCTTGGAGAACATCAAAAGCATTATGGCCTGCTTGTCCTTCTGGTTTTCCTCTTCAGTCAGGCTTTCAGTTAGATTTCCTTCCTAAAAGAGAATGTTTCAGATGAATGAAGCAGTTGTTGCTCATCCCAACTGATCCTGGTGGAAGCTAACAGTGTTAATTATATCTCTTGCATCTCCTTCCTATTTTTATCCACTGCTGTTGAGTGCAGCGGAGAAGGCATCAGATAGAAGTCCCATGAAACGGTGGGTTTCTTTGCTAAAACCTCTCCTGTGCAGCAAGGGGATTAATAGTAGGTGATGTTATTAGCTGTAAATCCAGGTCCCCAGGCTGGCTCTGCTTCACTACATGATTGAACATTCCATATTCCCGCTCTGGTATTTCTGATATTCCCGCTCTGGTATTTCTGACTAATGCCACCCACCATAGCTGATCCTCTTTTACAATGGGCTGTCAGTCAAGGCAGATCTGACCAATGACCTACATGATGGGGAAGGCAGTGAGAGAGTCTCCCTCTGAGAGTCTCCGCCAGGGTGTCTCTCCAGCTGTGCGCATGCAGCACAGCTGTTCTATCACTTGTCTTGGTGGTCCATGTTTGGTCACCACCACATGTCCCATGAAGGCTGTGCTGCTACAAAAACCTGTTCTTTGAGTTGAACGCATTTCTCCTTTACATTTTTCCCATCACTGTCAGGTTATAGTTTTAAAGGCCATGCAGGCACAAAGTTAAATATGAGCATGTTGCCTGTTGCAGCTCCGGGCTACTGCTGGAGATGTGGAATTTCTCTATGGGAAAGGAAAGGGCTGGGTGACAGCTTCAAACTTCCCCACTGGAAGCATAACTGCTTGGGAGAGAAAATGCAGGAAGAAGGGGAGAAAATAACAGAGCAGCATTGCAAAATATAACTGCCCTGCAGAGAGAGTTACTGCTCAGCCTTTATTTGCTGGTTGATCTAGTTTTCAAGTGGCACAACATGTTCATATGCCATGCACTTCTTTACTATTTATCTTTGAAGATGTGGGCACAGAGGCAGTAAAAGGTAAAATGCCTTTGCTAAGGTCACAGAGCAGATGTAGGAAGTGGGAACAGGTTTCTCTGATACTTCCTTTTTGTAGCGGGACAAGGCGATGAATTTTGACCAAGGCCCTCCATATAGTTTTAGTGGGGCCAGTACAGCAGTTGCAGCTCTGTCAGATGGTTCCCACTTCCATTGTGCAGCTTTCTGAGACTCTGAAAGAAAAGTAAGACTAACGACAGCTTCACAGGCATAAAAGAGGTTATCCATGGGCATCTGGAAAGTATAATGTTGGGACAGACTTTGCAGGGCTTACCTGCTCCATCTGAGCCTTGTGCCAGGCAGGACATGGAATCTCACACAGTATGTGGGGGCTTTGGGCACGGGATGCATCTAGTTCCAAATACTCCAAATGGACAGACTCGGAGAGAGGAAGCTTTTTGATTTCAGCCTGGTAACAGCAGCTATTTGCTACATCACAAACTTGGTCCTTGAACTCTCCAGTTTTAGGAAAACTAAAACTATATATTCAAGGAATTAATAAGCATCAGGGAAAAGTGAGAAAGGTCTTTGGCTTTCCTCTAAGGAAAAGAAATATTGCAGATGCACATGAGGTGAGCGAAATTTACATGCCCTAAGGGGATGGAGCCCTAATGCTCCACCCAGAGTGGTCTGGGATGCCCTTATGGGCAGCTGAATCATGAAATACACCTTGGTTTTCACAATCAGAAAATTATTGTTAAAGTTTACCTGACTGACCCACTGCATAAAATCTCTTGTGTACACAACTACTGCTGCTTCAGCTCCAGGGGAGTTTTGCCACCTCATACAAGCAATGAATTGAGCTTGGAGTGTGCATATATTGTGTCCTTTTGTCCTGGGTCCTATATAATACCAATATTTTTATCCACTCATATTCCATGAGTTTTGCGCTTTCTTCCTGGACCTTACTTAATACATTTCTTACATTTCATCTTCGAATGGAAGAGATGGACATACGTACATACATAGGTACCTACACAGGTACCTACACAGACACTTAACTTGGTATATAATGAGACTGCTTTGTTTCCTGCCTCTATTGTTTTGGAAGGGGGTAAAATAAACCATAACTGGGCTGCTTTAAAACACATAGCATAAGAACTCTTCCACAGTTATACCAGTAGAGCCTTTATTCATAAAATAAAACATTAAATATAAAGGGCAAAGCTTTCTCAGAAAGCTGAGCTTTCCTCCCCAAGGCTGCCCTGAGGTTGGTTGGTTGGTTGGTTGGTGTTTAATTCAAAGCCGACACATGTTTTAGGCTACCAGTGAAACTATGATTAAAAGAAGAACATGGAGAAACTCTGGTGTCAAACTGACCTTTGCTAGCAGAGACTGAGCGACAGAGGCTGGAAGGACTCATCCCATGGCTTTGACCAGTTGACCTCAGTGGTCTGAAGCTAGATCGTTTTGGCACAGATTTTGGGAATAGACTTGAGCGCAGGGAGGGCAGCAGATACTTTTTGGCTCTGACAGGAAAGCAGCTTTCAGATGCCTCATTAAGCTTAAAGATAGTATTCAATAGCTCCTGTCATATCTAAGGGAATTTGTAGAATCTAGTTCATGGATCCATGGGGCAGTACTTGGGAGATTAAAAGCTTAAAAATCTAGAGTAGCTTCCTGGCCCTCTTGTGACTACAAGAATATGCAAAGACAAGCAGGGAGAGAGCTGAAAAATGCACTCAGGCCTTCCACATCATCTGCCCACAGTGTTGACACCCGTGACCAAACTGCTTTCCTGCTTCCTAGCTGGCTGCTAGAGTCATACAACAGGACCAACATCTGGCCTTGGGAGGTGACTTCATACGGCTTTGTAATTAAAGGACTGCAAAGAAACCAGTGCTGCAGGGCTTTCCATCTTGTTTCTGAGTCTGATCCTTGGAGCTGTAAGAGGAGGAGAGAAGTGTGGCTGGAAATCTTAACCTGCTCGTGTCTCTATGCTGTCTTTGATCCCTTTGTGTTGCACCATGAGGTTAAGGTCTGTGGGCTAAACATGAGTCTTAAAGTCAGCTGCAATTCCATGGTTTTTAGATCAGATTCCCATTAAAACAGTGTCAGCTGTAAAGAGTTTTAAAAAGGAGAAAATCTGCCAGATCTGGCCAGGCCAGAAAAGATTTATAACCCAGTGGGTGTTTTTATTTCCCTTTGTTCCTATGCTGAACACTTTCCAGCCACTTTCACTGGGTTACCAGCGCCAAACAAAGGGAATAGGAGCACTCCAGGGGAAGAACCAGCGGTGGTTTCAGTGTTCCTTCACCTGACGTGCTGAGCTTAAGAAGTGGTGACTTTCCATCACTGGCCTCCTGGGTCTTCCAGTCAGGCCCTGAAACTCGTGTAAAGCCTAAAGAAGAATGAGGGTCTGGAAGATATAAAGCGAGCTGTGCAAAGCTGGGAGTGAGGTGGAAGCTACCCAGCTTTCTATATTTGGAGATCAGAGTATATGGGCTCCCAGCAGCTGTGAGTAATTATAATGTAAGGGTAAAACCAACCTAATGGGTTCCAGCCTGCCTGTGATGGCACCGAGCTTTTGAGCAGCCGGAGTGGGAACTGCAGCAGCTACAAAAGTTAATTTACAACCCAGAGGCCAGCTGGAAATTCACAGGGTGTACCAATAAAGTGCTGCCAAAAGGGTCTACCACCCTTCAATGGATTGCTGCTGGGAAGTCTCTGTCCACATCTAGAGCAGGGATGTGGGCAGCGTTTGCTGCTGCCACAGTTCTGTTACTGACCCTGTTCTCACATCTGTGAGTAACGAATTTTAGGACAATTTTAGTGGAATTAGTATTTTTTTTCCCCTCTTGGAAAGCAAGGGTTTTGTTCCCACTGTGACCTGCTACGCCTTAGAAGTCAGGGGGTAAAACACTCACAGGAGAAGGAGCAATGTGTGTTTAGGGGGGATGTCAATCTGGCAGGTTAAAAGTCTTTTAAAACATGATAAATTGTATTTAAATAGGGTCTGCATGATGAAAACAATCAGTCTGGTTTGCCTGGAAGCAAACCCAGAGGCCCTAGGCAGCAACACCCTCTGCTCCTGCTTTTGTGCCCTCCTGCCTCCCCATTCCTGTTGGAGCAAGTGATAGACAGCATCAGTCCCAACCCCATCTGGCTGCCAGCCACGGATAATGCAGGGCTTTGTTTTATCTATTGTGAAGTGAACGTTTCTGTTGTTGAGGATATTAAATTGAGCTCAAACACAGCTCACCCCCAGGGCTTGCACAGCGGGATGCTGTGCCCTCATCTCCATCTTTAGTGCTGCTTGCACTTCTTGAACTGCATTATCTGCATATCTGACCCAAATCCAAACAGCCACAGGTCATCCTTTTGCTCAGAGTTTGTCATCAAAATCTGGGTCATTGGGTGCTTGAGAGAGATGTTGATAGGTCACCCCAGCCCCAGAGAGACAAGTCCTGATCTTTGGATCCTTGCTGAGCTCCCCAAGTCAAATCCCAACCCCTATCACCCCCAGAGCCTGTAGCCAGAAGCAGGTTGGCTTCTTGGACTTCCTGTAGGAGCTGCTGGGTGTCGTGCCCACACAGGAGGAAGGCAACCCGTGGTCCCGCTCCATCTCTGGGGCTAGAGCAGCATTAGGAGCCCTCAAGCCAAGCATAAGGCTATGTGTAGCTGCAGGAGGATTTAGCCATCAGTGCACCGTGGGTCACGAGAAAAGCAAGTAGGGCTTTAAATATAATGGAGCATAAATGTATGGCTTAAAATCAAAAGGAATGCTTTTATCTAGGAAAGGGGTAAACCCTGGAAAAATTAACTGGGTGAAACAGAAGGTATTTTGGATAGTCAGTGCTGGAAGGGGATGTGGTGAGGAGAATTCCCCACCTGCCTAATGAAACCTTGTACGCTGCCATGTGCCCGGTAGGCCCGTATTTCAGGCAAGTGTTAGAGACCAGCCAGAAATCCGTTTTAGTCCCTTCACTCCTATGTCTTTAATCATGTACATGGCTCTAACAACACATTTGGGAGAAAAGATTTCTGGCACGGCAGAACTGAAGCAAAATTACTTCAATTTTTGATGGCCCATGTTTCTAAAAATACAGATGACTAATAGAAATCATGAAATATTCACAAAGTCAGTAATCCATGTTTACAGATAATGCTGAATTACTTCCAAAGACACTTTCAAATGGGAATTAATGGATGCCTTTGAACAGAAAGAACAGGTTTCTTCTCTTCGGTCCTCAGAGGAGGAGCTTTGGGGAACTGCTGAAGCCTATCGCCGCAGCCTTGCCAAAGTCATGAAGTCCTGAACAGCGCATCCCACTATGGCCATGAAGCATCTCCCATGACAGGAGTTAGCTGCCTGCTTAGCTGGTGCTGTATCACACTGGTGATCACCAAAATCTGGTGATTTTTGGCAGTAGAATTTCCTGCTATCCAGGAACATAAAATAACACATTTCTTCTCCACCCCAGCAGATGAGAGGGTCTTCAGGGTGTCACCAGGGACTAGATGGTGACTCTGGGAGAAAGAGGCATTTCTGAGGTCCCTCTCTGTCTCTGTGCAGCCCTGGGGTTGGTGTGAGATGGGAAGGGCTGTGTTCCACAGTGTCTTAGCTGAAGGGTCCCAAGGAGAAGGATGCTTGTGGCTGGCTCACCTGAAGCATTTCAGAGCAAAAACCACTGACCTGGACTTGAAAATCCTGGGCATTCATCCAGTTCTGTCCCTGATCAGCTCTGTATCTTCAGGCAAGTGCTATCCCTTCCCCAATAACTCAGTTTTCCACCTGCAAAAGCTGCCTGACTGAGTTTTGCATCCCCCAGGGTGTGGTGAAGAACTTGCCCAGAACCTGTGACTGGAGAACAGCCAGAGCAGCCCTGCCTCAGGACTCCACGGGGAAGCAGGATGGCCCCAGACTGCAGATAGTACAGGGAAATAGTCTCAGGAAGACTGCTTAAAGTATAACATTAAATAAAAGGAGTAAGTCTTCTATGGTTACAGCATGGTTTCATCTGCTGTGGTTTCCCCAAATACTGGTACTGAAAGAAGGTATTTAGGAGCATGCAGGGCTTTACAGGCTGCCCAATATGCTTTTTGAAGAGGCTTACAAATCTACTTAGCTTTCAAGATACTATATTTTAGGGTTTCTATGCTGGGCCATTAATCTAGATTGAAAGTGTGCTCTAGCTAGAGGACACATGATGATCTAGGGATGAAATAACCTTCCTTTTTCCTTCTGAGAGCTAGGAAGTTTTCCACAAGGCACAGGCTGTTAGGGGTTTGTTAGGCTGTTTCTCTTTCCCCTTTTGGCTCCTAATTTCATAACCACTTTTGTATTGTTTGCTCCATAGGCTGAGTACCATTTCCCTCCATGTTCTTCTCTCCTTTTACTTGTTTTTATTCTGTACCTAGAAATGCATGAATCTGAGTGGAACTTTCCATCAAACCTGAGGGTATCTGAAATGAGGTCAGGCAAGTTCACCCATACCAAGGGTAACCCTGCTCTACGACATCACTGGATGTACTGCAGGTGCAAGTCTGCTTGAAGGACTGAGACAAGAACTGGGGATGTATTAAATGGAGACAGTCCATGCATGGGAAAATCAGCAATAATCCTGCTTCTGGGGGGGGCATGGGAAAATCAGCAATAATCCTGCTGCTGGGGGGCATGGTTTAGCCATGCTGTCTCTGGGAAGGATGTAATGCCAGAGTTGTCCCATTTCCTTGTGGTAAATCTGGAAAGAACATTGCTATAACAAAACAGTCACCCAGGTCCTAATGGTTGTCACACTGCTGCGTGCCAAGGGCACTCAGAAAGTCATCAGTGACTGAAAGGGAGAAGCAGCTCTCCCTGATTTGAAGGCACAGGTAGCTCCCATTGGAACTAGTTTCACTTCTGCACACCTGGCCCCAGTGATTGCCACCAAGCATGAAGGAAAAACTAAGTGGACTTTCCAGAACATGAAGAATAATTTCCTTCCCTGTTGCTGAGGTAGGACTAAAGGAGCTGAACAACACAGACTTCCCCCTGTCAAGGACATTAGCAGGTGCTTGCCCCTCTTGTTCCTTCCCGTTCCTGATGGTGGATGTACTGGAAACATCCTGCTGGAAACCCAGTGTCAAAGGACAATCGCAATATACCAACAAGGTCCAGTCCTTCCCTTAGAAAGAATATGTAGCGGTAAGGAGAGCTTCATGTTGCACCCAAAGCAAATGCAGCAGTAAGACTCGTGCGCTCTTGGGAGCTGGAGAGGCTTCACAGTCTTTTTTTCCCCAATTTTTCCTCATGTTTTCATCTTCTTTCTCCACCCCTTTGGATTTGGAGTGTTTATGAGAAGTGAGACAAATCAGAAAGCCTTGATGTGCTACCAAAGTGCACGTTGTTCCTATGCAGGAGCCATCAGTGAGATCAGACAGGAAGTTTCCCCTTCTTGCGCAGTTCCCAGAACATCCTGGCTTCTCTGAGAAGGGCCAGGCTGATGAATGAGATAAATGCATGGTCATCTTGAGAAACTTGAGCAAACTTCACAGCTCCTTACATACAGCTAGTCTGGGGCAAGCCAGAGCTGATTTTGGCCTGGTCCATAGACCATGATGCTCTATCTCCTCTGTGGCATCACCCTTTGCAGATAGACTCTTGGCATTTGGCTGTTGTGGTGGGCTCAGGCATGCACAGAGGTCACTGGAGCTTGCCAAAGGATAATGTAAGTGACAGAGACTTGAACATCAAGCAGAGGAAGGATGGTAGCTGCTATCTGGTTGGAAAAGGAAGATTCTGGAACAGCAGCTCCACGCTGTTGCTCTGATAAGGTGTAAGTGGAACATGTAAGGAGGAGGAATACACCACTCTTCCCCATGCACGAAAAGCTTCTTAAGCTCTGAAGTGCAGTTCTGGTTCAAGCAGTGGAAGAATAGATCATTTTAGTTTTACAACAGAAATAAGACAATTCTAAACCAGTTTGGTCCATCATATCCTTGCTGAGGAAATTGTATCAACCAAATTTTGACTGAGACTTGCTTTTTAAAATAGGAAGAGCTGTGTTTAAGTCACTCCCTCCATTACCCCTTCCTAGTAGCAGGATAGTCACCTTTCTTCTACCCAAGTCTGTTCTTGGATCTGTCAGCAAAAGGAGACCCTCTTAGCAAGTGAACTGGGAGACACTCAGTCTTTGGAGAGAATGCAACTTGCTAGTGAAGCTGAATGGGGGACAAATGACACCCTCTCGAGCCATGGAGCTTGTAAAGAGCATCAAAAGCTGTTCAGTGCAGTTCAAAGCATTTGCTTTGACGCAGCCTTGAGTCTTCTCAGATTTGGGTACTAAAGTATCTTACTTTTCAGTAGTAGGTCACACACTGTTTGCAGATTTTATTAACGTGAATAGAAGAAGATAAGTCTTATTTAGCTTTCTCAATGTACGCACTGCATAAATGCCAACCAATCTGGGTTTAGAAACAATCAAAACCTACATAAAAGAAAGGAAGGTGAGTATTTTTAGCTCTGATTCAATACCCAAAAGCAAGCCCCCCAAATATCATAACTGGGAGGGAGGAATGATGCAGAGGCAGGGATGAACTGTCTTGGGGACAGATGAAAAAGAGAAGAGGAACTTCTTCAGCAGTTGCTGCTGCTGCACTCTTCTTATCCTGAGCCTAATACAAGAAACAATTGAGTTACAGTGAAATCATTACGGGGCTAATGAGGGCAGGCAGGCAATTGCAATATTCCCAGAATTTTCTTCCTTCCCTTTCCTGAAAATACTTAAAATAATTAGTAAACAAAGTGGGTTATTTATAAATACAGACAGGCCATACAACCCAAACCGGGGCAGCTAAGCAGGGAGAATGGAAACAGTTATTTGACAGGGATTTGGAGCCATTTAAAGGAAAAGCTTTCCTTAAGGAAATAGGGCTGTATACCATCAGTCTATACTTCACAGCTTGCTGTTGAACACCCAAGGTGCTTTAAAGATCTACTTGGGGATGCTGAATATATAGGTTTAACTCCTAATGAGGTGTTAAGTGGCTCAGTAATTTATTTCCTTCCCAGGGGCTAACTATCATGTCAGGAGAGAAAGGGCAGCTACCAGGCTTGACATTTCCATGATCCTCATCGGGACTGGAGGCATTATGATTGCCTTGTTTGCCACAGGGCAAAGAGCTCTCCTGGTGTCAGCAGCACAGGGGGCTTTTTATACCATTTTATTCATGTTGTAGTAGCTGCAGTTATTCCTAGCCAGGAGTAAACACCACAGGAAGGATGACAAAGAAGTAGCCTGTGCCTGGGGAAGCCTGGCAGGCAATCTCAGCAAGTGAGGAGCTCCCACTGAAAGCCAGTGCTGTGCAGGCTGGTTAGGAGCTATGGGGAAAACGTCTCCTAGTGACGATAGCTACTTGCTGCCTTTTTGAAGCACCAGGTTTTCTAACTCTGTGTTTGCTGTCTCTAACCAATGTGGGTTTAAACCTCAGCTGCTTTTGAGCAAAGCTGGGAGTGGTTTGCAAAGGCTTTCTTAGCACTGATCAGGGTGAAGCTAGGAGTAGGTGGTAAATACTTTGTTTTGTTTTGGTTGTTTTGCACTCACGTAGGTGTTGCTTTACTGAGACACAGTCTATTATGCCAAGCAGCAGAGCTGGCAGCTTTGTGTGGCCACAGAGCTTTAGCTTAATTTCTCTGTGAGAACTGCCCACTCGGTGAGATGTGTCTGAATGTTATATCCGTGAGCAGGGCAATACAAGAAGTCAGTCTGTTTGCAAGATGGGTGAAGCACTATGAAAAAGTTATTACTGGGGTATTGCTTAGCTCAGTAGAGATGAGCTGTGTGGGCTCTGGTGATAAGGTAAAGGGATGAGTGTATCCTATTATGTTATCTCTTTATAACTGGTTACTAGGAAATTGCCAGTATAAAAGATCACTACAGCTCTTGAGCCTTACAATGAGATAGCTTTGGTGGGACTGGTATTTGCTTCAGAGAAGAAGAACCTCCTGATTTCCCCAGGCAAGGTAAACTTTCTTCATGCTGTGTTGTTTGCCCCAGCCCTGGTTTTCATCCTTTTCTACAATAAAGGTCTCTGGCTCAAAGATAACATCACAGTTAAGGCTTGTCATACCTGTTGTCCAATTATGTCAGTCTTTAAAAACAGCGCCACATGAACGAAAATAGCTTTGACAGTAGAATTATAGTGCTCTGTTGGATGACTAATTTCAGTGCCTTGGTGTGATAACTTAGATGCTGTCACAATTAAGACTATACAATGCCTTGGTAACAGATGCGGAACTTGGAGTTAGGCCTATCTTAGCTCTTTGTGTTTCTGAAATGGCCTTTGCCAAATGTCTTTTCTACCCTGCAGTCTAAGCTAGGAGGAGATGTAACATTGTGCCTGCTCTGTTGTCATGGCCGTTTCCAAATTACTGTTTACTTCTTTTAATCCATCTGACCCTTAGTTCTCACTACCTTCTGTAGCTGCAGACCATTTCTCCCGGAGGACAGTGCCAATGCCTTGTTGCATGCACTGCTTGGCTTAAACTACACTGGTGAAAATCCCAGCTGCTCTCAGTGGGTCATGTTGCTGAGGTCATGCACCCTCTTAAAAGCCAGGCAGATGGAGGCATTTGAGGAGGGCTTCTTCCAGCAAAAGAAATGCAAACGTGCATGCAGGACCACTGAGCCAGTAAAGCCAATGGGACTATGCCCATGCTGCAAGATGAGTACGTGCTTTAAAGCTTTACTGCATGAAGAGTGATGTCTCATTTCAGACAAGGTCCTTCCAACTTAGCTGCACTGGATGATCTTGAGTGATTTTATGGATAATGGCATAGCAGATGAGGACTGGTGTATAGGGTCCCTTTGCACTGTGCAGGAAAATAACCACTGCTACAGAAGTGCACCAAAGTTCTCATTTGGACTACTCCCTCAGTATGGTTAGATGTGAGGAAGGTGCTGAAGGATGTTGGCACTCACTTGGTTGCTTGCCTGCTTAGTCATGGGGTTATGGGGTGCCAGCTTCCAGTGTATGCTCCTCTTCCAATTGCCTCTGTGTTTCTCAGCTGTACTCTGTCATTTATTATACCACAGGAGACTGTTTTCCAGTGTCTGTGCTCCATTCTGTCACATGTAACCTCACCTAATCTTAAACTCCAAAATACTGTTTTATCTGTTGGGCATTAAGTATTCAATAGGATTTTTAGCTCAAGAGTTAAAGTTCACTCTGACATAGTGAAGGATAATAGGAAGCCCCTGAATAGCTAAACTTTAAGAAGCCTGTGGTCTATAGATTTATCTTGTTAATGCATTAATCTACGAGTCAGGTGGCCAAGATTTCACCATTCAGAAATAAAGCCACCATGAGCAATGACTCAAAAGCAGTACATGTTCGTGCCAGAAGCCATTGCAGTACAGTAATGTTTCATTTTCATCTCCATACAGAAATTCCAGTCTATGGATATTACTTTGGGAAATGGGAAAGCTGACAGGAGAGGGCACTGAAGGAAGAAAATATTTGTTTTGACTTACATAGGATGAATGCAGTGTCTGGGTGATGTTCCTCAAAACAAATCTATCCTGTCTGGCTTGACTAATACAAGACTGTCTTTATCTTGTGTGTGCGATCGAGTAGTTCCACGGGTGAGGAGAAAGCCTGAGACAGATCAGGCTCTGGTTTAGTCTTGGCAGTGCCGGGCTAATGGTTGGACTTGATGATCTTAAAGGTCTTTTCCAACATGGTTGATTTTGTGCGTTTAGGCATTTCATCTTAGTCCATAGTGTTTCAGCTGTAAAAAGAGGTTAATGGCACTTCCAGCCGTAACAAAGAAGCTATGAGAAAAGATTTCAGTGATGTTCCTGAGGTGCTTTGATTAGAAACACTGTGGAAAGGGCCTCAGCAGATGAATTCCAATCCCACGTTGTTAGTTTTGTTAGTTTATTGGTTTTCAGACCTGCTTCTTTTGCAGTACGGTAGGGCAAGTACCTCTGAGCTTTGTTGTTCTGTGACCTTGGATCACCAGAGTTCTCTAGAGAAGTACCCTCACTTGTGTTTTCTCAAAGGGTTTCCTCTCTGCATGTGCTGTCCTGGAAGTACAGAAGGCATGTATTTGTTCTGAACCTTACTGTTAGGAGAAAGGCGAGGAGATTAAATGCTTTTTTGTGATGCTACCTTAACTCCTCTGGCCCAGAAACCCCTCATCCCTTGCTTTGCTTGCCTCAGCCCTCTGGCCACTGCCCTGCTTACCAGAGTGTGTGAGAGATCATTCTTGGGGCTTTCTGGATGGTGAGAAGACTCAAGGCCATACAGCCCTTGGTCCTACTCCTTTGTTATCAAATCTTCCAGGCAGTTTGGTTTCTTTATAAACCATTAGAGTAAAATATTTTCTTCAGTGGAGAGACCAAACCCCTGAAGTCTCTCTAGCAGAGACTGTTCTTCCAAGGCTGGGGGGCTCATTGCAGAGGCAATAGGCTAGGCACAGGAGGGAAAAGACAAAGCTCTGAGTTTTTAATGTCTTCATTAAAAATGAATGTATGTTATGAATGTTCTCTTGCATGTGTAAGTTCACCTGGCTGTGAAATCCCAAGTTCTCAGCAATGTAATTCTGCTGGAGTATCTTTCCCCAAGCAACACCAAGGCGCAGACTTTTATTGGACTTCAGGGCTGCACAGCTTATACTTTATAGGAATCTCCATTGCTATTTGAGTGGATAATAATAATAAAAAAAAATCCCCAAATCCTCAAGAATAGCCTTGAAAAAAACTCCATCTGGCCTTTCTGTAGGAGATAACCAGGACCAGAGTCTTCTGTACAGTTGCTGCTTGGAGAAATCTGATGATTAAAAGGATAACAGCATGGGATGTTGTTATAGGGGACTCTTCATGTACCATGTATGTAATATGTACGTAATACTTCTGTTTTTCCCCATCTGAATGCACTGACTATATGTCTAATCTCAGTCTGACAGATCAGTTGTCTCCCGAAGGTGCAAGCTTCTTTGTTATGTGGCTCAAGAAACAAGGTGCTGAACATAAGCACCAACTCACTAGAGTTGCTCCTTGTTGCGCAGGCACTGCGCTGGTTGCTACGTCAGCTCTGAGTTCATCTACTCCTACTCAGATGAGTGCTAAAGTTAAATGGAGCATGGTTGATAGTCCTGAGGCCTCCAAAGAACATGATCTGTTTTATCTCTATCACGATTTTCACTATCAAAACACATTCCAGCAACCAAAATCAGTTGGAAGCGATAGTTAAATTTGATTAGCTTCAACTAGTTTAGAAAGCTGGAGGAGGGGGCATTTTAAGATTGAACACACTAAACTTTTATTTACAGTATGACATGAGGCAATGGAGATGGCTCTTCACTGGGAAACCAAATCAGGCCTTTAAATTTGTGTGCATCTCATCTGTCTCTATTCTCAGTTCTGATTAATTTTCCCCACCCCAGTCCTTCCCTGACATTTTTAAGCATTAAATGTTAATGTAATTAAATACTAATTTGACTGCAGCCTATAAGAAACACAGCATGCATTCATTTCATACTCAGAAAGCATTGCAGGAGTGTGGGAGTTTACTTCTTTTTCCTCCGTTTCCCCAAGTTTTGGAACCTCTGCTTCCAAAAGTGGTGCCAGGAACCAGTACATGTGCCTCCAGCTCCTGGTGGGACCAGGAAACTGAAGAAGCGTAGCTATGGAAAAAAAATTGTGGGCATTTTAAACTTGAAATCCTGGCCAGAGTGATATATGGTATCATGTGCTGTGATCCCTGGGCTGTCTTATTAATGCTGTTGGTCATAATCCGACCAAAGATGATGACCACAAGCTAGCAAGGACTGTTTCATCCAGTGCAGAGCAGAATCTTAACGTGACTTTGGTATTTGATATCTTTCCCCCGAGGGATGGCAGGTCCATTTGTCTCTTCTGGGAGACCTTCAAAAGACCTTGAAGGAGATCTCTTCAGGGCCTCACTCTCAAGTGAAGAAAGGGCCCCTTTCCTGAAGCAGAGGTAATTGCCCCTTGTTGTGCCAATGTAGTATGTCATGCAGTGACTATACACACATCATGGTCCTTAAGAGAAGTTAATGGAAAACGTTCTTATTGTCAATTATGGTCACTTTTATAGAGCAGTTGGCTGAAGTTAAACCCTACTATCATTGCTAGCACTCCTAAGAACAGGCATCCCCTTCACATAGTAATCATAGCAGCAAATGCCCTCCAAGTTTCAGTAAGGTAATGTTCCATTGTTTCAATTTGCTGTAATTAAAGCCTGCTCTTTGCATTAGAAAATCAAATTCCATTTATGAGATGAATAATTCCCTGGAGTTCTCATTGCTTCCATTGTTCTGAAATGATCGAACTTTTCCCTATTTGGCAAAAAGCAGTAGAAAGAAAAGCTTGCCATTTCTTTCCCCTCTTAAAATTAACCCCAAATATCATGCAGAGTGACAGCAGAATAAAAGCTCTGTTATGTTGCTGCTTGAAGGCTGCCTTGATTCCCCCACTTCCCCAGAGAAGGCCCCTCTCCTGGACTAGGGAGTCTCTCTGTTGGACCATTTCAGCAGAGCTTTGACTCATACCTCATGGATTTACCTGTACAGTGTTAACAAACCACCACCTCCCTTCTTGCAGAATCAGAAAAAATCTGAATTTTTTGGGAGCAGATGGATGAGGACTTATTTCTTAATCCAGTTTAGTTCATGTGTCCCCTTGAGCTATCAAAAATAATACATAACCGTAAGCTACTTCAACACTTCAAAACGGGATGGTTATGCCCAGGGATCTTCCAAGTCTGGATAACTACCAGTCCCATACTACCCATCCTCTATTCCCTTCCTCTCCCTCTCATAGCCATGCTGTTTGCAGCTCACCAAATCCTCCCCCAGCTCCTATTTACCAAGGCAACAAGTCCAAGACCACTGCCTTCTACAAAGCTGCAGAATATTTCAGGTTGGAAGGGAGATCACATAGACCAGTCTCCTGGTCAAAACTGCTCAGGACCTCGTACAGTGGAGTTTCAAGTATCTCCAAGGATGGTGATTCCTCAGCTTCCCTGGACTCCTGTCCCGGGCCTTCATCACTGTCATGGGGATATCTGGGGTGGGGAAAGTTGATCGATTTTCCTAGTTCATTTCAACAGTTAAATATTAGTAAAATTAGATTTATTCGTCTTAATAATAACTAGGCCATGGTTAGGAGTGACAGATTTTCTCTCTGCCACTGCTAGCTGCAAGTCATAAACAGCTTTAAAGAGCAGGAGTGGATGCCAAGAGAAAGACAAGTGGGTGGTATAGAAAGCAGGAAGAAAAGAAAATAGCTTCTCCTGGATAATTTGCTCCTGGATCTTAAATGCTTCTCAGTGGTCTCATATAAGTCAGGGAGCTGTTAAGTGAAGCCGTAGGCAATTTAGAAGACAGCATGGAGAATGCTGGATATCTTATCTGCGGGCATCCCCTGTTCTCTATCCAAAGATTAAAATAGGTGAGCACTAAATATCTGACCCTATAAAGTGACAGCAGTATATTGAGGTGAACTCCTTTACAGCTGGTTCCTTTAACAACGTAGATCAGTCAAATATTACAGATTTTTCAAGCCTGTTTGGAAAACAAATCCTTAAAAATCTGGGGGCTGTTCAGTTTTGTTTTCAACAGTAAGCTTGGAACAATTGTTTGACATCACAAATGTCCAGAGCTTTCAGCAAAAGGGCCTTTTCTAATCAAGGAAATGATGTTGGGATGTTCCATTTTTCTAAGATTTTCTTTCTAAAGCTTAATTCAGTACTTAAAATCAAGACTATGGTTGACTTCCTATTGAATGTTCCAGTTCTGGAAAGGGAAACTACTTGATAGGATCTCTTTGAATGTTTTGATTTAAAAACAGGAGCTAGAGAATGCACTGAGAATTTCCTGGAGCATGGGAGAGAGCCTTCTTTTAGCCTTTATATACCCAGGTGGTGATTTTTATTGTTGGTTGGTTGGGGTTTTTTTCTCCACTTGATCTAAGGTAACACCAGTTCTTGTCTTGCCTTTTCGTTTCCATGTTCCGTGCCTGCCCTGATCTCCTGGGAATCTCTAACCCTTCCTGAAATCAAAGGGGAAGCATTCCCTTGCCAGTGCTGAGGGACTTGCAGACACCTCAGAGAACTTGCCCTTAAGTATTGACTTGGGCTTAAGATCTTGCAGTAAATTGGTGGGATGTTTCTGCTGGGCAGTGCATCCCACATTACTCTTGCCTGAACCTCTGTCCAGCAAAACCAAAGGGAATTCAGAGCTTAATGGAGAAAATACAGTGCATTCCCTGATTCAAGGGGTTTCTTCTCTCACAGTATTTCTTTTGTGATCTGTTCTTGTGATACAGAGTCATCATTGTGCTTAAATCCAACGGGAATGTGCAGATTTGCATTGCCTTATCTAAAAGCAGGGAGGTCAAAAGGATACAGATGGAACAAAACTCCTTCCCCATTTCTTTTCAACCTACCTCAGTGAGAACCCTCGAGTGCTTGTCTTGAGTAAAATTAGCCCTTTCAGAACCAGATGGAATCAAGATGGATTGATGCGAAGGCAATTCAGTGTCCCCAACTATTGGCATGATTGCAGCCTAGCTCAAACACACCTTGTGAAGGCCACATGCTGATCCCCTTCCTCATGCTGTGCAATCCCGTACTCTCCAGCTAGTCATAATCATGCTGGAGAAAGCTGGAATCAAAGAGGGCAGTGCAGATGGCAGATCCTCATGCTCAGCAAGCAGGGGCAGGCTCAGACCCAAAGACCTGGCAGAACTGGGCCAGCAGCCATTAGAAACCTGCAAACCTATATTGATCTGATAGGTAAAGACTATATTGAAGTTCTCTTAAAATAAATGGAGACCATTCTGGGTTCTCTTTTGACCTGCCTTTCTGAAGCCCTACTGTCCTGTGCTATTAGAAGTAAAGTCTGCAAGCAGTGAAATTCAATGGAAAATGCTTCAGGGGAAAAAATAAACAGCATGAACTGTGCTTTGGTTTGCTGAAAATCACAGAATCCCGAACCGGTTTGGGTTGAAAGGGACATTAAAGCTCACCCAGATCCAAGCCCCTGCCACAGGCAGGGAGGGACACTTTCCACTAGAGCAGCTTGCTCCAAGCCCTGTAGAACCTGGTCTTCAGCTTTCCCACCGCTGTGCAGCATGAAGGCAATAGTGCACCTAGTAGCAACTGCTTGCTTTGTTTGCAGAATTGATACCTGGCAAATCTAATGGTCTGAGAGGTCAACTCTCAGCAGCTTGACAGCCTTACCCAGCAGTGCTACATGTTACGCAGGCCAAGGGAAGCAGCATATCCAAAAGAGGTACCTGGCACCCTGAAGCCCAAGGCACAAAAGTCACCGTGCAGTCAGCCCTATATTAAGTTCACATCCAGTTTTGGGTGGCAGTATCTTATGTATATTACAGGTGCAGCATTTGTCTTCCTGAAGGTGTTTGACTGCCACAGCTTCTGTGTGTGTGTGCAAGAAGAACAGCCAGATTCAGCACCTGGCACCTTTGTGATGGGGCCTTAGTCAGCTTAAATGAGTCATTGACCCAACCATTTCTCTGAGCTTATTGTTCATGGTGAGTGTCTTGCCTTCCTTCTGTCCCATCTTAGGGGTCATGCTGGTGAGATTCCAGCATCCCCTGATGTCACTTGGTAGGTGGTAGGGTAGGGATGCCCTGCACCTTGTAGTGTCAGGAGACAAGAATGTCTCCTGAGTCATGGGAGGAGCACTCCATGTCTGTGTCCCATAATTGTCTGCCACTGGGTAGGTTAAAGGTAGACATTCTCCATGACTAACATGGGAAGAATGTGGCTCATGTACTGGGTGGCAAGGGTGTCAGTGTGTGTGACATGGCAATCTGTGGTGTAGAATCATGGCTAATCAACTGCATGCTTTGAGACACTTGGGAGAAGGATTAAAACCTGATTTCAGGATGGGTAGTGAGATTGGTTTTGAAGCAGGAGGTGCCGGGAGCCATTCCTGAAATGACAGCGAAGTCAGAAAATCCATCACAGGAGAAAAAGAAGTCCCACGGTATTCAGAGCAATGCTGGCATTGAAATAGCAGCCAGCCAGTTGCTGTGTTGTTTTCATGTTGAGTCATGCTAACAAATCCATCAGGTGAATAAGGAACGAGTGTCCTGCAGAGTGTGGGGACCTCGTGCTGCTGACATAACACAAATGCTCGTGTAGGATGGTGGCAGCAATTCCTCAAGCTTTGAAAAAGAATCTCCAAAGCAGATGATACTTGTCTAGAACAAGGTTTGGAGCTGTGGATGTGACCTCAGCCGTACATACAGCAAAAAGAGAACTGACATCTCACGTGATTTAAGCCCTTATTTAGGCAGCAAATTCCTCACCCCAGGCTATGCAAGCTTTATTACTTTCCAACAGTATCTGTGACTCCAGTTAGGTTGTTTATCAGCATATACATTACTCGGCATATAGGACTACGATCTAGGCTTAAAACAATAAAAGCTCCAGGGCTGTGGGTTTTGGTTTGGGAGAACTGTTTGGTTTGTGCAGCTCCTACAACATCTGGCAGTTATTCGTCAGTGCTTTGGTATGGTGGCTCTAAGCATCATGTTCTTGACTGCAACTGCATCACTGCATAGCTATCTTCCTAATCATGGTAGCATTCATGAGATCAGCCAGAAACAGCCTTTAGTCTCTACCTAATGGGCCATCCTGCTGATTCTGCTTTATGTCATGGAGCCTTTCCTGCTCCATCTGTGGCTCAGTTAGTCCTCAGTTCATACGGACGCCGTGGATTTCTCCTCCCTAGGTCTCTACAAAAACTCATCTTGTCAGCCTCAGAACATCCTTTTGATCTGTGAAAACTCCTCTGAATTTTGATCCCACCTGCCCAAGTCCTCGCAAGCTCAGTGCCGCTCACAGCTTTGTAAGTATACTCTCTTCCACCCTCTCTGTCACTACTGGGCTGTTTCTGTCCTATCCCTCAAGTCAGTTGCCCCATCAAAGAGAAAAATGAGTTAGATAAGCCATGCTGGTGGCTTTGTTGAACACCTAGTTATCTTCCAAAACTGAAAATCCTCACTTATGCCACGGTCTTTCCAGGGACTGAAGCTAAGCTTAATGGGTCCTTCATTTTTGGGTTTAAAAAGCTCAGCGCTGCTCACCTACAGGTGCTTAGGGATTTGCTTGTCCTCCACTGGTCCAGTATTGCTCAGATGCTCTGCTGCCCATTCCCCCAGACACTGCTGACCTGAGCTCGCCTGTCTTCTCCCAGCAGCCATCCTACAGGACCTGTAGAGGAAGGCCTCTATTCTGTCCTGCTTTCCTACCTCCTTTGTGCTTTCAGTTGAAAACACCTGGCTTTTAGGTGAAGAACCACATTAATCAATTCCATCGACAGCGCAGGTCAGTCCGCTCATGTAAATGGGAAAAGCACCCTTTGGAATCATTCTGGGCATCCCGTCTTTATGGGAATTGAATCAAAGCTTCCCAGAAGATGCTGTAATAACTAGGCAGCTAGGTGTCGCTTGCCAGGGAGGCTCCTCAGAGAGGTTCAAAGTCTGCCAGGAGTGGTTGAGGTAGTGAAACCATTCTAATTGTTGGTGCAGGGCTTGAAATGTGAGAGACACTTTCTCAAGAGACCAGTGCAGAGATGCTCGCTTATGCAAGATGCTGCGTTTTGTGTGAGAAGTCTGAAACAAAGCCTTTACTGTTTCATAAACCAATGACCTGATCATCAGCACAGCTCTGGCTTTATACTGTGGCTCTGTTCTCTGCAGATCCCCTCTGAGAATTTGGGGCTCAGGGAAAACTCGACTCTGCAGTTGATTTCCTTCCTAAAGAATAGAAGTTTACACATGAAGATGCAAAGATAGGAAACAAATGACTCTTAGCACAAATAAACAACACAGAGACCTGACTTACCTCCCCTTACATCTGGGAAAATGAGGAGGACTTAGAGTCCAGGTTTTGTCTCCCTGAATAACTTCAGGTTCTGAAACAAGACTGTTTATGTGAATGAGAAGTAGAGACTGAGCTCTTAAGCTTTCATACCAAAAAATACCCAAAAGCAAAACTCCCAAATAGCAGAAGTTCTAAGTCTGGGCAGAATTGCATTGGCTGCTACGGTAACTGCAGAGCCCCTCTAAGTTAAAAAGGTCTATGCATAAGTTAACTGATGAGGAGGAGATTGGCCTTAATATGTATCATAATTTCTGGCACTAAAATCAACAAGTAACGCTGCTTTTGAAATGCACATGCTTAGGAATGAAACACCCTCCCTGTGAAGCCCATAGCTCACTATAAATTCGCAAGCTGACTTACTGGCATCTTAAATCCCTATCTGCCACCCAGAGGTATCTCTTAAAGACACTTGAAGGGTAAGAGGTCTGCCTGAGAGGCGATGTTTGAGAAGCTGGCTGTCCTCCTGTTGATAACCAAGGCACTGTGTGAAGTGCTGGACAATATACTGGATGTCCCTTTCTGGCATGCTGGCTGATCTTCCCTCTCCTCTTGCTTGGTTCGTGAGGTGCCTAAAATCATTTGATGCCTAAAATCAATTTGATGCTTGCTTCTGGATGGAACCACAGAAAGCTTGCCCATGGTGCGAGCTTAGACACCTACCTCACAAGTCACAGATTCTGATACTCCCCCCTGCCAGATTCACGAGGGAGTGATTTGTGGGCATTTTTACTAAAGGCTTGCCAGACTAGGCCTCATAGAAAACGTTAGTTGTGACGCAGGTCCACTGTATCCCATGCTTCTCATCTGGGAAGTTTTGGAAATGTCACCATCCTGACTCTGCCTGGAGTGAAGGAAAGATCAGAATTCTTACTTCCTTTCCATCCCTGTGCCTCAAGGGATATCTGAATAAATAAGGAAACTGGAAACCACATCCCAAGCTCTACTGGAGAACGTCTTCCCTAGCAAGGGTTCCTCTCATTCCTCTCCAGGATGAGCCGTCCCACCACGTGCTGACACAACAGAATGGTGCACCAGTGGTTGGGATCTCCTGTGGGAGGGAGAGCTCTGGGTTTCAGACCTAACACCAACCCAAGTGAAGCCCTGAACCAGGTATAAGGATGAGTCACTTTTGCTCACCCTTCTGACTGTATTTCTCTGTAGGATGTGACACTTGTAACTTGGCAACCCAGCACCAGTGACATCACTTAATCTTCTTGCAGCAAGTTTGGCAGCCATGTAAAATGCCTTACAGGAACAAGAGCTCATAGCATAGACACTGGCTTCCTAAGACAAAACTCATGTGATTGTGTGCTCAGCTATTCTGCTCGTTACCCCCTCCGCAGGGATTTTATTAGAGTGTGGGCTAATTTCAAGCACATTTGATAGAAGTTAAATGTCTCAAAAGTACAGAGTTCCTATGAGTGCCACAAAAACCGACAGCCACACAGAACAGAGACATTCAAATTAGTGACCCTACTGAGAGACTAATGGATACTCAGTGTTACTCCTGTACATCAGCAAGACAAGAGAGGAAAGAGCCATCAGAAATCAGACTTAAGTCCCACTGCTCATGAAATTGTTAACTCCTACTTGTTATTACTTGCCTTCATAAATACACTGCCTATCTTCTGCCTTTGGCATCTGTTACAAGTGTTACTGAAGATGCCCTCTCAGAAGGAAAACAATTATTTTAATAGCTCCTTTAAATAAAGATACAGGCACTCCAGTTAATCAGCTGCCTTTTTGAGCCCTTGCCTGTTAAGGGCCCCGTGCAGCAGGTCTGAAAACATAGTCCTGGGGAGCGTAACTGCTCCTCAGTGCCAAGCCCCCTGCTCCCTAACACCATGTAAGTGAGAGCTGGAGAAGGCACCACTGTCACATGGAGGGTTGGTAGGGATTGCAGTTGCTGCCTGAAGACTGAAGGCAAATTCTGTGGAATTCTGTTGAGCAACATCTCCTGGCTCCTTCTAGCCCTCATCATGAAACAGAGTTTATTCGTTCACACTGTCTGCAATGTAGACGGTGTATTTTGGAAAAAATGTGAAAATAGATTAATACATTTTTTTACAACCATCTTAAAATGCTGAGAAGTTAAAGCCTTTAAAATGTAGTCGCCTGTAGGCTGATTCTTTGCACAAATGAAGCCAAAAGGCATTGCTCAGCAGTATCTGCACCCACTCCATCGTTAGGGGTTCAAGCAATCCCATATCATAGAATCATAGAAAAGTTTGGGTTGGAAGGGAGCTTAAGATCCTCCAGCTCCAGCCCCTGCCACGGGCAGGGACACCTTCCACCTAGGGCAGGCTGCTCCAAGCCCCTGCGCCCAGCCTGGCCTTGAACACTGCTAAGGATGGGGCAGCCACAGCTCCTCTGGGCACCCTGGGCCAGCGCCTCAGCACCCTCACAGGGAAGAGCTTCTGCCCTACTTAAACATTATGTTTAAAGTCTTTAAGTGCTGAGGAATCTCCTTCCAACGGAAAACAGTTTAGTTTTGTTCTTTCCTCTTTGAACAATTCCTGCAGGGAAGAGGACCTTGAGACCTCCAGAACTGGCAAGTAGATGACACTACCTTACCCCTGCATTTCTCACATGGCATCCCGCTTGTCCTGGTGCCACTCTGCTGCCCAGGAACCTGTTTCACTACCTGCTTAATGGGACAGGGTGCGAGGCGTTCAGCCAGATCTGTGGCCACTTCCCACATTACGTACCAAGCTACCTGCCAGCCAGTGAGCACCAGCAGGCCACCATCAATCACTTCTTGACTATGTTTAAATGCACTGAGCTTGGGATTGGCTCGAAGATAAAATCTAGTCCCTACCTTCGTTTTGCAAGATGTGTTCTCTGTGGCCTATGCTGGCTGTCAATAATTTCACCATTGTTTTCTTAATCATTTACTGACTGCACCCTGTTTTTAGCTTCCTCATGTTAATGCATTGCCTAACACTGATGTCAAGCTGACTCTCTTTTTTCTTTTAAACAGAAACCAGCCCTGTACCTTTTTCCATCTTTTGGGACTTTCTCCAAACACCTAGATGTGTCAAAAGTTGACTCAGAGCTCAGTCAGCTCCCTGTAACTGTCATTTATGTAACGCTGGCAAAAAATAAGGGTAAGGGGCTAATGGAGTGATAACTCCCCTTCTCCCCCCTGCAGCTCACAGTACAGGTGAGGTGCACATTACAGTATCACAGGCCATAATCTAGATTAGATGATGGGACATTCATTGCACCCCTCCAAGCTCCACTTCCTCAGCTTCACCAGGTATCTTGGATGCTGCAGATTAAAAAATAGTATTTGCTGACAATAGGAAGTGCTGGATGAGAGGGACATCTGTTATTTTCTTTCTGGAGATGTTCCTGCCTTCTCTCTGAAACTCAGATAACCCAGTGCTGCCTGCAACATAGATGATGCCTCAGATGGCTTTTGGCGCTTTTCAGCTTTGCAACTTCTTTAATGAGCCTGGATCAATTTGAAAGAACCTGCTGTAGAAAGCAGAAGAGTATGTTCTCCATTGAGATAACAGCTTGTGGAGCTATTACCGTAATAATATTGCCTTGCAAAGAATAATTGTTTCAATGGTTAATTGTTTGCAGCTCTGTGCTGGTTTCATCCCAGCAGGATTAGGCCCAGCAGGACTTTTGCTGCATTGGCTGCTGTTATCGCAGTGCACAAGCACTTTCCAGTAGACGTGGAAGCTTTTAATCACCTAAGCGAGCACTTTCTCCACTCCAGCAGTCAGCAGAGCCAGTGCCCTAATGCAGCCAGTGCCCATTCCCGTAATGGTAATTTGCTAACTCTATTGCTCAGGCAAACAGGAGAGAAATGCATGATCTGCAGCAGAACAGCCAGTGCAAATGTTAAAGCAGCAGTGTCCTGGGCATCCTGAAGGCTCCCTGCGCTCCCTTATGCGTGTCACATCCTCCTTCCCCAAGAACCTGCACAAGTTCAACCTTTTCTTCTAGGTGAACCCAAATTACTTCCATTAACTTGCCATGCATAAATTGCTATTACAAACTGTTTAATTTCCATTAGAGGGCCAACCAACAGTCTTGATATTGAAAATATATGTGTGTCATACTCTGACCAGCTAAAAGAAATCTATGTAGGGTGCCAGCACCAGGCAGCATCAGGGTGAGTATCCAGTACTGCAGGCATATGCTGCTCGCTCTTTTGGTTTCTTTAGGTTTTCCTCCCCCATCCTTTTAATTGCACACCCCAATTATATTTTGGATTCATTGACATTGCAGTCACTCCTGTGTGGGCACAGTCAAGCTCGTTTCAAATGAGCTAATTTGGCTACAGATAGCACTGCAGGCAGCACAGCACGGGGCTCAATGCAGTAGAAGCTGGGTAAATACTTGCGGCTTTAACTAAACGGACTGTGGTGGGCAGCTGCAGCTCTCAGGGCATGAATGAACTATGGTCAAGCAGCTCAGGCACACAGGCGATGCTCAACCAGGATTTCAGCAGAATGCTCTGTCCCAGGGAAAGATGGGGCATGCAGTACACCAGGGACATGGGCTGAGACAGACCTAGTGTGCAGACCTAATATGTTCAGAAGCATCCCTGAAGAGATGGACTTGGGAGTGTTGGTTGATGAGAAGCTCCCTGTGACCCATCAGCGTGTACTTGAGCCCAGAAACCACCCTTGTCCTGGGCTGCACCCCTACAGTGTGAGCAGCAGGTCAAGGGAGGGGATCCTCCCTCTCTGCTCTGCTCTAGTGAAACCCCCCTGTAGTCCTGATCCAGCTCTGGGGCAATAGCACAGGAGGGACACGGAGCTGTTGGAGCGAGGCCAGAGGAGGCCATGGAGCTGCTGCGAGGGCTGGAGCAGCTCTGCTCTGGAGCCAGGCTGAGAGAGCTGGGCTGGGGCAGCCTGGAGAAGAGAAGGCTCCTGAAGGGGAGACCTGAGAGCAGCTCCAGTGCCTGAAGGGGCTGCAGGAAAGCTGGAGAGGGGCTTTGGACAAGGGATGTAGGGACAGGACAGGGGAATGGCTTTAACTGCCAGAGGAGGGATTTAGGTTAGAGATAAGGAATACAGAGAATTCTTCCCTGTGAGGGTGCTGAGGCGCTGGCACAGGGTGCCCAGAGAAGCTGTGGCTGCCCCATCCCTGGCAGTGTTGAAGGCCAGGTTGGACCCAGGGGCTTGGAGCAAGCTATGCTAGTGGAAGGTGTCCCTGCCCATGGCAGGGGTTGGAACTGGAGGAGCTTTAATTTCCCTTCCAACCCAAGCCATTCTATGATTCTATGACCTTTGCAGAGCACCCACATGATTGCTTGAGATGGGGGGAAAAAGTGGAACTCAGCTGTACGAGAGTACAGTGCCTGCCACAGCAAGAAAAAGAGCCACCGAAGGTGACTGATGAGGCCTTCACGCGGTTTGGAAACGCGCTGGTGCCGTGCCAGCTGCGGAGAGGCGATCCCAAGGAACTCCAGCGATGGGAACGCCGCAGAGAGCATCTGAGCACCGGGTTCCCACCACCGGGAGGACGAAGGGACGCCCGCCCCCAACGGCACAACGAGGCCACGGCGGGTCCCCTCGGTCCCTTCGGGGGTGCTGCGCTGCGCAGCGCCGGGATGAGCTCCCCCCGCCCCCCACTCTGTCCCGGCCTCCGCTCCCCGTCGGGACGGAGCCCTACCCGGGCGGGGCGGTGGCGGTGACGCCCCGGGGCGGGGGTTGGTGGCGGAGGAGCCCGGCCCCGCCTCGCCGGGCCGAGGGGCGGGAGCTCCGGCCGAGCTGCTACTTAGTGCCGCGGGGCAGCGGGGCGGCCGTCGTGCGCCGGGGGCTGGAGCGGCTGCGCCCGCGGGAGGAGGAGGAGGAAGGGGGGGGAAGGAAGAGGAAGGGCGCGGGGTCCGCCTGACCGAGCGCGTCGATTCGTGCCTGCCCGCAGCCGCCGCGGTCCGCCCGTCGCCGGCCTCCCGCGGGGGCCCATGAGTGCCGGGCGGGCAGCGCCCCTCGCCCGCTGGTCGGTGAGATGGGGGGGAGCTTGGGCTGCCACCGCTCCATCCCCCGCGACCCGGCCGATCTGTGCCACAGCCGCAAGTTCAGCGCGGCGTGCAACTTCAGCAACATCCTGGTGAACCAGGAGCGGCTCAACATCAACACGGCCACCGAGGAGGAGCTCATGACCCTGCCCGGCGTCACCCGCGTGGTGGCCCAGAACATCGTGGAGTACCGGGAGTACATCGGCGGCTTCAAGAAAGTGGAGGACCTGGCGCTGGTGAGCGGGGTCGGGGCTGCCAAGCTGGAGCAAGTGAAGTTCGAGATCTGCGTGAGCAGCAAGGGCAGCTCTGTGCAGCACTCACCCAGCTCCCTGCGCAAGGACCTGCCTGCTGAGCATCACCTCTCCACCACCAAGATCAACATTAACACGGCCACCCCGGCGCAGCTCATGAGCATCCGCGGCATCACCGAGAAGATTGCCAACAGCATCGTGGACTACCGCAAAGAGCACGGCCCCTTCAAAAGCATCGAGGACCTGGTGAGGATGGACTGCATCAATTCGTCCTTTCTGGACAAAATCAGGCATCAGATTTTTGCGGAGCGTTCCCGGCCCCCTTCGATGAACACCAATGGTGGCCTCAACTTCACCGCCAAGCCTCACCCCAGCCCCACCTCTCTGAGCCTCCAGAGCGAGGACCTGGACTTCCCTCCTGGGGGTCCGACTCAGATCATATCCACTCGCCCCTCTGTGGAGATGTTTATGGGGATGAGGGACGGCAGACCTGTCCTGAGGGTGGCTACCTGGAACCTGCAAAGCTGCTCCATCGAGAAAGCCAACAACCCAGGAGTGCGGGAGGTGGTGTGCATGACACTGCTGGAGAACAGGTAAGAGGCAGCACCCGACCTGTAAGTGCAGGATTAGGGATTAATGCCTTTGGGGTTTGGGCACTTTAGAATCCTACTGTCATCCTAGTGGGACTGCCCCTTCCCAGGATTGCCAAATGTTTCCCCTTTCTTTCATTGAACCCTGGTTGAGTCTAATGCTGGAATGACCCTTGATAAAGCCTCTACCCTCCTTGAAAGATGGTGGTGCACCTCCTGAGGAGGTTTTTGTGTACACACATCTGTGTGTGGAAGACTGAGCTGTTATGGTCAGCCACATTGGGTCTGTTAATGGGATTGTTTCCCTGTCAAGAGCCATTTGAACAAGTAGTAGAGGACTGTCTTTCCTGCCAGAAGCTGGGGAGGAATAGCAGAGGAAGGGCTGTGCTGTGTGTACCCTGTTTCATGTGGTGTTTCCCCTGAGCATCTTACTGCTGCCATGGGAGGCGGGATGCAGCGTTACTTCCACCTCTGACAGAGCTGCCAAGCTGAGACCTGCCAGTGCCTTTTCTCCAGAATGTCTTGTTTGGCTGGTGACCTCCTTAATGTCAGCATTAGGGCTGTAGCCTGTTCTTCCTCGCATCAGCTCCCCAAATCAAAAAGCGCTTTGGAGCGCAGTCAGGATGGTTTGGGCTGTGTAACAAGCGTGGAATGACATGGCTCATCCCGCAGGGTGACATGGGTTATTAATGTGCGGTCATGGGGCATCTGCTGAGCTGCAGGGACCACTCATCCCTGGGGATGTGAGACATGGGCTTGTGCTGTCCCTGTGCCAATTGATTAGTGGGCACGGGGCAAGGTCTGTTTGTAGTGTGTTGAGTGGGATGGTACTTCTGGTGTTAGTGGCTGAGAAGCTGTAATTTATCTATTTATTTACTTGCTTTGCTAAGGTAATCAGGCAACAGTGCTGGGGGTGTCTGTCTTGCTAAACTTTCTGCTTGAAACACAAATGTAAGGATGCAATAAGGGTTTTGAAACAACTCCTGCCCTTTCCTTTCCATGTGTGAAATCTGTCCCAGCTGATCCAGTATTTAGTATTGGGAACCTTAACTTTTCTCTCTGGCTGCAGTTCAAGCTTCCAGCTGTAAATGAATGGGGGCAGGAGAGTCTTGGACTTCTGCAAAATGGATGTTGTGGGGAGGGGAAGTGCTGTTGAGCTCTGGTAGTGCTGAGGGCTATGTCTTTTTCTGTCGTGTGCTGAATAATGGCTCTTGTTGGTGTGGTTGCAGAGGTCAGGCATGCGGGAAAGACAGTGACGGCATGTATACATGCATGCATACATATGTAAATATATATATATAATGGTTTTTTTTAAGGACCTTATCCAGTAAGGTGCTGTCTGTCACTTTGGCATCTTAGTTCTGCTCTTAAATGCATGGCACTTTGTTTCCATCCAGCTTAGCGAACATGTACTGGATTGCATGGGGTGGTGTGAAAGCTCTCTGATACCTTGAAGTTTAAAAGGAGCCTGATACTAGCACATGGTTTTGTTCTGTTTTAGTACATGTAGATGTGCCATCCATCACCCAGGGAGAATGTGATGCAATTGTCGTATGTACTTAATCCTGTTTTTGACAACGTGAGACCCTGGAGCAATGTGCATCCACATTGTGCATATTCTGCAAGCTCGCCTGCAGAACCTTGCTGGGAAAATGGATGTGGGAACAGAAAAAAATCAACACAATGCAGGAAAAAAGTATAAGTTGGGAAAAGTCCTACTCAGCACCTTGAGGAGGAATTTCCTCTTGCTTGTGCTGGCATTGCTGAGGTCAGTGGAGCTTTGCAGCTGTAAAACAGCCTCAGCTGAGATCAGAACCTGCCTTCTTTCTGTGTGTGAAGTCCATGGTCTCCCTCCTAGCTGTGACCGTGCACCATGGGAACTGATAAAATGCCCTGCAAACTAATCTTTGCCCAGGTAAATGAACTTCAGTTGATAATCAGCTGGCAACATTAATCTTTTGTTTCTGCAAGCCAGAACATGCTGCTGCATGGGGCTCACCAGCCCTTCTGCCTCGTCAAACTCATGATGGTGTGTTTTGAAGGCATATTGTGTGGTCAGTGGATGTTCCACATGGGGTTGCTGAAGTCTCCAGCTAGGACCCAAGCTGTTCCCAGGTGGATCTAAAGGGTATTTGGTCCAGCAGTAGGCAGATGCTCTCATGAGCTATGCTGATGGGCACCTGCTTGCTGATGCACTTGGTGCACAGATGCCTTCATGTACACAAGCATGCTCCTGCATGCAGGTCCCTTATAGTCTGGGGCGGGTCACAGGAGCTGGACTAGTGCCTTGTTGCAGTACTCTTATTGGAGGACTTTCCTCACTTAGCTTTTGAAGCCTGAGAATAAAGCACAGCAAGTCGAGAAGACTCTATTGAAATTGTGTAAAGAGCAGAAAAGAACCTTAATTGGCGATCTTGGGGACTTTCATGCTGGTTGAAAGGCTGTTTTCGGGTGTGTTTTGTTGTCTGGTGGGTTTTTTCTCATGACCAGTTCACAACAAATAGCTTTGAGACCCCTTGAGCTTATTCTTTCAGGCATTGACAATGGGGAAGGTTACTGCTTATTCACAGATGAAGTCAGAAGATGAAGATTCTCCTGCCTTCCAGCCCTGCATAGCCTCTGCATTGAGGGACCAGTTGTGCAGGAAGGAAACAGGGCCATGCCTTCATTCAAAACAAAAAGCAAGAAGATGTGATCATGTAATCTGATGAAGTGGAGAAGGAAAAATTCAACCCAAAGCATTCACACCTGAGCCCAGAAGTGCTGCATTTCTGAAGAGCAGCAAAGAGGATATGTCCCAGATCAGCAGCATGGCTACTACTGCTCAGCTAGTTTGAAACTCATCGCTGCAGTACAAAAATAAGAAATCACAGCAAGGTCCTCACCCTCTTTCTCATATTACAAGCTGCTATGTTTATCACAGTGTCTGGAGTGGAGGAACGAGGTGTTTTCGTTCAGAGGACCAGAGGGTAATTTTAGCAGAGATTAACATGATGAATGTGGAGGCGAGTGTGATGTGTAATTGAAGTATCAAATGTGGGGTGAATTTGCCCAAACCTGCAGTGTTTCTTGCAGGCGTGGCTTGGCAAATCTGAGATTTGCTGGCAGGGGATCAGAGCTGATCTGGGTATGCAGGTCATCCCCTCTGCAGACCTAAGTGTCCTCCCCATTCTTGGTGGATGGAGAAACCAGCAGCTTCTCAGCAAAATAAGGGTCAGTGTAGCATGATTGAAGGGGGGAGCAAGTTCAGGTCAAAGTGTTTTAATGGGGAGGAAGAGTAGCCCGGCAGAGATGTTGCCTCTAGTCAAGGATCAGTGGAGAGTGTGCTAAAGGTGCATCCTCGAGTTTAATTGCTTGCTAGTAGCCAAGGGCAGTGGTCACTTGTGCACCTTTTCCAGCATGGTTTGCGGTGGGAGTTTTCCAGCTGTTTTTTGTTATGCCTTATAATACTGAGCAGTATCTTTGTGAAGACCTCTAAATAATGAATTTTTTCTTGTAAGCACACTTGCAGTTGAGTAAATGACATCGACTGGGGGTCTGAAAGCCAGAATTTGTATTCTCTCGATGCCTTTTATAGGGAAGGGAGCCTAAATGAAATGATCTAGCAGCCCGTCCAGTTGTGTCTTGAAAACTTCCAGTGTTGGGGGCTTGCCTGCATCCCTGGGAAGGTTGTTCCAGTGATTGACTGGGGTTTTGTTATGGTTTTTCTCCTTGGCTTAGTTTCTTGCTTGGACAGCAAGCCTCCATGCCTACCCTTTAGGAGCATGCCAGCGCCTCTTCCTCCTCTAGCTTTGTAACTGGTTAGCTGTTTTCACTTTGGTTACGTAGGAGCTTACAGGTAAGAAGTTAACCTCAGTTAACTCAGAGACCCAAACTGGTGTTCCCGCTGGGGAAGGGGATGTAAACCTCAACCTCCTGGGGGGCATTGGGTGGACAGGCAGCCCCTGGGTAACCCTCACTGTGCCGCCATGGTTGGAAGCTCTTTCTCCTTGTCCTATCTACCCCAGGTAGGTGTCCCAGGGGGAGCGGTCACCCTAAGCACATCCTCTCAACACTTAAACCCAAGGCAAGCTCCTGAACCATGCTTTTTCTATTAAGACATGAGGAAAAAGCCATCTTGTCCCTGCACTAGGTGCTGGAGGGAGGAGAATCACTTTCCCCTTGCTCCCTTACATTAAATAACAGGTTGGTGGGGTTGTTTTTTCTCTTCAGTCTCTTAGTCAGAACCAAGTGGTGGGATCATTCCAAGGCACAATTATATACTAGTGGGGCTTGATGCTTTGTTTGGGAAGGTGTGCAATGTGGTACCCTGCCTGCTGGCTCGTAGCTGTGTTTCCTCCCTCAAAACAGACATCGTAGTAGTGTATCCTAGTAGTGGTAGTAGTAGTGATGGTCGTACTTGTATCCTTCAGGGGCTCAGCACCAGCTTGTACTTGTTATTTCAGCTCTGTCACTGCGGCTCTTGGTGGCCTGGCAAAGCCCCGAGGTGTGTCTGGTTTATGTCTCTTCCTTTAGACAGCCGCTCGGTTTATCTCCATTGGGTTAATACTAGGCTGGAGCCTTGCCAAGAATAATTCCCCTGCAAGAAAAGATCAGGAAAGAGGGCCTGGCTGGAGTAACCTGACCGTGCTAATAAGTCTTAAATGGCAAAAGAACAAATACACCCTTTTATCCTTATGTAATAGGAGGAAATCCTGCGACTTCAGGGAAAACTTGAGAAAAAAGGAATTGGTAGATGGTATCTTCTGTGTGCACTCCACAGAGGGGTTTTTATGAGCAATAGAAATACAGATGTATGAAAAGCCACCATTAATTTGTACTTTCTAATACCTCTAAAGGCAAAAAAAAATGGGTGATGGAAGAGCTGTTGTGTTTGTGGGTTGTGGTGTTGGCTTTTGTTATTGTTTTTTTCTGTGTACTTGTTTTTTGGCTAGACCTATATGAGGTTAACAATATCTCCCTTGCTGGAGACTAGTGGGAGGCTGAAGTTGCCTTCTGCATGCAGTCTGGCAGGGGCAAGCAGCAAGATATTCTGAGGTCGGACCCGGAGTTACACTGTCTTCCAGTGAAATGAAACTCCACTGATATAGTCCTGTTCAGGATTTGGCATGTTCTCTGTTGAATCACATGAAGGCTGCGGAGCTCAGTGCTGAAAAGCATGACCATCTCCTGGGGGGTAAGGGCTCCTTTGCGGTACTACTCCCACCTTGGGTAGGGATCCCAGCCCCTTTTAGGACTGCTGCGGCGGGAATGCCAATGATTTAAATTCAATGAATTAAATGCCATTTCCAAGCCTCTGCTTTCTACAGATGTAGTACTGAGACCTTCTGTATGGGCATCGCCCGCTTCTCTGGTAGGAAGGAGGTGGGTCACTTGCTCAGGTCTTTTGCAGACGAGATCAAAGCAGTGGGTGGACTTGCAGCAAGATCATGAAGGCTGTACCCCATCCCCAGTGTCCAGCCTGCAGGAGGAGGAATCTGGAGCTACGGATTGCACAGGAGCCCATAGGGATGGATGTGCTGAGCTGCCTGTTTCTGCTTGGTCTCTGTCGACTGCTGTGGATCTGGTGGGTTTGCTGCAGCTCCCACAGCTTTGCTGCCTTGGACATGACACAGGGATGTAGGACAGGCTTTTCGCTTTCGAAAGGACATCTGGGCATCTTGTTGCCTTTGAACAGCTGCCTCGGTGTACTCCTTGAACATCTGAAGGGGCTGTATCCAACAAGCCATTTCTATCTGCTTCAAAGTTGAGAATGTGGCTGGCAAAAATGCTGTAGTTAAAGGCCAGTTTATCCATATAAAATAAACCTCCTTTTGAAACTATAATCGTACCCTACCACTGTTACCTGTGCCATAAAGCATGACTAAAATGGAAGCAGATCAGTGGGGAAAGCATTTGTTCGTGTATTATTCTTTTTCTCCTAACATATGTACTTGATATATCTGGCAGCACTTAGTGGCTGCATTGTTTCAATCCATGCCTGCTGAGTTATTCTGGACTTTTATTTCATGTCACTGGATTCATGTTGCAGATGACAGGTATTCTGGTAAACCAGGGCTGCTAGTTTACTTGTTTCTGCAGGGTTTGCTGTATTCCATGTGGCAAAGATTAAATGGGTTCATTGATAAGAGAAGAGAGGGCTTTAGGGAGACCTTAGAGCAGCTTCCAGTGCCTAAAGGGGCTACAAGAAACTTGGAGAGGGGCTTTGGACAAGGGCCTGTAGGGACAGGACAAGGGGAATGGCTTTAACCTGCCAGAGGAGGGATTTAGGTTAGAGATAAGGAATATAGAGGATTCTTCCCTGTGAGGGTGCTGAGGCGCTGGCACAGGGTGCCTGGAGAAGCTGTGGGTGCCCAGAGAAGCTGTGGCTGCCTCATCCCTGGCTAGTGTTGAAGGCCAGGTTGGACCCAGGGGCTTGGAGCACCCTGCTCTAGTGGAAGGTGTCCCTGCCCATGGCAGGGGTTGGAGCTGGATGAGCTTTAAGGTCCCTTCAACCCAAACTGATCTGTGATATATGGTACTAAATTGGAGACCTAGTGATGCTATACGGCCTGCTCCTGAATCATGAGCACGGGCCACGGAACTATAACCTCAATCTGATAGACTTTTCAAAAAGCTTGTGCCACATGACTGTGGAAGACAGACCAGTATTTATGCACGGAAACCTTTAATCTGGGATTCTGCACTTCGAAGGCTTGTGGTACAGCTGCGAGAAGGCTGTTTCTAGCTTTGGCTTTACAAAGAGCAATAGGACTGTTTTTAAAGGCAGAAGATGCTGCTGCTGTTCTTACCAGGAAAAAAGACCAAGGGACTATAAGCAGAGGAATTCAATAGTCCCAAGTTTTTGAGAAGGTGCATGCAGAGACTTGGTCAGTCCTTAACTAGAGGAAAACACTATCTCTGCAGCCGAGTGCTGGTCTGGCTCACTGTGAGCCCAGCTCTGCAGCTGTGTTAAACCGGGACATTTAAGAGAATCTGGTTTTACAGATTTGGCTGGGTCCTTCTTGATGGAGTTGGGCTTCAGTGTGTTTCCTACAGCTGCATTGTTAGGAGGGCCCTGCCGCTTCAGGCTGTAATTAACATTTCTCTGGGAGTCTTGCCCAAATAATGATTTCAAGGCTTGACCAGATGAGCAGAGAAAAGTTGATGGGACACAAATTACAGTGTGCCTGTAACTTATTGTGAAGTGGCATTGTTCTGCATGGTGATGCAGGTGTAAGCTGACAGATGGAGGCACGGTGTCCTTACTGAAATAATTGCAATAGGCTGCAGTAATTTCTCAACACTATTATATGGTGCGGTGATGGAGACAAGAACTGTGGCACATTATTAATAACAGTGCTTTAAAAATAGGAACCCTATTGCTGCTTCATTTCCAGATTTTTTATTTATTACTGGATTATATTCAGAGCTTTGTTTTGTTTGAATAATAGCTGATTTATTGGAATAAAAGTGCAAAGGCTTTGCTAAGTGGAGGGTGAGACCTATTAATGACATCCTTTGTTATGTTAGAGGTGTGAATGTGCTCTCCACAAGGCTCTGGTCTGGTCCCCTCATCTCTGGTTCATGACAGGTTCTGAAAGGCCCTATAATGTGCTGAGAGTGGGGTAGGCACATATCAGCAGCAGTTAAATAGTGAAGGGAATAAGTAGCTGAGGTAAAAAGGGTGTTTTCTGTTGAGAAACCTTTCCATCTTGCCCTCAGAACATGCGCCATTGCCATGTCTTGATCAAGACAGTTTGACGTTTTTCAAATGGTGTTTTAAACTGCTCCATCACCATCGGGGAGGATCAGTGCTGCTGACCTCCTTTGCCATCCCTGCTTCTCGGGGGGGTTGTGCATGCAGGAGCCTTGCATCAGTGCCAAGCTGTTATTTACAGTGCCTGTGGTAAAATTATTAGGGGCCAGTGAGTAGGAGATGCACTTACCCTGCTCATGCACAACACGTGTGCATGTTCCAGAAGCTGAAGTGTGCATAGAAATAGGAATTAGAATAACCCCTAAGGAAAAAATACATTTGGGATTATATTGTCACTTATGCTAGGGATGGCTAGGAATGCTGTGTTTGCAGTGGAATGGATGCAGCCAGCTTGTGCAGTGGGTTGGAGTCCCTCTGCTATCTGGAAGAGAGCCACATGGCTGTGCAGCCTGTCCTGTCTCTGTGCCTGTCACAGAGTGGGGGGAGCACACAGTAATGTCACCCTGCACTTTGTGAGGAACATCCCACAGGGCAAAGCTATTCCTATGGCTCATGCCATAGGCTTACAGATATGGAGGGGAAAATAGAAAATGTCCTTTTCCTTCTCCATGGCTGTTTTCTGCCCTGTTTTTATAGGCATTTCAGGTAACGTGCTCAAACTCCTCTGCAAATTTAGTCACAACAGCTGTCCAAGGTATTCTGGGCTGAATGGGGATTTAATGGGTTACTGAACTGCTCCACAAGGCTTTTCCCGTGCATTTTGGTGGCAGCCTTCCTGCCCTAAATCCCTTGTCCTGCAAAAACACCCTGCCCTTTGCTTAACAAGGGGGATGCAAAGCACAAACCTCTCCCGGCTAGGGCACAAAGAGGCTGTTGCTTTCCGATTTATCCTTCTGACTTCAGCAAGCTGAAGGCTTACTCCAGCCTTGCTCAGGGTCATTTCCAGTCAGTGCCCTCCCTCCCTCCCTCCCTCACCCAGGCTCAGCTGGTGGGAAGGTTAGCCAGCTCTCTCTCAAACGGGAAGCAGTGTGCTGTTGGGTATGTATTAGATGTTAACTTAGAAACCTTGTGCCTGGTTTCTTTATTTAAGCAAGTGGGAGTAAGGGTGGCTCCAGCTCAGTGCCCCTGAATTGCAGGGTGTTGTGGCAGAAGCAGGCTCTAGTTTGGGATTGAAAAATGAACTGTAGAATAGGCAGATTTGTTGCCTTTCTGCATGCAAGGTCAGTTCCATAGGTTCGCTGTCAAGCCTGCTTGTAGCATTTAAAATTACTACCTTGCTCCTCTCCTTTTGTCTTTCTAAGCAGATGGAAGCATGGAAAAGTGTTCTCTGTGATGGGGATTCACAGTCTAAGTTGGGAAGGACCCCTATTACTTGATTTAACCAGTTTGCATTTTAAACAAGGCAGCAGCTTTCCTTAAGCTATCATAGGCAGATGATGGGGTCCCACATGCAGACCACCTTAGGGAGGTCATGGACTTGTTCCCTTCTCATAGTGTGCTGGGCTGGGGGTGGTGAGGCACATACCAGCATCACAGTACAGGGGAGAGGAAGTACACTGGCTCTGCAGGAGATCCCCAACATGTCCAAAACATCAGAGCCATGTTTAATGAAGTGTTAAAATAAATGTTATTGGCAGGAAACTGCTGCAGTGGTCCCTGACTGCCATTTGCAACCTTTATACTGACCAGCCCAAGTTTACCCATGATTTTGTCAATGCAATTTTTGGCTCTTTATCTCTCTGTGTCTTCCTGCTAGTCCTTTGTACAGTTCCTTCCCTTATCTCTCGTTGTGTTTACGCTCCCCTTTCATAATCAGTGGAGATGGCACTACCAGCTCTGCTGCCATGTGTCCTCTGTGCTGGCCGCCCGCCCGGACACATGGCATTGAGCAATGAACAGCATGTGGCCTGGGTGAGGGGGAAGGGGTCAGTTTCCAGCATGCCTCAGAGGGGTCTCTTGGTAAATATTACCCTTTGGTTACCGAAAAACCCGCCGTGATTTCTTGTTTCAATTGTGTCTGAGTTCTCTGGTGCAAAAAGGAAATCACGGCTTAAAGGACAAGATGAAGGTTCAGGGATTGAGCACTCCTCTGTCAGCAGCTCCTGGGTTTAACAGATATTTGTTCAATTTCCATGCAGAGCTGTTGGCAGTGAAATCTGTGGATGTGTTGCCAGTAGCTGAAGGTTGTGCTGCACAAGCGAAAACCACCTCTAAGCACGTGGTATTTCCCGTTCCAGTTTTAAACTGAGACCACTTGGACTTGTCTGTGGTTTGACTTGCTTCTCCATCCATTCTTGACTGCTTCTGTTTGTGTGTGTGGGGTTACAGCAGTGTTTTTGAGGAGCTGGGTGCAGCGATGATGGTGATGCTCTCTGTTGCCCAGCTGTGCACTCAGATTTGGCAGAGAGGAAGTGGAAGTAAGGAGTTGGGCAGATTCCTGTACATTGATTGTCCACAGACTGGGAGGAAACTGCCTCATAAACCTGCCTCTGTCATTGACCTGACCTTTGAAGCTTGCTCTTGTAACCTGAACATGACCCTCTTCTTTGTCCTCTTTCCGCTCCTACTGAAACTGAAGCCTTTCCACTGGCATCTCTTGGCTTTTAAACTGTCTTCCACACCTTCAGTTATTGGAAGTGCTTCTTGATTAAACCTTTGGTGTCACACCGCGAGGGTTGAATACTATCACATCCTGCCTACAAGGCTGAGGACTTCAGTTCCCTTGGTTCATCCATGATATTTTCCCCCAAATCATTCTAACGCTCTCTTCTTGTTCCAAGATGTGCTGCCATATTTCCTTCTCCTCCACTGAAGCCTCTTACCAGCCAGTTTGAAAATCAGTACCTTTTAAGATAGCTCAAGTTTCAGGCGAAATCCTGCTTAAAAACTGCAGCCTTGCCTTTTATGTCAGGGGAGTTACAAATCCTCGTAAACAGAGGAGGCTCCTGTACCATTGCTTTAAAGGAAAAAAGCATTTCTGGTTTTGATTTCTGTTCCTCAGAGGTCCTTAAAGCTCTGCAGGAAAACACCTTGTTCACTTCCTGATGTGCTGGACATGGGATTATTTTTAACTTGCTAGAGCAGTTGTTTAAAAGCAGTTTGTATGTATGTTAGGGGCTTGGCAGCCCAAGTGCTCAACATTCTTGTTGCTGTCTTCAGTTGAGCCTATCTGATTATGCTGCACGGTTGGATGCTGCACCCACAGTTTACGATTCCTCTTCCATATGCATCTTGTCTTCCTAAAGATAGCATCTAGAGACGTCAGCTCTGTGGGGAGAGACTGATGAATTTATATGAGAAGAGTCTTTTGGTCTAGCAGCTCTTCAACACAGTATGCCGTTCAGAGTTTCTCTCAAAAATAGAAAGTGCTCGAGGAATATCAGCCTTGTTACGGCAGTGGTGCTTGTCTTTAGGGTCTAGGAACGGCTTGATTTGCTAAAACCTGGTATTTGTAGGCGAAGAACCGAGTTGTCTATGCAAGACTTGCTGTGCCCCAGCTTTTCAAGTAGTGATTGGTACATCTGGGGGGATTGTTTGGAGTCTACAGCCAGATCAGCGCTAAGTGTGGGTCCTCTCTTAGTACGTAAGGGTATTTTCAGCTAGCAATGTAAGTAAGATCTTCTGAAAACTCCAGTACTTCTGGAGCAGAGATTTGCCAGATGACCATACCGTCATTCCAGTCTCCATCCCTGGCAGTGCTCAAGGCTCCGTTGGATGGGGCTCGAAGCAACCTGCTCTAATGGAAGGTGTCCCTGCCTGTGGCAAAGGATTGGAACTGGATGATCTTAAGTTCCCTTCTGAACCAAACCATCCATAGGTTGTGTGTTTATCTGCTGCAGGGCAATTTCATGTTATTAGGGAGGAAGGTCATACAGCAACTTAAATCTACCATCCAAAGCACAGAGATTGTTGCTTCCATTTTTATTATTCCTAGCGCTTGATTCAAGTTTCACCTCCCAGGTGTGCTCCTCAAACCAGGATGCTGTTGGAAATGCTGCCAAATCCAGAAGTTTGTTCCCATTGAGTTCGTGGTTAGATTTTGGACAGTTTGCTTTTTCCTAGTTTCCACCTCCTGGATGCTGCATCCAGTCACACAGTTGTACATGTTTCTCTGGTTTTGCATCCTATTTTCCATACTGACATTTTGGTTCATGGGTGCAATGAATGGCAAGCTTGATATTTTGGTGCTGTATCACTGCCTATAGGTATTAAATCATTGGTTTAATTGTTTTTATAGATTGCTGCTATGGCATAGCTTTAGGAGCAAGTCAAGCTAACAAAACCTGTGTGAGACACACCTCTTCAAATAATCTGAAATGCTCTCCATGGAGCAATGATTACTTGATCCTTGGAATAACCAAGAAATGGTATGAGATCAGTGTTGTGAAAGAGTAATAATTTCTGCTCCTTGGACTTTGTAGGCCTCTAAGTGCATGAGCACTGTTGAGGAGAATCACTGGTGCCCTCTATGTGCTTTATGTCCAATATTGAACCCAATAAAATAGTCGCTGCGGCTCAGCATGCAGTGCTTTTTCTCTTGCTTCCTGGGATGTCCACACTGACACCAGTTTTGTGGGGCTGTCACCTCTTCAAGCTGAAGAAGATCTGTGGCAGAGCAGAGGAAGGCATGTCATTGTGGTGGCTGGCAGGGCATCAGTGTGAAGGCGATGGGGAACGTCTTTGTGAGCATCCACATGATCCTGTTTCAAGCCCTGCACATAGTCCATTAGGAGCTGCTTTATCTGCCTTGGAGCTTGATATAGACACACAAATCATGTCAAAAGCTGTATGAGGCATAACTTTCCACCACTGTGTGCAGCGCATCAAAGGCCATCTCCTCCCGTCATCCATTTCTAACATATGATTGCACTTCAACTCTAACGTTTGGCGAGCTCTGAGTCTGGACAAGCAGGCTTCTCATTCCCACAGAAGACTGGTACTTCTAAGACTGTTTTGTGCTGAAGCTTCTGACCTAAATAAGGTTAAGGAGCTGGACTACACAATTAGCATCCAGTGCCAGCAAGAAGAAAAAACATAAAAGCTAAGCTCGAGCCTCCGTTCCCAGCTTTGCCAGGGCCAGTCTGTGTGCAGGGCTCTGCAGTCCTTTTGCATCCTTATGCTTTAAAGGCCATTCTTAGGTCCAGACGTCCCTGAGCCTGGCACGCAGGGGTACTCTGTGACTGGGAAGCTTTCAAAACTCCTTCCTGCATGTCATTGTGCCGTTGGAAGCTGGGATTGCTTCCAGCTCACTGAAGACACTCTGACATTGTTCCCTCCTAACCCCCTCCTCCTTGCAGAGCATGGTTTTTTGGGAGGCTCGCATGTTCCTTTGTTGGCTTTCCACGCGGGAACACAAGCGGTGGTTCATGGGAATAAGGTAACCCTGAATTAGCGATGAGCCAAGGCAGGCCTCGGCTGCTGTATGGGGTGATGGTGGTATGAGTGCTTGGATCTGTGGCTAGCTCTATGGCTGCTGTGACCAGCTGGGCTGGCTTATGGTGGGGCTTCACTTATCTGCTTGCTGGCCTGCCATCAAGCAGCACAGATATTCAGCATGGTGGGGTCTGGGGCTGCAGCAGGAAGAAATCATGCCTCCCTCTCAACTCTGATTGCAGTCTCTCAGGGGTGATTTGGTACTGGTTTGCAGTTTCTTTCTGTGTGCAGGTAGCTGGGGGAAATAAAAGCAGGTTAATGGAACAGGGAGGAGGGTGCTTTCTACTGAAAGAAAGCTTACTGCTTTCTTCCCAAACCCAGGCACAAGGAGAGAGAGAGAGAACAAGGTAATGAATAGGTATATTCAAATGTCTTTATGAGGACATCTTTCAGTGCAGGGATTTGACCTTGGAGGTTTGGATTGCATCATTTGTGAGGTGATAGCCTTGAGGTCAGCCCACCTGACACATGAAGGTGCTGCTCCAGAAGACTTTGCACACCTCTCGAGGCACTTGCAGGCCTGAGGAGAAAGAGCAAACAAAGGAAGAAAAGGCGATTTATTCCAGCTAAGCTGTTTCACCTTTTCCTGGTACTAGCAGGTCAGGAGCATGGTTGAATTGAGCCTGGCTGTGCTGCTGTTAGCTCTGCTGGTATTACTAGCGGTGGGTGTTGGGATGCTGGAGAAGTTGGTTTGAGGAAGAGGAAGCTGGGGTGGAATGAAAGCTGTGGTCAGAGGTGTGCTGGAGGAGCTCACGCACAGTTCGATGGCTTGGTTTTTCTTCAGGGTGGCTCCTTCTAATTGTGAGAGCCTGTAAGCAGCTTTACCCATGAGCACCAGCCAGCATTTGACCAATGGCACACAGCTGGCACCAGCCATTGGTCCCTAAAGCAATGATGGATAGGTGTAGAAGACCCCTTTGCAGATTCAGGCCCTAATGTTCAAGTGTTGCCTGTTCTGAAGGTTCAAAAATGGTGGGGATAGTCTCTAAAAAAATAGCAGAATTAATTCAGGGCTGCACTATCACACATTTGGAGACCGTTGTGATCCATAACCTCACACCTTTTGCATTCATCCCACAGAGCTGTGCCATGTGGATAAGGCTGCGTGCCACAGAGAATGGAAAGCTAAGCTGGGAGGTGGGTAGGATGCTTCAGAGCAAGGTTGCACGACGGTACCCATGGCCTGCTGCTGTCTGCTGGGAGCGCGGGGCATGTTCTGGCATGACTTGGAGGGCACGGCAGTTGGAGCAGCGTTGCTGCACGTCCTCCAGCTAACCCACATCCCTTTCACCTCTCACATCCTGTAAGCACGGTGGGTGTTTCCCTTCTTCAAAGAGCATTTTAGAGCATTATTGTGTTTTGGGATGGGGGTGGGGGACAGAGGAAGGCAAAAGCTCAACACCCTGGCTCTGTTGGCTGAGCAAATCAGATGGTTTGCCTGCCACGTGAGAGCTTTCTTCAGCACGGAGCTGGGGGGGGTGAGATGTTTTGTGGTGCTGTTGACTAATTCATAATATTCCTGTTGGGGGGTTAATCCCAGCAAAGTATTGGCTCACCTCGTGGTGTTACCAAACTTCCTTTGCATACTTTGTGTCTGCACGCACGTGCATCACCCCTGCTTACTCATCAGATGAGGTTGTTTCCCCGCTGCTGGCTTCTCCCTATGTGTCAGTGCCGCATGCATTTGTTTGGGTGCTTTCTGACTGAGCAAAATGCCACTGATATTACTGTGCATGCACACAGGTAACGGCTTCTTAGAGGGCTGGAAAAAAGCTGAGTTCTCATTTGTCTTTCATAAAGTAGCAACTGGTATTTGAAAACCGGGTTTCTTTGCATAGGCAGAAATGATGCCGTTTACTGCTAACTGCCTGGATGTGGTATGGGAAGAGAGGGCCCTGCCATCCATCCCAGGACCCTTCTTTTGCAGTGAAGGGAGGAGCATCTCTGCTGAGGAGCTGCTGCAGTGATTGCTCAGCCTCATTTTTCTGTCCATCCTGACTATTAAATTGTGCTTCATCCCTGACAATGAAGATTTTGCCTGAGCTGTTTGTGCTTTCCTCTGGAGAGGAGAAGGAAACTTTGAAATCCTTCTTTCTGCTCCTTTCTTCTACCCTGCTTTTCTGGGAAAGCTACCCTTAGCGTTTTATTGTGTGGTTGTGTCATGAGGTGCTACGTACGCTATCATCGCCTTCCTGTGCTCTCCTAAAAAGAGGAAGGCATGACTGCTGCCTCCTCTTGTTTGTAGCCTTTCCTCCCCATGTGTACCACTTTCCTCATCCTCCTGTGTCCCTACACTGTCATGTGCACATGTGGCATTGCCCCAAGAAGAGCCACCCCAGCTTGCCCTCGTTGCCTTGCTGAGTATGCCTATGGGCTCAGTAATGGGTTGGCTGTGCCCTGCAGTGTCTGCCCAGTGACTTACCATACCTTTCCACTCCATTAAAACTTGCTTTTCCTTCCTTGAGCTCCTTCCCCTGAGGATGGTGCTGCTTCACAGTGACCTTATTGAGAGCAAGATGCCAAATTGTAATCTTCAGCTCAGGTTTTTTCCTCAGGGAAGTGCTGGTGAATGCTGCTGTACCTGCTTTATTTTCATCATCTGTGACATGGCTCACCTCTTCCTGAGTCTTGGGGTTTGAGGCATGGAGGGGGCATGATTTTCTTTATTATCTTTGATGTATATGCCACAGTAGAGTTATCATTTGAATAGTATTTGATTGCTTAAACTAGTAACAGATTGTTGGGCATCCAAAGGGCCATAGTCAGGTCTGTTGTAGGTCAAGGCTGCTGCCATGTTCTGGAAGCCACTGAGAGAGCAGCCAGCCTGGTGGAAGGACAGGTCCCTTCTGAAATGCTGCTCCATGGACTCCATCAGGAGAAGGTGTGAAGGCTTTCCTTCTGGCTGGATATCCTGGCCACATGGACTGCAAACCAAAATCAGTCCCACTGGAGAAATTAATATGGTGCCTTGTCTGGAAGCTTCAGTACCCTCATGTGTGCTGCACAGCTCTGCTTGGCCGAGGTGAATGTCATTTCAGAAAGGAGGATGGGCTTAGAGGCAAAGGAGTTTTGTTGTGGAGCAATAAGCAAGAAAAGATATGAAATCACCTTTTTGATGCATGCAGGCTGTGAAGTTATGCTACATTTATGCCCTATTAGAAGTCTAATAAACTACATTAACCTTTCCTACACTGCTAGTACTTGCATAATGTCAGCAACTTTTTTTCCCCTCTTAAGCCATGTGGTGGGTGCTATTTTCCCCTTTTCTCTATAAACCAAAAAAGGCATTCTGTTTTTGCCTAGCCAAGGGAGATAAGACAACTTCCTCTTATTAAATCCTGTGGCAATGCAATCCCAACCACACTGAGTTGACTTCAAGCGTGCGGAGACATCTGCCTTTGGCAATTTTTATCTTTATTGGTGAAAGAGAGAGAGAGTGTCCGTGTTCCTCCTCTTCAAACGTGAATCCTAGTAACCCCCTAAGACGTCTGCCTGGATCCCTGCCTGCACAAGGTTACTTGCGTTCAGGGAATCCACGCTGCATCCACTCACAGGCAAAAGCACCTTAAATCTTTGCCCTACTCACACTGCGTAGCACAAATAAGGAGATGGCAAGAATCACGTGTGGAACAAAATCTCCTTTTCTTGGCTCGCTGAAAGGCTTTAAAAGGATATTTTTAGGGCTTTTTCTTTAATCTCCAACAAACTCACAGCCTCTTCAAAGCAGAAGGATTTGGGGGGTTACTTTTAAGTTTACCTCTGTCCTCTCTAAAGGAAAACCTTTGGTGCCAGCTGACGCAGCAGAACCATGTTTATTGTGCCCTGTTAGACATCTCGTGAATCAGATATGACAAATTCTTGCTTTAGAACTTAGTAGGTACTAGGAGGCTGGCTAAAGAAAATCTCTCCATAGATGATTTATAGCTCCGCAATTTATGTAATGGCCATTTCTATACCTTTCTGTAATAACTGGTGATGTATCTGTGTGCTGACTGTGCCTGTGGCAGTTTTTAGCCATCTGTGTTTAATGAGAGCTAGTGTAATGAAATGAATGTCCCTTCCCATCCTCCCAGCCTGGAGATTCCTCAGGTGCTCTGCATTTGGTTCGAATCTTTATTTGATTTTCTTAATGATTACTTTAAATAGCATATGCCCTTTTAAGCCTAAGCTGTAAGCTGCAGCTCTTCAGTGTTGGGGGATTTGTTTGACAAGCTTTGAGGAAGAGGCAGCCTGAAACTTATGCTGCTCGATGGAGTCCTGCTGAGAAGAAAACCACGATGCTTCCCGTTTCTGTCCCGTTCTTCTGGACCATCACTGGCTATATCCACCGTGTTTCTCCTGCCTCTACAATCAGAATTAATCCTCCAGAAACCAGCATTTGCAAAGTGCAACCAAAACGAGAGCTAGGAGCTGTTCAAGGCCAGGCTGGATGTGGCTCTGGGCAGCCTGATCTAGTTGAAGACGTCCCTGCTCATTGCAGGGATGTTGCACTAGGTGACCTTTGAAGGTTCTTTCCAATCCAAACTATTCTGTGTTTCTATGATTCTATTTGGACAAATCAGAAAAAGAAAAAAACACTGGTGTATGCTCCAAAAATCAGGGTGATGATCCAAATAGAAAAGAGTAAATGATGAAGTAATGAATAATGCATGAATGGTTTCCTTAAATCTGAAGTAGTAATTGACGCTATATAATTAGAACTTATATAATGCTTTCAGGCACCGTAAAATGTCTAAATGAGGCATTAAGGAGTGAGGTGGTCTAAGAGGTAACAGTTGGACTTGATAATCTTAAAGGTCTTTTTCAGTCTGGTTGATTCTGATGAAGAGGAAAAGGCTGTGGCCCATGACTGTAGCCATCATGGTCACCTCTGGCATCTGCTCAGCCCTGCTGCCCATCAGGGGAGATGGAGCTGTGCTACGTGGCCCTCCCAGGAGGGTGGATGTAGCCATCATGGTTGTGATGCCGGTAGTGCTGTTGTGTTGCGGTGCGATGCTGCTCTGCCTGACAGTGTTCCACCATGGTGCAATATTCCTTATCAAATTGGAGCTCTCTGAGACTGGCACTACTTTGTTTGTTTTGTTAGTGGTTTCTTTATTACTCTGACAAATGCCGGTTGTATTTGTCATAAGGAAGTGGGAAAGCCGTGACTGATGGCTGCGTTGAAAGGAGCACGGCCAGCAGGTCAAGGGAGGGGATTCTCCCCCTCTGCTGTGCTCTGGGGAAACCCCCCCTGCAATCCTCATCCAGCTCTGGGGCAGCAGCACAAGAGGGACATGGAGCTGCTGGAGCGAGGCCAGAGGAGGCCATGGAGATGCTGCGAGGGCTGGAGCAGCTCTGCTCTGGAGCCAGGCTGAGAGAGCTGGGCTGGGGCAGCCTGGAGAAGAGAAGGCTCCTGAAGGGGAGACCTGAGAGCAGCTCCAGTGCCTAAAGGGGCTGCAGGAAACCTGGAGAGGGGCTTTGGACAAGGGATGTAGGGACAGGACAAGGGGAATGGCTTTAAACTGCCAGAGGAGGAAAAAACAGTACCTGTTTTTGCTAGTGACATAAGCTGCTGTGTACATACCCATATGACACTCATGATCTGAAACCTGTTATTCCACATAGAAGTATTCCACAATTCATAATTTTCATTGATATTTTCCACAATCTTCATATTTCTTATCTCTTTTAGAAGAAATAGATGAGTTTCAATTAAGTTCCTCACTGATGAGGTTTGTTCTGATCTCAGTCATGAGATACATGAACAAAATACTGCTGGGATAAATGAATATAAAATAGCTCAATTGTGCTGTTTTCTAAGCACATGTTAGAGCAAGGGAAAAACCTTGGCGCTGTGCTGCTTGCTTCAAGGGATTTTTTTAACCTAGCACATTAATATGCCTATGCCAGAAAATGCCACACTGGTTTAGGAGTCCAGAGAAGCTCAAATAAAGGATTAGTCACCCTCCTCCTCCCCTGTTCCAGAGATGGGACTGACATGACTGTGGTTTCATGGTGGGTGAGTTCTATTCTGCAGTGTCTTTTGGTCAGATGTTTCACAACAATGAGTAATCCTTTATGGAGAGCAGCTTTAATCCTGACAGCAGCTCACAGCCCAGGGAGCTTGGGAGCCACCACGAGACACTTACATGGAGAATAGTGGCATCCCGTTATATGAGGTGAGAGTAGGGGGAGGAAAGCAGAGAAGCTGTTTGCTGCCTTGTCCTCTGAAGAATCTGGCACAAGCTCTTCTTGGGGTAAGAGAAAGAAAACATTACCTGACCCATGTGTCTAGTCAGATAAACCTATTCCTATGTTAACAAAGACTGTTGGGATAGTGTGTATTTGTTACACAGGATAATTGCCCTTTATGATGGGTAGTAAATTGTTATGCTGTTTAACAGTACGTAATTTGAGGGAGAGGCTGCAGTAAAAGTTGGTAGCACTTCAGGCCGTAACATCCTGGAGAAACTTGGATAGGTCAACAGAAGCTTTATGGGGTTCAAAAGGAAGTGCATAGCCTAGCACTGCAGGTAAAATAACGCCTTGCTTTAATACCACTGGCAACTGGCTGGTTTGGGATCTTCAGAACAGGCGTTAGAAGAAGCTGCCTCACTCTGGAGTTAGTGCAGCACTGGAAGAGGTGATCTTGGGGCCATGGAGTCTTAAGTGTTTTGGAGCTTTTCAAGACTCAGTTGGGTGAAGCCACAGCTAACATCATGATAGTCCCATGTTGAGGGGGTGGTTGCATCAGATGGCCTCTTTAGACCAACATTTCCATGTTTGTGGTTCTGTGACACCCCTATAGACAGACACCCAGGATTTGGTTTGGTTGGTGGAGGGTTCTTCTCTTTATCATGCAGTCTCCAGGAATATCCTGGGATGCACTAGAGAAAGTGAATGGTAGCAGCCTGTGGAAATAGGCTATAGTCTGCTCTGGTTGTTACGTATGTTCCTTTTGATCAGTCTGTCCCTTCTGCTTAGTATATCTCTGCTGGAAAGCTCACAGCACACTGAGCAGAGGCTGGTTTGAAGACAGCAGTTGGCTGGGATGGTGCCGACTCAGCCAGTTTTTCTGACTTTGAGAACTGAGGAAGGGATTACATTCTCTCCCGGATTAGAGTTGCAGCTATGTGATGCATCCCTGGAGGTTTAAATCAAAACCTCTCTCTGCTACTCTGATACTCAGAGCAAAGGCTATATGAGGTTGTGGCTTTTGGCTAACCAGAGGCTTAAGCTTCATGTAGCCCCCGTCACACTTCAAAGACATTACTAAAGTAAAAAACAACCGGAGTGATAGAAAGACCATCTGGCCTGCTATTTGGGTTAAAGTTCTGTAAGTGTGAGGTGTCCCTGCCCATGGCAGAGGGGCTGGAACTAGACGATCTTAAGGTCCTTTCCAACCCTAACTATTCTATGATTCTATGATTCTAAATGGCACTCCAAATGCCCCATAGGCTGAATTCCCTATTCTAATGCAGTATCATGTGATGTTGTAAATGAAGCTGGTAGGATACCAGTCTTCCAGTGCCTAAAGGGGGCCTATAAGAAACCTGGAGAGGGGCTTTGGCCAAGGGCCTGTAGGGACAGGACAAGGGGAATGGCTTTAACCTGAGAGATGGGAGATTGAGATGAGCTCTTAGGCAGAAGCTCTCCCCTGTGAGGGTGCTGAGGTGCTGGCCCAGGGTGCCCAGAGAAGCTGTGGCTGCCCCATCCCTGGCAGTGTTCAAGGCCAGGTTGGACCCAGGGACTTGGAGTAAGCTGCTCTAGTGGAAGGTGCCCTTGCCCATGGCAGCGGTTGGAGCTGGATGAGCTTTAAGGTCCCTTCCAACCCAAACCAGTCTGGGATTTCATGATACTTTTGTAATTAGCTCTTGGAAAGGAGGCTTCTAACTTCTTACCCTTACGTGGCACACTTTTTTCTTATCTAATCTGTGCTTTCTGTGGACTGTTGCAGATGTGACAATGGGCAGATTGTTATTTTCTGACTACAGCATTCTTTGTTTTTCTGGTGACCTGAGAACAGAGTATCAGCATAAACAAAATTCCATATGGCTTGACATTAACTCCACTTGTGAGTAGCTTTACCTGGTTGTTTTCAGTGCCATTCCTGACAGTTGGGTGTACTCAAGACAGAGGAGTGCCATCTTCACTGGAATACCAAACTCAGGTTGTCAGCTTTTGCTCTCTCTGGCTCACTTCTTTTCCCAGTTTTCCATTTCTTTTGTCACATTTTGGAATGTGCAATTGAGCTCAGTTTTAGGAGATGGGTGTATGTTTGTATTCCTTCAAAGCTTGGGTACCAAATTGTTCTGGGTTTTGTAATCTCTAAGTGTGCTAGCCAAGTGCCGGTTTTGAGGAAGTCTCATCTCCTGCGGCCTTTCCTTCTCTGCATGGTCCAGATGCTATAAAGAGAATGGCCCAGTTGTTTGCAGTGAATCCTGACACTGTTTGCAAGACAGCATAAGCTGCTCATGAACGAGCTGTAAAGAGAAGTACACTTGACCAAAGAACTGCGTTTGATTTCTGCACTGCTCCTTTCCCATCCTCACGGTGCCTCTCCTCAGGGATTTCGTTGGTGTCACTCTGAGCACCTCTTGTGTATGTTCTCCTGTTTTAATCCCAGGTGTCTGGCTACTTCCACCTTTAGAACCATTCCACTTCGGCATGAAGTCTTCTGCAGAAGGTGCCCATATGAAGCACACAATCGCTGTGGCGCTCTGCCAGCCTCTTCAAAGTAGGAGCCAACTTTTGAGGTTAAATCTCTTTGTTAAGAGCATACTATAAAACACTTTGAAATTCTGTATACAGATGCAGCCAGGAAGCTTCAATACTCTTTGCATACTGCCAGGCTGGTTCTGCCATCAAACTGCGGCGTTGCTCTTGGGCCTATATTTAACAAAATGAGCTAGTTTCCACCGTAAGGCTTTTAACTGGGCAAACCCATTCCTCTGAGAGGAGGGTGTGCAGGTAGGACAAGGTAATATTGCATTAAGTTTCTGGGAGTGAATAAGGGGATATGAGGGGGTTTCACATAAGAACTCGATGGCATAGGGTTCACGTGTTGGACAGAGAAAGGGGACCAAACTATTTCACATCACATTTTATTGCTTTCCAAGTTCAGATGTGTTTTGCAGGGACAGAGAGGTAAATTCTCCAGGTGGAGTCCTTATGAATCGCTTTGCCTCCCAAGGTCCTATAATTTTGGGGTAGCTGTGCTCTTCATGGCAGAACGATGGTGTGGTGGTGCGGCCTTGCCCCAACATGCCCATCTGATTTAATTGAAGGACTACTCACTTTTTCCACTGCTGCAGTAGGGCAGGGTTGGATTAGAGGAGGTGCTGTTTCTGGAACTAAGAAGCTTCACTCCAGCAGGGAATGATTCAGAAAATGTGGAAAAAGAGCCATATACCAGAGAGCACTCACACTATAACATAATGCCTATATTTGGAAGCTCTGTCACCTTTCGTTTTTTATGAGCTACATTTTTTGGTTTCAACCTTGGTCTCCTCCCTCGTTGGACAGATTTGAATAATTCAGTGCAAGTTAAATAACTTGCCCATGTCCAGTTTTAATGACTCAGAAGAAATCAATGTCGCTGCAAACACAGCGCTCTTTGTGGGCCTCTCTCTTCCTGCAGAATTACAAGGAAACGGGCGTCCTCTGAAGAATTAAAAAATGAATAAAAACGAATCCAAAGGCTGTGAACATTACACAGAGCATTTCCCCCTCATTTCAGAGCCTCTAGGCATAAGGTGAACCAGTTTGAAGGGAGATGTTATGAGTGAGTAAGTAAGAAATATAGTAAAAAATGCAATGCAGAAGAAGGAAAATGCATTTTATTGTGTTATAAACTACACCAAAAGCCAACTCCCCCCCCCCTTTTGAACACGGGCAGTGGTTTTTGGTTCGCTATATGTCAGGAGAGAGTTGAAACAACTTGTGTGGTTTTTGTGAGTAAATATAACTGTCATCAGACTATTCCCCCCACACTTGCAGTAGTATTCCATTCTGCTGCCTGAATTACTGTCTAGTGAAGTGTTTGGCACAGGAGTAACCAGTGAAGGAGTAAGTGGAAGTAGTGGCAGAGAAGCCTCCGGGATTGTCACCCTGAGGTCTGAACGATGGTGGAAGTTCATCTGCATTTTGCCACTGCCTGTACCTGGTCCCCATTAGTAGATACATGCAGGCAAGATTGCTGCTTTCAGTATAATTTAATCTAGGTATTTGATTTGCTGCTGCTTTATTCATTAGCTACTACTCTGTAATCGTTACATTACTGGCAGCCTCAGTCCTTTTGCGGTTTCATCTCATGAGTCTGGGAATTTGGGGGTTGTTTTCAACTGCCCCGTCTAGCTTAAACTCATCTAAAAACAAAAAAATCAACAAATAATGACTTAGAACAGATTGATCCTTTGAGCCATTTGCCTAATTAACCTTTGCCCCTCAGGAATCAGCTTTGGTTCTGTTCAATCAAGTGCAATGTATCCCAGTCCTTAATAACCAACATTTATTCTGAGGACCTTGGAAATGTTCCATGGCTTTTACTTCTCTAACTGCTGCCGCTCTTGGCATTGCACCAGTTTGCAGGGACAGCATTGGAGAAGAATAGCTAAGGCTAATAAGAGGACAGCAAGAGAAAAGGCCATAGGATGGTCCATAACTTGGCAAAGTGTTTCTAAAAAGTGCATCTAGCTCAGGGCTTATGTTTTCAGTACTCTGCATCCCAAATGGAGATGGGTTAGCAGATCTTTATGGACATAATGAATGAAACTGTTTATGCGTGCGCTGCATACACTAGAAAGGATGCCTCTTTTGTGACTTCCTCTGATTTAGAAGTTTGAGGGGAATCTTCAGAAAGGCAGCCTTTGTACAGGTGGAAACAAGCAGATGATGTCCTGCCTCCTCTCCCCTTAGCTGAAAAAGAAGGAATTAGGCTTTGAGACATGATCCTGTACGTGGAGGAAAAGGCGAATAGGATGCTTCCCTTTTGCTCTTAATCCTCTCTATGATAGAGCCCTGCAGAATTAGCAGAAGTGTCCTGCTGAGCATCAGTGCCTCACTGCTCAGGAGACACCTTTTCTGTGTAGATGAACAAGAAAAGGATGATGTCTCCTTAGTGTCACAGAGTGTCTGGGAGTTTTGAGCAGCTCCCCCCTTAATTTCACTGTGGATGACCTTCTCTGCTCACTGGTGTAGGAAATGCCTGTATGCACAGGAGCATGGATTTCATCCCTTTGGAAGGGCTTGGAATGGGTGCTCCCAAGGAGGTGGTCAAGAAGGCTTCCAGGTCTCATATATAACATGGGGACTCTCATGCTTTCTGTCTCCAGTTGTGGGTCGGGTCATTTTGTGCGCATGTCTTACTTCCTTCCAGAGTGCTAGGAAGAAGTTCTGGCAACCTCTCTTTTTGGTTTTACACTTGTGCATTGGGAACACACAATGTCCAGGGTTTATGAATCATTGTTCCTTCCCTGCAGTGATATAGCTGTGCTGAAACCACAGCATCACATGGACGTAAATCAGCCCCTCAATGCTAAGTTTATAGGTCCTGCAAAGTGATTTCTTTGCTGCAGGTGTAGGAAACAGAACAGCAAGGAGAGAGCTGTGTGTTGGAAGGGGTTGAAAGAGCATTCCTGGACCCAGGAAACTGCTCAAATGGAAAAAGAAAAGAGTGAACTGTTTCAGTTGCCTCCCGCCTGTTAGCTTGGGTAATGCTGCTATTCCCCCCCTTAAACACTCAGTAGTAACCATCAGTAATGCATGTTTTCCCCCTTTTAGTTCCATTACAGTTTTCTTTCTCCCCATGACAAATACTCCAATCACTCACACAATGTAATAGGATCCACGGATGCAAACATTGGAGGAACAGTGTTTGTATGGCAATTTGCTTGATGGATTTAAACTTCTCTGCCCCTTCCATTTAGTCCTGGCTCCCTTCCCAGCTACAGTGCCTTGATCTGCTTTTGGGTTTCAAACCATTCTGCAGGCAAATCAATGGTGACTAGACAGCAAAGAACACATCCGAACTGCAAAAATTAGCTCTAAATAGATTTACATGTATGTATTGTTATATATCAAGATTATGTTCATAAAATCATATATAATTTTTAATAGCTATTTAACATATAATATGAATATGTAATGTCTTTAAATACACATGATATGATAATATCGATATACATAAATATAAATAAAATTTTTTCTTTAAAGGAAATCCAACTCCCTGTTTTTGTTCTAATTTCTATTTACTGTACCTAGATTTTTCTCCTGAGAATCTCCCGGATCATTTTGTGGTGTCATTAGCTGGCAGCTAGTCCCAAAGCTGGGGCTTCAGGTGGCATAGTATTCTCATCCAGGCCCATCAGTTTGCTTCATAAGCTCTCTGATGACTTCCAGCAGCTGTTAAGACATGGCAGTGGATGTGGTTTTTCCCTTTCCTTTAAGGGGTGATTGAGAAGATGCAGATGCTTTTAGTGGAAAAGGAGAAACTGGTTTTATTTCCTTGTCAGACTTTGTAGGGGTCGATGGAGGAAGCTTATGAGGCTGAAAGTCATTAAACATGTTTTTATTCTTTCTTCTGTCTCCTTTTGGTTTTACTGGGGTTAAACAGGGTCTTGCGGGGAAAGACAACTTTTTAAATGGGATATGCCAGCAAAAGTGAGCTGGTTTTTCCCAGTACTTGCATTGATGAACATCTTTAAATGTTATTCCTTCGCTGTAAAGGCTGTACAAACCCTGTGACGGTCACTTCCCCACCCTTCTTGCTAACTCACCAACCACCAAAGGAAAAACAGGGCTGTGGTAGTGAATGGTGAGGAAAGAGAGCATGCCATTTGGGCAGGAGAGCTGGGGACTGACGTCAGGTATGGGGAGAGCAGGCAGCTGATGGGGAGGGCTCCCTCCCAGGTACCAAGGGCTGTCAGCCCAGCTCAGCTGCGTTCTGTTTCTCCAACTCTCATGCCCATCTCTTAGAGCAGAACTGATTTAGAAGTGAGGCCAGTTTGTGCAGATATGCAAATACCATTTTAGAACACAAACTCAATGACCCAAGGGGTTTTGTACTGTTCTTTTTGTTAACTAACTCGAACATAAGTCTGTCATCAAGCACTTCTGTTACTTGCATCCGTGCTCTTCTCTTTGGAGATGTAAGTCATCCATAAAATGTTCACCGTGGGCCACAACATTGTTACAGCATCTCATCTCAAGAACAAAGGGAAAAGTTTATGGACTGAAAGGGAGGGAGGAGGGGAATGATTTAATGATGCTCAGAGCAACAGTTTGGGGTTGAGTGGTTTTTATACAGGCTATTTATGATCATGTCTGTGAGCCCAGCTGAAGCATGATTCGGCACAGCTGTCTGCTCAATAAGGAGCCAGAAAACTAAGAGACGTCAAATGGCATTTCTTGATGTTGTTAACTTCAGTCAGGCTCATGCACTGACTCATAGAAAGCATGAGGGTTTTGGAAAAACTTTGGGCCCCAGGCAAAGATGTATGAGCTTGCAAAGCAAATTGAGGCCGACCCTCAGTTCACATTGCTGCTGGGTGACAAACCCGAGTTGGAGATGATGTGCTGTACCGATCTATGGGGGACGGGCGGTGCTGGATGCCCGAGGAGCTCTGCCCTTCTGTGTGCCCGGCAGTATAAGCAAAGTGGCAGTAAATGTGGCTGTTCTGATATGCCTGGAGACTCCCTGTGCACCAGCCCTCTGCAAGCTAACAAGGCACAGAGAGCCAAGATGCAGGCACTGGGAGTGCCAGCTTCCACCTGCGATCTTGTGCTCTGCTTTCGCAGCCGCCCTGCATCCCAGTGCCTAGCAGCTTCTGTAGGATGCCACCATGATGCTTCAGTGCTTCACTGGTTCTGATCGCTGAACTTAATGCTTCACATTTTCCTCACTTCTCTTCCCCTTTTTCTCAGAATTCCCATTCTACACTGAATGGGAGCCTCAGCTCCACTCTGGAGTCAGCTCAGCAGATGCAGGTCACGGAAGGTCTGGAGACCTTCTCCTTTAATATGGACAGTCAAGTGACCTGTGTCCCTAATGGTTGCAATTCTAGTGCTGTGCAGGGGTGCTCCAGAAGCTGGCTGTAATCCTAAATCCTCTCTACCACTATATACTAGGGCACCCTTCAGAGTGGTTTTGGAGAAAGCAGCTTCTCTTCCTCAAATGCATTCTGCATGAATGGTTCTTGCATCTGACTTGCGTGGTAGTTTGTGTCCATCCCATCTGGCTTGCTGCAGAGCCACAGCTTCATTGGATTGCAGGCAGAGGACCCTGAGTTGGTTCTTAGGAAGTCCCTGGCAGCCCCATTGCAAGAGCAGATGGGGTTTTATGGGCAGTGTGAACTCAAGCTGGGAAGTGAAGCTCAGTGCAAATCAAACAGTGGCTCGTGGTGAATAGGAATGCACCAACCGGCAAGGGACCTATTGACAAGTTTGTAGTATTGCAAAAGGTTGCTAAAAAGGCTCACGTTATTCCTGGGTACGTGGGATTAGAGAGAGGAACCCAGTGCTATGTGTTTTTAAGTAAGAAGACCTTGAGGGAAGGACTGCAGTGCTGCCCCAAGGAGCAGAAATGTGCTGTAGCTATAGGCATTTGCTTAGCACTGTGACTAATCTTCTGGAAACCAAAAGGAATTCCCTTTGAGGAGAACGCTGTGCGTCACCCCTTGCCAAAAAAAGAGGGAGTAGTGTTTCCCTGACAGCACATCATGGTTGCATATTTTTACAGCTGGAGGAGAGTCCTTCATCCTTATCCCTGCATGTTTTCAAGTATTTTGAGTGTGCTGGAGGTGCCAGGTTATTAAATTCAAGAGCTTTGGTTAAATAGATCATGTAAGTAATGGAGTCAGGGAGTATTTTTAACAGTTTCAGATACAAGCAAGGCCATCTTTATCAAGTTTGTATAGTTAGTTGCATTGCAGGTTTCTCGACAGTATGCTTTAAGGCTGGTACTTTAGAGCAGATGCTCCAGGATCCAAAAGGTTTCTACAGGAGATACGATTTTTCTATGATTTCATTCATGAAGTACAGTTTGCATGGCACAGATGAAGAAAGGACACCACAGTGCATAAACAGAGCACTAAAGTGAGGTACTGTAGACAGCAAGATCTTGAGCTTCGGCACTGGCTTTTGGTGGCTGTCTTTACATTTCTGCTTTATTAGAGATCCTCCCTCCCTCTCAGTTGCTGATTGTATTCCTGTGTGTTGTGAAGTCATTGGTGAACACACAAGCTACAAACAGCAGACGGAGTTGTGAGTTGCTTTCAGAGTTTGTAGGATTGCTGATGTGGTGCCTAAATCAGTGGCCTGATGTCTTTTCAAAGCATAAAGCCCCCAGAGCAGCAGCCTTGAAAGAAGCTGCATTTCTAAGCCAACGCTGCATAAAGTAGCACATACTTGGTTGGAATTGCTGGAAGAAATAACAGTACATAACTAGATGTCGAGCAGTTTTCCAGGTGTTGGACTGTAATGCAATGAGCAGAGAGCTTCAAGGAAAGAAGCATCTTGCAGCAGGTTGTATGAAGGCTGATATTTGCATTTACGATTGCTTTTGACCCAGAAAAAATTCTTGAAAGACTGAAGTACTGGGCAGACACTGATCTCTGTACATTGACAACAGGAGAGGGAAGGCTTTTTTTCACCAAGAGTTAGACCAGTGTTGTTGCAAATCACATAACACTGAATTCGGATTTGTTTCTGGCCTTGCATATGCAGTATCTCTGCAGGATGCAAATGTTTCTGTGGGTTTTTCACCTCTAAACAAGAGTACAGCATCCCTGTGAATACAGTGAGATAAAGTAAGAAGATTCCTGCCCCCTGGTTTTTTTTGCTTGCTTCTGTGTAACTTGTTATTCTTTGTTTTAAACAGAAACGTACCAGTTGAAGGAGTTCTTGAGGGGCTTTACTAGTGTAAATGGGAAGGAGGGTAAGCTTGCACAGTAAGATCTCTAATGAGAACAGTACTTGCATTTGTGGCAGTCTCTCTCTTTCTTCTGCAGCTATTGAGTGTCGGATAATCCACAATTAATGTCCTAGAAATGAATCAGTCAATTGGTAGAAGCAGGCTTGATTGATAAATTCTACCTTTTCATGATCAAGTGATCAAAAAGTTTCTGGTTTCAAAAGGAAAAAGACAAAAGCAGTTTGTATAACAGACCCCTTGATGTATAGCTTGCAGAAGGGAATGGCAAAATGTGGAATTTTACTATGCACCTTCCAGTTCAGCTGAATGCTTGTGTGCAGCACAAATGGTAACAGAAAACCATGTGCCCCCTGCTACTGTAGTGCTTGGGCTTTAATGGAATACCTTTTTCCTGATTATCCTGTTGTTTGCTGAACTATCTCCACCCTCTCTTAGTCATAATACCCTCTACAGGCTGGAAATGTATGGAGCTGTTTTATAATTCATTGGCTTTTTATGCTGCTTTGAAGGCATCTGAAAGCTAGAAGTACATTAAAGTAAAAGCACATTTGTGATAGGGCTTAGGCTGTGAATACCTGTAGTGGAAAGCATTGTAACACAGTAGAAGGACTGGACTAAAGCTCTGTTTTGCCAGCTGCTGTTACAGGATGGGTTTACATGATTAATGCATAAGGTGTCAGTGGATGTTCAAAAATTATGCAGCATTGCTCTGAGGTTTTGAAAGATGGATAAAACTTCTTGTAGTACATGGCCAATTATGTCCTTTGGCAGACTTGGTAGGTGGCTTGAACTGCTCCGGGGAAGTGAAGTTCCTCTCTCATTTCATTAACCATATAGTCAATCTAAAGCTTGAAGTAGGCACCAAAGCTGTGAAGAGCTCAAGCTTAGGTGGGCTGAATATCAACTGTGTCATCTTAAAGTAGATGCCTGACTCCATAAGTGGATGTGTTGATGATTCCTTCTACTCCCTGGCTAAGGTAACTGCTGTGAGTGCCCAGGAATGGGGAGGCGTGACGTGGCCTCACCAGTGCTGCACAGAGGGGAGAGATCACCTCCTTCAACCTGTTGGCAATGCTTTACCAGGACTTTTCGGGTTCATACCTGCCTGTGAGCCCTGCAGCTTGGTGGGGATGCAGTGAGATTTTCCTGAAATTCCTTACTGTGGGAAGGATGGGGCTTTTGCACTACATGGGGACGTGTACAAGTAACTGAAGGATGGATAATTTCTAATTGCTCATTAAACTGATTTTGAAAGTACAGGTGTTTGACACGGTTCTCTTGCATACTTTGATTTAGCTGTGATTTCACTCGTCTTACAGGGCAAAATCCTGCTGGGGTAACTCTCAGTCTTTTTGAGGTGAAGGAAATTCAGTGTGCAGGATGTAGCTCCTAGAGGTGAATTTAGAAAAGATCCAGTAGGTGAAGAAATCTGGTTTTGATTAGCAAATGGCATTACAGGAATAATGATTATGGATTATCTTTTTACCCTACTTTCAAGCAGTTATGCACATTTCCCTCATATCTCCCTCAAGTTTCTTGAGGTGGGTTGTCTTAGTTACTGTACTTAATATATGATGTTGTAAATCCCTGGGAATGACTGTTGTGGGACCCAGAGAAGCCTGTTACTATTGAAGATCAAAGCTGACTAAACCCAGTAGAAATGTTGTGAGTCTTCCTTTGTGTTTATCATTCAGAAGATCCTTAATTGTTCATTTAAGGTACTGAAAATGTAATGATTAATGCACTCTCTGTAAGGTGAATTCAGACATGCATTTAAGTTGGAAACCAGAAAATCTTGTTTGCTACTTCTACGGACTGCTTTGTGAAGTGGAAGGGTAAAAAGAGAACTTCAGTTCTGCTGTTACTTGTGTTTCTGTAATGCTTGCAGTGGAGTGATTCATTCTTCTCTTTCTCTCTGTTTTTTCTTACAGTATCAAGCTGTTGGCTGTACAAGAGCTGGTCGATAGAGAAGCGCTGGAAAAGGTATTTTAAAACATACCTAATTGTTCTAATACATTTAAGCTCTTAAAGCCCTCTGTTTTAGCTGGGCTTCCAGGCTTATGGAAAATCATGCAGCATAAAATAGGACATCTGCCTAGCTATGTAGTATGCGAGGTCAGAGGGATGTTGTTTTATCCAAGTTGATGGCATGCTTTTGGTGTTTTCTTGGTTCTGCAATGGCCTTGGGGTGAACAATGCCTCCAGCCTGCTCGTATTAGCTTTCCTGAAATTAGTTCCTTGCTAACAGCTAAGTAGGTGATTTGAACCAATAAAGATGAATGCTTGAAGCAGAATGAGTGGCTGAGGAGTCCCTTTCAAACATCTAGCTCAGAAGAATGGCAGGAAGTGCCTTGGCAAGAATATGGTTTAATTTAGTGATAAGGAGATCAAAGCAGCCAGCTGTTCCACATTGGTCCTAACAGCACCAGCCCAGTATATGGTGTCTATTAGCTTCAGCTGTCCCCATCTGCCGTGTGCAGGGATAGGCCTGCCTTTATGCCTGGCCTTCTAGGGAGCTGAGGGATGTGCCATCCATCACTGTTCCAGGGATGGTGAGGTTTGCAAACAGCCTGTGCATGGCTGAGGAGTTGGGGACAGAGAGGAGGAACTGTGTGGAGCTGATGGCTTCCTGCATCCAAGCAATGTGGTCCTGTTCATCCCCCTGCATCCAGGTACATCCCCCTGGTCCAGCGCCTAAGACCTCCCATTAGCTTAACCAAGGTGTCTCAGCAGCCTGAGATCCCACCTGTAGAGATACAGCAAAACCAGCAGCCTCAAAAGGCTGGAGGGTTTGTAAATGAAACCTGGTGTTGCAAACCAGATCATTTCCTTCTGCGTAAAGAACCAAGTGTTGTATTTCTTACCCGTCTATGATTTTGCTGGCCTGGAGGGTAGGACTGAACTGCCAGTATCTATGCTGGGACTGGTGGGTTCCCTTCTCATTCTGCACCTTCATCTAGGGGACCAAGGAGCCAGCTGTGAGGCAGCACGGAAATATAAGAGACTTGGTAGGATTCAAAGAAAACCCCTGGTCTCAGAGCCCTGCTGGGAAAACTGCTGCTTTTGTGGCAGGTAGTGAGCTGGTGCTGACACAAGTAGCCCCTATGAGTGACATGGCAAGGAAGGAAGGAAACCTCCTCCTGCCTTGAGCGCATCCTGCCTGTGTGAAGAAGGTCTTGCGGCGCTGGGTTAAGGCTGCATCTGCTAGGTACTCTAGGAATACTGGGTAGGATGAAAAGCAGCAGCAGTGGGTGCTTCAGCCTTGGCTGAGTTCGTGTTTCACAGAGGCCCGATGTACAACCCTGTTAATTCAAGAGGGACATCTCTTCATTGGCTTTTGTGAGCTCTGATTTTGACCCAAAGGGGTGGATTTTGTTGAAGGGCAGTGACAGATGATGACTAGGCAGGTGATGCTGTAGTTTCTTGCATGCGAAGACATGGTTCTCAACCGCTTGTTGTGCAAAACAGGTTAATATTCACACATTGTCGTTGTTCACAGCAGTCGATTTCTCTGGCACCTCACACCCTGTACAATTCTCACCTCTCTGTCAGGCCTGCACCTTCTTTTGGCCCAACACCTCCTAAAACGTACTTGGGAAGGGTGAGTGCCCTTAGCCTAGTGGGAATGGCTGATTGAGGCATTGTCTGGAGCTCTGCGGGAAGGTCTTCAGAACCTCAGAAAAGGGATCTTTCTAAATTGAGCTCTCTGAATACTTGATATCTGCTTTCATACAATGCCAAGCTTAAAGAATGTGAAAGGCCAGATTAGCCCTCTGGAAAATACCAGGGTGGCATTATGTAAGTTCAGATAAATTTGCTGTCTTTAGGTTTTAAATACAGGAGGGGGTTGGGGGAAGTAGACAAGAACAGAATCCCGTGTTGTGCCTGCTCGCAGAGTCAGGTTTGGAGGGCACACACTGAGCTTTGTATTTGTAAATCGTTATTCCCTGCGTTGTATTGCAGGAATACAGAATATTATTAAATAATAATACTTTAATATTAACTGCAAGATTGATTTTTCCTGGGGAAGAGGCACAGCTCTGGGAGGGCTCCCCAGGAACTCGTGCCCCAGGGTGTGTTCGAGTATTTTACTTGGCTTTGGGTGTTATTTCTACGTTTGGGAAGTTCTTAATTGCAGATGAAGAATTCTCCTTGGCAAGTGTTAATTGTGTCTATTTTGGGAAGGGGAACAAAATAATTCTCCTGAGGAACATGCTGTCTTTATAGCTTAAAAAGAAATCTGTGCAAGTAACAGATTGAACCGCCTGGCCAGGTGACATTTCACATTGTTTGCTGTTCTGATGGTTAACTCCGTAGTCCTTTTCCATAGGCAACAGGTATGCCAAAACATTTGTTGGCATTGGTGCTGGATGCCAGTAGGATGTGCAGGAGGAGTCACCCATTTAAGATGAATATAAAAATACTCTTTGCATTCTGTCAAGTGTTCCCCCTGCGCCTTTCAGGTGTTTCAGAGCTTTTGAACTCATTTCTCCCTCAGAAGTAGGTTGTTGAGCAATTTTAAGTAATCTGTGCAACAGCCTCATATTTAGTAACCCCTGACAGCTTTCTGATTTGAGAAGGTTTTTTGGGGGTAAAAGCAACAGTAAACCATATTTTCCTATTTGTGTGTTAATAAGCAAGTGCATCTGCTATTACTGCCGATGAGGAAGGACTGTCCACTTGATTCCACAGACAACAGTTTGGTGGCTTCTCATCTAGGAAGTGCAAATCGTGTAACCCTCATCTGCAGTTTGTGCAAGCATGGAATTCAACTGCAAAGTGATTGTTCTGCTTGAAGTTGAAGGTGATCGGTCTAGACTGGCATGAGAGATGCAATGGGTGGGCTGAAGCATGGTAGGAGCTGGGATGAGAATTGTGGTTTTGTGCTTGAAGTAGGTGATAATTTGCGGCCTGAAAAAATGGGGCAAGTAAGATAGGCTTCACTATCTAGGTCTGTTTGTGCCCGTGGTGCCAAATTTGTGCACTGTAAGCTATGTCCAGAAGGTCAGTGAAAAGCAAGTGTGAAGAACAAAGTAATTATCGGTAGGCTTACATTGTCTGTATGGGGATTGTCACCTTCACCGGAGAAGATTTGGAGGTCACAAATAAAAAGGGGTTGAAAGTCTTTCACCTGATGTTTGGAAGTAGAGGTCCTGTAGCTGTGAAGCACGGGATACATTCCTTAGGCACCAGAGAGGTAGTGATTAGCATCTAGCTGTCTTAGTACAGGAAGGGATCTCTCATCTGTTGGCCGGGTGTTATGTGGTCATCCACTGGGCTTATGTGGACATGAAGAGTTTAAATGATAGAATGAGATAACTGATCAGCTTTCTCCTCCACATAGATTCCCCCCTCATTTGAAAAGGTATTTCTTTCTCTTCAAGGACAATGTCTTTACCCTGTTGAATGCAATGGAAAACACAGTGCTGTAAGCAAGCAGTCCCTATGATCTGTGCTCATTGCTTTACTTTTCCCACCTTCATCAGCAGTACTAGTGGCTGGAGTTGTCTCCTGTGATGTGGAATCTGTTTCCTGCGTTTCCTTACCCATAGGAAAGACCAGATGTCTGTACTTGAGAGATGTGCACTAGAGGCAACCCCTTCCCGTCATGCAGAACTTTCACGTTATGCCTGAGTAATCAGTGAACCCCAACTGCGGTAGATACTGAGCAGGTGACATTGTTTTAGTACAAGAAAATCACTGCTTGACACTGATCAGAAGCAGCTTCTGTCTGAGGGGAAATACAGTGACTAATGTTGCCTACTTTTACAGGGTAAGACCCAGGAGCTGAGGACAAAAGGGGATTCTTGATCCTCTCTAGTGGCATCACTCTAATAATGCCACTTCAGCTGCAGTCCAAACCAGGTCTGTGAAATGCTGTGCTGCCCTGTGTATGCCTTGCTGCAGCTGCCCACTTTCTACACAGCACACAGAGAATTTTAACTCAAAATTCCCTTTTGTTTTCTTGATCTGTTTCCTCCAGATATTATCTGAACATAAAAATTATGACGTCAATCGAAGTTCCAGAATTTCCAGTATGAAATGCATCTGCTGCAGTTTTTTATTTATCTTTGGTCTGCTTTTGAGTAGATTGAGCCAGATCAGTGTTTAATCATGATTAAGCCCATTGTAATCTCTGTTCTTTCTAAAATCCCTCTCGGAGCAGAGCAGGTTGTTTATTTGTGAAAGGTTATCCCTAGAAGCTTTTTTGGTGCTTGAAAGAGGTTGCGTTCTCCATTTCAGGGGTAAGCATAGGCACGTCACTTCTTGCTTGTGTGGGTATAAATGTATTTGTGTGGATATAAATATGTGCACTTGCTAGGGCAGTTGGACGTGAGCTATAACGTGCCTTGACATGGAGCTGCTGGTCACCAGAGGGCATTTGTTCGCCCATCACTGTTTCCTTGGTGAAAGCACCAAGTGGCTGATCACAAGTCAATGCTGCCCTCGCAGGCAAATGTTATTCCTTGTGTATAAGCAGGCCCTGGCATGGGAGCTACCATCAGTGTCTCCTGAAGACAGAATAGGGAAGGGTTTTTGACATCACAGCCTGCCGGATGAGGGTCTACCACAGCTGTCTGAGCTCTGCAGCTGCTGGGATTGGATCACCTGGAATGTATCTGTTGCCTGCACAGCCAAAATGTCATGTCCTGTTGATGCAGTTCAGTTGTTCGGAGAGTGCGATCACACAGCACTCCCAGGGAGGCAGGGAAGAATGGTTGTTATCCCTGATTTATGGAGGTGTGCTGGAACAAGGAAATCACAGTTTTGGCAGAGTTACCCAAGATAACTGACTCTGAATAGAGTTGGGAAGTAAGCCTCAGTCTCCTGAGTCCCAGGCACTCTCCTGGAGCCAAGACAGCCCTTCCTCTTTGATGTGGATTGTTTTTACTGCAGCAAATGTGTACCCCAGAAATGCAGTTAGTTCAGGACTGAGTCTTTGGGAGCATGTTTTTAGATGTGATAATACAGCGCAAGCCCCATCTTGCAATCTTGCTTCACTTTAGAGCTGTTGGTTAAAAAAGATTGCAAGGTACTTGGCAATGAATGAATTAGTTGCTATAAATGAGTTATATTTACTGCCTGTTCTTAGAATTATCCTTTCCAGAAAGAGGTTGACCCCTTTGAAACTTAAGTACATTTGGATATCCTCTAAAGTCAAATAAGGAACAGCAGCCTGGCTTTTAGAGAGCTGGAAAAGGAGATGTAGACTTGGCCAATGACTTAGTCAGGACCTTTGATCACTCTCTTCCATCCCTGTTGCTGCTTAATTTTCCTGTTCCCCATTTCCAGAGAGGAGAGGTGGGGTCAAGTCTTACCGTTTGACAGCTCAGTGGTGGTTTCAGTTGCTCTCTGCAGGGGACTTATGACTGAGTTTTCTTTCCGAGCCCCTCTGCTGCAAAGTATCATCAAAGTGGTTGGCAGGATTGGAAGCAGAGGCTCTCGTCTATTAGTATCTCTGGTGTATTTGATCTTGGCTGGATTTCTTTCCTCTTTAGTTGCATTGCCATCCTATTTTCTGATGATCGTGGACTTCAATAAACAAAAATCTGTAGACTTCACAGGGAGCCACAGAAAACACAGGGTGCCCTTGAAATGCTGTCCTTGAGGAGGTGCCGCCTTCTGCTGCAGAACAGGGCTGTGCCTCTCTGAGAGCTGGCGGTATGGAGATTGCTTGTCATACTAGTTTAGCATTCTCTTGTGAGGCACCTAGTCTTATCTCTGAACCAGACGCCAAGCTTTACCCATCAGTAAAATCATTCCCTGTACTCCCAGGAGGAACAGAAAACATGTTGCTGGCGTGTGTTTAAGTTTTGTTTGTGGGTAGTAGACTTGATAGGGGTCCTTAGTCCTTCTTTAATTTCATCTAGATGGCTTTCTAAAAAAGGCTTTCCTCCCTTTAGAAGGGAGTCTTCATTAGGGACTGTAGTGGTAGGACAAGGGGTGATGGGTTTAAACGTGAATAGGGAAGTTCAGGTTAGACAGAATGAGATAACTATTAGTAGGAAGAAATTCTTTACTGTGAGGGTGGTGAGGCACTGGAATGGGTTGCCCAGGGAAGTTGGGAATGCTCCATCCCTGGTGGTGCTCGAGGCCAGGCTGGACAGAGCTTTGGGTGACATGGCCTAGTGTGAGGTGTCCCTGCCCATGGCAGGGGGGTTGAACTAGGTGGGCTTTAAGGTCCTTTCCAACCCTAACTGTTCTATGAGTCTAGGATGGCAGAGGACAAAGTAAATTCATAGAACAGGACCAGTTTCGGATAGTCAGCAATTTTGGGGCAAGGGTGTTTTGTGGTTTGGTTGTTTTTTTCCTTTTTAATGGATTGGCATAGCAGTAAGAGTGTTTTAATTTCAGCCCAAATAATTTTTTGATAGTTTATATGGATTAAGTGATACATATGTTCTCTACGGGGTACCAGAGTCCATTGCATCTGTTAGAGCAGAACCTTGTCAGGGTTGCAGAACAGTTCCATAGGCTCTGTGGAGAGTGTGCTAGTAACTGGAGGCATAAAACCATCTATTACTTATGCTAACCTATAAATAAAGAATGTGCTATTTCAGAGAGGAGTCAGTGTCAAATTGGGCTTTTTAAATTTAAATTTAGAGGTGTGAAAAAGTATAAAAAGTGTGTAAGATGTTTTTATAAAAGGTGAAATAACATGTCCTAGTGCCAGAAACTGAAGAGATTCTCCTACTAATAAGCATCCACCCCCAAAAATGAATGGAATGGGATGTGAGACAGATTTAAGTAACTCTACAGAAGGTGGCACAGTGTTCTGGATGGTGGCGTAATCAATGCCTGAAGGAAGAATAAATATTTGAGGCTGGCAATGGTTGTGAGTCATATTATATATTTTTCTCTTCCTTGTTTTTGTGTTCTTACCATGGGAAAGAATGTTTGCTCTAAGCAGAGATGAAAATCAGTTGGGGAAAACTGTAACAGAGGGAAAGAAATGAATGGAAGTAGAATGCCCAGTGAATAACTATTTTTGATGGAAGTCTCTGTCAAGGTGGCCAAACTGTGACCTTGTAGTAGTCAGGGCTGTGCCTTTTTTCTTGTGTCACACCAGTTCTTAACATACTGCTTTTATTCCTTCTCATCCTGCACATCAGGACAGTCCTGTAAGACTTTACCACCAGGTATACGCCAGAAGGGCACAATCTTTTCAATAAAATCCTCAACTCACTTGCTTACAGCTTTGGAAATAAGTGCATTTCTATCCTGGGAATGGAGAGAGACCCTGTTATGTTATGTGCTTAAGCAGCTTTCCTTGATTAATAACATTCAAAACTGTGGGTTCCCTGTTCCCTTCCTGTTCTTCTTTTGTATTAGTACACTTTCTTTCACCTCCTCTTTTCCTCTGAGCAAAGGCAATGTGCATGTAAGGAGACTCAGATCATGGCAAATCAATGTAGCTCACTGGTTGGTTGGTTTTTTATTGTTTGGGGTATGTTTTAATGGTGCACCAGAAACTATTTCTCAGCACTTTCAGGTCTCGTGTTTCATAGGATGGTTTTCTGTTTGCTTTCCGTATTAAAGGCTAGGTTCTGATAAACTGATTTTCTCTTTGTGTAGTTACTGGGTGAATAAAGTTATACTCACGGTGGTTTGGTTTTACATCCCGCAGCAGAACTCGATTCCTGAGTTTCATGTTCCATGAGGAAGGAATCACCCCAGGGAATAAACAAAAATGAAATGAAAAATAAGAGGGGTTCCCAGCAAGCCACTGATTCCTGGCTTCTGCATTGTCCTTTAATCTCAGTGATACCTTCCCTAAGCATACACATGTATTCCTAGAGAGGGGTATTTCTGCTGGCAGAATTATAAATCACAGCCTGGTTTATGTTGGAAGGGACCTTAAAGCTCACCCAGTTCCAATCCCCTGCCACGGGCTGGGACACCTTCCACTGGAACAGGGTACTCCAACCCCTGTGTCCAACCTGGCCTTGAACACTGCCAGGGATGGGGCAGCCACAGCTTCTCTGGGCACCCTGTGCCAGCGCCTCAGCACCCTCACAGGGAAGAGCTTCTGCCCAAGAGCTCATCTCAGTCTCCCCTCTGGCAGGTTAAAGCCATTCCCCTTGGCCTGTCCCTACGGGCCCTTGTAAAAGTGGCAGCAGAATGAAACTTGTCGCCTTCCTTTGGAAATAATGAATTGGAGGGGGGAAACTTGGAAAAGCACTGGAATATTTGCAGCAGACAGCACAGTAACAAGTAAATGATTCAGTCATGGGGCGGCTCTGATTTTAGCACAGCTAACCGGCTGAGCAGACTGGTTTATGAATGTAACAAAAGTGTTTGAACTCAACTACTTGTTTCTCATAAAAGCAGCTTGAGGAAAAGGCAGCCCCATAGTCATGAGGGCTTCTTATTCTCCTTCTTTACAGCACACCAGGTCCCTTAGCGTGCCATTGTTGCTGTTAATGGTTATACTGCTTGCTTATGCAGAAAACATTCTCTTGAAAAGGCTTCAAGAATAAATTGCATAGATTGTGGTCATCCTCTTGAGCCTGGATTCCTGTATCATGTTTAAAAAGCCCTCGAGAGTAGGAAAAGAAGTAGTCAGGAAATGTCTTCTGCAGTATTTGTCTCATGAAGTCCAGGAGAAAGCTCAGCTTGTCACTAAAAACATGAGAAACTAAAACCCCACAAAACTTCTCCTACATGGAGGATGGCAAATATAGGGGATCTCTTCCATAGGGAAAGGGCACTATAGACTTCCACCAAGCATCTGTGAGGACAGCTTCCCATTAAATGGCAAACTGGCTGAAAGATGTTACATATCCTGTTTTGACAATAGGTAGTTGAGCATCCCATAATTCCTCAGTAGTGGCTCCAGCACTTAAAATGTGTGAGAAGAGTTATTGTGCTGCCTCTTCCAGTTGTTGTTTTGCTGCTCTGCACCGAAGGTTTCAATGTCTTCCTCTTGAAGAGCTATAAAAAGACGTTGTTTATATAAATAATCAGTTTATTGGGGATGAAGGTGGGAGAACATGCCAGGGAAGGATCTGCGTTGCTGTCCCAGGAACACCGTGATTACAGGCGAGCAAAGGACTGGTTTTGTGGGCTGCAGTCTGTTTTTTTTCTAATCATATATTCAATGATCAAGCAATTTCCCCTTAGCTGTTACAAAGAATGAAGCAGTTGGGTGTCTGTGCTGGGCTGTAATTCATCTGGGAGGGCAGTGTAGGAACTTGCTGCTTAATTTTTCCAACAGAAGTACTTAAAAAGGAAAGCAAATAACTTGGAAGTGCAGACTTACGCTCCTGCCGCTCCCCAGCTCATCCTGTAAAGCCTGGCTCAAAACCCCTCCTCTGAATTGATTCAGACAGGTTTGTGTATGGAAACAAATCATTACACACTTTTGGTAATTGAGATAATGTTAAGCTTATCAGCAGAATTGTTTCCCGCCTGTTCATGAAGCACAATGGGTGAGGAACGCAGCAATGGCAGGAGAGGCATGTGTCCAGCTGGATTCACATCCATGGGCTGGTTCAAAACACAGCCAAGCTCATGGAGGGGCTGATACCTGATGTGGGAAATGATGCCTTCAGTTTGAAAACCTTTCCAGTCTTGCCAGACGTCATTTGGCTGCTACATAACCCCAGGGGTGCCTGAATGAGGGGCCCTGATGCTTTGTTTTCTTCCTCTTAAATGAGCAGTGGTGCCTCTCTGCAGACCCAGAATTACCCCCATTTGTTGCACGCAGAGTGGACTTGGACAGCTTAGTTTCTAGTCTTTGTATAGTTGGGCTTGAAAAATGAGCCCTCCTCATCCTATCTCCTCTGAGAAGCTCAGTCCTGGAGGTTTCCTTTTTAAAGCATTGAGCTTAGAAGTGGTCTTTGCGTCAAAGCCATGAATTGGGGTCACCGTGTGGCTGCCAGGCAGAGAGGCTGCAGCATGGTAAATATTTGCTCTCCAGTCCATAACATGGTGCCCGGAGCAGTCATTTAGGAGCTGAGTGAGCATCTGATCCTCAGAGGAAGGAAACCCTGTGAGTCTGAATTACGGGGATGCTCTTTAAGGAGCAGAAGCAGCACATTTTCCAGGAAAAAATGAGCCCTGAAAAAAGCCATAGGTGCCTTCAGATGGACCAGGACTTGAGACCCCAAATGTGCATGCATGTCATCCCAGCAAATGAGCTTTGTATGTCCACAGCATGTGAAGGCACTTAGAGGTGATGGCAGTGCCTGTAGATCATAGAATCAACTTGGTTGGAAAAGACCTTTAAGATCACCAAGTCCAACCATTGTCCCAGACTGCCAAGGCCACCACTGACCCATGGCACTGAGGGCCTCGTCTCCATGGTGTGTGAACACTTGCAGGGACGGTGACTCCAGCACTGCCCTGGGCAGCAGTTCCAATGCCTGAGCACCCTTTGGGGAAGGAATTGTTCCTCATCTCCATCTAAACCTTCCCATAAGTTTTATATATATATATATATATGTATATATTTAGTTCTTCAGCTCTAACTTCATTGTAGAATTATGTACAAGAGGGAGAAGTAGAAGACCTTTTCCAACATTAATGTATAGTTACGGCTGAGCCTGAACCCGATTCCCTGGAAGGGGGCTGTTCTCCTTTGAAAACACTCACAATTATCTGTCTATCCAGCCCCCATCTGCCTGCCAAGTTTTATTTGCCTTTATGTAATATCTATACTTGAACAGCACAAGAAATAAATATTATGCAATATTTAATGAAGTCTTCCTAGAAGGGACTAGTTGAATGGGCATGTGAAAAATGTTCTATCTTAACATAGGGCCACCCTGGTTTTCTCTTACGTTATTGATAGGGTTCCTCTGAATGGAGTTTGTGAGTGCATGCCCCCTACTACTGGATGCATCTATTTCTGGTGTGTGTGGTCTCTGGCTACTTCTGCAAACAGGAAAGGGATATACACCTGAGGGAAAGGCAAACAAGCGATGAAGGCCTGGGACAGCACTGTCATCAGTGGGAAACAGGATCCAGGGCTGAGTCTCTATTTCATGCTTTAGCCATAATAACGCTCCCTTCCCTGCTGTTACGTTTGGTTATAGAAGAATCCAGATGTAATCAAGGGCCTGATGCTCCCCCATGTCTCCTCACTGAGTTCTTCCTGCCTGTGGGAAGCGGATGCTGTGTTGGTCAGCTGCAGAAGCATGCTGAGCATCCCAGTTCCATGGTTTTTAGCTTATACAATACCCAGTGAAGGAGCAGAGAAGGTCTGTCTGTATTAAAAGATGGGTTAAAAAAGAGCAGTGCCAGATGGCCCTATGACAATTTTGTTCTATCTTCATCAGAAGTATATTAATCATGTTTCAGAATGGGTGTTACCCTGGGGGGGCTTCTCCTCAAGCACCACTGCACAATGTACAAGGTATATATATCATAGAGCTTTTGTGTCCACCTTTTCCTAAAGCCTCAAGTCCAGCACTAGGAGATGCTCTGGAGCTCAGAAAAGTCTTTGACTTGGTGTTTCCTATCCCTGCAGATAGGAAACATCTGCGGTTCATAAACCGTCCCTCAAAAGTAACATGAAAGCGAGCCCATTCCCAGAAGACTTAGGTTTTGCATGCTCAGGTACAGATTTTTACTTCAAGATTTATCCAGGATCTGCAATTTGAAAAAGGAGGTGAATTTTGACCTTTCAGTTTAACATTACCCTCTTCAGGGTCTCCTTTTCAGCTGTTTCCAGCTCTCACACTCAAACCCCAAGGCTCTTGCACCATGACAATGTCGAATCTTTACTAATATGGCACCTGAACAGCTGAAATAAGGAATTGAAAGAAGTTTCATCTCCGCATCCGGTACTCATTAAAGCTGCTCCCTCTAGCGTCAGAGATAAAGGACCCGTGTATATGTGACACCTACAAGTGAAATTTTCATTCTCTTGGTTAAGAGGAACCTTCGCTTTGATGAAGTGAGTTGCTGTTTACATTTGGCCTGAAAGCTGCTGTGGTAACTAGCCAAAACAGGCAGTTAGTTGCTTTGCGTGCCTTTTGTTGCAGCACTGAGATGTGCCGTGCCATCACAACAGGCTCACCCCATAGCTGCTTCTCACTGTTCTTCTGTTCTTCTCTTGCTGTCCTTACAGCCTCTGCTCTGACACCAGGTCTGCAATGAAAGCATCCTCCAAAGAGGAATCACTGGCAAATTAGGAATGTGCAATTGATTAAGCCCCAAGACGTTGTTTTCCTGCGTCACATTTAGTTTAGGAGTAGCACACCCTCTTTTCGAGCAAAAGATGCTCACCGCAAGGGAAGTTTCTGGCTCAGAGTGGTCCTCAGTGCTGGTGTTGCAAGGAGAAACACTTGATGAGCAGAGATGTTCCACATGCAATGGTGTCATCATCTGAAGATGACCCTGCAGTGCCTGCTTTGGGCTGGCTGCACAAATAGCACCCTCAAAAGAAGACAGAGATTAACCAGGGCATCCTGAACAAGAGGAGGTGAGATCAGCTTGTGGGCTACTGCAGGGTGCTGGCTGGCAGTGGGTCCTAGTGGGCAGTTACTGCACTGGAGGAGATTTAACTTAATGTACACATCGGATGCTCTTGCTAGCAGTGCTTGGAGTGTCTTAGGGAGGCAGATAGGTGTGTTTGGGAGTGTGCAACTCCCTTAGGATATCCAGCCCAGAAGATGTTGTTCTCCCTGCTCCCAGATTAGTACAAGACTCCTTTTTTTCCACTCCTCAGTCCCTCCTCAAATGTGTGTTTCCCCAGCTTCTTCCAACTGCCCTCTGTTCTTCCAGTGTAAGTCATAAGCTCATTCCTATACCCACCTCTGCTTCTGGAGGGGCTCAGAGCAACAGGCACTGGCTCTTTATCAGGGTGGACAAAGAGCAATTACGTCTTTGGATCCTCCCTCCTTAGGAAAAATCACTTGTTGCTGATGAGCAAAGGCAACAGGGCTTGTCCCGGTTCCTGGGCTGGTGGCCCTTGTTGGCACCTGGCACACCAGATGGGGGCAATGGGCAGGTACATGGCACAAGGAGGTTGCTGCTCAAGAGCGCAGGCTGGTCTTTGCTAGGGGCATACCTGGAGCCTGGTGCTGCCGTGTTCCTGCTCCCTGGAAGCACTGCTTATCCCACACAACCCAGCACCCGGCTGCAAGCGTGACCGTGGCGGCATAGGTGTGATACAGGGCGTGCTTCTGGCTAAACCCTGGTGCTGTTGGTATTATGGCATGTGTGAGTTTTGGCTCTGTATGTATAGGGATTAAAGAAGCAGGTGACCTAATCTTTAACAATTTGTATCCAGAAAGGCTCTAGAAAAAAGCCAAAACTGGAACTTTTTTCCTTAAGAGGATTTTTTGGGGAAAAAAAAACGTTGTTCTGATTCTAATTCTGATTTTCCTTTCCCACCAGAAGAACTGCTCCTCTAAAGGATTGGCGTAGCTCTAACTTAGCTTTTCAAAGGAGGAAGGGCATTTTTTTCCTTCCCAATGTGGGCTAGGAGCTTGTCTGTGTATTTTTGCTGCCTGAGGGAAAGCAGAATGTTGCCTGACATTGGGTTTTGTGGGCAGATGATTTGAGAAATGCCCTTCTCAGTTCAGCAAAAAGCCGTGACCTGAACAAGTGCTCTGTCACAGCTTCAACATCTGTGTGCCTCCAGCCTCTGGAGAGTGGGCACAGACCAAAGTCAGATACCGTAGGCCAAGCTCTCCATTGCTGCCACCATGGCCAGGACAGACGGGTGGCTTTTTGTCTGAACAAACTGCGTCATCTTCTTTGTCGTTTTTTTGTTCGAGCAAAGTTAAATCAAGGCCTTAAAAACCAAATCAATGCGGAGGAAACAAAATGTTCAAACTGGCGATGGGGTCTGTGGGGTTTATTCAGTCCTGCCGTATGCTTTGCGCTGGGTGGACTTCCGAGGCAGCTGCAACCCAGGGATAAGTTAATTCTTCTCTTGAGTTACAGTTGAACTTCTAATGTCACCTTTTCCTGCCTGATGGCATTTAACAGACAATGCCGCCATATGTTTTTCACAAGGGTGGTGGGACAAGAGGAAACGGCTTGAAGCTGAAAGAGGTCAGATTTAGCTTAGGGATTAGCAAGAATGTGAGGGTGCTGAGGCACTGGCACAGGGTGCCCAGAGAAGCTGTGGCTGCCCCCTCCCCGGCAGTGTTCAAGGCCAGGTTGGACACGGGCTTGGAGCACCTGCTCCAGTGGAAGGTGTCCCATGCCCGTGGCAGGGGCTGGAACTGGGTGAGCTTTAAGGTCCCTTCAACCCAAACCATTCTATGTTAATGTGGCATCTTGAACAAGAAGCCCCAGCCAATCTCTGCATTTCAGAAGACTCTTTTAAAAGGTATGCCAAGCATTTTTGCTTTGGGTGTGTGACCAAAATGACCCTCAGCCTTCGGAGGCAAGAAAGGGCTGCTGGGTTGCATGTACCTCAGAAGTCAACACTTACAGCTTTAGCCTCTGGGATGCTGAAATTGCAGATGAGGCAGTCCTGTGAGAGAGCAGGGGGTTAATTGCATTTTTGAATCAAAAGATAAAATAAAGATGAGAATAGCTGTCCCACTGTTCTGCTGATACCCACGTAGGAAACACGTCTGCACAGTTTATCACTGGAGCTCTTCGAACTGTGTTTGGCTTTAGCACTGCAAAGGGTCACCGTGGACAGGAGGTTATTGTTTGCCTTGAAAATCCTTCTCTGTTAAATTAGGAGGAACATTCTGGATAACTTCAATCAAAAGGAGCTGGGGCTTTCCATGGTGTCCACCGTTACAGCATCCCTGATCTGCTGGGCATTAGGACACAGCTGCTATAGCTCCAACCACATGTTTGGACACATAAAGGTGTCCAAGTGCTGTGGCTGTAAGGCAGTATCCAGGAAAATGAATACTCCAGGGAGATCAGACGGATCTGCTGGATCTGTGTGGGTTGTGTGCTGATTCCTTCATGCTCAGGGAGTCTCAATGTGCCATCCCTGGTGTAAAATCCCCTAAATGCCAGCTATCGAGCTTGGCCCCCACCCTTTCTCTTGTGTTGTGCTGGCAGCCTTAGTGTTGGAGAGGAGCCAGCCACGCTATGGGGGCTTCCTGCCCTGGGGAGAGTTCAGCAGCCATGTGTGAAGCCCCTTGAGGGGTGGGATACGGTCCAGGCGGCATCTCCGGAGGTGGCACAGAGGAAACCTCACTCCAGCCAAACAAGCAGCTTTGGAGGGGAATAAAAGAGGGTCTGAGGAAAAAACGTTCCATTTGCACCACTTGCACTGAGTTACTGTCATTGTTATTTATCTCCAAGTCAGGTCCCTGGGATGAGTCAGCCTGGGATGTGTCCCACCTCCTTTGGGAGCCTTCAGGGAGAGCAGGGAGCACAGCCTGTCCATGTCTTACCCATGCCTTATTTTGCAGGTTTTATTCCAAGCCCTACAAAGCTGATCTCTTTTATTTTTTCCCTTTTCCCTTTCCTCTCTCCAGTTTTGTATGGAGCTGAACCAGCCGACGCTGCCAAACATCCGCAAGTGGAAGGGCCCTAGAGGATGTTGGAAGGGTGTTGTTTCCGAAAAGCCCTCAGGCCAGCTACACAAGGTACATTAATCCCCAAGTCTGAACTTTGCCTTTGCTCCTTTTTCCCCTCTAACCAAGGACATATTTCGGATGTTTAAGACAAAACATTGTGCAAATCTGTTTTGGCAAGGGTTGCACCTCCTGTGTTTTAAGCCGCCCGTTCCTAGAGCTTTTGGTTCACCCATGTGGAGGAATTGTTTTCCTCAGCCTGTGGCACACTCATAAGGAGGAAGGTGTGTGTGTTGGGGGGAGGTATGGTGGGTAAAAATGACGCAGAAATGGAGAAGAAAGGCTACACATTAGGACAAGGTAAAAGTCCTTGGTTTTGCCCCTGGCAGTCTGCACTGTGTTTCTCCCTGCAGCATCTTCTGCTGTGGGAATATATATATGTACTTCAGTGAGGTACTCATTTATAAGGTGGTGACAGCTGCACCTGCTACCCGTGACAGTGGTCAAGGTATAGCTACTCTGGGTACACCACTAACGGTGCCCAAAAGCAGCCTTTCCCAAGGGAAAATATTCCTTTCCTTTAAAGGTGCTAATGAGTTTTCAGAGCAAGATCCTCGTGGGGCTGGAGCCTGCTGCTGCTGAACGTGCTCATTCTCATGATGCAGTTATTGCAGTGTGGATGTTGTGGGGTGGAAGCAGGAACCAAGACCTGTCACATAACTCAGCAGTACATGGGACTGTCTTCATCTATTCTGAGCACTGGCGTTATTAAGTACGTAGCTGCAGTTGTATCCCATAGTCACGCTGCTTTGAATTCACATTTCCTTAGTTTGGCCTTTCCAAATCAGGTTGCGCCGCTGTTCGCTGGTTTTGGACTGATGTTCTGGGAGGCGCACTTCCTCTCATTGCCCTTCGGAGGAAAACCCGAAAACGAGGGGAAAAAATCCCAAAGAAACCCCACCACCTGAGCGGTACAAGGATTGGGCTCTACCGGCCTTGCAAGGCATGGAGGGTCTGAATGTGTCCAAGGTTTACCACAATTCACACTTGATTCCGACGCAGGGTGCAGATTGCCTTCAACACATTTTTATTCCTGGCTGGAGTTTTCCTTTGGGATCTCTTGTTAGGCCAGGTTATTAAAACGCTGGATTTAAAAGTCATGCACAGTTGTCAGAGCTGTTCCCTCTGCTTTTTCTTTTTTCCAAGAACTCTTAGCAATTGTTTCACGGTTTCCATGTGAAATCCAGAGTCTTTGGTCCCTTCTTTCTTGAGCTCTTTTTCCAGAGATAACGGTGAAAGCTTTGACCATGGGCTGAGTGAATAAAAGCCATCACCTACCTTGTTTTACTGGTAGGGATGTAGGAATGAATTACGTGAGAAGCCTGTGGCCAAGCTAAGAATAGAAATGTTCTCCACTGGCTCTTCCTTTTGGCTGTTCTGACAGAAATCCAGGCTGGGCTGGAAGTGGGGATTGTTCCACTCAGAGAAAGCCTCTTCTACCCCTTGGGTCAGCTAATGAGTCCCTCGGGTTGGAACAGTGTGTACACGGATGCAATGCAGTGAAGTAATAGTGTAACCCTGAGTGCAAGGCTGGTATCAGGACACTTTATAGGGTTTGCTTCCACATGCCTTCAGCCACGGATTGCATTTGACCACCGTGTTGATGTGAAATCTGGAGCCAGGAAATAGCAAAGAGCAATTGCCAGCAGTTTTATTCTTCCCCATCTTTTCCTATAGCAGTTTTCAGACCTTAGACTTATGACTGGTGGAATAATTTTGTCAGTGAGTTAGAGGTGAGTTATCTAAAGTAGCTACCAAAGGGTTTCAGCCACCTTAATACTTTCCTTCAAGGCTCATGGGAAGTCAGCAGAGCAGATAACACTTTTTTATTGCAGCTGAAATGGAAAAGAATCCTCTTTGGCCTGGATTTGACTGTGATTAACTGGGGGAAGTGGGTTTGAATGATACCAAGGAAGATGGTGCCTGGGTGATGGGAGGACAGGCTGACAGGCTTTGCTTTAGCTGCTGCTGCTGCTGCTGTAACCAGAGTGGGATGCCAGTTTCACATCCTGAAGTTATCAAAACCAAAACTCTGTGCAGAATGGTCGAAAGAGAGCTGAAAGGATTGGAGAGCTGGAAAAGAGGCAGAGCAGATTGACAGAGCTGAGTGATCTAGACCAGATTACACACCAAGAGACTGAAGGAGCCTGGATGCTTTTAGTTTGTGGGTGACAGAAGCCGCATATGAGGCGGCATATGGCACGGGGAGAAGGAACAACTGCATGCAGTGTCATCTTCCAAAGCCCCAGCAGCACCCAGAGAGACCATGAGGCACTGAGCTCAGGCTTAGGCAAACAGTTTGGGTTTGCCTTCTTATTACTCACTTTTTTCACTCTCTTTTTTGTTTGTAATTCCAGGGAGTTGAATATTCTGGCTTCCTCTGGGATACTACAGCTGGCATCGAACTGAAAGATGCCTCATCTCAGGAGAGTCCACAGACTAATGGCAATGGCAAGCACTCGTATCCTCACCCTTATCTTGCACATTTCAAGGTAACTGCTGTTGTGCCAAGGGATCCTTGTTTATTATTGTTTAAAACATTTAGGAAGAGTGGAAGGAGACACAGTCTTCTAAGAGATAAAAACCTGTGTGAGGTTCTAACTGATCGTTTCAGCACTGCCTCATGGCTTGGTTATAGAAAGGTGGAGAGGGGTAGGTGTAGGCAGAATGAGATAGATATAGATATCTAGACATATAGATACATAAGTACAGAAGGCACAGTGCTCCTGAGACTCAGGCTTATGTTGCTGGCATACTGCAGTTGCCATTTTAAAGCTGTTTCACTAGGCTGAGCCCATCTAAAAGAACATCATGCCTTTGTGAAGTTGTTCTCATATGTATGCTCTGGCTTCGAGCTGAAAAAGGGTACCTTTAGTTAATTATTAGGCAGAAGCTCTTCCCTGTGAGGGTGCTGAGGCGCTGGCCCAGGGTGCCCAGAGAAGCTGTGGCTGCCCCATCCCTGGCAGCGTTCAAGGCCAGGTTGGACCCAGGGGCTTGGAGCACCCTGCTCCAGTGGAAGGTGTCCCTGTGCATGGCAGAGGTCGGAACCAGATGACCTTTAAGGTCCCTTCAACCCAAACCAGTCTGGGATTCTGTGATTCTATATACTCAAGTGAACATCTAAGCAGAGAGAGCCCATCTCTACCCAGGCTGTGGTGGAGGGGTCCAGTCTGGGGAACTTAACATCTCTGGTACTGCTCTGAGAGAAGCATTAGTAAAATAATTATTAGTAAATAAATTATTACTAATAATCTTAATTAATAATGTTAATAGGTCACTATTGATAATGTTAATAAAGACATAAATTATTAATAATAATATTAATTAATAATGTCAATAGGTCACTATTAGGAGTAAGTATTACTCATGCCAGGTCAGTCCCAGAAGGTAAGCAGAAAATTGCATGGAGCCAACAGCTCCTTTCAAGGTTCATTAAGTTTCTTGGTTAGTCTCTGTGATAGACCAGGGCTAATCATGAGTAGTGATTAGCCCACGTAATGGCCACAGCATTATTTGTAGCTTATTAACAACTGGGTTTGCATCAACTGATTTCCATAAGCAGCTGGCTTCTTTCTGCAGCTGTGATGGAGAGAAGCTGTTTGCTCATGCTCATGCAAACCAGTTTCTCCAGAGCTGGGAGGGGATCAGGTTAGTGCAAACAAAGCTGCAAAACGCCTTCCCCCTCATCCTGACAAGACCAAGACAAACCGAACCACACCACGCGCATCGCTGAGCGAGTCCTCGTCACCCAGAAGCGCTGGGAACGGGCGTGTGGTTTGGCTTTGCGACCTTGTGTGCCCCGTGTGCATGGCGCTGATTTCTCCTCCTTCCTTCCTCCCCCAGGTTGGGATGAATGATCTGACGCTGGTTAACCTTCACCTGGCCTTGCCGGTGGGCGAGAACCCCGGGAAGAACCACGACAGCCACAAACTGGCAGCCTTTGCACAGACTCTGCAGGAGACGCTGAAAGGTGGGGCCGGGCTCAGTCCTGCCTTGTCTCAGGGCAGGCGGCTCTCGCGTAGAGAGGGATTTAAATGCATGAAGAAAAGCCTGTTTCAGCGTGAGCTTCACAGACATCCCTGGCAGTGTTCAGGGCCAGCGACACGGGCTAGTGTGAGGTGTCCCTGCCCATGGCAGGGGGGGGAACTGAACGAGCTTAAGGTCCTTTCCAACCCAAACCAGTCTGGGATTCTGTGATCCTCATCAACTCAGAGTTGCCTTTACCAGTACATGTGCTTCAGTGGTGCACAGTGTGGCAAATGTGATTTCCTCTTCCTCATTGTCTTAAAGTCTTTCCTCATTAACACAAACAGCACAGGGGATCCTACTGGCTTTGAGAGCATCTTTTCGAATGCAATTCCTTCTGATTTTATGCTAGTGTAAGAGCAGGTTCAGCCGAGAAAACCCAAAAGATACCAGGGTTAAGACCCTATTTTAAGTGCTTTGTGGAAATAACACACCTGATATCAGAGCAAAGCTCAATGGCTTTTTTCCCCCCAAAGAAACAGGTTCTATATATTCACTTTATGGATAACTGGAAGCATTTTGGAAAACTCAATGCCAATGAAAAAAAAAGAAAGAGACCAAACCCTGCTTTGGTACCTGCTTTTTTTTGGTCTGATACGCAGGGTAATGTTGTTGATAGTAAATAATCAGCTGCTCTGGTTTTACAGCAGGGTGAGGGACACCGGAGTTTAGAGCTGAACTTGAGAAACGTAGGAGGCAAATTCATTTCTTTACCTCACTTCTGGGAATTTGCTTCTTACTTGGAAGCTTGCAAATGGGATTCAGTTTCCTCCGAAGCAGAGCAGCGCATTTCAGGTTCTGAATATTGCTGATCCTGTTATAGGAATAGAAAAACCTAGCCCTTTGGTTACTGCTTGACAAAGATGCAGGAGGGTCACCAGGTCCTATGCATTATGATTTTCAGCTTGGACCAGTTTGGCAAGGTTGGTCACTTGGAAGCATGAATATCCCTCGTGTATAACACAGGAGGTGTTTGTCACTTATGTGTGTGCTGGTTTTGTTCCTTTGGAGCTGCAAGAAGTCAGAGCTGGTGTTAAGTGCTGCTGGTTTACGTATTTGTCCACGTACCTTGAAACTGGAAAGGATGAAGGTAAACAAAGGGATCATTTGCTAAATCCCCAGAGGCTGAACTGAGGCACACATAAATGTGTAGCTCTTCTGAAGTCAACTGAGTTGCATTTCCGCTGCGTCTAAATTGAGACTGTCAGCGTTAGGGCTCCTTTTTAGTTTGTGTGTTTACTTCCCTGTGGTAGGACAGTACTTGTTCTTGGCTTAGTCTTTCCCAAAGGAGATTCTGATTCCTCCAAACCTGTGGGGTGCAGGTCTTGTTTCCTAAACAAATGGCAGTGCACACTTGTTACTTTGAAGTACTGAATTACCCTGCCAAAAAGAATGCCCTGTTTCAGATTACCATCATCCTTCAGCTTCTTCCAAATCAATCCATAAAATACGGGTAATAAGAACTGATTTATCTGCAGGTACTGCAGTAAATTTGCTAACAGATGCCTACTCTGTTCTCTTTCATTCTTACTAAGAGGCACAGGAGCATCTAAGGAAATCCAGTTACTGTCCACAGCCTCCTGTAATGTAGAACACTAGTGATCCTGTATTTCTCCCATCAGACCAGAGAGTCCTGGTTCCTTTTTCCACCTAGTCATTTCCTTTCATCACTGCTGGAAGGATGTGGTGGCTGTTGGTCGCTCATAGCTAACTCTTTGCAGCATCAGTTTGCCTTCAGTGCATGCAGCACACAGATGCTATTCCAAATGTGCAGCTTGTGCTTGAAGCCAGGGACCAGGGTGTTCTCCCATCCAGCCTGGCCATATTCAATGGGTTACCCATGCGTCGGGCACTAGGGTTATAAGACCTTTGAGAGGCTGTAGGGAGCCTCTTAGCAGGCAGTGTACAATCACATCTGAGGAAATATGCCACCGTGTCCCAGCAGATGGATGCTGTGGGTCCTTGTGGTACAGTATAGTCTGTGGGAGGGACCTTGGCAGCAAAATAATACTTAAACCTCATGTCATTTCCAGTATGATTTGTGGCTTGTGGAGGGCAGAGAAAACACAAATAGTTTCACACTCTCTTTTCGCTGCATCTTCGCAAGCAGCATGGTTTGCAGTTTTGGGTTTGGAAATCGGACGCCGTCAATCTCGCTGCTCCCCAGCCTCAATTCATCTGTCACGCGCGGGGCAAAGCGCGAGAGGAATAGGTTTTGTGGTTGAACTTGCGCTCCCTCTCCTGGCTACTTCTACAGTAACAGCCCCAGGCGAGGAGGTTTATCCCTGAGCGCTGGGAATGGCAGAGCGAGCCAGGAGTAAACAGCCAATGAAAAAGCCTCTAAACAGCATCTCTGCCAGGAGCTCAGGGTAAAATCAGCTTTGCTACTCAGCGTTTGCGGTTTTCTCCTCCCATTTATCCTCCCTCCCTTTTGTACTTCAGCAATGGATGCCCAGTCCTCCCATTCATCCCTGTTTTTCCTGTTTTCTAGGAGAAAAAGACGTGATCATCCTGGGAGATTTTAACCAGGCCCCAGACACAAGCGACCACGACATACTGAGGAAGGAGAAGTTCCATCACCTGGTCCCTTCCAGCACCTTCACCAACATCAGCACAAAGAACCCACAGGGATCCAAGTCACTGGATAACATCTGGATCAGCCGGAGCTTGAAAAAGCTTTTCACAGGTAGAGCTCTTTTTAGGGAGGTCGCGGAACCTTCAGTGGGTGACACGTGGCAGTCGTGGGCAATACCTTTGTCTCTGTGATTCTTTTCCATGCAGGCCATTGGGCTGTGGTGCGCGAAGGTCTCACAAACCCATGGATCCCTGATAACTGGTCCTGGGGTGGGGTGGCCTCGGACCACTGCCCCGTGCTCGCTGAGTTCTACCTGGAAAAGGACTGGAGCAGGAAGGAGGTGACGCGGAATGGGAACGGGGTGACGGTGGAACGCAACGACTCCCATGCTAAGCACGAACGATGACGTGAACTTGAGGGTGCCTTCTGCTCCCCAGGGAGCAGGCAGAGACTGTCTCCCCTTCTGCTTCCTTCCCGCTCTCCTACCCATGCCTGGGGAGCATCAGCACTTGATTTTGGTGGCCGGGGCTTTGTGCCCCTCCTGGACAGTTGGGGGGTGCCCCATGGCAGTACTTTGTGGGGACACAGAGGACATTTCCCACGCCTGGAGACTGGGATGAGAATTGTACAGAAATAAAGTGTACTTTTAATACTGTGCAGGGTCTCTGCTGCAGCGCAGCCTGAGCGGGGCTTCACGGTGAGGGTAAGGGGGGGAATTGTCTCTGTTCCTTGTCCTCTGGTCCTGCAACTGGCATCAGGGAGGCGATGTAACCCTGGGTCTTAGCCCAGGAGTTGGTGTTCTGAGCAGGGCTCTGCACTGGGGACAAATAGGTGGTACATCAGTGGGAGGGTCTATAGACGGGCTCACATGCACGTGGTTGCTGCAGGTATTGTACCGACCTTTGCCCACCGATTGGTTTAGGGGTGTTCAGTTTCTCCGTGTGGATCATCACTCTCCTGAGCTTCATTGCTGTGTAAGTCCAGGCACCACAATGGTGAGTCTGCATACAGTGTATGGTCACTGTGCACATGGCAGGGATAGGGTCTGCTTCTAAGGAGCTTTGTTGCTGTGCATGCCCTGGGTGAGGAAGACTGCAGTCAGCAAGCTGCCATGGGATGGAGCATCACATTTGCCACCTTCATAGAAGTTTTCAATAGCAGCAATCAATAAGCAGTGACCTAGAAGGGAAAAGGATAAGGAAAAACAGTTCAGCACCTGCAAGAGAAATAGGTTGAGTGTGAGATGTGCTGAGCTGCTCACTAGTCCAGTGCCTTCCGCTCCGGGCTGCAGGTGGCCACACATGATGCTGCTGAGCAGAAAGGAAAGCTCTGGGGCATAGCTCCTTGGACTACAAAGGGAAAACTACTCCTGGCAGCACTGCCATACCAAAGGAGATGTAATTGAGAGGTTTAGAGCAAAACAGTACCATATTCTTGCAGTGTTTTCTTGACTTTCTTAACTACTGTCTCATTTCAGGTAGCAAGAGCCGAATAAGCTCACGTGCAAACACGTGAGGTTTCAAACAGCTTTTCTGACTGTAACAAAACTAAGCCTGGATGAAGGTGAAATAGTCTGGGTGTGACTCTGAGACTGAGGGAGGTGTCATTGGCATTTCAAGAGGTTAAGTGAATGGCTTAGAGTTACCAGACCAAATTACTTGCTCAGCATTCCCTGTTGAAAATGGGAGGTGCAGGCGTTTGTCCCTGCTCATTAAGTCAGCTGGTGAGCTTAGCTCCAGCTTTCATTCTGGATCCTTGCTGCTGCTTTGTCCTTTTCCCTTACATACGCATGTTTGAAGGCTGGAATGACTTTATAGCTCTAGAAACAAAACTTGTAAGGGCCAGATCAATTTAACCTGATGCAGGTGTAAATAAATGCAGAGTCATGGTCTGCAAAGCAGCAGCACTCACTGCTGCAGGAGGGGTCTTTGCTGTGGCTGATGAGCTGCCAATTAGCATGGGCTGATGGTGGGGGAATGAGCAGAGCCACTTTTATAACCCATGTGTGAGCTGTAGGGAGCATTAATAGGGCTGGTCTGCAGCTCAGAGTCAGCCCAGACCGCTGGGAGAAATGAGGAGCTGTGGAAAGGTGATTATTTGGAGACCAGGAAGATGCCTTGGAGTAAGATGGGTCCTACGTGGTCAGAGGGAGGAGGACAGAGGAGTTTGGTACCTACCGGTGGAGGTCTGCCTCTCACGGAGTATCGGCACAAGGTATGTACCTGGCTACTGTGTGCTGGCAATCAGCAGTGCCTCTGTGTTGATAGTGTCACTAGGTTCAAAAAGCTTGCTTTGCCTTTTGTGTGTGACATCCTTGGAGGGTGATGAGGTGGTTGTAAGGATTCTGGAGGTCCCGAGAGCATTGGTCATGTTATGGTGGTTCAGAAGCTGAAGTGGTGGGAGCAAGCCTGAATAGCAATAGCAGCTCTTCCAGGATTATGGTAGCAGCTAGGCCAGCCCCGTGTTTGGTGGCTGTATTGCCCTGGCAGCACCAGGCAGGTGACACAGCAGCAGTGAATCATTCTTGCAGGTTTTCAAGCTGAGTTATTGCCTTTTTGAACCTGCTGGAATAAAAACTTAAAGCAGTGCCCTGTTCACGGAGGCTGAGGGGGGCACATCTGATGTTTGGCCTCTCCTCTTTGCTCCCATAGTGAAGGCTCTTAAAGCATTCACAGCCAAATTTACTCTTCTTTCCTGTCCGCTCCAACCTGTTTGCTTCGGGGCAAAGCCTCCGCTTTATCCTGTGGGCTTTTTAGGAGTATCTAACTGGCAAGCATCCATTTGGTCTCCTGGCTCTGCAGTGTCGCTGCACTAAACAGTGCTGCAAGCCAACCAAAAGTAAAGGGGTTTTGATACAGGAGGAATAATGAGAGATGCTCAACACCTCTGAGGAGCAAACACGGTTAAATAACTGTCCTGGGATTGAACTTGCAAGAACCAGGTTGTGGCAGCAGCAGGTTGAATGATCTTGGTGTAGCAGTGGGGGAAGCTTGGTCACACCAGCCTTGGTCTTGGCCCTCTGGAGCCGTTGTGGGAATCGGTGCTCAGCATCCCTAGCAAGGGGTCAGCCCAGGGGATTCCAAGGTTGTCCTGGCCGTTTATATGGCTTCTTTTAAGAATGAGTTGATGTTTAGTTATAAATGGGTTTCTTGAAGGAGCATGTGGGCCATGGGCAGGAGCTGCTGTTCCCTGGAGGACTTCAGGCTGGAAGGCCAAGCACTTCACGAGCTTTTCCTTGCCTGTAGGAAGCAAGACCAAGCCACGCAGGCATTTCCCAGCCTTTGACTTCCCTGGTTCCACACTTCCATACACAAGTTCTAGACAGGAAAAACTTTTGGGAGTTTAGGACCTTCTGTTCATTGAGTTCTCCCCCACGTGAGGAGTGGCACTGGCAGTGACGCAGGGTTTCCACGGAGACTGAGCCTGCAGCAGCTTATTTCAGATATGGAGGTAAAAATAAAGACTTTAAAGAAAAATCTCATGCTATAACCTAATGAGACAAGGATCTACTTGAACATGCATGTGTCTTTATGTTATATATTGTCCTTTATACGTGTGGCCCCTAGTAAGAGGCACCTGATTGCAGAGTTGCAGTTTTACCTTTGTATCTGGAGGTAAAAAAGCTCCTGCCTCTAATCAAAGCAGCTGAAAGGGCTTACTCCAGAGTATACACAGGTTATGTGAACACTTAGGAGATATGTGGCTGGGTGACCTGTTGATGACTTATCCTTCTGGCCACCTCTTAACCCTATGTGATGGGATGTTCCCGGCCTGAGGGATGTCCAAAGGTGTCCCTTCATCAGCAGTGTGAAAGCACAGGCCTTAATGAAGAAAATAACATGGCATGTGCACACACCTGAATTGCTCAAACTTCATATGCTGCAAGGAGCACCAGCACCAAGCTCCTGCAGTACTTTCTCACCAGCTTTTAGGGAGGCCTTCAAGGAAGTTCTTCCCTCTCCACACCATCCCTTCAGAGCTCCTTCATCCCTTGGCATGCTGGTAGTCAAGGAGTGGTTGGTTTATGTCCCCTTTCTCTTACTGCTTGAGGTTATCAGCCTGCTCCCATGAAGATCGCTCATAGTATGTGCTTGGCTGGGCACCTTGGCACTCTTGTGTACACTCATTTGGGGGAACCCTAACCTGATGCTTCCCACTGTAGGACTACTTGTTTCCCTAATCATTTTGTGGCCATGCTGCTCTTCCCCTTTGCATGTGAGGTTTCCTCACCTGCTTTAAAGGGACTTTTCCCCCTGTCCTCATGCACGCAAGTGCTCCCTTGGGTCAGGAAGGGGCTGGGGGGAAGCACTTGTGCTAGGTTTCCTTCCTGCCTTCTGCCTGGAGGGATGCATGGAGGCACATGCGGAGACCCAAAGGGTGGCAGTACTGGCCAGCTGATACGTACCTTGCTTTTCCCTGCCTATCACCTCTGGGATGCAGAGAGTAGGATGTCCGCCTGTAGCACCATGCTTTGCTTTATGCTCAGAAATAAGCTTGTCCCAGCAGCCTGGGGATCCACTGTTGCTCCTTTCTGTCTGCAGGAGGAAAGTAGCAGTGTAATGGGCAGGGCTGTAGGTTGGGAAGGTGTAACCAGAGGTACACTTAACCATGTCCTTCACTTCAGAACAGAAGGAAGGAGATTTCTTTTGCTCTTGGGACAGCCAAGGACCCATGAAGGAGCCTCAAAGAGTCACAGGGTGGTGGAGGAGATGTGTGAGAGACTGCAAATGTGGGGGGATAGCAGGAGCATGCCAATGGACAGGCAGGAAGTGTGTTGGGGCTCCCAGAAGAGATGCACATCTAGGACATGGATGCAGCATGGAGGGCCCTAAGAAGAAGGGTAGAGAAATGCTTGAGCAAGGATGCTGGGAATAACATCATTATTATGGGATGGTCAAGTAGCCATAGAGCCAATGCTGTCAAAAGAGAGTAACAAGCTCACCCAACACAAGGTAACACTTCAATACTCTCACCTCAGCCATTCTTTCATTTATCTTTATTTATAAGTTGTACAAAATGTATTTTAAAATTGGCCTGATGAAACAGGGAGGCTTTTCCAGTGTTGACCAGGTTTCTGTATAGGAATAACGCCAAAGTAGTGAAATGTGGATACACAGCAAAGCAACTGCACCAAGCTGCCAGGAGAGGCTGTCAGCATGTCATTGATACCATTCACAGTGTAGTGCCATGAGCTCACATGCGCTGCTGTCCACATGCCTTGTTACATAGCTTCAGTACCATGACTGAGTAATCAGCCTCTTCCCAGGGGAAGAAGAAACTTCAGGAAAACTTACAAAAGCTACACTGCAAAACTTGGAATGCTGTTACAAAGGAGGAAGGACAAACCTGATGCCAAAAGGAGCTGACAGCTTCATCTATTGCTATGGTATTATTTTGATACTGAGCAATTCCAGGCTCCAACCTTGCACAAGGCAAACCTAACCCTAGAATAACAAAGAAAAGAAGTTTAATGGCACCTATGGCTTTGAAGGAATGTGATGCAGGTTTTTGAGTAAAGCAAAAAGGCCTGTAGTACTCTTTAGGGCTACAGAGTGGCAAGAGAGTCAGCTGGCTGTTAGAGGGAGGACTGCAGGCATGGTATTCTGTGGCACAGAATGGTGACTAGCACAGCCTCCTAGTTTCAAGGATATTATGTATATACACTTAGATTATAATACATTACTACTGGGGAAGAGGAAAGAGCACTTTGCTTATGCAGAAGTCGCTGGAGGAAGGCAGGGACTGTTTCTGTAAGGAAAAGAACAGTTCAAAATGGTCCCTTTCACAAAGGACTGTCCCTTTGGCTTACCCCTGGGTCAGCAAAGTGAGCCAGATTCTTCCACGGGGTAGCTCAAATGATCTCTGCCCAATTTACTCAAAAGACACCTTTTGACTGCACTCTTTGGCTCAACCTCAGCCATGTGTAGCTTTCTTGCTGCTCCTGGCAAAGGAGCCAAAACCCGGAGCCCATGGGTGTGCGACTGCAGATGGTTCCGTATCACTGCAATCCCATCTGCTCAGCACAGCTTTGTGAAGAGAAGTCACCAGTGATCCAACTACACAGCCTGGAGGGGGGAAGGAGAAAAGAGGGGCTTTTATTTCATACAGAGGCTGAAGTCTTCCAGCTCCTGAACAATACTGACAATACAAAATTAAGGCTACTGTGAGCAGTTCTTGGTCCCTGCCTCGAAAACAACCAAATTTAGTAAATTTATGCTTGTTGAGTGCGTTTTCTTTACTAAAGCAGCCAGGCAGCTGCTGCAACAGCACCTGCAATGCTACCAGAGAGGCAACTGCTTTTATGGGATCACTTGAAAACCTTCAGACCTCTTGGCCAACTGAGAGCTTTTACTCACATTTTCCTATGGATCAGAAAACATGTTCTCGAGGCTTTGCTGTCATGGCTGGTAATGACCTGAGTGTAAAATAAGGTTAAAGGCTTATTCCATCCTGTTTCATTAAAGACCAGGATAAATGGGAAGGGAAGGACACCATACAGATGTGGTGGAGAAGAAACTTGCCTTCATCTACTTGCCTTATCCAATGCCAGGCCTGTTACCAGTGTGCCAAGGCTGAAGGGGAAGAAATGGCAGACACCTTGTTCTAGACTCTCACTAGCTCCTATCCAGTCTCTCCTACCACAGCTGCTTCCCAGGAGTTCAGAGGAGCCCTGGTAAAATGCTGGCTACTAAAACAAAGGCCTTTGCCAGAATGCTTATAGGTGCAAAACTATTGCCCTTGGTAATACCATAATACTTTGGAATCACAAAATGTAGTTTATGTAACAAGTCCTCCTGCATCATCTAAGCTATTTATCATGGGCCTGGCCATGCCTTACGGTACGAAGCTTTCTCCTCTTGGTTCTGGATATAGCACCAGCAGTTAAAAAAGAGGTAAGGTTGCTTCAGAGTGGTGCAGCACTTCTGCTGGAACACAGGAATAGGGCACTTGTGACTCTTCTTTTCCCCCATTCGCATCTTGTTTCTTCCAGGAGCCTGACAAGCTGAAGCTTGTTGTAATATGGAAATACTGCTCAAAAAGCTGATTTCACCGTCTGTAGCTCAGGTGACCCAGGTGGGTGTTGCCTGAGGTCCTGAATCTTGTCCCTGTGTTCCTGAATGTATTTAAAACACATAAGACATGAAATCACAGTTCTGCCTGATCCTTCTTCCAAAACACTACCACACTGAACATCCTAGACAGGCTATGCTTGTCCTCAAAGGAGGGAGAATCATTCAGGAATTCAGCTTCTGGAAACATGTATTAGACAAAGCTGTAGAACAGTGTAAATCTTTGAGGCGAGGAAGGGGAGTAACCTTGCTACCTGCTTACAGTCATACACATCCCTGGCAGTGTTCAAGGCCAGGCTGGATGGGGCTTGGAGCAACCTGCTCTAGTGGAAGTTGTCCCTGCCCGTGGCACAGGGTTGGAACTGGATGAGTTTTAAGGTCCCTTCTAACCCAAACCAGTCTGGGATTGAACCAGCAATAATTTCTTCTTTTTAAATGCTAAGTCTCCCATTTAAAAACAAACAAGCAAACAAATCTTTTCTAGCATTACAAAGCTTTGATCCTATGGCACAAAGACCTGCTTCTGTGCACTCTTTTTAAACTCTCTTTTCTCATTGCAATGGTGACCAAATGGTAAAGAGTTCTGCAGATGGCGACGTAGAATTAATGTACAGAAGTTCTGTTGCTATGAGCCATGAAAACTATGACCAAAGACAGGGGAAATACAAGTGAACTAAGGGGGAATTTCTCCTCTTTCTCCTTTCCTCCACCTCTAAACCTGGGTGGGAAAAGGCAGTATATTACAAAAGACGGTGTCAAGCACTACACCAAGCATATAAAACAGAGCAGATGATTAAACAGATCACTGCAAAGGAATTTCTAAGCCAAATGTAAAAAAAATGCACAAACCCTTTAAAGAATGATCAGGATACAATCACAATGCAACAGGAACATAAAGGGGCTTTTTCCCAATTCCACGTATTCTGGCTACCCTTCCCACCCCACCTCTCGTAACTCCATTTTTGCAAGCGCTCGGAAGTCCAGTTCTACATCCTCACAGAGCATGTGAATGGTGGGCTAATGCTGTTAATTTATGAGATCCTGGAGCTCCTCATCAGTCAACTTATTGACTTGCATGATCTTTTCCAAATGCTCCATATACCGGGCATGGTCTTGCAGAAAGTGTGGCACCCTCATGTTCTCAATCACGGCTAATCCTTTCAGGCGGTCCACATCTTCATATGAGATCTGTAAGGAAGGACATGGTTTAACTTCACACTGTAGTCCTGTTACTTCTTTGCTGCGACTCTAAATTCTCTTTTGTATGTAAGAAAATATTCTGGAGCAGGGATTTAAAAGCTTGTGAGACTCCTCTGAAAACAGGAGTGGGGTTGGAACTAGACGAGCTCTAAGGTCCTTTCCAACCCAAACCATTCTGTGATTCTATGAGTAACAGTGCGCCTCAGTGGAAGATGAAAAAAAATCCGTATCATTTTAGCAAATACCACACTACCTGATTCTGCTTTTGATTCAATCAGTGAACACACTTGTAGCAACCTTGATGAGAATGACCTATAGCAGCTGCAGGAACTGAGAGGGAAACAATAGAGCACACATGAGTCTTGGAGTCTCTTCTCAAAGAGGTGGAAAGGTTGACATGAGAATAGCAGAAACACGGTGCCAAAGATTGAGGAACTAGAAAGGGAGCGCAGGACAGCATGCTACAGGAAGCAGGGAGGCTCCAGCTTTACGAACAGCATGGTGGCAGCTGACCTGAACTCTGACGTTTTCATTTTCACTAGCAAATGTGCTTACGCAAAGCTAAATTAAAAGGCACCTCTAGTAACTTATTATAGTATGGGCAACCTTAAGTATTCCAGTTCGTGTTTTTTTCCCATTTAATAGCAGAGCAGAGACTGGGTTTGCCACTTGCCCATCGGAGACCAGAGCTTTCTGGGTATAGGTGTGACACTTCCAAATGTTCTCCAGCTACTACAGGACATACGACTTTTTTTCTAATGAAAGCTGCGATTTTTCTCCATAGTCTCATGATTCTACAAGCTAAGGCTTCAAGTCTTGCGCTCACAGTAGCTCAAGGTGCTGTGAATGGTGGTCCAGGAAGGATGAATGTTTTAGCTGTATAACAGCTGCACAAGCTCCCCGGCAAGCACAGGACTGGGCTCCTTGGGCAGCCATCCAGTGTGATGAAATCTATGTGCTGCTTTGTCTAAACCTGTGTGCTCTGGGCACCCTGTAGACAGAAGCATACGTATAGGACAAACCCCCCGAGCCTGGCTGTGCTTACTAACTGGCACATCCTGTTTCCTCACAGCAGGTTTGTGTGAGGTGGCTCGAGAGTGGAGCCTTCCAACCTTTTCACCCTGTGTTTTTTCTAAGGAGCTGAGCACTGTGCAGTCAGGATTTCCTGGAAACAGTTTGGCCTCTTAGCAGGTGATGGTTTCTATTCGGAAAAGATTAAAGTGAGCAAGAATGATCCAATAGTGTATAAGGGGCATGGAAGGCCTCTCTGGAAAGATAGAAAGGTGTAATCCAGAATACTACGCCTGATGCATGGAGGCGGTCAGAGATAGCTGCATATCTCAGTGATGATAATGGGAACAAAGTCTGCAAGGAGAGTGAATTTGCAGCTGAGTGCACACCCATGCTTTCCTAGCTACAGAGTCAAGATACATCCTGATTAAAAAGCCAAACCTACACCTATGCCCAGGTTTCCTGAAGTCACTGAGATACTTCTGTTTGAAGATGGTGTGGTACTATACCTGATTAGAAGTAGATACAGAAGGGCCATATGAAACCATACCATCTCCTCTCAGTCTGCAGACACAGCAGTAAATGAGACTAACTACTGACTTTCTTTCCCATCCCAACTTGAAATTCTACCTCTTTTCCTTCCAAAGGAAAGAAAATGGGCACTTTCCCTGTTTATGTTCTGCTGCAACCAAGAAACAAGTACCTGATCTGAGGTATGGTTTGAATGGGATGTACTTCCCCAGTCCTTGCAATTGCTGAAAGAAGCTGACATCCTGAGTACATCAAAACCATGATTTTATCCTACTGCTCCTTCTAAGAAGTATATTTTCTCAGGCTTCAAGCTCTTTCCTTAGTCATTTTCAGGTATGCTGGACAGCTTGCATGTGCTCTGTTTCCACACACTGCTCTCTACTACGCTGTAAGTAATGTCAGAAGCATCAGGAAGGCATGGCTGCCTCCATTAGCCAGATCTTTAGCACTCAAATGAAAACAGAAGACACACAAACTTCAGCATAGCTCTGTCTTAAATACATTCACTGAGAAAGCAGTGATTTGTTTTTACTACTGTGTTAACTACCTACTAAAGCACAGAAGCTATTTGTTGTCAGCACTCTCTTATTGACTGCTTTAGTTTCCTATTATGTTCATAGCTTTATTGTATTTGCAATGAAAATATGCCCAAGGTAGTCATGCTGAGAAAGACGAGCTCATTTGTTACGACACAACACTGAGAATCTTCCAAATGCAATGAAAATTTTCCCAGTAAATGCTGGGCTTCCCTATATTTAAATCCTCTGCTTTTTCATCTAACCTGGAAGACACGCCAGCTGTGCTTAACACTCCCTTTGGAACAACCTGATCCTCCTATTCCACCCTAAGCAAACAAATCAATCGCCCTTTAGAACAGTGATAAACTCAGAATAACCATAGCCTAGATCTCAGCGCAACATCTGTATTCCTCTATGCTCGCAGAACTTGTTTTTCCTGTAAGTATATGGAGATACTGAAGCAGGACCAGTAAGTGTCAGTAAGATGAATGCACTGGAGCATCTGTTCCATGAGGAAAGGCTGAGAGAGCTGGGACTGTTCAGCCCAGAGAAGGCTCAGGCGGATTCTACCAGGACGTATGAACACCTGATGGGAGGGAATGACAAGGGATTTGGGCTCTTCTCAGCAGTGCCCACTGGCAGGGCAAGAGGCAGTGGGTTAAAAGGCACAAAATTCCATCTGAATAAGACCACTTTTTTATGGCATGGGTGGTAAAACACTGGCACAGGCTGCCCAGAGAGGTTGTAGAATCTCCATCAGTCGAGATATTCAAAGCCCAAGTGGACATGGTCCTGGGCAACCTTCCCTAGCTGACCCTGCTTAAGCATGGGGGTCAGAATAGCTCATCTTGTAGAGGTCTCTGCAGACCTCTGTGGTTCTGTGATGCTGGGAGCAGGCACTGCTCTTACACACAAATTTCCAGTTGGACTGCAAAAGATGAGTGCAGCAAAAACATTTAGAGTAGCCTTTTAGATCCCTCTTTACATTTTAGAAGTTGTAAGGTCAAGCACTTATAAATTATCATACTGCTAGAATTAAATTGCTTGTAGACCTTTAATGTGAATGCCTTGCCATGTGGATTATAGTGGAATCTGTAATCGTATGACTAATGACTTAGTATGTTTTTGAAGTGGCTTGACAATCCTGCAGACTCCCTGAAGAGAGAAAGGCATAAAGCAGTGCAGGAGCACTGCTGCCTGCTAAACTACTGAGTATAGCAGGCAGAAGTTGTGTGGAGTTAAGCAGGCTTAAAGCAAAAGGAAGTTTCAGAGATGAAAGTTGCAGAGACTTATTTGATAGTGCAATTTTCTTTTCAGAGCCTCTTAACTTGATAGCTCTGCTCACCAATATGGGTATTTCTGACACTTAAAGGCAAAACATGCAGATCAAAACCCTCTATCATAATATGACGCTTCCCTTTATTGCCCACTGATCGCCAAGTAGGCAGAAATGTTGGTGTACCAGCTCTAAATGCAAGCATAACAACATCAATTTGAATCCTGGTTTATGTGAGCATGAGCCCTGCTTTATGAACTGTGGAAACTCATCAACCCAAGGATTTGGTTCAGGAAGAGTACAAAGTGTCTGCACTACTTAGTATGATTTTGACAGCAAACAAGCAATGGCAGTTCAAATGACACAAAATCTGTTCTGTGAATGTAAAAATAACATGTATTCTTGGGGAAAAGAAAACAATAAAAATAATTACAGGTGCCATCAGTGAGAGAAATTTTAAATGGAAAACTCCTTGTTGTGGATGGGGACATGTTAGCATCAAATGATTCAGTTTGCTTTCTACCAGGACCACCACCTTATTCTAGCACTAGTTGCCCAAGACAGTCCATTATACTGCAAGTCAAATAGCAGCCTGTAAAGGGAAAGTCTGAGAAATATGCCCATAAAATCTTAAATCTGATAAGTGAGGAATGAGGAAAAGCTGGTAGAAATTTGTTGTGACCTCAAAATATTTGTAATCTGCACTGTGTAATACAAGGTGCTGTACAGAACAGAGATTAAAGAAAAGCAGAGCACAATGACTCACAGCTCTTTACAGGCAGCTTTGCTGAAATGATACAGCTGTACCCTGTGGCAAGAATGAGTCCACACACCTTTCCAAGGGCTGTCAGAAGGTAGAAATCAATGGACTCCCTATATCGCAGGATTCGGAGGATACCATCCAAGTACACCTGATCCTTATTGAAACAGCCTAAAAGGAAGCAGGGGACATTGTACTCTGTCAGAGTTTGTTCAAGGCATATTTCCAGGAGCCATCATGAGCAGCACAACTGTATTTTAAAAAACTAGATGTTTATATCCCAGGCTTAGAAAACCTTCCCAAAAACAAAGTAGAAGGCTAAACCCACTAGACAGAGAAAGAAATCAAACACAGAAGATGGTGCCTCTGAATACCCACAGCAACATTACATCTCTCGTAATACACATGAAAGGAGGTCAAACTGTATGAACTCCTTCATGGTTTCACAGTTTACATTCCCACTTCCAAGAACAAAACCCATCCATTACTGCATTCGGTCTGAAAGCCTCACAGAGGCACATTTTCAACCTTGTTTTCAGTAGCAGAAATCCTGCTGCCTCATTTCAGAAACTGCAGAGCCCAATGGCTCTGTTTTGAAAAGGTTTTAGTGTGTGAAATGAGGAAAACCTCCCTGAGGTACAACAGTAGAGAAGACAAAGGGGGAACCTGCCTGGTTGTGATGTGTCGGTCCACCCTCTCTTGGCTCGTACGCAGTAATCCCACCTAGTATTGGGGTCCTTGACGAATTTCCCCAAGTCCTGGAAAAGCTGACTGAAGGACATCTGGCTAGCCTGATACACTGTGTAGTACAGCAGGGCAGCTCTCCAAAGGAGAGGGTCTTTGCGGAACAGGACACTGTGTATGCTTGCTAGCCCCTCTTCTGTAGGGTTGATTGGTTTTAGCCCATGTTTTCTACGTCCGTTCCAGTTGCACCAAGGCTGGCTGTTGTTGTTAAAACCCCGAAAGTAATGAGTTCCTGAAAAGGAAGGAATATGGGACTTAGAACAGTAGCATCTAATGATTAAATATATATATACGAAATATGGAAGGAGATGCCCATTTCAGTAGCTCTGAACTGGTAGGACAGGGCACCTGTCTACAATTGAGAATTTTGTCCGATGTAGATACATGGTGCAATTATTCACCTGCCGACTGCAAATGGGTCTCCCACAGATACCTAAGGAAAACAAATGTCAGCAGGGACCTGAGTTCCCAAATCCATGGAAAGGTATTTTCAAAAGCATCTTACATGCTGAATGCCTCTAGCATAGGCTAGGCATTGTAATGGACAGAAGGAAGGAAAATGAAAGTAAAGGGGCAGAAATGTTGCCTCTTGAAGGTGATTTAACAGCCCTACCATTGCCTTGGAAGAGGCTATGTCCCCTTACAATGTAACATGAGTCTTCAGCTGAAATTCAGGCACTAGCCAAGGTTATCCAGTTTTGATGGACTTAATTTGAACAAGTCACTGAAAACTTCATAGAAACCTTCCACAGGGTTGTGCCAAGGTTGTGTAATGCAAAATCAAGGCAATCTTACACCATTTTAAGGGGCACTGGGTAAATTCTTCACACCTAAAGCATGCCTACGTTTGCAAGCAATGCAGAATAATGGAAGCAGATTTGTCCAGTGAAATGGCTGGTGCTGAGATTGAAGAGTCACATCTTTTTGTTTCCCTTTGGTTTGTTTAACTCCAGACTAGCTCTAAATTGATCTCATGAGCAAAATGACCCTGAGCAGTGACAACACAGAAGGTATGCCCTGGAGCAGAGCCTCTCAGCTAGCATCATCTGGAAGATCACACTTTGCCTGCTCCAAGACTCCTTTGGCATGTGAACCTCAGTGCAGTAAGCGGGATAGCTGGCAGGCTCACTTCAGAAGCTCGCTCCTGATCTAACCTAAAATGCAGATGCACATGAACTCTAGGAATCCTTTTAGTGCATGCTGCAGTGATAAACAGGCTTCTCTCTCCCTTAAAACTACAGCACAGATTTTTAGATAAGGATGTTCCTTCTGTATATGTACAGTGCCTGGCCATCATTGCAAAAGAAGTAAGAAGGCATGCAAGTACTCCCCTTTGCATGGAGAACTGATGTCATGCTCATACCAATTTCATGTCTCAGCATCCCTTCCAGCCAGTGCTCTCGCGCAGTTGAGATATTGATAGTGAGAGTGGGGCGGCCATTCACCACTGTCATTGAGGCTCGAGATAGCAGGTCCTCCGTGAGATGGACCACAATCTAAAGATGAGAGAGTTCAGGTAGCAAAGAGCTCTCTTCTCACTCCTGGTCCTGCTTTTTCCTTTGACCCTCCTGTTATTGCATTTCTCTTTGGTCTCTTGACCTTCACAGCTCTTCTTTGCTACCAGGAATCAAGTATGAGAGACACTTCTGACTCCACTGAGCTATCTGTGCTGCAGACAAAACCTCAGGCCTCAGCACGTGCATTAAGATACACATCTGATTTTTTGAACTGTCTCTAAATATCTTGGTATTACTGAGAACTGAAAAATATTAGATAAGCCCACAGTAGTTAAACTAGGTATCTATATACCTAACTGTCTGAAATCTTCTTAGTTGCAATTCTAACGCCATAGAAATGAGGGGGAAGCACTGTATATTTTATTTCCTGCTACATGATGCAGAATTGAAATATTATTAAAATACTGGTATTGGTTTGTTTTATACCAGGAAAACAGATATATATCCCATACATACATTTGGTATGTATATAAACGGTGTGTATATTTTATATACCTTTTAGTTCTTACTTTCTGATTACCAATGGAAAATTGGTAATCAAAACAAAAGCTGCCAGAGAAGGAAATTAATGCAAATTGATGGATTTTGTTATTTTTGAGTTTAAAAAGACTTTTTAAACAAGTGAATGGGAGGAAGAAGGAAACCTCTTTGCTGAAGTCCTAAGCATCTTTCCCTCTTCATGTAATGCCTAAACAGTACTGCTCAGAGGAATACAGGGGAGAGTACCTACAAGAGAGAGAATTTTTTAATATCAAAGTTAACAGAAAAGGACTCAGGGATCAACGGCATTAATATGACACTTCCCTGTTTTCAAACCCACCACTCAGCTTCAAGTTCAATAGCAAACAATCAGTCCCATCAATCCTGTATTTAAGATGCAGGAAGGATTTTGATTTAAAGCACAGGTACCGCTTCACTTTAACACCTCTTCAACTTGAGAGAGTATTTTCAGAATATTTTAGACCATGCTAAGCGTGATGAATTAACCCTGCTTTTGCAGAAAAAGTAAAGCATTTCATGGAGAAGGATGTGGGATGTTTGATGAGGGTGTAGGGTCCCACTTCTTACAAGACAAAAGTGAAAGCAAAGGGAGATAAAGGCATAGCGAAGACCAAAAATGTGATTTTGTTTCTGCTTGCTCTAAACTATAGTTTTATAACCTCAATCTTAGCAACAGCTACAGTCTGGTAAGAGTGTCCAATTGGAGTGTCCCCAAAAGGTGTCATGAGTTTAACAGTTCCTCCTATGTTTACGAATGAAACCTAGTTTCTAGGAAACAGATTTTTGTCTCTTGAGCTCCTGTTCCAGACTCCAGTTGCTTACTGCCAGTGATCTCATCCAAGTCTTGGGCTATGTCAGCTGGTGCTTTTATTTGGAGTAATTCTCTCTTTTTATATTCAGTTTCATCTGACTTTTCCAAGCAATTCCACATAACTCAGTCAAACTGGACTTTTGACATCCTGAATGGTGGAAATAAGTGGTTTTTGCATAGGGCTCTAAAAATTAGATGGTTAAAGTCAGGCACTCAAACCAACTGAACAAGCCAACCTCTTTCAGATATTTTCATTCACTTATGTCACTTTCCTTTGTGTTGCTTCTTATAAATCAGTCTCCTGGACTGCTGCTTATTTTTCTTGGCCTTTCCTTAACTCTTTCTTTTGGTGCAAACAGCTTGATACAAGAGAACGGATGGCAGAACTGATGAATAAATGGAAATGTGCTAGTCTCCAAGGAGCTGAAAAAAGGGAAGGAAGGGTGTCGTTCTGGGGTACTCCCCAAAGAGGTGAGTTTAAGAACAAGCACAGATGAATCAGGAAACAGGCTCAGAGATGGCTGAAGCATTCACAAGGAATTTGCATCATTTCAATTGTTCAGCAATTAGACTAGGCACAGCCATGAGAAAAATAGGATGTAAGGAATATTCTTTTCATTATGGAGGAAAGGCCTCCCAAATGGTCTCTCAGGCCCATCCATGTGTAATTTCTAAGAGCTACATAAATGTTTCTTTCCTGATCCAGTGGGTGACTTACCTCACCAAGGCAGCCTTCTTTCACCATGTATTTCCTGACATGATTCCAGATGCGACTTTTGGTCAGCAAGCTGCCTCCAGTGGCCTGCTCAAACTTCTCATAGCTTCCATACTTCTGCAGAGTCCGCTCCATAATGTTAATGGACTATAAAATACAAAAGCATAGCAAACATGAATGCAGTAAGACCCCTGTGTAGGATTTGTATTCTTTCTCTCCCTCTCAGTCTCTCTCCTTTTAATCTCTACTGGGTTGCATCAAATGGAGCGTGACCAGCAGGTGGAAGGAAGTGATCCTGCCCGTCTACTCTGCTCTCATGAGATCCTGCTTGGAGTATTGTGTACAGTTCTGGTGTCCTCAACATCAAAATGACATGGAACTGTTGGAACAAGTCCAGAGGAGGCCACGAGGATGGTCAGGGGCTGAAGCACCTCCCTTATGAAGATAGGCTGAGAAAGCTGGGGCTGTTCAGCCTGGAGAAGAGAAGCTGCATGGAGACCTCAGAGCAACCTTCATTTTTCTCTGAGATGAAATGACTCAAAGTCAGGTGTTGCAAGAACTTGCTGGGAAAGGGGAAAATCCAGATAAGAATGCCAGCTCTTGCCAATTCCAGCATTCAACTGTGAGCTTATGTTCCAGCCTTTGGGGAGCAGAATACTGACACTGCCACAGTTCATAAGGCCAAACTGTAAATTCTTCAGCAACAGGTTAAAAAAAATGGAGAAAAAGGACTACATGGCTGGGCCAGGTTACTGGGTTAGGAGTAGTAATTCCTGTTCTTTTCATTCTGATCTAAAAGGTCTGGGTTAATCCCTCTTATTGCTACTGAAGAGTACCAAGAGAAGCAGCAGCCTCAAGACAAATTCTCTTGCACAGCAAACTCTGTTGATGCTCCAGAAAGTAACAATGCAGAAGCACCAACAAGAGCAAGACAAGGCTGTGCTTAACTGACAGGTTTAGGTTGTGTTTGTGTTGGCTTTTTTAAACCAATTATTTACAGCCAAGTAGGTCTCTGGATCCCAAGTCACCCATGTGCAGCAACACAGCTTAGTTACTTGAGTTACTGTAGATACATGTACTGATAAGACCTGCTCATGGAGCACTTGAGGCAGTGAGGTTAGAAAAGGCACTCTGTGATTTGGAAGTCAGCCCTTACACTGTCAGCTCGCCTTATGTTCAGGAGCAGCTCTGCTACAAAAGGGTTGCAGTCTCTGTTAAGATTTGTGGGACAGACAAGGCTTTGCAGGCACCATCCCTTTCCTCCTTGCAGAGCTTATTTGCTGGAGGAGAAAGCTTCCCAGGTGTGTCTTTAGGTAACACAAAGAGGTACCAGGTGGAACTTGTCTGTCTAATCAACAGCCATAAAATGGTGGCTGCCCTCCCTTTTGGGACAAGTGGAAATAAGGGAGAGAGGTAAGATCAGGTTTTTTTAGGCCAGTGTATTCAGGCTGTAGTATTTTAGGTTTTATTCAGTGTTTAAAATGTCTTTTCTGTGCTTGTTCTCAGCATGATATGGAGCATGTTTGAGTAATGTAGAACTGGTAGAAATGTTTTTAATTAAAATCTTTCCAAATACTTTGTAAGGAATTAAATATTAATACTTACTTGGTTTTTGTATGAGACTGGGTTCTGAAATAAACCTATACTCCTACCATAGTATCACCAGAAGCAACTGATCTACAGTCTCTTGTAGCAGAAGAGAGATGTTTGTGTAGTATGCTGAGAACTTTTGCCACATGGATGGCCTGATGTGCTTTGTGTCAGATATTAACACACCTGAGCTATAAATCTAAGTTTAGGGGGGAATTTGTTACTAGTGGAGAATGAGTTGTTTTACAGTTAAGTGCTTTTCACAGCCAATTATATGCTCTTGAATCTGCAACATGCCAAAGCTGTGACATTACCTGGATGTTGCAAAGGATTACTCAAGTGTTGAAAGCCATGTTGTTCAGCCCTCCAGCCCCACCTTACTATTTTTCCAACATCTGATAAATTTGCTAATTGAAGGCTACTTGTATAGATGGCTTAAAAGGTCTGTAATACAAACACTTGCAATAAGATACAACTGATATATGTATCAACGGAAAGCCACTCTATGTGTAACTCTTCCACAGGGGGATTAATCAACAAAATGATGCTTTTTTTCCTTTCTAAACACCTATGTGTATATAAAAATATATTTCCTGCCTTCAGGTAGAATTCAAAGGAGGCGTTAACACCCAGGTTACTTGAAGCTGCAATTCCCCTGCTGATTCTGGTTAAAGCAAATAGCAACTGTTAAGTCATCTGCTCTGCAAACACTGGGACAATTACTTCTAGCTAAGTATCGCCACCTCTCCCATCTGTGGGAAAAATAACAAACATTTCAAGTGTTCCTAAACACTATTAAGTATTAAGAAAACTTAACAGTGACGTACAGGCAGTTCGAGCCAGAAGGCGTGCTAATAAGAAAACATTCATAGCACTTAGAGCACACAGTTGCTGCATTGACCTTGAAATGCAGCAGTAAGAGAATTAATTTCTGTACTATTAGATATGTCAGTCAATGTGAAAAGCTGCAAGGCTGCATGTTGTTTTTTATTCTCAAGTCCTCTTCCCTAAAGGCACATCTTGTGTGACTCAAGAAAGAGCCTTACTATGAAGAAAACTAGATAGAAACAGAACAAAGAGATACATTTAAAATGTTGTTTTCAAATGGACTGATTAAAAGTGTTTATGCCTGCGAGAAGTCAATAAACAAGTTGGGCTGTGCCCATGGTTTAACACCGTTGAGCTTGACTAGAAGCCTGGGGTAGGGTGAGTGCTTACAAACCTGTGTGCTCCCCACTGCAGCATTGCTGTGTTAACGGGCTCCAAATCCATAGCGTTCTTTGCCTTAAAAAAAAAAAATCCAAATAATTGGGGCAGGGTGTGATCCATCTTCCAGATGTGTTGCAATAATTCTGTACTAACCAGTTCCACAGATGTGCACAAAAGCACAAAGGGCAGGAAGAAAACACAATCTATTTTAATGTCCTAGTGGGCTGCGCATAGCTGGGGATAAAAGTATTTTTGAAGTTATTAAAAATCCTCTAAAGCTGTGAAATGTCGCCTTTGGAGCTCATTTCACTGAAGTATCCTAAACCCCCCTGTAAAATTGGTGAGTTCTGTCAGTAAAAAGCTGGGTTTACAGAGATAATAGTCATAGAACAGCAAGTGTTAAGTTGCTGTAAGCACCCTTCATAGGTTCCTGTAAAACAGGAATCATTCTGTTTCTGTCCATGGAAAGCAAAGCTTCCTAAAATATGTACAGCAACAAATGAAAGCCAGCAGTGCTTCAGTAAATCCCAAAATTGAATTTGTCCTTGTTGCAGGGAAAAGGGATGGCTGCACATGGTTCTGGTTTTACTGCAGACCCAACTCATGACACTGTGAGTACTTTTTTCACAGCCAGAGTTATCACTTCCTACAAGATACCAACATGTATATTCTGCCAAATGAAATCTGCATGGCAAAAGAAAAAGCATAGAATCATAGAATGGTTGGGGTTGGAAAGGATCACCCTAAGGAAATGCAAGTGCTCATGCAGTATTTGCTGATTTAAAATGGTGATGAATGCTGCTTTTTCTAGGTAGAAAATTTGCAGATGAGAATTTCTCAAGTGAGATGGAGATAAAAGAGAAAGTGCCACCTGCTGGGCTTGGGGCTGTGCTAAAGTTGCTTTTTTGGTCATTCATATGAAGTGCAAGATGCTTGTTCAGTACTGTTAAGAGATAAATGCCTTTCTTGGGAAGAACTTCTGTAACTTAAACTGCATCTTATGAAACAATTTCTATCCTCTATAGCAAATCTCACAAATATCATATTTCCTTGAATATTAAATCCTTCACTGCTTTTTAATTTGTTAAAAAGCCTTTATTTTCCCACACTTTGTATTTAAAGGGAAAAAGATAGAGTAACGAAATAGAATAATAGTGAGGAATCACTCATTAATAGAATATCCGTTATTTGGGGGGGGGTATTAAAAGAGGGTAAATTAATGATAGGCCTGTTGCATCAAATTATCTTGCATGACATAATTTTTAAGGCTGTTCTACCTCGTACTAAACGGGATAATTTGTATTAAATTCAGTTTGCTAAATTAGTTATTGCTGGTTCGCTGTTATATACGATTACTGTTGCTAATATTGCTATCTAAATCAAAGACAGACTTGTAAAAAGCTCTAGTCAAGGAGTAGTCTTATTTGGTGTCAGTGTGATTTAGTGGGTTGTTTAGAAATATGGAAGCTGATTTGAAGTACAGAACAGGCTGTTCTCACAAAGAAAACCCAGCTACAGAGTGAAAACACAGACCAAACCTTACAATACAAGGGGCAGTAACACCTACATGTGTTCTTGGATTTGAAAAAGTCGGACCCTCCACAAGTCAAGGGCCAGTTATTAGAATCCATGGTACTTTAATTCATGTATCTTTTTCACCATGTGTTTTGGGGAGGGGTTAAGTGAAATATTCATACCACAAAGAAGAGAAACTCGTGGAACAGCAGGATCTCATCCCAAGTAATCACTAGAAACGTGAGATTCTCCAGAAAAGACTGTCAGACTTAAGTAAGATCTTTATAAACCATTTTAAAATGGCAAAACCAGGAGGAGGACTGCTTCTGTTGTTATATAGATAAGCACTGGGTTTTGTCACTTAGGTCAAAGTTGAAAGCAAGGTCTTGTTCTTGGTTTTGGGGGTTTGTAACACAAAGTCAGGTAGGAAGCCAAGGTAGTAACACAGAATAGGAATGTCTGTAGCTACCTTACCAATGTGGCTGCATAGTATTGCAGGGGGGGGGGGGAGAGGTCTGTTTAAATTTTACCCCTCTCTGGAATGGAATTTGTCTGCTGCTTGATTGAGCCTCATGTATATGCAAATATCCCTTCCAATCTGATTAAATCAAGCAACATCAACATATGCTTATTCAATAATCATGACCTCAAATAACTGCTGTCCCCTCTCAACCCCTGTGGCACTAAGGATTGGCTGGATTTCTACACTGCCTTTTTTCCTGTTTACTAAAGCCTATTTAGGTATTGTATTTTTCCTGTATTACACTCTGCTTCATTGCCTAAAAGACTTTCTTGCCTTAAATCATGTTTCATGTAAACCTATTTAAAAGGAACTGTGCCTTTACCCTAGAGGATCCTGTAAATATTAGGAAGGGGTTCCTTTTTTAATCAAAAATATTTTCTTCCAGTATATGTATTACTATATATTATGTAATATGCTATGTATTACTACACTATTAATATACTATATATTATATATACTACTATTGTACTCTGATGCATTTTTCAGACAGCAGAGGAGGATGTTAAGGAGAAACAACTTGCTACAAACAGAGCCAAATACCACCTTAATAGGTGTAGGAAAAAATCATCAGTGGAAAAGGAGGAAAGAAAGTAACTATACCTGCTTAAGGAATCTGTCAGATGCATGGCTGTGCTTAGCTAGCACATTTGGCAGAGCAGGATTTTCATATTCAAATTGAGGATTGTATGTAAAATCTGAATTGAAGAATTTCATCTTCTCTTTCTCCACATTGGAAGGCTTGATTGCAGTCAGTAAACAGAGCTTTCGGCCAGCAGCATCACCTTCTTTACCATGGCTTTTTGAGGACTGGGATTGCTTTGGCTTTGTTAGACTCAAATGCCTCTTAGTTCTACTTTTGGGTCGAGATGGCAGCCCTATGCTGCTCCCTGCAACTGAGACGCTGCTGGTGAACTTCACACTGGTAGGCACTGGGCTGGTGACAATGATGGAGGGCTGTCTGTTTGTGCAGTACCAGCCAGGGCTGAGCAAGGGTAGCTGGACCTTGATTTTGTGGTGCTCATTGTTTCGGGAGGCAGTGGAACACTTTGTAGTCTTTCTGTGTTTCTTGTGGTGAACAGATGACTGTTTCTGAGTGTGGTGCTTTTTCTCCTCTTTGCTTTGCAGAAGGACATTGTAGCTACTCGTTCCTGTTGTGAAAATGTCCTTGAGGATCCCTGAAGGTGGGTGCTGGAGGCTGTTTTCATTATGAATGTTCAGCTTATGTTCTTCTGGTCTCAGGACTGATTTCTTAGAAAGCTCTGTCTTACGCCAGTGAAGTTTTTCTGCATTGAAGAGGGGAAAAAAGAATAAAACTGAGGACAAATTTAATTGTTCCATGCAGCAATATTAATCTTAGGGACTAGAAATGGAAGCATAAAAGAAACACGAGACTTGTTTTAACTGCAATCACATCAAGTCAATCTTAACTTCTTGACATATGGGAGAATTGTGTACTTTTGGATTTGTAAGATCCAGCTAAACAAGTATTTTATGCTTGGATCTCCATGTATGAGTGCACTATTTGGAACTAAGAACAAACTTGTTTAAAACAAGGCTCTGTGCAGGACTTTATGAGTATTTACTCTTACATTGACCAATTTTCAGTCAAAACCTGCTTGACCTTTACCATGCAAGGAAGACTTTCCATATGGCTGAAGAGTAGCTTTAGAAATAGGAAACTGTATAGGAGTATGTGAGAAGTATTTACAAGTCCACAGGGATCTGTGCTGTGATATAAGCAGTCTGGAGTGGGCTTAGCTGCAAAATCTCATTCACAGAATTTACTCTCGGGAAGGATGAGAACATAGGAATGGGCCAGCCGCTGTGAATGATTTACAACACCATACAAACAGCAGTATAAAAGACTTCAGTTTCATGTGTACCTCCTTAATACAGACAGTAAGGTATATTTAAAGAGGAGAGAGACCAGCTAGTTACAAACACACTCCTCAGAATCCTTAAGACATGCTGTTGTTTCATCTATTCAATGTTGCTCTAAAATGACAGCTGACTTTCAGAAAGCACTTGAGAAGAAACACCACAAACCAAACTGAGTACAAGAAGAGAATAAGGTTCCTTCAATGAATGAATCCTCCTTTCTTGCTCTGACCCCTGGCATAGCCTTCAGGGGAGACAGGTCCCTGGTGCAGGGCAGGTGCATGGAAAAGTCATTGAGGATTAAAACTGTACTTGACATTTGTGCTGCTTTGTTAGACAGAAGTGACCTCTCTTCACTGGTTCTAACCATCCCTTCTCTCCTCGGTCTGCTCACCCTAGAACACCCGGTGAGCTGAAAGTAAGGGCACAAACAAATCCTGCCACAGAGAAATGCTTCTGACTTGTGCACCTAAAATGAACAGATTACCAGAGCAGGAGATATGGCCAGAGTTTGATTACAGCCCACAAAAGGGATTTGAGCTGCAGCCCACAGTTATACATAGATGAGCTGTAATTACTTTACATACAGTAATTATACTCTGAATGGAACATTAGCAAAAGATCATTTAATGCCTCCAAGGGGGGGGGGAAAAAAAACCTCAATAGCAGTTTAATTTCAGCTTTATTTTCCCAGTAAAATTAGGTTTTGCTCCCAGCAGAAGCACCATGACAACATATTTCACGCTGTTGGACCTCTCTCAGTTCTGTGCTCATGCCCATCTGTATTCCTCAGTTCTCATGAAGATGCTGTCCTAAAAGGCAAAGAGACAGAGATCCTGTTTGTATGGACATACGATGGGAAATCTGCAGCCTGGGTGTTTCCTCCACTGGGAAGAGAGAGGTAGAAGCGTTAGATTATTCTCTGTCACTAAAGCATGCACATCTTGTGCAAGGTCAGTTTTGTTTCATGGTAAGCTTGCGAGTTCTCTTTCTATTCTTGGTGTAGTCCTTGGCATTCCTGCTCAGCTTCTGTCAGATCATTTTCATTGCATGCATGACCACCTGCCTACATGGCTTATCCTGCTTTACCATGAGCTGTCATGGTAAGAAACCACAGTTCCCATCACAATATCAAAACAACTACCCTAAAACGAGACAACGGAATAGGATGGCTGCTCTCACATTATTTCTTGGCAAGGATTTGAGATGGACTTCAGATCTCTCCCAATTATTACCATAGGAGAACTCTTACTTTTAAGAAGGGTAAATGAAAAGCAAGGTTTCCGGAATGGCTGAACACAGAAATGTTAAATTTCTGAGCATGTGAATCCTTCTGTAGACAAAATTGAAGCAGGAAATTACAGCTATTTCTTAAATCAGGCACAATAATAATGTAATGCTGGCAGTGGTAGTGCTTCACCTTCTCTACTAATCAATTAAATTGCTACTGCACAGGGAATAATTTGAATTAATACCACACTTGTATCTAAGAATTGATAAACAGAAAATAGAATTCAAAGAAACAACTCAAAATTACCTTAACATCCCCCAACTCTTGTGTTGATCCAGTACCAAAATCTCATGATACTAACCTTTTAGAGGTAAGAAGCGCAGTTGGCCAGTAATAAATGCAGTAATAGCTAGATAATTTCTTGTGATTGAGTCTCACAAGTCAGTGATGTTAATTCTCCTGTCAGTGTCATCAATGGTCGTCAAGTGCTGAACACGCACTGGCAGGTTTCATGGGCACATGGCTGATATCAAAAATAGCTGTCCCCAATTCTGTAGTTACTTTGTATGTGCAATCTCATAGCAAAGTGTTTTTTCAGCTGCCAAACTAAGCGTGTCCTTAATTTCCTTCGGACTAAAGTAGGATACAGTTTGGTGCGTATTTGCGCTGGAAACCTAGACTCAATGCTGATCCATCGGATTTGAGAGATTATATTAAATAACACTGCACTTTTCACGTAAGTCACTTAACTCAGTTTTTTGATTGGTCCTGTGCACATCATTGTCTTACAAAATAAACTAGAAAATAACATCTAAGACAACGTCAAAATTATGTTAGAAATCAGCAAATTTGAAAGTTCTTTCTCCAGTACATTAGTTTAATCTGTAATAGTGATAATTTTAAACAGTCAGACATGTCAACCAAACTAAAACCACACTGTCTTACAGGAAACTCAACTTACTAAGCGATATCCATGAGTTTTCAAGGATCAGGGATGCCTGGTCATTGAAACAGGGGTCTAGTATTCTGAACAGAAGCCCCATTCTTCGCACAGCCCATGTTCTGAAAACGTGCTTCAGTGTTTCAAAATGTACTGAGGCATCATACTGCTATAAAGCAGCCTGCTGGGGAATGGATTATCAGCTTCCATTAATCACACAGATTGCCTAGCAGTGATTTCCAGCTTGTAAAATCTGGATGCCACAGAACAGACATCAACAGATTACTTGTAAAAGGGATGAAAATGAACATCACTGTACAACAGCATAACACTATCCTGCATATCAGGCCACAGATCATGTAGGTTCTACCTTTTGTATCTCATCCACAAATCTGAAGTTCCTGACTTTACACAGTTCGGATTTTGCAGTAGCAAACTGTCAAAGAACAAAAGCCCAAGCCTCCCGTTACCTTTGAGAACCTCCCTCAAAACCTGTCATGTATGTACAATGGTTGTCTTCATTGCTCTTGCTTCCAAACACTCAAAGTTCTTCAACAGTTAAAAGAATTCACTATGAAACAGGCACAGTCTCTCCCCAAAAGATTTCCCATTATGTTTACTTCCATTTAATGATAATTTTGTTCCTCTCTGCAACGACACAGTAATAAAAACATAGATCCTAGAGACGGGTGAATTGCTAAATGAAACATGTAAGGTGATGATGTGAGGAAGCAAGAAGGAGGGGCAGAAGAGCTGCCTGTCCCCTTTTTGGCATCATTAGAGTACAAAAGGACAGAAAAACCTCCTGTTCAACAGAAACTTTGTCTTGGGCCAGAGTAGAACTCTGCCCCTCTTCAGATTCACTGTGTTTGGATTGTGCTACCCAATAAGGTAAGTTCATTTATACACATGTAGCTATTCTTGTGTCACAGCAGTGCTGGAGAAGACTGCTAACAGAGGATATGTGGGAACCACAAATCTCATTATGATTCTGACTAATGAAATACTCTCTATGTCTAAGTTGCACCCCAGTCACATTAACTTTGAATCTTGTAACCACAGACACTGCCTAATCTTGTCAGAGATTAGATCATTAGGAAAAGTGTCGGATTTTATGTTCTCTTTGGAAGCTAGGTTATGTTATTTGTCTCCATCCTTTGGAAACTGTTGAATTAAGCAAATCTTATCATGCTAATAATATTGTGGTAAAATCACAATGTAGGATATTTTTCCAGGCTTTGAGAGTGTTGTAGAAAAAGTCTTCCTCTGCTCTACTTGGTAGCTTCTTAAATACCTGTTCCGAAGGTGGTATGAGGTCAGTCTGGGTATCTGTGGGCACAGACCTCTCTCTGTGCAGCTAACGTTGCTCTAAAAGAAGTAGAAAGCTCCTGTGCTTTTCAAGCAGCTGTCACTCAGGTTATATATGCAAAATGGACAAATCCTTACCAAACTGCAGGTATGATTCTTAAGGTGCTTAGCAAAGATATTCTCAGAGCAGTTCCTGCTATCCTAGGAATGTAATGGTCTGAGCCACTGCTTTTGGTTCTCAGCTCACCGCTACCCTTCAGCTCACAATTTCTTCTTATTCAAAATTAGAAACTGCTTCCAGTAGCTTGACTTTTCAGACTGACAGAACTGTAAATAATGTATGAGAGCTGTCTGCAAGTAAAAACAGCAAAGTTTGAGATGGAGAGCAGAGAATGCATGGATGTGACAAGATCCCTTCTCTGACATGTCGCAACTACGCAATTACATCACAGAGAAATATTTGTCAAGATTCTCCTAATATAAATCGATTGACAACTCCCTGTATTTTATGAGCTCCAGACTGTGTGGTTTGTGGGTGCAGAGGGCTGTAGAAAGAATATTCTGTAAAAAACAGGCACCAGAGTGTGTTGTATATGAATCTGTAATGTTCCACTGGCTCTCAACCACCACAGGCTTGTTTGTGGCATCACAGAATCTGACCAGAATCTGGTAGTGTATTTCCTCACCTGTATAAACACCTTTAAGGTTTATAAACACCATTAAGGTTTACAAACACCTTTAAGGTTTACAGACACTCAAGCTTTGAACAGTGGCAGGTACACTGATCTGACAGCACTGGAAGATCTGTCTATCCATAATGACTGAAAATGATTTAGCTGTAGAATTAGTCAGTAAGCCCCGTATATAAACTGCTGCTGAACTGTTTTCTACTTTCACAGCATGTTAGTTAACTGGAGCCTGCAGGACTGTTGGGAACTTGGGCATTTAACCTAAGTCATACTCTCACCCACCCAAATACCATAGAATCACAGCATGGTTTGTGTTGGAAGGGACCTTAAAGCTCATCCAGCTCCAGCCCCCTGCCATAGGCAGGGTCACCTTCCACTACAGCAGCTTGCTCCAAGCCCCTGGGTCCAACCTGGCCTTCAACACTGCCAGGGATGGGGCAGCCACAGCTTCTCTGGGCACCCTGGGCCAGCGCCTCAGCACCCTCACAGGGAAGAATTCTCTGTATTCCTTATCTCTAACCTAAATCCCTCCTCTGGCAGGTTAAAGCCATTCCCCTTGTCCTGTCCCTACAGCCCTTGTCCAAAGCCCCTCTCCAGGTTTCCTGCAGCCCCTTCAGGCACTGGAGCTGCTCTCAGCTCTCCCCTTCAGGAGCCTTCTCTTCTCCAGGCTGCCCCAGCCCAGCTCTCTCAGCCTGGCTCCAGAGCAGAGCTGCTCCAGCCCTCGCAGCATCTCCATGGCCTCCTCTGGCCTCGCTCCAACAGCTCCACATCCCTCTTGTGCTGCTGCCCCAGAGCTGGATCAGGACTGCAGGGGGGGGGTCCCCCAGAGCACAGCAAAGGGGCAGGATCCCCTCCGTGAGCTGCTGCTCACGCTCTGGGGGTGCAGCCCAGCACATGGGGCAGTTCTGGTCTCAAGTGCACACTGCAGGGTGGGATTCTCATCAACCAACACCCTCAATACCTACTCAGGGCTGCTCTCAGTGCAGTCTCCACAACCTGCAGTTGTGTTTGGAAATTATGTCAAATTTCAACAAGGAAAAAATCAGTCTGAAAACACTCTTTGCAGCAGCAGCTGTACTGAAGGTTTTCCTACGTATCACATGTGCAGAATCACAGAGCCGTTAGGGTTAGCAGGGACCTTTGGAGATCATTTAGTCCAACCCCCCGTCAAGGCAGGGCCACCTAGAGCAGGTCACCCATACCACAGTTATAATACAAGTTTTTATATGCACACACCATCAAGATCTGTAAACTCGTCCGACAGCACGGCGGGAAGGAGAGCGGCGGGAGAGACCGGACACAACCAGCGACAGCTCCATTAGCGCGCTCATGCGCATCACCTGCCCCTCGCCCCGCGGAGAAGCAGGCGGGAGGCGCCCTGCGGGTCCGTGCTTATCAGCGGCGCTCCCGCTTCGCCGGCCTCCCTCGGGGCAGGCATGTTCCCTCCGCTCCCGGAACCCCTCGGCGCCTCCTCGGGGGAGTCTTGTCCCGTGAGGGACCGGTTACCTGCGCGCTGCCTGCCGCAGGGGCCGCTTCCCCGCGGCCGCGCCGCCGGCAAAGCTCTTGCCCCGGTGCCCCAGTCCCGCCCGGCTGGGTGCCCCCGGGGACGGTACTCACCGGTGACACGGATGGACTCCAGCATGGTGCTCGGCCGGGCAGCGCCGCCGCTCTGCCCCGCCGCCTTCCGCCTGCGCGGCGGGCTCCCGCCTCCTGCCGGGGAGGAGCGGGGAGCCCCGATGAGAGGCGGGGAAGGAGCCGGCGAGCCGCGCCGGACAAGCCTCACCGGGGGCGGCCCAGCCCCGCCGCTACAAGGCCGACTGCGCCCGGCTGGCCCCGGCCCGGCCCCGGCCCGGCCGGCAGGAGGCGCGGGCGCGAGCGGAGAGCCTGCTCAGGCCCGCGGACTACAAGTCCCGGCATCCCCTGCGCCGGCAGACCGGGGCTGTGCGCAGGGCTGCGGCCGAGCTGCATCCTGGGAGTTGTAGTGCAGGGGACGGGCGGTACCCGCGGGGCAGCGCGGCGCCGAGCTGCGCCCCGCCACCGCCCGGCGCGGCGTGCAGCTATGGGTCGTGGCGTGCGGGGGTGCCGTCCTTGGGTCCAGCAGGTACAGCTGGCACTGAGTTCAGTGTACTGCGCCGCAATGCATTGGCAAATATCGGCTGTCATCACTGTGATTGACAATGCGTCTGATCGCTTATTATCTGTTGAGCCTAAGGCTGGCTGACAAAGCGCTGCAGGGGACAGGGGCGCTCAGCAGGGTTTGTGCCTGTTGTCGCTTGCTAAGGAGAACGGGGGAACTGCACCAGAGCAACAGTTTGGGGCAATAACCAGTTTTAGTAATGAAGAAGGTTGTCATACACTGGTAAGTAGTCAACAGGATTTAAAGCAGAAGATAGGCTTTACACTGTGGGCATCTGTTGCTTCTACTTGTTTTGCAATCTGTTGCTTTGCTTGTGAAACTCCTCCTTGAAATGTAACCTGCACATCTTGAAGTGCCTGTTGCACATCAAATAGGAATGAGTTATTCTGTCTTAGCAGTTACAGTTGTGTAACCAGTTAATGTAGGCACAGTGTAGGAAGATTTTGTACTCTAGCAAGATTTGTACTCTTGGTGCAGACTTAAGGACATTGCTGTCGTACTACACAAGAATACATTTTAGTCTGTTCATGTATTTACTTTTCTGAATGGTCAACACTTAACAGAGAAAGCAATTTAACTGAAAGTGACCTAACAGCACAACAGTGCTCAATATACACTACGTGAATGTAGTGATCTGCCAGGGAGAGGAGAGCCAGGGAGTTGTGTGCTGCTTTGGTTGAATAGCGTAAATGTCTGCCACCTTCCCTCCCATCAATAAATTCATACTTGCAGTGGACCGCACACATACATTCTCTCTATAACATTGTTCTGTAAGGTATAAGATCTGGCCATATCATCATATAGCAGAGATGGGAATTCCACAGATCATAGCTCCCTGATATTCCTTTCTGTGTCCTACCTAGAAAATTTACTGAACTTCATGAATCCTTCCTATAGGCAGTGAGTGGACGCTGACCAGAGAGCTCTGTCTGCTTTCGCACCACTCTTGAAAGGCAATAACTAAAAAAAAGAGTTTAAAGTGCATAGTTTCACTTTATTACTGCCTCACAAAGGCACTCTTAAGACTGAGGTGTGTTATGAAAAGACTGAGGTGTCATTTTTCTCAGTCTGCTAATGAAGACCTAGTGCGGAAACAGGCTTCTACCACCTAGCTGACAAATTTGATGTCCCTTTTAAGTTGAGTTCTTTGAGGAAGAGAGAAGATATATGCTCTGTCAACATGTCTCAGTTTAACCTAAAATACCCTCTAAAGTACTTTGCTAACAGTGTAGAATCTGGAACCCGCAGGCTTGTCTCCAAATCTCCAACTGCAGGAGCTGAATAAACACTTTTAAATTTAGAGAGACAAAGCTATCAGTGCTGGGTTGGAGTCTGCTTGTTATATGTGCCAATTCCACACACACACAAACCCCAACAAACCAAAATAGTTCAAGCACTGCAAATAATCAGCACAGCGGATGAAGGAATGAAAGACTGCTGCTAAAGCGTAAAGCCCACGTACCATCTTTCCACAACTCCCCTCTGGTTTTGCTGTACAGAGCCTAAATTCTCTTCTTGGAGATGATAACTTTATACATGCTTGGAAGCCATAGCAATGAAATTGGATACTCCAGCTTTTGATGTGTATTTTATACATCTCTTCTCCCTCCTTGCTCTCTCCAGTGAGCGCCTTCTCTCCATGTTTCTTATATCCTGCTTACTTCTCCCTGGTGTCCATGAGACCTTTTTCAGTGAGCTCTTGTGCATTCCATTCAGTCACCACTGAATCTGCTGCCTCCACTTTCCATTTTCTTTTCCCACTAGCATTTTTCCTTTGCAGAATGGCTTGAAGGTTTTGTTAGGTCATGCTACCTCCTGGCTCTACCAGGAGGATGCCAAAGGCAGCAGCAGAAGGCACAGAGGAGGGATGCTAAAAGGCCACCTGCCCCTGTTTTCTGCTTTGGCTCTGAGCAAGGTTTGTCACGCTTGTTGATTAAAAGCGTAAGATGGAAAGCTCAGTCAAGAAAAACATTACAAGGTATCTCAATATGACAGGAATGCTATGTATGTATTTAATGTACATCTAGCAGTTTTGACCTCAAAGACATCTTAGCTTCAAGTCTGTTGGATGGACAGTGGGAAAAAGATGAGCTACTCAGCCATGAAGAAATTCCTGGAGGCCATCAGTGCAGCTGGCACAGAGCCATTGCATCAAGCTGAGGGGACATGGGGACAAATGGTAAGGTTTAGGTAAGCCACACTGTGGAATACAGCTTAAACAACAGAGATTCCATAATACAAATAGATGTATATCTTTGTATCATGTTTCCATTGCTAGGAGACAGAATAAACCTGGCAGTACTTCAGCTTCAGCATATTACTTCCAGAGATAACTGCAGATTTACCTGGTCATGCCTTCCATATTCACCCAGTCAAAAATACTGCAATGTCTTGCATGCAGAAGAGTATAGGAATACAGGAATATTATTAGGAATCTTCTGATAACAAGACATTGGCAGCTTTTATATCCCTGTGGATTTTCTTCTCTGAGTGTAGGTAGTCAAGACCTTTCAAGATCTCCTTTAGCATGGTAGCAATCTGGAACTCATCAAATGGGCCAGCACGCAGAAGATCCAAAGCCGACCCTCCACCCAAGTAGTCCATTATTATCCATAGTTTTGTGCCCTTTAAATATGATCTGTAGTATTTAATTATGTAATGACACATAATGACTCTCACACTGTCTTAAAACAGTTATCTCTTGCTGTATATCTTCTATTTCATCTTCTGCTTCCTCAAGGTCTCTGATTTTTATAGCTACCACCTGCTGTGCCCGATTATCAATAAGCTCTACAACATGTACAGTCTGGAAGAGCAGTGATACACCTCTACATCTGTCACAAGCTAACGCTGCACAATTCAAGCAAACACACATATAAATATATATGCATATATGTGCATTTAGGTTTTAAGTACATGTATACATATATATATAGACACTTATTTTAACACTGGTTTTATTCCATTCCTCCCTCATATTCACATCAACATCTTTCTTCTGTTTCTCTGTCCTGACAAGAAGGAAAGATGAGAGTCCGTACCTAAGTCAGCATAATTTGGCAGAGCTTCAGGGCCATCAGAGTGGCAAGGTTAGCCTCCCCTTCCTGACTTCATGACTCCTAGCTGGCTGAGTGTCCTCTGACCGAACCATTTCATTGACCAAGTGACTCCAACTGACCATCCTTCCAGCCGTGTTCTCTCCAGAAACTCCCGAGATGTCTAACATTGCTGTCTGATCTACGTTTTTAGTACACAGCAAAGGCAGCACATGCTTGTGGGAGCTGCTTGCTCATAGTCTTACTCAATGGGACTGCTATTTTAGGATGCCTTGAAGAGCACAACTTGATACAGCTCCAGTATTCAGATTTATCCGCTGAATTTGTTCCCACTTTATGCTAAGGAGGCTCAATACCGTAAATCCAGGCCAATAATGGGAAACAAAGCACAGGCAAGCCTTGCAGTAAAGTTCAGAGATGTGAAAGCAATGTAAGAGCCTCATGATACAAACCTACAAATGTAGCTGACTGTTGTCCATTGATATACAGGGAAAAAAATCAGAGATGTCTATTGTACACTGACAAACGCACTTATACCTAGTAAGAAAAAAAGAGGCTGCTTTTCTGTGTCAGAGAAGTGGGTTGTATAAATGCATTAGTCATGGTAAAGCATGTGCCTCCTCATGGACTGATGGACCCATATAACCCTCTTGACCTCTCCTCCTCTAACCAATGCCTTGTCACTGCAGGGGTCCTTCTGAGAAAGGCAGGCTGTTGCCTTCGGCAGGGGCAGGCAGCCCAAGCAGAGAAGGCTGCCTGTCCAACTGCAAACCCCTGCAGACAAGTCACAGATACCTTGCTGTGGCAACACAATGCCAAGTCAGGCAGCACAGGGCTAGTGACAATCTGTCCCCAAATAATGAGATTTTTACAGACTTTCATACTTTATCTTTGGGCCTTTTGAAGTCTGTCAACTCTTTTGTGGTGTGAGGGTAGTATCGGTTGAAAAGCAAATGTTCTCATATTCATGTAAGAACATAAATGGTCACAATAATATGTCACTTGATTCTTGGCTGATCAGGTGGGGACTTCACTTTTTTCTTAACCTGAGAAAAGCACAGTGTTCCTTCCACTATTGCCATTCATTTCCTTATTGCTTCCTCTTCCACCCCGTCTACCTGATCTCCTATTTTTTGCTGGTATGGGCTGTACACCAGACCTAGAAAATGAAGTAGGGATATCCAAGAAACACAAAGCACCATCTTAGCAGCTAGTTGTGCAGCAGTAGGTGTGACTACATGGTGCTTTGGAGAAAGAGGCCTCACCAGTATGTCAGGGCCAGGTAGAGCACCAGTGCTGGGAGCAGGATGACCCACTACAGTTGACCTCAGGGGCAAAGTCCCACCAGGGAAGGAGTGATGATGTACTTCTTCATCAAAGCATTTCATTTCATGGGACACCCAGATTCTCCCGCCTAGGACAGGATCTGCAGAGCAGACAGGTTGCCAGGCCTGGAGGAGGTGATCTTCTGGTAAGACCTGTTTTCAAGGAGAAGCAATGGACTTGATGAGGAGCAGAAGCCAAGTTGTAAGCTCACTCTCTTTTTCCAGTTTCCAAGTACATGCCTGGCACTGCTACCTAGCTTTACCTCGCAGGTTTCTGCAAAGTCTGTGGGGTTAGACAGGACAATAAAACAGCTGGGGCTATGTTTCTTACCTTTCAAGTGGTACCAGTGACAAATCCAGCTGATGGAAATAGTGTTCAAGCTTGGGAGAAGCATGAGCCAAGACAGAAATCCTTTCATTCTCCTCCATCTCATGTCTGGTTTTGGAGATTCCCTGGGTACCACTTTATCAGGGTGTTTATAGTGTCCTAGAGAGGGAGCTCCAGAGTCCCTGAGTGAGGGGCAGTGCAGGGCACACACCGTCTTAAACTAACCTCTTGGCCATTTCCATTCCCTTTACCTTCTTTCATGCTTTATTGCAAGGGGAGACAACCCTCCATCATATCACACCAGATGTTCAGTGATGCTGTATTTGTACTGTGTGCTGCTTCTACAAACTGTTGTTTTATTCCATTGGATGTTTCTGTCCCTCTCATTAACAAGCAGCCATGATCTTATTTTCATATTCCATTAGTTAATCCATTTTCCATGTCATAATAGAGTTTTAAACAAAAGCAGACTGAAATATTACAGATATTTTCTCATCTCTTAACACAGCCTCAGTGTAATTATATATGTAGTCTCTAGTGAAATATATGGGACTGGTCATATGAAATATGTTGGGACCAGTCTTGTTCAACATCTTTGTCGCTGACATGGACAGTGGGATTGAGTGCGCCCTCAGCAGGTTTGCCGATGGCACCAAGCTGTGTGGTTCGGATGATACGCTGGAGGGAAGGAATGCCATCCAGAGGGACCTTGACATGCTTGTGAGGTGAGCTGATGCCAACCTGATGAAGTTCAACTGTGCCAAGTGCAAGGGCCTACACCTGGGTCGGAGCAATCCCAGGCACAGCTCCAGGTTGGGCAGAGAAGAGATTGAGAGCAGCCCTGCGGAAAAGAACTTGGGGGTGTTGATTGATGAGAAAATGAACATGAGCCAGCTTCAGTGTGCGCTTGCAGCCCAGAAAGCCAACCGTATCCTGGGCTGCATCCAAAGGAGCGTGACCAGCAGGTGGAGGGAGGTGATCCTGCCCCTCTACTCTGCTCTCGTGAGACCTCACTTGGAGTACTGTGTGCAGTTCTGGTGTTCTCAGCATAAAAAGGACATGGAACTGTTGGAACAAGTCCAGAGGAGGCCACGAGGATGATCAGGGACTGGAGCACCTCCTTCATGAAGACAGGCTGAGGAAGTTGGGGCTGTTCAGCCTGGAGAAGAGAAGGCTGCGTGGAGACCTCATAGCAGCCTTCCAGTATCTAAAGGGGAGGCTATAGGGATGCTGGGGAGGGATTCTTCATGAGGGACTGTAGTGATAGGACAAGGGGTAACGGGTTCAAACTTAAACAGGGGAACTTTAGATTGGATATGAGGAACAAGTTCTTTACTGTGAGGGTGGTGAGGCACCGGAATGGGTTGCCCAGGGAAGTTGTGAATGCTCCATCGCTGGCGGTGTTCAAGGCCAGGCTGGACAGAGCCTTGGGTGGCATGGTTTAGTGGGAGGTATCCCTGCCCATGGCAGGGGGGTTTGAACTGGATGATCTTAAGGTCCTTTTCCAACCCTAACTATTCTATGATTCTGTATACTGACAGTGTCCCTCATGGGTATGTGTATGGGAAATATAATTCCTGATACATTTAAGTTGTGTTTGTTCCAATCTCAGTATTATTTCTCCCTCTAAAAACAACTGCTACTTATGTCAGATGTGCATTTTTTTCCCCAAATAGTGAAAAAAAGAGATTTCCAAAGCAAACCACTAAGGAGCCCCAAATCCTGTCTAACTAGCACCCTCTAGTGTAAGCATGATACTGATGCAGAAAAGATTTCATGTTCCTGGGTGGATTTATTTTTTTTTTTAAGAGGAATAACACGGAAAGTAAAGAAAAAAATGTCATGAACTCATGCAAAACCCATTTCATACACTTAGCTCTTTTCTTTCCAAAGCATATAGGCTATGCTTGGAGCACCTACTTTAGTTTTAAAAACTTTAAGGTAATATTGTAGGTAACATTCTTATGCATTATTTATGATTTATTTTACCTGTGTTCTATAGTTTCATTTTACCATTTAAAATCTGAGAAGATGGTAAGAATGAGGTCAGAAAATCATCACCGCTTGAAGCTTACAGCGTAATGAGTCTTCCAGGAACTGCAAGTTCTAAAGGAACTTTAGAATTAGCTGGTAGAATACGTCTTCGGTGAAGGATGTTTTTTTCAACAATCTCCTTATTTTTCCATCGTCCAGAAAATGATTTCAAGGATATAAAATGTGCTACAATTTGGCTGGTGAAATTGCTGATGTGATGATGCGATTAATCCGTGTGCACTGTGCTGCAGAGTTGCCAGTCTCAGGTACTGTAAATTAACATCATGGCCTAAATGAACATAATGACATTGAAGTTCTCTCAGGCCCTTTGCTCCCGTGCAGAATTCTTCTGTCAGCAAATGGCACAGCTGCACCGTATGGATAAGAAAGAACAGGGGGTATTTTATAACTGAAACACAAAAGCAGGAAGTCTCATTCCCCATCTTTTGTGTAAATCAGTCAGGAGGGGTCCTGAGAAACTTTCTGTGATTTAGTGACACAAATGCAATATTATACTAGGAAAACTATGAACTCAGTAAATCTTTTCAGCGTGTATGACAGGCAAATGTTTCTTAACTCCCACAACCTTGTAAAAATGCAGAGTTCAACCACCCAGAAACTGAGTCCACTTGACAACTATCTCTTGTTAATGAAAGATGAGTTTTGTCTCATTCCTTGTTTCAGGATTTTTCCATTTTAACATATTTTCTCTTCTTTTGTTATCCTCCCTTTTTTTTTTTCATTCTTTCTCCCCATTGTGTGCTTTGATTTCTGATTCCCTCAGTCAGTCCTCATATGAGGTGGTGCGTTTCAGTTCTGGCAAAAGCTGACACTAATGCATACATGTCATCAGACACCAATTTAGTGTAAAATATAAACGACAGTGTGCTTTTCCAACCTTTAATATAAATGGTGCCTTCATCGAGCCAGCATTTTCTTGAGAGCCTCCCTTATTTGACAACTGAAAAGCGAGGGAACAAATAAGATTCACACTACTTGAAACTCAGTCTGTACTTTCTGAAAATACAGCATATTTCCCCCAGCAACTGTCCAGTTTAAAGGATTTTCCCCCCAACTACACTTACCAAAGTAGTGTAATAAATGAAGCCTTCTGGTGCAGTAAAGCACAGTCCCAGCTGAAAGTCAGGCTTGTAGTGGCTACGTTCTTTAAGTCTGGTTTAGCTGATCATCTATTTCTTAGTGGGGCTCTTAGAAGAGAGATGTGCTCTGAGCAATGCTAGTTTAAATCCACATCACACATTGAATTACTTAGGAAACCTGTCTTATTCCTGACATAAATATATTCCTTTACTGGATAATGTCAGCCTATGTTGCCTCTGTGATTAGCATTGGAGCACGCAAAAGCAGATAATCAGCTTTGGTTTGCCACAGAGATCCTAAATGCTGTCCATCAAAATGTTCCTGATTATGTAGCATTTGCAATAGAAAATACAGATTAATCTAAACTGCTGTGCTTTGCCATAAGACAGACCAGCCCTTCTATTCATTGCCTTTTCACAGGCCAAGTCTCTGGCATGCGGTGATATTCAGGACAATCCAAGGGCACAGTCTGGTCTTCATGTTAGAATCAATGAGGAAAGGATGGATATTATGTTCTTACCGCTCTTCTTTAATACAGGATTCCCTTATACAGGGGTCCTGGTGTAGGGCTTGTGAAGAAGGGAGTTTCTTACAGCCCAGCTTCATCTTAGGCATCAAGACACAGAGTCAGATCGGTATCATACATCCTCCAGGATTCACTGGAGGCAAAAAGATGGTGGACGATGGGAAAAGGATATCTGTGCTGGTGGCACAGCCTCAAGAAGCTCTCTTTGCCTCTTCCCCAGGGTTAAAGCCTTTGTCTGAAGTCACTAGGAAGAATTAATGCTAATGAAACTATAAACCAGAAATAATGATGCACAACATTGTGTCCTAGCCTATACATTTGCTTCTCTTCTCTATGGCATCCTACGCAATCATAGTACCAATGTTGAAATGAGTATCAGAATCACGACAGGAAGTGATTAGCAGAAGAGTGTATTTTCTGAGTGTATTACTGAGATTTTTCTGTGAATCAAAGGAAGCATCTTGCTCATCTTTCCTCTGGAATCAGAATAATGAACTCCATTTCTCATTAGAAAGAACGTTTTCAGAAATATTATCTGGGGATTCCAGAATGGGTCTATACAATGGAACGCACCAAAATCTGCATTTTCACCTACAGTGTTTTACATTCGTGATTGTATTGGTATTGTAAGGAAGCCAGAGCTACAAAACCTTTGGCTAGTCCTTTCCTTGTCAAATTGCTCCATTCTCATTACAGTGCTAATGCAAACTTCTACAACCTTCTGAAAATTAAAATACACCCCTGAAAACAGTCAATATGCTTTAAAAACTGTTAAAGGAAAACGTGGGGAAGCAAAAGTGTTTTTCTTGCCATGTTAAAAGACAAGCAACTGCATTCTGTGCCCATGCTCTCGATTCCCATGAAAACTGCAAGCAAGCAAAACCCATTCCCCAAGTACTCTGTATTGTGTTATTTATTGTTCCAGAAGGGAATACTTTTCATTATCTTATCCCTGGCAAAATGCAATGTTAAACCACATTACATGGGGTAAGGAGACAGTGAAGGGGGCAATTCATAATGTTTGAATGCAGAAGGCTGGCATAACATATAATGCTGTTCCGCAGGGAGCCGGCCCATTGTTCTGCTGGTTTCAACATGGCATTCCTTTCTTAGCCCCTCTTTTTCCTTATGCCTTCACATGGTGAAGCATTAGCTGATTTTGTATCTTTTTTATTTTTTATTGCATAAGTTGCAAATACTTTTCATTCAGAAGACCCCTCACTGGAAATTCCACTGCTACAGGCTGTATCCCCCACCATTATGCAGACAATGAATCTTGTAGCCATTTTATAGCACCATTCCTGAAAAGGACTGACTTTCTTTGGTTCTTTGGAACGTTGGTTGTCATCGCTCCCGAGCAACTGGGGGGTCAACCTGGCACTGATGCTCTACTTGTAAACGAGGTAAAAGCCTCTGGTTTCTGTTTATGAAGAGCTGTTGTGACAGGATGAGAGGTTATAATTTTAAACTAAAAGATGGGAGATACAGGCTGGACATGAGGAAGAAATCCTTTATGATGAGGGTGATAAGGCACTGGCACAGGCTGCCTGGAGAGGTGGTGGATGCCCCATCCCTGGAGACACTGAAGGCCAGTCTGGATGTGGTCCTGGACACCCTGATCTAGATGAAGATGTCCCTGCTCAGTGCAGAGGGGTTGCACCAGATGACTCTTGAAGGTCCCTTCCAACCCAAACCATGCCATGATTCCATGAACCCACAGCTTGTGCCCAGCTGAGGTGACGAGGAGGAAGGGAAGGCGCCGTGCCCGCTACGGCACGAGGCACCCCCTGCACGCAGCACAAAGGACCGCAAGCAGGGGTCGGAGCAGAGCCCGGCGGTGCGGTTCGCGAAGCCCCCAGAGCCGGGCAGGGGAAGCCCAGCCCGGACCAGCCCGGGGGCAGCGCCGCTCACGCCACCCGCGCTCTCCCTCACGGACCACGCAGTCTGCAGCGGAGGGGCGAGCTGATGCCTGATTGGCTGGCGCTCCTGTCAATCAAGGTGACCGAGCATGCGCAGTTGCGGCGGGCGCTGAAATTCAAACGCGGGGAGCGGTTGGGGTGGAGGTTGTGGTGCTTGCGGGCGGTTTCGGGGCGCGCGGTGGCAGCGGCGATGGATCCCTTCACTGAGGTGAGAGCGCGGCCGCAGCGGGGCCGCTGTCAGCGGGGCGGTATAGCTTCTCCCAGCCCCGGCTCCCGGGTGAGCTCGGTTAGCGCCCCTCATCCCCGCTTGTGTAATTCCCGGGGGGGGCGGGTTGCGGGCCTCGCTCCCTGCAGCCCCCTCGTCTTGCTGCTGCTCGTGGGGCGTCGGGTCTCCTCGAGGAGAGGAGAGACGGGGTTGTGCATGGAGGGCTTGCGAGGGAGAGGCCCTTTTCTGAACGGACACTTGACCGCGTTTCCTGCCACTTCGGTGTTTGCTTTTCATGTGTGTCTGGCAGATAAGATGCTGGGCTGAAACAAGGGACCCTGGAAGCTAATGGGAGTGGTATTGAGTCTCATTGTGCCTGCCACATTCTAAAGAAGTTTGCCCAAAGTGGGAGCTTCATCTGATTAAAAATGCGTCCTGTTAGACAGAATTGCCACTGGTCATGTTCTTTGGCAGTCGCAGTTCCCCTTTTGTTTAAAAAAGGAAACGAAGTTGACACTAGGGTGGATTTGTGTGTGTGTGCGTGTGCGTCTGGGTTATATAGAGGGGAAGTTGTAACAAAATGAGTGGAATTGACCAGTTTCTGTCTGTATAAAGGTTAGAGGTTTCTGAAAGGTGCTGTGGTGTACCCTGATTTGATATGTCACACATATGTGACACCTTGTGGAGCTGTCTTGTGACTTCTTTGAGAAATGTCGCAGAAATGATGGTTTTCGATCAGCAGCCTGCCTAGGGAAAAACCCAAACTGCTTTTAAAAATAACCCCAAATGAAGTAGCTTGGTGAAATACTCTCTCCTTCCCTTGAAAACAGCCTGTATATCAAGCTTTAAATAAATTGAGTGTCCAAAAAAGGTGACTGCACAGATGTGGCTTAAAAAGCTGAACATAAGGTATTGAACTGAACATATTAACTAAATACATTATACCAAGGCAGATTTACCCTACCCCCATGTAAAGGCTTGCCAAGTATAAACATCTAAAACCTCCTTCCTTAATTGGTAGTGGGTGACATGATCTAACTTGTCTTAAATAAACTTCAAGTCCGGATGACTGAATCAAATTCAAAGTGGTTTGGCGCGCTGGGAGATATTCCAGCCTCAGCACACCGTTCTTGTAGGTAACTGACTTGGAAAAGCAATGACCAACTGTGAGGCCACTCCTTAGAGTAAACTTCATTCAAATGTTAGCTAGCATTGCAGAGTGCTTAGAATGTTGCCTTATCGAGAGTGTTGGGTATGCTGTAGAGGACATTCCACTGCTATGTAAAAATCTAACTGATATTAGTGTATTGTAAGTGCTGATCATGTAAAGCAGTGTAATTCAAGCCTTAATTGGCCACAGCATGCTGTTAATTCTGTGTTTGCTCATCACTTTACAGTAACAAATTTTGCCCTGTTCTCACTGAATTTTAGATCAAATAAATCTTGTTTTAAGACTCAGTTGAATGCTTTACAATCAGACAATTCTGAAATAATGTTTCTTTTGATTGAGTTTACAAGCAAAAACTAATACCCTTCTCAATTTAACCAGATTATTAATACAGAATGCATAGAGGAGATGGTGCAGTGGATTCTTTTTTAGAATCATAATGTATGTACTATTTGTGGCTTTCAGTTTATAGCTGATTGTATAATTCACCTTTCTTGCACAAAAAGCTTTGTGACTCCAGAATGTTATAGATAGTCTAGGTTATTTTGTACTTGGAAGTACTTACTAACATTGATAGAGCAGAATATGGTTTCCTAGCATGGAGGATGGCCAAAGAGAAATAAGTGATGTAGTTGCTCGGGGGAAAATTTGCATATGTGAAGTTTGAAGTTAATTGTTGCTCCAAAGTCATGGCTAAATTTGCCCACTTTGCTGCATTCTCTTCATAAAGTAAGGTAGAACAAATTCTGGTAATCACATTGGGGCCTGAGTATCTTTTCTAGTGCTGCAAAACACGCTCTTTGAAACATACTTTTATAATATAAAGATTGTCCATCAACATTTGAAATGGGAAAGCCTCTTCTGATTTTTAGAAGGTGTTTTTGCAATATAAAATATGATCCTCTAACTTCCATTTGGTAGTTCTCAGTCTTGTAGATGTAAAGAAATAGATATGTCCTAATCGGATGACAGCCCGAGTTTCAGAACACTTGGAGGAGGTACTTGTAGCAAATACCCTGTTGATGAACCTGAAAAGTAAGTCTCAAGTTCTGGTGACTGGCTTACTCATCGTGTGTAATAGCAGAGTTTGAATTATGGCAGTTGCATGGAAAACTTGAGATACCAAAAGCCAATAGGAGCTGGTGTTCAACAACAGAGGCGTGCATTCTTGGGAAGTGACATCCTATTTGTAGCAACTGAAACTCCATTTTACTGGACTAACAAAACAGAAAGGAATGTGTGACTGCATTTGAATAGAACTGTATGAATAGTGTTGTGGGATATATACTCAGCTTTGCACAAGAAGAATGGTTAATGTATATAGCCTGTAAGATTTTATTTCAGTGAGGGTTACCTGCACTTTGTAGCTCTGTCTTTTGGGGGCTGAAACAAGGAAAGGGGACTTGCGGACACAGCTAGCAAGAAAATTGAATTCAAGGCACTCTTGGCATTTCATGCCTGCCATCAATCCCCTTTTCCCCCCTCTCCCCTTTTTTTTAGCTCTCTCCAAAATCCTCCTCTTCTATGGAAGGTCACAAAGAGCTGTTGAAATTGTAGGGCAACACAGGACAAATGGAATGTCAATGGAACATTGTTCAAGACTTCAGCCTTAGACAGTTAAAAATGTGAAATGTGGATTTAATTGCTGTGCAACAGGACAGATAATGGCTGGCACAGTTCTCAAAATAATTTACGTGCTACCAAACAAGTGCAGTTTATATTCTTCCCTTCAGAAAGACCATTGATTCACTCACACAATTTCTTGTCTCAAAATACATTAAAACCTAGATCAAAGGAGTAATTAATTATTCTTTAGATGTGATCAAACTAAGTGATAATGATTTGTGAATGCAGAATTTAAAACAAGCACCATCCTCCCCACCCAGCCACCCCAAACCAAACAAAGGCAAAAAAACCCCACAACACAATCTATTTCAAACTTGGTGCTGTAAGGAATCAGTTTCTACTAGTGTGGTATGTTTAGTAAACCTGCTATTTTGTATGGAATATGATCATAGCACTCATATCAAATAGGGAATGAAAGAGAATGTTGTTGGGTAGCTTAATTGGTATCATTTTATATGTTCTTCTGTACACAGACATATTATGATAAATAGCCTGTTTATTAAGAAAGCTAGTTATAGCTTTTAATGTTTCTATTAAAATTTAAGATTGAGGAAGAGAAATTCACCTCTTGATGTAGAAGGTATTAATGGCAACATTACCTTTTTTTACAGCCACAATTCTAATTTAATGACTTTTTTTATGACCACTTGGCAACCACTTGAATGTTGTTTATTTTGTTACAGGGTTAGTGTCAATCAGGTGACTTGACCATATACTTTAGCAATGTGTCAAAATAACCCACTAGCTAGACTTGACAGTTCAAGATTGACTACTTCAGGCTCTCTTTATTTAGTTTTGGGACTGCTTGTGTCACTTTAGCCTGGTTTCCTTTGAAAGCCAAGCTAATGTGAGACACTAATTGATTTGATGACTGGAGCTTTGGAACCTACTAGCTGGCTTCACCTCTTACTAAATGAGTAAGTATCCCAGACTTCACTGCTTCTTCAATTTTCATGGAAGTTTGTTGCTAGGTGGAAAGACCCAAACCCTTGCCTCTGTGAAGAAAATGCTGCAGCCTGTTGTCTGGTAGGCCAGTCTTCAGATAACTTGCAAACCTGTACTGACTGGTCAGATAGCAAGAAGGTAGCTTGGGATGTGCTGCAGTGTGAGCTACCTTTTATCTAACAGATACTTGCTGAAAACAGGAGACACTGTCGGTATTGCAATGGTGAAATCAAAGTATGAAGATCTGGGGTTATCACAGTGAAGAAAAGGGAGATAGACAGGAAAAAAAACATGTAGCTGGCAGTGTAGGAAACCTGTTTTGTTCTGCTTGCAGGTGGGGATAACCAGACAGAAAACCAGACTTTGAATGTTTCTATCATGTTGTGCTGCAGTAGATCAGTTAGCAACATCTAAGAACAGCATTTGTCTTAATGTAGCCTTAACTATAAATTTCTGGTCTTGTGGACCTTGATGTATGCTATATAAAATTCAAACATTTTTAATTTGGGCTATTACCAGTTAACACACCTATTGCAGTGTATAGTAGTAACACATGATTTATTGACTACTCAGAAACTCCTTGAAAGAACCCGTGCCAGGCGAGAGAACCTGCAGAAGAAAATGGCTGAGCGGCCCAAGATGGGAGCGAGACCCACAATGCAGACCAAGAGGGTCAGAGAGCCTTTGTTAGAAACTGGGAACCAGGTGCCTCTTTCTGCAGAAGAAGGTATTTTGCAACAAAGATTGTCTTTTTCGGCAAGTCCATCTCCTGCTTTTATAAGGGCAAGTGAAAACCCTTAGTGTTTGTCTTACATTGTGATGGATGAAGTTACTTGACTCCTAGGACTGAATATGGCTAACATTTAGCTTAATTTGAGAGCAGATGCTTTAAGTAATTAGTAAGCTATTAAAAAATGTATGTTGCCAAAGATAGTGCCTTGTGCTTGATAGTTTGGGAAGGGCAGGTTTCTTGGAGGCATGCCAGGTTACTTCTAAGTCATAACTTTATTTGCATTACAGTTTTGTATTGTCTAAAAAAATACTGAGGATTCTTTGCATAGTAATATGTTTGAATACTCTGACCTGTACAGTGAAACCTGGTACAAAGCCCTCACCATCAAAGAGGCTCTGCCCTGACAATGTGGAGACTCAAGCTTCCAGTTCAGAGAACATACAGACAATTTCTTCAAGTTCCACAAGCCAGCGTTCTCCTGAGATGACTTCAGAGTTGCACATAACTGCTTCTAACAGGGCTTCATTGCTTCAGCCTCTTGAGAAAGGAAAAACAAACACCGAATCAGAAACTCCTGCAGTTCCTGCAGCTCTTTCAGTCAAAACACGTATGCAGAGGTTGGCAGAACAGCGACGCTGCTGGGATAGCGAGGGTATGCTTCATTTACTAAGCAGCACTGGTGGTGTTCAGTGTTTCCACCGATGACTGGCCAGGTTGGACAGGGTCTTGGGTGACATGGTCTATTGTGAGGCGCCCATGGCAGGGGTGTTGGAAGTAGATGACTTTAAGGTCTTTCCAACCCTAACTATTCTGTGATTCTATGATTGTTTGCTAGCAGAAGATAATTTTGTGTGGGTGAATACTAATGTTTTCTTAAAGAATTCTTGTGCAGCACTGGGGAAAGGCCTAAAATAATGAAACCTGACTGCAGCTTAATTTTATACTTTTATTTCCCCCACCCTAGTGTGATGCCTTGCTCATCACAACAGTGGCATAAACCCAGTAAACTCCTTGGTTACAAATTTATTTGCTTTGTAATAAGATTTAACTTGATTAGTCTCAATGCCTTCAGAGCTAGTAGCTTGATTCTGTTAATGGTAAGAATATTTAACTGTTGATAAACTCAATATTTAGCAAAATGTAAAAGATGCAAATATATTTCATTATATTAGCAAAATAAATGTGTTTTCTTTTTTCCAGATCCCTCTGAATATGTTCCTGTGTCTCCCCTCCAGTCAAAGGAGCTGCCTGTTTCTCCACCTAAGCAGGCATCTAATGCCCTGGCAAGTGATACCCCTATTGGGAGAAGAGGCCGTTTAGCTAACCTTGCTGCTACAATTGGTTCCTGGGAAGATGACCTAAGTCATCCATCTGCAAAGCAAAACAATGCACAAGAACAGCCTGGCACTACTTGTTTATCCAAATTGTCCACTACAAGTGGAGCATCTGCTAGAATCAATAGTAGCAGTGTAAAGCAGGAAGCTGCATCCTGTTCTCAAAGGCTTGTTGAGGCTTCTATTAATAAACCAGCAAACTCAAAGATAGCGGTGAGTGTCTGATTTAGCTGCTGATTAAAAATCGATCTGAGTATCGGGGGGGGTGACACAAATATTAACTCACAACTGTTTAATCCGCAGTTAAAGATTTGGTGCGAGCCATCTGAGTCTATTTACAACTTTTGCTTTATTGCAATCCCACATGCCTGTTTTTAATAGCAGACCTGAAACAGCTTAGAATCCCTTTTATTGAGACCTGGTTGAACATAATATTTCTAAGTCTCGTAAAAGTTGATGTTGAAGTAATTGGTGGCTGTTGTTGACTGTCAGAAGGGAGCTTTTTGCAGAGATATTGGGTTTCACTTGGTAACTTCATATGGTTGATTGACTTAAATGTTATTGTTGTATGAAAATTGAATTAGAAGGCTGAAATTAGTAGTGCCAGATACCTATTGTTGAACTTACGCCATTTATGAAATAATGGTATCTGCAATGTGCACTCTTGTTTAGGGACATGTGGGAAGATACCTAAAGTAACTGGGAAAAGCACCTGGAGTCAAATGCTGAAACAATATGAAACACTGGATAGGAAAAATCTACAAAGATCTTCTAACACTTGTTCTCAGCTTTTTGTTGTTGATGGAATAGGTGTGCTATGTTATAGTATGCTGCGCAGAATGCTTTCATTTTCCTCTTGAAAGGAGGAGAATGTACAGTCTCATTTTAATGTTTTCCTTTTTCCCTCTTGTTAAGGATCCAAACAATTTAACACGATTCTCAAGAGTCGCTGTTCCCTGTTCTAAAGAGTCTGCAGTACAACAGCCGCTAACAGAGAATCCCTGCAGCCCTCGGAAAACTGAAAAGCATACACAAACAGCAAAATCAACTTTGCCTCAACCAGTTCAGTCCAAAGAAGAGCCAGTCAAAGGAACACATGTGCAACCTGAACCTAAGGGTAAACCCACAACACCAGGTAAGCTGTTTTTTCAGTTTCAGTAAATGTTTATTTACATTAGGCTTGTGTGCCCTCTTGAAAACTACATACTAATTAAGACTTTATGGTAACGTATCAGATAATGCCTATCTCCTTCAGTAACTTGACTGAAGTCCTGAAGAGTTCTGTGATTATTGTCATAAATCGTACAGTTTCCATATTTTGCAAGGATATTTTCTTGGACAGACTTTTAGTAACTCTTGACAGCAAAGTTTTTCTCTATGTGAAAATGTATCCTGCTAACATCAGTTAATTGAGACTATTTGTAGCTTCTTGCAAGTTGTTGGATTCTATGTGTTTCCAAACAATATAAGGTAAAAAGTCTGCATATTTTAGAAGAAATCAAAGCTAAATGTCACATAGATGCTTCAACTTTGTAATCTTTACAGTGGTAGCATTCATGTTGAAACAAGCGATCATCTCCAATTTTAAATTCAACTGCTTGTTGGATCAGAAATTTGGACTAACAGCTTGAATTCCTCGAAGGTGGCCAGTAGAGCAAGTGTGTGCTTCTATATATGCTGTCAGTAAAAGACAAAGTGAGGATGCAAAACAGTGTATCCACCTTATGTTCTAGAATGCTCATTTACCAGAAGGATGCAAGTGAGGCTGGCTGTATAGGAAGTGTTTGAAAAATCAAGCCAGTTTAAGTAACTGGTGGATCACGTGGACTTTAGCAAGAGAATGACATCTATTTGCTCTGATTTGCTGCTTTATTAACTTCAGTGCTCTGTTACTGTGGTGATTTGCACTTCAGGTTTAATTCATGTTGAAGAGCTGTAAAGGAGACAGATTAATTGCTTCATTGAGAAGCTTCAGCAGGATGCAGTGATTTCTTTGGTTTTGAGAGTCTCTTTCAAGGCAAAACAATTATTCTTGTAGGGGGATCAGGAATTAAACCCTTCCTGGAACGCTTTGGGGAGCGCTGTCAAGAGCGTAGTGCACAGAGTCCTGCTACGAATACTCCAGGGTGCAGAACACCCATTGTTACCCCAAATACTAGGACAATCCAGGAAAGGCTTCTTAAACAAAATGAAAATTCCTCTACTGCCAGTTTAGCACTTCAGCTTAAGCAGGTAATGACTTTGCTACGTCTATAGTTTGATTGTACTCTTGGGGAAGATGCTGTTCTGCACCTGCCTGAGGAACTTGAAATGTTTTGGCATCTTAAAGCTGTTAACTTTTCCCCCTGTTGCCCTTTATTTGCTTAGGAACGTGAACGAGAACTTGCATGTCTTCGTGGCCGGTTTGATAGGGGCAATCTGTGGGGTGCCAAGGAAAACGGAAGTCCGAAGAGAAAACTTCCAGAAGCTAAAATGGTAATGTGTGACTGCCATGTGTCAAAAGATGATAGTCTTTTGTTAAAGCAAATGAACTGCTTTAACATGTTCTGAACACTGGACAGATGTGCAACTGTAAATAAAAGATAAAGCTGTGCCAGACTGCTTGTCAAGTGGCTTGTATGATTATTAACAAAACAGGAGACATATTTTTTCCTCCTGCAGAATTATTAAAGGAGACAAGTGATACTGGTTTGAGCCAATTAGTTTATCCATGTTTTTTTGAAATGTGGGGTTTAGTATTCTATAACTTTAAAAGCAAAAGAAAGCTCCTCACAGGTGTTTAGTACCTCAGCTAAATTTCTTACATAAATAAATAGGATCCTTCTTGAGATTGGATCAGCAACCTTTTTTTCCTAGCAGGTATTAAAATGTGTTTCTTTCTGGCATTTTAGTCCCTTCAGCCATTACCTCCTATATGTACTGTTTTAATTTTTGCCAGGAAAACCAGTCTCGGGCTAGTCCAAAACGTTCTCCTTGTTCTGATGCCACCACTTTTGCATCAGCAGAAGACACACCAGCAAGTGATAGGCCAGCACAGTCTCCCAGCGTGGAGTCTTCAGGTAAGAATTGTTGCTGTTTGCTTGTGGCTAATGCTGGACTGAAGCACTGCCGTTGATGTTCGTGAGCAGATAAAGAGGCTGGTAGCACTAATATATATGTAACTGGACCTCTTATATAGTTACTGACCTGCCTTAATCTTTTTGTCTGATAATAATATTCTGCACTCTTATGCCACTTGAAAGATGGGCAGGAAAAACTGCCTTTCATTTTTTTACCTATTTTTCATACTTTCATGTATGTTAAGTGTAAGGAGAGCAAATGAAAATCGTCAGTTATAGATTTAATCTATGCTGTACCTCAGTATCCAAGTTTCCACAATAATCTAGTGGGAGGGAACTCTTCTCTTGTCAGTAGCCTTTTATGCTATTAATTCTTATTGTATGGAACATGAAAAGAATTCAGAGAGGCTTGTGATGTCCTTTCTGGTGCTTCCTGAGTGGAAAAGCCACCAGTTCTCTGAAAAAAGTCAACTTATTTAATACTTCTTTTAGACATTATGGACAAACAGGCTATCAAATGGGCTTCTAGGAAACCAGGATGATGTCCTGCTTTTGGCTTGAATTTGACTGTGGTGGTTTTTGTGTGGCGGGTTTTTTTGCTTGTTTGTCTTTTAAAATGTCCCTCTTTGCTCTGAGTGTACTCTGCTATGGTTTCAGCATTGCTTTTTGTGCTGTCAGCTTTCTGATTGTAAGATAAAAAGTTACACAGGTTGTAGAGGGTATGTATTCTAATGATTATTTTATTTTATAGCAAGCTAACTTAATCTAGTGGGCTTTTTGTCAGTTGTCACCTGTATTATCAAACTGCCAAAGAAAATCCAAACTCACAATAAAATTCAAAGGTTAGACATAATCTTCAGTGACATCTTCTTTATAAACTATTTAGATGCTTCTAAATGTGAAGATACTCAGAAACCCGGTCCTCTGAAGATTGATGAGCCAAAGAGCCCTGTAAAAGCAATGTCTGTCTCAAAACTTGAGCAGTGTGCTGAGAAACTGAAAGGTTTGTATTGAGTAGATGTATATTAATGCACTTAACTGTCTGTTGCCACTTGTCCAGCACAGTGTCAATATCCTTCAAGTCTGGACAATGAATTCACCATACATCTGCTGACACTTGTGTGTTTTGTAATGAGGTTTATATAAAATGAATCGGGAGTCTTCTTTCATCATAATCCTTCTCTTTTGACATTCAAATATTCAAGATATATTAAAATTATTGTATTAAAAAGTTTATTGGGAAAAGATAGACTGCTCTACTGTGGGACTTGCAGTTAAGTTTCATAGCTGTTTAAGCTAGAATCTTGAAACTTGTTTCACAAATGCATCTTTGTATTCTCTGTGTCAATTATGCAGTATATGTGATAACAGTGTATTAAAAAAAGGATGGAAGTATACTTTATATATATGACTATATTTTATGCCTGACTGTAAGTCTTTTTTTTAATCAAGCTTACTTGAAATTGAAAAATAGCTGCCTTATCCTTTAACATCTTTCTGCTCATTTAACGAGGATGAAGAGATTAGTCCTGATGCTACTAATACTTTCTAAATATCACCTTTTAGATAAAGTATATGAAATCGAAATGAGTGTGGATGATGAGATGAATAGCTCGAAAGTGATAAACGAGATTTTTGAAGTTCTTGAAGAAGATGGTCCAGACATAGAAAAGCTGAAGAAAGAAATGAGTATGAGCCTGGAAGGTGAAAGTGATGAGGATGAGCAGGAAGAGTCACTTAATATTTCGTCAATGTCTCTGTTAACCCCTTTAGTGGAATCTGTTGGTCCAGAGGTGAGAGTTCCTAAGAGATAGGTAAAGGCTTGTTTATTGCAGAGAAGTAGAACTTGCTTGTATCAACAATGTTTTGTTGTATCGCAATACATGGGTGAATAAAGAAGTTACAAAAGACATTTTGCTAATGAAAGCATAATAATGTAAAATTATCTTCTGAAAATAGCTAAGCATGTTGGAAGCTCTGCTAAACAAGTGGTTTAACTTCCAGTGGTATACATAACATTCAATGAACTGGTCACTGATGAAAATCTGAGGAGAAGAAACTGTTGCTGTACTAGTTAGGAAACGAAGAGTGAAATCTCCTCGAGTTCAATGACTTGTTGGTGCCTTTAAAATAAAAAAATTGCTCGCTCCATGTCCTAGAAAATACTTGTAAAATATGTGTGAAGTTTGGAGGCTGCTTAATACTATTTACTGTTTATATGCAAGACCTAGTAAATGTGCGAGAAAGCAGGTAATGGTTATTGTGTCCAGATATCTTTATAACCTTTTCTTCTCCCCAGGCCTTTGTTTCTCCTTCTAAGTCAACTGGTGAAGGCAGCAGTATCAGTGATGTAAGTCTGAAGTCTGACAAGTTCCAAAGGACTAGAGTCCCCAGGGCAGAATCTGGAGACAGCATTGGCTCTATATCAGACGATCGCAACCTTCCCTATAGGTAATAAATGTAAAACCCCACCCCTAATTCTGTAAGTGGGCAAATTTAAGACACTGGATTTTTTTAGCTCTTCTAATGAAGCATAATACTTAAACTACAAAAAAAGCTTTTTCTTCCAAAATTTCAGCCTTTATCAAAGATAGTCCACATATAGTCTTCATGTATGATGCTTAAGCTTTTAAAATGAGGAAATGTGTTTTAAAGCGGTTTAAGCAAGTTGAAAAACATCAATAAGTGATACATATGTGTGTATATTGGAAAAAGCAACCGAAAACATTGTTACAGCTGTGAAAGATTTAATGGGGTTTCCTCTTTTGAAAGCATTGATGCATACAGATCTCAAAGATTTAAAGAAACCGATCGTCCTTCAATAAAGCAAATCATTGTTCGCAAAGAAGATGTTGCTTCCAAGCTAGAAGTGAAACATAATGGCCCATCTGATCAAGTCAGGTATCAAAAAGAAAATGCAGGTATGCAATATAGTACTTAAAATCCTTTTTCTAATTTACTGTTTCCTTGCTTCATTTCCCTTGAGAATGTCCAGGACTTAAATACACTGCAGAATTAGGTTTTTTAGCATAAATATCCAGTGGTAGAGAAAGATACTGCATAAGCTGGACAGCTCAATGCGTCTCTTGAAAGGCTCAAGCTATAGAGTAAGTCTAGAGAGAACAAGCTGTCATTTTGAGAAGGGAATGGGGAACCTTTATCTTATTACTGCCTTTGAATTAGGCAGGATTCATAACTGCATAATTACAGTAGGCAATATTCTAATATTTAGTGGTGCCTCTTTCACCTACAACATTGAATTTCTGGTTAACTGCTGCTTCCCCTAGTGAAGGGCAGACTAGCCTGGATATGGAGCATACAAACATTGAAGTCAATCGCTCCCATTATTTAGATGATTTCTGAGGTCAAAAAAAATGGTGCTGCAATATTCTTTTACAGAAGTAACTGTAAACTGCAAGATCTTTGTAGCTTACTATCTAAGTAGTTTAATTTCTCCAAATCATAGCCCTCAAAATGCTAATCTCAAGACATTACCATGTGTGAATCTAAATCTTTCTCTTCTTGCTAATTATTTTAACTCCTGGTTTACTCTAGGAGCTCAATAATGAGATCAACATGCAGCAGACAGTGATTTATCAAGCCAGTCAAGCTCTGAACTGCTGTTTTGATGAGGAGCATGGGAAAGGGTCACAAGAAGAAGCAGAAGCAGAGAGACTTCTTCTCTTAGCAAGTAGGTTTTTAGACCCAAGTTCAATTCTTTGTCAGGAACACTTTGGGAAGAAGCAGGAACAAGACTGGCAGTGTGTTTATTATGCTACTTTGTAGCTGCATATTTATAGTTCTTCACCAGGAAAACAGGGTAATACCTGTTCTGTCTCGCTTCTATGGGCAAGAAGGTATTTTTGGCATGTTTCTTGCCTTTAATATTCCTACTATTCTTGAAGATCATTAGCATTTACATAGCATTTTACATGCTTATGGGGGGAAGAAAAGAATGTTCAGTACTACTTTTTCCTCTGTTACAACTATAATTAATTTCTCTCTGCAGCTGAGAAGAGAACTGCTTTATTGGAAGAACTGAATAGACTGAAGAGTGAGGGACCTCATAGTAAAAGAAATAAAACTGCTTCTATATCCACCGAATATGCTCCATCCAGGGGATCTGTTTCCATTTCAGAAATGCGTCTACCTCTGAAAGCAGACTTTGTATGTGGTACAGTTCAAAAGCCAGGTAAAACCAGCAACTGAAAACTTTACCCCTTTCCTCCCCCTTCCCCATCTTCCCTACGCATATTTCTGGTTCATACCCCTGGGTTGTATTTTTTTGTCTTCTGCATTGGTGCTTCTCATAGATCTGGGGGCAATCAAAATCTAGCATTTGCTCTTAATTGATCTGCTTTTTGGTTAAGTTTTCAGTATTTTCCATGGTGCTTTTAGTTTCATCCTGTTCTGGCTTGTGAGGTTCAAGAAACTTATCAAGACCTTCCCAGCCAGTCTTAAAGATCTTTATGGTCCTGTGTAGCCTGTTGGAGAAGAAGTACAGTTTTGTAACTTGGGTTGTACTCTCTTGCTGCCTTGAAATTTTATTGATGGGTGCAAATGTCGTGCCTAAATATCATTGCATAAATTCTGACAGACTCATTAAGCCTCTAATTTTTTTTCAGTCTTTCTGTTAACATCCCAAAGTACTTCATTTACAAAGGCTAGTCTTCCGTTATTCTGTCATTTTAAATATTACGTCATGAAAGTTGACTTTAAAGTTAAAATTTTTTAACTGTAAAGGTAAAATGTGAATTTATTTCTTCTTTTGTTCCAGAAGAATATCTGGCAATATCTCTCTGTAGGTCTAGACTTACCCTGGAATATAGTAAGCTTCTGTTATGTGGCTGTTTAAAGTATCTGCAAGCCCACAATAACCAGTGTTTTATATAATGGTACCAAATATGATTGTAGCTGGATGGTTTCCTACTTTTTGCCTCAGTAAAACTTGAGGACAAAATACATTGGACAAAATTGTGTTTCATACTGTTTGGAAAACTTTTAATCAATTAATATGTAGCCTTTCTTGTTTCCTTGATTAACTGTCCAATGAAATATGAAGCAGTTCTTTTTACATCTTCAAATAAAACCACAGCCATGAATATAAAAGTAAATATCTGACCTAATGTACAACCCCTTTTCCACTCCTAACATCTTAAACTTTCTTGTTGCATGAGATGCTTCATCTCAGTTACGGAAAAGCATCTCTGGTGACAGTAGTATAAGTTTAGTTTCCATCAGTAATTCTCAAAACCAAATTGTCTGAACAGACAACTATGAAATACTTGTTGCACTTTCAGAATCAAGTTTTGATGACATTTGCTATACATTGTGCACTAGAAGCTCTAATAATCACTTTTATATGTGATGTTTTCTCCAGAGAAGAGTACCAGTCAGCGCTTACTGGAGTCTTCAACAGTTGTTCTGAAAGCTGTGACTCAAAAGTGCTTGGGGTGGGGGGTGTGATGATTGTGTAATGTGGTATGATATTTGCTTTTACTGTTCAGCAGTTTGCTGCACAAACTCCAGATTATCTCCTGCCACTGTTGAGATGTGTTTTTCTCCCTTACGTGAGAAGTTAGGGAAGTGAGTTGCCTGAATTACCAGTTCCTTCGCAGGAGTGAAAAACGTAAGAACAGGCCGTAGCAATGCTGATGTATGGTTAAGCTGGCAGGCCTAGAGAATAACAACCAGAGTATAAGAAACTAAAATGAACTACTGCATCTGCCTGAAAGTTCTTCCTCTCCCCTTTCACACACTGGGTAACGTAGGTCTGGCCTGGGGTGCCAGGTAGTTGTGAATCCTGTGGAGACAGTAGTGGGTGCAAGTAAAAACTTGTTTTAAGAGTAAGTACGTAAGCAAATGTTGATTGTAACCAAGTGTTCAAGTGGAGGTGAAGCAGAGATGTTTGCAGTATTTGAGGGTTTTTTTTGTTTTTTTAGATACTTGGACATCTCTGGCTAACAAACCTATCTGATTTCTATTTACAGAAGCAGCAAATTACTACTATGTCATAATACTGAGGTCTGGAGCAGAAAACATGGTTGCAACACCATTAGCAAGTACTGCTAGCTCCCTGAATGGGGATGCACTTACTTTTACTACGACATTTACTATGTGAGTATACAGGAACTTTTTTCAAACCAGTTTCAACTCTGATGATTGAGCATGCATAAAACTGTATAAAAGCTTCATATAAGGATGTCATATTTTGCTAACAAATATGGTGACATCTTGTGGTATTGCTATTTCCCACCTGAAGAAATAGCTGGAATGCACTTCTCTCAAAAGAGCAATCTAGACTTATTCCACCATCCATCAGCTAAGTTATCTCTTGGTTTTTCTACTTTTGTTGTTTCCAGGGAACACGTGCAATGACAGATGGGTAATGTGTGTTTTTCCCTTTTTCAGCAGCTAACATTTTATATAGCTATTTGGTTTTGGTATCTTGGAAGAAAGTAGTACTCTTAAAACTTCAACTCTCATGTGTTAGCTAAAAGGTGATGTGAGTTCAAATAGCTGTTTTTTAGCAAAAGTCTTCTAAAATAAAGAAACAAGCTCCTTTTTTAAAATCCAGCCTAACTGGAATTTTCACTTAAATATATTTATTCAAAAGAAACCACCCAATCTCTGTTCATAGAAATGTGTGCCAGCACTGGATTGAAGGGTGTAAACTGAGAAATGGTCAATGCATTCTATCTGCCCCTTGTCCTTCCATCCCCTTTTGATCTTTGAGTTCTAGAAAAAATCTTGAAATAGTAATACACTCAAGTCTTAAAAACAGCAGTGCTGCTTGCACTGAAGTCTATTACTGTAGAAGTGAAACAAAGAAACCCTCTTGTGTAGAATGTTTGCTCCCTGTTTTAAGGAGTAGAAAGAGGGAAGAAATAAAGAGTATCTTTTAAAAGGACCACCTCTTTGCCTCAGTCTGTTCAAGTAATTTTTCCCTTCTTCTCCCTTTTAGGCATGATGTGTCAAATGACTTTGAAATAAATATAGAAGTTTACAGTTTGGTATGTATCAGCTCTTGCTAAGAAGATGCGTAAAGGAGAACGAGGTGGTATACTTTCTTAATATCTTCTTGCCATACAGGTACAGAGAAAAGAAGTTCCGGGCACTGATAAAAGGAAAAAGGCAAATAAATCTAAGGTAAATGAAACAACAAAATCAGCATGTTGTGTTTCCACAGCAGGTACACTTGGAAGGCTGCAGTGTCCAGGGAGAACTGACTAATGGTCTTAGACAATCTGTTGCTTCCCTTTACTCTTCTTGTTATTTATTGGAACATCTGCAATGACAGATGGATGATGGAGTCCTGCAGCTATTTGTAGATTGGACCTGCAGCACTTGCTTGAGCCTAAGATATATTGGAGGGGGAGGAGATGTCTTTCTAGTTCAGCAAAATTATATGCTTTGCAAACTTCTATTGGGTATGTGCTTCTGCTTGTGATTTAGTGCCTGTATTCTTCACTTTACTTAAACACCATCAGTCAATATGCCTTACCTTGCAGTTTGATTTGTCTTAAAGGTTCTGTTGATCAATTGCAACACATCTGTCTTTCTTCCCAGCCTTAAGGAAAGCCACTAGATTTTGGTGGGTTTTTTTAAGCAAACTTTTATGTCCAAGGAGTTATTAAAACTTTTCAGCTTGGACAGGGTGCACATTTCAAGTGTTTGTGCTTTATTAAGGGCTTTGTGACCCCAAACTAGCCAGTGGCTTCCTGCAGATGATGGCTTAATAAAACCAAGAAACTTCAGTGTCTTTTAGAACAGCTGCAATGAGTACTTAAATCCTGTCTCTGCAAACAGAGATAGGAATTTCTTTTAATCTTAACTTTCATTTGGCTCAGTGAAAGCATGCTTCCACCTATCCCCCAATAAAACCAGTTTGAAGTCCAGGGTTTCTTTCTCTCCTGTGCTGTAGTTTAGGGGAATCTTTACTTAAAACCTAATGGTTTTGTGTCACTATAGGTAAGCCGCTGATGCGGGGTTACAGGTTTGCTGATGGCGTATTGTATCTCCTTTTTGACAAGCTTTCTTAAACTTGTATTTCAGCTTCAAGATTAGATGAGCACATAATTCCAGTTCATATTATATACAGTCTCACATAAACTTTGATATTTTCACTTGGAACTACAGATGATGTACAACAGTAGCGCACTGAACATCTCTGTATTTCTAGTGTGAACTCTTACCTTTAATAAGCACCTAAGATTGTTTCTTCAAACGCATGCTGCCCATCCCAAGCTAATGTGTACTTAGATCTTTCTGCAGTAAATATTTCTTTGATATATAGCATTCCTTCCCCTGAAATGTTACATCTAATCAAAAAAACCCCAAGACCTGCTCATTACCACAACTAGTATCCATTCTAAACTTATTTAGATAAGCCTTCAGTAGTTTCTCTCTAATTTTTTACGCTAATGTGATAAATTCAGTAGAAACTGCATTTATCATCTTGTATTCTTTTGTAGGTTATTACTCCAAAGAGATTATTAACATCTATTACCTCTGTAAGTATGAATGTAATATTGTAACAAGATCTGGTTATGACCTTTTCCAAAGGCCATATTCTATGCTGAATAAGGCTGTGCCCATAGCAGGCTCTTTGTTTCTCTTGAAGCCCTGTAACTGTCCAACTTCCTGTGAAATTCTTCAGCCATCAGCTCAAGAAATAGGGAACATTACATTAAATATGTAATGCTGGAAACATGCAGTTGCTGCATACTTATTGTGACTTTCTTTCGAGATGTGTTCACTTTTTAAACTACCTCAGATGAGGGGTTTCTACCCTGCTTAGTCTCGTGTAGAGATGTGCAGAAATTACTTCCTCCACTGAGCTTTTATTTCTCTCTCTCTCCCTCTAGAAAAGCACACTTCTTACTCCAGGTAAGTATAAATCTAAACATCTTGTGTAGATTATTCATCTTGGTATTTGCTGTCTAAAGCAGTAAATCAGTAAGTAATACTTGCAACAGATGATAATTTGGGAGTAATAAATACAGAATTATGTCAGCTTGCCAACTCAGAAACTGGTGCTGTGTTTATATCCGAGTTGTCGTTCTGTTTAATGGAAGATCTCTTCGCAAAATCAAACTTAGTATCTTATATCAGATGCCTGTAGTTGACATGCTTTTCCTGTGAAGGTAAACCCACATGAATGTTAAGATTTTAAACCGGAGTCTGATGTCAACAAAGTAATACAGAAGAAACTTGAAAATGCAAACATTCTGAAGCATTGCTTGTGTGTTGTATTTTTAACATGTCTATGTATTTGTGACTCTTGGGGGAGAAGAGCAGCATTCCTGAGTGTTTTTTAACAATATAGAAATGCGTTATACACTTGTCTGACTACAATAAGAGATACTTGAGCTAGTTTAAGTACAAATTGCACCAATAAGGAGCTCATAAATTAACTCTGGAATGTTTGCCATGCTGCTGCAACTAGTCAGATTCCTGTGCCTGAGCTATAGTGTTTGTTTCTATTGGTATAAGTGCCTATATTCCTCTGCATACAAATTCTGGAAGACTGCAGCGTGTCCCATGAGAAGAGGTTAAGAGATTTCAAAGTCACATCGCCACCACAGGGCACAGGCACTTTGTAGTGTGACCTAGCATGCTGCCTGTCCCTCTGAAACCTCTTGAAATGCTTTGTCTTCTCCATTTGTGAATATTTCAAAGCTGCTTCCTGAAAGAAGGGATGCACTGAGGAGGAATGGTGTGCATCGAGCTCCTGCCTGAATGTGCTGCTGGGGCTTGCACTGCAAAGAGTGCTCCTCCTGGAGTGCTAAGCAGTACCAATAAAACATTTTTAAGCCTTGCAACATCCTGCTTGTGTGCACATTATGACTTGTGTTGTCACTTCTTTCCCCACAGCCATGGCCAGTCCAGGTGGCCCTAATGCTATACGCAGTACTAATTTCATCCTTGTTGGATCCCACAAGCTGTCATTGTCCTCTGTAGGAAATGCCAAATTTGCATTGGACAAGGTAATGGAAGTTACATCTGGATTAGTAGCCAATAATTGCATGTTATTGGAATAACAGCTATGAGTCTTGGTTCACTGTTTTCAGATGAAATTGCCATCCTAGAAACAAAACATAAGTTTATATAAATGTTGTTTATATATAAAATTTACGTATAGTTGTTCATATTTAATTTCATATGACTGAAATGTAATTTTGAGATACAAAGGAAAAATAATATATTATGCCAGAAGTTTTCTGTAGCTTCACGTAAGGTATAGTTATGCAAAGATAAAGAAGGCATTTAGTTACTGATTTTCCTTCACTGACAAGAAAAATTGTTGTATGCAGTTGGTATCTCCCTGTGTGGTCTTCACATTGTTCCTTGCTCTTAGTCTTGCAGTTACCCCTAAATAAGACATTGTATTTTAATGATAATGAAGTATTTGAAATTGACTGCATTTAATTGACTTAAAAATTGCCATTTGAATATATTTAGGAGTAAGAGTTTCCTTTCATATCCTAATTCAATTTGTAGAAGCAAATTATTTTAATTCGTGAGAGCTATTATTGAGTTTTATACCATTAGTTCCTTGTCTAAACAGAAAATGCTTATTGGCTTTTACCATCAGAAATTAAAAATACATACAATCTTATGTCCATTACAGTCTCTGGCCGTGTAATATCTTGTACCTGAAACCTATTTTAATAGGTGTTTACGCCAGCAGCTATCCTAAGCTAACTGGAATTCAGAAGCTATCACATCTTATGGTGGTACTAAAGCACAGCTTTATCCAAACAGCAGTATAAGAATAAACTTTTTTTTCCTTGGCTAGTTAAGTTTTATTGTGATGATAGTAGTATTGCAGTTACAGCATTTGAGGAGTGATGAGATAAAACAAATTGGTTGTGTTTGTGCATAAGATTAGAAACATCACAATAATCCCAATTTGATTTTTTACAAGCTTTGCTTTTTGTGGGTAGAAGCAGACTTTATTACTGGAACAGTTTGCAGAACTTACTGGTTGAATTGCACTGCTCTTTTTGACTGCATGAACTTCAGAAGTACCTGCTCTGTTCTTCAGCATAAATGTTGTTCTTAACCAGAACTGCATGTAGAATTCTCATTTTGTGTATGGCTTTGTTATTGGAAACCCTTTATTTTTGGAGTTATGGGAATTGCATTTTATGTTACATTTAGCAATGTGGGTTTAACTCTTTTGGTTTATTCATTAGGACAGGACACTGGACTGGACTAGGGAACTAGCACAAGCATGAGGGTCAAATGGTATTCCAGGGAAATCATCACCTGGTTAACTTTTCCAGGTGCAGACTTCAACAGTTATTAATGAATAAGAATTCCCTTTTTATGTCAAACAACTTGGTAAAATAATAATTAAAAAAGGTTATCATCTTTGTAAGGCTTCAGTTTGGACTTGGCCCATGGCTGTACCAAACAGCTTCTTTCTAACTTGCTCCATGCATTTCTAATATGGAGCAAACTGCTGCCACAGTGGGTATTTTGAGTTTCATTCCTCCCACTTCTATGCACAGGGTGGAAAGGACAAAAACATACTCACATATAACTGTCCTTTTTTTATTAAACCTTAACTCTACACTAATTGCATTGAGCATGTTTCTTTTTTCCCTAGATAAATTTTGAAGGGGTGGAAAAAGAACTGTTGGGCTATATGTTCCAGGACCAGGTTGCTATGATCCTTTAGTTTATAACTTTTAATAGGAAACTGCTTCCTAGTGCATGTTGCTAGTATCTGCCTGGCCTGGTTGCAGAATTTAAATGCTTACAGAGATTTACTAACCAACCATGAAATATTGGGAGCCTTTAAGACTTGCAGAATTCAACTCCCTGTCTCTTACAATAATAAGCATGCTGCTAGAACTCAATGTGATTCAGGCTACTTTGGGTTTTTCCTTACCTTGTGTCTGCCTAGATCACTGGGGGGGGGGGATTCATTGTTTCAAAACAAATCCATGTCTCTTACAGACTGCTAGTCAGGAAATTTGAGCCAACTTCTGAAGAACTGCACAGGGCATAAAATGAGCTACTCTGCTGGTACAAGACCAGGGAAAAATGATTGGTGGCCTAAATGTTGGTTTAACTCGTTGCAACTTTCTACCACCTCCACCCCACTTGCCTTTGAAAGGGATATGTTGCTAACTAGGATGTAATAATTTCTCATTACTTGTACAGGGGGGTATTTTGAGACCTGCTTTAGTAGCAGCGTTGCAGGCTCTGAATAGCTGATCCCATTCCATTTGTTGCACAGCCTTCTTGTTTTACTGTCCCACAGCTCGTCACTGGTGAACTCTTTAATCTACAAAGCAGATTCATCTGACCTGACCTAAATTAGAAAGGAATGCAAATCAATAAACTTGAGGTGGGGAACTGGACAAACTTGAGATCCTCATTCAGCAATCAATTTTACTGTGGTCTAGTAGGATACAACCCAATGTTCCCTGGTGTAGCATTCAGGGCTATAAATTAGCTTTGCTGATAAAAACCCAGGACTGGTGCAACTTGTTATGTGGAAACATTTTCCTGGTTTTGCTTCTCAAACGGTCATGTAAACTCCTACCTGGTGCTCACAAATGTGCTGTACTGCAGGGCCAAGTACATGAGCAAGCCATGCATGCTGTCTAGTGGAGTAGATCTAATGAATAATAATGATTTCCTCCCCTGCTTGTACACACGTGTGTCATGTCTGGGAGGATGCTGGAGTGTGCCTACGACACAAAGGTGATCAGTTTCTAACTGTAAGATCTATTGCATTGTTCACTGAGGCCTACAGATGTACACTTTTAGCTATTAGGGTTACTCTTGTTCATGTGAACTACTAGCAAAACTTAATTCCACTTGATCAACATGTGTGAAGGGATTGGGGAAGTCAATAGACAGGCTGTATTGCATGTTCCTCTTCAAAACTCTTCAATATCAAATAACCATTTAACCACCCTCTGGTACACTGGTTAAGCTGGTCTTCAACACCTTCAGTGCCAGTTGGGAACTGCTCTCATTACTTTTTCCCCTTACAGGTCTCATACAAATATTTCTATGAGTAGGCACTACTACCTCAGTATCTGCCAAAAATGCTTATGGCATCCAAGTACCAATCCTGTTTAAGCCCACTAAGATATTTTCCAAACAGCTTAATGTCAAACTGAGGCAGAAGCTTGCAGGATGTAGGCTGGTGCTGTGTTGTTTTAACCATGCTTGGAGTGCTTGTTTTTATAGATAGAAGCATGTTTGTGCACATGTCCTGAGCAAACTAATAAGCAAACAAATCTTGGAAAGCTTCTGAATAAACTTGAAACAAAAAGTGATTCTTACAGTCTTGCTTTAGACTGACCACTTCTTTCTGGCTAAAGATCCTAAGAACAAGACTGCTAACATCCTGGTGCAGGTGTCTTGCTTCAACTGGTAGAATTGAGAGATGTCCAAATTAAATGACTAATTGCTTTACTTTCTGCAGGTTCCCTTTTTGTCTCCTTTGGAAGGTCATATATATCTGAAGTTAAAATGCCAAGTGGACTCCTCTGTGGAAGAGAGAGGTTTTTTGGTAAGACACTTACTTCAAGTTGCTTCCATGGAAATTACAGGTCCTATAAAATGCAGTTACTTCTTTAACTTCACACACATATTTGTAGTGGTTGTAAAGCTTAAAACTAGCTCATTTTTTCCCCTGCCCCTCTCTGAACCAGACCTCAAACCTTTCCTAATTTATCTTCTAAACATGCCTGAATTAAAGCTACGTTTTTCTCATTCCTCTGAACACTGTTCATTTATTATTATGAACTTCAGTTAACCGTCTCTTGCTATAACCTGTGATGTGAGATGAGGTCTGAACTTCTCTGCCGGAAGTAAAACCAAATTCTCCCTAGAAAAGTTACACACACGCATGCACACACACACCGCCCGTGTGCACAACCTTTGGAAGCAAGAGTATTTTTTGGAGAAACATCTTGAGCAGTTCTCTGTAAAACTGGAGTTGCAAAGTGCAGGTGATACTTGGGCCTAATAGATGGAGCTGTTGAGATCATGTCCAGGAGATGGCAGTAAATGTGCTGTGAAAATACTGCAGCAAAACGTTAACACTCCTATTTTGGTGGGTTTAGAATTTCTTTAGACTCTTTTCAAGCAGTTCTTTCTGTCTCCTTGCTCTTTATTGAAGTTGAACAGATTTCATTAGATGAAAACATTTCATGTGCTTATGGTATTTGCTATCCCATGTTTTTGTGTACTATTTAACAAAGTCCTTGTTTACTATACAATATATAAAACCTGACGAATGTTGCACATACACGTTCAGTTTTTTTCAGAGTAAGGGTTTGGAAACTCCCTACACAATAAATATTAGAATCTGAATTGTGAAGAGTGAAAAACACAACACATTGATCGGGGGCGGAATTCTGTACGTGTTCAAGAGGGATCAGGAATAGAAGTCATATACTAAACTTTCTGTTTCAGTACTAAAGAAACGGGGCTTGAAATTGGCATAATCCTACATCCAGTAAAATGATTACCAACACAAGCATTTAGAAAGCAATTTCAAATTTCTTTTAAACTGATTGGACTGCTGATTGTCGTGTTGAATAGCTAAACATTTTGTAATTCTGAATAGTAAGTCAAAGGTGACTTGGGTATTTAAGTGGTCAGGGTTGAAAGGGACTTTAAAGCTCATCCAGTCCCAACCTCCTGCCACGGGCAGGGACATCTTGCACTCTAGAGCAGCTTGCTCCAAGCCCCTGTGTCCAACCTGGCCTTGAACGCTGCCAGGGATGGGGCAGCCACAGCTGGGCTGTGTGTTAGCACCCTATGCCAGCACCTCAGCACCCTCACAGGGAAGAGCTTCTTCCTAATGTCTAATCCCAATTTCCCCTCTGTCAGTTTAAAGCCATTCCTCTTGTCCTGTCCCTACAGGCCCTTGTAAAAGTCCCTCTCCAGCTTTTTTTGTAGGCCCCTTTAGGTACTGGAAGACTTACCATAACAAATTGTGTTATACTAATGGTTTCTGCATGGTTCATCCTGTATCTGCTGTAAGTAACCCTCCATCATCTTAAAATAACAGAATGAACCACTGTCGACATGAAAATCTGATGAAAATCTGGTGTTTTGAAAGGGCAGCAATAGTTGCATCTTGAGCAAAAGTCTGCAAACGAGAATGAATAGTGTAAGCTTCTTTTCTATGCTATCTGGAAAATAAATATACTGTACTAACAGAAGTCTCTCCCAATGTATATAGTTTTTCCTTCACTTATGTTTCCTCCTCTGAAGGGCTGTACTTGCAGAACTACCTGGTAGAAAAAATACTTGAGTACAGTCGAGGTATAGTGGTACCTCATTGATTTTAATTGTTTGGGTTTTTTTTAAGACTATGTTTGAAGATGTTAGTGGATTTGGAGCATGGCATAGGCGGTGGTGTGTGCTGTCTGGAAACTGTATATCTTACTGGACATACCCAGATGATGAAAGACGAAAGGTAATGCTGTTTTCTAAAGCTCAAGTCCCAAGTTCTTTAGTACCCTACACAATTAGCTGGTCCTTTTTAATGGCAGCTTAGGCTTAAAACGAAGTATACACAAAGTGTGAGATTCAAGCTTATGATGTGTCCTTGGGGCATGGAGGGACCTTCATAAATCTGACCTCAGCCAGGGCAAACTTAGAAAATTACTGCTTTATCTAGTGACAAAAAGGAAAAGTGGAGGAAGATCCATATTTAATTTCCTCCTTAGTCTGAAGGCTTTCCACTGTGCTTGTTAAATGACTAATTGAAATTGATCAGACTTTTACAGCTTCATAAACAGAATGTATCTAGTTGCCTTAAGTTTTAGACAAAATAATGACTCTAACACTATGGTAAAGAACTAGAGTGGGCTATCTTTCTGTATTGTAGAAGCATAGCTGTAATTATGGGCTATCTTATCTGCAGTCTTTTTTTTTTGCAGCTCCACATTATAGCTGAAACTGGTACTTTTTAAGTGGTTCTCATGGAAACCTAAGTTATTGCCTGGCTAATAAGGCAAATCAGAGGTTCATCTGTCATGAGGTGAACCTTGTCTCCTTAGCCTGTTCTTACAGTGTGTGCTGAAATATTTCCAGGTCCTTTCACAAACTGATTTCAAGAGGGCTTTTCTGACTCACTTAAGTAATATACCACTAAACGCTTGTTTGTTGGCAAAACTTTCCCAAACTCTGTTGCAAACTCTGGTCCTTTTGGGTCTTCTATGCCAATCGAGATATCAGAAATATCAGTAGTGGGCAATGATTGCTTTAAGTTGTGAAATGTTTTTGTTAATAAATTTCCCATGGCTGCATGTATACATATATATATATCAGCAACCTATTTCATAATGCTCCTTGAAATGGAGCTGTCCTTTTCTGTGTAACTTAGGTATTCTATTTATCTATGGAATAATTTTGGGAACATGCCGAATAAATAGCAAGCTTTTCTCCAAGCCAAGAGCAGCTTATGATTCCCTGATGAGGTATTCTGTAGGTGTAAAGAATCGGAGCCAAGGTCTGTAACTAACTTTAGGCATACAGCTGAGCCTCTGTCTATAGTCAACAGAAAGAGAACTGCCTTGATATTGTAATCAATGCTAGACCCATCCAAAGAGGATGTCCAGAGGGAGCTAAAACAGCAAGACTTGGCACTTCAGGTGCCTTCCATATTGCATATTTGAAGATGAATCCATGTGCTTACAGGCTTTGACAAGAATGATGCAAGCATCTCTAAAGTGCTTGTTTTCTGTAGGCTTTGACAAGGTTTATTCTATCAGTTTGGATTTTATTATGAAATTGTCTTGAATTGGAGAGTTAGAGCTTTTTAAAGGAATAAAGAAAAGGGCAGATATATCTTTCTAGAGCCTTTGGTAAGGGATGGATTTGTTAGCTGTATGGTACGTGGCTGAGCAGGGAGTGTTCCATTGTCAATTATCTTGCTTCTGCTATGGCTGTTAAACACCAATAAGGGAATAATCCCTCTTTTTGTATGGAGTCATTGATTTGGGGGGTGTCACTTAATGTGGCAAAACCTGTTCAAAGCATGTATTAGTCAGAATTACTCTTGACTGCAGAATTCTTGACTGACGAACTTCACTTTCAGCATCCTTTGGGCCGGATAAACTTGGCTAACTGCACAAATCATCAGATTGAACCTGCCAACAGGGAGTTCTGTGCCCGTCCCAACACTTTCGAACTAATAACTGTCCGACCTCAGAGGGAAGATGACAGAGAGACTCTTGTCAGCCAATGCAGAGACACCCTCTGTGTCACAAAGTGAGTAGATAAATGCTATTTAGCAGTCCATGGATGATCATCTTGACATTTTTTGGAAGAACTACGTAGAGGCAGGGAAAGACATACCTAATCCTTTGGGTTCTTTGCCTTTTAGGAACTGGCTGTCTGCTGATACTAAAGAAGAGCGTAATCTTTGGATGCAAAAGCTAAACCAAGTCCTTGTTGACCTTCGCATGTGGCAGCCTGATGCCTGCTATAAACCAATTGGAAAGCTTTAAACTCTGGAAGGAAAATGCAAAGAAAATATGTATACAAAACCTGCATGAACTACACAAAAAAAAGGAACTTAGATGGAAATGTGGGATGTCTTCTGGGTCACTTACGCTTTAAATTTCAGAGTATTTAACATTATACAGGAGTATATTATGCAGTATTTTTATTTCACTTTTAAGAATTCTAAAGCTTTTTTTTACTTCCTAGCTTTTGAGTATGATGGAAGCAATTAGCTGTTTGCTAAACATGCTAAATAACTCCCTTTTTTTGGAAATCTTTTTTAGCCAAGTACACGCTTTTCTTTAAACAACTAAATTATTGCAGGAAATTGCACTTCAGGGGAGGAAGGAGGGCAAGGTAGTGAAAAAACAAACTTCCTACATAACTGTGCACCCTGAAAGAAACAATAGCTCAGAGTTTCCTAACAAGGATGATGCTGAAAAACATTTACAATTGGAGGGTTTGTCAGGTTGGTTTTGTAATGATCAGGCATAGATGTTATATTCTACAACATGCATTATAGGTATTTCTTGCTTGCACAGTGTCCTTGCAGCCAGAACAAAACACATGCACAATATATTCATACTTCTTTTGCCATTTCTCATACCAGCTGGTATGGATACGTGCATGGCATGTATACTATGTGGTTTACAGGTGTGGAATTATGTACGCATTATATTGCACTTTGATAGAGATGAAAGGTCTTGATTATTTTTTGTTAGGACTGCTATATTAAAAAAAGAGAGAAAAATAATATTAGGGTTGTGTATGTCAGTATTCCCTGGGACTTATGGTTTGTACAAGTTAGAATTCTCCATTTTAGAACCAGGAGTAGGTTGTAAAAGTGCTTTCTCTTAATATAAGGCACTACAAAGCTGCTATGTACCAACTAATGCTCTGCTGGCTGGAAGTATGGCTCTTCTCCCCCTCCATAGACAGGTCCATAAATGCAAGTAACAGCAGTACTTCAGAGCCATCCATAAAATAACAAAACTTCTCAGTTAAAACTTACAATTTTCACAGGTTTTCACTGGGCTTGGTGAAATACCAGCTCATTAATTGCAAATGCAATAGTGGAATACTTATAATTGCTATTGCTGTCATGTATTCACACTCGAAACACTAAATTCTGTTAGCTTATACTGTTTTCATCCTTCCACTTATGTCATTTCTTTTACGTGTAGGTTTTTTTTTTTTCTGATGTCTTTAAATATTTCCAACCTATGTATTGAGATTTATTTTATTCATTTAAAATAAAGAAGACACTTTCTCCTTGGTTCATTGTGTCTTCTGTGCATTTGAGATACCAGTTTGTAGGCTGAAGAAGAAAAGCTGGGCTCCAAACAATGTTTAAGAAAGGATTCTTCCATTCAGAATGTGAAACTCAAAATACTGCTTGACTGGGGAAGGAAATGTGATGCCTTGGGAGTAGCAATACAACATGGACAGTGGATACAGGGTAGACTGTCCACTTACTTCCATGTGGAGGCTCCGTGAGAGACCATACTGCATGAATTCAAATTACTTCAGGTGCTGATAGATGCTCAGTACCTCAAAAATAGTTCCTAAGGTGTGATTTCAAACCAAGCTTTCAGTCTGGGAAAAGAGTTTATGAGCAGAATGGCATGAAAACAACCCTTGTCTTTGCAGTGCGTTGGAACCAGCCAGTGACATAATCCCTCACCTATTCGCCTGCTCTAACTGAAAGGCCCTTCTACAAATGTGTACTGCACCAGTGTTTGAATTTCATGAAACATTGTTTGACTTCAACCAGTCTAAGCACCAGGAGCCATTTAAAACTAATGGCATAGACCAGGATTCATAGCTTGATATTGCTTTTTATAATAGTAAGCTTTTTTGGAAGCATTTCTTTAAATATAGAAGTTATATTTTTAGAGTGGTACTGGGATGTGATTGATGGCTGTGGTGCAAAGTTCAGCTGGTCTTTGCAGCTGAATTCTATTTTCTTTGAAATAAAATCATAGACTCGCACAGCACAGATGTTTCAAAATCAGTTTCTAATTTCTTTTAAACTGATTGGAGTCCTGACTGTCCTGTAGAATAGCTGAACATTTTGTAATCCTGAATAGTAAGTTAAAGGTGACTTAAAATACCTAAGTGATCCGAGTTGGAAGGCACCTCAAAACTCATCCAGCTCTACCCCTTGCCATGGGCAGGGACACCTTCCACTAGGGCAGCTTGCTCCAAGCCCCTGTGTCCAACCTGGCCTTGAACACTGCAGGGATGGGGCAGCCACAGCTTCTCTGGGCACCCTGGGCCAGCACCTCAGCACCCTCACAGGGAAGAGCTTCTGCCTAAGAGCTCATCTCAATCTCCCTTCTGGCAGGTTAAAGCCATTCCTCTTGTTATGTCCCTACAGGCCCTTGTACAATGTCCCTCTCCAGGTTTCTTGTAGGCCCCTTCAGGCACTAGAGAGATGTAGTGGTTGTAAAAGCTGATGGCTTAATATGCCCAAGATTTGTCTTTATTTGTGCATAGTTACTGCGTTAGTAAGTCAGGCTCCTGCAGAGCTTGCCTCCAAGGTGTGAGGACATGCAGTGTTCTGTGTTCCTTTGGCTGGTGGCAAGCCTGTTGTTTCATGATGTCCCTAAGACACCCTTTGCCAAGCACAGAGCAATTACACTGGGCAGATCCAAGAGCTTTACTTTGGGTTTCAGGTAATCTTTGAGAAGATGCTGTTCTAATTTTACAAGAAAGCTTTTTTTTTTCCCCCCATTGTTCACAAATTCAAGATGTTCACTAATAAGTCTATAAATGGAAAATGCTTTGCTCTGGGCAATGAAGCTTATTTTAGCTAAGGAAATTTCAGTCTTACTAGCTTGTAAAACTCCTAATTGGTGTTATTAAATCCCAACCTCAAATGAAACACAATAATTTGCAATGAGATTGCTTGGAAATTGGGCTTCTAAACACATACTGTTCCCTTCCCCCTTTTAATTGCTATGCTTCAGTATTTTGGTGTCGAGGCAATTATCTGATTCTCTAGTTGTCTGTGCTGTACTTGGTCTACAGTAAAACCATGTGGATGCACTTGTTCCTTCTACCCTCTTGTTTTTAATGGAAGATAGGAAGCCTGAACAGGTAATAAAAAATACTTAGAGGAGCTCTACCTGGCCAGTGTGCTGCAAATGTTCTGCTGTTTGGTGGAGAGACTTTGTATGGAAAGCAGGTAGGTTTCCTTTTCCTTCTAATGCTAACTAGCCTTCTTCAGGCATGCCTCTGCGGAACTGGAACAGTTTCTTGGGAGAGTGGGTGTTCTGATAACATTTAAACGCCTTCAGTGAATTTTGGGCCTTATTAGTAAGTATCATTCAATTAAGGAATATAATCCCTATTGGTTTCCTAAAGTAAGTGACATGAATATTTACTTAAATGTTAGCAGCTGTCCCAGAGGAATTTCTATCTTCAAAGCTGCGGTGTTGACTGTGCTGCTGTTCTGTGTTGTCCAATCCCTTCATCACCACCAAGGCTGCGAGCAGGGGAGAGCTGCCTCTCATTTTGTTGTGTTTGTTGATTTTGCTATTGGATAAGTTTGTAAAAAAAACCTACTAGTGGCTCCCAACCTTCCAGTCTGTGCATGAAGCCAAGCAGGTAAGTGCTGTCCAGTGTCTTCAGTGATTCCCTGGGTCATACCTGCAAGAGCTCCAGGACTGGGTATATCAGACTTGATAGGAAGAAAAAGAGCAAAGGTTTATTTAAGGTTGAAAAGGCAACCTGGTTTAAAGACACAAAGCGTTGTCAAGTTGCTGTCTTTTTAATGATGGGGGGGGAAGAGAACTTGTGCTCAGCCTGCACTAACGCTGCCAGGCAAATCCAAATTCCAGCACCTTGTTATTCCTGGCACATTTTAATAAGCAAACAGCACCAAAATAATGTAGTGACAGGACAATTCCATACAATTTAGAGCAGTATCATGAGTTTGGGGTTTTCCTCCCCACCCCTTTTTTGATCAGATTAACTGTTGTAACAGCACAAATGTCAAGCCTAGGAATAACATTCTGCAGGAGGGGAAAAAAGGAGGTAGGGTTAGAAGTTTGCTATGTATGGAATTAAAATCCCATATGGAATTGCAAACCAGTACAAGCGGTCTAGCTGGTAGGTATCCTATGACTTTTATTTTTGTGTAGCATAGCCTACTTGTGCAGGTGAGATACAGACTGAAAAGAATGCTGTTGTGTTATGTCCACTGCTACTGGCTCTGACAACTTGCCCTCTCCCTTTTTGCGTGTGTGTGTCTTCAATCATCTGGTTCCGTGGCATGCACTGGGAAGCATCGCCATAAATCACGTCAGAGCTCTGGCCATTTGAAGTCAGTGTCCACCTTGATCTTTGAATATAGCTTCGATCTCATCGTTGAATGGATTCTCCTTTCCAAGCACCTGAGGCCATTCCTGCAGTGCCTTCTGCCAGGTAATGCTTGTTCCGAGGGCTGCAGCAATCTGCAAACAGCATGCATACTGTCAACTTCTTGTGCCTCTACAATGCAGTTCTTTCGTGGCAGCATTTAGGAGACCCCACTGTAAAGACGACTGCCATGTACAGCAATGTGATGGAACATAACCTCTAATCAGAGAAGACGCGCCATTCCAGCTACTTGACCAGGAAATCCTTCTGAACTGCCAAAATAAGGTGAGGACCAAATATCTGCACCTCCTTGACCAGTTGTTTGGTCGATAGTCCTCAACTGCTTCCTGATGCCTATGATGTCTGGTCCATAAACATATATTCAAAGCCCTAGAGTCTGTTTTTATTGGGTTTTCTACTCCAAAGGATTTTGACAGTATTTTAAAGCATCACTTGAATATAAGGTGTAAAACTCTTGCAAGCCCAAAGGAATTAATGCTTCTAAATGCCTCAGATACTTCTAGCAAATATTATCCTGTAAAGAAACCACGGGTGCTGAGGAGAAAGGGGCCCAATTATATCTAGGTTCAAAACTTCCCAGCTCTGATGCTCTAAGTTGGCGCCTTCTGCTTGGTTGTCTTTTAGAGCTTTGTTTTGCCCTAGAAGTTATGCACCAATGAGAAATTGTATGTGCTGTATTGCCAGCGTGAAAAACGTCAGGGCACATAGCAGAAAGGGGAAGAGACAACAGCCTGATTCTACTTGAACCAGGTTTTCACACCCTACTAATGCATTTTTGTTTTAGCTTCTGACCCACAATTACATTTTGCTTATATGGTAACTTTATTTTCAACCCTAAAATTCACTCTGACATTGACTGTAATTATGAGGCTTAAATAGGGCTAGCAAAGCCTGCCTGCGTTTTAAGGGTGGAGGTGGGTTTATGGAATCAAACTGAACCCTGTTGTTTAGAGTTTGGGAGCGGACTGGAGCCTTTGGGGAATTTTTAAATGCTTCTTTATAAGTCCTGTGCTTGGAGAGAAACTGTAAGGATGGGCTGGGGGACAATCACTTTGCGCTGTTCAGAGCTCATGTACACGTGTGGGGTGGAAGCTCTGGTTACCTGGGGTCTCGGTAAGCTCCTGGAGGAATAGGGATAGATGAGGTTGTGCAATAGGGTGTTTTCCCCTGATTATGGTTATTCTAGGACACCCTATGGCTGCCAGAGGGCTGAGACCCATCTCTGTCAGAGGGGTCCATTCTGGCATGGTAGTCTCCAAACCTCTTTCACGAGTCCTTAAGCCTCCATACGTTTTGTAGCAGGGTGGGTTGGATGTTTTGCTTGTTTATAAATCCTGCTGTCTGTGCACAGTTCAGCCTCTGCAAAGGCATCACTGGGGCTGTGTTCTACAATGGTTCACAGTCCTGGTGACTGCACTTGAAGGCTTAGACTGCCCTAAATTTTGTCAGTCCTGCTTGGACATCATTTCACGTGGTCCTGGTGATTTTGGTCATTTACTCTGGATGAGTAATGGGCCGCAGAGAAGAATTCACGATTCTGGAAATCACTTACGTTATAGCTTGTTTTTAACTTCCAAAGCTCCTGTGCTCTGAGAGCTGCTATAACCCGTGGGTTTTCCAATTAATTTCTGGTGAAGATGAAGTGATTCTTCTAAAAGGCAACATTACCCATTCCTCTCTGAACTTTGGATGACTGCCACTGGGAGGTGGCTGAGTGGTTTCAGCAGCTTCTGGCTATCTGTTTTCTCCTGCTGCACCCAACTGGTGATAGGCATGCTTCTCAGCAAAGCAAAGGGAGAAGCTAAGCACGCTCAAGCTGTGCTTTCCTGCCTGTACATCATCATTAAGAATCTTACAGGCAGTTCAGGTTCCAGTTTGTGCTGCTCAGGGATTTTGTCTTCTCCCTGTTAACTTCAGAGAAGCAAGAAATAAAGCTGTTTATGCAGGATGCTGTTGAAACGCATGGCCCTGTCATCCAAACCTGTTCTAGGGAAAAGCGATGTCCTTGAGGCCATCTGGTATTCACAAGGATTTGCAGTGAAACGTTGTAGTAAGGAAGAGATGCTGGAAAAAAAACAAATCCCTGGACTCCTTCTGTAGTCAATGGGAAGAGAAAGTCAGGTATCTTCCAAGGACAACCGAGCTGGCCTTTGGGGATTGGTGTCGCAAAGGGAGCTCTAGAGGGGACTGAGGAGGACTGAGTAATGCACTTTGCTTTTAGGTGCCAAAAGTAAATGGTGTGAATTTCCTCCACCTGAGCTGGGTGCTGTAGAAAAGCAACTCATGGAGCCCTATTTTAGCTTTGACACTGACGAGGAATGCAGTTATGCCAGCAATGAGTGTTTTCTTTGCAACTTAATAAAAACATGCAGGAAACCTCCTCCTCTCCACTACATTTGCAGTGAGGGAAAGTGGTTCTGGGCCAGGCTAAACAAATGAGCATTGCTTTTTTTCTTATCTTTTTCTTTCTTTATCCTTATATTTCTTTCTTATTTTTTTTTCCTTTCTCCTTGCAATGAGGAGCCTCATGTAGGAAGGTTCAATTCCTTCCCATATCCCTTCTGCATGGTGGAACTACCAGATATACCTGCTGATATATGCTTCTGCCATGGTTATACCAGCAGATTAGTGCGTTTTAATTACAGAGACAGCAAGTAAATGGCAGGTGAAATCCAGGGACACATCAGCCACTGACTTATCCTGCCTGGAGATCACAGTACACTTAAAGCTCACCCTTGGCACTGAGGTTCTTGTGTCCCAAAGTCCAAAGTCTCCCCACATCTGACAAGAGCTAAAATGTTAATGCTTTCCTTGGAGCGCTGCTGCTCGATGCAACAACTGGAGAGTATTCGTCAAGTGCTTTGAGATCTTCAGGGAGGAAATTCAGTAGAAATACCCAGGCTAGGTCTTATCTGTTGTATTTATTTGTCAAGCTGTACCTGAGGCATGTGAATAGCTGCAGAGATTGAAGTAAGTGCCCCCCTTCACTTGACAAGCTGCACAGCATCAGTCCTTTCCCACAAGGCATATATATGGTATGAAAGCTCTACCTGGCCAGAGGCATTCACTTTGGTAGAGAGCAGAACTTTGAAACTAGTTTGAGGAGTGAGTTGTCTATCATCTCTCTCAAGTGTACTCTTAAATATCACTCTCTGCTCTTACTTCCCCCTCTCTTTATTAAGAGAACCACTCTTTCAGAGCAGAGTGCTATGTCTCTGTCCAAATAGTGGTGTGTTGATAACAGGCTCGGGTATACTAGCAGGAAAGGAAAAATGGATTTAAAGCAGTGGATGTTTGGATAAGGCTAATTAATAAATCCCAGGAGGGCAGTAACTCACTTGGACTGAGGCATATCTACAGCTGGCACCTTGGCTGTAAAGGAAAATGTACCTATAAAAGCATTAACGTCATCCTAACAGCAGGAGGGGGAGATGAGAACCGCTGCAGGATGCCAGGTCCAGGGGGAATGAAATACAGCAGTGCTTGGCCTCATCTTGCAGCGCGGCACTCGGGGGGCTGTGTGTAGGTGTGCAGGGTCCTTCGGTGCCCTTTTGCCATTTGCTTTTGGCTTAGGCAGAATCCCTTTCAGATAAATACTCACTGCCTTTAGCTCTACGTCCCTCCTTCCAGCTGCGGGGGGTATGAGGGATGTGGGCAAGAGCCTGGGTGAAATGCTGTGATCCATTGAGCTTGGCTTCCACAGCAGCCTGTTGATGGGGGTTATAAGAAGCCTCAGGCCAGCCTCAAGGTAAGAGATAAATGTGAAACAGAGACCTTTTCTTCTTCGCTCCTGACTCCTGGTAGCGCACAGATGGCAGGGCTGGGAATGGGGTTCATTTCATCACTGTTCTCACTCTCGCTTCATTTGCCAAGTTTTCTCTAATTGCTTCCTTGCAAAAGGCCTGCAGCAGGGAAATCCAGACAGACTTTCTCCACCTCCCCAGGCTGCGAGCTCACACTGCCATGCATCTATCTCCTGGTACTGTATGGTAGCCAGGTAGGAATTTCTGCTACGAAGCAGCCCCTTCTTCAAACGGGAGGCTCTTTTGACTTGGCAAGGCTAAGCAAGCCACCGTGCTGCTCCAGCTGACCAGCGTGGGCCTAAAAGATAGCAACTAAAGCACATCTTTTGCCTTTGAGTTTTGCCTGCAGGTGTTCCCTGGCTTACCTGATAGCAGTCAAAGGGGAAGCTGCCGGAATGTTGGAATCCATCAGTGTTTGCAGTGCATGCCCATTAAAGGGCTTCTCCACGCACTGCTCCTTCCCAGCATGCAAGACAGCATCCCATCAGGTTATTTGGTGATGGGGGTGTGGGAGTCAATAGATACGGGGTGTTGGCTCACATCATAACATCAGTCCATGAATTCACCCTGTGCTTTTGAGCAGGAGAAGCTCAAGAGAAGCAGCACTGCCAGGGGCTGGACAGCATGGTGGGGTTCACTTGCATGGCGGGGTTCACTTGCATGGCTTGGTTGTGATGGGGTGGAAGAGCTTTCTCCAAACTCCCCTTGCCATGGCACAGAGCTGCTACCATGCACCACAAAAACTCCACTGAGGATTGTCACTCCTCCTTCTCCCAGCTGCCACCCGGACTTGTGTCTTTGGGCAGGGATGTTGGGAGTGGAGCTGCCTGCTTGAAGGGTGCATTTACCTCATAGCAGCAGGTAGCAAAATACTTCTGGAGCCATTCCTAAATAAATGGGATGGAGAGCAGCTGCTGCTGGTGGTGAGAGCTGTCGCTGCTACACAGGGCTTCAGCTTGTGCAAAGTTTTTCTCAGAGCAGTATGGGAAGACTGGCTGCTGCTTTGCTCTGTGTATGTGTTCCAAATCTGAGGCTAGTGTGTAGAAGACTGATTGGCTTTGTTTGTAGCTGATGGCAGAGCATGCTCTCTGTATGCCTTTTACGGAGTTCAGGAAATAACAGTTTGAAGTGAGTATCGTGGAACCCCAGCCTGGTTTGAGTTGGAAGGGACCTTAAAGCTCATCCAGTACCAACCCGTGCCACGGGCAGGGACACCTTCCACTGGAGCAGCTTGCTCCAAGCCCCTATGTCCAACCTGGCCTTGAACACTGCCAGGGATGGGGCAGCCACAGCTTCTCTGGGCACCCTGTGCCAGCGCCTCAGCACCCTCACAGGGAAGAGCTTCTGCCCAAGAGCTCATCTCAGTCTCCCCTCTGGCAGTTAAAGCCATTCCCCTGTCCTGTCCCTACATCCCTTGTTCAAAGCCCCTCTCCAGGTTTCCTGCAGCCCCTTTAGGCACTGGAGCTGCTCTGAGGTCTCCCCTTCAGGAGCCTTCTCTTCTCCAGGCTGCCCCAGCCCAGCTCTCAGCCTGGCTCCAGAGCAGAGCTGCTCCAGCCCTCGCAGCATCTCCATGGCCTCCTCTGGGCTCCCTCCAACAGCTCCAGGTCCCTCTTGTGCTGCTGCCCCAGAGCTGGATCAGGACTGCAGAGGAGCTCCTCAGAGCAGAGAACTGGAGGAGAATGCCCCAAACCCAGTCCCTGTGGTGTGCTGCCCATTCCTGCCTCCTCCCACCCATCTCCTGGGGTGGGATTTACCTGGCTGGGGTGGAAGCCATCAACTGGTTCGATCAGCTGCCAGGGCTCACCTCCCATCCTGCGCCACTTCTCAGCTGCTGCAAACAGTGTAAGCAGAGGGGTTACCACCGGTGAGCACACAGGCGCCTGCACAGAGACGTACCCCTTCCCTTGAAGCACAGACAGCTCTGCATGCAGATTATGATAACTCATACAGAGTTGTCAGAGCCATACCTTGTGCAATCCCCTCTGCTCAGGGCAGTACTTAAGCCTTTATTATTTGTTTTTTTCCTCTGCCACATTTATACAAGGAAGTGCTTTGAACATAAATGATCGTTAATCAATTCACTTTCCCTCCGAAGCAAGATGGATGCTGTAGCGAGTAAAGCTGTAAATTATTTAACACTGATTTACTACTTTTGCGTTTCCCATTTCAGTTGCATCTTCAGCAGTGCAAGAAAAACTAGGGAGATAAAGAAAACAGTGCTTTTCAGAGACAGAGATGGCAGCACAGTATTCACATGGGCTGATGTCTGCAGGAATAGGCTGTCATTTTCAGTTACTTCTGAGCAGCCTTTTTCAGCTCCAACAAAATAACCTTTTGAATTACAGAAGCATGACAGTCAATGCAAATGATGCTGCACTGTAAGCCCCAGAGCCATTAGAGAAGTAAAAGTCTTTCTCTCTTCAAAAGGGCTGTGGAGTGATTAAGCATAGGACTACTGGATATGGCATTAACAGACTGCAAACTGAATGATTTCTTTCATAATGACAGACTAAGAATTCTTAATAGCATTATGAGGGCATCCTGTCAGGAGGAAAATGTTCTCTGTTCAAGCACCATGCTTTTGACATAAGACTCACTGCTGTTTGATGGACCCTGTCAAAAAGTGATGTTTGGGTCCCTATAGTAACTCTGGATTCACAGAAGGGTGATATTCCCACTTTGACTATAGAAACCTATTTGAGATGCTTCAGTCCACAGCCACAGTAACCTGTTTCAAGACGCAGAGCTTGGAGCTTTGTTTCAGATTGTATGTTGGGCACAGAAGGTTCACCTTAGATTACACCATGGAGTGCACATATAGATGCACAGAATGAGCTTGCCTAATTCCTTATATATGATACAAGTACAAGGCTATGTGTTGTGTTTTGCTTTGCAGAGGGATGACTATTCCAGTGTCAGAAACAGCAGAGGAGTGAGTAAGAGAAGTAAGGTTTATATCAAGGTAGGTCAATTTAGACCATTATACTTGACCTGCAAAAATCCTAAAGCAGTTGAACAAATACCCACAAACTATGCCAAGAGTTTGTCTGAAACGTGCCTATTGCCTTGGCTAGATTAGAGCTTGCTCCCATCCACACTGGGAAAAAGCTGAAACAACCACCCCATACCCTATTTATTGCACTGCTTGTTAAAGGACCCATGAAGTTCTTCATCCAAAGTCAACACAGAATCATGGAATAGCTGGGTTGGACAGGACCTTAAAGCTCATTCAGTTCCAACCTCTGCCACGGGCAGGGACTTTCGACTAGAGCAGCTTGCTCCAAGCCCCTGGGTCCAACCTGGCCTTCAACACTGCCAGGGATGGGGCAGCCACATCTTCTCTGCTGTGCCAGTGTCTCACCACCCAACACCTGATCTTGACTGTCCAGCTAAATCTAGGATCAATACTAGTATACCCAAATTTTACTCCAAGAAAGCTGGGAGCTGATATATATGTGTGTGTATATATATACATATACATATATATATATATATGCCTGGGCCAGCCTGAAATCAATGTGCTCATCACAGTGTGCAACCACTGTTAAATATTTGATGTCTAGAGAGTTGAGGGGAGGATTTGCACTTGCTTCAGAAAGAGGCCAGAAAAGTAGGTCAGCAGCCTCAGCTGCCTTTGGAGCACTCACAAAGTGACAGCTTTCCTTATGGCAAGCTCCAATCATTGGCTCCAGGGCTTCAGGCAACTTTGCAAAGTGTCTTTCGGCGCTGATGTTTGTATGTGCATGTGAAATGTTGTTTACCTCATTCATTTAACGCGATGTAATCAAGAACAGCAAATTATATTAAGATGTTTCTTTATGTGAAAGCAAATAAATTACCTAAAGTTAGTCATTTAGCTTATTAAAGCAATTTGCCTTCCCAGCAGGTAGTTTGATCCAAATGCTAATGACTTGTTAAATATTAAGTAGCTGGGGCAAAAGCTGCAAAGAGGCTTGGACATCCTGAAACTCTGTGCTGCAGTACCGAATCTGACACAGAACTACCTCTCCATGTGAATATGAACTCAATCCCTCACCTCATGCTGATTCTATTTTCAAATAGGAAGAGTGAGTGTGTTTCTCCTTGCAATGGAGCTGGGCTGATGCTGAGTGATGCCTCAAGATGGACCAATGTACATCTTGCAAGGGAAATGGAGCTGAGAGGGATCCAGGAACAAGCGTCTGTCCCCAGCCCCACAAGGACACTGTCCATTTTGTAAGAAGAAAAGGTTTCTGGTTCTTTTGTGGGTTTTCTTTAAGTGTCAGTGCAGAAGGAAGTGATTTATGTAATGAGCTTACCTAACATCACTTAAGAGCACAAAAGGATGAGTTTTGTAAGCTCTCCAAGTCAAAAGTCACAGTAGCATATGGGTGCTTAAGGAAGCATAGGAAAGAAGGCCTGAGGCACTGCTCATCCCAGAGGATGCAATATGGTCAGTGATATAGTAACTACAGCCCATGAAGACCACCTTCACCATTGCATATGTGCCATCTTCAGCCTCACCACTAACAACCCCTGCCACCCAGCGTGCTGCACAGCAGGGCTGTGGGTGCCAGCAGCGAGGAGCAGTGTGGAGGTTATGGTCCCTAGGCTGGTGGTGTGGTCATGCCAGCCAGGAGATGGCAGTGAGTGTCCCCCCTTACCCCCAGTCCTGGCAGCAGGGTCCCCAAGGCTGGCTGGCTCTGCTGCCCTCCTCTGGGTACAGAGCTAAAGCAGGAGAGCATCTCAGCAACCCAACATTTGACTAAATGCTTTGTGAGGAAGTCAGGAAAAAAAAGCAACTTACTTTGTCTCAGTGGGAAATCCATGTAGAAAATATCAAAGTTGACAAATTTCTCAGATCTCGCTATTTCTTTCAGGACATTGGAAAGCTGTAAAGCTCTCTGCAAAAATCAAGTGATTTAATGATGATTCATTGCTACTCACGCTGCTTTGCATGGCTTCAGCTTTTGTCACTGATGTGCAGTCAGGAAAATGTGAAAGCTAACGTTGCCCTTTTAGCTGGAGGAGAGGAGGTAGAATGGGGTTCTTCATCATAATATAGAATTGCATAAGCACCAACAGCCGTTGGGCTACGTGGTTCACCATGCAGTCCATCACTGCAGGTTGCACTGAGGCCTTAGCTGAGGTAATAATACAGCATATATCTCTAAGCCTATATCAGTATTCTGAATTTCTCTGTGTTGGAGGCCTCTTGATGAGTGGCAGCCCGGTCATTTTCATTGGTTTTAGAGAAAACTGATGCTTCTACAGGAAGAGTGCTTTCCTTTCCCATTATCCTTCCTGCTACTGTGTTGTGGGTGCTAATGCCAAATCCTGCCCTTACTTTCAGTAGAGTAAATTACCTCTATTGAACATCTAACTGAGTGATAAATCCAGTGTGATTCCTACAGCTGTAAGAGAGATCAGGATCTCCTAAATATTTAAGCTGGGCCGTTTGGATAATAACATAGACAATTAGTTTCAGACAGGGGCTTAGAAAGAAGATTAATTCATGCCCCACAGACACACGCGTTGTTCATGGACAGAGGTTACATGTTCTGGATTGTTGGTATGAATTTATAAGCTGCAATCCTGCAAAGATTTAGAGATGTGGGTAATTGCCTCTCTGAAGTCAAGAGAGGCCATAAAATGAAGCACATATATAAGCCCTGGTGAAATTAAGGCTGTATTTTTTGTTTAGTGAATGCAAACATTAATATAACTATACACGGAGATGGCATATTTGGTTACTGGGCCTTTTACAGGGTTACAGGGGGTGCCGGGGTTAAAAACCAGCTTGTATTGTAAGGGAATAAGTGGCTGCTATTCTGTGACATTCACTTCCGCAGCCAGATTTGTAGGGTGAGTTTTTAGACATCTCTGTTCCGTCTGTTCCCATTCCTGCGCTGAGCCTGGATGCTCCTTGGTCACACCCTCTGGTCGTTACGTCCACAGAGATGTGTCTGAGGCACATGAGCACAAATCCTGAATGAAGATAGGCTAAGACTGTGGCTCTAGGGGCCTACTCCCTCTGCCAGCAAAATCATGCAGTTGGCTTTTCATACAGCTATATGACCCACAACCCTTCTCTTTCTTATCAGGTATGTTTTCTCCTTAAAGAACATAAACTCAGTTTTTTCTCAGGGAGATCACATGCTTTAAGAATGAATTTGGGCAGCTGAGAGGTTGGAAAGGGAATACGTTCTTGAATCCATTAACCATGCTGCCTCCCAGAGCCTTAGAGGCATTTGAAAGGATGGGTACCGATGTTTCCCCATCTTCTCCCCACCTTTGGGGAAAAAAGTGTGATGACATCTTGCCTTTGAGATATTAGGCTTATATCCTCAGGCACAGGAGCGTCTGTGCAGGAGGGCTTCACTGAGACTTACCTCTGAGGTCAAATTCCTGAGGGTCTCATTGGGAGTCATCCAGCCCTTGCAGGGGCTCACCTGGCCAGGCACAAGGAGCAGGGCTTGAGCAGCGGGTCGAGGGGAAAGTGGGCTCATAAGCGACAGCCAAAGACCTTACCTGGAGGCAGTCGAGGAAAGAATACAGTTGGCTGTATGTGATATCCCTGTTCAGCTGCCCTGCAAAGCAGAGAGAGGGAAACGTCATGTGCCTGATGGCCAAATGCAGGTCTGTTCGTTCCCATGCACCAACTGCATCCCACCGATGCATCCTTCCTGCTAAAGGTACCCATGTGCCCACAGCATCCGGGATGCTCCCACATCCCTCTCCAGCCTGTCATGGGTGATCCATCTTGCACACAGGGTTAGTCAGCACAGCCTGTGCCAGTGCCCGAAGTGCGTGACTGATATTTTACCCATTAACATGTCTCTTATCCTCTTAAGAAGTGCAGGGGTTGTAAAGCTGAAGGGAAGATTGGAGGTGCTGTATGTACTCTGAGTCTCGCATTTGCCTCAGGGAGGAACAATTTTGCTGTCATGGAGGGAAGTGGATATGCTTGCGTGGGTGAGCAAATTCAAACACCAAGTCAAACACACAGCTGACACTGTGCTATGCAATAGCCTGGCTTGCCAAGAAAATCACCCATTTTCTCCACCTTTTTTCCTTCTTAGCTACAACCAAGATGGAAATTGAATGGCCATTCAGTTCTTCGAGCGTGTAGCACACTGATCATCCCTTCAGGCTTCACTGGCTCTGCAGTGCTGAACTATGCAAAGTGTGATCTCTGCTGAGTGAAACCAGCTCCTCAGGTTGCTTTGCAGTGGTGCCCTGATAGAGATGTGATTCCTGCCTATCATTCCATGATGGCCATCACCCAGCAGTGGTATCAGCTGCCTGCGGAGCGAAAGACGGGGAGCTCAAAGGTCTAATATCACTCCCAGATATTGGGGATGTCCCAGACCCATGTGGACTAAAGGCATTGGGTGCTGGGATGGGCTGTCAGGGAGATCAGGGGTTCAGCAGAAGGCCAGATGTTCTGACTGCATCCAAGTGGGGAAACCTGCTTACAACCCATCAGAGGATGTGCCAGAAGTGACCTCATGTAGCTTAGGATTAATTGGGTCCCTCCAAGGCAAATCAGCCCTTCCAAAGCATTTCCAACCAGTCCCATAGCTAATCACTCCTGATCTGGCTTGTGCCAAAGTGCTTCATGTTGGCTTTGATAACTAGATAACCAGTGGAACTGTCCCTGCAATAAACAGGCACTCAAGGAAAGAAATGTGTTTATGTGACTAAAAATAACGATCACAGGCTCCCTGAAAGGGATGAGATGTTTCTGTTCTGTTTTCCTGTTTTCATGGGTAGCAGTGTAGTGCTTAATAGAGACAAAGATAACAAGGTGTCAGAAACAGAAATGGAGAGCTCAGACTTCCCGAAAAGAGGCAGGTACTTCTGAGGGGGAAAATAACCCATAGGAGATAACACAGAAGCTGTGGAGACAGTGGCAGTGATTGGGGAGCCTTTGGGATACCAGAGTCTGCTGAAAGCTCTAGTACCAGTGGTTGCCAAAAGCATGTGAAGATGTAATCTACCGTTTCAATGACATGATTTAGCTTCTCTCTGCTGATGAGAACTAAGATGACAACAACTTCCCACTTGCTTAGATTCAAAAAAGAATCCTTTTCTCAGATACAAATAAGAACAGGAGGGAGGATAACCAGGAGGCACCTCACAGCAGCTCATATTTACCTAGGGGATGGTATCTGTCATGCAGGTTATCCCAGAGGAAGCGCCCATCCACCAAGCCTGTTAAAATCACGTGGCTGCCGTTTGGAAGACGGGTGTCCAGGTATCGCAGCGCCTGCATCACGTTGGAGAGCATCTCTTTGGGTGTAGTCATGTAAGCCAGTGTGTCGTCGTTCCTGCAGAAGAGGAGGATGCCAACCGGACATCATGTCAGGTAACCAAAAGCACCTTTTCCTTTGCTGCTCTTCCACTCTGTTAGCTAAAAAAGACCTTATCAAAATGATGCTATGTGTTTTAGTCTCTCAGTGTTATTGCCAAAATTGGAAGTGATACAGAAACCTCCCTCAATGTAAGTCTTATTACTGCTGAAAACAGACAGATGTACCCCTTTTTTATGAGTGGCCTCCTGTTGTGGCTTAACTCTGGTTGCTAGCTAAGCATCGCAGAGCCGCTTGCTTGCTTCTTCTCCCCCACAGTGAGATGAGGGAAGAGGAAAAGGAGAGTAAAAGCAAGCAAACTTGGGCTTTAAGATAAAAAAGTAAGTGAATGTTATAGTTCAATAAGTGAAGAAGATACTGTTCGATAAGTAGAAGAGAGAAAGCAAGCAAAAAAGTGATGCAAAGGCAATCACTCACCACCTCCCATAGGTAGACTGATGTAACAGTTCCTGAGCAAAAGATGGTTAGGGCCCTAAAATCCACCCCTCCCTCGCCCTTTTTATTGCTGAGCACTACATGGACTATAGTTACATGGACTATCCCTAATGCTCACTTCAAGTTTCAGCAGCAAAAGGATCCATTTCCCTAAGAGAACTCATGGTGGTGCTGTATCAGGTTAAGAGCCTCTGTGGTTTGCCTCTGAACCTTTTCTTGGTTCTGCTGCTCCATCCACAGGGGTGCCCTGCTGATGGGTGAAAGGAGGGCTTCTTCCTCCACGTGTGTAGCTTACATTCATTATATTCTTTGATTATGCCAGGCAGAAATATGTAAGATAACTTTGTCTTGCATGTGTCTTACTCCTCTTACTGTAGCTCTGCAGGAGGATGGGAGACCAGTGAGGGGTCTGGGTAGACATGGAGAAGATATTTAAGAAGGAAGAAGTATTGAAGACAAAGTAGTTCTGAGAAATGTTCATTAGGGTACAGGAGCTGCATTAGTGTTCCACATGCAATGCATGCCCATGTTTTGTGCCTCATTGGCAGGCTGGAACATCTTCAAGCCAGAATCAGAGGCTCAGATTTATCCTTCTGCTTTTTGCATTTAGTTAATGGTGCAGCGTCCGGGAGTACTACATCCCTGCAAGGATCTGGGGTTCTTCAGCAGGCTGGTCTGTGCACAAAATAATAACAGGATGAGTTCCCCGGACCTAGGCATTTCTCTGAAAGCTGTGTTCTTCAGAAGCATCTGAGACTTTCTGCTGAGGGAGAACTAGACTAGGACTAGGGTTTGTGCTGATACAGGTTCATTTCACCAGCAGGTGTTGCAGCACTTGATTCCCAAATACTCCTCTGATGTTAGGCCTCTGCTGTAAGTAGACAAATCAGGAGTGAGCCAAAATTAATGACATTCATAACTGCAGTTGCTGTTGTCATTCCCTGCTGAAGTAGTGCATTGATTGCAGTGCATCTCTTACCATTTTCTTTCTGTGCCAGGCTATGAAGCTAAAACTGACTGAGGAAGAAGCCATGAAATCCCCGATTGCTGAAGGGATTGTAAAGCCTATGCAGTCTGTATGCCTGCTGTGGGCAGGGGCATCTCTCGTTGAGCAGCGATCTCTTCTCAGGTGTATCTGATTTCCCTTGTTTGTTGTAGTGCTGTGTTGATGTCTGTGAGTAGTGTGGCCATCATGGGTGGTAGATGGTAGCATCTGTGCTGGGGCCTGAAGTGTGGTTTCAAGGGGAAGGGGAAGGAGAAGGGAAAAGGGAAAGGGAAAGGGAAAAGGGAAAAGGGAAAAGGGAAAAGGGAAAAGGGAAAAGGGAAAAGGGAAAGGGAAAAGGACTCCAAGCCAGCTACTAACTGTTTCTCCCTCCTCCCCAGGTGAACCCATGGATACCTCCCAAGTGGCCTGAATTACCCTCCAGCCAATAGGAACTCCTGCTGCTAAGGCTGCAACCCTCTTAAACCGTTAGGGGACAGCCCACCAGCTTCTTGCCTGCAGAACACACACAGCATGGGAGCTGCCAGGTACTCTCTGCTGAAGCTCAGGATAAAGCTCTGGGATCACAAGGTACTGTACACCTGTTCTTCATTTGCTTCCTATGAACGCAGAATGTTCCACCTAGTTCTTTTTAAACCTTCTTGTGCTTCGTTTCTGCTATTTGTGCCATTATTTACATCTACTCTGCAATACAGGGCTGAGCTCCTTCTTAGGGCTCCTTTGGCCCCTTGTGCTTGGAAGGACTGCGCTTTTCAAAACTGTGCTTCTCATGCTTTGGGAAATAACCCACAGTACCTCCTACTGCTCCTTACTGTAGCTCTGACTTGCCTTTAGCAGCCTGCAAGGGGTGGGTTTTCAAGCTAATCTCAAAAGCACATCAAAAAGGGAAATAGCAAAAGCAGGAGGAAACCCCAGAAGCAGGAAGAGAACTGCCAGAGGAGAAAGGGTTGAAGAAAGATAAGAGAAGACCAGAATAAGGGCCATAAAAGGAGAAAGGGACAGAAATGTAGGAGGAGCAAAGTGCAGAAGGAGGAGAGTAGAAGAAAGGCCAAATGAGGAGAAAGGGGCAGATTAACTGCAGGAAGAGTAGGATATAGGAAGGACGAGAAAGGCCACAACCAGTATTTGCAGCAGAAACATAAGAATGCAGCACAGAGGCATAGCAAAGAAAGACAAATGCAACCACAGGCAAGTGCAAAGCAATGAGATGTAACTGTCCAGGCAACCAGCACTACTCCAACACATTCGCATTTGTCATATTATGACTGTTAATTTGATTTACCCCCTACCCGTTGCAGACGTCATTCCCAATCGTAGCGTAGATAACTATGACTGGATTGTCCAACAGCTGGTTTCTGGCCAAGCTAAAAGATAAATAGGCAGCTATGTTAATGGGGAAATATGCTCCGTGTCTGAATCACACACCATGCTTCAATGAGATCATATTTGGAAGTAGCCTGCTTAGATTTGTATAGGTATGGGGGTTTCAGTGGGGTTTTTGGTGGTTTTTTTTTCCCCCCACTATGTTTTTATACATTAGTAAACTTTATTACTTACAGATTTTCCTCACTTTTCCCTTCTGACCCTTATAGACTTGTCTTTTCCACTGTTTTTCCTGATGGCTTTCTATCTTTGTATTATTCAGAAGACAAATCAAGTAGTTTCATTTCAGGGCAAAGAGGTAAATCAAGATAGGTAGGAAGCTCTTAATCACAGATGGGAGAAAGAAGACTATGTTTGCCTGAACAAGTTATGTGTAGGATTGGGCTACAGATCAAATCAGCATTTGGTCTGAAGTTCAGTGTTAGGGGACAAGGATTCATAACTCTTTTTTCCATAGGAGAGAACAATAAATCCCTTAGGATGCAACCAAAATCGGCACCGAACAAACTAAATCCAACCCAACCACCCCACAGGCCACCTGAATTCATCTGAAAAGGGGAGATTCTTCCTCTCACTATCCAGTACCTGATTGATCCTATCCCCATGGAGATAATAACAGTGGACTTTCCAAATCAGTAGAAATCAGGAGTAACACACTGTTTAAACAAGAAACAGCCCATACTTCAGAGCACAGTAGGAAAAGGAAGCTGTGTGTTCAGGAGGTTTGTGTATAATGCATCCCTTACAGTGTTTTGCTTTCTTTTGAAGTAGGACTCCAGCAACAATTCTGTCCCCCCAGCCAGCATTTGAATCCCATTAAACACTCACCTTTTTATTAAACGGAGCAGATTTCCTGAAGAACCACCTGAGTAAGATAAATAGTACAACACTGTTATAGTGACAAACAAAATGAAGCGCAAAACACAGTGTCATTGCATATTTCAAACAGTGTATCATAGAATCAGAGACTGGTCTGGGTTGGAAGGGACCTTAGAGCTCATCCAGTCCCAACCCCTGCCACATTGTCTCACCACCACCGTTTTTAATGTTAGAAGCATTAAAAATAAAACAACAAGTCATCTCTGTAACTTTTTGGGGTGTAAAGCTATATCCAGGGACCTGCTGCCTCTTACGTGAGTGAGTCCCACACTTCACACTGTAGAAAAGCAAATACTTTCAAGCCCGGGGTTGTTTAGATCTGGCTTTTTAATCCAGACCTGGCAGCGTTTTTCCATCTGTTGAACGTAGTAGTCTCTTGTAAACCTGCCAACCTGACTTGTCAACAGTAGATCTACTTTTAACTCTCCCTATAAATTGGAAAGGGAACTATTCCCACTCTTCTGAGAGAATAAGCATCTTGCAGCTATACCAGGTTTGGACTGATTCAGTTCCTAAACATAGGCACCAAGTGGCATTTTTTACATCCCAGAGTACCCAAGACACCTGTAGCAGGGTTGGCAGAGAGAATACTGGATGCCTGAGTGATTGTGCACTTACTTCTCCAGAGGCAGCTGGATAAAGATACTGTAAAGCATCGTCAATAGCACTAGACACCAACATTGGGGTGTCTGCATTGGTCTCCCCATGAGTGGCAGACTTAGGAAAAATAGGATTAGGCCAGCAGCACCCCTCCTAAGAAGCTCTGCATTTTGAAGGCAATTCACCCAAATGAATGCAAACCTTTCCTCCTCTAGGAAAAGAACTAGCTACACATAAGCATCTCTGAGCATCTAGACTCCTTCGTTTAAATCTTAAATGAGAAAAGCATTCCTGATTAGGAAAGCTTTCATGCAGAAAACTTACTAGCAGGTCTTCCAAGGCCATGCATATACATCCCAACTATCCACAGCATACAGATCCAACTCCATCACCTGCCATGCCAGAGTGACAGCGAATAAGGAGACATAAAAGGCTTTATACTTTCTTAGGATTACACTAGGACTGTGATTGCAAGAAGCTTGCCTCACATCAATGTACAGAAACATCAGCTTCAGAGAAGTGGGTCCTACAGCTTGTGCTTCCTTTTACTTTGCAGTCTTTTCACTTCTCTTTTCTCACTCCTTCTCCTCTTGTATTACACTCCCTTTATTCTTCATTCAGCTCTTGCCTGGTCCCTCTCTTCTCCTCTTTTCTGCACTGTACCTCTGAAGTGTGCTTTGAGAAGCAAATCCTGTCCTCCCCACAGTTCTTGGGGGGGATGCCTGGGGACAGAGCATCATTAAATCCCTGCTGGATTGGTATAGGGAAAAGATCTGAGACAAACTCCTAAGGTAGCAATAATACACTTTGCATTTTAATAGTGGTGCTTTTGTTATTATCACTCATGGTGATGCCATCCATGTATATCAAGAAATCCTTTATGTTTCAAACAATCCAGTTCTTCCAAGCTACAAATGAATCTCTCTCTGTCTGCTGCTTCTCTCCAAGGGTTGCTGCTCCATTCAAAATTCAGCCCTTCTGTCAAGGAACTCTTTTCAGCAGAATAAGAGCACCACAAAGCCATTAGAAAATATGGCTTGGAACATAACTACCACCAGCTGACTTTTTGCTTCTGTTTAATAGCCCTTCTTTCAGCTGCTGTTCAGCAACCCTCTGTTAAGCCATTCTGCTGCAAAGCTCCCCAGTCTGGGGCTGCAGTTCCAGCACAAATCAACTACTGGGATCTCTAGAAATCAAGAAATGTATTTACAAAATAAGTGAGAAACTGTTCTTGGGTCTGTATCACCTCTGAAAGCATGGGTACTTGCAAGCAGCTCTTTGGAAAGCATTAGCAGTTACAAATCAAGTAAAAACATCAAGCAAATGAAAGGGTTTTTTTAGTAGAAAACTGTTTTCATAGGTAAATAGAGCCTTCAAGGATGTTCTTGTGCTACAGGATGTAATACATGATGACATTTGAGAAACAAAGAGAGATGAGGCAGAGCAGTTACCCTTAACTGTTGAAAGTCCCAGCAGCCATTCCTGTATCTCTCCTGCTCCCTTCTCTGTGGTTTTCCAATGATTTTCAGTGGGTTTTGAGTCTTGGTTCAGGAGTCAGAGTTGGGTTTGCTTCTGCTTGCAAGAAACCCTAAATCTCATAAACCCTGCTCTTACCTGAGCTGCACTTGATTATCTTGCTCTTAGACCTTGTGTGACTGACAGGCAGCAGCACTAACATGCACTGAAAATGTCTGGGTCCAGATAGCACCAAATGTGCTGTGTGGATAAGAACCATTGCCTTCTTTTGCTCCCTCATTCAGTAAAAGCAATTGGAAATGCAACAGTGCAAAGAAAGAAGTGTCTGGTTTTCTCCGAATGAACTCCAGGTGGACTAGAATTCCCAAGGCAGACAAAGAAAAATACTCAAAATTAGTATTTCTATCCTGCTTTGAAGCCAAGGTGAGATATCTGGTGCTTGATGGCAGAGTGAGCCACAGCACGTGTTAACAAGGCCTTGTTTGATCAAAGGCAAGATCAGACTACAAATGGCAAAGGAATATACCATACCTGTGTTTTGCAATAGCACACATTATCCAGGTATCTCATGCAAAACATGGATGACAACTACAAGATTGATCTGTAATTACTTAGAAATTCTCAGGACATTCTAATGATACTTTGGAATACTTTAGCAAGTGATTTTACTCTCAGGATGCTTCTAACACTACAAAGGATCTTCAACAAGTGCTGGAGAACATTTGGAAGAACTTTCCAACTCCATAATTGAGTATTCATGCCCAGCCCTCACAGTTAAAAGCAGAAAATAGCCCATGGCCTTCAACCCTGTAAGAAGCTGCTGCCAGGAAAGATACCAAAACCATACTTAAAACAATGACCCAATAAAAATTATCCCTAGAAATCTGTTCAGCAAAGCTCTTCAATGGAAAACACCGATTAAGACTGGGAGCTCCTTGTGCAAGCACAAGCTGAAAGCAGTAATGATGATGTAGAACAGGTTTGTTATGAATTATTAACCTCTGTCAGTTGTCCCAGGAGGGGCTAGGTCAGGTTGGTGGCCAGCTTTTTGATGTACTGACACTGAGAGCGACCATTTAAATCCACCCTTTCGTGGAAACCGTTACACCAAATGAGGCAATAAAAGCCAACCTTTATCATGAGGTGTCCACACAATGATTAGGAAAAGATACCCAGGGAAGATATCCTGGGATTTGCCATCACTTGTAATTTTTCTCTTTTGAATTCCCTTCTCAATTTTCTTTGGAGCCTTTTGCCCTGGCCCAGGCTCACCTCCTTTTACATCCTGCAGCTGTCTGCAGTGTAAGTGGAAAGGATACGCATGGAGAGAAAAAGAAGCAATGCACACAGGAACAGGTATTTTCTTTTAAGTCTATGAAGGAATGGGGAAAAAGGAAGATGAGAAAGTAAAAACCCCCTTAATGTAAAGAGAACGGAACAAGGTAATGGGGCATCAGGTACTGAGATGAACTGGATATAAATGAGAAGAACCACTGACTCCTGGTCATCCACTGACCACCTAGTTCGGCCTTCCTGTTATTCTTTCCCCAGAAAGCACATCTGGGGGACTGAGATGATGGAAGCCACCAACTCAAGTGCCTTGTGACTTACTGATGAGTAAGCCATATGAGAAAGTCAGGAGTGTCTGACCCATGACACCAAACACATTGTAAAACACATGCAAAGATCTGAAGCCTCAGGAGCACCACGTGTGCCTCAGGAATCATGGAAACATTGACTCCTAGAACACTTTGGGTTGGAAGGAACCTTCAAAGGTTATCTAGTCCACCCCCCTGCAATGAGCCAGGACATCTTCAAGTAGATCAGGAAGGAGAGAGGCATACAAGAGGCATTAATGCTGGCACCAGAAGTCATTTTTCCACATGAAAATGCCCACCTAGGCCCGGAAATGATCCTTGCATCACACTTCTTGTCTCTGCAACCTCCTCTGCCTGGTAGCATCTCTGTCTGTTGGAGGTGGGAGGCTGGGGCAGACCCTTTCTGACCCTAAATCTCATCAGATATGCCAAGCATATAACACGTTTCTGAGCAGCACTAGGGGCTGCAGCGCTCCTCACTTGCAGCCAACACGGCTCATCTTTTGGAAGGGAAGAGCATCCCATAAAGCCTAATTATCTCTCCCAGGAGAATAAATTTTCCTGAGCTTCTGCAGCCGGTTTTCTGAAGCGTGAAAATTAATTAAATACAATAGAAACACAGTGTGACAATCAGAATAATCAAGTATCTTTTAAACCTGATGTTGGGGACATCACCTAATCCGAGACACGAAAGCTAACATCAAAACCTTTAATTTCTCAGGGGGATTAATGTCATCTTTCTGTACAACCCTTTTGACAAATTTAATCCATATCCATCTTGAAACAACCCAGGGTTTCCTTTTTGCCCCCACTCCTCCATTTTGAAGGCTATTCTAGGTCTTCACTCCTTGATAGTAACATTTCTTATTACATTTCCCTTCCAAACAGAGGCAGGATTAATGAAAACCCATGTTCTTGTACCAGCGCTATCCTTCAGCTTAAATCATTCTTCCCATTCAGGTGTTTATGCCTTGAAAAGATTCTAAACTGAAATCCCTTTTAGTTTTTGCCTTGCCAAGGTGTCTTAACATCCCTTCGGAAGTCTGCATTGCCCTAATCTTCCCCAAAGCCCTCCTTTGTATCCTCATCCAAGTCACTCTTCCCTAGGCAATTCTGAGGTCTTATCTGTGCCCAACATGAGGAAGGACTGTCTCCTTGTCTCTAGAGAAAATAGTGTGTGATGCACCTTGCAACCTCCTTAGTGTCTTTCCAGCTCTATCCTGCACTCCAATGCCTCTCCCCTCCACCACCTGATGAGCCACTAAGTTTCAGCCAAGAGTCTCGTCATTAGCTCTGCCATGCATGTCTTGTACAGTTGTATTTGTCTCAATTGTCATCACTGACTGCTGTTCCCAAGCTCGTCTGAATTATTCCTGTGTAAGGATGTGGCCCACTTCAGGATGGTTAATACTTTGCATCATGCACAGATGCCACCAGGCATGCACCTTGGTCTTTGTTCCAAGGTCACCATTCCAAATGTTTATCATTGTTAGTCTCAGGAGAGATGTGTGAGGGATGCAGCTCTTCTCCCAGACCCACTATTTTTCCCTGCTTAGCTGGTTCTCTCCCTGTCTCTTATTTCTTGCATTAATCTTCCTCTTCTACGCAAACATTTCTGTGAGGTACCACGCAAGACACTTTCCTTAATTCTAGGTAGACAAGTCTGATGCACATACCCTTGGCAACACAGGGTGTTACTTCAGAAGATGTTAAGCCGGCCTCATAACATTCATTCATTAAAACTTCACAATTTTAAGGTTTGTCCCAGTTTTAGTTTAGCTTTGTGTCCTCCTTTATAATCTGTTCTAAGAACCCATTAAGATGCCTCTAACATTGACCACCCCAGTTTTGCAAGAGGACTTCTGTTTGCTGGCCTCCAGCTCCAAAGGATGTCACAGGACATCATGGACACCCCTGCTATGAGACATGCTCCATCTCTGCTGTTGGCATCCCTCTAAATCCCCCCTTATGGCCAGAAAAACCCCCACAGAGTTACAGTGGGGTACACTGGCTTTTAGCCCAGTGGAATTTTTTACTTGGTGCACGGATAAAAGTGATCAAGCCACACACCTCCCTACTCAGAGCCAGGAGCAAAGACGCTGAGTTAAATAAGCACTGTTCTCTATTTTCCCATTAGAAAGCTATGCCATTAGGAAGGAGTTTCTCTTTGATTCTGAAAGATGGATGTTCATTGACACATCATCAAGTATCAGATGTGGAAGATTTTCTTCTTAAGAAAAGTGAAAAACCATACCGTTTTTGGAAATGTTCTGTAGGTCTCTGTGATTACAGCGGTTTCTGCTCCGTAAGCGCAGATAGAGAGAGTCTGTCCAGCCTCTGAAAGGAACCAAGGAAGTGCAAGCTGTTAAAACTCATCTGATGCTTATTAAAATACAGCTGATATTAAAAATGGAGCATGTTCTCATCTCTGAACAGCTCTGTGCCCCAGTTATGTATACACTTCTATTTCACCATCTCTCTTTTTTGGGGTCCTAACTCTTAGATCTTGAACAGGGTGGCCTAAAATGGAAGCCAGGATACCTTCTGCAAAGCTGTAAATTGATGGGGAGCTTCTTTGAAAATGTTCCATCCAGGATGCTTTTATCCTGGCCTTTCAAATGAGGATTTAGAAAACCTTTTTGTCATACATCATTTATCAAAACAGTTCTGTTGATTGCTCACTAATTGACTTTTCTGTTGGTTGTTATGGAACAGTAAATAAAAGAGAAGAAATATTGGCAGGCAGGGCATTCATTTCCCAATGCCATAAGTCTTGGATGGATTGATCTGAAAACAGGTTATGCTTGATTGTGATTAGTTCTCTCCTTTTCTTCACACTGTTGGGAAGATGAAAATGCAAATGCAAAGGATAACAGCACAAAAAGAAGCTGAGGAGAAGCTGGTTATTTATATCTGTGCTACTGGCTTTCTGTTTGAACTTAAATACCAAAGGAATCAAATATATACCATGGCTTAAGAACAGCAAACTTGGATAAATGCAGAGAAACATGAGACAACAGTAAGTGAGATCCGAAACCAGCAATAAAAAGTAACTATTTACATAGAAATGCATGATAACATCAACCAGTCACCATGTAATGGGCTACACAAGAAACACCTAAGCTCTCTGGTTCTCAGCACAGCAGGCAGGTGAATGAGGAGAAGCAAACAGACCTTCTCACTCGGAAGTGAGTGAGCCTCCCACTGCACATTGCCAACCAGTCTCCAGCAGGCTTCATCATTGTGATGTGGGATTGTGAGCTGCTTGTCTTAAAAATGCCTCACTGTCCTTCTTTTTCTTCTTCCAAATGTGGAAGAGATTAAGAAAGAGATTAACACTGACCCAAGGCCTATCACTGACAGCTTCAGGGTCAATACTAAGCTTTGATCACTTGTGAATCACTTCAGATTCTTTGGAGCCCAGTTAAATACTGTGTATTGAGTAACTGGACATGGTAGTAGGTTTTTAACAGTTGTTTTTCCTGCTCACTCTGAAAGGGGAGGGTGCACAGCTCTTCTCTATTGGCTTGCCAAGTAGGATACCACCTTGAAGCATACACTGTGTGAATGCAGCTGGAGCTGGGAACCTGGTTTTTGCACAGGGAGAAAAGAAAGCAAGCAGAAAGTACAAGTGTATGGTGCAACAGATCTTTTTCCTCGAAACGAATATACTCTGCCAACTTTTTAATCTGTTGGTAGAGAGCCTCTTTAGGCTTGACTCATGCTTGCTTTGGCATTTCACTGTATGGGTGACCCATCACAGACATAGCAAATAAAAATCATCTGCAACTCAAAGGCAGACCAGGCACTGTTGATGATTGTATCCTCCAGTTCTGGCAGGAGCCAAAAGCCTCTTAATGCTGGCCAGAAAGATGATTAACAAAATCATTAGTATTTCTTTTTAACTCCCCAATTAATCCTGCAGGCGTTTCAAAGTGTTTGCTTTGCATTTGGACTCCATTTTCACTGCTTTCTGGCAGAGGCTTCTTTTTTGCCATCTAGTCCTGCACCCTTCCCCATCCTCATGAGCCAGTGGAACTCAGAAAACAGGTCACAGCCACTTCCAAATTCTTCTTTTGCTGTTTCCCTCTAAATGTGGGGGGGGGGAAGCGACAAAGTGGAAGAAAGATTGCCCCCAAAAAGGGAACACTGCAAAATAAGGCTGCGGTTATTCCACTGTTCCAGCAGCAAAAAGAAACAGGAGGAAAAGGGGGGTGGAGGAAAAAAAAGAAAGGAAAACGCTGATTTTTGTTGTTTTCTGCAATGCCCCCTTCTGCCTGCCCTAGAATTTTGAAACCTGAGCTCAGGTTTTATTCCTTCATTGTTTAGCTCCTTCTGAGCTACCATTTGACCAGCTCGAAACCCACCCTGAATTTCAGGAAGGCCAGCCCAGAGCACTGTGCATCGTCTATACATGCAAAAGGTTTTTACAGATCCCTACAGCCAGTGTTGTTTTGAGAGTGAGCAGAAGCAGAGCTGATGAGCACTTCTACCTTGCCTTTCAAGCACTCTTTTCTTTCTTTTCCTTGCTGTGCTTTAAGGGACCTTAAGACTTGCTACGACTTGGCTGTGCTGCTTCTTGGCTTACCCGATGGTGGAGTTCAGAAATCCAGTGATCTCTGAGAACTGGGGCCAGTCAAGCTCATTGGTGAAAGCCACTGGGAGATTGGCAAATGATTTCTGAAAGAGAAATTCTTAAATCAACACAGTTTCACCCTCGCAGACAAGAAATCCTTCCAGCAAACTCAAGCACTTGGCTGCAGCATCGGCTGGACGGCAGCAATTGTAACTACAGCTGTGGCAGTAATTATTTGTCATAGAATGGTTTGTGTTGGAAGGGGCCTTAAAGCTCATCCAGTTCCTGCCACTGTTCCAACACCACCTACTAGACCAGGCTGCTCCAAGCCCCATCTGCACTGCCAGGGATGGGGCAGCCACAGCTTCTCTGGGCACCCTGTGCCAGCGCCTCAGCACCCTCATGTGCATATACTTCAAAAAGCTGACTCTTGTAAGACAGGCGTATCAGCAAAGAGGACAGAAAAGCAGGAGAGAGATCTGAATCATATCTCGTGTCACTGTTTAGTTTTGAAGAGCCCAAAACTCCTCCTGACATGGAGCATGTACTGCACTGCAGACCACCACAGCTGCTTGCTGCAGCATCCCTCCTGTCCAAAGGTAGGTCTCCTTGAGCACAGGAAGAGATGACAGTGTGATGTTCCAAGGCATATGGCAAAGAGATGATAACATGAAATTCACTCCAAGCTCCTTTGCCCTCTCTACCAGAATGAACTGTGAGAATCCAACCCCTTAAAAACCTCTGCCCCATCCTCACTGCAAATTTCAGGCACTGAAGCAACAGTCAGAAAGGCCTCCGAGCACAGCAGGGACCAGGGAGAAAAACACATGTTCTGCCACAGCCTTTCCACACAAACAGATTTACCTTTACCCTTCTCTGCTTTTGCTGGTATTAGTCCCTAATGCTGTTTTTAAGTGACTGACTCTGGGAAAGCTTCTCTGCAGATGTAAGCTGTGCTGCACATTCAAAACACAGGGCCCTGTTCGTTTCCGCTTTGATTTCTGAATATGTCGAAACCCATGAAAGGTGAGAGAAATGGCCTCAAGAACGTGCACCACCTCAGAAAGATGAGAACATGGAGTTAATTTTCAGCTTCTCCTGGTCTGGGGTACACTTGCAAAGACAAAAGCATAAATCCAGCATGCTCATACTGAGAAACTGCTGATGAAAAAGGTAATAACCCAAAGAAGGTCAAAACATAAAATCAGAGAGCTTACGAGAGCTTACAGGCTGGTTTAATCCATGTAATTTATTAGCTTCATTTTCTGTTGAAGCAATTGTGGGGTTTCCTTAAACCATCACTGCAGTTTGGGTAATTCTTTCTCCAGGAGGGTCAGAGGTTACTCAGGAGCCAAAGAAGAGCTAAATTTTGTGGTTGCCACCAGGTCCTCATTCCCAAGATCATCATTTAGATGAACGGGAGCTATGCTTGAGTACATGCCTATGGGGTTTGACAGTATGAGGATGGGGGAGATGCATGGAAAGGGGAGAAGAGGCGAGAAAAGGGGGGTTGTGAGGGGGAAGAAATCCTGAAGCCAAGCTCTGAGCAGCCTAATGCACAGCAGATGCCAGTTTAAAGCATATAACAGCATATTTGACCTACTTAGAGTAGATCTGCATTAGTTACCAAGGTGAAAATGGGTCTGGCTTAATTATCTCTCTGGTTTCCTCTCTCTCTTGTCCTTGCATGTATCTGCACATACGTACATGCATACATATATACATATAAAGTAATTATTTTTTAAAGACTGGAGAGAACTTCCAAATCTGCCGTCAAGTGTCATAGTTTTGTGTGCAAAGAAAGCACTCAATCCAAGGGCACAGCTCACAGCTATGAGTGGAGTGGAGGGGGACAAGATTTCTTGGCCATTTAGCTTTAAAGGTGACAGGAATATTGACAGGGTCACTTAGCATAGAGCTATAGATATGATCTTTCATAAGTCACAACACAGAAGAGTATAAAAAGACCTCCCAAATAATGAAATATTTTTAAAACCAATTCTTCTGTGACCAACTTTCTTGTATTTTCTACTCCAAAACAATATTTTCATTGGACAAGTCCCAGTTATTTTTAACATTTTCTTCTTTTTTTCCTGCAAACTTAGCTTAAATATGAATTAAGGTTAAGCCGGAACCTGATTGAGTTGCAAATTGGTTTGGAAAGGAACAGTTAAGACCAGAATTATAGTTGCATTTGCACACTGTATACATGTTCAGCATTGACACTGTTCCAGCAAAGCACTTAAAGGCAGACTTTGGAAGATATTTCAGGACCAGAGGGTGAGGATGAGTAGTTAGTGGAAATTTCAGGAGGATGCCAGACCTTGAGCTCTGCAGAGGTGTGGTTTGGAAAGCGTGGTCTAACAGACTGCATTTTGCTTAGCCTTACATACAAATATGTCCCACCCTGAAGGTGGATATATACTGACTTCTAGCTTAAAACTCTTGTACAGCCATGTTTAAATACCATTCTCTAGACTATTCTGGCTGAGAAACCATGCTTCAGCCTACGAGCCAGACTGTAGCAGAGAATGATTAGACACTTATTCCAGCCTAGCTTCAATGCCGTATTTTAGCCTCAGCTGCTCTACATGGGTCTCACTTTGAAGGAACATCCTCACCTCCTAGATGTGTCCTACCTTGAAATACAGGGCAGCCAAAGCCATGGCTGGTGCTAAATGCATGCATGCCAAGCTGGGCTCATATGGAAGAAGGTTTAGGGTTCCTATGGCAAGAGATCTTCAAAATCAGAACACAAAAGGGCATTGGGAATGATGCTCCTTTAGAAATGCCAGTCCCACCAATCCTAAAAGCGTAGAAGTATCCCTTAATTTGAAGGGGAATTGGGTATTAGTTTTTATACTGACTTTAATGCTGTTCCAATTCCCACAGCAGCATTAAGTACCGCAGACAACTTTCTTATTCTAAGCGCGCAAATAAGGAAGCCTTAGAGCTCTTGAGGAAAGCACGGCCTACCTTTCTAAAAAGCATTATTCCCTTATTTTCCCCCAAATACAGGATCTTACTCATCACAGTATTAGCTGGGAGGGACTTGCCTGTGATTCATTGGATTTAGAGGGAAGCTAGGGGATGGTTTTAATAAGATTTTCAAAGGTCAAACTCCTGACTTTTACAGTGGGGCAAAAACCCCAATGGATTACACTATTTTGCACCACTTGGGATAAGCGTTCTGGACATCCCGAACCCACATTTAAAGAAAAGCTGCGTTCTTTGTGGAAGGAAATGTATCGTATGAACCAGTTACTTTAATGAAACCTGAGAACACTTTGAGTTTGTGGGCAAATAAGTATTTAGTGGATTACAGACAGACATGGCTTTTTCTCTTTATTCAGCATGAAATAGAGAGCCAAGATTTTTAAAACGCATCTTCCTAGAGAGGAGATCATTTCCACACATACAATGCTTTTATTTCAAGATAAATTTGTCTCTAAAATCAGATTTAAAAGCAAACTTCTATCCCAGACAAAATGCTACATTTAGTAGCTATTTGGAAGTCAATTGTAAGCAGATGGACAGAGCAGCAGGAGCACAATATCCATCGCTAGACACACCGGTGTTTTCAACATTAGCATTCCAAAAACACCATCCACCTCGAAGGAACACCCCAACCAGTATCTCTTCTGCTTTGCTAAACCTCATCAAGTACACATCTACTGCATTATGCTGCGTTTTTAATGTCAGAATTTTCAGGTCAGAGGAATGAACGTTCAGCTCAGTTCTTGCTGAACCTTTTAAAAGAAGAAAAGCCTGGCAAACCCAAAACCTAGTGATAAGCAGAGAGCCAAAATAAAGTTGACTTACTTCATTCTCAGAGCTGTATAACTGTTGTCCTGTAATTGTACTCTGGGTGTTTGGGGATTTACTGGGGTGACGGCAAGTTAACGATGGAGCCAGGTGCTCTGCAGGAACATGCAAGTCCCCCCCTTCCAAAACAGCCTACATAACGAATGCAGGAACATGATTCAGGCCTTTGCATTTGGTCACTTAGGCGGAAGAGAGCAGGAAGACCCGGAAGGCTCTAGGAGACTTGATACGGGACAAGTAAACGATGCAACTCAATTCACTTCTTGACATAGGACATATGACAAAAGCATATTCATTTGCACTGGATTACAGAGGGGTTTATGACTGCATGAAGGGCCAATGCTAAGAGAGCAGTAAGTTCCCAATTAGACTGCGAAATCTAACATGTATAAGGATAAATATCAAATAGGTAAAAGATAAGACAAAAACTGAAGTAATGAAATAGTACACTCACTAAATCTGAATTAACAGGCACACAACTATTTTCTTGTACACCTAATGAAAGTCCTAAGGGTGGGGGGAGAAGACCTATTTGGAATTTCCACGTAGAGGGCTGAGATTCAATTGAAATGGAAATTAAAGCTTTGAACTGACACTAGTATTGACTGTAGAGAAAACCATTTGATAAACTAATTTTTCTATGTGTCTTATCAAAGAAATTTTGGCACATTCAGAGCAAAGTGTCTGGAGTTGGACAGCATGGGGGAACAGCGGATACACAGGGATAATGCCTTTTCCTCCCCTTTCAGAGCCCTAACTTCAAATTCTTCCTGTGGTCCCAGATTCATGATGTTTTCTGTGAGATTAGGACATAAGTCTCCACACTCCTTCTGGTCACAAAACCATCCCTGGATGTGCTTCACAAGCCCGAGGCAGCTGAATTGATGCTATTGCCATTCTGTACACAGAAAGCAAGACACAGAGGACAAGCAAGAGGTAGAGGCAGTGACAAAAGTCTGAATTAACTCAGAACTTTTTTTGCTAGCTCTTTTGTGCTCAGGCAATTACTTTTTTAATTAAGGTGAGCTGCAAATTAAGTAATTTCTTACCATTGCTAGACTTTGAACACAGATAATGAGTTTCTATATGGCTGAACTCTCTGTATCTCTGCATTAATATTTAACCGTTGTATTTTTGCCAGGTTGGTAGGAAAGATTGCAAATAGTCCTAGAAAAGAACCAGAGAGGGAACACATCTCTCTTTGCCCCACTGCAGGGCACTGGCTCTAATGTGGAGTCACCCTTTCTGCAAAGGAAAGCAGCCCACTTCCTTTCCAACCAGGCCCTGATCTTCTCCATATGCTGGCCAGACTGAACTGAGCACTGAAAACATGCATTTGTTGGGTCTTACACAGAGAGCACCAGTTTCCTTCCTGTTAAAGTTGTTCTACACCCATCAGACAGAAATGAGGTGGCATCAAGACCCACTTGATAACCTGCACTCCAGCTCCTGACCTTGAGGCTTCTGCCTCTGCATGCCATTACCAGTCCTCAACCCATCCAGCTAGTGGACCAGCAAGCTTCAAGCAAGAGAAATGCTATTTAAACCTTCATTAGAGACATAATAAAATGCTGACATAGTCTAAGACTATTCTTGCCTCTGTGGCTCCGCTACCAGTGTTATTGCCAGAATCATCATCACCATCAGCCTTATTAGCATCTTTATTAGACAAGATAATTTCAATTGTCATTAGTGCTAATTTATTATGCTTATCATTGGCTCTGCCATCAGTGTCAATCATCTAATTGTTGCTCATAAATGTTTAACAAAGGAAAACAACTTCTAATCTGCAACATTTCCATCAGCTCAGCTCTGGGAGCAAAAGTGGGAAAATGCATGAAACTCTCAGACCTCCATCAGCTCTGTAACTACTGACACTATGGAATAAGTATTGTTCTCCAGAAAGCATCCATATCCTCCTTCTATAGAGGCCAGTGGACAAGCAGGAGGTTTTCACCAGGGATGGTGGGCAATGACGATCTATCTGCTCACCCCTATGCAACAGAGAGGACAACACACAATTCCTGGCTAGGGACTGGCGCTGTTTAGGAATAGGACAGGAAACACCAGTGCAGGACAGGAGCGTACCTGCGTGTTTATCTATCTCCACCCAGCTGCAGTTTGCTGGAGTTATCTTTTCCTCTCAACTATGTCATTCCACACCAGTGAACTGCAGCAGCTGAGGCTCAGCCTTATTCACAGTCAGGTGCATTTTGTGGCTTGAAAATGGGAAATGCTGGGATACTGCCCAAAGATAGACATCAGCGTGGCAGTGATATTTCACAGTCACTACGGAAACCCTTTCCTATGGGAAAAGTCCATTATAAACTCTTGGGTGACCCTCAAACACCTGCAGATGTATTTGTTCAATGACCCTCAGAACACTGGAGTTACCAGACCTGTTTCATGTATACCACAATGAGGGAGAATGCTCCAGGACGTATCATTTCAAAGCCAGATGCCTAAAACAGAAGATCCCAGACTGTCAGCAGGGTCACTTCTACAACACTTGCACAGCAAGGAGCCATACCAACACACCTACTAATGGCAGGACTGATCCTACAGACAGCACGGGTCTCCTTGAGCCCTGTGTAGGAAGGCAGATGTCCTGATTTGTGTCCCTGGCACAGCACAAGGCCACTGAAGCCAAACTCTTCCCTGACCCAATTGCACAGATGTCGGGCAAGAGGCGGCAGCACAGGGCTATGCCTTTTGATTTTCAGAAGAGCATCCGCAGGAGGGGAATGACAAACATGAGATCGTAACATAAAACCCAGTGCAGTAATGACAAATGTGTAAGTTATAAATTAATAATTTATACATTATAAATATAGATTTATAAAACTATAAATAAAGATTTTGCACTTGTTTCCCTTTGGCAACCTGCGGCACAGGGGAGAAAGCAAAGGGCAACTGGCAGCATTGTGATTTATGGCACCCCAAATGCGATTCCTCACCGCTGACATCTGCGAAGCGGTCATCCACTCAGGGGGGATGTGGAAGTGAGCGCCTGCTGAGTCTCCCAACAGCACGACTCCTTGTGATTCCGCACCTAGAGAATGCATCCTGTTAGTCGCACAAGCAGAAAGAGCAAACCAGAACAGAGCACGGAGAGCAATGCTTGAAGAGTAACTGCAGCATTGGCTGTTGGAGTCATGAGGACACTGGCTACATCACTCTCAATGGGGCTGAAACGTTCAGACCCTGCAATGGGATTTTTGCTGTTCAGTAAAAACCGGTTAACAGACATGTGCCAACAACCCCAGAGACACAACTGGGCATGAAAAACAGGGAGAGGTCTTGCTAATCACTAAAAATCCTGGTCGTAATTCAGGGATGTGTTACTTTGTCAGAGACTCTGCTGTGCAGCCAACATTTAGTTTTGCTACCCACAGACATGCTTTATAAAGGACTTAAACATTTAGGAAAATGGGGTTACTCAGGGAATTTCTGACAGCTCTTTATATCAGAGCTGGATGGTGGATGTGCTACTCACTCATACCAGTATTTCTGCTAGAACAATCTGGCTGGTTTATAATTAACGTCACTTAGCAGTTGTATTGCCTTTCAACTAAAAATGTCGAAAAGTCTTGCCAGGCAATGGTTCATCCCCAGGATGCTGATTTAAATGTGAGGCAAGGTGAGCGTAACTCAGCTGGCTTCCAACACAGCACTGCCAACAGCCTTTGCTTTTCACGTTCCACCTTTGCTCATCCTCAAAAAAGAAATCTTTTGCCATTTTGCCTTTCTCATGAAGTTGCAAAGCCCGAAGTCTTTCCCCTGCATTGGCAACGACTGTGAAAGCGTTATTGTATTTATGAAATCAGTACAAAAGACACATTGTTTTTCAGATTGGCTGTAAAGATTTACCTTTGCAGAATTTCTTCTCGTAGGGAATTCCATCTTTTGGATCCACGCCCTGTTGGAGGAGAGAAGGGGCAGATGATGACAGCATCCATCTAGTGCCTGAAAAATGCAGTGCAAAACAGAGGTGGAGAATTTTGCTCTTGAATGTTTGTCTTGACAGGCTCGAGAGGTGGCCTGGTGTGAACCACATGAACTTCAGCAAGGCCAAGTGCAAGGTCCTGCATCGGGGTCAGGGCAATCCCAAAGCACAGATGTGAGCTGGATGGAAAACGGATTGAGAAGAGCCCCTGCTCCAGTGAGACTCCACCTAGAGAACTGCATCCAACATAAGGAAAACAAGGAGCTGTTGGAGCGAGGCCAGAGGAGGCCATGGAGCTGCTGTGAGGGCTGGAGCAGCTCTGCTCTGGAGCCAGGCTGAGAGAGCTGGGCTGGGGCAGCCTGGAGAAGAGAAGGCTCCTGAAGGGGAGACCTCAGAGCAGCTCCAGTGCCTGAAGGGGCTGCAGGAAACCTGGAGAGGGGCTTTGGACAAGGGATGTAGGGACAGGAAAGGGGAATGGCTTTAACTGCCAGAGGGGAGACTGAGATGAGCTCTTGGGCAGAAGCTCTTCCCTGTGAGAGTGCTGAGGCGCTGGCCCAGGGTGCTCAGAGAAGCTGTGGCTGCCCCATCCCTGGCAGTGCTCAAGGCCAGGTTGGACATAGGGGCTTGAAGCAAGCTGCTCCAGTGGAAGGTGTCCCTGTGCATGGCAGGGGTTGGAACTGAATGAGCTTTAAGGTCCCTTCAACCCAAACCAGTCTGGGATAGGATTTTATGATACAAATTAATTATAATAGCTATAATTTTAAACAATCATAACCATCAATAAATAAACTTCACTCATAACTGCTTTCCCCCTGTTTTCTTAGTTCTTAATAAATACAGTTTTATTACTTGGAATGTCGAAGACAGTAAATAAATTGCAATCATCCAAATCAGTTCATAAACCAGAATAAAGAAAAATAAATATGTGCAGACTAATTCAAAAGGAGGAAAAAAGAGAAGCAGCAATCAGGAAGGAAATATAAGACGCAACATCATTTACTTACCCATATGCCATTGCAGTTAGAGTCCCTTTCCTCATCCCAGTTATCAGGACTAAAACAAAAGGATATACAGCATTACAGAAAAGAAAGCAAAAGGAGCTCTTGAGGGAATTGGATGCTTTGTGCCATTTGTCACTAAGAATGTATAATAACTAGAAATTCCATTCTGCACAGAAGGGTCTTTTATTTCCCCACTTTGAATCCAGGGCAGGCAATTTTCCTAGCAAAATGCAATATTGATTTAAAGTTAGCACTGGAAGTTGTTGAATGGAACTTACCCTTTTAGTCTGCATATTCACTCAGGCGAAGTGAATGGGGTGCTCTTTGCAGGAGACTGATCCTTTTTCCTAGCTTTGGAGTGCTCACAGAAATCCACCCGGCCCCTCACTCACAGCAGGGTAAAGAGGATTTGCTCTCCCCGTTGGTCTGTTTGACCAATTTTGGTTTCAGATGCTTCAGAGAAAGGAAAGAACCCTGTGCGCCACCCCTGCTCATGCGCCCCATCCCTTCTCTCCATCATTTCCTCTTGTCTCCATCACTGTGCAATAAAGCCACACGCAGTGATGTGCTCTCTTAGAGCACAGCCAACCCCAAATACAGAGCTCGTTCTTCAAGAAGTCACAACTCTTATGAAGCCCTGAAAATAATGACAAGCGTTACCGTCTGCCAGGGTACACAGTGTTGTTTGTGTCATCGCAGTCTCTGCCTCGCCAGTGGTAGCCCCTCAGCGTCTGAAAGCCAGGAGAAGCACACAGATAGGATGGCCATTGTTACTGTGGCACTTTTAATTTAAAATATCTGAAATGAGAATCTAACTCCAGGTGTAGGCATCAAATGCAGTAAATGGGTTGTACTCCAGAGGCCCTGGGCTAAGCTGTAATAAATGGCACCTTGCACACTTCGGTGCAGAAAGGAGACGAGCTGGCGATTTAACTTGGGGTGGTTTTTTATATGACTTTACTTCACTCTTATTAACTCAGTAAACAGAGCACTCAGCAGCAGAGCAATTTCCTTCTGCAGGGGCACAGCTTTATGTGTGCATCTCCCCAAGTGGCATCAAGGAATGACTGGGTTTTCATCCAGAAAAAAACACTTTTTATGACCAAAACTCCCTCCCTTCACTTTATTCCTATCCCTGTTCTCACATGCATGAAGGAGACTTTGCAGAAAGTAGGAAGAATCCCATAGGCATTCCTATTGTCAAGGTTTTACTGTACCAAGGGAAACGCTTTGCTTACCGGGAAAGTACTAAATTTATCTCCATCCAAATCTTCAAAAGGCAGTTTATTTCTCAAAACACTGTAAAAAACCCACAAAGCCAACAAACACAGAGTTAACGTAGGGATGGAACCTGAGCAGAAATTACAAACCATGGTAAAGCATGCACAACAGGTAATAGCGGGCATGTCATTCATGGCTCCTTGTTCAGTTTCAGCTCTGTGCTTGACCCTCAGCAAAGGGATTCTGTCTGAAGGAGCAAATGCTGATTTCTTTCTGCATGTGCTGACTGAGCTCTGGAGGTGAGGCTGCTGGACTCCTGCAGGGTCCAACCTTCGGGCTCTAAAACGAATCAGGACATCAAACCCGCGCTAAAAATAACTATAATGGTTTTTGGCAATCAAGACTTTCCTCAGCCTGGCAGAGCTTGCAAATCTGCCAGATATGAGATACAAATGGAGGTCCTTCTGCTTGGAAGGAGCTCCAGAATGGGGCCTCACGCTGATGGAGATTAAGCTCCTTCTTTCCTTAGAAACAAACGGCAAATACCCTTTCTCATATTCATCCCTCAAGTCTTCAACTGTCTCTCCTGCTGCGTTCAGTCTGGAAGACTGCACCCCAGGCTGCAGCTACAAATACACACAAATGCATATTTGAGAGGATAAAAGTGGATCCGATGGGACCACACACACTGAATTCACAGGTGACCTTATGTTTTAACTGAGGATCAGGGTCTCATCTTGCCAATTCTGTATCTAGTCCCACAAACTTCTGGGGATGCTCAAACACGTTTGAGAAAAGCATCTTACCTTGATTTAAGCAATGGAGAGCTGAGCCCTCATGGTCTCCCACAGTGCTTAATTACATTAATTAAGGTAATAAACGTAATTAATGAAAATGAGTTCTTTTTCTTCCACTGTGACTTTTGTTTCCAGCAACCCCATAGCTCTTAGCAGTACCTGAAGCAGGTGTCAAAATGATGGTGTCAGCTCTGTGTCCCTTCCTATTTAGCTTGGACACTTGCTAGATTTCACATGGTGTGGCACCTCTCTGGCTACAGGACATAGCTTAGCTCACATACATGGAGCAGCCTTTCACACGTGGCTTAGGCAGCACTCTGATGTGCTAGTCAGCCTCGCCTTGGAAAACTGTCTTTCAGAGGTTTTCCAACATCTTGCACCCAGAAGAGATGCTGAACCTGGCTCAGGGGGCAAACAGGTGCAACGAGGGTGGATTCCTCCGCCTGCACAAGCATCAGAATAAGAAAAGTGCAGAGGAGATGGGTGACTTGCACTCCTGGTGGGGTGTGTAACCCTTAATCTGTCTGCAATCACTAATTTCCACGTGCTGCCTCAGGCTACTTTTTCTTTGCAGTAAGGTTCAGTTGCAAGAACTGACACAGCTTCAGAGCGGCTAAAACAATCCAACTGTAAGACATGCTTTCTGAAGCTACAGAAAGAAGAAACCGAAAACCAAAGAGTGAGAGAGAGCACGAGAGAGAATCAGAAGAGGTGAACGCATCTGATCCAACGTATGACACACAGTTGGATTCCTGTCTGAACTCCAAGGGCTCAAACTCAGATTATTCATCCTGACTTAACACTTTAGACACTTCCAAGATGCTTCACGTTAATCGATCCATTCCCAATAAAATCCTGATATTGTCAATCAGAGGAGCAAGTTAGTCCTGGCAGTCAAATCAGTCAAAATGTACTGCTGATGAAACTAATTTATTCTTAGATTTGCTTGCCTCCCCCTCCAAGTCATTGGAGTACATTGAGTACATTGGCAAAGGCACCTTAGGAGTAACAGCCCAGCCGATGTCCTCAGCCTGTTTCAGAAACTTCCTGTCTGCCACCCCCCCACTTCCTTAAATACCTTGAGATTCTCCTAACACTGTGCAACTGCTGCTTAATTCCCGCTCCCCACAGCTATGAAGGTGCTGGTGGCCTTCCTGCACTGAGCCACGGGCTCCCTTTCAGGAATCTTACTTACCTGAATCCTGTGCAGCCCCCCTGGGTGCTACCTGGACAGTGGTTTTACTAAGGAACCCAACAGAAGTAAAGTATAGCAAGCTCTGTTATCTGAAGATGAGCTCTGAAAGAAGGAAATGTACCATGTTCTGTTTCTGGTTAAGGAGTGAAAACTTCATACATACTATTTAATCTTCTCACACAGGTTAGCCAGAAGAGGAAATGCACATACGCTTGAGAGCCCCGTGAAGTTTTTCTGGAGGGGAAGAAATTAAAAGAAGATGGATGCATTAGCTCACAGAGGTGGCGTGGCTTGGGATAGTCGGTGTCAGTAAAGTCTAAAGCTAAATCATGTATTTTCTGCCTAGAAACACCTGAAAACCCCAACAACGCAATAAGGATGCTTCGTGTCATCCTTAGAATTTAGGCCTGACACAGCAGCCAACTTAAGGATTTCAACTGAACATTTCACAGAAAACTGTAAAATTAAAAAGGGAGAAACTCCTCCAAAACTGCCTCTCATGCATCTGAGTTGTTTTGAAATCCTTTGTGAAAACTGCAGCTCTTGTGCTTGATAAACGTGATGCTGTCTGACACTGAGTGTGAAAGCAGCAGGCTGTGGACCATGAAGCTGGTTCCTGCACGTTGAGGTAGGGTGGATGAACTGGAGGTCAGGAAAAGCCCCAGAGAGAGGCACAGAACACCCCTGGTTTTGTTAATGAGATTTTTTACCTGGAAGTTTCATAACCAGATCCTATCTTGTCCAGATTGGCAAGCTGCAAAAGACAGCTGCTGCAGGATAAACTCTTTCCACATTAGCAGACCATAGCCCTGGGCTAATCCAGTTGAGCTTCCAGGCAGCCAGGAGGCTTCAGAAGCTAAAAGAGACCTTCCTAATGAATGCTCAAGTTACAGAAACATTGCACTGCATAGGCAGCCAGTCCTACAAACATGCTGCTCTAATCTAAGTTCAGGTGGTCTTTAAACACTGAGGGCATTCAAGTGGTCTATAAATACAGAGGGCTGGTTGGTGCAGTCTAATTAACTGTATTCACTAAGGCTGCATTCAGCATGCAAATGTGGAGCAGATGAGCAGATGGGCACACTCATAACTTTATGCAAAGAAGGGTAATTATTTATGTGGCCACAGCATTTAAGAGCCCTGTCCTTGGACAAACTTCCTTGTGTTACACACTTTATATACACAGAGGAAAAAATATGGTCCTTGCCCTGAAGAGACTACAACCTGAATCTAACATAAAACAAGACAAAGGTTGGATACAGCTCAGGAGAGGACAATAAAAGGCTATTACTCACCACGAGGGGCAATAATCCCAGCATATAAAACTCTGATTGACAAAGGAGAACTTGGAGGCAGCACTGCAGGGCAGTGAGGCAGTGGTGCCATGGTGCATAGAGCATTGCCCTGGAGCTCCAGGGAAGGCACGAAGGTGTTTGCTTGGACAGGTGAGAAAGGGTGATGGAGACGAGGGTCTCACGCTGCCAAGAGCAGGTCAGCCACAGCAGTATGTCATGGCCAGGACCTCAATGTGGAGAGGGCAGCTGGGCTAGCAAAGAGCCCCTGGTACGAACACGGCAGCCAGCATTTGCACTGGTGCTTGAAGCGAACACGCAGCAAGGTGAACATGAAAAAGAGTGGAACGTTGTGAGGGGCACCGGCAGTGGAGATGGAGCTGTAACAGTGCACTTTATGAAGGATCCAATAGAGAAATCAAAGGAGGGAAAAAGGAGGAAAATTAAGGAGACAATAAACAAGAAACGCACTGTGGCTCCAGCTGCCCTGCAGTCTTCCCCATCCCAGTGCACCTCTGTAGTTTAAGCTGCCTGCCAGCCTGGCTGCATCAGGGCTATGTCCTGAAGCATGGCAGGCACACAGACCTCCTCTTTGTTCTTGTGTGGGCATATGCGTGTATGGCCAACCAGGCAGAGGTGAGAGGTGCACAAGCAGGATGCCAGCTTTACTCAAAATGCTTTGCAAACCTACACACACCTTCCTGGAAAGAGAAACAAACCCCTCCTCCCACCTCCTCCAGGCGGGACTAATCTTGCCTACAAATGCACAAGAAGCTCTTAAAGCTTTCCATCGGGCTAAGATTTGCAATATCTTCATTTGAGCTCGCAGCTTTTCACTTCAGGCTAAGTAACAGCATGCAAAGCTTTTGACGTTATGGCACCTGAAGCCAAAACTGCACCGGAAAGGCAAAGTACAGGGCTCACAAGCAACCAACACATAAATAAACCCACCTTTCACTCTGCCCACTGGCTGCATTTAAAGCCTACCCTTTGCTGTAAGGAGAATAAAATCTTTCCTGCTTTTTGTAAGCTATTCATTTGAATATTATTGGTGGCTGAATCTCTGTTAGTTTCAAAGGAAAATGCTATTCTGCAGCCCAGAGACTGCCTGACTTACATGGGAACAGTTGGCATGATGGTGACCGGGAAGTGGTGCAGGCACCACAGAGTCCTTCCCAGCAGAGCCAGGCTACGGTTGCAGTACATGCTTTCAGGAGATGGCTTATTTGCCCCTGTACAACACGAGTGGGTGGTCAGGAGACTGGTTTATACCCATCTCTGCCTTGCAATTCCTTCACTCCCTCCACGGTTTCCCACTTCTCCCACTAGCAGGCTGTGACTTGCACGGACCATGGACTCATGATACGGTTGTAGGCACAGTGCTTGCTCTCATTAAATGCTACAGCCACGGCTCTTTTTCTCATTCTTTCACTGCTATTGCTCAAAGATGCCTCTTAGTATCTCCCCCATAAGAAAAGTTACTGCTAGAAGTGCTCACAGTGATTAATACCACCAATATCTTATTCATTGCCTATTAACATTCCCGAATGACATTTCTCTAATTATTTTAATTGGGTTTGCAGAAGGAATAATAACAAGCCCCTAATGCTTGTTGGTGTTTGGTTTAAGGCAGTCTCTCACAGTTGATTCACTACTTTTAATGAATGGGGATCTCTATTAGATTCTAGGGGGTCGCAGCCGCTTCCTCTGAATCTCTACATCTGGAAAACACCTTCTCTTTTTCCCAAACCCACAACCATCCTAAGGCATACCCAGCATATACGAAGGCCTGGGAGCCAGGCAGACCTCACGTCCTCATTACCAACAGCCATAATCACACATCGTTTTACGCACAGTCACACAGAGCAGCCAAGCAAAGATGGGCGCAGCCGACTTGCAAGAACCTCTATCAGAAGACTCTCCCCAAACATGGAATGGGGAAGAAGCAACCAAAATAGCAGATATGGGAAGAATGAGGATATGTAATTTGGTGTTTCTGTCTCACATAAGCCGGAGCATAGAAGAGGCCAGGGGAATGTTTTTCTCTCACCACCAATGTGGATGCAAGGATGCCCCAGCACTCATTTAAAATAGGTTTCAGCAAGGGTGCATGCGAAAATAACTGCAGGAGAGGCCCAACCAACCACGTGATACTTCTTTTAATTTAAGCTGATCTGGTATGGTGCGGTTATAGAGGTTTAGAAATACATTGATTGGGGAAGCCCAACTATGACCTGGGACACAGCCTGCTTGTCCCTCCTGCTGGGAAATGGGCAACTAGGAACAGGAAGGGGCAGGGACTGAGAGAGGTACAGGGACATTGAGCAGCTTTGAGGGTACGGGAAAGTAAAGGCAAGCTGGAAGGAGGCTGGAAATCTCAGGCCATCAGTAGCACAGCGCTGAATAGGGAGGAAAATGAGTAAGATCCTGCTGGTTGCTGTTCTGTGGGAGCTGAGACCCATCTCTCCAGCGCATTGTTTATTTCCCTGGCTTGGCAATTTGGCAATTGCCCAAAGGCTAATTAGGAACCTCAGTGTTCACTGCTGTGAACAGCATCACAGTAAGGGTCCAGGAAGAAGCAATATCAATAATTTCTTCACAAACAGCTGAAACATTCGCTCTGCATTAAGTGCCTGAAGACAACTGGAAGCAAGCTGTGGCTGCGCTGACTCATGGAAGTGAACCCAGCAGAACAAAAGCTGCCCTTCCCTTCTCAGAGGCCCTTCCGAGACCCTCTAGGGATCTGAAAACTGGTGGAGGTGGTAAGCTTTCAAACCCAGTCTCCCAGTTTAAAGGGCAAAGGCCTCTTAAAACACATGCAGAATTCGCATTGCTTGAGCTTCAGGCAACCCCAAAATGCAGTCACTGCTATGGAGGCAGTGGCCAGCTAATGAGGCTCCCTCTTACACACGGCTAGAAGGGGTGACGAGGGACAAGGAAGAAGCATGAAAGTAAGAGCAGCAATAATGAACACTGCAGGAAGCTTGAAGCTTCTCTGGATGGAAGACACAGGGGGAAATTCCTGCTTTTGTAAAAAGCCTGAACAAAACCTGTATCTGCTTGTATTTTGTTTTAAGGCTGGCTGCTGCACCAAAGGCAAGCTGGGCTAGTACGAGTGTCTCCGTGTGACGATAAGCTATGGAGCTCTCAGATGAGACCCTCGGCTGCTGCACGGGTTTCAGACATGAATTTATGCCTAGGATGGATGCAGACAGCTCTCCCTTCTCCACAAGCAGTTTGCATTTGTTGTGATGTTTTTCTCCGCTCTCCGCACACTTTCATGTTTCCTCTCTATTTATCTCCCTCTTCTTTGCAGTATCACCTCATAGAGCATATCCTACACCAGGCAGGAGTGAGTCAGCATTCAGTTTAGAGCCCATCAGGTGGATTCCCAATCAGACAAAACAAACGAGGACTCGCTCCTGCTAAATGCAAGTACAGTGTGAAACACCCCGATGCCACGGATTCTTACCAGGTCCTTGGAAGTCTTCACAATCCTTCGTGCTTTTCTTATTGCAGTACTCAGCCCAACCTAGGAGAGGAAAACCACAATAAATGAAATGAGACCCTACCAATTTTTCTCCCCATTTCCTATCTTTCTTTTTTGTAATGTATCATTTCCAGCACAAAAAATGATGTATGAGTCCACAAACTCATCATCAGTCACATTTGATTGGACTAACAATCAGTTATCCCATCCCCCCCTTTGAAACTACAGTTGCAAGAGTTTATTTAGTTTGCTCCAGGGCATCATTTATTTCCTAATGTCCAGATCAGTTAAAGAGCCGAGATTCATATCCTGACTGCACTGTGTGAGGCTTCTCTAGTGACACGTCCTAAAGAACAACCCATCCATTAGATGGACAAAAGAGGATTATATGTGTGATGCCAGTCAGATGTGCTGTGGAAGGGTATAGAGGAAACATTACATGGATAAGGGTCATACTCCACTGAAGTCTATCCCAGCAGGGGAACAGCTGGCACATGGGAAGGGACAAAGCAGGGAACAGTTTGGAAGGCAAATCTCCTGCTCAAGACCTAGGAAGGTTCATTTTCATTCTGGAGATTCCTGCCCTGGAGGGAAAGTTCTTGCTGACAGTGGCAAGGTTGTTTTTCTGCTGGGTCCATGCAAACTTGTGCTGAAGAAACATCTGGGGGTTCCTTCACAAGGAGGATACTTAAATAGAAGAGTGGGAGAACCATCACAAGAAAAGGCCTCAGAAAGGCCTCCTTATCAGAGGAGAGCAGGCTGGCCATTATAAGGCCATGGGTTACAAGGAAGTCAACTACTGGTGATACCCCAGTAATTCCTTAACTCCCTGTACACCGTGCTCCCCAAGGAGGAGAGGAAATTCTGTGCAAGGGGCATCATCTGTGAGCATGGGTGACAGCCAGGGATCAGCACTGCTGGGAGCAGGAGGATGGATGGCATGGATGGGTCACGTATGGTGCAGCAGGGCTGTGACTGAACGCACCCCAACAGCCTCTTACCATGGCCAAGCACTGCCAAGGTCCTGCTCTTGAGCCTTCCTCAAGGCTCTGCCATTGCAAAAACCTCAACCAATGCATTTTTGCAGCCTACCTGGTCCACAGCCCTGCGTCCTGCCTGGATAAATGTGAATGCATGAGGAGTAAGCAGGGACTCTGCACCATCCTGCTCAGAGTTTACCCCTGTCCTTAAGAACTTTGTCCCGTACCACAGCACAGAAGGACCACACCAGTTTTCCTGCCACAAGGACTCGTGCTCCTCTCCTGCTGCTCCATCTTCACTTCTGGACAGTATTCATCTATCTCAGTGAAGCTAAGTCCCTTATGTTGTCTGTCTTGCATTTGTTAGGCCACCTTTGCAAACAGTCCTATCTGTGAGGCAGTATCTGTGTGATGGCCTTTGTCCTTCCCCTCAGCATTCAGCATGAAGAAGACTGAAAGTACTGCCCGTCTGCCCTCTTTCAGAAGGAATAACTGCTTTGGTCCTGCAAGCTTGGAGCACCGGTAAAAAGTAAAAGAAAATAAAGTAAAAGAAAAGAAAGCAAACTAAACTAAAATGAACCAAAATGGAACAAAAGAAACTAAACCAAACCAAAATAAAGTAAAATAATAAAACAAAATGAAACAAAAGAAACCAAAACAAACTAAAACAAAATAAAAATAAAATAAAATAGATAAAAATCAATTACTTCTGAAAGCGTTTCAAATGGAAAGGAAAATCCAGTGCATCACAGTATGTTCAGCGCTTTGTTTCTGATCAGAACTGTAAGCAAGGACAAACTGTTCTGTCTGACAAGGACCAGTCCCTCCTGCAGCCCAGCCTGCGGACACAAGTGCTAGCGCCAGGGCAGAAGTTCAGCACAAGTTTATGTCTGTCTGGCTGGAGCTACAGGAACTTAACATGGGGGAAAAAGCAGGCTTTGCCAAGTGGTGCTATTCAAGCATCTGGAGGAGAAAAAGAACCTATCCCCTTGAGTGACGGCACCTTTCTGAACAGCGGGCATGCCAGCTTGGAATATTAAAGCAGCATGCATTTGCATTTAAAGCAACCATTGCCAACGTGGTTTTTTACTGGGAGTAAAATTTAGCATGTCATTATAATTGGGTTAGGCGGTGATCAGAGCAAATTAATTAACCGGGATATTCAAGGGTCAAAAATTGATATTGCACAATATACAGGGATGAGGAAGAATAAGCATAAGCAGCAAAAACCACAGACTTGTAAGTTACTGGGTTTTAACGTACGTGTCATGTTAATATATGTGCTTAATCATAGAATCATTGAACAGTCTGGATTGGAAGGGACCACCAAAGCTCATGCAGTTCCAACCCCCTGCCATGGGCAGGGACATTTCAACTAGATCAGGTTGCCCATAACCACATCCAATGCGGCCTTGAATGTCTAATCCATTGCGTCTATAGTCTTATAAAAACCTGGGGATGTCACAAATAGAGGAGAGATGCTAGGAATGAGCCAAGACTGGTTCCTAGTTTCTTCCCCTGGGCAACTGCTGTCCCCTGAACCCAAAAACACGCCTTGCATTTGTCATAGATATGTTGTACGTTACCAGCTGCTGTCATTTCTGCAATAATAGCTTGAGGGATGAGGTAAAGGGCTTAAAAGGAGCACGACAGATGAGAGGTCTCCAGAGAGGTAGGATTTATCGATCCCTTTATGCTGGGCAGGGGAGGAGAGACCTTTCTTGCTCTCAGCAGCAGAGCACCTGCAGACAGCTACAGCGATACTGCACACAGAGAGCAGGAAACAAGGGAGGAAAGGCTGAATTACCCCTGCATGCAGAAAATGCTCTCCATGAAATTCTAAGGGCAAGATCTCCCACTGCAACAGCTCCTGCAGCCAGGGCTCTGGGGTGAAGTACACAAGATATCCGCTGCCACAGATGGGCTGAGGGCAGGAGTGTCACCGGGATTTCATTCACTGCCGCCTTTCACTGTTCTCCACAGAGCCCACGTCTTCTCAGTCATGAATTCTTTGCCAGCAGATCTGTTTCTCGCCATAAGCAAACACACAAAGCAAGCCTAATTCTCTTATTCATCACCCGTATTAGCCAGCTCTTTCCCAGGAGAACGGATAGTCACAAGATGCTCCGATTTTCCCTTCTAACTCGCTTTCATCATCCTTTTACCAGGAGTACACAGACCAAGGTACCAAAATGCTTCAAAGTTTGTTAAACAGCACTAGCAAAACTGAGATTTGTTCTACAACCCCCACCTTTTACCCTGCAGAGTGTGTAAGGGGAATCTTTACCATCGCATGAGACAGCCAAACCAAAGGAAACATACTTTGGATGCAAAATAGGGACCTTCCTCTGCAAGCCCAGATCTAAATCAAAGCCTGGCTCAGTCCTTTCTCTTTCCAGGGAAATTACTCTGACTTCTGGTCATTTTATGCCCCTTGGTTTTTTCGGTCTTGCACTCTGTTCTGGATGAAACATTCTGATCTACCTTTTCTAGCTTGCCTCTGCAAAATGCAGTCAGCATCCACAAGGAACACCTCCCTATCCTCACGCTTTTGTGCCCTGCTAACCCTATGCCACCCTGTTTCCTTTGGGTTTATTTGGTGGAAGGGTGAGGTTGTGGGGTTTGGGTTCTGGGAGTTGTGTTTCAGTCGATTTTAGCTGTTTCTGAAAAGAAAGGCTAAAAGGAGTGCAGTTGGCTCCCCAGAACCTAGCCTGCCTCCCAGGCTTTACAGGCCTCGAAGGATGGGAACAGGTCTGAGTCTGGCTGCAGTAATGTCCATGAGGGATGTGGTTTTTGCTTTTTAGAAATCAGTGAAGGACCTGACGGAGGGGACATGAACAAACATGAGTGCTTGTGGCAATGGCACTTATTTGGGGAAGATAAAATGACGTCAGCAGAAATGTGCATACTCTTGCTGATGCAAGATGACTCCCAGCAAAATCCTACCACTGGGCATTAAGCTGAAACCTGCAGCCACAAGGTCTCTAATAGTCCAGAGCATAAAAGTGATTGGGAGCAGAAGAGGCACTCTGAAGGGCAGAAAGAAGAGTACACGTTCTTTCTAACACAGGCCATTTAAGAGATTGTCAGCAGCAGGACTCCAGTGCTGAAGTCCAGCCACTATTCTGTCCCCAACAAGATCAAATAAAGTACTGCCACTTAACTGAACAGGCCAACTGGCTTAAAGCAATCTAGAGACAAGCTGCAAACCCGCTTGCTTCCAAGGCCAGAAAGGACACTTGGTAGGCAGCGTCTAAAACCCCTCACCTTCTTTCAGCCCTTTTCTCTTGTTAGAGGAATGATTCTGTATCACAGAAAGTCCTTCACCATTTCAGCTGATAAACCTTTTTGACCAATAAAATACCCAGTCATCCTAAAGCTTGGATAACCTACCCACTGTCTCTGTTTTGGAGAGGTGCTGCAGCAGATGTTGACCATATCTGCTGTTGATGTAGCTTAACCACAAGGCACATTATAGCAGCTTTAGCCACCGCCTACTTCTGGTGTGCCATATGGGTCTCATGGGAGGTCATTCTGCTCTTGTGAGACTCCACTTGGATTAATGCCTACAGTTCTGGTGTCCTCAACATAAGAAGGACATGGAGCTGCTGAAGCAAGTCCAGAGGCAGCCACAAGGATGATCAGGGGCTGGAGCACCTCCCATAGGAAGACAGGCTGAGAACACTGGGGCTGTTCAGCCTGGAAAAGAGAAGCTGCATGGAGACCTCAGAGCAGCTTCCAGTGTCTGAAGGGGGCTACAGGGATGCTGGAGAGGGACTCATCATCAGGGACAGTAGTGACAGGACAAGGGGGAATGGCTTTAAATTTAAACAGGGAAGATTTAGGCTGGATCTAAGGCAGAAGTTCTTCCCTGTGAGGGTGCCGAGGCTCTGGCACAGGGTGCCCAGAGAAGCTGTGGCTGCCCCATCCCTGGCAGTGTTCAAGGCCAGGTTGGACACAGGGGCTTGGAGCAGCCTGCTCTAGTGGAAGGTGTCCCTGCCCATGGCAGGGGGTGGAGCTGGAGGAGCTTTAAGGTCCCTTCAACCCAAACCACTCTGGGATTCTCTGTTATTTTGCCTCCTGAGTGTTGCCACCCTCATATTAAGGGTAGAGGAGAACCTCTTGTTGAGCAGTTAGGATGCAGTGGGAGAGACCATGCTCGCTCATGTTGGATGTTCTCCCCCTCTAACTCTACACTTGAGAGCATTGCCCTCCATTCAAACAAAGCAATACTTCATAATTAGAGCCAAGCCTCCTAGAATAGCTGCAGAGTGCGAATGGCTCCAGTTGGGCTGGCAAAAAAAATCATTCGGGCTGATTTGTCAGAGACCAGGGAAGTATGTAACATAACGCACATATCATTTACTCAGCTTGAAGTGTCCCCATTATGTAGATAGTTCCCAAAGCCAAGTCTTTCCTCAAGACACACAATCTCACTAGATCAACGTCACAGGATCAGAACAAAATAAACTACTGACTGAAAAAGCAGCTACATGTTGATATTTGCTACCTTAAAGGCAATCAAACATGAACATTATACAGCCTCATGAGGGCAAGTAACTCTGCATTTATTTTAAGTAACTCTGCATTTATTTTACTGCCTTTGCCAGTACAAATCTGATACTAATTCTGGGAAAACAGGCATCCAGAAGTCTAAATGAATAAACGAAGTACCTGAAAAATCAATAGAGTTGAACAAACCAGTCATTAGTATTAAAGCCTTGTTGAAACCCTTGGCAGGAGACTGTGCCAGCATTTGCAGGGTCATATAACTGAAGTGATCAATCAAATTACAGACCAAAGAAGCAAATGTGAGGTAAAGTGCATTTTATGCATCTGTGTCTCTGATTGTGTATTAATTTTTTTACCCATAATTCATCTTTACCCAGTCTGAGATGTCACAGAGTTATTGTGGGCAATTTATCAACCCCTTGAGCATGAACTCTAAGCACTGCTCTTCTCCTATCTCCCACTGCCTCCTCAAGCTGTCTCAGGGCATCAGGTGAGCTGAACAGGAGAGATTTGTTGACAGAATTCCCTTATTCCTGATAAGAAACAAATGCACCTTGACAGAAAGGGATTTTACTGCCACTTGGAAGGGAGCGGGTTTGCTTGAGCCACTCACTCAGAGGGCTCCAGGACACGCAAATGAGAGTACCACTTTTGTTTAAAGAACCCCCCCCAAAAGCCCCTATTCCCAGATCCATGGGAGGTGGGTGGAAGGACCCATGAACCCAATTTACAAAATGCAGGGTTTCTGAAGGAACCCATTTGACGAAGTTTGGGCAACACCCTGGTTGAGCCAAGTTAGCATGGGCACTCTCTGCTGCCTGCACCCATCTTCTTTCACCCCTGCCTGGTTGCACACTTACATATCTCTATGTTGGCATAATAGGGAGCATAGTAGTCATACGGGACATACACCTGCTGTAAAACAAATGTTACTGCCATTCATGGAAGGCAAGGGTTTTTTAATATTCACAGAACTAAACCCATCTTGGAGATGAATCACAGCTCACCAAAGCCCATAAAAAGACTCTGATTTTCAATAGCGGTTGGATGAGGCCCTGTGTAAAGCATATTATGCACATCTTTAGAAATCAAACATGTCCTTATCCATCCAGATGCAGGGAAAACGATTTACAAAAATAGGTGTCTATGTGGATCACTTGCTTCTCAGCACTGCCAGACAACCACCATCACTCACAGGTTTTAGTGTGATCAGGGCTGTGTGATGACTGGGGCAAAATACCCAATCCACAACTAAAAGCATACCAAAAAATCTGTTTAGACACCTATCAAGATATGTATGTGTCCAAGTGACAAAGGTATAGGACATGCAATCAAGTTACTGTGGTGTAGCAAGGAACTGTACATCAAAAAAGGGATGGTAACTAAATATGTTTCCAGCCTGTGGCAAAAGACAATGCATGTTAGCTTAAACCTCTCGCACTGCAGGATAATCCGAGTTTAATAGCCCTGCATTTACAGTGGATAACTAGAACCTACACAGGCTGCAACAGCAGATTAGGCAATGTGGGGATACACCACCATGTCACTGGTGCCATGGTGGTATAGATGAACCTTGGCTGAGTATCTGGTTTGGGGTTACTGAACAACGAAGTGTGTGCAAAGTGAGGTTTTGTTTTCCCTGTTCTTGTTCTCTGACCCAAGAGACTTTAGCCCTGTAATTCCCACTCTCCAACAACCATAGCAATGATGGTCCGCACAGCTAACGTGTGTTAGGTACCTTCCCTTCAGACAGAAATATTCTCACAGTGCCCACACTCAGAACGCTGAAGTTCATTTCCCAGCCAACGCACGTGCACTGGAAGCCCCTGCGCCCTTGAGTTCCAGCTCAAAAGACCTTCCACAGTCAGTAGGTTTGAAGAAAAGTGGAAAACCAACTCACCTTTGGCGGACTGTAGAGATGACAAAGCGGTTGTCCTGGATCCTGTTTACACAGCTTCAAGGAATGGCAGACCACATCAGCATTCATTTCCCTGTCTATGCTGAAGGAAATGGTGCATAAACAAAGACTATTATGTTCTTCTGGGCGCTTGAAAGTAGAAGCTATTTCCATGGGAAGCTAAATCTCCCCGACACCAAACAATAACCTCAGCTCTCTTCATTGGGGCTGGGAATCGCTTCGCTGCTCAGTACAGTGCTGGGTCCTAACGATTTTCTGCCATGGCATCCTAGTCAGCATTTAAAGTTGGGTCCCAGGATGATGAAAAAGCACTGTGCTTTATATACAGCACCTGAATCAAGCACATTATGATTGTTCTGGCTTTTTTTCTAAATAAATCGTAAGTCTGACAAAGATTTAAAGGCTAAAGTTAATGCATACGTGATTTGGCACATAGGAACGTTCAATCATTAACTCAAGAAAATAACCAGAAACCCTTCAAAGATCCTTAACCTTTAATCACCAAGCACAACTGCAAGGATCGCTTCTTGCTTTTTGGGACGCACCTCTGGGCTAATCAGGAATTAAATTAGAATGTGTGATTATAGCCCTGCTTAGTCCTGTAAGCACTTTGCAGTCCCTCGGCTAGTTTTAAAAAGGAAAGTAAAAACCCTGGGGAGAAAGCAGGTCTGGCAAAAGCTCTGTTAATTAAACTAAGGACTTTTAAAGGGGAATAAAATGACCTACATTTTATTGTCTTAATCACTTACATTACTTAGTAGGCTTCCCCAAGTGTGTGTATCAAAGGTTGGGGCTGAGAGCATGTAGGGGTTGACAATTAGAAAGCTTGATTTAAGGTAGAAGGGAAAGCAAGAGCCCAGCGTTACAGTGATGTGACTGCAGAATCTGTCTCACACACGTGGGTTATTCAAATTCCTCCCTCAGCCAAACGAGCCACTTTTCAAAAGGTAATTACTTCAGGTGGGCCTGATCCGAGGCTCAAACGGAATATGAAAACGGGTACCCTGGCAGCCTGTGTTTATTCACCCAGGAAGAGCTGTGCCCAATGCCAAACCAGAATCACTCTCCAGCATCTCTGCTTTATAATCATAATGTGATTTCAGGAATGAAAGCCCTGCACTTCAATCCAGCAGCACACCCGCACACGTCAAGAACAAACTAAGACCCGGGAGGACACAGCAATACTTACAGCTCAGCTATGTGTGGTCCATAAAGTTCAGCAAGTATGTAACAGAAACCTTGCAGTTTCTCTAGAAAACATAAATTTTTGGTAGCTAATTGAGCATGGTGAAACTGGGTTTATAACAGTCAAAACACAGCAGGAGTTGGTTCACAAAGGTGAAATGCTGTTTATCTTAGGAGTATGTGTGTGAATTTACCGCCTCAGTCTAGCACCAGAGAATGGGAAAACATGAAGTTCTAACCTTGCCTAAAACCCTTCTCCACCTTTAGGCTAGAGAAGCCACATGACAAAGACTAAAAAGGGCAACCAGTATTTGTTAAATGCTCCCAGTGTAGCATCATGGAAATAAATCCCACATGCTGCAGCATCTTCTAAGCAGTTCAAACCAACAGCTCAGTAGGTTTGCAAGGAGAAAGAAAACAAACACATAAATCAAAGTGCAGAAAGTGACGCTGGGCTTGATGCCACTGCCAGAGCTGCCTCGGAGCTTCTGGGGGGCTGTGAGAGTTAAGAGAATTCGCTTTGTGTAGAGCAGGAGCTGCACAGGAGTAATTGCATCCAAACAAATATTTGACACGTTTTGTCTGGCTTCCTTTCAGTCTGCAGCCATGAGCCTTCTCAGGATGCTGGCTTAGGTGGCTTGCTTTAATCTGGCTGAAGCATGCTCTCCAGAGGCAGCTCATCACAGGTTTCTTTAAGGTACCATTGTAAAAATAGAGTGGTCCCCACACCCAGGATCTGAATACAGGCACACTGGTCTGACAGCTCCCATGAAGGAAAAGTGACTTCCTTGGCCTGAACAGACAAGAGCTGGTTAACCACACGCGTATCCTGCAAAGGCAGCCTCAAGCCTTGTTTCGGCAGGAGCTGTGTTCTGAAGTCATAGAGAGGCAGGTTCCTACAAGTGCAGGGACAACAAACTTGCAGCTCCAGAATTCCTGAGAGTTGCCATTTTCTCTTGCATCTCCCTTATCCAGACACTATCTGCACTTGGGGAAGAAAACAGAGCATGCGCATCTTCAGAAACACCAGGAGCAGCTGCTTCCCTCCAACTTTGGGCTGAATGTTCAATCTTACACAGCATCAGGACATGCCTAGGGCCAGGGGTCTGCTGCATACAAGGAGGGTGGTTTTGGTCTGTGGAGGGTACAAAACCTCACAGCACTGACTCAAACAGTAAGCATGGGTGCGCTCTCACTCCCACAGCTCCTATCCTGCCAGGACTGCAGATATCCTGGATGGCAACCAGCGCCCAGGAAAGGAGGGCTGGGACCAGAAGGGCATAGCAAGGAATGAAGGATAATATCCTCAGCACATGATGTTGCAGACAGCTTCTGTAACTACGACAGCTGATTTTTCTTATCCTGCGCCAGGTGTTTTATTTCAATCAAGTTATTAGCTTCATTTCTTCACCTCCTTTGCCACATAACTATTCTCTATTGGCTCTTTAGAAGCAGTCTGCAAGTTAAAAATTGGTCTCCTGGCTAGAATTACATTCTATTCTTGTTCACCTAAAAGGAATCACAGACATCAATAACCCTGGGTTCAGTATCATCGCTGATTAAACTTCCTCTCATGAGGCTTAACATCAAGCCACCCGGCTAACTACAGAAGACTGCAGGAGAAGGTGGCTGGCTTCCCCAATCCAGGAGGGGAGGGTTTGGCTGGGAAGCTGATGTTAAGGGTCTGCTGGTCACCCTGGTTTCTAGGCACTGATTTCCTTATGCATAGAGGAAACTTGGCATGTGACTACCCCATAGTGTAACAAATGGCTGGTAAAAAGAACAGCAATAACATCAAATTATCATTGAGCTCATAGAGTCTTCTCGGAAGATACCGATGCCATTTATGCTTTAGCTTCCAGCAAAACAGACCCAAACCATAGGCAGTGTTTATAGGACTTGCCTTCCAAGCCAGCCTGCACTCATGCATTCAAAAACCTCCAGCTCTGCTAACACAAGAAGTTATTGCAGAGAGAAAGCTCTGCTAGGAATAAGCTGCATAAGTCAGAAAGGAGGGGAAGAAAGATAGAGGGAAAATGATGAGTACCTTCGAGTGCTTAGGGGCAAGAGAAGACCTTAAACCAAACTACATGCAGAAAATCTGCAGAAAATTTAGAGTATACTTGCTTCTGCCCTGCTTTGGGTAAAAGAGATCCCCTGAACTGCCCTGCTCTTGCATGACTGCTGTGTACACAGCACTGTACCGGCTACTAGGAAGAAAATTAACTCTATCCCAGCTGAAACCAGGGCACTGATAAAAACCCAGAAGGTTTTCCTCTATAGCTTCATAGTCCTAGAAACACAAATTCTGGCTGAATCTCAGAGGATAAATATTTGCAAGAAAGATGGTATTAATCAGGATGCCATTTCCACTTGAGCTCTGCGGTGTTTACACAGCAGTGGCTGACACAGAAGCAGGGCATGGCTCAGAGGCAATGCCAGAGGCAGGCGGTCTCAAAGCACCTTTCCGGTACCAGGCACCTCTGTTTCATCAGGCAGCCTCCCAGTGTCCAGGCAAACATCCATCCTTGCACCATAAATACAGCCCATTCCCCCAGACCTCCCTTTCTGACTGCTCAAAAGCCTCCTTCACTCGTGGTGTCACTGTTCTTATTTTCCTAGGTTTATTGGCCTTGTTGCTTGAGTCACACACATTACAAATATTCCCATATGAATAAGGATGCAATTGTGTCTGCTGCACAGGGTTGAGGGGGATTGAAGAGTACTGAGCTTTTCTCTCCCATTTGCCCTGTTCTTTAACATCATTTAACTTCACTGAAGGCCTGATCAAGCCCCAGCTTGATTGTAATTGTAGTTCTAGGAAGCCCTTTAAAAAACCACAGAAGTTCTTATTGCCATTTTGGCCTTAGAAAAAGCCCCACTGCCATTAACATGTTGCTGTCATTCTTGCAATCAGCTGTAGGCATGTCTATAATAAAGTTGTTCCTTCAGGTGAAATAGCATGGCCTGCTTTAGTAGGTTTGCCCCTCGTGAGCATCCAAAGCTCTTCTATTGTTTCAAGCAGCAAGAGGAAGCCAGGCTGCAGAGTTCTCCTTCCATAAGAGGATAAATCTGTAGCTCCCACAAAATCCATAGGATTTTTCACTCCTTTCAAGTTCAGGGTCAGCTTTTTTTTTTCCTATTGAGTGTATCCACACATCTCATAAAAGCTAGCTGGATTATACAGATTTAACTCAACAGATAATAGGATTTTATGTGTGTAAAGAATGGCAGATGAAAAGAAATATCTTGACATGTCAGTGAAACAAGGTCCACTGAGTGAACCACGAGCACAGAGCTAGCATGTCATATTTTAAAGAAGAAAATTGTATTTTAATAACAGGATCAGTGCTTCTAATTGCAACTTCATAGTTGTGGGCCTGTAATTTAAAACACTGAGGATATGACTTACAGACTAGAAATCTCATAAGCGTCATTCTAGCAATGAATGAATCCCAGCAATTACCTCCCTGCCCCAACCTGCATTGAGAAATCCCCTCTCGAAAAGGAGGGAATTAATATTCTACAAGCATCTTCTGTGAAAGTAGGGTCTACAGAGCAAGATGGTTTCTCAGAGACACAGCTTGTGAAGTCCCATATAAACAGCTTTCAAATGAAGAATCCTAAGGCGTCTTTTTACATTTATAGTGTTAAAAAGATATCATGAATGTGAGATCTAGTTAGGCTCTGAGGCACAAAGCTATTCTGGCATTCAACCCATTCTCTATTTAGGGACGTGCATTCGGACAGCTAAGATTCTTTGGGCAGATAAACGTGGGGCAGAAAAAGGGGAGTCTACGCATATTCCTATGGAATAGCTATTGCTTTTGAAATGTGTATCATCGGTTCCTTTTCAATGGCTTTTCTGTGCAGAACAAATGCTCACATCTTAACATCTGTCAACCTCAGCTCATGTTTGAGATTCTGCAACAGTGGCTTCCGAGACCTGCTGAAAACATTTTCATCTTTGCAGCTGCTATAAAGACCCGTATCAGCAAGAGAGAGGAGTGGTTTGGCATACACTGAATCTGTTCTTAAGCTGCTAACAAAGAGACAAAGCGAAGGAAAAGGGAGGGAAGGGGCCTGCATATGTTGGTCCTATTCACCCTAACTTTGGGAGGAAATCCCAGCTCTAAAGCCATCCTAGCCATGCCACTGACTTCAGCCCTGCAGATAACATCTTGCTATCTTTCAGCTCCATCCATTTGAGATGCTGCACAAGAAGCAGATAAAGCCTTTCCGGGCTCCACATGTGAATTTTAATTAACAGAGACACATAGCAGAACCAACGTAACATATGGCGTATTACTGCGTACTTACCAGGTATGTAGCTGCACAGTCTCTCCATGGCTGCCTTTACTGTACTGTTGTGCCACTGTGCAAGCTGTTCGATTACAGACACCACAAGCACGCACCCTTTAAACAAACAAACAGAAAGAGGGAATAGGGTTACCTGTGACGTGTGATGGAGCACCCTGTGTCATGGAGGTGTTTCAAGCATCATCGGGCATTTCATTTCTTGAGATGCTCCATGGCGGATCAGTGTTCAAGGGGAAAACATATCTGTGAATTTTAGTCTTTACTCAAAACCTGGAGGTTTCCACAGAGAGGATGCCAGAGGAGTGCATGGAACCGCCTGGCTTTTACAGCACTGGATGTGGCTCCTGGAATAATGATTTTCCATCCTTTCAAGGGTGAAAGTTAAGGAGCCAGGGGACAGCCACTGTTACAACTGCCTGCTTGGCCACCTGCTCCCTCGTTATTCCTCACAAGAAAGAGGACACAGGTCTGTACTTGAGGGGATTTCTACACTTCTCAACACACACCACACAGACAGCTATCAAAAACAAATGGGTGTGATGGCCTGCAGAAGAGAAGTCACGAAGCAGACGTATGTGCTGAGCATCACAAAGCGCCCATGGCATCAGCTCTTCATTGACTTCCTTCTGAAGCCCAGCAGTGTTTGGCATGCACAGGGCTGCTGGGCCCAGCTACCCATTTGTTAATGCCAAAATGTCTCTAGAGTTCATTCTGCTTTCCTTCTGTGGCTGGAAAGAACACATTCCCTATGACCTATGAAGCAGGTTATTTCTCCTCATTAATCTGGGGGTGAGCAAGGCTAAAACCCATCTGCTCCTTGGACTAGCTGTGGCTGAGACACAAGACCTTGCATAGGGAAGTATTTCTTGAGATGTGCAGCTCTTTTTCTGGTATTTTATGGGATGAAGTAGGTTCAATATAATTCCCACATAGCAGTCATTCAAAATCCACCTGATGACCGTAAATGGCTCATTTCAAGTGGTTTTAGATTGCTGCAGGCCTGCGTTGTGCTCTGTCTCTGCAGTGGCTTCATCATTTTACAATGAAGCCATGCTTGGCGACTCCAGTTCTGAGCAACGTAGTCAGACCTGGCAGCAGAGTGATATGCCAGCCTGCGTAACAGGGCTTGGCACCCCAGGCAGCCAGGAGACAAGGACACCCGTTTCCCGCAGCCTGAATAAAGATTTCTCTTTGCAATCCCTGTAGCTGAACCCTGTTTCCTCCTCTCTGCAAGAAATCTCAGCTCTCAGGACGTGCTCTGGCAGCCTAGAAACGAAGGAGAGCTGCAGCATTTGGATGTGGCTGCAGATCCACCTCGTACCAAAGCTCAAGAGCATTAGTGTTCAGGTTTTCAGACTGCCACAGCTCTTCAAAGCAAGCTTTTCAATTCCTTCCAGACACCCCTGCCTCTGTGCTATTAAATCAAAGTGCTGCTTTTCAACGTAAATAACTTTGATGCTCCTATGGATCAAGAAGCAAGTGAAAGAGGAGGTAATACAACTGGATCTTTCTGTAAGACCAATATCTTTTAGTCTTCTATTATTTCTTCTACCCCAAATACACTAATCCAGTGGAAATTACAGTGAACTTGCCACCTTTTTTTCAGGGACAAAAGCACACTTCTCCATACTTATTAAATAAAACACTCACTCTAAGTCCTCTAGTGGAATGATTTATAAAGCATACTAACAGCCATTACCTCCAGTCAGCCTGAAAGAGCAGGAGAACAAACAGAGGCAGATAAAACCAAGAGAAAACCCTGAAGCAAGTCATTCCTTTTGTCCTCTCCCTCCCAAACATAGCCAGAGGCTAGCCAGAAGAATTACCAGGTAATTCTTAATTAAAACACAATAGCTCGTAAAGAAGAAGAAGAAAAAGCATAATAATGAACACCCAAACTAAAACCAAAAGGGACATCCAAGCTGGAGGGCAAAGCATGCTTAGGACTTGTGCTCAAAGAACAGCCCAGGGCTGTTTGGTCCGTGTTTTACCTCCACCACTTAGTGCTGGGATGGTGGTGCACATCCTGGAAACACACCTAAAACGCATTGCATCACTTCATTCTTACAAGGCCAAGTTATTAACACGCATGAGCCACCCACAGTCAGCCAAAACTACCCTTCCCCTGCCTTCTACGTCTGTTTTATTCACGAGGATGGAGGCTCAGAAAAACTGAATGACAAAAATGATGTTTAACCACAAACCCATGTTTTCTTGCTGTGCCTTCCTTTCTTCTCTCACCAAGGCCAGGCTTCCACCAAACAACCTTGCTGTCTAGAAGTCAGAAAGAAGTCAGAAAGACCGCAAGAACTCCAGTCAGAGAGATGGGAAGGAGCTTGTCTGTCCTTTGATTTTTTCTAAAGGAGGCAGCTTTTGTTGCTTTACCTCTCATTTGTTTGCACTGGGAGCTTGAGGAGGCTGTAGAGGAAAATGCTTCAGCAGGCAGGAGCTGGGGGAGCAGAGAGTCCCCAAAACACAGGCTGAAGCAGAACCGGGCACAGCTCTGACTTATGGTTGGTCTCGGGGTAAGGGTTCAAAGAAGCTCCTCTCTCTGACTCAGATGTCCCACGACTCATTCTCTTCTCATCCCAGTACAGTCGATGCAGAGAAAGAGGCTTATGGGCAAACAGCCTGAGTGCTCAAAATCCACGCAGTTGGGCTGAGGATAAACACACACACACACCGGTATTTCCATTTCCTCTCTTATACATGAAGACAGTCTTCTCTGAAGATCTGAGTTTCTTGCACTTGACAAAGTACCATGTGGGGTGCGGAAGGAATAGCTATTTTTGGTTCAGCTCAGCTGAATATACAGAGAATACTTAATCACAAACACAACCATGCAGGAAACCCCACTCATGGAGCGCTATCCCAGCAATTCAATGGAAATTCTTCATGTTGATAAGTCAGACAATTTTGTGTCTATCAAGTACAGGCCCAAAGGGAGATTGCTTCACATGAGAATTAACGGAGCCATCACTGAGTTTGTTCAGTACTTCATGCAGTACCTGCAACTACTAGATCTATATGGATATAAATGACAATAATAATAGCCTGGCTACTTGGGAAAAAGGCAGGCTCCACATTTTCTTCTGGATAAAAACGTGCTCCCCCCCGTAATTCAGTTTTATCCTCTATGAGAACCTATGTTCCATAGGTAAAACCTCAAAAGATCCGTGTCTTAAAATGCATGTTAACTCAGACTATCCTGATTCCTACTACAAGCCTGCTCTCTTTTTAATCATACACATCATCTTCCTCTGGATTTAGTGGCAGAAAAAGAATTCACTGTTGGCTGCAGCATAAGAGGCACTACCCCCTAATGAAATGAACAGAAGTCTCGCTGCACACCAAATATTATCTGAAGTGCTAACCAGTTATCCTGGCCTTTAATGGGTCTTAATTCTGCTGGCTAAAAATGGAAATTAAGTAGTTAGCTAAAAAGGACAGAGGGAAGTCAGCTGTCTTGGGCTGCAGAAATATCACTGCTTTAATTACTTATGATGGGTGCAAGATTATAAACTTTTTAATACTTTAGCATGTAGTAGTAGAAAAGCACTTCCAGATCTGGCCATTAGCAGCTCTTGCTTGCTTTTTAATTTAGCAGATATTTAGATGTGATCTATTCTCATCAGGAGCTGGGCACATACACAGCAATGTAGATTGGCTTCTTAATTAAAGGCTAAAAAAAGATCTAAATCTTTTATAGTTGCACATGATTTTCGTTAGAAACACGCTTCCAGAAACTGACTTTTCTGTCTCGCCTCAATAACAGGTTTTCTTGACAGCCTGAAGGATGTTTTCTCTGGAAGAAATTCATTGGCATTATAATGCCTACCGGCCATTAGAAACCAGACTCTGCCATTAATAAAACGCCTGTCTCTTTTAGTGATAGCTTGTCCCATCTGCTATTAATTTCTGAAGAGATAAGAGAGAACCATAACCATTTTGCTCAGCAGCAGTAATCTGCAAACTAACACGTCAGGAAGTACTTCTCTCCATGTAGTGTGTAATAATAAAAAATAGCATGTAATAATAAAATGGCACTTCCAATAAGCTCAGGGAAAGAAAATCATATTCTGATAATAAAATCAGAGCTAGAGAAATTCATTCCCTGGCTGTGAAGCCTCTGGCAGTTCGAGCAGACTATTTAACTTAATCCACTTCTGCCGCACACGTTTGAAAGGCTCTATAATTAGAATTACACCTAGGGATGTCAAGAAGTGCCGGGGTAGCGAAAGCTGCTGCTCTTGAGTTTCTGATCTGTAGCTATATTTGTCTGAGTACAATTCTGTTACACGGGATCTCTGGTACCTGGCACATCCCCCTTTGCCATCCTTTGCTCACATTCCTGGGTGCTGGAGATCTTTTTTGCCCTCCAGCCAGATCGCTGCTCCCCAGCCATAAATTACATGTACTCTTGGAGCACCAGGAGGAAATAAGCCCCCAGAAGTGGCCTTAGACACAAATAGCTCTCAACCAGCCAGGCTGTGGTCACCCTGCTTGCTCCTGGTGGAGCAGGAGCCGGAGCCTCACTTGGCAAAGCAACAAACCTCTGCCTCAGATATCTGACTGCACCAGTAAGACCCTGAATAAATGAAGCTGTCTATCACATTCCTTGTTTTATAACCTTCTAAGATGGAGGTTTTCCCAAAGCAGAGTCTTCGCTTCTTCCCTTTAAAGATCATCATAGGCTTCAACGGATCTCTCAAAGCCTACGGACGAAGAATCCCCAGAGCCTGTCTACAAAAGAGGATACTGCTATTCCCTGTGCAGATGCTGTTGGTCTGGTGTAAAAACACCTCTTTCCAAATTCACCTCATCCAGTTCCAGTTCAACCTGGAACAAGATATTCCAGGTTAAAATAAGAGCATTCACATGGGCAGCTAGTAAGAAATCAGGTTTTCTCCTCTCAGATGGGGACATGCATGTGGGCATTTTAGGTGCAGGCAGACCACATTTATGCAGAGTTACGGTACAGGAATGCTTTCTTTTCACTATGTAATCCTTTCCTAATACTTCCCAATTCCCATTTTGCCTACTTGCGCTGCTTCTCAGCTCTGAGCTGACACTTGCAAAGAACACCCCTTTATAACCCTGAGATTTCATTCCAGCATGGAAATTCTCAGCTCAAGTAACATAACTGTATAATGCAAAGTTAGGATAGTTATTTTCCCATACACAGACAGAGGATTCATTGCTTTGAAAGGAAATTTAGAAAGGGAACTGAGTGTAAAAGTCTTTTAACTCAGACTTTGCTTCCTATTCCATTTACAGTGCTAAAGTATTTCATAGAGATACTGAAGTGATGGAATATAATTACATGTATCCATACTCAAGTGTGTTGGCATGCACAGGACCTTTTCCCCCTAACTTTGCTAACTGACATAAAATACATTGCAAACGCTAAATCTTGGTACACTATTATAAAAGCTGCTATTTGGCATAAAAGTATATACAGTATCCTCCCTAAAGACATGTTCGAAATATTAATATCAATATAGCAGCATTTTGGAGCTCTGTAACAAACCCAGCAAATCCCGGAACATCAGTTATCATTTCTGTTGCTCATGCAATAGCAGTGAGCCACTTCAGACCCCTAACTTCAGAGCTCCATTCATTGCTCTTTCTTTAAGACACGCAATGAGGAGTCTGATACAGTTAAGCCAGTACAGAAAATTCAGTTTGCATCTAGTGGAAAACTCCGGTATCCATACCTGCCAGCCAAATGGATCACTCGTGTTCCCTACACTACATTTTGAAGAGCCCTATTTAACAAAATCTATAGCCCCAGGCATTTCCAATGAAAATGCTTTCTACATTAATACAGGGAAAAGAAAGTCTGTGTATGAGTGCCATTAACATATTTCTCTTTTCCAAATCAAGAAAGGGTATTAAGAAATTACTGAATGGCGGAAGTTAATGTAACTGGATAACTTGATCCTTGTAGCACAGGTTTGACCATTTGAAGATTCTGAATGTACAAAACTTGTTTCAGGCACACAGTTCCTAAAAAACACTGAAAAAGACTGCCTTAAACATAAGAAATTCTGTATAGGGCTAACACAAACAAAAGTGGGAAGCACACACTGTGGCAGTCAGCAGCCAAAAAGACAATCAATACTTATACTAAAGGCAGGCAGGCATCAGTAAAGCATACAAGACTACCCATGTCTACAAATGCCCATATGCATATATAGGATTGTGCATTTAGACACACATACATGTATATATGTTGGTAAGCTAAGCACACCTTTTTATTGTGATCAATACAGATATATGTGCATTTTACAGCCATAAGCATGTAGTAAGACTTGGGGTGATTTAGAAAATGAATTTTTCACCATCAGTTGCTGAAGAATATGAACAGCTGTAGAAAATATTCCTGTTTTAATAGTTGCTTTAGTATCTCTACTCTGCCACTGATGCGTCTGTGGTTTTTCTATCCAAAGCATAATGGTAGGAAAGAATGCTATGGTAAAATTTGGCACTTATTACAGATCACTGGGCGAATTTTGCTGCTGAGTAATCTGAGCAATGCTGGTGAAGAGAACAGAGATGCTGCAGCTTAGCAGCTAGCTGCTGTAATCAAAGTCCATTCCCAGCTTTTCAGAGTAAAACACGTTGTGGTGCTACAGTGATATTGGGCATGACCTTTTTGGAGAACTCACTGAGCTGTAAATTATACGTTCTGTCATGGTGCCTCCCCAGACAATACGTGCACAGCCACTTTGTCTGAGTGCAGTTATTAAAAGCCTCCAAGTCCATTTTGCATGTTCCATTGTGGGAAGTTATTGGGAATTCCAAACGCTACCAGTCCTGCTGTGGCTCTGCAGGGTATGTTTCATCCCTGCACTCACAAACAGCTAGATGGAGGCAAACTGTTGAGGACATCAGCTATCACACGAATCAACACAGGTAGAGGTCGGCGTTTTACGCTGCTGGGAAGCTCTGAAATGTCCGTTCTTCAATGTAATCAGAGCTGAAAATATGTTTCAAAACCGTGCATCATCATACGCCAGGAATTATGTGCTCATGGGTGAATGGAAGAGGCGACCCACAAAGGTTGCTGAGAATGGCACTATATCAAGCACAAAGCTGAGGAAGTCTGCTTCCCCAGGTGCTGACCCACAGGATCTCCCCTTGTGTGGGGAGGCAGGAAGGAAGATGGTGTGGTGTGGCTGTATTGAGTGCTCCCTGTTTAAGCACCGCATCCCAAAGAGGGCAGCCAAAGGTAATCACCTGAAGAGCGGGGCAACCTGCTGATGGAGAGAGCACCAATACACCCTGCTGTCTGCAAATGGTTCTTGTGATTAAAGCCCAGAACCCCTGAAAAGCCAGCCTGGAAGAAGTCATCTTACATAAAACTCTGCCCTAGCAGTTGATCTATGGCATCTCCACCAAACCATAGTACCCTTTGCCCACTGAATTAAGGACCTTCACTATGAGACACTGGCACAAGGTGCCCAGAGAAGCTGTGGCTGCCCCATCCCTGCAGTGTTCAAGGCCAGGCTGGACAGGGCTTGGAGTAACCTGCTCTAGTGGAAGGTGTCCCTGCTCACAGCAGCAGTTGGAACTGGAGGAGCTTTAAGGTCCCTTCAACACAAACCAGTCTGGGATTCTATCTATCTAAGCTGTTCTTAAGGGACACGGTAGACACAGATCTGTTAAGATCTCTAATGAGGTCTTTTATATCCTCAGGAACTGATGGCAGTGCTCACTACCATCACTACTTATGAATTTCTCTTCCTAAACTGAATGTCCCTACCGCTATTCATTTCTGTTATTTCTTGTCATAGTTTTTATAAACCTGGAGAATGGAACACCCCCTTCACGTTTTCAAGGAGCAGATATGTCTTTTCTCAAGTTTGTCTTCTCTAGACTAATTAACTCTAATTATTCAGACTGGTTTTGTAGCTTATGTTTGTTTTTATCTGAAACCTCCTGTCACTGTGCACCATTCTTGATACACAGCCCCAAAAGGGAAGTCAGAAATTCCTCTGAGGCTTTGTCAATGCTGAGAAAGGTAGTGGGTTACTTCAGGTCTTGCAAGCTAAACTTCTGTTCACACATCTTGGTGTGCACAGCGTGTGCGTTCTTCATGACAGCATGCCATCATTGTGTCACTACAAGCCCAAATGATCTTCCCTAGGGATGCTACCCAGCCGTTCCTCACCTGCTCTATGTGCCATCAACTATTTCTGCTGCAGTGCCTTTAACATACTCATACTGAAATGATCTTTTTTGAGGGTAAATACTCCAAGTTGTCAAGACTGTTTTGAATTTAATCCTGCCCTCTATCGTACTTGCAAACCTTTCCAGCTTTGTATGAGCTGCTCATTTGATAGCGCACTATTTCATTATCCTGGCTAATGAAAATATTGAGTGATATTCAAAACACAGGTCCAGTAAAGATCTCATTTTGTACATCCTTCTGCTTAGCAAGTGAGCCACTTGTAATTACCCTCTGAACAAGGCCACCCACCAGATCTGTCCTGCCCTGTAGAAGCTTAATCAATGTTAGAAGTCTCTCAGCCATTAGATTAGTGCTGAGGTGGTGCCAAAAGCCACACTAAAGTCCAGCTGTAACATCTACTGCTTTTTCTGTGGCTGCATGCCATTACCCCATCAGCAAAGAAAATTACATTGATCTGACACTGCTTCTCCTTGACAAATCCAGGGAGGCTCATACTCATATTTACTCTCGAAATATGCTTTTATAAAGCTTTTATAACTATTGCAGGGTTTTTCTAGGAATTGATGTTTAACTGGCTGATCTACAATTCCTCAAATTTCCTTTCTTTACCATGCTGAAGAGAGATGAATAAAGCAGTTCCCTCCCGTCTTTCAGTGTCTCCCCTGCTTTCTGCACCATCCAGGGCAACTTCTGCCTTTCCTGAGGTTGCTTCAGACACTTTTGAATGAAGTCTCTTTTGCTAGGGAGCAGCACATTTTGAAAGGACCCTTTAAGGGATCCTTTGTAATTCAGGGTGATGGGAGGTAAGGAAAAAAACCTTTAAAAATTAATCAGAAATAGTAAAAAAACAAGAGCATGATCTTAGCTCCGATGAAGCATCATCACTAGTGCCAACAGTTACCAGCTTTACTGCACTGTCTTTGGGTACCTTAACGTTAACTTCAGTAAAACCTTGTTTGCCCTGTAAAATAGGCAGTATTTTCCTCAACTGATGCACAACACACTTGCTCATGACCCGCTGACCGATGCCCAGCTCATTCCTGAGCAGTGATTGTCAGCTCCCGGCCAACTCCCCCCAGTTTCTATACTGAGCCATAGTATGGAATATCCCTTTATCCAATTTGGGTCAGGTGTCCTGGCTGTTCTCCTTCCTGGCCTCTTGTGTCCCTCCTCACTGCAGAGCATGAGACTGAAAAGTCCTTGATCAGGGTAAGTGCTACTGAGCAACAACTAAAACACAGGTGTGTTATCAGCATCGTTCTCAGACTAAAGCCAAAACACAGCCCTGCACCAGACACTAGGAAGAAAACTCAATTCCAGCCGAAACCAGGACAATGGGGGAAGTCAAAGACCCCCGGATCTGAAGGGCTCATTCATACTTCATTTTTGAGAGAAAAATACACAGCTCCTTGTTCTCAGGATGCTGCACTGAAACAGTCAGGCTGCACCTAGCAAAAGGGTTTCTAGGTCTCATCCTGAATAAAACCCTTCAGCCACACTGCCAGTCAGTAACAAACCCAGAAACAAAAACCAGAGCAAGCATTCTGCTCCCAAGCCAGTGCACAGAGCAAACCTCCCCATCCTTACATGAGGAAAAGCATCCTCATGGGTCTTTGCATATCAGAATGCTTACCAAGGTTCTTTTGTCTACCTTAAGGAAGAAGCAGGAGAACGTATCACAAGCAAAGAGGCCCAGAGGAAGGTCTGCAAAATTGGGAAGGGGGGAGGGGGGTGAATTTTTCCAGCCTGGGGAGGCAGGAAACACTGATGGAGAAAGGAGACCGTCAGATGTTGGTAAAATCCTTCTAGAAAGACCATGTAGTGTTGAAGCGCAGGTTGGAGATGGCTAGAAACGGCTCAGGTATACTACGGCCAGAAAAATTATCATCAGGTCCTTTTCCCCCCTTTCCCCTGATACTAAGAGACTCTCGGCATAAGTCCCATTTTAGGTGGGAATACTTTCCAAATGCTTTCTTTTTACACCAAGTCCATTATTAAAAGACTTTCTCTGAATGAAGCTGTTGACTTTCTCAAGAAAACGCAGCGAAAATGTGATTTTTTTCTACAGTTCCTGAGGCTGATGAAAATTTCTGTCTAAACATTTCCCAACACAACGAACTTGGCTGTAAAAACGTCACCTTCTTTTTTAGACAAGGAACAATCTGTAAGCAGAAATATTTTGGCCAACCTCCCCTATGAATCGTTGGAATTGTTCAATGTGCTGTGGCAGCTCACTGCATGCACACCCTCCTCTCCTCCAGCCCTATTCCCTGTATAGGCACATAGGTTCCTACCCAAAATACATTTGTCAGACGTGCTAAGGACAGGGGAGTCCCTTGAGGCACCAGTTCCTTTCCCAGTATGCCCAGAGTCTACTGGTGTAGATGGTGCCTACCCAGGGAGTGCTGCTAGCAAGGGGAATAGAAGAAACAACCAAGTCATATCACATTCAAGCTGCATTTCACTCCCTTGTTATAAGATTTCTACCTGTTTCTTCAAGAAGTGTGATACTTTTCATGGAAGGGCTTAATGAGAAATACTGTACTGGTTTTGCTACTGAAAGAGCAACCATTTTCTGACTGACCTCAGCTAGCAAGAGCAATCTTGGCCATGCAGGTGGTACACACAGAGGAGTGCTCAGAAACAACTGCTCAATGTGCAGCCACCTCATTTCCCTCAGTAAAAGAGAAGCAAATAACTTTGAAAGATTAGACACCTGAGCACACATTTAACTTGCATGAAGAAACCCACGGCTTCAAGAAAAGCTCCTGTATATTTGGCAGCAGTCATTTTGCCTGTAAAAAATGCTGCCTCAATCTGCAAGGCCAAGAGGACCCAGAGGAAGTTCTCATGGCTCTCTCCCAGTGCCTTCCCAGATGGCTGACTGAGCTAGCAGGGGCTGCGGTCGAGCTGTTGAAAGGAAATCACAATCTTCCTCCTACAGAGGAAGTTGATCGTGGCTTAATTTCTGCTCCTAAGGAGCTGGTCACCAAATCAGTGCTTTCACTTTCCTGCTTGTGAAAAGGAAGAGACACAGATGGCTTGTCAGTGCTTTCAGGGGTTAGTCACGAGAGCAGCCCATCAGTGAACATAAGAAGGAGGTGAACTTGCTTGAACGAGTCCAGACGAGACCATGAAGACACTGTGAGGGCTGGAGCAGCTCTGCTCTGGAGCCAGGCTGAGAGAGCTGGGCTGGGGCAGCCTGGAGAAGAGAAGGCTCCTGAAGGGGAGACCTGAGAGCAGCTCCAGTGCCTGAAGGGGCTGCAGGGAACCTGGAGAGGGGCTTTGGACAAGGGATGTAGGGACAGGACAAGGGAATGGCTTTAACTGCCAGAGGGGAGACTGAGATGAGCTCTTGGGCAGAAGCTCTTCCCTGTGAGGGTGCTGAGGCGCTGGCCCAGGGTGCTCAGAGAAGCTGTGGCTGCCCCATCCCTGGCAGTGCTCAAGGCCAGGCTGGACAGAGGGGCTTGGAGCAACCTGCTGCAGTGGAAGGTGTCCCTGCTCGTGGCAGGGGTTGGAACTGGATGATCTTAAGGTCCCTTCCAATCCAAACCAGTCTGGGATCCTATGATAGCCCAGAGGTGGCTGCCCGGGCTAGCAGACAGCAGCCTGCCTGCTTGTCAATCAGCTCTCCCTTCCAGGCCCAGCCCATGTGGTTTCAATGCTCTGCACACTTTGTTTTTAGCTTGCAGTTTACAGAGGTGAGAACAGCCTGTTTCGGTCCTGAGTCAAGCTCAAATAGATGCTTTTAGCTTGCAGAGAGAGCATCTGGGGAGGGAGGCAGGGTTCCTGGTTTCTCCTCACTGAACAGATATTCCAGGGAGATGCTTGGTGGTCCCAGCAATGGGACCCACAATCTGGTGGGATTTGGTACAAGAATGGAGGAAATCAGAAGAGCGAGGTGCTCTGGGGAATGGGAGGAGTGGATGAAGAGCTCAGTGCTAACTGGTGATCTATAGGTGATGCTGAAACAGTTCCCTCCACTTCCACCCTATACCTTGTACTGCCCATCCCACTCATACTTGCTGTTAGAAATAGATAATCCCATGTGAGCATAGGCCCCTGCACTTGTTTTGATGTCCTGATTCAGATCTTCACATTCATAAACCAGATCAGCTGCTTAAATGTGAATCTCTGCCAGCTTTGCCCAGCAGTTACATCCCTGCCATCACTCAGCTCCTCTCCAGCTCTGCATGCAGCATGCTAAGTAGAACCAGGCTCTGATTTGTCTGAAGAACCAGTATCATACTCTTAAACAGCAAAGTGCAGTAAAAAATCACCACTTATTTTATGCATGGCAACTTCAATGCAATGTGCAGCCGCTTTAGGAATGTAGAGCCTTGCTGGATCAAGAGGATAGGAAGGGCAGCCAACACTCACACCCAACGTTTAAAACACACCAATGTAAAATCCCATGGGTTTGGGTTCCAACTGCTTTCCTGCGCCATCCAAACAGCTGCCAAAGACTGTTACCATTAGAACCCACCACTTCCCTCTGCTCTGGCAGCTGCTCAGTCACTGGCGGCTGGCCCGAACCAGGCCAGTCCCTGACAACCATTTCTGCTTTTCACTACTTGCCCTCATTTTCTGGCCAGCGGCTGAACTCTGCAAGGGCTGCACAAGCTCCATCACCCCAGCTTCACTCTGCGTTCCGTTCACCCTGCCTCGCTGGTGCCAGAATCTGCAGGGGCACTGGGAATGGCTCAGAAGTGAGGCAAACCCAGGGATTTATCAAGCTTAGGATGGTTATTTCTAACTGCGGTCCTTGAGCCACAGTGAAAATAACCTGGGGCTGACAGAAATTGTATTCACTTCTGAAACATGGAGAACCACGACAGAAACATGGAGAAACAGGGTTTCTGTTTACAGCATGGAAGTGCCCTGGAAAGCTAAAAGAAGACGAAATAATACTTTTGATCTTAATGCATAAGACATATCCACCGTTAATACTTGCTTACATGCAAAATATAAGCTACCACATCTCTCTAGCTATATAGTCTAACTCCAAGGGCATTTTTGGTGCGGAGATACCCACAGTTCATGTTGACTTCAGTCTTACTGGTCTGTCTTTGGGAATCGCTTCACTAGTAGAGGCTATGGGATACCTCCAGCTATAGCTGTGCTGGAAACCACCACAGCCACTGCAGTCGCACGAGAAGGTGGTGGCCAAAACACTTGTTTTGTTTGCAGGCGCGTGCACTCAAGAGAAGGAAAGGAGATATGAGGAAACAGCCCTTGCAACTTGGCTATCCAAACACAATAGTCCAGACCACAAAGCCTCCCGGCCTACGTATGGACCAACTGTGCTTAAGAAGTTTCCCAGGCAATGAAATCAATGAGGAGACCCTGGGTGAGTCTCAGGGGACTTGGTCGAACCCCAACCCTTCCTGCAACTAACCAAACTGCACCACAAACCCTAGCAAACACCAGGACCCCACAACACCTTGTTTGCAAGCCCCAGCCCTATGGACGTTAAAGCCAGCTTTTCAAGAAGCCATTCCCTGCAGAGCAAAACCATGAACTCTGGGAAGCAGCCACTCAAAAACAAGACCGTAAAATAACTCCAGGCCTCACGTGGCCTTGCAAAATCTTCAGTGGTTATTTCACCAAAGACTACGAGCATTGTGCAGTACAGCTGTTGAAACAGATAAAGGAGTCATTTCTGATGTGCACGGCAGTTCTCAGCTCACCAGTGGAGTAATGAATGAACTAGTCCACCAGGCAAACAAAACCTGAATACATACCAATGCACGTGTGTCCTTTGTACAGCCCGGAGGGGAGCGAAGAGGGTGGTGGGTTATTTCCATGGAGGAAAGGGGAGGAAGAGGCAGCCTTCAGCAGAAGTGGGAGCCAGAGGATGAAGAATAAATTAAGGGATGTTTGCCTACACCCCCTCATCCTAAGGAAGGAAAAAAAAGGAAGAAACCAGGTGGGAAAGGGCGCATGTATTCCCTAATTGCTCAGGGAGCATCCTGCATCCTTGTCTCATTAGGTGAACAGAGATGTGCATGCCCATGTAGCTACATGTAATACAGGGACTGCTTCCCAGGCAGGGACACACACGACTGCTCTCTCATGGGGTGCATGGAGGTTCCCATGCTCACACATCGTAGGGTGCTCACCCAGCCCATGCCCTTCGCACCCCCCTCAGCCCCTCTCAGGTCATTTGGAGTGGCTGTGCAGACACCCACCACAACCCAGCGAGTCCCATAGACCTGTGCGCCCCATGACCAGGCTGTGAGGAAGCCCCCGGGCTGCTCTGTGCGCACCTCCCGCATCCCATTGCCCCATTTACATCTCTTCCCAACCTGCTGGCCTGGGAGGACCAAGAGGGCTGCGCGAAGAGCCGTGCTCAGCGCTCCCGCGTCTCCTGCGGTAGCAGCGGATGACTAACGCCCTTAAACCAGAGCAGCCTCCGGAGCATTAATAACGCAAGACACTCCCCCAACAACTCGCGTTGCAAAGGGAAAGAAGAGCCAACTCCGGGAGCCCTCCTCCCCGCCGCCGTCACGCCTCTGCCCTCCTCCGCAGGCAGAGGAAAACATCCAGCTCCGGCTGCTCCTGCGAGTTCCCAAGCAGGGTTTCCGCGGGGGAGGACAGGGCGTGAAAGCTAAAAGAGGCCGCTGGGGGCTGAGGCACGGAGCTGGAAGGGACACGGGGCTCGTCGCATTCCTCTGCTGCCTGCGAGGCTTGCACATCCCTGAGCTTTCCCTGCTCCGGCAGTCACAACAGCCGCAGGTTTCCCTCTCCCTATTTTCTCCCCCCAGATAAGGCAGGAACCAGTCGTTCCCCAGCCTGAAGCAAAAGCAGAGTAAAACGTGTTTAAGTGACATCGCTTCAGAGGGGGAACAAGTCCAAACAGCTAAATCTGCGCTGTGCGTGCAAGGATGGGTATAAGGTACAATGTAGGACTGAGGTATTGGAGGGACAAAGCTATGTCCCACCTCTGCCTCTGCCTTTTTGTATACCCTGGGCAGGTCTTCTGCCTCCCCCAGAGAGCAGTGGCTACCCTCCTTCCTGCTCCTTGCCTGGCAGGCTGTCGACATGGGTTGCAATGAGGAAGCTGTCTCATCCCCCATCCCCAAATGCTTCCCAGGCATAAATAAAGGAGACTCGTAAATGGTATTGAAAAGGAAAATAGAGGGAATATACTAAAACCAGTGATTCCCTGCTAAATCTTCAGACATTCCTGCATATCAACATGACCACTCAGGGATCAGGTGAGCTTTAGTATTTAATGCAGTTTCTGCAAACCTCTTCTTTTCTTTGGCAGCCTGACCTGTGGCATTTTAAAAGACAGTCCTGGAACGTTTGCCCAACTCTGATAAGCAGGATTTGCCTAGTGATAATGATAATGTAATCCAGTGGATTTGGGGTGAAAAGAACCCCCAAACTGTTAAAAGCTTCAATGTGAAACCAAACCACTCCATATTTCCTTTCTCTAAACCAAGCCATTGGCTTTCAAATGTATGTTTTTCTTCTAAAAAAAAAGAAGAAAAAAAAAACCCCAACCCAAAATAGAGGTAATAGCAGTTGCCTGAATTTTGCAGCCCTGTTCCTGCTTATCATCCTCCCTGTAGCTAGCGATGCTGGGTTTCTTTTCTGTTAATAGCAGATAAACAAAAATCATAGTGCAAAGTACCTTACCCATCTGGCAATCCTACTGAAATCTGCAGGATGTTTTTCTTAACGCTGTAAAAACTTGCTATAAAAAGACTCTGTGCTACAGTGACTGCAGCTCCAGTAAACCCTTTTTAACACACATATCACTTGGTTCCCAATGACATTTTGAAGTCCTTTAAAACTCTGCATATTGGCTCATGAGTGCCTGCTGCAAAAGCTAATAATAGGCAAGCAAAAAATCTTCCTAGCAGAGAGGTCTTTGGAATGGTTTCCACTTTATATCTATAGCAAAATACAAATCTAAACAATGACATGAAGTATACAGATAGATGCTAAGCTGCTCCCAGGCATGTAAACCTGCGCAGCATCCAGCTCTAGTCTGTAATCAGCTCTGTTATTTTCTTTCATTTCAGGCTGAGGAAAGAGTGGTAAAATAACCCAGGACCATGTGTAACGCGGAGCTGTACCTTCTGCATTAGCCAAGCTCTTAAACCAATTAAAGGAAAACCCCAAAGCTTTTTAAATACACAGTCTGGTCAGACAAATGCAGCATTTGCATGAGTAGACATAGAGATCAGGTGGGAAGGTGGCACTCCCCCCTCCCAGTGTTAAATCTTTCTCCTTCCCACTCAAATCAGATAGCAGGCCTTTTGCCAAGTAGATTTTCTATTACTTCCAAGTCCATAAGACAGTAAGACCTAAAGCCATTTTGGTGCAGCAGTGGAGTACATGATGTTGCTGCTTATTATTAGCAAGTGCATGAATGATGTTAATGGGAGGTAAAACCACATTAGATTGGTCCCAAAGGAAGGGATTTGATCATTGATGCTTCCTTCAGGCTTGCGTACAACATCTAAGCCAGAGCTGGGACAAGGCTGACTCCGGAGGTGCTGCTTACCTAGGAATCAGGAGTGTGGCAGCAATCAGCATTCTGTCTCTCTCTGGGTGTCCATGTGTCCCTTCTGAAGAGGGGGTGAGGACTGTGTAGAGCCAAAGGTATGGAGAGGACATCACCTCTTGCAGCTGGGAGGCCTTCCGTAGCTTGGCAACGACCCAGCTCCATGGACACACAGGTCAGTTGTACGCTGCTAGAGAGAAGACACGGGGTCAACTGAATTTGGGACTGGTGATAATAAACACATAAATAACACATAGACCATGACGTGCCCCACTCAGTAACTCCCAACTCAGACTCTTCAGCAGCACCTTCAAACCCCTCTCAATTTAGGCAGAGGTGATAGAAACTGGCACACCTGTGTGGGTGCCAAAAACCCAAGGCAAAGCAGAAGAAGCTGAGCAGAATGAACCTGAACTTCCATGAAGGCAGAGGAGACAGCGGCAGGGCAGCTAGTGAAGAAACACAGCCCCTGTGGCTCATCCCAAGAGGAGGAGTTTGGTTGCTGAGGTTTGAAGGACTTATAACACTCCTCCATTTCTTGTACTTCCATATCAGTTCCTGACACCTAATGTACACTGGTTTGGGCAGTAGGTGACAAATACACCAGGGGACAAGGTAAGGTTTCAGCCTCTACCTTTGCTGCCCCTGATAGAGATGCAATGGAACCAAGCTGTGATTTCTGATTTTCTGAATAAAGGCTTAAACCACAATTAAGAGTCATCATTTTCCAAAGGGGACACTTTCATGTGACTGCCACTAAAAGTATGAAGTGATATGTGAGGATGGATTTCTTCTCAACACTGCTTTCTATAATTAGTCCCTAAAGACCTGTTTATGTGTATAGCAAACACATTGAAAAAAAATACCAAAAAGAGGGCAGAAAATACTCACATGAAGCCCCAGAACAGGATGCATAAGCATCAGCATGTCTTCTGTAAGGATTAGGGACCACTTGGTTGAAAAAGGGAGACACTCTCTTGAAATATGGGATAGTCATTTTATGAAAGGAGATCCGCTGTCAGTGTGTATTTCTGTCCACCGCACACTATTTATTTATTACTATTGGGTTAGATTTCTGTTACATATTTATTTCTATGCTATATGTTGTTTTTTCTTTGTCACATTCATGCATGCGTTTTTATGATGATTAAATGTTATCTTGGAAGACATTCTCTCTCTTTCCCCCTCTCTCGTCTTTGACGTGTTGTTCAGTTCTTACGGGAATAGTCATAAGCCTTGTATTTCTGCGTCTAGAGAGATAAAACCTGCAGGAAGAAGCCTTTAGATCAAAGATCCTCTCAGTCCCTTTTCTTCCTTTCATTTTCTAAGCGTTGTCCTTTGTGCCCTTTGACTCTGATGTTCCCACTGGTTCATGGCATTGGTTATTTTTCATTACTGCTCTCTGAATTTCTCTGACTGTCATAATCATCTCTGCGGTTGGTGCATTATCACTGGCACTGGATGAACATTTCCAAAGCCCCATGTGGATTTGCTACGGCACCACAGCCAACTGAGTCATTCCCTCTGCCCCAGTTTCCTTATCAGTTGCTGCTTGTGGTTCAAGTTCTGCATCTATTTCAGACTCTCCATCTCATTGTCATTCAAAGCTGCAGGGAAAGCATTTTGAACCAATATTTTCCTACATTCATATCTGCAAATTTGTTCCAAGCTATTGCCCAGCTGTAACTGAGATGATTATCCTTCATTCTGCCACCTTTAATGAAATTAACTGCTTCAGCTTGCAAGAGCTGTTGATATCTGTGCTCTTGGAAACCTAAGTCACTGACACGACTTACTTTAGTTTTAGGTATGACAAACAACTCTTAGGGCTTTCACATAGGGAACCCATGGAAAATACAGCTGGATCACCTTGCATGCCTATGCATGGCAGGTTGTGCACCTCTGGGAAGACGACGTCTGGCTGTTATGGTTGGGAGAAGTAGGTGGCTTTGTATTTTCTACTAAAGATGGCTTTCTGCAAAGCAGAGATCAGGGTGAACTGTGTCCTCTCTACTGACCCTATGGAGCCCAAGAGTGATTTACATGGTTTAGTGGTGGACTTGGCAAGGGTGGGTTAATGGTTGGACTTGGTGATTTTAAAGGTCTTTCCAACCTAAATGATTCTAGGATTATTGGCAATGCAGTACATTTCCTTAGTTGATCCGTTTTAGTGCAGAAAACCAAACCTGGCTGTTGTGTTCATACAAGGTGTGAATCAGAAATAACCATACCCACACAGACTTTGCAGTTTGTCTGAGCACAGCTGTGGGCCTTTTCAGTTCTAAAGAAGACCTAATTCCTGCTGTTACCTAGACAAAAGGAACAACTGGCAATTAAGGAGCAAGAGGGTGCGGTGACTGAGAAAGGGCTAATTAGAAAGGCTTTAGTTGGAAGCCCTTAGATAGCAGTCACTCAGAGCCAGCTGTAAATACAAGTCAGGAAGCCTGGGAAGGACTCTGCAATGCCCTGCAGTTTGGTACTCATTTAAATAGCAAAGAAGCAAGAGCCAAGCATTACCAACTCACAACTCAGCGTGACTGGTGGTTTTTCTCCCATTATTGCCTTGCCATAAATAGCTACTAGCCTGCCAGGCAAGCCAAAATCCGGTCTACTGCATCGATCCCTGCAGAGCTACTGCTATTGCATTGAGTTTGTCAGAAATATAACCCCCTATTAGGTTCCTGGTTTAGTGCTGACTTGAAGCTGAGTTGGAGGGGGAAAAGTTTGCCCCAGATGCTGTCAGGTTCTAAGTGTTTACAAGGGGAGCAGCACGACATCAAAGGGGGAGAAAAATAAATGTTTGATCACATTTGTTCCACTTGATCTTTCATCCTGTAATGCAAATAAAAGAAATGCAGCTTGACAGCCTCTTGATCTCAACACAGAACGTGTGCCAATAAAAGATAATTATTCCCAGTGTTTGGGTTTGGGAACAGCGGTAAATGTCACTGGAGGCATTTTTAGCACATACCAAAGTTCACAAGATTATTTAAACATCTTGTTTGAGGCTCTTACTTGAGACTTCTGTGCCCAGAAACGACCTGTACAACGTATGTATTGTTGATGGCACTTCACCATTTGATCATTGGGGGTGTGGGGGGTGTGGGGGGATTTTTCCTTCTTTCCTCTTTCTAAAGAGACATTTCGCTGATTTGCTTTGATAATAAAAGACCTGCAGGTGAGCTGGACAGTTTCCATCAGCAAAATGACCCTGCAGAGATAGCATCCATCATCCAGAGATGAATATGCAAAGGCCGTGCAAGCTGGTATTTCAGATATTAATTAGGCGAGTGGCTGGTCAGCCAGCCATGTACAGTTCTCATGTTCTGTGGGGAAGTCAGGCTGTATGAAGGTACTCACAGCACTTGGAGGACTCTGTATCCACTAAGTCACACAAGCTGTGATTGAGGTTACAGTCAGTAAAGATTGCACTGACCTCACTGATAATCTGGTTTTACACAGACAAGCCAAATGTGGGCACGAGGTCAGCCCTTAACACTTCATCTTTCAGATCTACCTCTAAAAATTCATGGAGGGCTTATTTGCACTTGTCTGCCTTTTCACTTGCAGCAGATTTTATGCTGATGTCTGGCATCAGTGGCTTAGCCTTGCATATATATATGAGATGACATGGGCAGCTACGTTTTAATTCCCACTGTTCATAGCCACCTCACTATAAAGGAGAAACATGCCTCTTAAAACCTTTCTTCCTTCTTTCTGCTTCCTTACCCTGGCTGAGCATCCCCCAGATTTATCTCTTCCTGGCTTCAGACTCAGAGCTATATTTTCCTTTTTCCTGGCCCACTCCAGAAATTATGGTATTAGGGAAAATACTCAGTTAAACACAACAGCTCTTGTTCAGGCTCCTTCCTGAGGGATGTGGTGATGTGCTCGACTGGGGCTTGATGCAAATAAGATGAGTTAATGCATCCCAAAGGAGAACTGAACCTAGAGAAAGCAGGCATGACTCCTGCCTTCACAACAAGGAATGGCCACATGAGAATCAATACCAGGGGCACAAGGACCGTTGGAGTGCAAGAGGGGGAGAACACAAGCACTGCATCACGTTTATTCCTCACTCAAGCTGTGCCCTGAACACAGAATATTCCCACCTGGTCTCCGGTCCCTCTGCACACATTGGAGTCATTAAATCATCCATCAAGGCACCATCCATTGTGTGCGGTGGGATGGCTGCCTGCCTGCCTGCCTCCCTTACTCATTATTGGCCTTCTGCAGTCCTTTTCAGCCAATTCAATGAAATATAAATAGCATTTCAGATAAACGCTCACTCTCTTATAATACCTTTCTGACGTCTTTCTGCTCTCGCTCTGGGTGCATAAAAACCAGCTGTAATATCTTTCAATGAATTACTAAATCCTTTTTGAACCCTGATATATATATGCTCAATACAAGGTTTCTTAAATACAGGGGGTACAGGCATATGCATTAGCGAACTCTAGCTGACTAAATTGTTCAGACAAAATGAGCAGGCAACCTTCTGCCTTGCAAATCAATTCATCTGCCACGATAAAGTGCTCCAAGCTTGCTGATGCTGGACCCACCTCCTTTTGCTGCAAAGATAAGTCCACAGCCACAGAAAAGAAAAACAAGAAGTATGGTTCCGGCTTTCCTGACCCTTTTCCTTTCAATAAGCTGCTGGACACCACAGCAGGGATTCTCTTCTCTTTGCCCACATCATACAGGGTGAACGCTATACTTACTGTAGACAGAGGAGGAGGATTCAGGAATGTTAACTAGGGTTTTGCTGAAGCATGACACAGAATTAGCATCTTCCACATCTTCCTAGCTTAGAAAACAAATTAACACAGGAGTATTTGTGGATTGTGCCTCCTGTTTACTTGTTCACCACCATTCATCATTTAGACTCGGCAATTATGTATATTTAAAGGAACTGACATAAATTAACAACAAAGCTTAAGGGTGTTAAATAACCTCCAGTAAATCTCCTTCACCTCATTGCAGTCATTTCTCAAAATGAAAATATCTGAGCAAATACCTTGGTCTAACACTACCCAGAAGGTAAAATGGGGACTGAGGGAGTTTCACCCTCCAAACTTCACCACCTGAAGGAAAAGGGACCCTCTCCATCATTTCTGGAAGGATAAGTGGAAATGCATTTTGAGGACCAAAGTGGCTCTCAGTCTCACAGAAAGGTGGCACATGGACACCCGAGCAGCACATCTGTCACTCCTCACTAAATTCCCATCACACAAAGCCAAGGAAGAAAACAGGTATGTTCTGAGGATCTCCGGGCCCTGAGTTAAACAGAAGCCAGCAGCCACTTGCAGCAGCGATCAGACACCAAGAGATGTTTCCCAAGAAGTAGAAATGATAATAACTATCAAGCTGGGCATGCCCAGATCTATTCCATGCATATCAAAACATCTCTATTTGTGGTCTATGGTTGCACTTCTTTCTGGGCAGCAGTGATGCTGCAGATCCCCCATAGGAAGCCTGAATAATCTTGCCTCAGAGTGATACACAGTGATAGTGGTGTTGCTAGAAGTCCAGATAAAACATAATGTGCAAGATAGGGAATCTCATTTCATATCAGCAGCTGGGCAGGCAATAGACTAACATTTCTTTGGGCTGGAGCAGGAATGGAGAGCAGCATTACAGGCACGTCTCATCAGCGTTCTTGTGCTTAGCACCGAGACAGGTAAGCCTGGGAGCCCTGGCCACAATAAACACAGCAATGCAGCTGGGCATCTAGGTCTCACAAGTGTTTTTCTTCCATCCTTTCTGCCCTCTGTAGCCAAATTCTGCCTTCAGAGTCTTAGAGAAACCAAGTCTCCTGCCTGAAAGCTCTGATGTGGAAACCAGGAAAGTTGGGTAAGAAACTTTAGTGATCCCATGTTGCAAGTTCCTGGGTACTCAGATGAGGAAGTGAGAACAGGTAGGAAGGATACAGAGGTCATGTTCCTGTTGGCAAATGCTTAGCACTCACCTTCTGAGAATCAAATCCTGATGAAGCCCTTCAAGATGAGCAGCCAAACCCTAGAAGCATTGCTGTGGCAAAAGTTGTCTACAGAGATTAGCAACTCTTGGATGCCAAATAGGTAAGGGAAAGTTGCCTAATTGATTTTAGGATATACAAAAAACCTGGCGTAATTTCCAGCCCTTCGAGACTAGAGAACGCTTGCCCTAAATGTGTTTGGTGTATCGTCCTATTTTAGGCAATAATCTGTGATGCAAAATTCATAATTCATGTATCTACACCATCCCTTTACTTTAATCCTACACCCATCATTTTCTTTTGATGATGAGCAAAAATAACTACAGTCACTGCAGATGAAGGTAAGCTCTAACTTTTATCTGAAAGTTCCTGCCTATGTTTTCCAGGTGACTGCTTGTGTTTTCAGAGAGGTGGCCCAGTCCTGCCACTGCTGAGAATGCCAGCTGCTCCATAGGCTTCCCAGCCCCACTTTGCCTGTGCAGAGCACTCAGGAGAGCATCCTTGGTGCTCCTCTGCACCCCTGAGCATGATCCACCTCACTGAAGGGCTCCCCTAGCACTGTGAGTTTTCTGCAGAGGATGCTAAACGTTTCTACTCATGATGCAGGAAGGAGGATGCTCTGGACCACAGCATCAGGAGAGGATCAGGAGACAAAGTCAGAGGTGTTATACCCTTGTCCTAGAGATGCAGGCTGTTTGGTGTATCATCTCCTACACACTGCTAAGCCGTGTTCAGGCACTCTGAATGTGGTTTTCACCCCCAATCAGTGCAGCTGAGGAGCAAGCAAACCGTAGGAAAGTGCACTAATATGCCAGAAAAGCTTACTGATGATGGGAGATTACGGTGAAAATGAATCATTCCCTTCTTCCACTCAAGATAAAGCAGAACACACTGTGAATACAGGCTGGCTGAGGCAGCGGTGTGCATTTGCAATAGAAAGGATAGCCAACAGGATTTCCAGCTGTATCCCCCTAATAAAAACTGGCGAATTTTAAAATACTGAATTGCTGCAATGCCCCATCCCAAGACCTCGGGGACTAAAATTCAACCCGCTAATTGCTTATAAAGTAAATATCATAGAATCCCAGACTGGTGGGTGTTAGAAGGGACCTTTAAGCTCCTCCAGTTCCAACCCCGTGCCACGGGCAGGGACACCTTCCACTAGAGCAGCAACCTGGCTTGAGCACTGCCAGGAATGGGGCATCCAATATAATTCATCTGATATGTTACAGATTCTTTCCATTCTCACCTTTGACTATGGACTTTGCTCCCCTTGGCCCAGTGTGGTCACTCAGACAAGTCACATTCGGCCCTCAGGGCATGAGGGATGCTCAGCCTTCGGATGGTGCTGACTGCCTCTCCACACCAACCATCCAGGGCTCCATGTTCAGAGCTTCCCTTGCATGGTAGCTTTCTCCTAAGGCATTTCTGAAAGAGCAGAATCCCTTCAACAGCAGCCACATTTGGCCTAATGGCTCATTTTCCCTGTACAGAGGTAGCTAAGGCTTTTATCTGTTCTTAAAGCCACTCCCTTCTTTTGGGGGCATTTGGGACACACCAGAGGGCAATAATGCACATAAAGCACGGGTTTTCAGCATTTTTAGACATGGGCAGTGAAACAGGCAGAATTACTGTCTGGGTTTGCTGTAGGAAGACTCCACAAGTATGCATCGGTACGCACGTGCGGGATGGATATATCCTGGGAGAAGAGACTCCTAGCTGGAAAGACATTTCTTCTGTCACATTTACAGGGAAAGAGAGAAAAAAAAAAAGAAGTAAATCCTTTTTCCCCTTGACTAAAGAAAACAATGGTATCTGTTAGTTTATCTACCTGCAATAGTTAGTTCATAGGGGTTTTGGCATATCTGCAATACAAGGGGAAGGAAAGAGTCAATACATATTCAAAAGGACTATTAGTCTTGAAATGCTTTATTGTGCATTTCAAGGAGCAAGCCTTCAATTTGAGCGGCTTGACAGGATTGCTCTATCTCTGTTTTAAAACATACTTTTGGTGCTATTAAGTAATTGCCATTTTCATAGTTCTTTTGTATGTCCACCTATCTCACACGCTAGATAGACAAATACACATAAATGTGTCTGTTTACTTCATGTGTTTGTGTTTAATTCAGAACATACCTGTTTTCTTCCTTGGCACTGTCCTGAGGGATGCAAGGGGCACTTTTCCATCCATCCCAGAGCACAGTGGTCATGGCAGAGGTGTGTGGCTCTGGGTCAAGGCACCAGGAAATGTGGGACCAGCTCCTCCAGCAAATGTCTTTGCCAAGGATTGCTGGGCTTGCTTGTGAGCTGCTGGGGCAGGATCTTGCCCCAGGGTAGAAGCAGCACGATGAGGCCAGGAGGGAAGCTGTGTATGCAGGGATGGAGGGGCCCTGCCTGGACATGGGCTCATCCCTGCCAGCAGCAGAGAGGTTAAGCAGCAGAACAAGCCAGGGAGCTGCAATCTCAGCAGGACACGGGCTCATTGTCATCGTTCATTTTAAAATATTGCCCAATTGTTTGGGTACTTTCTTTCTTTGGTGATTCAGCCACAAGTAGCAAAGGTGCCTTCACCCATTGAATGGCCTATCCATCACGACTACTGGTCGGGGAAGGCAGGGACTGTCAAACCTGTGCTCTGGCCCCTCTTGTGTTTGCAGTGCTCAGCCCCTCAGCTTCAGTATTAGAAGCAGGCTGGTCACTGCAGCAGGTCTGGGGACAGGGCAGGCTGAGCTGAAAGAGGAGTTGCGGGGACCAGCCTTAGCCAAAAGGCCGCATCTCTGCCTCTCCTGGCAAAAAGGACGATTCATCCTTTGCATCCTCAAGCAGCAAAATCCTCTGCTCCTCCTAACATCGTTTTCTCCCATCTTCTTCCATACCATGCTGTTGCCCACGAACAAAACCATGATGCAACTATCCTTAGAAGGGCTATGCATTACCTGCACTGGGGAAAACCCAGCAGAGGTTTCTCCAGTACCATTGTTGCTTATGTTGCAGCATAAGATCCATCAGATGCAGTAATTCCCCTCTGCTGGGCATTCAGGAAGCTGTGTGCCTCTCCAGTCAGCTCACGCCTTGTACGACCAGACCCTAGGCTGCATATAAATCAGTTACAGGTGCTTGAATTAAGAGAATTAATTAGTCAGACCTTCCCATCCCCTGGAGGCTCAGACCACAATAAGGCAGGGAGGATACAAGCCAGCACGAAACACTATTAATCCTGTGTTTGTCCCAGGTGTGACAGACTGCTGGGAGCTATTCTTCGTGCTCATACCAGGGGGAATTTCTGGGACCTTATTCTCTCTGTTTGCAGGGAACGGTTCATGCAAGACATCAAATTTCCTGGTGCCATCACTATATCCCAGGACCCTCCTCGTGACTTATTCATTGCTTGTCACTCCGGTCTTGCACACCTGCTTTCTCATCCTCACATCCACCTCTCTCTTTCAGGGATGAATATTTATCATCTTTGTTGCAACAGGAGAATCAAACCCTCTGTTACTTTACTAATGCAGTTTGTTTGTAGAAGATAAGCATACCTATCTCCCAAAAAGATTAACTTCTGTTTAGTACTCCAGGTTATTTCTGAAGTATGTTACAGCCTGGCTCAAATCCTCACCACATCTGTAAAAGAAACAACATTAAACATCTTCAGCTGGGGTGCAGGCATCTGAATACACCCCAGACCAAATGATACTTGGTGCTGCACTTCTGGCTCATGTCAGACAATGCTGCTGTAGGGCTACAGCTTCATCCAAGTGTGAAATGGGAAGGGTTACCTTTGCATTCACCATTCAGGGAGTGCTGGAAGAAGAGACAGTGCATTAGCAAACTGGCTTCCCACAGAAACCTGCATCAGCAGGCTTCAGAAGCTGGGAAAGTGTAAAGAAAGCTGATGGAAATGGGCCTTCACTTCAGGAGTCTGGAAAATGCCTTTATAATGTGCTAATGTATCAGCAAGAGAGTTATGCATCCGTTATCAGATGGGGAGCACCTCTGAGTTCTCATCTCACCGTACCTGAATTCTTCCCTCTTCCGGTACATGGTATAGTATTGTGTTGCTACCGTACCTTCAGTGCCCCGACATGCCATTAGTAAGACAAGATGGTCTCAGCAGCACTGAGGTGCTAATTTCTGTGAGGAACTTGGCCAACCAGGCAGTTACAGATGGGCTTTCCTTCTCTTCACAGCATGGGAACCGCAGCTTCAGCCCCATCCAGCAACGCTGGGATGCAAAGGAGCCAACTTCGGCCTCCTGGCACGGGGTGTGCAGGGCTCACCACAGGGGTGCTGACAGCAGCAGGAGCTGCCTGCTCCCCCAGGATGACTTTCCTAGACGGCAGCCCCACGGGCAGGGAGCCTGGAGATGGCTCCCACAGGGCAAAGCCACTCCTTCAGACCTCACAGAGGAATTAACACCACTCAGATTCTGCCTCCTCAGGAGAGCACCATCCTGAATCACCTGCCAGTGCCTCCGCTCAGCGCGGGGATCAGTTTTAACAGGCCGTGCAGTGCTGTTGCACTGGTACCCTGCTCACTCCCTGCAGAACTCATCACCAAGGGTCTATCAAGCCTCATCAGAACACAAGAAGGAAGCAATTCCCCCCTCCCTGCACCTCCTGTCTGCTTAACGGGCTTGCTCCTTGTTCTATGAACTTACGGGAATCTGCCCTGTGGGAAGCAGGCAGCAGTTCCATGCTGGTGAGGGCTCGCCTGGCACAGCAGGCGCTGGATGCCTGCCTGGGGTAGATGGGCCACCTCGCAGGGCTGTCAAGTGCGAGCGAGTGCTCAGGTCCAGGCTGGCCCCAGCGCTGCTCCCGGCTGTGTTTAATTCCTTTGCTCTGCATGAACAAAGTTATGACGTTGGTAACACTCTAGTTTTTACCAGCCAGGGAGAGCTGAATGCATACTTGCCAGCCACTTGACTTGAGCTTAATTCAGGAACCTGTCTGTAGGAGCCCATTGCTGAGGAGCATCCTGAAGTCTGGGAACTGAAGTGACCGGTATTTGATTGAAACTAAATCAAACCAAGGAAGGCAATTGCTACTTGGAGAGGGGCTTTGGACAAGGGATGTAGGGACAGGCCAAGGAGAATGGCTTTAACCTGCCAGAGGAGAGATTGAGATGAGCTCTTAGGCAGAAGCTCTCCCCTGTGAGGGTGCTGAGGCGCTGGCCCAGGGTGCCCAGAGAAGCTGTGGCTGCCCCATCCCTGGCAGTGTTCAAGGCCAGGTTGGACGCAGGGGCTTGGAGCAGCCCTGCTCTAGTGGAAGGTGTCCCTGCCCCTGGCAGGGGTTAGGACTGGGTGAGCTTTGAGGTCCCTTCCAACCCAAACCAGGCTGGATTCTGTGTGATGGATGTTAATATGAAAGCTGGTTGCACTTAGACTATTTGAGATAGATGAAATGGTGGAGAGGTGCAAGGTGTCACTGTACCCACCCTGGGCTGGGAACGGAAAGGGGGGGAACCCAGAGCTTTGGATAACGTTGGAGACTGACAGAGGGTATCGTGAGTCAAGCAGTATGTGCAGAGCGACCAGTACGGGTGAAAACCAGCCAAAATAATCCCACTGGCACTCTTTAAATGTCATGCTCCTGGCAGAGGAACCTTTCGCATGTTTCCCTGCTCGCATCTCCAAGATTTCCAAATGCACCAGGCTTCTGCTGCCTCGGGAGGAAAGGGAGAGCTGTGCCCTGGGAAAACCCATGGGTGAGCCACTTTCCTCTGGGAAAGATGCAAGCAGGCAGTAACCTTGCATGAGACACCCACACAGGATCATAGAATGGTTTGGGCTGGAAAAGACCTTAGGATCACCAGTTCCAACTCCCTGCTATAGGCAGGGACACCTCACACTAGGCCATGCTACCCAAGGCTCTGTCCAACCTGGCCTTGAACACTGCCAGGGATGGGGCAGCCACAGCTTCCTTGGGCACCCTGTGCCAGCGCCTCAGCACCCTCACAGGGAAGAACTTCTTCCTTATATCCAACCTGAACTTCCCTGTTTCAGTTTGATCCCATCGCCCCTTGTCCTATTGCTACACTCCTGATGAAGAGCCCCTGTCCGGCATCCTTGTAGGCCCCCTTCAGGTACAGGAAGGCTGCCCTGAGGTCTCCATCCTCAGTGTCCTCATTTTAAGCATTTACAGAAAATTCACTGTTTTTGAAGCCTGGCACATTCCCACATTATTTTTTCCAACTCCTTCCAAGAGTACCCCAGCACACAAACTCCCTGCTCGTTGGCAGGGAATGAATTCCCACAGGCTCAGCCTCCCACCTGCACATGGCCTGCTTGTGGGATGGCCAAGATCTCTGGGGTGCCTTTGCCCCTTGGGGAAAGTGGCTGGGAAGGGGATATTAAATCTGAGGCGTTTCAAGAGAAACTGAGAGGATACAGACGTGCCTTGTAAAAACATGCTGCTTCTTATTAAACAAAAGACAAGCAGACTCCCTCCCCCTCGCGACAAACCAAAACATAATCAGTTTAGGCTGAACACTATGTTGCCTGCAAGATTAAAATTAGACTCACGAGGTTTCATCAAGGGAGAGTTTAACTGCGGTGCTCAATCAGGCTGCAAAATCCTCTAATGGCAGTCGAAATAAAGTCATTCAAGACAGATCCTTAAGCATCACGGGAAATAAAGCCTGCCCTTGGCTGCATCCCTTGGAAAAATTATACTAGGTGTCTCTTATTCCCTCCCACCCTCTATATGCACTGCTGCCTTGTGGCCATACCCTCCCCAGGCTGAAACTCCAGGCCAGCATCCTGCTTGGAACAGGCAGCCCTGGGTCCCCCAGGTTTGTGAGTGTCCCGTAGAATCACAGAATCAACTTGGTTGGAAAAGACCTTCAAGATCACCAAGTCCCACTGCTTCCCAGCACTGCCAATGCCACCACTAACCCATGGCACTGAGGACCTCGTCTCCACGGTCTGTGAGCACTTGCAGGGACGGTGACTCCAGCACTGCCCTGGGCAGCAGTTCCAATGCCTGAGCACTCTTTGGGGAAGAAATTGTTCCTCAGCTCCATCTAAACCTGCCCTGGTGCAGCTTGAGGCCGTTTCCTTGTCCTGTCCTTTGCTCCTTGAGAGAAGTAACAAGCCCCCTCCTCTCTTCATGTCTATAAACAAGAGGCAAATGGGATGAGGGAGGGGTTGGGTGATCCTCCCAGTGTGAGGAGGATGTTTTGCTCTTCCAAGACAGCATTAAATCACAACAGTTACTGTTCTCTGCACAGCAACACCCACGAGGTAGCTACGGTGAAGCTGAGACATTCTCTGATGGAAAAACACATCAGCTCAGAAAATTCCTCCATTTCCATCCCATTGCAACTTCTCCTCCAGGAGAAGGATGCAAATGGAATGTTTCCTTTGCCCTCCGTGCCTCACAAGCTCAGCATCACCAGACCAGCTCTGCTCTTCAGAGACCTTCAAAGCCTCCCAGCTAGAATGGAAAATAAAAATGTAAATCTATGTTACTAAATGAGTTTGGAACCGTCTCCAGGTCTGTTTAACATTGCCCTCAGGAGGCTGCTGCAGGACAGCGCTCCTTGCATCAGCACTTTGCAATTACCTTGATACAAAAAGTCATGGCTATTCCAACATCCATTTTACACCCAGCCCTGGCCTATCAAACCTGTGCTTTTGCCACCATTTTCCTCTCAAGCTGCATACAAAAAGGGTTCCCATTTCAATCCTTTTACCTCTGTTTAAGTCCCAAAGATGCTCAAGGCAGCTGGAATGATGTTGAATCATCAGGCAGCATCTTGTTCAGTCTCCTGAAGTAACCAGTGGTACCCAATCCAATTACACACCGGACAGAAAAGCCATTACTTCCATTACTTGCATCACCTCCCAGCGCACACTGAAAGCTCACTGACAGGTAAAATTCCCTTTCTGCTCACATAGGCCCTGAACCAGCAAAGCCCACCAGCACCCACCTAAATGTAGGTGCCTACTCCTCAAACTGAAATCAAGCCCCTTCTGCTGCATGGGCAAGGGCTTTGTTAATAAGGGAACTTGTGTAAGCCATGTGGATGTTTAATATTCAAATACAGTTATCATTGGGGGGGGACTGGCTGAGTTGCATCCTGATTTAGCAAGCTCTGGGAAAAGCAATGACAGCTCAGCCAGCAGTAAGTGACAAAAACTCTGTCCTACAAACGTCTTCCAGACTTTGCAGGGATTTTACCATCAGCAGCATGCGGAGAATATGGAATTATGTCTGAAGGGAAATCCTTTTCACTTCCAGCTCCTTGATGTTGCTGCAAGGGGAAGGGCTCTTTGCTTATATCGAGCGTTTAGTATTCCAGGCTTGCTTCCGACAGCTAAGATAGCCCCAGGTCAGTAAGGGCCAGATTTAAGGGCTAGATTTATTCTATTCTATTTTTTAACTCTCAAGAAGAACCAAACAAGAAAGGGATAAAATCTCACGTTCACCCTCTTACGCTCCTTAGGTGAACGACTTTCATATGACAGTGAAGCTAATGACATTGACTTGTCAGTGCAGCAGCAAAAAGGGGTTGGGGGGGATATGGCAGTAACAACAGTGTTCTCCTACTCCTAACATCATCCATTGCTGGTTATTGCTCAGGATTAACAGCTCGCACCACCACAGAGCTGCACACACTACAGCCATCTCTGATCACTGCAGTGCAATACAATGAGAAGCTCCCAAAAAGCAGACTGATGTCCAGGAACACTTCAAGCCTATGCCCCTCTGCCTCCTGCCAGGAGGGGGTTTCCCTTCTCCTCTTTCACCTCTCCCTCTGGTAAGCAAAGACAGGGGTTTGTTCTGGGCGGTGGATCCCACCAGATTCCCAAACAAGCCTTCCCATTCCCACAGAGACGTCTGCGCCATTGGGGACAACTGATGGGACAGAAACATCGGTAACAAACACCCTGCAAGCCAGATGCAACGCTGGGTAGGGCACCAAGACATGAGGGGATTTCACAGACACCCAGGATCTCGCATGGTCATTTTGCAGCCCGAGAGAGTCATCACTACTGCCTCCTTGCAAGAGAACGTTGGTTTCCCTGCAAGTTGTAAGGTTTAATAAAGGAACTCTCTATACTGAAAAAGGAATTTAGTCTGAGAAGCGGTAATGAAAGCCCCGAGAGGGCGAGCTCCTTCCCTGACACATAGCCTGTTCTGTGAGGGATTACTTAGCGCTGCTGCTCTTTCCCTTGTCCTTACAAGCAGCTGACTTAAGAAGAGACACGTTTTTCTTGATTCAAGTTTTCTGGTAAAAGAATACATCCACTTCCAAAAGCAAAGTCATTTCAAACCCAGGAGCTAAAATTAGTCTGATTATTCTTTTCTGTTCCCTCTCCCCCCTTCATGGCTTTTACAAGCAATTACCCACTTAACGTTTTGGAATTACACAAACTTCAAAAGCAATTTTTTTTCTCCTGCTGCAGCTCCTTGAATGTGAAGCTTTAAAAGCTTCTCCGGAACACACAACAGCGTGAGCAAATGAATTTGCCATTTTCACTCTCTTTTTTCCCCCTTAAAAAACGAATGGGAAGCAGCGGGATACTTGTTCATCACTGAAGACGTTCTTCCTTTTTTAATTTCATAATGGTGCAAGGAGCCTGTGTGACAGCTCTAGAAACTGAAAGCAGGATGCGTGTTTGCACCACGGCCCTTTGTGTTGCTGTGGGAGCTGCTGTTAAAATAGCTGCACGGGCTATCATGCCAATGTATCTCCTGAGCCTCCTCTTTCTTATGGCAGGGTGGGACACGTGGGGAGAGCCAGATTTAACATGGCTGCTCACGAGACCATCCCACATGATGCAGAACACGTACTGAGAGCTGGGCCACGCGGGGAGATGGGCTCCTGTAGGGTGGCTGCAGGAAGGGGTGAGCCAGGGCCATGCGGCAGTGCCGCAGCATCCATCTATCCACCCCAGGACCTGGACCCCCAGCTCAGGCTGCAGAGTTCCAGGGCAGGAGAGAGGCTGCTGGGCCCTGTCTCCTGCTTGTATGAGCCTGAGGGGTGCAAAGGAGAGAGGCAGCTGGCAGGGATTCATGGCCGTGAGCCCCACACTGCCTGAGTGCTGTCAGTGTGCCTCGGTGCAATGTGGATGAGCATGAGACGCTGGGAAGAACAGAGGGCTGGCTCATCAGCTCTTCTCCCACCACCTCCCCTGGGCTCTTGCTGTGCAAACTGGGGCACTCACCTTAGTAGGGGAGGCAAGTCTAACCTTTCCCTCATGCTCGAGCCGGCAGAGGAGGGCTTTCGTTAGCTCATTCCTGATGTTCACGCAGATGCCTGCAAAGACCACGGCACCGGAGTGCCACTGAGCCAGCAGCTCTCATCACTTAGGAGTGAAAGGTGCTCCTTTTGACACCACCAGTGCGCAGCTGAAGCAGCAGCTCTGCAGTCTGTAAATGAAAAGCAAAGGTTATGCACAGCCAAGCCATTAGCTTGGTCAGGGAGATTAATAAAACAACCCAGGTTCTCTGTTCTCCCAGTCTTCCCTTCACGCAGGCAAGAGACAGCACCAGTGCTTTGTAAAGAAGTGTGTTCCTACCTTCATTCCCCAGGCCCAGAACGCCTTCAAAAACCTCTGTGGCACACAGTGACTGTGCTTCCACTCATTCCTGTCCATGACCACCTTTGCTATAATCACTGACAATGCTCTGGAGAACAAAACCATCTCAAACTCCCTATTCTCATTCAGACTGAATCTTCTCTCAAGCCACAGTCCACTGTCGCTTCCTACTCAAGCATTTAACTCAAGAGTCTCTTTTTTCCTTACTTTACCATCCATTACCACCTAAACCAACTTACGTCTGCTGTTAGATCAAGGCATCATAAAACACTGTGAACACAGCAACAGGAAGGCACGTTCCTCAGGACCCTCATCCTTGAATTCATACGCCATTCTTCTCACCCTCCCTCACGCTGTACCTGCAGGATGTCACTTCTCTCCTCACCTGGTGCGAGGTCAGCCAGGATGGAGAGAGCTCAGAGCCAGCTGGATGGAGCAAAGGACACCTGAGGGGACATCTTCTGCATCTGTCTGAACTGGAAACACCCTCCAGGTTTCTCACTAGCACAGGCTCTGGTAAAACCACTTCACGGTCTATTTTCAGCAGGGTCCAAGAGGAGAGGAACTCAGCAAATAAAGTCTGTCTTCAGCATGTGTGGTGGGAGGGAAAGGGCTGCTGGCTCCCTCTAGGTCTAGACCCAGCAGTTTTGGAGTCAGAGATACTGAGCTTAGAGAAATACCTACAAGAACATGAGGAGCGAGGGAATGCATCCTGCAAAGTGCAAACTTCCCCAATACCAGTCTGCCGCAGCCAGAAACTCTCCCAACAGAGGAGATACAGGCAGACAGCTACTCCAGCAAGCATGGTAAAGGCGGCAGCCTTAAACTGACCATGAGCATATCAGTTTGCTGAGACTTCAGACTTCACAAAGCGTCCTCACAGGAAGGCTCATGAGCCCATGGCAATGGAGAACTCTGGATGCATCCCATCCTTGTCACCACAAACAAATGAGTAAGTAAATCAAATCCGACACAGATAAGAAAGGTTCCACCTTTCCCCCTCCTCTTTGTACCAAACACTTCTAGGAACCACAGAGAATAAAAGACAACTTCAGAAGAAAAACAAAGTTCCAAGAATCATCACAACTCAGATTTTTATTCAACAGTGAAGTTGAAGGGAAATACTGTGGTTTTTTTTTCCCCATCAGGGCAAATGTTCCAAATGGAAATTAAGTAAAAATACCGTCCTCCGGAAGTACTCACAATGGAATTGGGTTTCATTAAATAGGTTTGTTTGGCAAAATAAAACAACAAAATTAGAACCCGTACAAAACCAAGATAATCCCTTGCAAATTTCTAACACTGTAGCAATGAGAACAATGTAAACCTGGGTGTCTGGCAGTTGTAATTCACCTGTGGAAAGTACTGCTGAACTCTGGACCGAGAAAATAACTATCACTTGGAATAGCAACAAGCCAATTTGAGAGGCAACTGAGGCTTAGGGAATGCCAGAAGGATGAGACACACTGGTGGCTTCCTGACACAGCTGGTGTGAACGACCTGCTAGTGTGGGGCTATGTAAGAGCTGGGAGGAAAAGAAGTGAAGCGCTGTTGCAGCATTGCAGCCTATGGTACAGCAAAAACCCGCAGACTTTCCGTTCGGGGAGCCCATCGGCTGGGTGATGGCTGGTGGCAAGCGTCGAGATGGCAGTGGAAAGAGCAATGACAGCGCCGAGTGATGCAAGCATGGGGAAGCAGTTAACGAATTTCATCATCGCATTGGACTCGGTTGTGAGAAGACTCTTGGGGAGTGTCTGGGGAAATCTTCTGCTTACAGTAGCTGCTTCTGCTCCCTATCTCCCTCCTCCTTCCAGTTAAAGCCTCTGCCCTGCCAAGTGGGTGTCACAGGCATGCAGCTCGGTAACAGCATCCTTCAGTTTAAGAATGTCTATTCCAGTATTAAAAATGTAAAAAAAGTCCTCGGGAGGGTGCTTCTTAGTGGCAAGTCTTTGCCTTAAGCAAGGCCGATGGCCTGCAATTATGAGTTAATTAAAGCAATGTGGATTTGGATGAGCAATGGGGAAGATGGGAATGGGGACGGAAGGGATGCAGGGAGCAGGGAGGAATGCAAGTGTTTCTACACCCCTCCCCAAGCCAAAATCCAAGGTGCACAGGTGGGTTTCTTTTTTTCCCTCACACTCTTCTTTTTTATTTCTAGTATCTCTCCAGTTATAGTATTTCCAGTTTTGAAGCCAGTTTCAGTGGCAGCCTCAGTTACAGTCATAAACAAAGTCGTAGTTGCTGGGCTCCTTTGGGATAGGTGGGGGAGCATCTGGGATCTGTATGTTTTCCAAGTCAAGGAGGCGTAGCTTTATCTCCATGCTGAGCAGCGTGTCTAAGTCGTTCCGCGTTAGATCACTCAACATATCCTTCCCAAGGAGGGCGTTCAGCCCATCGGTCCATACACAATACTGCACAGGAAAAAGATAAAGACTGTCATTAACAGACCCTGTGTACACAAACTGCTCTTCTGGCCTGGTCCAGTTACTGCTCACACTGGGACTTACAAAGAGACCTAAAGAGAGGTTGATTTATTTTATTAGCTGGTAGCATGAAGGAGGCACGTTCCACTGAGCTGCTCAGAAAATGGGAAAGCAATTCCAGAAAATGGGAAGAAATGACAGTATTTGGTTGTTTGACAGTTTGCTATCTCCTCCAAACTTCTTGTTGAATATTCTTCAACAGCTGTGGGAGAAAGAACACACAGCATAGGACAGCGAACCTCTGGAGATCTCTCCTTCTCCCCCTCTCTTTTTCCTTCTCTTTCCCCAGTACTTACAGAAGCTGCCTAATTATCTTGCACTAATCTTCTAATTCCAAGACAGCCAAGTTAAGTGAACTGAATCTCACACAAAATCCTCGACTCTGCTTAAGAAATCCTGTACCAGCTACCTAATTTTATTGTGGTTTGCTTTTCTATAGATTAAGTGGCATCAATTGACCTACACAAAGATGGGCTCTCACGTATCTATGCCTTCTTTACCACTATTTTACACAAAATAACATATTGTGAAACCCACAGAGTCAGTCAATGCTGTGTCCTTCATGAAAATTAAATGCCAAGCTACGTGGTGTAACTGTAAATGCTGCAAATGTTGAACTGGCCTCTAAAACCTTCGCCTTACTGTTAGCTTTTTCCTAACAGGAGAGGCCATCTTTCCCAGCAGCTGACAGCTTGTGATAAACATGGGCTGAACAACCACTGAGAATCAGCAACAAACCCGGGGGGGGTTGGTGATGTAGAGTCAATGTCTATCAAATAAGTCACTTTCTTTTATTACTACAAGCCATTTATTCATCTCTGAACAGAAGTACTGAAATGCTATCATCTAAAAATAAAGATTTCAATCATGAACTTGTGTCCTAGTTTGCAGGAGAGAATTAAATCAGCTGTAACTGCGTTTTTATCTTACAAATACTTCTGCTGGATTTCATGCCAAGAAACGGATTTCAGATTTAGCTGACCATTTGCTACACGACACCACCAAGTTTAAAGATACCATGGCTGACTTCATCCTACAGCAGAAATGAGGATTATTTTTAAGGAAGAGAAAGAAAACCACCTCTTGGGTAAGTCTTCATCCAGAAAAAGGGCGCATTTTTGCAATGGGACGGTTAACACACTTCAGTATCCAAAGTGAAAATCTGACCCATTTAAATCAGTAACAGAGCAGTAACAGAGCTAGGATTTCACCCAGGGTGTTGGTAAGCCAAGCTGCAGTTTTAATACGAGATAAGCTATACAGAAGAGACTTTAGGGTTCAGGCTGTCCTGCTAACAAGTACTACATAAACAACTGAGCCTGCCTATTTCAGGCTGTCACTGTGTGTCACAGAAGACTTCCAAAGCATGCAATTTTAGTGGAGCACACACAGAATATCAGGAAAAGAAAGAGACGCTAGCCTAGAAATGTAATTATTTTTGAACAGACTGTATCTGTTTTATGATAGACTTGAAACCTTTCTTTGGGAAGGTCTTCCCAGAATTCACTATGAGGAAAGGAACAGAAAGGCAAAAGGCTCTGCTCAGGTTACAGAAGAGCAGAGCATCCATTCAACAGACGCAGCCCCTGACGTACATCGTCCATCACCTGCTCAGTGAGCTCGGCCAGAGCTTTCTCGGGGGAGGAATCACAGCCAGCCAGAAAGCAGAACTGCAGTTCTCTCCTCTTCCAGATATAACTCATTCAGGGCCCACAGAAACCAAATTCTGGACACAATTCGGATGAGTGCCTGGAATGGCCTGGAAAAGGGGCTTCCTCTCTAATCTCCACATTGGCAAGTGCAGTTAATTACACTCCTGTAAATCTGGAGCAGAGAGAAATCCTAATGAGATGGTGGAGGCATTCATTCAGACGCTTTTTTCTTTTTACTATGCAAAACAGACGAAGAGTCACTGAAAAATTAATTTACTACAGATTCATTTTCATGAAACTCCAAAGGAATCTAATTATGGCCTCTCTCATCAGTTTCTCTGTCAAAAATCAAGGATAAGATTAATCCACCTTCTTGCTACGCAGCTGAAACCAGCTATTAGTATTTAAATGAAAAACAAATACGATGGCATGATCTCACAGTGCTGGATCCTCTGGCTAGCACTAAGCCTGAACAGATGGCTGAACCTATTGCCAGACGTAAGTGTGCAAGAATGAGGTCCAAATCTCAATGATACTGGTTCCAGTAATGAGATTTTATCAAAGAAATACCTTGGGAGCCAACGCAGCAGACAACCAGGAAGGTCGTGTAGGCTTCATCCACCCCAATGCAGCCCTGAGCAACCTGCTCTGAGCTCATAGCTGTCCTGTTCTGAGCAGAAGATCAGACCTGGGACACCCCAAGATCCCTTGCAACCTAAATCCTATCATTCCAGTTCAATTCTTGTTTTCAGGACACACTCAACTCCTCCATTCCAACCTCACTCTACAATCACAAGGACTGCAGAAGTGCTTAAAACCCCACTGTTTAGTCTGATCTCCAATTGTCATGTCCTAATACCATCCCTGGTGCTCCACACAAACTTTTCCAACTCTTGGGATGCCACCTATAAAATCTCCCAAGTTGGGAATGCTGCTAAACTAGCACACCTATGGACAGGCACCCCCATTACTCTGATGAAGAGTCACGGGCTTCATAACATGCTACTTCCCTTTCCTTGTGGTGCTTCCTCTGAACACTTGTACATCTACTTTAATTGCAACTGACTCTTCTGCAGGCCATAGAATGCTACAGAGGAAGTGAGATGCCCCTGTAAGAACATTCACTTGGGCATTGTCAAATAGCAGAAGCTGCTACCCCTGGCTGGGTTGGTTTTGGATTTATTAATTTTGTCTCAAATAAGCTGTATGAGATCAAAAGAGAAATGATAGGTGCGTTAACACAGTCACGAGCAACCGGGTTAGTGCATCTCACAATGCTACTGCCTGTCAGTGGGGTGCAGTAGTAGCTTTTGAACATTTAGGCCATTAAAATACACTTGTAGCTATAGGCTATATTTGAGATACAAGTGGCTGAAAAATGTGGTGATTTTCATGACCATTTTGCACTTCTGAGCTGAAACATTCTAGAATTCAGCTTCTGGAGAATTTGTATCGGAAAGCATCTAACATATGTTCAGTTCAGAGGATGAAGACAACCATGCTTTGCTTAGACCTACAGCTCTAATGACACATTATTCCTGGAATCCTGTGCTACTTCCTCTTACATGAACACTGACTAGCAAATATTGCTCTGGAATGAACATACTTGAAAATGACACTCAAATATTAATCCCCAGGAAATCTTACATGAGCAGAATCTTATTCCTCTCCTAAAATTAACATTTATTTCAAGGTTTTAATCCAGACTTGCAAATGATGAAGCTACGTATCTAAATACACTTCATGCGCTTTAATAACACTACAGTATAAGACCGTTTAATGCAATCTTCTCTGGTTTAGTATCTTAACAGAGGGTCCTGAACTGAGACCAGATGTGATGCTACAAAATAAGCATGCAAACCAAACACCAACTCTTGTTGCTTTAGAAATAAGGAAAAACTTCTATATATATATATTTAATATAGTGCATTCTGCTAAATCTTTACTTGGAAGTTCTTTGAGAGGAATGCATCCAGTGCGTCCACATAATTAGCTAAATCAGTTCCACCACTTTCCGACAAGCAAAGATGTCTATTTCCTTGTGTCTTCACGTAAGAGAAGGGAGCAGAGAAGGGGCAGTCGTTCTGCCTCACTATTGGTATTTATACTGTCTTTATAAAAGTGAGACCTTTTGCAACACTCTCCTGGGGAGATGTAATAGACAGGACATTCTATGATCACCTGTCATGAATGGTTTTAAGCAATGTTAAATGAAGAATAAGGGGCTATGCCATTCTGGAGTACACAAGACTGAAATCCAGACCCAGCAATGACTTGATTATGCTGGCATCAGAAGGATGGCAGTTATTCTTTAAGAGCTTGCAAATCATCAGCACTGAACTAAAGCTCGCTAGAACAAGCGCACAGCAAAATTCTCCAGTGCCTAAAGTAGAGCAGGCTACGACAAATCCTCATTACACCAGGAAATGGTGAGCAGGGTCTGAACTACAAGGTTTGCCCAAGCTCCTTCTTTCTCTTACTTATGGCTTGTATTTCAACAGGGCTTAGAAACACTGATCTTTAATTTAGACCCCATGCGCTCTATGATGTACCAATACAAAACACGCGCCTTCCATGGCTCAGGAGGCTGCATGCACATTGCAGAAGGCTCTGCTCCCATACTAATCCCTCTGCTTTCGGTTTGCTGAAGACAACCCAGATTTGGACTGATCCACACCATGTGCCAAGATGATCACCCTTAAGTCCTCATAAAGCTGTCTGCTGCCATAAGGAAGCTAGAGAGGGCTTTAAAAGAAGAGTGTATATTCTGAACTAGACTTACCTCATGCTTGTCTGGAGCAATGAAGTTCAACTGGCCACTTGAGTCATACAATATAGAGAAAGCAAGCTCTAGCACCTCCTGAAACAACACAAATTGACGCGCATTAGTGCTGCATGAGAGAGGCATTCATACATTCAGCTCTGCCTTTCTTTCCTATCACTTATTCCCCAAACCAAGAGGAAAAATAGGTTCTGTACTCTCCTGCCTGGCCAAAGCTAGACCAGACAACTGCAACAGACTGGCACAGCAAGAGCTCCACCACAGATGCTTTGGTCAAAACAAAATCACAGTCATAGATTTGAGTTAGAATTTGAGCTAGGCAATGGTGAGGACTACAATCAATATAATGCATAATAGTCCATGTGCAACAAGCTCTTCACGAAGACCCATAGGTTTTATCAATTTGTATGGATTCAACTCACAAAGTTCTGTAAGGTTTGATTCCCTGTGTCAAAAACCTTGCCAGGACAGTTAATCTCCTGGTGTATACTTCTGCTCTATTCACTGCTGCACGTGTATTGAATTATTAATTCTCAGTGATTTCTGTCAATTTATTTCTACCTGAACTAGAATCAGCAGCCTCAGTCAAACCAAACTATCTGAGTTACTTAAAGAACCAAATGAACCTTGGGAAAGGAAAACGATCATCTTTTTTCCCCTCAGCATTGAGGCTGTAATTTCAGAGGCGCTGAAGGGAATTAATCAAGTCCCTAAAAGTCACCTGGGCTCCTATGGGAAAACCCAGAAGTTTTGAAATGGGAGACTTGACCATGGGGACTGCAGCATATACATCTCTAGATTTCTACCTCTTATCTCCTGGTCTGCAAGAGACACAGGTCTTTGGATTTCAGTAAGGGTTATTTCATTTCTGAGTTGTGTAATAAAGAGCAGAGCCTGAATCCTCGGGGATAATCTTGGATGATCAGAGATCAGGCTTCTCCTGGGAAATGCTCTTTGTTTCCTCGAGTTCTCCGGTCCAACTTGCTGTATTGCCAGGCCACAGGAGGCAAGTCTGTGTTAAATCCCCATGGAAGCTGCAGATGCTAATAGTGCTGGCGCACTCAGCAAGCAAATGGCTCACAGCTCGCACAGCCTCACAGCCGAAGTGTTTGAGGCATGACTCTGAGCCACACCTTATTAAAAGTGATGTCCCTCAGTACAGAAACAAATCTACCTCTGCCCACACAAACCTGGCATCATCTCCTTGCAGGGTGTTAGGAATCCCTGACACAACATGCCGAGTCGTGCAACTGAGGCTGTGAAAATAAAGCCTATCACTGAAAACTGGGCTTGTGGTGCTCTGCTGTGATGGTCCTGAAATTCAAGAAGGTCAACAACAACCCCACAGGCCTGGCCGCGTCCTTTGGGAAATTCCAAGGATTTGAATTTATTGTTCATCTCAAAGAAAGGAAAAAGAGAGAAAACCCCTGCCTGAAAGAGTATCCCAGGGAGCCACAGGTTTGGTCATTGCCAGTCAGGCAGGGAATGGGAAAGGGCTACATTTAGGGCACTGAGCTTCCCTTTATGGGGCAAAGTAGGAGTCTGGTAGCCCTGAATCCGATTCAGTTCTTTGCTGGCAGCTCTAGAGATTAAAGGCTCAGGATTAACAGCTTCCAGGTGCCAGCATCTCTGTCACCTCATGCACAGCAAACTGTCAAGGAAAATGGAAGCCAAAGGAGCTGGAGTCGCCAACTGGCCCTCCACACTGATGGTGGTCTTGGTGGTTGACTTGTCAGGCACCCCACCTGCTTTCGTTACATTCCCATCAATGACAGGGAATCCTGAGGCATTGGTAAGTCCTGAAGGAAAACCGATCAGTCTCCATCAGCCATCTGTGGCTCTCTCCTCCCTCTTCTGTCTCACCTCTCAGCCTTTCTCAAAGTAATTTTCCACTCCATCCTTTTCCACCAGTTTCTTTTCCTCTCTGGTCCTTTTCCCCTCCCTTTCCTTCCAACTTGCTCCTTCCCTCTTTGTTTTGCTCTCCTCCTCCCCTACCTCAACCTGCTGAACTCACCCCTCAACGCTCTGAACTCTTTCCACCCTCACAACACATTAGACCCCTGCCCTTCCCCAGTTGCTTGTCAAAGGTAGCGGTATTGGGACCCATGACCTGCGTCTCTTTTGGGATGCACTGAAAACAGGAAACCAGAGCCTCTGCACGTGCTGGCTGGGCAATTCCCACTCCTTGGCTTCAACGCCGCACGGAAAGCAGCTGTAAGTGCTACGAGGCAAAGCTTGCTTTCCCACGCCTGGAGCTTCTCTTCCCCAGCCCCCAACGGCGCCTCACCTGAGCCAGAGACAAGCTATTTTAGATGAACAGGCATTGTAGGTGCCTATGGCTGGGTGAGCCCATGAAGCTGGAATGATCTCACTGCTCTCTGCCTACTTTGACATTAGCAGCCTCAAAAGGCCTGTGTCTTTGCTGAAGGCTGAGACCATAGCCATGTTAAGTTTGCTTGCCAGAGCCAGGAGATCCCTCCCAGAGAATCCCAGACTGGTTTGGGTTGTAGGGACCTCAAAGCTCCTTCCAGCTCCAACCCCTGCCACAGGCAGGGACACCTTCCACTAGAGCAGGCTGCTCCAAGCCCCTGTGTCCAACCTGGCCTTGAACACTGCCAGGGATGGGGCAGCCACCGCTTCTCTGGGCACCCTGTGCCAGCGCCTCAGCACCCTCATTATAAAGATTTTCTTGCTTATATCTAATAAGAATTATCCATAAAAGGATAAGGTAAGAAACTTGTTCAACCAATGTGAAATAAAATAGAAGAGAAGCTGCATTCAACATGGAAGCGAGCAGAACCATTTTTTGCTGACTAAAAAGGCACCAAGCCTGAAGACTGCCACATCAGTGTATAAAAGGTGACTAGGAGAACACTTAGGAATACATGGCAATGTTTTTTCCAAGTCCTTCTCTCACGCTTTGTTTTCAGGGCTGCAAAATCTAATGTATTTTGTGTCCTTGAAATCTATTAATATTACTCGAGAGTCAGAAAGAAGGACCTAAAAATTAAATCTGATTTAAAAATGCAAGCAAGATGAACAACAATGGATTCAGGACTGGTCCTATCAAGTCATTCAGCTTCATCATATGCATGCACATTCCAATTCAGCTTAACTCTTATTTATGTCTAAATGGTCCCACAGGAAGAATAACTGGCCACGTGCCGGCAAATGAAGAGACGCAGAGGCCTTTGTTATGGACATACTGCCAGTTCCAGCTGTGTTCAGAGCAGCGGCATTCTGCCATGCAATTTTCTTTGCTGCCAATGAATAAACATGAAGGTGGTTGTTATACGTGTACCAAGAAAGCACAGGATTAAAAGGCTTCTCAAAAAATATACCACTGATAATGAAACCTCAGGAAGTGAAAGGTTTCACACAGCAAACTCAGGCAAATTGCATTCTGTGTCTGCTTTCTTTTGTTTAGTTTCCATTTCACTGCCCACATTAACTGGTTACTCTGCAAACAACGATCTGTTAGTCCTGTGATGTCAGTTAAGCAATTGCAATAACGAGCATGACGGCTTGACTGGGATGACAACTAATTTCAGGGATTCTGTGATTCCCAGGGGAAGAAACAAGGAATCAAGGAAGAAAAAATTAAAAACCACACCAGAAATGGTATACCCATCACAATTATGATTGCCTGGCTCACAAATGGAACGCTCCAGCCATGCTACCTATCAACTCCTGATATTCGCATCCTCAGCCACAATTTTATGCGAGTCCCCACCAATTCTACCTGAGGAAAAGGGGCAATGGTGACAGCTGAGGACAGACTGATCTGCAGCACTGCTATTTAGCATTAAATACTATCTAGACATTACTGCTCCATAAAGATGACACATTTCCATCACTGCCACCCACTGCTTTCCATCTTCCTATCTTTCCTTTTTGTGTGGACATATGAGTGCTGAGACAGGGAAGCACTAAAAATATTTTATATGCATCATATAAATGCCCCAGCCAAATGCTGCTGACGGTACATGTGGTAGGAGCTGTATGCCATCTATTGTGTGTGTGTTAGCACCCTTATTCAGAAATTCTGCAAGGAACAATACCCTTGGGGTTATTTCTACTTGCTTGGCTTGACTTTCTCATGTCCAGCCATGTAAAACGAATGCTGAAAGGAGATGACGGTATCCTGAGAGACTAAAAGCAACAAATGAGAGGAATACTCAAGATGCTCTTCATATCTATGTGTACTTAAGGAAAGAAAAGTTGTGGGCTGGACTTGATGATCTTAAATGTCTTTTCCAACCTAGCTGATTCTATGATTCTCTGTAGTTCTGACAGTGCCTTTGCATTTTCAATGGTTCCCATCAGAACTGCTTTTTCCCAGTGTTTATTTGAACACTGAAGACAAGCATTTTATTTTTAGAGTGTTGAAGCAGGAACTCTTAACTTCACCATTTTGTTCATCAAAATCTCTTTCTTGTTGGGCCCAAAATTTCTCAGTTTCAGGCAACTAGAAATTCTTATTCCAATCCTCTGATCTGGTTCTCACACCTCAGGGTGTGCTTCTGGGTCAGACTGAACATCATTAGAGTCTCACTCCTTCTCGAAAGGTCAAACAGCATGACCTGATAGAAGACTCATGAACATAGCTCATACAATATGGTACAAAGACCTTAACCACCAAAGATACCAGACTTTGCTTAGAACTCCATTTCGCCTTGCTGTGGTGGCAATTCCTACTAACAAAAACTCTGCAAGATTCTGGCGCTGTACAATTTGAGTCCTACTTTCAGTTTACAGTTCTCGATCTGAAACTGAAAGCATAAATCCAATTTAAGCTGACCATTGTCTCCTACATGTTTTTTCCCAAATGCAGTGCTGAAGCCATCCTTATACACCTCATTAATTGCCCAGTGTTTACCTCACATCCTTTTGTTGGCAGCAATTTTTCTACCTGGCTGGACCTGGAGATACCATCAGCTGGACATTAACAGCAACTTTGCCATGTGCCAGTGTTCACTGAACGTCAGCTCACCAGAGAATACAGATGGAGTAAACTAGTTATTTAACAGAGACAACAGGGGAGTAGGTGCCTACAGTCACTGCTGGTGTGCTCTGTAGCAGCAGTCAAAACTGCTTTGCTTTAGAGGTAGAAGACATCACTACCAAAGACCATCCTAATGTGCTCTGGATACATCACAATGCACATCTGCCACAAAACCTGAGCAAAGGAGGGTAGGCTGCCCCAGTAATTTGTCTCAGACAGTCTGAGGTGAAAACAAAGTGTGTGCATACACAGAAAGGTGGCAGGCTGGAGCGAAAAATACCCCGTATTACTTCAGGGAAGGTCGAGTTGACAAGCTTTCTATTCTGCAGGGTGCGTGTTCATACCAATTTGAGAGCCATACCTTGTTTTGTTTAAGAGCTCCTTTCTCCTTCATGTGAGGGCAGTCCTTCCCAGTCACAACAGCTTTTATATCTGCTACTGGCACTGCATTAAAAGAGAACAAAAGCAAAACCCAGAAAATCAGTTATAACGAGGTGTATAAAAGCTACAGGGTCTAAAAAGTGCAAGACTAATGGGTTAAAATTGCCACCTCCTTTGCCATTTCCAGCCTGCTGTAAGAAAGAAAACGATTAAAATAGGAATCAGTGAGTCTTAAGAAGTTTTCAAGCATCTGGATAAAAATCTGAGTATGCTTTTTCTTGGCTGTTGAGACTACTTTGGGTAAGAATATTTCATATAGCTCTGTACATGTGTCAGTTCTTCTATGCAGGAAGGTATCTAGAAAACAAGATACTCTTTTCTGCCTTACTAATGTAACATGCCTGCCCTATTGTTGCTGTGTCCTATGCACCCAGGTAAAGCCTCTGCTGAAGCGAGTGTGCTGTGCAAGCTGGACCCTGCCTCACTTGATGCTGTTTTGTCCTTCTCTTAATGCCTGTCTGAATGGAAGCTGCTGCCACTCAGGCTCACTGACAGAGTGAGGTCACTGAAACATAAAGACAAATGTCTCTGAGTTCCAAGCGGAAGTCAATTTTCCAATGGCAATTACATTATGGAGAATCTATATGCTCCACAATACAATCTGGTCAGTGAGTGACAGTTTCTACAATCTATAAGTAATCCATTATCCTTGTGGCTGTGGAAAAGCATTATATATAGAGAGAGAACAGCACAATAATATGAAAATCTGTTACTGCCCAGTTCTTTACAAACTCTAATAGGAATATTGAAGAGGAGAAATGCATTCTCTCCCCTACTGGGTATAGCAATACTATGTATTTTCTTACAGATTACCTCAGCACTACAGTCAAATGAAGAGCATGTGATATAATAGACCTTTTTTAGAGGACTTTCTATGCACAGAAAACTTAAAAGAAATTGAAATTATTATGTCTCTGACACTCCCCTGCTTTTAGGTCAAGAAGAGACACTGGTTTTGTGAGGAGACGGCGAGCTAGGGCACAGTGGGAAGTAAAGGAGAGACTTGACTGCAACTATGGTAGAAGAAAGAATTCCTGCCATTTGCTGCAGATGCCCAGAAAAACAATTTCTCTGCATAAGGCAGGGTCTTCTCAAGTTGGATCTCTCAACCAAGAAGGCTTTTCCCCAGGTTTCATAGGCTTGATCTTTGCGATCTGGAATGCAGTTCCTAGGGGAGATCACAGACTGATGTGACATCCTGATCTTAATCAGGAACTTGGCTTATTCCCTGCTTAGGAAAAATACAATCAAAGGCTTCAGATGGTATCAGAAGCTGACTACAGGATGCTGGAAGGTATAAGCACAAAAGTGATGTGCTCACAGTAGATAAAGCCCTGGGAAGGAGGGCAACTGCTTTCTGTCCCAGCTGGAGTCTGCACAGCTTGTTAACTCTGACAGCCTGAAGAGAGGGCTGACAATCACAGAAGTGAAAAGGTTAAAAACCCCCACATGCATTTTTGGAGGCAGACACTGGTTATTCAAGCTTGGTAAGAATCACACACAATTTTCTTACCCGCCTATTCTTTCATCTGTTGACCTGCTCCCAAATGCTGACAATGCGGTCATCATATTCAGACCTTAATAGTTCAAAATTCAATATAAATCTATCAAAGAATACCAGCACATCTCTGGAAAATGTTCTGTAAAATTCCCAAGCCAGCCTGGCCTGACACATTTTGAACAATAGTGCTACTTTATCATCTTCTATCTTGCCATAGTCTCAGTTCTGTTTAATTAAACTCTAATGTGGGTGGCACTGTGGTAAATCACAGTACCCTTCATAGCCTGAAAACCCGAGATACTAATGAAATAACCACATCTTTCTCAAACTGCATCAATACCTGCTCTGCCTGCTGCATGCACAGGGAACATACAGGTCTGGCTCAGTGGCTTCTAAAGTAGGAATCCCTCTGTCCCCATGGGATCCTGACATTCCTGAGTAGGCTCAAGAGCCTATGGAAAACGCAAATGCAAGATGAAGCTTGCAGTCACGGTCAGGGGTTTGAGCATGCTCAATGCAAATAAACCTAGGAACTGCTGGTCTCAGAACTGCGCCTGCAGTTCCAGCATGACCGTCATTCTTCTGTCCTTCTGATGCTCCTGTAACATTCAAGGGCTATTTCTCTAAGCCTCCTCCAGAAAAACAGCCTCTTCCAGTGCCAATATAGCAATGTGAGCCCCTGTCCTACATTCTGCCAAGACTGCAGTAAGAGCGTGAAACATCCTTGAGGCAATCTGTAAGGCAAGGGAAACAAGGGGACGTGACTGCCAACTGCCAGGGCTCCAGCATCAGACAGGCTCTTCTTCCTCTTTCCACTTAGAAATGTTAAAAGCTGCTGCCTGGGGACAGGCTGGGGGAGCAGAAACATTTTATTAACATACAGGGAAGTTTAAATCACTGATTTTCTCCTTCCTTCATTTCAGGCTGGAAAACTTTCCAACTTCCGGAAAATCAGCCTTTCTGCCAAGACAGAAGTGGATCTACCAACTGAAATACTTGTACAAGCAGATCTAATTTGACAAAGCCAAGAATGGCATTTATTACTCATGGAGGTTCAGAAAAGAACAAAAATCAATGATTCCTTAGTCAGTGCTTGAGTTCTTGAAGTCACTTTCTGGTGACAGAGCTACACTGATCATTATTTCCATCATCACAGAAAGGTTTTCCATGACCGCAGGTTAAATCTCTGTAACTTATTTTGAAGAAGATAAATTATCATGAGAGTGTGATTTTTCTGAAGGACTCCAAAATTACTTTTATCCATTAAAGTATCCTGATAAATCCCCTGGTAGGAGTTGTCACAGAGGCACGTCTGCACACAGCTGGGTACACAGTAATGGTGAGGTCTTCTCAACACTGCTCACAGCAATGTGCAATCATTGAGTCCATCCCCCATGATATCAAAAAAGACCTCTGCCTGCCAAGGATTTCTCCTCCATCCAGTCACTGGGACTCTTTGCCACAGAAGAAACATCTGTCTCTGCAGACAGAATTTGCTTCTGAATATGCCCACGTATTTGAATTTGACACCTGCAGTTAGATGAGCAATGGAAATAAACTGTGTTCCTCCCTATGAAAGGCATGACATTTCCAGGCTGAATGAAATCATGAACTCATTGGAAAGCTGAGCTCAGTCCTCACACACCCCTGCCAAAGAGAAGTGTTTGAATGCAGGAGGAAACATCCCCTGCTCTCCATCTCCACACACAGAGCTGTTGATAATGTCCCCTGTTAACAGGAATCTACAAGTTATAAAGAGGAACTACCACAAAAGAAGCAAAAGTAGCACAAACATTGCACATGACTTACATTTATCTTGCAAGGAATCATGGGGGACTTCTCCCTGGGGACTTTCTTCCAAGTCTCCATAGTGCAACACCTTGTGATTAGGTGAAAGTCGACAATACCAGAATTTGTCTGTTAAAACGAACGCATTAAAGAAAGTCACTAACATGTCTTCATCAGCATTAGCAACAGCATGGCAGAAAGCTTACACAGATGAGGCACTACAGGGAAGGACCATCTTTTTTCACACTTTCAAGGAACATGCGGGCTGCATGGAAGTAGGACAGGGACTTTGCTCGGTAATTTTACTTGATTAACTGAAGCCGGCATTAATCTACTGTATTTTTTAGTGACTTAGTCATTAGCTCCAAAAATGAATACTAGCAAGAAAGAACGGACTTAGTTTTACCTGATATTATATACCCTCATAGACAGAAGACTGGTTAAGTAACCACTGCTTTGAGTGGGTAACTTCAATGCACCCAAACCCCCTTCATATTCAGTCCCCACTATGTGAGAATTAAGCCCTGCCAGATGTCTTGTGTGGGACACCAAAAACCTGATACATTTGAGATATCCTGTATTTGATGAAAATGATGACTCATGTCTTTTAATAGACACGGGAGAACACCCCCATATTTGTGGAGGGACTGGACATAACAAACATGCGAAGATTCAAAAATCAGACCTTAACTCACTTGTCTTGCAGATAACCTGGTGCTTTGCATGGTCACAAATATACGCATGACCATGCAGTCACGCTCCAGTTTGCATTTTAGTCCCTCACAGGAGATGTGTATTTACATCTCCTGCCAACTCCTGCTTTGCAGGATATAATTGCCCTTAACAACAGTCATTAAAACCTGCACCCAGTGAAGCACATCACCTCTGCAGAGCCAGACCACCATGCTGCCTAGCACGGAGGGGTGGTGCTTGCCAATTCACCTTCTGAAATGGCAAGAAGGAGGCGACCCTTGCTTGTCAGAACACTTTCTATTTGATAAATAGATCCCATAACGTTAAGCTGTCAACAAGACAATCTCGTTACATCCAAGCTATAAATCTCCAAAAGCTCACAGCAAGGCTAGATGTTCAAATGCCAGGAGGGGGTAGAGGGCTTCTCGCTCTGCGCTTCTTTTACTGTGCTCAGCACTGATGCTGCCAAGCAGCAGCCTAAGGGACAATTTAGGGAAGTGATAACATACTCAGGCATTGGAACATGCTGCCCAGGGCACTGGGGGGATCATCATCCCTGGAAGCGTTGAAAACTGTGTAGACGAGGCCCTCAGAGCCATGGGTTAGTGGTGGACTTGGCAGTGCTGGGCAACGGTTGGATTCGATCTTAAAGGTCTTTTCCAACCGAGTTGATTCTATGATTCTGTGACTGACACTGCCCCGTGGTGCTGCAATTGCTGGGAGTGAATGGAACAACAGTTTGGATAAAACCCTGGAGAAGTAGAACCACCAAAGCCAGCACATGTGAGATTGTGGTGCTAGCAAAGGAAGGACTTCTTGGCTCTGTTAGTAAAATACTGCCTTAATGGACCCAACTTCTTTCTAAAGGACACTCTCCAGTCCCTTGGCCAGCCATTTAAAATGCAACGCAATAAAACATAAAAGGCAATTCAGCTTTGAATGGCAAAAGTGGGCTTCCATACGCCCTTTTAAATGCCTTTGTCAAGGTGGATAAAAGCGTTTGGCAGAAAAAAACCCCACATTTAAAACCACTTTCTGAGCATGCAGCCCCTTCTGCAGAAAGGTTTCACAACCTTACAAATTGCTGGCAAAGGCTCAAAATGGCAACAGAACAGATTCTGGTTATTTACTTCACAGGCATGCACAATACGGAAAGATTTATGGTGGGGTGCCTGAGATTATGGTTTTGTGATGCATACAACAAAAGCTGATGAAATATAAACACCTCTGGACTGTCAGTAGTACACAGGATGTTGGACAGTGTGGGTTTTCAAGAGGAAAACACTGCCTGCAAAGCTTCTGTAGGGATTTGAAACTAGAGCAGGCGGGAGCCCTCATTCAGTAGACTCTCATCTGAAGAGCACTCACACCATCAACTCATTGGACAGATTGTGTGTCTCAGAAGGATGTGTCTGAAACCTCTAGATTGAAAAGGTTTGGCTCTTTAACCTTAGTCCTGTTTCAACACCCTGTTCCAATAACGAAAGAGGGGAAAACCCCTCAGTGAAAACGTCTTACTTCATTTTTATGAAGGGGTGGTTTTACGGGAAGAAACCCAAGCTCGGAAGGCTTGTGGAGCCTTTTACAGCAATTCCACACAACCCAAGGTTAATTAAAAACTAAAAGCCATAGACTGTAACTACAAGCATGCCCAGCACAACTCTCCTGTGGGCTCACTACTGACTGCCATTGTGCCACAGCCTTGCTGTCAAGGGGGAAAACCTTAAATGAGATCTACAAACAGAACTAACGAGGTTCCCTCAGCACCAGTTATGGGAAGTAACCCTTCCTCCCACAGCCACCTCAGCCTCACCAGCTGGGGTGGGTTTTGCAGCTGTACATGATGTTACAGTTGATCAGATGATATCCCTATTGTGTGACACCCCAGTGCCTTGGAGGGGAACAGTTTCAGATAGGATGCATGTTATTGCGCTGTAGTACAAGCACTGAATGCGATTTTATTGGGAAAGTAGTGTATAACATAGTGCTGCAGTCAGAATCAAAATTACATGGAACTGCTTCCACTGGCAAGAAGAGTGAAGAAATCTTAATTACAGAACAGCACATGGAAATGGCCCACATTGACTCACAGCTCTGAATTGATCAGCAAAAAATTAGCAGAAGGAAAAGCTCTTTTCTACCACAGTTAGAAAGCGGTGTTCATAAAACAAATTAAAACTACTGCCCAAACTCTCCAGAGATCTTAAACCTCCGTACGCAGGGTTGAAGTGCCACAAGAGGCGTTGGGACAGGCATTTCTCAATAGACCTTGTGCTCCACAGCTGGCAGATTGTGTTTATGTGCACGGCCGGAGCAGGGCAACTGGAAGGTGTGGAGCTCATTTATGTCCAGTCTTACCAATCTGCCCCAAAGGCCAAGTTCTGCCTATGAGCTAAAACTCTTATTTTATCCTATGTCATTTTTGGACACTACATCTTTTACTGGTGAGTCCTCATGTCTTTTACCTCACTGACCACTGACACAGTCAAATTAAATGGCTACAGATTCTTCTTTGGGAAACAGAATTTATCCTTCTGGTTTTCCACCTGAAAATGTTTCAAAGAAAATGTTCTGACTTTCGGATAATTTCAGGTAAGAGCACCCAGTGGGTTAAATATATCACAGAACACTGGTAAAGATTATAGATGAGGTTGGGGGAAAAGTATCCCAAATAACAAAATTAGCCACAATTTGGCTAGAAGAGTAATATTCAAAACTGTGCCTAAAGAGTAGAGAACAGATAATTTTGCTGATGGGCTGCAGAGTGCTGGGCCATTCACACAGTGTCTTTCCAAGTGCATTAATGGCCAATGACTCATATGCCCTTAACAATGCTGTCCCAGGTAAAGAAGTGCTGTGGTTAGTACAAAAGCGCTCTGTACTTAGAATCTGGGCAGAAAATAGCTGAGATATGCACAGCCAAAAGCATAGATTTTATCCCAAGATAGCTGAAGTTTTTCTGGTCAAAGAAAACCTTCCTCATGGATATAGCAACAGGCACACACTTTTAAATACACCAGTGAAAACGGGTATTTCTGTAGATTTTAGATAGATGTACATGAACTCACCCTTCTTTCATTGTGTTGCCTTTCTCTAGTACCACTGTACTGACATGTTTTCACTCTAACTGGTCTTAACTGCTCAGATGAAAGCCAGCAAGCCCTGGAAATGAGTGGTGAATAACTGACCTGTGGAGGCATATTTGGTGAGCCCTTTCAGCATGTCACTTACAGAATATTATATGGGACTATGGAAGGTGGGATGAAGCAGCAGCAGCAAAGAGGCTTGGCAGAAATAAAAGGCAAAGTGTGTTTACTTGTTCAGAACTGTGAGTTACTCATCCTAGCAAGAGATGGAAAACCTGTCTTCACTTGATCTTTGGTTTTAATTTAAGCTTTCTCTTTCCAGCTTACTTGTGCCTGGTGGTTTTGATTTAATGGTGTGTATCACCAGGCTTTCCTTCCCTTGCAAAAGTTACTGCTCAAGAAACCTCATCTTTGGCTGCAAAACCACTTCAGCAACACGCAATTTCTCAATAATCTTTATAAAGCTAAAAGGGGTATTTACTTCCAAGAGTGCACCCAGCAACACAACTACAAATGTAGCAGGATGACAGCATCAGAAGTATATATTATCCTCAATAAAATGCCTTTATCTGCTACTTAGCTCCACTGGAAATAACTTCTGGGGTTGGAAAGTGCTCTGCAGACTTTCACTTCAGCCTTCTCCCCTTTCTTTCAGGAGTCAGCTAAGGAAGGAGAAAGCTGAAGAGGTCCATGTGCCAGCTCATGTCCACAGTTAAGGAACAAAGTGGAGATTTGCAGTTTCATGATTTGTTCTGGAACAATGACCAGAAGGGCAGGCCAAGTTTTGCTTTCATTTCCAACAGATTAAGAACACCCAGTACAAACAAGAGTTAGTGCTGCAGTTCTCCTATGAAACCTTGCAAGGGAAAGGCCATGTACTCTCTTTTAAAGTGCTAAGGATCCTGCTGGGACAACGATGGTATTTCTGATTTTCATCTACAGAGAGGTCCTGCTGACAGGATAATCCTGTGCTGAAACACAAAAGGCAGAGATCTGACTACAGATACCTCTGTTTAATCTCCAGCATCCCCCCAGTGAGTTACCTGTTGGATGGAAGGCTTTCCAAAGCCAAGGCTTTATCACAGTGTCTCACCTCTTCTCAAAAGGCTGTAAGAGGCTGTAAATTCCCTGCTCGTTCCTTTCCAAGTCAATTTTTCCAGCTTGCTGTGACTAACCATGCATGTCCTACCACATGTTCAAACAATAGTCTTAGCAGAAGTTTGCTCTGGAGTCCTTATTATGGGATAATGCCTGTTAATTATTTTTTAAATGGGCAATTTAATGCTTTCAGCATCTCTGGTGTAGGCCACGTTCAGCTGGCTCTTAGTTTGATTTGAGACCTTTGTTCCAGGATTGTCTCAGGGGAAAAAGGGAATCACAGGAGAGGTAAAGGAAGCAGTATCATCTGAATGGGCTGCCACGTAACAGGCAAATGGTGATGCCTCACTGCACTCCCCACTTCTGTGCAGCTCTTCATCAATCTGCATGGACCACAGCCCCTTGAGGGTCTTGGCAATGCTCCGCAGCAAGTGAGCTCCGCTGGAGCAGTGGGCAGGGGACAGGGTTTCTGAACCCTCAGTAAGGACATGAGGTGGGTTGGAGGAGAAGAGATGGAGAGGTGGGATGAGGCTAACAGAAGACACTCAGGAATTTGGGACCCCTATCCCTAGCTAAACCTCGGGCCTTCCATTCACTTCATCTCTAGTTTTTGACATCATTGTAGCCCTGGTCTCACAGTTTGCTCTGCCTGGGTTACAGGAAACCCTGAAGAATAAGGCCAATTTCGAGAGAGCTGCTTCAGCTTTGTGCCAGCTACCACTACTTGCTATTTGACTGTGCCCAGGCACTGTATATACCCAACAAAATATCCCAACTGAACTGGCTCATACACCAAACATGCCTGTGTTTACAAACAATACTTGCTGCTTCATTAGATCACACAGTGTTAGACCTTACTGAGTCCTGGTGGCCTCATGAATGATCACCTTCTGTAATGGTTATGCCTTCTCCTTCCCTTCCAGATGGATAATTCACATTTCTGTTGCAGGGAGTCTAACATAAAGCACACACAACTCTTCAGGGCATGTGGAAACCTGCCTTTTAAATGGGCTTTTATCTGACAAAACCCAATATATTTCAGAGAAGATCAAATTCTTTGAGGCTGTTTTATTTCTTCCCAAAGAATCATGATTTTTTTTGAACCTGTATAAATATGACATCATAGCAATTAATTTGGTAGCCTATACAGTTCACTCCAAGCAACCTTTTCAACTGTGGATGACGTTATACCTCAACAGAAGACTACACTGATTATTTAATGCTTTTTTTAACTTCACTCACAGGAGTTGAACCAATTTATACCCCTGAAGGCTTTTGATCCTATAAATCACGTACCCACACCAGTTTAAGATAAAACAACCAGTCTATCCTCCTCTTGGAGATCAGCCAAAAGGAGGATATGTTTGCCACAAGTCCTGCTCCTTCTCTAGAATTCCAGTTATTTGGATTCAGGCTGAAAGGAATAAAGTGAACAATCCTCACTACCGATACCCAGACCAAACTCTGAGCTACTTTAGCTCTTTTCACCTCGCGAATACGCTGCTGAAGGGAAATCATGTCTCATGCCTCTCTATGAAGTCTGTATAGAAAGCCTCAGTGGAATATTAATGCTGTTTCCCTCAACTGTGTGCAGTCAGGTGTTCTTCACAGGTGTTTATAGGCTTGACAAAAAGGATATAAAGCCGCACATTTGCCTTCAACTCAACCCTTTCATAAAGGCTCTGAAATGCTCCAAAATAACCCCCCGACATGAAAGAAAACTGCCTCCTTGTTTCTAAGGAAGGGGGTATTGCAGGGAAGAAAGAAGTTTTCCACAAGTGACCTGAAGATCTCAACTGTTGATCTTTGTCAGTTCTTGCTCTTGGCTTTTGTAACGTTGTAATTTGTGTTGTATTTACAGCACAAAACAAATGGCAATCTGAATCCTCACAAATTGAGGTTTTTAAAGGGAAATTCAGGGATAGAAATTTTAATTCATCTGCTGAGGTTACACTATGTACCTGTTATTTTGTCCAGAGAAAGCACCATGCCTCCCTGAGGGGAAAAGAACTGTAGGGAGTTTGACTGTATAAAATGAGCTGTAAATCTAGCACTGAACAATGTCTCATATGATTGGGAAAATAATCTTTCTGTGTCAACCAAGTATTCATCTGAAGGTACACAAATTACTCACCTAAGTGCTTTTAAAAAGCATTTTTAAACACCATGATACATTTAGTGTATATATTAATATAAGACAAATACCAAGGACAAGTAGTACTAGAGGGAGAGATGCAGAATGAGCTCACTGTATATACTGAAGGTGGTCCAAGTCTGAGAGATCCAACTTCTGACTACACCAAGTTTCATCTGCTATTTCTGTAGAGGGTTCAGAGTGCAAGGCTACTGCTTGAGAGTTTTGTCAAATACTGGACTTGTTCCAGATGATCCCTATGATGACGCCAAAACAAGATCCAGGGAAACACAAGAACTCTTACAACAACTGTAACTGAGATGCTTTCAGATGCCTCCTGGTAACAGTAGTCGACACGGCACTACAACCAAGCATCTTGACAGTAAAAATACTGTTCCTGATCTCAACTTCTGGACAAAAGTGACAACAAAAAGGCAGACTACACAGTCTGAACTGTACCTTGCCGACGCCGACTGTTGAGTTTCCTAAAGCAGGTGCCTTCCACAAGTCGATTGAGACGTTGCTGCTTGATCAGTTCCAAGATCTCAGGCTGAATCTTCTCTTTTAGTTCCCTTGGGGAAAGAGAAAGTAGACCTTTGTCAAAGTCAATCAAAGACCACCCTCCCTCGCTTTGAGACAGAGTCTCACAAGGTGTTTCTGCGAGGAGTTTGAAGGGGACAACAGCCACAGGCAGGCCCAGGTCAGAATCTAATCTGTTCTATTAAAAAAACCCACCTTTTCTTATATCAGAGAATGAGAGTCAGGCTCTGTTATAGACATCTCACTGCTATGACATCAGTGTATGACTCAGGCAAGTCACTTATTTGTTTCTTACTTTACTCATCTAAAAATAGCACTTGCTATAACGCACCAACAAGGTTTTTCTGCAGCAAATAATGCTCTTTCATCATAGGAGCACTGCGAAGCTTATTGAGGGTCTGTCACCTTTTGTTGCACAATCCTCTGCTGGCAAACTTTAATAGCACTAGAAGACTAAAACACATCTTGAAACAACAATAAAAAACACTGAGCAAGGTCAGCGAGCTAAAATAATGATCAGCGCTATACGCTTGTTATTCAATCCATGCCATGCGATTGACTAACTGTTATCAGGATTTTGTGGAAGATTAACCCATGACTAGGGATTCCTCAAGGATCAAACTTTATTCTCGTCCAGGACTGCAGGAACCCACAGTGTTTAGCAATAATATTATAGATCCTTCAGAAAAGTCATCTTCTACATCATTCTTTGGTAAGAGTTCAGCAGGTCAAGAACTAGGTGTAAAACATAAGCACATAATATTTAAAGTTTGATTTCATACAGCATCACATGGATTCACAGATGCCCGAATTAATCAGTTATGCCCTCACTTAGATTCGCTAAGAATACATAAAAGATAGGTTTAAACACCAACGTGACAGCTAGTAAGATTAAAAAAAATAACTGAATGTGTAGAGGATTTATAAAGCATGAAGTGTGTCAGAACCATCATTTTGCATTGCTGTACAACTTAAGTAATACCAAAACCCCTTCTGTCTGGCAGTATATTCCAGCATCACAAGGAAGCAAAGCTACGGTATCCCATAGAGACAACAAAACCACCTCTCTTCTGGACAATTTCGCCCAATCTCTGCTGATTTCCACACTCATTTGGATACTGTACCTTTGATCTGCCAGACCCCTTACTAAAACCACTGGAAGTCTTCTGCTACACAGATAAGGCCTTTCAACCAAAATGCCATCTTTCTCCCATGTATTAACAAAGTGGTTGGAGTTTTTGATGCATAACCCGCTGCATAATTACAAGCTGGTCAAAATTTAAGGAAGCATTGTCACTATAGAAACCACCACCTTTTGAAATGTATTATTAGTCATTTAGGATAATTTTCAAGCCTTGTCATTCTCTCATTGGGAACTATGACATGAAAATGCTGAATGGCTAAGTACTATGATTAAAAGAAATCTGTGCTTGAATTAATGTCTTGCCTTTACCAAGCTGATGAGCTTCCCCATTCCTCAGGTAAAAGCTGGGAACAGGAGCTGAGTATAACAGTGTCAAAACACAGTGTGGATTACTCAGCAGTGCAGGCTATATCTAAATCTCCAGCTGGACTGATTTCAAACACTCAAGACTGGTATAAACATCAGTTGGCTATTTAGGTAGTTTAATTCAGAAACTGGATGGTTCTCATTCAACAGATGTTAAGGATATCGTAACATCACAGTTTTAAGACACTACTGGGAAGACAAAAATGAATGGGTCACCCAGCACATTAACACTTGACTGCTCATAGTATTCCCTCGTCTGCACTCTGAAGTCCCATATGCTCTTTACAAACCAGAGGAAGAGAAGGCTTTTTAACCAATCCAAAACCAAAGAGGTAATCCTCCCTCAAGTACTTTACAGTCTAAGGCAGACTTGCCATAGGAGGAAGTGAGGTAGGAAAGAAGAGACCTTCCCCCTCTTTGCTGATGTGCTGGAGTCCCTCTACACATGCACATATTTGTTCTCACAACTGTGAAACTCAGAGGTAGTACTCTCTTCTGTTTTACTGTCCCCAGACTTGGACACACAGAAGTTGTGGGGACAACTCATTACTCCATGGAGAAATAGTCTTCAGTGACTTCGGACTTCACTGACACCACATAAGTCCATCCATCCCTTATCACGGTCACTTTCACTTACTGTCTTTACTGTCTTCAGCAGCTCATGCCATCACATGGTTACTCTGACTTCAATGTTTTCCAGCTATTTTGCAGATACTATGACTCCAGATATATCTTTGCAAGGTGATCCTGCCACTTAATACTCCTCACTGTTAAGGTTTCTGTTCCACCACTTCAAGGTGGCAGAAATGGGGCAGAATAATCAAACCACAGCACACAGTAACACAAAAGAAGTGCCGCTCTGAATCTTTAATGTTTCCTTCAGAAAGCCTTCTGATTGTAAGGGAGTTCTGTTCCTCAGAGTCTAAAGACAGGAGTTATTAAACATGATGAAAGTCCCTGTACAAGTAGGTCCTCTTGCCTAATTTTAAAACCAAATGGGAACAATGAGCTAAAGGAAGATCAGAAATGCAAATATGTTCCGTGAAGATTTTATTTACTGTCTCTCAGATGACATTGGCTCAACAGTTTGCACCTTGCAAAGAGAGAGAATGAACTCGGAAGGTTTAAGGAGATAGTGACTTTACAAATTGCTATTAGTTTTCAACTGTGTTCCTGGCACATAAGAATGGCACAAGTTAGTGGGCTGGTAAGACAGAAGAGTTGAGAAATCCATACAGTAATGTACATGATCACTACTTTTCTGATCTTACTGGTCTTGGCACTACAGGTAACACTGACATCAGTTACTGACTTTTGAAATAACAGACCTGAATTGTTGGTATATCCGGAAATAATGAGAAATTATTTATATTATTCAAAACGATGCTAGTTCTTCTGCAGCACCAATTATATCTGTCCCCAGCTATGCGTTAAGACTCTTGTTAGCTGTTTTCCTTCCATTATGGGGCATATTACAGCTATTTAAATCATTACAACACAACAGAAAAGTAATCCCAGAACTGCTTTCATGTGATTTGCCCTTTTATCTTTCTGGTTTGTAACTATGCCCTCTCCTAATCACCTCAGTGCTTTCAGAGCAGGCATTAGTGACTCCTTCTGTAAGATAAAACTGAAAAGCATTCAAGTCCCTCCCTCCATTTCCCTGTATGCTGCTGATTTTCACACAGAGGTTTACTTAACAATGACTCCCTAGTTGTTAGCTCCCCTTTAACCAGCAAGCCTTCACTTGAAAGTCAGACCTTTATCCAGTATTAACTTATCTCTGCTGCCATTTAACGTATCAAGGAGATGCCTGGTCCTCTGGAGGCCCACAGGATTCTTGGACACCCTGTTCTAGCCAAAATGAGCCAGCGATCCTTTATCATTTTATTGTGGGATGGCAGTTTGGATGATCAATTATGACCCCACAATCTTGAACTGATTCTGTTCGGACGGACTTTTTGTCTTCCCTAATCAAGAGCAGAAATGTAGGAAACTTCAGTCACGCATGATACAACAATGCTCATATAAAGGAAACAACTAATCCCTGCAAAATAAGGGTGTTATAGTTACAAGGATCTAAGGCAGCACCTTACAGCTTACATTCAAATTCATCTTGACTCAAGCTTCTCTCATCCAGCAGCCTGACAACTTAAAATTCAGTGCTTCATACAATGAGCAGCAGAAGAAAGACTCTTACCACGTTCAAGGCAGGAAAAGCCATCATCTGATTGCCATATTCTCACGCAGAATTAAACAAGGCCTGCAGACTTTACATTCACCCTTGTGTGCAATCTCTTTTAATGTATCTGCAAGGCTTTAAAATATACAGCAGAGCCACGATTGCTCTCTTCACTCACAGTTTCTTTCCCTACAATGAGGCCATGATTCTGTACTCCCATCAATTGTGCCATCTATGCAATTTGAGAGAGTTCAGTACAGGGAATCAAATCAAAGGGGAAAATGTAAGAACCATTTCTTTTCACAGTCAAGAATAAGTGATCATGGGTGCAATCAAAATGCAAATGCAAAGAGTTAGATCTCTGCGAATGCAGTTGTGACTGCTTAAACACCTTATCGATTTACTTAGCCTTTATAGCCTTTAGGCTTAGCCTTTTGTCCTGAATCTGAAATGAATCTCTGGTAATACTTCACTTGCTTTTAACTATTTGTGTTGGCTGTTTCACTCATTCCATGACGGGGAAGGAATTCCATGCACTGTGGCAGCAACTAGCCAGAGTGATACTGGAAATAAAGAGCTTGCAAAGGGCAAGTTTCACGAGGCTAGCTGATGATGCAAGAGAGTATATTTGACCTGTATCATACTCAAACAGTAGACTCATACGAAAGCAGGGAAAATGAGAAGCTTTGGTGACAAGCTCAGCAGTACTGAGCAGCTTTGAACCACTAAACGTTGCAGGGGATTTCTAAGCAGTGTAATGATGCAAAACTCACTGGAGCCATTTGTAGCCATTTGATGGATACATTGCTATGAATGACATCAGTTTTAATTGGGCATTAGGTCCTATCTTCTAATGCACTGAAAACATAAAAGGACTTCCCTTTGATCCACACTGGTATGATCAAAATTTAAGTGTATAATTCTACTTCAGTTATGCTTCTGCTGTTGCCCTGCTGGCCCTGGAGGAATGTGTCTCCAAAGTTCATACTTTGATATCTGTATCCTTCAGAAACAAGCAATTGAAAAGTTTGGGTTGGAAAGGACCTTAATATCATGTAGTTCCAATGCCCCTGCCATGGGCAGGGATGCCTCACATTATACCATCAACAGTGTTGAATGTTCAAATCAACATTCTACTTCTGCATCCTGAAATGTTCTGGTCCAAACCCTTCGCTATGCATTTGCCTAGCAAAGGAGATTTGGAAAATCATGAGCCGTTCCACCTGCAGTATGGTCAGGATTTCAGGACATTTCAGGGGATGGTTCTGAAGTCCTCACCATTTCTCTGCTGATCTCAAAAGGTTCCTGCTGTTCTCTGCACATCATTTGTGCACCACGGAGTCTGCAACTATCCTGTGTCATCAGCTCAGTCACAAGCCCAGACTTGGTCCAGAGCCAAGTACAGGCTCTGTTTTTCATATAACAGAACAAGGGACATCCTGAGAAATGGGAAGGAGCTGTGGTGGTGATGTTATCATTTGATACTCTGCAGTAAACCACAGGGGAACGAGAACCTCACTGGCTAGCTGCCAGAAGCCCGTTACTTACATTTACAAGAAAGTAACTGCTTGTCTATGACACCAAAGATAATACCATAAACACAGCCATACACAGCACCACTTTTTTGTGGAGCCAGTGTGTATTGGCTCCTCTTCTCCTGGGCTTCTCCCTGTCTCACTCAGAGAAGTGACAGTTGGAATGCTTAAAGCCCTTGGACACAAGACAAAGTTCTGGTGGGTTTGGGTTTTTAAGTTTTAAGCCACTACCTAACACTGACCCCAGGCTCACAACCATGCAGAGTCAGGAAATGTTTCATACGAATAAGCCATGTGAGACTGCAGGGATTTGCTGGCTCTGGTTTAACTGAACTCAAAGAAGAAGTTATGATTCCCAGCAGAAGAACAGATAACATACTTCAAGCAGATGCTGAACTAGTGCTTTTGAGCACAGCTCCCCGGACAGCTTTTCTCTTGTGTTCCCCCACAAGAGCTCTCAAATGCCATCCCCCTCTGTTAATCCTTCCATACAGAAAGGAGTGAGGAAAGCAGACAACACTTACAGAATTGGACGAGACTGGAAATCTCCTGGTTCATTCTTTCAGACTGGCGTATTTTCAGTATTTCTGTGTAACTGAGGTTCTGAAGCTTGCTCTTGAACTGGTCCAGAGAGCTAGGCTTGGTAGTGAGTGCTCTCATTATCTGTTCTTTCACCACCTGCATTACCTGTGGTTGACAAGGAAAAGAAAACCTGTGTTAACACTTGCTGTGTTTTTGTTTCAAAACTCAGTCTGGGTCCCAGAAGGTTTCTGGGTACAGAGGATGATCAGTACTACGTGGTCTCAAGACAATTTTTCAGTAGCATAACCAGAAAATAAGCCAACTTGTGACAGGGCATCACAGCTTACCAAAAAACCTCATCTGCCCTGTAAGAAGACAATTATGTTCTTTGGGGAGAGTGTCATTTATTGCTTGGCTGTCTCCCTAAACAGCTAAATTACAACTGTTGGTTACAGGATTGTAAGTCCCACTCTGCCTGTGGTTTGTGTGCCCATGGCGGCAGCAGCGTGGCTCTTCTGTATCCAGTGCTGAGATGGTGCTCTCATCATGTCCAGGACAGGCACGCATCAGACTCCAAGCAGCAGAAAAGAGGTGTGGAGTCCTAAGGAGCCAGCAGAGCACAGATGGACGTCCTGAGTTCTGCCAGCTCAATGGGCACACGCTGCATGGGCAGGTCTAACTGCACACAAGAGAGACTGCAGAGAGTCTGTCAGGTCTTACAGCTCTTCTTCCGGGTCTTAGAGATGCAATCCTGACCAGAAGGCAGCAGCACAAAGCTGCTGTGGTCCACTGCTTCCCCATCTCATTATACCCAGAGGTGATGGGCACACGCTGAAACCCAGGAGGCCCCCCCTAAACATCCGGAAGCACTTTCTTACTGTGAGGGTGGCCAATCACTGGCACAGGCTGCCCAGGGAGGTTGTGGAGTCTCCATCCTTGGAGATATTCAAAACCCATCTGGACACGGCACTGGGCAACTTGCTGTAGGTGGACCCTGTTTGAGCAGGGGGGCTGCACCAGGTGACCTCCAGTGATCCCTTCCAACCTCAACCACTCTGTGGTTCTGTGAGAGCCTTACACTGCAGACACATGGCCATACACAGTGAAGGACAGAGAACTTGCTAAAAGAGACCATCAGTCAGGCAGAGGGAGAGAGAAACATCAATTTGCCAAGGATATTACAGGACTGCTTTTGAAGCAATGCCATAAACAATTCAAACCAGAAAATGAGAATGATGAGTAGCTCGGCAACAGCCATCTATCTGCATATTAATTATTTTATCAGGAGAAAATTGCTGAGACACAGCTAACTAAGGGGGATTGCTTGGCTCTAGTTCAGATGAATACACACCACAGATTACTGCTTTGCCTCTCTGCAATCCTAGACTCATCTCCTTGGTGCTGGTGCAAATCACACACTTGGAAATATCTATATGACACTGTGCTTAAGTTGGCTGAAAAAAACCAATTTATCAGTCTCAGGAAGGCACATCCCACCCAAATCCAACAGCTAAAAACCAGTAGGAAATGGAAACACACCCCTGCTATCAAAGCAGGTGGGACAGAAATTAACAGCTACACAGAGGGCAAAAGCTTTTTCGGAACTGCTAGATTTCCTTTATTCTCTCATTTTCACGAGGTATCTTAAACCAAAAGCTCAGCCCCTCAGAGGCTCCCTAAACACTCCGAACAGTTCTCTTCTCACATGAATATTTCATTGCTTCATATGTGCAGCCTCACTCTCCAAACTCACTACCCGCACTGTGTCTTCTATTTTTGCTTCCCGAGAGGTAACTTCTTGCTCAGATGTAATCTAGGCACGCAGTTTAGCTGTGTCCAGCAGATAAAACTAAGCAATTAAAGAACTGAAGATAATCTCCCCCCTTACTACAGGGACTACATCCATCCTGACTTCGAGAGATGCAAGACGCTTCTCCTACAGGAATTGGCTCAGGTGGGCAGCTAACACCTCTGCCACACTTCTACCCCCTCGGTCACAGAATCCCAGACTGATTTGGGTTGGAAGGGGCCTTAAAGCTCATCCAGTTCCAACCCCTGCCACAGGCAGGGACACCTTCCACTGGAGCAGCTTGCTCCAAGCCCCTGGGTCCAACCTGGCCTTGAACACTGCCAGGGATGGGGCAGCCACAGCTTCTCTGGGCACCCCGTGCCAGCGCCTCAGCACCCTCACAGGGAAGAGCTTCTGCCCAAGAGCTCATCTCAGTCTCCCCTCTGGCAGTTAAAGCCATTCCCCTGTCCTGTCCCTACATCCCTTGTCCAAAGCCCCTCTCCAGCTTTCCTGGAGCCCCTTTAGGCACTGGAGCTGCTCTCAGGTCTCCCCTTCAGGAGCCTTCTCTTCTCCAGGCTGCCCCAGCCCAGCTCTCTCAGCCTGGCTCCAGAGCAGAGATAGGTGAGGCAGTCACCTGCACTCACTTGGTGGGGAACTTTCTTTGGATGTATCCTTGCAGTTAAGATCCCACTCTTGGTAAATTCCACAAACCTGGCCCAGCAAAGCTGAGCTCCGCTCCGCCCCCTCCTACAAACCTAAGAGGTACATTGCTATGCGTTTGAGGAAGTCTTCCAAAACTTAGTTTGATGGTAACAATCGATGTTAAATCCTGCACTCTACACCTGCATGCTCTTAATTTCATACACAGAATTGTCTGGGTTTAGATGGTGGCCATGGGCAGCTAAATCCCTCTGAAGAGTTGCTCAGCTGGCGTGCCAGTGGGAATCAGCTACTTCCCCATCTGAAACCAATTCCTGAGTGCCATCCGATTAACATCTCCCTGAATGCATTCCGAGTGCGCTCACCAGTCCCATTGAGAAACTTTGTGCTGTCACGCAATGGAAACAACAGAAGGCCAAACACCTAACGCTTGAATGTTACATGGATGGTGCCCAACAAGGCGAGTGACATACTCTACTGATTTCACTGGGCCTTGGTTTAGTACCTAGAAGGGCTTAGGAAACGCAGTGAAGGAAACGTCCTCAAAGAAATAGTGGGAAAAAATGAAGCAGACAATCCCAGTGACAAGTTGGATGTTTAAAAATGTCTTCTGCCTTCCTGACAACGACTACTTATTGCTGCTAATTAATCCTGATTTATATTTTATATGTTTATGTATTATTAATTAGGACTAATTATTATTAACTATTCAGGAATGGAGAAGAGGGAGAGATTGGCAACTCACCTTGCCCACTGAAAATGTATTCAGCTCTTGGTACTTCCTAACACTCCCATCTGGGCTCACAGAGAACTGGGCTTAACTTTTCACCTTCACAGAGATTGTGACATTGGGCCCCTGGCTTCACTTCTGCTTTCTCAGGCCTGCTGAGAAGTTGTGCTACATGTACTTTGGTACATGTGGCTCTACAGCCAGCACTACAGTCATCATTTCTGCAGTATCATGCAAAAGAAGCATACAAAACCAGGTAGCTTAATTCAAATATGAAAGCCCCATCACCGCTCATGCCATCAAATTCCCTGGCCATTAAGAAGCAACAAATTGCTGCAATTTCAAACAGACAGACATTATTGCTGCTAAACTAAGCATACAACGCTCCCATAGTAACTACCACTACAATATCACCTTGATCTTTTCATCGCTAGACCACATTCGCAAGCAAATAGAGTCCTGCAATTGCTTATGCATTCATGCATTCATTCAGATGTGTTCCATGCACCCATTCAAATATCCGTACAGAGCTGTTTTTTTGCTGTTTACATACAGATTTAGTTTCTTCAATTCAGGCACTCACACTGGGGAAACTGTCTCTATGAATAGGTTTTCCCATAAAATAAATGAACAAATACTGTATTTCAGAGAGTTGCATGTATGTGGACCTTCTTTGCAGTCTGATCTCAGAACCAGCCATAGGAAGCAGCATTCATTCTTGGCTAAGCAATGCAAAGGAGGCTCAAGCTCAGTAGACTTCGGATGCTGTCATTTATGCGTAGATGCAAAATCCTGTATAAACACTTGCCTTCCTTCTCTGGCACTCACTGTTGTGGTTAACATGCGAACAATGCAGACTCCTCTTCCTTGCTATGATCTGGAAGGTTATTCACAGGCTATCACCAAAGACCTCCTTGGTTTAGAGACTCCCCTTGCTCCTGAGAGAGAAGGCAGAAAGTGTACACCCCAGGCCCAGTATGTAAGGGGGTGATCACATCACTTGCCCTGTAATGTTTAAAGCCAATACTATTTAACTAGCTGGCCAAAATGTCAAAGCTGCGGATTGCACTGAGCCCCCAGAGCTTTTAGGAATCACTGCCAATAACTTCTAATCTGTTTAATTTCCAAAGTTGAGTTGCCAACCTGTGATTACGGTCATCTGAGAGACAGCATCAACCCTTCTTCCCCATGTGTCTGACCTTACAATGAAATTAAAGGTATCCTCTACTCAATGTAATTGTACATAAACGCTGTAGACAGTTGTTTTAATTACATTATGCTTTGCTACTCTTGCTGAGAAAAGAATGTTTCCGAGGGCACATTTGCTTTAAATCATGCCCTTTTCATCTGATGACCTCTTGTGTGGTGAGAGAATCCCAAGTTCTGCATTATGACTAGGTTAAATATACTGAAAACCTGAAGAGAAAGACAGTAGGAAAAAAAAGACTACTTCTTTTTCATTTAATCACATAGGACTTTATTCCCTGTATTCTGCATCCATCTAATGCATCTTGTATTTCTACGGTCAGCATCACCATAGGATTAGATCACGTATTCTGTTAAGCGGTTTTAGTCTAGCTTTGTGACCTAGCTCATCTGATCTCATCTCTCCCCTCTTTTAGCCTCGCTTCTCTGTCTTGCCACGACAACTTTCACCTATGCAAATAAAGTCTCTTCCTTTCAGGATGGAGCAAAGGACACCAAAACACCTGGGCTCTACAACAAGGGGACAAAATGAAGAAAGAGAAGTTGTCAGTGTCAGAAAGGAGTTTACTGGGGTCAAACTTTACAGCAACCTTCCCACTGACTGCATCCCAGCAGCTTAGTTGCAACTATGGGAAACACAAACCTCTCTACTCGCCCCACACCAAAGCAAAGTTTGTCTTTGGCACTGACTGGAGAAGACAGGCTGCCAGCTCAGACACCTACCATTGCCTGCAAGCTTCTGGAAATGTAATGCTCACAACCACCCATCTGTGGGGCACCAGGCAGGAGATGAGCCCCTCTCATGATTTCCCCACAGTATCAGTGCTTCTCTTGAATAAGCATGCCCTTCCACATGTATTGACCCTCTCACAGCAGCAAGAACACATCCAGAGACCATCACAGAAGCCACTAACTTGTACCCTTAGTGTCCTGGGACACACATTACACTGGTTGCTCCATGGTGACTACCTCAGGGGGTTGTGTGTGTTTGTACATTACACTGACTGATTGCCATTAATCTTGACAGTCCACATTTCTCCTGCATAGACAAGACTTAGGTATAAAACCTGAGCCCACATTACAATGATGTGCTTAGTCCAATGCTTTCTCAATTTGGCTCAAAATTAGCAAGTACTGAAGGGCACGATTCCCTGCCTCATTGCACCATATGATAAAAGAGCAGCCACTAGACTGCACTATACCCAGAGAGCCCCTCTACAGCCAGACTTGAAGCATCTGAGATGTGAGAAGTCTGAAGGCTTCATTCCCTACATTTTCCACGTGACCAACGAGCCAACAAACAGAAAACTGGAGGAAAGGCATCTCCCAGCAAATTGGTTGTCAGGAATTCACACCTGGTTTCCTTCCCATCTGAATGTTCCTGAAAAGAATCAGCTTGGTTTATACAGGGTGAAAAAATGCAGGAGAAAACATCATTTGGTGATTGAGATGCAGCTTGATCATTTCATTCACAAAGGGATTTCCTTCAGTTAAATCCACAGAGCACGCAAAAATAAGGTTGCAGAATGAAACGGCCAAATCATTCTTAATGAACAGCATGCACTGACAAAGGAGGCCATAAAGAAAATCTAATTGTGAAGGCAAAGGAAATTACTTCAGTTTACAAGCAACCTGTCAACTCCTTTAATGAAAGCTTTACATGGTTAGTGTGCACACCAGGTAACCCAAGACAACGTTTTAGACTGTTCTGAAGGATAAATTGTCTTAACTAGATCAGTGGTTATACTTTCAGAGTACTCACAAGTCATCCTGAGAGACTTCAATGTCCTTGGAAGATAATATGATGCTGTGCCTCCACCCCCATCTCCACATATTGCAGTCTGTGAATTCACTACACTAGTCTCTCAGACACAGCCTGCACCAAGCTTCCACTCCACAGGAACTCAGAGCATGTCATCCCGCACAAGCAAATTTAAACTCAGTGCTAGCACAACCTAACCATTGACAAAAGATTCCAAAATCCCAGACCATTTCTTCTATTACAGTCCATGTACTCTGGAATTCCAAAATAAAAACCACCCAAACAAAAAAAACCCTCAAAAAACCAAAACACAAAGTAAGAAACAAAAAAAATAAATATCAAAACTCCCAGATTTCAATCTTAACTGTTCCAGAGCAGAAGGACAATTTCTGTAGTCAGTGATAAAGTGCAGTTCTGAGCCTTCCGGATGTACATAGCCACAGGAATAGTTAAGTTGATTCACTTTCAGGCAGCAGGATGCAAAAGCAGCTGTGAGAGGATTTAGCAGGTATAAGGTCTGATATATTTTATCTCTTAATTTTCTGCAGAATTTAAAACCCATAGTGAAAAAAAAGTTTGTGTTGCTGAGGTTTTGTCTTTATTTCCTTCTTTTCAAAAAACCCTCTTGCTTGTGATTACATTTTTCATTATATTATATTGCATTATATATTAATTATATTACATTATATGTCATATTATATCATATACGATTATATTAATTACATCCTGTTATATTATAGCCTATTATATTAATATATATTATTGTATTTATATGAACCAAGATATCTGTCAGTCTGAAGAGAAGATACTTGAAACAATGCAACCATTTTAACTGGGCTGAACAGTCTGTTTCCACGCAGTATCTGCATCAATACTATTATCCAGTTCAGCAGTGACTATCGCTTTGCAGGAATACCTAGCACGAGCAAATGAGCACACCTAGCAGATGTGATGACGGCGCAGAGATGTGACAGGAGTTCCACACAGAGTGTTTAAAAGGTTTATAGCATTAAGTTTCAGACATCTGCTATAGCAATAGATCTCTTCAATGTGAAACCTTGTTGAGAGCTTCAGGACCCAAATAAACTTGCCTGCCCTCTGGTGAGAAAAAGAGGGAAGGGACCCGAAGGACCCTTCACTGGATCCTGAGATGCAGAAGGTCAAGTGATGAAGAAGGAAGGTGCTGAAGATGACATGAGGCATGAAGCTGGTTTCCACTTTAGAGAAGTTCTTGACTTTTTCAGCTTTTTTATGTTTCCTCGACTAATGAAACACAGATGCAGGAAACCAGACTGAAATCACAGAGTTCCTGGGAACTGATAGGCTGAGACCTGTTAATCCAAGACTGTGAGAGAAGGAATAGAGGATTCATTATATTCCTGTAAGAAGGGAGGAATAAGATCCCTAGGGTCATGAGCACGAGACTGATGAGCACCATGAAACAAGGTGGCTGGTAAAAGCAAGGAAGGGTTATGAGGAGGCATGATGTAGAAAAGTTCAGCTCCCTGTGAAAGATTCCTGGCTCATCCTCCTATTGGATGCAAACTGTGTTCAGTGGAAATGGACCGCTAACTGCTGCACTGTTGTATCACACCCTGGGCTACTCCATCTCTGCAGGAAGAGCCCGTGGCCACAGCTTGACTTGGCGCTTTCCAAAGGAGCTCCCAGAATTCTGAGTTGTACTCATTCTTCCCTTGGATACACAGAGCCTGAATGAGAACCACTGGATATGAAGGAGCGCTCCAGTTCTTTATTAATATCACTATTTATTTTCTCCATTAAAACCACCTACAGTGGCAGTGGCTGTGAGCAAAAAGCAGCTTGAGCATGACTGTGAAAAAGATAAAGGGCTATCAGAAATTTCCAATGAAGGGTACGTGGCTAAAGGGAGGGGCAAGATGGTGATTTGACGACGAGTGTTAACAGACAGCTGCAGACAAAGGAAAAAGGAATTCGCCTAGTAGGAAAGCTGACCAGAGCGGGAACAGAGGCTCCAGTGGGGAGCATCAGCACATGGAGAAAGGCATCTGGTTGATGGCTGGAACTAAAATAAATGAAGGACTGGAAAAGCTAGAAGGGGAAGAAAAGGCTCTGACAGATGTTGTATTTCAACAGAAAATGAAGGCTGAAGGATAAGAAGAAATGAGATTTTGTTAGAAGGTCAGTTTAAAGGAAATAGGAAAAGAAAGGGTAAGTATGGAGAAAATTAGATTATAAATTATGGCTTGGGAAGCAGCTGGCTGAGGGAAAACCTTCCTTAAGGACTGGCCTGAGGAAGTGGAGGGTAAAATTGATAGTAATAGGAAGGAAAGTGAACAGCAATCCTTTACCAATTTGAAATTTGGACTTAGAGTCCAAAATTATCATAAAAATACACATAAACACCATCTACAATGTCTTCAACCATTCTGGTAAAAGACAATGAGAACACAGTCCACTGGCTTCTTGCAGGGTTAAAACCAGATGCTCCCCTCAAATCCAAGGATTCCATTCAAAGCAATTCTGACCCATATACACAAGTCAAATACCACTGGTTTGGGTTGCATTGGGCTCGACCAGGAATGACTGAGAGAGAGAAACCTCTTCCCCGCATTTATGTTTGCAGAATACTGTTTGCATCAGAAAAAAGGAATACATTTCTTCCCTGTTTGTGCCTTGTGCCTTGAGGTAAGCGAAGCAAGAACGAAGTGCTGTGTGACAAAGCGCTTCTGCCCCAGTAAAATGATGTGCAAAGTTAATATGACAGTTTTTGTAAACTTCCTTGTTTGTTAACCGAAGGCTCAGGTCAGCCAATATTACATGGCACCCCCCGATGTCTGACAACCTCCTCTGGCAAAGGAAAACATGCAGAAAACCATTTGTGGGTGGCATTTAATCCGGGGCTTTTCACAGACAAAATGTACTGATCTTCTCAAGCAAAATGTTAAGTGAGGGGAGGGGGAAAAATGAAGAGATATTTGTGGCCTTAGTCATATCCCAATGTAATAATTAACATGTCAAATAACACACTTGTGAAGTCTCAAAGAAAATAGTACGAGAGTTACCCGTGATTAGGATCACACATTTGGGTGCTGCTTCCCTTAAAATACACAATTACATGAAATGGCATACACTAAATGAAAATTCACTGTAACATATTGGCAAACAGCTGGTTCTGCAGAAGGAAAGCAAGGACAAGATTCCAGTAGGCAGTTTTTCCCATAGGAAAGTGTAAAAATCAAAGCACTCAAGTTCTGGGTATTAATGATGAATAAAAAAAAAAAGACTCTTTGAATGGGCAGAAAATCAGGAAAAGCGAAGGAGCAGAGTTTTTTAAAGGAAAGGGAATCAGAAGGGGCTGGAAACATTGCTCAGTACACCTGATAAAGAGATGGAAATGTAATAACACCACTTTGCATTACAGCTTCACATTTCCCCATCTCCTTTAGCTGAGATAAAAACAAAATAGAGGTGTGAGCAGCCTGAAAATTCATTTCAATTCATTCAGCCTGAAAATTAATTCTCCACGTTCTCTCACCAGTGCAAACCACTGTGTTGTGAGGTCTGTCCTAGTTTAAGGCATGCACAGCCACAAAAAGCTGCACATGGTCCAAACCTGTCCCTGCCCCTCCTTGCATTGTCCCTTCCCTTGTCTCCGGTCAACTTCAGGGACTCCTCCAGCTCAGTCTCTAAGAGGAAGGGGAGCCCATGCACCAGGTTCATGTCCAGGTTCATGTTTAGTATCAAGTGAAATGAAGATCCCTACTGATCCAGGTGAACCACAAACACACCAGCTAGCACAAAAGTACCAGGCAATATGGGAAGAGCCTCTCCACCCCTGCTCTTCATGCCCCTCCTCTTTGCTAGCCTTCTTCTCCCAAACCCAACAGACCTTGAAAACCCATCTACTATGTCTACAATCAAAGAACAGTTTGGCTTGACTTCAGAAGTCATCTTGTCCAACCCCCTTGCAATGAGCAGACGTCTTCAAATAGATCAGGTTGCCAGAACCTGAACCACATCCAGCCTGGCTTCAATGTCCCCAGGGATGGGGCATCCACAACCTCTCTGGGCAACCTGTGCCAGAGTTCTACCACCCTCCACTTGTTTTGAGCAGCAAATTCTGCAGCTCTGTCACCTACTTCTTTCCTTAATTCTAACAGGCATATTAACAAAAGAGATGTATGACCCCTGAGACTGGATGTAGGCAATGCCTTGCAGAGCTTGGTTAGCTGCCCAGGACTGTGGACTGAGGGTAAGGTATTGCTCTGGTTGGACACAGTGGAGGTTGTAGGCAAAAATGGAGAAGCACAAGTGGATTCAGGGAGTTTCAGAGCCACTATTGCTCTTCTCTATGACAGCTGCTTTTGCTTTGATAAAGAACTCCACCTGATGAAACAGACTTTTCATCCTGAGTAATTGTTTCGATGCTTATTTTTTTCCTGATACAGAGCAGAAGTTGAAATAATGAAAGCTTCTATGGAATAAATTATTTAGGAATTAGCTGATTTAAACATTCTTGCCCCAAAAACGTGTCTCTGTTCAGAACCTGAGAAACCAAACATTTCAATTTTTCCCATGCACATTTTTCACAGAGAAGGAGATTTCCTATAAAAAATGTTCATTGATCAACCTGTTCATGCAAAACCCTGCAATTCTGCCCAGCTTTGCTAATACGCCTGTGTTTCTCCAGCAAGCCCAAAAGCTTGAGTGGCCCACCACTCCACCATTACAATTCTTTGGTTGGCTGCTGAAAGTATCACCTCACGTTTTTCCCGTTACGTGAACAAAGGAAAAGAAAATGACAAGTAGAACTTGGAAGCTTCAGCTTTTGTTTTTCTGGACACTGGTTAAACGGCATTTACCACTTCAGTGCTATCTTCATACGGACATTACATTTCATTAAGAAAAGCAAAGTTTCTACCTAACAAGAATGACCACAAAGACTAAAAATGGGGGTTTGGATTCAGTCCTTTGAATTAGAGAACTAGGCTGCACACTTCGGCTTTGCTGATGAACACGCGAACCAGATGTTCATTACATTGCTGTTGGACTGTTTCATTCAATCCCATTATTTGCGTGTCCTTCCAGTTAAGGTAAGTGATTGGGCTGAACATCTAGGAACCATGCAGAAAGGCAATGTGTGGATGTGCTATGCCTCTGAATGAACCTATGCATTAACATGCACCATAATTTACAAAGAATAAGCTGTAATAACTTTTAGGTAAACCTTGTTTTCACATTCATGTCACTGAAGAAAGCAGTGAGCTGAAAAACATGCCTACAGAACACCAACTTTTCAGCACATCTCATACTAATAAGTGGTTCAAGTGATAGTTGCATTGATCTCAGAGAGTCCAGGCAGTGCCACAAGAATAAAAATAGTTGCATGAATCAACTGAACGATCCATAGAAACACACGAAGCAAAGGAAAGATTAAACCCATTGTGACTTGCTCGATTCTAGCTATGAAAATGATTCTGCAAACCCAGAGCTCACAAATTACTGACTTGACAGATTGTAGTCAGCGCTGTCAGGACTATTAAACCCCAAGATCAGCCTGGAACTGCCAAACACACACAAAATGACTCTGTCCAAGAAAAAGAAAAAGATGTTTTTATTGCCATTTAAAAAAGGTTCTGAAATGAATGAGTAAAACCTTTGCAACGTCCTCCATTTGTGCAGTCTAGTCCAATGAGATCTCTGCCACAGGTAGTTACAGCATGACTGTGCTGGTCATGTAAATAAGAAAAACACACCTTACGTTCCCCCTTGAGTTCTGGCATGTAACCAAGGATGTAAAGAATTCAACTAGACTACTCTTAGGACAAGAAAAAGCAGAGGTGACATGCTTTGTCATACCTCATTCTAAAAACTGCAGTGAATGATTTATGGCTTCAGAGACCTGTATTTTTCATGGCTGCAAAGGAACAATCTTTTCTCCCCCAAATCAAAGGGAAGTTTTTTTTTGGGATCTATCTGCAGTACAAGAAAATAAACTCTCCAGGATAGACAGCAGTGATCTACCTGACACCTGATACTAAAATCAACAATTCAAACACATTCAATAACCTCACTTTGATTACAAAACTGATCTGCTAGCCAGGGAAATTAGGAATGGAACAAACCACTTAAATTAGGTTAGCCAATCCTTTGAAACAGGATACACTTCCACAAGCACAGGGCAAGCTATCTACAGCTACAAGAAACCATCAGTGACCATCAGATCTATGTAGTCTTGTTTCATTGCTCCATCCCCTTCACTACACGTATAGGAAGCACCTGAAAAATCACGTTTTTCCCCTCCAGTGAATACTATGTCAATGCCATATTCTCAGTTTTAATTTTTTTCCCCTTTTCCTTTTACTCATACTAAATCAGAGCCAAAGGACATTTTTGCACAGAAGGATTAAGGTTGCAGTATTTGGCTTCAAGTTTACGTCTCACTATTGATTTGAAACTACCAGAAACAGAATACACAGAAACATACACATCTCCAGAAACACATCGATCCTGCCTAGAAGGGTAAATAATGTCTTTAAATAGTGCTATTTCCAGTAACCAACTGGTGAGTTATGGATAGAGAGAGGCTTACAATCTTCCAGCAGTGAAAGACTCCGTCTCTAAGAACTTGACTGTTATCACGGCACTTCTTTCCACACTGTCATAAATCACTGCACTTTTTCCCACATTGTCATTAATCTACATGCCTGATCAGCCAGCAGACTCTTCCTTTCCTACAACTCTCTAACTACTTACTTTGTGTTCTGCAGCAGGAGATTTATTTAGAAGTAAATGCAAGTGATTTGTTTTCCTTTGAAAGGGCAGAGTCAAATCCTGTGCACCCCAGACTGCAACAGTCAACACAAAAATCAGACTCATTCTGAAATCCCCCTTCTGCCTTAGATGTAATTACACCACGGATTTGCTTGTAAATGTGCTCAGGTCCACAAAGAAGCCAAGGGAGATGTCATGGCAGAGTGAACATGACATGGTCCAGGGGCACAGACATAGCGTGTCCAGAAACCCGTTTCACAGGCTGGTAACTAGTGTACAATTGAGGCTAAAGCTATGAATCTTTGAATCTTCTGTGCTGTGCAATGAGAGTGCAGCAAGAGTGTGTGAGGCAACGAAAGCAAAAGTTTCCATAAAAATCTACTATTTCATCCTACTGGAAGTCAGACAGAAGGGTGGAAGAAGCTCCTGTTATGGGAAGATTGGTGGGAATGGTGCAACCTGTGTTTCTGTGTGTGACAGGGAAGATAGGTGGGAATGATGCAACCTGTGTTTCTGTGTGCGAAGGGTCTGCAGACTCAATGTGGTAGAGTTAAGGGGAAACCACCGGGTAGAGGCAAGGCACAGGAGGTGGGAGGGGGCTGGTACCATTTGGGCTATAAAGTGAGAGGAAGGGAAGGAATAAAGTGTAAGGGAGGGAAAAGTGATGATGGTCCAACTTGGAAATGACTGTGTAAAAGGCATCTGGAATAAGATTCTGCCTGATTTTTAGGATAAGGGGTGTAAGCGTGCATGAACCTGGCACCAAGACAGAGAAGGTATTTTCTGTAAAATAATATACACCAAATATTTAAACACCATATGGCAGAAACCTCCATACCCTCCATTGCATCAAGAATGCATCAAGCCCAAGGACTGCTGAGAACAGGCAGCCATCTCTGGCATTTTCTCTAAGTGGCTTTCCACGGAAAAACTGAGACTTCCCAGTGTTTTCTGAGCACTCCCAAGTCTGCCCAGCAGAAGGCAGGTGCCTGCACTGTCACTGACCCACACGGCCACAGCCAGATCAGCAAGAGCCATTTTCTCACACAAAACCACTTGTTTCTATCTTCTGCCTAACTCCTGCTGCAAACTAGGATTTCCCTTATTTTTCCTTGCTTTTCTTCCTTTCTTTTTCCTAATTCCTTTTTTTTTTTTCCTTTCTGGAGTTAAGATGTGCTCCCAGGAGCATCCTAAATGAACCCAAACATCACAGCATAAGCCACGCAGAGAAACATGTAGCTTTCCACTGCAGAGTACAGACAGGCTGGGGGAAGCCTCATAAGGATGCTATTATAGTAGAAGAGCAAAACAGCAGCTCCCCACAGCAGCTGTGAACTGGGCGAAGTGCCCAGGGGCCCTGTGGCAAGGGGCTGCGAATGCTGGTTTCAATGGAGGAGGGAGCCAGGAGATTCGGTGTGAGGAAGAGAAATACCTCCTGCTATTTCACCTATCCCTGGCACTCACATCTTCAGAGGCGCTTGGTCCAGATTTGCTCATACGTTCTGCCTCCCAGTCCCATCTCCTCTGGGGGAAGGACCGTGACTCAGACCACATCGTGCTGTGCTTCGTTTGGTGGGGTTCAGAGATTTACGGAGCACAAAATGCTAAGGCTGAGCTTTAAATGTATAAATAAAGAATCCAGCAAAGCAACATGAGCCCAAAGCTGACTGACCTGAGGCTTTTGACGCCCTCAGTTCTGCACAAGGGCCCTGCAACTTCTCCTGCACATCGTCAATCTTTGCCAAACTAAACACTACCTTAGCAGAGCTGGTGTTGGAACTCACAGCCATTACCTACCAAGCAGACAGAAGTGATGGTTGCCGGAAAGACAGCTTATGGAGAGCAGGGGTCAGCCAATTACCACAGTTTTTTGTCCAGGTAAAAAAACCAAACTGCTTTCCTGATCCAGTCCGGATCAACACTGATGTATCCGAATCCTCCATCATTCAAGTGGAGCACATATCTGCTACACATTAGAATGTTACTGAATCAAAGTGAAATTTCCCTTGTCCAAAGCCCCTCTCCAGGTTTCCTGCAGCCCCTTTAGGCACTGGAGCTGCTCTCAGCTCTCCCCTTCAGGAGCCTTCTCTTCTCCAGGCTGCCCCAGCCCAGCTCTCTCAGCCTGGCTCCAGAGCAGAGCTGCTCCAGCCCTCGCAGCAGCTCCATGGCCCTCACTCCAGCAGCTCCATGTCCCTCCTGTTCACAGACTTCTTCCATCAGCAAAGAAAATCCCAGTTTACACCCATTTTCAAACTGCTTTCCACTGCCATAGGGTGCCCACTAAAATGAGGTAACAAAAAGAGGTCTCTGGTGTTACTGTAATGAAGCTGAGTGAGGCTGGGAATCAATTCAGCTTCCTCAAAATTTCAGCTCTTCCTACCCTGCTCATGTCCTGGTTTTGAACAAAGTAGGATACAACTTGAGGAGAGAGAAAGAGATCAAAGGACTGAAAAGAAGTATTTATGTCTAGACAGAAACATCTCAGGAGTCCCACTGAACACTGGACTCCACTTAAGAAACTCACAACTGCTCTGTTCAGAAGTCAATATATTCCGAGAGAGAGCAAAACCCTATCAATCAGCAGGGACTATTGCACGCAAGCCATTCTACGCGCATGTATGTGTCTAGCACACAAGAGGCTTCAATCTGGAGTGTTATCACAGTAACACATCTACCCCAGCAGGTATATTCTTCTATTTAATTCCATGATTTTTTTCAATAGTGCAAACTCTCGTTCACAAAAAGCACCCAGTAAAGTCTATTCTGAGATATTTCTGTTAACACGGGCTTGGTTTTAGGGCACTTTATCTAAAGCAGTTGGATATCTCGCTGAGAAAAATAGATAAAACATTATCATCAACCTCCTCTTCAAAGCACTTTAAAAGAAGCCTTATTTATTCTTGGCTTTTTGGAAGACTGCAGCCCACACATTTTTTGTCATTTTAAGCTTTTTGGTCAATTTGTCATTTTAATCCTTTTTTTTTTTTTATTTTCTTCTTCCTGCTTGTGCCTCCAGATCTACTTTGTAAAATAAAGGAAGCCACAACAAGGGATCATCAGTAAAAGAAGGCATCAGGAGTATTTCCTCATCTGAACACTATAGCTACTCAGGGAATCAGTAACAAATTAGCAATGGAGCACCACATATAGGATGGCCTGGAAAAAAATCCTACCAATCCAAATGATTAGTTTCTAATGGGTTTTCCATGCCAGTTAGCAGAGAGCTGCTGATGGTAAACAACACTCTCGTGTGTATCCTATTAATTATGGCAAGTAGTGAAAAGAGGTGGAACTGAGTAGAAAAATCTGCTTATGGGTAGGAGACTTCCTGTGGTAATGCATGTTCCCACAGTGGTGGAGGATACCCACCAAACACACCCCTGAAACACAAACCTGCGAGCTTAAAATGCCCTTGGGTGTCAGTTCAGGCGAGATGAGCATGGGATGACCACCAAAGAACAGCCCAGCAGGAAAGTGCATGTGGCTCCTGGGACTGAGACCACTGATCATGCAAAGTTCCCACATCACCAAGAAACATCTGCTTGCAGCTTCGCTCTGTGTTTAGGCATCACTTGCCACCCCAAACTGGGACCTGGGTGCACAAAGCAATAACCAAATGCAGCTAAGCAAGAGGGGGAAGGAAGAAAATATCTCAACAGACAGCTTAAAAAGCAACCCTCGCATCCAGCAAGCAGAGCAGCCTGCGCATGGAAGCAGCACCAGCAGCAGAAGCTCTGGCAAGGAGACTGGTGTGGGAGTTGTGCTCAGCTCACTGAAGGGCTGTGGGCAGGAGGGAGGAACCTTGTGTCGCTCGGGGAAGGGAAGGTGATGAGAGGGAACTGGAGCCCTATTGTGATGTGCCTATGGTGGGGAATACAGTGGATGTAAATTAACATATGTTCTTCGCATCTGATTTAAGCAGCCTGCCAAGGGAGGGTATTGCTGGGTCAGACTCAGGCTCCGAGTACGTAAACCAAGAGCATTTCTATGGCTGAAGAATATTATTGTGACATGGTGCCTCTTCAGGAAGCGAGTTTGGGAGGGTTGGGTGCTTCAACTGTGGCATCCCCCATGTGGATGATGCTGCCAGCCGCAATCAAATAGGGCAGACAGCAGCAGGACCCTCCATATGCGTCTTCCCAGCACTGCGATGGTCTGAATGTGCTGGCATTTCTGAGGGGGCACCTGACAACCGCTCCCCCTTAGTCATAGATAAAACAACAGGGCCATCCTCCTCCTGACGCAACTCTCAAACAGATTCTACCTGCTGCTCCTCTGGCAGTTCCAATCTCCCATTCCAAGGATTTGGGATGTAACAGGGAGCATCCAGCAACTCCGTCAACCTCACTACTCCCAGACTACTGCTTTTATTTGCAACTGTCTAATAAATTCTCCATTCCCTCAGTATGTAAAGGGACCTACAAGAAAGCTGGAGAGGGACTTCTTACAAGGGTATGTAGTGATGGAAACAAGGGGGAATGGTTTTAAACTGAAAGGGGAAAGATTTAGAGTAGATGTTAAGAAATTCTTTACCATGAAGGTGGTGGGACATTGGCACAGGGTGCCCAGAGAAGCTGTGGCTGCCCCATCTCTGGCAGTGTTCAAGGCCAGGTTGGACCCAGGGGCTTGGAGCAAACCTGCTCTAGTGGAAGGTGTCCCTGTCCGTGGCAGAGGTTGGAGCTGGATGAGCTTTAAGATCCCTTCCAACCCAAACCATTCTATGATAATGCCTTCCCCTAGCTGGGAAAAGAGAGAGGAAGAACTTTCCCGCTGTTAAAAGGATACTAAAGGTTTGAGGGGTAAAAGGGATGGATGCCAGCTGCATGCTCCCCATTGCAACAGGCGCTCTGGCTTGAAGGAATGAGAAACCACTGGTGCGCAAGTAGGTGTTGCAAAGACGCCTGATTTTTAACTCCTAAGCCATCTGGAAACCCATTTTTGAGTGCAAACCCCAACACTCGCTGCACAGACTGGTTGCACAGAACAACTGTGGCTGTAGCACTAACATCTCGGGTGCACGCATGGATGCCCTGCTGGGGACTCCCTGTCCGAAAAGGAGGTTCTCTTTGGCGTACAGAGGAGTGCAAAATGTCTCATCCTACCAGATAAGCTCAGCAGAGTGTCCTGCAGGTTTCCCCCCTTCATTTTTCATCTCCTTGGTGAAGTAAAACAAGTTTTAGGCTCCACTGGACAGGAAATGCTAGACAGGATGGACAGCTTTCCATTTCAAAGGGGTGATAAACATGCATATCTAAAGACAGCTCTTTCAGGCTCACTAAATTCACTCACTGGAAGGAGCAGATGTTAAATTTCCAGCTTCCATCTTACTGAAAGCAAGAAGAGGAAAAGCTTTTCCACTCCTGAGATGCTCACAGATTTGCCCAGCTGAGACCACTTCTTACTTTAGACTTCTGAGTACAATGCAAATGTGCCTCAGTACAGCAGAGAAGGAAATCTGTTCTGTCCAAGTACATTTCTCTCCACGTTTGCAGCTGCGCCCTACGGGTTGCCCAGAGAAGCTGTGGCTGCCCCATCCCTGGCAGTGTTCAAGGCCAGGTTGGACCCAGGGGCTTGGAGCAAGCTGCTGTAGTGGAAGGTGACCCTGCCTATGGCAGGGGGCTGGAGCTGGATGAGCTTTAAGGCCCCTTCCAACCCAAACCAGTCTGGGATTGTGTGATCTGCCTGCTCACCTATATCTGCACCACTGCTGTGGGGCCCATTCAGCCGCTCTGTATCATGAGAACAGAAGTCAATACAGACAGTTTCATACCTTGCAGGACACAGTAGCCATTTCACACAATTCCTTTTCTGTATGCTTAGGAAGTTCAAAAACCACCACATTGATGAGCAGCTTCCATCCTCATCTGTGCTGCAGCTTTCCCAGCTGCTGGGGCAACCTGCACTTTACAGTGTTGGGACCGAGGCCCTTGCAGTTGCACAAGGGTGAGCTGAAAAGGTCACTAACAGCCACAATTACAGTTTAAAAGTGATTAAAGTACAGCTAAACCTCAATTAAGCAAACAGGTGAAACACAGATAACCTCATCTACACACAGTGCTGGGATGTCGGTGCTGGTTACCCAGTTCCTGCCTTGCTCATGTGTAGACACCATGCACTGTTCTTAAGGGCAAGATATTTCCCTCTTTGCCCCTTAAGCTCCCAATTACATTAAGTGCCATCAGCAGTGAAATTGTTTCCCCATTCACATGTGGGGAGAGCCTAACCCCTTTCGGCACCACTCAGCTCTGCACAACAACAGTCCTTACATCAGTCCCATGGGTCGCTCCTTTTGACCTTCTCCCTCGTAATTACAAAGACTCCACCAACAACAGCCATACATCACCATCTGTGGCCATCATCACCCCGCCTGAGCCCATCAATTGCAAACCCCTATCCTTCGGGAAGTTGGCGGCATGACTTTGGGCACTGAAGGAAGTTTGGGAAACTCAGAAGACAGAGAGTGAGCCACCCTGCTCACCGCAGCAGACAAATCACCTCCTGATTAATTCTGTCTCAAGAAACTGCCAGGCAGCAGCAACATTTGTTTAATCAGAGTCTGGAAAATGAAACACTTTTGGTGCCTGTGATAGATATCGCCTTCCTCCCCCTCTCTTGCTCTGTTCCCCAACCACGGTGCCAGAGCTGCTCTCCTCCCCTGCAGCACGGTGAAGAATGGAATGCAGATGAACAATTCAGAGCCAATAAATCAATCTTGGTTTACTTATTCCTGCTTCCTCCTCAGCTTTCCTCCCACTACTGTCCCCTGCCACAAACACACATACGTAGAAGTACTTAGCTAGGTCAGCATGATTTCTTTCTCCTGTTGTCCCATAGAACATAACAAATTAACCTCATCAATATCAAGACTCCCACCATGCCTTCTGCACTCTGGCTGCTACTACATCATCTGGGTTTACACTGGCCTCTTGTGAACTGAACTCCCACTGGGATGCAAAGGACAGTTAGGAATTTTACAGTACACTCTTCTTCCTTTCTAAATAGACTTTTCTTTCTCAAACGTGCTGTTCAGATAAGACTAATCAGAGAAGACCTACTCAAGAGAAGCTAATTAAAAAGGTTGTTCCCCATACTGTTTGGCAAGAGATCCAGGGAGCATGACAACTGACCAATTTGGTTGCAGAATACTCCCTGTAAGGTGCTGCTACACGAAATGATCACACTGATTGGTTATGAATTCTGCTAGACTTCAAGTAATTATTTGCTGCTAAAAAAGAAACAAACTTTTACTCTAAGAAAGTATTAACAAAAAGAAGCATCTGTCTCAATACTCCCAGTAACAGAAAGAACCTGGGTCTGGGCAGTGAAGGATCATAGCACATACATAGCTCAGAAAGGAAAGGGGTTTGCTGCTATTTTACTCTTTGGAATGAGGAAGATGGCATTGATCAGCATTCACAACTTGCTAAACAGCTGTTCACAGCCCATGACAGGAACAGAGATGCTTGTTGCTGTCAATACAGAACCCAACTTGTGGGCTTTTACAATGTTCATCCGCCAGTTTGCTGTGCCTCTGTCTTCACTTGAGTACTAAATGAAAATGAGGTGTTTTTCAGACATGTCCAGAGCACTCTTACCCAGAAAGGATTTCACAGCCATTTTTACTGTGAGAAAGCTCTTAAGAGTTACTCAGGAAGGAAAGGAATTCATGGATCAGTTCTTTCTGTACAACCTCAGATGTGTCAGAGCACTGAAATAAATGATGCTATTTCAGGCATATCGTGTTGTTTTATTTTTGGTAGTTCCCAGCAGTTTGGTAAAATGGGAAATGCAAACCACCACCATGAAAGATTCTGTAGAATTGTTTATAACCAGTAGCACACATGGATTTTTGCCCAGTGAAGAGGGTATTTATCATCTCAGGTGCTTGGTAGACATACTTATCAGATTGCCGTCTCCAGAGGTTATCTGCAATAGCCAAACAGCTCCATTCAAATAGGAGCTGATTTGGAACTTGGTAAGGTGGCTTTGTAAATGTAACAGGGAGCTCAGAAATCACATCGTAAAGGTCATGTTAACAGACATGTCAATGAGCACCAGTGGGGCACTTAGCTTTGGTTGATTCCCTTGCTTTCATGCTCTGAAATCTCTCCTGAGTGCAGCAGACTTGCGACTAAACCATAAACTCCAAAATCTGATGCTCACTAGCAAATATCCACATTAGACAGACACCAGAATTATGCAGTCTCCTCAGCCAAAAGCACAGAAACAGGAGTAAAAATGAAGGAAAATCACATTACTAAATAAATATCCACAGCACAGATATTCACTGGGTAAGATGGTGCAATCTTAAAGCATATTTTAGAGCACTGCCCTAATTGCTAACATTTTCTGCTGCAACTGCTGTAACACATCTGGCAAAACACTTTTTTTTTTGGTAAATAAGCTCAGCTCCACTGAGTACAATTAATGGCAGCAATTTATTTCAACAAAGCTCTGGCACTTCCAGCTTATATGTGGTTGAGCTCAAAGTTACACATGATCTACTTTGCAAAGGTTTTATTGCATTATGAGCAACCACAGTGCCGGAAAACTCTAGGGAATAGGCCTCAGAACAAGGCTTCACCTTTATGCTTTTAACAGGAATGCCAAGTCAGATATAGCTTGTCATAAGACTTCTTCTTTTGTTATCCTCATCTGAACTGAGATTGTTTCTGGCAGATGAAGGAGGTGTGCATCTCCTCTTGCAGCTGCTATTGTTGTCCAGCTATGGCCAATATTGCAGAGTCCTGTGGCCAAAGGACAATTGTCCATCTCTATTAGAGGACAGTGTCCAAATTTTGCTCACTAGCTTGAGAAAAAGAGTGCAATTCCCACTAAACCATTTTTACTTATTTTTCTTTTTAATGTATTATAACAGCTGCAATAACCTCATTTCACTTTCTTCAGTCTTAGTAATTTGACATGAAAGTTCAGAGCCTTTCAGTTCAGATGGGACCATGACATGAACTGGTCTGAACCTATCCCCAGCAAACTCCACCATATTCTGCAGTGCTACATGTGCACTTGTCTTAGCATGATCTCTAAACCGTCGCATATCAGCATCTGGCAGAAACTGATGGACACTGAGAGGTAGGGAATCCATCTCTCAGGGTGACTCATTTATCAGTCTTTGTATTTCCATTCACTTGACTTTAGAAATAACCCTCAGCAACCTATAATGGGCTTCAGCAACTGTATTCAACAGAAGTAAATTGACAAAAATGCATGAGAATTGGGGACATTATAACAAAATAGAACAAGCTTTGCATTCTTGGTAAAGGACTGGGGAAGAGGTCTAATGCTCGTAAGCAAAATTCCCTCTTTCTCTGTTTACAATCAGTCTCTCATCCATTTACATCTACATAGGGACTCATTTATCATCCACTAGACAAGGTCAAGACAACACCTATTGTAACTTACAGCTGTCTCCACATCCTAAGTCGGACACAAGGCAAGGTCTGAAGCATTCCCTTCTCCTGGTATAACTGCCATCAAGAAGAACAGAACTCATCTTCTATGAGGAAAGGAGCATAATTTTGTGGCTACATATCTGCAGCAGGCCTTATTTACAATACCACTTTCCCTACCATATGTGCAGCAGTGTAACTAACCTGGAATCATCTTAGAAGTGATTATTGGGCATAGGTGCTTTTTTGTTAATGACAATTAATACCAGGCTGTACTGCTGGATACTGAAATTCATTTATTTTTATTCTGAATGTAGGAAGTACATCCAGATAAAGCTATTTGCTTACAGTACACGTTATAAGAAATGATCATCAGAAAGGAACTGATGCATACCTAGACACATATGCACATATAATATACAGGGCCCAATTTAGATGCTTTTAAGTCTTAGCCATAGGTGGGAGTGCATTCATGCTGAAAGCGTGGTATTACTGTGGGAACATATTGAAGATACAGATGCTGCCTTAGGCAGCCTTTCTTCCCACACAAATTCTTCTTTGCCAGCACTTGTATCCATCTGCATGGATGGAAGGTGCCGAGATAGATAGAGTAATGCAGGCTCACACATGCTTCTCATGTCTGCTCCAAGCCTACCCTGCAACATTATTCTCCCTAGCCTTTGCCACAGAAGTGGCAAGGTTTGTTTTCTCAGGTTAGGTAGTTGCTGGGGTTTTGGAGGATGTAAAATGAAGTTCAAAATCCAAAACTGAGCTTGCTGCAGTTCTTCTCTACCCATCTGCAAATGCATTAAGTGGTGAGATGTTAATAACAAGACTGGCAGAAGACATCTCAAACCGCATATGGAAGAATGCAGGTCCTGAGCTTGCCAGCACAATGATGTGCTTGAACTGTGGTGCTCTGTTTAGACAGAGCCTGAGCGAATCCCAACTTCCTTCCCTGACAACTAACAAGACAACAAAACATTGCCACAAACCAAAAACCTGCCAATTCCCAGCTATGATTTGTCAAATGCTTAAAATGCCCAGAAAAATAAAAGGCGCATGTGTATTTGTGTTCTCCAATGTAGGTATGACCTCCAATCTGCCAAATGGAAGATGCTATTCCCGGACCCATGTAATGCACCTAGCAGCACAAAGTTACTCCACAAGCTTCCTAGGAAGATGGGTGCACAACCTCTCTTCTCACCCCACCCCACCACAATCCTGTTTCTGCCATCTAACCTGAAGACATGAGAATGAGAGAACCCTCCCAGACATCACCTTGTTATTTAAGCACAACATACATATGGTATGTTGCCACATGGCTTGATCACCATGTGAGAAAGATACTTCCCCATTGCAAAGACTTGTAGTCTAGGTAAGACAAACGATTAAGTGGAACACTGCATAAATGGAGCCCACCAAATGTTCAGCCACTCAGAAGACTGAATTCTGTGAAATCCTGCCAGTTCTGATCATTAATGTCCTGACAAATATTAAAGGGAACAGGTTTCAGTTTATGAAAATATGGAAACTACAGAATACCAGCTATCAAAAATGCATCTGTTTGGGCAAACAGGAGAGGAGAGCCCCTGAATCACTGTTCTTGCCCACACTGTGATACTCTCTTGCCACGCACCAGTCACTAGAGCACAGCTTTACCTCCTATGACTCACCTCTCCAGGCCAACAACCAGCTTTTCAAATGGCCAGCTTCCCAAATTGCTGTGGAGGATAAAAATACATTATGGAGGGAAGATGAGATGGAAAGAAATCTTTCTTATTCATCTCCTTGCTTCCTAAGAATTCTTGCTTGCTATGCTTGTACTGCTTTCAGCTTCACTAGGGAGATCCCTACTGCCACACTCCAGAAACCAACATCACTATGTTTCTTGCAAATCATGAAAATATTCTGCGGATCGAGCTTACAATTGACATGGATTGCAGTCGATGGTTTCTATTGTGCTCCCAGTTCTAGGATCCCTGGGAATTGTTTGACTCCAGAGAGGAATCAAATTGGAACAGAAAACACATGCTGGTGCTGTAGCTGATAGCAATGTCTCCTCCTTAGTGACTAGGGTACAAATGGCTTGAAACCTTATATCCTTCTTCACAGATAATGAATCTCTTACTCAAAACCCTTTACACAGCCTGATAGCAAATCTAGTGCTCCCCGTCACCCATCTCTTTGGCATATGAAGCAGATTAGCAAACACTCCTTATCTGCCAATTGGAGGAGTTCTGCCCTGCTGCTCTGTGGTCTCTAAGCCACACTTCCTGGCTTTGTGCAGTTCCCCATGACTGCAGAGCCTGCACTCAAACATACCAACACATTTGTAAGCTGCCAACTTACAAAACCAGGTCAACAGAACTTTGGAGGAACTAAACCTTGGTCTCTAAAAGCATCATCATTACAATTCACCCTATTATGACACGAATCATAACCAATATCGACCTGCTGGGAAATGGAGCATTTTTCATAGCCAGGTTACTTGAGATGCTGAGCTACCTCACCTTGCACTGAACACAGACTTCATACATCATTGATAAAGGACCTTCAGCTTCCTTTTTCTTCTCCCAGTGAGTTTTGCCAATACCTGAAATAAGAGTAGAGGACAATGCTCCTCCTGGATCCAGCTGGCCTGAAGAGCTGTCACTGAATGGAGGAACAAGCACCTCAAATCCTTAATGAACAAAAGGGCAAATTTTACAGTCAAATTCACCCAGACATCCTGGTTTTAGTGAGACTATCCAGATAATTAAAGGCATTTATTGGGATGGATTGGTGCTCAAATGCTTTTGGCACATAAGCAGTCTGCAAGGGGAACTGGGAAGATAGAAATGAAACCAGGAGAAAGTAACATTTCAGCTAAATACTAGAAAAATCATTTTAGGCTATGGAATCACCTTTCAAGACAAATGGAAGAAATAACCTATGCTATTTAAGTCATCTGTTCAAATCACACTATATGTTCCAACCTCACTGAGGACCCAAGAAGTCTTTTGTCATCCACAGTGCACACGATTCTATCCTGATTACAGATGTGAAACATATTAAGCTTAAATAAAAAATGTAATTCATTATATTCCACTTTGGGTGCATCACTTATTTAATGGAATGTCTCTCAGGAAAGCAATTCAGTGGTGCAGCCAATAACACTGTCTGCTGTTTAACTGGGACAGAATTAGCATAAATTCAACTTAATAGGGGCACATTTAGCTAAGACCAAGTAATTATGCTACATCATAGCAAAATTCTGCAGTCCTGAAGTTTATAACCACTAAATGGGACCATAAGAAAAGTGCATATATGAAATACCTGACCAAGAAAATGGGTGGTTTAAAGGACAGTACTGCATTTTTCATTGCTATCATATTCTGTTGCTGTTTAAGGTCTTTTAAAATCTTCTTTCTAATGGCCTCTTCACAGAGTTGGTATGGGTGCTTATTAGAACTTTCCAAGTACTTGTAAGTAATGTTTCACTACCATATGGAAACCCATACCTTGTTATCTGTTTGGACTGGAAAAGAGGTAGTGGATGGCTACTGCATTTCAGCCATCTCCCAGAAGCGTTTAGATTCTGACACAACCGCTTCTAGTAATCCTTGCTAAATTACAGAAAATGACCCTATCACATTTGCCTGATACTCCTGCCCCTCAGCAAGATGAAAGAGCCATCCAAAAATGAATCTGTCAGCCTGGAGATCTGCACAAATACTGCTATTTTCTGTAGGTAAAAGAAGAGGTTGAGGCTTTGTGAAAAGGTACAAGCAATCTGTTAAGAACAGATGTTCTAGAACCACAGAAGAATGCAAGAATGACTTGGGCAGTGATCATCACATACTTAAAAATAGCACAAGAGCTTCAAAATGACTTCTCACCTCAGAAAGTCACCTTATAGAGCAAGCCAAGCGCCAGGGAGTTTATGTACTCTGTTACCTGTATCCTTTGCCAACCTTCAATGGAAAAGTTCAACATGCTCTAAGTAATTATAGTTGAATTTTCTTCTGATCTTAGATGTGGACAGCTAATTCTGCAGCTTGGCAGTGACAGATGCCCTACAGTTAACTTCTCATTGCCAACATGTCAGCTGTTAATCTGAGTTTTGTACATCCTTTTCTTCATCAAGAATATGACAGACAGCAGGTTACCCCGGTGCTGGTCGATGAGAAAATAAATATGAGCCAGCAGTGTGCGCTCGCAGCCCAGAAAGCCAACTGCATCCTGGGCTGCATCAAAAAAAGAGTGACCAGCAGGTCGAAGGAGGTGATCCTGCCTCTCTACCCTGCTCTGTGAGACCTCACTTGGAGTACTGTGTACAGTGCTGGTGTCCTCAACACAAAAAGGACATGGAACTGTTGGAACAAGTCCAGAGGAGGGCCACGAGGATGATCAGGGGACTGGAGCGCCTCCTTCATGAAGGTAAGCTGAGGAAGTTGGGGCTGTTCAGCCTGGAGAAGAGAAGGCTGTGTGGAGACCTCATAGCAGCCTTCCAGTGTCTGAAGGGGACCTATAGGGATGCTGGGGAGGGACTCTTCATGAGGGACTGGAGTGAGAGGAGAAGGGGTAACGGGTTCAAACTGAAACAGGGGAAGTTTAGATTGGATACAAGGAAGAAGTTCTTTACTGTAAGGGTGGTGAGGCACTGGAATGGGTTGCCCAGGGAAGTTGTGAATGCTCCACCACTGGTGGTGCTCAAGGCCAGGCTGGACAGAGCCTTGGGTGGCATGGTTTAGTGGGAGGTGTCTCTGCCCATGGCAGGGGGTTGGAACTGGATGATCTTAAGGTGCTCTCCAATCCTGACTATTCTATGATTCTATGAGACAACAACCTTATGAGTTTACTATTGAATAAAACTATATCTGTCCTCCAGAGTAATCACAGGAACAGTAGTAATAGTGCTCCAGAGATGGTCTTACTGACGATAATGTCAGATGAGTCTGGAGACTAGGTGTGCTAAAGACAGCAGAAACTGACGTTGCCAAGAGTATATATCACCAATACATAAAACACACCATTCATCTTTTCTCCTGAACAATCCAGGAGAAACTGTTAAAAGGGATTAGGTTTCAAGAGTTCACAGGACTCATATAATCTGCCCGTGACTTCCAGCTACCACCATGGGAGCACTGGGAGCACCTGTAGCACCTATGTCACATCTGCCAGGTCTGTACAGATGTTGTGACCTGGACACCAAAGTTTAGGATTAGCTCCTACAATGACTTGAACGGTACTCCAGGAGTCTGGGAAAGAGACACATCCTCTGCCACAAAAATGGCTTACATAGAAGCCTACCAGCCCTTTGAAAACCCAGAACGAACGCAGAGTGAGGCGGCATGATACAGCACTACAGATTTCCTCATCTTATAAAAGTGTAATACTAAAACTCTCACAGTAGTATTTCAAAAGCACCTCCTCGCTCCAGGTGATTGAAATCCCGTCATCTATCTTGATTACCCATAGTCTAATGGTTGGCTACCACACTGCCGAAGGAGAAGAGGTATCATGAGTAGGTTAAATAAGAAATAAGGAAGGTATACAGAGATAAAGGGGATCTGTAGCAGTAACTGAATACTCTCTCCACATAGGATGAGAATTTGGAGTATCAGTGTATACCATTCAAATGTTCAGAGTAGGAACCAGAAACGTTTAACTGAAGCAGTACAAAACCACAGCAGCTAAATAATTAATTTGGCTCCAGTGTGTACAGGCTCCATCCTAACCCAGTTTTCACCAGTCACGATGAGCTTTTGTTAAGTACTGAGCAACATATTCACCTGTTTCCATGCATGAGAATTATAACTCAAGCACACAGAAGTAGGTCAGAGGCAACAGATGTCAAGTGCCAAAGACCCTGCTCCCCAGTCTATTTTAAGAATATATATACACATATATATGTATATATACATACACATTGAAACTATGGCTCAGTTCACCAGAGGTGCAGAGCAGCTCATCGGCCACCTTTAAGGCCACCTTACCTCCAATCAGACCACTTGAATTCAAATACCTGCGTTTACATTAAAAAGCCTACATTCAGTTAAGTGCATAAACCTACCTAGGAAACACCGAGTTTCTCTTCAGTGGTCTGAACTACCCTCCAAGTCTACATTTGTACCTTTTAGCTTCTGTCAGGTTTGTGTCTGATGAGTTTCTATTACCACTTTGGCATTTCATATTTCATAATTATTTTCCAAAGCAAAGTGATCCATTTTTACTAGTAAACCTGAATAAATATTCCATCAGCTCATGATACTTGAGATTATGCGGTTTAGGACATAATTTCTGGCAAGCATTTAATTCTTTCAAATCTGGTTAAGATGCAATGAAAGACTATGGCTGAAAAATCAGGATTTTATTCAGACGTGATTAACAACATCCTGAAAACAACTGTAATAACAAAATAATTTTACAGTTACTTTGTAAGGAGGAAGAAAGCAAAGTGTGTGTGTGCATGTCTGTATGTGTGGTTGTGTTTGCGTGAGAAGAGTCTTTAACACCCCCTGCCATGAGAACGCTGAACACATTATATACTCATCCCTCAAAAAACCTATACATCCTGGTAAACAGGAACTTAGTCACTCCAAAGAGGAGCATGAGGAACCATACTGTGAGGTGGATTTCAAATACAACAAATTGTTTTCAACCATTTCTATTATAAACCTGTTTTCCGTTATAGTACCTGGGCAAAAGTAATTTAAATGGGTGAAGCAAAACCAGAAATAGTATGTGGAACTATTATTTGCAATCAAATAATTAAACCTGCCTGCTAGGTTAAATTCATATAAATATATAAATTATAAATGCAGTTGATCTATAGTTCTGTTGTTTAAACTCTGAATGAAACTACAAATCTTCATTTTTTTGTCTTTTGAGAATGCCAAAGAGTTACCTCCTCCCTGGCCTCTATTGGGCTTCAAGTAATTACGGACAACATGGAAATAAGGTATGTCCTTGTGAGAATCCCAACCCCTCTGCCTTGAGACTCCAAGGATGCGATGTTCTACCAAGAAAATTAACAGAGAATAATGTTTTCCCTATTTCCAATTAATTCACCAAAAAGCAGTATTAAAACAAACAGGGGTGGTGGTGGGGTAGGACCATCTCTGCTATCCACCAGTGTGATGTCTGCTGACTGCAGCAGGAAGGAATGAACATCAAAGCTGGGCACTGCTCACCCAGCTTCTCAAAGGAGCCAGTAGACAAGAATCAACTAAATTGGCTCAGCTCATGGTATAAGGCTTGACATATCTGAAATCCTGGTCCTGGTAATTAAAGCTCTCTAGAAGCTAGCACCTAGCTTCTGAAAGACCAATCTGAAAGACCTGCCCCCATGCCTCAGAAAGAGTATGATCAAGAGATAAAGTGAGGCCAGAGAACACCGACTGCAGTCCTCCATCTGGAGAGGCTACTGAATACAGTGGGTTTTTATCAGGATGTCCTAGAAGTTCATGTATTAGCACCTCAATGCCCTGACAAAAGCTCTGCTAGAAACAAAGAGGAGCCGAAAAGCTGAAAGAAAAATCTGCTCCCCTGAACCTCTCCATGCTGCAGCCCAGAAAAAAGCCTTTGTGACTCCTCTATGGGTATATAATTTACTGTTCAAGGAGTTTTGCAAACATTACACTGAGAACTGGAAGAAAAAAGCCTGCTGCGCATTTTCCTGTGAACAAAGGGACAAACATGTTCTGGCATCTGGGTGATAACTTACATTGATTTCCTGTTATGCAAAAATCCCTATTAGCCACCTCTCACCTGAAATTATTAAATAACCTTTCCTGAGGCTCCACGCTACCACCCAAATATTTTCCACTGCTTTTCCTAATGTTTTCAGTCTTTAACTGAAGCGTTTCAATGCACTTCCCTCTTGTAGAATAAAGGACTCCCTGAAAGCCTTCAAATAACACACAAACAACTCAGGATTAAAAATAAGGAATGCTGCTGAATGCACCTACGAAATCCATGACATGCAAACTCAAACAAATCTAAACTTAAGCAGATGAACAAATGCATGCCAGGCTGTGTGAAACACTCACTGCATCGTTCAGATGGTGCCATTACACTACAGAATATTGCCCTCTGGACTTCACCCAGAAAACACGATGCTATTAAACATTCAAAGGACAGCTAAGTTTGGCTTTGCCAGCTGATGAAGCTGTTGAAAAAGTGACCTCTTAGGCTCCATTTCCCAGAGGTGTGAACACCTTTTTTTCCATGCTGTCGCTATATCTACCAATTCGGAGTCAGTTATACACAGTGAGTGTTTCTAGAAACACTAAAACCTCAGAGTTGGCTGGACAGCCATTTGAAAACACCACTGCAGGACAAAGGGACGTTCCTATTTCCTTCTCGAGAAAGGCTCCTTCTTTAGATTCTTAGTTTTTAAAATTATGTATCACTACTGACATCAGACTTCCAAAGAAACAATGGCATCAAAGTATCAGACTGGTTTTAGAAATCATTGAATCACACAATGGTTTGAGTTGAAGGGGCCTCAAAGCTCATCCAATTCCAACCCCTGCCACGGGCAGGGACACCTTCCACTAGAGCAGGCTGCTCCAAGCCCCTGGGTCCAACCTGGCCTTGAACACTGCCAGGGATGGGGCAGCCACAGCTTCTCTGGGCACCCTGTGCCAGCGCCTCAGCACCCTCACAGGGAAGAGCTTCTGCCTAAGAGCTCATCTCAATCTCTCCTCTGGCAGGTTAAAGCCATTCCCCTTGGCCTGTCCCTACATCCCTTGTCCAAAGCCCCTCTCCACGTTTCCTGTATCTTCAATACAGTATATTCAATAATTCCTTTCTTCCTTCTTCTATTGTGCCTAGACTTACTGTGTAACAAACTAAACTACTTTAAAATAATTCAAGTCATTAACTTATTTTAGTTTAGATAAGTTTTCTCAAAAATCTTACCTTGGCAGTAATATTCAATGGGGAAAATCTGTAGTTTTGACAGTAACATGGCAAACTATATCATTGAATCCTACAGGCTTGTATTCTCTTGTTGAACTGTAAAGACCATTAGTATTAATAGAGGCTATGTACCTACATGTCACTCAACACATCAATACAGCATCACTGTCAGGGAAAGAAAGGCCATCATGAGGCAGTGCTGTGCTGATGGTTTTGCATGCATTCCTTGGAAGTCAATGTCTTCAGAACACCCATAGGCTGAGGACTCGCCCCTAGAGAATTAGCTGAACTCTGGAGCATTCAGAGAGAGTCAGCTTGCGAGGATGATTTGTTAACTCAGCTCAAATTTGACAAAAACACCTTCTGACACAGATACAGGCTACAGGATGAAACTTGTAGTTGCATAATCTTGTCCATGAGCATCTATTACACAAGAAACCCAAAAGACTTAAAAGCAGACTCTAGATATGCCCTTTACATACTTTCCAAATAACTTCATGTATCAGACACTGCGCCTAAATCTTTTCTTTAGTGTGTTTTTTTTCTTTTGGATATTATTAGGATTCAACTCAAGATTCGTATCTCTGTACTTCATTTATGTTTAAATGAGTGAGCATGCTAAAATGAGGTCAACCCCCTCCAATGTTTCTGCCTTTAATTACCCAGATATAGGGCAAGAGCACACCACACATCAGAAATGTAGGTTAAAGACTGATCACTGCACATGCTTACCAACTAAACCATAATGACGTTCCATTTACATAGCTCTATCTTCTTTCAAAAAAGCAAATAAGGGACAAGAGTCAGCCTGGGATTTACATCTGCACAAATAAAGAACCTATTATGCAGCATTCTGGAAGCATGGTGTACTTTAGTGAAGGAATTAAATGTTAAATAAGGGGACAAAATGGGTGTTGTTCATGTTGGAGTGAAGAAAGGGATGTGATTGCTCCTTCCTGATCATATGTAGGAGACTGCACTTTTCAAAACAATCTGGTGATGAAGAAATGTGAAGCCCAACAGAGCTTTGTCGAAATAATAAACACATAGTAAATATCTGCATATTGAAAAGCACGTATGAAAAATGGTTCTATAATTAAATTTTACAGAGGCAGTGGAACTGTATGCTGCTTTATCCTCTTATCCTCATTTGCGATTGAGCAAGTGGGTACTGAATGTAAAAATAGGCATTTTTCATCTCCAACCAGGAGAAAGCTCATCTCAGTTCTGCTATTACAGTGCCCATGGCAACATATTTACCAATACACAGGCAGATCAGTGATTAAGCCAGGAAAACATTAGCTTACTGTATTGTGTGGCATGTTTTGACAGATAGTATTTCCCTGGGACGATGAGTTTTCCTACTGAGGATGTACAGGTCTGTTACTAACATATATACATGTATGCTACTGCGCACACACTGTGCAATTTAAATGTTCATTCATGCAATATTGTAATGTCAATGGATAATAGTTGTGGGTTTTTTTAATTGGCAATTTAAACACTCCCTTTAATTGTGAGAGTTTAACCTGAAAGAGATCACAATGAAAATTATCCATTGTTCCCTCTTTTAGTTATTCTGATCTCACAGACTCGGAGAACTTCAGTGACTTAAAAAAGGAACAATTGCAACCTAAAATCCGATAACTGCTCTGTACCAGCATAGGCAAATATGTTGTGGACAGGCTTTTTAGATTCTTCAGGTAACTAAATCAAGCGCGGAAGATCACATTCTACCTTTTAAGTTTATTTAATGTTCTTGTGTAACCTTTCCAAGGCTCCTCTCAAACTTACTGTTGTAATTCCAAATAACTTCAGAGATAGCTATTATGGTAACACTGCATCCAGCACTGCTGGCCCTGTATTACTGACCAACATCTACTCGAAAACACAAACACATCTCCTACAAAGTAAAAGGCCTCAGAGAGCTCTGCAATTACCATGAACATCGTGAGACAGGCAGGTGGCTGGCCCTGTAAACAGTGCTCATCACCAGCCATGCTTATCAGAATTAATACCAGCTCAAGTTTTGACTGGCTGCTGGCAATACTTTGATGTGGCTTTCTTTGAACACCTAACTCTTCCCTCTCTTCCCCCCACTTCCCCCCCGGTCAGGTTTAAGAAAAAAGACTGCAATGACAGTACAATGGAAATGCCATGAACTGGACTTCAAATGAGAGAGCAAGGCAACGGCAGCTAAAAGCCACCAAAGTACAAGGTCACTGGTACAAGGCAGGGAAAACTGACATCACATCATGTTACACTCTTACAGGATGCCCTGTTTCCCCCTCCTCCTGTGTTGATTCTGTGACATAAGAAATGAGGTTTCAAAATAAAGAGTCCATTTTCGATTTCAGAGACAGCTCGGGATTAAGTATTTCTATTAAATCAACGCATTTACGTAACAGGTGAGGAAAAACCCAACAAAACACTTGAAGTGTATTCAGTATTGAAACCTTTTGCACGTCACATTCAGAGCGGTTTGTAGTTTGCATAGCTCATCACACGCATCTAGCTGCGGAAGATGAAGAACTAAAAGTTCTGGAGAAGCTGACAGGGATGGCAGTAGGACACGGGAGTACCTTAGCATCAGCACGAGTTGTGTGGGGCTCAGTTACAACCACAGTGGGCAACAGCGCACACACACACAAAGCAGCTTGTTGACCTGTCCTTGTATATTTGTGAATTGATTGACCCACAACTCTCTGAAGCCAAGATTCTTTATGCCTGTTGTTTCTGCAAATCAAAGCAGAGTTTTACTATGGGAAAAGGATAGCTTTGGATGAAACAACATAACTTGTCCTACAAGATAGACACGAGGTTGCTTATTCAATGGTTAAAAATGCTTCGAGAAAAATGAAGGAAAGACATATGCATCGTTTCAAAAGCTGTTCAGCATCCAGCTCCTTCAAACACGTAACACCTTCTACCTCAGACAGAAGTCTCCCCTTGACAACTTCTAATGCCCTACTCCTTATGAACTATCTAGTTTGTACAGTAATTACTTTGAGAAATATTGAAAGTAATGACAATTATTACAAAAAGAATCTAAAGTATTTTCACAGCCCTCTTTTTCTTGTTCTTCTCCCATAAAAGACTCTTTGTCAACCTTGGGTAAAATAATTTCTCATTTGGCAACTCTCATTTTTGACAAAATTGAGACAGAACCACATCAAATTTGAATTTTCCGCAAGCACATAACTGGAGTTATACTTGCCTTTGACTGAATTTTCTTTTCCTGTAATAATTTAAAACTCAGGCAGAACTAATAGGATCCCAGTCTGGTTTGTGTAGAAGGGACCTTAAAGCTCATGCATTTCCAGCCCCTGCCATGGGCAGGGACATCTTCCACTGGAGCAGGTTGCTCCAAGCCCCTGGGTCCAACCTGGCCTTGAACACTGCCAGGGATGGGGCAGCCACAGCTTCTCTGGGCACCCTGTGCAGAGCCTCAGCACCCTCACAGACAACAAATGAATGGATCTAGGCCACCATCCACGCAAGCACTTAAAGGTGCCGTGAAGTGCAAGCACCAGGAGGAACTGATGGCCAGATCTCCGACAGGGCTCACAGCAAGTTCAGGAGAACTCAAATGCAGCTCACACCACCCAAACTCCACAAAAGGAACACATAAATTAACCCGCCCTCACCAACATGACCACCTATTTCATCTGCTCCAGATCTCTACTTCTTAATTTCTGGCCATTTAAGTTATGCAAGCTAACTATAAATAAAAACCCAAACCCAAACAAATCAAACACAGAAGCCCAAAGCCACCACACAAGGCAAATCGACAGCCAAAAGCCGAACCCAGTAATTCTGGGCAAAATCCCTGATGCAGATGTAGCTATAGCGACAGAAGAACTTCCATTGTCTGAGTTGATTGTGTAACGACACAGAAACTACACAGAAAACCAGCAGAAAAATGCCTTCAAATGGCATATGCTGCGTCTGCCCCAGTTCTGCTACTGATGAGTCCTTGGAGCGGACCTGCACCCCAGGCAAACACTGTTACAGAGCTGAGATTGTACAGCCCATCTAAGATGTCTCTTTACAAAGCAATTCCAGATGTTATGCCTGTAAATCAACATTTCTGTTAATGAGATGGTGGTTGCAGCCTACTGCCTGAAAATCATAATTCTGAGATTTAGACTGCCCTCAAATGGGTCATTCAAGCCAAAAAGCTCATCATGACAATCTGAAGCGTTCGCCTATTTGGTTGTCATTTACTTAAAAGTCACCTCCAGCTGCTAGGGATTTTTGGCAGAACCTCCATCTGCATGCAAGGCGTCCCAGAAGACAGCATCACGTTCTTCTCCTCAACTCTACCTCTGTCTGCTACTGGATGTGCAGCCCCTTTATTGTTTCCTCATAAACTTCCCTTGCCCTTCAAGCCCCCCCATGGTCTCCTGCACCTTTATAAAGCTCTCCTGTGTTAAATTACCTGAGGCTGAGCAAGAGAGACAGGTTCTTGCTGGCTTCTGGTGTATGGCATACATACATACTGCGCCCTCTGTAGTTACTCTCGGCACTTGCTCATTTATTGTTGTTTTGGCAGGCTTTTCTTTCAGCTTCTTTCTTTTGGACCCTTAATTTTCGTCTTGGCTTGCTAAAAGAGAAACGGGGAACAAGGCACGGAGCTCTCGGCAGGAGCAGGAGCAACCCTCAGAAGAACAGCAAAACTGACAGCTGTGCTTTCCTGCACTGAGCACAGTGGGTACATCCATACCCCAGCAGCCCTGCTGCCATCTGGGGAGCTCCTTGAGCAGACAGGTTATTTATAGGAACGTGTTTGCACAAAGCCAATATTTACCTGTCGGCGCTGTCAAAATCTGCAATCCATCTTTGCTGTTACCCTGCTGGTTTTCATGTCAGCGGGGGGATTTTCCTAAAGGAAATGCTGTAACGTATCCCCCAACCTTTAAACGTTCCCTTCCTGCAAGGGTTGGTCATGGTAATTGTTGCAGCAGGAATGCATCTGGTTTCCATGGGGCCTTGGGGACCCTCCAGAACACTAATGGGATGTCAAACCTGAAGAGCCCATTTCTCTGCCTTGTTCCAGCAGCAGCATGGCATCTCCCTGCCAACACCAAGCTGACATTTACTGTTACCAAAAGCGCAGGCATCCCCACCCCCAAAACAACCAAAACATTTCCTTCTGGAAAGGCGGCTCTGCTGTTTCTGCTGTAACCATGACCACTGTTTTCAAGCAGGGCACAAGTTTTAGCATGGTGTTTCGGTGCATTTGCCTTTGAAACTGAACTTGAATTCTACAGCAGAGTCCCAGGAGTGAAACGCACGGGTGACCTCAAGCCTGGCTCCTGGCAGACTGTCATTTGCATCACCAAACTACAGAAGGAGGAACTAACCTCCGGTTTCTGTCCCAGTTTCTGCAGGTGAGTGGCTGGGTTACACAGCTAGGACAGTGCAAGGCAGTGTCACCAGCTACCCAAGGGCTTTCGCTCCCTAGGAGTGTTCTCACAGAGCTTTCAATGGTCAACTTCCTGAAAATAGGATCCCAGAATCACAGCCTGGTTTGCGTTGAAGGGACCCCAAAGCTCCTCCAGTACCAACCGCTGCCACGGGCAGGGACACCTTCCACTGGAGCAGGTTGCTCCAAGCCCCTGGGTCCAACCTGGCCTTGAACACTGCCAGGGATGGGGCAGCCACAGCTCCTCTGGGCACCCTGTGCCAGCGCCTCAGCACCCTCACAGGGAAGAGCTTCTGCCTAACGTCTAATCTGAGTAGTTCTTCCACAACCAGAGATAAAGTCCTGTTGAAAACAGTGACCAAACACAGCACCCTAAATCTGCATCCCTTCCCTTTTCAGCTCATGCAAGAGTGTTAACAGCTACCGTAAATCACTGAGACGTTCAGTGTTCAAAACTAGCTCTGAAGAGCACCTTGGGCTCAACTCTTAAGTGATCAGCTCCTACTAGGTCAGCACTCTGCCACACCACCAGCTAGCAACATGCCTATCCCACAAAAGCTCACAGAACAGGGCTGGAGAAAGCAGGGATTAAAGCAGGAACAGCGTGTTTTTCAATAGCAGGCTAAAGAACAAGGATTATTCTAACAGGCGAGGAATGTATTCTGTGATCTGTACAGCAAATACCAATGGAAGTAGGACATCACTTAAATACATGCCAGGCTGGGAGCTATGGAAATGATGATGAGAACAGGTGAATAAAGACCCTGAAGGGCAGCAAAAAGTCTTTTAGATTTGCTTTTGTTTGTTTGAATTGCCAGCCTTACGAATTAACCAGCTTCCCAGCCCTGGGCGAGGAAACAGCAAAGCCAGAGACTGGAACAGGGAAATTTCTCACTCTTACTTTCTCCACCGAGACTCACAAAAAGAATCCTCTCCATATAACGTGGTTTCAGATGGTTTTCTGAGTATTGTTTAAAGAGCATGTCAAAGCCACAACAAAGTAATTCCTCCTCCTAGATAAGGTCTATGAACTCCCCCCAGGAGAAGTATTAGAGAGCCTGCAGGAAAATGCTTATTAGACAAAGGGAGCCACAGATGTGACTTTCATCTGGTGTGCAAAGCAGGGACGTCATATACAAGGCAGAGATACACAATGATTAAAAGTGACATTTTAACATCCCTTGAAAACAAAAGGCTCACAGATTTTTTTTTATTGTTTTGGTGTGTGTGGAGAAGTTTCTGGTTTTGTCTCCTGCACTGGGTGCCCACTGTTATTCTTTATGACTGACAACAGGAACGTTGAGTGGATAATCACAGCCTGGGTTGAGTTGGAAGGGACCTCAAGGCTCATCCAGCTCCAACCCCTGCCACAGGCAGGGACACCTTCCACTAGGGCAGGCTGCTCCAAGCCCTGTGTCCAACCTGGCCTTGAACACTGCCGGGGATGGGGCAGCCACAGCTTCTCTGGGCACCCTGGGCCAGCGCCTCAGCACCCTCACAGGGAAGAGCTTCTGCCTCAGAGCTCATCTCAGTCTCCCCTCTGGCAGGTTAAAGCCATTCCCCTGTCCTGTGCCTACATCCCTTGTCCAAAGCCCCTCTCCAGCTTTCCTGGAGCCCCTTTAGGCACTGGAGCTGCTCTAAGGTCTTCCATTAAGAAGCCTTCCCTTCTCCAGGCTGCCCCAGCCCAGCTCAGCCTGTCATTATTAACCAAGTTTCATATCCATTTGGCTATTGTGCTTTGCAGATGTGGTCTAGCTACCACCAAGTTACTGCTCTGTGTCAATCAGATGAACGTTCTATCCTATCAGGAAGCAAACAGCGCCCGTCCCAAGCCTTTGCTGGTGAAGCCATGCCTCATTTGTTAAGCTTTGACAAGAGGTCACAGCAATAAGAACACTTTTTAAAAAGAAGAGAAACCTCATGGAAAAAGCAATGAGAAAATGTAAGCTGAGTTTAAGAACTACACTGGAGTTTGGCACATTATACAGGCCACTTAGCTCTCCATATAGACCTACATGGCCTAGAGGGCACTGGGATATGTGTTCTGAAGCATGTACCAAAACAGATGGAACAGAAGTTTAATGGTCTCCTTTGCTGTAATGTCTAGTACTGAGTTCCAGGAATGGGACCTGGATGACCCAAGTGCTCCTTTTCAGTTCAGTATACATTATTCTGTTCCTTCCTTGTGCCTGATTTAAAACAAAAAGGGGAAAAAAGGCTGATTGCAGCCTTCAGCATACTTACGAGATATGGGTAATGAAAGAAGAGACCATTTTATAAAGCAGTTCACAGTTTGTTTCTTTCCGATTTCAGAATGCAGTTGGTTTCAGCCTCCCAGCTGGCAAAAAGGGGACTCCTCACCCTAAGTACTCTGCTTAATCTGGGGACTTCTCCATCAGACACAGCTGAACCAGCGGCATGATTACAGGCCTTGGTCAAGTGTTGCAATGCAGAACGATTTGTATTAACCAGCATTCTCTAGGATCAGTGCAAAACAAATCCAACAACAGTCAAGTAACTCAACATTTATAGCAGCAAAGGACCAGCACACAGCCTGGCCATCAGAAACATCCCTGGTATGTGTTAAGCACCTCCTGTAAGTTCCCTTTCGGCGTTCACAGGCTGGTTTTGACCATAAGAAAACTCTTCTCAGTACAATGGTGCTCTCCATACCTCTGGAGAGTTCCACATTGTCAGAAGCCATCTATTGTTGTCCAGTGACAAAAACCCCCTGTCTCTGCTGTTACTGAACACTGAACTGAAATGCTTACAATAAGCCAGATGAGCCAAGACTCCTGATTTGTGAAGAAATAAATCAATATACACAGGCTATTTTAAATCCAGCTTAAACCCCAATTCATACAGAGTTCAAGAAAAGGGGCAGGGGAAGGGCAGATTTAGCTGATTCCACCCAGTTTTCATGGCACTGACGTAAAGGAGCCAAATGCTTTCTTGCTCGGCTCTCAAGAGGACAGCTCCCCTCTCTCTCAATGCTATTTTGCTTTTGATGACATGCAGCAAAGCACCAGCCTCTGCTTGACCACTGTGCGGTACCTGCACATTGGAATGATAGAAAGAAGAATGTGGGAATAAAAGATAAGCAATTTAAAAAGGAAAGAGGAAGGTTATTGTGGACAAAATTCTCAGAACAATAGGGCAACACGGGACCACTTTCCAGTCTGTCTCTCACACTGGATAAAGCCAGATTTTGGACCCCAAACCAGCGCTATTTGTGGACAGTAATGTATGTAAATGTTAAGAAAAAAGCATCCGGTTTGAAACCTTTTAAAAATCAACAGCTAGGAACTGGAACTGGCATTTCCAACTATCTACCCGAGACCAAATTCAGGATGACCAGATCGTTTAATGCCTTGCTTTCACCTCCAGCAAACATGACTCTGCCTTTCTGGTCTAATGCAAGCACTACCAATGGCTCTAGAAACACAACCGACAGAATAGAAACACAAGCAACATTCTCTCACATTGTAAAAGGTGCCCACATCAGCTCTATCAGAACATGAGGCTTTTTGCTCACAAACATATCAGGGTCATTAAGTCCCCCCCATCAGCAGAGTTTTCCATTATGTCTCTGCATGGACATGGATAGGCTGAGAGAGGCCAGGCACTGGAATCTCCCTTATTCTACACAGAAGAGTATATAAGGGTGGGGAATGGAGAGAATGATTTTGATTAATCCAACATAAACAAAACTCCCTGAAAATACAGTGAAGAATAGAGGCTCAGGCTTCTGTAGGTGAAACCCAAGGGCTACATTGGTACCCAGGGGCAACCTCATTATCCTCAGCTGAGCTGCACAAGGGATTAATATAACCCCCAGAAAAAGGTCAAGGGAAACAGGACAATCCATTACTAAGACCTATAAGGATGCTCACAGGGTTTAGTTCAAACTTCCTCCTTCCAGTTGCTGTTTTTAGTGCAAGCAGGTACATACAGCAGTATTACCATTTCTATTCTGCTTCCTCTGCTGTTGTCAGAGCCCTTTCTTCTATTGTCTCAAATGACTTTTAATTTAAATAATTTATATTCTCAAACCCCATAAGATCCAGTTAAGTACTCTGAGGCTTGGTCATCTGTCTCCTTGAACAGTTTTCTTCTAAGACGTATCTGTAAGCTGAAGAACAGTTTCATCTTTTCTTTAATGAAACAGCTTTCTGTGTTATAGCCAATTGTTTCAGTTGTGGGTTGCAAGCAGTGTTCCTATTCCAGAAAGGGAACACTGTCAGGTTCTAAATGTGGCTGTGTACCTTAGGTGTAAAACTGTGCAGCAGCCCATTATTGTTTCAGCTGCCACTATTAAGCTAGAAAAATAAAAATGGAGGTGGAGAGGCAAAGCATTAACAGCAGAAACATCCCAGGACTCGGCGGTTTTTATACTCAGGGACACATTTTTGGGTAGCTTCTTCTATTTCCAGTCTTGCCTTCCGTGAAGATGATGGTTATTTGGCCAACATGGGGAAGATGTTACACTGTCTTTAATTTGTTTTGATGGATTAAAGCATCCCAATGTAACTGGAAGCATGGGAACATGTAAATGATACAGAAATTACTCAAATACCTTTTCCTATCCCAGCACATGTAGAAACAATACCCCTGTAACAGACACCTAATTGAAGGTGACCTACCTGCTGTCTCCAAAACAAAATACGGCCTGTTCCCTCTACTTCTCTCCTCCTTCTCTTGAGGGTTCCCTCATTCCTCCCTCCCCAAGAAGTTAACCTGCAATCTGCAGCTTTGGTTCCCCTTTCCAGAGCTATACAGACAAGTCCCTTCACTAATTTTCCTGGGTTTAAGGAAGTATCCTGAAGATCTCCAGAAGAGACGACCTCTTGCCACTCTACATGATGGAAGAGAGCAGCAGTTATTAATTTTGCCAATATAGAATTTATTACACCTCTCTAAGGGTAAACGGGAGCAAATCGGAGTGCCCAGTGATGTCAATGAAAAGCTACTGTATGACATCTATTAATACTCACAGCCTAATTCCTAATACTTGCACTAGTTGAAACAGGACCACTAGTTTTGGTTAATTAGAAGGGACGTTGAAGATGATCTAGAATACAGATGTCCAGAAATGCTTTATAGCATTATCTTGGTACTTCTGCTTCTAAATGCCTTTATCTTAGGAATGAATTTCTAAAATAAAACTGACAGGACTGTAAACCCATATGAGTTAGTATTTAAAAAGAGATCCGCCTAATTCTGAAGGTTCATTAACAGCATTTGGGGGAGGAAGGGCTTGTTCAGCAATATGGCCAAGAACTGGCTCCCTTTCTTGTTCTTCCTAATAGCAATCTTGAACACGTAGGGAAGGACATCTGCTTGATATTCCAATGAACTCTTTGATGGTTACCATGAGGTATTCCCTCTTATTCCCTGTGGCATGGCACGCCTTACTGAAGCAAAGCACTTGGGGAAACAGTGAACTGCAAAGTGAACAGCCTGCACAGGAAAGCCCTTCTTCATAAGGCTAACTTAAGTTTTGCCAAGGGTGGGATTCCTCAGCAGGGATGATTTTCGTCATGCAGTAAAGCCATCCTCAAAAGACCCAAAGGAAAGCATGACATCTAAGCATTACATTGAAACCAACCATCAGACAGGCCAAACTCACTTAAAATCAAATCCGACAACACTTAACTGGCTGCTAGGCTAAGCCACTTACTATTTAAAGGCCAGAAAGCCCAGTGTGGCTCTTGGTGAGACCAACACAACTGACAGCAGTGCATTTGGATTATCATGTTTAGCAACTGGTTGTTAAAGATCCTGAATTACCACAGGATTAAGAGCAGAGCAGACAGAATCTCAAGTGATCAACTGCTGCTGTCAAACACACACAGTTCAACCATCCTTTCTATCCAACCTGAAAATACTCGTAGAATAGTAGGAATATGCTCTTTTTCTTCCTTTTCAAACTCATACCTTTTTATGGGTACAATATTTTCAAACACAACTCCTCCTCAAGACTGATACCAGCAGGAAAATAACTTGAACGGTAGGTAACATCTTCAGGCTGTTGTACAGCCTTGCTTCTCTTCTACATTTGTCAGTATGGTACATGTATTAATTTAGCTATGGTTTTTTGAAGCCTTTTAAGTCTGCCTAGAATCACAGGGAAAGTAAAAATAACCTGGCAATACAGAGATCTGCGTGTGCTGCAGAAATTTACATTTCCAGGGATAAACCTGTGAACCGTACTAGCGAGAAGTCTTCCAGGACTACAGGGCAAACCAAGAGGTGAAGCATTCCTTGATTATTTATAACAGAACAAACCATTTTTCTTCTTACATCAGCAATGCCAAGCATTCTGGTTATCACCTCCTATTACAGCAATCTGGATTTTCCAGTAATTCCTAATTGGATGCAGTGTGTAGCAGCGTCACATTAAAATAAGACTCCTGTCTCCAAGACCAAGGGTCTCAGCTTTCTTAAGAAACTTCACTCACTTCTTTGAAGTAGCTCAAATCATGCTCACATAGCACTTGCATATTGAAGCAATCCCACTGAAATCCACACGACAGCTCCTGTGACTAGTTCTGCTTAGCACAAAGGAGAACTACAGAATCTGTTACGAAGCAATCCATTCTTAGATATAAATTAAATGCACTTTGGGTGATTATCTCCTCTCTCACACACAGAGAAAAACTGGAGGTACAGAAACTACACTTTAAAAACTGTAAGAAAGACATTATGGCAGGGGGGTTGGAACTGGATGATCTTAAGGTCCTTTCCAACCCTAACTATTCTATGATTTTCGGTTCTAATATATACGAGCAATCAGATCTAGTTGAAGACGCCTCTGCTCACTGAAGGGAGGGCTGCACCAGATAACCTCTGAAGGTCCCTTCCAACACAAACTGTTCTATGATTCTATGGTAATGCAGGAGTCTCCTTTCTGGCTGTTATACCAAGACTGGTGCTATTCTACTGCAGGGTTAAAATAAATGGTTAAACGTTACAGCCATAATTAAAGAGCTAAACATTCACAGCAGGGCTTGATTATCTTGATTATCAACCTGGCATGATCTAAGCCGCACACATCTACTTCTGCTGAGTCAATGTGGCTTTAAAACCAGTGGATTCTTCTCTTTTAAAAAAAGATTCCCTACATCTTCCAGGCTGTTAGGGTTAGCATGGACTATTTATAGGCACCAGTGAGAAGGAGGAAGTCTTACTCTTCTCTCCTACTGCTCGCTGCTGGTAAGAGGAGCTTGCAGGATTTCAGCAAAATCTTTGCCTTGTTTTGACAAAACTGCACTTATCAACAGGAGACAATTGCACAGCAGTGAGATAAATCAGTGCTATTAGAATGACTTGGAATGAGGAAGCAATTTGATTGACTGTATTGCTGGACTGTAGCAGCCAACTTGGCTACAAGTACTTTCTCTTCCTTTCTCCCTGCATCCTGAGAGCAAAGCAAGTGACAAGCTGTTATCCCTGGTGGAACAAACATCCTTTTTTATATATTGATAATGACAGTTGCTGCTTGATTTGCAACTGCCTCACATAGAGCTCTGACATCTGTAACTGTCTTTAGGAGGAGGTGCCTTTTGACTGATTTCAATTGACCACTCCAGGAGGAAGACAACCCCTTGATTCTAGGAACCACCAGCCTAAAACCCATGGCAGTTTTAGCACTTGTTTCAACACAGTCAAGGTTTCTCCTTCTGCACTGGTGCTCCTTTTAAGCAGCTCTTGAGTTTACACCACCCACGCAACCTACTGCATTCACCTTTCATGGGTGCTCTGTGGCACTGGCCACCCATAGATGCTCCAAATGAGTTGTGGCATTCAGAGATGCGCCGTACCCTCGTTAGGTTACATAGCCTGCCAGTACTAATGATGTAGAGGCAATGATGAAGACACAAGATCAAGGGCATGATTTGAAAGATCTGGATTCAGGTCCAGGTACCTGTTTGTGCAGGAGACCATGATGAAATGGGCACATTTCTTTACAATCACAAGCTCTACACACTGATCATCTTTCGGCAGCCCACCACTGCAAACTGCAATAACTTCTGGGATTTTGGTGCAAAAAACCCTTTAAATTACAGCTCAGGCAAACTCATGGAACAAGCTGCAACTGAGCTCTGGTGTTTAAGCTCAAAATCATATAATTAGCTGTGGGCCTTTCCTATACTTTCCACATTAGAAATCTGTCATGCCACTCTCTTGACAAAAAAACAGGTTTCATTCAGTACCAGTAACAGTTAACAGAATTAGAAAGGTGTCTGCTTCCTTCTTGGTTGAAACCTGGCAGCAAAGTGCTTTATAACCCCCAAAATCTCACACATATCAAGCAATTGTTTGTCTTACCAAATCAATGGCAAATGTTAATGCTCAGATCTGTATATGCCTGAAACACTTGATGTTTACTCCACCAAAGAAATTCATGGTTGGACATTTCTAGCTTATACCTTAAATATACAATACAAATTCAAACCCCTGAAATTTGCTGGGCTAGAATCTTTAGCAGTGAAAACTGCTATTGGGATTGGTGCAAAGTACAGCCTGGAGCAGATGTCCCATGACTTTCAAATGATAGAAATCCTGCATGCAAAGGTGAGCTGATACATAATGTCGTGCATGAACAAGCAGAACAGATTCCGAGATTCACTTGTACCCCTTCTGTACCATTAGAAATGAATAATTCTGCTTGCAATTGAAAACGGGACTTAAGACATTCTAAGCATAACTCCAAAACATAATCTTGCCATTTGAGATAGGGTGATAATTTAAACAGGGGATTTTAAAAGGTAAGTTGGAAAGTGAGAACAAAGGAATTTATTTGTGAAATAATGGTGACTGGACTTTTCACTCTTCTATTAAATATTTAACTGTGTTATAATGGCATTTAAAAGCAGAAAAAATCAAGACCAACTATTAACATATACATACAACGCAATTTCTCATTGCAGTCGCAAAGTATCAGACATATTTCCAACTCAAGCCTTTGCCTGTTACCCTATGCAACAAAACAGCCAGTCATGTACAAGTGAGAGATTTCATGGACATCATGTACCTCTATGCAGCTATAGCTGCTGCAAAGCAGGACCCCAAGAACTTGAACAGACCATAAAGAATCTCTCCTCAGGGAGGATCCCTTTCCTGAAAGCTGAGCAGAGCTTCTGACAGCCAAATGGCTTCACTCCACCCTACCAAAAGTGAGTATGGGGAGCAGGGAGAGAACGCCTCTTGTGAAGGCACAGAGAGTCAGGAGACAAGACTGGTTATTCTGTGGTCCTTCCCTTCCCTGTGGCTACTGCCACAGGTACATTTTAATCCCTTGTGACAAATACAGGGACTGTGAATTAGTCTTCTTATACAGGAAGTCTCTTCCATTCACAACATTGCTCAGCATCACGCTGAATTACCAGATGCAGAGGTGATAACCTTGTGGTGGTGACAAAAGCAACAAAATGCACACCGTGACTCCACTACGCGTTATACCCATCATGTGTCCAAATGGAAGACGGACAGGTTCTGCAAAGCCACTCTGCTGCTTTCACACAGGACAGCAGGAAACACAAGATGGTGAGAAGAGCTGCATTCCTCACTCTGCAGATGCCTATCAGACAGTCATGGCAGTCCTTCGGGAAGTATTCGGTGGAGCTGGGGTAATCTATGGCTGTCTACACTTTGCTAGAGAAGGGTGGGAACTAGGGAAGACACCACACACCTTGATGAGGGGCTCCAAAGGCAGCACAGAATAACACCATCCGTTGCAGCCGCATCTCGCTCAGGCACCAGGCAGAAAAGCCAGTCTGAAGTTAGAACCTTATTAACTTCCACAGCAAAGCACTGGCAGAGCTGTATTTGTAGGGAACCAGCAGATCTATTTTTGCTTGTTTTCAAGCCTGTTTAATTACCTTGGTGAGGCTCACAAAGGAACGTTCTGCTGCTTCCAAACAGAAGAGCTGCAGCTAATCCTGAAAGCCTTCCCTCCGCTCCCAGATCCGTGGGTGCGTGTCTTTATAAATGTGAACTCATTTAAACCTTTTCACCATTTCCCCCACTGTTTTTTTTTAGATCCATTTCACTCTCACCGGTGTCAGGACACAGCACACACCGGTGACAGCTTTGATCTTGCTGGAGATAACCATATGTGAGTAGATTCGTTTTCTTTAAATGAAGACTGGGAGCAAACCCAGAGGTCAAGCCAGGAAGTTAACAGATATTTGAAAACCTCATCTAATAGAAAATCCCTTTCTGTGGTTTTTAATATGCCTTCGGATGTGAATTTGAAGTGCCTCATTGCGAAAGCTGCTCTCTGTACCACCATGTTCCAAGTCTTAAGGAAACTGAAGTTCAAAGACAAGGGAAGACTAAGAGAGTTGGGTTTGCAGCTATGGAACAAGCTCTTTCTTTGCCACATCAAAAGCACTGATAAAAGCAGTCCACCAATTCAGGATAAGAGTATATTATTTGATGTATTAATTTGACAGTGTGCTAGCATTAATACAAAGATCTCCTTTTTCACCCCATTACAAGACTGATTTTACACATTACGGAGGAGTTACAAATGCCCAAACCACAGCTAATCAAAGTTCCAGTTTCTGTGAAGGTCATGTGTGTCCTCTGAGGTTTGACTTTCACATGGTTTTTTTGAAACCACCGAATTCTTAACCTGTGAAACTGGCCAGAATTTGTATGAAGTCCATAAAAAGGAGATCTATGCCCTGCACACTTCTCAAAATGCCGCTGACTTACTGCAATACTTATGGGTTCTGCAAGTTATCGATGCCAAGAATGCATAACTGACTTCTTATTTTCATTTTCAGAGTGAATGCCATGACTCTTGTACTGGAACTTTATTTGGGTGAGGCATGCATGCAGATGATGCTACCCTAGGAAGAGTACGAATGGAGGACAAAACTCTGTCCAGTTACTTGGCCTCTGATCCTCAATAAAGAACTTAAAATTGAGCCTCCTTGATACAAAACCAATCTTTATTCCCATCATGCTTCTCCTCACAGGGGCGTATCTGTAAGAGGGGCTGTGGAATCATAGAATGGTTTGGGTTGGAAGGGGCCTTAGAGCTCATCCAGTTCCAACTGCAGCCAAGGGCAGGGACACCTTCCACTAGAGCAGGTTGCTCCAAGCCCCTGTGCCTGACCTGGCCTTGAACACTGACAGTGATGGGGCTGCCACAGCTTCTCTGGGCACGCTGTGCCAGTTCCTGTACTTCCTAAGGATGAGGACTGTGGGGTATTTGTGCTGCTGCTTCTTAACTGGGGGGCAAAACAGTATGTCAGAGCAGAAGGAATCTGCAGTATTCTAGTTCTCTGGAATACCCAAGTCAACACACAGAGAGACATTTACGATTTCTTGGTTTTACATTTTTGCAGTTAAGAACGGTGAAAAGTGGCGATTTGTACTTGTAGATCTTTTTCAAGAGACCAAATAAATGAGCACCATAAAAGCAGTACATTCAGATGGGGGCAGACATGCTTCTATGGGCCTGCGCTGGGCTAAACTCTAATCCCAAATGACAACATGAGTGAGGTAGCGACGCACGATTCCTCTTTATAAGACCACTCCTGAACTCCTGCCAAAACCCCGCTCTGCATGCCACTTAGTGCATCAAGACAATGGAAGAATAATGACAGGTCTGTGAAATCTGCTGGAATTGACAGTCCTCATTGTTCTCAAAACTTGGTGACGCACAGGAATTTTTGGATCAGCGCTGCACACTGCCGAACAAAACGGGTGTCAAGCAAATCAATGGGCTTTTCACGAGTCACTCCTCTTTGTTTTACTGCTGCTCCATTTCTGTTCTGTGCCTGGTGTTGCTTTGTTGTGTGCACTTGCCATGTGTGATGTGAGGGTGCATGTACTGAACGGGGAATGAGAGCTTCCTGTGACTTGGCACGATGCTCTACGTAAGCCAAGTCCTAGCATGGAGTAACTTTGCCTGAAAATGCTTTTTTCCAGACACAGAAATCAGGCACTGGTCTCATTTGAGCAGTTAGACTGATCTGGAGTTATGACCGTCTGCAATTCATTCGGATGTAAACACACTGAGCCAACTAAAGAAGAGTTATTTGGTTTGTAGCTTGTGTAAAAGTTGTAGCTCACTTGAATTGTAGATCACTTGAATAAAGGGGTGAAAACACAAATACAACTGAGGCAAAACAGAAGACTGGTGCCTCTAGAACGTGTTTATCCAGTACATGATTGACCACAGTGCTTTTACTGAGGCTGAAGGAGGGTTAAGGTCCAGGGAAAGAATGAAATATTCAGATTCACTACCTGCGAAACCATACAAAGCCTCCCTTCTGGATTTATGCTTCTGGATTTATGCTGATTTTCTGCTCTATGCTTCCAGCATTGACTAAAATATCACACACTGGTTTGTGTTGAAAAGGACCTTAAAGCTCATCCAGTTCCAATCCCCTGCCACAGGCAAGGACAACTTCCATTAGGTTGCTCCAAGCCCCATCCAAGCTGGCAATGAATGAGTTCTGTGAGCAAATGAAGGATAACCCATTATGGTTAAAGTCCCTGGAAACAAGTCAAAACCTGTGCAATGCCCATCCCACCCAGGTTTTTAATGTGACTGTTGCTGAGGGAAACAGAGAGGAAAAATAACCTGCTGCCTTTGTAAAAACCCTGCTCTTCCAAGAAAAATGTACGCATAAAACCAAAGATGCGATCAAGGTCTGGTGGCTTCTCATGTAAGTCAATGGAGATATACCAATTTGGTCTGGCACCAAGCATTTTAGAAGACATGTGAGTCCACTGAACCAAGTGTTTTCCAATGCAACCAATTAAAGCTACTCCAAGACAGCATTTTTCAGCTTCTGCATCCTCCCAACTGCTGCCAGCATGCCACAGCTCTCACTGAAGCCTACTCACTCCTCTGTTGCTGGAACTCTTATAGCCTGGGAATCTGTAATGCCTCTCCCACATAGATCATCCCCAAGCAGTAATGACAAGCAACTGTCCTCTGCACCATCAGGTCAAAAATCTAACGCAAGCATGGCTTTGACTCCAACATGAGTTTTCCTACCTCAGGCACCACTGTGGGTTGAAGCCCTCAGACAGACTGATCCGATGCACTACCCAAAGCTCAGCATTTAGAGGCTGCCTCTCTCCCTCCCCGTCCCCCTCCCTTTATCTGCTAATGCACAGGGACAGACAAGCAAACAAATCCCTTCAAACAAGGTTATGGGAGATACAGGAAGTCTATCAGTCACACAGTATTCGTCCAGTGCTAGTGACTAAACTTGAGAGGTTTATGTTGTTCGAACCCGACCCCTGGAGGGCTAACAAGACCTGGAATATCATCTTAAGAGTTGTGGTGACCTTAGAAGGCAATGTTCTCCTAGGCTTTCACATTATCTATCAGAAAATCAAGCAGAAGGCAGTAGGTGTAGAATTAAAACCCCCCCGAAGGTGCAACAAAGCATAATTCTGATGCATCCCAAAGGTGTTCAAAATTACCAGCCTTTAGTCAGGAACTAACCATGCCCAGTTGTACCGGAGTCCAAGCTCTCCCTCAGCTTTTATAAAGTATCTCAGCCTAGATCAAAGCATCCACCTCCAAGATGGGCAGTGGGCACACCTCTTTGCCTAGACTGCTGTACGTGATGGGGTTTTCAGCTCCCTCGGTTCTAAGAAAATATAAATGAATGGTACGAGCCCCCAGGGAAGGTGACATAGCAACTAAATATCTGCTTCATTTCAGAAATGTCATTCTTGGCACTTGCATCCCTGCTAAACGCAACCAAGCATTGCACTAAGAACGAACAGATATCTCTGTTTTTTGCATGGCTTAGGGAAAGAACATTGGTTTTAAGCTCAGTACCATAGGATGCCTGGGGCCATCATTTCAATAAGGGGTGGCCCCAACACCCCTGGGGAAGATAGGGAAAAGCAGCCTACATCTACGTCTTCAGAAAAGGCAATAATTCAAGCTTAACGTGGGGTCCTCCAGCATTTGTGATTCATTGGGTTAAACACTCAGAAGTACACAGAGAGGAGCTTAATATAGCCTTTACCACCAGACACTCTCAGTGTACAGATGCACTGAATTCTGTGTTCTGTATTGCCTGATTTATTTTGATCAAACACTTCTTGAAAACACTGACAATTCCTTTTGGCATCAACTCTGAGGCGATGCTGATTCCTTCAGCTGAAGGAACAAGCTCCACAAACAAACACTGCTGTAACTTGCAAGGCAATATCTCCAAAGCAAAGCTGACCAGTTAAACCTTACTGGAATAAAATAGTGACCCCCAGGCAGCAATGTAACTTCCCAGCAGCTCCCGACACTGCGAGAAAAGCAGCTGTGCGTCTAGTGCTGAAATGACCACAAAGACACCAAAACCGGACCCCTGAAAAGCAGCCAGCTTCACCTGATGTTTGCACCTAGTTCGGTTGCTATAAAATTCCCGATACACATGGCTAGCTCAGGCACAGAGTGAAAATACAGAGTGTTTGTTCCTATTTCTGCCCTATCTCCTGTGTATTTTCACAAACTAGATGACTACAGCCTCTGAGAGGGTTAAAGCAGAAGTCATCTAGCAAAGCTCCCAGTCTAACGGCAAATACCTGATCAAACATGAACAATGCTGAGCTGAATTCATGGCTGGTGTAATTCAAGTAATCCCAGAGGGCTACAGGGGGACAGATTTGCACACACACGCACCCTCCCCCTTCTAAATATACCATTTCTGCTTTACAGAATCAAAAGCAGAGTCCCAACAGGCAAAGGAATCAACTTCTAACTCATGCCCCGCAATGGTGAAAAAGGAAACTCCACACTTTACATGTACGCACCTGTTTCATCAACAAACAGGAAAGCTTTTGAATTTAGTGTGGCTTTTAAAACCCTTCTCCAAAGAATAAATGAATGCAAAAATTCCCAACAAACAGACACAGAAGGCAGGAAAAGCAATGCTTCCCTGCGCTGAACACAGTGAGGAATGACGAGCAACTCACGTTTTTCTCGGCTTGGGGTTTAAACTAGTGTTTGACAAACCACGGTAACAACGTGTCCGTTACTATTACACTGATACCGGGACTACATTTGGGCACCTCGGACTTGCAATATTCCTGCTCCATGTGGTTTGCTTTCCTGTTCAAACACAGAGGTGTTCTGAAATGCCTCAGGAGAATACAGCATTCTTCACAGACTAATCTTAATTAAGCTAAACAACCACCCAAGGCAAAGCACACAGCTAACTAGTTTGTCCAACGCCTGAAACCATTAGGGAGAACACATCTTGCTCCACGCGAAGCAAACCCGAGAAATCCTTCATGCTATTTGCATTTGTTACTGATTTTTGCTTTTGCCATTACCTCGACACCAGCCACTGATCTGTTCCCTGGGCTGAAATAGCAGGATAAAGTACACGGATTTACTTACAGAGATCCCCTAGCTCCATCGTTCCCGACGACAAATTCGCCTCCCACACGACAGTGAGCAGATGACTTAATGCTGCTTTCTGCGGGAGGCACAGCGCGCGCAAGCGGCAGATGGTCCCCGGTGATGCTCTCTAAGGAGATCCGTCCTCGGCATAGCCATGGGAGAGGAGGAGACCCCCTCCTTCGCACACCTTCGCCTGCTCTCCCGTCCCCACGCCGCTGGGGTGAGCATCCAGCTTTGCTTATGTTGCGGGTACCGAGGGCCACTCAGGCTCCCATTGGCACGGCTGGGTGGAGGCAACCAATCGCATCGCGATCCAGGGAAACTCCTGCCCATTTATTTAGCATCTTGGGAAACCATATTCCTGAGGAAGAGCAAGCGTTGCTCCCTGAGCATCCTACCATCAGAAATGGGGGGGGGGGGAATAAATAAATCAGAGCTCCCCATCACTGGGTCTCCCCTCTCTGCCAGTGGGGACCCGGGGCCACGGAAGAGTGCGCCGGAGCTTCACAATGACTCGGTCCATCTCCATGGAAACAGCCTGGATGCAGCGGGCTGGATTTGTGTAGCACATCTGCTGCCAGGCTCGTAATCAACTGCAATCTCTTCTCTTCCCCCCCCTCCTTCCCCTGCTCTCACTGCCTATTTGATTGTGAGTTTGCTTTCTCTCTTCGTAGACACTGGGAAAGTACACGCAGACAGAGCTGTGCACACATTGACTTTCTCCCTGTGCAAACACACCATGACACACAAATGTAGATGCACATATGAACACAAGAAGCACCCATCCGTATGCATGCACACACTGAGGAGATACACTCCCTGTGTACCCAAACAATACACCTTAGCCATATTTTGAGTTTGAGTAATCACAGAATGGCTTGTGTTGGAAGGGACCTCAGGGCTCATCCAGCTCCAACCCCTGCCACGAGCAGGGACACCTTCCACTGGAGCAGGGTGCTCCAAGCTCCTGCGTCCAACCTGGCCTTGAGCACTGCCAGCGATGGGGCAGCCACAGCTTCTCTGGGCACCCTGTGCCAGCGCCTCAGCACCCTCACAGGGAAGAACTTCTGCCTAAGAGCTCATCTCAGTCTCCCCTCTGGCAGTTAAAGCCATTCCCCTGTCCTGTCCCTACATCCCTTGTCCAAAGCCCCTCTCCAGCTTTCCTGCAGCCCCTTCAGGCACTGGAGCTGCTCTGAGGTCTCCCCTTCAGGAGCCTTCTCTTCTCCAGGCTGCCCCAGCCCAGCTCTCTCAGCCTGGCTCCAGAGCAGAGCTGCTGCAGCCCTCGCAGCATCTCCATGGCCTCCTCCGGCCTCGCTCCAACAGCTCCAGGTCCCTCTTGTGCTGCTGCCCCAGAGCTGGATCAGGACTGCAGGGGGGGGTCTCCTCAGAGCAGAGAAGAGAATCCCCTCCCTGACCTGCAGCTCATGGTGCTGGGGATGCAGCCCAGCACACGGGTGGTTTCTGGGCTGCAGGTGCACCCTGTAATGTAACAGCCCAGCAGAAGACAAAGCTGCTCTATGGGCTGTCAAAACACTACATCTTGCTTCCCAGCTCCATAAATTGCGTCTGCCCAAACCGGGTTCAAAATCTGACATGACTATTATGAAACTTCCTCAGCGATGTGTTGTGCTAGGAGGCTTCCAAAATTAGATCTGGCACATGCACGGTGACCTGAGTCTTCAGGCAACTAATTCGACACTGGATGTTCCCTATTCTGCCCGGGGCCTGAGGAAACACGCTAGCAGGAAAACTTCACGCACGAAAGGGTTGTTACTTAGAGTTATAAATCTCTGTCCTGCCTTCTGATGGTACAAGAAATGAATGATGAGTAGGTCAGGAGAGGAAAGGAAGCAATATCTGAGGGAGAGGAAAGACTCACAGGCCAACAATGAAGTCAGCAAATGGACGTGGCCGTTGGGGGCAATTTCTGGCTGCTCCTCAGACTTTTGCTGGGAGACCTGAAAAAATCTTTCATTCTCTCCATGCTTCTGTAACTGAAACTGCAAAATGGGGAGAAAACCTAAATGCATCCATTTATATTGCAAAGATAAGCCCAGAGAGACTATGAGACACTGACATACTATTATAATGGACAAAAAGAGGATAGATTCCTTTTTCATAAACATTTTCTTTCTTTAACTAAAAGAGGAGTAAAAATTAAAGGCCCTTTTGAAACAAACCCTCAAACCCCAACATCCCTCTATTGCTCTAATAATACACATCCACTGCAGGAGCCGTGCAAAATAGCATTGTGACACAGAATTGGAGATAGATTCCCAGATCACCCTGTATAATAACAGCCATTTCTTGTTTAATGTTTTCTACCTGGGTCTAATCCAGAGCCCAGGAAGGCCTTTGCAGCCTGTTGGTCTAGTGCTCGCGAGCAAAGCCAAGAGAGATACACCAGCAGATCTGGCTTTTCAGGGCATCTGCCACTCGATTATTTCTGACAGAGAAATTAGCTTTTAAGGGCTCAGGACGCTGTGAGGATTCACCTGTACTGCTGGTTTTTCATTCTCTTTTAGAGCAGCACCCCCTCCTACTTGCTGCAGCACCACTGCTATGACGATTACCCTGAGCTTGCAGGCTTTTGTGGTCACTCCTTCAGTTCTGAAACATTAAACTGTAGAGAGATGAACGATGTGCATCTTATGGGAAGCCTCAGCTGGTTGACAGGACTGTCCCGGAAAAAGGCAATCTGTCCAGTTCCATCCCTCTCCCACCTCTTTTGACACCTACAATCACACAGGGAGAGGGTGGCTTGAAGGTCTAGTCCATACACACTTATGTGTGAAGCATAAAGCAGTTCAGCAGTTCCATTTGCTAGCTGTTATTGCCCTGTTGTTTAGACTGGAATTGCTGTTAATACACAGAGCTTAAAATAGTCATGCAAACCATAAATAAATGTATAAAATGCTACTGGACAATGAAATCCAACTGCCACATTCCCACTGTGTCTTTATACTGCTCAGGTTTTTTTAAGCCAATATTAAATTGGAGAGCTTCCTAATCAAATAAATTGTTCCTTTCTGTTGCATGATACACAGAGTTCAAAACTGCCCATTAGGCAGTGCCTTGTTAAACAAAGCTCTGCTGCAAGCAAGCATAATGATTATCAGTGCAACTTCGAAGTGGCTGAAGAAACACAATCTCAGTCCAGTTTATAAACCTCTTCATCTCTATTTCACCCACTGACGGCAAAAGACTGTGTCCCAGACTAGGGCAACCAGTCATGAACTCAGAAGACCCATTTTTAAGCTGTTTTCCTGCTGTAAGAAAGGAACAGAAGTGACAGATCTGTTTCCGATGTCAGCAAGCTGTTAGGTTTAACTTTAAGAAACCCCACTCTTTGTCACCTTCTTTTCTTCGTCATCTCCCCTGCAAATGGCATTCCTGTTCCTCCCAAGGCTGCGGTGTGAGAATAAACAGGCTAAAAGTTTCACTGCACTCCAAAGCAGGCCAGGACACAATTACCCAAGGAAGCTTTTAAGGGAGATCAAATATTCAAGGCTAGAAAAACCCAGGCAATTTCAAAGCAGCTTCATAAATGAGATTTGTGAACAACCTAAGACAGTGGGATGAAATGATGCTGTTTAACCAAGAGGATCAAAGGCTCCCAGGAAGGCTCCACACCAAAGCTGCCTCTTGCCAATCTGACAGCAGCTCTTGGCAGTATGCTGCCATGGGCTAACCTGTTTGTGTGGGAGAGCTGAGGAACAATCAGTGATATAATGCTTACTCATCCCTCTAGATCGTGGGGTTTACTGTTTTTAGCCCAGATGCCTATATGAGGAAGATGGTTAACCTACTAACGCTTCTCAAGTCACAGACTCACTGGTTGGTTCCCAGTGGCTCCTCTTCCAGTGCCATAAATTACCTGCCAATTCCCAGTAAACTTCCCAGCCCTTTCAAAAATCCATTTGTAGCAGCAACTGATTTGCTGCGGGAATTTGCCCCTATTCAGCTATCCCAGGAATACCAACAGATTTCCCTTCCACATCTGGATTTCTGAAGTGGCAATTAGGCTGTAGATAACACACACAAGTATTCCAGAGACTTCCAAGGCCACATTACACATTTAGTTTGGCTTTCCCCAAATCCTAGTATCAGAAACCCTTACTCCTCCTTTCGCAGAAGCCCTCTACACTTTATTTCAACAAGCAGCTTTGGGGCTTTTGTTTGTTTTTCCCTAATGTTACTGCACCTGAAAGTAGTTTTTGCGCATAAGCACAAATTAATGAAAATGCTGGGCCACAGCAAAAAGAGATATCCATCCTTCCTGCCACTTAAGACAGCCTTACTACAAACCACAAAGCTTATCCGACTAGGAACACTGGGTGATATATAAGCTGTTCAAAACAGTGTCAGGAACACAGCTTTGCAAATCAGCTTAGACACGACCTTCAGAGAAGATCTGCCACCACAGCACCCAGGAAGGTCTGTATGAATTACAAAGCCACAGACCCTTTCATTCTGCAAAGCATGGACGGATTGTATTTCCACCATCCAAGCACCAACGAGCACTTTCAATACTCACTACCTTCTGAACTGCAAGCACAGGGAGCATTCAAGTCTCTTCTGGACCACCAGCCAAGTTGCTCCCCTTCTGAGAATGCACACGTATGTTAAAGCCTTTGAAATGCAGGGAGACCTCCCCTGCAGTCCTGATCCAGCTCTGGGGCAACACCACAAGAGGGATGTGGAGCTGCTCTAGCGGAAGGTGTCCCTGCCCATTGCAGGGGTTGGAACTGGATGAGCTTCAAGGCCACTTCCAACACAAACCATTCCGTGATTCTGATTCTATGAAAATTAGAGCTTTATAGAGTTTCACACAACAGTCTTGGACACAGACAACAGCAGTCTGGATGATGACTGCCTATGGGTGTTGAATTTGCAATACTTCATCTTCTCTGACAACTGAAGTTCCTCAGCTAAGCCAAAGACAGCCTACAAACAATCCTGAAATTGGCTACAGGAACTGACATGAATATTTCTCAGCTTTCCTATTGCTAAACGATTACACGTAGTCTGGGTGGTGAAAGGAGACTTCCTAGTCTAGACAGCACGGCTGTAGGCTCCATTTCCACCTCCAATGTTAACTCCAAGAAGTTCTAAAATGCCTCATGTTTAATGCAGAACTAAAATATCCCAATCTTCAAAAAAAAAACAAAACCAAAAAACAAACAAGAAGAAGAAAGCCACCACAACCACACACGAGAAATCTGCTGTAAATAAAAGGAAGGAAGAGAAACTGGGCTGCTTACAAGAGGACTAATCTGTCACAGTGAATAGATCTGATGCTGGATAGATTCTGATACACACGCACACAAAAAGAACATTATTTCTAACCTTGACCCTGAGAGCAGCAGAGACCTATCTGACAAACAACCTCAAGTGATGCTTAGGTATGGAGGCAGCGTCATACACAATCATGGTCTGTCTTTGTACAGCTACCATATAAACAACTTAGGATACGCGGGCTCCCGCAGCTGCCTGCAACCTTTAAGTCCTGCCATTTCAAACATACACAGCAGCCATATAGCATGAGAGGACACTGAAGAACTTCAAATCAATGACCACAATTCCTGACAGTGGACAGAAAAAGGTTCCGCAGCACGCATCACCGACATCCAGAATCCCTGCACAGCACTCTGAGGTGTACAACTGCAAGGGCCACAGACATCACCTGGTGTGTCTTATAAGTACATTCAGCCTATGAGTGCCACATGCCAAACCTGTCACATACCCATCATCCACAGCTGGGTTCAGGATTTCCCTGCTCCCTCCTTTGCCCACTTTGTTCAAATGCTTCTCATAGTCTTCTATCAAAACCCCTTTGCAACATGCTGAGAGGATTTTCAGTCACATCATCTAAATCTCAGTTCTCTCACTCACTCCCTTGGTTTGGAGCACACGTGGCCAGGAGAGAACAATTTCACATCCCTGCAGCTTTTTACCTGCAGTATTCTTCTACACTTAGCTACTTCTCCAGCTCATGCTTTGCACAGACTGCCAAACAAGCAACACAAGCTGGATTTATCTGCAATCCATCAGTCTGAGACTTCCCTTTAACGCTTGAGTCTCCATAGGATGCGAACTGAGGAATGTATGCCGTACTACTAACACTGTTGAAACAGGTTATGCCATGTATGTATTCAGTCTTGCCGCTCTTGCTCACCTCCATCTTACTCATTAGTGCATTATGGTTTTCTTTTTCTAAAACATGCAGATTAAATCTCTCCTTGATCACATGCAATGGCAACAGAATGATTTATTTTATTTTTCTGCTTTTAACAAAACCAAAGAGCAATAGGAAAGACAAAATAAAAGAAAACCTCATCTGTCTCAGGTATCTGAACTTCCTCCGATGCTGTCATGGTTCACCATTGAAATAATGAGGTGTGATTTCTTTAATATGTTAATTACATAAATAGGTACTTAGGAACTACTTAAACAGGAGATTATTTACCCCATTGACTGCAGAAGCCCATGTGTCAGCACATCTGCTGCACAGGGATATTAAATCTGCTCACACAAAACTCATCCTCTGTGTTGCTAATGGGGAAGAGGTTAGCAGTGTGAGACCTGAAGCAGGGGCTCTGCATTTTATCCAACCGGCCCTTAAGGCTGGCACAATGGATAATGTTAGCAAATGCCTCTGGATTTCTAAACGCCCTGTATGAACTTGCCTCTGGGAAAAGAAATGGGACTTTTATTCAGGAGAGTTTTCTATGTGTCTGCTTTACTTTCAAAAGCTTCTGCTCTGTGTTATTTAAGAGTAACACTCAGACACCCAGCAGTCTTTAGAGGAATGGTATCAGTGTGATTATGCACTTTTAGACTAGAATGACAATGGTGGTTGATGATGTTTAGAAAGAGTGTGTCAAGAGCAGCCCAGTTACAGCCAAACCCTTGGCTCACCTTCCCAGCTGCTGCTGGAGGAGCTCTAGACCATTATTTTAATAAGCTGATGGTGAGGGCCTCTCCTCCATCTATCACATTCATTTCACACTACTTCTATAACACAGGCTCGCTGGGAAGGGTAAGTGTCAGAAGACTCTGGAGGTGCAGAAAGCAATTGCCAAGACTACAGTTAATGAGAGGAAGAGAAAACACGAGCCTGGCTTGCACGTCCAGCAAGTGCACAGCAAGCTTTCTTGGGCAGAACAAGCTCTGTCTGCTTCCACCTCATGCAGCTACAGAAATCAAACCGATGCTCATATCAGGTGAATGAACAGTTAGAGCTGTTCACCACATAGTTATGGTTTTGCAAGACCACTCTAATAGGAGCAGTTCACTGAGTGGACACCTCACTTTAGCTAGAAAGGGCAATACCCTCCATACCCTCACAAGGCAACTCAGAGCACACAAAATGAGCTCCCGACACTCCTGCAGTCCCTGGCAGCACGTGTCTTCTCCCAAGGGCTTCAGAACCTCACTAGGTTAAGCTGGGCTTTGCAAACATTCCCTTCCCAAAGACATTAACAGCCACTTTATCAATCCACATACATGGAAACGTGCAGCCAAATATACATACCCCAAACACGTGTCGCATGCATAACAGAAGCATGCCCACACACCCCCACTCACAGCCAAACACAGTATAAATAACCCATATAAATAGGCTTGCTTAAATAAAGTCTCTTGTTTAAATAAGGCCGACATAAATACTCTGTTTTTTGCTGCCTGCTGCATCTCATACTCAAGTCTGGAAAGTGGCAACCACGTTGGAATGACTGGAGAAACCCCATCAAAGCACATTAACACCCCACTCAGAGTCAACAGATGCGAAGGGCAGGTGAGCTCAGCATCCTGATGTAACATATGGCTAGTGAAGATTGTGTGAGAAGGAGGAAAGGCAGGCGAGTTTTTGTGTGTGTTACTAATACCTCTTTATCTGCTAACAAGATAAATATTAGTAAAGACAGGCAAGCGAGGAATTGCAAACAATCAGGAGATCCTCAAGCACTAAAGCAGCAACCCCCTCCCAAAACTAAAGGTATAAAATTAAACCTTACATTGTCTGTTGGGAAAAGGAAAAAAAAAGAAAATGAAAGAAGCATCAGAAAAGGAAAAAGAACTTTCCCTTCTTCCCCTGCGCCTTTGGAAGGACACCGGATGACCGTTCATACTCCTCACTATGCCCATGTCTCTATTCATCAGTACGGTTTTATGGATGGTTTGTGTCTTATCCTTTCCAAAGCACTTCAAGAAGCTGTGAAGATTGTTTTCTCTGAAGACGGGTAGGAAGGACCGGCTGTCAGAAAGGACTCTCTGAATCTCCCTCCAGAACCCGACTTCACGTTCAGCCCACACACCAGGCCCAGCTCTATCAGTGTTCTGGCTCATTTTGTCAGGGCTGTTGCATCTGCTCAGAGCTTCCTTCCCACTAATGAGCCTCTCCATAAACACACTTCCCAGTACATATTTCTTCAGCCTCAGTCACCCATGAGCTAAAGATGCTATCAATACTGCAGCACGGCCACGCTTGCCATCTCAGAGGCAAACCCGGCCTTGTTCTTGCTCTCTTCATTGAGCTCTCTGCTCTTTGCACATGGTAGGTGGAATGATTTATTCCTCTTCCAAGGGAAGAGGCAAATTTATAAAGGTCAAGTGATGCAGAGGCAGCTACAACAGTGGGTACAAGTTTCTTCTCCTTTCATTGCCCAGCCTCTGAAGCACAGGCACATGTATAGTGCTAAGCCAGTAGTATTTCTACCTGTTATATTACCCTTTATTCAGGGTTGGACCATTTTCATTCCATTAATGCCTTCCTCTAAACGCATTTCAGAACTGGTTAAGAAAACATATTAAAAATATTGAGGTTTAAAAAGGTTTCAGTCTTCCTTAATCACGCAGGGATCTATTTTCAAAGCAGTATGCCAGGAGTATTCCACGTGACTTCCATTCATGTTAAAATTAGAGTCACCAGAATAAACCCCATATGCTGCTTTGAAAAGGTACTGCAACATGTCCAAGGAAAATTTCTGCAGCTTAATGGTGCTTGCACAATTTTGCTGCCTGTTTTTCTTCCGTTGATTCCTGCATATATTTTTAAACACCTTTTCCTTTCTTTAAATAACACTTTGTACTATTTGGAAAAATAGAAGTGATTTGCTGGTTGTCTTGGTTCCCCTGCAGCTTTTCTTTTACAATTATCAGTCTAATCATGATGGCTTTGCTCTGTAGGATGCAGAACTTCCAGCATCACTCTTTTCTCCAGTGCTGCTCAATATTTTTGTGTTAGCCTGAGACTGATTTTCACATCTGGACAGCAGGGAAGTTGCTTCAGTGCAGGCCAAGGCACAGTCTCTCCTTGGCAATAACAGCACCGCTGCTTTTACTGAAGCCAAACAATGGGAACGTAGGTTTCTACATTCAAGGTCCTGATCTCGCATAGGGATCTTCTGGCCAACACAGAACATCTGTAACATCTGTGGCAGCCACAGAAGCCCACTCACCCACCCAAAGCCAGCTGCAGCACTAGGCTTGTTGTGAGCACAGCTTGTCCTGCTTTGCCTTGGTCATCACAGCGAGCATGGCCGACGCTGTGCTCATGTACACACACACTGATAAATACAAGTTCATCATTAAGTTTGGCATTTATGACCCCAGCTTTCTGGGTCATTTGAAGAGAGAGAGGGGAAAAAAATCAGTCTCTGACAGCTCTGGTTCTCTGGTCATTGCTCTCTAATTTCCACTGCTTACTAACATGCTGTGCATGAGACACTGTGCGCAGAAAGACAGTGCGAATGCCACCTCTGTGACTTCCCTCATCCTTCTCATTGCTGTCCCAAACTGCAACACATTTTCATTTCAGCCACTTACATCAACGCTGCATCTAACCACTTGGTTACTTTACAGGATGTAACGAGGGGAAAGACATTTTGCTTAAACGGGGAAGGCGCTTCCACCACAAGAAAACACCCCAACAAACAAATGTCTCCTTGCTAACAGCATCAGGACAAAAGAAGCAAATCAAGATAGGGCTGTCCTGTCATTAAAGCACTGGCAATTTAACTAGGGGCTAAGTTCCTACCTCTACCACTAGTTTTCCAGGCAACATGCAGCATTACATCATTAATGTATTGCTGTGATCCAACTAAAAACTACTTAACATCACCTTTCCTTTCTCCTTTGTTACCCTTTGTACATTCTGTCAATTTAAATGGTGGTCTCCTTTGGCCAGAAACCTGTGCTTAAAACAAATACCTACAACTTCCCAGGATAGCAGAGTGAGAGCTTGCACAGGGAGCTAGAACCTGCATGCAATGGAGCTTTAACTAAGGCAGAGGTTTGTGTACAAGACACGCACTTAGAAAGAAAGAAAACAAACCAAAACCAACCATAAAACAACAAACATCCCCCAAACCAATCCACTAGGAGCAAAACATCGCTCTGCAATCCCTACACATCGCCTGCTTTAAGCATTAGGGCTCAGACAGGAGTTCCTGTGGTTAGACAGGATGCCATGTCACAGCTGAGCTAGGTAAAAAAGCTAAATATTGACATGTAAATATTCCGTGAATATTTAGTGAAACTAAACAAATATTTAGAGAAATATTTAAATATTTAGTAAATCTTCAGTGACACTTTCTTACCTAAATGTTAGCAAGAAGAGCTTTGAGGAAATGCTTTTGACCTTACATTTCTGAAGGAGCTTGAATGCCCCTGAGGAATCATAATTCAGCTGTTAGAGTGAAAACAAGTTAAAACTGCTCTAAAGGGGACACTGCAGTTAATGGGGGAAGCCTAGCTTCTTCAAAGTGGTTCCTGCATCCATCACAAGGATCCGTTGCACCTTCTTTAGCATTAGAAAGAAAGTACGAGACTGGTTGACGCTGCATCTGTGTTTGTTTCGGTGCTGCTGATATGAACGACTACTTCTCCCTGTATCCTATTGGATCAGAAAGCAATTTTTACACATAAAGCTACAGAGTAGCTCAGGTTGTAGAAAGCTCTGGTCATTATCAGGTCCTGCAGAGAGAGCAGAAATAACCTCAGCCTAAAGTCAGCATGCGCAGGGCCTTGTCTGGGCAAGTTTTGAGTTTCTCCAAGGATGAAGATTCCATCATGTCTCTGTGCAACCAGTTCCAGTGCTGCACCACCATCAGTAGTTGGTAATATTTTATCCTTATGTCCTACCAGTTTCCTTCACTGCAACTTGTCCCTTCACTGTGCTCTGATAGGGGTATGCATCTTCCCTACATCTTGTTCAGGCAGTGGAAGAAAACACAGCTGGATCCACCCTCCTCCCCCTGCCTGTTCCAGGATGAACAAATCCAGTTCCTTCACGTTCCCCTTGAACACCACGTACTCCATCCCTCTTGACCATCTTGTTGGCTCTTTGCTGGACAAGCTCCACTTCATCAATCTCTCCCCATTACTAGGGCACAAAACTGGACACGCTCTTCCAGCTGCTGCCTCCCCAGTGCCACACTGTGGGATTAATCCCTTCCTTTGACCCAGCACGCAGTTAGGCCACATCACACAAGGGTGCAATGCTGATTCATGGTACTCATCAACACAGCAACCATCCTACAAACAATCACCTACACTTGTAGCTGTAAAACAGACTAGTCTTTCTGAGTCCTCGGTCTGCACTGGCAAACACCCATCCTCAGCTTGCTGGGGTGCAGAAATCAGTATCAAAGCCCTGGCCATCATCAAAATCGATACTAGGTACTGAAGTGTTACTCGAGTACTAAAATCAAGAACCGTAGAGAAGGAAATTAGAATCATCAAATCCTTTCAAATGATAATAACTGAAGCAAATTGAGGAGCTGTGAAACATCCTGTTCTCTAGCGCTTAAAGGCAGCAAGGCAGTAAAAAAACTCTAACCCATGCCAAGCCAGGTAAGTTTTATGGAGGGATTTTCTTTCTTTTCTCCCCAAATAGAACCACCAGTTTAACGATTTTGCTTTAGTTGGAAAGATTTTACACAGCTGAGGGCCATTTAGGCCATGTATGTAACTGAAGCCACTTGCAAGCTGCACACATACAATACCTTCTACATGAGGTTTATGTCCCAGATTGGTGGTGACAGTCCTTTTCTCTACGAGGAATTAGGCTAGACAGAAGAATAACCAGACTATCTTCATGAAGTGGCTTCCAGTATTCTATGACCTCAAAGGGTCTTTTCTGATCTCTTGACAGGAGATGTGGATGTGCAAAGCAGTCAGCAGGTATCCTATGTATAGCAAGTGAGAAAAGTCATTAACACCCTACCCTCACTAGGACAGGTGGAAGTGCTGTATGAGCCATACCATTGCTCCAAGGAAAGGGAACAGGCAGGGAGAAACACAGGGGGAATAAATCTCTGGAGGTCAGAGAACTGAACAGGGAAATAGGCCGAAGGAAGCTTCACAGAACGAGTATCAGTTATATGACAATCAGATCAATTCAGGTTTAAAAAGAGAATTGCCAGGAAGAAAAAAGCCCTTTAACAACTCCCAGATCCCTGCATTACATAGAAAAGAGCTCTTGGAAGGAACTGGCAAATCTTGACAGCTATGAGATTACGTCCTTCAGCTCACACATCTGATTTTACAGAAATAAGGATGTGCCATTTTCCTGCTTGGTGACTTTTGAGATGGTATTTTCACCATGAAGGACTGATCAGTTGCTTCTGAAGAGTGACTTCATCACTGCCCTGGGCAGCTCCATTGCCCTTCTCTGGCACTGCTCCCGCACCTCAAGGTTTATCTTGTAGTGAAGGGCCCAGAGCTGAACACAAGATTCGAGGCGCGGCCTCATCAGGGCCCAGCACACGGGGACAACCACTGCCCTGGCCCTGCTGCTGCACTGGTGCTGATACAGGCCAGGATGCTGTATCAGCATCCTTGGCTACGTGGGCACAGCGCGCTCTTCCTCTCACTCCAGCTCCCAGCAGCCCTCCCGTCCTATGTGCCTCCACCGCAGCCGCTCTCAACATACACTGGTACCTGGGGAGCAGGATCACTGTGTCGGATGCTGACCACTTACCTCATGTGCTAAAAATAGAGACATGCAGAAGCAGCAACTGACTGGCAAACGCCTTTTTAATGGTGACTGATGTGGTCAGCCAAGACAGTGCATGAGATGGAAATTGAAAACAATGAAGGACATTTGTACGAGGTGACAACAACAAAGCTCCCTGGCTTTGCTCACAAAACACGCACAAAAGGTTTCTGCTGCTCTTTTCAACCATGATGCTATTTAGATCACAATTACTTAAAGCAAAGCAACAATACTACAAATGACTCTGCTACTCAAAGACAGGCTATAAAAATCTCTTTGTCAGCTGCATCATTCATCACCATCACCTCATTTCAACTGAAACAAAATCTCTGAGACACCACCTCCCTCCCCTTCTTTATTTGCCTACAAAGTAAGGCCGATAGTCTGGGGAGCTCTCAAGCTGAATTCCATGCATTGTGATTCACAAAATGAAAATCTGGTATTATATGCCCACTGACATTCACATCAGCAGCAATTCATGCAGCAAAAAGCCATATGCCATGCACCTCTGATTTAACTGCACTACAAACCATATCCTACAGAGGAGAAATAAAAATACAGAGACAAGAGTGGTTCCTGGGATCTGATTATTATCCACACTTTAAGACAGGAATGACAGGGGCAATACCACAAAATAGGCTGTTTTGCTGACAGTTCCAGTTAGGTTTTGTCATTTCCCTTAGTGACTAACACACTGTACATGCAAAGGAGGAATTCTTTCCCAGTGCAAAAGGGTTCCACAGTGCATAAAACAAAGAGGTTAGCACAGATAACCTGCACTCAGTGTTCCTCCTCTGCTTATCAGGCTTTCCACCCAATCACCTTTTTGAAGGCTGAGGTGTTTATTGGTTTGATCAGTACCCACAGAGATGAAAATGGAGAGCGCTTTGAAGATACATAGTGCCAACAGCTTCCAAAATTGCCATCTCCAGGGTGTAAACAGCCCCGTATGTGTTCCACAGACATACACAGGCTTCATGAGAAAGCCGGGGGGTAAAGTGCACTCTGCAAGGCTTTCCACAAATAAGGAATTTCACTGCTGAAACCAACAGCAGCTTCCATCACTGGGATAACGATCGGACAAACAAGTTTCTGACCAAGGAATGGATATCATACAATAGTTAGGGTTGGAAAGGACCGTAAGATCATCTAGTTCCAACCCCTCCTGCCATACAATAACCTTTTGTTGAGACATCCCTTCCTTACCTTACTTTTTGCTTGAAGAATCCATCTTTCAAAGGGCACCCATCCTGGCATACAATTAGGCTGAATTTCAGCTATAGAACACTTCTCCTTTCAAAGCCTATGCCTGCCGTGAAATCGTTGCATATGCGTTCACTGGAGAAGGATGGATCAGCTAGGATACTAACTAGATGTGCCCCTCCTACTAAGGACCTTTGAAACCTCCTGGCAAAGACAGAAAACAGTAAAGATACTCTTTGAATGAAGAAAAGATCTTTGAACTAGAAAAACCTTTCATAATCTACAAAGTGCAGGGAAAGGGCAAGTGTTGCTCCTACTGCTTCATTATCCAGGCCAAGCACCTACATGTCACGCATTAGCTTTTCCCAGTGTATTTGCATTCCTGACAGTGCTCATTAACACTGACCCGTTTCAAAAGGAAGCAATCAGCTACGTTTGAAAATGCAACACTCTTGTTCAGTTCCATTGAGCTTCACAGTCTGGACCTTTGGGGTATGAATAGGCCAGGCTGGATGGGGCCTGGAGCAAGCTGCTCTAGTGGAAGGTGTCCCTGCCTGTGGCAGGGGGTTGGAACTGAATGAGCTTTAAGGTGCCTTCCAACACAACCCAGGCGGTGATTCTATGAATATTTAAATCAGATTTTACAGACCGATGCCCCAGTAAGTGGAAGGTCACATCTTCACTGTCTTAAACAGCCCTTCTCTGGTTCATGCAGCCAGAAGCAGCAGATGTGTAACAAACTGGCTCTGACAAACGCAGTGGGACACATTTGGAGATCTGACAGGTAGAGATAAATGAACTGAGAGGACTAAACAGAGCCATTCTGCTCCTAAATGAGCAGCTGATGAAGGGGTAAACCTGCAATATCCAGGCCACAAAAAGCACAGAATGCTGACCAAATACTAGGGAAAAATCTTCCCTACACGACATTAAATTGCACTGCTTGAAACAGACCATTCTAAAGGAAGCAGCTGCTAACAAAACGGACCTGACAACCTTCCTGCACCCAAATCATGTTCTTCCAGGAGAATCCCACTTGGAGGGTGGGGGTTTAATTCAATTAAAAAGTCACTATTTCTGTACAAGCTATGCAGCAGACCTACAAAATGCTAACTGCGATACATGTTTAACACAAACACATGCATTCCACAATGAATGATAAAACATATCTATAGCAATTATCCATTTCCAGTAGAAGTTAATAAAGTGCTAATGGCCTCAGCTGTGAAAACAGTGGAATTTAATTTGTGCTCATCTGCCTAAGCCTGGGGAATACTGAATTCACTCCATGTGAGAATAATCCATTTGCTGTACCCCTGACTGATATAAACAAAGTATTGCCAAGGGAAGGTGAACTAAAGCTGACATGTGCCATCATTACACATTTCCCACATTGGAAAACTCAAACAGAACACCCTTCCAAATCTTCTCTCAAAAGGGGCTAAATTCACCTGCGTAGACCACTGAAAAAACAGCCATACAAAAAGCAATACATGTTTTGGAGAGCATCTGTCAAGAGATATTTTTCACCCCTTTTACCTCTTCTCATTGAAAGGAATAGGAGTCACAGGTGAATTTACAGACTGACCAAAGGATTCTACTTTCAAGTTTGTTTGGATTAATTTTCCTCCTGTTTGAGGGACTGGTTCTTTCCTGCTCCTGAAGCATCATTTGCCACTGTCCTGCAAGCATCCCTGTGAGAGGCTTGGAGAGAGGGGCAGAAACACAGAGGAAAGCAACACCACTGTGGCTGGAGCTGCATGCTGCAGCCTGAAGCTCATCTGGAGTAATGGAGGAGGTTGGAGAAAACGGCCATACATCCTGTATCTGCTTCTGCCCCTGATGCTGCTACACTGCCAAGGCACTTGATCCTCCTTCCTGCAAGAACTGGGGTTATCAAGGTCCAGCCAACTCTGCAACGAGCAGAAAAGTGCAGAATACTGTTAGTGCCACTAGAGGGGATCACTTGAGCATGCCAGGAGACCTGCTCCTGCTCCAGGTCAGGCATAGAGCTGCCTTGGCAAGGACGAGGTTGCAGCCAGGGGGAATGCCAGACAGGCTCTGCGCAGTCTGGAGTCCCCCCAGTTTGCAGAGCATTACTGAGTCATCCCTTCATGACTCCAGAAATCTGATTTTCTTGCTTATGAAAACCTTTAACAGGATTTAAGTGGAAGAGGGAGATTGAGGTGAGCTCTCAGGCAGAAGTTCTTCCCTGGGAGGGCGCTGAGGCACAGGGTGCCCAGAGAAGCTGTGGCTGCCCCATCCCTGGCAGCGCTCAAGGCCAGGTTGGACACAGGGGCTTGGAGCAAGCTGCTCCAGTGGAAGGTGTCCCTGCCCATGGCTGCAGTTGGAACTGGATGATCTTAAGGTCCCTTCAACCCAAACCCTTCTGGGATTTTATAACCCTGAAAAGCTGGTGTCAGCTCCTCTGTCCCATTGCTGCTCTGACCCTTTCCAAATGACACTTCACACTTTTGCTTCCTTAAGGTAACTCACATCATCTGATGGTGGTGTTGACCCACAACACATTTCCACACAAAGCAACGCTGAAACAAGCACGGTCCTTCAAAGCCTGCCCTTGAACACACAGCTATATTTTGAACATGGCTTTGCACAAGTTATTCAGCCTACAGCTCCCGCCAGCATGTCGAAACCAGAGCAGCTGAGAAACCTGTGGTACGGCACTTCCAAATCGTCAGCGAGCAGGGGAATGGTGTTTTTCATCTTTATGTTACTGCTTGGTTACCTTTATTGTTATCTTGTCAGCGAGCAAGAAGAAATGTTCACAGGGTCTGAGCATGAGCAATAAACATCTTCTGTGCTTATCAAATGCCTCGGTGTTTGCTTTGGTGTTTAATTACAGGACTCACGTAGGGCATTTATTGTTTGCATCTGCTGCCACTGTGAACAATGTCTACTCTGCTGATTGCCGCACAAGGCAGTTTGTTATGTGTATACCTGTCAGTGGCATATATTATCATCTCGCTGAGCAGATGCCACTCCTGCATGGGGATCCAGTGCTGCAGCATTCTGTGTTACTGAAACAGCCAGACACAAATGCATTTGCTCAAGGTACCCACATCTCCCACTGTGAAATGAATGCTAGCTTTGCCAAAATGCTGAAACCAGAGGTTTTGGGGTCTTCTGAAAATGCTCTTCTAATCACAAAATCAATTTTCATACAACTCTTTAAAAGCTGGTGGCTTATACCGTGATGATCTCAAACACATGGCCAGAGGGCAAAACAAAAACTAGAGTTCTCAGTAATAAGAAAAATGCATCCGTAGCATCATTAGCCAACCTCATCCCACTTCCCTATTCCTTAGACCTTTAGTTTTAGTGAATGCAGAAGATTTTGATTTCAAGTGTCACACATCATAGGACTTTTGAAGTTTTTCAGTCCTGGCATCCCCTTCTTAGCTTTAGCCAAGTTAAAAGGATTATTGTGTTAAGAGTAGTCACTTCTGGCTGATCTAAAACCCTGTAACTATGCTAACACACTAATAAAAGCAGCTATCATTGTGCCCATTCTCTACAAAGCAGACTCAAAACCTTGGTAGGTGGATCAGCTTCATCTTTTTCCTTCCATACTGGGACTGGAAGCAGTTCTTTTTATTCTTAATAGGTTTTCAAAGACAGCACTACACTGGGCACAGTATTAGCAAACAGTTCATTTTGCTCTTCAGGTCTAATAAGACAAGCTGTGGCTGGGCTTTCAGCTAAAATAATACATTTGCTCGCCCTTCCTCCTATTAACATGTGAACTTCAAACCTACAAAAAGCAGCAGACTGAAACCTCTGGAGACCAGAGGTGAGAGGATAATCTTGTCCTACAAAATGCCCTATCTGTGGTCTCCTTGTCTCCGGAAAAACAGGATGTGTATTTTACAAGAAGATCACTAACAAGATGGTCATCTCAATGTAGATCCTCATTAGGGCAACACAAGCACATTTACCCAACTACAACTAGTGGCTATCAATAAAAAAATTCCATTGGGAGTATGCTTTGGAATTTTACAATGGGGCCATCACCTTGAATTCCACACCAACCAATTTAAGTGCATCTCAGTTTGCATGGCAGCAGGGCCTGATTACCATGAGCAGAGTGTAGGTGGCTCCTACATGAGGGAAAACTGACTGATGAGCCCCTAATTAAATGGGCAGGCTGGTGATGAAGGTTTCTAGGTGCTGGAGCACAAGGTAACTCAGTCCGGCTTTCTTGCAGCCAGCACTGACTCCAAAAATCAATACACAATCCTTTCTTCAGCTGCAATAAAACATGTAGAATATTATGTAAAGCTTGCAGAGAAGATTATATTTTTGAAGCCATAAACCATGCTGTCTGCTCACAAATGACTGCAGAGGACAGAGCTTGTAAAGCGTCTTTTGATCATCTGAAGGCTCAAAGGAAAACAAAGAGTTTCAAAGGGAATGGTTGCCACTTGCATGTCTTCCTAACCAACTGCATCTTCATTTCTCTGGAAAACTCACCAGACTGAATTATGTATGTCTTAAAATGTTCTAAAGGCATAATAAAAGCTTAGCTGCCTGACTGAATTATTCTATTGAGGCATCTACCAGTATACTGAGAGACTGTAAAAAAGGGTTTGGGTTTGACAGTATCATGCTATCACCACAGAGATCCAAAGAGTTTCTCTAATGAAAAAGTTGACAAAAGGTGTCTCTTTTACTAAATGAGAACTGGAGAGACTAAGCATGAGACCATAACTGTTTTACTAAAATACCCTAAAATTCTTCCAACTATGAGCAAAGCGCTATTTTAATTATTATCCTTTTTTAAGCTTTAAAAATGAAAAAAGCCCTATCTGAAATCTCCACAACGTGAATTGAGGAACTACGATGGCACAGTAGGCCATTGTGGCATCAAAAGAAAGCCTTAATCTGCAGATTAAAACCCCCTTGAGAACAGGCACTGAAACCTGAAAGGAAGTATTCAATCAGCTCACTTCTTTTAGCACCTATGATTCCCCAATGAGAGAGAGCAAGAAATAAATCTCTGTAGGTGCACACAGACCTCCATCAGCCCCTCAATATACAAGCTACTGTGATTAATCAAAAGCTTAAAATTAACAAATTAAAGAGCTCCTTCAATTATGATGACAGATCAAAGCAAATGGATTAGCTTCTTAGAAGCACCTCCAGGTCTCAAGAGTTACCATCCATTATACTGACAGTGTCCTATTTTGCTCTGGAGATCTGGGGGGAGGAAGGGGAAAAGAAAGAAAGTGAATGATCCCATCAGCCAGGTAGCTATTAAACCACAGCAAAGTGGTGTTTCATACATTACCATAACAATGAAGTAATTGAAAAACAGTAACACAAACAGAGGATAATTACTTCTTTTTCACATCAACTAAGCTACTGCTTCTTGTAGTGCATCTTCTGCTTTCTTCCCTTTTACTCCTGAAAGTATGGGCTGTATACCCTCTGGGTCCACATGGCTTATGCCTGCCAAGTTTTCAACAGTGACTGCACAGGAAACTTAGCACTCAGGAAAGATGCACAATGAAGAGACTTGCCATGACCACCAAAGCCTCTTGCCAGGTAAGGATTAAACCCAGTGTTGTTTAGTTTGCTAAAGCCACCAGCACGGGCAGCTGTCACCCACCAACCAGATGGGCAAACCTTGGGTACCACCATGTAATATCATCCCCCACAAATCCAGAAGTGCTTCACAAGGCGACACGACACAGTTTGCTTCACTCACAGATCCCTTTAGACATTTATCAGCTGAGTAACGCACATCACCACCACACATCATTTGAAGTGGACAAGAGCACAAAAATCTCCTTATGACTAAAAGAGAGGATTTAGATAAGCAGAAAGTAATTACAGAACTGTTAGAAATGAGTTGCAAGAGTTGAGCATTCCCTCCCCTTCAGGAGAGCAGTTACAGTATCAAGAGTGACTTTTGCAGGCAGAATCCTGGGTTCATTCTTTTCCTGAATTCCCTAGGATTACTAATAATATTCCAACTCAAATTGTGGGAAATTATGTACACAAATCCTTCTTCCACTGAGACAGAAGGTCTGTAAGTAATAGGCAGCTGTTAGTACATTTATTTAAAACAACCACACATTATGAAGTATTAAAAGAGCTGTTGCTTTTTTAAGCTCCTGATTTTTGGTTTCTATATTGCTCGGTGAATTCTCTTGCTATTGCTCCGTCTATGCTTCTCTAAGTAAGAGACGTAATTCCATGCAAGAACAAGCCTCTAGATCACCTACCTACAACAGCATGCATTTTGTCTTCCTGACTCTTTTTTGACAGAGCTGTGGCACTGCTTTCAACTGTCTTACTACAAAGAACTCAACAAAGGTTATTCCGCACTGCCCTAAGGATTTACCTTCACTCAGCAGCAGCAAATGGACATTTAGACCACTACAGTAATAGACGGTTCCAATTAGAAGTCAGGCATGATCACGCTTACTAGTGCTCACATAACGTTCGAGCCTGGTGGCTTCAGACCACTCATAGGGCACATACTGACACAGTGCAGCAGCCTCACTTGTCAACAGCTCTATAATCATTGTATCCTAGGGCCAGATGTTGTCAAGATCCAGTCAAAGGATCCCAACAAAGATAAGGATGCCCGCTGTCCATGAGAGCATGAGTTGTGTCCTCCTTACAAAATGCCAAAGAAACGATTAAGCCTTGTGGTACATTAGACAGTGACACCAAGTGTGTCTAGGGACCATTAACACAGACAGTCCTGTTCTCCATAGGCTTGCTGAGGGTCAGGAGATTGGCAGAAACTTCCAGAATTCTCTCTTACAACACAAAGGGTGCAATGCTGAGGATTTTCTGATTAGATTTTTGGTTGGTCTGGTTTTAGTGGGCTAAACTGCACAGCACTTTGCCAGGCTCGTGTCCACTCTTGAATATTTTATCACTTCAGCGCTCGCATGAAATGAAAGGGATGCACGGAATGATCACGGCAGTACTCTCTTTGCATTATTTACAACCTTGGAGGCTGCAGCACTTCAGCATAATATTGCCAACATAAAAAAAGCAGAACTTCCCCTTAAGCCGGGGTTTTGGTTTCACAGACTGCAGTTCAACACGACTGAGAAAGGTCTGTGAACCTCCCTCATATCTCTCATCCCTTACTCAGTCTTTCTAAATACTGGTGCTCTGATGTGCAAAGACTCTGAGCAGGTAAAACTCCGCAGCATTAGGCAGAATGGGCATTAGTAAATCCCTGTTCCTTTAGGGAAGAATACATGTCCTTGTTTCACCATCGTGCACAGTTATTCCCACCCCACCCTTCCTCTTGCCTTGTTAAAGTCCTCTGAAGTTGCCCTCATTTCCTTCCATGTCTTGTTCAAAAGCTGAATGCAGATACAGAAGAACTCCTCGAACGATCTGTCATGGGTGAAGAACATGGGATGGAAATCGTTGCAGGTCTCACTGGCTAGAAACAGAAAAACAAGGGCGGTGGAATAAAACATGTACAGGCAGGAGCTTCAAAAATGAACAGTCACAACAGAAAACACAGTCAGTGAAAGGAATCCCAGTTCTAGTAGCAAAAGGAATAAACTGCCTATTTGCCTGAATATTCTGTCAACGGGTGTTTTGTTTGTGCCATGTTTTGTTGTTCAGGTTGGGACAGAGAGATATGGGGAAGAAGCACAAGCCTCCTCATCAAAATCACTCCACTGCTAGCAGCAAGTACCGCATTGCCTGCTGAGAACCAAACCCTAAACCCCATCAGTCACAAACCAGCATTAGATCTGTGTACATACTGCAGTGTGAAGCTCTGCTGACACTGCAGATGATCAACCATATTGTACACGGATATACCACAGAGGTAACCAGAGAAATTCAGACAAATGTATAGACAAGAAATGTAACTGATTTAATTTGTTCTTTGAAAATAACTGGAAACAAAAGAAATAGATTTTCTGTCATCTGCCCCTCATCTGAGACAGAGGAACATCCCCCTTTCCCCCCCGAAAACTCCCAATAAACCCAAACTACCCTTTTTTAATCTACTATTGGCTTTAAGGAAGGAAAAATCAAAGATGACTACAATGATGATCCCCAAAGGGCAAAGTATAGTTTGGCGAGACTGCTGTAAATCTCCTTGAGCCAGGAATGGATTTTCCAAAGCTAAGGGCTGAAACAGTGCACATCGGAGCAACCTGGAACAGAACAGGCTTCAGCCAAGGGCTGAAAAGGATCCTTAAGCCCAGCCATGATGTGCAGGGCCACCTCAGTAGGGTGCACGCTTATGCTCTTAAAAAACTAACAAAAAAGGCAAGTTGACTAAGCCTCTGTTCATATACCCAGCCCTTAAATCTCTTCAGCTTTCACCTCTGCATGAGCGCTCCTCTGGACTTCTCCAGCAGTCACCCATATGCCTATAAGGCAGCATCTTCCCTTACTTCAGAACCAAACAGCCACTGCTTAGACAAGCTTCTTCCTCTCCAAGAACAGCGGAATTATGGAGCATTGGGATAAATCATCCTTTTCCTGAGCCTGGATCACTGCCTGACATCTGCTTTCTCTCAGTGGAACTGGAGAATTAAGACTCTTTGCAGGAGAATGTGAACTGCTCGGGCAGGCTAACTCCATCATCTGCAGACACTTGGTCCTGGTACCTCTTGTAGCCACAAAACTGCCCCTTCAGCGTGTTTAGTTATCTCTGGTCACCAGTAGCTCTGCCACAGGAACATGAGTTGTGTTTAGAATCACCTGAACCCTCAAAGAACAAGGGTGTCTGCTCCTTCACAACATGCAGTATTCCAATTACAGAGCAAAAGTCTGAGGCTTAATTGTAAATTTGAAGCTTACTTTTAACATCAGATTTACTAAGATCTAATCAGTTCCCCAGCTACGTAGCGAGGATGAGAGTTAATATTGGAACACAGGTTTAGTTCTAATCAAGTAAACTCCATTTACTTCAAAAGGTGTGCAGTAAAGGAGGAATTACTCAAAGCAAAGACCTATATTTATGAGGCACAACTCAATCCCTTTAAAAGAATAAAATGTCTCGGGCACGATTTTCAGAGCACCTTCAGCTCCTGTCAATTCCACTGGAGCTGAAAGGGCTCAGCGCTTCCAATAATCAAACCTTCAGCCTGTAATAATGTCAGAGACACAACAGAACAGATTCTCAGAGGGCACGTGCCTTTAAGTCATGAAATACTATAATAATGAGAAGAAATAAGATAACACCAAGCATAAGAATGCAGCCAGTACCTTCGCTGTATAAATCACAGCACGCGACAAGGCAATAACCCTCGACACGCACTGGCCTTTCTCATCCTCCTCAGAGCCTGAGCTCCTCACTGCTCCTGCTCATAAAAACCAATAAATCAAAATTAATGGCAAGGCTGGGGATTCTCAGAAACGTGATCATCAGTTCTAACTCATGCTCCTTATGATAATCAGTCCCAAACTGTATCGACTACATTGACTGTTCTGCATGCAGAATCAGAGGCGCCACTGACTCTCCCCCCTTTTAGTTTTTTTGTAAGTAGGCAACATACTGTGTTTTATGGCTTTTCAGTCTGAAAATGAAAGCGTAAAAATCACTGTTACTGATATAATGAAGTAAGTTAGGCCTGTGAGAAAGTGGGATCAATGTCTTAAAGCAAAACCAAATCCAAAGAAAAATTCAAGACCAAGTGATAAACAGCTTCCTCAAAATTCCCACCAGTATCCAGACAGTAAAGAAAAACCCCACATCTTCTACTTCAAAGACATCATCTTGTATGTCTCGAAAATTCAATCCAAACCAATACAATTATCCCACATATCAAAACCCTAAATGAAGCACAGGGGCGGAGTTTACGTTATAGCAAACCTACAGGCTGCAGTTCAGGTCACATCTGTGGTTTGTGTTTAAATACCTAACAAAAGACAACCCTTGTCCCAGTATTTTATTCCTCCTTAAGACAGGTGAGATGAGGATGAAGGAAAAGGCAATACTGTGTTACTAGTGGTTTCCAGACCACAGTACAACCAAGCCACAACCTGTAGTCTTTGCCTGCTCCCTCCAGCCCTAAGTCAGCATCTCCAGTATCAGAGCACTGCCTGTCTCTGCAGAGTGGGCAAATTTAGAGCTCTTCAGTTTTACCAATTAAGTTCTTGGATTTATTCTTTACTAACTTGCAATTTGACTAGCTCTCAACCGAAACAGGGGCCAGCACTAGCATTATTTGGAGACCTTCAATGTAAGAGCTGCATGCAAAATTCCTGCCCTTAAACCCAGCACTCTCTAACCTTCAGTTACGCGAGCAGGGACTGACCATGTTTATAACCACACAAGAACACCGACTGAGCTGCAACGCAGGTTCACAAATCATCATGATTATTTAATAACATCATCAAGTTTTAATTACGCCTCTGTGAGATCGCCTTTGGAAGGCAAGGCACAGATGCCTGGACCGCATACATCAGGCGAGGATCTCGCTGATTTTCCTTTCTTGACGCAACTCTCAGAGCTGTAGATCAATGTGTCACCTCTCAGGATTCAAGCTAGTCCTTCAAGCTTCTGGCTGATCCATAGCTGGGACTTTGAGGGAGAAGCTTAGGTCACTTCTCAACATAAACTGCACTGGCTTAAAAAAAGAGCTAATTTCAACACATGAGTTTATGTGGCTCCTTCAGAGTCTATTTTCAGGGTCTGCCCAACCACTTTCCACTTGGAAAGAGAAAAATAATAATAAAAAGAATACAGTTCTTTTCTCTCCGATTCTTTTTGTGTGCAATACTTGGAAGTTACACAGAGATAACCTCCCCCCAAAGCTACACCAAGAGAGGCACAGAAACACACCCCTCTAGGCAAGGTATTGCCCTTGATTTAAAGAAACCTCTCCTTGCTTCCTGACTGCCAAACTGCTGTGTTGATACTAGATACTCATCCCCCACTGCATCTTCAAAATAACATATGGCTGTTCTGACCTCCCTTGCGAAGTTCTCGAATTCAAGAAATGAAAAAGGTTGTACTGGTGTGAACGCAGACTAAGAAATGGCCGTATATGTCATGAAGAGGAAGGTTTGAATTTAAGAACCACTCAACCCATTATGCTCAAAATCCAAAGGTGCTGCTATAATGGGAGTGATGAGGTAACTTAAACAGTCATCTCTTCTGTACATTTAAGGCTGAGACCCATCTCACTGGAAATGCATATGAAACACAATCTACTAATCACAAATGAGCCATCTCTTTCATGGATGCCAGCCACGTACAACTGGACTACAGAATGCAACTACAATAGATTTGATCAAGCAGATAAGAAATAAAAGTTACACTGTTGCTGTGTATTCTCGGATATCTCAAAAGTAAGCAGAGAGCTTAAATCAATCCAATTACTTAGTAAGCTGCATAAATACAGTCACCTGGTGTTAATGCTATCACACATAAAGGGACAGACCTGTAGTGAGGAGTTAAGCATCTGTGCTGGGGATGGTATTAACAGATCCTGAAATTCATCAAGAAAAGCACTCAGGAATTGCATCAGCATCACTGGGAGATGAGGGAAGCAGCGATGCAGAGCCCTGGGGAACTGGTTTAAGTCCCATGGACAGAGGGATTTGAAAGCACCTCCCTGTCTGAAAGGTCCCTGGGATCCAGGCAACTCAATCTGCAGAGCTCTGTTTGCTGTTACTGAGCTGCTGCTTAATTCTGGGTGAGTCATTTATCCCCTCTGTCGTCTTCCCCAATTTCACAGAAGGAAGATGATATTTGATCAGAGAGGAGGCGGGCGGAAAGATCCATTGCACTTTCAGGAGCAGCAAGATCCACAAAAGAAGGGTGCAATGCGCACCTTGGAAATACCACCTCCATTTGGCACAGCCTCCTCTGGGTGTATTATCTGCCAACAACAGAAGGCAACCAAAGAGCAACTAATTCTCACAAGCTCTCAGGAGAAGCAGCACTGGAATTTCTGTTTCTCCCTAAAGATGCAGTACAGCAAAAATAACTCCTGCCATGACCACTTTTACGCACACTATCAAAAATTCTCTGAGTCACAGAGTACATAAGAAAAAGCACACCTAATACTGCAGAAATACAGCGACTGCTAAGTTATCTCTGCCACTGATCCCTGTAGTCTGCTGGCAACAACATCAGAAAAAAACCTTTGGCTAGTTTTCTGGCACATGATAGGGAAACAGTGTAATTTAAGGCAAGGAAGGTCACTAGCAATGGCAATGCAGTAATGAAATAGTAACACTGCTGCCAGATGCGTAATTTGCTTTCCTAAGGAACAGTACTGTTTAGAAGGCTCAACTGGTATTACAACAAAAGCCCCTTGTCCTTTTCCCGTTGATTGAGGGAAGGATACAAGCAACTAAGCTTCAAGACATGGCAAAATACTGCAAGCTAACACACATTTGTTAAATTCCAAATCTAGGTGAAGTATGGGAGGGGTTTTGCTCTGAAACAATACGGGGGGAAGGAAGCGCACTGCACCACTCAACTGCGCAAGATGTGCCATGCAAGGGCCTGTAGGGACAGGCCAAGGGGAATGGCTTTAACCTGCCAGAGGGGAGGCTGAGGTGAGCTCTTAGGCAGAAGCTCTTCCCTGTGAGGGTGCTGAGGTGCTGGCACAGGGTGCCCAGAGAAGCTGTGGCTGCCCCATCCCTGGCAGTGCTCAAGGCCAGGTTGGACACAGGGGCTTGGAGAAAGCTGCTCCAGTGGAAGGTGTCCCTGCCCGTGGCAGGGGTTGGAACTGGGTTACCTTTAAGGTCCCTTCCAACCCAAACCCTTCTGATGTTCAATGTTTCTCTGGGGGTGTGGGTGCATGTATGTGCCTCAGAAAATGTCACACCTGACAGGCATATCAGCACTGAATCCAAACCCAAAATTTCTGCACCAAAGCAGCATACACAGTTACTAGGAAAACACATAATTACTGTTCATGTAAAGCAGGGGAAAAATCCCTCGTCTTTTAACATGGGATGCAGCATTTTCAGAGCACCAAAAGCATCCAACAATACATGGCTACAACAGACCTTCAACAACTTACCTTACCTGGTCAAATATCTGGTTGGAATAGAAACAACATGAAATTGCTAAACATGCAGCAGAACTGACTCGAATTCTTCATGAAGACATAAGGCAGCAGCATTTCTCTGAACTGATGAGACTTCTCATTAGAGGAGCTATAGAGGGAAACTGGAAGGAAAGCACACATAAAAGGCTTCCTACAGTCTGTAAGCTTTCTGTTTGCAAGGCTGAGAATAAATTCCACTATGCAATGAAAAGCAAGGATTCCATGAAGCCTCAAGCCTGACGAGACTGGCAGGACTAGGATGCTTATGGCACACGCAGCCCCAAGCTCTTCCCCAACTTACCCAGATTTGCTTTGAAGGTAACACACCCTCAGGAACACACCTCCCCTCCCCAAGGCATCATTAGATAAAGTAGTTTCTATTTAAAATCAGATTAAAAATTAAACATCATATTAAAAATCTGCCTCTCTCATTGTCTCAAATAAAGATGGTGGAAGAAGAATCCTGACTCTTGCAGCACAAGTCAATAAAGTCCTGCACTCATCACTACCAACAGACCCAGTAGTTCAGAGTGGCATCTCTGTACATCCATAAGGAAGTGGCTGAGGAACAGCATCTGGGCAGATACTGCTCACCATCATCAGCATCCAAAGCTAATGGTGAACTGAACAACATCAGTGAAACCCATAGTGTCCGTACAAATAAGCTGACTCTGTAAAGATAACTCTTTTTGCAACTCTCAGCAAGTACAGACACTTCACTGCACCTCTCCTGCTCAGAACGGACCTGAAGACTGAACACTGTGGTTTGGAAATGCAAACAGAAAGCCAGAGTGCAAAGAGAGGAGAGTTACCGAAAAGGCACTCCTTATAAGCAACAAGGAAACAAAAGAGATTACAAAGAGTCAGCATCGTGCTGACAAGGGTTCCCCTGCTCTTTCAAATGCAGCCTATTTTTATTTGCGATAAAAGAGATGAATATGAATAACTCAGCACACTGTTGGGCAAACAGGAATACACACTGCTTCCCTCACTCCTCCACTACTCCCAGTATAAAAAAAGCAGTAAGAAGAAGAAAATTCAGTTTTAAAGGCTGGTGGATAAATCAGAGCATCATTTTCGGAGGTGAGGGAGCACTTCATTCAAATCAGTCATGCATTTCTAGGAGAAAACTCCTCGAGAATGGAAATGGCATGAAAAAAATAAGGGCTTGGATTTGTCATATCAAAAGGAATGTCTTTTGTAAAACAAACGACATAGATCTGCAAGCACCGATCTGCAATTATGCCCCAGCATACTTCCAATATCCCTGAATGATGATACAGGATCATAAAATCATTTAAACTGGAAAAGACCTTTCAGATCATCAGAACATTAATCGAATAACATGACAAATTTGCTTAGAGACTATGAAGTCTTTATGGTCACTTCTGGTAAACATACAGAAGAAGAAGGAATTGCAGCTATAAAGCGGAATGTACAGAAGCTTGTTTAACAAGTAAACACACTACATGAAACCTTCTCATGAAAGGTAACACGTGCTGCTCTGTCAGGCTCCTGACAAGGCACAGGAGGCAATGATAGCTACATGAAAGCATGAAAAACCCCAAATGGAATAAAAAAGCATTTCTGACAATTTCTGAGCCCAAAGCCCTTCTGTACGTGAAGTCCCACTGACACACAGTGGCACTGACACAAGGCCAGCTAAACTCAGATTATCAAGGGAAACACCTTCTTACATGTGCTACACATTGGTACCCTGGTCCCTTCCTTCCTCTCATAGGAACTAGCCTTAACTGTATCTCCAGACACACCAGGAGGAATGACAGTAGCAATGGGGGAGGCAGATATTCTCAGCACTTCCAAAGAGCAGCATAAAGGCAGTCACTCACACTGTGCAACCACTCTTTTTAGCCCTGCAACACCCATTGGCAAAGTTTACTGATAAATGCTAAATGATAAACTCCGGCACATTCACTATTGACTGTTGCAGCACCACAGACCCACATCACTGCGAGCAGGAGTCTGATGTTCCTGGGTGCAGGAGAAGTGTGCACTTGCTCTGTCTTTGCCCGTACATCCCCTTGATGTCCCCTCACATGAGCAGTACACTGAGAAACTGCCCTTCACGGCAGGATGGATGACTTTTCCCTTCCATTCTGTTTCAGAAAGCACCAGCTTACTGCTTCTCCTCCTGAAGGGGTTCTTGCTCAAAAAGCATGCTCTTACCTCTAATTACCCATTTTCTTTATTAGGAAGTTATACAGACTGCCTTACAGGTTATAGCTCGTGCCTCTCCAAGGACCTTCTATGAGGTACTTCATCAAGGATATACTCTGGTTACCATTTGAAATACAGACCATGCTGTTTTGATTCACCAGAGAGGAGCTGTCACTGGAAATTATTTCTGCTTTAAATAGGCTGGCTAGGGCTCCATCTGTGAGCAAAATTTAAGGAGTCTATGAAAACCTGCAGGAAAAACACTGCATGCAGTGATCTGGGAAGTCTCCAGGATTTTAGGTTCCCCCTTGGTACCTAAGGAGCTCCCATTCCCCCTTTTCTCACATGGGCCTCCTCATTCAGATCAAATGTTTAAGATTAGAGTGCAAAGAAATGGTGTGGCCACTGTACAAGAGAACCAGTCTGTGGTATTTGATATCACAAGTGAGCAACAGCAGGAGAACTGCAAGGAAGAAAAACAAAGGAGCAGATGGAGAAGCCAACAACCCAGCAGTCGAGCCAGGAAGGAAAAGAATAACTGGTACCAAGTCATTCCCCTATTACAAAAACAGGTCACAACTGAATTACCCATGCAGAGAACAGCCATAAACTCTCCGTACTTATCATTAGAGGCATTGATATATGAGACGCCTCCTTTGGTGCGCTTTTGCACAGGCTGCTAGGCTACCTTTAATGCCTCCACGGTGGGGTATGAAGCAGGCTGCCGCGTGATACTTCTGCCTCATCAGTCAGGCTAGCTTCTGAAGTGCAAGAGCTGGGAGGACCAAGTGACCAGGTATTTCTAAAGTAACACAGCTCAGCCTATGCCAGCTCCTCTGCCACCGCAGGAAAAGGAACAGCACAAAAGCACTCTAAATTCAACTACTTCCTTTGAATCAATCCCAGATGTACTAAAGATGCCAAAACCAGATTGAGGCACAGGGAAAGACTACATCAATAGCAATTAAAGAAATGACTGCCTGTGATTAAGGTGAGGGAATTCACTGTATCATGCAGCCTGGAGTGATGGCAGCCCATCTATCATGTCAGATCTGGCTCTGAACTGTGCTGAAACTACCTCGCTTGTTCAAGAACCAACTACTCACACCTACTAGCTCTCCTTGACTTTGAAAACAGGCGCACCCCTACCACACCTCCATTTAGGACAACCCATCTTAGCAACAACACCTCTCCTCCCTCCTCTTCAGCATCCCAACTGTGTACCTCCTTCAAAATACACACATTTATACATGTATGTGCCAAATAATTTCCCCCCCCTCTTTTTGAAAGTATAATGTGAGAAAGAAGAAACCAACCACTGGATACAAGCCTGCATGGGCAGAATCCTGTGCCATGGACTGCAGGGCTCAGAAAACCCTACCACGTCTATAGCCCACCAGCTATTCCGTTCTTGCTCTGCTGTGGATAACCGGCAGTGCCAAGCAGGGCAGTGACAACCAGTGATCTGTGGGGAAATGCAAATCTTCCCTCTCCTGAAGTCAATAACTACTAGAACCCAGTTGGACTTGCTGAGGCAAAGGTCATTAACTCACTGTGAGAACTGCATCTTAGTTATCTAACCACAACCACCTCCACTGTTTTCTCCCCTTACAAATTGTCTTAATCTGTAAATTATGTTTTTAACTATCTGGGCTGGAGTCCCAAAGTCAGGCTGCCAGAACAAAAATAAAGCTGCTGAAGCAGACTCTTTTAACACAGCCCAAACTGGGTAATTGCTACTCACAAAACAAGGGAAGCAGGGATGTGGTTGGGTGCAAGCTGCTCAGGAAACATTGAACCTCAATGCTTGTCAGTGTATTTATCTGAGATCATCACCGCAATGCACTCCTAAGTGCCAAGCAGCTTCAAATGGCTTTGCGAACACTGATCAATCTCTAGAGGAGCATTAGTTAACATGAGCTCTTCAGGTATCAAACTTAAGCTACAGAGAGGGAAGCAGAAAATCAAATTAATTAGACCACAGGCTTAATATGAGAAGCTATTTAAACAACACATTTCCAAGTGACACATTCTGCTCATAAGCTACTCTGGAGGAGCTTTTCACTTTCCTCTCCCAGTCTCCCACATGTTCACGCAGGGGCTTTTTACACCCAGCATCACAAGGAGAGAACCTGCACTACTTCACTTATTCCTGAACCAGGTGATATTCTAAGCTTCCTTATAAATTAAAAGCTCTGGGGTTATAATGAATTATGTTTGTTAATATACAATGCAAATGCCCTAGGATAGAATCATAAAATGGTTTGCTGAGGTCACATCTTTGTAAACTATCAGGAACAGGACAATGAGGAGGAAATGTGGTCCAAACTATAACGGTGTTAATAATTGCACAATATTCCCTTGTAGCTTGTTCTGTTACTTATCTAGTCTCCAGCTTTGTTGTTGTCATTGTTATTTGAGACATATTTTCTCTTTTGTGTTGTAAATCCATTATTTGTTTTGTCCTTGTTGACTACGAGAACTGAATAAAGTAATTTTTACATCACGCCTGGAGGTTCCTGAAGACAGCTATATCTTTCCCATCACTTTATTCCACCCTGACCATAAATAATTGCCTTAATTTCTCCTTGAGGGTCTTATTTTCCCAAGTGCGTTATCATTCACTCCAGAAATATGCCTGTACGGACGAGGGTCACAGCACAGTGACATACGAAGATGAAAATAGAGATTTCTCAGAAACAACAGCAACGACAGCAAAAAAGGAAGACAAAAACCCTTCAGCTGAGATTTCTCTGCTGGACTGAAGCTGTGTTTGAAAAAGGAGCTAAGCAAACCTGCTTAGAAATTCTCTCTTATTGCTCTCATTGCAGACACTTAGCAATTTCAGGCAGGAAAAATGAAAGCCATCTCTTTGCTTCTGCATTTCAGTTTAAAATTACTTCTCACAATTTAGGATTATTGCTTGGCTGGTTTTTTACAACGCATTATCCCAGCCATGTCTCAGGAGACACTGCATATGAGGCGAGCGTTCTAGCCTTGCTTTTGTTAGAACAAACTGGTTCATAACACAAGCTAAACAAGATAAATCTGCCTGAAAAACACACCATCCTGCCCTCAGAAAGCATTCTGAATTCTCTCTCAACTGAACCTGATCAGCTGTGACACCTGCATGCACAGGTTATCAGCATCTATTTAGAAATAGTGAAGTAATACATCCACAAAACAAAAGTGTTTCCCAATCTACTGTGACAAGCTACAGAAATGACATTTCCAAACACACCATCAAGAAACAACTGAGATTTCAAATGCTCTTTTGGAGAAATAGACAAATTCCTCCATCACGAATAGGACAGATAAGAAACGTTGGTTTCAAAATGACCGAGGCAAAAGCAGCACCAGACTGGCTTTATGAGGAAAGTAAACGTCAGCTCTTTCCCATTTCAACTCGAGAAAAGTACTAGGAACTTTTCTTATGGTAGATTAAAACTCAGCAGCTAGATGTCTTTCCCAGCAAGGAATTAAAGAGAGTCTGAACTGAAGCTGTTCTAAACCCCTGTGGGTTTGGATTTATTTTGTGTGTGGGTGGGTTTTGAAAGTGCACTGCTCTTGGCAGCTTGGAGTAAGGGCTCAACTCAAAATGTAAAGCCCCAGTCCCCAGTCGGGACTTGCTGGGTATGAGGAACTAAAACCTAGTCAGTGTCAATGTCCCTGCTCCTGTTGGACAGAACTTGCAGCCTGGCAGCTCTATCTATCTACATGTACCCGGGCTTATCAAAAGGGAGGTAAGAGAGCTACATGTCTCTTCTCACGAGCTTCTTGCTGCCCAAACACAGCATTAGCACCAATCTCCCGTCCCACCAGGCTGAGGGCATGAGGGCAGTAAATGGTGCCTGGGTTGCAGCAGAGAAGGTGGCACCAGAGGCAGAACCTCTCCCACCACTGCAGCCCCTGAGGAACCTGCCTGCAGGACACTGAGCAGGCTTGTCCTCACAGCAGCCTGTGCTAAAACTCAACCAGGATGACCTCAGGCAGCAGATGAGCTCAAACCGGAATCGAGTCAAAACGGACACAACTGATTCCTCTTTGTGCTACCCCCTTTTATGTCCACTCTGGTTTTGAGAGCAGCCTCAGGAGAAGGACTTGGGGGTGCTGGGTAATGAGGAACTCCCCATGACCTGGTCACAGTGTGCGCTTGCAGCCCAGACCCCCCCGAGTGCTGGGCTGCATCACCAGCAGCGCGAGCAGCAGCTCAAGGAGGGGATTCTGCCCCTCTACTCTGCTCATGTGCACGATCAAACGTTCTTCAGAAGCTGAACACTTACCAGCGCATTGAACTTATCTTTATTAACCCTACCAGGATGCCTAGAAAAGCTCTCAAAGGACTTATGAAGTTCAAGGATGGCAAGAGGTCTTTCCCCAAAAGTGACATCCGGGTCACACAATATGAAACGAACTGCAAAGACGCCCAGAACACGAATCTTCTGCCAGATCATGACAGCTCCCTTTCAATGAGATTAAACTGAAGCAGGCATGAAGACTGTAATGATAATCTCCACTCCCTAAGAACAGCAGTATTAATCTATTTATAATACCAGAAGACATAGGCGAAAAGCACAGGAATTTGCAGCAATCCTTATTTCCATGATAAATCAGGCGTCACCACCAGCACTTCTTGAGACACTCCATTGCACTGCTTCCATTTCTACAGAAGGAACCTGCTGGCAAGGCTCCTGACACTCATCCTACCCTCTGCCCTTCAGCTGGAACCTCCTCTCCTGAGAGGTTAGAGCAATTATGCTTTAGCATGAACACATCATCTAAAACCAAGGACACAGGAACCCACAGGCTCTTGAATCACATTAGTACTAGTACCAGCAACTTCATGAGTGCCTGCAAGGCACAGAATAAGGAACAGGTAACTTTTTGTGACAGTCATGACACCTGCCCACAGCCAAAATAGGAAGTCTCTCAATTATGTGCAAGTAAAACTCCATTAGATCCTACACATGCAGAGGAGGTTGCTGGCTGCTCTGGTTGAAAAGTGCAGCACTGGCACAACGAGGTGGTTAAAAGCCCAGGTACCTCCCAAGTCATGTGGGACAGAATTCAGGTTTAGCCACTTCTAACAAGCACAAGATTCAATAGGAGGAAAAAGAAACCCAGGGAGTCCAGTGCACACATTTGGTGGTATGAAGACAATGGTGGTGGGTAGGGGAAGCAGCTGGAGGGGGTCTGTGTGCATTTGGTTGTTTTCTGTTTTCAAACATTCTTCCTCCACTTTAGAACAGTTATTTGTGTATTTACTGGACACAAGCCCTTCTTACGACTCAAACCTCCTGCTTAAGAGACTGAACAAAACAATCACACTGCTCTTCTAGCAGGCACAACAGGATTATTCACAGAGAAAGGCAGAGGACTGCTTGACCCAGTCATCTGGAAAACACAACGGTGCATGTGTGGGCATTTGTGACTGGCAACATCAAAACAAACCACTTCAATGATAAGACAACGCAAGGCAAAGTGAGAAATCTTCTCTCCAGTTCTACTAGCACTAATGTATCTCAAGACAGAGTACATCTTGCAACCAGTTCCAAAGGAAATTCCCTCTAATTAGTTTGAAGAGCCAGCATCTGAAGCCAAAGAGACTGTTCAAATGAAAACTTTGTTCTCGAGCATATATTCAAGCAGACAAGTGTCAAGAAGTCTTTGACAACAGTGCCTGAAGAACACTGCTTTATATACTGGCTTTTCTCCGCCTTTGCATATTCAGTTTTGATTAAGTATCTTGTAAAGGCTAAAGAAGATGAAGTGCTCTTGCACAGGCAGCAGTCAGATAATCTGAGCCCTGCATTTATTATAGGACATTTGGAGGTTTTTCTTAACTGTGCGGGACTCGACCGTAGCAATCCAGGTCACATTCTACAGGCTTAGGTTTTGGATTCACTTACTCATGAAGGAAAAAGTTTCACTACAACTAGGAGTTTAGCACAGCGAGTTCCACAGTCTGGTCTGCAAGGAAAGGATGGAATTACATACAGACCAAGTGATAGTTGGTTAGCACATGAAAGAAGGCTAAAGAATAATTTGGGAGAATACCCCAGGTTATGATCTGAGCAGAATTGGTCAGGGTATCATTTTCAGAACAACTCCTTCAATTCACGTTTTAATTTTCAATGAATTATCTCTTCTTTTATCAGAAAGAAGAAAACTGATCCAATTTTTTCTTTTTTTCAAACCTTTTCACAGCTTTCACAAGATTTTGTGGCAAAGTCTGTTGTGAAACGGTGAGGTATAGATGATACCATTATACTTCAGATAAAACGCTGAAGGGGGAGAGGGAGGCAGCTTGTTTTCACAGAACAAAAGCATGCAAAACAAATATTATGAATTGTCTGTAATTACCTAATTACCATCTGCTTTAGACTACACACATCAGTGTTGCTGGGTTGGGGTTTCTGTTTGTTGGCTGCCTTTTTGGTTGGATTTTTTCCCCGGTTTGAGTTGCTTGGGGCTTTTTGTGGTGTTGTTCTTAAAACAAAGGGGAGATTTTCTTCTGGAGGTGGCAGGCTGATGTGAGGCAAGGGAGCGTAAGCACCACAGCACTCAGTGATGGAAGAAGGGATGCAGGAAGCTTGTGAGCACTCTCTGTAACTGACCTAGCCTGAGTCTGACAGAAAGATAAGAATACAAAAGCTAATGAGGGTAATTTGTCAGTGTTTGTCATTATTTTGAGGTGTGAAGACCATATTTATCACAGGTTAACCTGGCCCAGAAGCCTTTCAAAAGTATACCTTCCGTATTAAAACAAACAAAAGACCAAAACCTGCATATATCCAGGACCTATACTCAACAAGTCTCTCTAGATCTCCTTTCCAGAAGGCGTACTACCCACAGGATTAAACTTCACATCTCCTTAAAGGCTGAACCACCTCCAGAGGGACTGCACCTCAGAAGGGCAGGTCTGTGAAGTCTAAATGGGGTCCAACTGGTACCATCACCAAAGGAGGTAGGTCAGTTCTTCAAGACTTCATCCACTGTTGCTCAGGCTTATTGTTGTATTTGCGAAGGTTCAAATCAATCATTTTGGCAGCTTGGACTTACAAGGGTATTCCCATGGCATTCCCATGGTCCTACATCGACTGTTTACTAGGGATGCAAGTTAGGCTGGACTCAGTGCTATTCCCAAGGGAACCCACACATTAATCTGCATTGCACCAAATGCAAGGATGACATTGTGCCTTTCATGTTCCACTACGCAGAAACGTAGCATTCAAATACATTTTCTTTTCCCCAGAATTATTACTTTAAACTTCTCATAACAAAAATTGTACATTGTATAGGTGGCACTCCATGGTTGGCTGTAATTAGAGCAGGTATAAACCAAGTGATCAATGTTAGATCAAGCAATTCAATAATTTTATAGCAAGCAACAGTCACTCTATTGCACCAACACCCATCAGATAAAATAATTGTGCCTCAATCAATTGATGCAAGTGAAATAAAGTCATTATATGCTGCTGGAGTACCAGAGGATCAATATCTCCCTCAAACACAAGCATCGCTGCCTGTCCTTGACATTAATTACCCACAAACGTCTCCACATTGATTTGCCAATGGGACAGCATTTTCCTATGACAGCATTTTATAACTCTGGTATTCCCCATTAACCCCAACTGTGCTGACCCTACATCTCTGACAGCCTCCACTCAGGATATCTCTCAATTCTCTCCCTTGCCACACAAAGAACTTGCAGTCATATTTGTGTCCCATGTAGTTTCCTATTCCCCCTCTTTTTCTGCTGAAAACTATGCCCATTGGACTTGGAGGTGCATGGAATTAAGCTCATAGATAGAGTGTATGGTAAACGCCAGGAATCCTACTGGCGTTTTGTATCTACCAAGGAGTCATTTGTGTCACCTGCTGTCAGTGTTGACATAATAAATGCCAGCAGTACTTTGTGATGACAACAACATTAAGCTTTCACCTGAAGCCCAAAACAAAAATATCAACACCATAAGAGAAATAAGCATTGTGGGAGATAGTACTCAGCTTTCCATGGATAGACGGATCAACTAGGATTGCCTTCTTGTAGATTTAGGTCTCCATTTAAAACCCCAAGACCTCAGAGGGATCTGTTGATGTCTAATAAGGTGTGAGATCACTGCAAAGACTTTCCTCTCATTGAAGGAAGAAACCTACTGTATTCAGAAACCTATTTTATCTAAGTTTTACAGAACTTCATACACAGGACAGGGTTGAAATCAACTTATGTACCCAAATTATTGGAAAGTGCAAGCACACAGACACTGATCATATCTGGTTCATTTTCTTAAGAGAACAGACTGAAAGTAACAAAAACCCCTTTATCCTTCCAAGTGTTGGATAAAATTAAAAAATAGGGTCTCAAGAGGCTAAAATAGGAAAAGGCAAAAAGTGCAAAGAAAAACCAAAACCTAATGCCAACATAAAGAATTACATTAAAAAATCATGGAGTTAAAGCAGCCTCATATCTTCAAGCAAACAAAACAAGCTTGAGACATGAGTTTGTGTTGTGTTGAATATCTAAAATATCACCACATGGAGTGAAGTTGATTATGATATGCCAATGAAGCAAACTCAACCGATGAAAGACATCAATCTCAGAGCTGTTTCTATGGGCTGCCAAAGAGAAGCTGATAAATGCATCACCAACATATACCAGTAATGAAAACCAGAAGAGTGCTTTCACTGCAGAGAACAACTGTCCCATGTTCTGGTTGCTTTTGTCATCTACAATAACCTTATTCTTCTGCATGCTGACACTCTCACAGTTCATGCCATTTCCTATCCTACACCTCTAGTAAGGCAGGGTCTCTACTCTGAAAGTATAAAGGTTACTTTTAACTTGGAGGCGATGAGAGCTCCCACTCTGACAGGTAAAACCAGAGATTATTTGATATTGAACTCTTAAAACACATCCTCCATAGATGGAAGTTCCCAGTCTGTTGAAATTACTTTTAAAATTTTATAATTGCTTAAAATGCAGTAAAACCAAGGTATTGTAACATGATATAAAACCTGCTTTAAACCCTACATCGGTTAATTGCACCGTAGAGTATTGCAGGTTCTTCCCTGATTTAGTACCAGCAGGCTATTCTTTTAATACAGAAACAGGAAAGAAGAGTATGCCTGTTTTTTCTTTCAACATAAGACAACCAGAAACTCAAGAATAAGCAGACTCCAATCTACACTGAGACAACAAAGACGTTTACATGCAAATTCAAACAGGGAAACTGCATTTTGAGCCATTAAACAGGGCTGTCTTCTGCGTAATTCAGATGCCCCATCTCAGAGGCAAACACTAAATCGTACTCTGAACCAGCCAAGCAGTCCTTAAGTTTTCCAGGGCTGCAACAACTGAAGCCTGTATGGCACCTCTCTTCCCAAACCTGCAAAATAATACCCTGCAGTTTCTCCGACATTTGTTTTCCTCTGTAATATAAGGGACAACACGAAAGAGAACCCAAGGAACATTTCATATACCACTGTTCTAAAAGATAAGCTCACACGCTATAAGGTTCAGCCAACCTGCTTTCCATGTATCCATTGTATTTTTCCAGAATTCCAGTTTGAGCCTTTCCAGAACCTTGGGATGTAGCCTGAATTTCATTTTATTGCTGAGTGCTGTAAAATCATTAGATATACACTTGGTCTTTAATTTGCTCAGACCCTTAGACCGAAAGAGACAAGGATCAGCTCATTAAAATGCACTGAAGTTGCACAGAATCATAGAACAGTTTGGGCTAGAAAGGACCTTAAGATCATTCAGTTCTAAGACCCTGCCATGTGTGGTCAGGGACACCTCATACTAGACCACGACACCCAAGACTCTGAACATGAGTTGAACACATGTTCAACCTGGCCTTGAACACTGCCAGGGATGGGGCATTTACCACTTCATTGGGCAACCCATTCCACAGCCTCAGCACCCTCACAGTAAAGAACATCTCTTCCTTATATCCAACCTGAACTTCCCCTGTCTGAGCTTGAACCCATTACTTCTTGTCCTATCACTACAGAAACACCCTACTCAGGCCTTCCACATTTGTATTCCCACAACCTACAAATTTAAACAATTCAGTTGCTGGCTTAATTTTCCTTTCTCATAAACAGACAATTAAAACTACAGCATAATTTGGGAGCAGCTCTAATGTCTGAGCTGACTCATTCGAACAAGCCTGAAAAAGACATGAGCCACTTCTTTAATAAACGTTTTAAAATAGTAATAGTCACTTGGCGAAAAGTGAACACAAAAACACTTATCAAAAGTAGGCAGCATACATCCACGCTTCCCCAGCAGAAGCATAAGCAATGAACCACAAATTTAATGAAGACTGAAGTTCAATGAACTAATACGCTTGCCTAGTACACTGATTACATTCATTTCAATTGTATTTCAAATCTCTCTTAGATACAGCACTCAGAACTGGGCATCCTGGTTCCTGCATTACTCACCCAAAGCAAACCCCCAGCCTTTGTAGGAAATGTGGGCTGTGTCTTTGTACTCTACACTCTGTCTGCATTCACACACTTCTCTCTCCAGTTCTGTCTGTGCACAAATGGTGGAGGCTCTGACATACAGCATTACGCATTTTATACAGTGAATATACTCATTCTGTGGGAAAGATGCTGAATTTTGTTAACTCCAGGGTATATGGGGGAGGAACAAAGGATTATGCTCCAATATCTGTATGCTTGATCAAGTACCTTCCTTTGAGCCCCCACCATTTTCTCCTCAGTCTGCATTTGGGGCACACCAGGGTCATTCTGACTGCGCTGGAGTTTAAATGAGAGGCACTGATTCCCAAAGTCCATCTGCTTCTGCTGGACAGAGAAGTATTTAAACTCAACACCTGGCCAGAAAGCAGTGCTCCTGACTTTGAGATTGGGAAGAGGCTGTACAGGACAGTTAAGCTCTACACCACCTGTCCTGCATATGATATATATGCTGCACTGACACAGGAGCCAAAAGGAAGACATGGGCTCCAGCTGTTTGGGTTGGTGACTCTGTGGCATCAATCCACATGTAACATGAAACAGAGAGAGCCTTCTGCAGCCCAGGAGCCAGACAGTACGTGCCAACACCATTCTGCAACGACTAGTCTCAACTAGACAGCTCTAATCCCAGGCATTTACAATGACAACATCAATATTCTCCAGAGGCTGCTAAGCATTGCTTAAATAACCCTAACCAGATTTGTACCCATACGTGTCCTCATCTCCCTTGGCACCAACAATTCACAGGACAGCAGAAGAGTTACTGCTCTGGCCCTGAGATACTCTGGAGTAACTGGTTTATATTGCATTAAAGGGTTCAAACTGAAACAGGGGAAGTTTAGATTGGATATGAGGAAGAAGTTTTTTACTGTAAGGGTGGTGAGGCACTGCAATGGGTTGCCCAGGGAAGTTGTGAATGCTCCATCGCGGGCGGTGTTCAAGGCCAGGTTGGACAGAGCCTTGAGTGACATGGTTTAGTGGGAAGTACCCCTGCCCATGGCAGGGGGGTTGGAACTGGATGGTCTTAAGGTCCTTTCCAACCCTAAATATTCTATGATTCTATGTGTTACTAAAAGCCCTAAGGCAAAACTCCACTGGTTAACTGAAATATTATTAATCCACTGAAAGATTTCATATCAAATGTTAAAGGCTTCCCAAAAAGTGGAAATGATAGGACCTGCTACAAGAACATTTAGGCAACCGCAACCTTCACTGCACCTCTCATAAATACGCCTCAATTCAGTGAAAGCTGCACTAGAAGCAGAGCCCCAATGACCAAGATTTAATTTAAAGTACCTTTTGTGACACCTGCGTCAGCAGCATCCGGCTCCTGCTGCCATGTGCAGGCTCTAAACTTGCCAATTGTAAGTCAAGCACCAAAAAATTAAACTTCATTAGTGGAATGGAATCTGTGAGCTCAAGCTGGCAAATCTACATCATTCAATAAATCAGCACGAGCCTACAAGCATTCAATATTAGGAAGACTCAACCCATTTTCATGCAAAATAGCTCTTTCCCTTTGCGATGTTAGCCACATCTGCGTTAGTTACTGATCCAGCTGTGCCACTGTCACATCTGTTCATCTCTGTTCTTCTGAGTGGCACAGGTCAACCTGATTTCTGCTCCTACCACCACAGAACCCCTCAGTTCTTTCCTTTTCTAGCCATATTCATCTGTCTACTCGAATCCATTTTCATTCAACACAGAAGCTAAACTGGCTTGGCAGAAATCAGTTATCTCAAAGTCAACTGACCAATCCACACTGTGAAACAGGATGACTTTAAAAGTAGGAGGCAGGAAAGGAAGATGGGAAAACCTTAAAATTTAATGGAAAATTGACTTCTTTGTTTTGTTGCATGCAGTCAGCATCTGTTTACATCATACACATAACACCCCCCTTCTGTTTCTGTTCTCCCTGTAATCCTTCTTCCTCAGAACACAGTGCTCATACAGTTACTTGGGATATTCCCATCTGTTCCAGGGGCTGCAATTCCCCCTCGTCGAGATGAAATGAGATCCTGATAGGCTTGTGGGTTTTCCTTGAAAGTGATGCCTCAGCACAAAGATTTCAATTTGGTACAATGGTGATATTTCACCTCCAGAAGTAATGACTTCATCATATTTAATACTGCCAGCCTTACATTTCTCATAGATGAAAAAGGCTGCACTCAAACCTAATGTATTTCAAAGAGACCATCAATTTCTCAAGAGCAGAAAAGTCTCTACCGAGTACATTGATCTTGGTTTTCCAGATTTCTGGGGCTTCTTACCTGGGTGGTAAAGAGCAGCAAAGGTCTTGTTTTCCCACAGTGTGATTCAGCATTCTGTAAATGGAGCCCCATGGACTTTTGGGCTCCAAGTGGTCCAGAACTGAAGCATTCAAAGCTACTAGTCACTGCTGGACAAAGCCTCAGCCACTGCCTAACTCCTAGTGATTTTTGCTGTAACGTATCCATGTCTAACACGTTTAGCAGGCATCCCCTACTGTACATAGCTTTTAAGCTTCCATAAAAAAAACCAAATATAGCTTCCAGAACAAGCAACTGCAGATGAGAACTTCTCAAGGAAGCCCAGTGTAACCCACTGCAGAGCTGCTGGAAACAACACATTACACAATATGAACATGCGTCAGCTAGAGCAGGACTGACAGGCATCACTCTCATGCTGTCCAGAAACAAGACAAAAAGAACTACATCTTTTGTAGCAGTAGATCCCATACATGCCATAACTTTTTGCCTTCTCTTCAGGACACAGTAATTTCAATGAACACATCCTTGATCTAACCTCAGAAATTTAAGGTCTAATGTATGAGAGATCAAAGAGGTGTTAATGAAAAGGTAACATATCAGTGAGAAATGTGAGTAGGCTGTTCATCACCAGTAAAGGTTTGCCACTAAACAGATTCTTCTACATCTTAAAAACGCAATCAGCTTTTTATACATGCACCAAAATAACACCGAATATACATTCTTAAGACCACAAGATTCAAAACCCCATCAATCTGTTCTGAGTGAATGGCACTCCTGAGATTTCCGATAGGGCTGTAATAAAAGCCTGTGGCACTTGAGAAGCACAGGTGGTAAAGGGGAAAAAGCTGCAGTCTCACTCCTGGGAATTCTCAAATCACAGCTCACATCAGCCCTGAAATGTCTAAGTAATAAAACAGAAGTCAGGAAGCAGAAGTCCTGCTGCTGCATGAGTCTTTTTGTTTCTCAGACAGGAGTGCAAGGAGTGGAAGATGAACAGTTCCTCCCTCCGATCTCAGACATCATTCCACCAAATAAAGCAGATGCTGCCACAATAGGTCCTGTAATATGGCTTGTCTGAACGGAAAGACTGCAAGACTCAAGACACCAGAACAAATATGTCTTTGGAACACTCTGTAGGGAGGGTTTTACTCCATATTAAGCAGGGCACAACTTGAAAATAGGATGAAAAAGTCTGTGATATATAAGCGCATGACAAACAAATCTTGCTTTACTTCACATCAAGGCTCAAGTACGATCGATAAGAACCATCATCAGAGTAGCTTAAATGAGCGAGTTTCTCATTATACATACATGGCTGTTAGTTGAGTGAGGGGAGATTGACCGTTCCAGACAAGTTTTCAAGTGCATGCATCTTTCTCTCCTCTTTCAGAATCATTAATCTCTCTTCTCCTGCCTGAAGCCTAATGGGAATCAACACTGACTGGAACTGGAAACTTCTGTGCATGCCTGCATACACACAACACACACCAGTCAGACTACTTTGGAAGAAATGTGAGCATCCCACTAATGAGATGACACACAGAAGCTGACCCTTCAAACTGAATGTCTGATAAAAAGGAAACAGAGCAGGCTTGGTTTACATGCTAATTTTTTCCCAATGAAATAATTCCTCCTAACCAGAAGGGATTTTTGGTTTTTAAGAGAATAACTATACCAGATGTGATAAATCATAAGGTTCCTTGAAACTGTCAGTGGGATGCAGTTCTGGCCCCCTCCTCTGCCTTCTGATGTGCTTTGGAGCTCCTGAAAGGTATATAACCATTAATTGCTACAGAGAGGCAGTATTCTGAGTCAGACCTAGAGGGTGATACAGGGAAGCTAAGACTAGTACAGAAACTTTGGAAAGGAGCTGGGATCATGTCCCAGCTCAGTTAAGTACAAACATAAATCCTCAAAAATTCATTGGAACACACCTTTTCCAAAGCAGCATCTGTTTTAAACCTCACTGCATAAGTCATTTGCTTAAGCTTTAGTTCAGCTGGAAGTAGATTAATTACCTGGCTTGTAACCCATCTGCTAACCGGCGGTCTTCCCAGGGAAACTGATATTGGAAGAACATGCAGGACATCAAATCTTCACACCACCGTTCACTATCTACAGCAAATTGGGAAGCGTTAAGATACAAACTTTTCCTTTAGCTACAAAGCCAGATAATACCATAGCCACATCTGTCAAAAGCTCTCTCTGCTGGGGGAGGAGGTCAAGAGAATTTGGATACAAAGGGGGCAGAAGAAACAGATTCTGACTCACATCCTTTCACACCCTGGTAAAACCACGGTATATGAACTCATCATACCAAATGTAAAGGTTTCCTCCACCAGGGCAGCTGAGCCTACTGAGAATGAGCCAGCACAGTGATTTATTACCTGCCTTTTCATGAGGAACAAGGTGCACTTTATTTTTGCCTAGATTTCCCTTTATCTTGTGATTCCAAAATAACACACAGGTTTTGCTTTACCATGTTTGGATCATAAATACTTCAAGACTGCAATTCAATTGCTTATGCAAGTCATAGAATCATAGTGTCAACTAGGTGGGAAAAGACCTTCAGGATCATCAAATCCAACCATTAACCTAACACCGCCAAGGCTACCGCTAACGCATGGCACTGAGGCCTGGCCCACACGGTGCGTGAGCACTTGCAGGGACGGTGACTCCAGCACTGCCCTGGGCAGCAGTTCCAATGCCTGAGCACCCTCTGGGGAAGGAATTGCTCCTCAGCTCCATTTAAATCCTGCCATGGTGCAGCTTGAGGCCGTTTCCTCTTGTCCCATCCCTTGTCCCTTGGGAGCATACACCAGCCCCCTCCTGATCACATGACACTGCATCTCTTTTGTGAATGGGTAAACATGAGATTTATAAATTAGAGAAAAATCCTGGGGAAGCTTGCTGCACCTTTGAATTTCACAGGGAAGTGTGCTGCGCATCTCCTTTCTCCAGCCTTTACAATAGCTTCTATGCCAAAACTCTGGCAGGGCATTTTGGGAATACTGTTCCCTGTTGTACTAAGTGAAATCCAATGCAAATAAAACACACCACTTGTGATGTGACCGTCCATGCATGCGAAGATTTGCTTTCCATTGATACGTGTACAGTAATATTGGAGTTTGCAGAAGTTCATTTAATGGGAACACAAAGGAACATGCACCGCACAGGAAGTTTAAACTGGAGTGGATAATAGAAGCAAATAATTGTCAGAGCTTTAGCAAAACATCGACAAAACACTTAAAAATTCATAATTTAGCAGTGACAAGGAAAAACTTTTTTTTGGCAATATTCAAAGTGAATAGGTATCTGAAAATGTATCTAATCGCTTCAAGCTGTCACCACCCACCCCTGGAATCTGGGGGTGGAAAAGAGGAGGAAAAGAACTGCTGCTGATGGCAACGCTTAGTTATTTGTTCATTGTCAGCAGGGACAGAAATAGCTCTTCAGTGTTCTGAGAGGACGTGTAATTTGTCTGTCTGAGGGTCAGCTCAGCTTTTTCACAGCTAAGCAATGCAAGAGGGTGCTGCTGCTACAGCTAACTGAGAGGTTTACAGCGTACAAATTCAATGAGGTTTTAAATCCTAACTCTCAGGAAGGTCCCTAAAGCATCCATCATTACCTAGCACTCCATCTATCTAATCCAGAAGTTCCAATAAATAGGAGTTTTCCTCATTTCACACCACATTTGGTGTCATCTTGAAACTCCATCCACTGAGATCAAAAGAATGGTACTTCCATGTTTATTCCTAAGCTCACTCTGATAGATGCAGAGAAAGCCACATCAGACAACGGATGGCAAAAGGCAACCAAAAAAAAATACCCCAAAACCCCAAACCAGCCCCCCAAAAGCCTACCAAGGTATGCCTCCTCTCCAACACTTCATTGGCATTTCTGAAGTGCCAATTCCACTTAATGGGATGGGAAAAGAGAAGTTAACTCCAGCCAATTTTTGTCTCCCTAGCTTTCCACACTTACCCTTAAAGGCCATTTGATTTGATAATATATTCACCATGATATAAATTTTACATAATGTTTCTCAATGACTTATTAATATGCAAATATTAAGAAAAAGATTGAAAACACAACTCCAATGTTCCTAAAACATGATGATGTGCTATTTAAAAATGGGGTTGGGGGCGGGGGAACCTCATGATCACACAAATCAAACACAGCCAAAGAATACTATAGGTTGAGCTCCACACTGGCTGCACTGCAAACCCTGTAGACGTGATAGATACTACATAAACCCCAACATGCATCATTTTCAAATTCAAGGAAATAATTGTTCAAGCTACTCTTCGCTATAGAGAAGGGCTCCAAAATGGAAGGGGTGGCTGATGGCTCCACTGTTGAAAGCCAGAGGAAGAGGACAATTCCAGGACACGCTTCCAAACATCTGCCAGTAAATCACCAAATCCCAGACTGGTTTGGGTTAGAAGGGACCTTAAAGCTCATTCAGTTGCAACCCCCTGCCATGGGCAGGGACACCTTCCACTAGAGCAGCTTGCTCCAAGCCCCGTCCAACCTGCCCTTGGGATGGGGCAGCCACAGCTTCTCTGGGCAAAGCTCAATACCTCACAAATAATCCCCAAGACTCTGAAAGCCTTTAAACACAGCAGATTAACAAAACACTACTTGTAGATCAGTGACCCTCTAGTCTTTCCAGGCTTACGACAATCCTGATCACTGACTGCTATACGAAAAGGTAGTAGCTCCAGACTGGAAGTACACTGGAGTCTAGGACATTGATTTAGGCAGAGGCTGCCAAGATCTAAACCCTTAGCTAGTACCAAGGCCATGAGTCATAACAGCACCAAGAGCTGCTCCAGCCTGATCACAAGCTGATGTTTGCTGTGTTTCAGCAAAACACAGCTGAAAAACAGTCATGTGGGGAAAAGCAGGCAATAAAACTGAAAAGCAGAGGGTGCACTGTGCCTCAAGTCTGAACCCTTGTAAAGGATTCACTACTTTGAACAGCAGTGGCCAGCTTGCACTACGGCCGCACAAAAAGCATGTCTTTGATACCTGCAAAGCATGAAAATCCAAAGTCTAAATTAAAACTCGCTGCAGCCTTATTAGCTAATAAATTGGGGCCTGACATGCTCAAACCTTCTCTCTGTGGAAAACCATTTACTTCCTCACAGTCTCTTGTCATTGGTACTGGCTCTGATAATTTCCTTCCTCCTCCAGAACGACTTCAGCAATTTTGGTACCGGTCTCTGCCTCCACCAAAACTAGCAGAGACACTCCTGGTTTATGGCTCAGTCAATTTTTTGCCTGTTTAAGACTTAAGATAACTTTTCCTGCTCGGTTATACACCCTGAGATCTCTTTAAACATCTTAGGTAAGGTTTGCCATCTACTCTTAAAGCCTCAGACAAACAGCTACTGGGCTATTCACTAAGATTCTCTACAGCCTACAACTTGGACAATGAAAGGCTGTGTCATGTTTTCAGCTAGGACAGAGTTAATGTTCTTCCTAGTAGCTAGTGCAGTGTAGTGCTTTGGCTTCAGTCTGAGAACAATGCTGATAATGCAGTGATGTTTAGTTATTACTCAGCGGCACTTACCCTGATCAAGGACTTATCAGTCTCTCATGCTCTGCCAGTGAGGAGGAATGCAAGAAGCCAGGAGTGAGTGCAGACAGGACACCTGACCCTAACTAGACAAAAGGCTATTCCATACCATACAACATCATGCTTTGTATAGAAACTGGAGGGAGCTGCCAACCACTGCTCAGGGACAGGCCAAGCATCAGGCAGGGTGGTGAGCAAGTGTATTGTGCATCACTTGGTTGTTTGATTTGGGTTTTTTTTTCCTGTTTTCCTTGGATTTTATTCCTCTCTCCCCTTCCTTTTCACCATCATCATTATTATATTTTACTTAATTTCAATTATTAAACTGTTCTTATCCCAACCCATGGGGTTTACCTTTTCTGATTCTCCCCATCCCACTGCAGCTGTGTGGTGCTCAGTTGCTGCCTGGGGTTAAACCACGGTGCTCTGGTCCTGCAAGCTCTGCTTCACCTGGTGGCAAACCCATTGTGAATTCTGTTATGTTCAGCCCTATTAGGTACAGTTCAACAACGTCCTGTCACCGATGGGGATGAAAAGATTGTGTTCTGTGTCAGACAACAGCTATGGACACCTGAACACATGAAGGACAAAATATGTTCTCAGTGTTAATGTGAACATGTTAATGTTAAGATGAACACACATGAAATGTACGGTTATAAGGCCATTTTCTTTGCTTTCTTGTTTAGTAAGTTTGGTGCTTAATTCTCATCGAGGGCTTGGAGAGACCCAAAGAACAACCTATCTGTGATCTTGCCTTAGATTCTTACTATGCATATACCAACTACGTTTTTTGTGCTGAGAGGTTTCTAAACGTAAGAATGAAATACAACCAGCCAAAGAGCAATCACCCAAAGGGCTCACTATCCACCAGAGGGCAACTTACGGCAAAAGCTTAAGAGAGTCAGTGTCGCACCAACAAACTCTTTCACACTCAAATGTACAAAACCAACCAATTATTTTTTGTGTCTCAGTAATCTACTTCAGAAGAACGAAGAGTCCAGCATTTTTCCTTAGCTACTTACCAGTCTCTTCATGCATGCCTATAGCTAACATTATTATGCTATGGTTTTTTAAGTGTCTGTCATCAAGAGGGTCTCTGATGTGAAGAGACAACAAATCTGGATACAGCTGATGGATGTTTTAAGTCCTTGCTCAGAATAATTAAACCGAAGCTCTGTAGTGGTAATGAGGGGAGAAAATACAGCCACCAGCCAGGTTGGGGGATTATTACTGAGTAACTTAGCAAGCTGTGCACATATAAACCACAAAGGCCCAGAGAAAATGAGCAGAGAGCTTAGTCCTGAAGGAGTGGGAACCTAGAAATGCTGGAGGCCAGAGGTGTGCTCATACACAGCATTTGGAACTGCAAGGAAAAGAATAAGGTCTGTGTATATCAACAAGGCTTGAGGGAAAAAAAAAAAAGATATCTGTAAATTGAGCCATGAATTTTTCCTTTAGAAATATCTTGGAAAGGATCCAGGAGAATCACGGCTTTCCATGCCAAAGTGGCATAGTACAGTAAAAGGTGTTCAGGGGCATCTACCAGCTCTTCTGTCAGAAAGTATTTATGTATCTAATAATTCTTCACAGAGAGCTCCATTTTATTCCAATATCCCCAATACATGAAATAAAATATTACAGGAGCCTAAATTCCTACAACCTGGCTCCAGAGACAAAGACCGGAAGCCTGTATGGTTACATGCACATGCGTCTCCCTGATAATAAACTGCTTACTGCAGTGGGCTCCTGGAGTAGGCAGCATCTAATTGTATTCCTCTAATGACTTATCAGAATCTACAGGCATACAGCTAACGTATACAGCATGCCAATTCTACAAGCTATTTGGAATTCCTCTTCCAAAATCAAGAATTCCCTTCCCTCTCCCTTGCTAGCAGGTATTAAAGCTTCAGATTTAACAATTAACGCTATTTTTCAATTCACAAAAGATAGCCAAGGGAAAACGTCAGCACAAAGAGACCAGCAACGTTATGAAACAAGACATTCAATTCCTTGTCACGTATAAAGCAATATGCCATGAAAATGCATTCACAATATCTATGCAAAATTTCTGCTAATCCAGAAATACAGAATGCTGCATGGGGAGGAAGGAAGTAAAGCTGAAAGGGCAGTTTCAAGAGTGGCTGTACTCACTTCTTGAATACTCCTTCATGAAAAAAGCAAACTATAACCCTGCAGACTCCTGGTTTTATTTTACTCAGCCAGCACTACAAAGAGCTCTTGCTGAATGTGAACATCTCTATGGTCCGCTAAAGGCCTGAGGTGCTATAACTTCCTCCTGTCCCAGTTCCAGCTAATCTACGCTTCTTGGAGAAGGGCAACTGAAGTTTAACTGTTGGAAGCTCATTTTCTTAAGCTTTGCATTAGCAAGTGTTTCAACAGGAATGAAAGTGATGGATGGTATTTCAGTAAGTTCCTAACATCAATAATCCAGTGTTAAAAGTCTGTGTCACCTTCATAGAGCAACTCCAGCCCTTCAGGTTACTCACCATTACTGTGATTTCTACTTGCAAAGACAGAGTTTGACTGGTAAAGATTTACAGCGAAGTACTAAGGGCAGTTTGATCATGTTTTAGAATTCAGTACTGCTAGTGAATGACAATTTAAGGAAAACATATTAAGCTGTCAGGCTCTCACTGCTTCATTTTCATTATTGTTTTGATCAACTCTCTGAGAAAACACTCTTGCAAAACAATAAATCAAGGACATAGCCCTTTCACTTGATCATGAAGGACTGATGGCCAACTCTAACCTCTTCATGCAAACAGTTCTTCCACCAGTTTCAAGTGAGTATATGATCACTTAGTTTGGAAGCAGCTTTCCACAGTATTGAGTGGTGCCAAAACTTAAGTACAATTATACAGAATGGTTTTGGTTGGAAGGGAGCTTAAAGCTCATCCAGTTCCAACCCCCTGCCACAGGCAGGGACACCTTCCACTACAGCAGGGTTGCTCCAAGCCCCATCCAACCTGGCCTTGAATAACTTCAAGTAAAGAAAGTTAAAAAGTCTAAAATAATCTGGCAAAGGACCTGACTCCACAGCAATCCAGAAGCGCCTCCAGTGCCTTGCAAGCATCCATGGAGCTTCATGTGCAGAGACAACCTGGGACAACCAGCAGTATGCTTACTACCTCAAACGCAGGATATTCAACCACTCAACAAGGGGGATATTCTTTGCAAGGTCCCAGAATACGGCATATCTTATAGCCTTTCCCAGTACAACTTTTTCTTGGGAAATACGGGAATTAGCAGTTTATGTTGCTCTCCTGCTAATGCAATTGTCTACACACCCCAAAATCATTCTGCCTTTTCCAGAAACCAAAACCTCAAGTGCACTTCTTCACACCTCAACACACCCTGAACACCCGTTAGCTTTGCCAACACAAACACTGCTGGACTATAAAAAGAAGTATTAAAATACAGTGAAAGTTGCCATTAAATCAACACTGGACTTTTATACATTGATTCTGTGTACAATTCTTTAAGCAACTACATGCCTCTTTCCAAGGAGCAGCTGCAGAATTTCCAGTCTGCTGCACAGCAGTGCTGTGAAACCATCAGGGCTTACCTTCAGGTTTGAAGCACAGCTTGCTGCAAAATACAAGAGACTATGGCTCCTTTTAATCGATCTGTATTTATAAAACATTAACACAGAGTGAAATAAGGAGGTCCAGAATGGATTCCAAAAGGATTTTCCTCTTAATTTCAATCTGCTTAGCGTTAAACTGTCCCTGAACGGTGACTAACCCTAAAAGCATAGAGAAATTGTTCCAGATAAGCAAGAAACAGTTGGCTGCATCTCAGCTGCCTGAAGCTTCTTCTCTCTACAGGTTGTAAATGAACTTTAAAAGCCTGAAGTTTGCTCTAAGATTTTGCCTACTGCTTCCTTCTTCAAGGTAGGCACCACTAGAATCAGGGGATCATATAAGTTGGAAAAGACCTTTAAGATCATCGAGTCCAACCATTAACCTGACACTGCCAAGGCCACCAGGGATGGTGACTCCACCACTTCCCTGGGCAGCCGGTTCCAGCGACCGACAGCGCAAGATGGTTTTTTGTAAGTGAAGGCTGCAAAATGTAACATCTCCTTTGGAAAGCAAGAGGTACGGAACACACAGAACGAGCAGCGAGCAAAGTCCTACAGGCTCCGAAGAGATGCAGAGTTTTCAAAAGAGGAGCTATTTTGAAGATTTTATCTATACTTTTTCCGATGGCGATAATCCAAAATATTGAGATATTCCGTGTTTCCTGTCACATCTGCCCAGGCTTTTCAGTTCCTACATCATCCATTACAGCCCCCCTCCACCCAAATTAAATTAAAAATCATAAAATTGGGTTCCACTGACCACAAGGTACAGCTGTTATTTTACCACGCTACCAAACATTTCAGAGCTAAAACTTCCAGCCATCACAGGAAAGCAACATGAAGATATTTCTTTTTAATTCTCTCATCATCCTTCATCATCTTCTCTTCATTTTCTTTCTCTTCTGCTAGCTCCTTAGCTCAGCATCCTCATAGCTAATGGTTATACCTTACTCCCACGTTTGAATTTATCAGGTTTTAACTTCCATGCTTGATTCGTGCTATTCCTTTCATTACCAGATGAAAGAGCTCTTCACGCTTAATCAAGTTACCTCTTTGTTGTCTTTTGATGCGTTAATCACTTTCTAAAAAAATCCCTTCTATCCATGTCTTTCTTGCCCTGAAGTGGTTTTTGAGTTCCCTCATACATCAAGCTTTTGATTATTACTAATAATATTGGAAATTGTAATGTAATTTCAAAGAAGCTAAAGAACCCTGCACGCAGGACACAATGGAGTTAAGCACTTCGCACATCTAAAACAAGTTATGGCCCCTGCTCTGAAGAGATCAAAGAGCAGACATACGGCTGTAGACAACAGGAAAAGCCACAAGAGGATTCTGGCCAGCCTGGTCAGGGTGTTTAGCTAACTGACCCAAGAAGACTTTGAAGCCAACAGTGGCACAAGTAGAAAGTCACATTCCAAAATATGCCTTACTGTCACTCGGAGGTAAGAACGAAACACCTTGCTCAAAAGGCATCTGCAGCTGTGCTGCTCCCATTCGCACAGATTACAGTAGATGTTTTGTAGAGACTTCACAGATTACCACAGGCATGAAGAGATGGAGACTTTTCAGAGCAAGAAGAGGTTAACTGCAAAGGAATTAGCATCTTCCTAGAAAAAGGAAGTTTCATTCTGTCTATCCTGTGGAACTGTGCCAGCAAACAGAAAGAGAGGGCTGCTGGATAAAATAAGATTCTGCTATCATGCAGGACAAAAGTACAATTCAGACAACTCAGCAAGCTATTAGCTTTGTATCAAGAAGAACAAGCACAGTTAACATCCCTATAGTCAGGAATGGCTGACTTACTAGTCATGTTTCCAAAGGAACCCTTAAAACTCAAGATCAATATGGATGATTTTAGATCCCTCCCTTCACTCATCGCTACTGAAATAGTTTGAGGATGTTGCTTATCTTCAAGCTGTCACTCAAGTTCTGCCTAATTTTTGCTGTGACTGGGAGTTATTTGATACAGTGATGGTTTGGGCGAGAGGATACAAAGGTGGATGTGCTGGAATGAATGAAAAAGTAGGACAGAGGAGGCTAGGATTTGTTTTTAATTATTATATTCCGAAGCAAGGATGAACATTCCGAATTAAACAGAAAATTGCTACTTCTCACTAAATACCTTTTTGGCCAGAGAAGTTTCTCAACTTCCTAACAAACATTTCCTGCCTTGTAAAATGCTTCAGTCTCCAGAAAACAGAATTGCAAGAAGAAATGTGAGAACAGCAAAAATTCCCTTACCTGATTTAATTTACTCTTTCTGGGGGTCTATTCTATTTAAATATTAGAGCAGGAGGAGGAAGAGGAGGGTGAAAAGGCAATTAGCTTTCAAGTGAGGCGAAAAAAAGTAAAATATGACATTCAGTTATAAAAGCATTGGATTTGCTGTAGCAAAAGGAAAATCAAACCAGGCGAACCCTCAGGTCAGGTCCTGCAGCGACCGATGTGCTTTCCGGGACAGACCAACAGAAACAAGCTCTGCTGTACACTAGGGATTGTGTAATGCAGAGGAAAAACCGTGCAAAGATGAAGAAGTGCTTCCTGCCCCCTGCAGCCATCAGCTTACTCCTTGAAGCATGAGATTTGATTACCTTCATCTCAGCAGGCACAGCCACGAATATCTCTGTATGCCAAAGACTGCCCAGCACGTTCTAGTCGATAAAGGGACAATAATAAAAGTATTTCTAGAGCACTTCTATCCTGCAACCTCAGCAATAATTGCAGTGAGAAATCTGTGGCAAGAACGTGCAAACAGCATTAAAGGCATTACAATCCCTTTGCATTTTAGGCGCTCTCTTTCGAGGAAAACATCCTGTAAATTTATCAAGCCTAACAAAACCTTGTGACAATTCAATCGCCCATGACAGAAAAGCAAGAAAACCCAGTGAAGAAGTTGTTTATCTGATCGAAGCTTTAGGACAATCCATATATGTGACATATGGCATGTACCCTTGTGGTGTGTCATTAAGCTGGAGCGCAGGTTTTTGCAAAAGCCCCTAAACACCACCTATCAAAGCAATCAAATAAGAACACTGACAGTTAAACATCTGTGTCCTGCTCAACAATATTCAGAAAAACACTTGAAGTCTGACATGCCTTAACTATGGAATAACTTCACGCATGCAATGACTAGTGGCTTATGAACATCTTTAGACTACTGCTCTGTTACTAGCACTGTCTTCCTCAGTGCACGCAGCATTAATTTATTGTTCCTCTGTCAGCTACAAGGCTCTTCACCAGCTTCAACACTAAACTATTTCAGTTGAGCCTGTATGAAAATAGGGCAACAGCAACCCTGGGAAGCTGCACCAGGGGTCTGTTACATGGGCAATTCCTTCTCTTCTGAGTGTACATGTCACAGACTGAAACTCTGGGGACGAAGAGGGAAGATGGAGGCTACATTAGCTTTCATTTCTTTAAAATGCTTTGCTGAAGAAGAGATGAATTTCCAAGACAACACCTTGGTTCATCCAAGATGAACATCTTGGAACCACAGTCAAAGAATTAAGAAGTCCAATACCTGGATCTGAGGAAATACAAAACCAGAAGAAGTGGCCTTGAACACTTTCTTCCTGGGATGAACGTGCACTTGAAAGGACCAAAAAGACATGACAAAATGTCGTCTTGTTGCCTGAAGGTATTTAATACAGTGGAGCAAGGGGAATGTAATCAGCATTAAAGTGCTCTTCATAAATAATGGACAGTCTAGCAGCTTTTCTCTACTCTGCACTTTAAGAAAGTTTCTGCTGCTGAATATTTCATGAGCAAAAGGTCATTTATTGCGGTTTTTAAATTACACAATTTAGAAACTGTTAAGAAAAAAGTCCCGTGTTCCAGTGCAAACAAAAAAAAAGTTGAGTATTGAATTTCCAAGGAACACTGGCAGCCTAAACACGTTCTGAAAGCTCTCATACACAAACTCCAGGGACACATCTGCCCTGAACTGTAACTACTGAGTTCTAGGATGTCCAATCCCATTCAGAAATACACTATTTATTTCCAAGTGAAGAATAAACCTGAACGTGCATTTCCCAGAGATGTCAGTTCTGGTTTGTACTTCTCGCCAGGCTAAACTGCTGATCATGGCTGGGTTCAGATGCGCTTCTGCCACAGCCATTTTCAGGAAACCTCTTTTCCCTGTGTTATTTTAAAGGTATTTTATAACAGCCTTTTCAAATGACAATTAGAGCTCCACATAAACAAAGCCATTAAGGAAACACACTGGCAAAGAGGTGAATCGTCAAGATGAGTTAGAGGCAACCTTAGCTCTGTCCCCTGTGAACGTTAGACTACAACGCAACCCTACCACTGCATCCAGAGGCAGATGTTCTGTGGGTGTAGATTCAGCATCACATTACAGAAGGCACTTGTGCTACATCTGGTTTCCATCAAGAGAACCACCAGTGCACTTCTCTGCATCAAGTGTCTGTACAGTATCACACACCTGTGGAAGGACACCACTGGAGTGGTGCAAAGCAGCACACCGGGCATCCCAGTGACTTGCAGCTTCACTAACACCAGATCAAGTGGCTCCAGAACATTCTCAGGTAACACTCCTTAGCCACAGATATCCTTGGGGAAATGTTCACTTTCCTTTCTAACCCCACACTTCCAAACCATACTCTTCACAAAACAGAACTGCAGCAACAAAAAACCAAGCCCGAACAAACCCCCCTCACTTTAAACTCCCAAACAAGTAGAAAAAAAATAAATGAATATGCATTGTCTTTCTAAAACTAACACAGCAAAACCAGCTTTCCTTTCGTATTTTCTTCATATAGTAACCTAGCCCCCCCCACCCCAAGTACTCTTATTTTATTCACAGTCCTCAATTTAAAAGACCACATAAAAAAATCATGACAGGGACCTATCTGCAGAAGTTACAAGCAATCAGAACAGCACCATCCATGGCAAATCATCTACATACTAATAGACCCCTGCATCTCGACAACAAACATGCCTGTGGCAAGAAAGGGGTTTATTTACTGAATGACTTCCTATGACACAGCAAAGAAGATGTCCGAGATACCTGGATAACCTCTAGATCAATCACCTTCATTAGCAGCCAACTGCAACGCAAGTCCCACAGAGCTACAGGGACATGCACAGGAACACCACCTACGAAGTGGTACTTTGGCTCTCAGGTATCTTTCTGTGCATTTGCAAAAATAAAACTGACCTTTAGCACTTAACTCAAATGGTTTACAGCTTTGTTGAGATTGTGTGTTCCTCCTACAGCTGAAAAATTCATACTTAAAACATTGTATTTAAAAGCTTCGGTTGTATTAACAGCCAAACTACTTTGAAAACAGAGCTTTTCATGTCTGTTGCAGAGCTAGTAGGAATAAGAACCAATGACACTTACAGGATTTCTTGCTGCCTTTTGCTCTTCTCTCATTACATTCTATGAACTTGGATGTAAAGGTGGAAGAAAAATCTTTATTAGGGAAAAAATTCAATAGGAAGAAAATGTCTCCAAAAGAAACAAAGCATCTCAGTTGTGCCCCCTGCTAGTGCAACAAGACAAGGAAGCTCATGGTAGTGCTTGCTAAACCAGGCTGCAGCTGGATCCAAAATATTATTGAAGGGTAAGGGAAGTTTATATATATATACACACATATATAATATATCTTGATACTTAAACACTAACACTCTAGACTAATGAAGATACAGACATCCTTTTCTGTTGGATAATACCTAACAATTTGTCTAGGGACTATAATCAAAGCCAAAGACAGCCTGTTTACTCTGTATTAAAATACAGTATTTCATAGCATACTGTTAGAGTAAATGTATCATCTGGTATTTAGATAGACAGACATCTAAGAGAAAACAGGATGTGTCAGTTTAGATGAGCAATCCCACAAAGAATGACTATGATACTCATATAAAACCAACGTATGGATAAACCCTTGGAATGGTAAGACAATAAAGTCTCCTACACCAGATCACCCAATAGGAAATGAACTGACCCATCTAGAAATGATGCAGCTACCCTGCTTCATATAGAAGAGACTCAATGACTGGGTGCCCATTTCCCCTACTCCATCCCCATCCCTGGTATGCCCACAAACCAGTAAAAGACACAGCAAAATAGACATACTCATTTTGAGTGTCCAGTGTTCAGAATGTGACCATACTGAGAACCGACTCTCAGGAAGAAAATCTGTGTATTGAAATAAACTTCAGGCATCACTGAACTCCATGGTTCTTAGAGGTCAAACAAACAGGGCGACTTACGTAGCTCTCCTACTTTCAGTATTTCACACAGCATCTTTGTCAGCTCAATGCTACTTCGGCCAAATGGGCACTCATGCTTGTCTTCTCGACTGCTGTTCTCCAGGACAATCTGAAGGAGGAAACAAAATAGGAAAAGATCAGTTTGAAAAACACATGAGCTGAAGCACTGTCCTCCACATCCCACATGTGCAAGATATGCCAGGCTGAATTTAGGAACCTGTAATTGGAGGCTCTATTTTCATGAACCAGGTAAATTACCTATGTCTGAGGCAGTCAGCAACACAGAAGCAGCGCTGCTTCATGGCCAGTTAGGAAGCTTCGCCATTCCTATGCAATGCTCCTGTTTTCTATCACCCCTGGCTTGGAGGAATTGCAGTACAAGCCAAAGAGTTTCATTTTAAATTTGCCAGCTAAAAGAAATGAGATATAAGGATGTAAAGACATGAACGCACCTAGGATATATAAACAAACCAAAACCATAGCGGGATTCAGGCTCCAAAAAAGATCCAAGTGTCAAAACTCAAAGAGGAGCCCACAAAGGAAGAAAACGTGCACATCTTCTCTATTATGTAAGAAACCTGTGCTTGTGTGCAAAACATTTCAGGGAACTATCAGTCTTGCATCAAGCCTATGAATGCTGCAAAAGCAACTCAAGCAGAGCCTTTGTATTCTCTGTTGAGTGACACTGCAAAATAAATGGGACAAAAGAATTCCTTGCACATTTTTACACCTGTTGAGTTCTGCCATATCGCACACAGTTGGATAACATTTTCCCCAGCACCACAGTCAATAAGAGATTTCACTGTAGATGGAGAAATGAGTGACAAAACCCATCCTTACCAGCTGCTGCACAGACTGGGGATGAGGGACAGAGGAAAAAAATGAATTTCAAAGGCAAGAGATTTTGCCAACACCAGAGAACCTCAGAAGCTTTCTAAATCTTCCTGCACAAACAGATGTTTAGACATCGCGCTCTGCTTTGCTTTCCTCCTGTCTCCTTAGTTCCCATCTTCACCATCATGTCCTTTCGTCAGTTGTGGGTTTGGTTTGGGTTTTGGTTGATTGGCTGTTTTAAATGGCTCAATTCTGGCAGCAAAGACAGCTTTGAAAGAGGCTCCGAGGCTGGAAATCTTCACCCAAACCCAGGGGGAGAGTTGGAAGAGAAAACTGATGCAACACTGGGTGCCAGCAAAACCTTTTCCCCCTTCCTCCCTCCCCAGATCCTTGTGACTGTTTCATGTTCTCTTATGCAAGTAAGAAAGTTAAGTCCTTCACACAGCATGCCAAAGCATCTTGACCAAACATCTATTTTAATCCTACCATACAAAGGGCAGCCTCCAGCTGATACTCTGTTCCCAACACATCACCCAGTGATTATAGAATCATGGAATGGCTTGGGTTGGAAGGGACCTTAAAACTCACGCAGTCCCAACCCCCTGCCATGGGCAGGGACACCTTCCATGGGCAGAGACACCTTGCACTAGAGCAGGGTGCTCCAAGCCCCGTCCAACCTGGCCTTGAACGCTGCCAGGAATAGGGCTGGTCACTCTCTGTGTTACAAGAGTGGATAATCATTTTGTTTTCCATTGGTGGTTTTTTTAAATCACCTTCAGACTTTCCACAGAAATTTAGAAAATCCTCAGGGATATGATAAACATTTGAGCTCTGTGACTTTTTCCTGGCCTTTTCCAACAGGACAGTGTCAGAACCATGTTCATCACTTTCCCAAGGAGATCTGCTTTTCCTTCTCAATGTTTTGGGTTACATTACATATAATTGTTCCGTATCATCTCTGGATAAAAGCTGCACCAAAAACACCACTGCAATTTCTGTTCTACGTTGCTGCAGCCACTGTTCAAAGAACATGTGAATATGATTTTGCATTGCGGATGAATCATCCTGCTTCAGCCTCTTTCATGGAGGACCGTACTACATTTCCATACCCAAATGCAGGAGCAATGACAGAGCAGCACAAGCCCAGTGTGAAGCTGCATCTCAACACCTCTCTGAGATTGCTTCTCTTGTTTTATTATTATTGTGGTTTATCTCTCCACATAATAAAACATAAAATCTGCATACTGGAGCAGGGGGCTGCTTTGACAAAGATTTAGATACAGCAGAGAAACACTGGTAATAAAATCAATGGAGAGGCAAAATGAAAGGGTAAGGGGAGGGGAAGGGAAGCACGCAGATCAGCATTCCCGCTCGCTTCTGGCAAATGCATTTTGTTGAGTTTCACATTAACCCGACATATTAACATTTCATGAGCACATAAATATTTAATGGTGACACCATATATGCATATAATGTCAGGCAGAATTACAGCAATCAATAAGAATGCCAGAGAAATAGTTAAGGTACTGTGTATTGCTATACAGCAAATTAAATGGCAATTTGAGTAATCAATATGTAAAGCAGCTTTGAAACGATCCTCAGACACACTCTGTGCAAGCTCCATCTTTTAGCATTTGCTGTGCAAAACAAGGCAGAGTTGCCATGTCACAATTTCTGTAAGAAAGGAAGATGGAAGGCCCTTTACTCCATCTAAATATCTGCAGGCAATCATGACAGATACGGACCTTGAGTACGAAACAGCAATGGTAAAAAGGGAAAGAGGAAGAAAAAAAGGGTTCTTGTAAATACCCAGAGAAATCATTCCTGGTTCAGCAACAGATTTCAGATTTACAACATTCATTATTATATCTGTAAAACTCTTTTCACAACTTTGCGACTCGTATCCTGTTCCAAAGACAAATGCTATAAATACAGCTGATAATGGCATGATTTTAATGTTATTTCCTTTATCACTCTAGTTATAAAGGAGAAATAAGCAGAGAATGGACATGCTTACTTCATAAACTGCTGAAAACAATAGCAGGGAAAGAAACATAACACACAGCTCTAGACTGAAAATACTTCTGTATGTCTACAGAGCATACAGCTGACTTGATCCACGTTTCCATCACAACAGTGCTTTTACCAAGGAAAGGAAAGGATTGAGGAAGTCATGAATCCCACACACAACCTTGATTCAAACTGAGGTCTATCATTAATGCTCATGAAGTGGCTGCACCCTATTATCCTCCTCCTCCTCCCCCTCACAAATCCACAGTGAGCTGCATATCCACCAGACACTTCATAGTCGGCAGGTTAAATTTGCCTGGGGAAACAAATATTTAAAGGCAGACATTGCAAGAGAACCCTCGGCTCCACAAAATCAGAGAACCATTTAGGTTGGAAAAGATCTTTAAGATCTTAAAAGTCCAACTGTTAACACAGCGCTGCCAAGGCCACCACTGACACATGTCATTAAGTGCCACATCCAGATGTCTTTTTAAACACTTGCAGGGACAGTGACTGCAGCACTGCCCTGGACAGCAGTTCCAATGCCTGAGCACCCTCTGGGGGAGGAATTGTTCCTCAGCTCCATCTAAACCTGCCCTGGTGCAGCTTGAGGCCATTTCCTCTTCTCCCATCCCTTGTTCCCTGGGAGTAGAGCGCAGCCCCCTCCTGGCTCTGTCCTCCTCTCAGGCAGTTGTAGGGAGCCATCAGGTCCTCCCTGAGCCTCCTTTTCTCCATCTGAACCCCTCAGGTCCCTCAGCCGTTCCCCATCACACTGTGCTCCAGGCCCTGCTCCAGCTCCATTGCCCTTCTCTGGCCCTGCTCCAGCACCTCAATGTCTCTCTTGCAGTGAGGGGCCCAGAGCTGAACACGGGATTCGAGGTGCGGCCTCACAGTGCCCAGTGCAGGGGGACAATCACTGCCCTGGCCCTGCTGCCGCACTGGTGCTGAGCCAGGCTGGGATGCTGGTGGCTGCCTTGGCTACATGGGCACAGTGCTGGCGCATGTTCCATCTTCTTCAGTTCTATCTCAACCCTGGTCTGCTTGGCTGCCCTTTGCTTTGCTATTAGAAACATGCCGCCTGTTTTCTCTTGCTTTAGTCCTGCAAAGCTGCAGAATTAGGAATGTCCAACACTGAAACACAGCTTCTAATATGCTAGATGTTACACAGCCAAAACCCAAACCCAGCTCACGGTACAAGAGTACTAAATGCTGCAGACCCTCTTCTCTTCCTCTTTATCAATATTGTCCATGACCATGAGACAAAGCAGAAGCAACCACGATGCAGTAACACCCAACAATGTGAGGAAAAAAGGAGGAAAATAGAGAAAATGAGAGCAGCACAGAATGAGAACAGACCTGATATCGCAAGAAGAATGAGACTGAACTGACCAGCAGAAGAGGAGAAAGGAAGAGGTTTAAAAATGTTTTTAAAAATGCAAGGAGGTGAAGGATTTAGGAAACCAGTGTTATCCATTTTCTTGACACTTCTACAAATGAAACTCCATAGCCTATTAAGGCATGGGAGTTGGACAGCAGTTGTAGCAGAATACAGATCTGTACGGTCTGTACTGGTTTTCAGGTACCCGCTATACGTACTTCTCCTCTCTTTCAAATTCCTGCTGCAAATTGAGGAGAAACATTTCCCAGTCACCAAACAAAACCAAAGAGTGATCAGAAAGAGAAATAAAGGCTTGACCGTGTTTCCCAAGGCAAACATTTCAGGCAGCATGGGTCAGAACTGGCGAGAGCTGAATTTCTCCTGGGATTTCGCCAGACTGAAGCACCCTGAAGACAAAAGTCTTTTCAAGAAGTTTAAGGCAGCCCTCCAACATCCAACTGTCCAACAAAGCATTTGGAGAGCTACAGGGAAGAGCATCCCTCCTTAGAAGAGATGTTGTTTTTAACAGCAAGCTCTTTTGTACTTCCTTTGTGATATAATCAGTGGTGCTCAGCATCACCCGAAGAATGCTCACCTGCCTTTACAAGATATCTACCAAAGCCATGGACAGTAACACTTAATTCAAGTGTCATGCCAAGATCACAGATGCTTAATTTTCCACATTTGACTACCATGGGCTTAAAAATCTGCATCAGCGTCAATAATGAAGTTTATACCTGTTATTAATGAATTCAAAAGCTTCCTCATCAAAATCCAGGAAGATGAAACCACCAGACAGAAATACTCCCCTTTCACTGGGAAAGAATAAAGACTTAGCCAATACCTTAATCCCTCACATTAAAGATGGAATTGGCTCAAAGTATATTGCCCACAGCAACCACAGATGTAATTCTCAGATTATTGAACCAACCTCAGAGCTTGGCAATGGAATAGATTCATTGTGATTAGGAAGTAAATATAGAAGTGAAAGGCAAGACCCACTATAGCTGCATCAATACTTACACTAAATCCCACAGCAGGCAGCTCAAGAAGCGTTGCTGCACTACCAAGAAGGAGCATTTCCCCAGCCCAATTCTGTAGCTCTGTCTAAAGCAATCCCGCATTAATATAGAACAAGCTTTCCAGCAGTCTGCTGTAGGTTCCTATCAAGAGGTTCAGAGTGCTACTTAGTAAAGGCAGCAAAAACCGCCTTAGACCCAAAATGAAAAGTCAGGCAGCATTCTAATACCCCAAAATTGCAGGGATGCTCTTCATTTTCTTCACACTGCTTTTTCTTTTCCTAAGCCTCCTTATCACATTCTGTAGGCTTCACCATTTTGCCTTCATTTAGATGCCTTAAATAACTGTAGGAAGCAAATCCTAAGGATACGCTTCCTGAGAAGGATAAGGAACTCTGCTGCAGGCAGTTTCCATTCATCCTCTTCATCAATTTTACTTTCTTCCTAAGGCAGCTTGCCATTTCCTTCAACTTCAGTACCAGTGTCCTTCCAAGAGCCTTCACTCAGCACTGTCCCTTCTAAGCTGCCTTTTTATCTTCATTACTTCACAACCATGAATTAGCACCTGGGGAGGTAACCATGAGGAAGGCACAGTGCCCACTACGGCAAAGCAGCCAGGAGACAGTGACACCGTCATACAGGAAAACAGGGAAAAGAAAAGCAACTGGTTACTGTCATGTCATTATACAGTCACACGTAGGTAAGTGGGTGAATTCAAACTGCCATGGTGTTTGACTGCAGCTGTAAAATGCTTCTAACAAAGACTGCTCTCCAGATTTCTCGTAGGCCACCTTTAGGTATTGATATCTGAGTGAAAGGTAGGAACAGAGAAAGGAAAAACTGGCAGAGAAAAGACAAGAACACACTAAACAGGCTGGGAACTACCAATCTCTGGCAATTAGGTCTTGTGTGGAAAACTGCATTCCGTCAAGAGATGCACCAGGACGACTCATATAACAAAGCTCATTTTTCTCCTTAATTTTAGCAGAAGAGAAATAAATTACATCCTTTTTCCTATCATTTCTGCAAGAAAAATGGCCTGGCAGAAATCAAGCTCAGTTTTATATCAGAAAATGATGAAATTATGTTAGACTACTCCTATGTGATCAGGCTAGAAGGAGCAGGCATGAGGAGTCTTTGTGAATTGGCAGAAGGATGCGTAGGCAGCCTCCTGTACAACAACTGTATGGGTTACGGCAGTGTACGGCAGCCAGCCTGACTGTGACTCAACCCATTACAGTTCTGAGAGGTCTCTGCAGGATGCCAGCAATCTTCTTGCCTGCATCACCGGCACTCACAAACAGCACCTGCTCCTCCACTGCGACTCATGAAAGCTTCAAAAGGAGAAGGAGGCTCCTCAATCTCCACAACTTAAGTAGCTGCTGGGTAGGAAGTGTCTCTGTGTCGCAGCTGCATGAATGAACTCCAGGCAGAAGCAAAGGGAAGGGGATTTTCTACTACTGATCCTAAACCAGCTCCACGTTCAATTTTCACGCAGACAAAATAACTCCTGGTGCAACCAGAGTCCAAATGTTGTTTTGATCTGCAACATTTTCATAACCTCAGATATTTAAGTACAAGAATGGAAAATGTAGAAGCATGCCACTAAATATCACATCCACCAGTCACTAAAACGTAATGGCAATGGACCCCTTATGAAACACACCAAGGGATCAATAAGCCCAACTATGCAACATGGACTTCAACACTGGTTTCCCATCCTGGTGATGGTATTATAAACAGAAAATTCCTCATTCAATATCTAACAAATATTTGTATGAAAGAAATTTTATCAATCAGTCAGAAAAGGGACAATGTTTCTCTGCTACAGATGAGGGGACTTGAATTACAGGCTACAGTAAAATTATCTCTTTCCAAGGAACACTTATTTTTTTCCCTACACATATCAAGAACCTACTGATCTAATAAATGGCAGAGAACTTGGCATGAACTTGGGTAGCCAGCTGGGCAGGATCCAAATAGGTGGAGAGCCAATGCTCAGCCCTGGAGCTGCTAAGTTTATTTGCAGTTTCTGCCTGAAGCACCAATCTCTTGTGCTTAAACAAAACAAGGAAACACAGAACGTGTCTTCTCAGGGAAGAATCTCACCCCAAAGAAACATGAGACCTGCTAGAATATGGCTACTCATAAGCGCACAAGAAAGATATTGACAAGTCACCAACATTCATCAAAAGCAAGTTCATCAGAATGAGAAATGTGGACCCCACCAGAGACAATATCATACAGGACTTCTCTGTGACTCGGCTCACTTCCTGTGAAAAGCAATAATCTCTGAGTAAAATCCTACACTCCCTCCAGATGAAGGTTACGTTATCACTATAGTTAAGATGCCTGCGTGGAAAATGTAAAATAAGGGAATGCTTCAATGATGGTTTATTAGAAGCTATGTTGTAGTTGCTGTAAATCCAATTTATCCAATAGCATAAGCTCTTTCTTGCCTGGAAACACTCTTAAAATGAGACAAGATCCAAGATGAACGGCAGTCTGCTCCTGACTGGAGCAGTAGCTTTGATTTTGCTGCCTGCTACCAAGAACACTTGAATGAACACTGACTGCACATACAGCGATCAACCTATCAAAACCACAGAGGTAGCTGTCTACAGAAGCATCCCAGGCACAAGCACAACACACAGGACAAGAAGTATCAAATTCTTCTTTTTGGGTCACAAATAAAAGGAGTGCTCCATTTTGGATCCTTTAACTTCATAGCAAATTAAATAATCTCATTATTTCAAATCAGTATCAGCAAACTGAAGCGTGTGCATAGAAAAACCAATATCAGACAAATGAATACACACCTACAAACACATCTGCATACAAAATATTTCAGCTTCATATACTTAAATCTCTCTGCCCATTGTATCTTCAAAAGAAAATGGATCTGAATAGTCTTGCACCATCAATTCCCCAACAAATCGATGACAAAGCACCAATAAATGGAGATACCAACAGCAGAGGTGGCATAAGTGTTTCCATAGGAAGGTTTTTCCTCAGACCCTTTTTACACCCCTGGAAGTCTCGAAGGCACACTGCTGCAAGTTACCTGTAAGAAAGATCTCAAGATGTCTGCACTGAGTAAAGTCTGGTTTAAATGGTAACTTCTAATCTTAGTTTTAAAATTAGTAGAAGGTGAAGCTGAAGCAGTTTTGGAAAGGAGCAAATTGAAGCAGGGGAAACACACGACTTGTCTGCTCCCTAAGAACAAAAACCCCGAACAGATTATCTGTCACAAAGCTTTATTCCAATCATTTTCTCCACTGTTAACTTTAATTATACACTCTGTCTGTCCTGTAATTATGGAGCTTGGGAAGCTGCCATTTATTTCCTGTGGAAAATTTCTTACACTTCTTGCAGAGATTCCACATGACTTCCATCAATGCATTCCATGGACTATGTCACCTTTAAAAGCAATGCCTCTGATGACAGCAATGGATTATTTAAGTGGAACATGAAAGAAATGCAATGCTCCTGATAGCATCAGACAACTAATGAAGAAAAGAAAGTAACGCTAACTACACAGAAAACTAATTAAATAGGAAACATGTTCAAAAGTCAAAATGATAGCTAAGGACACCACACAGTCAAAGAGAACATGGATTTGCTCCCCTTCCACTACACAACCTTCCTTTGGGATGCTACAGTCCTCTAGTACAGTAAACAAAAAACCAAGATTTAAACTCAACTAACCCAAAGTCTAAACAAACACTGTGTTGATCTGAAGAAAGACAGCAGGGAAAGAAGACATCACTGTAATTTCAGGAATAAGTACCCAACAGGGAAAAGGCGAATGCGAGAAATGAGAAGTAGGTAGGAAAGAATCAAACAGGCAGAAAAAGTTTGGTTATTTTTGTTTCCACCAGCAGCACTCATGTTTTCACCTTGAAATGCCTCCTGCTTTCAAGATGCAGAGTTGCTCATCTACTCCACTCCTTCATACCCACATTCTTCAACACACTGCCATTGTATTTACTCTTCCTACAAGTACTTCTGTTTGCGACTGGTCTTTGAAGCTCCAAAATGAAGGGCACTTCAGTTTCAGACATCCTTCCCACCTAAGTCATTTATTATGCAAATTATTTCTAAGTAGAATGACTTATGAGAGGCAGAACAAGGAATGAAAAGGGAAGAGATTATTTATGGCTTATCTTCTAACTTCTCCTTACCCGTTTCTTTCAGTAACACAAGAAGATACTTGACTAAGGGCCATACTAAGGAAGCAACAGGTCAGACTGCAGTGATTTGTGCTGTCTATTAAACTGCCAATGCACTCAAAGAGACCATCATGACTTCCTGATAGTGACTTTGCTTAAAATACCACATTCTGTCAGGAAAAACTTCATATTTTTCAAGTTTGTTTCAAACCAGCTCTGGTTTCCAGTCTCAATTTTTAACTGCTGCACAGCCCAGATATTATCCCAGGGTACAACAATCAACTGTACTGCAAAGGGCCGCTGAAAATAATCTCTCCTCTTAGAACCACAACATTTCCTAGCATCAAGACTGGAAAAAGAGAAAAGAGCTCCTGTCAAACAAGTTTTTCAGTACGCAAGTATTGTTTGCACAGATAATTTGTTGTGGAAACTTAACCTTGACCACAAAGAGAATTTTTGTTAGGATCTAAGAGTAGAAATACATCTGACAAAACAAGCAAAGTCAACAGGCTGTGCAAGCAGAGCAAGCTGGTGTTGCGAGAGCCTTGGGAGCCAGTGGCCATGAAGAAAAGGGGTGGTGATAGATGTGAAATAAGAAGCTCAAAATGAGAGGGAAACAGGCATATCAGGACTCAGAGGAAACTACTGTACACCAGCTAGTACGTCAAGGAGATCAGAAGGTAAAAAATCAGGCTGTCTTTTGCGATCAAAGACTAGCTATGCTGCAGGAGTTGCACAGCACCATTCACTTCAGAGGTGTTCAGCATGCTGCCAACATGACAAGGTGGACCACTGCAGATCAGTGAGCTACCACGCCAGCAATGCTTATGTAAGAATTACGTAGGATTACTTAGGAAAGATGGGTAGGTTAACACACTCCCAAAGCGCGTTAACAGTTCCCAAAGCAGCTTCGGGCAAGCAGTTTAATCTGAGCATGCTTCAGGACTGGCAATTCCAGTGTACACGTATTCTTCCTCAGGTGGAAAATACATGAGGCACACAAGAACTGTACAAGAATAAAAGCAGGCATCTCGAAATAACAACAGAAAATCTCAGTAATGAAGTGGCAAAAAGTCCTTACATTATAGAAATAGAGCAGAGCCAGCAGCAAAGCCCCTTCTAAAGAGTGGCTAATTACATGCTACACTGACCCCAATTTTTAAGACAGCATTTGCAACATGAAAACAAACAATAAGAAAACTGGAGAGATGTCAATGACAGCTCTGCTTTTTCATGTTGTCTTTCACTTCTTTCCAACTTCTATAAACCACAACTGTCTCTTTCGGGAGCACTGGCTGCCCCTACTTGGTATATTCTCTATAATTAGAATTTTCAGAGGAAGCCTATGAAGTAGCACGGGCCAGATCTTACCAGATTTTAATGAGATACGACAACCAATTCTCTTTCATACACAAACCCACAACTTGGCATAGTTTACCCAGTAAGTGAAATAGCCCTTAATTTCAGGGATTTACAGGGGTTGAGAAATACTGCTGTATTGCATGCTGCCACAGTTTCTTTTAACACTTATTGCTAGATTCAGACTGAGTAGAAAGATATATTTAAAGAGCAGATTTTGTGGCCTCCTATCATGTCCACGTATCAAGCTGGCCCGGATATCAGCAGGCCCTTTACAAACCTATTTGAGCTTTGACACTGATCTACTTGGAGCACAAACTAGTTGATAATGAGTATTAAAAGTTCACTCTTCACTTTTTAGTAGAAATGACTGGGAAGTATCCCTACTATCTCAAAACACTGACCTTCTAGACTATCCTCTGCTCCCATCTGTGTTCACCAGCTTTATGCTTGGCAAATATTTGATTTCTATAAAGGTCAGGAAAAGTTCCATTCAGAGGCAGGTATCACTCAGCTGTACACCTCTCCTTGTAAGAATGCAACATGTGACTTCCTACATTTGCTATTTCAAGGGCAATCGAAGTGGAGTGGTCAGGGGGTAGGAACAGGTTGTACAAATGAATTGTGACGCTCCTTTCCTGTTTTTTCTCCAAGCCTTTCCTCACTACAGCTTTACAGTGCACATCTGAACTCTCACGACACTGCCAACTCAGTCATTCTTCAAAACATTTGCTCATCAAAGCCTCATTTCCACAGAAAACCCTGAGAGGTTTCAGGTAGACTTAGAGCAGGGCAGAGAATTGGGCGCAACTACTCATTTCTGAGCTTATGGACATCCATCACACATCTGCAAAAGGCACAGGCTCATCTCCCTTCTCTCTGTAGGTCTAAGCAAAAAGTTATATTGGGGAAAAGTAGCACCTATAATGTTTGACTCAGCAGTGATAGACCAGGCAGCTGTACAGCTTTCTCCCCAGTCTTTTACAGACTTATGCCATGTTTTAGCATTACATGGTTTGGCTTTCTAGAGTTTGTTGTTAATGACATCAGAATTCTGAACCTCCTCTTCAAAGTCCACTGTAAGCTGGACATAATCACTCCAAACATGCAACTGCACAGACCTCAAAGATGAGAAGGAGCCTTACCCGTATATAAGCATCCTGGTGATGTTTAGCAAAGTACAACATGTTGTCGAGGGCTAGCATTCCTGGAGGAGTCTGTGTAAAATCCATTGCAGGGTTTACATGATTCTGTAAAGAGATAACAAGTTGACTCAATTAGCACCTTTACAAGAGCTATCAGCTCCCCAGTGATGTGCACCATGTAGCAGGTAGCTGCTGCTTCTGACGGTCCAGCAACAGAGCTCTTTTTACTGAGCACGAAACTCTTAACAAGGAAACAGTCCATGCCTTTAAAGTTAAAAGCCAAATGCAAACACTGTGAGGTTGGCAAGTCAGTCATTCAATTCTGTGGCTACAGAATGAACTTCCCCAAAGGCTGAGTGTGTTAGAAGCATGGATCTCCCATGTCTTTCATGGCAGAGACACACCTCAGGAGTACTACATACTAAAAGCACTGTTCATATGAAAATGTAGAGCTATACATAAACACCCACCAAAACACCTCTTTATACAACTGCTCTGGATTGATTTCTAATAAACCACAACAAGGAGAAAAAACTACTAGATTCCAAAGCTGTATTAAGTCTATTGGATCTTGTGTACTCCTGAACACAAAGGGCCTTGGAGAAAAGCATATGAAATTAAACAGATTCTCCTGTGGACTTCATGTAAATTTTTGGTTACGTTCTGAATCTATGAATTTCAACTATGAAGCTAATGAATGAACAGACCAACTATAACCAAAACCTGCCAGCTTCCACACACACCTACCAGTTCCAAATGTTCGGTTCCACACGCTACATCAAAAACTACATTTGCTCACAATATCCATCAATCCAGTCCATCTTTATACTGGATGGAATTAAACGTACATTTGAGTAAGTTTCACACAGTTCATGGTTTGGATAGGAACATTTGACTGGCTACAGACAGGTTTCACAATACCACAGAAGCTTCTCTTGAAGCTGCAGAGAGAAACAAAGGCTCCATTCTTGATGGAGTGTGTCTCCATCAAAAAAATGCCTATTGCCTGCTGTGCTCTTTTATCAGTACCACCTTTGCAACGTCTTCAGCTCCACTCATCATCCTGACACAGTGAGATTTCCCTTGCTGCTTTACGATGGCATTTCCATTCCACAAGACCCAGCTGACAGACTTTAAAAGTGTATTTACTATCAGAAAATTGCCTGGTACAGATCAGCACAGATTTCTTCTACCATCAGCCTACCACAGAACTACTACACAGTTTCTGCTGTGTGTTCAGGGTCTGATCCACCCACCTCATTGACAAAAGCATGGGCTTTACTACTTTTTCCTCCTGATGAATCTGTCAGGCCATAGCATTGTAGAAATCTGAGATTTCATTCTCTTGCCTGTCTTACCGTTAGGTGTCTCACAGGTTGGGTTTAGCCAGGCAATAATTCAGTCACATGAAAGATCAGAAATACTTGATAGGTAAAATTATACATTAAAGCTGCTGCAACTTTATAAGGGAGACAAAGGTTTGGGGCTGAAAAGGCATGCACAACCTGTTTGGTTTATATCTCCAGCTCTGGAGAATAGCTGTACCAGCAAAACAATCACAGGTTTAGCGTTTTGCAATACAGAATCAAGAAGATATCTGGAATCCTAGATTTCACAGAGAAATATCTAGGCAGTACATGTATCAGAACGGAGGGAAAACAAAAGGCTTACTGAGTTGTGTTTTCCAAAAACACATTTTGATTTAAATAAAGATTCCAATGTTCACCTGAATGATGAACAAAAGCCCTTCATGGCTATTTCCCCAACTCAACCTTCCACATATAATACATTTATCAGTCAGAACATTTAAAATTGGACCAAGACTGCAACACACACAAGACCAACAGACCTCAGCGTCTGGGAAGAGAAAACTTCCCTTCCCACAATTTTCATGCATTCCAGAAAGACCAGCAAAAAGCTGCCAACAAGGAACCAGTTTTACACCCTTTGAAAGCAGAACTTCAGCACAGAGCTGCAGCTACTCTCTTCACCCCCATCCTACAGCATAGGCAGACTATACTTGGATAAACACCTGGCCAGCAGATAAGACTATGAAGACCCATCTACCCTTCTCCAGTTATTAAAATACTAGCACTCATTTCACTAGTAGCAGGACACCAAAATAAAGAGAGTCACCTACTGTTGCTTCAATAGTTCTTTCCTTCGTCCCAATTCTACATCTCAAATTGTACAGAAACATTGACCAAAACCAGTGAGGGCAAAAGAAATCTCACCACATTTATTAAGGATGACTCATTTTGTCTTGTACCATCACTAATGCTGTGTTCAACCAGAAAAGCCATCTCTCCATCACTCACTACTTTTTTTTCCTAAGTCAAGCCTATAAAACCAGGTATTTTTAGTTGTTTCAAATGCTTCTGTGACTTTGGACCCCAGGATAACCAGAGCATGATCTGCATCTCTGCTAAGTCAATTACCTGGAGATAGGCCAGCTGGTAATAGCTGAGGATCCACAGGACAGCTCTGGCATGAGTGAAACAATACATTATCTTCAATTATTCTTCACATTCAAAAAGAATCCCAACTTCTTTGTTCCCTTCCTTCTTCCTCCCTCCCCTTAAAATCATCCTTTTCTTAATAAGCTGAATGCTTGTGGTTGAAATATTAACTTATTGAGAGTAGGTTGAGAAGTGAGATACAAAGCTGAATTATCTAAAATGCCACAGTGAATAATTCAGAAGTACGCAAACACCCTCACGTACAACATCATTTATTAAATACACGGAACACAACGCCTCAGGCATAACAGTTGCATCTGTTTAGTATAAAGCCTACTGCATTTTGCACTTCATAAAAAGCCAAGAGGAAGAAATACAAATGGAACAGATTTGTTACCTTCAAATTTTCAGATAATTTTGGGTTGGTTTTTTTACACCAGAATAATATCTATGCTCCTCTCACCTTCACTGTCTGAGTGGTATTTTGTAGCTTATGTTTTTATACTGTACATGTTAACGTTATCAAACCCATCAAGAATTTGTTAGCCAGTTTAGTAGGGTACTGTGGGAATGAAAATTCATTCTTTTGGGTAAGATGTAAACCCCAAATCACGTCTGTTTATGCCATTTAAAAGAGAATAAGTAAATAAATCACGTGACATGTTGCACAGGACTACGCTGGATTAATTCCAGTGCAGCAATTACATTCTGGCAACCTGGCATTCTCCTGCAGTCCTAGCTGTGTAAAGCTTTCTTCTCTGTCCTGAATGGTTCCACTGTCTTAATTCTGGCTTCCAGGGCAATCTTTGAAGGATGTATAGAATGTGTCCTCACACCGAGATGCCCAATCACAGTAATGGTGTACCGGCTGTAGATAGCCGCTGATAGAATAAGCAACACCCATTCCTTACACTATGCCTAACAACACCATCTTCCATGTGAATATGCCGAAGCATAGAAACCATGAAATTCCCTTCATCCCCAGCCTATTACAGCACAGATTTATTTCTGTCTTGACAGATATTGACAACTTATCACAGATTTTCCATCAGTGCTACGTGCAGCTGTGTAAATCAGCTGACGAGTCATGCCAGTTTGTCCTGAATGCTGCTTGCAGTACGTGCTAGACCTGGTAATAGCTATTCTACATAGAAGAGCAAACTTCTATTTTCCCAACCCCAAAGCAGCGTAGGTGAAATGTTATTCTGTATGCCTCACTTCTGTACACTGGTATGACAAAAACACTATGGAAGCTCCCAGGGAGTAAAAGAACTGATGACGGAGGAACTTCAGAACATCTGAAAAGGAAAAGTCCAATTTAAGTGGTGTCTATCTAAAATGAACCCTCTCAAAACTGGCCACAGTGATATTCACAGTGAATTACGAATTGATAAACTTACGTTCGAACTATCAACTAGCACACAACCTTACCATTTACCCCTTCCCTAAATAATCCTGAAGTTCTACAGGCAAAATGTTCCCATCTGTTCATTTACACAAGAGTTACAAATATGAGAAAATGCTACATTAAAAAAACAACCACAACCCCCACAAGCAGTTGGGAAGAGGTGATCAGCTCAAATTCTTACCAAGGAAGTAATTCTGTCTTTTATTTAACAGCCCCATATTCAAAGAGATGATGATGCACACAGCTTCCACCATCTGATTCAAGGAGGTAGAACAGTGACTTGGGAATTTTCAACCTCTCTGCATTCAATGAATCATAGAATAGCTTGGGTTGGAAGGGACCTTCGAAGATCATCCTAGTTCAACCCCCCAGCAACGAGCAGGGACATAAAAAAGCAAGAACCAACAAACTGAATAGAATGAAAATGGATCTGGAGGATCCCTGGATTTAAATTAAGTAACAATTATCAAAACACTGTGCACCTCAAGTCAGAAGTATCCAATATATCAAACATATCCGATATATCAAAGATTTGGCTGCAACTGCTGTATCTCTGAAAGAATATGCAGAAAACCTTTACAGATACTTTCAGTGCAAGCCATTTAAATCACATCCCCACTACCCCAGCACACATAAAGAACTCCAGGATAGTCCTACTGGATGTAGTTTTCATCAAAACTCACCAATTATCTTTGCAAACAGTGATGGCAGGGTTTCCTTCAACAAACATTGCTGCTTCTTCCAACCCTTGTGTTTCAGCAAATATTTAATACTAAGCATTTCTACCTGGTCAACTATTTTTCTATGACAGTTCAGCAATGCACATTAGTAGACTGCAAATGTTATTCTCCAATAATAAAATTCACCCCAACCTACATAACATGTTAAGCAACAGCATTTCAGGATCAAGTTTGACCTCACCAATATAAAACTGACCTTCGCAACAGCAAATAAATCCTGAGCACAATCTGCACAAGATTTTCCTTATAAAGATTATTAAAAAAAGATCATAATTTGACAAGTGTATTCCCTTAATTCACTGAGCTACTGCGAAAATCTAATACAAAGCACCACAGAAGCCTACATAAGTCACCACCAGAAATCTGTCCCAGTCATGAATCACAGAATCCCAGACTGGTTTGGGTTGGAAGGGACCTTAAAGTTCATCCTGTTCTAACACCTTCCACTAGAGCAGGTTGCTCCAAGCCCCTCTGTCCCACCTGGCCTTGAACACTGCCAGGGATGGGGCAGCCACAGCTTCTCTGGGCACCCTGCATCAGTGCATCAGCACCCTCACAGAGAAGAATTGTTTCCCCATAGAATGGAAGCTAGGGTGGCCAGAACTGCAAAAATCTGACTGTTGCGGTGGCGTAACTAAATCAGCTAAAATCACCAGATAAATCCTAACAGGGCACGCCAAAAGACAAGCACTACATATTTTCAGCCATGAATAAATTAATAAATTATTATATAAAATTTGTCTTGTAAAGCAAGACAAAATGCTCTTGCATAATTCTCTGTATTTTATACATACCTACATTACAGCTTTACAGTTACAGGGAAACTAAGGCTTTAGATTCAACAATCTTAAGCCCTATAGACTGCCAAGAGTTTGAAAGCCTAAAAGAATCTAAAATGAGCGCTATAACTTAGAGCAATCACTTCTTATCAAATACATGAAAACCATGAATTACCTGTCAGGTTTTATTTTAGTTACCAAGAACAGACTTTAAAGCTGGATATATGTTTAGCACTCACAGACTGCTGACTCCTTATTACCGAAGTAATTTCTTCTGGGCACAGGAAGTTATCACGCAGTAACAGATCATGTACTCTCTCGGGAATATTTGAAATGAACCAGCGGAACACAATCATTTCAATTACATGTTTTCAGCACGGTAAATTACTACCAAATATCTCCCAGCATCCACTAAGTTTACAGAACAACACAGAACAACCAAATGAGAAGTCAACCATCCACTCACAGATCTACCTAGACTAGGTCAAGAAACTAAAAGCCACACTATTTGATTACCACTCCACACTTGACGTTACCAGGTCATTTAGCAGACACCCCAGCGGACCCTGCCAAGTTTCCTATCCCACACTTTCAGGCAAAGTCACAGAATCACAGAACAGTTTGGGTTGGAAAGGACCTTAAGATCACCCAGTTCCAACCCCTGCCATGGGCTGGAACACCTCACACTAGACCATGTCACCCAAGGCTCTGTGCAACCTGGCCTTGAACACTGACAGGGATGGAGCATTTACCACTTCTTTGGGCACCCTGTGCCAGTGCCCCAGCACCCTCACAGTAAAGAACTTCTTCCTCATATCTAACCTGAACTTCCCTGTTTCAGATTGAACCTATCATCCCTTGTCCTATTGCTACAGCCCCTAATAAAGAGTCAGCCTACTTTAGGTGAAACTGATGGTGGATAATGTGTGAGCTAATCCAGATGGCTTTTACTGCAGGGAATTAAGGACCATACCCACGAGACTTTCTAGAGGCTCAACTAAGAGGCTGTGAGGCAAGTACCCCTCTAGCCAGAGCAGCTGGAGAGCAGTCAAGGGCTACAGCTTTCCAGATAGCTCCAGCTCTTCCAAATCCCTGATGGCAGTGTAACACCCATGTCCTGGCCAGGGAGCCATTTTTGTACTGTTTGAACTGCAGCAGTAAAGACCAAAGACACCAAGAAAACACCAAGAAACTGGCATGTATCCCCGACTTAAATAGTGGTAAAAATATAAGCCTTTTTGATGACCTTGGAACATGTCAGGCAATCAACTGGTTTCATTTCAGCAGTGCTAACGCAGTTTGCCTTTTCTACACAGGTAAGATCTAAGGCACAAATTCTCACCCTGCCCAGCAGGGTCATTTTCAAGCTAGCAAGAAGACAGCCATGAACAAACAGTGTGAACAGTGCTAGCAGGAGCAGGCAAGCCAAAAACATTAATCCATCTAAACCTGAGTATCGTAAATAAACATAGGTTAAACGTTTACAACTAGATGGAAGTCAGACACAGCAGAATCAAAACCTACCTGCATCATTTTATCTCTGTGAACCCTATCACAGCTGTTCCTAAGTCACATTTTGGCATGAAAAGCCTTTTTTTGAGTTTAGGTAAGTTTACTGACTGTAGAGTAGGGTATATTGTGACTTACACTCATTATTTAAGCATAACGAATGGCACAGCTAGTATGCTGGGGTACAAGCATTAACAGTCCTAACAAACAGTAAATGGTTCAAAGACTACTTACTAAGGAGAAATTTAGAGCTCTTCAACAGGCATTTTGTATAAAAGAAAATGCTGCCAAATAGTTAACAAGTAAAATGAAAGGCTCAAAACTACGATGTGCCTGAATCAGTCTTCTAAACATAAGACTATTAGGACAGCATCATTTTGATTGCTTTAGTTACACTTCAGGCAGTTTTGTCCAAACTTAACCTTTTTGACATAACATTTGCCACTGTAATTAAGGTGCATCAATTATAACACCTTTCAGCCGTGGTTTCTTTTAAAGACAAATTACTTAAATTATAAGCAATCAAGTAAAACCAGGGTAAAAATAATCATTAGAGTTTTGCTGAGGATGTGCATCTACAGTGAACCCACACAGGAAGCAGCCCACTTCATGGCTGCAGTTGCCTCTCTCATCCATCATCACTCAAAAGAATTCAGTGAAACTCCTTCCTGCTGTAACAACTATCAGCTCCTGTAAAGGACTTCATACTTACATCCTATAGCAAGCATGGCACATCCACAGAACAAGAGTGGCACTCCATTTGTGCAGTGAATGATACTTCCCTTGGAACTTCATTAATAGCGATGACTGTGGTAGCTGGGGACACCGCAGGACCCTTAGAGCCATGTTGCCCATCCTGTAATATACCTCATCTGCCCTGAGTAAACAGGTGACAAAAAGACAAAAAATCACGGGATCCATCACTGGGGAATTTCAGTTCACTTGGCTGTGACTTTTCTTTGCCTCCCTCTACAGGGATGTGAAGCTCTTAGAACTAGAACTGTGCTCTGCAAAATGCAGGTATGTTTTGCACGCCTGGGCATTGTTCTGCTCTGCCTCCAGTTTCCTCCAGACAGACGTCAGAGGACAGAGCCGCACCAAAATGTAGGAAGATGTAAGGCATTTTTATAAGAACGCATCCCATTGCCAGTCATGCAGGGGCTGTGTAACAGGCTGACGACATCAAGCAGTCAACATATGCACAAATCAGGTATGAAGGTGGTTTTAATTTGGGGAAATAATTTGGTATTCAACAAATGAGTCACTTTCTTCCCCTTGTCTTTTCATTCATTCATAGGCTTTAGTTACTGAAATCACATATCCAAAGAAAATGTCTGCAATCCTTTGCAACTGAAGAAATACAAATACTTTGTATGCTATCCTATTTACTGTCCTTTAAATCTTACAACAGGCAAAGAAACCCATAAGAAATGAGAGGAGGGTGAACAGAGTGATATGCACATTTAAGTAACATGCATACATATCTGGTAGCATCCATGAGATGGAAAACTGCATAGGCTTAAAAAAACCCCAAACAACCCTATTTGCAGTAATAAGCAATAAATTGAATTTACGCTGTTTCACAAAACTACCATTGCTTCAATATCGAACAAGGGGCTGTGTGGAATCAGCTATACCCGTCAAGCCTCGAAACAGATGAAGCCCACATTACAAAGAAGAGAGATGTCATTTTGTCTGATCAGCGTTGGGTATATTATTATACATAATAGCCACAGAAAGATGTCCAAGATCCACCTCTAAGAGAAGGAGTCAGAAAATAAGTAGCAGTACAAGAACTCTTCTGTTAGGATACACTTGGAACAAACCACGCAGCCCCACTACACTCGAATCCATGGAGCTGGCCTGCCCCCACGAGTTTGTAACTGGGATGCACAAAGCAAACAAGCAGCCAACAAGCAAACCACACAGTGAAATCATACAGAGTACATGATGGGCTTTTAAACCTGTTCGCCTCTGGAAGGACTAAAGCTGAGAGGAACTGAGCAGTAAACAGTAAAAGGCTGGCTTATTCATCTTAACAATGTGCAAATTGTTAGATGCCCATAGCTCCTGACAAACAATTCTGAGAAATCACATGCAGCTGCATGGTAAACAACAGCAGCAGCTTTAACATCTGGATTTGCTGGTCGCTATGGTTCTGGTCACTCTAATGGTGCATCCGACCCAGGTGCCTCCTTCTGCACAATTATTAACTCAGATCAACAGCACCAGCTTTATATGAACTGAGCAGCTCCCCTAACACACAGACACCATCCTGCCAGGCTTTTCTGCTTGCAATGCTCCATTTTTGTTATGGAATAAAGTTTCTGAGGTTTTCTCCCAGCCATTTTAAACCTAATGCCTCCAAACACCAGTAATCCTCTTGCATCCTTCTGTTACCACTCAGGATCAGCAGAAAACAGTATGATGATCACACCCAGGCTGAGAAGCTATGGAGTCACAAAATCCCAGACTGGCTTGCGTTGGAAGGGACCTTAAAGCCCATCCAGTTCCAACCCCTGCCACAGGCAGGGACACCTTCCGCTAGAGCAGCTTGCTCTGAATGCATGGCAAACAGTAACTTAAACCAATGAAACTATGGTTATGGGAAAGAACACCGTAGTTCACACACCTCTGGGCTCCTAACAGCAGCAAGCACAGGATGGGTATGAGAGCGAGGTTTGCGATTTCTCTACTTCTGCCCCTCAGGTTTGGAAAGAGACTGATGCTTTGCTGCTGTTGCTCACATCTGCAAAACATGGCTTGAGCTGGGAGTCAGACCTAAGTTTTTCTCATTAGACCTTAAGTACATTGACTAAACCTCATCTTTTACAGATCTGCAGAGACTGGAAAACAAACCGAAGCCCCACAGACAACTAAAGATATCCAGACTACAAGAAAGCATCCCTGTCACAGAGCCCATGGAAGCCTGAAAACAACTCAAACACAGGAACAAACTATTACTTCAGAAGGAAAACATATCTGACCAGTAAGTGCCAGACAGAAAAAGAAACTCTATTTACAGTACACTGCATAACAAACTGTAAGGCAACTTAAGTAAATTTTTATTGCCCAAGTGGTATCCTTTAGCCTAAACATCAAACATCTCCTGGCATTCAACTGAGAAACTGGGAACTGACAGTGCAGAACAGTTCTTTTTACTATTTCTAAAGCTGAAATGACTGTAACCATGCAAGTGAGCGGTTGAACTGTTGTGAACAGCCTACATCTGGTATGATGCTAGTGCCCTCTGCTGTGAACTACTACAAACTAGTTAGCAGCTTTCTCTTAAGATGAGGTACTCCAAATAGTATCAAGCCATATGAACAGTAAATCAAGGGTTATGAAATGTCATGAAAAACTACGTGCTTCAACCACAGGTAATTATTTCTTCCAATTAGAATCACAGAATCATTTAGGTTGGAAAAGACCTTTAAGTCCATCAAAAGGCCAACTGATGACCCAGCACTGCCACACCACCACTAAATCCCATCCCTAAGCATCACACCTACACAACTCCAGGGACAGTGACTGCAGCACTGCCCTGGGCAGCAGTTCTAATGCCTGAGCACCCTCTGGGGAAGGAATTGTTCCTCAGCTCCATCTAAACCTCCCCTGGTGCAGCTTGAGGCCATTTCCTCTTCTCCCATCCCTTGTTCCCTGGGAGCAGAGCGCAGCCCTCTCCTGGCTCCATCCTCCTCTCAGGCAGTTGTAGGGAGCCATCAGGTCCCCCCTGAGCCTTCTCTTCTCTATCTGAACCCCCCCAGTCCCTCAGCCGTTCCCATCACACGGTGCTCCAGGCCCTGCTCCAGCTCCATTGCCCTTCTCTGGCCCTGCTCCAGCACCTCAATGTCTCTCTTGTAGTGAGAGGCCCAGAGCCGAACACGGGATTCAGTGCTCTTTCAGACTTCTCCCACCTGCTTACAGAATGTTTCATCTTCCTTTTCATCCTGGTTGCGTGGTCTATAACAGATTCCCACCATGTTATCTGCCTTGGTGGTGTTCCCTGTGATTCATAGGCATAAACACTCAACCCCATCGTCACCATCATTAAGCTCTAGACAATCAAAACACTCCACAACATTACAGGAGGAAATAGCCAGATGACCAAGTAAGAGAAGTGATTGATTTTAAGATGTACAATGGAGATGCCCTCACCCACTTTGAGTGCACCACTACACAAAAATACTCACAATAAATCCAAGTTTTTTATAGTCTCGAGTATACATAGATTTGCGTTTCTCAATACTGCCACTACTATTGTTAGGTTCAGATTCTGCATCAAATGCAATTCGTCGGAGTTCAAAGATGATATCCCGTTGAGCCTGTGATAAAACAACATTAAAAATGGGTTAAAATAATTTACCTCTCACTTTAATAACCAATATCACAAAAGCTGTTTCAAAACAGTTTTGCCTCCACTGCCCAACCTTTCTTTGTCTGAATTCCCTACTTCATACTCGGAGAGACAGTCAGCAAAATAACTTTGTGGTTCCCATTTTGCAAAGTCTTCACATTTGGTGGGGTTCACATGCAGATGCTTAAGTGTTGACTTCCAGAAACTGGACTACACACTTAATTTTAACCACAGGCATGAAACTACAGGAGCCAGGAGATCACACACATTCCAAATTCAGCTGGTACTTAAGCACTTTGCTGTCTAAAATTGAAATGGCTCAGCACTCTGCATTCCTTTTGGTAACTGCGCACTTTTGCTAGCACAGCAACGGGCAAGAGAGGAATCACTGCAGTAACACATCACTAGAAACGTCTCAAGACAGTGACAACCACCCTAGCATCACTACTAACACCACCATGCCAGTCACTACCTGAGATACGCACTAGTTAATTGTGTGTATGCTCCTGAGAGTCAAACCTTCCTGCCTCAAGCTTAAGAAACAGGAAGGGTAAAATCCTACATCATGCTGTTACGTATGTTTACAATATCGCTCTCCCACCTCCTCCAAATTATCGGTAGGTCTTAACTTCCTCTTATAACTGAAATCAAGCTCCTCCTTGTGCTTGGCCTAAAAAAAAGGCCACAAAAATTAAAGTAACATGACCCACCTTCTCTATGGCTCATTGACTCAATATTTAAACTTGAATCTCTTACGCAAGTGTCTCTCTTAGCACAATAAACAATATTAAAGCTGGTGTTTGGACACAGCCAACAATAAACACATGAACAACTATTACATAGGTGCCCAGTAACGAAACCAGGTTTTATAGTGGCACAAATTAACTTCAACTCTATCAGGCCAGACAGTTTTCATTTAAATATTCATTCCAGCTCTACAGAAGCACTTTTACAAAGGACCACACATCCATGCTGCTTCTGAGAAGTATGCAGAAGAAACAAACGCTGGACTGCTGCTAAGAGTTTTAGCTCAGGATGACACCCAATTCAGTTCATGAGGCTACCTGAAGCTACCTGCTACGGAGAAAAGCCTGGCCATTTTGTACCTTTGCAAACAGAACGCAATAGCCAATACATCTTCTATCAACCAGAAAACATAACCTGCTTCATAACATAATGAATGAGTGAACGAATGAATGAATTGTGCAAACATTCCTAGCAGTGTCTTTTCCTCCATGAAGAGTTTTAGGTACAGCAATGAGCAGTGGCCCTCTTCCTGCTCTGATCAGATCATGCCAGATGCTTACCTGATCTTGTGGATCCATTTTTGTCATCATTCTATCTTCCAGAAGGTTAAAGGTAAGTACTTGAAGAACATAAAGCTGGTGCGCCATTTCATTATTGATGGCCCTCTGTGCCCTGATAACATGCTGCAAAGAAAGAGAGACCCCAGTGAATGCCATCTTATCAGAAAAATCACAGTACATGCACTCAGGTGTTCCCATTTCTGTAAGTATATACACTATGCAACAGTGTAAAAGAAGGAGAAATCAAGCCAGGACAAGCGCTACTGATTTAGGTACTAGATAAGGAACTTTAAGGGGCAGGACTTGACAATAACAACACGCTTAAACTTTCTCCTCCTTGCCACTAGAGAGAGCCTGCGCCTATGTGGAGAAGTGGCAGAAAATAGTCCTGAGAAGTCACTTCAAAGACAAATTAACTCCTTCCCAAGGGCCTCAGAGCTCTGTATGAAAATAAAATGAGTATACTAAGAAATCATTTAAGAGAGAAACTGCCTGAACTGAAAAGCATTCAGGCTGCAAACACAGCCAGCGAATACAGAGATATAACAGGGCCCTGGCTGCAGGAGTCAACATCAAACATCGCACCACAATCCTACCTCTATCGGATAACTCCATTCTGTATGAGGAAGATGCTTAGAAATACATTCATGCAATATCCCATATGTGCAGAATTAGTCCCATCCGGGAAGCAGATACCAAACTGATGAACAACTTAAAAATCACTGGTGGGCCAAACCCCACCAAGTTTAGGAGATGGAGACAGCAACTGATACCATACAGTTCCAGAGAATGAAAGAAGCTGTCTGCCAAAAGGCACTGGAGCATTTTATGATAGTAAATGAACACCTGAGAATATTATCCCTATGCTTACACCAAATTTGCTATGGACACAGCAGGGTAAAAGCATGCCTTCAGAAACAAATCCTGAGGGGGTTTGTAAGGATCCCTGAAATTATGATAGTGAATGAGGGATAGCAAGGGTTTGGCTGCTGTTTGGTTTGTTTTACACTGCCCAGTATCTCATTAACACAGAAAGAGTTCTTCCCTTGTTCCCTTAGAGATACAGCTAGTCTAAGGTCAAAGGTAAAATCCCGCTGGTTTTCCATGATAGCAGATGCAAGTCTTTTATGTTATATTCATAAGCTTCACTCTGTGCTATATTTCATGCTTGTTTTGTGCAAGAGGAGACAAAAAGTGTGCAACTTCATAACAGGACAAAATAATCTGCAGAACTGAAAAAAGACAGAGTATTCAGTGTTATATTTTCATGAAGAAATCACTATTAATTTGCCTGGAAAAACACCCTTTCTGGCAACCAGTTTTCAACCTATTCAACAACCAAACCTTTATTTGTGTATTACAGGCTTCAAAACAGATCAAAATACAAGTGTAACTGAAATGCAATAAGCTAAAAGCAACGAGCACCAAAACTGGAGTCACCTTTTCTCTCTGTTACTGAAAAATAACTTGTGAAAATGACATACTTACAGTTAAGATGATGGAGCGAAGCTGCTTTTGTGCCAAAATGTTTGCCATTTCCTGATTTAGTTTGAAATAAAAACAAAAATTAGCCAGAAACAGGTATTTTTATGCCATACCTATGAGAACAGTGATTTAAAATGTTTTATTCTCATGTTTCAGCAGTGCTACTTAAAATTAAACAAAGTAGTGTATCAGCGACATAATCGTATGCACTGGTTTGGGGGTCACAAACAGAAATTACTCTACTATGAGAAAAGGGGCAAAGAAAATGAAAAGTGTGTCAAAAGCTGAGGACTTCGGTGATCCAAAACCAGCAATGAAAGGTCTCAGAAGAGGCTTCTGTGGCTTAAACAGCATTTACATACACTTGGTCAAGCACAACCATCCCCTGCAAATACAGAACGAAGCATGGAATGGGAGCCAGCCAGGACTTTAAAACAAGACATCAAATGAGATGCTTATTTAAAGTCAAGTGCTCTAACTGTCACTCAATTCATCAGCCTACAACTCAGAACTGCTTCATTACAGCAAATGATATTTCTCGGCTGCATTTTGGTAGCAATCACAGAATCCCAGACTGGTTTGTGTTGGAAGGGAACTTAAAGCTCCTCCAGCTCCAACCCCTGCCACGGGCAGGGACACCTTCCACTGGAGCAGCTTGCTCCAAGCCCCTGTGTCCAACCTGGCCTTGAACACTGCCAGGGATGGGGCAGCCACAGCTTCTCTGGGCACCCTGTGCCAGCGCCTTCAGCACCCTCACAGGGAAGAGCTTCTGCCTAAGAGCTCATCTCAGTCTCCCCTCTGGCAGCTTAAAGCCATTCCCCTCATCCTGTCCCTACAGGTCCAGGTCAAAATGTTGGCATTGATCAACAATGTCTTAACTTTTCTTCCTAGATTTGTCTCAAATCACTGACAGGGGCAATTTGCTTTTACTCTCATTCTTAAGCAGCTGATCCTGCTGCCCATGCGGCAACCTGTCTTGCAATGCACAGGAGGGAATACTTTATACTTCCCAATCATGACAGTCTATTCTCAACCATACCTACAAGTTCATGTCCCATTTTTAAGTTTCATCATCTTTTCCATCAATATAGAAATACATGTATGTGTGCATGTGGATATACACTAGCATATGGGATGCATACAGCTTATAGCAATTATTATACTGTAATTATTTTTAATGTACTATGAAAGGATTTGGATAACATTGCACACTGCTATTGAGACACTGTTTATATACACACAAAAGGGCAATGTCTGGAATTAGCAAATCATTGATTGGAAACTGAGCTCATGTATCACAACCTTACATAACACAGCACAACAAATCACATCAATGCTTGACACATGCTTAATTCTAACTGCGAGACAGGATGCAGCCATTGATGTTAACTGTTTTCTTTAGAGCAGATAACGGGTGCTGCAACAGAACATGGAAATTATAAGGAAGGGAGAAGGGACCAAAGACAGAGAAATTCAGCTTCAGTTTCAGGCCTTTTCTGGCTGAGCAGGTTTCAACTGCACTTAACATCAAAGGAATGAATGATGCAGATGCTTCCATCACTTTTGGAAATGCTCAGCTGAGCTGCAGGGGGAGTGCCAAGCACATCATTTACTTCATGTTACAGGGAACAGACTGGCTGGTTTTGTCAAAGCATATCCACTGCCAAAAGATGGACAGCTGAAGCATATGAGGTAGTCTTGTTTCCATTCCAGGCAAAAAAAAAAGGGAATTCTTTTATTTGGCTCCTTGGAGAGGATTATAGAATTGTCACTTTTCTCTTATACCAGTAATTTAAAAAGCTGTTATTGGGATATTGGTTTTTGTCACTGGACCAAAACCTGACTGGAGCAACAAGCCTTCACAAAACCTATTACTGCATCCAAATCAACCTTCTCTCTGAGAAGGCTCTATGGCTATTAGCAGAGCTCCCTCTTCCAAAGTATTGTAGTAACGGATGAGAGTGAGAACTATTTGACAAAATCGCCATCTCATTTCCCATAGCAACATGTCTGCAAAAATGCAGAGAATTGCCAAAAAGTTTCCACCATTCCCAGTATTGCTTCAATGCTCCACATCATACTGGTCTCCGTAAGACAGCAGCAGAGATGGTGCCAAAGCTTCAAGAGTCATACAGGGCTTGGTGCAATTTCTCACTCCTAACCCCATTAGCGGTGAGTGCTGAACCTTAACTTTGGAGTATCCAGCATCAGGTAACTACCTGAGCCCTCAAGCCAAACCAGATCATTATATTCTGCTGATCTGGTTTTACGCCAAAACTGAAAGAAAACCTTTATTCCAATTTTAATTCATGAGGTGCCTTATTCCCTTAATGACTGAGGACTGTATTGGAGGGAGAAGAAAAAGAGGAAGGGGAACAAAAAAAATCTGCCCTGTCTTTAATTAAATCATGGTTTTACTTTCTCCTGTTTTCAATTTTAAAAATACTTTTGGAACAAAACAGAAAAATGACCCATAAGGGCTTTGATGTTTGTTTAAACAACCTCCAGCATTTAAAACCATAAACACATCTAAGGAGGGTCCCTGTCAGAACTGATCAGCAGATCTCAATGAAGTCAATGAACTCTGGACACTAACTGGATGCCACCCCAGGAGTTATTATCACTGTTCTTGATGACCGGAATGTTAAATAAATGAATGACTAAATGCGTTTTGACACAGACGAACGACTTCATAAACATGGCTAAAACTTCACTATTCCATAACACACTGCATTCCACCCTCCTTAAACAGCAACCAGCAATCTTGAAATATTTCCTTTTCAGACTGCTGATCTCTGGCACTGAAGTTAACTTAAAATAGGCCACTATAAAAGTCACTACATGCTCACATAGCAAGACATTTCCATGCCCAAAAGGAACACGCTCTTTATTAAAAAATCCTGGGGGAAACAGTCTACCAAAAAATAGCCTGGTTTTATGAGCTGCGCTGGCAAAGACTTCAGTACAATAAATACTACAGCCAGCCACAGTCAATATGGTTCATGTGAGGTTACAGGGACCTACAAAACCACAGAAGAATGCTTCATTCCTACTGATACTGATGCAAGATGGAGGTAGCACCATTTAAATAAATCACATAGGAGCATGAAGCAACTGAACAAGTTCCAGATTGAATTAACTGCAGGGAAAGTGTGACTGGGACAACTGCAGGTATGAATATGACACGCTACAGATATGTAGGAACAACTCACCTGCCTCTTGTCATCCGGTGCTTTAAGGAAGAGGGCATTTATTACAGCAATGGTGTATGTCTGGATTTCTTGGTCTGTCCTGTTTGGAATAAAATTATAAATATGAGAACACACAAGCTATAGAAACTGATCTTCCAGTTGCATTTCTGAAGGTAGAAATGGAGGGACTGTTTGCACTTAACATTAACCATGCACAAGTTAGATAACCAGTCCAGGCTGTCCCCACTATCAAGAAAGAGATGTTCCAGACTCGGCATTGAAGATTGGTGGAATCAATCACACCCTTGAAGTGCCACTCACTTACGTACAGTGGATGCAGGAGTCTTACAGGAGATTTCCTGGTTTTATACCCCTCCTTTTTCCAAATGCTGTGCTCATTTGGGGTGAGGGGAGGGAATTCCACTGTGTCACGTGGCAGTTGAAGACACTCACCCCTGCAGATGCGGGATTAGCTGCCCAATTGTGATCTCCTGTGCCACCTTCTGATACAGGTCATGGCTATTGAGCACCATCGATTCCAGGATTGCTAGCGACCGTTGCAAGATAGAGATGTCCGAGGCAAATTTGTTCACGTAGCTTGCTATCTACAAATGCAAACAGTTGGAGGGTTTACATCTTGTCATGAAAAGGAGGAAACAGAAGAAAGACAACTGCGGACATGGCTCGAAGGCACTAGAATAAAACTAGTCTTGTCCACATAGCGGATACCAGTGACTACCTGGCAGCAATCAACCAGGCACTGCAGACACCTTCAAAAGGACAGGGTGGCACAGATTCTTCAGCTGGCACAAATCACCACAGATTGATGTCAATATTCACAGTACCAAAATCTATGCTTCAACCTTACATGATGCCCATGATAAAACAACACTAAAGAACTGGAACAGCTGTTTTCCTTTGTGAGGAAAACTTTGGAAAAGACAAGGAGAATGGTTCTGTCTCCAGCAGAAGCCTGCGTGGCTCTCCCTGAACAAATAGCTAGGCTCAGGGCCAATGTTTCAAAAGAGAAATTGACATTTATCTCAATGACAGAACACATTTTCCCTCTCCTGCCCCTTGCTGTTACCAACAAAACTGAAAGCTCTCCCCAGATTACACATTAAAACTCTGCTGATGATCATTTATCAGCACAACTGGTTCCAGAACTCTGCCTAGAGTCCAGTCTAGCTCCATGTTCATGCATTAAGAACCCTCACTTTTACTGCAAGTCACCACAGACAAATGGCATGTTAATTAAAACCAGGCTGGACCTCTGCAGTGTTTGAAGTGTGGCAATGACACGCTGCACACCCATCTGCAGAGACAACACAGCTGTGCAGTAAGATGGGCAGTGAAAGCTCTAGCACGCTGTCCAGTCCATGGACCCAGCTTCCTGGGAAGAAGCTTGCCTGGGTTTTCCTTGGATGCACTGATACCGGCACAGTCAGGCTGAACGGTATCCAAGGAAGCACAGACAGACAAAAGAATGTTGTGTGACCACAGGTATTTGCTCTTTACAGCCAAGTAACAGACTACAGTGGCCCTGTCTCGACTTTGATGCGTTCTTCCGGAAAACATAAAAGTCCAAGTGCTTCTTCAGTACATATGCTTACAAGCCACTAATGTGATTATACTGTTCCTGCTTAGACCTTGGCATTGTTTTCCCTTCGGAGGCAGGAAGGCAACACTCTATGCTTGGAAAAGCTGCCTGCAAAGTTCACAGTTAAATACTGACATGTGGAGAGCAAAACTGTTCCACGCTTGTGATGTTTTGAATAGCAGTGAAGAAGCAAACACCCTTTCTGCAGCTTGGATTGCAGATGACAAGGAAAAAGGGACAGATGTTTCTTCTAACCTGCTGCTGCACTGCTGTTTGCTCTGCTGCTTGGTTTGCATTACCCCAACAGGACCATGCTATGCCAAATCTAACGGAGCTCAGGGAGTACACTTTGACTTTACAGAAAATGAAGAACCAACCCATGCATGCATAGAGGAGAAAAGGAACTTAATGAGCCTTTTTCTACTCTGGACTTTCAGTATCTGCTGTCTGCAAGCCCTGAACCAAAGCAGTATTTACATCAGTGCACGATGCACATTGCGCTGTATAAAGTAAGCAGCAGTATCTCAGCAGCACTGTACTGCACTACCTCTCTTAATGGTTACCCAGGGTTTCTTTTGAAGCTGCCAAATGTCCAGAATGCTCAAAATATGGATAGTGCACACACAGAGCAACTCTGCACTGTTCACACACTAAATCAAAGGTGCCGTGGATGCCTCTGTCATCAGGCTGACCCATGGATCAGTTGCGCAGCAGGAACACAGTACATCCAGGCTGTGTCCCAACTTGTCAGACTGCTGTCAGCATCCTCTTCAGAAGCCCTGACCTGTATGAATTATTCTGGGTGCAGCAGCTCTTTCCCATGATATTTCAAGTGAAGTAAACACTTCATTGGGATATAACATATTCATACCAGGGGCCTGCAGAAGAGTAATAGTATAGATAACTGAAATCTCAGTCTAGGACTGCCTTAGATATAATTTAATTCTTCTGACCCTGGACCATAGCATCTTCTAACCACATAACACAAGGTAGGAAGCTGGTTTGTGGGTCATAGCTATGAGATATCATACTTAATATACACACAAAACATCCACTAGGTAACTTGCATGTCAAGCTATGTATATTCATAACCACCTTGCTGAAGCATCACATCTGGCCAGAAATAACAGCCTTGTCTACCCTGATAAATAAGGCATGCTCAGTTCTAGAGAAAGCGAAACTGGATTAAAAAGAAATTCTATCACCATACTTGAAGTTCTGGATGTGGAAAAGACAGACCTGTCTTGAAAAGAGACGAGAAGCAACAGGAGTCCAAATCTGTGTTATTTGCTGTTCTTTGCTTACTGAGCACCCCTCACAGGGAGGGCTTTCAACATCCCAAAATAATCCTACACTCGTTTATCAAGAACTGTAATGACAAAACCAATGCAAGCTCACAGAAACACACCCTCCCCTCCAGAAATAACCGACCTCACATTGCCTTGCACTTTTGCATGAAGACGTGTCACATGGATGTGTCTTGTTCAGGCTAAAACTATTTGTTCAGCAATCTTAATATCTGCACAGCCCTACCAGGACATATAGCCATATACAAAAGAAGTGGCTGGGTGCTCAATTTCCTATCAATTCTAAGGGAAATTAAGAATCAGAATGCCTTTACACATTAACCCCCAATGCTTTGCTAAAACAGGAGCTAAACGTGTGAAGTGAGGGTAGATGAGAAACCCACAGTAAACTCAACTACATCATCTGTGTTCTTTTCCTATCTCAGCATCACTTAAAGCAGGGGACAGAATTCAAAAGCTTCAAACAAAAAACCACAAAATTAAAATTAAAACCAACAAAAAAACCCCACTCATCCTAACAAAATAAACTGCACCACCACCAAAATACAGAGAGGGAAAACAGCGAAGGGAACAGACTGGATTCTCTGAGCAGAGCTGTGTTCATTATTCACGTGTCTGGACCATTTTGATGTGAAAACGGACAGAAAAACCAGACCAAGTTCCACTCTCTGTGAAGTGCTAATGCACAGTGAAACTTTAAAGCAGGCATCTCATTTTCAAGTCAGGAACTGGAGTTGCACTTGACTACAGAAAGACCAACTGAGGCTTGTGACACACAGACACTCTCCCTGCTGCCACCCCCTTCTTCTGCACAGTACTTTTTCGAGGCAGAGTAAACAATTCATCGAGGTCGAGGCTCTGCATCCCACAGTTATGAAACAGTAATTATATAAATCATTCTAAGAGATATTTTTAACAAGCTCAACCAATACTACAGACTCGACTTCTCCTCTTACAGGAACTAAAGAGGGGGTACCAGATTTGTATAGTGCATCTTGATATCCAGTTAGCAAGACATTTTCTAAGAACTGGGCATCTAAACCCTTTAGGACAACTATGGAAGCTGGAAATAAACTTTGTCATACACAAGGAAAAGGTCTTGAGAGAATCTTACAAATCACAGGAAGAGTTTTCAAGTGATGCTATTTTCCCTTATGATAAGGAACAAAGCTCTCCTTGACAGGGTCAATCCTTGCTCGCAGCAGTTGGAATAGCAGTCTGTATGGACCCAAAGGATGAGGAGAGAGACTGCATCCAACACCAAAAGTCATTAGAAGCAGATAGAGGTTCCCTTTGAGGTCTCCAGTTTCTACATTTTTAAGTTAGAAAGCTATTCAAGAAACAAGTTCTGATGAATTCATCCCCATTCCAGCTTGGCTCCCATCCGACATGAAACACAGCTTCAAAGGGCAGAAGCACTTGATTGCAAAGTTCCCCCTCAGCTAGCAGAAACTTATCAGCTCCCTTATCCATCCCAGTCAAGTACCTGAGCAAGCACATCGGCAACCTCAAGTGCCCTGTAAAAAGCCAAGGTCAAGAAGCAAGTGAAAATAAAGCTGCAGACTGCTTCCAGAGCCATGGTCCAAAGGTGCTTCTCCAGGTTTGGCCCTTGCCCACAGAGACTCACTGAGGGCTCTGCTGTTCCAGTTCCCAACTGCGCAGCAGGTCAGGACAGACACGTGCTTCTTTTCTCTATTTCTGTCACTCTTTGTCCTTCTTTTCCCCTTTGAACTGTCCTATTCTCCATCATTCTCTCTTTCTTCTCCACCAGTTTCACTGCAGGTTTTTCCTCATCAGCTCTGTCTTTCACAAGCACTTAATGAGAATGCTTCTATCTGTGTCTTTTGCTTTGGTTTCTTGAACTGGGACACTGTCCAAGGAAACCCCTGGAAGTGCCAGACAGGAGAGATGAGCACACAACACAGTCTGCTGCAGTTGCCACACAGGGCAAAAGATGTCGATATCCTTAGCCAAGACAATCATTGTGAGTCACCCACAAAGCAGATTGATTCAAACTAATTTTAGCAAGTTTCTTCATACACTTCTTAGTAGGCTCCCTTAGCAAATAAGGTGTTCTGGGCTTGACCATGTGTATGATGAAATCAGTTAAAAACACCCCTACTATTTTCTTTGCCATGGGAAGTTAAGAATAACCATCATCATCATCTATCTAAGACTGCAAGACTGGCAAAAAGAGAGTCCAAAAACCAGGTCAATTACACTGATTTTTTTCTTACAAATAGAATCCATCATTTTTAATGACCAAAACTGAGCTTTAATTATCTAATGCTCCTTTCATGATTAATTCTTCTTTCACTTTTGGCAACAAAAGGACATTTGTACTTTCCTTTGGTGGCAGCAATTTTCTAACCAAATCTAAATTAAAAGTCTTTGCTCTGACCCACACTGTTAAAATGAAGGTATCTTTGCCACAGGTTATATTCATGCCATTACTGTTTCTGATATAACTTTGGTGAAGTAACTCTGATCTCTTCTGAGCCTGCAAAATCCATTTTAACTTAAGTTTGGAGTTCAATCTGGTTTGAAAATTCTTTGTAAAGAAGCGTGGGTTGATTTTTATTCCCCCACACAGTACATGAGAAGGGTTAAGTCAGTAAAAAATCCTGTTAAATCTCTGTACTTAAAGGATACTCCCATGTTTCTGCTGCTTTTGTGCATCTCCCACACCTAAGAAAACGCAAGCAGATGTTGCCAGCTGTGGAAAGATCTGCTTCAAACCCACAGACCTCAGCTGCAAGATTCACGGGGGCCAGAGTTCAGCTTCATAAACTCAGTAGATAGCAGCTTAATTTCAATTTGTAAACCAGTTCCTTTTTCTTCCTCCCGTACCCCCAGAGGAAACATTTTGGTGCTGGTTTTGTTTCAACAAAGATGGCATTATTCATTTTCATTTACATTAAATCAAAAGACTAATTTCTGCTTTAACTGCACAGTATCTGCACAGGGAGGTCGCATCTAATTGAGCAAGCCATTTCTTGTGCAATAGGCCTAATACTGTGTTGATCCCATTTCACTCCCATTGATTTCTGTAGAAGTTGGGTCAGATCCTGCAACCACAAATATTTATGGTTTGAAACAGCACTTGAATTACATGTCCGTGTACCTTTCTGACCAATGGCCTAAATAATGCACCTGGGGGGAGAAAGAAAATGAAATAAAACACTGACTCACCTCAAAAATGTAAAGTGATACCGAACAGAGAGAGTTGGTTACAAATTTACCTTCTTAATGAATGCCACAGAGAATGTATCCCACGATACAATCCCATGATCCATCAGCTCAACAAATGCAGTCAGTGTAAAGGACAACATATCTCCAAAGCTGCAAGAGACAGGAGTCAGGATAACATTTACCAGTAATGCAGCAGGGCAATGACCGAGGGAATAAAGCAGCAGAAAGCTTTCAGAAAGGCAGGAAAATGAAGCCAATCACAGACTAAGAGGTAGCAGAAGAGCAAGAGAGGCCGTGCAACAGACAGTCTCCAAACCAGTTTAGCATGGACATCAAGAATAGTCACCTGGAAGAAAGCAGTTTGCTAAGAGAAGAACTAATTCCCGGGAGAACACCACATGCAACGCTCAAGGAAATCAGAGAGTCCAAATTAAACATCTCGCACAGGTTCAGAGGTTTAGACCTAACGGAAGAGGTGACATTTTCTTAGCAGCTTATGGAAATGTTCCTAATGGAAGGTCATACAGAGGTGCCACATTTTGGCACCTCTGCATCAAGCAGATTGGCAGAAAGTCAGGGGAGTGTTTGTGCCTTCTTTTATAAGGAAACAAATATATTTTTAAGACTGTATATTGAGCAGCAATTTTCCACTAGCCAATGCCTCGTTTTCTTTCTTTGAACCTGAAAATGCACCCCCTTTTGCTTGTCTATGAGCAACCATGGCAAGCAAATTTCAAAGCTCCCATAGGTTATCCAAACACGCAGTTCCAATTGTTCAGGCCACTGCACTGCATTTTACACTGGTAAACACGAGATTCAGGGCATCTTTGTATGAACTCAACTAAATTCAAAACAGGTTTAAACTCAACATAAATGATGCGCTCTAACTTAACTAGCTGCACAGGAATTTCCCAGGTTAAAAACCTGCTTTTAAAGATCAGCTTTATATATAAATATATATTTATATATACAAAGGCTCTATATATAACCAGGGCACCTGGCTATGTCATCAAACAGCATGAATAGTCACAGTGATTTGAATGCAACAGCTTACCTAATGAAAAGATAAACTTCAAAAAAGCTCTGCCAGATTGGAACTGCAATGCTCAATGCGTTGAAAACCTGAGTCTAGTACTTGTTAAGTACTTGGTGCTTGGTAATCCTGATTCCGTGCTTTGCTATCCTGCACCAACCCGCACAAGTAAGTGAAGATCCACTCAGATGGAAGGCATCTACAGCAGGTCAGAGGAATAAGGCAGGAAACCAGTTTCCCCATAGCAACTCCAACAGGCACTTTACTGGGTTTCATATCATCTGTCTTTTAGGGATGTCTGATGGTAAAGATGCAGCCTTTAATAGCACCTTAATTTAAGAAAGGAGCTCTGTTCATCATAACTCCACAGATGTCCTCCACTAAAAACTACACCAGAGAGCAAGAAAAATACCATTTCTTTATAAAAAATAAAGTGTCTTTAAAAACCACACTGTACTTCTGCAAGGAATCGTTTGTTCATGTTTTGTTCAGCAAATACATGACATGGAAAGGTCTGGGGCTGTCTGGGGAGGTGCTTTTGTTCGCTCGGTTTTTAATACTGCAATACTCTGTTAAGAATTAAATTAGACTTTAACCGTCATCATTCGCATTCCAACTAACCAAGGATTTCATAACAAGACAACAATAACACTCTGCAGGAAATTTAATGAGCTCTGGTCCTGCCATTTTCCCCAATCCATTTCTTCTGCATAGGATGGTTATTTATGACAAGCAAATCAAACAGCACCCATAGGAAAGGCTTCCTTCTAAAAACTTGTACCCAATTCTCATGCATCTCCATGGCAGAATACTTCCCAAATATATGAAATTCTGGTATTTTAAGAAGCCAGATTAAAGGAGATGCAAAGAAAAAAGATACAAAAAAGATGCAAAAAAATTTAAAAAATAGATTAAAACAAAAAAGAGGATACAAATAGATACAAACAGATACAAAAAGATAGGTCACATAGGTTGAAAAGTAGGTAAAAATATCTTGCCCAGCACTAAACTAAGCAGGTGATTTACCTCCCCTAGATCTTCTCCCATATTGTTTAAAAATGTAGTAAATAAACCTGTATTTAGGACATAACTACTCTGCTATGAACTAATTGTACATGAAAGCTAATCCCCACTAACAACGAGTATAGTTTCGAGAGACTACTTAAACCTGCATATAGATATTCACCCTCAGCAGTGGCTGGAATGTAAAGGAATTAAACTAACCTGAACTCAAGAGTCTCACGCATTCTTCTCATTAAAACTACTGATTAATCCTGCTCATTAATCCAGCCCCCTCCACAGCTTTGGAGGGGAAACTGGGAAACAGAAAACGTTTGGTATTAACATTAAAACTTGTCTTAGTTGTGACAATGACAGAACCATTGGGGACCCGGAAGGTGAAAGCACTTCTCAACTTCAAATGATCAGACACCCCACCAGGTGTCCCTCCAGTGACACTGCTTCAAATCGTTAATGACAGCAAAGAGGTAGGTGCAACACTGGGACTATTCAAGCAGGAAGAAATACTCCAACTCTATACATCCTGCAGCACTACATATGCGTGCACAGTATGTATTTCGTAAATATACAGCTACACATATGCACCCGCACACACGTGTAGACGCTAAGTGGCACTGCAAAAGTCAAAAGCCAGGCTTAAAGGATAAGCATCAAGAATAGAACAGCTAGAAATGAAAACAATCTCCAGGGTAACTAGAGCAAGATAAGGCTTAAAGTATCTGGAGGGGGAAGGGAGCGGCGTTGATTCATTGTTGAGCGTTTAAACACAAGCAGATAGGTAGAAATAGACTTCCAAACAATTTATTCAAGACAGATACACACACTCAAACTATTGAGAGCAGCAGACAGAATAGGCACTAGAAATTTCAAGGGAATCAAAGCTTGTTCATAAAAGTGAGGATCTTACAAAACGCCTGGTAGGAGCCGTTTAACTCAAATCTCAGTGTTTCAGACAAAAAATGGCAAAAATAGCGTGGCCTCTTTCTTCATAAAATCTTTTTAGTCCAATCCACAGCACAAAGCGTGGCAGCGCAATAAATGCCAAACCCTTGCTGCTCTGACAAAACAACTTAACAGTTTGAGCAATTCCTGATGAAGGTGCTTTGTAATGTCTGCCAGCACAGCAAGGGGGGGGGAATGATCAGAAAGATACACTGTGTAATTGCAATTTCCTATCTCTCACCAACACTGACATTTTAATGATCTATGCTCTCAGGCAAGCTCCTTGTACAACCCCTCCTGAACACTGCAGGGCTCTGGCCCTCCGGCATGGACTCCATACACTGGGAGTCTACACACCAGCCTCTCCCTTGCCTTCCTAGTACCATTTCCACATCATAAACCATCTTTTTATCATGTGCGTTGAGTGATCCTCAGCTGTGCATATATATGTGTATGTATATAGCTATGTCTGGTATTTTGAAAGATGCCTAAAGCAATCTGGATTTCTTATCAAAATACATTAATGGCACTTGAGCACCCAAATCCCCCAGATGATATGGGGGGAAAATAAAGAAAAAGAAAAAAAAAACCCTCTCTCCATATTTAACACATGCCAAAAAGAGTATTTTATTACTATTGAAAGATATTTGCTTGTTCAAATGATTCTTTAAATCAAGATTAATTAGGCTCAGCTGTCATAACCAAATAGAAATGGCAATATAAACCCGTATAAAGCTAAGTGGACTGTCTCACATGTTTTATATGATAGAAGTTGCATAAGAGAACTTGGAAATTAACTGCTGCTTGTCTGTCACAACCAGGACACGGCCACCAGCCCAAAATGACTAGAAGCCAAAGACAGCACATCTTCAAAACAACCCATTTTTCATTGTCAAAACAGAGCCAAAGCTGATCTCTAATTGTGCATTAGGAAAGCTGCAGAAGGGAATAACTTCAACTGGGCAGGATGAAACAGAAGACTAGCAGGCCTAGCAGCAAATGCAGTAGTTAAGGAAGCAGTTAACTCTTATCATGCAGCAACTGTGCTCACAGCCCAATACTGGGCAGCTGAAAGGCCTGACATCATTGAGGTCAACATCAAAGAGTAAAACCAGCTTTTTAAGATAGAGTTGTCGAGGATAAATGGCCATGAATAAATTTAAACAGGGCAGCAGAATGTATCTAATCATCAGAGCACAAGAGCTCTGGAAAAGCCATGGGAGCAAGAAGCAAAGTCTGAAATGAAGACTGATGATGTAGCAGGATGCTCAGCAAGCACGGTGTGAACAAGCACCTTTTTTATTGCTATGGCTCCTCTCCATTGCTTCTACACTGCCTTGTTTCTTCACATAACATTTTCAAGGGTGAAGCTAAGCCACCACCAAATCAAAACTAGGAACAATTTGCACCTTCTTGCTGCTCAGTACAGCTGAAAATGACTGAACAACCTGTGGGGTGGCTGCCCCTATCTTCTCAGGATTACACGAAATGCACTTAACTGCCACACTGTGACATAGATTTATGTATTTCCTCTCGCATCATACCGAGCACCATTGAAATACTCCCTTGTAGCACAGCTGTCGCCCCATTCATTGCAAATAATCAGAACAACTGCTTTTAAACCACTTGCATTTTAAAAACATGGAATACCTTTGTACCCCAGTCCTGGGGCTTCCCTGAGCCCCAAAACGAACTCTGATTAAACAAAACAAGCTACAGATTTTAAACAGAACTGAAACTACTCTTGAATAAATCTGGATACTCTTATTAAGAAGTATGACTAAATCCACTTTAAGGTACATTAAGCATTTGTCTGCATGGGAAACTAGCTCAGAGGAAATATTATACACTGTTTCTTCATGAAGATGTGATTAAAATTACCTTTTCTATTATTCCCCATCTTCTAAACTCCTGGTCTTGCTCATTTCATGGTAATTCCCCTAAATGGACCAGCTTCTCTTAAAAGACCAGGAATAACTAACTACACAGGAAAAACATCACTCTCCAGTCAGCTTGGTCTGACTACAGTTCAGTTCTGCAATGCAAACGGCATTTCATGAGAATTCTTTGTTTCATCCAAGTATTAACCAACATGGAATAAGTAAAATCCTGACACAACTTAGGAACCCCTAAAACTGAAAGGGCAGAGGAAAAGAAACTCACATTTTAGAGGAACTTCCTTCAGTGGAGGAAGCTATTAAACAAGGGCTCTCTGTGAAAATCAGGTTTTAACTAAGTCAGGTGCAAGCTAAAATGAAACACTGGCCACTTGACTGAAATACGGCATCCTGTACATTAAAAGTAACTGGTTGCTGTTCCTACCATTTGGTTTCTTTAAGTTTCTTCAGTCAAGAAGACAGCAGGTGGAGCATGCGAGATTTTAAAGTTTAGTTTAGTTCTGCATAGGTTCTGAGGGGCTTTTTAGTAGTTCTGGCTTCATCAGACCTTTTCCCATTAATACATGGGTGAAAAATAGCCAGGGTCTTCAATAAGCGCACTCACAGCGCACTAGCGCATACACTTCACTTTCAAAGTAGTGCAAACAGGACAGCTTCCAGAACTCTTGGCTTCACATCCTGACCAGTGGCTCTGGTACCGTTTTTAGTACAAGTCCCAAACTCAAGAGTTTGTTATTTGAACTGCAGCATTTCAGGTACTACTGACAGAAATCAGCATATCAACCTATGTGCCCCAATGCGAACTGAAGCTTACTGGCAGGACGGAGTTTCCAATGTTAGAATAAACTTTCGTCACACGCACTTTCTTTATGACTGCATCCATTGATATGCTATATCTACGCTGATGAGTAAGCATCCTATTCAAGTGGGTAATGCCTTGCTCCCATGAGGAACCAAAACTAAACCGGGTAAAGAAATAATTAATGCAGCACATCAGTATGATCAGGTCCTAAAGCCAGGGTGCAATCCAACTCTAAGTCAGATTTCAGTACTGTCTTGAGAGCAATCACAGAATTTAATGTACAGAAGCCTACAGGAAAACAGAATTTGGAAGCACAGAGATGCTGCAGGAGTAGAACTATTTGTCCACACAGAACTATTTCTACAGCAGTGAGAAAAATGCGCCATCCAAATGCACAGGAGGTACCTCTTCTCAGCAGAAGAGATGCTGCCAAGGATTCTGAAGACCTCATACCATTTAAATCATTTTCCTCAGAATCTGAACTTTTCTGTTATGAAACAAGTTACTTTGTACCAGGTTGAGAAAGCCAAAGGAGAGGAAGGATTCAAGTTTGCTGCCAAATTTATTCTTGCTAATTTATTGATTAGGTTTAAAAACAAATGTTTCAGAACTTGGTTTATACTTCGTGAAAGTATGATTTAGCACAGATCCGGACCGGAAGAGGCATTTCCTGTGTGATAAACTACATCAAGCTCTAAGTGACAGATCTGTGGTTAGCTGATTAATTATTCCTTTGCTTCCTTGGGTTTTAGCTATACTTGAGATGTCAAACTTCCAAGCCAATCAAGATACTGGAGTATTTCTTGGGGTCCCAATTTAACAAAGCCCGTGCTTGACTTGAAGCACACAGAAAATCAATTCAAAGATGATTCAAAGTCATCATCATGGAAATAAGCATGTTTCAGAGCTTTCTGATATGAGGCCCTTTACTATAGCACCCTTTGCCTTTATGCCATTATCTGCAACAGCTGGCAATAGCTGGGACCAGCGAATATCAGGAATTCAAACTGGTACAATGAGTCATATTTTCATCACACTAATATCATCAATTAGAATTGCCTACCATCAGCCATGTGAGCCAGACAAATTTAAGGGGGGAATTGGGGAAGGTGGAGAAATCTTGTGTTTGCTCAAATTAACACAGGAAACAAAGGAAAAGCCTGACTTCTGACACAGCAGCAGGCCCTGCAGGAGCTACAGAAATGAAGCACTCATTCCACAAGCAAAGCAAATTCATGAGAAAATTTCATCAGGCATCAAAGAGCAGAAAACAGAGAAGGCCGAAGACTCGCTGAATGAATAAGCAGAGCTGTATAAAGATTAGTGAAGGGGTCTGAACCCAGTCATGCAACAGAGGAGGCAGTGCGCAAGGCGAGGAGCTGATGAGGTTCTTACCAGGGCTTCATTATCTTCTGCAGTTTCTGATATCGTCTGCAAAAGTAAAACTTGCACATGAGAAGACATGCTTTGAAACACCCGTCCCCTCCTCACCTCTGCATCCACACACCCCCACCCCGTTCACATAATGCAAAGACAGCCACGCAATAAGAGGCAGTAAATTACTAACATGTTGCTGTGAACAGAAACAGCTCAGTCACTGGTAAAGAACATTCAACATAATTTCAGGTATCTGCTCAGAATACTTGTGTGAACTTCTGTGAGGAAAAAGGAGGAAGTGAAGAAACAGCTGACAGGTGAAATACATCAGATTTCTCTATAACCCGCTTCGCTTGACCGTTAAAGCTTGCCCAGGCATCCTAAATTAGGTAAGTAAGAGAAGTCATTGGTACAAAGCAATAAAGGTTTACATGTTAAGCACTTTCTGTCCCTATGCTATAGTATGTAGTCTGTTGCCTGAAAAGCTTCAATTTACTTCCAGTGTCCATCATTAATACTGATGTCACAGTTGCCAGAACGGTTGAAAGCTGTTGTGGAGCTAGGACCAACACAGACCAAAATCCTGATCTTCTGAAGTCACGGACAGGTTCTCTTCAAAGGGAGGCAAAGAATTTCCCCTGGATTTATAACCACAGAGTTGAATTTACTCAGCAACTCAAAACCATCCTGCACCAGCTCCATAGCACATTCATACAGTATGCCAGTCTCATGCCAACAGCACCTGCAGCCTTACCTCTGGCTCTTTTGCTCTTAAAATTACACACCGATGGACATGGCCAGACCCAAGGTGCTGAAGGAACCCACTAGAGAAAGGCAACGATGTGCTCAAGAATGTAACTTACTGATTCAGGTTCTATAAGGCCAAGCTACACACTCAACCTCCAGTGGGATGCTCCTGCTTTCCTTGTAGATTCCAAATCACTTGGTTCCCCGTTGCTCAACATACCCCACAAGTTTTATGTTTTATTTAGGTGTTTCCTCTTTTTCTCCCTTGATACACACTGTTGTGTCTCATGAGTGAGCTAGAAGCAATAGCTTGTTACTATATCCAGGAAACTGGAAGCCAAATATTAAGGGGGGAGAGTTAAAAGCGAATAAGTGCAGTTGAAAGCTGTAACTCACTATCACAATTTGCAAGCTGTCCTTCAGCTAATAACTAGCTTCAGAACTGCTGATTACACTACAAAGCAAGCTGAAGAAAGAGACTAGCAACGGTAAAAATGGCATCCAAGAGAAACAACTTCCTTCTAAAACACTGCTTAAACAAACAAGCAAACAAAAGATAAATATATCCATCTCCTACTTAACCACTTGTGTCTCCTAAAGCTGGTTCACTGGTTTAGCTCAGAGGATCGGCTGCAGCTCCAGGCTGGGCAGCCCACCATTCAAAAGAATGCTTTAAGGGGTCCCCCTCCTTCCTCCCTGTGTCCTTCTCACCTGGAACACTGATGCACCTCCCTCCCAGTACTAACCCTTTCACCACCACCCCTTCTTTTGCTACAGCAGTAACTCCCACCTTGCATATTCTATTCACACACAAGACATGGTGTGCTTTCTCCACAGACCACACTGCCTATTTACAGACACTTTTCAAGAAGGACCGGTCTCAGGGAGAGCAGCCTTTGGGCTTGCTTGTAACCATCAGGGGAGAAAACACAGGAAAGAGCATCCCAGTGGTCTGAAATCCCTCATGGTCAGCTGTGAGCTGCAGTACTCCTGCCGGAAGATAACGATGGCAGAGTTTATCATGTATCCAAGCACAGGCTGGGCTACAGCCTAGCTCAGATTAGAAAAGGGACATCATTTTGTTCTTAAGATTTCATGGCTTTAGCTCTTTTATGCTACAGCATCTATTGTGCAGCCAGTAGTAATGAGCACACAAAAAGCATCCTGATGAGTGCCTTGAAAAGGGGAGAAAATTACCCTCAACCTGCTGTTAAGGAGCAGAAAGATTCAAAGCATTTCCCACCGCAGGACATCCCAACTTCAGCAGAAAGCCATTCCTGCGGAAGCAGCGTTCTGTGTTGCAGCACTCCTCTAAACCCTAACAAGACCACACCACAAATGGCTTTTGTCATCTCCCAAATGCGTGTGGATTCAAGCAACCTTCTACAGCCCGTGCCAGCAAAGCTTCACAGCCTTAACTTCTGCTTTGCACCCAGGTGCTTGCTTTGGCAGCAAGTAAACTTGAAATCTGTGCTGCGTCTGCCTGACAAACAAGTGTGGTGGTGGCAAGCTGGGAGCGCTTCGAAGGGCAGGCTCAGCTTCGGCAGAGATCTTTCACAACAGCCGATAATCAGGTGCATTTTCTCCATGACTGAGCCCAGAGATTTAAAGAACAAGCATCTGAGCCCTGGAACAAAACATTTAGACAGCAGCTCTTAACATTTACACAACTCTCATCCATCTTAAGTTAATTGGCAGTCAGTTAGCTGGAGATCAGACCAGTCCAGTGCAAAAGAAAATACAAATTCAGAATAATACAGAGCAATAACTGAATAGTTTAAGGCTTTCTGGTGAAGCAATACAAAGACAGCAAATTTTGACTTGAGGGGAAAGATAACCATCCTATTAGACCAAACATTTTCTACTAATATCACACTTTCCAAAGCAAGATAAGAGCAGCAGTCAATCTAGGGCATCACACGTTGCTTCTTGTGCAAAAATGACTGTACAAGGACCAAAGATACCCCAAATCTAAACCACAGCTGGGGCAACACACAGTGCACAGCAAGGCTTGGCTGCTCTGGGATCAACTCAAATGTTGTCCTATAGTGGACCCACTGGAGTTATAGATGCCAAGAGGTAAAGCAGTCGCACCATCTCACTGCAACCAACGCTTCTGAGGCTGCACTGTCTAAGCTGTGGTCCTGGAAAGGGCCATCATCAGCAAAGGTGGAAGATACTCATTAAACCTTCCTTCTCTAGAGAAAAACTGAGGGAATGATGAATGAACAACCTAGTATCCACATCAGAGCTGTATTCAGCTACTGCTTTACAAACATAAGGATAGCCCATATTCTAGGTGACAGGACAAGACAACACAGGAGTATACGCTTGCAGCTTCTAAGTGCTATCACACATCAGTGAAGTCAAGGAAACACTCTGGCCAGGAGGTTGAAGTAACTTATGGGGGTGAAACCTGCAAAATGCCTACGGAGTTATGCAGCAGCACCTCAGAGTCACCACAGCCCAGGACACAGAAACATCCTGGGAAGCTGCAGAAGAGGAAGCTTTACCCTCTTCTTATTTTTGCTGGTTCCTCAAATACCACACTTCAGTCTGGAGTCAAAAAAACAAGGAAAAAAAAAGTCTTCCCCAGGTTGGTACTCATAAGAACATCTGGAAATAGAAATCCACTGCCGGAAACAGAAGTGGTTGCAAAACAAAACCCAGTAAAACTGCCTCCTCTCCCCTCCCTATCAAGCAAGGTGTTGGTATCACCACTTAGCAGGGGTCATTTAAATGCTAACACTCTTAAGCACAGGCAAAGTAAGAAAAACAACCCTGAAGAAAAAGCTGTGGGGTGGGCTGTGGGAGTGTGAGGAGCAGCAATCCTCCCCACTCTTCCCTCCAAAGACACAATCCTTGGCAGTTCAATCTTCAGACTGGGCTTTTACCTAAAACACAGCGTGTGCTATGCATATGCACAGGATACACAAGAAACTGTACTTGGGTGTGCTGGGAGGGAGGGTGGAACCCAAGCCTGAAAACTGATGGGGAAACAAACCCAAAACAGAGCCAAAGGGAGAAAACCAAACCAACAAAAATGCCACCCCACAAAGAAAACCCGCTCCACGTTCTTCCATCATGGGAACTGCGCTGAGCGATGGGGCTGCAGCCCTTTCCCATTCTCTTGTCCTTACCATCTCCCCATTGCTACAGAAGATTACCTGATCTTGCAGACTCTTTTGGATTGTTTCCACACAGACAGCAGTCACCCTCTCCCAACATTCCAGAAGCACTAAAAAATGAAGATTGCCTAAAACCCCTGTCGGACAAGAATCGATGCTGGCAGCAATGTCAGATTAAGTAACCTGTGCTGCCATGTGAAGCTCCACAGGAATGGTGGAGCCTGTCTAACAGCCCAGCGCTGTCAAAATACAAATCATTTTCCTCCCTTCATCAGCTGGCTTCATTTCTGTCAGGACTAGCAACCCGAACTGGATCACTGAGCAGTCAGATGAGCACTGAAGATGACCAAGAGAGGGAGCAGGCACTGCACAGCCAGTAGCCAGGAAGGCTGGAAAAGGAATTCTTTATTCAGAGGCAAAGACATACTTAGCATTGCTCATACCTCCTGAAATTTCATTTTCCATTTACCCAATGAGTTGTGCTTACACAACTGTTTTCTGGGGCAACACTGTGAGCTCAATCAAGAAAACTGAACTGGGTTATGGAATATTGCATTAAAAGTAGCCTTCATCATCACTTTTAATCATCTCCATCAGTTTTCCAGTCCCGCCTGCTAGGAACAGTACTGGCAGAACTCTTCAGATGAAGCAGAACAGGAACAAGTGGCTGTGAGCAAGGCCTGCTTAAGTGTTTTGACAGCATTACTGAAATACTCATCAGTCTGGGGTGGAAAAAACCATTAGCAGGTATGTGAGCAACTGTCCCAAACAGTGTGTTAAAGTCAGACTAGCTCCAAACCAATCTGTCTTCAGTTTTCCACTGGGCTCGTATACAGTATTATCTGTGCAAGACAAGCCAGGAGCTGGAATTTCACTGAACAATACAGTTTGACCTTACAGCACTGCACAACTGCCATCTCAGAGACTTCCAGCTGTACAGCAGCCAAGTCTGCAACTGCCCGTGTTCAATGGAAGAAGATGAAGCAGACTTCTGAAGAATTCAGCTTCTCCACAGCAGCAAAACCAATTCTGGTTACTGTCAGGACAGGCTTAGCACAGCCTTATTGCTTTGGCAAAAAACCTTGTGTGCTGTTTCAGCCAAATGACAAGTGACACAAACCATGATAACACCAACAAAATACTGAAAATTATGCATAGGAATTCCTCCTCCTTTTCCTCCCAGACATAAGATGATGATTATTATTATTGATAATGACAAAAATAAACATAGATTCCTTTTATTAACATTTTGGTCTTTCAATATTTATGGCTTGTGACTTACACTCTCCTTTGCTCACTTTATTAGGGAACATGAGGGTGTCTTCTGCTACATCAGAAAGACTATCCACACACCCATGGCTTTCTGAAGCATTAATCCTGGGCTACACGACTGAATACAGCTCTGAAAGAACAAACTATGTCACGTCAGATGAGGTAGCAAAGAAACATGATCATTTCTTCCAGTCTGGTTCCTGAATACATCTCTTCATCAGCCATTATGGTAACTAGGATCTCCCAGCATTGCTCTCCTCCTGTGTCTGTTTAGGGCACTTGCAGTCAGGGCTGGGGAGCAGAAGCAGCACAACCTTACGCTTACCTTGTACACTGCCTGTACACACATTCAGCTCCTCTGAAGTAGGCACAAACTGGGCTTCAGACAAGAAACCTCTCTCTGAAAAGGAAAATAACTGTGTGTGCACACCCACACCCCTCTTTGGAGGGTCTGAGAAATGATTGGACATCATGGATAACTGTAAAGTGGGATCAGCATTTACTTGTTCTTCATGACCTAACTTGTCTTGCAGTCACTGCTACAATTTATAGGTCAACCAAACCATAAAAATAAACATAAAACCAGGGCTTTTTTTCCACTCTCTCTTTTCTTTTCTCCTTCAGTTAATAAGAGGCTCAGCATGCTCTGGAAGCAATAATGAGCCTGAAGGAAAAACAAAAATGAGCCATCTCCATCAAGAGGACTGTGATACATGTGGATGGTTTCAAGACCTGTAGCATCTCTGCTGACACAAAGACATTCAGATTGACAAGAGGCACTCTCAGCTTCACAAGGGCCCCATGCGCCCTCCAATCTGCTGACCACCAATCCCTATGGCTTTGTCCCAGCACACACCCGGTCTGCAGTTCCTGTGGTCTAAGCAGAAGGCACTCCAGACGTGGCCCAAATTATGGTAACTACACATTGCATTAAACCCACTTTTGAAAGCATACACAAACTCAGAGAAACCTCTCAATTTGTTATTTTTGAAGCTATATCAACAGCAAGAAACTGGGAAGGCTATTCTGCAACAGCATCCTCATTTTCTTCAACATTCAGGAACGCAACATACGGAAAACTAGCTAGGAAATGCTGTTCTTGTCAACCTTTTCTTTGTCTACTTCTATTCATCACCAGCAGGAATGAAGCAGAGGTAAGTACAAACCCAGGAATTTACATTCTCTTTCTCTGGTCACTGTACTTTCATAGTCATCAGTTTCACTGAAATAATGAGTAAGTAGCACAATAAATACAGCCAACTATAAATAACACATCAGCCTCTTCCTCAGTGAAAGTTATATAAAAGCTGGAGTCTTGCTTTCCAGAGGCTGCCCACTAAAACTTAATTACACCCTCAAATTATAACTTAAGAGCTGCCCCTAATACGAGTTCCACGTGCAAAGGAAACCTCAGAGCAACCTTACACAGAGTATGATGGAGCTTTTAATGAGCACTGTCTGCCCCTTTGGGGAAGATAGAGAATAAAGCTTGAATTAACAGAATTCATCAATCTCTGACACAGCTGCACCACACAGTGAACAGAGGTATCACTCAGCCTTGGTGCAGGATACATTAGGGGCCATCTCTAGGTTGCAATATGAGAGCAGAAACAACCACTCTCACACTATTTCACAACACAACTGCTCTCAGGTTGTGGCTCGGTCATGCGCATAGGCCAAGGTAATGGTCTGGTGCCACAAAAAAGGGCCTTTCCTGCATCTACTCATGTCCACTTCCTTTCTTTGCTTCTTAAAGTCCCAAACTAACTCTGAAGAACAGAATCAGGTACTTTGTAACCAAATTAACAAGCAGGATTGGCTTTGTGAAGCATCCAGACACCAGGACCAGCTTCAGGGAGGAAGCGGGACTGGGCTGGAGAGCCTGGAATTAGCACACAAGGGGTGGGAGAAGAGGGCAGGCAGCTCTCAGCAGCACCAAGCCATTAGAGTCCTCCCAGCCATGTGGTTGAGTCCCAGCCCCATTCAAGCAAGGCTGGCTCAACAACCCTATCTCAAAACTAACTCCAAAGTGAAGAGATATGTTAAAAGGTATCTTCACAAAACTTACTGCCTTCTAAAACTGGGCTACCAAAGAAGCTTCTGCCCTTCCCTGAAATTCCTGGCTGCTCACTCCTCCTCTAATACTGCCCTCCCCCCTTTTATAATGTTCATATGGTTGCTTGAGTAGGTCCACCTATGGACGCTGGAATGATCAGTTAAAAATACCATTGGGGAAAAGAAAGTGGTGGGTACTGGTAGAGGGAAAAGGAGGGAAAAGAGGTTTTGGGCTTGAAGCATTCTGGTGACCAGCACCACAGTGGGTCAGCAGCACAGCCCACAAGGCAGCACTGCTGGGGGCACACAGCCCATGGTCAGAGATAAAGGCAAGGAGGTCTTCAGCTTGCTTTGCCTGCTCAGCAAGCACCTTGTGGGACCTCATTAATGGCATTGCAGAGGGTCCAAGCAAAAACAGGTACAGAGATATATTACCCTTTTTTGCCTCTCACGCATACCTTTTTTCACTCACAGGCCATCTTTAGAAAGCCATTTTGTTGCAATAATAAAGTAAAAAACCAAACCAAAAGAGTGCTTCTTCTGAAGAAGCAGTTTGTCTGTTTTCTTACTGTGCTGGAACAGCAGTGAGTGACAGACCGTAAAGTGGGAGGAGAGGATCAATAGCTTGAAGTCGGACAAGCAGCAGCTCCATCCAGCTTAGGCTGCTGGGCCTGTGAATATTTGGATTTGCTCCTTTCATTAAACCTCAAGCTCTGGTAGACATGCACTTATAGGGCAGTGATGCACAGTATCAGAAGGGAAGCATAAGGGGATGTACAGCATAGCACAGATGTTCTTTCTTTACAACACCCCTCACAAAACCAGAGTTGGAAAAACCTGACCTGCAGACCCCTTCAGAACCTACGGAATGCCTAGGTTCACAGAACCACAGAATGGTCAGGGCTGGAAGGGACCTTAAACTCATCTAGTTCCAGTGCCCTGACACAGGCAGGGACACCTTCCACTAGAGTAGGTTGCTCCAAGCCCCGTCCAACATGGCCTTGAAAGGTTGCTTGGAAATTGCTGAACATGAAAGAGACTGCAGTGAGTATTAAGAGCTCATCGACACATGAAGCTGCTGGAAACTCTCAGTCTGAGTCTCCGTTCAGTGCCCAAACTAGACACCATTTCTGCCCACAGGCAGAAGCACTAATCAATAGATCAGAGAGGTAGACTGATCAATGCGGTGTTGGTGACAAAAACGTACCACACCAGCTAAAACCAGAAACTTGGAATCCCTCTGAATGCAAGCTACTTAAAATCCCTACCATTAACCAAACCAAAGGAGCAGGCTCTGCTTGCATGTCCAGCCTACAAGCCTGCTGTGTGGTTTGAAAACTTATACCCCCACAATCAGGAATTACTGCTAGGGTGTCATTTGCTGAGCAGCTCTTTCAACAGCGGAGCTGGCTGAAGCAGCTTCCCTCCCAGACAGTTATTTTTAACCTAGACCAGTCTGCTACAGCTTGGCCCACTCCACAGCTACAGCCTAGCAGTACAAACACATCCGAAGGGTGAGGAGGGCACTTGCTTCAGCCTCAGTGCAGCTAAAAGAAATGCTCGTAAAGAATGCGAATGTTTCCTGTCTGTTCCAAGAGGCAGCAAAGTGCTTTGGTTTAAATACCTTCCACCGTGAAGTTAAACCATTCAACTGAAGTAAATTCATGAGAAGATAAACCACAGAGGCGGTGACTCTTAATTTGCTTCTGTTCTGACCTGCAGAGGCACATGTGAGCCTGCCCATTCAGTATATTCTTTTAATTAGTACAGTAACTGGGTGCATATGCTTACATCAACTTAAACCTGTCTTGGGCTTTAAATTTGGTCTGGTCAACACATCGCCTATGAATACAAGAAAAGTTGACAAATGTGGTAACTAGAAGCATGTATTTTTGGTTGCTTGGTTGTTTTTCAAGTGGCCTGTGCCACAGACCACATCTCTGTAAGAAATAAAGGCCATCACCCCAAAGCTGGAGATGAAACCATGAGCTATTGGAAAATCCAATATGGAGCTGGAGTTTGGCAATAGGGACTCAAAGTCCAGTAAAGCGCTGACCACAGAACAGACAGGGGTGAGTGTGCTTTCAGATTTCCCAATCTAAGGACTACTGGGTTCTAAGAAGTACGTAATTTTTCTGTGGAAAATCCCCAGTATATCTTGACTGGGATCACCAGAGACAACTTCTGCTTCACTCCAAACCCACTTACTACTGCTTTACTCCCTAATGCTGTTTACTTCCTTGAACCCAAGGAAACATGAGTGCATTTGTGAGGGGATTTGGACTGGTTTCAGTAATTTACTTCTGAAGTCTGATCCACAAGACTGAACATCCCCAATGAATAAAGAAGTGGCTTTCAGAGCATTTTCCTTCTCTCAGGAAAGGGTGGGAATTGCTGATTTCTTCATGTGCAGTAGAGCCTGACTGCAGAGCACTAAACCACTTACTTGAAAGCAAAAACTTGAAAGAGTAACCACTAGAATACAGTTTAATAGCGCAGCAATCCAGTTGATGTTGTCTGTAGTACACCCCACATTAAGCCAATAGACACAACTATTAGTCCTGATTTTCACCGATGGCGAGAACTGGTAAGATGCTCTGGTAAAGAATGTATGTTCCCAGGCCAGCTTTCAATCTCATGTCAAAAAGCCACTGTTATTCAGAAGATCCCAGCCAGACTTCAAACAATCAAAATGAAAATAAAGCACTGAAAAAATCCCAGCCAGAATTCAAACAGTAACAGTGGAAATAAAGCGAGCCCTGGGTTTTGCTTTACATGTTCTCAGTAACGTGACATTTAAACCACAGATTTCAGATGACAACACTTAAATATCAGCCCTTAAATATACTATCAGTGATTTACCCAAATTCCAACAGGTAGAGGAGAAATTAGGACCATGGGCTTCCCAAGACTTTATGGCACAGAGGGTACTTGCAACTTCCTACTTCACTCAATCCCCATCCTCAAGAGGCTACTGTTAGAGGACATTAAAAATATTCTCACTGATAACGGATATGTTATCCCAGCAGCCCAGAACTCTTCAGATGTTTTATTCCATATAATCTTAGATGCTGTACACAGAAATGCTTCAGGCACTCAAGGGAGTGAACACAAAAGCACCTGATAAAGGAGTTTAAGCAGAATACTCACTCTGTGCCGCTTTCAACCATTTGTGTTAGTAGGGAAATCCCATCTAGGTTTATAAATTCTTGGGCGAACGTCACATCCCGTGAGTAGTTGGCCAAGTCTTTCAGTGCTTCTAACTTTGCGTCCATGCTAGAAGACTGGATCCTCTCATGGAGCTGTTGGGCATTTTGAGCCTGAGAGAGAAACAAAAAGAACAAAAAGAGCTTTTGTTACAATGGCAGTAATGAATAAGATGTCAGTGCGAGCAGAAACCATGGCCATGCTTAATATTAATGATACTTAACGCTTGCATGCTCAGACATTATTAAGTAGCTCACATAAAAGTGACTTTCACAGCAGTCTATTCCTCATGTTACTCTGTTATTACCTACAGTTACCTGGATTGCTGCAGAATCTTTAGCTGAGCAATGGATAGATATCCCACTGTATCAGGCAAAAAGTAAGCATTACAAAAGACAGCCTTTGGCTTGAAGAGCTTGTGTGTCACATCAATAAAAACAGACATGAAAATATAACAAACTGCATCAGACAATCCCACTGTAACAATGGCAGCACTTTTATTTCCTCTTCAGTTTACACACTTCTCGTGACCTTTAGCAACAAAGATCATATCATGTCCTAATGAGGCGTCCTGGGTTCAGCTGTAACAATTGTTTTTCTCCTTCTTAGTAGCTGGTGCAGTGCTGTGTTTTGGCTTTAGTCTGAGAACAAGGCTGATAACACCGATGGTTTTAGTTGTTGCTAAGTAATGCTTACTCCAATCAAGGACTTTTCAGCCTCATGCTTTCAGTCTCAGTAAGGAGGGGCATGGGAAGCTGAGAGGAAGCAGAGACAGGACCCCTGACCCAAACTAGCCAAAGGGGTATTGCATACCACAGCACGTCATGCCCAGTATAGAAACTGGGGGGAGTCACCTGGAAGGCCCAGATCGCTGCTTGGGTCAGGCTGGGTATCAGTCAGAACTTGCTAAGCAATAGTATTGTGCATCACTTGGGTTTATTGTTCTTTTACCTTTCGCATTTTTGTTTTGTATACTCTCCCCTTGTTATTTCCCTTATTATTAGTGGTCTCAGTAGTAGTTTTGTATTATACTTGAGTTACTGGGCTGTTCTTACCTTAACCCGTGGGGTTTACATTGTTTTGGTTCTCTTCCCCATCCCGTCCAGAGGTGATGGGGAGAAAGGGGAGGTGAACAAGTGGCTGCATGATGCTGAGTTACTGGCTGGACTTAAACCATGATATGAGGTTATATCAGTAGAGACCAAGTTTAGGCCTTCTCCTCCTCCTCCTCCTTTTGCTCACACTCGATTCAAAACCTCACCCTCTTACAAAGCAGCAAAGGAATAATTACTTTCCCCATACTACTATGATATTATCACTTGCACGACTTGATGCTAGCTCAATATCCACATATATTAGGCTATTCTGCCCATTAATGCTTCCAATACAGTATGAGACAGTGAAATCCAAAATGAACACTGATGACAAAAAGCTAAAGGGATATTTCCATAAGCTATATTAAATTGTGTCTCTCTCTATCCATACAAATACTTTAAAATACATCTCATGTTTTCAATTTGAAGCTTTGCCTTACCTGAGCACAATACCCAGAGCTCCAGTTAATAGGTAGCTAGCTGATCCTTTTCTTAGAAAAATAATCCTCCTCACTATATACAGATACTTGCAAAATTCTATTCCCTAAAATTCACTTCTTACCTGCACAGAATGAAAGGTGAATGAGAGATTATGTTTCATCAGGAAATCAAATTAATGGTAAAGTCTGCTGAGAGCTATTTTCGCTGATATTATGCTTATTCTTTCTCAGCTGGAGAAGGAAAACAGAAGAAAAGCCTGTACTGACAGACAGTTCTTTTTGTGTTCAAGTAATGAATACACTCTTCACAGAGATGGCCACCTCTGCAGATTGATTCTGAGACAGTAAACATTTAAACAGAGAATGCAGGAAAAAAGCTCACTGCATTGTTACAGATACAGCTTGTTATCTACAGAAGTTTGATTGCTTCACAAACATCGCTAAATTCAACGTTCCAATCTCCTCCAAAATCAGCAAGGTTTGTTACTTCCCTTTTTTACAAATCAAAATTAATGCATAATCTCCAGTTAGCTTTTGGCCAGAACCTATGTGGTGAGGCATGTGTATAGGGAGGAAGTATCCTCTAGTTTGTATGACTGTAGTTAACATCTGCAGTTAAGACAGCATAGAAAAGAAACAGATCATCTTCAGCCCTGAGCTTTTCTATGCCTTATGTATTAGGTGGTGCAGCCACAAAAGTTACCTGTAGAAAGGTAGAATCCTGACATCCAAAAGGTCTTTCTGCCACTCTCTATCAATAGATTTGAGTTGTAATGGGGAAACTATGGCTTACAAAGTCTCTCTGTAATGGCAACGTCTGTCCAAATGGTACCAAAAGAATATTCTCTCAAACTTCAGCAGCTCGTAGGCTACATCATTTGTCAAAGCCTATGGAAGAAATAAAAACAGATCCCACTGACTCCCAAGATAACCACAGAATACTGCCTTCATCCCTTTCCCTTCACCAGGGTGATAGGGAGCAGGTGATAGGAGTTTTGTGAAGTTCTCTTGTATAATCACCTACAAAAAAATGAATCAGAGCAACCGCTATTATGACCTGAACCAGAAGGCCAAGCCAACTCCTACTCCTTCAAACAACCTCCTTCACAGAGCTGTTTCTACTCTAGACTCCCTGTTACCACAACTCGGGAAGACTCAGAGGTGCAAAGCGTTCTCCAGACATGACTCCCTCTCAGGACACATGCAACATGTGAATTCCTGCCCACCTCTGGAAAGAAACACATTCGAAGAATATTCAGTACCACCACGGTAGCTGCATGCCCCTGACTTTGGAAATGGTTGCTCAAATTTAAACTTAAGCTCCTTAGATCTTAATTGAGCCTTCTTCCACCTTCTTAATGACTTCTTCCACCTTCTGGGAAGTTACCACCTCCACTATCTGCCCACTGAAGGATGCAGTTCTCTTAGTGGGTCCTTAGAAAGCTCCTGGACTAAGTGAGAATGAAATGAAATGAACAAGACACCTAGTTCAGTGTGACCGAGCAGCAATCCCAAGGCTGCTCAACAAGTCTGCAAGGGCAAAATGTGGGCAGTAGAGTTGTGGCCATACAGACAGGGACTGTAATACACTGTGTATCACAGTAGCAACCAAGAAGGAACATATAAGTAGAGCCAGGAGAAACCCTCCTCCAAACACCTTCACACCACAACTACAACTGCTGTGTAAGCAATGCCTCATCTTCATACACGTTAACAACCCATTATTAGCGGTCAAGTTCACCCTTCTTCTTGAGGAGAGATTCCTGCCCTCAGCACAAGCACCTGGGGCTGCTGCCATTCCAGTTAGGCTCTCACTACACATGAATTAATACCAAGCACGGAAAGAGCTAACCCTGCCTCTAACCAAAACTGAGAACAGGGATGTGCATTAACAGCTCACTACACTGCACAGCAGCAGCAGAAGGCAGACCGGCGCATCTATCAACAGTTAATCCTCTTTCCTCTGAAGTCAATGAGAGCTTTGAAATTCACCACACTAAAACCAAAATATAATCTTAGATCAGAGACAGCTTGGTCCCCTCTATGGAGCACAAAAATCTATGAAGTAACGTTCCTCTGACTACAAAACTGATGCAGCCCTGTTTTAAGCACATATAAGAGAGCTCACTAACATCATAGGCTTTCTCTAACTATGCCAATGCTAATGCCCCATCAGCGAAGTTTTACACAGCTGTACTTTTCTTACATCAAACAAGTTTTGCAAGACCCTGCACCCAATAAACTGCACTCCTCCTACTATCACAAGAGCAAAGAACTGATAACAGCAGAGCAGGCCTTGATTAAAAGGGTAAACAAGTATTTGTCTCAGCAAGGTAGTGTCTCACTGGTAACATGAGCACCAGTAATGTTGGCTGTTGTCATCACAAATGCCTGACGGGTGAAAATACTGCTTCAGTGAATACCATGCAGTCCTCAGAAGCCTCCTAGCTCTTGTTGCCATAGCACTCATACGTGCTTATGGAGTGTACAGCTCACTCCTGACTGCATTAAAAAATGAAACCCAGATGAAATACGCTCCGAGTGCTTACCAGGGAGCTATTTTAATGATTTACAACCCATCAGTGGACAGACGGTGAGCACAGCTCATTAGAGCAGCAGCAGAGCTCGCTGCCGTGTCTTTGCTCTCACCGAGCCATCATTCAGGTAAGAACAAATAAATATATAAAGCCTGCCCCACTGAGAGCTGTTATGAGGGAATTAACAGAAACACGGCTGTTGGAGCAAATGAAAGATGGCTCTAACTGCACTCCTGTACAGAAAGGAAGGAGGACAGGAAGCTTGTAAAACGTGTGCTGTTGAAGCCCCAGCATTTCAAAAGGCTGTCAAGAGGCATAAGCCCCACGCCTAGTCTTTAAACCAGGCACTCCAGAAAGGTTGCCCTTAGGGAGCAGCCATGCTTAAAAGGAGCAGCTTGATGAGACTGTCAGCTTAAAAAGAAAACTAATGACCTAAATCCATGATGTGACTTGCTCAGTCTCAAATACTCATTTGGAGGTTAGGAATCCCAAGATCAGCCTAACAAGGGACTTGACTGATCAAATTATCATTTCTTTGCCACTGAATACTTTGTGCAGACTTTGAAAGCAACTTATTACCTAGACATATGCAGGGTTTCTGTAGAGAATAGAAAATACAGCAAGCAAGGACAGGAGGGAGGACACAGAATCCCAGTGCAAGCACTATCAAACATTAATGTGTTATGGCAGGAACCATATATTTGGACCACTGATTTAAACTGCTGGTTTGCCATTATAGAATCAGTTTTCTTCTTTACCCTTCACAAAAAGCAGAACTCCAGCATTTTGGTCTTCCCTGGAGGTAAGTTAATCACATTACCCAACATTCTGCTAGAAAAAGAGCACACAGACCCTCAGTAACTACAGTTCTGTACTAACCATTTCGGTGGTTTAATTTAAATCACACAGTGCTGGAACATCCATGGCAGCTTAAACTGCTGCCTTTGCCTTATTACTGCCACTTCACCTACAACTGCATATCCATCAGAAAGCAAAGGAGGAGCAGCCATGTGCCAAAACCATAGGCAAATCAGATTCAGCAGGCCCTCCAAGGCTGGCTAGCACCAGATGCCAGGTAAGTGATGAGATTCCATTTTAATTAGTAAAGCCATTCATTGTTAACATTTTTATATTAGTACTCAAGCACAGGTTCTACATCTAAAGCCCTGAACAAAAGTAATGCACAGGGCAGTCCTACACAATCACTGTACACAATTAAGGAAGCAGAAATGGAGAAACAGGGAAATGGTCACATCTAGAGCTGCATACTAAACCAATGATAAAACCCTTACAGATGCATAGCTGAACGTATTATATAAATATGCCTAAAGTAAGTTATGCAATCAGTAGCCATTTATGACTATTTGAGAACTAATTCTTCCTCCTGCCGCATTGGAAACAATCCTTTTTGCTTACTATTCAATCTATGCCTCTGGAAACCTGAAAACGTGAGATTAAAGCTTTATCTATAAAAAACAACAACTCCTGTTCCCAAATCTCTCTCTTGTACTGTGAGCAGACAAATATAAAAGTTACCTATCATGGCTCACTGACTTCCATGGCCTGTGTTCCTGGTTCAGTAATAACCAATTCACCATTACATGAGAAACACAACCACAATCATAGGCTAGACCCTGCAAATATTTATGCATTTACTGAACATAAAGAGCATTAGGACACATGTGCCAACATTCAATATGTTGGGCACACATTTAAGCAATCGTAGATCAAAGATTACAGACCAAATCCCCAAACTTTCACACAAAGAGCAGAAATAGGTTAAAAAAAAAAAAAAAAAACCTTAGATTTCCCCGTCTGTGTAGATCACATATAAATAGAACCCCATGTTGTTCACATCTGTAAATCAGGAAAACCCTATGGTGACTATTAAGGAACACCTCTATCTACATGACTGCTCAGGCTAGAAAGGCTAATGGTTGCCTACAAACAACCTCCAGGTTTAAGAACTCAACCAATCTCCAACCAGGGGGGACCAAAGAGAAGCATGCGATAAAAGCAAATGATCAGGCATCATAAATATTCCAGCAGCAAAGGCTGCCTATGACTCAGCCTTTAAGGTTTATAGTTCATGAGCAAGGCATGCTTTATAAGTGCCCAAGAAGTTACTTCCAAGCAAGTGCTGAAATAATCAGTTCAGTTAAAAACCACTGAAATATATACATAACAATCTTAACAAAGAGGACAGTTATTTCCATTTCATTCTCCAGTATTTTAGCATCCTTTCAAAACGAATAGTTACCTGAACAAGAATTTACAGGATCCTATTGAAGAAACCCTGCCATTGCACATGCCAAAAGTTGCTGCACTGCAGGACACAACCGTCCTTTTGGAACAGTCTCATACTTGTGAGCAATTACAGCTTACTTATTTATCCACCTACCCACCATCCACTGGAATATGGGTATCACAAAACAGACAATAGCAATCTGGCATTTCAGCTGTCACATATGCTCAAATACAAAGAAATGTTGCGTAAGAAACTTGTGATGAGCCCCTTCAGAAATGCAAATGGACAAAGGGGGGAAAACAAGTCACGGAAAACTACAAACACACACAAGAGCACAAAGAATTGCTAAGAAAGATGATGGGTGAGGTTAAAAATAAATAAGAAAGATGATATAGGAGCAAGGATAATATGAGAGAAATCCAATCTGTACTCAAGTTACCTAGGAAACAGAGGAGCTGTGCGGCGAGTGGTTTAGGGAGGAAAAAAATAGCATTGTTTAGAAAAATCACACCAACTTCCAAACAGGGCTCCTGAAACAAAGAGGCAGTTCAAATCCCCACCAGGCCCAACCACTGCCGTCTGCAGAGTTTAAACTCAAAGAAGTTTAAAATAGCCACGCTGCACATCTCTGAAGGCAGCGTTTAGAGCAGATTGAGCAGCACACCGTAAATGCAGTTTTGCCCTTGCAATGTTAACAATGACAAAGGTCCCCATAGCACAAAAACAGCTAAAGCTGAGAAGAAAAGAAAGAGAGAAAGCATTTAAAATTTAGATTTGGAAAGTTCAATTTCAGAACCTAATCTTAGAAAAGCCAACCCCAAAATGCTGGGTTACTACTTCCAGATAAAACTACCTTTTCTCCCTCCCTCCTTTTACTCTTCAATAGCGCCTCCTCTGGGTATGGGATACACAACTTGAGGCTAATGACAACAGAACTCAAACAGATCCTACCTCATCCTTCATCACCCAGTTTTCCAAGACTCAGACATGAAACCATGAATGGGTTTAGCCAGATTCTGGCTGCCATGGTACAAACTGCATGAAAATTAAGCACTAGGAAAGCATGTGAAGTTCATACAGGTTCAGAACTGGTCAGAACAACCCCTCCCAACTCTTCAAGGAAAGAAAGTTCCCTCAAAAGGCTTGTGAAGTTCAGGACAGATTTGTTTTGCCCACAACAGGCAGGAAGCAGGCAGCTCAGGCCTCTCTGGAACTACACGGACACATCCCAGACCCTGCTTAATCTCTTAAGAGGCTCCTCTTCATTTCTCTAAATCTTCCTCTCCTTTGTCTCTAATTCCTCCACCTCTTCAAAAAGCATTTTTGGTATGATTTTCCTTTCCTAGGTGAAGATCATTTCAGCTTCATATTGATGTAGGATAGAGGAAAAAAATGGGGAAGGGGCATTCCAGAATCTTCATATTTCCACAGGGTGAGAAAACCCAGCTCTAGCAGCTAGGAAAGCAACTTTCCCATCCTGCGGGAGTCTATCATGCAGCCTGTTCTACACATTATCTCCTCTAACTGCTGTTGCTCTCATATAGAATTTCAGAGGAAAAATGGAAACAGATGGCCTGTGAGCTTTCCAGGGTAACCAACAAGCATTGTGCGGGTCACCAGTCTAAAAACCACACCTCAGAAGACTTTAATCTATCTATTTTAGGTATCGCTATGATGACCACTTCAACGGTACCTTCAAAGCAAAGATCCTATTGTGGGGTGGGAACATGCAGAACTTCATTTTATGTCTAATTAAAGAACACAAATACTCTCTAATCTGACAAACCCCAATCTCGTCCTTTGAAGCCTCCTTCCAAGCCACCTCTCTGATTCTGGGAAAAACTTAAAAACTTCTTAAAACTTCAGAAAGTTTCAAAATAAGCACTGGTTCAGGGATAAATATCAGTACTGAAGATTAGAAAGCAGACTGGCCTTCTATCTCACAACAGGATGGCTGAGTCACTTATAACTGCAGGCCAGTGTCAGAGTGATCCATAACTTGGCAGAGAACAATAGCTCAGTACCCTACGGACCCCTGTCTTGGTTGACTGACCCTAAGGCAAATCACAGAAGTAACAGAACAAGCAGCAGAGAGACTTATGCAAAGCCCCATGTTCCCACCCATAAGCAGTAGCAGAAAGTCCTATAAATCCAAAATCTGTCTTTTGTGTTTGCAGGTGACATTTCCAGTTGCACAAGTGAACCTGAGGACAGACAGACAGAGGGACAGCCATTTCCATACATCAGTCACAGCACAGTGCCTCTGCAGTTTTGCATGGTGCAACTGACTGTGAATTTTGGGACAGGGAATGATTCCATGAGTCATCTCGTGCTGTCACTCCATGCTGCGGTTACACAAAAGAATGACGCCGTGCGTTTGGACCACATTGGTTCTTGATGAACCACAGATGTTGTTTTGATTTCATGAGATCCCAAGTCTGGGCATTAGACAGCCCTTTCTCAGTGGAGGGGATATTTGTTCTTCAGAAGTCCCAAAGGTTAGGATGAGCTGGCGCTGGGGCTGTCTCTTTCTGAGGAAATTCCACCCAAGGGGGTTTACTTCACCAGTTTGTGGTTTCCCCATGTACAAGGCTGTTCTGGTGACATATGGAGTAACAGAGACTTTGACACAGCCACGGACTTAAGCTGTTATTTATTCCTGTGACTGTAAAGGTCTGCATACAACAACCACTGAAGAAGATGATGAAGGATAACACGGATGTCTTTTCCCAGTTGGCTGCTGCTTAGAAGAGTTTTCTGTTAAGAAGCCACACTCCTGTAGATTAATAGTGCACAAAAGTTTCCATATTGGCTTCTTCAACTTCCATCTTTACACAAAATTGTGCACAAGTTCAGTCACCTCCTAAGTCCAATATAAGCCATCATCAGGTTAAGCAGGCTGGAGAGGTATGGAAATGCACATGTTGCTTGGAGAACTCGGGAAGTTAGTAACAGCATACACTGCTCGGTTTCTTTACTTTGAACCTAGGCCCTACTCACTGAAAAGTGATCTGTTCACAAACATACCTATAACCTCTGAGTGGATTCTATCCAGAAGTTTTCCCATTTTATGGCAGTAACTGACCCTACTCTCAAAACGTTCAACAGAAGGCAAAGGTTAAACCAGCACAGCTCTGTCTTGCCCGTTTCAAATGAGCTGCAGTACAGGGTGGCAGAGTTTGGCCATAAGAATGCTTTGAATCTGCAGAAATGAAGAGGTAAACCATTTTAATGGCGTACTACATTTGTCAGCAAGGACATGGGATTGCTGCTGCCCGAGACACACATCTTCAGGGACTAACAGTGACTTTCAGCATGTGGCAACAGCCCTGCTCAACTCAGCAGGAAAACAGCAACTGTGCCATGCGTTCTGAGGAGCTGGCAAGGAGATGGTGTTGAAAACAAAAACAAACCAGTAACATCTCAGCATCGCAGTTGCTGCTCACTCAATAGGAACACAGAGGGCAGGGAAGCCCTGACCTAAGCTACCCAGCAGCGCCCGCCGTGATTCAACTCCCAGCTCTTTCTCCTGGCTCTGAGCTCTGAGGCTGAAAAGGAGCAACTTCAGTGATGCTGCAGTGCCAGGAGGGTAGCGGAGGGATCTTGGACATGAAAGCTGCTCCCAGAAGGGAAAGAGAAGTGAGAGGCAAGAACCACACAGCTGTGCCAACCCTATCACCAAATGTCTCTTAGAGATACCACCCCTGTCCCCATAACTCAGAGAACAAAACTCCTTTGCAGAGGGATTGTGGGATACAGTGTGGCTAAGGCCTAAAAATACATACATCACAATGATTTACACATCAAGCCTTCACTTTGAAGGGAGAGAAGAGAACAGAGCAGTAACTCACTGGAGATGTTGTTAATCGAAGGATCGCTCCATTTTTTATTTCATTACGATTCTGAAAGAGAAAAAGCCAAAAGGTTTTATTTAAAACTCGCATAAAAAGAAGAAACATGCACAGAGCACAATGCCACACTAACACAGCAACAGTGCTTTCCCCTGTCTGCATGCAAAGGCTTCCTTCTTTCATATGTGAGCCAACGTCTAGTCAGCATCTTCCCCACCGGGGCACACCAACATCAGCCTCACCAAATAGGTGGCTGTGCACGGGGGTTTTAACAAATGCAAACCCCTTCAAGAACGACTTCATGTTTTTCAAAGTTCAGCTTCCACTGGCAACTCCTGAATATTTCTTTGAGATCTCCCATCCACAGCATCTGGCTCTGGTCTCGCCCTACATAGTTATGGAGCTCCTGAGTTTGTGAAACCTGTCATTAACCATCTGCAGGATTTAAAACGCATCCCACTGGCTCTCCGGTCCCTATAACAACAACATGCTGACTCAAACCACTGGAACCAGCCCGCTGCGCTCTGCCACCACGACTTTGCATGCTCCCTCAAAGCTAACAAAGCATCGCTGTTAGCGGTAAGTGAAGTTCAAACATGCCTCAACTCATTCTCCTTATCCCGCTGGCATTACACATTTTCCTTTGGTTAAGCTCACAGAAAGCGTTCAATTAAACTGAAGCTCCGGGTAGATGAAAACACTGCCCTGGTGTAGGCTTGTCAGTGTCCCCACAGCTTTGTGGTCAATGCCCCTGTGCACGGTCTTCTCCTATGGTAAGCATAGAGGAGCCTGCCCCTCTTCCAACAAGGTGCTCCTGCTCACCAGAGGTCAAGAGAACCCAGCACAATGAACACACTAACAGTTCCTGTACACAACACAGTGCACATTTGCAACTTCATCTATGGTTCCATAGCTTGCTCGTGGGCAAAATAACCTAATTTTTCACAGGAATTGATGCAATCCCTACCAGGTTGAGAGAGAAGAGATAATTCTGTTCTGAAGCTCACATTGCAGGCATTCTGCAGGCTGGTCTTTAGCCAAAAAGAAAAGGAAGGTGTATTTCTTCTCAGGCAATTTTTCCCAAATTCATTTCATCTTTCTTGCTCCCATTCTGATACATTTCAAAGCCAAAACGCTAAAGCCCAGATAAATCTTGCCTGAAACCAGGTCAAGCAGCTCCAAAATAAAACTCCGGCACATTGTCTCTTTTTCGGTCTCCAAGTCACCCGTGGGATTGGTTCTAGCCACCTACAAGATCCCTCTCCACCCACAAAGGCTTCTTCACTCTAACTGAAATAATTGAAGTGCCAGACAACACAGGGGTAGAAAGGAGAAGGTTTCTGACTGTGCCTCTGCAGACATAAGCAGCCAACACGTCCCGGCACTCAGCAGCCTTCTCCTGCCACAACAGCCCCAGGGAGGCCAGCCAGGCTGTACTCAGGAGAGGGGCAAAAGAGGGTGAGCAGCTAAACACGGGGCACTTCCCACAGCACCAACACATGCCAGATGTTCTGCTCTGGCAGTGAAACAGCATCAGGCCCAGCAGTGTTTCATCACGTCTAAGGATTCTGTACGAAGCGGCATTTGTCTGGTTTCATCTAAGTCAGTGTTGGAACAAACTCACTTCGCAGACAGTTGTGGTGGTTTACGCTGTTACCACCTCCTTGACTTGTGGAACTGAAGTAATTGCTTTAGGGCAGACAGCATAGGCTAAATCTACCTCCACCAACAGCTTAGATTAAGCCACTGGACTTCAACTGCCTTAGGCCAGAGTATGCACATGCACGCATAGACAGGGTTCTGACATCTTTACTTTGAAGGCCACAGATCCCAGCTGGGCTGGTTCTGCATGGAGAGGAGAAGGCTCCTTAAGGGGAGACCCTTAGAGCAGCTCCAGTGCCTAACGGGGCTGCAGGAAACCTGGAGAGGGGCTCTGGGACAAGGGATGTAGGGACAGGACAGGGGAATGGCTTTAACTGCCAGAGGGGAGGCTGAGATGAGCTCTTGGGCAGAAGCTCTTCCCTGTGAGGGTGCTGAGGCACTGGCCCAGGGTGCCCAGAGAAGCTGTGGCTGCCCCATCCCTGGCAGTGTTCAAGGCCAGGTTGGACACAGGGCTTGGAGAAAGCTGCTCCAGTGGAAGGTGTCCCTGCCTGTGGCAGGGGTTGGAGCTGGAGGAGCTTTGAGGTCCCTTCCAACCCAAACCAGTCTGGGATTCTATGAGTGCTGCTCTCTTTTCCACACTGCACCTCCCTTTTCGGGAGCAGCGAGGTGTCAGCCACAGCCCCAGCTGCATTGTTTCAGAGGTGCTTCAGGCTGAAGCCATGCTCCACAGTTTGCTCAGTTACACTGGTTCTGTCACAAGCTGAAACCCTAGCCCATGGAAAGTTGGGCTTAACCTGACAATACTCTACAGTGCCATGCATGCAGGTCAAAGCCCAGATGTCGCATTAAATAAGAACACTTATGGATTGCACAGACTGAATCTACAACCAATCAACTAAGTGAAAATATCTTGTTAAAAACACACTATTTCTCTATATTCCTCTGTAGAGGAATTTCAAAACAAGTGGAAAAAGGGAAGCCCATAACCTGGTTGAAGTTCCAGGTGCCACATATGGATTAACAAGAGAAGTACTACTCTCCAGAGTGACCACGTCAGCAGGTTATATATAACATAGCATGTCACGCATAAAATAGCAGAGGAAAAAGATCACATATATACTATATATGTACATAAAAGAGCATATAAAAGCCTTGCTCAAAGTTGTATTTGCGGTCTATTTATCAAGCTGAGTCTGCAACACCAAAGGTTTCAGACTCAAAGTTGTGATGTTTGTCAGAGCCCACAACACATCACAACACATGAAGCCCGAACACCTTGCTTGCATCATGCCTGGCTCAGGGCAAAGTGCCTGGGTCTAGCCTACACTCTGTGTACAATCACTGCTACTGCACGAGAGAGGGAGAGTTCATCTTCAACTCCTAAGTTAGACAAAGGCTTAAGGAAAACTGCCCGTGCCTCCTCTCTGACAGTATTCAAAGCTCCAAGTCTCTTACACAGCACTTGAAAAGGGATAGCTGTTCCCCAGTGAAAAAATCCAATTTTGTTTATCCATTCTAAATAATGACTTAAGCACCTACCAAGAAACAGCGTGGAAGCATACAATTAAGCCATGAGGATTTCCTACATTAACTGTGTGATGCAGCAGTTGTCATGCCAGTTAATTTCAGTGGCAACATTTACACACACGGTTAATCTGCTTACTATTAGGGACAGCATCCTGCGGATTTCTTTTCCAGGAGAACAGAACATCATTACAGCAGCCCAGCTTTGGCAATTGTACCCATGAACCCCGCTGCGGTCCAGGGCAGGGCTCACCACCACCTATGGGGGGAACACAAGAACAAGACAAACACCGACCAAACCTCTGCCAGGACACTCCTGATCCATTTCTCGAGTGTACGTCAGGTTTGCAGACACTGTTGATCTGTATCAGGAAAGCTTATTCCTGGGCAGTGAGGGAACTAATGAAACAGCACTATCCAAAATGCCCCTAAAGCCCCTCCATAACAAGAAAATAGTCCTAGGTGACACCTAACAAATCTAACACAGCAGTTATATTATGGATGCAAATAAGTCCCATTTGCAATATTATATCTAGCAAGAGTCTCCACACTCACAAGATGATTTTATTCTCATTGGCTAGGTAGCATTTCCAAGCATCATACTGCTGCACGACACTTTCCAAGCTGAGTTTTCAGGCAGACAAGTGCTACCATGAAAACACACGAGCAACAAAACATAGCATGAAGGAGAAGATACCTGGACAGTTCACCTTCTGTTCATGTTTTAGGGCCCTCTGACTTCCAGCTGGTGCACTTGGAGAAACATAAACCTATGTTATCTACCACCACATCCTGTTCCTTCTCAAGGTTCTGCCTTTACCATGCCACAGGCTGCTTCGTCCAAAACACATGCAGGACACTTGCATGGACTTCGATCTAAAAAGCAGGCCTCAAGCATTAACAGGGTCCTCTAAACCATGCAGATGGATGAAGGTATGTGAATTTGCTTTAAAAATACACTATCAAAACAGTCAAGCCATTTACTCAGAGCCTTGCTGGAGAGATGCTTTGGAAAACTCGTCAAGCAAAATTAAGGTTTATTTTGCCATGCATTTGTCTTATCGCTTTAATAATCTGTTACACCCAGCAAAATGCCTCCAGATTCAGCTCACTGTAACTGGTTGGAATGGAATGTTTTCTTAACATATTTGAGGAAGACCCAGAAGCACTGGTTCCCATGGTTATAGCTCAGTCAGCACTGCTCTTTAGCCTTGACCATACAGCTTCCTTCAGACTCCTCTAACTAGGCTAGAGTAACAGCCAGTCAATGTAAAATGCTTCACATGTTTATATTGCTAAGTAATAGACCCTTCCCTGTTTCCATGCTACTATTCTTCTATTACAGCTTCCTCCAAATTGACACAACAACAAAACAGAGCTATGGAATACACTAAGTTAGCGACTCCAGAACAGTTTCACAAGGATGAGTTTGGGCAAGTAGTAAATAAGGACAACATGACAGATAACAGGGTTCATGTCTAAGTCATCAACTGAGGAAAGAGCAGAAAAATCCTTGTTGGCAGACCTCCCTTTATGCACCAATTCGATGTGCTACAGCAGCTGATACACGCTGGGCGTCATCAGAAGCGTACCGTGAACTAGACGGAGGACATTGCTTTGCCACAACACAAGAACTTCACACCGGGCACTCTGTGCAGTTCTGACCTTCACCTCGTAAGGATCGTGTCAAGGAAAATACAGAGAAAGGCAGGTGAAAGGCACACTGTGACTGAGCAGCTCCCTCACCAGGCAAGGTCTCCTAAGTCTGGAGGGACAAAGCCACAGGAGGGAGTGTAGCAGATGAGCTGAATGCAGAACTGTTGTTATCAAATCCTGCTGGATGAGAACTAAGGGGTAGCTGATGAAAGCAGTGAGGGACCAGTTTAAAGCAGATGAAGAAAATACCTCTTCATTCAGCAGGCAGTGAAGTACTTGAACTTGCTGTCATGACAGGCTGTGAAAGCAGGCAGTATCAGCCGGTTCAAGAAGAGATGAAAGAATTTAATGGCCTTTATATAGGATATTATATGGACTAAATGTAGATGTAGGCTCCAACACCTGTAGTACAACAAATGTGAATGCACGTGGAAGCATGAAGGGAGTGAAAGCCACACTTCTGAATGACATTTGCTACTATTACAGCTGGAGATAGACCATCAGGTTGGTTAAAACGTTCTGCTGACTTGGTAGGAAATTTAAGTTCATTTTTAGTCACCAAAAAACTTTAGTAAGATGAGAGCTAAGAGATAAAGGCAATTATCAACACTGCACTGCTTGGCATGACAGGGCTGTACTGTTTTAGAAGAAATACTGAGGCAATTAATCTTGCGATAAAACTCCTTTTCTGGGAAGCCACTGGCAGCAGGGTGAACCTCTCCTGGTTTTTCACATCAGAATTTGATGCTAGCCTTTTCCTTAAAAAGTTAAGTTGGTAATTTGGCTTAAGTCTCTAAAAAGAGGACGTTTTCTGCATGCTGTTTATCTACCCCTACGCAAGGATTACAGAAGCTAGTAAATAAAACAAGCTACACCAGTGGTATACTCAATCCAGTGCAATTCTACAGCCCACAGGAGGCACAATTCTGCATATATCCTTCTAGCATGTGGGCTCCCAACGCTTTCCTTGCATGGGATCTACCAACATGCAGCAGCACAACCACCTGACTTTAAAAAAGTTACCACTTCCTCTCCCGTTCATTCACAAAATGGAGGGGAAAAAACCCACCAAACCCGGGGTTTTCTTTAGTCAGATCCATTACTTGAACTAACTTACTTTCCAGCAGTAGTAACTGGGATGCTAGTAAAGCAAAGGGAATGAAGTAATGGAGGAGTAAAAGAAAACCCAACTCTTTTTACTCCAGCAACCCACAGTAATATCAACTTGAGTGCCACTTAAATCACATCCAAAGAAAACGTCCCTATTGTGCATGACTTCCTCATCCTCAGATGGAGCAATCTACAAGGACAACGTTATCAGGTACCACTTGCTCTGCAGAGCAGCAGTGGTATTACACTGTGGGCAGACATCTTCCTGACACATTCAAGGAAGTTACACACAAGCTATTTTTAACCTGGATCAGTTCCCCAATTCAGGCAAGCACACAGGCAGTTGTACCAGTAACGCGGAAGGGGTGGGCAGATAACATGCAGCCCTTCATCCTCTGATAAGTCAGAACAGAAGAGCTGCACCCTGCAGAATAAACATGAGGAAATGACAGACTTAGCTGGGCTCCTACTACTGCTGGTGAGATCATGTGGGGAAATCACAACAGGGAACTGATATGGACACACACACAAAACAACAAGAAGGATTGTCAAATTGAAGTCAGTTCTCCGATGCAGTTCACCCAACACGTTCACCTGCAGCACCACTGAGGGGTCAGCAGCTCCTTAAGAAGACGCTGCTACTAAGAGAAACAGCTGAAGACCCAGGTCAAGAGTGGCTCACAGTGACTTTTGCCAAATCAAAGCACAGCTTGCCACCATAAAGGTAGTCTTGCATTTCCGTCTCTTGCTCATTCCTACTATCGGTTTTATGCTGACATAAACAGTTGTGGACCGGGCTGATGAGCCAAACAGGGAACTAAACCAATTGAAAATGTTACCATTTTGGGTTCTGGCCAGTTTGTAAGGTAAAAGACAGGGATTAGCACTATAGCATAAGCAGGAAAGCAGCTCATTTTGCAAGTACCACATTTGGAGTCACATTAAGACTTGTTAAAGGGGAAGCCTGAAGACGCTTGTGCTTCTCTAATGTGCACATCCTACTCCCTTGCCTGTGCCCTTCCTCTCAGGCACAAAGGGACCACAGGTGAAACATCTCTTCTCCATTTCTGACTACAGTCGGAATGTTCCAATGGGTTCATTCCCCATCAGCCTAAGCAAGCTCCACAAGCAACTGAAGGTTGTAACAGCTCGCAGCGGGTAAGAATAGCAAAGTTTCACTCTTCTTCCCACCCTTTAACTTCTTCCTTCTCTGCAGCCCATTCATGGATGCGATTCAAGGGTCCTGTCTCACCCTTACCTCAGATCAGGCAGACCTCTTAATAAGCAGATGCAATACATTAAAATGGCACAAAGTGATTCCCCCCTTGCCACCACCTCCAAAAACTGTCCAAAAAATACCCTGTAGCCAGCACAAATGTAGATCTCTTGGGGAAGGGGAGAAGAAACCAGAAGTACTCCGTTTTAGCAGCGAGCTATGCCTGTTCACCACACCTTGTAAAAGCACCCATCTGAACCGGTTGCTCTTTAAGCATGAAGATGATTTAAAGAGCATTTTTCTACTCAGCCAGACCGTACACGGAACTCTGTGCTATCAGCTGAACTCAGTCACACTGCGCCTGTGCTATAGAGTACTTCTCTTCAAGTGCTGTAACAGAAAGACAAACCTTATCGAAGCCTTCCCTCCCTGCTGATTACGCACAAGGCAAAATTACAAACTGACTTTGAGAAAATAAGCACCTACACAGCTTTGTAAAACCAACACTCGAAGCATCTCATCAGCTTTGATGTGGAACTGAGGAGCTAAATGGAAGATATTGTCATACCAGCTATTTCAAAATGAGACAAGCAGAAGAATTAAGCTGTTCATGCTGGGGCCAGAAACTGTAAAAGGTTGACAGGACAGAATTATCTTCTTTGGGAAGTCAAACATAAACCTAAAGTCCTACAAAATGAGTCCTAAAAACTAGGACCGATTCACCAAGAGAAGGATGAATCTTGATGAAACTACTGAAACCAGCCTGAACAAAGCAGGATGGGAAGCGGATGTAAACTGAAAGAGGGGAGACTGAGATGAGCTCTTGGGCAGAAGCTCTTCCCTGTGAGGGTGCTGAGGCGCTGGCACAGGGTGCCCAGAGAAGCTGTGGCTGCCCCATCCCTGGCAGTGTTCAAGGCCAGGTTGGACACAGGGGCTTGGAGCAACCTGCTGTAGTGGAAGGTGTCCCTGCCATGGCAGCGGTTGGAGCTGGAGGAGCTTTAAGGCCCCTTCCAGCCCAAACCAGTCTGGGATTCTGTGATTTCATGTGCAGATATTCAAGTTTCACTTCTGTTCATATACCAGTATCCACTGGTTTTTCCTGGAGTCCACAGGGCAGCACCACCAGCATCCATGGAGTGGGCAGGGGCATGGCTGCTCTGGCTCCACGTTAGGAATTTCTGCAGGTCTGTGCAGATTCAGATTCTCCAAAATTGAAGTTTGTGAATATGAGGGAAATACCACGTGTCCCATCACTGGCAGAGAAAAGGGAAAGTTGGGCATGTGTTGGTCCAGCGAACTCCGGATTGAAATCTGTCATTTATGTAGCATTACTAACAAGATGCACTATCAAGAGTAATGCAAAATGCCAAATGAGAGGAGCAGATCACTGAACACATTTCTCCAGTTCCCAGCCTTCAAGCTACTTCCCATTCTCAGCTGCTTACAAAGTACCAGGCCCTTCAGTGAGTAAGAAATATTCATTGTTGAGAATGTTTTACTTCCAACTCCCTGAAGTTCAGCTAATCACTGGAAACAGACGAGCACTAAAAGCGTGAAAGACAAACATGTCCAAAAAACCCCAACCCTACCAGTGGCTCATTTCTTGTCCTGTCATTTGCATACACTCCCACACAGGGAGCACGGTGCAGTTTCACATGAATATACAATTACAGGTTGTATTCAGCAAAAATAGGCCACAAGCAGAAGCACCTTTGAGAAAGAACAAGCACCAGGAGTCTACCTAGGTTCCCAGCCTGGGGAAGCGGGGGGGGGGGGAGTAGAAGAATGTCCCATCTGCAAACACAGCAAAGAGCTGAGCAATGACACTGAAAGTAAAGTGGGGGTAGGTCCCTCTGCAAAAGAGAACTAAAAGCCTATCAAAATGAATGGAGGGAACGCTCTGTGTCCGCACTCCTCCACTTCATGCAATAAGCACAGAAGAATGAAAGAGAAATGTGGGAGTTGGGGAAAAAGGAAAGAAAAAAACCACAGAGTCTTTACAGGCAACAAATGTATAAAACTGAACACAATGGAATTATGAGTGAATAAAAATGGCTGCAGTCAATACACAGGTGAATGAGATGTCCTTACTTTTAACAGATAACATAAAAAATGGCACTGGTATGGCCCCAGCAGGCTGAGCACAGCTCAGAGCTGGCTCACAAAGCCCCTCAGCAAGAGCAAGCTAGCCTTTTACTCTGGATGGCTGCTCAGATGCAGAGTTAAGAGCTGCCACATTCAGCCTCCAGCAGTGAAGCCAGCTTGAATACCTGTTCTTCCCCAGCCCTATACTCCTGCGAGGCCCCCTTGTTGATGAGCACCGGGGTTTAGCACACCTTCAGATGTGACACAAAGAAATAAGCACACACAAAAAGAAATGAACAAAACCCCAGACAACCATTTCTGATGTGAATGTGAACACAACCACTATGACGTGAACAGTGGAAATGACCCAGCTCCTTCACAATCATTCTGGTTTTAGAGACCCAGGTTTGAGCTGACAGTGATTCCTCCCAGACCCAGAGCCCATGCTGGGCAATGCAGGTGCACAAATGCATCTAAAGGAGCCAGAGCTTGTCTGCAGGGATAAAGGACTGGGCAGAGCCTCCAATGTGCTGTGTGAGCCACTCACAGCCGGTACCTATCCAAGCTGTGGCTTTCAGCTCAGGAACACACACAGCACACGAAATTACACAGCCATTTTCATGCAATCCCAGGCTGGTTTGTGTTGAAGGGACCTTGAAGCTCATTCAGTTCCAACTCCTCTCAGCACCCTCACAGGGAAGAGCTTCTGCCTAAGAGCTCATCTCAATCTCCCCTCTGGCAGGTTAAAGCCATTCCCCCATTCCAAAACTGAGCTCATCCAGGATATAGTGTTCCTGAGGTATTACACCTGATGTACACAAGCATCTGTTCAAGAACAGCCCAGACAGACTGAAGCAAGAGTGACTGTTTAAGTTCTCTATTACATAGTATCTAACACAACAAGATGCTGATCAGAAGCCAGGCTCTTAGATGCCCGAGGTACCAAAGAAATGCCCCTCCACGCTAAGTAAGGCCTTTTAAAAAAGACACACCTATTAATGTCTGAAAACCCCAAATACTCTGTGACCAAAACACAGGCTGAGCTTAGCACTACGCCTGCTTTGTTTTCTTGTTCACATAACCTGTTATTGTAGCTCTCGATTTCATATTCCCACAACTGAAACACACAACTAACGATTTCCACTGCACTTTCATGGGCACAGATAGAGCCGAACCAGAAGCCCAGAGGAAGCAGTCCTAACTGCATCTTCTGTGACAAGCGCTATCTCTAGCAGGAACCCTCGCTGACTCCAGATTCATTATCAGGCTGCCCTTATCCTGTCTGAAGCAGTTATTGCTACTCCTGGAGAGGCAGTTTTCCAAATGATACAGCCAGGAGAGAAAAAAACCGACAGAAAGAAAAACCCCACAGGACTGTTTGGGCGTTGTTTGCGTTTATGTACGGTATAATCAGGAAATATAGGTCAGCTACAAAAGATAAAGTTCTGCACATGACAACCAAAACACAGATGGGTTGTTCGCCACCCAAACCCAAAAATATAATAGTGAGCCATGTGTTGACAGTCCCACATTTGTAACATTTTCACTTCAAAGTTTCTTCATTTACTGCTTTTCTTTCTGCTAACTTTAAACATGACACTAGAATGATCTTCCCTGTGAGGGTGCTGAGGCGCTGGCACAGGGCGCCCAGGGAAGCTGTGGCTGCCCCATCCCTGGCAGTGTTCAAGGCCAGGTTGGACACAGGGGCCTGGAGCACCCTGCTCTAGTGGAAGGTGTCCCTGCCTGGGGCAGGGGTTGGAGCTGGATGAGCTTAAAGGTCCCTCCCAACACAAACCAGTCTGGGATTCTATGGTATTTTAAAAGGCATCTCTACCTGGAAGGCCACAAAGCAGCAGTCCCCCAGGCTCTGCAGGAGCGTGACCTATACACTGTGTTCTGATTCTGCACAGATGTAGAATCGTTCTTTGAGAACAGTGAAAAATACTTCATAGACTCCCAGACTGGTTTGGGTTGCAAGGCACCTTAGAGATCACCTGTTTCCAACTCCTGCCATGGACACCTTTCACTAGAGCAGGTTGCTCGAATTCATTAGAAGCTGTCGCTTGAAAAAGGAGCTCTGCATATGGTCCTAGTAAGAGACTGATTAAAGGAACGCAGGCTTTAACGATTGGTGCTGTACATTCATTGAGACGCATGTGTCCACCCTCATGACTGGTGTTTTTCATGTTTTAATTCAGAAAGCAAAATCCACACAAACGAGGGAAAGAATGCAGAAGGGGTGAAGGCCTATATAAGCCTCTCTTCATAGCCTGCTATCCAATAAGCAGTGACAACTAGTGAACAATATCTAATAAAAGTCACAGACATCTGAGTAATACTGGTGGCATTTAGAGCTCTTCTCTCTTATTTATGTGACTCAGAGTCAGACACTCTGCATATTTTCAGTAGGGAATAAACAAAATCCTCTCCGCAGTACAATCCGAAAAGTTCTTGAAGACCATTTTCCACCCTTATTGAAAGTTAAAGGCAGGCAAAAGCCATCAGACCTCTTTATACGTGGAGGAGAAAACACGGCTCTTTCTCCAAAGCTGCAGGACCCTACCCACCAAATGTGGAGATTCCTCCCATTCCATCAGGACAAACTCCCTCAAGAAGCCTCAGTATTCTCTCAATCCTGGCTTTTTGGAAATACCCACTCTGCAGTCAGAGTTCAAATGCCAACGGGCAAGTTCAGCTGCGTCTGACTTATTGGAAAATGGTGTGTCACAACTGAGGGCAATTTGCAAAGCAGTCTTGCTATTCAATCTGGGTGGAGGCAAAACACAGCAGCTAGTACTCACTTCAACAGTCTTCCTTGTGTGGCCTTCGAAGCGCCTGTCAATTGAAACTTGAAGGGAGACCCCAAACCAAACTGTACCCCATTGAGGAGGTTGTCTGGGCTGACAAACAGTTAAATGGAAAGCTGAAACCGGTCTGCTAAGAAAAATAAAAGCAGCACTATGTTATGAGCTGTCTTGCTAAATTTAGTCTTTCCAAGGGCTTAACTGTGCCTAAGTTCCCTTTATTTCCTGGGTGGGGGTAAGTATTACAGCAAGAGAAAAGTTAGTTCATGTCTCAGCTGCATTTAGCAGATCCTCAAGAATGCAACAATGCAAAACGAAACCAAAGGACTCTTCTGCTTAAGAGTAAGCCAAACTAAACAGGTAACAAGGTAAGCAAGAAGCATCCATATCCATGCAGCTGAGCTCAGAGCTGTTTAGTTCAAAATCTGAGGGCAGGGAATCTGCACGCAAGTTTTGAATTGTGCTCTTGTCCCACTGCTCAGGAATTGTACCTCAGTAGCACTCATGTATTTCTTTGGGAGAGTGTGCACATTTTTCCTTTCCTAATTTCAGCAATTCTCTCAGTAACGCTAGGAATGAGAGCGCTACTCGGTGTCATTCAGACGAGCATGTCCCATTTATCTAGGCTAGACATTCCATTTTTATTACAGCTACAGCCATTTCACTACTCTCTGCTGAAGTCATTGCATCACCCCATGAATCACACAGTAACTCAGTATCTGGGGACCAAAACCACATGCCAATGTAACATACAGAACTGGAAAAGGAAAGAGAGCAAGCAGGAAGGAGTAGCAAGTATTACACAGTGACTGAAATTTATCTACCTGATCAGCCAAAGAGGGAGGTGATGTGCACTGAAGGCCATAGAATCACAAACTGGTCTCGTTTGGAAGGGACCTTAGAGCTCACCCAGTTCCAACCCCCTGCCATGGGCAGGGACATCTTCCACTAGAGCAGTTTGCTCCAAGCCCTGTGTCCAACCTGGCCCTGAGGTCCCCTCAGATTGCAAAGAACCCTTCACATTTACAGATTTCAATTTCCTGTACTCCACTTGTCAGCTGAATACTAAACATGCACAAATACCAAAGCTGAAGGGCTCAGTGCTGAAGTCTCACACTCAGATGTGAAGGCCTTGGCACGTTCAAACTTTAATTGCCTTTCCAAACAGAAGAAATCAGTGCAAATCCATTAAACCAGGTCTCCCAGTCCCTACATTCTCATTAGCGTCGCATTACGGAAAATACTCTGCATTTTTATACATTTTAATTTAGAATAAGTTATTGTGCAAACATTTTAATAGGCTATGCAAGCTTGTGTGGAACGATTTACCTACCTTCTCTGTGATGTAGAAATTGGAACTATCAGCATGCTGCAGTGCAAACTGATCATGATTTGCAAGAGACCACCTTAGAAATATGAAAATAAATTAATCACAAAATGAAAACTTCAATACTCAGGAAGCACCCTTTACATAATTTTACTACAAACACACACATGCAGGTCATTCCCGTGTGTTTCTTATGCTTTTCCATAGTTCCCAGGTTTAAGATAGAAGCATGCTTACGAAGGGAAAACTGCAGTACAAGTACATCCTATAAACAAGATTTTTCCCTTTGCACACCTGAAACAAAGCCCTAAACTTGGCCACGGTTGAGAAAGAAATTTCATAACAAACACCTTCTTTCCAAGGCAAAAATAAAAAGAAGGGAAAGGGGAGGAAGGGGGAAGGAGAAGAGAAACTACTTTGTCTCTACAGTGACGCTTCAGTGCTTCAAAAATAAGCTGATAATGATCTGATATTCACTCCAGATCTATAAAAAACAGCAAGTATAATTTTTGCTTGCAGTAAGCAAGATCATTAAATCACTAAGAGACACAAAAGTAATTTACAGCACCAAGACTTTATGCTAGTTTATACAACACCCAATGCATATAGTGTTGATATATTACATTGCGCATAAAATACCACCTTTTTAACTTAGTGGCAATTGGATGAATATAAACTAGTTTCTCCTGTGTGGTAGCACTTGCTTAACACAGCATTTTTATCCCCAAAGCTTAACACAGTAAAACTAAAGCAAGACAATTCTCTTAGCCAATTATTAGTTCCTACTGCAGGACTTGTGATTAACCTTTTGGTTTCATGTGAGCAGTCACATCAACCAGACCAGTTTACAGTAGCCACTAGACCCAATGCTCGAAAATCAAAGCCACAGTCATCAGTGCTTTAGTTCCTTACCCCATGAACTGCAGGACCACAAGTGATAAACCGAGTGGGTAAAATGCACCTCTGTGCAGAAAGGCAACAGTCTAAGTGAGTCACCCACATGATGGAGCTGCTTTTTTACGTGCTCATCTGGCATGTAATTGATCCGAAATGCATGGCAAATTCAAGATCTGAAGACAAAACAACTACAAGATTTAAGGAACTAATGACTAGGCATATCTAGACTAGTATATCCTGGTTGGTTTAACAGCTCAAAAAGTGTAGTAGTGTAAGGCAGAACTTACCCATCGCAGACTTCTTTTATTATTGAGGACAGTGGCTTTTTCTGGTTGAGAAAAAAAAAAGAAAGAAATCTATCACCAAATTGGAACAACCCCTGAGCTCTTCAAATATGATTGCAACACTGCAAGGAACATAAGTTAGTAGTATTTCCTTTTTTGTTTAATATCAAGCTTGGTAGGACCCCAACATTTCCTGCTGCTTTGGTCTGATAATCTACAGAGACAGCAATTCTACACATGAGCATGATGGCATTATCAGTCCTTTTTGTCAACATTAGCCCATATGGCATCAACTTGGCTTCTCAACTGAGAAATCAAAGGGTCTTTTGTGTACACTGCATCCCATTACCCCATAGAAACACAAGATTTAGACATCAACATGAGCATTTTCCAGGAATGACAACTGAAGCAAGACATTCAGTAGTTTTAAACCTCCTTTTGTCCCTTTCAGCTATGGTGGGATGATGACACTCATCCTCTCTTCTAAGTACATATGCAAGTTCCCCTCTGACAAAACACCAGCTGGAAGGTGTTACGATCTCAGATGTATCAGTTCTGCTTTATTCTCTACATCTGCGAGCACAAGCATTTGGGCTGACTGAAAACAGCTCTGTTGCTTTGGGTCCTAAAATAGAAGGAACAGTCTCGTTTGGTGATGTTGCAATGCTCTTAGCCTTGTTATAAACACAGGGTGCGCACACAAGTGTTCTTAGAACATTGCTGGCTAAAAGAAAATGCATTTTTAGATCCCAAAACATAGATGAAGTCGCATGGCAAAAAAAACCCAGACCAAATTTCACAAGCTGGGTGACTGCTGAGCCTTCCTTCCCCAACACTGAGTGACTACACAGCGTCACACCGATCTGCTGCTTTGTGAGAACCCCCTACATCACCTACACTGCACAGGACCATCTCTCTACTCACTTCCACTAATCACCGGCTTCTTTAAAAGCAAACAAAAAGAACAAAAAACACAAACCCCACCACACAACCAGCACAAACCAACAGCCTTGTCAAAACAAGCTGCTTCCCTTGAATGTTTATAGGAACACAATTAGGCTAAACATTAACTCAGCAGCAGTGCTCGTTATGCGGAGGGAGAATTACTTTTCACCTTGGATTTGTTTTCCTAACTGTATCATAGACAGAAGGGCAGAGACAGGACTCCCTGCTCGGGTCAGGATCAGGGAAGGATTTGCTATGTCAACATGCAAGTCAACTAAGCCAGTCTATAAACAGGCAAAACCCTAACACAAAACCATTTCAACCAAGCATAACACAAGACCACTTTAGACAAACATGAATGAAAGCATCTGCTGAAAGATCCTGTCTCCACTTACCATACTGCTTCAGCCCTTGCCTTCTGTCCTTCCTCTTTCACCGCCATCACTACATTCACAGAACCACGCAGATAACCCACACCAGGGAACTTGGTCAAACTAAAGACTGGCCTTACAAAAGGAACACAATAAATAGTTTTCACCTGGGTTAATCTCCTCACCTGGCTCGCTGTGTACCTGAATGACTAGCAAATACCAGCACCTGGGAGAAAAGGCAAGCGTGAAACTGCTCCCTTCTGCAGCAGCCAACGTGTCCCTTCTCCACAGCAGCTCCTCTTCGTTGCACTGGCTCAGCTGCTTGCAGAGCCATAGCCAGCTGGGAAGCAGATCAGGCAGATCATATGGGAAAGAAGGTGCGTTTTCCTCCCCACCATGTCTTAGCCCAATCAGTTCCTCAGTCTGCATTGCTGGGGTTCATGTGCAGCCAGTCTGACCTCCTGTTCTCCTCCCTGAGCAGGTCTGGAGCCTCAGTGAAAGCAATCCCTGCTTCCAACTCTCCACCTCGTTTCTGGGCAGGGAGAAAGAAGCACTAGTGTTGCTGGTAACACTGGTTTGCCACCAGCAGGTGAGCTGCTGCCAAGCTGTCTCCCCTTCTCTGCCCAGGATGCTCCTGCAGGTCCTGCTCTACTATTTACCTATTTTGACAAGATTTCTACCTGGCATATTGATTCCTTTCCTGTAAAGTAAATTGGTATCAGCGAACAGATTTAACACAGTGGAGGACAGAAAGGGTAACTGCCTCTCCTGCCCATTATTTCCCATAGGAACTACAGTTTGCCATCAAGAACTATGACAAAAAGACACTTTAACAACCACAATGGCAATTATATAAACACTGGGGAGAGATTGGACACAACTACTTCCTAAATCCTCTACACCATCAGCTTTTATGTCCTTACCCACCCTACACATCTCCTTCTCCCTTTTCCTATTCCATACCACCTTTCCATTATTATATGACATCACCTGAAATTAAAAACTTGGACAAAAGAAAACTGAATGAAACCACAGCAAATCAACTGGAACCTGGAAGGGACAGTTCAAAAAGGAAAACCAAAATGGATCTTCAGTAATGCAGATTATTACCACTGCAATCCTAATAAGCTGCAGCTCCCATCCATTCCTTGGGCTGCACTCCCCCTACAGATGAGGGAAAAAGCCTATTCCCCTTCTCTGCAGGCCCTCCAAGGACATGTTCTTTTTTTGCCTGGCTCTAAATATTTGCCTGATGTCAGAAAGAATGGACTTGCTGGAATGGTTTTGTTATTTTAATCTTCATTAAATTACATCTATGGAAATTTACAGAATACCTTTGCTGCAATTACAGGTCTGAAAAGCCAAATTCACCTTATTAGTGAGCGTACTTCACAGAACTCCTCACAATCAGACAGCCCAAAAATATTTCAATGTTTTTCCTCCAATGAAATGAGCATTTTGTGCATTTTAGGTTTGGGTTTGGGTTTTTTTTTGCCTGTGTCCTCCCCATTTATCCGATCTCCTTCCCTACACTAGTAAAAAAATCACAGAATCCCAGACTGGTTCATGTCGGAAGGGACATTAGTGCTCCTCCAGCTTCAACCCCTGCCACAGGCAGGGACACCTTCCACTAGGGCAGCTTGCTCCAAGCCCTGTGTCCAACCTGGCCTTGAACACTGCCAGGGATGGGGCAGCCACAGCTTCTCTGGGCACCCTGGGCCAGTGCCTCAGCACCCTCACAGGGAAGAATATGTTCCCTTTTTAAATGACCAGCTGAGATTCACTGCTTTTTCTTTCCCCCAGCCACCCCCCCTTGTTTTCTGACAGTGATTGGGATATCACTTTCCCTGGCTGACACCTTTCAATGACAGAAGCAACAAGAAAACCCTTAACCCTTGCTGTCCTTAAGCCTATCAGAGAAAAACAGCAGATGCAGCACATCTGCTAGTGGAAAACACTCAGCATTTCAGACAAAAAGCGTCTGTTCTTGATCTGTGCATCTGCCAAAAACCAGAATCTCAAGCCAGTAAATACACCATTCTGTTTCTAATTAATGCTACCACTCGGCCAGCAAATCTTGTAGTGCAAAAGTCACTTTTATGGCTATTAAAAAACCCAGAAAAACACCTCTTTTCACAGTCAGTGGAGGATTCATCCGTTACGGTCATACACCCAGGGCTACAGAAACAGGAGCAGGACTGCCCGGGGGCAAACACCAGATGCTGGGACACCTGGGTCCTCAACTCATTACTTCACCAACGGTTCCTCATGATGTAAGAAGCAAGGACTTCTGCAAGAAGAGGTACTGGAGAGCTTTGGGCTTCAGACTTCTCAACCTGCTCTGAACCACTCTGGGGAACAAGTCCCTGCATTGACTCCAATAGACTATTAGTGAGACTAGAGTTGTTAATTAGGCATTGGGCATCTGCAAAATATGGAAAAGAGGATTTCCCTAACTCAGGGGTGCACCAGAGGGAGTGAATACCTGAAGAAGGGGGACACCCCAACACTGCAGTAACACAGACCATAAAACCCAGCCAAGGCCAGGTCAACACCAAATAACACATCATAAAGCACCCTAGGGTCCTACAGCTGTGGATTACAGCACGTCTGTGTGCAACGTACTCGCACCACATACCTGAAATACAGTTAAAATACAGTCTGAAATACAAAGCAGGGCTTTAAGATGCGGCTCTTCACTGAACCACTTTATTAGGCGAGAATACCTTTGCAAACCAAATGAAGAAACCCTAAACCCCCCGCTCATGACTGACATGCTGCTGGCCTGCCAGGATAGAAAGGTCTAAGTGAAGGCACAAACGTTTGATATGGGGGAGAGTTTAGTATTGCTTTCTTTTGTACTACAGTCTTGGAGATCTATAAGGAGAACATAATTCATCATAAGATGTGCCTGGATACTCCAGCTGATCGCAATATGAATGAAGGACCTTGTAATTAAACCATTGGTGCCTAACTCCAGGAATCTCATCATTACACACTTCCTTTAAACACAGCAGAACTCACTTTGAAGAGATGAGATTCCTGCTGTTTCCTAAGAAACTTTATGGATGCAACAATCTTGAAGTCATGTTCAGCCTTCACCTTCAGTACCATCAGCTGCAGGGAGCAAAACTCAGGCTCCAGTGGGGAGGCTCCTGCTGACCCATATGGGGATAACAAAATCAGAGTCAGAAAATAAACCCACAAAAAACCTAAACAAACACAAAAAAAAAAAAAACCACAAAACCCAAGGAGAGAATGAAGCGTTTCATCCCTTCCCTAAAAAATTACTTCCTGACTACCCTTTATGTTGGAGATCAGCATCCATGGGACACTCAGTGCCTCCTGGCTCTATTTCCACTTCTATTAAAAAGCCATGTGCCACTTTCTTTCCTCTAATTAAGCAGTTCACAATCCCTTTTGAACTCCATCTCTCCCCACAGTTTGAGAAACACCTGCGCTAAATCCATTAACAACCCCCAAGGGTCCAGATTTAGGTCTGAAACCCAAATTAGTTTGCAAGGTCCCTTTTAAAGAATCTTCCTGGTTTCCTTTCCATGTGCAGCGAAGTACAAGGGCTTCTCTGAAGAAAAAAAGACAACACAATGACATTTATAGCGTACACTGGCAGAAGAGAAGAGACAACTTAAAAAGACACTCTTAAAAGATGAACTTACTGACTGAATCTAAACCTTAGAGAAAGCATGAATGCAAGCCAGACCATGGTTCCTCCAATATGCTGTATCAACATGAACTTGTCATCTGACATTGCTCCTGTAAATCCTGCCCGCTGTACCTGATTTGTGCTTTGAAAGGAAAACAGCTTTTTTCTCTTTCCTTCCTTTTTATTTTGGCTAATGCAAAGATTCACATCTGTTAATTTAATCTATACTTAATGATCTCATAGATAAAAGGAAATCTGGAGGAAGGGACTGCATGGCCAACTTTAATTACAAACTGTTCCTTTCCATAGGAACAGTGTTTCCTCCCAGTGGTGAGGAAGTTCACCTGGTAGTTTCGAGAAACCTGGGGTTAGTACAACTTGTGCTAATACACAAGAGTGGATTTGAACGGGATAAGCTAGAACAGTTATTGTGCCCAAATTTCATAGCATGCCAGACTGGGTTGTGTTGGAAGCAATCTCAAAGCTCCTCCAGCTCCAACCGCTGCCACAGGCAGGGACACCTTCCACTAGAGCAGCTTGCTCCAAATCCTTTCCAACCTGCCCTTGAACAAGTCTCTCATTACCCTCAGAGGGAAGAATTTCTTCCTGATGTCTATCCTAAATCTGCCCGCTTTCAGTTGAAACCCATTCCCCCAACACCCATCTTGTGCCTCTCCGGGAAGCTGCTTCCACTGCAGCAGGAACAGTGAAGCTGTAAAGCCAGAGAACAGAGTATCCAGGTAACCTAACCCAGCACTGGCTTACCTAAAATAATTTGTGCTGTAAAAAAAAAACCCCAACAGCTGAGGATGAGTTATACATAATGGGCACAAATTAATGCATGCAAATTTCCAGCTGAACACAAGAAATAACATCCTCTTATGAAATGGGCTATACCTGGGAGAAATAGAGAGAACAGACTAGCCAGCATCCTGCTTCACGGGTACAGAGCCAGCGCAGCTCTACTCTTAACATCTTCCAGAATCATCAGCCAGAAGACTGGGAGAAGTGAACAGTCAGCATCTACCAATCAGTTCCTCCCCAGACTGCACCCCCAAAAACTCCCCAACAAGCTCCCAATGCAAATTCAAACACCAACCCATTCCCATTCCTCCCCTGACATGACAGTACGACTTATAAGTGGAAGATCATCACTAGACCTCCGCTCTTAAAGTCATAATCAAATCTTTTCATGAACAGTTAATTTTGACCACAGCACTAAGATTGCCAGTAGGGATTTCTGCAGGAGGAGGGAGTCTAGGGGCTATTCTTCAAGTTTAGAATTGAGGGAAGTGATAGAAATGAAAAAACAACCCCACACAAGCGTTCTGGCAGAGAGTAAGTGAATTCAGCCAAAGCGCATCTCTCAAGGAGAAAGCAGAAAGTACAAGAACTAGCTTTAACGCCTGCAGGCAACAGCCAGTTGCTCAGTTTACTGAAGCTTAATTACTCCCCACCTGGTATAGAGAGAGGGCAGCAAATAATGTGCAGTTTTGCCCTCCTTCATTAAAGCAACTTTCCAGGAAAAAAGCAGTTGTAAAACCCTGATGTCAAACAGTCCATGAGAGGAAAGGCACAGAGGCCAGCTCTGAAAAGCACTTAATTATATACTAATTGTGCAGGCAAAGAGCCTCTCAACTCAGGGAGACCAATTCTGTATGATTCAAGTTAAAACTGCCATTGATGCACCCAGGCTGACAAACGTCACAGGAAGCCTCAACTGTAAAAAGCTGCACCTCATGAAGTCCAGGTTGTCCCAAGTCATGCACCCAAAGGAGAAGTTTTGAATGTAAAGTTCAGTAACAGATGGTGGGAAAATAATGACCTTTTCAGGCCCAATGCTTTCCAGCACACCGCTGTCTATCACTGGGGTTTCACAATGACATTTCCTCATTTTGAGGCTACTTTGCTCTCTTCGTTGCTGAACGAAATATGCACATATACAGCAGGTGAACCAGGATACTGTGCAACTGCATATAAATAGCGACCAAGTGTATTCAGCAAGCAAGCTAAAAAATAAATACCCAGATTTTCCCCTGATCTCGATGGTATTTGTAATTCAATATTTGGAATAGCCCCAGCACCCTGGAAGAGCTCGCATCATGCTGCAGTGAGGGGGTTTCTGTTGTTCTTTTTAAAGTAATAGCACAGTGCTGTTCTTTTAAATTCAGTTCTTGCTGGTAAAGGCTCAGAAAGGGGGAGAAAGCGGAAAGGCAAAGTTTCTAGGACTTTATGAATATACGTCAAACGGTGCTTGAATGAGCAGTTCCCACCTGGGAGACAGGCACTGCCTGCAATGGCTGGTCAATGGGCAAGTCCTTTCTCTTGTCTGCCTTCTCTTCCCTCTTCCCCTTTATCATCTCCAACAGCTAGCCATCTGAGGGATGAATCATCTCCTCCACTACAGCTCTTCAACTAAATAGATGTTTTAAAGGGAACAGACTGGGGAAAAGTTAGCAATTAAGTGAACCAGAGACAGAGCTGTGTGTTTAGAAGCATGTATCACCCAGTATGTTTTCAGAGCTCATTCCCACATTGCTCCCATCCCTGAAAAAGGCAAATGTGAGGGTTTTATTATTAGGTATTATTAGGAAAGGATGTTTCTTTCCCATCTTCATTCCTTGTCATGGTTGTCCATGTCAGAAAGGTGAGGGATGAGACTGTCGAACTTCATTCCCCCTTCCCCCCACATAAGGAGGAGGCTGCTGTTAGCCTTCTCACTTTCAACTTTACTTTCCCTCTTCCTCCTCCTCCTCCTCCCTGTAAAGTGGCATGAAGGAAGCCCGCAGATAACTTGTCAGGATGGGCTGGAAGAGATCTATCCAATACAAGCCAGCTTTGATCTTTCTTTTCTCCTGTCAAATCTTATCTAATAAAGGTAAAAACAAGGCTTCAGGGCAGTGAGCTAATATTTCGGATAAGAGGTTTTTTGAGAGTTACTTAAAGCCATTTTGTAAAGTAAACCCAGTCATTTTAGTATTATTTTACTGCTATTTGGAAGGAGACTGCAGAATATTTGTTCACTTTTGGACTCGCTGTACTTGGGAGCAATAAGCTGTTGTTCATCATGATTAACACGCATCTTTCCCTGAACACAGTGTGCACAGTGCCCAACATTTGTTACATAAGAAGAAAAAAGTAAAACATTCTTCACTGCGGAAGGCAGGGGATTTGTATCTGTAGATATATGCTTACTAAAGAACATAACGCAGCAAATGGAAATGGAGAAGCTTGGCAGTTCTGGAAATCAAACTACAAAGGGCTAACAACCACTTGGGAACTGCCTTGCGCTCCAAAGGGGCTTTCAGAGTGCCTAAAAATCTCACTGCTCTTATTCCAGCCACCCTCTACTACCACGTTTCTCCAAAGCTCCTGCAGGAAATTCCTAGGCAGGTGCCACCAAAGGGTTAACCCCAAGGAAACGATTGCACTGCACCAAGAAATTAGGATCCCATTTCAGTAAAACATTTGCAGCATGAATTCACATTTTCTCCTCCCCAATAGAACTTTCTAATGTACTTGGTCCCCCGATACGCTAGGGTCTAAGCACCTTATGAAATGCTTCCCTTAACTTTCGAATACTATTTCCAGGACTCATAATTATTCTGAACAGGTAACATGCAGTATGACTTCAAAACATTATGGGTAAGCTGTTTAATATTAATGAGGTTGCTTTTAATATTGATGCACGTGCCACAGAAACAATCAGAGAAGTCCAGAACCTAAAGCACAGCACTTCTGTAACTTGATTTGGTTTGTTTCCCCCCGACTCTCCCCCCGCACACCCCAGATTTCCTACAAACACTCTAATTCATCATTTTGAATCTGATAGCTTCTATACACTGCCTCCAATCAGTCCATAGGGCCACTGCATTAGAAATAACCAGCTAAACAGGACAATCCCTGCTATTCCTGTATGGAACAGGCAACATCCTCCTGCTCACAGTGCACCACTGCTTAAGTTCTAAAACCTGCACTTGCTGCAGCCATTTGGGATGACCCTACTCCAAATACAAAGCACCGACTAAAAATGCCAAGACTTTCCACCCAGAGGTAACAACATCCCCACGGTTCTGCAGCTGAACACAGGCACAGAAGTGTTAAGTGGGTCACACAAGCAGTAAATGCCTTCTTGATGCAGCTGGTTTAAAAGAACAAACAAATAGACCCCCCCAACAGCTAAACACATCAAAACCATTAAGCAGCGAGAGAGGAAAAGGCTTGCACCCCTTGTAAAAACCACACAAGCACCCAAACATACGCATGTGCATCTAAGTACAGATAAATGCATAGACACGTGCAGAGGGGGGCTTATTTACACACAGGCCAGCCAAACACACAGAAACGCAGGCACTTACTTGATCTATTTCCATTAATTTGGGGAAGGCACCTGGCCATTCAATTGCCACCTTCACTATATCGGCAGGAGGGGGCATTGCGATGCTGCTGCTGTTCGGAGCCAGTACCGCTGGATACTAAATGCTGCAGCAAGGTTCTCTCATTCACACCTGCAGGGAAAAGGGGAAATAAAAAGAATGAAACATAAAGGAGAACAAAAATCCAGCAGTTCAGACCCAAACTCCAGCGCTGCCGCTTCGGCTCCTACAGCTTGCCTGGCTGGGCAGGTGGATGAGAACCTATGCGCGCGTGGATGGGGAAGAGTAGGACAGCACATCTTCGGGAAGCAAGCACAGGACACAGCACCACAACACGCTGCACAGCTCGACAGTCTGTTGGAAAGATGGCTGAAGCGCTGGGATGTACGGTGAATAACAGGCATGCATTAGATTTAAATAGAGAAACTATTTTTACATGTTGTTACAACATGCTGGTGGGGAAAAGCAACAAACTGGAGGAAGCTCCTGTTACAGCAGGGCTGCTGGAGCCCCAGGGAACGTGATCGAATGGGTTAAAGCTGTAACCTGGTGCTTGAACCAGGAGAAGAGATTGCTGAGGAAGTTATGGCCAGGAAACACTGTGTCTTTTAACTATAGCAATGATCTTCTGGGTGTTCACAAATAGATCACTGCACTATAGCAACCAGGATGTCAGGAAGAAGGCAGAACACACAGCAGCTTCCACATATACATATACACACAGAGACATCCTCACCTAACCGGTCCAGAGATACCCATATATAAACACTTCTTTATGGTAAATCTCAGACCACGAGGATATCGTATGCATTCATAACGATAGAATCAGCTACACAAAGCGTCATAGTTCTGCAAGAACATGAATATCAACGTCAAAGGATATGAGTATCAATAGGATCTCATGTCAAACAGCACAGGCTGCGAATTCTGGGGAAGGAGAGGGAAAGGGAAGAATCGAGCCCTCAGGTTGGGGCAGCATTTCAGTTGTCTGCTTTGGCTCATCAAAGTTTGTAACCTTGCAAACAACAGGAACAAACCACCTCAGTAACAACAAAGGACCTCCAGCCTCTCCAGGCTTGCACATAAACCTTCCTCACCCCTCTCTCAGCTCAGGTGGTAGCAGGACAGCCACTCAAGAAGTGAAGATCTCAGGCGCAGAACCCGTGCACCCTGCTGCAGACCGGGATGCTCCTGCTTGCTCTGCCACAGTCCTCTGTGCCAAGCACAGTGGTTTCCCTCTGCTGAGACCCAGCATGTGTGACAAACCCAGAGAAGCTGCAGAAACCCCCAGAAGTGGGGGCAGACCCACTTCTGCTTAGCAGAAAAGAGAAGGAAGTGGTGAAAGCATGGACACATGCCTGCACATATACCCCCTCGCTGATCTACAGAGAGAGATGAGCTGGCAGAATGCACAGGCATCCAAAAGCCACCAACAGGTACAGGAAAAAGCATAAAAGGCTCGGACCACCTTCAGTTGCTGCTTCAACCAACCCACTCTAACAACCCTTCTCCAGCTGCAGAACTCAGACCAGCATGAACAACATCACAAAGCCATCCCCTTATTAAGAAGTTTTGTGCCCTCATCTCATACTACTTATAAATGAGTTGGTCCAGCCTTCACATATAAGGCTCTACCTTTCCTTTTACTGTGTCCCATCTGGTTTACTCTGAAAAGGCTCGGTCCCCCATATTTGCAAGAATTGCTACATTCCACATGGGGCTCTCAACACATGCTATAAAAGCAGTTTATGAACTTTAACACCCCAGCAATTTACTTCCAACAATGCCAGCTGTGATGCCGACAGGATGGCATGTCACCACGAAGTGAGGCGCAAAGCAGTAAATAAGACAATGGACGGTCTATAAATAAGACTGGATTGCAGGAAGTGCCCGGAAAGACTAAACAATGTGATTAGAAACTCAGTGATACATCCACATTTGGTAGATGCTACAGCGACAAGGAATAAACACACTTAAAGCACACAACCGGCTCGCTGGTCATTAAGAGTAGTCAAGACGCTCACTTTTGGCCCTCTTTTCCCTCGCAGAGCCTGAGCAGATGCAAAGCTCCTGCCCCTTCTCCCCGGATACCTCACGCTCCCGCTGTTCACATCTCCCACAGGCACTCCCCTCCCTGCACTGACCCAACTAACCAGCAAAAAAGGTACTTTGGGTCATCTGGTTTTTACCGTGTTCAAGTCAAACTGCTTCCCAGAGGCGGCACACTGCGATGGGCAGAAAAGTAAGGTTTGTTGGCAGCAATGAGCTGCCATTAATCCACCTCGACAGCCAAAAGAAAACGAGACATTGGCACCTTTTTGCTCCCATAGTCACAGTGCTGGTGTTTCCCAGCTCTTGGTAGTCTCAGCCTTAGTGACATTTCGGTATTAAACGCTTGGTATTAAGCACTTAAGCGGAGCTGGATGACCTGATGACAGGCTTCTCCCTGCACGCATCGCATCCCTGGCAGCAGGGGCACTGGAACTCTCAGCCAGAGCCTTCGGTTTACTGGCCACAAACACAGAAAGAGCAGCTCCTTCCAGACAAACTTGACTGAGATAACTTCAAATGAGCAACTCCTTATTTTCAACAGTTTTATTCCCTCACCCCCCATCATGGTTGTTCTAGAGTGTTCATAAAAAACAGGCCACATACCCACATAGCGAGAAGGGAGATCTATAAAACCACAGAATCCACCTGATTCATGGTCAAGCATGTTTTCTTTGACTGGGAAGACAAGGAAGCAACTCGGAGCACTGTCACCTCTTACCATGAGAGGCACAGGGAAGGTAACTCGCAGCCCAAGAGAGGTTAGCCAGCACCAAAGCCCACAATGAACACTGAAGATGCTGATTCACGACCACTGGCCATGACTACTAAAGCAAAACAACATTACACAGCAATATATTTGCACAAGACTTCCACTCCTGCACACAAATGTGGGCATTAACCCTCATTGTGCTGCAGCGAATTGAAGTCCCCATCTTAATGAATCACACCAGAGGAAAGCAAATGGTTTAAAAAAGAAGAGTCAAGGAAAAGTTGATGGGAAGTTAATCAAATTCAGCTATAGAAACCAAGCATTTGCATTCCAAAGCAAAGTACAAGAGATGTCTGCCACAGCATTCAGAAGACAATTTCAATGTGACTCGTTTTAATGCAGGCTAGCACAGATCTCCTACATAATTATAATTATTAATATACGTATGCTTTTACAGTCATAAAACACAAAGCAAAGCGACAGATCTTTAACTAATACAAATGGATGTAAGTTCCACTTCTCCCACGAGAAGACCAACTCAGAGACATCAACGTGGTCTGGATGCTGAAAAGCTTATATAAAATCATCACTGCATTTCTTCCTCTTTCTCAGCGGACATCTTATCCAAATGTGCTTTTTTCTTCCTACTTTGTAATCTTATGAATCCAATGCAGGATCCAAAAGAGAATTCCATTTCATCCTACCTGTGTGGCAATGCCAGAAACAAGCTGGGGTTCTTTAAGTCAAAACAGATGCTTAGCCGTCATCGCCAAATTAGGTCTGCAAAGCAAGTTCTGCAATCTCCAGTGCTGACAATTACAAATTACCTACTGTTTCTTCCAGTGGCACACAGTGTGTTAGACACTGCTGGGCGAAACAAGGAAGGCACAACCCCCGGTGTGAAATGCTTCCAATTTAGTAAGCAATTTCCATGATGTGCATGAAGAACTAGAACTGATTTCAACTCTTCCTTGTCATGCCAGCAGCAGTCAAGCAATGAAAAGGATACGGACATCAGTCGCTAAAGGGTCTTGTTATGGAGCTTTCTCAAGTGCAACAACTCCTTTTTCTCTCCCAGTGGGATGTGAGCAGCACCGACAAGCAAGAGCAGCTCTGCAACTCACTTTTACAACACGCATCCTGTTGCCTTCAGGTTCTGCCTTGAAAATGAATGTGCAGGCATGAGCGTATGAAGTGGAGGGGAGGGGTCTGAGGAACATGAAGGCAGCTTCCCTTTATTTCCCCTAATGCGGCTGTAACCTGGAGGAGGTTTAAGCAACTTCCATGCTCAGTAGCACACTTGAAGGAACCCCCCACACACACAACCAAAGCATCCCTACCACTTGAGTACACTCTGCTTACATCAAGAGGGTTTTCCAGAACTATGACAGATTAGGCCATTAAAGTGCAAATTCTGTGAGTTACTGTTATGGCCACACACAGGATACTTCTGCACTTCAATCAAGCCATGCAGTGCTTCCAGTGGTCTACTAAGCCAGAGTAATAAATACTCAGGTTGGAAATCAAAGTATGTTAAATGTAAGGCAAAAATGCATCGGCACAGACACTCAAGCTCTCAATTTACCTGCATGACGCTGAGGATTAACTCAGCACATATGTCAGCAAAACGTAATGAATTTTCCCCTTCTACCTATGCACTGCATGTGGAACAAAAAGGATTTTATTCATGTATGAAATTAAATCTCTGTAGAAAGAGCTCTTTTCTTTTAAAATTGTTTTGCAATTTTCTTGCCATGCAAGGATCTCAAAGTACTTTAAATAACTTACACCCGCTTGAGCAAGGCCAGAGGAGGCCACGGAGATGCTGCGAGGGCTGGAGCAGCTCTGCCCTGGAGCCAGGCTGAGAGAGCTGGGCTGGGGCAGCCTGGAGAAGAGAAGGCTCCTGAAGGGGAGACCTTAGAGCAGCTCCAGTGCCCAAGCTGCAGCTGCCCTATCCCCAGCAGTGTTCAGGGCCAGGTTGGACACAGGGGCTTGGAAGCACCCTGCTCCAGTGGAAGGTGTCCCTGACCGTGGCAGGGGTTGAAGCTGGAGGAGCTTTAAGGTCTCTTCCAACTCAAACCATTCCATGATTCTGTCAGAGCACCTCTCTCAAGAAACAAACTCTATTACTACTCTACAGACAGGAGAAAGAAATACAGGCTAAGAGGAGTTAATGCGACTCGCAGCTCTAGTTGCGTATGAAAACAGCAGTCTGCAACAGCTCATTTCTTCTTTCGCAGAAGAAAGGCAATATTCGAACAGCAGGCCAGGTCATTTCATGAACAGCTCAAGTAAGGAAGTTAATGATTGAAAAGCAGCCGAGGGAATGAATGCCATGTGCATTTGAGATTTTAACAGAACAAAGCGCAGTGTTTCTCCTGCCTGGACAAAAGGCAGTGAGCGCAGGAATCACCTGGAGCTGGCACAGACCCCCTGCGCCCACAGCGTTTCTGCAAGGTGAAACAAGGTGAAGGGAAGGGAGGGCAATAAGACAGCCAGCAGAAGGCAGGACACAGCGGGTGCCGGCCAGGCAGGGACTGGCAGCAGGAGACGACACACGGGTCCCTCCGCCTGGGACCTTACATAAGGAACCGCTTCTTGTCAAACCGCATCAGCTTCCTCTGCTCAGCGGCTGCAGACAGAAACTTAAGTGGCAAGTTCAGCTGGAAGGGCCCCTCGGGGACCAAGTCTGATTAACCATGTTAGAAAGATAATCCAGCGCTGGATTAATGTCCTCCAAGAGAGTTATTTTTGGAGTTAAGCTGCATGACTGAACAGCGCAGTGCAAGGAGCTGTAAACATGCTCTACCATCTCTGCAAGAAACGGGGCACAGAAGCCAGGGGGTGGATGCACACTGTGCACAGAAAAAGGCTCTCATGCTGCCTTTTTCCCTTTTCGTTAGGCATTCAGTGCTATTCACTACTGAAATAAACAGGAGTCAAAGGCCCGGCAGACCCATGTCAATAAGACCTACAGATCATAGAATCCCAGGCTGGCTTGAGTTGGAAGGGACTTTAAAGCTCATCCAGTTCCAACCCCTGCCACGGGTAGGGACACCTTCCATGAGCAGCGACACCTTCCACTAGAGCAGCTTGCTCCAAGCTCCTGCGTCTGACCTGGCCTTGAACACTGCCGGGGATGGGAAAGACTTCCAGATGCTTTGCCACGAATGGAAGCTAAAGCTCTACAGCAGTCATGAGCTATTTCATAGTAAGTGATGGAAAAGAGGGGTGAACTTGGACAGCAGACAACCCAGGGAGCTGCTATCCACTCTGCAGCAGCCACCCACACTGCAGGAAGACCTGACCCCATTCAATAGGCTTCCACATTTCAGTGCGGTCCATCGGCTTCCCAACAGGAACACTTCTTTGATGCTGAACCCACAACCTGCTGATCAACAATGCTTCACTAGTCCAGATATGCACCATTTAATATCATGACAAAGTGAGTTTTGGACCCTTCAGGTTTACATAGATCACTTTTCCTCTCCAAATACCTGGAAACCTAGTGTTGGAGAAGATTTTAGGAGCATGGGTGTGAAATGTACAGAACAGGACAGTTTTGTCCCCACTGGTGATGCTGCCCAGGAAAGATGGTGAATACTCATGTGGTTATCTCCTGTCTCGCGTACCTATAACCGTTCTTCACAATTTCATTCCAAGTATTTTACCTTTTCCACAGTCATCTTGTTCCTCTCCTTAGGAAGCATTTTATGTGGCTGAGGTTCCACTATCATTGACAGGCTCACTTTCAAAAAAGTACTCTTCAAAACTAGGGAGAAAAAAAGGCTTTAAAGGGTGCTTGAAAAGAAGAGGTGAAAGAAAACGCAGCAGACTGGATGTACTCAGTATTCAAGCAAGCAGGCTGTCTGGTCTTGCTTCTAAAGCACATATTGAAGCGTAGCAGAAAAAATCCAGGTACTTGTTTAACTTGAACTCCCCCGCTTCTTGGAAGATTGCTCTCCTTCTACCAAGGAACTTTTAGTTACATGTCTATAATTCAGAGGAGAGAGGGCTAAAACCATGGTTTTGATTATCGAAGGTATCCGAACCTTTGCGGCAATTTAATTAACACTCATACACCATCCAGGCAGACGAAGATGCTCTGTTTACTAAAGATGTCAATATCCGAGCTCTTCACGCTAGAGATCAGGAGAGTGCCGAACAAAAGTATTCAAGACTGCTCCAAGAAATTAAGACAAGCACACACAAAACCAAACCAAACCAATACAAAAGCCCACAACCACACCAAGAAAGAGGTAAGGCTTCCAAAAACCCAAAAACCCAGGCGCTGAGTACCTGCAAGAATGTGACATTTAAAGACCATGGCAGGTATCAAGTAAAGAAACAAAACATCAAATACTACTCTGAATAAAACTTCAGGATCCACTTAAAGTTGACACAGTGTATCAGGGCTTGTGGCTTCATTTGGGATTGATTCTTATCATTGGACTGTACTCCAGATGCTTCTAAACTGAAGCAAGCAGCAGAAGATACCCCTTAAAATCCAGCTGAATGCAATTTTCTTTTCCTGCTTGTCCCACATAACCTGAGAAGTAGGAGGGAAGTAATGAGAAAAAGATGAAGCCTTAATTTCACCCAGTGGTGCTGTTGCTCTTAAAGGGCTGTAAGGATAGAATAAATGCTTTCAGCAATAAGAAAGTTGAAGGGGAGATGAAAGAAAAAAAGAAATGGGTACTCTGAAATAACAATTAAAGCAGTGATAAATATTACAGCTCAAAAGGATGGATGCAATTTTTTGGGGGAGAAAAAGGAGGTGGCATTTCAATACTTAAGCTCAGCACACTCCAAAGGAGTCCAGTGTTAACTGGAAATGGAGAAGGTCTATTAGAGGCTGGTTGAAAATAGAAAGAGAAACTGAAGAAGTTCATCAAAAGTGCTGTGGTTCTGGAAAGCAATTTTGACTAGAATTCAGCTGAGAATAAATAATGAAAGGTCACAGTTCTCTTTTCTAGCATGCCCTGGCTCAGGTACTTAGGACTTTCCTGGCATTTGGGTAAATTGGGGGCTAGAAGGGACGCACAAAAGAGGATCTTGAGTCAAGATGATAACACTTTCTTACTTTGCTGCAGCAGAGGCCAAATCGAGACAATGATGACTGGCTATATCCCAAAGAGATAACAGATACAAGATAAGTTCAGTGTTGGGAGAAACCCTAAACTTCCCACTAGAGGCAAGATGAAGCAGCAGCATAAAAAAAGAGATTCTTTTTTACCCTATCAGTGCTTATGACACATACAGAGGAACTAACAGCACAGTCAGGAAGTTTGCAGTCAAATGGAGGAAGAGAGGGTAACAGAGATGCATGAATGCTACAGGAAGTAACCAAGTTAACTGACAGCACAGGCAGGATGTGAAAGGTCGAGACAACAGAAGTATTTTCTGAAGAAACCATTCTGCAAAGAAAAGTACTGTGGAAAAGAGACACCCATTGGTGCTCCACAGGGAATAAGTGGAGCCCGGTGCTCATCATGCTCACCAGAAGTAAAACAAACAGCTAAAGACAGACTGGGTACCACTTATGAGTTTAACGAGGACACTAAAGTTTGGAAGACATCAACCTTTGTCTCCAGGCACTGACATCACTCTTCAAAGACAACAAAAACAAGAGGGGGAAAAAGCCCCACCAGCTCCAGCTACAGAGGTGCTCTTATCAGCATTGCTTCTCTTGTACTCACTGAAATCAGTGCATCAAAACAGCTATCAGTCAAAACACCCCACATTTTCCTGTCTTCTCAGCACTACACAGTCACTGAACCCATCCCTGCAGACTCCTAGCTCTGCCAATGCACACTCTCCTATTGACAAGGCACAATTTGCCCTTAACACCTGCAGACCTGCCGATGCCAGTTCTCTGAAGGATATTCAGCAAAACAATGAGACTGCAAACAGGAAACGCAGGGATAACCCAGGAAAAGGAAAAAGTATAGCACAGATAACATCAGAGACCCTGTCTATAGCTGAACTTGTGGGAAAACTTGAGCTATTCTGCATTAACAAGATTGTACCTCCAAATATCAGTTGTTGAGGCAGATCTGGCATTTTAATGGACATTAATAAACTCTCATTGGAAACAGGACTACAGACATGCTAAAGAAACAAACGTGGACACAGTCACATCCCAGAAAAACAACTGCGCATATGCCAATGCTCAACACTGATCCCACTCTGCTCTGCTGAGTACTGCTTAGTCACTGTACCTACAGGCCTGGAACCACCCTCCTGAGGACATGGTAATCAGATTATCACCTTCCTTTTCAATGCCAACACGTATCTTGGGGCCATCATTTGTAATTTATAATGCTTGACTTGGAAGAGCTTGCATACCTGAGTTATCTTCTCAAGTACCCAGCATGATATCACAAGCAAAAAGATACCGAAGAGCCCAAGAACAAGGAAAGCTCCACATTCATACAACCAGAGAGCAGAGGGTATTTTGGAGGGACGCTAGAAACCTTTCAGAAGAAACCTGACTGCAAGATGACAGCAGTGCCAACACCCTGCTCACCCAGCCCAATTCCAGCAGACATATGTCCTGGGTAAAAGCTTGATACATTGCATTAAATGTGACACTGGGTATTTTAACACAAGATTAGCCCTTGTTCATCTCTGCATTGCAAAACCACAAGTGGCAAATGACCCTGCCTGAGCAGGGCGGTTGGACAAGATGACTTCCAGTAGTTTCTTCCACCCTCAAGCATCCTGTGATCCTCCAAGTACACTGACATAATAACTCTAAGCACTCTTGAAGCCCTAGGCTGCCCATCTGTGTTCCAATATTGCGCTTTTTCTGTACTCAACTGTGTATGCAATGAGCCAAAAGAGCTGCTTCTGCAGCAGGCTGCCTTCCATGCAAGATTTTCTAAGCACGCTAAAACCAGCCCTCAGTTACAACTCAGGAACAACAGTCTGTAACTGTTCCTAGCTGGCATCCAAGAGCACTCATTCAAAGATCTCAGTCCTCCGTAACTTGGAACTAAGATTTTATACATCAAGATGAAACTTCACTTCTGACAGGAAAACTACTGAAAATTGCTTCTGTATTACAGTTTAATAAATCACATTCAAGCACTGGGTGTAATTTGTGGTCGCCCCTTAGTGTCACTGCACACTCTATTCAATATTAAAATGCACATGGCCCAGGGAAAGAGGGAACAGTGACACAAACATCCTTCTACCAGTCTGAGTCATAAGCTCTACAGATTCATGCCACTGAAGCAGTAGACAGCAGTAGAAGAGCTCACTACCTCCCTTTCAGGACAGCAGGACAGGCGATGTGCGCACTCTGAAACTGCAACCCACATGTGAACTTAAAACCGCACTGAATCCAATTTATGATATTATGCTCAGCTACTAAAATAATAAATAAGGGGGAGGGGATGGCCGGCAACTCAGCCAGTGCAGTTAAAGCCAAAGAGAGGTCTATGATTGTCTCCTGGTTTATTATCACCAAAAAAAGTGGAGGTACTTCAACAAAGTAAGCTGACTCATGAAAAATACCAGCTAATTTGGAGAGCGTGCTGACTTCATTGCTTAGGGAAAAAGTTGTTCTCATACAATCATAACATAGTTTGGGCTGGAAGGGACCTCAAAGCTCCTCCAGCTCCAACCCCTGCCATGGGCAGGGACACCTTCCACTGGAACAGTTCGCTCCAAGCCTCTGTGTCCAACCTGCCCTTGAACACTGCCAGGGATGGGGCAGCCACAGCTTCTCTGGGCACCCTGTGCCAGCGCCTCAGCACCCTCACAGGGAAGAGCTTCTGCCTAAGAGCTCATCTCAGCCTCCCCTCTGGCAGTTAAAGCCATTCCCCTGTCCTGTCCCTACAGGCCCTTGTCCAAAGCCCCTCTCCAGGTTTCCCGTAGCCCCTTTAGGCACTGGAGCTGCTCTAAGGTCTCCCTGGAGCCTTCTCATCTCCACTCAGCATCCGGTTGCTGTTGCAGGAGTGGGTTTGCCAGGAAACACCACCCTCAAGCTGGCGCAAATCTCCACTGCCAGAAATGAACAGGATAAAGTTTAATCCCCAATTGTTAACGCACATCTCTTATTCCCGTTTTAAATTCAAGATCTGGGGGGGAAAAAAAAGGAAAATAAAAGTCATTCCTTACCTGTATGTAATAGAAGCTGAATGGCTCTGCTGCACATTATCAGTTAAAAAGTCACATTTGTAGTATACATGAAGTGCTTCTCCAAGCATCTTCTATCTCATAAGTAACTATAATCACAACGGTTCCCCCCACTCCCCCTATGGCTCCAGCTAATTCTCACTGTCAGATGCTGATGATGGCACAGCTGTGTTTCCCCACCTCCATGCTCCGGTGGAAGCTCCCGCTCCAGCCTCTCTGGGAACATGCACAGTTACGCCAAGAATGAGCAAAACACTCACTGCTTCCAAATTAGCTAATCAATAAACCAAGCGCTTAACCTTCCCACAGCACATGCCTCCAGACAAGGCAACCAGCCCTGTCTGCACACTGAGGACCCCACTGCGCCAGCCACATCATTCAGCAAGACGACTTGTGGCAGTTTCCTTCTCAGAGGCCAGAACATCAATTGTCACCGATCGCTGCTGTAACTCAATCAGCTTCTATCAGAACACCCATTCAAAATGAATCAGCACTTGCTGTGCAATGCTTTGCTCTATTATCCTTAAAACAAATAGAGGGCCTCAAGTATTTAATACCCTCCTGATTCCGTCCAGGAGCTACTGCCAAGTACTTTACCTGCTCAGAACTTACAAATGCTGACTACAGAACAGGGAGAGGCTGGCAGCAACAGGCAGAAGGACGGCATGCCTTTGCTGCATGATAACGTGCATGCTTCTAACTTCTTATATGGCAAAAAAAAGGATCCTCATAACTGTTTCATGTTAAATATATTGTTATACATACATCATCCTGAACCACCATCCTCATGTTCTCTGCTAACATTAAACCCTTCTCCCAAAACCTCAGGCTTCTGCCATTCAAAGTCTGATGTCTCCGCTTGCCCAATGTCATGGCCTGGCCTCCTCCTCCTTCCCAGTGCCAGCAGTGACACTTGTCCAGCAGGTCAGCTCAGAGAGATGGACTGTCCAAAACCTTACCCCACACAACAAACCCCAAAGGCATCTCCAGCCGGATCACCCCCCCTAACACTTAACCACGACAGCCATTCGCTCACCTGAGCATCGGGACGCCATAAAGAACGGGTAGCGGCAAAAAGGAAAGCAGGAATATAACCTGTTCATCTTAAACCACCATGAAAACATGTCCTGAGACAAAAAACCAATGCTTATTTCACCTGCGCAAAGTTCAGGGCACACAGCTGAGATTCAGCTCCACAGAGGGGAACGATGTAAAAATATGCAATTACTAAGTTCATTACAGTATGTTTCATTAACTCAATGAGCTCCTTTATAATGGTAAGAGGCATTAAAAGATTAAAGTATTTGGATGAAATCCAAGTACATTTTTAGTGCCCTGATGTTTGCCAGTTTGTATCTCCAGACATACAGTCATATAACTCCACTAAGCCCCCTGTGAGAGTAACGGCTGTTTATCCTTCCTGCTTTCAGACTTCAGTGTTCCCAAATTACACTTCCCCATTGCACTTGGGGGCGAGGGATGTCAAATCCCTGTTCAGTTAACTGTCTGCTTCAGTTAGACAGAGTTAGAAGTGTTTCCAAACAAAGCTGTCAACCGAAGTTGACCAGGCTGAACTTCCTAGAGGGCTAATACCTGGCTGAAAAGCCCTTTGTGTGGAAACGGCATCACTAAAACAAAGCACAACAGAGGAACTTTTCATGTGCTTTCAGCAGTAATCTAACCTCAGTAGATCTCTGGTGTTGAGTCGTAAGTGCCATTTAGCTATTAATCTCTTTAAACCAGAATGGAGCCCTCTTTCTGCCCTCTGCTAAGGCACTTACACTCTGCTGTGAAGTCTAAAGCGTAGCCTGGCAGGTTTGGCAGCACGGTGACAACAGTAAACACTACTGGAAGCCTTACCCACTCTCATTTTACGCTATATTAAGCAATATTCACAGGTTGTACACTGAAAGTATAATCATTTCCACAAAGCCGCAGTGCGCATCTCTACTAAAAGAACTCTCCCTTTCCTTTTCTCTGCCCGCCCCCCATCCTACAGCACTCATGCTGCATTCACAGAACCACAGCCACAGCCCATCAGAAGATGGAGTAAGGAGTGTGACCAGGAAAGAGATACCCTGTTCCCAAAGCTGCCAGACAACTTGCCTCGTAACACGGAAGCGGGTCCCCAACTCTGAAGAATAGGATGTGTGTCCTATTACAACTGCAATCCCCTACTCTCAGCAGGGAATTCTGCTGCTCTGTCAAAGCTGAATAAGACTTCCTTCTGCCTTGCTCATAACAGAAGACTACTCCAGCACACAGGGCTCACAAAGACACATTCTCCACAACACGCAGTTCCAAACTGCTTCTCCTTGATTGGGACATGCAAAACTTAAGAGGACGGTGCACATGAGGAATGAAGAAAGGGAGGCTTGGAAGACTACTGATGTTTCCTGTTCACATGCACTATTCTCTATACCCTGCAGTATACTCCTACCAGCCCCATCACCTTCACAAGCTCTCTTCTTAGGCCGTTAAAGAATTAGACAGAATTCAGCCCTATCTCTTACCCTGCTGGTCTTGCCCAGTATGTCAACAACTTTGACTAGGGCTTGGGCCAAACAGCAATGACATTAACTCCACTGAAGGCACTTGAAGGAAATTCTGAAGCAGCAGTACCAGTAGGCAAATACACTGGACCAGTGCCCAGGACAAAGTCTAATGCTCCCATTTAAGCAAGATAGAAAAACGTACTCTTCCATTTTCAAAACAAACCTCCTGAGACTCAAAAGCCGCAGGTTCTTATTTGACCTTGGTGTCAGTCCTGGAGAGAATGTAATCATTAGCAGACAGCGTAAGATGCACCAGAGAAAAACACACTGAGAAAACCCACCCACAAATAGACCTCGCATGCACCAACTCTTTCCCCCCGCAGCACTGATTAAAGAGACAAAGTCCCTACCCCACATAGTAATCACACTGCTTAAATGAACAGAAAGTCTGCTTCAAAGACAAGGATGTTCAACTTGGAACCCAGAACACTTGTGTTTCATTTTCTTTTATTCAAAGGCTTTGTGTGTGGCCACGTACTTGGCCTTTGGTCCTCTGTGCCTCCAACCGCCAACTATAAATGGGGCACCACATTTCCTCTGAGAAGATGAGAGGCATTTAGAGGCTACAGGGGGTTGTACCTAAATCAGACTGACAGATTACCCAGAATGGGCAGCTGCCTTCTTTATTCATGTGCTCAGGCAGGCTACTCACTCAGTTCTTCCCACATTTTACCCTTCCCAGCCCTCAAGACTGGCTTACCTATTTCTGGCTCCCACCCCTAGTTTCTACGCCTGCCATTAAAACCAGAAAGGTGGAAGTGGAGGACACAGCTCCCGAGTCTGCTGTAAGCAGTCTGTGCTCTTTTTGGCATTTCAGAGCACATTACTGCAGTTATCCATCAGATGAGGCTTTTCACAAGAATCCCAGGTATGGACTTTGGGAGGGGACAGAAAGGGGTAAACCATTTTGTGGCTAAATTTATTGGCCAATGTCTTCTAATTCTCTCAGTCTGCCAAATTCAAAGACACACACCAGCACAAAATGACGAACCCATTTCTAGGTGGATTACATATTTTAAAGCAAATCAGCAACGGAAACTCATTTCCCAGGCAAAATAAAAGCATCACTGTTATATCCATTTAAACCAAGACTGAAAGAGCAGCACACAGGACATGCTGTAGGGAACAAATCTGAAGCCTCACTGCCATTCATTTTCGCACATAAAGCTGTTGTTCCTTACATTAAGAGTCCTGGAGGCATGCAGAAATGTCCATGGAGCCAATCAAAATGCAAATACCCCGAAACTGCCCAGCGAGCAACTACTGCTGCTCTCTTTACCATGCTCCTCCTCCTGCTCAGGCTTTCATCAGTTAATTCCACTGACTCTGTCAAACACCGTGTGCTTTGGTTTTAGAGCCCTGAAAGTTTAATTTGTTCTCAACTTAGAAAGAAGTCCTCATCTGGCTTTTTGGTACAGTTATTTCTGGCAACTGCCTCATCTTCAGCGCACACATGACAGGACGAGACCATTGTCCTGTGACAGTTACCCCTTTCTGGCCCCAAATAATCTCTGTAGTGTTACAGAGTGAAATGAATTCATGACCGCTGGCTACCTCACCCTCCCACCTTTGCTTTTAGTCATTTAATTGCTGGTGGAAATACAGATAGTAAAAGAGGCAGGCACAGGACAGAAAACACTTGCCTCTTACTTTGAGGACACGTAGAACAACAGCAAGATGAAAAATCCCACAGTTACAAAGGCTCCCAGTTTTCTCAGGGTAAGACTAAAAGTATCTTGCACGGAACCACTTCATATCTAACAATACCAAACTCATAACTTGAAGAGGTGCCTATTTTCAACCATTCCTTTCTTAAATCCATCACTATTTCTCCCAGCTCATGAACCAACCTTATTTAAGAAAGAAGAACCATACCTCAAAAGGAAGAAGGCAGCAGGGTAGTTTTGCATGCCCCCAGCCAAGCCAACTCCAATATGTATTGCTGCTCTCTGTTGAAACTCAGCCATGCCAAGGGCTGCCAGTTCCTTCTAGCAGCTGAGAAGTACGAAGCCTTGTTGAGCACGTTTTCCATTTGAGCAGCCACACGTGTGACAGCACAACTGTCAGTGAGAAAGAAGGGCAACAGGTCTCTGCTGTCAGGCTGCAGCCCTCCAGACTGTCATTGCCGAAAACATATTATACATTCTTACAGAGATGACCAAGGCAGCAATGATACCCATGAAAGCTGCTTTCAAGCATTGCAGATTACATGTCATCTAAAGCATGATTTGACCTGGATCTGCTTTGAGATTTTTTAATTACTGACTTACAATAAATATATAAGAAGTCACTGGGAGCAAAAAATCATTTGCATTTAAGATACTGGTTTTGCTTCTGCATGACTTTTAAGTGATGACAGCTTTAAGACCCACCTGAGTAAGCAGGGATTAGACTTTAATGTGCTTTCCTTGTTTTTAGTACATTAAAGTTTCACATGATCGACTCTTAGAATGAACAGGAGCTGTCAGAAGTTTTACTCTGGGGTTTTTTAACAAGGATGAAGTAGGGACACTCATTTGCTTCTTTATAAACAGGACACTCATTCATAGAAGGAATCTATGCCTAACACCTTTAGCCTAGGCAGTACAGTTCATCTCTCCCACCTCCGCCATTCCCTCTGTCCCCCTTTTCTTTTCTGACAGTGTTTTATTTCCTTTTATATGACCCATTCTTCAAGTTTTCTTTCACTCCCTCAGAGAGGTTCCATCCACACGCACCAGCCTTTGCTGGAGGTTTTGTACCAACTGCTGCACTTCCCTCTCAGCTGAAGTACATCCCAGCTTTTAAAGCACAGGGAAGCAAGACCTTCACTGGCAATTTGGGAATCTCAGAAGCGCACGTTGATATGTCAATTCTTCCTTAATCATCTTTAACTGCCAGATTCAAGCAACCTATGCCCAGCAGAAGCCAAGAACTGGAGCTTTCATGAAGGTTAAAAGTTCAAAAGAAAAGCTGGTTTCTTCACTTAGCAGCCTCTTTCAACAATTCCAATTAGAGGCCAAAGACTAAGCGGATGTGTAGGTATGGCAGCAAGGGCGTGAGGGGATGGGTCTCAAAGGTTTGAATGCTCTTATTTATGACTCCACCAGGTTCTGACCTTACCCTCTTCAGGGAACATTGTCCCAAATGCTAACCACCAGCAAGGAGAAAAAGCAAGGAGAAATACACATTTCCTGCTGTCTTCCCACACACACACAGAGCAAACAGTCCCCGAAAGCACATTTCACCCTGAATCCTTCAGGAAAACATGTCCCAGACACACCAGGCATAGCCATGAACATTCCACCTCTTTCTCAAGCTTGCAGGCTTACTATGTCTTTCCTCAAAATCCCCTCCCTGCTGGCAGATATAAATAAAGCGAGCAAACTGACTCTGTGAAGTCAAAACTTCACAAATGCCTTCTTTTTTTGGTTTTCAACATTAACTTTGCACATGAGCACCAGAAGTAACACACCGCGTATTGTCCTGCATTGGTTTTTCTAATGAAAATACACTGTAACCACGAAAGGAAATGCTTACGGATCCGTAATGAAGGGACTGATTCATATGCCCCAGAGAACAAGTGCTGAACAATGTACACTCAGTGAGATTTCAGCTTTATCCCTTCTTAAAATAAAACCACGTGCCTGATCTTTAACCCACTGTGATTTACTCATGTTTTTGCTTTTCATGATTATGAAAGTAAATGCGAGCAGAGGAGGCAGAAGAACACAATTCATCATGAAAGCCTCATACATCAAATACTAGATTAGCCATCAGTCTTACTTCCTCTCTCAAAAACGTGTACTTATAGTTTGGAAGGACTAGGTGGGAATTCCAGTTTGCAAGTCACAAAAGTAGGCTGATGCGAACAGTAAAACATGACATCCCAAACGTAACATGGCCTCCATGACGGTACATCAGTTTGTCATCTGTCACTCCGCTAAAACGCCAACTGCACATGAAAGATACTGAAGTATCAACAAGAAAAAAGGACTCTTCCTTTGAAGAGGTCAGAGATCTTCTGATTCCGAGTTGTGCATAAATGTACCCTCAAAACCAAAGAATAACCGTGCGCTTTAACATCACACTACCTACGTCCCAGACACCTTCCCAACGGAAGTCCTTCACTGGAATGCAAATCTGGATTGAAGTCACAATGCAGAACGAGGTTTTATCCTCTTGGTTGAGTCCCATTCCAGAAGGTACTTGTTCTACATTACAAAGTGTGTCACATCTTCCACAGGGCATTCAGGAAACTCCTAGCACAGAAACAATGAGCGGGATGCTGCAGGTCAGGACAGAGCTACACTCACTGAACAGGAACATTTTAAGAAGGAGGTGGTGGCGGACGACCACGCACAGTCTTTTATTACTCAGAATCTTCTTGGTTCCAGCCCCTATACTTTGTGGAATAAGCACAGTTTGCATGTAGCCCTTGCTTGGCCTTGGTTGCACAAGAACCCAATGCCCCGGCCAACTTTGTAGTTGGCAATTATGAGACATCTGTGACAGCTTCAGCCAGTCCACTCCAGTTCATGCTCTTGCTCTACCTGTGCACCTAGCACTGTATGTCTGCCAGCCAACCCAAACACAGGACACCAGCCCTGCAGTTTTGTTCTTTTGAGCAGTTCTGCTAACAGAACTATCACTGCTCAGAATTATCCCTGTAAATTAGATCCAGTTTAATAGTACATTACTGCTGTCCTGTGCCTGCAAATACCTGGAACATTAATATTCCCACAGCAGTGCGTAGCTCCACAGAACACAAGAGCAATACCCATATGTTGAATTTTCCCATCCCCAAAGGAGTTCATAAGGTGGTGCTCACCTTCTCACTGGATCCTTCCTATATAGGACTTCAGCTGGATCAAAGCTTATGCACCTTCCCAAAACACCTCCTGGAAAACGCCACGCTCCCAACTCTGGATGGATTCTACATAAGGACAAATTCTGTGGGTCCGCAACTCCCATCCTCCCCTAAACCATGCTGGTTGTAAGAGGAAGGAACTACTGAGAACCCTAATGCTTTAAGGAAACGCTAAAATGTGAAAACCAGTGGAAGCACCTCAAGAACAGTAAGCACCCGAGCACTGCTCTCATTAAAGCAGTCGCCTTCATTCAGAACAATGAAGCCCCAACAGGCACTGGCAGCAGTACGCAGTTCTAGCTTCCCTAGTTCAGATCTGGTTTTAGCCATCAGATTTTCCGCATGGTAATCCTAGCAGAGCAATTCTAATGCAATGCTTTCAGCATCAAATTGAGAGGCCTAATTTGTGGCCACAGCTGTGGCCTGCTATCTGTACTTCATCACCCCTGTCCAGCACAACTCCGTCATTCTTCAAACTCTGACATGCCTCTACACCACAACAGCAATTAATTCTCCTCTTCCAGCCTACGCCATGAAAACAAAACTGTAACACACCACAATCTGAAAATAAAACAAACTCAGCCCCAGCCATACCCAACCTCTTCATCATTTAAAGCAAACCCTTGAAACTTCAGCATTTAAGAATGAGGACCTTTGTCAGGAATTATTTCTATTCATATGATTACTTTTAATGGTTACTGTTAAATCTAAAGCAGTAACTTCACGTTAACACCTAAACTATGCCATTAGCCAACCTTCTTACAGAGATTTGGTAAAAGATTTTCTCCTGTGGCTCAAAAGGAAAATAAAGCTCACAGAAATGTTTTCATCTTGACCTGGAATTAAAAACAAACACCAAAAACCCCCCACCAACTACTGCACTACAAAGAATTTCAGATCAAATGGCAGTTTCAAAGACAATTCAGCCTAAGAAATACCACCCTATAAATCTCTGAATGGGAGTTCATTTGATAATGCCCTCATTAGGTGAGCTAGTGCCATTAAAGGCTTTTCCTGGCAACACAGTAACTGGCTTTTCATATGAAGAGGAAAGGTCTTCTTCCTTGCACCTGCAAAGGCAATAGCTTTTATACCTCCACCCAACAGTAAAATAACATTAATCAGATGGAATAACGCTTCCTCATTACATCGTAAAAAGAAACCTCACTTCAAAGTAAAGATGATTTTAGACTTGAAATTAGTAAGTTTTTAATCAAAAAGGAAACGCACATTCAAGCCTCGGTGATTTTATTTGAACTTTCATTCACTAAGCTTACTCAGCTCCAGTCTCTCCTCTTGGAAACAAGTATAGTTATTAGTTCATATTAGTTCACTATAAATTAGCTCACTATATATTAGTTCCATATAAAGCATAGGACAAAACCACTTTGGTATTCCTCTTAGCAATAAGAGCAGCAGACCAGGCAGGAGCCTAAAGGAACACACCACATCCAATATAAAACTTTGTTTCATAAAGAAGGTAAAAGTCCCATGTCTGTCACTGCCGTACCACACAAAGCTCAGTGATTTAAGAGTGACCTCAGAATACAAACCCTGCAATAGGAAAGAGCCTAAACATCACAGAATCCCAGAGTGGGTTGGGTTGGAAGGGACCTTAAAGCTCATCCAGTTCCAATCCCTGCCATGCTGCCCATGGCACTTTCCACTAGAGCAGGTTGCTTCATTAAATAGCATTTTATCATCATTTACATAGCAATTTCAAATGAACTACTGCCAAATGCACAGTGCTATGCACCAGTGCAAACTCACGTGCATGACCAACTAAAACAAATGAAACCCAAGAGAAACAACAATCGATCGCTTGGGATTTAATAAAAATAAATGTAAAAGAACACACACAAAACCCCAAAACCAAACAAGCAACCCCCACAAACCAACCACCCCCCGCCTTCAGAAACAAGCCTCAAATCACAGCTGCAGTACATAACAAAAGATGAAAATCTGAGACAGTAGCTTTACTGCACATTATAAACTATGTCTCCATGTTTTACAGACCATATGTTACTTGACTCACTCCTTTCCACAGACGACAGTTTTCTTTCATCTTTTGCTTTATCATCATGCCCTTTTCTCTGCAGATACCAACTATCCTCTTCAGTCAGGCTGAAACAGACCCAAGCAAGTTCAAAGCATGTGTTCTCTAACTTGGGATTTAGCTTTCAAGTCTGCTGCTTTATACTTCAATGACAGAAAATGTACTTTTGCAGCTTAGACTGTTTACCTTCTCCAGCTATACCAATTAGACTAATGAGAGTTATGATCCCCATGAACAAACCTGGGTTTTTTAATGCAGTCATATAGCTTCATGAGCTCTGGATGTTACAATAGCATCAAGAGTTGATATTTGCAGTAAAACCACAGGAGTCAGCTTCACTGCTAACTTTCAGTGACTTCAAAATCCTTCATAAGGATGCCCTGGAACATCCCAGTTTATATATTATTAGTATATACTATTAGGTATGCTAATGTATTACAAGAGAGACACTGAGGTGCTGGAGTGTGGCCAGAGAAGGGCAACAGAGCTGGTGCAGGGCCTGGAGCACAAGTGTGATGAGGAATGGCTGAGGGACCTGGGGTGTTCAGCCTGGAGAAGGCTAGGATTCCTGTCTAGATTTGATGAAACATGAAGGACCCCATTCATCCTTGAGAGTCCTTACCATCGAGGAGGAGGAATACATCAGCTGCCAAACGTCCCATTTACCTGTATATAGCTTTGCAACGTGGCAGCCCACAAGGCAATCCTGCCCAAGATTCAAGTGCAGATTATCTGCACAAACTCTACTGATAAGATCCTCACACCAAGGCCACACAGAAAGTCATTGTCAGAGCTTCAGGGAGAAAAGAAAACTCAGTTTCCTTGCTGCTGGTTTCCACATGGGAAGGATTTCACCACTTAACTTCCCAAGCCAAGGCCACCACTGTGAGAGCAACTCCTTACACACTTACAAAGAGCGCAGGAGTCCAGAGCAATACAAGAGGAGACCAAGCAACCACTGAAACACACAGAGTCTTCATTTCTAAGGGATCACATAGATCCTGAAGATGACTAAGAATTTTATTCATGAAAAATCAACCCCAAATAACTCAAAAGAACATTCAGCGTGGGAGGTTCTTCTGCAAAGATTAAATAGCAATTGTGATGAAATAGTATCTTCTGCCGAGTTACCAAAGAATTTACATTTTGCTCACGCTCTTACCTAACTGTTTATAGCCAGGAGCCGTACACAAGGGAGAACAGCCAATGTATTACCTCAAAATGCAGAGTTATTGCAAAAACGGGAGGTGAAGAGCAGAAAGCAAATGGAAGGTTAATTTTAAGAACAAGCTGAGGGCAAAACTCTTGCTGCAGAGCTGCCCACTAGATCTGTGCTCACAGCAGCTGTGCACAGACAACTGAAGCAGCAGTTCAAGAAATGATGGCTAAGTACAGAGTGTGCTGGTTCTACCTGCATTCAAACTAGCGACCTCTGATTTACCTGTACCCACAGCTGATGCCTCATGATTTAGAGCCTCGTCTCTCCAAAGTGCTGCCAGAAGATGACAAGAACGGCTATTGGCACCAATCAGTATTTGCCAAGTATGTGTTGTGGTTTAAGCCCCTCAATAACTCACGCAGTCGCTCTCTCACTCACTCCCCCTCTTTCTTCCCCCAGTTCCAGGGGGATGGGGAGGAGAATCAAAAGAATACAACTCGCACAGGTTGAGATAAGAACAGTTTAGTAACTAAGGTATAACACAAATCACTACTGCTACCACCAGTAATAATACAAGAGAAATACAAGGAAAGAGAATACAACTGCTCACCACCGATATCATGCCCGACCCTGCAGTGCACCCCCCGCAGTGCACCCCACACACCCTTCCGGGTCTCTGCTCTCCGGTTTCACATCCTGGACATGACGTGCTGTGGTACAGAATACCTCTTTGGTCAGTTTGGGTCAGGTGTCCTGTCTCTGCTTCCTCCCGGCTCCCCTCCTCCCTGGCAGAGCATGAGACTCAGAAAGTCCTTGGTCAGACAAAACACTACCAAGCAGTAACTGAAAACACTGGTGTTATCAGCGCTGTTCCCAGGCCCAAAATCAAAAACACAGCGCTGCACCAGCTACCAAGAAGGAGAAAAACGACTGCTGCTGCTGAACCCATGACAGCATGCTTTTTAGAAGCCTCTCCTTTTCCCTCACCTGTGCCAGACTCATAGGAGCATCATTTTAGTAAGAAAAGCTATGAGCTCCTTCCTTTCAGGTGCACCATCCAGATGTTTCATGAACATCAACACTTATGACTCTCCCAATACACTCATTAGAATATATGGATTTTCATAGAATCACAGGAGGATTTGGGTTGGAAGGGACCTTAAACCTCATCCAGTTCCAACCGCCTGCCACGGGCAGGGACACCTTCCATTACAGCAGGGTGCTCAAAACCCCATCCAACCTGGCTTTAAAAGGATGCTAGTTTCCGAAGCTGTTAATAACTTCTAGAAATGTAACAAAAAACCCAACAAACCAACAACAAAAAACCCCACAGTTTATCACATACACTACATAGTTACAGCAACTGTTTTTTAAGGGGCATAGCATTACTACAGAATTTACCATCTCTTGTGCATTCAAACCTCAGCCTAAGGGAATGTTACTTATCTGTTGTCACACTGCTGAGAATTCAAAAGGAAAAAGAAGCCACAGCTACATCCTGGTTTCTCTTTAAAAAATGTATAAAATCAGTTCTTCTATTTAAAAGGTCTTTTGCTTAGCATTAAAACAATACATTTGTTCAGTTGAAGAGATCAAACACTGTCTAACTCCATCAGACTAGGACAATGTGCTATTATGCTTCCAAGTCACATGTAGCACATATCAAATGAAACGTCAGAGAAGCAAAGCATTTAAATGCATATTTGACATACTTTCTGCAACTCAGAATGCTTCACTTCTCAATGGGGCTGTGGGTGGGAGAGGAAAAGGTTGGTTTCTTATGGATTTGAGTGTAAAGGCATCACTTGGCAATACAAATCATCAGATGCTACAACTGCCCACTGCTAATATGCTGTCACACACAGGAGTAACACACGCCAGAGATCACAGTCCTGCATATTCAGAGAGAGCGCTTACAATCACTGTTTGTCACACACAGCAGCATTTTACAGCCCTCACACTGCAATGCCAACATGAGTAATTTGCCATGAAACTTGCAAGCCATTCATTCTTATTTGTGCATAACAATATTTACTATTCTCAAGTACCCCATGGCACTGGATTTACATCAAGCCTTGAACAATGAAGAAAAAGCAGTGCCTTTTGAAAGGTCCAAAGCTCCTGCTGCCATTTGGCAAACCAACTTCTCCAGTGTTAGGTTCTGGTCAGCCAAAGCAAGGTTTCTCTCACATTTTCTCTTTCCACTTCTACACGGGATCTCTCTTCTCCCCTCATATTTACCATCTGTTGGTTAATGTATGTATACATCCCTCACCTAAGAGCCTGCAAATACAGGGCATATTGTTTCTTGCACAACTATACTAAGCCAGGTGCAACAAAAGCAGATGTAGATGCCTGAACTCCGTGCAATCTTAAAACCACAGTTTGTGTCTGTCAATCTTACAGAAAAATCACTCTGCTCCTTGGTAAAGTTCCTGTAAATCATTAATTCTCCCCACCTCCACCTTCACCTTTGTTCATGACACTAATGAACAAAGCCAAACTTCAGATTGCCATTCGGATGCTCATCAACCACCACCAGACAGCTGCTCCTTAGCATTTCTCAAACAGAGGGCTATTAGTCCCTTCAAGGATATCAAAACCATCACTGACAACCTACAAATGAGGGATGAGAGACCCAGAAGACTGGGTTGGGAAATACCACCAAGTAGAGGGACAGAGCTGGTCCACCTGCAAACACTAGTGCATGAGAAATAGCAACTATAAATTTACTGACTGATCTCATCCGCTGCTCCTTTGAAGATGCCTCCAATGTGCCTACAAGAAAATAATGAATGCAAATGCAGATAAACTTTACTGCAAGCAGGGTAATAAGATTACATTAAACTTCTACAAGCATCTGAGTAAAATATAAATGCCTTTAATTTGATTTAATGTACTTAACTGAGGAAGTAAAGAAACTAAAACTAAAGCCACTTAAATTCTGCTCAGAAGTCCTTTTATAGGAGTATTATGTAATTTAATCCACTTTCAAAGCATACCTTAATCCAGATTAATTTTTTTCAAGTGTTCTTATGTAGATAAACCCTCAGCATAAACCAAATGCATAGGCAGCTTTCTCAAAGAAGATAAACTACCTTATACTTAGCATGATAGATTACTGATGAGTTGCTGGTACCCTATGTGTCACCTCCTGACACACCAATACCCCACTTACACACCCATAAGTAACAGAATGCAGATGACCTTCATCTGAGGTTTAATGTTTCCTATCTACTGGAAACTAAATCTTTATTTTAGAACTTGTAGCAAAACCAGCTTCAAATACAGTCTCAACCAGATCTCTCTGTTTTATTGCCCCTTAAATCCAAACGCAAGATTCCACACATGACCTCTGTTCTCTACCATTGTCAAGATCAATGGTTGCCTACAGATAAGTTGATACAGCTTGGCGCATTAATTTCATGTAGATGGCTTAATTTCAGTGAAATTAAATCGGCCTCCTTCAGAGTTCTCCAGACCTGAAACCAGGCAATAAAGTTATACCAGGCTTCATCGCTGGTCCCCCAAACAGGGGAGGAGAAAGCTACCCTGCTCTATCATCAGGGGAGCATGAATCAATGGCCAAAGTTGGATGGGAAGACAAGGCTCAGCTATTAAGGTGGCAGGAACTAATGCACAGCATTAGTCTTGCTGTGAAAAAATCTACATTCCCAATATCACAGAACCACAGCCTGGTTTGTGTTGGAAGGAACCTTAAAGCTCATCCAGTTCTAACCCCCTGCCACAGGCAGGGACACCTTCCACTAGAGCAGGCTGCTCCAAGCCCTGTCCAACCTGGCCTTGAACACTTGAACTAATGTAAGTAAAACACTTATAAAACTAAATCGAGTTGTGGAAGCCTGTGCAGAAGACTATAAACTGTGCTTTTATTCAGATTTTGTCTTCAGTGATTTAAATTAAGAACCCACCTTTTTCATAGTTAATTCAAGGATACAGATGAAACTAGAAATGCATCTCCTCCCACCCCTATCACCAGCCCCCACAGAAGAATATTTAAACAGCAGAGATTTGTAATCTAGAAGAGAGTGCAGCATTCTATGAAGTATCATCTAATTTAAATAAATCTCTCTCATTAACTTAAAGGCATTCTAAAACACATCACTGCTGCTTTGTTATTTACTTGATATTTCACACTAAATCTCCCAGAAACATTAGGAAACATCTTTTATAGACACAAATGTGTAATCAGAGATTTATAGTATTCAGTCAAGTAACATACTTGAGATTGAACACTTATGCTGGATACCAGTACAACATTCTGTAGCTCTGCGCTCGCCGTTTTGCTACAGCTCCATTATCTAAGTATTCTCTACTGTTCACAAGTCACAGACTGCCTGAATATTTTAACTGCATGTATGCAAATAGCCTGTTTCCTTCTAAGTTCTTATGCGGGTCATTGTTACAGAAGTAAATGCCTCACAACTCTTCATGCATTTACTCTCACAGCGCCCCTCTCAGACAGCAATACCAGACAGCATTAGCTACTAAATCAATAGAAAACAAGTAGGTTTCTATTGTAAACTAGAAGCATACAAAAAGCAGAGCGCATAGGAGTAAAATCAGCATTTAAGTGGAATCATGATATAAATTTACTCAATTTTAGCAGCAAGAAACAAAACTCAGGATCTTCTCCTGTGACATGAGAGGCTGAAGCTCAATGGCTCTTGTGAGAATAGCCTGGGGTTGGAAAAGTCAGACAGGTACAACTCCACACAAAACATGCAAGCAATATAAATGCGAAGCGCATTCACCCTGTGCCTATTAAACATAACTGGGAACAAAATCTGGGGTGAAGTGAGGATAAGCATATGCAACTTAACTGAATATAGGCAAGGCGACAAACCAGAGAAACTGATGCTTTTTTCTCATCATAGGCCTGGAGCAACTACTTAAACTGCAGGGAAATAGAGACGGGTAGCCACAGCTGATGTGGTGCGCACAGCACCACGTGTAGCTGATGTGACCGGGACCATTCGCTGCACAGAATACAACAGTATTTGCAAATACTTCTGTCACATCAAGAGGCACAGGAGCAACTTTTGAACCTGATGAATTCCAACCCCACTGCAACAACAACCCAGCCCCTTTGTCCTCACACAATGCCTCAACATTAAACTTGGCGCACATTCACTCTGTCCAAACGAGGTGGCATTTGAAACACCGTCCTGCAGAGTAAAAATGGTGTATGGGGAACCACAGAAAGCTCACATGCGATGAAACAGCCATCAGCACAAATGCCTCTTAAAACATTTGACTAGACCTTTGCCTCAAGTTAAATGTTGCCTCCCTAAGCCCCAGGCATATGATTTCACCTTCAGTCTGAGATACAGCCACCACCTTCTGAGGCTGAAGTAGTAGAAGAAAATGCACATGTGGACGCCAGACTGGGCTACCCCTCCACAGCCAACCAAGATGTGACCACGATACACACTCGCCACACAATTTGGGTGTAGCTGTAGCATCCTAATAAGTTCCCAGCTTGGTCTGGACTGACCTGCCTCCCCACAGGCTTTTTACAAGGCTCCAGCAGAATAAGAGTCAGAATAGAAAACCAATTGGAAAACAGCAGAAATGCCCATCACTGCCTGGATTCAAAGCTGTATGCAAAATAAGGGTAGGGAGATCAGTCAGATCCCTAACAGCAAGGGACCAAGTTTATCCACAGCCAGATGGCTTCATAGCTTTAACGAGCTATGTAACGTCAGGTATATTGCCATCCAAGCAGCACTGGAATGATAACATATCCTTAACCTCAAAGGAATAACCAGTCCAAAAAACACAAGCATGACAAAAAACATCAACACAGAACTATAAGAAAATCTACCTGCAAGTCTGACCCAAAGCATTGCTTTGCAATGCTAGCTTGCACTATGTAAATGCTGCTTTGCAAGGCGGATAAAAAACAGGAATAGGCAATATAAAAGACAAGCGTATGTGATTTGTGTAAAACCAGGCTATTACCTGGATATAAATTATTTGATTTGTTATTTATTAAGTACCTATGAAGTGCTCAGTGTTATCCAATTTACAAAGAAAATTGTCTTCTACTCTACGAGGCTGACAATCTAAGTGACAAAAAGGAACAGACGAGGTGCAGCGAGAAGCCAGCGATGAATGAGGAATATTTTGACTCTTTTGAATTTGACTGCTTCTTGTCAGCACCTCTGTGAGCTGGAGTTCTTGCTACGGATTTGCTGACATGTGGGCAAACGTGGCAGAGTACTGGTAAGGCATTTCAGAGGCAGGAGTAGTGCAGGGAAAGCCAAAGTCAAGGTGAGACAAAAAGATACGTTTGGAATCACTATTAGCAATGGAAGAGGTGGCATGAAGGGTACCTTAAGAAAACTGAAAAGAGATGAAGATGAGGAAAGAGAACTGCAGGAACCTCACATTAAAGAACATGAACTGAAGTCAGAGACACTGTAAGAAACCACAACTGAAGCTGATACAATGGCAGCAAGATAGACCAGAGCAACCTGGATTTAGATCAGACATTGGGAAGGAGCTCTTCCCTGTAAGGGTGCCGAGGCGCTGGCACAGGGTGCCCAGAGAAGCTGTGGCTGCCCCATCCCTGGCAGTGCTCAAGGCCAGGTTGGACACAGGGGCTTGGAGTACCCTGCTCTAGTGGAAGGTGTCCCTACCTGTGGCAGGGGTTGGAGCTGGAGGAGCTTTAAGGTCCCTTCCAACCCAAACCAGTCTGGGATTGTGCGATAATCCTGCTTAACAGAACTGTTAGAAAAACCAACACGGCCATTCTGGAGACCCATCTGATAAGCAGGCGACGCAGGAATTCACGATCAGCTGTTCCGTGTGATGCAGATAATTATGTAATTAGAGAAAAAAGAAAGGATGAGTAATTCTTATGCCCAACCTCAGCCGTGGGAGCACGTTCGTGAAGAGAGGTCCAACAAGTCACATTCCTTTGTAAAGTTTCTGAGAGAACCAGCCAGGAGTTCCTTTGGTGGTGCAAAACCACTGCTGTCACAGATGGCTTCACACGCACGGGGGTTTATTAAGGAATGTTCTTCCCCCACCCCCGAATTTCAACTTTCTTTTTCCCTTTCCTCTCATCACTTCTAAGGGAGAATACGAGTTTGTTTGTTTCCTTTACTTGATAGCAGACTAGCTTTTCTCCAGTTTGGTGGTACTCCAAGTGAAAAGGACAGCAGATACACTCCTGGCAGCTGTACAGGGTGGGTTTTTTGTTTTGCCATACAACACTGCGCTGTGCCAGCTCTGTGAGGAACCCCAGAAATAAGATGGTTTTTCTGACAGATGACAGCAGAGTGCAGTTAATAAACAAATGAGACCCATATGAAAACGTGATTCATACGCAACATCATTATCCCAAAGAAAAAGATGGTACCTGGCTACCAACAGAGCCATCCTTACACATAAGCCTTAAAGTGAATTATAGAATTGGGCTGGAAGGGACCTTAAAGCTTATCTACTTCTATCTACTTCCAACCCCTGCCACGGGCAGGGACACCTTCCACTAGAGCAGCTTGCTCCAAGCCCCTGTGGCCTTGAACACTGCCAGGGATGGGGCAGCCACAGCTTCTCTGGGCACCCTGTGCCAGCGCCTCAGCACCCTCAAAGGGAAGAGCTTTTGCCTTACATCTCACCTAAATCTCCCTGCTTAAGTCTGAACCCATGGCTCCTATGTCCTATGAAAATCCATTCCTGGGCTTTTGCAAAGCTTTCTCCAGCTCTTCGTCACTTACTACCTGCTGCACAAAGCTCTTCTAGGAACAGAAGCAGGCCTCCTACAATGAAGCATGACAGTCCAGCACAAAGCTAGTCAAGCAGAACTGTCTCCTCACAGCACCTTGTGCACAGAGCAAGAGGCATCAGATGGTTTCACTGAAACCATATCCAAGCAGAAAAGTTTCAGGTAACTAATTGCAAACAAGCATAATAAAATCCGTTCTGGTGGCAACTCCTTCATGTAGGTCATACAAATCACTGCTTCCTCTGAAGTGTGGCCCCAGAACAGAAGGTTGATAACCTGCACACACAGGTGTTATAGTTCACACTGAGGACAGAAGGATTTGAGAGCTAACCTGGTTCAAACACCAGGTTAGTACAGCAATGGGTTTAAGTCGGGCAGCAGGAGTGCTCTCAGTCAGCGCTGAGAGGTGATGGAACGGATCACCCTGGAAAAGGATTTTCACCCTGAGACCTCATGCGGGCGCGTTCAAAGCAAGTAGCTGTTGCTGGCACCATCAGCCCCAACACACACACACAACCCATGTTACATCAGAATGAGTGAATTTCAAGGCACCATACGCTACACAGAGAAAAGGTTATAAATAAAACTTCTTGTTCCTCCTCCCTTCTCTCCGCCATGTCAGCTCTGGGTCCAGCTCTAGGAGATGAAGGGATTACTGCAGAGAGACAAAGTGATGGGCAGTGTGATGGGGTCAGGAAATCTAACAGTCACCAATTCTGGGTGAGAAACAGCCTCTGGGCTTGAATAATACCTTAGTAAAAAAGGGGCTGATTTTACTAGAATCCGCCCTGCCAAGAATAAGCCCATCTTTTCACTTAAGTAATGAAGAATACCCACACAGTTAAACCTGTTAATAGTCCTTAAAAACACACACAGCCGGAGGAGCGGCATGCTGCTCTCATTCACAAGCTTGCTGTATCCTTGCTGACGCCCACCATCTCCCCTGAAGGCTTATTTACAGAGACATTCCCCCCAGGGTCCAGGTTTTCCATTCCTGTCCTTGCAGTCCCCTTCTCTAGCAGAGCCCTCCGGTCACATTAGGCAAAGTACATGCAGTGTGACGTGGGGAACTGATCCAAGCCTCCAGCGAGCAGAGGAGTAATCTGCAAACCAGTTTATTTTTAACCTGGATGGGTTCCCTGACTGAGCTTATTCCCCACCACAACAGGTGCACCAACACACCTAAGGAAGAGGCAGAGCAAACCAACTCCTGCTGACGGAGACAGACATATCCATTAGTGGGACAGTAATGCGTTCAAAAGATCAATATTGAGGTAGGGGTTCTCGCACTGGGGAACTCTTTAAGCATCATAAAATGGACTTAATACATATCCCTTATGTTATTCACAGTTTCCTTTGCCAGTTTGACTAATTATACGATATTTAAGTTTAAACATATGTCTCCTCCCTTGCAGTGAATCCTCTCCTCCTACATGATACAGCAGTGAAGTCATCGCGCTGACTTCAAGTCGAATCCTGCACCCTCTCAAGTAGGTGGGAACTTTCAGTTCATCTGGAAGGCAGTCCAGCCCTGAGAGCAGTGATTCTTGTTGCAATAAGCTACAGGAGCAATACTGCCACAAACAGCCTGAAACACACTGTCCACGTGCCATATATTGAAGAACCAGCATAACTTCCACCATTCTGGGCATATGGTTCCTATAAACATCTAAGAGACACTTGGGATGCGTCTCTGTTAACAAGAGAGGTGAACCAGCAGATGAGAGGCTTTTACTCTCCTTCCTCCCACACCGTCACCAATCGATTTTAGGATTTTTCTGGTTTACTTTGGTTTTTTTTCAACCAAGACACATAAGAAGAGAATTCCAACTGGAAATAGCAAAACTAAGCCAAAAAATCCAAAATATTTAGAGGGGCAAAGAAATCTTGCAGCCCTTTATGACCTGTCATGGGCTGCAGACAGCAAGATCTTTCAGTTAGTGCATTCTACATTGCGAGTGCCTTTAGTAAGCAGTGCAGCCAAGTATGCCACAATAGCTGCGTTTCATTAGCTTAGCATAGCAGAGTATAGGATTTAAAGGGAAAAGACAGCAGCTGAAAATAATTGTATTAAATTAACATTAACCCACAAACCCAGAAGAGGCATGTAACATTCAGAACAGCTACAGAAGCGGTAACTCAGAATTAATGTCTGCAAAAGATGAATAATCCTGCTCTGACTGGGATCCAAAATCCTAAAGGCGGAAAGTTCACCTCAAATAGTGTTCCCTGGGGTTGGGGCAGGGAAGAAAAGAAAGGAAAGCACGGCCTAGTTAAAAATATCAGTAGGTAGGAACACAAACTGTAGAATGATGCGGTTCCCAAAGGACTAACATTTTTTATGGCTTATACACACATTCCCACACATTCCTTCTCAAAAAGGACTTTGAAAAGAAATCTGATTTCAAGATCTGTAAATGAAACAGACACGTGAGAATTTAAACACTGAGGGCTGCAAAGACCAAAGCCTCAGGGACTAGAGCAGAGAAAAGGCAGCCAGGACTGGCATGGGCTGAAACGCGGACAGCAGTGACAGCTCTAATGCCATCAGTGGACGTAATTCACAACAGTCCTTGAGTCTTGACGCCACAAGGGCTTATAATAGAGCAGTTTAAAAGAAACAATGGAACAGTAAAAAAGTACTCCATCCCCGAATCCCAGACTGGTTTGTGTTGGAAGGGACCTTAAAGCTCCTCCAGCTCCAAGCCCCTGCCATGCACAGGGACACCTTCCGCTACAGCAGCTTGCTCCAAGCCCCTGTGTCCAACCTGGCCTTGAACACTGCCAGGGATGGGGCAGCCACAGCTTCTCTGGGCACCCTGTGCCAGCGCCTCAGCACCCTCACAGAGAAGAGCTTCTGCCCAAGAGCTCATCTCAGTCTCCCCTCTGGCAGGCTTAAAGCCATTCCCCTTGGCCTGGTCCTACAGGCCCTTGTCCAAAGCCCCTCTCCAGGTTTCCTGTGGAAAGAAGAGACACATGACAAATTCAAGGGAGCACTGCTTTCCTCCGGCTGAAGGTGGAATTTATTCCAAGCATAGGGAGGAGAACTGATTACTTCGAAAACTAGAAAGATGCTGAGTTACAGCACCTATTCATTTCATCTATGAACAGGCACCAGAAGCAAGCAATATTGGCCAGGAGGAATAACAAAATTCCTAAGCTCTTTCTCCCAGTCACAGCTGGAAAAAACAGCCTGGTCAAGCCCTTGTCCAGCTGCAGGTCAAAAGGAAGAACTAAACCACCAACTGAGGTCTGAGGAAAGCCATGGTGGAAAGCCAAGTAGAAGCTACTATCAGACCAGCTCTAAGACGACTTCACCAGACCTGGTGCCTTGCTTGCTGGTGGCCTATCTGAATTCACACGGCTTCTCCAATGGGAAATGAGTAATAAATTTTACCTAACGAGCAAGCAGCGTTTGGAAACAATCAGCATCCTACTGTCCTTCACCATCGTGCTCAGGGAAGGGTTTACTTCCCTACTGCATCCCTGCACAATTTAAAGTATTTTATAAGAGACAAAATATAATCTGTGGACTTACAGTCACAGCAAAACTACCCAGCATGCGTCTGTGCTTTAAGATGCTCTTAAGCTCCAAAAGACTCCCTATCAGACACAGATAATTAATTTGTAACCTAAATTAATACTGCCCTGACTGGGCAGTAAAAAGTTGCTTTTTAGTCGAGCTCCCCAGTAAAGCAGGATTTTGTAACTCATCATCTGCATTTGTGTGCCATCTGCACAGCACTGTCCCATATGGACACACAGTACTTGGGGTTTTTATGTTTGTTAAGGCTCCTTCATTAGCAGCATTAAGCCCCAGTTCTGCTCTTTCATTGTATGGTTTGCACAGAACTGCCTAAAAGTGAGCAAGATACAGTGCTGCAGTGAAGAGTTGAGGGTTTTCATATTTAAAGTAAGATGTTCCCAAGTATATTTATTTAAACACCAGAAGAGCCTGAACCTCACTTACTTGGAAGACCCTTTGTGACTACTCCAACCATGAGGCTTTGTGCGCAGTAAAACCCCATCCTACACATTTCAGAGTAGAAGTCAAGTAAGTTACGAGACAGCAATCTGGTTGTAGCACAAGTTTCCTCCTTCAGCCCTTTCATTCTGCTTTTCCTCAGAGAAGCGAGAGATTCCTGTTCTCATTTTCACACATTTGTCTAACTGAGAAAAGCAAAGAGCTTCCCAGTGAGCAGCAGGGCCAAGGCAAACCCATCTGAACCCCTGGTACAGGCTTCCCGCTGCTTAACAAGGCTCACACCAGAATCTTTCCCCTGCAAGTTCCTGCTCCGTCCAGCTTCTTGCTTTCACAAAACCTGCCTGAACTCTTGCTCCGTCTCTGGGACCTCAATTGCTCTGCTGACTTGGCTTAGACCAGCTCACCAAGCAAAAGCCACTGTAGAGGGACAAGGGGGAAAGAGACACCGATCCCATACAAATGCACAACTGAGTCAGTTGCTGTTCCTAAGGGTACCAAGCTAAAAATTGAGAGGATGGGGGGGATGACCAGCTTTTGAAATAGGAGCCCTTCTTGCTCTCCACACATAATATATTTTGCCAGCAGAAATCCAGCCTAAAGCTTTAGCTTACAACGTAACAAGGACAATTACACCTGAGGTTCTCTTTTATATGCAGTTACAGTTAACACTTCAATTTCATTGTATAAGATCTCCTTCCAGCCCCAGCAAAACACAGCGTGTTTGATCAACCTCGGCCTCGATGATCTTAAAGGTATTTTCCAACCTTGTTGATTTTGTAATTACTGAATTTCTTACATAAATATCTGAAGTAAAACAACTCTGTTGCTGTCCATTCTTATATTTCCATCAGCTATTTGCATAGTCATTCTCACTCTGATTTAATCTTTCATGATTGCCTAAGAGTACATAGAAAATGAGGATAGTAAATCAAACTAAGCGCTTGGCAGGCACATACTGGTGAGATCACAGCAAGATGCCGGAATAGCACAGGCCCTTGCCTATGGAAAAGGCTCACAGAGTTCCCGTGCAGTTTGAGTAACCATCATCTGATCAATGAGCAATACTGAGGCAGAACACAGCCCTCCGTGGAAGCCAGCTGCTAACTGAGTGAACACCCAGGGAGGTGAGAGACTTGGCATCCAAAGCTTCCCAACTCATGTGTCACATCATGCAATCCAGCCGTGTTGCTGCATTCATAAAACCAGCACAGACCAGAGCTTTACGATGGTGGAACTCAGAGGTAAAAAGCGGGACATGGGGGTATAAAGTCCCCATTAAAAGGTAAATTGAATACACAGAGAGGGTTTCATTTCTCCGACTCTCAGCCCTTTAACTAAAAAACCCAAAGGGTTTTATAGGGTAGAAAAATAAGGGATTGCTTAGGAAAGGTGTACTCGGCCCAAGGAGAACAACAAGACAACTACTTAAAAGGAGTTCATGATGCATCGTGGCTCAGTAACTTCTGATGAATGCTAATGTGTTCCACAGAGATAGAAAGGTCCGTGCAGGTGTGATAGGAGCAGTTAGCCCATTATTGGCTACACTGTGGAAGCTGCGCACTTTGCAAAGGGGCTGCCAGCAGCTCTCCACGCACCGTTCATTATTCAGAGCCACCAGAAGAGTCAGCACAAGTTATATCCGCAGACGTTTATTTCCTTCTCCTCCTTTTGCCTGCCTCCATGGTAAAATGTGTATTGAAAGCAAATCGCTACCAGCCATTCCCCCGTCCTGTCACCACCTGCCTTTGTGAAAAGCCCCTCTCCAGCTTTCTTGTTGGCCCCTTTAGGTACTGGAAGAAGCGTAGCTCCCCTTCAGGAGCAAGTATGAGCAGAGAATCTAAATTAATCCAGAAGCCCCTAAACTACTCACAACAGTAACTCACCGCCTCTCCTCTGCAGGACCTTCTAAAGAGGCGCTTCTTTCAGATGTATATCTATACGGATCCTCACAGGCTGGGCTAGATTTAAACTTCATCTTGCCTTAGTGTAACTATTCCCTCCACCAACAGCTTTACAGCTAGCAATAAAACTTCACTCTCTTTTAACACTCTGGAGATCCACTCATTTCCACAGGTCTTGCAACAACGTTGAGGGAAAATGGTCGGATGGGTTGCCTATTACCCAGACAGCCACCATCCTGCTCTAACGCAGAAGTCAGAAGAGCATGAAGGACTGATTCATTTCATTCATTTTCAGCTTTCAGGAAAATACACTATGATCCCTTCTTCATTACAAACGATACTCAGCCCTTAAAAGGGGATGCTCTAACAGGCAGGTAGGAAACAAAACCCAACACCCACGGCTTTCTAGGAGCACTAATACGATCCAATGGACCATGCTCCAACAACTACAAGCCAGCAGTGCGTCTGCAGCACTGAGGAGCAGCCTGGCTTTGGCTCCGTGCCTCATTACACACCTGAGACCCCCAACTGCTGCAGCAGAACACTCATCCTTACCACGAGGCAGACATTACAGGCTTTGTAGCACAGTGGATTTCTGAAATGAATAGCAAACAACCCGCTGGTGGGTTAATTTATTTGCTATACAGAATTCCCAGGGTCAAAGGTCATGGAAATGAGATGAAAACCATTAATACAGCAGACTTCAGACTCTTTCATACAGAACACAGCCATATGTGTCCTCCATCCAACCACAGTTCCCATTAAACCACAGGAACCCCTTTTCCATCTACAGTTTAATGGCTAATTTCTTAACACTCACAGCCATTAAAAAAGACAAGCAATGACCCTACTTCCCTACTGTGCTGTCATACTGCATGTCTGCACACATGTGCATGCATATAAAAGCCAAGTATTTCAATTAAACGAATGCTTCCTGAATGCAAATTACAATCTCTTGTCTTCTAAATAGCAAAAATCTTCACAGGAAGACTTTCCAAGCTGTTTAGAAAGTAGCTATTGTCAGAAGCATAGCTGCATAAGATGGGTGCTTCCTACACTGTTGATCTGACCCATGCATTTAATCTCCATCATTATTTATGCCTGTACTGCACAAAAAGAGCATGACCCACTTCTGCCTTGGTTTGGACAGAATCAACAGCATTACATGCAAAAAACCCTAAAACCTTAAGCACGTATTTAACTGTAATTTTATTGGAGTAAGAATCCTTCCTGTCTTCACACACACACGCCTTAAAAGACCTAGAATAATCTAGGATTTGCCTTAGAAGCTTATAAGCTTCCTAGCTGAAGAGCTTCCCTACTCCCAAGGCAGCCTTATGGTAGACAACCCATAATGGCATTCATCCAGGGTGCAAAGGTTGTTGATGAACATGCTACAGTCCTGCACTGCCACCAGCTAGTGATTTTTCACCCAGTTGGACAGCATATGTCAAAATAAGCATGTATTCAAGCTGTGGAGGTATCAGAGGGACATTCCCCTGACCAATGTGCCATTACGTTTCACTCTTCCATTCTTCAGGGGCAGCTGTAAGTTATACAACAGCCCAGCAATATCCAAACTTACAGTCCATACCCCTTGACAGACTAAGCTTGTGCGGCTGAGTAAGAGGGGGAAACCCAAAATACATAGTTACATACCACATAGATTTAAATTACTCAGCTAAAACACTAGGGATTACCCACTCCCTGGTCCAGGCTTATCTTGCAAAACACATGATGCCTATACATCATTATACCCTCCCCTTTTGGGGCCTGCTAATGCTTTCCCCTTCTGCTTGCTGTATTTCTCTTTTCTTCTAACCTTATTCTACCATTGTCAAAAGTTTCAAGGAACACGAATGTCTTTTCAGCCACTTCTTTGCTGTGCCAAGTTCTGCCTTTTGCTACCAATCTTGGTATCCCCTCACCCCAAAACCCTTCCTAAACTATACTCCATTCTTTCAAGAGCAGCATTTTCTGTTGCTAGTGCCGGAGGCCAGGAAGGCTCCTGGCAGTACGGCTCCAACAAAGAGACCAAAACCGAACAATCTCTTTTTTTGTGAGAGGAGATAAGGAAGTCCAAGACGTGGGGCTTGAAAGGGGAATTTAAAACACATCAAATGCCACTGGCACTGGCAGATTTTAGATGAAACACAGGCCATTTTTTCCCTTTCCAAAGAGGCAGGTAGCACACAATGGCTTTCAGCAGCAATGAGCACCTGCTTCTTTCTACCTACACACAAATGCTCCACAGAAAAGAAGGAAGAAGCCCTGCTGTGGATCTCATGTACCCACAACGTGGGTACATTGTAAACAACGCTCCAGTAATTCCGCCCTGTTTCTGCAGAAGCAAATGGTGAGGCCAAGTGATCTGAATTTCTGCTGGTTCTTCCCAACACAGCCTTGCTCTTCGTTTGACGGTTGCTCAAGGCAAGCCATTGATAACTGCAGAAAGACGCTATTTTCTATAAGAAATGGTTTAAAAGAATTACTGCAGAAAGATAGGTTATCTTATGTAAACATTTCAGCAACATAATCACATCGTGTCAAGGGAAGCTGCTGCTCTTAAGACATAGCTGCTCTGCTACCACAAAATCCTAGAAGGCCCTTCTCTTCCTAAATGCAATGATTCTTCTTTAGTAGCACACCAGTGAGAAAGAAATAGACAACTTCTTCCCTTATGGTATCCAAATCGTTCTGCAAATAGCAAAATGAGACCAGAAGTAGCCCAAGTGTCGGATCTTAGAAAAGCAAAAGTACATTTGAATATTGTTACAGTCTGCATGGATTTCTCATACAGTGCAAGGAAGGTTTTTCCCTTTCTTTGAACTCATTCTTTCCTTCAGCACTGTTCAGCGCTGAACTGAGAACCCAGGGACTGAGTCTCTGCACACAGAGGTGTCCCATCTTGGACACTTGTCCCATCTGAAGAGTCAACATCTACAGCACTGTGTATCTGAGATAACTCTCCTTCTTCTAAAGGCCACAATCTCCAGCAGTTTACCTCACTGGACTGAATGACGTTGTTAGCAGGAATAACTGAGCTGTGACAGTAGTTCAGTATTATTTGGTTAATATTCTTATTGGAAATACTATGGCAAATTATTACCACTTTTCAATGTATGAGACCAAGATAACCATCTACACAGCTCTCTCCATCAAGCCAGTCAAAAGTTACAGATTAAGATCTTCTTTCAGTAAATGAAAACAAAACCAAAACACTCAAGCTTGTCTTTCAGTTTAAAGTGCAGGCATCCAGACACGGAGTCAGCATGAATTCAAACCATAAAATTATGGAGAATGCCAAGGATTAGTATTTTTCATCTACATCATATTGCTACTTTGTGATTTTCATCCATGGACATCCTTTAGTAATACACAGCAACTACTGCCCAAGGGACAGAGCAACAAACTCTCTTACAGTGAGGAAGGACAGAGGTGATGGTCCTTCCCTTCACGAAATCTAGGTGTCATAGAATCACAGAAATGATAGAATCATAGAAAGGTCAGCATTAGAAAGGACCTTAAGATCATCCAGTTCCAGCCCCCAAAGAAAGGATTCTTACTCCCCCAGTCTCAGTACACTTCTTTAACAACTTATGTCAATGGTTCAGTAACACTTTTAAACCACCTTTGTTCACATCTGTTGACAAAGTGCCTTCTAAGAAAGCCCCCTTTCCTTTGACTTCATGTTCATAAGGCTTTCTGCCAGCATCAGATTAGGAAATGAAGACAAATAATAGATTATCTCAAAGGGAATCCAACCATCAAATATGTTTTTCTTTGCCTTTGGCATATACTAAAAGAGTTCCAGAATCGCTACCTACAGCTAATACAGTAGATTTATTCAATGCAAATACTGGGCAGTCAGACCTAAACAGAGCTGCTCTGAGCTCCTGGAGCTCCTCTCCCATTATTTGGTAGATGGAGCAGTTCAATTCTGTCTATATCTGCCCATTTTTTCTGCCCATTTGGCTCAATCAGCTCACCAAGGCATTAGACCTGCAGCAATAACTTCATATTAATGTGAAAAACAGTAGGAGAGACCTAGAGCTCCCACTGCAGATGGATGCCATCCATGCTGTCCCTAGGGAAGGCAACTCCACAGCTTTTATTCAGAAAACAGCTTGCAAATGTATCTCTTTCTGCCTGCATTCTGCCTGTTATCTACCCTTGTACTTTCAAATTAAGATTGAGAAGATGCTCAAAACAGCCTCCAAGTCTTCTAATTGCTTCAGGTTATCTTTATCAATACAGAACACACCCATGCCTTCCTCCCACTTGTAACTTCTCCACAGAATGGGTTAAGATCAAGTACCCACACTGGCAGTATATGACTTACCTGTCCCTTTCAATAAACACTGTGGATTCAGAGATGTTGCTGCAGCACTTGCAAGCTCATGGCATTAAAACTGATTACTCCTTTTCAGTGGTGGTACTATTGTTAAAACAATAGGTCCTGGGGGCTGGACTACACCATATATGAAGGTTCCTTCCAACCCAAACCAGTCTGTGATCCAAGGTTTCTCTTTAAGTGATGCCTCTTGTCTCATTTAGTATGCACATGAAGTGACAACACACATGACAACCATCCTTAAAACACACAACTCTCTCCCTTTGGCTAATACTGATAATGCAGTTAATTACATGCGTAGCTGTAATTACGCAGGCATAACTAATGCCTGGGTATCTCAACACGGATGAGATTGCTGGAAACAGACTAGGATGAAGAAGCTAAAAGATGAGGAAAACATTATGTGAACCCTTTTAACTGGGTTATGCCTCTCTCTTGTTACCTGAATTTGCACTATGTGACACACGTGAATTCTTCTTCCTGTGGGAACACTGCTAGTGTTGAAATGCTGGAGAGCAGCAATCCTAAGGATGCACTTACTTACGACACCGGCCTTCACCTGATGCAAAGACTGACACTGCATCCTTCCAATGTCAAACCAGTGACATACAACATCTCTCCCATCTTGTTAAAACTACAGAGCTGCACAATGTAATTCCATTACAGTTACATATCTCAGAAATGGAACAAGTAGCAGAACACACGAGGCCTCCCCAGGTTCTCTCTGAATTCAAGCACAGGACATCAGCGGTCCGAAAGCTGCACTGACTCAGACTTCCCATTTCCAAATTAAATTAAACTTACTGGTTTCCTAAATGACTCCAAATTGCTTGCCTGAGAGGCTACCTCTCCCTTCAATCCATATCCACAGCTGGAGCCTCTTTGTTCCAGAGGAGACAGCTACCAACAGGACATTCTCTAAAGGGGGCCCTCCACTCTGAATTTCAATAGATGAAGAGAGAAAAGCCTCAAGACAGGAAAGCAAGGCTTATCCCCTTAGTCAAGCTTATGGGGACCAGTGAACACAGCAAGAACAATTAGCTGGAAACAAAGGATCTGCGGGTTGACTTAAGTTTGATTTTCTAGTTTAGTTTGGTGGTTCTCTATTTACCGATTTAGAGGAGGGAATTCCGACTGCTTTTTCCCTTATGTCATCATTCCTTTAGCTACAGGAAGGCCAGCACAGCTGCTTTTTCCACCTTCATGTATCAATTATACAAAACTAATTCAAAGCTAAAAGCTTCTCCATCTCCAGAGCCAGGTGAATAAATTTACTAAGTTTATTCATTTTTATATATTCCAAATTGCTTCATCTTGAAACCTACTGTTTTAATTTGAATTCACCAGCCACCACTGAATCTTGGATGTTTTGATCCCTCTGGCGTACGAGCCAGGAAATAAATGTAAAATTCCAGTGCAAATAGCCCAAGACCATTTCATTTATGTGTTTGTTTTAAAATAGAACTCAAATTCCAACTTGGATTTAAAATTATGAAGATTATTTTCTTCCCTTCTCCCCCTGCACGCATCTCTCCTTTATCATAAGGTGGTTTCTGACTCATTCGCAGCTGCAGGGGATGAAGTCTTTGAAACCTCTGCCTTTCAGAAAGCCATCCCAGCACAACACAATGCTACCAACTCCTCCTGTTGGACACACACACACTTCCAACAAGCTTACCTCCTAAGGCAGCTGGAGGAAAAAATGGGTTATTTTGGGCAGGTCAAGAAATAAATGGGCAGGTCATTGCCTAATTGAAAGGTTTATGAAAGGTGCTGTACAGGTTACACCCCAGGGCTAACCCAAGAAATACAGACTGAATTCACCACCTTTTTATACAGAGGGAAGAAGAGATACAGAAGTTTCAATGGGTCAAGTCCAAAGATGACAAAAGAAAGCCAGGAGCAGCATAGGGCAGAAAAGATGATTTTTACCTTTCCAAACTTCATGCACTGCTTTCCACAACTGCCCTTTTGTAAAAAAAGATCACTTTTGACTATAAAATAAGAAAATCAGGCTTCTCAAAAAAGACTGCATCACCTGGGCTACTTCCAGCATTAGCTATGATTTTTAAAGACACAACCTGCTATTTTTGCTCGAGATAAGACCCATTTTTCGTGCCCTTTTCCTGCTTTTCTGGAACTGGCGTGAACTGTCAAATCTTTAATTACTTGCCATAGAATCCATTAAAATTGCCGTAAGTGACCCAAAGTGGAAAACACCTTACATTTTCCTTTGGCTTTGTAGGCTTTTTAGTTGGTTGGATCTTTTCTCCTCCCCTTTACAATCTTCTCCTGAGTAGTTAACAACCACCATGTCAAATGTTCCACCTTTTGCTCTTCAACGGATGCTCTCATTTGAGTTTTATGCTTGGGTTTTTTCTTTTTCCAAGAAAAGATTAAGTGCAACGAGAATTTTTGTGTGTATCTATAGGAGAAGAGATTACAGACCTAACCAAAGTATAGCTCAGAATGAGATCCCACACGCAAGACCTGAGTTTGGTGAGCAGAAGAGATGCCAGAGGATGTGTGAAGCGGGACAGGGGGGTGAAAAGGTTGATAGGAGGAATGCACCTGAACCACAGGGGGTAGAGTTTCAACAGATGAGTGCCTGGGTGCTTGAAGGGAGGGAGAAGGGGAAGAAACCCTGGGAGAAAAACTACTCTGCATTTTAAAAGCCTAGCAAGCAAGGGGTATACCAGATATCCTTTCCAGAACACTTTGCAGAAGGACCGGTACTTACGTTTGGGGAAAATCTTATTTTGGGCTGGTTTGGCTCAGTGTTATTGAAAAAGTTTATCCAAAAGTCCATGCAGCGAGCCAACATTTATCAGGTTTCAATTTCCAGCTGAAGCCACAATCGTTGCTATGAAAACTAATGCGCAACTGTATTCCAGAAAGCAAAGCAATGGAAAAGACTGTACTGGAATGTAACAAATCCATGCATTGGCACTAAGAGTAAAAACTGTATCATACCAACCTGTGTCAGGCATTTTTTTCCTCTTAGAGAAGAAATGTACAAATCAGCATCATCTGGCCAAGAGGTATGATGTGACTATTACAAATTCCCCCCTGCCCTCCTCAACAGATTACCATCTCCCTCAAAATATGAAACAGCAATTTAAAAAGTCAGCCCACCATGGTCCTCCAGCATGATCCAATGACACGTACAGCAGGTTGTCACTCTAGCCTGACCAGCTCACGAGGTGCTTTTGCATACCCACACATCACTCACTTCTGCTGAGCTATACGATACATGTACGTTGGCTGAAGAGACAGAAAAATAGTCAAGTAATACTTCCATTTTGGCTACAAATTTCAGCACCAAACTTCATGCTTGCACTAAGAATATATGAACGGTTAGCTAAGACAGTTCTCCATCTATGGAAAAAAGTGTGAGAACAACCCACTTCATAGATGTTTACCAGAATACTGGTTTTGCTAAACTCTTTCCATCAATCCCCATTAAAGAATAGGAGCTTTAAGCCATCACATAACCAGAATCGGAGGGTCTCTTAGAAGCAGTGACCCCACCTCCCTTTCAGCTGACGCAAGCTCAAAGAAAAAAAGCCAGAGAGTCATCATATCTGTACTCATGTGGCTGATAAATAAACTACCCAGCCCTTGATGATGCGATATTTCAGAGTCAGTTTTACACTTCATATGCCCCCCATAAGTTGGGGCTGTACAATAAACACTCTGAGCTAGAGACTTCGAAAGAACACAGGAGGTGATGCACACTTTTCTTGCAAGTCTTGAATAAAATCATTTCACTGAGTAATAACCTAAGGGATGCCTGGGAAAGAATCTAAGGAAACCACGAGAGCTGGATTAAACAAACACATGAAAGACCAAAGAATGAGGTACCAAGGGTGGGGGGGGGAGGGTAAACATGCAAGAAGCAGCTTTGAGGAAAAAGAAAACAGACGGAAAGCAGAAGCAAAAGACAAGAGAAGTCACACAGCAAGGACACAGCTACTATGTTGTAACAGATCTGTTTGGGAACAGTTTGTTTTCTTATCCCCCCCCAGCTTTTTTACTGAGATGCTGTTTCACAAACACTTTAAATCAACTGGATTCAATCTGAACGAGGAAATCTTTTCCCTCATCACTGTCTGCTAGTTCCCACTCCCTCTCCTGAGCTAGTGCTAGCTGCTTTGGTGCTCTGCAGCGCTGTTTGACTGTAAATGGGACACAGCAGAAGCATCAGTAAGCAGACTGACCTCCTCAGCAGCAGTAAGTACAGGTTGCTTGTACACTCATATAAGGAGTAGAGTTACCTTTCTAAAGAACTTCAAAGGCTCCTCTCTAGAAACATACCAAAGTGAATTCATTTGTACATAAACTAAACCAGTTTCCTAGAAGAATCCCTACCAACAGTTCTCCAAGTCTTCTTCATCATGCAGTTTTTACTGCTGAACAGAAGAATGGCTCGTCCATCACTTCCACTCTCTCACAACTAACTTCCCCCTCCTAGCAGCCATCAAAAACAAGCCTACTACAGTCAAACCAAGTACTCACAATGCAAACCTGCCATTCGCAGAAATGTATCAATGCATTTCCAAGTGTTTGCAAACAAGCACCACGTGAATCACCGTTCACCTCACTCCCAAGTGCAAGCATGAGCTTCACAAACCAATCTGCTCAGCAGCCAGAGAAATTAGTAGCTTGCTGATGGATACCACACATGTGCCACCAGCCACTGAAGTGTCTGCCCAGAACACAGAAGTTTACCTCTGTCAGATCTGAAACAGAGGGAAGAGGAAGCATGTCAGCTATCCCCTGGGGCACAGCCTTCTCATCAATATTCCTCTTCAACGCTAACAGTGATCAGAAAGCTGAGGACACCAGCAGAAAGGTTGTGACATCTTTCATTTTCTCTTCTGTGTCTCGCAACACTCGCAGTAATGAAAGATCACGCCACAAAACCAAATCCTCGCAAACAGCTTGATGCATAACTGCTGACTGAAAGACAGCTTCACCATTTTGTGATTATTCTTCCATTCATCTCTCTAACACCATATGCATGCAGTTTATTTTGTGTTAAGTGTCACATACACATTATCACCTCTTACAGTCCCTACTATCAAATGCCTGCCAACATACTGCCAATTGCTTTTAGTTTCTCTTTCCTTTTCCAGTGCTACATTTGGAGAAACGGGGAAAAAAAAGGGGGGAAAAAAAGGCAACTGAGGCAAGCAGAAGGAAAATTATCCGAAATCCTTTAAACAGTTGCTCTGTTAAACTGACACGAGCTTAACAACGTGTACTTGGCACGCTCCTCTTGCCACGAATACAAGAACCTTTTGCAAAGAAGAAAACCTCATTCAAAGCAGGGAAATCTTTTAAAGATACAGCACAGACTTGACTGCTTGTTTGATGGCTGTTACAGAGCCATTCCTAGGCACAAGTGTTCAAACCACAAAGACTTCACAACTGTAAAACCTCTTTCTGAAAGCTCCTTTTTCATGGGATAATGACTGAATGGGGAGGCAGAAATCAACCAACTCATCCTCCCTCAAATCTGAACCTTCAGATCAGTGCAGGGATGCAGGAGAAATCTGCTAGACCCAGGTATAACTGTGCAGAGAAATAAATCAGAAGAGACACCAGTACTTTTGCCTTCTCCAAGGGTGTATGATGCTTTCGAGCCTCCACAGCTCCCAAAATCCCATCACTTTCTACAAACAGGTATTTTTAACTCAAGGACATACTGCACATTCACACCACAGCAGGACAAAAAGAGCTCCTAAACTTTAAAGAGCTCATTCACTTCGAGGAAACTGAGAATCAAGTGATAGCAGCCACAGCTCGAGATGGAAATTGTACTTGACGGCCTCAATTAACTCCCAATCAATCCTTACCTGAGAATCACAGAATTAGAGGCATTGTGGTTGGTAATACATCCAAAAGAAGCAGCCTGCCATTGGAGCAGGATGCTGCATGCACTCTGCAGGTGCACTGGCAGAGGTCTATGGAAACTTTTGCCTAGTTACAGTTAAATCTGTAGGCATCAGCCTCTCTCTCCATCACACACTGAACCCATCCAGAGTATCAAAAGAAGAAAGCCCCACATCTTATATGTGAGCATGGGAGCTCTGGTCCTTGTGTATCAGCATGGAAAACATGAGATCATAGTCCAACACCACTTTGCAGGCTGGACACTGTGAGAAAGCACGTCTGTGAGCACAAACCTTAAAATCAAACCGACTTCTACTAGGTAGAAAAAACAAAGAACGGAAGGAAGGGTGGAGCACCGTGTTACTCTTGATCTGCAATTTGCTGTCAGGAAGTACAAGGGACACAGCAAGGTTTCAGTAACAGTTGCACCTTTACGTAGCATAATGGGGGGGGTTGTGAATAGTAGGGTGAAAGAGCATTAAACAAAAATAAATAGCTTCTTAGGACCACATGCACAATATATTGCACCTGAACACGGAGGAAACAGAAGTACTTGCTTTTAAAAATACACAGAGGCAAGTTAACGTAATGACAACCGAGCCGCAGATCCTTTCAGGGACCACGTAAGACTGCTGCATTAGAAGTATGCAAGAATTTTTCCTATCCCCTCATCAAAATCCATTTGTATCGTGCACCTATTAAGTTTTTCCTGGCACATGGAGATCAGAAGGAAAAATATCAGAACAGTAAGTATGGAAAACAGTTCTTCACTTCAAAAAATCCCCAGACAGTGACACTCATAGGAAAGCTGCAAGCTACAGAGAGGACAAGTGTGTTGTACAGCACGAAAGAACATCAGCTACCCCTGTGCAATATGCCTGGCACAGGTAAATCAGTAGTCAGGTACACCTCTAGACTGTTCACATCACCCTCAGGTCCACAGACTGCACTGACAGCACCTTTCAGTAATACCCACTGCACACCACATGGATGCTTTTGCCAAATTAATCTTTATTTGCTCCAACAGGTGAGTGTTCAAAAGTTGCTGTGGTACTTTGAGCAGCTTTATGACACATGTGTTAATGGATATTTTCCTAACAGTATATAAGAGGGACTTTAACCAGCAAACTATCACTGTTGTTCTCCCTCCTTCTTATCTAGTTACTGGTCATCAGATTAGATCCTTACCACCTGCTGATACAGCTAAAAGAAAGGAGGGGGGGGAGAGGGAAGAATCAGGGAAAGAAAACCTCCAAAGGATGCAAACTTGCAGCTTAAACTGGAAGAACTGTATGAAAATTCAGACATATTTTTCTTTGCTGTGTTAATATTCTGCACAAGTCACTCAATCAGGCAGAATGACAAGGAAAGAATGGGACTAATGGGAACAATGAATGATCCATAAATGTCTATGAGATTATATAACTGAGGATGAGACAGCAAGGAGGAAGAGCACAAAGGAAACAACATGCTCAGCCACAGACACAGGACTCTGCCCAGTTCTCACTCAATTTCCCCCTCTTCCCAAAAGACAAATATTTTAACCAGGTGATAAATATTTGCACCAGGCAGCTGAGGAACCAAAGCAAAAGCAAACCCATTTGCTTACAAACCTACTTCAAAACATCCCTTGCTGAGATTGCACCATAACTGCTGTATCATGAAACGCGGCTCCCGGGCAGCCCTGTTTATACTAAAGCAATTAACACACGGTACATTTCCTGCACCGTTATTATCATTGGCGCTCCCAACGTGTTTGTTGCACATTTTGAGCCTTGGCAGGTTCAGAGGTATTCTTACAAAGTTAACGACAAAACGGTGCCGATTTGAAGCGTACTCACTGTTATTTTTCAGGAACTCCTATATTTACTTTATAGCATTCTCGGGGGGAAGCGCTGGGCAGCTGTATCAGTTCTGTAAGGAAAAGAGATTCAAAACAAACTTCGCAAAGGCTTCCAGCCAAGAAACTTTAAACCCCACAACTTTTCGGACCCGAGCCCCGCTCGCTTTACGAGGCTGCACACCGCGGCTTTGCATAATCACCACCCCGCACTTCACAGCCGTCATTTCACCCCAAGCGCACCCGGTCTTATCAGCTCTATGCGCGCACGCACCCCACCGAGGGGTCCCAAACGCCAACCGGGGCGGGGGGGGGATGCATGCCCCGGGGCACCCCGCGGAGCCGCAGCCCGGCTGCCCGCGGGGATGCACTTGCTCCGGCGCGGAGGTTCCTCCTCCCGCGGCTGTGCGCACACTTGCGGCGGCCGCAGCCCCGCACCGCGCCTGACCCAAAGCCCTCCCGGCCGCCCGCCGCCGGTCCCCCGCCGCCGCCACTCACCCCCCTCCCGGCGCCCCTCACCCGCGGCCTCCGACCTCCGGGGCACGGGAGGGGGCTGAGGGCGGACGGAGCGGGAAGGAGGCGGCGGCGGCGGAGGAGGCACCGCACACGTCGCGCCGGGCAGCGCCGTGCGGCCGCGGGCCGGCGGGGAGGGGAGGGCAGGGCAGGGCGGCGGGAGGAGCCGCGGGGCGGGCCGGGCCGGGCCGAGGCCCCGCCGCACTGACAAGCACGAGGCTGCGCTTCCTCTTCCTCACGGCAACGGCGGCCGCTCCCCCCGGCCACCCCCCTCCCGCCCGGGAGGCAGCGGCTCCCGGCGCCCAACGCGGGCAGGTGCGGGGCTCGCCGCCCGCCCGCCCCGCTCCGCAGCCTGCCCCGGCCACCCGCCCCGCCGCTTCCCCACGCTCGCCTACCTCCGAGGCCGCGCACCGCCGGCTCCCTGCGCCGCTGCGCGCTGCCCCATCCCGGCACTGACCGAGGCGCTCGGCGGCTCCCCGGCGCTGCCGCTCTCACTTCCTCTTCCTTCCTCCTGCTCGCCGCGCCGCGCCGCGCAGCCCCGGGCCGGCCGCAGCGGGGGTCCCGCCGCTCGGCAGCACCTGCGGGCGGGGGGCGTGGGGGTCCCTCCCCCTGCAGCGCCGAACGCGCGGTCCCCTCCGCAGCCGGCGGAGCGCCGCCGAGCCCCTGGGGGCCCGACCGAGAGGGGGCGGCAGCGCCCGCGCTCCCTCCGCACCGCCCGGCGCCGGCTGCCGCGCGTCCCGGTGGAGCCGGTGCGGGATGAGTGCCTGGCTCTGGCAGGAAAAGTGGGGTTGCAGATCCCTGCTTTCTGTTCTCAGCCTCCCTAAAGGCAGAGCGGTCAGGAAGCTCCTTGTTCCTTCGGTTGGTGGGTTTTAAATTCCTTAACTCGCAGCTACTGCGGGGCACAGGGTGCCCAGAGAAGCTGTGGCTGCCCCATCCCTGGCAGTGTTCAAGGCCAAGGTTGGACACAAGGGCTTGGAGCAAGCTGCTGTAGCAGAAGGTGTCCCTGTGTATGGCAGGGGTTGGAACTGGAGGAGCTTTAAGGTCCCTTCCAACCCAAACCGGTCTGGGATTCTGTGATGATTCTAGGACAACAGATGATATGTGACATTACAAGTGACACTTCGAGGCACCAAATTCTTCTAGTATTGCAGATAGTGAGTTTGTTCTGGGTTCTGTTTTTGTTTCGGTATAGCTTTTGGTTTTGGTCTTCCCCAAGTCCTGTCAATTTCACTTATTTGCTAAGAGCTGACAGCAGCCATGAAGCCTTGCTGTGGTACAGCAACTTTCATTGCCTGCTATGACAAACTTTATCTGAACTACCACATGGCACGCAATGACCAAAATGTGCAAAAATTACTGGCTCTAGTCTTGCAAATAACGAGGTATGAGAGTGTGGAGGAATGGCTCAATGAGCAAGGGCATGTTGGGCATGTTAGCATGACTGAGCTGCTCATGTCGGACGAGTTAGCAAGAGTAAGGACTCGAGTTGTATAGGCCTCTGACTAGGCCGCTTAAAGCTGCTGACACAGCTGCTGATGAAGTAAGGCTGGAGCAACCTTGGGCATATGTACAATGTTGCACTATAATACAATGTGGTAGTCAGTAAGACAGGATCTTGAGTAGGGCAGACACCACAGGAATGTTGAAACTATCTACTCTTGTGACTATAGTGGGTGAATCGCTTATTGTTGTAATAACCAATGACTGAACTATTGCTGACACTTGGCTGAAGGATGTATCCAATGAGGTATTTGCTGAATGCTTTAGTGTTTCTGAGACCTGCTAGCTAATCTACAACCTACGACAACAATGTAAACCAATTAGCAAAAGATATGTAGCCTTATTAACCAATCATTTATCTGTAGTGCACTATAAAAGAATGCTGTTGTTAACCAATAAATGGAACAAACTGATAACTCTATGAGTACGAGTTTGATTCCCGCTCCCACGACAAGTGGCGCCCGAACAGGGACAGCGCTGACATCAGATTGCTTAGGTGTACAGCGGAGCCCGATATCTCCGTTTCGGAGGTAAGGCTGAATGCGTCGCGAGTGAGGAATTTTTGGCTGGCCAGCTGGTTTCCATACCGAAGTTTCAATACCGAAGGTTTCAATACCGAAACTAAAATGGAAGCGGAATACGCTGCTGCAGAACGGCTGCTTTTAGCTATTCTCTCTAAGAGAGGTGAAGCCGTATCTGAAAAGCTGTTTCAAAAGCTGATACATTGGGCTCGGGGAACCGGATATTTTAAACAGCCACCGCTGCTTTTCCAGTTTGGGGAATGGCGAGCAGTAGGGGACAAAATGTGGGATCTTACTATTGCTGGTAAAGACTGTGACATCAAAGACTGGAGGGCGACGTGGCGTACCGTTATTAACTGTTTAGAGAGTATGCAAGCTGAAACGAAGGTTGCCTCAGCGGCAATGCAAGCATTATCCCCTACCATGGAACAACAGAAGCCACGTAGCTGTCTAGCATGCCCCATTCAAACACCTATGAAAGGCACCTATGGCAAGCCATGTCAATCATTAGCTGAACTGATGAGTCGCGTTGGAGCCGCACCAACTGCATCCTCCGCACCCTTGCCAGTAATGTTGCCCCCTTTGCCTGAGGATGCTACAGTGCGGGCGCAAATTCAACCTACTGCTCCCCCATTGCCTTCTGAGCCACCAGCCTCTATGGAGCAGGAGGAAGGCACCCTCCTTAGTACAGCCTCAAGCAGTTCTAATGCAAGGGGGCGACGGGTGTAGACCACCTACTGCTGAAGTAGCCCCTGCTTCAGTTCCATTGCCACCCGATCCCGGAGAAGGCCCGAGTACCCGAGTTGAAACTGAAAATGACCGCTTAACAGTTAAAAGTCATTGCTGATTCATTAGGAAAAGCTACGGACCTTTTAGATGAACGCAGTAAGCGGGCTATCGAGCGCGTAGAACAATTTTTAAGAGACACTCATGCAATGCAGGAGGAGGCCACGGTAAAGGAGGCCACTCCACTAGCAGAAATCATTAAAAAACGAAGAGCTGAAGGAGGGGTTCAAGTGGCACAGCGCCGTTGGAACGGCATAATAAAAGATGCTATAATAGAGGGCGAGTGGACACCCTCCCTTATGGCATGCCCAGTAACGGTAAATTATCATATGGGGCAAATCCATTATGAAAAACGAGAATGGAAAACCTTACATCAAGCCATTCGTACCGTCCGAGAACATGGTCACAAATCTAAAACAGGGAGAGCCTTAATTGATTGGCTACACACTTCAGAAATGAATATCCCTGTTGATTGTTCGGAATTGGCTCGTTTACTGCTAACACCCTCTCAGTATATTATTTGGCACAAGAAATGGGAGCGCCTAGCACTCCTAGAGGCTAATCGGCCGCGTGATAATCAGGATCCTTTATTTGGATTGACCTCTGATATGCTTTTGGGTAGAGGTCAATATGAATCTACGGCGGCACAAGTACAATACCCACAATATCTCTTAGAGGCTGTGGGTTCTATTGCTTTACGAGCTTATTCTGCCGTGCCTGATGCGGGCGGTTCTCCATCTTTTACTAATGTTCGCCAAGGCCTGACTGAAAGTTATACTCATTTTATTGATCGACTGTCAGAAGCAATTACTAATTCAAGTCAATTACCGCAGGAAAACAGAGACACTATGTTTAGATTGTTAGCCTTTGAAAATGCTAATGCAAAGACAAAAAATTTGTTGGCTACCCTTCCAAAGACAGCAGATGTTTCTGATATGATTGAAATGATTTCAAGAACAGAACAAGGTCGGCAAGCACAAAATATAGCTGGGGCAGTTGCCGCTGCTGTGCAACCTGCAGTCTCGGCGGCTGTGCAGCCCACAGTGTCCATGGCTGCAGCGGCTGTTCAAAAAATGAATCAGAAATCAACAAAAACAGCTACGTCATCATCAATATGCTATAGATGTGGAAAGAAGGGACATTTTAGGAAGACTTGTACTGTGGCAGTGTGGTGTGATCAATGTCAGCGTGATACACATGCCACGCAGGTCTGTCGTGGAAAATCAAAAAACTTTCCGCGCAGCGCGGGCTCTCACGCGATGACACAAGCAGGAGCGCTACAATACACCATGCCTGCAACCTTGCCCAACCAGCAACCAGAGGCAGCCTGGGACTCGATCTGGAAACAGCAAACACAGTAACACTGTTGGATCAAAAAGCAACGAAAATCCCAACTACAACACATGGACCATTAACTAAGAATTCCTTGGTAGGAGCTTTGTTAGTAGGAAAATCATCATCAGAACTTAATGGACTCATAGTTTTGCCAGGTGTTATTGATGCAGACTTTTATGGACAGATTTGTGTCATTGCATATACATTGCAACCTCCTCTTACCATAGAAAAGGGAACTAGAATTGCACAGCTGGTTCTTATTCAAAGGCACAAAGAAACCCCCGTGCCCAAAGATGTTGTACGTCACAACCAAGGATTTGGCTCTACAGGGCAACATGTTGTAAATTTGGTACAAAAAATGCAACAAAAACCCTTGATGAATATCACGTTACACTTCCGAGGACAACAATGTCAATTATTAGTCATGAATGATACAGGTGCAGACGTTACGATTTTTTCGGAAAAACAATGGCCTCATTCATGGCCATTGCGTCCCACTCTGGATGCTGTTCATGGTGTTGGAGGCGGTCAAACACCAATGCAGGCCCAGCATCCCGTGCAACTTGTTCTCCCAGAGGGACAGAACATTAGCTTACGACCGTATGTTATGCCGTTGCCCGGGGAGTTACAAGGTTTGCTAGGACGGGATGCATTAGCTCAATTGGGGGCTACAATTCAAATTCCTCAGCATTTTTAATAAAGGCCACTGCCTCTGCGCCACCCATACCGGCTATTGTTTGGAAAACAGATTCCCCAGTATGGGTTGAGCAGTGGCCTTTAACCAAAAGGTGTCAAGAAATTGCTGCACAATTGGTTGACGAACAACTTCAGGCAGGACATATTAAACCTTCAATTAGTCCCTGGAATACGCCCATTTTTGTAATTCCAAAGAAATCAGAAAAATGGCGGTTGTTACATGACTTACGCCGTGTTAATGATCAAATGTATGCCATGGGGGCCCTACAACCTGGCCTTCCTTTGCCTACAATGTTACCTGCTGATTGGCATTTAGTTGTTATTAATTTAAAAGACTGCTTTTTTACAATACATTTACAGCCACAAGACACTTGTCGATTTGCATTTACCCTCCGTTCCACTAATCATGCGGAACCAGACAAATGATATGAATGGGTTGTCTTGCCTCAAGGCATGAAAAATAGTCCAACAATGTGTCAACTGTACGTTGCCTGGGCTTTGCAGCCTGTTCATACTTTGTTTCCACATACTCTCATCTATCATTATATGGATGATATCCTTTTTTGCCAACAGCAACCCATTCCAGACTCCTTTATTACACGAGTTACCTCTCTTCTACAAGACAAAGGTCTTATGGTCGCCCCTGAAAAGATCCAAAAAGAGCTTCCTGTTTCCTATCTTGGGTGGAACATCTCAAATGCTACTATACGACCCTTGACCCCATCTCCCTCATTTCAGGTCACTACCCTTGCTGATGTACAGAAACTTGCCGGTGAATTGCAATGGTTGCGGCCTCTTACAGGTCTCACCAATAATGATTTGGCCCCAATCACTGCTCTTCTCAGAGGCACTGATCCAGCTGCCAAAGTTTCCTGGACATCAAAACATGCTGAACACTGCACTCAATTGTTGCAACGGTTACTGGACTCTGTGGCAGGATAGACGCCACCCGTCACTTCCCATTTGTTTTGCTTATTTGGCCTTATCCACTAACCCTTTTGGTCTTCTTTTTCAGTGGATTAAAGAAAAAGGGGGAGAAAGGACCTGGATACTCGAATGGGTATTCCCTCCCCAAACACCTCCGAGGAGTTTGTTTATGATTTCTGAGATTGTCGCCCATTTAATTGTAAAAGGACGTAAACGGTGTGTGGATGTGAGTGGAGCAGAACCTGTTGAGATTTGGTTAGCCATCCAAACACAGGGATCACTTGAGTGGCTACTTGCTAACTCTACGGCTTGTCAGATAGCTTTTGAGGGCTATACTGGGGCCATTGCCGCGAAAACACCATCTGATCCTAGAATAAAGCTTTGCAGAAACTCAAAAGTGGAAACCTCGCCAGGTGGTGTGCTCCACTCCCATACCAAATGCAATCACAGTATATACGGATGCAGGACGGAAAAGTAAAAAGGCTGTATAAACTTGGAAAACTCATACTGAGGAATGGGACCATTACATTCAAATTGGAGATGAGAATGATACATTACAGACGTTAGAACTAAAGGCCTGTAGTATGGGCCCTGTCTAGGTGGATAAAGGTACCATTGAATTTAGTATCAGATTCACAATATGTAGTAGGGATCATTCGACGATTGGATGAGGCCTTTATAAAACCTAACAAACGTGATCGTCTATACAGCCTTTTTCTTCAAGCACGATGTGCTCTGTCTCAACGACAGACACCTTGTTGCGTTCTGCACATCCGCAGTCATCTACTAGATGTATGCCTAGGGGAAGGTAATGCACGTGCTGACAGGTTAGCGACTTGGGTTGAACAAAAGCCAGGGGATGCGTTTCAGATGGCACGAATTAGTCATTCTATGTTTCACCAAAATGCAAAGGCTTTAAAAAGAATGTTTAAGCTTTCTATAGCCGATGCTCAGGGTATCGTAAAGTCCTGCGATGCATGCAGTGGACATAGCGGCCAGTTGGGCTTTGGGGTCAATCCTAGAGGCTTGCAATCCTGTGATGTCTGGCAAACGGATGTTACCCATTATGCACCTTTTGGCAGAATGAAGTATGTGCATGTCACCATTGACACCTTTTCACATATGCTATGGGCAACAGCACAAACAGGAGAAAAAGCGATTCATGTCATCCTTCGGCATTTTTACGCCTGCTTTGCGGTTATGGGAGTTCCAAAAACCATCAAAACGGACAATGGCCCAGCATATGTAAGCCAGAAGGTGGCACAGTTTATGACTAGATGGGGCATAGACCACAAAACTGGGGTTCCCCACAACCCAACGGGCCAAGCAATTATTGAGCGTGCACATGCCACATTAAAAAATTATTTGGACCGGCAGTATCAGGCAGATCCATATAGATCCACACAATCGATTAAATCAGGTATTATATACATTGAATTTCTTAAATCTGTCAAATGAAAGAGAATTGCCTTCTGCACTTTTGCATTTTGGAAAGCATGCTGTTACTGAGGCTTCAGAAGTATTAGTGCGTTATAAAGACTTGAATACAGGAGAATGGAAAGGTCCTGTTCGGTTATTATTTACTGGTAGAGGGTATTCTTGTGTTTTAACAGATACAGGTCCTACATGAATTTCTAGCCGATGGACTTCACCCGTACCATCATAAGAGTACCACGAGAGCACGAAGAAGCTCGCATAATTAGGAAGTTAGCCTGCATTATTCCACCACTTTTAAGGGAGCTACCGAACGGGATAAGACAACAAGCTGAAGCTATTAACCCTTTGCCTACCTATTATATTTCTAGGCTCCTTTCTGGATTTTGAGATTTGTTGGACCAAGGTCCAAGCCATGATCCTTGTCCAGTGTGTGGTAAATTTTGTCGGTATTTTGTAAAGTTTTATTTTGGGCATTGCCAAAAAACAGTAGAGTGCCCACGACAACAACTAAAAGCTTGGCTCTGTCCGCTTTGCTTATATCCAGTTATACATGTAACTCCGAATGAACTTCGCTGGGTAACAGAAGGTAATGGGTTTACATTTGACCAACAACGTGAGGCACTTGATCTATATGAATCTTTTGAACAATTGTTTTTAGCTCAAGAACGTACAAAGGTTTTCTACTGGGTTACAATCATTAAACATACGTATTCATCGCATATAGTTAAACATTTTTGTAAGCCATGATGAAAGGATTTTTGCTCGCGAAGATTTTAATTATTGGTATTTTTGTATCTGCCGTTTTTGCTATAATTACGCAAATTAAGCGCAGAGAAAATTTATGGGTTTCTTGGGCAAACCAATCTGGAGTAACTGATTTTTGTTTGTCTCTCCAACAGGCAGGGGATCCTTTTCGTACGTGTCTTATTGGCTATCCTTATATCAATTGGTCTGATTTTGAGGTCTTTGGAGGAAATTTTACTCTTGCTAACCAAACACAAATGAGTGGCACATGCAACTCTACGAGCTCTGGATGCTCTCGGTGCCCTCCGTCAGAACAAAATGCGCACCTGTTACGACAGTTGCTCAGGCAACTGAATGTTACCTTGCTAGCCCCCCCTGAGGAGTTAGATCTATGGGGTGCCTTTCCTCCTCATATTGATATTGACTGGTCGGACAATGCAACACGAGATGCAAATTGTACTTACCCGATTTCTCCGTCCCAATTACCTTGGAACAGTAGTGGAGTAATTTATTTTGGAGATGCATATCAGTTATTGTTAGCAAAGGATAATCATTCTACGTACTATCAAGGCTATTTGAATGTTTCCGGTGATAGTTTACATTGGAATGTCTCTACCAATTGGGGTAGTAGAGATGTTAATGTTTCTCAGAAAGCTCTTCCACCAGGCTATTTTTTGATCTGTGGTGATCGAGCCTGGTCTGGTATTCCCTTTCGACTTGTTGGAGGGCCTTGTTACATTGGCAAGTTGACCATGTTTGCTCCCTCAATGCGTCACCTATTAACCATGTCTAATTCCAATCAAACACGGTTCCGTAGGGAAATTCATGAATTAGGCCCAGATTGTGACCCTAATGTAAGATTAGGTTCAGTAGCAGAAGCAATTGCCCTGTCCTTTTTCCTTCCAGGAGGCATGGCAGCCGCGAACTGGAATAAGATCCGGCGTCTAGCGTGCTGGGCAGTACAGCAATTTAACACGACCTCTGCTATTCTGTCTGGTTTAACAGAAGACATTGGAAGTTTGCGACACGCTGTACTGCAAAATCGAGCGGCCATTGATTTTCTTTTGCTAGCACACGGCCATGGATGTCAGGAATTTGAAGGCATGTGTTGCATGAATTTGTCTGACCATTCTGCTTCCATACACAAACAAATTCAAACCTTACGTGACAAATTAAAATTAGTAACCGAAGGATCCTCTGGCCTGGATAGTTGGTTTGCCTCTTGGGAAATTACTGGATAGTTAAGAGACATTATTAAACAATTGCTTATGATAGGTATTATTGTTCTTTTAGCTTTAACCTGTATACCGTGTTTTATGCAATGTATTCAAAGCTGTGTCCAGCGCAGTACCCAGGCTATGTTTCATAGTACATACCCTGTTCTTAAAGAAAAAGGGGGAATTGTGGAGGAATGGCTCAATGAGCAAGGGCATGTTGGGCATGTTAGCATGACTGAGCTGCTCATGTCGGACGAGTTAGCAAGAGTAAGGACTCGAGTTGTATAGGCCTCTGACTAGGGCCGCTTAAAGCTGCTGACACAGCTGCTGATGAAGTAAGGCTAGAGCAACCTTGGGCATATATACAATGTTACACTATAATACAATGTGGTAGTCAGTAAGACAGGATCTTGAGTAGGGCAGACACCACAGGAATGTTGAAACTATCTACTCTTGTGACTATAGTGGGTGAATCGCTTATTGTTGTAATAACCAATGACTGAACTATTGCTGACAGCTTGGCTGAAGGATGTATCCAATGAGGTATTTGCTGAATGCTTTAGTGTTTCTGAGACCGCTAGCTAATCTACAACCTACGACAACAATGTAATCCAATTAGCAAAAGATATGTAGCCTTATTAACCAATCATTTATCTGTAGTGCACTATAAAAGAATGCTGTTGTTAACCAATAAATGGAACAAACTGATAACTCTATGAGTACGAGTTTGATTCCCGCTCCCGCGACATGAGAGTATCTTTATGCAGGTAATTCTCAATGGTGCCCTATAAAACCACTCTCCTGCAATACCCAGGCCCTCAGATATAGTACTGTTATGCATCAGCTGATGTTTATAAGGCTCACCACCCTGAAAGCAGCAGAGCTTCTTACGGAGGGTTTTCTACCCAGCAGGACTGCTGGGAGCTTTCCAGAAGAGGAAGCAGGATTTGGTTCTCTCCTTAGGCTGTAATGCACCATATCAGCAATATGCTAGATCCGAGCAAGTACTCCGGTGTGAAGCAATAAATGGCATGGCCCACCTATGTCACACACCACTGTATTTGTAGGACTAGAGCACAGACTCTACGAAATGGCAGGGAGTGCACCCCAAAGCCATGGAAGCTCCTTTCCACACATGCAGAAATTGCCTTCCTGCTCCCCCTTCCTCCAGCACCTCTCAGGTTGGGGCATGGCATGGGGGACAGCAGTGAGGAGCTGGGCAGGAAACATCACGGTTCTGCGCTCTGAAACTTCTCCATGGCAGGAATTCCTCACAATCCAGGAGCATTTCTTTAAAGCCATTGAGTTTTAGGACCTCTCTGAATGCTCAGATCCATGGAGAAGCTGACTTGGCACATGGAACCAGCATATGTTTAGTATATGTTTTAAAGCACCTTTCCATAGTGCTTTATTAAGGTAGACCTCCAATACTTAAAATGAGGTGCGTATGTAACGTAATCATTATACACTGAAAACACTTATCAAACCATCTCAAGACTTTCTTATGGCTACACAGAGTTGACTGAAAGAGGAACATCAATGCCGAAGGACTGCCTGTTCAGTTTCCAGTCAAACTCCTTATGTAACACTGAGACTTTTTTTCTGTGCTACCCAGATTCTGGTGCTTGAAATGAAAGCAAAACGTGTCTACAACTTCGAAAAGGGCACTGTAAATACATCATAAGGTGTGCAAGGAACTTTTGTTGGCCTTCACTATTAGCTCAGTTTCCCAGTATGCTGCCAGAGGGCTGTGAAGATAAATGTGCAGATAAATGGTGGTAGGAAAGAGATTTAGAAGAATATTGAAAGAGAAATAGAATCCTAGAAGCAGCTGGGTTGAGAAAAGCCTTTAAGACCATCAAGTACAACCGTTCCCCAGTACTGCCAAGTGCACCACTAACCCATGGCACTTCCACCTTCTCTGTTGGGTTTGGAACATTAAATGCAAAGTCTTCCTCACCAAGTTGTGACGTTTCCCTCAGGCTCAGCAAACAAAAATCATTTACATTGATTTCAGCCCTGGGTTCCCACAATAGCTGGGTTTTAAACAGGGCGGGAGAATGTTGATCTAACGGTGCTATTGTTCCACAATTTGGAAGAAGAACTGAGGGGAGAACAAGATCTACTCATGTCGGAGGACAAATTTAAACACCTGGCTCTACTGCACTGCTCGAGAGAGCAAACTAGAAATCTGGAGAGCATACTCCAGTGATGCCTTCTGGTTATCCCTATCCCTACCTCAAACTCACAGTATTGCCACTCCTGCACCACCATTAGGATTATTTTTGCTCTACTACATCCCAGGAAACCTTCACATGGAATATATATGCACAGAAGAGCTTGGCTACTATGACCATACCCTGATGTATTTAGAAGTAGTCCCTATTGTGATGTCTGCTACCAAAGCACATCTTGTCATTACAACTGATGGTTTTTACAACCCATACCCAAGTTGTTCTTATGATGTGGGCATAAGGTGTTTACTAAATAATTCTAGAAAGCCAGAAGAGGGAGTGCAGGAACAGCAAACACCAAGAATTAAGCATTTTGATGTTGTGTGTGACTATTTCAGTTGCAACCTTAAAAAGAAACAAAAGCATAGATAAATAAGTGAAGGCATTTCCAGAAAGGACTGCTGCTTGGCTTTGCTGACAACAGGGGTGTTTCAGGAGAGTCCAATAGGTTCTAATCATCTATTGAATCCTGGCCCATAGAAATCTCGACTTGACTGTCCCAAAACTAGAAAGCAGCAGACCCATTAATCACTTTTGGCAGGGAAAAACTTAGATCCTGACGTGAAAGAGATCCTGACAATTTTTGACGGAGTTTTGTCTGAGTAATTCTGGCCAAAACCTTCCTGAGGCACAGATTATCCAAGACAGCCTTTTTTTATCTGCAACAGTGAAGATGGGTATGTTTTACTATGCTTAAGGCCTTTATGAGAGGCCTTTAATAATAATATTTTAATCTGGAGAGGGACTTTACAGTAGCAGTGGCAGCATGGGGAAATGCCTTTAAACTGATAGAGAGGAGATTTAGATTCGATGTACAGAAGATCTTCTCTGTGAAGATGCTGAGGCACTGGCCCAGGGTGCCCAGAGAAGCTGTGGCTTCCCCATCCCTGGCAGTGTTCGAGACCAGGTTGGACCAGGCACGTGATTCTATGATGATTCTATAATCATATACAAGTAATTGCATACAGAATCTTGTTTGGCACCACTAAAGCATGCCAGGATGCCGGCTGTGAAAAGCACAGTAACTGGGCCTTTCTTCTGTGACAATGCTGTGGCAAGCCTTCCTCTGTGGTAAATTATTCTGCCAGAGATTCAAGAGAGAACCCCGTGAGAAAACCAGTAAACGTGCTTTGCACCCTCCATTTACCATGGCTTAATTCACCCCTTATGGCAATAAGCAGAAATTGCTCACTTTTGGTAGAAACAGCATTGGATCACCCTCCAATAGTGAAGAAAAACAGATGGTGCTTGACTTCGGGAATGGGAAGTTGGTCATCAATCACCTCAGGTCACAGACACCTCCACAGATGGCTATGCGATCCCTGGCAGGGTTCACAGAACCACAGCCTGGTTTGGGTTAAAGGGACCTTAGAGCTCATCCAGTTCCAACCCCTGCCATGCACAGGGACACCTTCCAATAGAGCAGGCTGCTCCAAGCCCCTGTGTCCAGCTGGGCCTTGAGCACTGCCAGGGATGGGGCAGCCACAGCTTCTCTGGGCACCCTGGGCCAGCGCCTCAGCACCCTCACAGGGAAGAGCTTCTGCCCAAGAGCTCATCTCAGTCTCCCCTCTGTCAGGTTAAAGCCATTCCCCTGTCCTGTCCCTACATCCCTTGTCCAAAGAGTTTACCCTCTGTGTAACATCAACTGTTTATGAGCAACGGCTGAACACAGTTTAGCAGATACAAATGAACCTGGTCTCTTCACAGCTCCAAGGTCAGATGCCTGAAAGCGGAAACACTCTGACAAGTGCTTGGAGAAGACACCGGAGGAATTTCCATCACCCCTCGAAGATGTAGCAGTTGCTTGCTGCATGCCATGTTTTCTTCTCTACCACACAGTGACAGTATCTTATATCTGCCATCAGAGTAACATTTTATGATAAAACCTCCTGCTTGTTTCAACCACACATAAGGATCAATATCTTTCCTATTCATTTTAGCCTTTGGAGTTTTTTTCCCCCCCTCCTTTTGAAAGGATAGAGCTGTGCAGTCAGGGAATTGGGACTCCTGAGCTCTGACTCAACTTTGAGCCCTTTAATCTACCATACAACTGTGGGTGGACTGTATTGTCTTTGGGAATTGATTTCCTACCTTGTCTCTTTCTTTCCTTACCTTTTGCTCTGTTGTTGGGCTTTGTTAACTTGCTTATTTGCATTTTAACCTTGTCACTTTAAGCTGTAAGTTCTCTGAATCAGATTTTTTCCCCTCAATTTGTGGATAATCACTATATTTCAGCTCCAGTTTCAATTGGGGTCTCCTGATACTACCGTGGCACATGTTATTAATAATCTTAGCCTTATGAAGAAACTCAGTGCATTTCAACTGAGGCTTCTGCTTCTGTACCCAGCCTGCTATCCTGCTTGGTTTCTAGCTAATAGCACTACTGGCCAGTGCAGGAACCATAGAAAACTTCAACAAGGAAAGCCACACAGCTTCAGGGCTGCTCGTTCCTTCCGCAGGCTGCAAACCTTCCTTGTCATTCACTCATTTTCTAGTCACCTTGTGTTCTGTACAGATTAATATTTGATACAAGTGGCCTATTTTTATCAACGGAGCAGCTATGTTGTATGCACCGTTGAGGTTTGAAGGGTGCTAAGCTATGTCACGTACCGCAGCAGACCTTTAATATTAAAGACCAGTTCCATCCTTTCTTTGCAGCAGTGGTGTTACTTATATTGCAAAAGGCTGCAGACACATCAACTAGCAAGAAAGCTAAACGTTGCCCAAACTCGTGGTAAATGCCATCCTTTCTCCATAACACAGAGTTTAATATGTAAGGAAAACAAGCAGGTACAGAGGAAGTCACAGAAGTAGCACGGCACCAGCCTCCGGCAATAGCACAGCGCAATTCACTATGCAGCAAGGTCAAATCCTGCTGTCCCAACCTGCAGCACAATGAATTCTGAACTAGCAAACTGCCCTAGGACTTGCTGAGAAGCCTTTTGGCATATTTGTGATATCCTTGCCAGAGATAACAGACTGTTCTATCATCCATTTTAATCCTTTCATAACCTAAGTCGATCAACAGTAACCACCAGCAGCATAGTAGCAATAAGGAGCACAAGCTCCCTGCTCAGAGGTGTGTGAGGCACCCACTTTCCTAATGAGGTGATTAACTGCAAATGCTTCACTGGATGGATCCACACAAACAAGTGGCACTCCAGCAGCTGCAGAAACAAATGCACTTCTGAATGCATTTCAGCATTTGGACTTTGCCTTTCCCCTTCTGCATTTATTATTCCATCATCATGGACAGTCACTTTGCCTATAAAATACTTTGCCCTGCTGTCACATTTCACTGTGTGTGTTTCCTGAGGAGTGTAATGCTTGTGGGTGAAAGCCACTGCCCATGCCACAAAAAACCTCATGAGGCTTTAGAGCTGCGTATAAAGAACTGTTCAAAACATCCTAACCTTCGAACACACATTATAGCACTACATCCTAAGTAAGGTTCATTTAGGACAAACAAAGTTTGGGCTGCTGCTTTCAAAATGACCCTCTTCAGCATATGGAACTCTTCAGAGAAACTGGAGGGCCTTAAATACTATGGTCTATTCACATTGTTGTGGGACATTTACAGAAACTCTGACAAGCTGCAGCAAAGGTCTTTCAGGTAACACCTTGTCCTATTATAACCCGATGGAGATGATTCACCATTCTCACAGCCCATGTTTAATGCATTACTCTTAGGTACTTACATCACCCAATCCTCATGCCTCCTTTTGGTTTTTCCTTTTTGCTGTCCTGCTTTCATTCAACAGTTCAAAGTACCATCTGCTCCTTTATGTCAAGGCCCTGAAGCTGTAGCCTTCATATATATTTTCATCACTAACATATTACGGTCTCTGTATCACATCTATCCTACTTACTATTTTTCAATACCTCTCACCTCTTTACAACACCCCCCCCACACCTTTCCCTGCTCTAAATAGGGCCATCCATTGACATGCCTTGGGCACAGGTTCTTTCCTAGATGGCAGCAACAAGGGGAAGAGGAGGACAAGGGCTAGGTGGGGCTCAGTCAGACTGAAACAGACCATGAAGCAGGAGAGTTTGAGCCCAAGGGTTTCATTTGGAGACTCACTGTCAACCTCTGGATGTCCTAAGTTCAGTCCCTAAGCCTGAAGTTTGGGAAGGGAGCAAGATTTGTTCGCTAAAATGTGAAGTTTTGAGTCAACAAGAAGTGCTCATGTGTCCATGTCAAACTTGATGAACACTTTAGGCAAAAAATTATTTCCTTTTTGCACAAAAGTGGAAGGTTTTGATTTGGCATTTGTAAATGACAGAACAGAGCAAAGCTCCTGAACTTTCAAGGCTTCAGCTACATAAGCTTCTTATTCCTCAAACCAATGCAGAAAATGAAATACCTTATTCAGCACGAACATACCAGGAGGTCATTTTGGTTAAGAAGAAACCATTTTTCAGATCAACTCAACTACATTCAGAGCACGGGAAATATTTTCCAGTTCAGCTAACAAATCAATGGACACTTTACTTGTGTAAGTCTCAATCACACCCTTTTTAACAGCTCAATATTCAGAGGCCTGAGCACCTGAAGCCCCCATTCAAATTGAACAGTTAGGATTTGGAAGTCAAGAGGAGTGACTGGATGTGCAGCAGTTGTGAGAACAGAAATATCAAGCCTAGAATTTGTCACACGTGCATAAGGAGGGGTAGAAGTGCTCAACTTTACACCCTGCAGCTTGAAAACATTGACTACTACAAAAGGACTGCAATTCTCCTGCCTTGCAGGAGCCCCAATTCCCACCCCAGGACCCAAGATGCCCCTGCTGACTTCCCAAGCTAAACTGGGGCAAAAAAAATCAGACCTCTTAGGTCTCAAGGACTAATTAGCCAGTGCCTATAAAGCCCTCTGAAGGTGAGAAGTGTGTCTATGCTTTACCATGACAGATGGCTACGGTTTAATTTTAAGAGTTTTCTTACAAGAAGCTGTTTTGTGGCAGCACTCGCTCTCTTCACTGTCCGCTAGTGCTGATGATTCATTTTGAACCTGTGTGCAGATGGAGGATGGCAAAACCTCTGCTCCAGCTGTGAGCAAAGAGAAGAAACTTCAGCATTGATTGCCCTTGTGAACCAGAGCTCCCCAGTGTCTTGTTGTAGTGTAAAACACCATAAACCACTGCCAGTTCTGCTTTTGCTTTTCTTTCCTGTCTGTGATAGTATTGCAGAATGTCTTCTCAAGAGTAAACGAGGTGCAAGACCTATGGGGAATCGAATGGCCTATGTGTCAATGAAAGTAGCACACTACACAGTATTTCCATGCCTGTCCACATGCCCAGTTGCAATTAGTGTCTTCCACAGATCCTTGAACATACGGTGCTTTGTCAGCCTGTGGAATATTCCACTACACTACACAAAGCAAGCTGTCAAAGGCTTTGCTGAAAGAAATAATGACGAGTAATTTCTGATCAAATCAGCACTGCTGTCCCCTGCTGTGAAACATGCACTGTGAAACCAGCAAGACAACAGCTCCCAAACTTGTCTTAATTGGCTTATCAGTTCTGATCCATTCCTCAGGAATGAGTCTCATGCTTGTATACCATGTGCAATTGATGGAAGGACCCAGAGGGAGAGAACACAACAAATACGGGCAGGATTTTGCAGGATGAACTTGCAAACCATATCCAGCCTGCCCACCAGGTCCGCTCAGAACAGCAGCATTTTCAAAGGGACAGCACTGTAGAGTGCAGATTACTCCTACAGACATCAGTACAGCGCAGACATTGATAAAGAGCAAGATAAACCTTCTAAAGGAAGCGATGAAGATGTTTCCTTCCAACAGAGATGAATCTTGTTCTTTCTAAAGCTCAAATAAGATAACTCTGCCTCCTCCCTCAAACACAGTGCTTTCTGCTGGGAAATTTCCCCCCTCCTCAGACTTTTAAGTTGTCTAAATTACAGAAGGCTTGGCTATGTGTGACATGATATGGTTTGGGGGTTGGTTTCCTTCTCTTCTCCTCTCCAGTTTTGTCCTTATACATGCATGGCAGATACCTGCATGCTGCGAACAGCTCTCAATCATCGCTATACTGTCGAGTTAGATGCACTCCCTGGTGTTCGGAGGGTGGCAGCTGACCTGATGTGAGTGTGATCTTAACTCCTTTTAAATTTCCTGCACTTTCCATGGGGAAACAGGGTCTGAAGAGCTGGCGAGGAGCTTAGCAGAGAAAGGACAAGGAGCTTTCTGCGAGAAGCACGAAGCGAGCATCCCTATGATGGTAGGTCACCTATTTGGAGAGGCAGTTGTTCTCTGCTGCTGCGAAGACTCCTGCTTTGTTTCAGCAGGAAACTGGACTCTTCCGACTTGCACATACCTACCTGCTGAAGGCATCATCCACCTCCTCAGCAGCAGGTAGCATCTGCCATGCCTCAGAAGGCAGTTTCTCAGATGTCAATCCCTACACTTCAGTATCACGTCACGCTGCAGGCATTGGTGCTCGAGGCTTAGCCTGAAACACTTCTCTAGGCTGAGAATTTTTACATGACTGGGATTTTCCCTGCACCCACCCACTTCCCTATGGCTCCCAGTGATAAGCCAGGCAGCTATTTGTTTGAAAAGTACTGGCTGCCAAATGAAATCTTACTCACTTTGCTCTGTTTTTAACCAGATTTGAGCTATTGCATAAGGTCTCTGCCCATATCTAATCTGTCCCGATGCTGGTTTTATCACCTACACCTTACTGTTAGCTCTGACTTCATGTTGTGTCCTGTATCATTAGTTAAATATTTCAGACCCTGCTTTCCTTTTCATTATAAAAACAGAGTTTGGTAACTTTGACACAGACTCCTCACTTTACAGAGGACGTAACTAAACTGCATATCCCTTAGCGTCACAGCAACCAAACACCAACGAAAGCTAAGCTGATGGGCTAAACTACTTTGTTCCTATCTATGCTTAGCCCCAAAGTTTTCTCTGTACCTTTTTCTCAGTGCATGTACCAACTACAGTTGCTCAGGCTCTTCTATCACTACTTCTCTGATGCCCCTTGCTTTCATGCACTTAACTCTCTTGCAGTGAAGGCCTCAATGCCATTCCCTTTTCTTCCATTGTTCTTCAGAAATCTCCTCAGATGGAAGAGGAGTCGTCCATCAGCCTGTGTAAAGTTGACCTAGTGCAACAGCGTTCGGTATTTACTAGTTATGGCTTAACTCTCTTGTAGCTGATCCTCAGTATTTTAAACACCTGTATCATCACCAAGATGATTTAAAAACATTTCTGCTTTGTTTCTGTTTCTCCTCTGCTGTGAATTTCTCTCTGGCACTGTCTGAGAAGGGTAAAGGAAAATTCCAGAGGAGCACTGGGATCTCCTAATACATGAAACTGAATCTGCTTTGGGAGTCCACTGAAACAGATGAACCTCATTCTTTTGCAGTAGACTGACCCACTGCCTTGGCAGCATCATTCCTACTTGTGCCAGCAGCAGTTGTCCCTTTTGCTCATGCACCCATTGCTACATGTTGTTCCTCTCACTGTTTTGTTCTCCATGAACTCTTTGTTTTGCTGCCTTACTAACCACCAGGTCATCTTATTCTCTCCATTGGTAGCCACATTTGTCCAGGACTTTGTGTTTTCAGAATGATAGCAAAGGGGCCTATTGTATCTCTGAAAGGCATCAGCTCTGTCACCCTCTCCCCACACCGTCTTTTGTCACCTATCTCATCATCAAAATGCTATTTTGACAAGAGCCAGTCGATTTTATTCCTGGTTTTCTCCCAGGCTCTTCCTTCCCATGACTTGCAGCCATCCCATTACATCAGCTTGTGGATTCTGACACTCGTCAGTAAAACAGCAAGGTGCAGGCATCACAACACAAAATCCAACCGACTCCTTATTACACAGCTGATAAAATGCATCTCTGTGCTCACCCTGCGCATGGGTAGCAGCTTTGTTCTCAGCAGCAGTGAGCTCTCCATGCTGCCATTTGGATGCTGCAGTGCAGATTTTCTCCTATATGGGAATCCAGCCATCCCTGCTGGCAGCTCCTTGGTTTTTCAGTGCTCTGGGCAGTTCTCCCACAGGATACCTAACCAGTTACCACAGTCAGGGATGCTTCCTGACATTTGGTGCTTTCTGAAAGGTCATTGTTTACTCTTCTGGCCAGCTTGCACTCTCACAGGAGTGCTCTGTCAACCTGGAGCAGTAGATAATACCCTTTAGAGGGCTTCTTTGCACTGTCAAGCGCTATAAACATTGCTTTCTGGCAGCTGTCGAGCAACCTGCATTTCACTGCTTGCACGCAGGACATTCCTACCAGCAGGTCAACTCTGCCTTACATTGGATCAGGCCCAGCCAGATCCCAGCTCACCCTGTATCTCCTCTCCATCTATTCCTACAGCTGGCATAAAAAAGGAATTAAAACTACCATGAACTGCCTCTGGTATAGGGAATCCCTGTGCCAGCCCGAAGCCCTCTCTGTGTCACTGCATCCCTGCTATCTGGGGCTTGCTGGGGGAACCGGCTGCTCTAACCAGAACCAGAGAAGCAGCTTACATTGGAGTATATCTGTCACACACAGACACAGTGGCTTCATCCCCTCATTCCCTGTTATTCTCAACTGGGAATAAACTAAAGTTTACTGCTTTGTTTCCAGACAGCACTAACAGTCCCCTCAGGGGCATCCACTCCACATACAGTTTAGAATAAGGCCCAAACACATGAGCAGAAGAAAGCAGGAATACATTTGAGAACAACAGAAGAGGCTTTATATTGCAACTCCTCTCTTTCCAGATTCGTCTTTCAAGCTTAAACCCACCAGAAAAGACCTTGTCTATGTTTCCCAGCACCAGCAGGCACATCTAAAGACCAACCTAAATCCAGTGCATTCAGAACGGTCCTTTTTAGCTTTAATCTGTCACTAAAACCCATTACAGGCTGTAGTTTGGAAGCAAGTAAGTTACTGAACCACTGTAAAAGTATCTTCCCAGGGAGCATCTTTCAGCCTCTTCTTGCTTTCCATAATCACAATATCAAAATGAGGCACTCACAACATATGTTAAAAACACAGGCACCTCAAGAGAGGTGGGAAGAACACATTCACACTGGTTTGCATCACGCAGCTTGATGCAGTGCTGCAGATCTCTTATGAACCACAATGATGCCAGCTGTGCTGTAATTAACACACAGAGCCTGCTGCAGGGAAGGTGGCTACTTGTTCTTGGAAATCATTCGTGTCTTTCCTTCCCCCCCAGAGATGGACCAAGCAAACAGTTATTGGACTTCTGTCCTTCTGTGAAGCACCGTCATTAGCACACTTTGTCACAGGTTTTCCATTCATTGCCAGGTGGACATTGGTAAATAAGAGGGACCCTCAAGGCTCTCTGTGAAATATGAAGGTGCTGAAAGATCTATTTCCCCCCTTCTAAAGCATTTACAAATAAACCGTGGGGATTTATTTATTTATAGCCAGATGGTGAGACTGAAAATAGGAATTACTATTGATAGGAACACTGTGGGGCTTCTGGATAGGTTTTGGGGGTGCAGACAGCCTACTGTTGAAGGAGTACTGAAAACAGATTACAGAATGGATCTGGGGAGGATGAGGAAACCTAATTATTGGCTGTAATTAGCTACATCCCAAGATGAGGGGCCCAGATGCTGGAGTTTCAAAACTTCATTAAAATCAAGAGGCTTCAATTGGTTTTCTGCAGCTGGGGGTCTGGTCCGTAGCTGCCTGCTGCAGTGCTGGATCTTAAACAGACCTCTCTGAGGGGGGAGGTCATACATGCTTGCAAGAAAAAACAGAACACCAATACACTTCCACAGGATCAGAGGAACTGTATTATTCCCAGCCAAGCCTGTTGTCTGAACAACCTCTGGGGTCCTTTCTCAGGATGAAAGGATTACGTTGCACAGTATTGACCCAAAACACACACTATGCAATCAAAAGGATCACATTTTTGTAGCAGTTCACGTCTGGAATTTCTGGAAGCAGTATGTTTTCCCAAACCCACTATCTCCACAGAACCTGCACACTTACATTAGCTCGACAGTTACCAATTTCTCTCTACAGTTCGCTCTCAAGAGCCTGTTAGTACGTTTTCCCTAGGTGATGAGCAGTTCAGAACTAGTTCCTTTTGACGCATTGCACTTATTAATCTCTTTGTGCAAGATAGAAAGTATGCCTTAAATGCAAAAATACCCTTGAGGAGACCTCTGGAAAAGGCAGGAAAAGAAATTAAATAATCAGGATCTGAAAGCAGGAGCCCTAAAAGCCAGATGTGACTATATGGTTTCAGCAAGGTTACTGGGGACAAAAGAGCCAAAGCAAATCACAAAGAACCCCCAAATGATAAACACAATGTGATTCATACGAGGAGGATCCCCACATTACGTCTGCTTACCTGGGGACATGAAGTAGCTTCAAAACATTGCCACTGCGCCTTTGAAGCAGCTGCTCCCTCACTCTTGTTGCATTTGGTGATTTCATAATTGATCCAGGCTCCTAATATGCTTGTCACAGATGGGTGCTGCTGAAAACAATTAGTAATTAATTTACAGAAGATCAGGAATAGTGGAAAAACATTATTCATTCAATTAAGACCACTGACTGCTGGCTCTGGAATAATAACTGCTTATTATGCAATAGGAAGGGATTTCTGCTCTGTTCTTCTCTCCATTTGTTCCTTTAGGTAAGAGTATAACCCACAAATGGGATCTGCACTCGGATTTTCCCTTAGCTAGAGGGGCTAAGAATCACATAGGCAAATTTAATCTTTCCCTGAAGTTTCCTTTTCTTCCCCTGGAGAATGAGCAGCGATGCCATTAAACCAGGGATGGGGGAACTCAGGCTCCAGCCAGCCCAGCAGAACTCTTGCCACCGATTTCAGCAGTGCCAGAATTTCCATCTTAATGAAAACGCATTTCATAATCTCAACAAGAACTCAGAAATGCCATTTGGGGGCTGCATCTCCAGGAGCTGCTTGTGATTTCTGATGCCTGGCTGGAGAAACCTCAGAGTGCCAGCCACACGTCCTGAGAATGGGGCAGCCCTCGACAATAGCTCAGCCGGGAGCTGCTGCTCAGGCAGAACTTAATGCAGTTGCCTTTTGTGTACAGCAAACAAGAACAAACCAGAGCACAATGGGCAGAGTTTGGTACCGATTTGCTCTCATGTAAATCCAGACCTGCTCCATTGGGATAGGGGGGGACAATGCTGGATGCCTCTCATCTTAGCAGAGAGGCAGATTTTGGGCTGGTGTGACTGCACTTCTCATTTGAGCTGAAGCAAATTGATGATTGCTGGAATTTTTCTGTTGTCGATGCTTGGATGAGTGCACAGTGCATTGCAGGGTGGTGCTGGACAGCACAAGAAGCAGCCCTCTCTGAGGATTTCCTGGTTTGTTCCAGCAATATACAATGTCCCTGGGCAACTCTTGTTTCCATCCCATCTTTCACTGTAGGACCAGCGCGATAGTAAACCTGTTGGAATAACAGGTTTCTGGCTGCTGGTCAGGAGGTTTGGCATCAACATGAGCTGGGAGAGGTTTGCTCTGGGCACAAAGCCAGAGGTCTATCTACTTCTCCATCCTGTCCCCTTTAACCCATTTTACATTAAGATTTTAAGCCTTGGGTTTTTGAAATGAGCAAACAGACACATGCACTAACAAAACACAACCTGGCATTATTCATTCATCATCTCGGGGAGTGGGACAGAGGGGAACGCACCCTCCTAACGTCTGTTTTCAGGTTCTACTTGGGGAAATTGTGTTAAATTCTCTATTGCTTGTTTGATCCTGAAAGCATTAGTATGATAGCTTTTCTCGAAACAAAAATCCACAGGGTGGATAGCAAGTTTCACATCACACAGAGCTGATAGGCTGGGAGAGACTAACCCATAGTCCTGCCTATAAGATCATCTGTGTCTTTTGGTCCACAGTGGTTTTAGGGTTTGCTACACATCTAATATCCCACAAAAAATGAAGGTTTGTCTGTGTCCCAGATTAAGGAGTGGTTATAAATGACCATATCACCAGCTTGTCCAGGTCTTCTATTATGCCAGTTATGATGTCCAGCGTGGTTTGGGAGGATCCGGGAAACCCTAATCCTGGAGAAATGTAGCTACCTGGAAAAGGAAACAAAACCAAGCAGGCTGCATTTTGTCTCTCATTACTTTCTGTCCAGGAGAATCAACAGCAAACCAGCAGCGCCTCAATACAAAACACCTAACATAGTTTGCTCCAGTCTCACTGGCTTACCAAATGTGCGCTGGCCAGTACAGATGCTTTAGAAGGAAATAGCAGAACTACATAATGCATTGGAGTAGGGAATAGTGCTTTACTATAGTGAGAAATTCCTTTATTATATGTAATAAGCTCCTTTTTGTTATCTGCTCTACTGATCCTGCACCTCCAAGAGCCCAGCTTTTGGTCACCTTAATTTAATAATCTCTTGCTACATTCCTGGGTTTCTTCATGGCTGGAGCAGCAGTCACTCAGCTCAGCAGCATCCCTTGCTAGTCACTGAGGTATGGAGCATGCTTGGAGTTATTCAACTGCTGTAAGACAGGAAAGAAATGTACAGAGGCATATACTAGCGCTAGAGTGAAATCAGGCAGCCTTCCTTCTGCTTATCTGAGAACTTGGTGTTCCTATAACAGGGCAACTGGAACAGTGATGACTATTCAATACTGTAATAATCTCTGATGAATAACCAGAATGTTAATGTGCATCCCTGTATGTCAATAAAAAAATGCCCAAATCTGTGCAGACTATGGTGCTGTCTAGAGCAGCAATAAGAATCAAAGGAGGGAGGGAAAGGAGAGCAAGAGATTATAATTGGGAAAGACGCTCACTAAAGAGGCCACAAAGAGCAGTTCTCACAGAGTGAAGGTGCAAGCGTACTTCAGCCATTCTAAAATTGCCTGTCAGTAAAACACATAGCTGTAAGCTTTTATTGCTTAAGAGAAATAAAACCTTGCTGCTTAAAAAGATATATTCTCCCCAAATTTCATGCTGCACCTCATGTGTGTTCCTATACAGGCACAGTAGCTACTTTTTAAGTAACACTTCATGCCATTCACTGTCTTCGCTAAGGATCTACTGAGCTCTCAGAGAGATGAATACAAACCCTGTGTCCCTCCGATTTCTTGTGAGAACGCACCAGGCTCTGAATACTGATCCTTTCAGCAAGAAACAGTGATGATCTTAATAATAAAGTAATTAGCTGTTTGTAATGACAGTGTCTTCCCCCCCCATCTCCCAAGTGCTGGCTGGTCACCACAGACCTCACTGCTACCCTTATCCAGAGGAGCCCTTATTACAATAAGCATCTTCAGCACAATTAATGCAGCTTCTTGCTGAGGGAGGCACGAAGGAGGAAGGCAGAAGCAGTGGCTGGCTTTAAGTGTCACAGAAAAACTAGTGTGAGTTTATTACATGAGTTTCAGGGCTGGGAAACAAGGTCCCAGTGTAATTACAGGGTTTGCTCAAGGCCACAGAATGAGGCGATGGTGGAAGGTTGATGGCAGCTCCCACAGCTCAAGTCAGATGCTCACGCTTCATTTGGCCAACAAATTCCTTTAGAAGCGGGAACAATGGCAACAACAGCCACATCCCAGGGCACGCTTTGAAAGTACAATGTATTCAGACTGTATGAATGCAACTACGTTCTTCAGTAAGCTCCAATTCAGGGCAGCACTGAAGGATACCTGTTCCCCAAGGGATACTGCTTTTGATGACCCTCCTGCCAGAGGTATTCCTTGAAGAGACCTCTTGCTATACAAGCTATCCATAACAGAATAACCCTTTCCTAAAGAGCAGCTTTTCCAAGTCATTTATGCTATAATCTCAGCTGCAGTCAGACTTTTCAGCAAATTGCCAATGAGGCCTTAAGCATAATTAAAATACTTCTAATGCAGCGCAAGCCAAGCTGCAGTGAAGTTTGGTGGGAGCAAGCTGAAAACTTTGGAAGGAGCACCTCTTCCAGGCTCTTTTCCCTCCCTGCGTACAGAAACAGGATTTCAGCAGCTTCCCAAGGAATAGATCTGTGGAACTGCCCTGCAGCTTCGGCACCTCTTAGCCAAACACAGGCCCACCAAAACATTTCTCAGACCTTATCCCCAAAAGCAAGCAGCCAGAATATCAGATAAAGATCTTGCAAGATGAGTGCATTCTCCTCATTCATGAAGATAAAATCATGCAGGGATAGGAAAACACATACAGATGTGTTAAGCTTGAGCAGGAGACAGCACAGGTTATGTTTGTGCTGGACAAAGCCTCCTGCTTCACCATCTGAGGCCAGTTAGGAAAGCTTCCTTCTTGCTTTTCAACAGATGCTGCCCTGTGAATTACGTGCAGCAAGGGGTGAAATCAGACCAGCAGCTTGGCAATGAGGCTAACAAAGACTCCACAATGTGACACCAAAAGGGCCAAGTCCCCATTATGGGCCCCACAACATCATGGTTAGTTCTCTGGGGGGCTTGAAATAACCCCAGAGAATAGCATGCAAAGATGCTTATCCAGCAAGCTACCCCATGCTCACATGATTTTAAGATCCACGAAAAGCTGGGAGAAAGTCCTGGGTAGGAACCACCATGGAGAAGTTCCTTGAGACCTGATAGCAGGGATGTTGTGTTTCTGTCCCGTATTTCTGGGTTTGGATGATCCCACCTGCAGCACACCTTGAAGACACATATTGAAGCCCTCACCTCTCTAAATGCTCTCTTCTTGCTTAAGCACATGCAACTGTTCAGTATGTTTTAAAACCAAGAGAATAAGAGAGTTTAAGCTTGAAGGATGGGGCTGGTCTTGCTCCAAGGGGTACATGGATGTGGGTGGGTGCAGGCATGCCAAGTAATGCATGTGTGATGCATAAAGAATAACAGTGGAGACAGATGTTAAATACTAACTGCATCCTGGTGATTGAGAAAAGTGTGACACTGATGGCACAAAGACAAATATGCAGTTGGATTCAGGCAGATCAGTAGCTCCCAAACTGTGCACAAGTGACGATATGGTCCCCCAAGCTGAATCCCTTTGGAGGGTTTCCAAGGAAAACTTTGATGCTATCGGTACGTGCTGGCCTGTGGCAATTGTCCATGGAGAAAGAGTTGGGGAAAAAAGCACCAGACCTTGTGAACAAGCCTTTGTTTTAGTGAGTGGGAAGTGAGAAAAGGGCCTGTTTCCTTTCCTGTTCAGATGGCTCGGTGTGAAACAGGTCACTGCACTCTCAGGGCTCAGCCAAGCAGCATCACGCTTACCTTGGCTGTGGAGCAGGGCACAGCACACCCAGCTTGTGTCAAAGCCAGCTGAAATCAGAAGCACAGCAACCCAGGCAGGGGCTTCCAGTAGCCCATGGAGGCACAAACCACCTGAACAGGTTAATTTCCCAGCAGGAAAATGCTGGGAAATGCAACCTAGGATAACATCACCAGTGTTGACCCAGAGAGCAGCAAACCGGCTCTTGCAGTGCCTCTGTGCTCACCCACCAGAAGGAGAACGGTGCCAAGCATGAGGTGGAAGAGGAAGCAGACGTGGGAGAGGAGACCAAGCGTGTAAGTGAGCTGAGCCACAGCCAGATGATTCCCCAGGCATCTCACTGCAGGCAACTTCCCTCGGGGAGCAAAGCTGGAGCCTCCTGCTAGAAAATGAAGCCTGATAAAGAGGCTGTTTATTCTGGTTCACTTCCTATAGCTGACTCGGTGACCTCTGGAGCTCTGTCTGCAGTCTGAGTGGCAGGCTGTCAGCACAAGTTTCTGCCCTACAGACACCTATAAGCACACAGCCCTTCGGAAAGGGAAACTTAGCCCATGTGTTTATCTTACTGCAAATGGTTGAAACAGGCTGCTCTGCTGGGCTGTGCTCCTTGGAAGCTGCACTGAAAGGATATCCTGTGGTCCCAGTCTGGAAGGAAGCAGTCCCTAAAGAGAACAGCTTTGCTTGCTCAACTCTGCACTGCAGCTGAAAGGCAGCTCCAGCTCTCAAACAAGACCCCAAATGTGGCTGGTAGAGCCTGTCCCAAAGCAGCCCATGAATTGGCATGGCTTTTAAAGGGGGGGAAAGCCATCAGGAGGATTTGCTGCTCTCATGCAATATTACTGTTATCTTCAAAGAAACACTGGTAGCAAATCAAAGACAACCTTCTGCCCAGCATGCAGTGTTCTCCAGAGTGAAACAGCCCTTGGAGAACAAAGCATCTTCCTCCAGGAACCTTCTGTCTATTGGGATCATCAGGAGCCAAAACTGCTCTTGCTTATGGCTAAAAAAGCAACCGCAAATCCTGTTCTTTTAATCATGAATCACCAGGTTACTGGATATCACTTGCTTTTCTGGGGGAGAATGGGTTTAGTTCCACATTTCAGCTGTTAATAGCCCTAACTACTATTCATCCAGTAGCTGCCTCTGGTCCCAGGGTTATCAGCATCCCACTTGCACATTCATACATTGCAGCAAGTCACACATCCCCTTGTTTGCTAATATTTTATGTTATTGTTTATCTGAAAACAGGCAACCCATTGTGAGCAAACAAGTGGGGAAGAGAAGCGCAGTAATTCTTACAACCCAGCTGCATTCTGAATTCCTTTCCTTTACAAGGTCACCATATCCTGAGAAGCAACAAGCACAGTCTGTATCATGTCCTCAAGCGCTCCTTGGAGAGAGCAAGCAGTCCTTCCTGCTCGGTGTATGATGAGGATCCACAAATCACTGACCAAGCAGCCGGCTGTCCAAGATGCTCAGATCCTCTGCCCAGTAAAGGGGCCACAGATGGGAGGGCTGAAAGGAAAGATGCAGCAAAGCCACAATTCTGCAGATGTGCAGTGGGTTCGCACAGGCTGTGGGCGCTGTGTGGAACAGAAACCTCTGGTGCTGGACATCCACCCCATGCAATGAAGTGGATCTCAATGAGTACATAAAGGCCACGCTAAGGGATGCTGGAGCTTTAGCTGGGCACAGCTTTTGCCCTTTCAGAGGAGAGTCAGTGTCTGAACTGCAGCAGAGCTGTGAAACTGCTCTTTGGATTGGTCCTGTCACATAGGAGCCCATGGATGAAGCTGAGCATGGGGGGATGCACACAAAAGGAGGAAGCTGGCTAGAAACATGTTTTGGAAGTTCCTACAGCTGCTTTAGGTTCCCCATTGTGGGGATATGGGCAGATGACACATTCCCTGTGCCAGCAAATGTGGGCAGGCTGTGAGCAAGGCCTGCCAAGTGCCCAGCGAATGTGACTGCATTCTCCATACCACAGTGGACCTTGCATCTTCTTTAACCTGGTGCACAGGGCAAAGAGGATCAGCCCCAGGTAACAACTGCCTGGTGCCAAGTGGTGCTGGGAATGCATCAGCACTTTCAGGAGAGCTTTCCCTCTCCAAGCATTTTATTGATACCCACTCACACTTCACCCCAGGCTTCTTTGCTGGATGCATTGCAGCGATTCCCAAGACAAAGCTCGGAGCAGTGTTTCCAGAATGACTTCTCCCTCCAAACTTGCTCATTAAAATCACTTCAGAAGAGTCATCCATTTCCCTTAAAGCCATGACCACTTATTATCAGCATTTCTCAGTCTCTTATTTAATACCCTTTCTGCTCTCCATTCTCTCTCTTGCTTGCACTGAGGTGCCTGCCTCCTATTTGCACTTGTGCAAAACTGCAGGGCTTTTTGCAGTAACCTAAGCAGTAATAAATTCCAGGGGCTTTTGCTGTCCCCAGTGCTCAGCTTCCTCTGGCTCTCACTTACATTGTTCTTTCCTGTAGGGAGATGGGAACTGCCATTGCTGTTTCAGACCCGCCCATCCCATGGCACTGTCCTGTATCCTGTCTCCAAGGCTGGATTATCATGGATTTATAAGAAGCATCCCCAGGAGGAATACTTTCACCTTTTTGACATTACTCTGGTCATGGGCTTTGCTACTGTTTGAAATCTCAGCTCTAGGTGTAGTTCCTCTAAATATCCCCAAAAGCTTTTAAACCGGATGCTGAAATCAGGCAGTGCCTCTCCAAAAGTTACCTAAACTCAGTCTGATGCCAAAACTAAACCTCAGCACAACATTTTCCTGTGATGGAAACCAGAGGTTTCACGCAATCCCAGACTGGTTTGGGTTGGAAGGGATGTTAAAACTCACTGCAATTCCAACCCCCGGCCACAGGCAGGGACACCTTCCACTAGAGCAGCTTGCTCCAAGCCCTGTCCAACCTGGCCTTGAGCACTGCCAGGGATGGGGCAGCCACAGCTTCATTCCCACCAGAGGATGTTGCTATAAAACATGTCCTGCAAAGGGCTAAAAGGTCTCATAACATCTCAAGGGCAGTCGGCAGCACCTCCATCAGCGAGGTAGCTTAGAGCAATGGCTCACTGAAACCCCCTGAGGGATGCCCTGGGAGAATCCCACTCTGGTGCAGTGGGTTCCGTACCCCATCCTAAGCCAGACGCCTGCAATAGAGCGAGGACATCCTCCCTTGGGGCAGAGACCCACCTGTCGGTAAAGCACACTCCGGAGGAAGTCCTCTGGCTGCAGGACCAGCCACTGGCTCCGAGCCCACCCCGCACTTGGCCAGGGACGTGCTCCTGCTGCTGCTGCGCGCGTGGAGGAGCGAGCAGGGCAGCGCGCCAAGGTCTGACTCACGGGCAGCGAAACCAGGCAAACACCAACGTGAGGGAAGCCTCCGACACGGAGGGGACCTGGCCAGGGAGGGGCATGTGGCACCCAGCACGGCTGCCTCCTCGCTGCTCTCTCCCCCGCTCACTGTAATCTGTGACCTGATGCTGCATGGTTACCAAGTGCACAGGTTTGCTTCCCTCTCCCCCCACAACTCCACATGTTTGGAGTGATCGTGTGGGCCGTTTTCCCTGCTAACAGTGCGTGTTGAAGCCGTGGGCTATTACCCTCATTGAAGAAGCTCTCAGGACCTTGTCTGCAACCCCATCCATGTCTAATAACCTTCAAAACCCCAAACCAGCCCCTGCTTTTCCTCCCCTCGCTTCTGTTTTCTGAAGCATCGTGCTCATTCCCACTGAAAGGAAGGAATACAGGGGATCTTAGTCACGGTCTTCTTTCCTCCCCCATCCTGAACTGCCTCAGTCTATTTGCCAAAGCACTTGGCAGCAACATTTGCTTGAAAATTAGATAATTGGTAAAAGAAGGAATTTGCTCTGCTGCTCACTATCCCACTGGGATCCGGAGCATTCTCTGCTCTTCAGGGGGTTATCAGGTAACCATTCTGCACCAGATAACTCCAAAGTAAAAGGAGGAAATGAAAGTGTCGCTTGTCAGGCAGAGCTAGGCAATTAAATCGACTGTCCTCAGAGCCAGAAACGAGCCACAGAAATAGACACTGTGGAAGAGTCCTGAGCACATGGACCTGACCTTACCACACACACAGAGGCAAACGCCTGTCAAGAGCCACTTAGAAGTGGTATTTTTATGGCAAAGCAGCAGCAGTCCTCTGAGCATCGCATGCTGTGCACTTCAAATGTCAATTGCTCTGAGAAGCAGCTCCCCCACCCCAGGAACTGAACCATCTTTAAGGTCCCTTCCAACCCAAACCGCTCTGTGATCCTATGGTTTCTGGCCTTGGCTGATGTAGTTCTGCCTTTGTCCCTTGAGTAGGAACCCCTGACTTCAGGCAGGCAGCAGTGGAATGAGGACCTTTGACACCCCAGCCCACAGCTGCCCTTGAGCAGGCATGACAGAGCACAGCAAACCCACAGCCAAACACCCCTCCACAGTCCCCCTGCCCCTTGGGTGTTTCTCAAGGGCTAAGAAGGACTCACAGCTGCCCTGCAATGCAGGCAGCAGGCACTTGGCAAGGAGGTTACCACTACTTACCTGTTTGTGGCTTGCACACAAGTCTTTGGTCACTGTTTTACTGAAGCATCCTGGGTGTTCGTGTTGGGATTCTTTACTTTATGTATGAACTCCCTTCTCCTTTTGGTTTTTTACCTTTCTGCTCACCAGCTATTCCTGGTAAGTGCCAGACAGTGTCTGGGTTGTGCAGAGCTCCTGCCTCCCAGGGGAGCCATAAGGTGATGCAAAGCAAGTAACACTGCTCCGCAACATGAGCTTTGGGCAGAAACTTGGTCGAGAAGAATGGGAACAGTCAGGCTTCAGGCTTCCTACATTTGGGCTCCTGATTTGCAAAGGCAGCTTTTGACTGCTGAGCATGCCATACCCCTTCTGACCCATACCTTCCAAAAGGGCAAAGCTGCAGAACAACACTCTCACACAGAAGCTCCATCCCAGCACACAAACCCTTCAACAGCCCCAACATCAGACACTGTTTTCAACAATCTTTACCTTCACGTGGTCAAACATGCAGCAGGAAGAAGGTCCTTGTGACCGGGACTGGGGGAGCTCCCCTGAAACCCAGACACAGGACTTGAGAGAAGGATTTCATCTCCCACCTTCCCCTGCAGTGAACCCAGCTGCATCTCCAGCAGCTGCTGCTTTATAGCAGCGCCCCAATCTTCCTCACCTGGGAGACACAGGTGGGTTCAATTGTTCAATTAGAGTGGTTTTGATAGCCAAAGGGTTTGTGTTTGGTTTGGGGCTTTTTTATCTTCCTTTCTTGTAAAGGGTCATTTTGCACATAAGGAAAATGTTCAGCAAAGTTTCAAACCAGCTCCGGTTGAAGCCATGTGGGAAGCGTTAAATGACATGTCAAAACATCACTCTGCCCATTTAAGCAAACTCAGTTTGTGCTTTAATTTCCTTTGTGCCCTAAACAGCTTTCATGACCAGTATTCCTCAGTGTCCAGCCCCTTCCACATTTTGACTGCCTTTCATATTAACTGTGACATGCTGCAGGACCAGGCTGCTCTCTGCTCTGCTAGATGCTGTTTTGCCATTCAGCTCTCGGATAGCCAAACATCTATGAACTGCAAGCACCACATTTTAAAAGCAGTTTGCAGGAAGATGTCAGTGACAGGACACAGCTGGCTGTAATTTAATGACTACAGAGCATTAAGAATAGAAACAATTTCAGAATGCACCAAAATAGCTGGGAATATAAGACCCTTGGCTGACTTAAAGCCTCACAGTCTCTGTGTGAGGGGGATGAATAGAACAGCCCCATAAGATCCTTTAATTCCAACAAGCAATTGGCAACCACGCTTTAACCTGCTGATAAAAAGTCCTCTTGGCTTTGCCTTTTATCCCGACTTTTAAGATAGATCTAACCGAGACCTGGCTCACACGTGCTCTACTCCGAGTTTATTTCCTGTAGGGTTTTATTACTGTCAGTTGCTGCTGCTGCTGCTTCAGAGACAAATTCAGATATTAAACGCAGTTGATTTAAGCTTTGAAGCTGAACAAAGCTCTGTGCAGATGTTTGACAGGAAACGAGAGTCTTGGCTTCCTAACAGTTTTCGTTCCTGATAGCCAAGGAAGTTGGTGAACAACTATGAATGGTGCGAAAGGAACACACATGGGACAGCAAATCACGGGACAATCCCCTCGGCACCCAACACTGAAAAATATACCTCTCTTTTTGGATTTGAGTCCTTCCACTTGCAAACGCACTGGATGTGTCAAATTCCATATGGAAAGCTGACAAATGTAACACTTGGAATACTGGATTCATCTCAGCACTTCCCTTGCTGTCTGCAAACTTTACTGCTTTCCAAAAGAAAGAACAAAAAAGGAGCTAAAAGCCCCCAACAACTCCCAACCCCCCAAATCCTTTCCTAAGTGGTAATGAATTCTGGCCTTTCTAGCTATTGGCTATGCACGGCTTGTGTGTCAGGGGTGTAAATGTGCAAAGCCCTTGCAGAGGCTCGTGAATGGTCCCCTGCCTCGGGCAATGATGGTCTTTGGCCAGCTGAGCCCCAGCAAACAATGCTGCGGCTCACGCATGGTGCTCTCAAGGCATATTGCCCCCATATAGGAAAAGGCGCTGTGCTTGGATGGTATCTGTAGGGATCTGAGGTAGCAGGGTGGTGAAATAGTGCATAAAAAGGCACATTATGCTAAAGTGGATGGAGCAAAGTGCTGCAATGAGCAATGGCCCATAAAAATCAAGTCGCTTGCCAGTCCAGAGTCATTTCCAGGGCTCTAGAATTGTTTCATGGAAAGAGTGGGAGCTGGCTTCTGGCAACCCAGCCTAGGCAAAGGCAACTGCTGTTAGCCCCTGCTGCGGCTGGAAGCTGTGGTCCTGGGAAGCAAGCCTGGCAAACAGAAAAGAAAGCAAGAGGAAGCCTCAGGGCATTTGGCCTGGTCTGAATCTTTCAAGGTGAGATTTTTCTCTCCCTAAAAACTCCTGAAGATGCCGATTTCCCAAACCGGAATAATGCACAGCCAGTCGTGCTGTTTTCCTCCTTTTTGAAGAGTGGAAAAGAAAATATTCTCTCTTGTTTTCCTCAATGAAACTGAAACAATAGAGCCTTGTTTGACTTTGTTTTGATAGCTCCCATGTTGATGCACCAGCATCTCCACTTGTGCCAGCACAGCTGTGGGAATACACGTAGTCCCTCTCTCCCTCTGCTGATCGGTGTGCTCTTCGCAAGCAGAACTCAAAACAATGTAGGCCCTATATTAACAATGGTATTTGTGTGTGAATATAGGACAAGGGGAGGAGGGAGGAAGAGCAGAATGGCAGATTTTTAGCATAGCAATGGCTACATGCTAATTGGGGACCCCCCTCCTCCCAATAACACCTCATAAATTCAGAAGAGAAATTATTTGTCAATTTGTTTTATTGTAAGTGCAAAAAGAAAACGTGTGAAGATAGATGGAGGGGGGAAAAAGAAACAAGAATCAGGATATGAACGCAATCATTCTTTTTTAAGCAGAGAAATGGATCCACAGCTCTGTGGATTTCCCTCGTCTATTCTGCTACATAGAACCAAATGTGGTTTTAGAATAAATCATTATGGCCTAAATTGAACATGATTTGCAGGGAAAATAAAGCCATATCCTCTACATTAATCATTTTCACTCCATCCCTACTTCCACTTGGTTGGCTCCCTGTCATGCTCTGCTCCTGAACAGCGTCACTGATGCTGAAAGTAAAAGGTGGCACAATGCTTTCAAAAGTGGGCTCAGTCTCTCAGATCTGTTCCTGAGAGCAGTTGGAGCATCCAAGAGATAATCTCATTTAAATGGGTGCAAACTGGAAGGAAAATGTGATCATGTTACAAATCAAACACTGCAAATCAAAGCCCAGCAGTCTGGCACCCAGAACGGAGGGTGAGGAAATGCATAGGACCGAAGGAAATGCACTCTTGCCCCTGCATGGTGCATCATTAGATAAGTGGAACAAAATGAGTGTTGTACCAAACCATCGGTGCTAGGTGCGTACTTCACCCACTGCCAACTACAGGTTAGAGTTACTGGAGGCAGAATGGTACAGAGCGAGCAACGTTTCTGGAGGATACAGAGAAGCTGTGACTGCCCCATCCCTGGCAGTGTTCAAGGCCCGGCTGGACACAGGGGCTTGGCGCAAGCTGCTCCACTGGAAGGTGTCCCTGCCCCTGCCAGGGGTTTGGAACTGGATGAGCTTTAAGTTCCCTTCCAACCCAAACCATTCTCTGTGATTCTGTGATTCGATGAAAGAGAAATAACATCAGGAAGAGTCACTGCAGACTCTGCTGTTGCATCTTTACTGCTGGTTTAGGTGGTGAGTAAATGTGGTGGGGAACCCTTTCAGAGCTCCTTTGCAGGGTACTTGGGCAATTTTTAAGCCATGGTATTTTCCAAAATGTGCAGGGTAAATGCTTGAGCTGAATTGCCCCGTTTTTACTCCCCAGCTCTCACTACATGCGCAGGCATCATGAAAGACTACAGAGAAGATGGACAGATTTCTTGATGTTTCTTAGAAACACTTTTGACTGTATCTCCTCTGGAACCTGATCTACCCAAGTGTTGTGCCTGTTTGAAGTTCACAGGCAGAAAAGAAGAAATAGTCATGTTTACAGAGTGCACAAAGACATTGCTTTGCATTTTAATGAGGAACGACAGCACACAGCTCTCTTTTCCTCTGGCTGCAGCCAGCTCTCAGATATTATGTTGCTTTCTATATTGCCATCCCCTATGTCCTTGAACTCCCTTCCTCTTGTGTGCTGCAGAAATGCTGACAGAAAGAGCATCTCTGGCTTCAAGGTTTATATGCACAGCTCTATCAACCACCCCGCTCGCTTCAGGACTGCCGGCAGCCTGCAAGCTCTGGAGAAGGGGATGGCCTCAGCATGAAGATACCCACAGTGTTTTCCAGTCCTATCTCGACATACCTTTCCAAAACGCTTCCGAGTCCTTCCTGCTCACCCTTCAGATCATTGCCACTGGTCATGGCAGGGTGAAGCTCTGAATTTCAGACCAGTGGCAAAATAGCAGTTTTACATGGAATGTGCCTGGAGACAGTGATGGATGGATAGGCAAGAGGGCAACACAACCCATACTCTGGCTGTGGCCTCTGCAGTGGATCCTTGGTCTGCCTCCTGTCACCAGAGCTCAGAGGAAACATTTTCCACCAAGTAACCTGCATGGGATAGGTATTATTTTGCATGTCATTATAGTTTGTTTTCACTTCTATTGGTTGGCTACTTTTAGCTCTTGGCTGCAATATTCAGTGAAGCTGGTGCTAAGAGTTTGTTTCTCAGCTCGAAATTCACTGAGCAAAATGTAATTAACTAAGGAAAAACAGCACTGGATGAAACCCCGCTGTGCATTGGATTTATTTGCTCTTGAACAATTTCCCAATCCAAAATTACATAAACACACTGAGTTCTACCGGTCAGTACAGCTGCTACATGAGCTTAGGGCAATCACAGAACGATGCAGCATCAGGCGCTGATGGCAACCAGGAACTCTTAGATCTGCTGGCTCCCGGCCTTTCTTCCATCATTGCTCATGAGCAGTCATAGTGCACAAGCTCTCTGATTGGGTTCATGCACCTGCATTGACAGCATTAGCGATGCTGGCTGGCAAAGCTGATCTGTCTGGATGCGGATAATTCACAGCCTCTTAACTCCTTTGACTATTAAACACCTCACCTTGGCTTCCACGGAGCACAGCAGGCAGGCAGGCAGCTTCCTCGCACTGCTGATTGTGCTTTCCCCATGGCTTGACTTTCTGTTCCCCGTAGATCTCTGCCTCGGGGCTGCTGTGGAATAGGAATCTCAGAAGCTGTGAGCAGCCCACGTTTGACAGAGGAGGGATGTGGATGCAGAGTAATGATGCTCCTGAGGAGGGGTCAGAGTGGACCCACAGAGCAAGCGCTACGTCAGCTAAGGCCCACCAGCTTGTATAACAAAGGGATGATTTGCCAGGACAGGCACAGGGGAGGACAAAAGTCATATAATCCTCATTACGAAAAAGAATGTTCTCTTTCATGTGGCTGTGATGGTGTCCAGAGCAGAACCACAGTGAAGTTTAACTCCTAAAACATGAATGCAGCAATGCTGAGGCACTTCAGGTAAGAAGAATATGTAAACTGATTCACAGAAAAATAGATCAGGGGCAGTTCAGGCTTTCTCTCCCTCCATCAGTGTCCAGCCCAAAGTGTAGTGAGCAGGTCTGCAAGGAGTCCAGTCTGTATTCTCAAACATCTCACTCTGTGGCTGCATACTATTTTCTGTGTCAATTAGGGCAGCGCTGAAGCTTTGGCTACCTCCAATTAGGCACAAACATAGGAATGACCTACTTTCCAAAGACATCGAGTTCTTGCATCTCCCAGTAGGTCTGTGTGAACGTGTTCCTTTTTGGAAACAGAAACCCCATGCCTCTTTACAATCTCATGTGAAAATACATAGCTGCAGCTGTTGGACTGGGGCATGACTGTTTTGTCCCTGGTGAAGTCCACAAAACCAGGCTTCCATCTTCAGTTTGACAAACCCTCTGCATTTCAGTTACTGCATGCCTAGAAATGGGACTACTGCAAGTAACCCATACCCGCTGCTGTTTGGCTCAGTGGATGAAATGCAATATGGAAAACACCAGCCGTTATGGTTAGCAACAGATGAAGAATTGTACAGTAGTGATGGGAGGTTTGCTATCCTCTTCTATCAGTTGGAAACATGAGCTTTACCAACAAATCCCAGTTGCTTTTCAACATCTAAGTTTCACAGCACATCTGTTGTGTCGCTGCTAACGAAACTCCACGGATCTGGTTGCTTTTCCTGAGCAATGTGCTCATGTCTGGGTCACTGCTGTGGGTACATCTGTCATGTATAAAATAACTAAGGGCTAAATTAAGTAAGATTTCCCGGGCTATTGCTGCAAATTCTGATGTTGGTCAGAATGACGTTTGTCAGAACGTTAACACTTGATTTCCCCAGTTCTACATACTAATGGAGTTACATTCAGGAGGAAAAGAGAGAGGGAGCAAGAAGAGTTCTAGAACCTGATCTATGGTATCCCAAGTATGGGACAATAATGCTTGCTGTGTTAGTGACAGGGAAATACTTCCCCCTGGCTTTATTGTTATGCATTTCTTTCCAGGAGAAACCCCTAGAGGGAACACTTTGTTAAGCCATATCGTTTATTACAGTACCTGAAGAGTGTTTCTGTATTAGTGTATGGGCAGTATCTTGCTAGAGAGCAAAGAGCTCCAGAGGAAAACCACTGGAGGGTGAACCAGTGATATGGTCAGACAGCAACAGAAAAAAAGGCAATTATTAGACTTGGCAAATAACTCTCTTGCCTCTATTTTGAGCCATAATTCCCTGTTGGTGCCTTTCCACTGGTTGAGGTTAAGCATCTGGAAAGGAAACAGAGATCCTTAAGGCAGCACATCATCCAGCTCCTAGGAGTTTTAAGTAGATGCACTCCCGTCAGTGCCCTCTCTGCTGTGCATCTTCCCCTGTTACTGCCTGGTTACAAGAGCAGAGATTTATGCACCACTGATATTTCCTTACAGCTGAGAAGGCCAAAGAATATGGCGATGGGGAAATGGAATGTAAAATGTTACTTTGACTGCATCTTTAAAGGAATCACTCCACTAAAAGCATCAAATTAACTCCTGCAAAAATCATAACTCAAAGGCCCTCTGGCATGTGTAGCATTTTGTATCACAGTATGCAAGTGCTAACTTTTATGTCATATTATATATATGCACTGTGACTGAAATACAGTTGCTGAGGGAACCATAACCTCGAATTATCCTGACTTCTTTCAGCGTGCCAAGCCACAGGATTGCTAGTGCATGGGCTTTCGTTTTTCCTGAAAAGGAATATGTCCTGCTGCCTTGTATTGGCCAAGCCTTATACTTGCACAAGAGTCATCTTGTGCGGCAGCAAAAGAAGACAGCAAATTCAGTTTCAATATTTACTACATAATATACCTACACTTTAAATTTAGACGTGTGATGGTTGTTTTACATGCTTGATTTTAAAATACTGGCATCCTCAATATGTTTTGGCTGGCAAATAAAGCAGGAGAATAGATACTTGCTGTCAAATGTGCCAAACCTCTCATAATGTATGCTGAAAGACAGAAATCAGTTAAATTCTCTTCTCACTCAGAAAACAGCTAGTATTAATTACAGTAATTACTGTTATTAGATAAAAGACTATGTGTTCTCCTACTGTTTAAACTACCTTGCTAACTGCAATTGCTTCAGAGGACAAGTTCTGCCTCCAGGCCAAGTGGAGCTTATAGGTCCTTCAGAGCAGGCAGCACTGTCCATATGGGTAACACTTGATCATGCATCTCCTCTGGTCCCCATAGGATACTCCTGCAGCTCTGAGACTGATCTCTCAGGAAATACCATAAGGTTATCTTGCTGATGGAAGAATCAACATTTGAAATCCCCCCTTCAAATCCAGGTAAATGTAGCAAAAAGTTGATGAGGATTTGAGCAACTGAACCATTACAGGAATAAAGACAAATTATGTTTTAACAAACTGGTGTGACTTATTAAAGTCCTTTTGTACTTACAAACTTTCAGTGTAATTAAGTGTAGCTATTTCATAACCTAATTATGAAATAAGAATAGCAGTGTACTGCTAATAGCTTCTTTACTCTGGACTTAATATGGTAGCTTCAAACATGACACCCCACCCCTGGCAATGTTCAAGGCCCAGTGGGACACAGGGGCTTGGAGCAAGCTGCTCTAGTGGAAGGTGTCCCTGCCCTTGCAGGGGGTTGGAACTGGATGAGCTTTAAGGTCCCTTCAACCCAAACCAGCCTGGGATGCTGTGATAATATGTTTTACTGAACAAGAGAAAATCGATCATCAGGCTAAAATCTTTGTTTCCTTCATTGTTCTCACAATTCGGATACTTCTGGTCTTGATCTAAAGCCTTGTGAACACAATTCAACCTGTACCTTTGGAAAAAAACCATATATAATTCTGCTTCCAAACTCTGCAGATGCACCTAATCTATGCTGACAGTTGAGCCAAAAATCTCTATCCGAAGATCTGTGAATGCTGGAAAGTATTGCCTCTAATCCTCAGATGCTTGGCCCATCTCTAGTACTAAAAATAGGAGGTCTGGGTGGCTTGACATAAAGCGTCAGACTGTGTAAACTGCATGAGGTTGTTTGGGATGATTCATTTCCCAGTCCTCTCACTTCTCCAAGCCTGGATTTATGAAATCTTGTCTAAAGTCAAACTCACTCCATTTTTTTTATGTCAAATGGCTTTTGCCCTTCACCTGCCACGTTTCCGGTCACCTCGAGCCTGGTATGGTCCCGTAATCCTCAGGATGTCCTTTGCGTGTTGGTGCAGTTCCCTTCCGGAATTCACTCCTCCCAACCCCCCAGTTTCCCATAACTACTGAAAAGCTTCAGTCAGTGTGGGACAAAAAGCCCTCATTTTGCAGAGATTATGAGTTCTGGATTTGTTTGCTTAAGCAGGGCGGGAAGCAAGGAGCAGCTCTGAGCACTGCTCTCTGTCTGCCCCTTTCTCTCTATCCCAGAGAGCTGGTTTCCAGTCAGAAGCATGTCTTTGCAAGGACACTCTGCCTGAAGAGGGAAAAAAGAGAAAGAAAGTAATATCTGAATGGTTAAAGCCCTAATTGCATGAAGCCAGGAGTCCAGTGTCCCAACCCCGACTCCTGCTGAAGAGCATCCTGCTGGGACAGAGACACTCTTTAGGGGATAGGATGGGACAGGGCGCACATGGTTCTTGGTGCTTGCACTTACTTGGATGAAACATGAAGATCCCAGTGTTAGGAGGGAGATGATTTTAATGGAGAAAAAATAAGATGTGAGGCCACAACCTGAGTGGCTGCAGAGGAAAGATAAACCTATACCTTACCCTCAACAGGTATCATATGCTGAATTGTATGTGAATTGTATGCTGCGAATCGTGTGCTGACCCTGCATACAGTGTAAACACTGTGGGAACACACAGGCACCCTCTGGGCTTGGGAGTATAAAATGGGTGCAGGGAGCAGGGAAGAAAGGGGAACCAGTTTAATCAACCTGGCAAAACTGAAAGTGTCTCCTTCCGAGCAGCCCAGTCAGGAACTGGATTCTTTGTCCCTGCTGGGAAGGTGACTGTGGATCTCATCCTCCTGTTACTCATGCTGCTCTGAATTAGGTCTGCTAACACTGGGATGAGTGAGGTGTATGTAACAAATCCTATGGGAAGTTCATGGTTTTATCTCTTTTCTCATTTAAAACAAGTGAAATAAGATGTCAGCATTCAATAAATAATAATAATGATGGATACCACTATTTAAAGCACTTTTGGTCAAGTCATTGCGTTATCCTTGCTCTCTACTTTAGGCATCTCATTTTGCATGCAGAAGTCACTTGAGCTGGATGGGGGTCACCCACTGGAGACAGCTTCAAGGTTTTTGAGAACATGAGGAAGTCTGTTGGGAGATTTTTACCACCTGAAGTATCACAAGATGCTTATTAAATGCACAGAAAGAAGCCTAAATGAAAACTGCCCCAGGTTCTGTGATTGTAGAGCATCTCACACAGTAGGACCTGCTCTGTTGAGACCCCATGCTCCATAGCAGTGAATAAATAGGGAGATTAAAGTCTCATGGTTTGCCATCAGAGCCCAGGAAATTCAACTTCAAATTCAAGAGTGGCCCTGGAATGATAAAAGTCTTTTTTTCCCCGTTATAATCACTGGAGAAATGCTTAAGGTTTAACTGTAGAGGAAAACTGTTTATACAGATGCCCAGTGCATCTGCAGAGCTCCTTCCTCTGAAAAGAAAGATAATGGCTTAGAGCAGAAGAATGAACAACTCAATACAAGGCAATTTCCATTGCTTTTTTTAGCAGTATTGCCAACTGGTTTTGAAGATTTAGCCCCTATCCCTACCCATTTCCTTGCAAATAACTTCTGAGAGGGCCAGAGACAAATTTCATTTCATTACAGTAATTGCAGCTATAGTCAGCCTGAGCAATTCTCAGATGTTTATCTGTCAGCACCATCCGTTTAGTCCCTGACACTGTGGCCGGCTGGAAAACTACTGCAGCTAAACAACACACTATATGCAGATCATTTGGATCTCTTCAGATACCTTGCTGCAATGCAGAGGCAGCTTCTGTGCACTTTTCTGTGTGCTCAAGAGAACACTTGCCATGGAGTCCCAGCAGAAACCGTTCCCAGGGACAGTTTCTCATGTTGGCTTATAGAGGGAAAGGGATTCTTTTTCTTCTTTATTGTGTTGAGGATTTATCTATACCTGGGTGGAAGCCTGACTTGCGAGGCATAACCAGGAGACTGCCAAAATAGAGGTGATCAGTGCTATAAACTATATAACGTGATAGAATAGGCCTGAGCCCTCACCTCTACATTAGTGGCAGCTTTGCCTCTGACTTCTGAGAAAAATTAGGCCAATTTCCTCACTATTTATAAGCCCAGGAGAGCATCGAGAATGAAGTCCTGCACAGCAAGAGGCAAAGTCTGCAATAAAACCAATGCTGCATCCATGGCAACTCCCAACTCAGCTCGTAATTTTTCAACATAAAAAGAAAGACATATTTCAGGGCCACCAAAACAGAAACCATTTACTAAAGTGACCTAAGTGAAGGCATTTGCTGTGTTTTTCATGGCCTTGGTCCTCTGTTCGAACCTCAGCTGCTGGCTGGGATGCTCAAGGAGTGAGGATAGCCCCTGGCAAGCCTTTTGTCATCTCTGGGTGGTGGGTGAAGTGACCTATTGCCTGTGGTTTTGTCACAGCAGGGTTTGGTACCTGGTCCATGCAGGGTAGAGGTCAGAAAGGACTCACTGGGATGTCCCTGCACTGCTCTGCCTTCAGAAGGAAAGCCACTGCCTGTCACAGTGTCAGAGCCACAGCTCACTCAGGAAGGTGCTGATCACTCATTTTGGGTAGGTTTTTTTTCCCCTTCTCTTCCCTAGGGATAGGTATCCCACTGCTGGGGTGCATGTCACACTGGGCACTCCTCAAGCACACAGGGATTAGGGTCTGAGTGTTATAGATAAGAAACTGTGGCTGATACTACATGATTTTCCCATGGCACTGGGCAGAGCTAAGATATTTGTTGTATCCCAAGTGTGAAGCCAAAGCCCTAACCCATAGACCAGCTTTCTTCCAAATAACCACTTCTAATAGCGGCATTCAGCACAGCATTTCCCATACCAGGGAGATGAAATGCTCCTGGCTGTTATGCTGGACATCAGCTTTGGTCTTATTTCTCCCTACTGTGTGCAAGATGGTCCACAGATATTAGGCAGTCGTGTCAATGGTTTCCCAGCAGAACTTTCCCAACTCTGCTGGTGAAAGGCTGCAAAACTGCTCTCATCCCTGAAAACAGAACGCTGTCCCCATAGTTTTCCTGCTATTTTGTCTTTCTTTTCAAACTGAGGGGGTTTATTTGCCTCCCAAATCTCCACTGTAGGATTGTATCACCAGTGAAAGTCAAATGAAAACACTAAGTCTGTGCCATATGCTAAGGCAGTTGTTATTTCATGGAACCTTGCTGCATCTGGATAAGTCAACTGAGGTTAAACCTCCCTTTATCAAGAAAACCATGTTAAGGACGCTGGCACATCTGTTTCTCCCCACACTGTTGATTTTTGCTGGGCTGTGTTGGTTAACACCAGAACTGAAATACCACAACAGCAATTCCTTTAAAGCAAACCCAGTGATCTAAATTCCATCCCATATTTTGCACACCTCACTGTGATAAAGGCTATAATGGGCTATGCAAAGCTCTTTCTTTCCCTTTAGGCAGGGATTATACACAGAAAGAGAACTGAAGATATTCAGTTTCTGCTGGAGACATGGTTAAGCAGGACGAGTGGAGTCAAGTCTGTCTCCTTGCAACTGAAGCTACTTTGCATAGAAACACAGTGATCTGTGGGTAGCCCTGCTCTGATACACCCCTGTGGGCATCAGTTCTGATGTTTCTGCGTAAACAGCCATGAGCAATGCCCACTAGACCAGCATCAGAAAGACGTCTTACCTGCTGTGATGCCTCCTGGCTTGGACACAAACCCAGATGGAAGCTCTGCATGGGTCAAGGGAGTAGGAAGTGTTAACCAAACCCACTGCTCTGGTGAGGTCTTTGTAGAAAGGACAAGTTCAGGGAAGAGATTAAATGGAAGCACTGCGTTGCATGGCGCTGGTGATGTTTTCTTCACTACAGCCACCACAGAGATTCCAGATATCTGGGCATTCATTAAGTTTTGATTCGAGAAGTTTTCCACAGTGAGAAAACCAGCACTGAAGTCAGACTGCCTGGAGGCAAGAGTGGCAGAAGCAGTATCTCCCTCTCACTAAAGTTAATATATATGCTAAGGCAGGGATCTGCCCACTAGAGATGCACACCTGAAGACCAACCCAACTAATGAGGTCTTAGGAAAAATATTGCTCTTCAGAGTGCTTTTCTTGTTATTTAGCATGAAAAGGGTCTTATTCAAGGAGTTTCAAGTGAAGAACCATCTAGTAAAAAACAACCAAACCACAGTGCAAACCAAGGCTGCTCAGAGCCATTTTTATTGGCAGATAACAGCTTTACTTTGTCACCACAATTACACATACAGGTTGGAAAATGGAAGAGTGAACTGACATGAAAATGGTCCTTGGTGAGAGGAAAGAGGCAGTAAAGTGACACAAAGAACATCCTTAGGACCAATTCGATTCCCCATAAATCATCATTTAGGAGAATGGATGTGCATTAAGGTGAATAATTTTTCTGACAAGGCAAAGCATGGAGTTGCCAGACCAGCCTAAATGATGTTCAGCATCACACAGCTAGATTAAGAGGGAATGCAAATAAACAGCACCTGCACATAAATTCAGTGTAAGGGAATCTAAGGTAATGAGGTTAGGCAGAATTGGGAAAGGAGATGGAAGAGAAGGGGAAAAGAAATTTGCTCTCTCTGGCCATATGCTTAGGGCACCTGAGCAGGGAGACAAGCAGATGGTGTGGCTCAGACTGTAAAGTATAGTTCTCTGAGTTTTAACCAATTACATTAATGCACACTGAGTGTATAATATATTTTAGAAGGCATTAGGCAATTTTCCCCTGAAAATGACAAAAATTATTTAACCTTAGTATTTCTGAACCTGAGCATTTCTTGCTTGCTCGAGGTTGGCCATCTGTGGAGGTTAAGTTATGAACCTCATCCCAGAGCCAGGTCTTTGCTTAACAAATTATCAAGGCTTCTTTAAGAAGATTAAGCTGTTACTCTTTCTGATCTCTGGAAGGAAAAAAAATGAAGCCCCCAAAACACTCAGAGAGGGAAAATGCCTGTTGTGGTACTTCCTCAGAAAGCCCTTTGATATGGAAATCATTGGTGTTGACTCCGGTAGCCTCAAGGCTCTCTCCAGTAGTACAGATCATGCATGCAACTGCCTGGACCTGTAGCCCACTGAAACCGAGGACCAACACACCTCTTGTTCCTCTTTGGACTCCTCCTTTCCATCTTCTCTCTGGCCATAGCTGAATATCTGTGCCTGCAAGCATAAGGACTGCATTTGTACAAGACCTGATAAATCAGTGCTGCTCTTTCTCCCAGGAAGCACTGGCATGCAGGTACCGTCGCAGACAATGTATACAAGTATCTAAACTGGAAGCCATCAGTGTATCTGCTTACACACACCAGAATAAATAGAAACGCTGCGTTACCACTGGATTACCTGTCAGCAGGCTCATTTGCTGACTAATGTGCTGTCCAGAGGGCCATCTCGATTTGTTTGACATCACTGATGCTCCAAGACCTAGCAAAAGCAACTGCAGCAAAGCCACAGCTGCAGGCACATGCACCTCTGGCAGCGTTTGTGCACCAGCAGCACACAGCCTGGCCTCTGCAGCACCTCCCAGCAGCAATGCAACTGCTGCAGGCCCTGTCCTGGCCTTTTTCTCCCTTTTCCTTGGCTCTGAGGATTCATCTTCCCTGCCAGGAGGTGGTTTGTATGCTTCTGGCGGGCACTCCATCCCTTGTGACTGTGGTCCTTACATAAAGCCATAGTCAGACCCTATTCTCCTCTCCCAAACCACTTTGGTTTTGGCTCTCATCTCTCTCCTTTTTTCCTGTTGTTCCCTCAACTACCTCCTCCCCCCCACCCCCATATATTTTTATTCTGGGACCTGATTTTCTGGGGGCAGGAGTGGAGGGAAATGTGGTTTTTGTTAGGACTGGGCTGATAAATATGTCTAATATGCAGAATGCATTAGAATGATATCCATAAGACATCCAGGGAAAAGTAAGAATAGGACAAAGATACATGGCACTTCCCGGAGCACTGTCCTCACCTCCAGCTATTTTCAGCTCAGAGGATTTCCCAAGCCTGATGCAGTTCACCTATTTAGTAATCTTCAAAGGATTTGCCTTCCAATGACTTGCTCAGGCCCCATCCCACACCCCCCCTTTCCTCCACCTTCCTCAGAATACTTTGTCCTGATTCAGAGAGAAATAGTTGCAGAAATGTGGCAGGGTTTGCCAGGCAATTCAGTCTGAGCCCAAATGACCACATGGTCCCTCAAGATACTGATGTCTGGTTTCAGCATCCACCTTTTGCTACCGTGCTTTGCTTTCAGCACACTCTTGCTCCCTCATAAACATTTTACATGTGTTTGCTTTCCCAGCTATTGGTGTTTCAGGTCTTTTTTCACGTTAGGTACTCACTTTGAAAGGCAATTGTGCATATAACAAGACAGCCTTACAAGGTACTGTCTCATTAAAGAGTGGTTTTCATGCTCTTCCTAATCTGTGAAAAAGAGCAAAAATATCTGGAGTAGGAGATAATGTGAGAAAGAAGTTAAAACCATTTTCTCGGTTATTTTGATCTTCAACAGTTCTAATTCATCGTTGCATGACTTAGCAACGATGGCCATGCAAGACTCTTCCCCACTGTTCTTGTGCAGCAATGGCTGGTGAGTTTGGAATATTCAGGGAGAGCAATGCTGTCAGCAAGAGTTGGCAATACAGATACCAGCTGATGCTTGCTTGCTGGAGCACTGAGATACCTTTTCTGAGCAGAGAAGTAGGCACGGACTCTGTGTAGAGACCATCCCAGCCTCCTTTCGGAGGCTAGGGTCGGAAATTCATAGCTAGAACAAGCAATCTGTGCAACACTTGTGTGTCATTGTGAGGTAGCATGGTCTCCATCGTGATCACTCCACTTCCAAATCTGATTTAAGGATGGAGGGTGCTCAGTGCCTTTCTGGAGGGTAGAAAATGAGGACACAATGGCTCCTAGGACAGCCAAGCCCAGAAGGCAGGCTGCACTGAAGTCTTCTTAAGCATCCACAAAGATATGTTCTGTGGGACCAGTAAGAGCTTGATCAAAGTGTCCTTTATGCTGCAGTGGATGGGGAAGGCCTGACTGCTCAGTGAAGCACATGGAAGACGTATTGAAGACATATTGATGAGCTCTGCCTCTACAGCGCATTTGAAACCTGCATCCTTGTCACACATGGTCTGTGAAAGGCAGGTGCCTGCAAGGTACACCAGGGCTCGGCACAGCCTGCAGATAGTCCCTACCTGGTGAACAAAGGGGGAAACCCCATCTTCTTCATGGGGGGCTTGCTGTGGCTGTGCAGTAGTATTGCTCTGTGTGTGTGAGAGAGGCCATTTGCAGGACTTCTGTCATCAGGCAGCAAGGTGCTGGGCTGACATTTTCATCCGCTGAGCTGACTGGTCCTGAGTCAGCCAAGAGGCATTTTTTAGGACAAAGCTTCAGCTCCCATCAGTTACCACTGCTCTGCCAGTAATGAGGTCACTGCAATTTTCGTTAACAGAAGATCCTATTTAGATCTAATTACAGATTTCCCACACTCGTGCCTGCGCTGATAGGGGCAGGGCATTCAGGGATTTGGGGAGTAGATCAGAATGTGGATGCTAAAGCAACTTTTGCATCTCAGACCCACCTCCAACAGCACACAGCCAAATGCGTTTAAGCATACTCCCTCTTGCTGAGATACATGGCTTTAGTTTGTGCCCCTGAAGAGCAGTTCTCACAGGAAGGACGGACATTATCACATGCTTTTAGCATCCGTGATTGCTTTATTTTAAAGTGTGGGGTCTTTCCAGAAACAATACCGTATCCCTACAGAAATCCATGTGGAGTCTTGGCATTAATGTGGCCATAAGTAAGATCTGTTGTACTGGTGGAACATTCCTTTCAGTATCCAATCTAGCCAGGTGGGATCAGGTACATGTTTCGAAAACAAGGCCAGTGCGATGCACAAGCGGCCAGTGTTCAGTAAGAGCCTGTCCAGCAGCCACAAAAAGATCCTGCAACAAGAGACAGAACAATGCACAGAGAAAAACAGGCACAGTAACACTGCTCTAGGAATATTAAAAACCAATCGGGCATCTCATCTTGTATGTGATTGCACCAGACAAAGCAGAATCCTCCCTTCCTTGCTGGCAATATTACCACTGAGTCTGTCCTCTGCAAGTGTTTGATGCTTAACAATGGCTCTTGCCCCCAGACGTTTTGTGGTGTGAACACACCAGGGTGGCACAAAGCAGAGAAGAGTAAGTATTATTGTCATTTTAGAGGTGGGCAACTGAAGCCTGGAGGGAAGAAATTTGCCTGAGGTGATGTAGGGAGTGTGTAGGCTTCATTGTGAGCCCAGCCGTGCACCCAGGTCAATACCAGTTCTCCATTGTTTTGGTCAGAGGAGCCCTGCAGTGCTTGTACCTGCTTCTGGTGGAAGATTACTCCCACAGATGAATGCATTGTGTTAGCAGGAACAGCTTCCTGACTTTGAAATGCACAGATTTAAATGGAAATGAAGCTCCACAAATGAAACAAGCCATAAGCACCTGCTAATTGTTCTTGGCTGTGAAATAGCAAAAATGCTTCTCTGTCCTCGGGAGAGGAAATAACAATTGATCTGTTTTCTGAACGACAGTCTGCAAGATCCATCTCAAGGCCTCCTACCATTCAGAAGCAAACAGTAGGCTGTTTTCTTTTTATGAAAGCACTAAAAGACCATGACAGGAAGGCAAATATATCTTGGGAGAAACTCCTGCTGGTGCTGGAGTGGTGGGAGGGGACAAAGCAAATGAGCAATGGTTGCTTACTAACACCAACAGCCTTCATGAAATAATCTATGAACAGCTTCAGTAGCACTTGCACCCTGACTGCAAAGCAGCAAACTGAAGGATTCATCCATAGTCTCATAGAATGGTTTGGGTTGGAAGTGACCTTAAAGTTATCCGCTTCCAACCTCCTGCCATGGACAGGGACACCTTCCACCAGAGCAGGTTGCTCCAAGCCCCATCCAAGTATACGGATGTATAACACTTTGCTATTACTTCCTGAAATCCGTCCATTCTTCTGAGAAGGTCAACAGATGAAACAAGGACAGCCAAATACAAACATCAAGTGTTTGCTCATAAATACCTCCTTTTCTTCAAACTACCTTCAACTGAGGCTAAGAAAATAGAGGAAGGGCATCACTTTCCCTGGCACTCAGTGAATCCACGCTCCTTTGGTCCTGGCAGGTGAAAGCCCACCAGCAGCCCCTCAGCATCCATCTGGTGAGAATGGCAGAGAGGTGGTTTAAAGGAGGGCTGATAACAGAGCACCCATGAGGAGAGAACCATGTGCTCAGACCTTAGACCTTCCTCCCTTTCCCCATCAGGATGGAAGAAGGAGACATTTGCCAGCATGCACATGAATGCTGCATTGTCAGAGGTGGCAGGGGAGTGATTCCTAATGGAATGTAACCCAAGAGCCAGAACAGACTTTGCGCCCTAATTTCTTCAATCTGCTGCTCCACTAAGTTAGCACACACACAGCTCTACACTTGCATCTCATTCCTCTTCTCTGCTTGCACTGTTTCTCTCATGATGTTCCAGCATTAGTCAGAACAATCTTGACTCCATGGTGCTCCAGATGTAACACACCCAATGTGCACACTATGCGAAATATTTTACCTACCCAAAATAGAGACTGATTTTTCTTAGGTAACGACCAGTTGACTTCTGGATCTAGAAAGGGAAAGAAGAGATATGAATCACTTTGAAATGATTCCTCAGTTCTAGGACAACAAACACAGAAGAATAAAAAAGAGCTCACAAAGTGCCCAAACTGAGCAAGAAGTGGTGAGCCTGAGGCACAGAAGCTGAGTGACACAAGGAACCGCTGGGGCTGAAAACCTCAGAGATGGGTCACGTCTGATTAAACAAGGACATTTCCAGCTTGGAACAAAGGGAGCTGGAGGAGGTTCTGCAAGAGCGGGGGTAAGAGGAGCAGGGCAGTTCTCTTATACCAGTTTCACCATGGTTACCTTAGGAGTGAGAGAGCATGGGCAGTTTTCCACCTTCTTTCCTTGTGGGCTGTGGAGCAAAAAGAAACATCACCAGAGACACGAGATGACTCTGCTCATTGCAAGCTATGATCGTTAATGAAGACAATAAAGCTACAGGATGAGGAGTAGCTGCAACCGAAGAGATATCTGGGTTGTAGCGAAGAGTTTCTTGCTGCTTTTCATTACAAGGGTGATTGCATTAAGAAGTATTGCACAGCAGAACTGTAAAGGGTGAAGTCTAGATTGATGGCAAAGCCACGCAGCTCCTTTGAGGACTTTGCAAGAAATATTTCATTTCTTCCCCCCCCCCTCCCAATTCTCCCCATCTTAAATTTCACATTTCTGGTTTGAGCATGTTTTAGTTTCCTCCTTCTAAAGGTACATGTTGCTGTATTTCATTTTGGACCTCAATTTCCTTTTGCTTTGACTAGGTATGAGCAGCGACCTTGAGCATGGTGTCAGGGGACAGCCAGCTTCCAAAAAGCACTACCAACAGCGCAGAGCTAATGATATTTTATTGCAGGAAAACATTAGTATTGCTGGGTTTCTCCCATCAAGCATGCTACCATGCCAGCAAGGTAGGAAAAAGGATGTGGTATTGTCTCCTATCGTCTCCTCCAACTTTGATTGATGGAGACAGTACAGTAATTAAGTAGAGGATCTGTTGTGCCCCTCAAGTGGGGGGATGGCCCTATTACTGCAAACAGCAGATTTTCTCCAAAATCCTTATTATTTTAAACTGGATGTTGTATTCCAGGTTCAGTTGTTAGAGTACATGTGGTGCATACATAATGCCATTACATGGCTCTTCCCTCCAGGACCCAGAGAGCACAAAACTGAATCGCAAATCACTTCACAGAACTGAAAGAGGAGTTTTCAAACAGGGCTCATACTCACTGCCAGCATTTCATATTTTGTGCTTAATTTGGGAGTGGTTGTTAGAAGGAATATTTAACCCCTCGTGTTTACTGAAGTTAGAGGGGTTCTGCATTGCAGAGCAGTTGGGAAAAGGCAGAACGCGAGTGAGAAGCCTGATGCTTAGACCCACATGGGCTTGGCTCTGTACTTAAATGCAGTGTTTTGAAATACAGAGATTCTGTGTAACCTCCTCACTTAAAGGAAACTGCAGCCCAGTAGTGAGGTGAGGGGAGGGCATGTTTTTAATGGCGCTTGAATTCAGGCCAAGAAAAGAGAGAACTTGCTCAGAAAATAACCGTGTAGCTGCAGGCTTTGCTGCTGCTGCTGCTGTTGTTCAAGTTGCTGCTTTTGCTTGTTATTCTGTAAAGTAATAATAGGAACCCGGTGCAGGTTATTAAGAAAGAGAACTGAAATTAACATCCAGGATATGCCCACAACTTTGGTCTTCATAGGACAAGATAAGCTAGTGCTGGCATCTGCTAAGGGAGAGATGAGACGTTCCAAATCTAAGCTTCGTTTGCGTGTCTAAGCTTGGGTGATTATATGACTGAAAAAGAAGCTGTTTGACATGAATATGAGGTGCTTGTTTGATGCTGCATAAACCATATTAACTTACATCCATAACACACGTTTCAGGTACAGTGGATGTAGAAACATTCCGCATACTACAAAAGCAGAAACCCAGAAAAGAGAGCATCGCTAATACTTACAGCCCAATTAGTTCAGTGTGCTTGAGCTGTTCTTCTAAGTGGCTTATTTTTATCTGCATGTCCTTAAAAGGTCAAAAAGAAAAGCAAACGATCTTAATGTTGGTCCCTTGGTCTGGTGTGCAATACAAGTCAAGTCAGAGCTTATTAGCATGAGATCAGCACCATATTCTGCTCTCCCAAATTGGCTGTGATGGAAATCTATAGGAATCTTCCCTCATGGCATTGGTTTTATATTGCAGTAACTCTCTGGATGGTTTATGTTCCCAATGATACAAGGTCATTCATTATAAAGCTGTACTTACTGGTTTGCAGACTACTGTCTGCAAAGCTTCCAACCCAAACCTTTGTGGCATTGCATTGTTTCTGTATTCCTGACACTACTGGCAGACCTGCTTCCCACACCTTTACCCATATTATATTCTACTCTATCGCTTTGCTGTTTGACACCCTTGTAATTACCTTTTTAAAGCTTATTATAGAATGGTGCTGTCTAAATGAAGAGAGAGCACGTACTGTGATATGCAAAAGGATGTCATACCTCTAGGATTTTGTTTTGTTGTATGATGAATCCTTTTTCTTCTGATATCTCTTTTTTTTCCTAAAAATCAACAAAATAACATTTAACTTGTTAGGGGAAAACTATTATTGTGTATTGCTTAAGCCTTCAGTGTAAAGAGACTATTAAAAAGCTACCAAGCAGCACCTTCTATCCATCAAACAATGGTCAGAAGTGAGGATTATGTGATCACACTGTGTGTTTGACAGCCTTTCCAGTCCCAGAAATTGTGGCTGCGCAGTCACAGCCTTGGACAAGATGCTGTACATCAGCCAAGTGTCCCGCTCTTCTGCCACTGCAAATGCAGGGTCAGGGGGCTCAGTAGCTTGTGGGATGCAGAACACCCTGGGCAGGAAAACATCCTCAGTGTGGAAAAGGCCTGGGGGTGGGAGAACAGGAGCTGAGGTGAGCCTCCAGTGTGCCCTGGCAGTGATGGAGACCAGCAGCATCTCACCCCAATGGGCAGCAGTATGGACTGTAGGTGGAGGGAAGGGATTGTCCCCCACAGTTCAACACTCCACAGACCACTTGTGATCACCACATCCTCTCAGCAAACTGCATCCCGGCTGGATGCAGCCCTGAGCAACCTGCCCTAAGCTTTGGGTGGGAGCTGGGACCAGAGGCACCCCGCCATTGTCCCTTCTCACCTGAATTATTCTGCGATCCCGTGACTCCACTGACTCACAAATCAAGTTGGTTTGACTTGTGGAGACCTCTCCTAAATAAAAGTGTTGGGTTTCTGTACTTTAGCATGAAATCACAGACCACCATTCAAATGCACCACTTCGGGACTTTGCTGGAGACTTTGTTATGACAAGTGCTTGCATTTGATTGTTTTGCTGGGAACAAAATAATCTCCTTTGTTTATACTGAACAAAAAGAAACTATAAGTCATTCAAGGGGAGGAGGCAGGAAAAGGAATGTTGAAGTCAAAACTGCCTGGTTTGTTTAGCACTGTGCTTTTTCATAGTCTTATGATGGATGATGGAATATGGAAGATTTTGTTTCCAAAAGGCTAGTTTAAATCCCAGCTCTGTGTTGAGAAACCCATGGCACCTTCCACTGGAGGGACATTAAATCAAGGCATCAGCTACTACACATGCTTCTATTTGCTCCTGTGGTAAAACAGAAGAAAGCCTGTTGCTACTGGGTCATTATTATGACCATCAAAGCAGAGATCAGGAAATGTACAGCCGAAAATCGGTCAGTAACCAGCTGATACTTGTGAAAGAAAGGTGAACCAAGTACCTCTCTTCATGCATAACTGTGTGCTCTGGGAACTAATGACTTGTGAACCACTTTGAGCAGCATCAGACTCAGTAACCCACAAGCTTCAAGTCACTCTGACCTGTCTGAAAGCCTGCAGTCAGGCACCCTTGCACTCAGACACAGCAATGACAAGGGGAGTTTTGTCATGCAATGACAGCCAGCAAAATCTTTGGTGAGCCTGTGTCTGGGCAGAGCTGCACATCACGCAGCGACCCTGACACGGTCTTCATTGCTGCAGGGCAAGTCCAAACTCACAGTCGATTTTTAATAATCTTGTGGTCAACTCTCACACTCTCCCTTCACATTTCATGCCTATTTCTTTCTTCACAAGAGCATTTCAATACCTTTATAAGGTCTTTTTCCTTTTCTTCCAGCCATGTCTTCAGCTCCTGCAAAGGTGTCTGTCACAAGAAAAGGGTTTGCAATGGGTGAGAGTGGGCAGGATATGGCACAGGGAGAATCATAGAATCACGGAATGGTTTGGGTTGGGAAGGAATTTAAAGCTCATCTCACTCAAACGCCTTGCCATGGGCAGGGACACCTTCCACTAGAGCAGGTTGCTCCAAACCCCATCAAACCTGGCCTTAAACACGAGGTTAACAACATGGGAGACCAAACACAAGTCACATGCCATACGCTTTGCATGTCTCAATACCTATCAATAGGTTAACTATGCCATTCGATTTCATTCCTATCAGAAAATAAGGAATCAAATCCTTACTGCAGCAGTTATTTGCAGTTGTTTTACAAGCAAGAAGATGACGTGTCTCTGTGTGTGTGTGTGTGCGTGTGTTCAGCCTACAACCCATTCTTACTGCAGTTATACATAGAAATAGGTGTAAGAGCCAGCTGAATAGGAAACAGAAAATCCTCTTGCTTTTTTTTTACCAATAGCAGTAACTCAGCTCTTAAGTGTTCTTGTGCTTGTGGTTAAGCTGCAAAGCCTTTGGATGAGGAACGGGATTGGTCCTTATGCACATAAAATACCTGGTGTGTACCAAATGCTGCCCCTGCTTAAGAACCCTGCACACCACAGGTTAGTGCTGGCTTTATTGCCAACCAGTGTGTCTTTCACTTGCACTCTTTCCCGGAGAAGATGCTTCTGCTCCAGTCAACCAGCCCTTGGGAAATAGGGTCTGTGGACATTTCTGTAAATCCAGTCAAAACATGTAAAGTGGCTGTACTGCAGGCTCTGTCAAACCATTAATAGCAGGATACGTTACTATTCAACTACTCGCCTTCAAATGACTGATGTCCTCTAAGTGCGAAATCTGCCGGCGCCGAATGAGTTTATATTCATGGAATGTAGAAATCTGGAAATTAAAGCCAAATATATGTCATAAAAAAATGAAAATGAAAGACATGTTATTAGAGCAACAATGCAGTGGAGAGTGGGGTTTTTTTTTTCTCCATTCTCTTTGTACAAGGGCTCTTGATGCTTCAGACCTGAGTGCTTCTATTCAAGACAACAGAAAGTTCCCCTGTGAGGCCTAGTTGTAGAAGAGCCATGCACAGAAATGAAAAGGTTTCTAAAGATGTGTCTTTGCAGGAACAGCAGGACCAAGGACATGATTTCATTTTCAAAACATGCCTGAAACGTTTAGATAACAATAAGTGTCACTTAAGAGCACTGGAAAAACAAAGGCTGATTTCAAGGTAAGTCCTCAAGTACCTTAAAACATATTTTGGCCACATTTTCTGGTTGTATTTAACTGTCAGGAAGTCCACAGGATTTGGAAAGTGCATAAATAGAACCTGTTTTCTCCCTCATTTGCAATTAGCTGAAGTAGAGCATCACCTGACCTCACAAGTTTTCTTTTACCATGATGCTGTTGGTAACTATTTCAGTGTGTGATTGTAGGTGTGCTCCCTCCCCATGTCTGCCCCAAAGCACCTCAAACAGAGGGGGAAAGCTGTTTTGAATCACCCAGAAAATTCTGCCATCTCCATAGAATGCGAGAGATGTGCTCATGGTCTCACCATGAATTAGCGCAGGCACTATGAGATGGTTGTGGGTTCCTGACCTGTTAGCAGCCTCTATCCTACCTCCTTTGTCTGCCACTCTGGTTCTTTCTTGACAGTTGCAGAAGTGAAGCTTGCAGCATCCTGTTGCATCTCAGCCCCCGGAGGCGCAGGCGTTGTCTGAAATCTACAGAATTAGAATGTCAGTGAAGGATCACAGCCTGGGCCACGCTCCTGGCTACATAAGAATAAGCAAGGCAGGAGCAAGAGCACGTTGTCTGGCTTGGCCAAGAAGTATGCGCACCAAAACCTAGAGGGAACAACCTTATCTCGTGTTTATTTTAGCCTAACGAGGAACAGGAATTGACAAGGTCTCAGACAGAAATTGCATTTTCCTGGTCAGTTTTGAGTGGGATGGGAAGTGCCTGTGCTTCTGCTAACCCTACGTGACACCAGAAGATGTCCACCTCATCACCTTAGTATGCTCAGTACTCTAAAAGTTGTTGGCTTTCTGCTTGTTCTACAAGATGCAATAGCGAGGGAAGCTGCTCAGGCTGCACTCACCCCCTCAAATACGCGATTTTGCTGAGGGGCAGCTTGTTTTCATCAGGAAGATTGGAAACCATCGTGCTGAGATCCTTCTTCACCCTCTGTAAATAAAGTCACATCTGAAAATGGTCTTTTCCTACAAGAACATCGCACAGAAACATCAGTTGTTTTGCATTAAACACTGGACACGTCCTGTCTCCTGCAGAGCTGGAATGAGATGCTCAGGTGGACTAATAATTTCCTGTCCCAGATTCCTCAGCTGTGACAGACCTCACAGTGGGTTGGCTCTTATGGGTATGTTTATAATGCCAGATTTCTTCGGATTTTGAGACAGGCTGGTCTCAAATACAACTTATTCCATTGCAGCAACTGCCATAAAACTGCAAAAGGCAAACATAGAACTCTTTGGTTCATTCTTTATTTTTTTAAGCCATGATAAGTCTCATATTAATTTTAGTGTTGTAGCTGCTGGATTTATTCATCTTCACCTTTTGGAGGCATCTTTGCTGCCCTATATATACAGTGAAGGGATTGGGCTTTTCATCTGGCATTCATGACAAGGATGACAAATGTGAGGGACAGATTTGGGAGAGCTGCCCTTCGGAGTGCTACAGCTCCTGGGCAGCCGGCAGCCCCTTGAGGGTCTATGGGCAGGAGTGGTCTTTGCACAGCCAAGCACACTGCCAAAATCCCTCAGCTGATTCCAAAGGACAAGTGTATCTGTGGGGTGAGAGGTAAGAAGCAGGGGTGTAGGTAGGGTGATGGAGGAAACGTAGGCGTCTCAGCCCAGCAACGCGAAAACCCTGTCATAACCCATGTTTTTACTGAATAAGGCACGAGAGCAAAGATAATGGAGGATTCACACAACACTATACTCTTAGGTACAATCCCTAAAATGCAGGATAACCCCAGTGAATCCACACTCACACTTTACTCATAGGGCAGACATCCCGCACCGTCTCTTCTCTCTAAACACTGCTTTATGTGCCTTGAGTCCCCAAAAAAGTCCCCTCAATCCAGCAGAGAAATGTCCTTAGCTCCTTACAGAATTATGTCTTCTGTGTTCCCCTGTAAATACTTGCGCTGTGGAGCAGAAGGAGGGGCAGAGGGCCTCGAGACATGCTTGCATTGTCCCCGTACAGTCTTTCACCCCAATTCACCACTGTGGACAAGCAAGCATAAGCACAAGAGCTCATGAATCAACCCCAGAAGCCTCTTCTACACCTTCACACCACCCTGCCAGCCAGACCTATTCACATACCCCCCCAAACTGAACCCTGCACCCAAGCCAGAAACAAACCACAGCAAAATAAGAAAGAAATGAAGAAAAACATGCCATGGAAAGCTGAAGCCAAGACCAGAGGGGCACGCTCCCTGAGGGCAGAAGATGAAGAACTGTTTTCCCAAACATGGTTACAGATGTAGCTACCACATCCAAGCCTCAAGGCCCTTTGGGTATAGTGAGGTGGCATAAAATCATAGCAGCTCTATCAATTCTCATTGAGAACAGTGTATATAATTTCCCTGTGTTGGTTCTGTCAGCAAAGCAGCCAAGCTCCCTGGGCAGAGTGGCAATTAATTTTGTCACACAGGGCTGCTTCATATTCAGGACCCAGTTCAACAAAGCACTTAAGCACAGGAATAATCACTGACTTGAATGGGAATATTAGTACTTAAAGTTAATTGTGTGCTTTTAAAATTGGGCCTTATATCATGCCAATCAAATCATTAGTCTGCTCAATTACAAGCTCCAGCTAACAAATACATGCCCTGGACTTTCTTTCCTCAAAAGGGGAAACAGATGCAGATAAGGCTTTGAAAAAGCTGTCAACATTCAGTCATAGCATAGCAAAGAGTAAAAATGTGTCGGTTTGCTCTTTGTTAACTCTTTCCAACCAAAAAATGCCAGTACTTCAATGACAGTCATCTACTTTAATCAGCAAATTTACTATATATTAAGAGCCAAACAGGGAGTTTTCCTCCTCCCTTGAGGCTGTCTCAGTGGAACCACATGAGTTCTGAGGTTTTTTGTATGCATCACAATAGGCCTACCAAAAAGCGCATCTGAGAGGCAGAGGGATTAACAGTGCAGGGAACAGCAGGAAAGCCAGGATGCTATCTGCAAGGTTTTGCACACAGAGCTAAAGATGGCAATTAGAAGTGATGAATATTTGTGAAACCAGATATATTCTCACATGGGCATAGGCTATGAGCAGGCTCATGAAACAAACCACCTCAGACCTCTTGTTAACCAGCAAATGGTATCTTATGCTATACAGCTGTGCTTAGACTAACCACAGGGACATCCTAATCTAAATTAACTGATGCGTTTATTGATTAAACCATATGCTTGTATCAAAGAGTTCAATATTGAAACTTTCAGCTCAACAAAAATTGCATGCTGGACATATGCGGTGGTTGTGGTGGTTCATACAGTAAGCTGCTGGTTTATGACATCTCTGTTTGCCATGCTGTTACTGAGGCCTGCGGTGAGCAGCCCAGCCAGGATGTCATTTTCCAGAGACAGTCTCTGGGGAACTACAGATGCTAAAGTTAGACGCGGTGCTACATGCTAATGTACGGATTCAATAACCTGGACCACATTGCTGCAGCCCATGCCTGCCCAGCTGGAGCTGGTGTTACTTCCAGAAGTCCCCAGATGGATTTCTCAGTTTAATTATAAACAGAAGAATGATTTTGCTGTTGTTTTGCTGAATGTTTTACTGTCGTTGTTGCTCTTTTGGGTTCATGTTATAGTTTGGGTTTGTGCCTCTCTGCATTTCAGAGTTGCGGCTTTCCACGTCAGCCTCTAGGGATGGGTTGGGGCTGTACACTGAGGTCTGCCTCAGAAGGCCACTATTATGACTGCAGAACAGGAACTATAAAGCTGGCTGTTATGTTAATTAGCATTAGCAAGCATTATGCCATTAACTTTCAGTTGTGTAGGTGTATGATGTGTTAGCAGGTAGTGCCTATTTTTAGTTCATACACCTATTTGGTATTCAACTATGTTCAGCTACGGACTATGAAATTAGTCTGTCTAAACCAAGACATTGTGGTGTTTGTGTAAGCACATGTGTATGAAAACATGAAAAAGGATAGGGAGAACAAAAACAATAGCTGCCTTAAATTTGATATTTTGGGCTCTGCATCTGCTTCTGAGAAGTTTTAGAGATGGGAATGGCATTCAGACTTCCAGGAAGAAGCTGTGTCTTGACTGTAGAGGGAATGGGAGTGAAGTCTTGAGACTCTTTTCCCATAGGCAGTGTAATACAGAGGTCACTGACTGAAGCTGGAAAGGTTCGGGATGTGAGACAAGAGGCATAGGTAATTAGGAAGGTGTTGGCTTGGCTCAATTTAAGAGAGGGGGAGCCATTTCCCTGAAGAAGCTTTACCTTAACTGCCAGCTCAGACCGAGCTTTGTCAGGCAGCGATCGTCTCCCAGCAATGTACAAAAAGCAGCCAGTGCTATGGGGCTCACACAGAATGCCAGCCCTCAAGTGCATCCATAAGGATTTCAGTTTGAGCAGCTACAGCTCAAATGAAGTATATTGAGGCTCCATGTTGAGCTAACTCAGCAGAGAGTATCAGCTTGGTCTTCCCATTTATCAGATCTCCTGGAAACATCACTAAAACATTGTGACCGAGGCAAATAAGAGAGGCACAGCCTTCAGGCTGAGCATCCCAGATGTGTCTGGTTAACCCTAGCAGCTTGCTGACGGCTGTAGTGCCAGCCCTTTCCCGCTCTCTGTCCTCCTAGGATTTAGCAAAGTGGAAATGCTGTCTCCTAAACGGAGGAAGCTGGCTTTAAGGAAATCCTAGACAGAGTTGGCTTTGTTCTGCTCAAATGCCTTCATTCCCTGAGTGCCTGATTTTGCATTCTCAGTAGTGTCATATTCCTGACTTCATGCCTTTATTTATAATTTCCTTTTTCTGCTTGTGCTCCTTTACGTGTTATGGCTGTTTCCTTTCTTTGAGGCATCACTGGCTTTTCACAGACCATGGACTTCACCCTGTGAAAGTATTGGGGTACTGCTCACATTGCTCACAAGGCACTTCTCCTGTCCTCCAGATTAAGGTGAAGGCTTGTGTTGTCCAGATGCAGAGAGCTTCACTTGAACAAGACTATCCTGTGGTACAGATGTCTGTCCTGTTTGGGCAGCTGAATGGTCATTTATATTTCTATACAGAATTTTTTTTGCATGTGAAAGATAAAATGGGTAAACCCCCTACATCTGGTTTCACCATTGCTCTGCATTCAGCATGAGCTTTCAAAGTGAGATTTCATTGTTGATTCAATGGCATTTTTTTAAATCCCCTGTTATTTCCAAGTCTGTTTGCTCAGAGAAGGATGAATGCTCAGACAGTGGATCTCCGCATCTTGTTTTCAGTAGGCACAGAGCTTGAAGTACTTCAGCTTTCTTCCATGTGTTTGGAAAGACTTGATTTTCCTCTATTTTTCATGTTTTTTAAGCTAGATTTGGCAACCATGACGACAACATGCCAGCATCTCAGCATCTGAACTGCGATAGAAATAGCTACGTTTTTATGCCTTGGATTAGCTTTTCACCTCAGACAGTTCCCAAAGGCATGGTCCATTGCTTCAAGCTGGGAACCTTCCCAGCAAACCAAGACTTCTGTCTTTGTTCCAGGAGAGGACGGACAAAAAGTGACCCCAACACAGACAGCTTTGGAGTTCCTTGTTTCCAGTTTACTTTCACACACCCCTGCAGCAGAGGAGCTGCCCTGCTTGTGTCTGAGCTGCTTCGCTCTCCTCTCTTGACCAAAGACTTTGACCACAATTTCACTGATAAACTATACTGGAAAACCAGAGCATAGTGTACAGGATATAGACCGTGGCCTCAAAACCAGTTCTGTCTGCCCATAGGCAAACTTGTTCCCCAAAATAGCCACTACAATAGCAGAAGCAAAGGATGTTTTCTATTTCATTCTCTGCACAGCTTTTGACCCTTCAAAGACTGCAGTTATTGAGCTGAAAAAGAGCCAAATATTTCCCATCTGAAAGAGTAAAGACTGTGGAGGAGCAGGAAAGAGAATGGAAGACAGACCCGTGGTCAGGGGGTGGAGTCTGCTGCTCTTCTGGTGACAGTGACTTTGTCGTCACGCCTGCCCTCACACCCTTTCCCTGTCCCGTTTTGCTCCATTGCTACCCCGCATCCTTAATCTCCACCTTGCGATGCTGTAAGAGTTTATTTGCACCAAGGGGAAAGAACTGGCCAGCAAATAGAGAGAAAAGCCATGACAATTGTCATATAATTGATTAAGTACCATATTGACTGCATATTTGCTTAAACGTTTTTCTCTCTCTCCATGGTTCTGTGGGAAACGTTGTAGAGTTCTGTTGCCTTTCTCTGGAAGTGATAGCATGAATCAGGAAGTTTTCTCTTATAAAGATTATAGAGGCAGATTGAAGGCTTTCGGGTTGCTGGTGTGATTTATTGATGGGCATGGTCAAGCCATCAGGACAAATTACTCCCAAAGTCAAGCAGGTGAGCAATAGCTGTTGGCTTATTGCTGTATCTTTTACTGCCTACCTGATGGATGGCTTTCACTGGCAGGAGCAGAGACATGTCTGTGCCTACAGGGACCCAGCCTCAGGAGGTGCTGTAGCAGGCTGCCAGCCCTTGTGATGCAAACAGTAGGCAAGGCGGGGAGGTTCCGTGCCTGACTGCCAGCCTTGTCTAAACCTCCAACAGTGGCCACCAGCACTGCTCACAGACCTAGGGCTGTGCAAATAGATCAGTCTTTAAGAGCCATGGTAAATCTACATTCCCAGGGCAAGTGCAAACTTTACTCTCCTAAGAAGCAAATCTCAGTGATATTTAATGCTCTATATAAGTGCTGAGGATGAGCAGCTCCATAAAACCTTATGGCTGCTTTTAGCTTGAAGCAGCAGTGAGGTTACTGGATTTCACAGGTTAATGGGAAAAGTTCAGTTCTGAAAGCCCTCTGACTGTTACTGAAAGGCAAAACACAGCCTACAGGTTAAAGCATAAGATGTGACATCAGGAGAAAAGTAGTCTCATTCCGATTCAGTAGCAGACTTGCTTTGAAGGAATCATCTGAAGCCTTTCATGCCTTACCTTCACAACATGCGATGCAGGACCTGGTGGGCTATTACGCAGCTCAGGCCAATTCAATGCTGTTTCTTAGTTTTTCATTTGGGTACAGATGAAAATATTTCTGTACTTTTTGTTTGATAAAAGATATTACTGTGTCTTTTTTACATTGAGCTGGTAAGTTACAAAAGTATTTTCCAAGCTCAACCAGTAATTGAAGCAATAATTTCCTTATTAAGCCCTAAAAAGAGCAGTGGGACATTGCCAGGGATAGCATTATGTTTTCTCCAGCTATTGCCTTTTATCTTGTAGAATCTTAACATAGGGATAGAAAAGGACATTTAATGATCTTTTGGATTTAAAAGTCTCCAGCATATCCCCTTAGTTTCGAAGAAAGAATGTCCTTATTCTGAGCACTTTCATTATTCATACTGAAACTCCTGGGAACGTATATTTGGGTTTTTGAAGAGAAAGGAGCTTGTCTTGCTACTTCTTGCATGGCCAGGTTTGCAGCTATTCTGCTCCACCACTGATAGAGAACAATGCTTGGAAGTTAAAGGAGGTGAAGGAATAGCAGCAGCCTTGCATGTTCTTGCGCTGTTCTGCCAGATTTCTGGTAGCTGATATATAAAATTGATACAATTAAGAATAATAGTGTGTAATGAACAGGATCATGATAATCTCATAGCAAATCCCTGCCAAAACTTTCTTCTTTTCACATGCCTTATTCTCTTCATTTATAAAAGCACTGAGTCAATACTTGTAATTTCTAAAGAGACTGTAATGTACAAAAAGCACCTGCAGAGCAGATCCTTGCACCTCTTTGGAAGACTACCATTTGATAATGAGAAAAGCATCTCAGGAGTACCAGAAAGCATTCAGCCCTCAGGGCTGCCCTGCTTCAGGATTACTACATGTTTACCAGTGCGTCATAAGGAAAGCTCCTTCAAGGGCTCTTAGGGCAAAATATTCACCTTTCAGATATTAACTGAGCAACTGAGAGGCTGAGTGACCTTTGTACCAGAGGAGAGAAATATTTGTGTGTATATATCCACCGTGGCAGGGGTTTGGAACTAGATGATCTTCAAGGTCCCTTCCAACCCAAACCATTCTGTCATTCTATAAGTGACTATAACGCATACTGTCACGAGTGCTTTTCAACTGTCAGCCCAATTAGCCCTCTCTCTTTCTTGCAACTGCTTGCAAGCAGATGCATTTAGCAATAACCAGGAATATTTGATACATGTTTAACAGAACAAGAGTGCATAAAAACCGCTAACACCTCCATATGGTCCCATGACATTTGTCAGCTGTTTGTGGTTTATGTGCAGTGGATGATAACCAGGAAGGTCACAGAGCTGTGCTGCAGTTCCTCAGCAGCTCTTCACTGCGGCACTGGGGAGTTGCACAGAGCGAGGTGAGTGTCCTGCTGTGCTGCTGGAGGATCCACAGGTAAGTGGTACCCAGCAATGGTACCCAGCAGATGTACTGCAGGCAAACATGCGGAGGGGTGTATTTCACCCATCGCTTCAGGGACTGGGAGGGAAATAAAGGCCAGTGAGAAGGCTGCAGGTCTGGATGGAGCTTAGCAGCTCCTGGTGGGAGGGAAACTTAAAGCAAAGCTGGGAGGAAACGTTGCAGGATGGAAGTTAAAAGCGCTTCAGGTTTTCAGTCTGCTGCAGCAGTTGTGAATGCCAGATTTTGTGAAACCTGTGGAAGCAAAGGAGAAGGTGATTAAAAGTGTACTTGAGGAGTCAGTGTTGCACGAGGTGCACCTGGGCTCCTTTTACAGCAGCATCCACACTTGCAGAAGCCTTTCTGAAAATGAATGTATTAAAAGAAAACATGAACCAGAGAGACAAGAGCAGCGTTCTTTGTTCTGACAGTCTTGAAATGAAGGCTATTTCCATGGTCTGTCTGCTCACTTCCTCATAGGCTTTGACGCTCTCTCATCAGTAAGCTTTTCAAAACTACCCCAGATGCTGAGGATCATGAGTCCTTCTGATAGGCAGAGGGTTGCCAGCTCTGCCTTCACTTCTATGCTCTTAGAGACCTCCCCTGAGGCTCTCAGACACCCACACAGCTCAGCAAGGAGGGGTGGTCAATGGTTTCGTGTCCCCTTATTAAGGATCTTTGGCTTAGCCACCGGTTGTCTGATCCGATAATGAATTTGACACCCCTGTTCTCCTGTTGCTCAGCACGTACAGGAGGCCATTTGGAAGGCAACAAAGGAATCCTGGGTGACCGGAGGGTTTATTGTATTGATTGTTGCAGAGCTTTCCTTCGTTAGCCGGAGCGAGCAGCTCCTTCCCTCTCCCAGTGATGAAGGGAAAGAATAATATGAGCTGAGCAATACAGATAAGGTCAGACAAGATAAAGCAGTGGCTGGAGGTCAGGAAAAAGTGAGTGATCAGAAAGTACATCAACAAAAGTGACCTGTGTCACCAAATGCAGGCTGCTCTACGTGTGCATCGTTTGGGTAACTCATCAGTGGTGCTCTGCCTGGACTCTAGCTTTGCTGGGTAATCATAGAATCATTTAGATCATGCACCAGGTTTATTGTCTTTATCACTGCAGCAGCAGCGGCAGCTTTTTTCTCCCTGTTGTGAACCCACAGCTCCATGTCCTCCCTGCTGAGAGCACAGAAAGTAGCAGACTTGATTTTTCATCTTCCCCTGCAAGCTGCAGTTCTCATCTCTGAGACAGCACCATCAGTTGAAGCACACAAACAACTTAAAGCAGGGAAAAGCCATGCTGCAGGTTTGAAGGGCACCAGCTACTCCACAGTAACTGTCCATACACTTGTTGCTGTGCAGCAACATCTTACTATATGACAGCTTAAACCGCCCCAGTGCTCTTAGCACTCATGGAAAGACATCACTTCTTTGAGTACACTTAGTATTTACTGCTCTTCAGGTGATGAACCAAAAGCAGACTCACCTTTCTAAGAGAACCACTGCACAGATCACATAGTATTTGAAAGCGATGTTCAGAGCAGTTGAAAGAGTGAGGTCTCTTTTGCCTTGCTTTGTGGCATGATTATATGCTATAGGGTTGCACTTCATTTCAGTATCTAAAGCAACAGGCCTTTCAAGTAGATTGTCAGAAGCAACTGGGATCTGAGAAGATTCTGCTCACAGTTTTGTAAGTGGAAAAGCCAGCAGTGCCAGTACCTGGATAAACTATTTGGAGCCCTGTTACTGTTATATATAGATTCATATAATGATAACATTGTTATGACATCTAGCTGATCCTCAGTAAGTATCCTTACCTTATCCTTTATGCTTACCTTAAAGTGTCTTTGGGAACAGAAGTTGTTCATAACTTCTCATTTCGAAACAGGCAGTAGCTGCTTTAAAAACAAAGCGAGGACTGTAGAGCGTCTTGAAGAGAAGAAACAGGGTGCAGATGTTGTATATGATGTCAGGGTTGGGGCAGGGGACCCTCTTGTAGCAGAGACTGCTGCACATGCACAATGCAGCTGGACTTCCCTAAGTATCATGTCCCAGCCATAAGTGGAGATGCTGCTTAGCCTTAGTGTGACACAGGTATCATGAATAGATACTCAAGTGATGCGCAGTACAATTGCTCACTACCTGCTGACCCATGCCCAGCCTGTCCCTCAGCAGTGGTCAGTGGCTTCTGACCAGTTCCCTTCAGCTTCTGTACCATGGAATTATGTGCCATGGTTTGGCATACCCCTTTGGCTGGTTTGGGTCAGATGTCCTGTTTCTGCTCCCTCCTGGGTTCTTGTGCATCTGGTCACTGGCAGAACATGAGAAACTAAAATGTTCTTGATTTAGAGTAAGTGCTACTTAGCAACAACTAAACCATCGGTGTGTTATCAGCACTGTTCTCAGACTAAAGCCAAAACACAGCCCTGCACCAGCTGCTGGGAGGAAAATTAACTCTCTCCCAGCCAAAACCAGCAGCAACTTTATTAGCCATTCTGTGATGCCTTCCATGGTGAAGCAATTTTCACAGTGGTTGAGGAGAGCGCCATGGGCATCATTTACCTTGATTTCAACCAGGCATTTGACATGGTCAATAGATATCTTTGATATTTAGTGTATGATGTATGTTCTTTATCAATCTAGCAGTACAGGCAGACTTTGCTTTCTGTGCTGCTCCTAGGCAGACACTCTTAAACTAATGCAGGGAGGTTTGTCCCTTTGCCAACACAGGCAGCACATTTTAGCATGCTAAATTTCATAATTATCTGTATGTGGATATTTAAGATGAAGGTGACCATTATTAAAATGATTTTTTTCCACACATCTAATGATAGAGTTTGCATTATCTCTGCAGTCAGCAACCAAATGGAATAAACAATCTGGGAATAAAACAGTATCAGCATGTTGCAGAAAGCATTTTGAGGCTGAGCAGCGATAGATTTAATATATTAAATAGAATATTCTTCTTTACAATATGCTGCCTGCCTCAGCAGGCAATTAGTGAGAGGCTAGCACAGGGTTTAAACAAATTTGAGGATGAGCACTGACTTTTCAAGGTGAAGGGAAAGGCTATTTCTTCTCAAGAAGGCAGCATATGCATATGGCATGGTACTGCATCTATGATTTCATTCTCTGCAGCCTAATGTCATCCTTATGGCAGGAGTAATGCATCTCCTTGTCAGTCAGCTCCCCCCCTCCATTTTTCTATCCTAGTGAGAACAAGCTCTAATAAGGAGTGAATTTCTGTGCTGGATTCCTGATGAAAGGCACATCCTGAACAACCTCCCAGCATGCGGCAGATGCGAACTGGTGAAATCCTGCAGAACACGATAATATTAAAGTTGGTGGCTGCTGGAAGTGTGCAGCTGTTAAAAAAGACACCTTCTCAGAAAGGTCCATTTGGACTGGAGCATGCACAGACATCTTTTGTACAGGGTTCTAAGGGCTCCTCCTGTCCCCAGTGGCAAGCACTGAGGCCAAAGCGGTGTCAGTAGAAAACAGAAGTAGGTATGGGGAAAGCTGGGTGAATTGTTTGTGTTAGAACAATTGCGGTCTAGATTTATGATCCCTCCTCCCCACACTGATAAGAAGTGCAGCAGGTTTTAATGTGGATTTAGGTTTGGGTTTATTTGTAGCACTTCTCTGTTGAAAGATCTGGATTATGACAAGAGCCGAATGGAAATTTGAGGTGGTTTTATTGATGTGCACTACCTCAGTGTGGAATGAGGTGCAATCTTGGTGCTTTTGAAGGAGGGAAAGGGAGTGGGATTAGACTGAAGAGGGAACAGACTTCCTCCACACCACTCTTCCTCAGGTACTTCTAAGTAACAATGCCTGGGGATAGTAACTTGCAAAGTGGGTATTTTTGACCCCTATACTAGTTAAACAGATACATTACTGCTTTTCAGAGAAGCTTTAGTTGATATCTCTGCTGTGCAAGGACGCGTGAAACAAGGAATTGCAAGTCGTATTTTCCTCTCTGTTCTTTTCCAAAGTGTTCTTTCAGCTGTGTCACAGGCAGTATTTCTCACTCATAGGATGCCTTGCACCGCCTGGGTGACAGCCCCAAATCACAACTGCTTCAGAGCCCAGATAGAGACATTTTAAGAAACCTATTATCTACAAAGCGTTTGTGGCTGTTATTGATGCTGAATATTTTTCCTTTTGTGGATAATGAATATCTTTCTATTCAGGTGCTTGAAATAGTTGGGCACTGTTAGAAATATGAGCCAAAAGTATGATTTTGTTGGTAGCAGATAAAAGTTACTCAGACTATGTACTGCCTCTCTGCTAAGATAGAAGCCAAGCCACCATGACTAAATTGAGAAGGTACAGGACATGGTTTAAGGATATCTTTCTTAGCTTTATATCTGGCTTTGCCACAGAGGTTTCAGCTTTTTAGCTGTAGCATGGGGAGAGTGATATGTTTGCCTTATAACAAAGGTTTGAGATCAACCGCAGAGAGCTACTAGGTAAGAGCTAGGTGTTACTATTACGATCACTTTTTAGCGTTATCTGCCCAGTGCTTAGCTGTCAGCTACTGTTAGCATTGCAAAACGCAAGGACAACCCATCATATACAAGTGTGCTATGAAGAACCACAGAACAGTATGTCCCTTGGGTTTCTTTAACCAAATGTGAAGCAACAGGATGTAGTCAGTTAAAATATTCTTACATAAGATTATATGTAAATGTTGAATGTTAATACTGTTGACTTCAAAACTGTGATACTCAAAGTAACTGTGTTCTGACAGGAAAGAGTTAAGCTGCAGGAGGGCAAAAGTGACTTGGCACAGGCTCCTCACACAGACTCAGTCCTGCAGTGAGACAGCATTTACCACACACACCACACAACAACCATCACTGATGCTGAGCCTTGGTTACTGACATGCCTAATGGGGTTTTTCTAGCTAAAATCTCCTAGTTTCATTTTGCCAGCACCACACAATGGTGTAGCAATGGCACTGAGTCCCAAGAGCTGGATGCTGAGCTACAATCCTGGCAGAAAGCAGGGCTGAGACACAGTGCTGGGCTTTAGGGTGAGCTTTGTTTTACCCCTTACACTTTTAACCATATCCAAACCCACAGTCAGTTACAACAGACATATGTTGCTCCTGTCTTACCCAGTTTTCTCAAAACACTTTTAAATGATCCCCTCCATTCTGGGGAATGACCTTTCCAAATGAGTGTCTTTGTAGCTTGATCATTTCAGGCAGTAGAAGAATGCAACTGTTCAGAAATGGGAGGCTTTGAAGACCTCCCATGGCTAAGAAATGGCTGCAGATTAGGGGATCCTGTAATGCAATTAAAAATCTTCCTGGGGCTGCGTGCTTATGGGCAGCCCTACCATGCCATAGCTGAGGGTCATGGTTGTCGCTTTGCCATAGGTTCAAAGAAAGAAGTGACTCCTTAAAATATCAGGTGCTTTGCTTTTTGTTCTTAGAGCTTCCATAAAATGAAGAGCCAAGTCAACAACACTTGAAGAGTGAAGATAAACTCTAATCTGTAAGTACACACAGAATGAACAAGCCCTTTAGCTCATAAGGCTTTTAAAACCTTGTTTGCAACTTGACAAAAAGCGAGCATCCAATTGTCCAGTTGTTTTATTTCTAACACATTTTAAAGCTTTTCTGTTTTCATCATTGGTATTTGTAATTTCCTTGTACAGGAAAACATTGCTTCGTCCTTTTTCATACTGCCATCCTGTAGCTCTGTACTGCCTCCTAAAATTGGGAGGCAATTGATTTTGTTTACATCCGTCTTAATGTGTGTGTTTGATGTTATCTAATCTCTGTAAAGATCGGAAGGGTAAGTTTGCTCTCTTTGATAACTCATAGCTAGGACAGTAAATAATTATTGTTAGGAAGGTTCCATAGTTTCCGTCTCTGTGTGAAAACAGCCAAAACCTCAAACCAAAGAGAACTACCTGCACAGGGTTTTCCATCCCATTTGCTCTTCAACAGATTGGTTTTAAAGTGAAAAGTATCAGTGATGACACAGCCTGCAAGACATGAGGCAATGGGCTAGTGAATGAAATGGAGGTATCACTAAAAGTTGATTGAAAAGTCAATATACACAGTCAACACGTGATATTTCATATTCATAATTTGTAATGTTCTCCTCTGAGCAGATGTTTGTGCTCCGGGTATCAGATGTGTGCGTTTTTGGGTTGTTTAAATGAGAATTCTGCAGTTATTCCAGTGGCATAGCCTCCATTTCCGTAACACAGCACGGGATTAGAGCAAATCGAAAGCAATTACAATGACCTCAACAGAAAGCATGTTTGAGACTAAACGGGGATGTCTGTGAAAACAATGCACATTTAAAACAAATACTGTTATTTCTTACTGCCTCCATCCCAGTGTAGTTCGATGCAGAAACGCCAGTTCTGACAAACCCTCGTTTTTCTGTTTTATTAAATCTGTCGAAAATGGAAATCTTTCATTTGATCTGAACTTCTTTTCCCCTCCAAATTCCTAGGAAACATCTCATTTGGGTGCATGCGGGCTGCAAACGCTGCTTCTGCAGAGCCCAACTGCTGGAACACATGAAGAGCTGTGTGAAGACTGCCAGTCCCTCAGCAGATGTATACTGGTGATATATTTTGCAGATGCTTGTTATACAGAGCTCACTGTCTGGCAGGGATTGCAGCAGTGTCATTGGGTTTTGACAAAAAGGGTTTTTTAAATAAGTTGATGTAATATTAATACAGTGATGACCGATGAAAATAGGAAACAATGATGGGAGCAATCCAGTGACAGGCTGATCTGGGTTGATAAGTCAGGTGCAAAATAGCAACATACATTTTACCACTGCCAAATACATCTAAGGACCAAATAGGAGCACAGTGCCGACAGGAGGCAGCTCAGTGAGGAGCAGCAGGTACGACTGGGATGGAGAGAAAACAAGTATCTTCAGTCTCTTATGGCTACTTACCTCCAGGTATCTATAGGCAAAGGCAAAATTTAGCAAAGGGGTTTAAATCTGAAGGCAGAACCAGAAGCACGTGTGATGCCTGGAAGCTGAAGTTGTGCAAATTCTGTCTAGAAATACAGTTCACCTTTCTTTAGTTACCCCCCACACACAGGAGGATAAGCGGCAGGGAGATAAAAAAGAAACAAATTCCTGAAGGTTGGAATGGATATTCTTTTACTGGGAAAATTTTGTCAGGGGCCATATTGTGTTTGTAAATGACATTCTCTGGCCTGCACTAAGAGGAGGCAAGAAGGGATGAGACTGAACTGGAAATCTGGATGCAGATGCAACCGCTCTGTAAGACTGGAAAGTAATGATAAGATGGCTCAAAAAGCTAGTTTTAACCAAGCTAAATTCAGTACTGAAGCAATGCTCTTACAGCTGGCAAGAGCTTACACCAGCTGACATTGGCAAGGGGCTAAGCAGCATGGGGAAGGCATTACTTAGCTTGACACCACTCTCAGTGTTCTCCTTTGCTGTGAGATATTTTCTGGCTCTTGGAGACTTCTATAGCTCATGTTTCCAGTCAGGTTCAGTATATTGCCTTATGTCATATACTTAATTAGTCTCTTGTAATTGCTGCATTCACTCTCATTCTGTGTGCCTCCTGTTAAACTCTGGCCAAAGGAGCTGTCAGTTGTATTCCAGGTCAGTTACAGCTACGTGAGTAGTCAGTATGATAGGAAACTGCATCTCACCAGACAGCAACGTTTCCTCTGTGAAACACACCCTGTGTCATGCTATGCTCTGCATCCATCACACAGTGATATTTCAGTGGGGTGCCTGCAGTACTGAGGGGCTGATAATCTCATATCATAGACACCAGTAGCTTTCCTTTGAAGATTAATGAAAATGACATTTCCTACAGAATATTATAATGCAGGGATTTAGCGAGGACTGCAAAATTCTGCAGAAGCCTGCATTTCAGTGCCTTGGCTGCTTATTTGCAGAGAGAAATAGGTCTCTCTCTGTCCCTTTAATAGGAATGTCTGAGGAAAATATCAGTTATTTGGCTTCTGCTTATCTGTTCATTACTGCCTTCAGGTCAAGCATTCCTGCCAGGCTAAAGAGGGTGACAATGAGGGATTCTTCCTCTCCAAGCACAGCCCTGCATTTCCAGTGTGTTGCCTTTAGGGCTGTGGCACTTTTAAACTCTTAAATCTGCATTTTAAATTAAAACAGTGCCATCTTTTAGGGAATCTTTCCAAATTAAAGCTTAACAACTCAGAAAAACCGATGAGCAGCTATTGCTGATCCCTTCTGGCTTGTGTGGCTGAGGGGCTGAAACACAGTGTCTCAGAAGCAAGAACAGAACTGGAAGGAACTTGCATGGCTTCTGATGCAAGAGCTGCAGTGTGCCAATCATCTGCATCTTGGGGAAGAAGTTCTTCTATTGCAACCCAGTTTAATGCTCATAACACACTGGGATTAGTTTGCCAGGTAACAAACAGCAAAGGTCAGCAAGTGCCAAAAACCAACACAGCAACTTGAGACATGGCAGTTATACTCACATTGATTAAAGTATCTGAATTCTTAGGTGTGTTGGGATGCTGAGAATAACTGCCTTTTTAATGTATAAGGAGATCTTGACTACTGTAGGGTGAAGAAACAACAGAAAATATGAGATGCATCATAGAATTACGGAGTGATTTGAGTTGGAAGGGACCTTAGAGCTCATCCAGTTCCAACCCCCTGCCACGGGCAGGGACCAAGTTGCTCAAAGCCCCGAAGTCCAACCACTCTGCTGCGATCAAAACTGGTTTATAAACCTGTTATGGGCATTTCCTCTTTTCCTCAGAAGAGAGAACTGTTAAAGAACTTTTTTCCCCTCCCAACTTGTGTCAGGATGTGCCACCTAAAAATCAAAGTAAGCCGAAATACCACACATAGAGAGAGGAACCGCTCTGTGAAGTCAACAACATTGCAGTATTAAAAGCAGAACCACAGAACCTCACTCAGGAGAAAATCCCTCTTGTGCTGTGGGATACACCAGTGAAGTGGATGACATACAGAGTCAGTTTGAAGCTACAGTTGAGGCAGCAGCAGCAGTATAATTGGCACAGTACAGGGCACAGCACTGTCCAATTTTCCCTTGCTTCCTTTCCATGACTCTAGTGTGAACATTCTCTTGATGCTTTCATAGATGCAAGCATGCTTCAGGATTACACCCTTCCTGAACTTTCCCCTCCTACAGGATCTTGTAACACCTAAAAATCCTACCAGAAGTTACATTTGGAATGATAAGAATCATATCTAATACCTCTTTGAAGCAGTGATATATGGAAAACATATAGCACAGTTACTAAATTGGTTATTAATTCTCATCTAACCCTGCCTCGGGACAGGCAGGCTTATTTGCACTAACCCAGGATGTCCTTACCTAACGTTTTCTAACAGCCCATTTTGTAACACCCAGTTACTACATATGAGATGTGAAATGTCCCTGAGCACCAGGACAGCACAGCCCATGCTACTCGGTCTGGCAGGATCTGAGCAGGATGGCCATGGAACCTGGGGTGTCCATGGTGTTTGATCCCCTGCTTAGATAAACTGTCCATGGAGAAGGAGATGACTGCAATGTGTGCAAAACTCAGCTCTTGACAACACAGAATCTGTAGCTTTGATAGAGCAACATATGGTTATTATCTGGCTCTGGGAAGGGCAGATTTGTGTTGCAAATAAACAAACTGATGAATGAGTAGCAGAATAATCTTAGATTAGTTTAGATAAGACATTTAAAACACACAGATGCTCAGAAGAGAGAACTAACAACACAGAGAGATCAAACCCACCGCAGTCATGTCATTTCTTTGAGGATCTCTTTTCCCTATGCATTACGAACTCATGCTTGGTTTTAAGGGTATGGCTAGCAACGTCTTAAGGAATAGAGCAGCTTCTCTGCCCAACCGTCGCAGCCATTTTTCCTCAAGGCTGGAGGATGTTTGGATAAAACTACTGGTTGCAGCTTGTATCGGCAGTGAGATTCCAGGATCATCCGTTGAGCAAGATCCAGGTGGAAAGCTCTGCTGGCTTTTCAGCTGGGCCCTCTCATTCCTTCCATATCTCAGCCTTTATGTATTCTTTCATTCCTAGAATACGTACAAGGAAGATTTCAGGAACATGATTGAAGAGAACAGGAACAGCAGTGACTCCTCTGCCTTCACTCACACCAATACCACTGAGTGCCATCCTTATTACTGCCTACTCAGTTGCCTTTGCTGGTGGGGGAATTGGGTCCATCACAATGTCATTTGTGCTAGTCAAGATGAACACTCTGTCTGTGACCACTACAGCCATCATTAACCTGGTCATTGTGCACAGCCTCCTCCTCTTCACAGTGCCCTTCCGCCTGCACTACTATGTCAAAGAGAAGTGGGTATTCAAGATGACGTTTTGCAAAGTAGTGAGTGCAATGGTACACGTCCACATGTACCTGACCTTCCTGTTCTATGTGATCACACTGGTGATCCGGTGGCTCATCTTCTTCCAATGGAAGGACAAGGTGGAGTTTTACAGGAAGCTGCACGCCATTGCGGCAAGTGCTGCCGTGTGGGTCTTTGTCATGGTTTTTGTGGTGCCGGTCTTGTGCTTTGAGTACGGACGCTCAGGCTCATACAATGAAACAATCTGCTTTAAGTTCCACAGAGAGCTACAGCAGGGGAGCGTGAAAGCCCTGAACTACGCCATTATTGTAGCTGTCGCTTGCATCACTTGCATCCTCCTGGGTTTGCAGATTTTCATCCTGGTAAAAGTGTCGAGAAGACTTTCCACCGCCCTCTGGTCACACCAAGAGTTCTGGGCCCAGGTGAAAAACCTGATTTTCATCTGTGTCATCATCATTTGCTTCCTCCCCTATCACCTCTTCAGGGCCTACTACATACAGCGCACGAGTGATTTTGACCAGTTAGAAAGCTACAACGAAGTTTTCCTGAGCCTGACTGCCCTCAGCTGCCTGGACCTGCTCTTCTTCGTGCTGAGCGGAAGCCGCCTCTTCAAGCAAAAGGTGGTCACGCTCCTCAGCAGGTTGTCTTGCTGCTAGCATCCACCTCCTGCAGCGAGCCCGGTGCTTGACAGGCATGGCAAACCCCTCCTGACCATGTCAGATTGGGCCCTGGAAACAGAGCAACATGCTCATGAAGGGCTCTACGTGCTTGCCTCCTGAAATCATGGGCTGAACCGCCTCCAGCGTCTTAGCTGGCAGACAGGTTACCTCTGGGATGTCCTCATGGTGCTACTTGGTGAATTGCGGATGCACCCGGAGGAGAGGGAGGAAAGGCATGGGCTCTTCTGCCATAATGCTTTTATGTCAAGGTTTGCAAAGTCAAAGGCGCTAGAAGGGGACTGAAGAGACTCTGCAAAGTATGCAGAAACAAACAGAAAGGCAGGGGTTTATGGAATAAGGTACAGAGTTTTGAAACATAAAGGTCTATGTGATTTTCCGTATATATTTTTCTTATTTATTCTCCTCAAGCTCTCATAAAGTACCAGGGAAGCTATTGTTCCTCCTGAGTAAGTCTGTTCCTTCCCTGTGCAGCAAGCGCAACTTTCTAAGTGAATTATTTAAAATAAACCAGCAATAAATAGGAATTTCTTAAAATGTTTTCTCAAAATTACCTTCTGGAGATGGCATCACTGTAGCAGGAAAGAGTTTTGTTCTTTTTTCCACACTATGAAATGTTTCTAAGAACAAAAATTACACTTTGTTAGGGAAATGAACACTGTAAGTTCAAAAAAAGACTGTATTTTTATTTACAGAATTGTTCCATTAAAAAATATGTGTATTTAACAGTGAAGATCATTTTATTTTGATCATTCCAACAGCAATTGTCTCTTAAAATGTCAACTATTTTGGGTCTCCAAGGTAACAGTGATTATTTTTTCCTTATGTTAATTTTGTGCAATCCTGATGTTTATAACTGATTACAGTATCTTTAGCTTGAAATCAGTTCTTAAAACTTAATAAACTTAATAATCAGTCCTCAAACTTAATAATAAACTTAATAATCAGTTCTCAAAACTTATACCCTGTATTGGTGGAAATAAAATGTTACTGCTTGGATTGGAGGGATGGAAAAAGCTAAAAACCTTGTTCTATCTCAGTGAGGCGCTGTCGATTGCTGCCTCTGAACACAAAATTGAATTCCACCAAAGAAGAGGAAACAGTCAGCAAAATAATGCTGTGAAAGACATTCAGGATTTCATAGCTCAGCTGCTTTACACCTATGCCAGAAAAGGAGTATGAATCTCTAACTGCTATAACCCAGGAGAGCAGTGGCTCATCTATCCCTCTTCACATCTGTGTAAGGTCACATTTTTTCATCTGGAGTCAGAGGGACTGGTATTTTAACAACTTGGCAGACCAGAGGTTATCAGCTGGCTGATTTCCTGCGGCAGTGTTTCCTCATGATGCTGTTGGAGTCCACCTTTTCATATCTGAGTCTTTCCATTCCTCTCTACTTCACCTTCACCATCTCTTGCACATCAGACAGCAATCTAATAACAGTCGGTTGATCTTGCTGTGCCTGTACAATCTTGCTGCTAGTGCTCATTGCTTTTGGTCCCACCAAGATTGTTACTCTACAGGATCTGATCTCTTTTACCATCTTTCTTCCCTGTCTTCCATCATGCTTCAAGCTCCTCTGTATCCCTCTGGAGGTCTGATCATGAGGAAGTATTTTCAGGTCAAAGCCTGAGTAGTGCTATAGTATACGACCAGAATTCGGAAATCACTGAAGTTCATAGCACAAGTGGGATGTGGGGCTGCTCACATGGCCCGCCCTGGCAAACAGCCTGGATCACATCTGTTAAGGTAGAAATGTGAGAGCTTGGAGTGTGTGTGGATCTGGGGAAAAAGCTGTCTGAGAAGGCATTTGCTCCAAAAGGATCGTAGTAAAGAGGAAGAGGACAACTATGAGCCAGATTCAACAGTACCCAGGGAACTACAGAGACTTCCACAACATGGAAGGAGTCAAATTGAATGCGTAGTTCGTTACTAGTTAATTATGTGTCATTAAAAAAGCAATAAACTGCTCTGATCCAGGTTTATTTTAAAACAACGTGAACAAATCAGTTTTTCCTTGTGGCAGGAGAGAAGATAAAAAATGACACAACCTTTTTGTTTCCTCCTCTAACAACCTCGTGGGTACTCATTGGCACTGCATGCCTTTGTAACACTATTATAACTCTTATAACTAACAACCTGCCTATAAGGAGGAGGCACGCACTACTGGTGGCACTATGCCCTCTAACAGAGATGTATAAGAACTGCAGATAGGACTTCGTCTTCCCAATGCTTTTCCTCAGCTGATGTGAGGACTTACAGGGACTCCACTAGCCAGCTGCTACAAAAGCATGGGAGAAAAGAAGAAAGTAAGAAAGGACAGCACAGATTCTATCTGCATTGGTGGTAAATCCTCTGGTGGACAACCTTCAATCATGCCTGTGGAGAGATGGAGAGCTTCATCAGTCTGGGGGCTGCATACAGAGAAACACAAATGGATTCAAACTTCACACACACGGAGGCAGACTGCAGTTCCCATCCTCTGCTACAGAAGAAGCAGCTGAATCAGGATCTGCTCAAGACAAGAAATGTGTCTATACCCTAGAAATAGCATCACGACACGGTGAAAAGTAGTTTGCAAGTTAAACTCAGCTTGCAAGGATAAAACTGTCTCTACATTAAACTGGACTTTAGAAGTTTAAACCAAAGAGCAACCTGCACATATTATGATGGCACTGTGAAAATGGCTATTTTGAAGAAAGCAACAAAATCAGTTGAAAATTGCAGTTCAGCCAAAATGACTGTTTCAGCCATGTAGAATGGCTGGTTTAGGCTTTCCAGAAAGTAGTGGCCATTTCAATACAGCACTGAACTGCCTTCTTTACTCAGTCATCACCTGAAATGCCTAATGATTTCTAGGTTTGCACGAAATGGGAACTACTGTGGCTTTTGCTCTAGTGGAAAAGGGTGTTTCAGGTATCAATCTAATGGAACAAAACATGAAAAACAGCTGCAAAGTTTGCCAAGTAAAGTTGACCTCAGAAGAGTCCTTATTTTAGAAAACATGGCACACAGTTTGCCCTGTGCTCTACTGTGTGGTTTTGAATGGTTTGGGAAATAAAAGGAAATAAACCATCTGTTTCTGCTCTCTTTTAATCTAATAAGTTCAAAAAGCTGGAGATGAGATACTTTGGGTAGTACCTGTCTACTATTTTCTGTCGTTTTGTAAAATAACTGGGAGTAATTCTGAGAAATGGATGAAGATTTTGGTAACTGTACAAAAAGACTGGTTTGACAATGACTTTAGTGTAAGTCAAAAATTGGTGCAACAGCAGTTGTACTTAAAAGGAGGGAGGTGAATCAGATTTTTCTACTTGCTGAGTAATCATTCCTGAAGATGCCCGAGGACTTTGAAGTTAAATTTAGAGAAGAACTATACAAAAAGAATAAGAAATGCTCCAAGTACATGATCCCAAAGGCACGGTAATCTGCAACTATCGCTGAAATAAAAAAGACAAAATAGAACCCCAAGTCAAAGTCAAGACATGGCTTCCATCTAATTACAAAGTAAGTATGGAGAACCTACCCTTTCTGGGTTTTTTTTTACTCTAAATGTATCACCACTTTCCCCATTTAGATAAACAGCATCCTGCTTATAAACTACTTGCTATTTCCCCCATTTTAGATATGAAATGTGTTAGATATTTTAGATATGAAATTTCTTTTAGATTTTAGATATGAAATTTAGATATGTCAATTTTAGATATGAAATCTCTACAGTGTGGAGATACTGAGCATTGGATTGAGAGAAGTCAGACAAAAGAGGAATCTCCCAAATATTATGTGAACATCGAGGACACATACGATATCATCAAAAAAAGCATATATGGTTACTGGCCATGGTGGCCACGACCGTGTCACAAAATACTTGTTGTCTAAGTATGCTTAGATGCTGTTGAGCATTTAAAACTCTTCTGTGCAGCGTACCAAGAAAGAAGAAGGCATCAATTGAAACAGTTTCCTAGCTGATCTGCTCTGAACAAGGAGCGCTTAGCACAGGGGCAAATTAACCTTATCAATACGCAGTGCTTACTGATAGTTTGGAGCCCCTGTTGTATTGCAGAGTCATGATGGACCAGAATTGATTGCTTGAGACATGCAAGAACTAAAATATTTGTGGCCTCAGCTCTGCTTGGTGCATGGAAAACCAGGGCACACTCAAAGGCAGGAGCTAACAGATCATCCTAAGAGCAATATTAAAGAGATGCTCATGGGGTGAATGGCAGACAATAAGTTGTGGGACTGGCCTATGGGAATATGCTTTGTGTGTTTTGCTAGGAATTCAGCTCACCACTTACTGTGCATCATACTTAGATCTGCTTGGAAAAAATCCCACTCGTGGGCTCAGCTCAACCTCTCTTCCATTGACCGTAGTGAAGGAACTAGAAACCGATACACTTTGGTTTTGTATTGACTTCATTGTAAATGTCTTTTACTGCATAAATTTAATTTCATTAGGGAGCAGAGTTAATTAGCTGTTTCTAATTACTAACGTAACTCGTATATATGCACAGTCTCATTAGCTCTGCTGTTATCTCCTCTGTACACAATCTTGTCATAAATAAAGAGGCAATTTACTGCAGTGCTGCTCTGATATTCAAGAATATGCTCCTTTCAGGGCTGCAGAGTGGATATTGCCGAATTCCAGGCATTTTACTTTGTCTCAAGAGTAACCGACCTGGAAACTCAGTCAAAAATAGGATAATACAAAATAACCACACGTGCAAGTGGAGTTCTCATCCCATCCTCCTCTGGCAGCAGACTGCAAAGGCAAGCTGATACCTCTTTCACAGAGCAGTGTTGATGTTCAGTCGATTAAGCAATTTGAAAGGCTGAGCCTTCTCGGGTGCTTTAGGAGAGATGCAGCTCTTTGTAATGCAGCAGTGGGGTGCGGAGGGCACACAAAGCTGGCAAAGACCAGCAGCAAACTTGTCACCCCGATGAATGTGAAGCCCAGGAAGCAGCAGGATTACAAGAACAGATGAAAAACATGACAAGTGGAATTAGACAGCAAGCAGTGAGTTCACAGGTAAATCAGTAAAGCCAAGCTGTGAGACAAAAATGGACCTGCAAGAAACGACTTCAGCTGTTCCTTGGTTAAATATCCCAAAGTGGTCACTCGTGGGCCTATTTAACAATACAAGGGACACCAGAGAAAGGGGTAACAGAGCCATATGGAAAAATACAGCATGTGAAATACATCACCATAACAACACCTTTTACAAAAGTGTGTAGGAGTGTGAAAACACTGCAGCTACTGGTGAAGTGAAAATGAAAAAAGACAATAATTATGTTAGACCATGGTGGTTTTATGTGTTTTAATGTCAAGGGGTATTTTTACCCTGACAGAAAACCCCCAAGCTATTAATATAACAGCAAGGACAAAATCCTGTTCTGGAGGTCAGAACGTGTGTAGGAGCAAATAGTAATGTAGATTTGTGTTACTAAATGTTCCACATTAATAATTGCTGCAAGTTAGCTACTGCTGCAAGTTAGTTACTATATTTAGTTACCACATTTAGTAACTCGCGCCTTCACAAAGATGCGAACATAAAGTGAAGATGTGGAAGGGGCGGCTCGCCTCTGTGGTTTCAAGATGAGTTAGCATCACAGAATCATAAGAAAAAGTAGATCCTAAGAGATGCCTTCAGGTCATCCTGTCATATGCCCTGCTCAAAGCATGCTAAACTCAAAATGAAATGGGTCTGCCCAGGGTGGTGTCTAGTTGTGCTTTGAAAATGGAGGTGGAGAATCCAAACACCTTCTCTGGTCTCCTGGCCCACAGCTGCACTCCTCTTACTATTAATATCCTCATGAGATTCCTGCTGGCCCATTCCCTTCTCCTGAGGTCCTTCTGAATCATAGCCCTGACCTCCAGCCCTGCTCCCTCCCATCTGGTGTTATTGACAAAACTCCATCCAGTAATGCAGCTCGTGTAAGGATGCTGAAGGGTATCAGATCCAGTACTGAAGAGCTTTGCTGGTAAGTGACTGCTACTTATTCCTGCCACCTCTTCTTCAGTGCTCTTACAATGCCATGTTTGACCCTCACCCTAGAAGTCTTCACTGACCTGATATGCCCAGTAACTGAAGCCTTTATAACTCACCTCACTCTGCTCCTGTCTTCCTCTCCAAACAAGAGTGATTTTTGCTACTAGAGGCAGATGCTTTTGTGAAACAATTCAGTCTTGTCCTTATCACTTCAGGAAGTATTGGTCCTTTGGTTCAGGTGAAAATTGCACCCTAGAAAGTTTGGGTTTTTTTCTAGATGAATCTACATTCCAGAAAACTTTGTGAACAGCCATGGTTTGGGCTGGGATACAGTTAACTGCCTTACCAGCAGCTGGTGCAGTGCTGTGCTTTGGCCTCAGCCTGAGAACAGCGATGATAACACGCAGGCGTTTTAGCTGTTGCTCAGTAGCACTTACCCTGATCAAGGTCTGCTCAGTCTCATGCTCTGCCAGTGAGAAGGGACGTAAGAAGCTGGGAGGAAGCAGAGACAGGACACCTGACCCAAAGTAGCCAAAGGGCTATTCCATCCCATACAGCATCACGCTCAGTATAGAAACTGAGGGGGGTGCTGGTTGGAAGAAGCTGGTTGCTGCCTGGGGACAAGCTGGGCATCAGTCAGTGTGTGGTGAGCAATTGTACTGTGCATCACTTGGTGGTTTTGGGGGTGGGTGGGGTTTATTCTTTCCTCTCTCCCTCACTTTATTTCCTATTATTATTGTTATTATAATTTTACTATTTTTATTCTGTTTTACTTTTATTTTAATTATTGGACTGCTCTTGTCTCAACCCATGGGTTTTTACCTTTCTTCCAATTCTCCTCCTCATCTCGTTGGAGGCAGTGAGGTGAGCAAGTGGCTTTGTGGTACTTAGCTGCAGCTGGGGTAAACCACAGCATGAACACACTTTACACACACACACAGAGAGCCCCCAATAAAAGATCTAACTCTGAAAACATTCTTATTTTGTTACATTTTCTGTTTGTTTCAAAATTGCATTTTTCCTTTCTATGCTGGGTCTGCCTGGGAGGGACTTTGTTTTCTCCATTGTGGTCCATACGGTGCTGTGTTTTAGATTAGTGACCAAATCAGCATTGTTAAGACACCAATGTTTCAGCTCTTGCTGAGATATGCTTGCATAGCACAAAGGCCTTCTCTGTTTTGCCAGTCAGCCCCTCTAGGAGCCAAGCAAAAGGATATTCCATACCATATATCATCCTGCTCAGCAGTAAAACTGTGGGGGGAATTTTTCCAGTTCCTCGGAGACTGATTTGGCATCATAGAATCATAGAGTAGTTAGGGTTGGAAAGGACCTTAAGATCACCCAGTTCCAACCCTCCTGCCATGGGCAGGGTCACCTCCCACTAAACATCTGCCAAATGAGTAACGGTTACTTTTGCATCACTTAATCCCTTTCTCCTTTCCTTTCCGCCCCCTTCACTTATCGAACTGCCTTTATCTTGACCCATGAGTTTTCCTCTCTCTTTTGCACTTCTGATTCTCTCCTCCACCCACCTGGGGGAGATGAGCAAGTGGCTGGGTGCAGACCTAGCCATCAGCCAGTCAGCCCACCACACCTCAGAACTGAAGCCACATTTTCAAAGAAGGAGTTAGAAGGCTGAACAAATCCTTAACTTGGTGGTTTGGATCTCACCAAAGAGCTTTATTGTGGAAAATTAAATTGACTTTCATACAACCTTGTTTTTATTCAAATCATTAAATTGGAACATGCAAAGAGAAAAGAAACTCAAGGCTCAAGCGGGGAAAAGCTATGACATTTATTCAGATTTAATCAGGAGGGATTTCAAGTATCAGGAGGATCTAACAAGCAGCTTTTAAATCAAGTAATTTTTCAGCTTCTCCTAGGTAACAACTGGTTGATGCTGGCTAGCAAGGGTTTGACAGTTGTGCTTCAAACCATGCCTAGTGAAAAGGAAAAAGAAGTAAGAGAATTAATTGCCTCTTTCACTGTCCTTTGAACTTAGGACATAATCCCTGGATTTAGTTTTGAGGGTTTACATCTTCTGATGCAAAGGAGCATCGCTTTGAATTTTGAGATTAATTAGACCTTCAGCTTAACAGACAAACACAAAGTTTTTCAAGGTACTTATTTCTATTACAATTAGTTCTGCTGTTTTGTACACTGAAAATGTACAGCTGAAACACAGAAATCTGTGCACCTTTGAAACTTGTAGGTAAATTCCCTCCCTGGTTTTCATCTGCACTGAAATCAAATTATTGCTAATATTTAAGGCAACTTTTTCCGTCTCTCAGACTTAAATAAAATAAATCTACGAAAAGACTAAGATTTGCTTAGAGGAAAAGTATGACAGCTTGAAAAGAAAATCTTCCCGTTCAGTTTATTTCTCATAGCAAGTAAACAGCTGCTGAAGGGATGTTATATGCGGTTGGAGTAGGTAAATGAGTCTGGTACATGGATCACAGAAAATCTCCTCATGGAAGTGTGTGCAGCTGCAGTTATCCTGCAAGCAGAACAATTTAGGCTGCGAATATGTAGCATGTGTCAGTGACAACCCTGGGGTAACAGGCGCCTGCCTCATCACCCTCGGAAGGCAGCTATAAGATGCTAAAGCCAGTACCACACATTAGGCTTTCATATGAACATGGAATGGACCTCCAAGTGAGTTGATAAGGTGGATAGGGCAGAGAAATGCCTGTGCTGGGGTTTGTTTTTGGCTTCTGCTTATCTCAAAGGTATACAGGAAACATATCTAAAAGTCTTGTGGTTTATAAAACCCGAGTTGGCTTTGCTCGTCCTATGATGCTCTGTGAAGGACAATCCTTTGTTTGCCTGCAGCTGTTTAAAATGGGAGCAGAGCAAGGGCTGCAGGCCTTTTCCGTAATTTCACAGTCCAGACTACTGCATTCCCTACAGAAAAGTTTGGACGCTCTGAGGTCCTGGGGGCCTGTACAACCAGTGGCTGTTGCTGTGCAAGAGGAGATTAGCCAGGCAGATTTGCAAGGATGTTAGTATCCCACCAGCTATGATTAAAGAAACGACAGCTTCTCCTTTTAATTCTTTCCAGAATGTATATTTGCCCGGTGGATGAATCTCCGTATAAGTAGCACCACAGATGCCTTTCTAGACTGCCAGCAGTCAAACATGGACACTGTCATATCCTTCCTCCTGCTGTACATGGGTATGAAAGAGGCAAAGCTCTCTTTTCTTTCACTTACTTTTATTGAGCAACAGTGACCTTACATTTCCTAGCTCTGCCATTCAGCTTTATTTGAATTGATTTTGATTTACCTTTTCCTTTTTAAAATTGTCGAGTGCTTCTCAGCTCTCTTATCTAATTCTAAGCCCCTTTCTAGGCCTTGTACCTATGACTGAGTATTCCCTTCAATCTCTGAAACATCTTGGAGGTTAGATTCCTCCTGGGGGGCTCAAGAGATGTGCTGCTTCTAGTAGTCTGTGCTCTTCATCCATGGGCCTCCATCTTTCCCTCTGCTCTTTGGGAAAGGAATGCATCACTAGCAAGGGCTACTTTTGTGCTGGTTTGCATGGATTTAAGACTATTCCTGCATCTGGGGATGTTACCCTACTGAGTATTTGGATGAAAAGCAGCAGGTTCTTAGTTCTTAGCAAGCAGGAGAGGCTCGTTGCGGCTCAGAAACACTGGCTACCCAGTAACCCCGGCATGCTCCCATGGGAAGTGGAGAAAAAAGCGCCAGAAGAGCTGCCTCTACCCCCAAAGAGAGGGAATTGCTGAATCCTAAAGATCGCCTTCCGCTTTGAAAGGTAACCCTCTCCTATCTCTCTGAAGCCAAGACTGATTGCCTAGAGAAGGACAATATTAGGAATGGAGCGATCTGGTCGTTGCTCTTGACTCTTTTTCTCCATGCTTCTCTTCAGCTGGAGGCTGATGCATTAAAATATTCAAGTTTGAAGCCTGCGACATTTTGCACTTCCTGAACTTCAAAAATGATTGGTAGTTGAGTACAAGATTTTATAAGGTGACCTCTTGTTGCACATACAGAAATCATTTTCTCCCTGTGTCTTCTGCATTAACAAATGCTTCTCCCATCCTTCATTCGTAAGAACTGCTGGTGGTTGAAAGAAAAGCAATTACGCTAATCACTTCATTTTAAATGTTCCCCTCCATCCCATTCTCTTGTTCTACAATCTGGTGTTGTTACAATGGAAAGATAAGTACAACAGGACTCTGCTAAACAGTTCATTTGGAACTTATCACATATTTCATTTTCATCGAGTTAGCTGAAAGTATGTCAATTAGCTGCATGGCCCATCTATGCTTTAGGGTAGAAATGCTCTTACAATCACAGTAATTACTCAAATCCTTGAACTGAGAAAACAAAGAAACAGTGAAAGCTTTTGAATGAATTGATGTTGACAGTTTGATGGTACTCAGGATCATGATCACTTTAGTATGAGAGCATTTTGATTGGTTGTACGTATTCTCTTTGCCATGTGTTGAGAGTATGTGGTGTAAACAGACAGATGGCATGGCATTCATTTCGTTCCTGCCGACAGCATGTATAATGGAAGCACAGAGATTTCCTAATGAGCAAAAAAGGCAGTAGAAATTACATCGTTATTTCATCTTCCAAATGCTGAATGTGGCTGAATTATTTAATAATATGTCCAATATATATAACTTTCAAGATATTATCTGATGTAGTAAGCAAAAGCCTTTCTGAGTTGCCTTGGGACATGCTTTCAAGCAACATTTCCTCATATTTCAGCAAATAGCAACCTTGTGTAAACTCTAAATAAGCACAGTCTGCTTTATTGATTTAAATGTCTTGCTCTGGTTTCTCTTCTGTAAGCTGTGGTCACTACTTACCATTATCAAAGCACTAGAAGGAGCAGAAATTCCTGGCCTGTGTCCAAGCCAAAGCAGCTGGGTTTATCACTGTTGTCATTTCAGTCTGCAGCCTCCACCTGGAAAGCAGAACACCTAGGTGCTTTGGACCCTAAAGAAACCCAAGTCCTAGAGGGAAACCCCAAGATTCCTGCAAGTTCACTAACCATGGAGTATGATTTGCTCACTTTCCAGTGCCTGTGCCTCATGTCTAACAGAGTGGGAGTGAGAGAGCAAGAACTGCGAATGCATGTGAAATCACAGAAAAAGCAGTATGTTTAGATGTAACACAGGTATTCCCTTACTTTTTGGCTCTGGCCTATAAGTAGCTTGGTTCTTAAGCAACTAGAAATAGGAGTTTGTTATTAATAGGTAATTGAAATTATCAGCAATTATGACCTTAGGTTGGAAGCAGCTAAACTTGAAAACCTCACGCAATTTTATGATCGCTCCCAGACAGAAAGGAGCTCTTGAGCTTGTATGTGAAACCTTGGTTGCCATTGTACTGACCAGTAAACTGAACACTTTCTTACCAAGTGGCACAGGGAGCAGAGGAAATAGGGCAGAACTGAAACAACACCAAGTTCTATGGTAGATCTATCCCCTGCCTAAAGGAACTCTGCCACACCATGCATAGGTACAGCCCATAACACTTTCACAGAGACTCATCCTGCCTCTGAACATCCAACAGGCCTTGTTCCTCTTCTCTCAAGTAGTGCTTCTTCTTCTTCTGTTTCACTTTATTGTCTTAATTTAAACCTTCACCTTTCTTCTTCGTCCTCTGTTTCCCCAGTGTTGAACCTGGCATGCCTGGTTCCTTCCTTCATTGAAACCTACTTGTGATGCTAGTCTCGACCTGGATCTCTGATGTGCATGCGTGCGTTTCTCTTTCAACCTTTATTCTCACCACTGGTTAAGGCAAACTATGTGCTGATGAAGCAAGAAGCAAAAGCAAGATCTGAAAGTTCATCTGAACAGGTTGATGTGACTTAGTTTCCTTTTCGTACTCCAAAGAGAAACTAACCTAAAACTTATGACCTAGATTACAGAGTTGAGGTGAGTGCTATATACGTATTTAGCAGAAGAATGTGAAGATGAAGGGTTAACACACTGAGCAGCTTCCACATACAACCTTCAAGGAACATTTTGTGGACGAAGCAACTCAAAGGTATGAGATATCAATAGAGAAGATCAGGTTTTGACCCCCAGCAGTTTTTGTGTCAGCCAACAGTGACAAGAGAATTATCTATGCAACACCCTTGCAGGGTTTTCGGCATCACTTCACACCCAAAGAGCTCAGGCTGGACTCAGCAAGCGAATGGAGTACACAGAGCTCTTTATCTCAAAGCCTGTGTCAGCTCTGCAGTGATGGCTGTCACACAGCAGCCATTTTAGGAATGCAATTTCTTCATGTCTCTTCTGCATTATTATTTGCTGGTTCAAGCTTGGTGGGTCCCTTCAGGTCCTGTGGACGGAGCACAAGGCTGCAGGCATTTCTCTGTTCTACCCAGAGGCTGTGGATGTAGTTTCATGATCACTGTTACCCATCGAAACCAGCAGTGTCTGACACTTGCTTTACCTTCCTGTGCGTTTCTGCAGAGCCAGCTGATCATTCTGCCATCCAAGCACCATGTCAGGCAGCAGCCTCTCCTTATGTGAGATTAAGTGAGGCTGGAACCACACCTGGTGAGTACCATTATCACCCACCTGCTTTCCCTTAGTGTTCTGTCTGCTGGAGCAATTCCATGTTTCTCTTCCCTCAAGCTTACAGTGAATGCAGTCTCCAAAATGGGCATCCCTCCTGTTCTGAATCCTGGTCTAGATGAGACAGTCACTCTCAGAGTTTATTATGTGGGCTCCACACCCTTGCTCATCCTTACCACCCTTTCTATTTCTCTTGCTGACTTTAAGCACCTTCAATGTTTTTAGTCTACGTGTTTATTTACTTCTATTAGTTCTGTTTCACACCTTGTTCTTCTTAATAACTTTACTTAATCATAGGAGAGAAACCTCTCAGAGGAAACCATCCTGGCACCACAGCAGAGGTGGGCTAACATCTTTCTGTTTGATTTCTAGTTGAGAAGCTTCTTTTCAATGTCTCTAGAAGGGCCCTGGCTCAATGCTTTCCTCTTAGTGAGCTATCTTCTACTAATGAAAGAGTTTTGATTCACTCCTGATTTCACTCCTGCAGTTCAGGCATAATCTTCAAGCACCAGTGGCCTTTGCATGTCTTTCTTTTCTAACAGCAGCAACTATCATGTCACTTTTCATATATGTCTGAAGCTTATTTTGTTATAATATTTGAACAATGAGTAACCTCATCTGATAGCATGTTAGAGTGAAATCTTCTGTTAACTCTTGCTAAACACTTTGTTATTCTGGCACATTTAGCTTCATTGTTAAACACAAGACAAGTTGAGGGACAAAGTGCATTTATAATGCAAACCCCCTCTGCTCTGCTGCATATTTCTTCACTTGATGAGGGGCACTGTCCTACAAGTTCAAGCAGAATGCGGGGCTCTGACAGCCCAGCAGGTTTTTAGCAGCTCTCTCCACATGAACAAAACAGTATAAATGTTGAACATATGCGATTGCTATCTCAGTGAAGCAAGAAAAAGGCTTGTGCTTTCCTGTATGTGGGTTGAGAAAACCCTCAACCTTCTCGGTCAAACAGGAACACCAAAGGCGCTGCTTTTCTCATTGGTTATATATGCTGTATGCTATGGATGTGTGAAATGGCAAAGAAGAAGAAGGAAGTCACAAAACTAAGAGATTATGAGGTAATATTTAAGTACTTTATTTCTATACACAGTGAAAAAAGCATAATGTATTTCTGAGTAACAGAAAACGTTGGCATCTCACCTGTAATTGTGCTGTTTTTAGCAGCAAAAAGGTTGTACCTTCTTAAAGCCAGTCTGAAATCCTAAGAATCTGCGTAAGAAAGTGAACTTGTGTCAAAAGCAGGAAATTGCCTTCTTCAACCCTGTGAAGTATCTGTTATAGCCAAGTTTCTGGGAAAGCAAATTCCTCCTGCATGCCTCAGGACCATGCGGCGTGTTTACAACTTTAACCATCTAATTGCTTCTAAGATCATGCGTTTTAAAAGGGAGTGAACAGAAAGGGTTATATCAGTCTGGCACACAGCACTGCATGGGCCTCCTAAAGATGCTTTGCCTGATGCTTCATATATAAGAAGTTTCTCTGAAAATGTTTTGCAGTTGCAGTCTATCATTTTACAGGTGAAACCACTTGTACAGAAATCAGTCCACATTATGCTGTAAGTCTAAATAAGAATGCAGCTGTATGTGGCTATGTTCAACAAGTGCCAATAGGATTATATCTTGCAGAAGATTGTTCCCAAATTAAGTTTTAGCTTAGACTAGCTAAGGTATTTGCAGTAGAACAGCTCAGGTGAAATTCTATAGCAAAAAGACTCAGAACAGTTCTATTTCATCTGAAGCAAGAAAAAATTCAATTTCTAGCTGCAGTTCTTTATTTTTAATGTGCCCTATAGTAGAAACAGGGGCTGCTGCTGCTTTATAGGCATCTTGCACCCATCCAGGAAGATGCTAAAAGATGGCACAGGTGTCTTCATAAAGTATCAACAAATTGTAGGTACAACTTCTTCATGTTTTGGTATTTTTCACTTTCAGTAACCTTTGAAGAAGGAGCTTAGGAAGATGCTGAACTGCAGTGTAACCCAGCAGAACCATTCCTCCAATGAGACGCTGCCACATGTCTCAGAGAGGCTCCACACCATTCTCACAGCGCTGTATGTCATCAACCTGGCTGGTGGCACCCTTGGGGTCATCATGATGTCCCATCAGTTATTCCAGCGGCGATCACAATCTGTGATAACCATTTTCATCGTCAGCCTCCTGGTGCTGCACACCTTCATGCTGCTCAGCATCCCCTTCCGCCTCAGCTATTACATTTTAAGGGAATGGAAATTCGGGAGGTTTGCCTGCAAACTCACCAGCGTCGTCCTCTACATCCACATGTATGCCACCTTTGCGTTTTATGTGGGCATCATCATAATACGCCTCTTCCAACTCGAGTTTAGGAGGTGCTACACTACAGCCTGGGTGAGTGCTGTCTGGCTGGTGGGAGCCCTGGTGATCACCCCTCTTCTTCTGTCATACTACGGCAGCTCTAAGACATACCACTCCTCCGAATGCTTTCAGTTTCACAAGGAGATACAAGAGGCGCACATTGTGATCATCAACTACTGCTTGGTTGGGATTTTGGTGGCAGTTTGTGCTGTGCTTACTGTAATGCAGTTGTTCGTGATCTATAGACTGGCTGTGAAATACTGGCCTGACCTCAACTCCCATATGGAATTCAGGGCTCAGGCAAAGAGCTGCTTCTTCATCTTGGTAACATTAGTGTGCTTTATACCTCATCATGCATTCAGAGTGTATTACATCCAGAACTACCACCTGGATAAAGACTATAGACTGCACTTATACAATGAAATTCTTCTAGCTTTAACAACAATGTGCTGCTTGGATATGTTGTGCTTCCTAACAGGAATAGCCCACTGACCTGCGAAGTACCAGGAAACCCAGCTGCAGTGCGTCAGTACTGGCTTTTGGCAGAAATAAAGCTGTGTCAGGACTTTTCTAGGGAAACTGCTGAGCTTTCGGCAGGGCTGCATAGGCCTATAGAGCTGTTTGCCTTTTGCAGACCAGCAAGATCCATCTTTCAGAAGCTACTGTTTTTTATCTTCTCTCTTGAAGGCAGACACATGAGTCTTGCTCTAGACTTTGACCTAAGACTTACACCCTGAAGCTGCATTAAGATTTTCTTCAGCTGTCCCTCTCTAACAACTATAGCATCCTTTCCTTTCTAATTTTAACTCGGTGTCCCACCACCAGCAACCCACTGTGGCCAGTAAATGGCCATCTAACAGCTCCTGGCAATTGTAATGCTGAAGGGAAGAGAGGAAAGAAAGCAATTCCTTCACAGGATTTTTGTATTAGTGATTTTATATCACAAGGGCATAAACTCTACTCAGATAAAAAGTAATCAGGGCATGAAACAGGGATTGAATGAAATATTGTAGAAGAAGATTTCAGCAGGATCCTTCTTTCTTCACTTACACAAAGTGTATAATTAAATTTAACTGTATGAAAACAACTTTACCTTTCCTCGCTTCATTCGGAACCCACAGGCAGCTCACTGCACTGTAGTAATTACACATTTAGAGTGAGTGAGAGCAGAGCAAGTCACAGGTTTCAAACTTCTACCTTATGTTACTCTCCCATCAGGACTCCACCTGTGGCTGTTATCCCTAAGATCCATTGCAGCCAAAGAAACCAAGTTACTGTGGTCTCATAACTCCATCTGGAATCCAAACTGAGAAGTCTGGTCCTTCACTGATCAGTCATTCTTTAAGTGAGGCAACTATTTCATCAGCCTTCAAAAACCCTTTGATGTTTGATCACTTTTAGTTTCCTGTTGATTTATTGTCAGATAGATACCATGCTTTTTCCATCTGCACATGTAACAAAGCAAAACTAGAATAAACTGAACTGTGTTTAATCAGTTCAGCATACGCTCGTTGTATACAAACTTGTGCCAGAGTATCTGTTTTACCCATTAGACAGATTATATTCTTTGGGAACCACATCTGTTCTGGGAATCTCTGGGTTATCTTCATTATGTAAATTCTGTTTTCATGACTGCATCCTGCATGTTCTGCTCAGTACAGAAGGTCTTTCACCCTCCTGCCGAAGGCCTTGCTGTCGTTTGCTGTATCCCAACAGCTTGAGGCCAGATTTCTCCCACTCCAGACTCCCAGGAGTCACATAAGGGTATCCTTCCTTCTTCACAGTCTCAGAAGTTGCCATAATTTTTGAGTCTGGCAACCTTTGCTGCAGAAGCGTTACGATCCCTGGATTCAAGCAAGGTCAAAGCTTGACTTGGGAGGGTTAAAAAGTTACACCTGCAAAAGAACGCTGGTGATGAATCAGATTACGGGTGTTTCTTCGAGCCTACTTTATCAATCCTGAGTAAATGTTCGTGCCTTTACATTTTGGTTCCTGGATCCTTTCTGCCTCTTTCATAAAGTGGGAGGTGTTCAGGGAACCAGCAGCAAGTCCTCAAGTTTTCTGCATTTTAATCTAAGCTCCTTTTTCATGCATTCATGCTTGACCATTTTCTCTGTATCCTCAGTCACTGACTAGGGCTCAGTCATGTGAGGTCAAACCACTCACTTGTCTCAGTATGGCCCTCTTAATTCAGAGGATAATGGATTGAGCATTGATCCCAGTGTTGTTGCACCTAAGACTCACATTAAAGTGATGGATATAAGCTCTATTCAATACCGAGTCCCCTGCTGAGATCTGGAAGCACTACAAAAACTGGTGAAAATAGAAAGTTATCACTCTCTAGGAAGACAATCTGAGAAGTAATTTCTGAAAGGGCAATAATATTGGGCTCAGATTGTAGGGTTCTATTCTTACTATGGTTTATGACACATCCCCTGGAAAACAGTTGGTTTGAATGCCATTTCCATGATCCAAATAATTCTGGAAATAATTATACACATAAGTAATTGCTTTCATGCTAACTGAATATGTGAAACTGTAAACCATTTAGACACCCCATTCATTTTTAATGCCATCAAGTGAACACGGGGAAAACCCCCAGACATTCTGAAGGGAAGAATATCAAGCTGCTAAATGTATCTTCCATCGTTGTTCTCTACATGAAGTTCTGCATAAAAAGAGCAAACCCAACCATCCAAAGCAAACCCAAAATCCCATTCCTACACCTGACTTCCTAAGTTAGTTTGATAACAGAAAGCTATAGGCGGAGCAAGAGTATTCTTATTGCCTAACCCCAGTGTGCTCGCTGCCGTCACAGCTAGATGCTATTACTCTAGGTGGCCTGTTTCTACCTTTTGAACAGGGCTGAGGGTGACGTGAGCCCACCCACAGGCAAACTGTGCAAGGGGCACATCTTTGTTAATTCATATTTGCTCGTATCCAAAGCAGCAATGCTTACATGGAAAAAAAGGTCTCCATTTCCTTCTGATGCATCTGTTCCTTCTGCCTGCTCATAGAGAAAGGTCATATTGATGATGCTGTCAGATAGGCATGCCCCTCTCTGTAAGCAAACAGAAGGAACAGATGCATTAGGAGGAAACAAAGGCACACTCCCCCTTCCTTGTTTGTTTTTCCCTTTTCCACTCAAGCACTGGCATTCTCAGCACTAACAGATTTTGATGGGGAAAAAGAAAGGATGATCAAGTGATGCAATTTGCCTCAAATGGCTCAAGCTGCCCAACCCATACAGAGCAGCCCATTACAATTTGCAGTCCCTATTCTCCTGTCTGCAGTAGCTGAAGATCATTGCCTTTGCAGTATCAAATGTATGAACTAAAGAAAGAGATTTGTAAGAGGTGAGGGGAGAGTGGTGTGGGGATGCACGCTTGCTGAGTATGCATGGGATACAGACAAACTTTGTCCCCATGAATAATGAAATCATGCACTTCACATGCTCTGCCCAGGGTTCATGGTTAAAGCTGTAACCTGTCTTCTATTTTCATTGTCTGAGCCTGAATCCCTCCTCCTGGTTATCCAGATGCACTGAGTTTCAGGGGGGTCTTTGCTATGAAGAGCTCATTCCCCAAGCCTGGGATTCACATGCTTGAGGGTGTTCTTGTTCTGAACAGCAGTTTCCATAACTGCCTCTTTATTCATCCCATTGCAATCCTAGCCATAAAAACACACTACAGTGTCTGCTTTTTACCATATGCACTCCAGTTTGGGGTTTGAGTACCACCATCAGCCATGGAGCAGCTTTCTTCAGGGCACAACTTATAAGAGGAGTTTTGTGTTGAAAGTTACCCGTAAGCACATGGATGAAAACATTGCTACAGGAGACCTGCATTTATAGCAATGACCGTCACACAGCGAAGAAGTATCAGATAAAACCAAATGCACAGAGACACAAAACAAGCATTTATAAAGCCAACTAAGTCACAATTGGGCAGCAAGCCCCACAGCTTCCAGTTGTTTTTCAAGCAACAGAGAGAGGAAGGGTTTCTCCAGTTTGTAGCCTTTTCACATGAATCTGCTGGGTTTTGAACTGCAACATTTTAGGGATGGTTTCTACAGAAAGAGGATGTGAAGATGAAAGAGGAAGAACTGCTATGGGAAGAGGTTTTGCTAAAAACCATGGCTGAAGGATTGTTTTTCACATCTTTGAGTAACCATCAGTGGTGCACTGACAGAAGATGTGTCACTGGATTTGCTTGGCATACAGTACCTCTGACAAGCAGAGTATGAAATGCAAACAGCATGTACTTTTGTGCTATTGTTTAATATCCTATAACGGCTCTACCATTAATGCAATTCGTTGCTGTGGAATATTAGAACTTAACACTGTGTTTTATGCAACAATAGCATGTCTCAGGCAGCACAAATCAGAATGCCATATATCCAAGGGAAATGAATGAACGAATCAGCATGCAAGGCAAACAGCGGCTATGTGTTCTGCATCCTTCTTTCCTAAAGCTTAACCTACCAGGTGACCGCCTGCCTACCATGGATGGAGCAAATGAAGAAATGAATTCAGGAAGAGGCTTTTCCACAGTGAGGAACAACACAAGATGATTCATCTGCTGCTCCTGGTGTCTCTTTCATTGCCCTCTGGCTCTACTGTGGAAGCACTAAATGTCAGCGCACAGGCTGGTGGAGCCTGTCCCTTAAACAGGCTGTGCATCTTAAGTCACCAGGTACTCTCGGGCTTTAGCTGTGCTGCTTCCCTCTACAGTCACCCTAAAACCATTTTTACCTGTATAAAGGCACTATTCCTAATTACCAATAATCTTTCCTCCTTGCCCTTACAAATCTTCAAAGCAGAAAAATATTTTCAGACAAATGGCTCTTCAAAACTGAGAAATAGATGCAAGTATTTGCTGAAATCAAATGCGTTGAAGTGCAAAGTCACAGATTTAAGGACTAATATCAATAATTTCAGCTAAGGCTTGGGAGCTCCACCTATGGAGTATCTGCAGTTTAAGAAGGTTCCCACCATGCAATCACCTTACCTTGATAGCCTTGTTCTAAGCCCCATATCATACACATGGAATAGACACAGCCCTCTGATTCATGAGACAACCTTTGCTTCCTCTGGCAGCACACTCTGTATGAATAAGAATAACTGACAGAATAATCTCACAACAGCAGTATCTGCATGTGAAGCATCAGAGACAGATTAGAAGCATGCAGAGCAAATGAAGGAACTGTGGGAAGTGTGCGAAACTGAGACAACAATAACAAAATCTTAGGTTTTATAAAAGAGAAACAGCTCAGTTGCAGAACTCCGGCCATTATCGGTCAAGACAAAAGAATGCAAAGGAGAATGGGAGAAGGAAATGTGTAACTCGGAATGATTTGTGTGTTTACTATTTAAAAGGACAAAGGAGTTAAGAGAACCTTAGAGAGAAACAGATAAAAAGACGAAACAGAAGAGGCAGCTCCCGAAGATGTCTCTGAAGTAACTAACAAAATTTAATGGGTCAAAGGAAAACAGCCATGCTTCCCATGGCAGAGGTGAAATGCTAGGGAAAAATGAAATGCATTTTTTGGGAGAGTCTTGTTAGACCAAAACCATGGGTTGCACTTGTGGATGTTGAATTGCTCTCTGAAGTCACCCCCAAATCAAAATATCTCTATTATTAAGTACAACAATATCCAATTCCCTTAGTTTTCTTCTAGAATTATTATTTTACTACTGCTCACAGAGCTTGAAAAGGAATCCAATTGGAAAGAAATGCTGTTCTGCGCTTATCAGACAGAATGCAACCTGTTTAATAAGATCCTGTCTGATCAGGCGGAACAACAGCCTCATAGGAGAGCAATGCATCCTCTGCGCCTATTCCTGCAGTGGGCAGCTCCTCAGGAGGTGGCTCTTGGGAAAAAGCTCTCCTCTCACCTCAGTCCCTGCACACTGACCCTGCATGAGCTGCTGGGAGTCTGCTCACAGCAGCCTGGCTTGCCTGCCAGCAGGTAGCAGGCTGTCAGCTCCCGCCTGTCTGCTCAGGCTGATGCTTCCCTGAGCTGCTGCCATCAGGGAGGCTGCAGCTGAAGAGTGATGGAGGCTCTGCCTCCCCAGCGGCGTTACTCTGTCATCCAGCCACAGAGCACAGCGATGCCTCTGCCTCAGGGATCACAGTGCAGGGCCAATGCAAGAGCCGGGGAGGGGTAAGCGCTTGTGTGTTGACTGACCAAAAGAGACATTACCTGATAAACGCAGGTTCTGCCAGTCACCAAGCTGTAATGCCACGATCCTTGGACTTCAGGAACACTCTTCTAGCACATAGCTAAAGCTTGCAGTGTTCTGCTGTGAGGACATCTTGCTTTTTGCAGTCTCAGTTGGTCAGTATTAACCAACAGCCTTGATAGTCTCAACATGCCTTGCACCATCACTGCCTGTTACTCCAACACACGGTCGCCTGTCTGTATAGATTAAGCCAGTCCTCTTGAAGAAATGGGTTCTGTCAGACATGGCTGGTGGCAGCATGTCTGTCAGAGAGAACATCAGGAGCTCTTCTGCACTGTGGGGTCAGTGCTGTAGAAGATCCAGACTGCACTACGAACTTCTCAGATGTGAGCTCACCTTGCACAAGAAAGGAAAGGTGCTGTTGCAAGGGTAAAACTCGATCAGAAACAGAAGTCTGCACTAGGTCTCTAGGAGGAACAAGATTTGTCTCTGGCTCTAAAACTGCCACTACGTGATGGCATGTCAGAGTCTGCCTTTGCATCTCCTTTGAAGCAAGTCCAGACAACTAACATAAAAGACCCAACTTACAAACTGACGCCGAAGACTGAATCAATCAGATGCTGAAACACACAAAGTCTGTTTAAGGAAAAGATGAGCAGTTTGGAAATATTGCTGCAAATGAGAAGCTCACAGATACATTTCAAAGTATTTAATTCCTGTCAGTATGAACTCAGCAGGAAGTAATGCGAAAGAGGTGCAAGCACAGCTTGGTTCACTGATGAGGAGGAAAGCTAGCAACAGACATTCCAGCATCACAGTAATTTCAGTAGTCAAGAAATATCTGCTGCCACGTAGCAAATCTCTATCAGGTAGTGTGTAACATTTATGGGTTTAGCTGTAGTCTAGTAGGAAGCCATATTTCTCTCAAGCACCTGATGATGCCTCTTCTTTCATTAAAATGGTATCTAGGCTGAGCACAAACACAGTAGTGACTGGAAACCCAGCCATATAGAATCCCAGACTGGTTGTGTTGGAAGGAACCTTAAACTCATCCAGGCTCCAACCCCTGCAACAGGCAGGGACACCTTCCACTGGAGCAGGTTGCCCCAAACCCCTGTGTCCAACCTGGCCTTGAACACTGCCAGGGATGGGGCAGCCACAGCTTCTCTGGGCACCCTGTGCCAGCGCCTCAGCACCCCCACAGGGAAAAGCTTCTGCCTTATATCTAATCTAAATCTCCCCTCTCCAGTTTAAAACCATTACCCCTTGTCCTACATTATCGCTTCTTTCTTTTGACTTGACTTCTGATTTATCAAGTATCTTTTCCTGTAATGTCATGAGAAAAAGAAGGTCCTCAGCTCAGTCGCTCTAAGTGGCACATTAGTTTTATTGTGCAGAATGTTGTATGTGCCTAGGTAATAGCTGTGACAGCATGAAGAACATCACATTATGGAGCTTTCACAACAATGCAATTATTAGCTGAAGTCATTCAGACACATTTTCCCATAACTGCTTTATATGTTTGATACTATAACCATTTATGTTAGATGACTCAAAATGTGCCACCATTAGAAGCCTTTTTCGACATAATTCTTCTCAAATCTGTTTAACAGAACTGTAGCACTTGGTATCGTGGTATTTTTTGTTGGGTTTGGTGCCATGAAAGACTCAAATGGGATTCAAGTGGGATTACCCATCAGCAGTGTCTTGGGATCATTGAATCAGAGAATGGTTAGAGTTGGAAGGTCTAGTTCCTTCCTTCTTCACCATGCTCAGACGTGTCTACACGGTTGTCAGCTTCTCTTACATATTGTCATGTGTGTTTCCTCTTTTCCAGCAGCCCCACCACCAAGTGACACTCTCCAACTTGTCTGTACAGCTTCTGTGCTTCTTACATTCCAGTCCTCTTAGAGAGCACCCGGGTCTGTCAGGCTGCTCACCATGAGCAGAGCTGGCCTCTGAACAGATTGCCTTGCACTACCCCTCACAGACACCTGTGTGTTTCCTCAGGCAAACACACCTGGAATTGGGAATACCCCTCATACCAGCAGAGCTGCTCTAACCCAGTTATGTCAGGTAGCCTCCTGTTTGAGAAGCACACACTGAAAAGGAGCAGCAGCGCATAACATTTAACGGAGTGGCTTTGAGAAAAGTCAGAGGAGGTTACAAAAGCTCTTCTCCATTTTGCTGTAATGAATCACTGTGGTTGGTGTCATCTCTCCTTGTCTTCCTACTGGTAAAACTTCTTGCTCATCACAAAGTCATTTGCTGCTGCTGTGGCCACCCAAAAGGTGTCTGTATAGTTAAAGCCAGTCATCGTGAAGAAATGGGTCCTTCAGCAGGCAATACATCGCTTTCAAGAATAGGTGCTTAAGATAAATAGGAGAATTAACATCTGAACGTGCCACTCCATCACTACTCAGAGTCCAGATATCTGCCTTATTTTATCTAACTTCTGGAGCCCAGTATGAGAGAAATGCATGTACCTCTGGCAATATAAGGGAAGTATTTTGCCTGACTGATCTCTGTCCATACTTGGCTCTAACAATCAAACTCCCAGGTTGCCCCTCTGACAGTCCCAGGTCAAGCACTCAAGCTTTCTTCTCTTCTCATCTCACATGTACTTGTGATCTAATTCCCAGTGCTTCACAATTCAGTATTCATGGCCTCATTAGACATTTATTATTTGTTTGGAAATATTTACGGTACCTGAGGCACACTGGGCAGAACAGTGCTGCTAAATCCATGGGGAATGACCTTGAGTTACTCAAGCCCTTTGAAAGGAGATAGGCAGAATTCACCTCTGGTATCAAGCACATAACAGTGGAGCTGGTGGAGAGATGTAGTTTAGTCTCAGGTTCTCCAACACGAATTACTAATCACAACACACAAGTTGCATAGCAGGTAGAGGCAGAGTGTGCTTGAAACCAGTCTGCTACTGACAACACTATATTGAAACATAAAAGCAAGCACCAAACCCAAGGGCACGAGAACCTGGGGTCACTTATAATCGAGCTGCTTCACATTTCAGAGGTGGGCTGCAGCTGAACTGCTTTGTTGAGATGCTTCAAGAACTTATTTCTTCCCTGTCCCACCCCATCTTCAAAATGCCAATTTAAATCAGGTGGAAGAGTGCACAGCAAATTCTCATGGCTGCATCAGTCTTTCTGCCCTTCCTCGCACAAAGGTAATCTTCCATTCATAAGTTTAGGTTAGTAAGTGATGTGTTTAGAGTAGCAATCTTTACATAATTCTCTCCTTTATATGCATTTGCTTTCAATTGGGAGAAAATACTAAGTTAGCATGCATAAGATGCATACATAAACATCAACTGACTGCTCTCCTTCTCCTCCACTTTTCAGTACTGCTGCGATAGACAATGTTTAAGTGCATCAGTGCTGACACTTATCCAATTAAAGCTCTGAGGGATGCACATCAGTGCATCTGCAATATTATTCTTTCCATCTTTCCCTTCTGTCTGAACAGACAATATGATTGATGACAGAAAGCCTGGTTATGCAGAAAGTAGTTACTAGCAAAAGAAGCATTTCAGTAAGTCATGAATAAAGATTTAAATGAAAACCAGAACCTATAGTTATAAACAGGCTATAGATCAGAGGTCTTTAAAAAGAAAACCCTCATTTCAATTATAAGTTATTCTTTGACTTGATAAGAACTTCAGAAGACGAGAAGTATGCACACATGAGCTACAACAGCCTGGAATCCAGGGAGGCAGGCTGGCCTCTAGAAAACGAAAGACATGAAAAGATAATAAGAACACAATCCCAACTCAGAAGGGAAGGGATAAAGAAGTGAGGAAATAAGAATTTAACACATACGCAGGCTGAAGAGAACTGTTTCCTCCTCGAAGACATGAGACCGCCACTCTGTGGCATCTTGTTGAACAACATCTGAACCTAAGCTCCTCTGATGAAGAGGGGGTGAAAACCTTTCGGGCAGCCACGCTTAGTGACTGCATTTTGTGTTTGTACTCTTGACATTACTATGCTATCATATGAAAGGTAATTACATCGATTTCCCCAGCATATAGGAAAACAGAAGGTGATTATGGATTTCCTCAAGTCTTACTATTGAGACGATTACTTTTTCACCACAGATGCCTTTTGCTTCAAGGGAAATCTCAATCTTTTCATAGAAGGAAGTCCACAAAGTAAGTTTCAAACTGCTCTTGCATTATCATTACACACAACCTATAAGTTTATGAGAGATACCGATTGCCAGTTCTTGGAGTTGCTGCATGGGAGGGCACCTTCTCTGGCAGTCTCTCCAATGCAGTTAATGCCACTTGCTGGCGCTCTGCTGCCAGTACAGGTTTTCCAGGTTGCTTCTGGCTCTGAGGGGTGAGCTCAGGACATCCCGCTCAGTTCAATAAAGTTGGAACCTAAGATTATGGTAGGACTGAAGCTCCAAATGAGGTTGGACGGGGCTTGGAGCAAGCTGCTCCAGTGGAAGGTGTCCCTGCCCTGCAGCAGGGGCTGGAACTGGAGGAGCTTTGAGGTCCCTTCCAGCACAAACCAATCTGGGATTCTATAAAACCTACCAATTCCTGCAATGGCCAGCCTGTCAGTACAGATCAACACCAACCTGCAGGCACACCAGTTTGGCATTAAACTACTCTAGCCAGTTGCTTGAGTGTTGTCTTCAATGTGCTGGTATAAAATTCCTACATTTGCAGGAAAATACGAGTACGGGGGAAGGAAACATCACAGAATGCAAAAATCCGAGAGAAAGTCCCATCAAGGAGATTATTCTGAAGCGTATGTTAATTGCATACCAAGTAATACAGTTCTTTTACAAAGTGCCTGAGGTGCATCTGAAGGATCCACCTGGATAGTGCAAACTAAACAAACCAACACTAAACCCAGAAGGAGTCGATCACCTTCTTTTCCCCTTTTCCAGCTGGTTCTTATCCTAAGGACAAAACATCTCTCAAGAAAGAATCCGAATGACTGCAGGAAGGGAGAAGCAGTGATAACTGCACTATGCTTGCCTTTTTCTATGGTATCACATGTCTATCACTTCAGAACAGCAGGAGAAAGTAAGTGTGAAGTTTTAGTACAAGCTTGTTACTGTTCTGTCAGCTGTCACCATCTCCTCGCCCCACTCCTCCACCATTCATATTTCTCTTCAGTACCCAGTTCTGCTGAGGCACAAACACCATTTACAAGCAGCTCAGGAGAGACTATATAATTCTTTAAAAACCTCCTGAAATGGTTCATAACTACAAGGCTGGTATTAAGCAAATCACGTAACACCCTGGTGTTGCTGTTTCATGCACCTACAGCAACAAAAACCCAGGAGTACAAACACTGAGCAGAACAAACTGAGCAGCAATAAGGAAAATATTCAACTTTATGCTATGATTTTTAAAACATACTTATTATTTTTGTAATTACATATTAATGTACTTATGTAATTATAGTGATAAACAATCATAGTTAGGGTTGGAAAAGTCCTTAGGATCCTCTACTTCCAACCCCCTGCCATGGGCAGGAATGCCTCACATTAAACCATGTCGCCCAAGGCTCAGTCTAACCTGGCCTTGAGCACTGCCAGGGCTGAAGCATTTACCACTTCTTTGGGCACCCTGTTCCAATGCCAATAAACACCATAGAGCTGCCATCAGAAGACACCTTTGCATCTTTAAAACGGGCTTATGAGTCACACATTGAGCAGCTGAATTGCTGCACAGTGCTCCAGGCATTTCTAGCAACTCTGGCGTCTGCTGTGGCAGCAGATAATCAAAGCATACACATATCAGACTTCATTCTGGGACATACAGGCTCATTCAACTGGTCAACAGTTACTTCACCTGTCGAAAATAACATTGAAGAAAATCTCTGTTGCCCAAAAATGATTGAAGGATTCAAACCAGAGAAGGCTTGCAAGATTCACTACTCAGAACTAACCTAACGGACTTCAAATGATTCTATTTCATTTATATATTAGGGCGTTCAAGGTAGATAATTATTTTTTATATGATATTTGTATAGTTTGAAATATGAACACAAATTTTCCAGGATGCTTATTCTTAAAAGTATATGCATATTGACCCTACATTATGACCTTAGAAATTAATCCTTTTCAGATGAGCAGCGCTGCGGAGAAGGACTTGGGGGTGTTGGTCAATGAAAAAATGAACATGAGCTGGCAGTGTGCGCTTGCAGCCCAAAAGCCAACCGTATCCTGGGCTGCATCCAAAGGACCGTGACCAGCAGGTCGAGGGAGGTGATCCTGCCCCTCTACTCTGCTCTGTGAGACCTCACTTGGAGTATTGTGTGCAGTTCTGGTGTCCTCAACATAAAAAGGACATGGAACTGTTGGAACAAGTCCAGAGGAGGCCACGAGGATGATCAGGGACTGGAGCACCTCCTTCATAAAGATAGGATGAGAAAGTTGGGGCTGTTCAGCCTGGAGAAGAGAAGGCTGCGTGGAGACCTCATGGCAGCCTTCCAGTGTCTGAAGGGGACCTATAGGGATGCTGGGGAGGGACTCTTCATGAGGGACTGTAGTGATAGGACAAGGGGTGATGGGTTCAAACTGAAACAGGGGAAGTTTAGGTTGGATATGAGGAAGAAATTCTTTCCTGTGAGGGTGGTGAGGCACTGGAATGGGTTGCCCAGGGAAGCTGTGAATGCTCCATCGCTGGCGGTGTTCAAGGCCGGGTTGGACAGAGCCTTGGGTGCCATGGTTTAGTGTGAGGTGTCCCTGCCCATGGCAGGGGGGCTGGAACTGGATGATCTTAAGGTGCTTTCCAATCCTGACTATTCTATGATTCTATGTGTTAGCATTTGTTGGCAAGCTCATTGGGTTTTTTTGTTGCAGCTGTTTTAAAGTGTATGCATTCAACTTCTTTCAGCATTTCAAAGAACACACTTGCAAAACCTGCAGGATAAATGATGTCACTGAAGCAATAATTTGTATTCCCCTCCAGCAACGGACAAGGTGGAAGGAACGCAAGGTAGCAATCATCAGCAGGAAAGAAGAGCAGGGTCTAACTGAGAAAGTACAGCAAATTCAAGTCTGCTTTTCTGAATCCATTTCAAATGTTGAAAAATAATATGGCTTTCTTCCTGCAGGTTTACATTCTGACTGCATACACATGTATACACAGCTCATACACAACATTCCTGTGTATTAATATAGGGAACACTACGTTTATATTACGCTACAGCTTTCACAATGTGTCCTCACTCAGTTTTCACCACAGATATTCTTCTCGCCAGTGAAACAAATCAATCTGCCTCTTTAAAATGTGCAATATGGGGTTGACATCATTCCCACACCACGTGAGAATCCAGTGTTGGATGCTTCCAGGTTCTTTAAATCAAATTGTAGTAATACCTGCTGGCAAATTTAATCTAAAGCAGGTCAAAGATGCTGGTGGTAGAGCTTTCTATGTCACAAAGATTGATGTTTGCTGTGTTTGCAGAGGCAGGTAAAAAAGAAGAGATATGAAAAAGTGGTGAATGATCACCCCTAAATCTTTGGAGTCTCATGCTAAAAGTATGCAGCTTCCCATCAAAAACAGAATTTACCTCTTCTGGTATGAAGTTAAAGCGTCCAGCATCCCCCTGTGAGCAGTTATTCACCTTCCTTAACTGTTCTTAATTCCATTTTTTGAGGTGCTTGGATTTGTCCAGACTTTCCCACAAATGTCCACAGAAAAAGAAACCTCAGTTCTGTGAGTCAGCCCAGTCCTGAGTGTTATTGCTGTTGGAGAGGGTGGCATGTGCACCCCTCATTAGTGCGAGAATTAGCTACTGATTAGATAGAGGGTACCGCATATTCATGTGAATTTTGGCCGTAGTTAAACTGACCTTGTTTTGTGGAGAGAACCTTATTTCAAAGCGATCAGCACATGCTTCTCAAGATCTCACCTTCCTTTACCCAGCAGCTAGGTAAGAATTGAAAACATGGCTATATTAATTTCCATAGCAATTGCAGAGTCGGAAACAACTGCCCAACAAGATAGCATATAAAAATAGTTGCCACAGATTCCTGCTTCCAAAATACATGGAGTAAAGAAAACTTTCTGAGATCCCCAAACTGGAAGTTTCAACATTTGCTGCATTCAATTCTATGTATTCATAGAAGAGAACCCATTATTCATAAAGAACAGAAGCACACAGCAAGTTTACCTCAGCAATGTTTCAAAGGACCGTTTAACAACTGCAGTCATCGGTTATGCATAGTTTTCTCCACAGCTTGTTGCCCAAATTGTCAGTTTTTACCTTAATTCCTGAATTTACAAACTCAACAAAATTGTCTCCATTTGAAAAAAAAAAAGTACAATAAAATCCACAATGGCATTTTTAAGAAAAAAGTAAGAAAATTACTGAAACAGAAGGAAACTTTTATGTGAAAAACAAATACCTGAGACAGCAGAAAATCACAGCCTCAAAACATAAGGGAACCTCGAGTGACTGCAGTTCATAACCATGCACATTTTTAAAGTACATCAGAAGAAACAAACAAACCATATATAACAAATGCAATCAATTTAAGATGAGGGAGAGCAGAACTCGAGGCAAGAAACAAGTACTTCTGTTGTAATCTGCCCGCTGTCTACTTGTCCTTTTGTGGTTGGGGAGAGGTACAAATGACATAACAAATGATTGCTTTGAGCAGCCAGATGAGCATCGTATTCTTTTTCAAGACATTTAGTTGATGCAGTAAGGAAACTTCCACTGGGCATGAAGAAAGCTTTTGCCTAAAGCAACCTGGAACCCATCAGTGCCTTCTGCAGATAGTGCGCCCCAACTGTGACTGTCAGATTTGTATACAGTGATGCAAAACTCTCCCTTTTTTGCAAGGAAGATTACACAATTAGCATGCACAAATTGATAATTAATTGCTAATTCATCACTAAAAAACCCTGCCAACAACAAGTTAGAAAGAATCCATATTTTAATGATGGGCAAAGGAAGTAGAATTTCACAGATGCTGCTTCAAATTGCTACGGACATGGGGGGGGGTTGTGCCTGCTGATTAGCTAAGCTGCTCTGCTGCAGTGGCTAAGGTCTCTATTGAATGACAGCTCTATTAAATTGCATTTCTTGCACACTGGTGAATCAGTGAGTGAATGTTATGAAGTTGCCTCTTGTTCCTCTGGTCATGGATGGAAGTAGAAGACTGACATTACCCCAAGCTGTACATTTATTTTGTATATTTTATCTCATCTACCTTTCAGAAGCCAACATTTTCCCCTGAAAAGGATTCAAAGAATACATAATTTTTTTGATGCCATGTCAAAATCCAGCTGGCTGGCAGAAAAAGAATGAAACTGTTGGTTACCAGATGAATGAGAGACCCAGCTACATGGGGAGAGAGGGAGAAGAGGCAAAGACTTTGAGCCAAGCAATAGTATTACAGGAATGATTTTTCTTTCAGTCACTGAAATTATTTCGTGCCTAGATCTGGCTGCTTAACAGACTTCCTGGCTTCCTTCTTCTCTAGGGAGGCACATTTCATTTAGCTTTCAACACCCCTGGTGCAAAAAGTGTATCCTATACCAGGTGAAAGCTTGTCTACTGCTGGCCTATGCAGCAGCTCTGTATGCAGATGCATGCTGCGCACAAGCCAGGACTTGGCATCCATTAAATGTGTTGAACCAGCATAAAGCTTTGGACGTTAAAGTGACATCTGAAACAGTATCTACCATTTAAAATGCTTCTGAATGTGACACCAACATTCACCATTTCTAACTAGCAGTCTTGTAAGGATTGGAGTGTATTTTTGAAAGTTGGCTAAATGTTGTGATTCATGCAGACATTGTTATATATAATGTGTGCATATCTATATCTCAATATATACGTGTTATGTGTATATATACATCAAATTGTTTAGAAATACACTGTCTTTTTTACTTACATGAATTGGATCAGTTAAAAAGAGCATCATTTTTCTTCTCAGATAAGCTTGAATGAGCACAGTTTGAAGAAGCCTCAACTCCTTTGGCACATCCTTAAGACTCAGCAAGTTAACAAAATTATGCTTAGATTTAGCCTTCTCAATGTGATCTGTTCAACTGTGCCTGCCTTGTGTGTTCTTCCTGTTTAGAAACTACCCACTATCATGCTTTTTCATTTAAATGACCACAGTGCCAATTAGGAGGGAACTTAAATACAAAACCAAACCAAATTCTTCCGGCAGCCATATTGTGCTACAACTGCTTGACTGTTTTATTCATTGCAGCCATAAAAACATACCTCAATTAGTCTCTGGCAAAGATTTTAGTGTCTATTTTACTGTGCTGTTTAATTTCCATTCCTATCTTAGCAAAGGACAGCACTTCATATACTACAATATTTTCCACCCATTACAGCTGTGCAGATACTAGTCGGTCTCGTGACTGGAATGTAACAGCGTATATTCTGCTTGGACTACATCACAGTTCAAGCATTCATGTAATTTTCCATCATATTTTCAAGGCTGGAACTGTCTAAAACCTTAAACTTTTTCCCAAGCACATTTTTGGGCTCACCTTAATGTATCAAGCTGATGCAATTGTCTGATCCCTTATTTTTTCAGCCCTGCTGGGATTTACTACCTGGAATATGCTACAGCTTTTCACATATACCTGTTCAGACTGTCTCTGCAGATGAAGATCTCTACATGTATTACTATATATTCCACACTAGCATTCATGAACCTCTCTTTTGTGGTACAAAGTGCTCAAAAGTTTATGTATTAGTAACATCCCTCAGGGTTATCATTCATGCTGTCTTCAGGGCAAATTAGGAGAATGCACCTCGCATTGACAGAGCTAGGCCGTTCTCTGATAGCAAGCTGTCAATTCCATTATGCTGGTTACTATTTATGGGCAAGACTTGCACTAATTACGCCTCAAACCTCCACAACTGTAACCCATAGCAGTCTTGGACTGTCACCTAGAAGCCTGGTTTTGGAGTCATCTGGTCTCTCACCCTGAGAGCACATGTGCTGGTGTGTCACAATAAGTCCCTACAAAAAACATCTCAGATTGTCAATGTATTTGGTGCTGTTTTTTTGTCATAAATATAGTTCTACTGCACAGAACTACCGCAGCACCAGCATGCGCAATGGAGATCTGCACTTGTAAGCATCACTGGAACTTTCTGAACCATTTCACTTCCTTTCTGCTTTCCACAAGAAATAGAAGAAATCAGAAAGCTCTTCCTGTGCTGTCAGATCCATGGTCAGCTTGTGGCTGACCCAGGGAAAGCCTGTACACACATAGAGCTTTCAGGTTAGACAGACTGAGACGCTGCCAGGCCAAGAACAGTTCTGCACAAGAGCAGGGAAGGTTGGACATTCTCTCATTATGAGCAATCCCAGGGTGAATCCAGGCATAGAGGCACACCAGGACACATATAGGAAACACAGCAAGGAAAAGACACGAATAAGCAGCAGCACCAGCATCCATGTGGACTAGACAGTAACAGAAGAGATCACAAGAGATTACAAATTAAGGTGATTAAGGTCTCCAGCGAATTTACTAGCAGGCAGTCATCACAGGTATATGGGCACCGGCATCCAAGCATGTACAAGGGCACACAAGAAGACCGACTTGCAGGGAAAACCCATCTCTAGTTTTGTCTCAGCATTGAAAGTCTCAGTGATGTCTACAACTGGTTTTCATTACAGTGTGAAAGAATGCTGCTCATTTGAAGCTAATCACTCCAGGCATTAACAGCTCATGACAAAGAGCAGTGAAAATGGAGTGAAACAGTTTTAAAGTTACTCAGTGAAGTTATGCTGTCATTCAACCTGAATCCATTCTGTTGCATCCACTGCACATTTTCAGTACTTACAGAATCATTTTGGTTCAGGAAAAAAAGACAGGAAGCTCCTAACCCCTTTTCTGTGACATCTTTAAAATGATCACCAAAAGTTCTGCTCTGGATAAGCTAAATTATCATTAAGTTCATTAATAATTTTACAGAATTATGCAGTCTAACCTAAAGAAACATCTTTACATTATGCTTCTTGCACTGAAAGTGCAGACTTGCAGGCGGTTTTGGCAGTGTTTATTGTTGAAGACATCATATCAAATCATCAAGCTGCACTGAAACTGCCTAAATATAATATTCAAACCTCATCCCAGGGACTAAGAGCAGAAGCAGCCATTCCCCAAATAAATTCACTCTCATGCAATGTGATAAATTACGTAGAAAGGAAGAAGTTAAAGACGAAGAGCTGGAGAAAATATTCTTCCTTATTCAAGGCCTTTACGAGGCAGCCCCAATTAGGTTTATGCCCAGCAATTAGCAGACAGTAACATGTAGAACTGTTTCCTCACTGAAATGTTGATGATCAGAAAATACCCGAGGGACACGCAGCGTGAGACCCAAGAGGAAGAGCTGCAGATGCTGATGAGCAAAACGGATGACACAAACTCCAACCTTCATTTACTACTTGCTTCTAAATATTCCAAATCCCTTGAGGAGGATGGGTGCAGTGAAAATCAACTTCTTTAAGCCCAATATTTTAAGATACCAGAACCCTTTACATTAAATATTTTGTGATATCCAAAGCATACATATAATCCATTCTAGTAGAACAGTCAAAGAACAGGCTGCATCAGCCTTTTAATACTGGGGACATGAGCATTACCTCATCCTGTATTTCTCTAGAAGGCATTTTTCTGATATTTGGAAAAGTAGGTGTTCATGAAGAGAATGGTCTGGAGAAAGGAGTGGCTTGCAAAGGAAACCCAGAAAACATAACCTGTGTTTTGGGCTCTAACTTCCACGTGGTGGGTGGGTTAAATATCTCATCTTTTCTAGTTCTTTCTAGTTTTGCAAGCCTGTTTAGGTTTCCAAAGCTGTTTTCCTCCTTTATGCAAGAAAAGATTATTCAGGAGCACTTTGCCACTTCCAAGCAGGTCAATGCAGTTTATACTAGTTCCAAAGGTAGAGTTTTCCAGACATAAAAGAAAGTTGGAAGGGATTTAGTGTTGGCTATACAAGCGCGTTATTTCTGATCTGAATGCAAGGCCTCTCCTGCCACCGAACCGAGTTAATGCAAGGGGGTAGGGCGTAGCAGAACCTCAGCATCGAAAACCACTGCAGCTCTGTGGAATATTGCCCCATTCACACTGCTGCAGAACGATCATCCATCAGCTTGGGATGGTTTAACAGTGAGGCAGAACATCTACTCCAGCTCTTTAAGTGCTGCTACCATACCTTTTTCTTATTAGTTTCAGGGAATAAACTTAAGTCTTCAGCAGGGGCTTTGCATGTTTTGGTGAGCAGGCCCAGAAAGCTTAACAAAAGTCACAGGAAAGTCACTAAAAATAGATTTTAAGTGTGATAGGTACACCTAACAGCACTTAAAATGCCTGGGCAGGGCTTCAGAAGTACATCGGAAGCACAGATGATTTATAAAGCACAACAACATGCGTATGTGAAATGTGAACAGTTTGGAGACACCTGCCTTTGATTTGAGATCATTCTTCCACTTCCAAACAGAAATTCTCACCAGCTGGGATGCCTTTAAGAGCTTATCAATACGTATGGAAATAGCCATACCATAGTCTCGACCAGTTCTTTCTACCTGTGTAAGCAAACTTTGCATTTATCTGCTGGGAATTTTGAGCAGATTCACAGAGGCTCAAACTGGCACAGAATCATAGAATCATGGAATGGTTTGGGTTGGAAAGGACCTTAAGATCACCCAGTCCCAACCCCTGCCACGGCCAGGGACACCTTCCACTGGAGCAGCTTGCTCCAAGCCCAGTCCAACCTGGCCTTGAACACTGCAGGGATGGGGCAGCCACAGCTTCTCTGGGCACCCTGTGCCAGCGCCTCAGCACCCTCACAGGGAAGGGCTTCTGCCTAAGAGCTCATCTCAGTCTCCCCTCTGTCAGGTTAAAGCCACTCCCCTGTCCTGTCCCTACAGGCCCTCATGAAGTCTCTTTTATAGAGCCACAGAATCGTGAGCATCTGAAAAACGATGCCCTGTTCCGAAGTGGTGTGCTTGCAGACCTGCACTGGTCACAGGGGAGCCTGTGTGCTGACTGTTATTTGGCTTTCAAGACCCTCCTTTGGTCACCACGACTTCACCCCCATCATCTCACAGTTTGCAAGGATCACAGTAAAGCCGGATTACTAATTAGGTTCCAAGATTCATTTTCTCATGTTTCAAAAGCTAAGGTTGGATTCCACCTGGGGGGAAGAGCAACAGAGGAGCAACAGCACAGGAAATGTCACTCCTTCCCTGAATCCCTGCTACCCACAGCTCCCTTACTGCTTCACCATGCAGTGTGAGCCCCAGGCTGGAGGAAAAGGGAGATGGAGGAAAAACAGCCCTCAGAGGTGGAGCATCAAGAGGGGCTGGGGCAGGGCAATGGCCCTAGAGAGGTGGTTAGAGCCGTTAGGGGTGGGTGGTTGTGGGGTACACCCAGTCTAACCGCTGGTCCAGGGCAGGGGCAAGAACCAGGGCCGAGGCAAGGACCCGGGCAAGTGCCCATCCTGGTGGTGAGCAGTACCAGGGCTGTTGTGCGATGACGTGCTTGTGGTGGAGGGTGCAGGAGTACCTGAGCATCCTGGTTATGGGGGGCCTGACCTGGAGTGTGGCTGCGTTCACTTAGCATCATTGAATGGTTGGGGTTGGAAGGAACCTTAAAGATCATTATCCATGTTTCTCTGTGTGTGTGCATGCACAAAGGGGTGTGCATGTGCATTTGTGCACACCTAGGTGTACTCATGGTGAGCCTGTCCCTCTGTAATGGAGGCGCAAGTTCAGGTGCCTGCAGAAGGATGTGAGCCTCTGCACGTCCTTGTGGACACATGCAGGTGTGCATCTGTGTGCAGGCTGAAGTGTGGGGGATCTCAGTGTTTTCCATCCATTTCATATTTCATCCGGTTTCACAGAACTCCATTGTTACAGCAGTTGTCATCCCATCCAAGGGCCCTGGGGCCTTTCTGAGCAGAGTAATGATAAACCTGAGAGACTGTTGAGACTTCTTAATCCAATAGGTTAAGCAACTCAATTTTGTTCTGTTTCCTGTGCTACGTGGGCTTTGAGAATCAGCTGTATATTGCCTCATAGACCTATATGGTGGTCTGTAATATGGTGGGGTATAAATGACCCCTAATATTGCCTCATAGACCACTAATATGGTGGTCTGTATAAAGGTGGGGTATAAACTGCCACCACTGTAGGGGCTTCAGCTGAGTTCATTTTTAAGGGAATCAGAAGGCAGTGCTGTGTTGAAAGCTATAAAAGCAAGTTCTTTTAAAAACCTGTTAAATGTGCTTTGTCTTTGGTATGTTTCCTATAACCACAGGGAAATGGCAGGCAAGAAGAAAGAAAACCAGCTCCAGGTATAGATTCTATTTACTTGAACAATTCTGGAGATTAATAGATGTTTTTTCTCTCTCTTTTAAGGATGTTAAAATGTCAACTCCTTTTATTTCAGATGCAAATAACCAATGAAAGCCAGTGGGATGAAATGTTGCTGATAAAAGGTGTAGTAGGTACTGTCACTATTTTCTGTTTAATCTCTCATGAAGGCATATACAGTTTTCCATACTTACATATCATATAATCTTTAATAGATAGTGGTCATAAATCTAGACTAGTACCATATTATCTTTTAAAGAAAGGTTATATTAATACAGTTATAAATGTATAAATTGTATTTATTAATATACAGAATCCTATGATGAATAAATATTTGTCACAAGTCTTATCCATTATTTTATCTGCTGTTATATGCTGATGATTAGAAAATACCTTTCCAATATGGTGTTCTGTATGGTAGGGAGTTGTATTTATATAGAGAGAACAAATCCGTAATGGGATCATATCTACACGAGAGTAGCAATGCACAGGCTCAGGGAAGTAAAAATCCTGTAGAATAAAGATATAAATAAGACTGAAAACCAACAGTGGGGAAAGAAAAAGAACAATTTAAAGGAAAAGGAGTATGAGAGAAAGGAGTGGTCTGAATTAAGCATCTGGTATTATGAAGTGGGTTGTTGGTGTCAAACATAATTGAAATGAAAGAGGAAATAGTGATGTATTCACTGAACACATTGATGTATCTGTGATGCATACATTGACTAAGAGGACTAAAAGCTGCATCTGAACACATTCCCTGCATGCGTGTGTGTGCTCCGACACACTCACAAATATGTTCCATTTGATAAGTTCCACGAGGCAGCTGTTTTGTAATCCCAAACTATTCCATTCTAGTAATAGACGTGTATCAAGCCTGGTGTGGTCCTTGCAAAGCTGTGCTGAATTTATTCAGGAAACTGAAGAGCAATTTCAGTGAAGACGATGTGTTGCATTTTGCCGTGGTAAGGATGGCAATTCTGTGGGGAACTTCTTTACCTTTTGTTTTAAATAGATCTTTTTACCTGTCTCCGCAAACAAAGCTTTCATTTTACTGTCCTTATACCAAGACGTCATAATTTTGGCCTGGTTGCATCTTCTTCTGCCTATCTCCTCACAAGACTTTGTTTAGAGATAGACTGGAAATGGTAATAAATGTGGAAGGAACTATAATAGAAAGGGAGCTGATATCCCACAATATTTGTTTTTCTTGATGAGATTGCAGAAACATTCAAAAGCCAGACTTTATAAACCTATACAGGTTTTTATATAGATATACTTTTGTATGTATATGTGCATATGTATGCACATAAAGTAAACAATCTTTTCCATCTGACTTCAGGCAGAGGCTGACAGCATTCCGGCTCTGCAGTCATTCAGGAATAAATGTGAACCTGTGTTTCTTTTTTGTGTTGTAAGTACATCCCATCAGTTTCTCTTCATGTGCTGCCTAATTTTGCCTTAATTTTTCAGTAGATTAAAAAGAAATGTGAAGCTGTAGAGTGCATATCTTTACATTTTACACTGTGTAACCCAGCGTGTATACCATCAGAGGTTGTTTACGTGAGGATGGTTTTCATGCCTCATTTGTGGTTCTTGAGCACATTTGTGCTGTGGCTGCTGCACAGTGCAGCCACAGGAGATTTTGGGTAGCCGCAGTTGCGGTAGTTACTTAGCAAGAAATCTATGTAAGTTTTCCAGGGTTGTCTCACATAAATTGGCTACACTGAAATGGGTATTTATACACGCTTTAACCCAGGGGAACAAAGGTTACATTTCCTGACACTTGAAGAGATTTCAGATAAACTGCTAAAAATGGCATTTTTCACACCTGGGCAATTGTAACAATCACACAATTTTTATCTCTCACCAATGGATATAAAAGTCCTCTTAGGACTCCACTGTAGAACGTGGCTCCCTTAAGAGGCAATTGTTTTTGACTTGAGGGTGCTAGGATTTGAATCTAGGGTCTGAGAACAGTGATACTTTCAGGACACCTTCAGATTTGAATCTGAATGCTTCCAGAGTTAGCAGCATCTCTGATCGTCAGTACTCAGCTTCACTATGGTGCTCCTGAATGTGGCAGAGCAGGCACTGACACATAATGCAAATAAAAAGAAAGAAAACTCCATGTTATGGAAATTAAGAGCTAGTAAATCCCATATTTTGCATTTACATCTGACTATATTATAAATGGTGAGCCTAGAAATAAACATGAAGAATTAGGTAAAGAAGGAAGGGAGGAAGTAGGAGCAAGAAAGGTTAATTCTGAACAAATAGAGGCAGTAGTAGCTTCAGTATTCACTTCAGCAGTAGCTTTAGTACTCACTTCAGTGGGCACAGAAAGTGGTTGGGCTGCTGGAAAAAACAGCAAGATCAAGCATGGTTCAAAATTCAATGTTCAATTTTAACTCACTGAGAATGTTCTTTTCTCTTTTACAGAATGGCAAAATTATCTCAATAGTGAAAGGTGCAAATGCTCCTCTTCTAAATAAGAAAATAGCAGAGCTAGTGCTAGAAGAGAGGGCAATTGCTTCTGGACTGAAGGAGCGCACCACGGTACTCACAAACCAGATACTAAAATAAATGAGGTTTTATTGCACTTGCATGTTTTCCCTTACTACCTATGATAGAGGGTTTGGTAACGTTTAGTTGTTTGCATTTATTTGAACAGTAAAGTGATAGATGTGAGGTTTGGTTTGGGTTGGGTTTTTTAGAGATTTCCATTAAGTAGCACTTTATAAAAACTTCAGAAGTTTACAGATCAGCCTATTAATGTAAGAAACGAAGAGATGGACGTCATTGGCACGTAAAGGTTTTAAGCCATCTTTTATTCTTTCAGGACTCTTTTTCTTATTTAACTTAGTAACAGTGCATCTGATGAAACAAAGACGGGAGCACTTATGGCTCATTGCTTGTTTTTTAAGTAAAAATGGAGATCCAAGAACTCCACTTACAGTAAAGGAAACTTTGAACAAGCTGTAGCTCTGGTAAGGAAAATCAGGTTGCCCAAAGATCTTTCTTAGGCTTTCTCACTTTCCAAGGCAGCAAATATGTTCTAACATTAAGGTAAAATTGTTGTAAAGATCTGGCAGCTGTGCTTGGTGACTTCAGCTTCACACTGGTGATGTACTTTTACTCCACTGGCAATTGCCTTAGGTAGAAGAACTTGTTTTGCATGAAGAGAAACCACCAGAAGAGCCTGTTGAGGAGACCGCACCTCAGGGTAAATCTATTTGATTTCTTTCAGAAATGTCAACAGAAAGAAAAAGAACAAATATCTCTGTAGTTATTTGACTAAGAATTGGCTATGTCAAGCGCTAATAGGCCTTCCTTTGATGAGTTAGTAATATGAGAGGCTGTGGTTGAGAATATCAAACTGAGGGGAAGCTTTCTCCTGTAAGGAATTAAGATATTGGACTGTCATCATCAGTATTTTCACCCCTGCTTTGTGAACCTTCAGCACTTCAGACACAGCAGCAGTGCTGTGTGCCCGGCAATACTCCTGTGTAAACCCAGTGCCTCAAAGTCACTTCTACACGGTCCCTGTGTTATCTATGTACTTTTGTTCAGGCGGTGTTTGTTAACCCTTCAGTGTTTTACAGGAATACCAAGATGGGGACAACCTGAGAGTATTGGGAGAGTTCATCTGTGAAGGAATGGCACGCCTTGTATCTCAGATTATCTTTAATTGAGTCTTTCACCTCATTAAAGAGCTAAAGGACAGGTTTACTTTACATGAATCCATGACAGTAGGATAAGATTCCAAAAAGATTGAAAATAAGCACCAGCCTGCCTGTGGGTCTCATATCCACAATTTATCTCAGGCTTTTCATGAGGACAGTAGTACAGTATTACAAGTCATATAGCAATTATATTCAGACTTCACACTAATTCACAGCACCTGAATGTGTGACCAAATCAGGGAACAGACATTTATGTTTGGGTTCAGTTTCAGGGTAGGGGATCCCTCAGAAGCCATAACACACTAATATTTCGTGGTAATATTCTACTTACCACATGCAGGTGCCTATGAGTGTTTTCTAATATTGGGAATGAGTAGTAGTCTGGTGTTTCTGTTAGAGCTACCATAAAGTTCTCCTACAGTGACTGAATTACATTCTAATGCTTAACTGTAAACCCCTGATTCTGCAAAGGCAATGTAGTTTGTATTCTTTTCTGACTAATTTCTGTCATTTTGCAGGGATCTGTATGCTATGAAAGCTGTAACACCATGTCTACACCTCTTGTTTTAAACATTACATGGTGTTAGCAAGCATGTGTTACTTCAACAGTTATTTATTGCAAATTACTTCGGCATCCACAGCTCTAAGAAAGAACAAACATCTACTATGACAAGAAACACATATTTTCTGGAAATCTTTAATATTCATACAGATTTTCACTTAGTGAATTTTCCTTGGTAATACTCATTCCTTGCACATTTACAGACCTGTACGTACAGAGCTCCCGAGACATAGCATCCGTCTTAAACTATAGTTTTCCCATCACACCTGGCTGCATGTGGACCTTTTCTCCACCTTATTACCCACACCACCAGTGCTTTGTCAGGAATGTGGATTCCAGGGATAGCCAAGGGCAGTCCTGCTCTCCAAGACTTGCTTTAAGTGCTGGAGTCACTTATTTTTTGGAACCACTGTTTGGCTATCTCAATATTAAAATGGAAAACTATTTAGAGAAACCCACTTGCAAGCAATGGTGAATGTAGTTCTGTATTTATTTTGATAAATGTATCCACTGACACCTGATTCTTTCCCTTTTCCAGGAAAAGTAGTCAAATATTCTCTTGGCATTATAAAACCTGATGATGTCTCAGAGGGACGTGTAGAAGAAATTAAAAGCCGGGTAAAGATAATTTTATAAGACTCATTCATGCTACTTAGTTAAGACACAAAGTAGCAAGATGAAAGATGAAGTGGGTCCTAATTTATGCCTAGACTTTAGAACAAGGTCTGTTAATGCTTCTCTGTTAAGGATGATATGAGCATGATAATTTTGACCTGAAATAATGTGGTGTTCAGACTGATACTACTGCTTTAACACTTTATGTCAGTAGACAAGGTATGACATTAATGCATATTGTGCTAACCAGCAACACATGAAATCTACATACAGAGAAGTGTCTTTTTTTCCCTCGTGTTGCAGCAGAAATGAGAACTAGAGACTGTGGTGGTGAAGTTAATTCTCCACACAGTGTTTTGAGGACCTGTAGGCCCACATAAGACAGCCAACCAGTTCTTTTTGGAAAAGAGTTTGTGTGCAGACACAAATGGCAATACATAAAAGCATGTAGATGGTGAGGCTAGATCACATGCACTAGTAAGTGTACACTAATATTTGTCACTAGTGCAGTGTTTGCTCCTGAAGTGAAGAATGTGAATCCAGCAAGTATGCAAGGGCGCATCCAATGGTTCAGTATTTGTTTAAGCCACCACACAGTGAAAGAAAGAATATTTTGCGTTCCTCAATACAATGCTATACTGATGCTCATTTCAGTTACAGGAATTTCTGTCTTGTTCTGTTACCAAAAAATGCCTCCTAAGACTTTATATCAAGACAAATACCAGTGACTTTTGCAGGAAAGGTGATCAGTTCTGTATAGGTTATTTCTGCAATTGCTCTACCTTGGCCAGAAAGGAATGAAGCTCAGGAAAAGGCAAAAGGAAAAGCAGGCAGTGCTTGGAAGCAGTTTAGCTGGAGTTGAGCAGCTGCCAGTTGGCTCTGCCTTTTCCCTGCCTAATGAGGTGTGTACTCTCCATTTTTCCACACTCAGCAGCATCACAAGGGCTTTTAAAGAGCAGCGTGTTGGTAAGCAGATTAATATTGGCATGTGATCAGTACTGGGGTTGGATAGCACCTCTGTTGTTTAAATATCAGTGTATGGTAAACCTCATGCTAGTGGACTATGAATTTTCATGTAGGACACGTGGGTGTGCATCTCTTACACATACTTGAATTTAGTGCAGTCATGTAGCTTAAAATAGAAAACCATAAAATAGATTTTATTTTCGTTTATCTCCTTTTTCTGAAGCCAAGTACTTTAGCCTAATACAGTTGTTGATAAGTACACATTTATATGACTACTATGATTATTATAGAGGTTATAATAACATTTTTAGAAGTGGTGGCATGTTAATCACAACAGTTAAAATAAGTTTATTTAATGTTAAATAAAAGGTATTTTTAACATATGAATAACTGCATAAATTGGACTGCACTCTACAGTTCACAACCATTAACTTGAGGGGCATTGTAATCCTGAAATTAGTGAAGTGCTTTAAAAAGCTGGAACTTCAGCTTAGGCAAAGGGAGCAATTATTTGGAACATGTCAGAGAATTTTAAACTTCAGATAGCTTCCAAAATCAATCAATCTTGAGCGTTACGATAACATGAGATTTTGTATATATTCATTTTCAAATGGCACTGAGCAATAACTGAATAATTGCAGATTACAAAAGCAGGATTTAGCATCGAAGCAGAAAGGAGAAAATGCTAACTGAAGAGCAAATCAGAGTGTTCTATGCCCGTAAAGCGAAAGAGGTAAAAACAAACTAAAAACCTAAACAAAAGGAACAGGTAAAACATATAATTTTAGCTATATGTGTTTGCAAATCTCTGTCTTATAAAGTTTCAGTACGTTGAAGAACTGAATTAATGTAGATTTAATGCATAGTAAAAAGGAGATATTCTCTCTCTCTTACTGACTCTTGCAGATATGGCCTGATAGCATCCAAACATTCCAACTCAATTAAGTTGAACTCCAATAAAATACCAAAAAGGATTTTCCAGTTCTTTCTGTTATCAGAATTCTGACCCTTAGCTTTGGCCCTACACATAGGCTGCTAGGTATGAAATGTAGCAGAAACCCAAAATCCAGTGTCATCTTTATGACAATGGGTATCTATTTGACACATACTCTTACAGCCATAAGGTAGTATATTTGAATGTTTTTTCTTCTTTATAGTGTTTATCACAGGGTAAGACTGGAAATAAGCAAGTGAAAAGGCAGGAAGAGAAAGCATCTCCAGTGGAGTTTATTTTTCCAGCCCTATCCTATATTAGGACGGTGAGACAAGGTGGTTCCTACTGAAGCTAGAGGGGAAAAAAGAAATCTGATAGTAATCACCAGATTCCTGCACTATGGTTTAGAAAGGAAGTAGCAGCAAGAGCTTGTAAGGAATCGCGAGAAGCTTTGTTTTAGTAAAGCTAGGATTCTAGTTTAGAGAGACACAGTCGTGAAACAGAGGTAAAAATGTCATCTTCTTGGAACAGCAGCCAAATTTGGCATTACTTAGGTGTAAAGGGTGATGTGGGAGGTACTAAGACAGAGAAAAAGCATGCAGTGCTCGATATATGGCAGCACTGCTACACCACAGCAGATCCTAGCCAACATTAGGACAGGAAGAATAAAACTACTATGAACGACCAGAAGCAGTCCAGAGGTCCCTATGCATATTGAGAAGCCAATTATTTACCATTCTTTAAGTGTAAATTTAAGCTGAAAAATAATTATGTTAAAGTGACAATAGGAACAGGGTGCCCAAAGGAGTGGTGAATGCTCCATCTCTGGCAGTGTTCAAGGCCAGGTTGCACAGCGCCTTGGGCGACCATGGTCTAGTGTGAGGTGTCCCTGCCTATGGCAGGGGGTTGGAACAGGCTAATCTTAAGGTCCTTTCCAACCCAAACCAGTTCTGTGATTCTATGGCTCTATACAATACAGTTTCTTTGTACTCAGTGGGCAAAATCATCCCTGATTTAATAGCCTTGCAAGCTTGCTGAAGGTCCAGAGGCTGTCTGTTGTAGCAGAATGGAGACTCAAGGCAAAAGACCTTCAGATATAATTGGAAGCAGAAACTGTTTCTTTTTGGTGATAAAGCTGAGTGACCCAGGTCAGCCAAATCTAATAGACACATCTATTTCCTCTAACATAAGCAAGTGTACTTTTGAAGCCACAAAACTGCAGACACTCCTTTGATGCATTTTACTAAATGGTTTTGTACTTGTGCACATTGCACCTCTTGTGAGTTTGTTCATCTTGTGAGATGGGTTAAATGTGTGCACAGATACAAATGCAATTGAAAGAGAAAAGCAAAAAATTAGAAGCATACATGTGAGTATTTAATCCTCATATCACTAAAGGAAAAATATACGCAATCAGATGAGGCTGACTAGTAAAGAAAAGATCTATTCAAATATTAAAAAGCAGAGAAGGTATTTGAGGAAGTTTTAAATATTGACGAATAAGGTGACATGCAAGGCAAGAAAGATTAAAAACTCACAACAGCTACAAAAGTCATTTTCTGATGAAAATGTACATTTTTAGCACTGAAAGTTGAAACTGAAGGAATGAAAAGGAAATAGCAAAGAGAATGAAGGAAAAGCCTATGAATGTCCTGGAAATATCTCAATGTTCTTTATCTGCACCCAGCTACATGGGTTTTAATTTCAATAATTATGCATAGAACTGTATTGCAGTACTGCGAGCAGAGCATTGGATCACATTGAGTTTCTAACTAATTTTCTTCATTCTTGTCATTTGCATATTAACCTGGTAGCATATGTGCTACTTTCTTAATGTAGTTCTATGACTTCCCTTATCTCAATTAAGTTTGCTTTAGGTATTTTATAATGTTGGCTCAAATGACTGATCAAAACCATCCCAATTTAATAGGGGTTTGAGTAATGTATGTGAGTGCCATTTTAGAACAGGAATTAGGAGTTACTTTTGAAAAGATGGTTGTTCATTTCTCATTATAAACTCCAAGTTCCTGCAATTCATAGAGAAAAAAATTATGTTTTTTAGCCTGATTTTGAAGATTTTCTTCAATTCATGCTAAGTGGACCATGCCACATTTTGATCGTCACTGAAAAAAACCCAACTGATGCTGTGCCTAACTGGAAAGAACTAGATGACTTGAGTAAGAGTGCTGATGAGGCTGAGAAGCCAGACAGGTAGATGTCTGTAGAAATGTGTAGATGTGATTTAGTTGCAGTATCCAGAGTACACCATAAACCAAGACACATTCTTCCAGATGCTCAAGGGAGAGGAGGGGACGCCTGAAATATGCTGTGCTCCTTGGGACCACTCTGTAAAAGCTGGCAAACAAGGGGGGAAGCATTTGGGTTGTGTTCCCCCACCTTCAAGATGCATAAAAACATTGTAAGGGTTAGCTGTTCACAACTATGGCACCTTGAAAAGTCTGTTTTTCTCCTATGCCAAGTACGTGTTGAGAATTTTAAAGAGGATGATAGTGGTATACATGGCATCAGACAACAGAGTGCTCAAAAATTCAAGTTTTATATTTAGACAAGAGACTAACTTAAAGCAGCATGGACTTAAATACTATGTTCAATAAAAGACCTTGTCCCAATTATTGATACTCCTGTTGGTGCCTGCTGTATCCCTTTCTGCACAGACTCCCACAGCTGGGGAATATTGCATTTTCTGTAGGTGGTGAAGAGTGACTCTATTTGCATAGCTAAATAAAACTTAGAAATACGGGCAAGTAACAATAAAGAGTATCTCCGTTAAAGACAAATCTGTAGTGCTATCATTTTTATGATCATGTTGCATATGAATTAAGAACAACCCTTTTACTGATCATTCATCATCACTGTACGCTTGTCAGTTGTAATTCTGTCTAGTGAAGCAGAGAGACTATTTGGAATGATCTGGAGGGGAATTAGAAAACCTGCATGGCTGAGATTTCTCTCTCACAGCAAAGGCAATTTTGAGAAGATGAATAATTCTCTCAGAAACATTACTTCAGCCATGAATCTGATTTTAATGAAAACTTAGTTTGGGATTCTATTCTTTTGTTTCACTAAACTTTAAGAAAGTACATCTTCACAAAGTCAACTGTTAACACAACATATGCAGTGACTTAAATACTATGTTACTTTGCATATCATTAGGGGGGAAGAAGCTGTGGAAACTGGGGCTCTATTAAATGTATGTGATATGGAAGACAGCTTAGAAAATGCCAGCAGACAACTTGCCTTCTTTTTCCCAAATTTTGATACCCACAAGACAGAACAAAGAATGGAAAAAACCTTGGCCTTAATTAGACCACGTCTCCTAAAGGAAAGACGAGGTAAGAGTTATTAGCTGCATTCTCTACCTGGGGTATATAAAAGCCCTCACATTTTGAATTTGAAAAATCCCAACTCTATTAATAACATGTTCTTAGGTTATATTGTCTCCTGAGCATCAAGCTGACAGTAATCTTTGTCAGGAACAAAGTGACATGGTTAATGTTTTTGCTATGTTGAGAATGTACACATCAATGCTGTTTTGTTCCCTGGGCTGATTTTTCAAGAACGTCTTTAGATTGTATATTTGGATGGAATGTTTCTAGAAGACTCCTCAGAGAAGCTAACATTTGGAAAGTATAATATAGGGGATCATAATTCCCACCATAATAAAGTAGCTGATATTATTCCTGAATGCCAGGTCCAAGGTAGATCAATGGCAAGCTGAAAAAGATCTGAATGAGGGTGTTCTGTGCTGCATAACCAGGGTGTGCCACAAGGGCAGGTCTATACAGACAATATTAAATCAGGAAATCTACTCTGTTAGCACAAAACTCCATCCAACCAACTTTACTTTTCTTCTCAGGCATGTATTTGCATTTCTTCCTAGATTCTAGATAGCATTTTTATTCCTAACTTGAGAATCTCTGTACCTGAAATAACCTATACACAGAGGCTGTGCAAATTAATGAATGGATGGCAATTTTGCATCATTTCAATATATTAAACAGAGTCAATCCTGCAAAGAATAAAGGATGATGGCTTCAAAATAGCAATGCAGAAAGAAATCACCCTAACTGAAGAACAAATACATGAATTTTACAAAGAGCATGTAGATCAAGACTACTTCCCAGTCCTTCTAGAGCAAATGACCAGGTACTTAGAACGAAAAATGAGAATGTGGATCTATAAATGACACTGACATTTTCACAATGAATAATTAGCCTCAATAATACACAATGCATAAGATAAAAATGTATCTGAGAGTTTAGTTAAATGCAAAACAGGATCAGACGACTGAAGATAATGAGATAACTCCCAAGTACAGTGGATATATATGTTTGAGGGGAGATATTTGTAGAAATTGGTTTAATTTTTGAAAGCCTTGGCCAAAGTTTAGTTTATATATATATTTTTCTAAGGATGATCTTGTACTCTCATCCCTGCCCATGGCAAGGGGGTTGGAATTAGATGGCCTTTAAGGTCCCTTCCAATCCAAACAATTCTATGATTCTAAATACATGGGGTTCTAAAAAATTACAAGCTACTCCACATATCTGTATGTATGAAGTTGAAGGCAGCAGCAAATTCCATTGATTTGGGTGAATTCAGCTGAGCTCTGCCCTGCAAGGAATCTTCATCCAGGCTGTGTGCTGGACTGGGGAGGAAAAATACATTGTTTGGATATTGTCTCTATAGGAACTTGGGGTATGGCTGACAATCCAGGAGCTGATCAGCATTTTAGTGGCTAATAATAAAGAAATTGCCCAATTCTAGAACATTCCTGCTGTTGTAGTAGCATTCAGTCGTTTTGAAATTTAGATTTATGTTTAAGCCCCATGAGGTTTTATCAGATTGCAGCTGGTTAAACAGAGATTGGGTTTAAAGCCCTCCAATACCAGGTTTGTTTTCCTAACCTGCTCTAGATGTAATCAAATGACTTTCACAAGTTACAGAGAGTTTAGTTTCATTTTTTAATGCAAGTTTTCCCATTTCACAGTGGTCCAACTCTGGTACTTGCCCTAACACGAGAAAACGCTGTAGCACACTGGAGAGATTTATTAGGCCCAAAGACTGTTGAAGAGGCTGTGAAGGAAAATCCAAATAGGTAATACTTGCAATAGTAAACCATCGTTCACAGCGTACAATTTACATTCACATTCCTCATCTCAATGAATATCGCATTCCAACTGGTGTGACTATAGTGCCATCATCTGGGAATTAACAAGTATTTCTGCAGTTTGTGAAGCTTTTCGTGGAAGAAGTGTTGTATTATGCATAGAAACTATTGCATTTTCTAAGCAATGATGGCTGCTAGACATCATGGAAAGTGTACTGAAGTGAAAGGAGATCTATTGAATCTAGAGTGAGGCTTCTCTGCCCCTGCCCTGGCAGGGGGGTTGGAACTAGGTGATCTTAAGGTCCTTTCCCATTCACACCATTCTGTGATTCTGATTCTATGAATCAGAGAAAAAATATTGGTAGCATCTTGTTATCATTCCTTTTTTTTCCCTTGAAATAGCACCATTATTTTTTAGAACAAGTGCTTATTTTCTCAGCTTAATGAAAACTTTGCATCAGTAGAATTTTTACTTGTGACTGAGTTTCTCCTACACTTTTTCTAAATGGACATCCTAGTTTTACCTGCCATTGGTAAATTTCTCTAAGAAATTACCATTGTAGCATCTGACCTGTTGTTGGCAGAAGGGCTGTTTCATTAGGAAATTGCTGGTATTACCTTGGAAATATAACAAGAGAGTTGGGAGGGGTGGTGTTGATATTTCAGGTGGTTAATTTAAAAGGTTGTTCTTTTTGTAGGTAACGAAGGTTGTCTCGACAAAGAGATCATCAAGCACTTCTGTCACCACATCAACATTCACTTATATTCACAGGTTAAGGCTAGTCAAATAGTTAAACCTCAAACTGGTTGTTCCTTTAAGTAACTTTACTCTTTTAATGACTCTTAGTTTACGTGCACAGTATGCAGTCAGCAACGTACCTATTGGTCAGCTTCATGGTAGTTCCACACCTGACTGATGCTCAGAAGGAATTGGAATTCTTCTTCCCACAGGAGCACACTTTGGCATTAATCAAACCTGCCGCTGCTGCAAAGCATAAAAGTAAGTGATCTAGAAAGTATGGGCTATGTCTATGGATGCAATTTCTACAAAATATTAGCAATGTCACTGCAGTAATTCATGTCAGATGCAATCTTTTTATTCTCTGGAATTTTTTTCCATGCAGAGAAATGCTTTTATAGGGTTTGCATAATTCATAGTGAGGCTTCAAATGCGATATTCCCTTTGCTTAAGCTCTCTATAGCCCTTTCGTCAAGACAGTGGTGATGAACTGAAGTGAGAGAGTTCTTAGCTGATTTAAACTGTTTAAAAGGCAGACACATGTGCAAACTAGCTGCCCAGTATCCTTCAAATCAAAGGAGAGAGGCTTTACAAATCCATGTTACTTATTTCAGACAGGAATCTCTATTGCTCAGAAGGGGTTATTGCTCTATTAGATGCATTCCCATCCCTGTTTTAACTTAACATTAGACAAAGGGAAGGAGGAGAATAGGTCAAAGCAAAAAGAACACCTTAAAGGTTTTGTTGCCACCTTTTTTAAGCTCTACATCCAAAGCCTCTTCCTGGCATTCTTCTTGTCTGTCAGAACAAATTTCTGGAGTCTTTCTAAAGTTAATTTGCTATTGCCTTTTGTGAGTCTTTCTTCCCCTCTTGTAACAACTCAGATTGATTTTAGCAGGCCAGCTGGTATGTGATAAAGTATTACAACTACAGTTCATGTTCTGTCCAACGTGAGAAACAATAGTGAATGCTACTGGTATGGTTTGTAATAGTCTGGGTTTGCCACCTGCATTAGCGCAGCCACAATGGATTCTGAACATTTTAGAGGCCTGTTGAAGCGTTTGTCATATTATCCATGATTGATTGATATTGTGAGAAGAATTTTAACAGGTATTGGTGATTTTGGTTTTTTAAAAAAGCATCGAGTATTTTCTGGAAGGTTCAGTTGGGGGGGGGTAGCATCTAACCCTCAAAATTATTTTTGCATCTAAACCATTTCAACCAAGACTGAGTTTGCTTGTTATCCTCCCAGATGACATCTTGCAAAAAGTGAAAGATGCTGGATTTACCATCTCAAAGATTAAAGAAAAATCTTTAACTCGGGAGATGGCTGCACAGTTTTATAAGGATCACAAAGGAAAACCCTTTTTTGAAGACTTATTGTCCTGCATGACAGAGTAAGTGTCTCATTATACAACCTTGAGGTATGCAAGTACACATCACACTTCAAATTTACAGTGCCAACAGAACATGCTACACCCAAAGTGCGCTGAGGACTTGATACTGACACTCTTTATGTCAGGTTTAGTGGCTTCTGGTATGGAGAGCTCTCCTTTTAAAAGGAAGATTTAAAATTCTTTTAAAACCTATGGACAGTAACTATTATTTTGGGGTTTTTTGATTGCTTTGTTGTTGGGTTTTTTCCTTTCTCAAGAAAAAAAACCTGGTTGCTGATGGCATCCTTGTTCTCACGTAGGACAAATATCTTCCTTATAATGTTCTTAGTATAGATGTCAATAAAACAGTACGCATAGTCTCATTTCAGAAATTATTGGGTAAGTGCCTTTTAGGCCAAAAAGTACAAATCCAAATAGCTGATCATCCGAATAATTTTTGCCTTCAAATCCAAGATATTGTCTTAAACCACTCAAACTTTAAACAGTTTAACAAAATTCAGGTAGAATAATGCTTATCATAACCATTCATGGTATTTCTGAAATCAAAGTTAAGCCTGCATCTTAGAATAGTGTAAAAGTTTCCTATACTGATTTTACAGGGGTCCATCGGTGATAATGGTCTTAACAAAGGAAAATGCCGTGGAAGAGTGGAGGCATCTAATGGGTCCAGTCGATCCAAAAGTGGCAAAAGAGACCTCCCCTGGATCGATTCGAGCTCATTTTGCACAAGATATTTTGTCTAATGCTGTTCATGGATCATCAAATAAGGAACATGCACAGAAAAGCATTGAGTATGTATTTGGAGAGCTCGAACTAAATTGAGCGATTAAGATGCAATCCCTGAATATTGATGTTCAGGTCATTAAATGCATTTGTCTGCCCAACCACTTATATTTAAGTGTATGTTTTATGTTGCCCTTCATAGTCCATCCATTCTTTTATCAGCCAGATTTTTATTATCAGCATTGCATATTGCAAAGCATATCAATATAACGAGTAATACCTGCTAGAAGTTTGATGTTAGTAATGATTTCTTTATGTATGGTTGTAAATAGTTTTTCTTTTATCACTTTAGCAGATTTATGCCTTTCCTATAATTCCAAGAGTGTTCTAAGTTGTTTTGTATACATCTACCTGAAAAAAACAAGGTCAAAGAAGATCATTAAAACACAATTAATGGCATGTCCACTGTGATGTGGATTGAGTCCTCCAGTTCAGGCAGCCTACAAAGGAGAAATGGTGAAAAGTAGTCAAGGCACTGCTACAACATTGGCAGAGAGCAGCAGCAAGTGTGAGTGCTCCACAAGGAGGAAAGAGCCTGGAGCCAAGCATGACCACAGCACATGCTGTGCAGAGCAGCCATGCAGCATCTGAGCAGAGCTGGGTAGCCACATCCATCAGCAATCCCAGACAAAGCAAATGATGAACCAGGTTCAGAACCCATTCAAAGGTCCAGTCAGGAATAACAGGCAATAGATCCAGAGGCAGGTATTCCTGCAACACAGCTCAGGCAGTGATTAAGCCCAAGTGTGAGCTTAAATGGGGCTCCTGGGCCCCTTGGCCAATGGTATGGGTGTGCATCCCAGGAGAGGCTGCTTAGGGCTATTAAGACCTATTGGTTCCCTCAGGGCCTTAAAAAACATTTGTGATGTTTACTTATCCTTTCCCTAAACATCTTCTAATGATTACTGCCACATGTAGGATAATAAACTGGATGGTCCTCTCCATTTATGCAATCCAAACATATCAGATGAAGTAAAATATAAAGTCAGCTGTTACTTAACAGCTATTTTTGACATATACCTCCTTGCCAAACTAGTCAATTTGTATCCTGCCTCAGTCTAACTTGGCTGGCGTCATAAAGAACACAAACATTCTTCTGTAGCTGATAATTCCCACTTTTGCTGTCTGAGTCTGGTGAAGGTTGAGATACTAAAGAATGGCATTCAGTTAAAGTGTTTTACTTACAGCATTGATTCTAAGTGCAATGTCCAGAAAGAACAAAGTCTTTCTAGCCCTTTCTTTATTGTCGCTATTGTATTTAATACAACTAGCTGCTTTAAAGAGCTTCCTGACAAATATTTCTGTTGTGATGGGGCATTTGTTATTGTAGACGTTCCTCCAGCAGAAGTTGGACTGAGCATTCTCCTGGTGGCCCATTTTCACCTACAGCTGCTTCACTGCCATAAACTCAACTTGAGGCTAGCTAGCCTGTAGGAAGTTGTGATTAGTGCAGAATTAATGTGTCACCTTGGTGAGATGAGTTCTTAGAAGCATACTTCAGAATTCTTGTATGTTCTTTGGCTAGTTTTTTTACTTCAAAAACCCATTAAAACTGTTCTTCCTGGCATTATTTCAGAACTCTGGGTCTCTTGGGAGCTGGCACGTTGTATTTTAAACCAAGAAGCAGCTTTAGAAAAGGCCTGAATAGAGCGATTTCAGATATATCAATTCAGTTCGTTTCCCAATATCTCTGCCAGTGTTAATGGCTTCTCTACCACCAGAGCAAATACAGCATCCAAAGGTGTCATGGTTTAAGCCATGATTAGACACACTCTGGTCAGATCTGTCGTTATCTCAACCCTTAGGGCCCCATGTTGGGCACCAAAAAGAACTGTCATGGTTTAAGCCCAGCTGGTAACTCAGAACCACGCAGCCACTCGCTCACTCCCCGCCCATCTTTCCCCCGCTCCCAGAGGGATGAGGAGGAGAAGGGAAAGAATGTAACTCCCATGGGTTGAGATAAGAGCAGTCCAGTAACTAAGGTTTAACACAAACCACTGCTGTATCACCAATAATAATAATGTAAGGGAAATAACAAGGGAAGAGAATACAACCGCTCACCACCCACCGACCAATGCCCAGCCTGACCCAGCAGTGATCCAACCCTTCTGGGTAACTGCCCTCAGTTTTCACATCCTGGGCATGACATGCTGTGGTATGGAATACCTCTTTGTCAGTTTGGGTCAGGTGTCCTGTCTCTGCTTCCTCCCAGCTTCCCCTCCTCCCTGGCAGAGCACGAGGCTCAGAAAGTCCTTGGTCAGAGCAAACATTACTGAGCAGTAACTGAAACCATCGGTGTTATCAGCGCTGTTCCCAGGATGAAAGTCAAAAACACAGCACTGCACCAGCTGCTAAAAAGGAGAAAAATGACTGCTGCTGCTGAATCTAGGACAAAAGGTTGCATGGAATTAGTTTTTGACAGGAGCAGAAATGTTGAAAACAGCAAAATGAATTTATGTATTGGGAACATTTAATTCAGTAATGCTTATTTTCTTCTACTAACATGTTCTTGATCTGAATGTCTTTTAACAGCTTTGGAAAGGAGGAATTGAAGAGATACATTTCAAAACAATTAAAATAACTGCTTCAGTCAGCTGATGAAGAGATTAATGTTCACAGAGGTTTTATATCTTTGAGATACAGACTTTGGTAGAATCATCCAAATAGCAAGCATTCAAAAGCATGGTCATTTAGATACTGTCAATATTTTAAGAGGCTACTTTGTCCCTTTAAAAGTTAAACTCAGCACTCAGGTATCATGCACACAATTTAGACTGCCGTCCACTCTTATTTACATTTTACATTACTGTGACATAGGTAGAGGTGCAATTTCTAAGAATCTGAGCATTTGTGATGGGATCAGCAAGCAGTTGCATTTATAGGCAGGAGGAATGTGATGCATTGAGCATAACAGATTCAAATCTTCTTGCAGTTAAATTTACACAGCTCCTATGCTACGTATCTTAGAGAATATCTGACTCTGTCCTTTTATCTCTTATCTAAATGTCAGATTAAAAGAGAATGTGTCCTTCATAACCATTTATTTAGAGAAGATCTCGTGGTTCAGCACAGAATTAGGTGGTGCAGAGATGTGATGAAAATTCTTCCAACACTAACAGAAGATAACATAATTATTCCTCTGATTTTTGTCCCAGCAGGAGAGAAGGGAACCACAGGGCATGTTTATTTGTACATCAGGCCACATATTTCCTTGTTTGGGAAACTTAATGAAATCATAATCTGACAGTAAGACTATATCAGAGATCTGTTTCAGTTTAGAATGATAACCAGTTAGGGTGTGGTTATGTGCTGCTGCACTGGTTTTCCTTTGCTCTGGCTGGTGACTGAGCTACGCTGGCAAGTCAGACCCTGCAAGTATCTATTCACTTTATCCACAGTTCTTTGTAAGCAAATTATTAACTTCCTGATTGCTTTCCTCAGAGGATAAATACTGATGTGCTCTGAGTATCTACAAACTAAAGTTTTCATCACACTGCAACCAGAAGGACTCAAAATACTCAGGGTGTTGGTGTGTTTGTGGCATCCTTTGATCACTCTAGTGCATCCATTAACCTGTCATCTGTAGCATAGACTGTCTGGCATATTAAGGGTCCTTTTGGTTTTGAGTTTAGTAATCTCATCTAAAGAAAAGGAGTGTGTCCTCCATTCCAGATGTTTTTCTTTATGCTTTTTGCCATACTGTCTTATTCACAAGCCTTTTACCAGCAACAGCAGGAGCCAGTCTGATATTAATATAATATAACTACCTGGAAGCCACCGAAGCGTATCAGACCAGCAAGTTCAAAATCCTGCATCACCTTCCAACAAGGCTGGTGTTTAACTTCAGAGACATTATAGGAAATACAGTGTTAGCAATTGAAATTGAATGTAGTTTTATTCACAGAGCTTTGACTATGTCTAATTAGAAGTATTGCACCTCCATAGAAATTAATAACTTGCTCATTATTGGGTTTTTTTACTATAAATGGAAACAAAAATCTGAATGTTTGTTGACCAAGACTGATGGATTTATATTTGTTTCTAAAATTAATTGGGGCTGATGTTGTTCACCAGAAAAATCTGGATGAGGAAATGTTTTCAGATGTGCATTTACATTCGACGACAAAAGGCAACCAAAAAGCGCGTGTTGGTTGTGCACAATTGGAGTAAGTATTTTTTCAGGTTTCATTCATTTGGCATTTAGGTTCCAATGCTGGATAAAATAATTTGAGAGCTGTTTGAGTATTTTGGACTGGAAAATCTTTTTGTTGGTACAGGAAGTGTTCCTCAGTTATATGCAATGACTGGACAGAAGTTGCAACACTGAATTGAATCGAAGAGACCGGGTCATTCAGGTCTTGTTGGAGGGGAAGTTATAGGGTTTGTTAGAATGTGGTTCATAAAAGAGTTGTGATTTGCATTCACAGTGAGCTAAAACAGTGCCAATTATTCACACTTTAAGTAAATATTTTTTCAGGTTTCATTCATTTGGAACTGAGGTTAGAACATTCACTCCAAACAATCAGTGGTGTTCCTTACTGAACCAGGCACATGTGTGTGGGAGGTAGGAAGAAACGCGCTAGGAGCCTATGTTGGGTGTTGCAGGGCAGTTTGTATTTTATATGCAAGAAATGCCAAGCCCCTTGGTAGGAAGGCAGCTGCAACACCAAGAAAAAGCTTTTGACACTTCAAGTTTCTGCCTGTTATTTTCTCAGCTGTAAATAGGTGCAGTAATGACTTCCAACCATCAGCAAACTATTTGCCCACTCTGCTACATGGAACTTCCAACAGCTCCAGTGATGGGGTGCACTGACACAGCAATGACTATGGTCTGGCCATGGATGCGCAAGGGGAGCTGAACCTGATTGCCTTCCCCAAGCTGGGGAGCAGAAGTGATGAGCAGGCCATGTGGGCACTCATTGCCTGCTTGAACAGCCCTCGCTGCTCCCACATCTGTTTCACATCTACACAAAGGAAGGGCAGCAGGCTGAAGGCTGGGGGGATGTTCTGGGTCTGGATTCAGCTGGCATTTGATGCTGCAGTGGGTTAATAATTGTAAGGGATTTTCAAACTGGAGTGACTTCTATTAGTGTTGAATTGGGCTGACCCATGGCCTCTTAAAAAGTAGAACAAAATGGATTTGGGAACACACACTACCTCATTCACACACCCTGTGTGCACATCTGTTCTTTGTATTATGATCACGCCCACTTTTTGTTGTATTGCCTTTACTTCCTTCGTGTTTTCACCATAACAGGATGAAAGTCAGTCTGCATAAAGCATACATAAAAGTGTCAAGGAGTTTGCAAACATCAGGCTTGGTGCTTCAAAGTTTATTCCAGCATACCGGAATGGTCAGTCTAATGATGGTAACTTACAGAAGGAATGGTGACAATTCTCTGCAGAAAATAACTCTTAAGATTTTTTTCTCTGATATCAAAAGATTTTAAAAGTTTGATTTTAAAGGTGGTAAAATAATACATAATGTTGCTATGAAGCCTTGCTGTTCCACAAGCTCCATGCAACAAATCACCACACTTGTCTACGTTCACTTGTTAAAGTGAACTATCACAACTCTGGTATTTGTTATTTCAACATGACATCGATGGGACTGCTCTTCATTATTAATAGCTAGCCTTATGCATATTTATTGGGGTACTTGAAGTTCGGGATCAATAGGTAATCAGAGCTTAAGGACTCCTGCTACACACTAAGTATTTTAGAAGCTTTCCAATCATACTATTTCCAATCCTTTAGATCACGCTTACTTAAGTCAGCATTTTCAAACTCACCTAATTTAGTCATCTGCAGTGAAATTCTGTCTCTTTTGATTTCAATTTCAGCCTGTCTATTTCACTGCACAGGATTGCAATTTCACCCATAGGCTGCTTTTAGGCACCTGAGTTTGGGATCTGGTTCTTTAGACATGTCAAACACCTAATTTCCACTCAGGTCAATAGATGCAATATATACTCAGCATTCCCGGCACCTGGATTGAATTTTGGATCTAATTCTGCAGATGTTCCATGGAGACAAACTTCTGCATCTGCCCAGAATTAACAGGAAGGGCTACATTCAAATGCTGACCTCAGCGTATTTTAACCACTGCTCAAAACTCAACAAATGATCATGCAGAGTTCTTCTCCTCCCCAAACTACCCCATACACTATAATTCCACTTTTCTGCGACACCTCTGTCTCTTTGGTTTAAGCATCTAACTTGGCATTTATGTCCTCAGCTTGTGTTAGCATACTTCCAAATACGGTACTGCTGCTACCAAAAACTCTCTGGCATATTCTGCCTTGAATTTCATGCATGCAAATGCCATTGGAATTCTTGCAGTGACAAAGATCAATACACTGGCATGACCAATTGTAAATCCTTACCTTAACCTACACAAGAACTATTGTTTTATTTCCTTTATCCTGACACAGACCATCTGTATTTTAAAAATGCTCGTTTTGGTTTACAGATACCAGAATTGAGCCCTTATGATGTTAATGTAGGTGAACAGAAATCAGATTGTGCTATCCATACTGCCTCATCCAAGCACAGCCTGGGAAGGAGAGCTTAACCCCTATCTTGGAGTTAGGTTGATTAGCTGGATACCACCTTTGCTATCGTAATTCCTCAAGCAGCGAATGTTAAGTCAGTAAAACTTAGGGCATAAACAAAAGCATCTGCTTTGTTCGTGACCCTTTGCAGGGTAAATGTTACTTTCTGATCAGTAGAACTGCAGGCAGTTGTTTTGGGAAGTCCATTAATAAGGAGAAGCCTGATTGATTTATTCAGTTTATTTATTTTGTATCAGAGAAAGGCTTAGAAATACGGTGTCAAATGATAAAAACTTATCCAAATGAACAGAGCCACATGAAGCCCTATCTTCTCCTTAGTACTGTACAGTAGCTGTCAGTTACATTTAGAATACTGCTTCTATTCCAGTTTTCATAAAGAAGCTATGTTACAGCAAACAGAAGTGCTACTTTTAGGAATCGTGCAGATCAGCTTCACTTCAACCTGTGCTTTTAAAAAATACTGATTTTTCAATTAGGAGCTTAAATATATTTGAAATTATTACAACAAAAGCCTGAAGATCAATTAAAAAAATTAAACGTCTGCTTTCAATGCATGGTTTTTGTCCTACACAAATCCACAAGATTAACCCTAACACTCTAAGCATCCTTTCTGGCACACACATAAAAATAATCACATAATGCATACCCAGATGCTTATTGGTAAACTATGCTTTTGAACAAGGGCTGTGATTCCAAAGAGCAAATAGATTCAGCTCCAGCAGTAATTGCTGCCTGACATCAGCTGGAGGTTACCACCCCTTTCAGCTCCCCAGACTTAACTCACAGGCTAACTCTCCAGCTACTGCACTGATGCACTGTCTGAGGAGAGAGCACTTAAATCATAGGGCTCAGGTTTGCAACAGAAAGGTTGTGAATGATGCCCCATGCAGCTCTCCAACCTCTGGCAGGGAAGCAGAGCAGGCAACCGGCACAAGGAGCTAAAACCACTGGCAGCAAAGGCTAGTTCTAGCTAGAATTGCAAATCAGAGCCCTAAGATAAAGCTCAGTCAGCTTGAATAAGCCTGCCACATATTAGTGCAAACCTATACTCTATGGCTTGCAGTGGCTTGAAAGGAAAAGCAAACCTTGAAAAAGTGAAGTGCAGCAAAAACGTCTATGTAGAAACTGCCAGGAGTTTGTAAGTCGATGAGTTCTCGATTAATAAAACCTGCTGACCAAGCCAGATTGCAACCCTCATAGTGCGCGAAGAAAAGTCTTATGGCAATTGCACACTCATACTTTCTTAGCGTTGATTTCTTTCTGGCCGTTTCTTATCTTCGTGGCCTTTTTGGGGCCACTGACCAGTGGGTTGGTGGTTTTGGTTGATGGTTTTGGGGGTCCGCTCTGAGCACTGCGTCCTGCGTTCTGGTTCTTACTGCGGGCTGTTCGCAGCTTTTGTTCTTGCAGTCTCTGTTCCCACCTCTGTGGAAACGCAGAAGACAAACAGGCTGAGTTAGGGAGGAATGTTAGCCACAAATAATTGTGTCTTAATCAAAGCTAGCCTGAAGCTCTGATAATAATGCTGGCTTTAACAGGTTTGTGCTCTATCCTGTAGGGCTGTTGATGTCAAGTATGTAAAGGCTGTCTGCAGCGAGAACCTGACCATGTTCTTGGGTAAGAGATTTTCCATGATGCCAGCTGATGAAAATGACAACTGCACATCTTGTGTGGACGCTGCACGGGTGTGCACATCTCCTGCCTTCACAGAAATCCAGGGATGCTGGCACCATGCTCTCAAAAAGACAGGATCTGAACTCCTTTGCAAAGCCCTTCTTTGCTGTCTTGGTAAACGTGCTTGACTTTGCTGTAGAAAGCAGACTGTGCTTTCACAGCACATTTAAACACACAGCTAGAATAGAAGGTGGTGTTTACTTTCCAGTCCTGCTTTCCCCTGGGGTAGAAAGGACTGGGCATGAAAGATCTTATGTCATGGCCAGGACAATGGAGATGACTACTGAAATCACAGGGTTCAGGTTTGCAACTGGAATGGCTGTGAATGATGCATCTGAAGTTTTACTCAGCAGAATCCCTGTAGAAACTGGCAGAGACTGCAGTCTTTCACCTCTAGGAACATGAGGTAGATGACAGTAGAACATGGAAAGGGTCTCACCTCTCCCCTCTATTAATGAACTTTCTCTTCTGAAACTCACAAAGGCACAAGCTTTGCTCAGTGATCAGAGTGAGAGAAGTGCTCCCCAGCTTTCCTACTTAGTATCTCTGGGAAATTCCCTATTTCCTCTCTCTGCACTGACCCTTTAGCAACTCAGACTCTTGTCCTGGCTAGAGGACAGACCAGCCATGCTGTGGTTGTGTTAACAACTGTCTTATGTGGTCCACAGACAGCTCAAAGCATTCATTTTAAGTGGTAACTCAAGATAAAACTTGGATGCAAGTCTTCAGAGATGAACGACGGGCGTTAAAACAAAGCCACTGTGATAGCTGGCTCCATACTGGCTATCTTTGGGTGGTCAGGGTCAGTGTATACATCTCTATAAAACACAAACTATCAGCAGGCATTTAGATATGTCCCACTCAAGCATGTTACAATGAGGATTTAATTTCTTAAGCTACTAATATCATGTTCCCTTTGAGAAGCACTTCTGTTCGGCAGACATGCCTCTACTTGACAGCCTGTAAATGAATGTCCAAACTACCTCCAAGACACAATTAGAGATGACAAAGCAGTGTGAGAAGGCCGTTAAAACACACTGTGTGCCAGTAACAGGCCATTAAGCTGACAGCTAAGGGATTGCAGAAGTCCGAGTCATATGTCAGTATTCTCCTAAATCCCACGTGGGATCATCTGCAATTGCAATGATTTTCTTTTTAAAAGATTCAAAGCATGCGGTTTGTTACATATGGGTTTTACATGAGAAAGTGAGGAGGAAAAGGGAATGCCAAAAGCATCAAATACAATTTCCTGCAAGAAGTAGGTCTGTGATCCAGAAGTTTCTACTGACAGATGCCTGCACCTTTGTGCCTCCTCTTTATCAATTGCCAATCAGCCTGTAACTAAAATAAGTATACATGTTTGTCCTTAATGCTCTGAAACCTCTTCTAAATTCCAGACATAACTTTTTTCCATCTCTTAAAGCGTGAGGAAGAGTCAGACATTGTCTTGACCCATCCTTTCTTTCCATCAGAAACAGGAGTTTGTAAGCAGGGAGTGATAGCAAACACTACCCTGAAGCCCCCAAAAGCAGGGGCATCTGCTGCTCCTGTCTCCCAGATCTCTACACCATAGACTTTTCCTTCCAGTGTTCCCTGAAACTGGTGAGAGGATGCCCAGTACTTCTAGCGGGTCTTCAGTGGGAGGTAGATGGTGAGAAATCTGTCTCTCCAGCCTGCAATCTTTAATGCAGCCAAGCCCATTTATCCACTGCAGTAGTTTAACTTCCTTTCATATCTAATGTGAACTATGTACTCACCGGCATCTCATCTATCTGACAGTTATCTGCCCTAGTAGTGATATGAAAGAAATCCCTTGAGTCACTATTGCAATAAGGCGGAGTTCACACAAAGATCATTCAACCATCCTATTTAGGGACGGTTTGCAGATAAAAGAGAAATAAAACTTTAGAGACCCTGAAATGCAAGACTAAACCATTCAGATTTTCATTTACACCTATATGTCATTATGAGGTGTGGAAGTGTTGAAGTGAAAATAACAATACCCATGGGTGTTACAGACATCTGAAAGTCAAGCAAGTTATTCGGTCCTGAGGTAGAACAAAGGTGTTTAACTTTCAGTCTTTCCTTCGGTTGTGTTTACCTTAAACCTTTTGTTCAGTTGATCCTTCCATTTTTCAACAAGGCAGCCATCAAGAAGCATCAACCTGAAGATTAAGAAATAAATACAAGTCACAGCTATTTCTGATTTTGATTCCTGAGATGTCGTTCCAGATGACTTAATACAGACTGAGGTTGGGATGCTCCAGCAGGTACTGGTACTGGTGGTTTCTGTGTATGCGATGATAGGCAGAAAAATGCTTTTCTCAGTCCCTGAATACTTCCCAGTGGGTTCCTACACTACTGATACTGACACTGATGAACTCCTCCTCCCAATTCCATGAAAACAGGAAAGAGTTTTTAACAGAAATCAGATTTTACAGCCAACACCGCTAGCGCATGGCCAGAATTCAGAGAACATTTAGGCCCTTTGTCCTCCCCTGCAGCTGTTCCGCAGGGAAACTTGTCCTGTCTGGGTCACATATAAAATACAGCGGTGGGTTAGGTAACATCCATGAAACTAAATGTACGTGTACATATATTGTTTCCCCATGCCCATTATGTGTTTGTTTGTGTTTGGGTGCAGGAGAGTAGTTAAAAGTAATGTATTTTACTTGTGAATGAACTCAAATGCTGTTTCACATGCACCAGTTACTACAGATCAACTGACAAATGGTGAAACATTATCTGATCACTTACGATCATCTCAGTTTCTACCTATAAATACATGAGGAGTTATACATAGAAATATATACAGGAATATATGCAGTATTATAGATTTCCTACATGTAACTACTTAATTAGTGCTTTGAAGTGGATTTTGGAAAAGTATGGGCAGTAGTACTTGCCTACCAATGAAATCTGGCTAGCTCCTGTATGAAAATACTGAGTCTAAGTGTTATGAAACGAAGAAAACAAAAATGTAACTATTAAATATATATGCATTAAACAGCTTCTGAAAGAGCTTATTCTAAAGCAGCCTGATGTCATACCTTCTAAATACCAACCTATAAACAACTATTTCATTGCACAGGGATGCTGAATTCACATACAGGATTAAAGCTAAGGCCATATCGTGATGAATGAAACCACAGCACAGTGTACATCTGGTGCAGCTTCTGTTCAGGTCAAATTGTTGGGTGAAACCCTAACCTTATTGACAGGCAATGGGTTTTTTGCCATTGATTTCGGTGGAGATACAGCTTCCACTCATTTTGCTTCTGGCATTTTAAAAGGCTGTAACTCAAAACCTTCTGTTTGCATGCCACCGAGTTCAACAGGAAACACATATAAAAGTTTCTGTTTCTTTTACAAATCCCTTTTAGTAAACTATATGAAATTAAAACCCTCAGTGACCTTTAAACAAACATCACAAAATACTTTGTGAATGGTGTGTTTTTCCATCTCAATGGAGAAGCAGATTGCAATCTTTCACTTTTGAAATCTCCCCCTCCTGACATTCCTTCTGAGAGCCTTCTCCAACAAACCTCTGCAGCTCAGTGCTCTTCAATCACAGTCTTGGTCCTTCTGTGTGACTCAGAGCAGGCTGATCTGTGCTGGAAGGGACCTTAAAGCTCTTCCAGTTCCAACCCCTGCCATGTGCAGGGACACCTTCCATTAGAGCAGGTTGCTCCAAGCCTCATCCAACCTGGCCTTGAACACTGCCAGGCATAGGGCAGCCACAACAAAGCATATATCCCCAAAATGGCAAACACAAGTAGATTAATCTTTGTGAAACACTTCCAGACCTGGAGAGGTAAAGTGCTGCATAAGATTACGATACTGTCCTTGTTAGCTCACAAAAAGTAATTAAGATAATAAGGTATCAGATGGCAACTTTTCCAATGGAATGCTTTTAAAATATCAAGCTAAAACTCATCTGACAATATGGATCTGGCCCATCAAGTTCTGCACGTTGATGTTCTGTGGTCCTTACAAGTGCACATGATCAATTTACAGTCACATCACTGTATGCAAAACCAGCCTGCACACTTTACAAACAGCCTCTGATGCACAGCACGCAGGCACGTGGACCTACCATGCCACAACCTGTCCTGCTGGCATCTGTTGTCACAGCTACACTTGGGATGCTAACAGGGATGGGATGACCTCTTCTGCCTCAAAGGCCCAGAGAGAAAAGGGAGCTGTGATTCATCGGTCCCTCCCCTCCAGACCAGCATGCTGGATTTCCTCCCATGCCTGGGGCCAGGCTGACTGCCAGATGAGAGGTCTGCTGAAGTTTTGTTTTGTCTTTTAATCATACAGCAGCACTGGCAAGCTGCTCCCAGAGTATTTACTTTTCATCTGCCATCCGGGAGCTGGAGCTCCAATGGCTGCAGTTTTGGCTGGTCCTGGTATAGCTGTGGGATTAGAAACATCCCACTGATGGCGCTGGTCCACAGTATGGATAGGCTGGTGGAGAAGGCCTGGCTCTCTGTGGAGAGGAGATGTGTACCATCTCCTGTCCCCTCCTCTGTGGTCAGTGAGGCAGAACTACACCTTCCACACAGTTCTGCCAACATGGAGCACCATCTCCAACCACCATCAAGCTTGTTGCACACAGAGCAGCTCATACCTATAGCAAGTGGTCCTGGAAAAATGCTCCCAAACAGCTGGAGATGCCTCAAGTGCTGCACAATGCATTAAGCAATATGCTGTCAGTACCTAATGCCACCAGGGTTTATGCTCCATGTGCGAGCCAGGTTTCATAAACACCATGGAAAAAGTTAATTGCAAAAGTAATTGAAACATGTGTGGGTTATGCTAAGAAAAACTATCAACAAACCAGGCTCCTGATGAGGAAAGGAGCTTTGCTGGCCCCGCTTCCCATCCATCACTACAACACTTCCCTGCACCTCATCACCAGGGCTCACCTTGAGCGCCACTCGTAGCACATGATGAGAACATCCTGCTTCGGCTGAAGAGGTGGACACTGGCAGGAGGAATTTGTAATAAGAGGCACTTGGGACAGAGGAATCGGTGTCGAAGACTTCAGTATGTCTTTGACTTCAACCACAGTGGTTATTTCATTGCAGTTCCCTCTTTCTACACTTTTTACTTTGGCGTGAATGACTGCAATTAGAAAAGGAGAGGCATGAGAATAACCAACGGTCTTAGGAAATTAAACACATCTCAGAATTAAACAAAACTGATTCAACTGGAAGCTGTTGTTTTGGCTGTGAACCTACAACTGCTTCATGTGTGGGCACGTACAGTGGCTTAGAATAACAGAGGCCTGATCCTAATTCGGTTTTCCGTAGGACTGTTGACAACTGTGAAGTTAAACATGTGCTTAAATCTCTGCCAGATCAGGCCAAGTGATCTCTCCTGGAACCACACACACAAAGAGCTCCTTTGACTCAGACTTGAGCAACCTCTCGCATAAACAAACCCATTCTATAGCCACATTTGGCTATTTCCAATTAAGTAATGAATAATTTACCCCACAAACAGAGTGAATTAAGTCTTTTCAATAATAAAATCATTTTTCCTGCAAGTTACATCCAGGAACCAAAGTTTTTTCTTAGATAGACGAAAGAAAGGAAGGTTTGAAACAAGCAGTCAAAAACTAAGAAGCTTAGGAATGTTGTAATCTGCTCTATAAAAGGTCTATACTTGTTTTCATCTTTTCTCCTTGGATTATTTAGTAGTAGTAAGATCCTCATATAAAGCAGACTCTGAAACAGGTTCTTCTGACTCTGAATACACAAACAGTCATATTTTTACCTTTTATTGAGGAAATCTGCATACCTATGTGGATGCAAGAAGGTGCAACTCTGTAGATTGCTCTGAGGATGGTCCCTGGCTAACTTTGTACCTCTGAACCCTGGCAGTACCTACCACCGCAGCATTCACCCCTTCTCTCTTCTGACAAGTACCAAATCAGAGAAATGAAGCACATCTTTAACATGAAGAACTCTAGGTCCTAGAAAATGCCACAAGAGGAAGGGCCCTATGAAGGGTCCCATGATCACAGAGCACTTCAGTGAAAGTATGAGAAGTGCACGTACCACAGGGCGATGCTGTCCCTGGCAGCCACCAGGTCAAAAGCCTTCAAATGGATCTCCTCACATTTGGAATAAACTTCACATGTAGAAAACAGGAGGCCAGCAATTTTAGTGCAGCCTGAGGTTTTCTGTGCTAACTTTATCAGGACATGTGCAACAGCCACAAAACACATGAGGGATTTCAGTTTAGGAGACTCACAACCCATTTGCAAGTCTGATTGAAACCAAGTTCTGACCAGCTACAAACACTGTCTGACTTTATATATATTATTTTAAAGGCTATATAAATAATATATGCATACATAAAATAATATATATTACTTTAAAGGGGAAAAAAAAAGCCCTGATTTTATTTATTATTTGCCCTGCCTTGTCTCTGGGTTCATTGTCCATATGAGCATGTCTGGCTGTTTCAGGAGGCTGAATAAAAACCTGCCTCCCACAACCAAAATCTTGATTTCACAGATTCAGTGGAATTAAATTTTGGACCCCAACCTACAGTTTTTAGCCAAGGAACACCAACACCTGCATTTCATTTCAGAATGCTCACTTTGCAGCACTGCTTTCTCACATATTTCAGCCCAAGGTGGAAGCTCATTGTCCTACCTGAACATACCACTATCTTGTACTGAGGGGATAAGAAAAACATATGATACAAAAGCATCAAAATGCCACAACACAAAAGCATACCATGACCTGAGTTAGATGTTCTGATTTTTTCCTACCAAACTGGGTCTTGGATATTGGGTTTTTTTCCTATGCTAACAAAGAAGTAACTACAAACTCACTTTCATTTGCTATTAGACACAAAGGAATTGAATTGATATAATCACCCTATTGCAGAAGTGAATAAATCCCTTGAAGAAATGACTGTCATCCGAGAAAAAGCCCATACAGTGCAAAAGACCATGATACAGCACGTTAATCCATAGCTAATAGGGGTTTTCTATTGACATTACAGACTTTTAATCAGGTATTTACCTAATCTTAACCTGAGATCTTCCTGACACCCAGCATCAGAAAAACAGGGGGGCAGGGGGAGGAAGGGAGAACAGGGCTGAATATCTAATTGCATTGCCAATATGTCATGCATCGTATGGTAAAACTCTCAGCCAACTCCTCGCTGGCTGGTGCCAATTGTCCCTGAATTCAACTAACGTGTGACAATTGCGCACCAGGAGAAACTCTGGCTGGTAAGTAAATGAATATATGGATTTCTAAGTACTAACCTTTTACCCTGCCTCCGGTACGTTCTCATTCACAAGTTTTATTTAGGTGATAAACCCCTGTCTATTCCACCTGCTGGATGAAAACAGGAGCTGGCTGAGGGTCCTGCTCACATTGGATGTAATTGCACTTTTAGAGTGACCTTTGCAGCAGGAAGCATGCTTTCTGCAGAGCATTTGCTTGACACCAGCTCACATCACTAACATCTGCTTTTATCAGAAACACACCATAAGCCGCGCAATGACTGCTGCTGCCTGCATGGGTGTGCACAGTGATGGGGTTTGGGAGAGGAGGGCTCAGGTGTCCTCATGCAAAAAGCCCACTTGGAAAGGCTGCGGTGGGACAGTGACGGGGCCTGGACACACAGGGAGCTGCATAATTCGCGGGGGGCACAGAGGGCGGTGGGATGGGCAAAGAGAAACATCCCCCCCCATGCACTTACTGTAGCTGTAGTTCTTGGCCAGGTAAGTCGACAGCGTTGGCTTTGTCTTTTTGCACCTGCATCGCTCTTCAAAGGAAGAGAAAAGGAAACGGTTGAGGGGTGCCAGAGGGGGCCTGGCTCCGGGGAGGGGAGCTGGGGGGTGCCTGAGGCTCACCCTGGCCGCGGCTCCTGCAGTCGGGCTCCGGGGGCACCAGCACGCCCTGCGTGAAGTCTGTCCACTTCACATCTGCGAACAGAGGAAGGAAAGCTGTAGGGGGGAGTCCCCCGGGGCAGGGCTGTACGGGTCCCGCAGCCCCCGGGGGAGAGCATGGGGGTTAGAGGGGATCCCCGGGGCTCACCCTCCGGCAGGTCGGTAACGATGGCTTCGGGGGAGATGCAGACGCCGCGGTCGTAGACGGGGAGGTCGTCGCAGGCGAGGCTCTCGGGCCAGCTGTGGTTGTAGCGGCGCATGATGGGCTCGCAGCCGTCGCGGGCGCGCTGGCAGACGGAGCGGCACGGCTTGATGGGGTCGTAGAGGAACTCCAGGGTGCAGATAGGGGCGTACATGGCGCAGAGGAAGAAGGAGAGGACCGGGCTGCAGCCGGTGGCCACCAACTCCTCGTACTGCTCGATGGCGAGGACGGCGTTTTCCTGGGTGCTGTGGTGGAGGTGGTTGGGCATGCGGGTGATGTTCCAGGGCATGGGCCGGCACATGGGGATGCGCACCGCCTCGCACGGCGCGCCCTGCGCCCGCGGGCTCACCCGCAGCCACAGGGACACCGCCACCAAGGCGCGCAGCATCCTCCTCTTCCTCCTCCTCTTCCTCCTCCTCCTGCTCCGCCGCCGCCCCGGCTGCAGGCAAGTGTCGGGAGCCGCGGCGCCGACAGCCATGGACATCGCGGGGCCGCCTTTATACCGGTGGCACGAGTGACGTGGGGCCGATGGCGCTCCCTTGGCAGCACCGCTCCTCCGGGGGTGTGTGTGTGTGTGTATTTTGCTGTGCCCGCACGGTGACATCACCTCCACCCCGTTTAATCCCCCGGCGACATCACTGCGTCTCTCGTCCGCGGCTCCGGCTCCGGTTCAGTTTTCATCTGTGTCATAAACTCCTTCAGGTGGAAGAGGAGGGAAAAGGAGGGGGACGACGGGACGGGACGCACCAAACCCAAACCACACGCGTCTGCCGCGGGGCTGCGAGCTCCGACGCGGGCAGAGGGGAGGAGGCGGTAGGGGGGGGGACGCGAGACCCGGAGCCCCCCACCGCTCCGCGGGGATGAGCTTTGCGGACACGGAGCAGAAACTTTATGCGGGTTCGGAGGAGCTCCGGGGAGGCAGAGTGACCGGACGGGGACACGCGGGCCGGGAGGACAGACAGACGGGGAAGCTGCTCTTTTCTCGGGACCCCCCCTCCCTCCGCTGCGCTCCCCCGCCTCTGTCCCCACGCAGTCCCATCTGCAAATGGATGGGAGAAGGGAAAAGGGAATTCAGACTTTTCCCAAGCTGGGTGGTTGTTGTTGGCATTGTTGGTATTATTTTACTACTGTTACTATATTTCCTTGGTGCTCCGCAGCCATTCTGCTCTGATGCAGTGGTTGGAGCAGCTCTGCTCTGGAGCCAGGCTGAGAGAGCTGGGCTGGTTCAGCCTGGGGAAGAGAAGGCTCCTGAAGGGGAGACCTTAGAGCAGCTCCAGTGCCTAAAGGGGCTCCAGGAAAGCTGGAGAGGGGCTTTGGACAAGGGCTGTAGGGACAGGACAGGGGAATGGCTTTAACTGCCAGAGGGGAGGACTGAGATGAGCTCTTAGGCAGAAATTCCTAAAGTGAGACCTCCGGCCCCTTTCTCCACTGTGGGCAAACACCTTTGAGGGCCCCGTGGAGACAACGAGATTAACTCAGCAGCAGTTTATTGCCGCACCCTCGGAAAGCCTCAGCGGCGCTGCCCTGCGCAGAGCCGGCGGAGCTCCGAGCGCCGGTGGGACACAGGCTTCCCCTCCCTCCGCGTGCCAGGAGAGCATCCAGGGCCAAACTGAGAGAGCAGTGGGAGATGGGGGGGAGGCGTGTGCTTGGTGACAGAGCGTGGGGGCCACCGACCTCCCTCCCTCGAGACCAACAGTTAACCCGTCCTGCGTGGGGGGCACACAAAGCCCACCCAGAGGCGACAGAAGTACCGCAAAGCTCGGCCCCTGCCGCTGCCCCTCTCGCATCACCCCCTGAGGACCAGAGCGCACGGCCGGGGCCAGCAAACCCTCCCGAGCTCACGGAGCGTGGCATGGGAGGGCCGGGGGGGTCCCGCCGCCCGCTGCTCCCCCAGGAGGAGCAGCGCGGGCAGCCGCCGCCAGCCTCTCCCCGCGGGGGTGATGCGGGCTTGGAGGCGGGCCGCTCCCGCCCCCCCCCCCGCGCAGCCCTTGCCCGCCCGCCTGCGCGCTGTGCGGGGCCGGCCGTGCGCGGAGCGGGGCGCGGAGCATGGCGCGGGCGGCGGCCGGGCTGCGGCCGCTGCCGGTCCCGGGGCTGGGGCTGCTGCTGCTGCTGCTGGGCGGCCTCCTGCTGCGGGGCGGCGCGGCGGGGGCCGGGGCCGAGCCCTGCCAGGCGCCGCGGCAGTGGGAAGGGCGCACCGTGACCTACGAGCACGGCACGGGCCGCAACACGCGCGCCGCCGTCTCCTACGACGGCCCCAACCAGCGGCTCCGCGTCCTGGAGGAGAGGAAGGCGCTCATCCCCTGCAAGAAGTAGGTGTCCGCGGCGGAGCCCCGCGGCGGGGCCGGGCCGGGCGGGGCGGCCGCGGCCGGAGGCGCCTCCCGGGGGGATTGGGGCGATGCGGGGGGGGGGGGGGGGGGGGCTGCGGGAGGGGACGGAGCGAAGGGAAAGGCAGCGGTGGAGCCCCTCGGAGGGGCTGCCGGGGCGCGGCTGCCGGGGGGCGGCTGGTGGGAAAGCTGGCACCGACGTGATTTACAGCCGTGCCCCGCGTGTGTCTTTATATATCTATATCATCTATATGTGTATCTATATAATCTATATCTATCTAGATCTATATATCTCTATCTCCATATCTCCATATCAGCTGTATCCATATCTATATATAAAAACTGCGTACCTAACCTGTATGCATATCTATATATGTAATATCTAATGTATACTCTACAGATCTAATATGTAATAGCTAACTTACATCTGTAATAGCTAATATGTATATCTCTATAGGTACTATATAATCTATAACAATATCTAAATAGATACCTATAATCTATATTTAATATCTAATGTCTAATCTACACGTCATCTATGTATCTAAAATCAAATCTATATACAGGTATCCAGCATCTAGATCTATATATCTAGCATCTAATATCTAATCTATCTCTATATCAAGATATATATATATCATTATATAATCTATATCTGTGTCTCTCTCTATATATCCCAAGAGCTTTATGATAAGCAGTGTCAGCATTTTGCCTTCAGGGATCTCCTCTCTCCCAATTTTGGGGATTTTTTTTCCCCATTCCTTTTTTTTTGTTGTTTTTTTTTTGTTGTTGTTTTTTTTTAATGGAATGGGAAGTGAGTCCAAAAACACGGCCCAAACTGTGCGGTAACGTGGGTACAATGAGGTCTGATGAGGGGATTACACTCAAACACAGGAATTATGCCGCAGGGGGGTTCTAGCCCAGTAATTAGCTAATAAGGTTAAGTCACATTTCACAAGTTCTCTGGTCGTTCTCGGGTTCCTGCAAGTGGCAAGTGATCAGTGCAGGGGGTCAGGATGCAACCGTTCCCTCTGGTACACACTGCACCAGCTGCCCAGCCCTGGAGGACCTCCCTGTTCATGAGTTGTTCAGTGTTCCTCTGCTAAGGCCCTAACAAACCCATCAAAAATCACTGTCATTGCTGAAACATAAGTGTAGAAAAAAGCTGACTGAAGCAGGGCCCCTTTTTGCTTCTCCTCAACATGCCAAGCTCAGGCCCTGACAGCGTGGGTGGAAGAAATGATCAGCCCAGAGAGGCCTGAGTGAGAGAGAAGTTTCTGGGTACCAAGCATCAGTAGCTCTCAGACCCCGTATCAGGACCTGCCAGTGTGAGGGCAGCTAGTCTGCCCATACCCATACCTCTCTCATCTAAAAGATGTTCAAATAAGTGCCTTATTCCCGGGGATGTGCAAACCAAGGTGAAGGCCAGCCTGCAAGTGCTGTATCATCCCAACTAAATGGTCTCTGCTGTTGAAAAGATCAATATTCCTTTTTTGCTGCGGGCATTTTTTCCTCACAATGATCTAATTTCTTACCAACATCACATAGTCATTGTTTTCATCTTCCTAAACCCTCGGTCCTTTCTCTGACAGTCCCCACATACTCTTAGAACTGTTTGAGATGCTTCATTTTCAAAGAGAGTTCTCCGTCATCATGAGCTTTTTTCTTTACTCCTGTTTTCATGTAGGAGCCATATGTTAAAGGCAACATACAGCTGTTTGCTGGTGGTTTGATAACACGCAACATAGGGGCTGACACTGGCTGTGCTCATACTCCCCTTCTTTTATAAGTCCTAGGTTGACCTTCATGCTTGACGAGCATAAGAGGCTGATGCAATTCTTTTCTAGCTTTTAAGTTGTCATGAGCTCATTTCTTCAAGCTTATGTTTATTTTATTTGAAGCCTTTGTTTTAAGATTGAATAATTATTCTACATTTTCTGCTCTGGGCCAGATTATGGCTCTTGCCAAGATCTGCTCTTTTGACAGCTTTGATCAATATTTGCTCTGGATGCAGTTCCGTCTGGGCTGATAGGGCTGTAAAGAGGCAGGTGCACTTGAAGCATCTCTCTGTTGCCTTTTCCTGTACTAGTTTTCTGTTGTAGACAGCCTCTGACCTCAGGGATCCCTGCTGATTCCAGGCTGACCATGTCTTCTGCCATCCAAAACTGGAGGGTGGTTCCATGTGCACAGCTAACGTCTGCTAAGGGCGTGACCCAGCTTCCATTGAAGTCAGCGGAAAGACTCCCATTGATTTCAATGTGTGTTGGATCAGGCCTGGAGTTGGGATCGCCACTTCACTGGGGACAGAGTGAGTCATAAACTGAAGCCTTCAGAAGTCAGAAGCGAAGGGATTTACCCTGTCTGTCGAAACTGACCTCTCCCCTTCTGCGCTTTGACGTTGACAAGAGGGTAATCACACTGAGGCAGTGACTACAAAAGCAACGAGAAATAGTTCTGTCCTGGTCTCCAAGGAAATTTCAGCCTAAATTCTCACGAATGGACACATCTTGCTCCTACCGGATGTAACTTGCGTGCAGCAATCAGGGCTGGCCAGCAACCACATTCTTATACAGTGTCTTCTGGAGCTGTGAAGTGGACGTTCATCGGACATAGCTCTAAGTCAGTTGATGGAGGTTAATCAGGGATATAAAGAACTGCCTGTGTAGAATGGCTTGTAGGCTCCTAACCACAGGACAAACCCTGAAGCTTTCAGGTTTTGTTGTAGATATATGTTTCAAATTCATGCAGTTTGCAACGTGGCATTTCCATATGTACGTCATCCCAGTGTTTTAAGTTAACTCATAAAACGTAACCATAAGGTGAATCAATTATGGGGATAAACACAGAGGGCAGAGACAGTCTCCTCTGTTGTAGCCCTCAGCTGACACCAAAGAGAAAAGAAAACAAGCACAGGTTTTTATTGAGTAGATTGAGCGACTTCCTGTTTGGAAGAGGTCAGAGCATTAGGGTTATTACATCATATGAAAAGAAAGCACTTAAAACTGTTCCCTAGAGCTCTTGAGGCAGAGCTGCGTCACGTTACCTGTTCAGCACAGGATGTAGTTTTAATTTGTTAATTATTTTGTATTATTTATTACAATAAATATTTAATAATTATAATATTTTATTATTTATTTCTAATCCTTTATTTCTTACTGCATAGACTTACTTCCTTTTGTGCTCTCTGTGTATTAATCCTTCCTCGCTCTTGTTCAACCCTCTGTTGGCCACTATCTCAGGACCCTTCCAAAATAGGTAACAGGCATCCGAACTGTTGGGGCTGTTTTACTGTTGGGGCAGATGGGTTTCATTTGAAGGTAACATCTACCGGTTCAGACTTGAATAGTTACATCACTGAAGTCCTGGCACTACAGAAGGTCTAAACCACAAGTCCCACCTGGCTGCCTTGTAGCCAGAACTCTACATGTCCTGCACCACCTTTCATTGTGTTGGAAAGACAGAGCGAGAAGTGTACCGCCTGGCACTGCTGAAGCCACCCAGCAGGCATTAGCACTCAGTTTTAAAGGAGGAAAAGGGTGAAGTGGGGAGCAGAGCAGAAATCATACACTGGTGTTCGAGAGCCGAGAGCCGGGGCGTTACTTATCAGATACCATGTTAATAGAGCTTAACTCTTACCTTCCATTCTGTTTTTCCCAGAGTGATTTTCAGAGGAGGCCCAGGAACAGTCTGTCCTATGATAAATGTGATGGTGGAGAGAACAAAAGTTCTGTGTGGTCAGGAAAGTCATTAGGAGAAATAAAACTGATTTCTATGAGTGCATTTGAGCAGCCACCATTTGTACAGCATGCAGCACATTGGGATGCCTGTGTATATGAGACTGCTGGGGTTGTTGTCTTAACAATCATAACTGCAGAGCAGGAAAAAACAACCTGGAGATATCATATCAATGCTTATTTAACACTTTCAAACTGTAGTTTCAGTTGTATTTGCTAAAGACGGCGCAGTCATGGGCAGGATTAACTCCTTCACTTGGCAGCAAGAACTGCTAGTACAATAAAGGAGCAACAAAGCCGTGTTTATAGGAATACGTCTGATATTCCAGCAGGCTGTTTGCGTGTGTCAAGCCCTGTCTGTGACTGAGGAGAAGCAGCATCTGGTCAGGTGCAGATACAGCCGCATTCATCTGGAGCAGAAGCGATGGCTGTTCAAAACAAACAGCGTGTGGGCACGCGTGTCTGCCTTACCTCAACTCCTTCTGAGTTGTTTTAGGATGTGTGATTGTAAAGGAAAACCAGCAGTGTCTGCCCTATTAAAACCATAGCATCCAGCCATTCTGTGGTCGTTATGGTGACTCAGCTGCCAAAGTACTGAGCTGCCCTGAGCAGCTGCAAATTTGTTTCCCAGTCTTGGTTTTGAGAGTGGTTTCTGCAGCTTAACGTTTAGGGGAATGAGTGATGGTCTTGGGTAAAGTGTTCAGAATTGGCCAAGTCACTTGGGAACCCAAGCCCCATTTTTTAAGGCTGTGTGGAGTGGCAGACTGCTGAGAGCCTTGGTTTGCAGGGAAACACAAGTTTCAGCAGTTTCTCTAGATCGAATGTGAGTTCTTGGGATCTAAAATGCTTCATTAGCTGCTGTGTCTCTAAGTCACCTTTGAGAATCAAAGGCAGGTACTCAAACCTCCTGCATTTACTTTCTTCCTGTAGATGCCAAGTTCTTTCAGGTGTCTGCTGCTGGTAATGCCTGTGGGTTTGGAAAGCTGACACTGGAAGGCTGCTGTGATGGATGCAGGCTGGCAGTCAAGTGCTCGGCAATAGCCTGAAGCATGCAGCAGTTGCTCTAGGGAGAGTTGTGAGACTTTAGGATATGGAGCTGTGTGTCGTTAGGATGTGGAGTTGTGTGACGTTAGGATGTGGAGTTGTGTGACGTTAGGATGTGGAGTTGTGTGACACTGGCACATGGAGTTTTGTGACACTGGGATACAGAGTTGTGTGATGTTGTGGTATGGAGGCTTAGCTGTAGAAGCCTCAACTTTTGCATTTCCATCATGAGCCGATTTATGAGTCAGTTTACTGAGTATGTCAGTGATGCTTCCTGCCAAGGCAGCCAGTTCCCTGGAGAAGAGCACTGTACAAGGCGGTAGCCATGATCCACAGGGGCTGCATGGGGGAGGATCTCATCCCACCCGGACTGTTCCTTCTGTTTGCTTCTGCTTACAAAAGGCAATATCCATTTCCCTCTCCAAGTTCTTTATCTTGCTGGAAGTCTCCCAGGCTTGTACAGTTGAGGGAGGCAGTGAAGTTAATTGCCTTCACTGTTATGGGTGTGCTGGTGGGAAGACGTTGGAACACAGCTCAGGGGAGGCGTTTGAAAGTCTTGAGCCATCAAGCTGCAGTGCTAACAAGCAAGTGGACTCCGTCCGAGGAAGCTGGGCACCATTGGCTTAGCAATGCTTCTGCTGTCCTGTGTTTTGTGCTGTCAATAACTTCCTTGGGCAGCAGTATCTTTGTCTGAGTTGTGGGGAAAAGAAACAAAAGAAAGGAGAAAAAAAGATGACTGAGTAGGAATAAAGCAGATCAATTGCTTTGAGATCCCACACACATTCTGTATAGCAGTAGTGATCTCAAACCTCTAGTCGATGCTGAGTACTCTGGAACCATTTCATATGCTACTGGAACACAGCACTCACCCAAAGTGAAAAAAAATAAACTCCCTCTTAAGTGGGAAAGAGCAGGATCCACAAAACCATTGAAAGCTGGGGAGAAAAGGCAGATAGGCAGTGTCCAGTGACCCCAAATGGATAATTTGCTGGAGTGCTGGTTGGTGTGCTTAGAAATCAGCGTCAGACACTCAGTGGGGTCATTGCCATCACATCAGTTATACATACTGTTGACTGGATGTTCTTAAAACAGTGGAGGTTCTCATCAAGAAGTTTTGTTTTTCTAGCAGACATTGTTAAATGGTAGCCACTGGCACCATACTGCTGTTGATGCTCATGGATATTGGTTTAAGCCTTTTATCCATCTGAACCCTTTAAAGTTAGGGGAATGCTTCCTCCCTCTTACAGTCTCCTCCTTGTCTATTTGAACTCTTCGAAATAACATGTGTTTGCATGGAAACTTATGGCTCATTTCATGCTATTGGACATTACAGGAGAAACTTAAAGCAAACCCAGGACTACCCTGAAGATACCGTGTGCTTACATTTCTGTAACTCAGAGCAGAGGATCGGTGTTTTCAGATAAATCACTATCATTTCTATTCAGGGATTTTTGTGCTCTTTTTTTCTTTGGTAGAGACTTGGAGATGGAGTTGAATAGAGAGAGATTGAAGCTCATAATTTGTCCTGTGCTGGCAGACAGGATGCAGACAGTCGATGGTGACGTGCCTGAGCAGCTAAACAAACACCCTGAAAGGAATCTTTATATTTATGATCTTAATTTGGATTCCATTCAGCTTGAGGTCTGATGTAATTCAGGTGGCACAAGTGGTCACATCACACCTATTCTCACAGGACTAAATGCCATTTGTCTGAAGAAGTATCTCCTCTGAAGGATAGACCATAATTTCCTAATTTAGGGCTGAGCTCGCACTGCTGTGAGCTGAGAGCAAACCTGGTTGTACATTGCTGTCAGGGAAATCTGGGGTAGAAGCATCCAAACACTTTACCTGTTGTGCAGCTGCACAGCATCAGTCCACCTCCTGATCCTGTTGGCCAACTTCATCCCTATCTTCAGGCAACCTTCAACTTGGCTTTCCCTGTAGATTTGTAAGGAATTGCACGCTCAGCAACTTGCTGAGTTCGGTCTGTCAATGTGTTTTTACCTGTTGCTCTTCTTCACTCAAAGGGGAAATTATTTTCTCCTCCGAAGTGTTTTCAAGGCATGGTATAGTGTCTGGCATGCCAGGGAGGGGGTGATGTCTGCGTGGAATAGGGCAACCTTGTGCAATATTTTGGCTCTTCTAGAATAAGGAGCATTATGCCCAGCATGGCATTGCATAACCTGAAGTTACCACTGGCCAGTGAAACCTCTCCTCATCTCGGCCAAGCAGAGCTGTTTCTTTCAGCTGGTTTTGTTTACTGCCTCGCTTTTATGGCCCTGGGGGAGATGCATGTATGTTGACAAGAGGTCTTAGATTCCACACGCAAACTGTGTGTCCTCCCTAGGCTCCGGAGTGTGGCTTTTTGCCTGTATCATGGTCATTCTCTGATACCTGAGAGTCACTAGTCAAGGACAGCACTTTCTGCCAAGAGTTTGTTCCCATGCCTGAAAGCACAGACGGACCAACATCTGAGACAGTTCTTGTTTTCAGCAGTGCACTGATTTCTGGAGTTGGTACCTTTTACACTTTCACACCCAGGAGTTAAATGAGGAGTTTCCAACAGCAGCATAACTGGCTTTGACCAAAACCTAACTTGTGGCAGTAAGAAAGAATCACTTGTTTTCATATGAACTTGTATAATGCTTTTCGTCTTTTATAAATATAGATCCTTGACACACATTTATTTGAGGGTCAGTTTAATCATTCTTTTGAAGGTGACGTGCACACATTTGGCATTATTAAAAGATGCTTCCTTTATGCCACAAAAAAGGAACAAGGTACAAGTAATATTTGCAATTCTTGCTTTTGCTCTGAGAATTTTATTGGCAATGCTCCTGCAGCCGGTGGGGCTGTTCCCATATCTTAGCAATGACCATATCTTAGCACTGACTGTATCTCTTTGCATTTTATCAGATTTTGTTTTGGGATATTCATAATATTCATGATTTCTGGCCTCAGAATGTGAAGTTGGTAAGCACTTCCTTGTACAGTGCTCACACTGTAATCATTACAGTTTTTCAGGCCTTGGCTACCAAGAGTTCATATGTCTGGGAGCTACTTAGTTATTCATCCCGTGAAAGCCTGCGTTATCCCTTTCATTTGTTATGAAGTTCACCCTCTCATTCTGGCATCATCAAGACTATGTTTTGTGGGCTATAGGCAGCCCACAGGAAACTTCCATCCAGCCTTTCCTTGCTGAATAGCTCCTTGTTGGATTAATAACAGCCTGGCGCTTGGATCCCCCTGCATTGCTGCCCCGGTGCCCGTGTCAGAGGAGCAGAAGGGACAGGATGCATAGGCTGGACGTGAATGGTCAAGTGGTGTTGGGACGGGGTTAATTTCTTGCCTGACAAAAAACCACCCCTGTAAGATTCTGGAAGTTAAGAAGGTTTGGATTATCAGATATCATTGATAGGTACAAAATTATTCTGAATGTGGATTTCTGTTTCCATAGTTTTAAACTTCAAAACTTAATAGAAATATGTGTAGAACTGTGTAACTGTCTTATTCAACCAAAACTCCCAAAGAGCCATCTAAAAGCTGCAGGTATAAAAGCACATAAGGTTTAGTAATTCTGGAGGAGTCATGAAAATCTGGACTGCTGCCTTCTTTAGGATCTTAGAAGGCTAAAACTGTTTTGCTCTATCTCCTCCCTAAATTGTAAACAAAAGCAATCTCTGCACTGCAGTTGAAATCATCTTTTAATATTAAATATCTATGAAGCGGCTTATCCCTAAGTTCATTAAACCCTTTTGCCTTCTCACATGGAAGGTAATATTGCATACTTACTGGATAGCTTACTTTCATTATGTCTTATTTATCCTAAGGACGGTTCATAATGAAATGTGATATTGTGGCTGGTGATAGCAAAACAATGCAGAAGACCCACATTACCACACATATTGCAACATCCCGTATTAAGGTGACTTATGATGAACCTCTTTTCTTTACTCTGTTTGAAAAACAGCATTGTAATGATGTCCTGCGTATTTACCTTCTGGTCAGTTGAAGTCACGAGTACTTCATTCCACAAACGGCTTCACTGGCTGTCATTGATTGACTTCTTGTGCTGCAATGTGCTCTTCAGAATCTGCTCCTTTACAGCTATTGCCAAGTATTATTTCATATTTATGAGTGTATGTGCAAAACACACTGACAACGGCGTTATTGGAGTTAGTAGTAAAGCAGAACAAGTTTTATGATGTCTGTAACTAATATCCTGAGTTGTTTATTGGGAACAAACTGTTTTCTAATAGATTTCTTTATTTGCTTAAGAACTTACTTTTTCTTAAGGCCTTCATGGGGTGAGTTAAAAAAAAGCCACTCTAAATACCTCCATAGAATGGCACCACTTAACCAGCAGGATGAAGACCAAACCCCTCTGTTCTGCTCTGTTCCTATTCTGAGCCTGGGACCAGTTGCAGCCATGAAGGCTATCCCAAGTTTTCCCACCAAGGTTTCAGTCTGATGTTACCCATCTGCTTCTCTGTCTATTCTGTACTTTCAGACAGCAAAACTTACCTGCTGGCCTCCTGTCCTGGGTATGCACTGTGAGGTTGCTGCTTCTTCTCAGGTATCTCGGTAGACAAAAGGGTTCCTAAAGATGTGGTGTCCTTGGCATTTGCCGTTTGTTCTGATGAAATGCTGGCGTGAGACCTGTGTGGTGTTTAGCTGCTGAACAGCTGAGAGTTCCTCCTTAGGTAGTGTGCCTGCATGGAAAGCTGCTGTTTCTATGGATCCCTGTTGTCTCAGAAATTCGTGTTTCTGAGGGGGAATGGCCAGACTTCCCCCAGAGTTTTCCATGGGCAGTTTTGTGCATGACAGTGCTAAAGGCTTTTGAACGCTCCTATGGTTGATGCAGTGAACGCAGCAAAGAAAGGTCTCATTTTTCATTCTTTTGGTATCTCCTAATGCCATTTGCAACTGTGGTTTTATCATATTCAGATACTTTTCTTGCCAGGAAACTTGGGATTCTGCCATACTTTTAGGCAGCCAGCACGGGAAAGTTTACTCATGCTATGCAGTTATGGTATTTCTGAGGATGTTTATTATTTGGAAAGCAGAGCGCCATACAGGATGAGGAATTCTTGCTACAATTAGTTCCCAAATTAATGTATCCCTATTCAATTAGATCCAGATTTGTGGCCTGCATCTTCTGTACAAGAAACAAGTTTTTTGTTCTCTGTGGTGCCATCCCAGGACTTGGATGCCTCCATATATCACTTTAAATACCTGTGCACAAAAGCACGCATGGATTTGCAGTCAGACTGGTTTGTTACCCTGCCTGTCGCAGAATAGAGTGAAGGGCACACATTTAGACAATGTGCTTGATAAAGTGTGGAGGTGTCTCCTGGACTTTCTTTGTACGGTGAAAAGAATCTGGGAATGCAAAAGGAGATAAGGGTGTGAGAATGGAGACACTCCTTGCATTTTGCTTCTCCCTTGTTATTGAACAGTGGAAACATAAAGGAGCATCCAACTGCCTCAACAGAGCAGAAGATGAAAGACTTGCTATATTTTTTAATATATCTTCTGGTCTGCCTGTCTCCAAACCCAAATGTAAGCACACAGATATTGATTCTCAATACATTGATATGTATTCTTTGTTTATTGACATGTTTTCCTTAGGTTTTGGTTAGTTACACTGCCTGTAAGAGTAGGTGATTTCATAACACACATACCCCGTAGGCAGGTTAAGTTCATAGGCTCTTAATGTAAATAGTCTAGTCTTCTGAAGTAGCAAACAGTTGGCCAGTCAGAGATGGAGGCAGAATTTGGTAGTCATTCAGCTACATTCAGCGTACCCAATCTGTCACATTGGTTGTGCTAATGTAGTCAAGCCAGGTCAAAGTGATGTGCAATCTGGCACAGGAGGCAGGAGCTGCTGTTCGAGGCACTGAAAGAATGGAAAAAATCACTTACAAAGCTTGTATCATGTCTCTGCAGGATATGTATTGTAACTGTGATGCTTATATACTGTAGCAATGGTAACTATAAACATTGTCCAATGTGTTCAGTGTCATTTGGATTATTTGTGTTTAACCATGGAAGTGTTCTTTGGATATCCAGTATTCTCCTCCACAGTGGGCTAATGAATTATATGCTGTTTGCACTTGCTGCCCCCATTTGTAATTAGTCTGGTCTTAATAACTGAATGTTTGAATGCAGTTTCAAGCTGTAAAAATCCATAGATCACTCTTTTACTTCTAAAAATGATGCTTGAAATGCCAGGAAAAGAGGGAGAGCATCTCCTCATTGCAATATGTGTATGATGTTTGCAAGGAAATTGGTATAGCATATGAACAAGCATCAAATATAAAGACAAAAATCTGCTTCAATCATTATCCCAAGCTGTTTATACTGAAGCAATGTATGTAGAAATTAAGCTTTGTTAGAGCTGAACATTGCAGCCTCCAGCTACAATGCCCTTGAGATACACCGACTGTTATCAGCAACAGCATGGGGCTTGGTTGGTGCAGAAAGCTTTTCCCATCCTCTGTTCCCCTGGTTGCTCCAGCAGCAAGCCCGCTGCTCCTGCTGGGAAGGGCTGACCTGTGCCACTGGGAATTGTCAGGACTGGGACCTGCAGTGGCCCAGCAGCGTGTCTCTGCCCAAAGAGCCTCTTGCCCAAAGCACTAACAAGCAGTTTGCTGGAGGAGCTTGACCATATTGTCACAGCCAGCGTGTTATAAAAGAGCCTTTGCTTGCTGCTCTGTGAAGCCTTAAGGATCTTGGCCAGAGTGAGTTTCCTCTATGATTTTTACTGCTTTTCACCTCCCTCCCTCAGGAATCACTTTCCTGTTCCCCAAATGAGTCCAGCCACAGGGTTAATGCAATGCAGAGAACCTGGGAGAGCAAGTACCCAAAGAGATAGAGCAGAGCATAAAACAAACGCATAAATGGAAGTGCTGCAAAGATTTCTCATAAGAGAATTGGTTTTTCTGAGTTTCCATGCTCTCAGAGGTGTAGGGGCTTTGTCAAACTCGCTGTAGCAAATGGCTGCACAAGAAAAGGCCTTAAAAAGAGGGTTTTACGGAATAAAACCCCCAATAAACCCAAACAAACAAACAAAACTCCCCCAAAGGAGATATTTCAGATAATTAAAGTATTTGTAGCTAAGGATATAAAGGTATTTATTAATTTGCCTGAAAGCAAATTCCAGAGCACTATAACGAAGAGAACAAGAAATATCACGGAAGCCACAATACTCACAAGCGTGTGGAAATGCATTTTGGGAAGCTGAGAGCCCTTAAACTGTGTTGTGTTTGCCTTCCGGTGCCTCCTCAGGTTGCCTGTTTGAGATAAGCTGATAGCTGTGTGAGTTGAATCGTTTTGAAGCTCCTTTTTAATTCTAATAACCAGTGAACACCTGATGCACCATCTGCAAAAATCACTGCAGCTCTCCCGGCAGATTTCAGAGGGCTTTGGGTCAGGTTAATGTATAATTTGGGGGGAGTTCTACACCAGATTTATCTGTAATTACAGAGCTGGTCGATGGAGATTGGAAACAGCAGCAGTTACACAAGGATCTGCTGTTGCACTGCCGCAAGAACAATTGTCTCTTGACAGCGAGGGGAAATGTGAGAGATCTGATGGGCAGAAAAGGGGTTTCCACCGAATGAACTCTGCTGGGGAGAGGAATCAGGAGTTTCTCATGTGGTCTTTGAATAGGAAAAACCCTCTAGTAATGTTGGGCACCTCGTTCTTGCAGCAGTTATGCTGACGCACTGCATCAGTAGACAATGCTGAATACTGTCGCTGTGAAGGGGTACCCTTTCCAAGTATCTTTATGTTGAGCATCCAAAACAGGGGGCTGGTCGGTTTGGAAAATCTTGTCCATTGCATACATAAAAGAAGGTGATTAGAAGCAGCAACCCCCCCCCACAATATGCAAATATGAGACTGCTCACACTTTATATAATTGTAGACTCATTTGTACCTTAAAAACCAGTTATTTTCATATTTGTTATAGGAATGCTCAAGGAAAATAGTTTTGGCATGTACAAAATTCACATTAATTAAGGAAAGCTCACAGAAAACTCTGGCTCCCTGGCAGTGTGTATATGACACCGGGCTCTGTGTCAGGGAAGCACCCCAGAATTAGGTAGGCCTACCTGTTTGCTAGGGACTTTGGTTTGTATTTGTGTCAGATGCTAAATGGTAAAGCTATTTCTGTCATGTTTTAAGCAGCATGGGTAGTCTAAACATGTTCAGTAGGTCTAGTGACCTTTTCCTGAGTAATGGAAAACTTTCAGCTGTGCCAGTGCAGTTTATACCAGTATTATTTACAGGTCTTGTCCTCCTTGCTACTGCTTCTTAGGACTGCCCTTGAATGAAAAATAAACATGTCAGGGTTTTAAGTACAATTAAAATCGCAATAAATATTGTGAAAAATAGAACTGTATCCTCAGCCTTGCTTGCTGCAGCTGATTGCTGTGCCTTCAGCAGCTGTGCTTTCTGTAATGGACTAACTGAGGACCAGGGAGAAGGTTCTGCATCAAATACGCCAATGTATACCGTAAAGCAAGTACTCCATACTGTGAAGGGAAAGGTTTTGAAATGTATATTCATCTGTTAACTAATCACATATTTGCAGCCAAGCTGATTTTTAAGGTCTGCCGCTATCTTGTGATGCATCATGGATATTGCTTATGGCAGGGTTCCTACAAGCAGTATACATGTGGTAACTGCTGAAGGGCCCCCACAAAAGGCAGAGGAGTTGTGGGTTATCACAGTTGTAATAACAAAACCCACAGTAACTCAATAGAGGACAAAAAATAGAATGCGATAGTTTTGAGAAGAGCAATTTTAGCAGATAGTTCAACCTTTTAATTATTCCCTTCGCATGCATGCGTCATGTGAATCCTGTCTCCCCACTCCTGATTTTGAACAGGGTTTGTCTTTAGCTCATTAATGTGATAGTGTAATTAGGGCTAACTGTAAAAGTGAACATTGCTGAGGATCATCAGTGTGCAGGAGGTAGCAGCATCCCTCAAATCTCCAGGGTCCCTACGTGAAGTAAGATGGAGCCTCGGACCTCAGGGCAGATGCAAAGTTGCCACCATTGATTTGAGAGGTTTCAGAAAGTGACCACAAAGGTTGTTCAGCACCTTTGGCCAGGCAGCAGTGTCAAGGATCTAAGTCATAGAACTGCTAATGTCAGGACTAATAAATTAAGCTTGTCTGTTGCCAGAAGATACAAACAGCCATCAATATTCTCTCATTACCTATGTATTAAGACTGGGAGGGTCCCCATGTCACCATATAACCTGTCCGTCCTGGAGAAGTAAAGCTTTATTTGGGATGTCTCTGACCCCTGGTTTTCTTACCACTTCTTGTAAAAGCTGGAATGTAAAAAGACACACATACAGATGTTTTCAGAGCGGCTCATAAGTAACTTCTCCTTGCTTAAGGTGATGCTGTTCTTCCAGTGCTACCTTCAAGTAAGATGGAAACAACTGTTATTCTTTTTGAGCTTGTTATGTATTGGGCAGATTATAATCAGTCCTACCTCAGTCTTCATTTTGTTGCCTAAACGTGCTCAGTTGCTGCATAGGTCCTGTTTCTTAAACATGACACCAGTTCTTGCTGTTCCCTGAACTGTATTCTAACAGTTCCCTTAAGTGTGGCATCCAAACCCAGGACAGCATTACCACTCTGACCTCATCAGGGCTGAGCAGAACAAAAGAAGTGACCCAGAACTGTAAACTTGACTTTCTATATCATTACTGTGCAACATCTCAATGGGTATGTGTTTAAAATGCTGTCTGCTCTGTAACAATGGGGTTTGCACATTTTCAGTCATCTCCATCCCTGCCGGTGTTCAAGGCCAGGTTGGGCAGAGCCTTGGGTGGCATGGTTTAGTGTGGGGTGTCCTTGCCCATGGCAGGGGGGTTGGAACAAGACAATCTTAAGGTCCTTTCCAACCTTAACTGTTCTATGATTCTATCTCCACCTGGGTTTTAGCGCACCAACACTTTGTGTTTGAATCTGGTGATGAATTTATGCACCCAGCAAACGATATTACTTTTGATGCAAAGGTGCTGGAGGAAGAAGAGCCCTGCACAAGGACCCCTGGATGAAATGAAGAAGTTGTTTTTACACTGGAGGGAGAATGAAGTGCACTTCAGGGTGCATTTGTTTCCAGTGAAGTGAATCTCCATCTTTCACAAAGGTTGCTTAAACATAAGCTATACTCAGATCTTTGGATAAAGATGTTAGAAAGCTGAGGTGTACTTAACTTCCAGACTGTGCTGTCTGATTACCCTTGCTGGCCTGACTTCCAAACTCCCTTGAAAACAGACCTGGTGTGGCTTATTTTTCACATTGGACAGATATCTGAAAGACCTGAATCATCCCTAAGTAAATCATTGCAGATGGAAGGTGGAAACCATTACATCTTGGGTCAGTAATCTGGTACAAGTGCACATCCTCACAGTTTTTTCCAGGGAATATTCCATCGTGAAAGAAAAGTTTGCTCTATCACAACAGGGACCGACTTCCCATCTGTTCCAAAGGGCACTCTGTTCCTCAGACTTCTTCGTGATTGCTTTTCGTGCAGGAATGCATACTGAAAAGCAACTGAATGGCCAAGTATATGCATAATGGGATTTACAATCTTGATAAAGAGCAATGTAGGTCTCCTGAATTTCACGTAGTCCCTGTTCAGGGTGTCTGAAGATCCTTCTCTGTTTATACACAGCAGTTAAGATGTGTAAGAGGCTGCAGTGCCAGGTCCTAGCTGAAAAATAGGTGTTTATTTTTCATTATTCTTTTGCTCCAAAGTAAGTGTCTGGAAGAATGAGGTTGTGTAAGTTTAAGTTATATGTGATTAGGGACTTCATTTTGATGTCTTTCTGCATGTAAAATCGGTATTAATCATACTGGGGCAGAGCTAAGATCCAATTCAATATCCTGTCTCTGAGCCTGTCTCAGAGACAGGTGTGAAAACTCCAGATGAATTTGGCAATTAGAATTACAGAATCATTGAGGTTTGAAAAAAGCTCACAGAGTGCCTTAATATCATTGCATGCTCAGAAGAGAATTGCACATCTCGGTTTTGAGCATCCACTCTTTCAAATGAGTTACTTACTTTTCTGTATATAGCACAAAGAGGATGAGAAACATAATAAATGATAATGTAACTCTATAATTTCTTTCCTTATCATTTGTCCTTCCTAATGTTTTTAGTGTATATTGAGAGGGAAGTCCTGGCCTTCCTCATTCTTTTTAGTCTCCTCTAAGCCCTCCTGTGATTTTCCAGTACCCTTTATTATTATTAACCCACTCAGGGAGCAAGGCCTCACTGTACTAGACTTTTTTTACGAACCCAGAGCAGTAAAACAAGCTTTGACTGCAAGTATATTTTGATATCATGTGGTTCTACTCTTATATACCATATTCCCTAGGAGGTGATTCTGTGATTCCATTTAATTCATTGGAAAGCATTCTGGTATTCTGGCCACATCTGCCATTCCTTAGCGCACAGATGCTCTCTATTAAGGGCAGTGCATCTTTTAGCCCCTTCCAAAATACGACTCCCTTAAACACAATGCTTTATGGCTTTCCTGCGTTTCTACTTCAATTAGAATGCGTTGTTCTCTGGGGTGCAACTTGGTGGATCAGACTGATTATTACGGAGTGTCAGAACAGCCAGAACGGGACAGCAAGGGGGACAGCAGTGGAAACAGTGTTCTTGCAGAAGAGCCGCATTTCCTTTAGTACTTGCCAAAGTAGCTGGTCTAATTTGTGGGAACACAAGAAGACATTGCGTCTTTTTTTCATTGAGTTCAATAATTAGAGTCACAAAAATCTGTCACCCTTCAGCTGCTGTAGCTTTGACTTTCCAGCTTTTGAGTCCTGTGTTTGTGGTTTTCTTTCTACGTGAACTTAATAATTAACAGGACTTAAACTGCCTAATTTGGAAGCTGGTAGGGCTGGCAAAGTTCCTCATATACCTTGCTAATTAGATACCCGATACAGAAGGCTTGGTCACCTAGAAAATAAAAGCAGGCCTTTACAATCTGTGAGTGATTTAAATCAGACTAAAACCTCTTGCTTTTACACACTCTCAGGTTACATTTACAGTCACATGTATTCACACAGTACCGTATTTGTACAATATACCATAGGCCGGCACCACGGCCAAGCATGTGAGATCAAATATGGTAAATTACTGTTGTCCTTGAGGTCTGATACACCAGAAGAAAAACACAAGTCTGAAATTACCGAAAACTTCATGGGAAAGAGGAGAGGAGTTCCCAGAAATCCATTGAGGGGCGAATGCTGCTCAGCTTTGAAATGAGCTCACCAGAGCTTTCCAAAAGCAGATGGATGTTCTTGACCCCATGAGTGTTTATCAACTGTCTGCTTGGCAGCTTTGCTCCCTTGAAAGCATTCTTAATCTGCAGAGCTGAGAAGATGAGGGACTGTAGTCATCCTTCCAGTGAAAGTTCCCATTCTCCCAGGGCACCTTTCTTCAGTAAGGAATGTGTAAAGTGGTATCATTGTGGGGGGTGTTATCTACAGGGTACAGAATTACTCAAGGATTACATATCTGGATGGATCTGTCCGTGCTCGCTAGAAGAGATCCCTTGTTTGGGGTATTTTTAGTGCAATCTCTTCTAATCATGGTGTTTGAAAATGCCTTTTTACAAACGGACCTGGCAAAGGAATAATACCACAAAGGCAGACAGATGCTTCGAGCTTTCAGTTACTCTCAGAAGAGAAAGCAAAGTTGGCTTTGGAACAATTGCAGTGACCCAAACTTGATATCTCAAATAGCAAATACTGATACAAATCATATATATAAAATTTTGCTTTTGTTTTTCAGTTGCTTTATAATACTTACGAGGTCATATAAGTCCTGGCTAACCCAAGTGGGAGTTTTAAGGATGCAATAGCTGCAGGTGGGAAAACTGGATCAACAGGCTAAAGCACTAAATGCATGAAACCCCATTTGTCTTTGCAGGAAAGGAAAGTCTGCTTTACAAGAACCATTGTCTGTTGTTTTGGGGGGCAGGAAATGTGGGTTTGTGCGTTGTTAATACAATGCCTCGCTCAAGTGGTTCCTGATCCCTGATCCTGTGCCTCTTCAACGTTACAGCAATCAAAACCTAAATAACGAAAAAGGCATTTTAAGGCTCCAGTGCTGTAAGTTATTCGTCCAAAGCCACAGAGCAAAATGATGCTGAGCTAGTTTTAGCACACAAGGAATTTCTTTTACCCGATCGCAGCCTCAGACCATTATTTTGCTTCTCTCTAGCAAATGACGGTGTCTGATGTGCTCCAAGACACATCACGCGGGTCTTGGCATGTGCTGCCAGCACTTCTGCTCCTCTGAGTCACTGTGAAGGCAATTGGACAGCAAGCACCTCCTTCCTTCTAGGTTTGACACTCAGGAGGAAGCCTTTGGAAGTGCAGAGGAAACCCTGGAAGTCATTGGTGTTGATGGGCAGGCTGTGATGCTTCAGGAGTGGCAGCTAGGAAGGACCTCAACATAGGAAAGGACTCGATGGAGACTGAGTACCTGAGACAGAGCTGGTAGCACGTTCTCGAGTCTAATGTCTCTTTTTCCTGACAAATATAAAAAGAAATAATTCATTGTTTTGAATTGCATTAATAACATGCAGAGCAATAATCCCTGCAGAAGACAAGTCATTGCATGCATTTATTGGTTTCCATCATTTACAAGGGTCCAGGAGTGCGTCTCTGTGTTATCTGGGCTGCCTGCTTGGAGGCATCTCTCGCTGCTTCCCCAGATTGGATGAGGAATCTCAGAGGTAGGATGGTGTTTGGATGCACGCCCATTCCTCGCAGTATGTCTTCATGCAAGTGCTTTGCCTCGTGATTGTGTGGGCATGGTATTCTGCCCTTGCATTCAGTTCAATTGGTCTCTTATTCAGAATAATACTTTCCTTAGCTCAGGAGAAGAGAGCACTGAATGCAGTGTGTGTACCCCACCTATCTGACATGAGTGCTTCCAGCAAAGTCTGTGGAGTTATTTGCGCAGGATATAGTCCAGTGTTAAGAAAATCTTTCAAGCATAGGAGCAAAAAACATGCCTGCGTGTTTATATTCTGGAATTTATCCATTTTCAGGCACAGACAAGGGGAGTATTAAGGACCATGAGCGAGTCCCATTAAGGGTATAGTGTACAAAGGGTGTGAGGCATAGGGCAGGGTAGGGTGGAATAGGATAGGAAAGGAAGGGAAATAATCTCAGTCAGGCAAATAGGGTAACCTGTCCAAGGAACTTCTCCAAATCTGCTTGAAGGTGCCCAGTGAACAGGTTGAGGCCCTCTTGAAGTTCCAGTTTAAGAAGTGAAATTATTACAAAACCAATGGTCGAGGTGGGCTCAGGCTGCAGATCTGTCACTTCTGAAAGCACAAACTGATTGAAACCCGTTTCCTCTCCTGCTCCTTTGCCAAGGCCTGCTTTCAGGGCTCTGTGCTTCCCCTCAAGCAGCCAATGAAATCTCAGGCCCCTAAAACAAACAGAGGCGCTATTCTTGGGCTTGGCTGGTAAAAGGAAAAAGAAAAAAAAAGAAAAGGAAATTATTTTAAAATATTTTGCTTTAAAATTGTCATTTCTGCATTTGTGCGCACTTTGGTATTAATTTTGGCTGGTTAATAGTTCTCTTTGTAAAACAACAACTTAACCATTCGCCTTTCATGCACAGTTAAACTCGGATCCTGTGTGATCTTGGGTTTTTGTTGCTACTTCCAGGACACACAGAGGAGCAGTTCGCTTTAAAACCTGGATGTGAGGTACACCTGGGTTGAACAATGACAGTGTAAATCGTGCTCACTGCTTACCCATGAGTACAGCCACTCTCTGTGCAGTTCTCATCCTGTGTGTGTGCTGAGCTCATCCCAGCAGCGCATCAGTTCGTACGACTGGTGTCTCTCTACTTATGTTCAGCCCCGAACCAAAAACATAGGTAGTGGAGCCTCTTGCTGCGCAGGATGGGCACAGAGATGGATGTGGGCCCTCCTTCAGGCCATCTGTTGAAGTCACAGTGGCTGTCCATGTGCTGGCAGTTACATGCCCACATTCATCAGATTGAAGTTTGAACCACTATACAAATTTCACTTGAATAAAGGCGGCACATTTCCCTCACACAATGATATTAATTCACAGGTTGCAAAATCGAGAACAAAAGGTAAATATTCTGTGGAATAATTGATAAAGGATAAGGAAAAAGAAAATGTGAAAAAAATACTGTTAAAAATGCAAATGAAACTTCTGTGCTAAATAAGTTTTAAGGGAGGATTTCAAATGAAAGAGAAATGGAATGAAGTTTTGTTCCCAGTAGTTTGCAGTGCTTTGCTAACCTTGCTTTGTTCTTCCACAAAATGACTGTGTTGTCACTCAGATATCTCAAACATGTTGATAGACTCATCCGTGGGGCATTCTCCATCCCACTGTTACGGGAGCTGCTGGGCAGCCAGCTGAATGGGAGTTGAGTCATTAGAGCCTGGTTGCAAACACAGAAATAAGCGTATTTTAGCGTTCTTGTGAGTATGGTCTCTGGACTGAATGTGATATAAAAGTTAGATATGCCCTGATGTGGTCGTAGGCTTGGGTTTATGTAAGGAACCAGCTTGTATATGCTGAACTCCTCAGCAGTATCACAGCTGTGGAGACATTGCCTTTGACGAAGAAAATGGCAGGTGGGTTTAGGTTGGTGCAAGTCATCACAGAAGCAGGAATATTTTAAGATACGGACATGAGGACAGCTTACACAGGGAAGCTAATGCATGATCTTGCAGTTTGTCAGCCTCTCTGTGTCTGCAGGGGGGGAGTTCCTGCTGACTGCCTGCATCACTTAAAGCGGGACAAGCTGTATTCCATGTTGTGCAAGGTCATGCTGTGAGAGGTATGGTTACCTCATGTGGGCCAGCCTTGTCCCCCGTTGCATACTTCCTCGCTGCTCCGTTTGGCTAGTGCCATTTAGCCTGCCTGTGTTTCCATGTATGCTGCAGAGTGATCCCCTCAAACAGTAGGTGGGAATGTTGCTCAGATGCTTTTAACCATGCATTTAACTATGCTCTTTAGCCCTTCTCCTTGTGCAGCCTTTAAAAGCTTCTGTGCCAGTGGTGGGTGAAGTGATCCCTGTCCGATGCAACTGTGTAGCTCAACGATTAGAACTGTAACTTGTTTTGTTGTCAGCCCTATTTCATGTAAATTTACATCCTCCCCAAAGCAATCTGAAGACTGCAAAGAGAAACATGCAGGAGTTGGGAAAGACCACAGAGGAGGTCCCCTCTTGGTTTTGTGCATCATCTCTTCAATTACATGGATTATGCAACTGCACAGTGTTTTCCACCAGCTTCCTCCTGTCTTGCTGATGGCACAGGAATTACAGATGGAAAGAGGCATATTACAGATAGGCAAGATGAAACTGTTCCAGGGGATGAATACCATCCTTCCCTTTTCTTTAGAGTCACTGCATAACAGTGGACTGTAGCCAAATACTTGAGCTGAGATATTCACAGGAAGCCTCTAATAGAGGGTGCTCAGGTTTGGGGGGATTTAGAGAGTGACTCCTGGCTCTGCTTTGCAAAGGGTGCAGAGCACACATGAGGATGTTTCGAGTAGTGCTTTGAACTACTCACCATCTGATGTATAATGCTAAGTGCCCTGGAGAAGTTAGGTTGTGCTGTTTCTGTGCTGATACCAGCTGATACTTCTGTGAAGTTTGATTTCGGTTTCTGGCTGTTTCTGTCACCAGTTATAAGGTAGGGACCATGCCACCTCCTCTTTATAGGTATGGAAGCAAGGCCGCAGTGCTTGTGGTACACCCAATTACTGTTAACTAGTAACTAGATGAAAATGTCCATGAGGACATTTATTATCTCTCCTCATGGAGCAGGGTTTGGTCACTTCATATTCTATAGAAGATGATTTTTAAATCCTTATTAACTACCCACTTTGTTGTCCTCCCCTTCTGGCCTCTGAGGCTCACTGATCTCCATACATCTCCTTATGTCTGCCTTTCTGTTTTGCTCCTCTGCTTTCTCCTTTCACTGCTTCTGGAATCTGGTGGCTTCCAGAGAGAAATTTTGCCATTAAGGAGGGAGAGCCAGTCAGTTCTGCACTTGGTCCATGTCCTTGCCCCATCACCAGGATGTCCCACTAAGCTACATTTGTTGCTGTGGAGGAGCATCTGTGAGGATGGCAGATACCAGATCTAACCATCACAGAGAAGGGCTCTACCCCCATCACAGGGAATTGAATCTATGTAGCCTATGCAAGCAGATTTTTTTCAAAGGCTTATAACTTGGCCAAATCTGGGCAACTTTTAATAAAAACTTTTGCCTTGCCAAATTTCAAGTGCTTTCTCCAAAACATGGAGGCACAAGAGCTTTTTAATGAAACAGCTATTAAAAACCGTAACAAAACGGGGAATAATAACATGTTTTTCTCTCAGATGTTCTCAGAAGAGTTGTTCTGTTGTTCTCAGAAATGGCTGAACCAGTTCAGCCTAGTTTATTTGGTTTGGAAAGAGTCAGCTGAGGCAAACTTTCAGCATGGGAAACTTCAGCCCAACTGGTTAGACTTCCTCCAAGTGGCAGAGTTTAATGCAAGTGCGAATGGACTTAAACTGAGAAATCAGCGGCAAGCTTACTCACCAGCAATGCTCCTTGCTTAGTATAGAAAAAGACTGTGTATGTTAACCGCTTTTTCTTTTTGCTGTTTCAGATTCTTTGAGTATATATTCCTCTACAAAGATGCAGTGATGTTTCAGATTGAACAAGTCACAAAGCTTTGCTCGAAGGTTGCTCTGACAGAGCCGTGGGATCCGTATGATATTCCTGCCAATTCAACGTACGAAGATCAGTACTACATTGGGGGACCTGGAGACAAAATTATGGTACAGGAATGGTCTGACAGAAAACCAGCCAGGAAATGTATGTGAATGGGTTTGTTTCATCTGAATAATGGTCATAGTCTCTGCTACCCAGGGAAAAATAAAACTGTGTATGTATGTCTCACCCCAGCTCTCTGTATTTCTGTAATGCTTGCTGGAAGAAATAATATCTCTTGTGCACAGCATGATTTTATTATCAATGTTTTTTATTAAGAGAGTGTTCTATATCTCAACAGGAGCAAATATGCCCAAGGGACTTGAATTTATTTTAATTCGTATCCTACAGATTTTGGCATGGGACAGCATCATTTTGCTTGTGAATCCAGCAGCCTGTATCCAAAATTGATCTATAGAAGAATTGATAGTGTAATTAGGGGCACACTCAAACTAGAGTGGGCATAATAGAAACAAAGCAGGTGTCAATGTTTGTCTAAGCACTACTATCAAGTGTTACTGTAGAATACATCCAATACATGGTTCTACAGCAGTGGAACCTCCATTCAGCTAAGTTTTGTTATCCACTATACTAGTAAGAAACATCAACATTTGGCAGCTGAACACCTGCGTCATAAAAGAAAGTAGCCTGAATTTTCCAAGGTACCATATTTTGGAGGTGTAGCAATTTGTTAGCACATCAGCTTCAATTTCAGCTGTGGTTTACTGATGACCCAGACAACTATAAGAAGACTTCTAAACTCCGCATGAAATTAACGGCACTATTCAGCTAATGCAATACTTATGGTTATAGATACCTAATGTATAGGCTGAACCTGAGCACTTAGGCAGGGGAAGAGGTTTTTTTTCTTGACTATAAATAGAACGAATGAAGTAGAAAATGAAGGATAAGATCATTAGACCTTTGTAACTAGGTCTGTATATTCTCTGGTATTCCACAAGAGGCTAATTATCACTTACTCCAAGAATTTTATTTTTCAGATCCGGTATTTTTGGAACTTTTATGGAAGTTAGTATCCAGACACATTCAGTTAATGATGTGCGATTTTTATCCTGTACTATTTTGTGTCTCCAGCGCTTTTCTGTATGATCATTCATAAAAACAACGTCTTCAAGTTGTCTCGTCATCCCCCTTTCAGCTAATATGGGCTTGGATTCCAGAAATTGTATTTCTGTTAAACTGACGAAGGTTTCAATGGGGATATGGGCTGCCTTGATTTTACCTTAGTTTTTTATTCAAAATTCTGATAGAAGACTTGTTGAGCACAAGAAGCCTCCATTTCTGCATATTCAAAACCAAACTCACTGAGGTGAGAATGTTGTCAATAACAGTGTAAGGTGAAACGTCCCTGTGATACCCAAGCTGGTGACACCAAAATTTGTCTCCTGGGAAAAGAGAGCATTTGAATAGCTTTACTGGTGAAGTGGGTAAGTGCTGACATAGAAGTGGCATGAGAGGTGAGAGAAATCAGAGTTTTGCAGAACTCAGTTAAACTTGGGACTAAGCAGAAGTGACGGTCCTTCAGGAGAGGTATACTTGAAAGGTGACATTCCAATACCATGATTTCAAATGTGCTCGGCACCAGTATGTTCAGGTTTAAGATCTTTATGCTGTCCAAATGATACCAGTTTTCGTGGCCTTTGTTGGTGTTGCCATGCATGTGGACAGAAGCATGGGCAGTCCAGCCTATAGGCTTTGCTTGAGGAGCGGACACTTTTTTGATTGCCATCGAACATGACACATTCATTCATTTATTCATTCATTTCATTCATTCATTCTTTCGTGTCATCTAAAGTAGTCCTATTTCTGCTTGGTTACAGTGGAATCGTGGGTTGGCGTTTACACAGTGACAGACTGTTACCCTGTACAGGAAACCTACACAAAGAACTACAGCGTGACAACCTCCACTCGCTTCTTTGACCTACAGTTGGGCATTGCTGACCCCTCGGTGTTCACCCCTCCCAGCACCTGCCAGACAGCCCGGCTGAGGAAGATGGAAGGTGAATGCTGATGATGAACTCTGGCTGCAAACACATACTAGCGAGAGGATGGTTTATTAAAAGCTCCTGACATCCAGCCTCGTTTTTCAAGCTTATTGTGGCTCTTCTGGGAATTACAAGTTTTCACTTCGAAAGAGAACATAAGCATTTAACTGAGCAAAATATATAACACGAAAGGTCTCTTTCATCACATTAATCTGTTCAGTGATGCACTTGCACAGTAGAGTGACCACTAAGATAATATTTATAGATAGTATTTATTTAAGCTGTGGCTGATTTTCCTTTTACAAAGGTTCGGTTATTCTATTTCTTCAAGAAGACAAAGCGTAAGCAGACTGCAATAATGGGAACATCTAGAAGGAAGAGCTAGGTTTTGTTGTTGTTACTTCTGGGGATTTGAGGGAAGGGAAAATACACTCTGGGTAAGACCTCATCCCTAACTGAAAAACACCGTTTTAAACAGCACGCATCAGAAGTGGGGAAATCCATTCTATTGGCTTAGTTTTGCTTTCTGCTTTTCACTTTCTGCCTGCCAGGAAGCTGGTAGTCCAATGTTTGAGCTGATTTCTTTCTTTCTGAAGAGAAACTGGAGTAACTATTCATGTAATGCTAGCTGACACGTGAAAAACACTTGTCTGGTTCTTGGGGTAACGGTGTGAAAGGGAGGGAAAGAGGGAACGGTACTCCCCAAAAAAGGAAGCCAAGGTTTTCTTACATTTACTGCACTTCTGGTATTCCGGGAGGTTGCGATGAGACATTTCTCAGTCACATTTTACTTCAGCACTCTCTTTCCAAGGACAATTCTAGTTTTAACCTATGCAAAGAGATTGAGAGGTACCGTGTTCTAAACGGCTTTAATACTTGTAACTATTCTCAAAAGTTTCCATACTCAAAAGGGTATAAAACCACCTCCATAATTCCAGGTAGAAGTGGAAAAAAGCCGTTCTTAGTGTGCAGTTAATAAAGGCTAAGCCAGTGTTCACACAGTGCCTGGTGGTGCGGGTGGAGTGAAAGGTGGAGCTGTGTGATCAGTGTGAGGAGCTGGGAGGAGGAATGGGAGGGAGAGGGAGAAGTTTTGGATGGCCCCTGAGCCGTATGGCTGCAAGCTACTGCAATCCAAGCAGAAATGAGCAGTCTTGCTCCCTCTCGCTCCCACTCCATTGATGCCTTCCTTATTTGCTGCCCCATCAGCATCTCAAACCTCATTTATTAACTCTGCATCCTCTCCTGGTGGGCAGAGCTGAAAGTTTCTTTAAGGTGAATAAATAACTAACCAAAGAAGCTTGTTTTCTTTAGCTTTAGAAAGCTCAAACCAAATCTTTGTGCACCTTCAGGCCCTCAGCAGTGTGGAGTGGTGATGGGGTTTGCCCTTTCACCAAATGGAATAAATTGGCTTATTCTTTAAGTCTAGGCATGCCTTTTAGTTATTATTTGCAAGTATGTTTAAAGCCATATTCTTGTCGTCTTACAGGTGTAGGGTACTTGTTTGCTCCAGAAGTTGTTCCAGTACCACACTGGGATGTTTGATGTCTGAGGAGGGGAGTTGCTGGGCAAGGCTTTTAGTGCTTTATATGCTCATAGCTTATTGGACGTGAGCAAGTGGTACAGTGATTACTTTGCTTTCACAGCTGTGGTCAGAATGGCATTTTACTTTGCCTGGTGCCTGATGAACGCATACGCACAGAGCTGCTAAAATTTAGGTAGCTGATTAGAACTTTTCCCCTGGACATGACCATTCCACTGAAACTTGCTAGCAGAAAGAAGGATTGGGTTTCCTTGGGTTTAGAGTGCATTTAGTCTGTGCTCGCCTTCTGTATTTTTTGTGACAGCCTAAATGCTAACTGCATATTGTTCTCATTAGGGCAATGATTAACACGCATTTCTTAATATCTGTGTCTTGTTGGAATATGGAAAACATAATAAATCTGGCTAGCAAACATGAAGCTGTGGTACTGCATCATTTGGGATGACTTTGTTGTGGTACAGCAGATAGCTGAGTAATCAGGGTGTTTGTCTTATGTTTTGCTGACAGTGATATCATTTCTAGCAATAACACTAAACGTTCCTTTAATGTGAATTTGCAAAAGTCTGGTACAGAGAACAGAGCAATTTTGTATGGCTGAGTATGCACCTCCAAAAAATGCCGTTGTCTTCATATTTATGCTTTGCAAATTCAATAAAGAGAGTTCTCAAAGAGATGTCAAACAGCAAATGTTGGGGTTATGTGTTTTAAATTAGCCCTGAACCAAATATGAAGCACAAAATGCGCATGGTTTCTTATCTTGGGTATCATTTGCTGCGGTTTGTTGTCATGTACCTCCAGAGAGGTCTTGTCTTCATGCAGCTGTGCCAATGACTCCATAAGGATGAGCATGAAAGGTACTTTAAAGTACCCAGATAACATGCTGCCACAGTGAAGGGAAGATGGGGTTTTCATGTGTCTGGTACCCAGGGGAATTTGTTTATCACAGTGATCTGGTATAAAACTAATAGCAAAATCATATGTACTTGAATTGTGTTGTACTGGAGCAGTGGCAGACCCAGGGAGCTGGGTAGCCTGTGAGACAAAGCTGGTTTTGTGAGATTTCCAGTCCTCCCTAGTTTCAGCTGGGCCAGAAATAGTGCAAACATAGCCCTGCCATGTTTTGTATTCCTGCTTGGAGGCTTTGCTGGAAGCAGGATGTGTAGAAACACAACATTGTTTTATTTCAAGTTAACCAAACATTCCTGAACCTCAAAACAGGTTTAGTTTGAGTTTGGGGAGGAGATGAGGGCATTTGGTTCAGTTCCTATTTTAACAGTTTGCTTAACTCTAGTATTTGGGCCAGATTTTGCTGCCTCAAGCCATGCTGCACACCATGGAAGTGCTGCCATTTACCAGGGCATGCCAACTTTCAGGAAGAATGCAGGAAGAAATACAATAATCCATAGTCACAGTAAGTTTTAGCCAAGAAATCTCTTAAACAATGCAGTATTCTTATTTTGGGATGCTCTAATGGAAGTGGTTTGTTTTCCACCTCGAAGTTCATTTCATTCTAGTACTCACACTTGCTTCTTGCAACCTTTCTTTTCCTACCGCCCCTTACTTCATGCCAGTGGAGCCCACTTCCAGAAGAGCATGTACAGCCCTCACTTCCATTTATTTCAGTAGAAGTTCAACACCTAAATACCTGATGGATCTGCTCTGCACCTGACTTCCTTAATTTTGCCAGCAGTCCCATCTCAAGTGCAGGAGTGGTGCCAGACATAACCAAATGTGAACAACATGCAATGAACTACGAGTAAGTGGACCAACAGTGGGAGCAGCGCTGGCTCAGGTGCAGTTGCTGGTGCCTTGAAATTCCAATCAATGAGACGTCTTGCCACAGCTCCTGCATCACATCCTGTAACTTCTGCATCACATCCTGCACCTCCTCCATCACATCCTGTATCTTCTGCATCACCTCCCACATCTGCATCACATCCCACATCTCCTGCATCCTCAGCCACAAACTGGTTCTGGAGACAAGCTTCAGGAACCTTCCCACATGGCGGAAAGGCACTGTCAGGAAATCATCAGGTAGTTGCCTGCTTCTTAGCCATGAGGAATAAAGATTTCAGAAGAGCACGGCCGCAATGAAAGATAGAGGTTCTTGACTCTGAAGAACCGGAGGAGCTACCTTTCCACAAAGCTGCATGCACAGCATGGACCTGGGCACATGCAGGTTCAATCTTCATGTCTGCACTTACACATAGGAACAAGTGAAGCAAGCTTGAAAGGTTTTTCAAACACTTCTGATTGTTTACTGCTTTGTAAGGGGAGAGGAAGAAAAGCTTATAATCCAGTGAGACTCACCATAATGAGATCCAGAGTCTCATTATGATCAGAGGCTGATCCTATGAGTAGTGTCAGAAAACAGTGACAGATATGTAGGATAGCAATGCTGCTCTGAAGCTGCTAGGGTATGTTTCCAAACTTTACTGGGTTTTACTGCTGTTACGTTGAGTGCATACTGGTTTAATGTGATCCAGGCTAAAGACCCACGTGGCTTGATATGGCTGTTTCACCATAGAAACTGTGCAGTGAATGAAATGATGCACACAGTTACAGTACGATGTTTTGCTTGAAGTAAGGACAAACAGCCCAGCAGGGCACAGTTTTGCAGGTGACCTGCCTGTTCAGCTATAGCCTTAGATGTGCCTTTCAGGAAGGGTGCTGCCTGCTGCCTCTGAGCGCTGTCAGGGGACAGAATTTCTCTTCTCACCTATCCCATCCATGGGAACCCGCTGCAGTCTCCTTCCTTTCCTACTGCATAGTGGGAGCAATAATTCTGCTTTCCACTTGCTCTTGTCTTCCTGACCATGATAGCTCCCAGCCAACATCACTGCCTCAGCCAGTGGGGCTCACGGAGCCCTGGAGGCATTGCTGCAGTAGCACGGATGTCACGGAGGTTTCCCAGCCTCTGCCTTACATGTAATCAACTTCTGCGTGTGTGTTATACGTGTGGGCTTACCCTTTGCACCCCTGCGGGCCCGCTCGGTGCATGGGGTTGTTGCTCATGCGCTCAGCACCCAGCCATCACCATTAATTTGGCTCAGCTCAGGCTTTGCTGACGCCATGCAAAGGGGCCCGGGAGCAAAAGGAAGGGAGAGGAAAGGCAAGGGAAGCCTGCTGGGCTCATCCTGCTCCCCGCCGGGGTTTTCCCCATGCTTGCCCAGCGCTGATAAACAGCTTTGACGTTCCTGCAGCAGCACAGCCGGGTTGGCAGCTCTGTGCTACAGCCCGTGTCATGCTGAAGGGGTTGGGTTTCACCCTCTGCACTAAAATTATCCCTGAGGCCGGGCCAGGGACACGGTTTAGTTTTTGGTAGAGAAAGGATCCCATCGCCCCCTTCGCTGCCATCCCAGCCTGGCCGGCACGGGTTTGTTTGGGCAGCCACAGTGCTCCTCAGTCTGTCCCTACTGTCCCCTCTCCATCTCGCACTCCCCAGGACAAGCAAGGGTTTAGCAGGTTCCTTGCTCTCCCCACACACTGGACTAGTGGGTCTTCCCCACTTCCCTATGGGGCTTGCAAAGGTGTGGGGAAAGCCCTTCCTTCTTGTCCCACCGCTGCCGTGCCATTCTTTATGTGGTTGCTTCAGAGTTGGTTCTGTTAATCTGATGGGGTGATTTTTCATCGGGATGCTGAGCTTGGGTCTTCTTGCCACGGTTGTTTTGCCAGGTAGTGATCCTCGTTTATTGCTGCAGTATCTCATACTCAGCAACTTGTATAGGAATAGACATTTCTGAGGCTGGCAGCCTTTTGCTGCTGTTTGTGGTAAGAGCACAGGGAGTGGAAATACGGAAAGCAATGATGAAAGTCAGCAGAGATCCTGTTACTGGTGGCCCAACTGCCTACCAAGTACCAGCGGGAGCTCTGAAGAGGATATAGACACTTTACCCCGAGGAATATCCCACATCTCTCCAAAAGAGAGGAGCTATGCTAGACAGCCTGCGCTGAGTTGACTTTATGAAAGTAATATGCTGTCCTAATACTGTATGTGTGACCATAGCTCACTGTGTTGCTTCATAGAGGGACAGAAAACCAGATGTTTTCTCCCAGCACGCTTCTACAGAAATTATGTAAAACTTAGTTATTGGCAGAAAGTGTTGACTTTTGAATTAAATAAATGGTATGTATGAAGCTCAGAGACTTGTAAGGAAACAAAAGCTGTATCCATAAAGCATTCTGTACCTTTAAGCTAAAGTTTTTCATCCTTAGAACTTCTGCTTTAAAGAAAATAAATAATGCAGCTTGTCAGAAGGACTGAGCTCTGAATAACTGCTTTGAACTGGGATTCAGCTTTCAAAGAAGCTGCTTCTGTTGTGGGCTTGAAATGGGATCCTGCCTAAAGATTGCTGCTCTTACCAACCATACCACTAGAGCTGATGAAAGGTAGTGCCTCTTCCTACAGACACTCAGTAGTCTGTAGACGTCCAAGGAAAGATGATGTTTTATGCCAGCACAGGATCTGTCCTGGGTCTCTTTCAGTTGAATGTGCTTGCTTGAGCACAGAGCAGACTATGAGCAACCAGCAGTGTCTGTTATCAGGGGAGAAAGCTTACCCAAGCTGGTGCCGTTTTCCCTGTTTCGAACTGCTGGGACATCCTAGAGTGGAAAACCCATTCAGGAAGTCTATAAGGTTCATGTTCCATGTAGGTGAGAGTGGGAGAAAAACCGCAATGAAAGTGTGAAAACAGGAGGTGAGAGGAGGCAAGATTAAAGTATGCCAACAGAGTGATAGCCCAGAAAGAAGCCAACACATTCCAGATAAAAGGCAAAAATGAAAGGGAAAAGAAGGGAGGTGGTTGAGAACCATCTTTGCCTGCCCCTTCTCAGCCTGTTTATGGGTATATAGAAAACACAGGGGGGCCCAAATTCAAATTTAAAGGTTCCTAAACATCAGCATTTACTTTTCAGGTGATACAAGATCCCTGAAAGCCCTGACCAGCCAGCCAGAGCACCCATTGGGTTTGCTCAAGTGGACTCATACCCAATGGCCCTCATGGGGACCAGCTCAGGGCTGTAGAGGGCCCCACAGATGGAAGGAGGATTTGGGTGGATCTGACCTCTTAGGTTCACTTCAAGGAAGGCCCAAACATTTGCACCTCCTGTTGAAGGTTATAAATTGAGCGCGAAGTTGTCTCTAGCTGGTGGAAACCAACATTCAGTGCTTATGACCCTGTTCTTTCCTTTCCAAGAAAAGTTTTCTTAACCGAGCTGCTGAATTTGGACATCGGAAGAGCCCAACTCTCTCCCATTTAATTTCCACCTTGTGCTGGCTCACGCTGCCAAAGTGATATTGCCCTTAGGATGGTTTGTTCCAACAGTCTCACTCTTACAGATGTGGATGAAAAGGGCAGATGGTGGGAAACGTTAGGGGAAATAATCAGAGGGAGAAGTCCAGGACAAAGAGAAGCAGGACATGTTTCCCACTACAAGAGCTGGACTTGGGAAATGGGGAAGGAAGCAAAGCACTGCTGTGCTTCAGAGGTTGGGAGTGATATTATCTATGTTAGAGAAGCATTAGCACAATGTCAAATGTGTTGCTCACTAACAAAATCTCCCTCTCTGGAGGATCTCTTTTAAGAGCAGAAGGAAATGTTGGATGTTGCCTCCATGGTGAGTTGTGTCCCAGCCAGCCAAAAGCACCAGGCAATGGTGGCCAAGCACAATACATCCTCTAAGCTTCCTCCTTTATTTCTACAGCAGCTGCTTGGAACACGGCTGTCCAAGGGCTTTAGAGAGGGAAAGACAAGTGGCATGTGTTTGGTCAGGTGTTTCAAGTGCTAAAATGAACTTTGGGCCACCTGAACCTGAGGGTGTGAGCAGAATCGCTGCACTTATGTGCTGTAAACAGCACTTGCTTTATACTGAGAACCCTCACACCGAAGTGCCTTGCATAGGAAAACGTTTGTAATGAGATGCACACCTCAGATCAAACCATCAGTGGCCATAGTTAAAAAAAGGAAAAGCCAAGAAATTGTTAAAGAAAGAAAAAAGCCAAGTAACACCTGCACTTTCATACAAATTTCCATCTACACTGGCTAAATGACATGACCTTTTTTCTTTTGGTGTTGGTAGTTAGTGCCAATTATATAGGGAATTGTTACTTCCAGTCTGTATTGTTGCTAGATACAGCGTAGTATGGGAATGCAATTACTTCAGCTAGAGCTAATTATTTCATGACATGCTGGTTCAGCATTCATTTGCCCTGGGGGGCCTTTGCAAAGAGGAAAGCATGATCTTCACATGCACTGCCTACCGGTTTGTTTTCTTCCGCCTCAGACATCTCCACAACCAAATAAATAGATAGGGTATAATCCCTTATCCCCCTTTCTTCTTTTCATAGCCTGAACGTACATAAGAGTTTTGGCACACACCAACAAAATGACAAGAACAATACCTTCCTTACTCTTTCCGTACTCAAAGTACTAAATACTAAAAGGAAAAGGGATTTGTCAGGGTTTCAGACGAGAACTGAACATCTTCCCTCAAATCAAGGTAGGAAAATAGCTCTCAGAAAGGTGCAGGTCACAAAAGAGCTGTGTAAGTTGTACCCAGTGGCTGAAGCACTTTCTTATCCCATACAAACATGGCCAACTGCACGGCTTGGTTTCAGTGGGACAAGGGGACATGATGGTGATAGCAGCAGTGCACTACTTGTGCTGCTTGGAAGAGCTGTTATTTGCCTGTGCATTGGGCATGGACCCAGCTGCTCTAGGTCTGCTTTCCTGTTCCTGGCAAAGGTCACTATTTCATCATTGAGTTTTGTCTTTTCAGTATCAGTTGCATACTTTTCAGGATTGTTGTACCATCTGTGGGTTGACTCCGGGTCTGCCTCTGACTTGAATGAGGCTGGGTTCAGCTGCCACCCCTTCTCTCGGCTCCGGGCAGTCCCATTGTTTGGGTTATTGTACATGGCAGGCTTCAGGAGGAATGTGTGGTCAAATTAAAGTATGTCCTATGGAGGAATGATGTTCAGAGACCGGCATGTCCGTTCCCTGGCTACGCCTGGGTGAAGGACATTCACCAGGAAGATAAACAGCCCCTAATTCATGAAGTTGCAAGAAACTCTATGAGCAAACTTGGCTGGAGAGGTGGAGCTCATAGCAGCCATGCTGGATACTCACTGTGCCATTAACTCCTCATCACAAGAGACGTGGGAGTGAGCCAGAAATCAGTATTCCCCATGCAGTGTCAGTGGCACAGCTCTCCACAAGACACAGGGGATTTGCAACTCTCTGTAGCTCTCCAACTTGTCCTTGCCAGACTTCAAATGAATTTTCACGCTAAACTGAGGGCTGCATCAGCCTGCCTCTGGCTACCCATGTGCGTTGTCTTCATGCGTGTGAACATCTGTCCTGAAACAGAGACTAAAACATGAAATCAACTTGTCACTTGTATCTCTTGTGATATGTGTCCTTAAAAGTGGTTCTGGAGCTAAAAAACCCTTGGCATTTCAGGCAAATAACAGTCTAATAGTTATTCAACTCAAGACAAGTCGAATATAGAACTGTTAGGAGAATGGAGCAGAACAGAACAGCATAGCATAGCACAGAATGGAACAGAACAGAGCAGTATGGTTCAGCTGGAAGGAACCTACAATGATCATCTAGTCCGACTGCCTGACCATTTCATTGCTGACCAAGAGCTAAAACACAGTATTAAGGGTATTACCCAAATGCCTCTTATATGCTGACAAGCTTGGGGCGTCAAACACCTCTCTAGAAAGCCTGTTCCAGGGTTTGACTACCTTCTTGCTAAAGAAGTGTTTCCTCATATCAAATCCAAACATCCCCTGATGGATGCAGCTTTGAGCCATCCCTGTGTGTCCTGGCACTGGGTACCAGCGAGAAGTATCTTTCTGGAAGACTGGAAAACTCTAAGAAGAAAAAGCAGTCTCCTAAATTCATGCACTTCTTGGAGGAGCACAGGCCTCTTGGCTTTATGGTTCCTAGTATTTTAGTTCAAGTTATCTGCAGCAGTTGCAGAGCTCAGCTGCACCCATTCAAGCTTGTTAAGTTCAAGCTTGTACTTTCCTGTCAACAGTCCTTCCTTCTGTGCACAGGCTATGGTTGGGCTCTGCTCCAAGCTCTCTCACACCACTTTGGTTCCCCAGTTACCCCATCCCACTGCTTCCAGTGTTTTGGGTATTGTAAAACACTCCCAGGTATATTGCAAACACTTGTTTTATGGTACTATGCTTGATCCTTTTCCAGATGGCAGGTGAGAACATCTCACCCCTCACTCTTTAACAGCGCATTACATCATGAATTAGATGATCCTTAAGGTCCCTTCCAACAGAAACCATTCTATGATTCTATGATTATAGATGCATGCTATGCATATAAGTACGATACAAGGATAATATGTTATTGCCAAGTATGAAAGCACTGATCATTATTACTGGGGTTATTGACATAGAAGCTATTGTTTAGAAGACTGCTCATCTTACAACAATGGTTATAACACCGTGTTTTGAAGTTGCCAGCAGTGCTCTGATCACTATCTTCAGTTTTTCCAGCCTTATTCCTCTATTTTCCTATAAGCTTTGTTTCAGTCTACCATTAAAAAAGGTTGACATCTGCTCATGAAACTCATTTCTTTTTTGGTTCTATTCTTTGTGGCAAATCCTGGCATGGTTATCAGCAAGTGTGATGCTCAGTGTATACACCCTTAAAACACTTGTATTACAGAAAGCTTTTCACTTGAACTCCTGCTGCCCTGGTAGGGGTCTTCCTAACTTAAACACAGCATCTCCAGGAGCGAAGTCTTTACAGATGGTGTGAGCTCATTCTCATTCTGTGTTTAGCTTTAGTGTTGTTTCCACAGGATCTAAAGAGGGACTGAAGTTAAAAAGCAAGTGGAAGTTTAAATCGCCAGGGAGATGGAATACTGTTTTCGTGGGATCTATAAATCTTCTCCAGACATTCTAAAACTGCAGATAGCTGCTGGCTGGGTTTGATGCTAGCAGTCAAGGAACTAAGCACTACTTTGACATTCTTAAACTGCCTTGAAAGGGGGTTATTTTTCAGTTGGAATGTGGATGACTCACAGCAATCAGGAGGCCCAAAAGACCGTGCACTGAGTTTTTGTAGGGTGCAAACTGGTGTCAGTCCACAGCATCCAGTGGAGCTATGGTGGCTGGTGCTGAGTGAGCCGCTGATTCTTACCTACCATTTGCTACCTGTGAAATGCAGGCAAAAATCTCTTTGGGGGCTGGCGATGGTGGGGAGCTCTGAAGGCCGTATGAAGAGGGCTCCATGGGGCTTTGGACAAGGGCCTGTAGGGAAAGGACAAGGGGAATGGCTTTAACCTGCCAGAGGGAAGACTGAGATGAGCTCTTAGGCAGAAGCTCTTCCCTGTGAGGGTGCTGAGGCGCTGGCCCAGGGTGCGCAGAGAAGCTGTGGCTGCCCCATCCCTGGCAGTGCTCAAGGCCAGGTTGGACGCAGGGGCTTGGAGCAACTGCTCTAGTGGAAGGTGTCCCTGCCCGTGGCAGGGGTTGGAACTGGAGGAGCTTTAAGGTCCTTCGAACACAAACCACTCTGTGAGTCTGACTCTATACAGCCAGCTCAGTTTGATCTCTGTTTGCACTGAGTGCAAAATATGCAGTGGCATATTGGTCAGCTGCATCAAGCAAAACATGAATCCCCTCAACTTGGCGAAGTCTGTCCATGCAATTACCCCAGGGGACATATGGCATGGCACTGGTGGAGTGACTTCATCACGTCGAGTGCTGACATTGGCCCCTCTCTGGCATGATGAAAGCAGGATGCTTTCACGTAAGCAGTGGATGAGCTCACCCTTGCATGTACTGTCATTGCCTTGTCACTCCGCAAGGCACGGCAGACGCCAGCGCTGTCCGCAGTTGCATAAACACACGCCATCAAAGACCTGGAAGCCACATGCTGGCACAGCGCGCAGGCGGCTCTTCTGTTCTTGTAATTAATGAACTCCTGGCAGGAGGCTGACGGGAGCTCAGCATCCCCCAGGAGCACAAGCCAGAGTGCGCAGGGGTGGCCCTCGCTGCGATTAAAGACGTGGCTCCAGAGAAAAGGAAAGCGGAAGCAAACAGCAGCCTTCTGCCAAGAACTGCACTTCATAAGGTCAAGGCTTGGGAGCCGCTACAAGCTGGTGCTCTGCACAAACTGGATTTCCTTTACTTAGCTCAGTGCTCATCAGCATCCCTCATGGGATCTGTGACGTTGCCTGGGTGCCCTGCTTGGTGCACAGACCCCATGGGTCTAAGCTGTGTGCACCTGGAGCACCGTGGAAGATAGTCCCCATCCAACAAACGGAAAAGGTAATGTTCAGCCTCCCAAGCTGTAGTGCACATGCAGGCATGCTGTGAATCCAAGAGGTCCTTGTTGCTTGAGGTTTCTGTACAATGTGCTTTATGGCATCTTCTCTTAGTAATCTGGATAACCAGGGCTTTGAGAGGACCCAAGCTTCTCCTACCGGGATGTTTGCAAGGTGGCCAGCATAAGACATGAACCAGCATAGCAAATCTGAGATATCCTACTGAAAAACCCAGTGTGTGACATGGTGCTAATGCCAGATGTGATGTTACTGAGCTATGCATCTGTTCAAGGTGAATGAACTAAAATCAAGACACAAACCCTAATGGGAGGGCTGCGAATGGGCACCTTCAAAGCCAAGCCCAAAGGTTAACCCAGAGCCATCAAGGTAACTGCAGAGCAAGCTTTCCCTCCCTGGGCAAGGACTGTCCATTTTTTTGCCACCGTGGCACCCAGTGTGCAATGTCCCAGTCTGAACTGGAGGCTTGAAACGTGCATGGTTGGCTCTTACTTGGTGCTCAGCACCAGGCTGCACGGGGCGGGCAGTAATGTGTCCCACTGTGCTGCCTTGCCTCTGTGAAAGCTGCTGGCACACAGACAAGGTGCAGTGGATTTCGTGGAATGATTTGCTCAGACGAGAACTTCTCTGGCGTTGGCAGGCAGTCTTGCTCCTAACCATTATTTCCTCAGAGCCAGCACAGCTTTGGCCTGGTTTATACCCCCTTTTCGAAGTTCTGGTTTATATTCACAGCCCTTAATAATCAACTTACCAGCCTTAGGGACTCCTTACTACTAGTTTTATAGTCATGGTAAACACTAAGAAACCAAATCACCTTGCTATTTATGGCTTGAAGGGGTTCGTAGTGTTAGAAATGATGCTTAACCTCTTCTGACCTTCTTTGCTTGTATTTTCAATTTAAGAGGAAACTTTGGGTCGGACTTCTTTCCATTTTGGTGAGAGAAATGCGCAGGTTTGCATTTGATGAGAGAAATGCAAATGTGCGTATGAAAGAGACGACAAAGGAGGCACAGGTAGCAGACATGCATAGCTGAGTAGAAAGTCTTTTTGCGTTTAATTTGGAAAGTAACATAGGTTGAAAAAATGACCTAAATCACAACACTATTTAGTTCCGTGTTCTGTAGGAAACATGTGCAAGCAAACACATTTGGATCAAAGACTCCGTGGCTCAATTCATATCTTTCTAGTGAAAATAAAGTATTTCAGTTCAACAGGGATTTTTGAACTCAGTGTCTGTAAAAATCCCCACCAACAAGGAAAAAGTCCTAGTTTAGGATTTCTCAATTAAAAATCACTCTGATTTTCAAAGTTGTATGTTCAGTCTGGGCAGTGGGATTCATTGTGCTCAATCTCAGGTACCAGCATGGGAAGCTCTACCTCTGGCTGAGCAATCTCAGTTCCCCTTTGAGCAATGAACAGCAAAGGTTCACTATGTAGGGAACGATGAGACCTGAGTGAGAAGTTTGCTTTAGGAGGAGACAAATCATTTTATCAAAATGCCTGTTTATAACCCCCATTGACTAAACAGTGATCTCTTCACATAGCTGCAACATGGGTGACTTTGTTACCACCTGCCTTGAAGCAGATGAAGCTTGTCTCTGTTTTCCACTATTAAAGAAATTTGCCCAGATTTAGGCACTCAAAGACTTCTTTGTGTGTGAGTATTGTTGCCTCATTGCGCATATTTTAACAAGAGTTGCTATAATTTTCTATTTGGATAGTGATAGAAATCTTACATTGTATAGTCCTTCATTTCCTAGATCTTTTTTTCATCCACCTTTATCATTTAACTGATTTCTTGGGGTATCATTATGATTATTGTCTGATTTGAAATTCAACCTTTTAAGTCTATAGCCAGGCCTTCAATATGGAGCAAATACTCCTACAGCTGAGAATAAAATGAGACTTCTTTCATTTCTATGAAAAAAAGAAATGTTTTCTACCAAAACCTAAGGAGGCAAATATCATGTATTTTCTAATCTCCATGATGTATCGCCTTTAAGCGAGGGGGTGATACCTCTCTTTCTTTGTCCAAATCATGCTATGAAATTAAAATTTGTTAGTGTATAGGTATGGATCTTAAGGTTAGCTTACAGGCAGAAATCTTCAAAAGATATTGTTAAATGAAGCCAAAAAGATGATACTCAGCTTTCAAAATTCAGTTTCTTTTATTTAAATTCAATTTGAATTTTAAATTTGATTTTAAATTAATTTGTTGAATTTAAGTTCATATTTAAGCATTTATAAGTGAATATCAAAGAATATGGTTTGTTCAATGCTTACCCCTGAGAAAATCTCCAAACATTGATACTTCAAGTGCTAGTAAATTCACTTTAAACCTAACTTCTTACATTCAAAGTCAAAAATTAGAGCCAAGACCATTAGAAATAGGAACTACAGTGCTTTCTACAGAGGACCTGAGAGATCCAGCTTCAGTGCTATAATATTCCAGAATTTATTTCAGACTATGTTTTAGACCCTTTAAACTACGTTTTTGTTATTCTTCAGAAATGTGCACAGATTGCATCCAGAAAAAAAATCGGTACGTTCTATAATTACTATTAAAATTTCTTACTAAATGACACAATTCCTGAAGTTCATCATAGAATCATTTAGGTTGGAAAAGAAAAGACCTTCAAGATTATTGAGTAAAACAGTTAACCTGAGCACAGCTAAGGAGCAGATGGTTCTCTCTACTAAAATATGTGTTGAGAATGGAACTTGCACTTGTAAGACACCCTTGTGCCTTGTAAGCCTTTATTTCCCACTACAATACCATACATTTTAATTTACAAGACACTGAAAAGAGCTGCGGTGCTAAAAAATGGAGAAAGATCAGATTTGAGTTGCCTTAAACTGTTTTACCTTCACCTTGGAGTCCATCTCCTGCACACTGAGCACTGGCTCACTGCAGGAAAAACCTTAGGGTAAAAGAAAGAAACCACAGGGTCTGTAGGCAATTTATTGACTCCCAAATATGAGTTATTTCTCTCTCACACTGAAACTTACTGCTAAGTAAAGGTGCTGGTGCATTTACCTGTCTATTGCTCTACTGCAGTCAGGATATGTGCTGAAACCTAATGAAAGTACTAGAAAGATGCCCATTGACGTTAACGGTATTTAAACCTGGTCCTGAAGTTGCAGAGAAAAAAAGCTATTCCTCCTCTTCTCTCCTTTCCCCTTTTAAAATATATTGTGAATGTGATTGCGCTGGTCACTGCAGTAGCAGAATAATATATAACAGTCATCCTCCTGCCTCAGTGCTCTTGGTGTGTGTCTGTGGTGTTCCTGCTCGCTTAAAAGGTTTATTTATTCCTATGTCTCCCATGGTTGGCTCTTTGTCCTCGTGCATTACTTGGCATCAGCATCCTGCAGCATCTCCTTCTGACAGTCCTATGTCTTGATCTCCTCTTTGCTTTGACTTTCAGATAGCCTCAAATATGGAGCCTCAACCACTGACAGCTGTTTTGCCTTTGAAGCAAGGTGCAGGCGGGGCTATTCCTATTGAGCTCCGTGCTGCACTGCAGGATTGTATTGCTGTATTGCAGGTTTCACCTGCTGCTGGTACCACCAGGGACTAGCCTGGAGCTTGCCCAGCCCTGAGCTGAGGGTGGCAAGGGGGATGAAGGGGTCAGTGGCAGCCCTCTTCAGCCACATCCCACTGCCGACAGGCAGAAATAGGCTTTGCATTGGTATATGTCACTGAGATGTGCCTGAAACAAGTGAGTTGATAGAAGTATAGCTGAAAAAAGGCTCCTAAACCTCTTTTCCATCCTCGTGGTCACTGCAGGGCACAGCTGGAGTTATATGTGTGCTGTGCAGAGCCGAAGGAACATTTTGTCTGGGTGCTCAGAACCCTTTTTATCTCACCCATGCTACAATAGCTTGTCCCTGTCGGACGGGAACGCGGGGGCTGGACAGGCTTCCTGCATTGTGCTCCCAATGTCTCCTGGCTCGGGAAGTGACAACATCTTGAACTAATTTTTTTAAATGGGGGTTGACTTTAAGCAACATATTTTCCAAACTGGGTCTTTTTTTTTTTTTTTTTTTAAATATAAGTCTAATTTCTTTTATTTTTTTTTTTTTTTTCTGACTTCTTGGCAGAGGAGGGAATTCTGTGCAAGGCCTTGAGTGAGGGACACTTGGGGCAGCCAAAGACACCAGCAAACATCTGCCAGCCACCTCTGGAAGGCATCGCCGAGGGCTGGACAAGGGCTCCTCCATCGTCAGAGCCCTCAGCCACAGACAGGGGCAGTAACCACAGCCCGATCTGGTGCTCTTTCCACAGCAGACAGCTGTCCTTTTCCACACGCCCAGGTGCGCTGCTTCTGGGACAAATTTGGGGGTTTTCATCACCTGCGGTGAGGGGGTGGGAGAGAAGCGGTGTCCAAATAAAGGACCATCACGTGTCGGGCTGGAGTAGCAAGGTCTCCTGTGAGCCAGGCTGCGGATGCAGGGAGAGGTCTCCTCTGTAGTTTCTCTTCCTGGATGTCATTGGAAGAGCAGGCAATGGTTTCTCTTCCCCCGCTACCTTCCCACCTTCGTGCAGCCACTCGTGTGGCTTCCTTGGCACGTCATGAGTCTGTACGACAGGGAGGAGGACTTGGCCAGCCCCAGCTGCCTCAGGCTTGTTGGCTCACCTTGCATGGAAAATACATGAAGCGCCAAATATCGTCCACTGAGGCTGTTTTGCCAGCCCCAAGCATCCAACCATTAGGAAAAATGCTCCCACCTATAATGAGAGTGCCTCAGACCCCCTAAAATTAAAGTGTGCGAGCTTGCCAGAGGATGTGCAATTGTTTCTTTGCAGCTCATGGTTCGGACTCTCCTGCATGCCAATGGGGACAGCATTTCCTGAGGGAGGCTGCTTTCCCTAGGCTTGCCTGTTGCAGGGGGGTGCTGAAGATGCTGCAAGACACCCTGTGGTCCCCAACAGCGAGACAAGATGAGGGCAAAGCTATTGCCTATTGCTGTGCTCAGGAAGGTGAACCTTGACTCTTCACATAGATTTAAGTTTTAATCCCTTTGTTAAATTTTCCACCTCCTTCACAGACAGGCTCTAGGCTGGTTTCCATCGGGCTGGATGGGAATGCTTCGCAGCAGCAGGATGTTTTATAGCTGCCTTTTGTATTCTGCCCGGACTGCATTCCTCTGTCCGTGTGCCCAGTGTCAATGGCTGCGGATTTTGCTTTGGTCCATACCTTCCTGGAAAGCCAGCTCCAATGACCATGACTGACAGGTAGATGATATTTGAGCAAGGAAGCACTGCTGAGGACCAAATCTCTGCACAGCAAGGTCTGGATCCTGCGCTGCCGCAGAAGGGTATCTGCCACATAGCTCTCTCAAGCAGCACGATCAGCGGGGATGAGATCCTGACAGCCTAACCCCTGTGGGCAAGCAAGCAGGCTTCCGAAGCAAGCAGGAGCTTTTTATCTGGATTTGCTGTTTAATCCAAGGACAGGAAATTCGTAAGAGTTATTCGACCAGACAGCATCTTGGCTATGGCCGGCTTTCCAGACCCAGGAAAGTTACAGACCCACTTTTCCACATTAGTCTTGTGTCTGCCCCATGCCTTAACCACTTCATATGAGGCAGAACTAGGCTATAGCTACAATTAGCACCCCTACTGCTCCAGCAGCTAAGATAGAAAACAGTTGTTTGAAACAGCACAATTATAAGCTGCATATTTTTCATTGTATATGTAGTTTTACGCACACGGGCAGTTTTTACCCAGGTCTGCCCATGAGTGCTAGTCTCTATGTCAGAGCTTATTAGGGAGTAAGTTCTGGGGGCTGGGAAAGGGAAGTACTGAGCTATTCTGCTGCTGAGGTTGCTGTGCGCAGGCTTCGTACGATAAAATGATAACTGTGTTAAAAGACTCCAGAATGATCTAGGACTCACGCTGCTATTTAGAGATTATACATACGAATCAGGTGGTAGCATGCCAAAATCTCACTCAGAGTGAGCACGCACCCTGGGGACCTCGAAAGGATTGCGCCCAGCCCTCGACTTGAACCTAAGAACCAAATGGGGAAAAGGAGCCGGATCAGTGATTTGGCATTAAGAAAGAGGGGAGAAGTTTGTCATGTGAGGCAGGCGCAATGAGCTCAGCACTGGGCATCGGGGGTGCTCAGCTTTGACTGTGCAAGCACTTCTAATAGAAGCAGCATGATCAGGTCGTGCGTTCCCATTCTTAGCTAATCACTTCACAGCAGATGCTTTCCGCTGCGTCAGAGCATCCATTGCCAAGGCTGTCACTAAACTGCATCCAAATCCCCAGTGCTGGGAAGCACTCTCATTGTTACCGGTCTGTGCACCATCACTTGGAGACAGAGCAGACAGGAGCAGTTCACACTCACAGTTGTGCCATTATACACCACAGTGTCCAGCACTGCAGAACAGTAGTTCTTTTTTGTCCTTTTTCTTTCTTTTTCGGAAGTTCTCAGGATCTGGTGGCCTCCAGCCCCACAAAACTATTTGAAGTTGTAACTCACTTTTAAACAGTACAGGGCCGTGGCGATTAGTGGACACAGCTGATTTGGAGGGGAGACGATGCAAATTCTTCACCAAGTGCAACCCCTGCCATCTAAAGCACACACAGCCCTGCTCCTTACGGATGTGAAATGCAGGGTAAATACAAAGGGTAGAACAGGGCTGCAGAGCCTGGGCTGTGGATGATGCCTCCTGAGAGCAGCAGATCCCACTTCTGCCTCTCCTCCCCGCTCACAGCAGGCAGCAGGATGAACAAACTGGCTTCTCCAGAGCTCCTGTCCTGCTTCCCTTCATGCTTTTGGATTTTACCCATTCAAAATCCATTTGCTTTGATGCAAACAGAAATGCAAAACTGGCTGATTGCCATAGGATACCATTACCTATGAGACATGAGCATCATAAATGTCTTTCAGTTTCAGGTAGCCTTTCATGCTGCACATCGCAGGTGGCTGAGTGAGGTGGAGTTAAGTGTTTCACACACCATGGTAAGCTGTAAAACTGTATTTTATGCATATGCAAATACTGAGATCAGACTGAACAGTGGGATCATGCCAAGCACAGAACTCAAACTCAGTCCATGGACACCCAGAGCTATAGGTAAGAGAAGCTTAACCCTAGGCACATTGCAGGTTTCTTAATCGGGGGGTAAGGGGCTGCAGGAGCTGTGGGGCAGATCCGAGGAAGGGCTTTGCACTTGTGGAGGATGACCCAATGCCCCTCTAAGGTCTGAAATGCTGGATCATGCATCCAGTAACAGAGGTGGCTTCCAGTGCCTTGTCTGCAGATTATGCACACTACTTGCTGCAGCACTGAAATGGGATATTTAGCACGTCAATACTGCACCTCAGACCCAACGCTCAGAAGCTTATATCCACTCCTTGGTTTCCCTTTTCTTTGCATACCCTGCATGGGAGCAGAAGGGGACTGAAAAGACACAAACACTTATATATTGTTGACCTTCCGAAGTCCAAAGTGAACTCACTTGAAAGATTTCAGTTAGTTTCAACTGGATTTGGACCAGTCTCTCAAGGAAAAGATGCAAACTTTGGTTAGCAATCCACTTGAATTAGTTTGGGAAGCTAACTTGTAATTTAGCACTTAAAACATTTGAACCACTGTTACTGAGGAATTTTAAACCTAAGCAGTGTAAAAAGTCATTACTTGTGGACTCCTTCAGAAAGCCAGGGGTTTATTTTGCATTTAAACCGTCATTTTACTAAGCATGATCTTCCTTTCTAGGTGGGACTTTAAATTCAGGAAAATGATAACTTGTGTTCGCATAGAGAGCAGCGGACTTGAAAGCCTCAACTGATGGTCGTAAAGCCTTATGCTTGCACAAGATTTAAAGGCTATGATAGTTTTGTTTACACAATGGTTTAGGAAGGGTTTTACCTGTCTTCTTTTCAGAGTACTTTCAGCTTAAAGAAGTTCATCACTTGACTAACGAATGGCTTTATTGCCTCCTGTCTCACTGCAGTTAATTTTTCCCTCAGGGAGAGGAGATGCAAAGGCAATAAAGGCAGAGCTGCTTTTGGAAAAAGTTTGCAGAGAAAAAAATCTGGGAGAACATTTTTGAGGATTTTAGGAAATTGCACTCATTAAACTTATTATAATATCATCATTACAGGCGCAGCGAATGGCTTTTAGCTCCTAAATGAAAATGAAACCCGCAATGCCATGAGCAATTGGACAAGGAATTAGCTTCCAGAATCGGTCTTGATCAGACAACAACAGCTTTCAGCTGCTTAACATTGATTATTATTACGCTTGCTGCTGACTGAAGGATTTGAACTACAGCCCATCGAAAGAAAGCTGGTTTCTCACTGTATCTTGCAAGAAGTACATCCATGAGAGAACTTTGCAGTGTTCTCTATAACCTGGGAATCTGAACAAGGCTGCTATTCTCAACCTTTCTTCTGAAGCCATTTCTCTCACCTTATCCCTACAAAGGATGTGAGAACATTTTATTTGGTCATTACACCTCTAGTCTATTTGGATATATTACATGAGAGGCATTGACCCATGTCAGTGGGTCGGTGCCAAGAGACATGTGCAACGGACAAAGTCCCAGACATGTCACTGTAAGCCACATATTTAGACAGACTTATTTTGTAAAATGAAGAGTAATTTATGGTCTCCTGTTACAGAATCTTTATTGATAATACTGTCCTGGAACCAACTTTGAATAGCACCAGCTATGATTTTAGAAACATTAATAAAAAGCCAGGTATTCCAAATTCAAAAGACATCATCAGAATACCACAAAACACAAACGTGGTCATTAGAGTGGATCACCTTCAGACCCCAGAAGAAAATAACCTCAATTTATTTGACTTGTTTTCACTGCCATTGAGACTGAGCAACCTCCTCTAGAACTGAAATTCCAGCTTCCTGGGTCAAATACTCCAATTTCTGATGCAGTGAGGCAGAAAAGTTTGTGGCTTAGACTGCAGAAAGCAATTTAGTGCTTTAACAGCAACAGCAGTTACAGATGAAATAATGCTGAGGTTGATACGCAGGGATGAGCTGCTCTGCTTCTCAGTGCCTCGATAGATTTCCCTCAATCAACTGAGAGCTTTGGCTAAATCAAGGCTTTAAAAACTGCTCTTAGCTTATTAATGTCAAAACGCGTGGATAACTTGAACCCAACAACAAAAGAGCACTGTATAAATCCTAGAAGAATAGAGAAGGGAGACTTGGAAAAGTCAGGCAAATTTTAGTTTTAAACCTAAGCTGTTTCTCCAGACATAACCTCAGTGGCTGATGTAAATTCACATTCTGAATTCATAACCAATAATTTAATACAGAAGCATTTTGCTCTAGCTGCAGGGGAGTCTTCACCCACCTCTGAACTAAGTAAAGCACAGGGGTGTATAATTAGGGAGACCAAGCATTCTCCTCCAATTTATTTTTCACTTCCTCCAGCGACCTAAGAAGTTTCCAGACACAAACTGCCATATCGTACAATACAAGGCAATCACTCTGGCCCTGACCTTCCCAGCCAGGGTGGATCAGGCATCCCCAGGCGGCAAGAAACAAAGAGCTACTCTTCAGAATCTCAAGGCTCATGCTTAGGCATACCATGTTATCATAAACAGCAGTATCTACTAAATAGCACTTAAACCCTTCAGTGCAACAACAGTATTCACGCAGGCTTGTGCTATGGCAGTGGATAGTTATTTACTGATTTGCAATAAACCTTGGGGTATTTAGCGTCCTTTTAAAAGACCCAGATGGAGAAAGTCCGTACCAGATGGGAAGAATGATGCTGGTCCTTGCCTTCAAGAACTGTATCTGTCAACAGGATTCAAAGAGGATTTTCTGACTGATAACATACAAGTCCTTTTGCTGGCCCACTCTGGAGGGAAAAATAGTTTCAGGTCAGCTGACAGCAGAAGTTAGGCGTAGCTGCATGTCTTTTCCTAAAATCCTTTCCTTTTGCCTACACTGAAGATAGAGCACTTACTGTAATATTATTGTGGCCCTAGAAGGAAGCCTAGACAGATATTAGACTGCATGTGAAGGAATAATTGGATGAGAACTAAAATAAACCTATTATTTAACAAAGGGCCTCCAACCCAAACCACGACAGAGACAAAGCCACTGCATTTCACAAGACCAGTCTGGAGGGAAATTCTTGTGCGTCATTTAAAAGGCCATTTATTTTTAAAGTCCAGGACCCTCTAATGGAATAAATGTTCCACCTCCAGCTCACTTATATCATTTTTGGCATATGAAAATGTTGCCTTCCTTCATGAAGACTTATGACCGTTCTTCAGAGTTATGAGAGATAAAATGCAGCAGGGCAGTCCGAGTGGATGGCTAATGATAGGGTAACTCTGTTAGGAAAGTTAAAGGATAGAAACTTCAAATATTGACCTTGCCATCAGCTTCCAAAAGGATTTTTCTTGGCAGAATCATTTGAAATTCCTCCCAAATAGCCCTTTGGTAATACTGTGACTTTATTTTCACATACTCTCAGAAAACAAACCAGTTAGTTTGTTATTTTTTTTCCCTGTGAATTTAGCAATTGTATGAGGTCTTTTGTAGGAACAAAAACAATATTTTAACACAAAGGCATACAAAACTTCCTGCAAATAAGTTATCGCATAGTGCAACCTTAAAGAACAGTCATTGCAGCGCTGACAAAGTTATATAAAAGGTTAAAAGACCTTATCCCAAGGTAATAGCTCAGTGCGCTCCAATCTTCTCTCTTGGAGCTCTAGAAGAGCAGAGATGGGTGGCCAGGCTTGGAGAAGTCTGAGTATCCCAGACTGCAGGACAGGAACTGGTTTTTCTGGATTTGAGCTCGTTTTTTCTTGGAAGACCGTGCTTTGGTAAAGAAATAACCTTTTACAGATCGAATTCTCGGGGCTTGTAAAGGGAATTGAAGCTGAGAGTGCTGTGTCTTACACGTGGCGAGCAGGGAGGACGGGCATCATTCCTGGGTGCATTCTTTAAATAACGGGGCATTTTTCATTTTAAAGCTATTTTTTGTTTGAGCTGTTGAATGAAAGGAAGCAATGACCGCAGGAGCCAATGCACTTTCCCCTCCTTTTTGAAGACATGGAAGTTCAAGGGCAGTGTCAGTTCAGGCAGGATGTGCTCAACATCAGGCTTAAAGATTGCAAGATCTGACGCCAATCAAAAGCAACAAATATAAAGCTTTTACCCAAGCATTTCAAAAACACGCTCTTTTATCTGCTGATTTGTGCCTTTAAATAAATAATACATTCTAGAAATTCTGGGTTTGCTCAGTCAATAATAAATCAAAGAAACAACAGCTGAAAAATTAATGCATTGCCTCTAGTCCGAGGCAACAACTTTGTACCTTCAAGGAAGCCAGAAAGCCAAATACCAGTGGATGCTTTCCCTGTCTCTAAAAGAAAACTACATCATTTATCAGTGAACAGAATCCAGCTCTGACCATGACTGTAAACCGCATGGCACAGGAAGAGACAGAGACCAAGAGAAATAACTACAACCCATTAAAGGCTTTATGAGCAAAACCCGATAGGACAAAACTCAGCATTCAACAAATGAGTGTTTCAGTTCCCATCATATGTGCCATGGAAAGATGCAGCCTTCGGTACCAAGCTGTGACCTTAATCTTGAGCTGCCTTCCACTTCAGGAGAAGCATCAGGTGTAAATGAAGTACATGCAGTAATTCAGTCCAAAGCTAACAGATGAGAAACAAAACCATTCCTCTACACCAGAAAGCTGTGATCACCAACAGTAATGACAACTTTGTATGCTTGACATGGATGTTAACTAATCCCCCAATCATTGCTTTTCTAGGATTTGGGGTGTTGGTTGATGAGAAGCTCCCCATGACCCTGCAGTGAGCATTTGAACCCCCCCTTGTGCTGGGCTGCACCCCCAGAGCGTGAGCAGCAGCTCACGGAGGGGATCCTGCCCCTCTGCTGTGCTCTGGGGAGACCCCGCCTGCAGTCCTGATCCAGCTCTGGGGCAGCAGCACAGAGGGACATGGAGCTGTTGGAGCGAGGCCAGAGGAGGCCATGGGGATGCTGCGAGGGCTGGAGCAGCTCTGCTCTGGAGCCAGGCTGAGAGAGCTGGGCTGGGGCAGCCTGGAGAAGAGAAGGCTCCTGAAGGGGAGACCTCAGAGCAGCTCCAGTGCCTAAAGGGGCTGCAGGGAACCTGGAGAGGGGCTTTGGGCAAGGGATGGAGGGACAGGACAGGGGAATGGCTTTAACTGCCAGAGGGGAGACTGCGATGAGCTCTTGGGCAGAAGCTCTTCCCTGTGAGGGTGCTGAGGTGCTGGCCCAGGGTGCCCAGAGAAGCTGTGGCTGCCCCATCCCTGGCAGTGTTCAAGGCCAGGTTGGACCCAGGGGCTTGGAGCTGCTCCAGTGGAAGGTGTTCCTGTGCATGGCAGGGCTTGGAGCTGGAGGAGCTTTACGGTCCCTTGAACACAAACCAGTCTGTGATTCTATGACATCACTATGGACATTGCTTACTTTGACGAACTGACATGGAAACTGCTCATCACCTTCTGCAAAGTGTAAAATTTAGCAGGTAATCTTCCCTCTGTAGAGCCTTGCAGAATTGTTTAAGTATCTGCAAAATGCATCCCAAACACCTTACTCTCTATTCCCAAAGCTGGTCTTAGTTTAGGTGTCAATTTGTTACAGTCAATACGTGCAGAGCAAGCACTACAGACATGGGGATTCATTTGAAAACTTGTTTTTCTTATCTGGACTATCCATTAACACCGTCCAACAGTTCACATTGCAATGGTTACTTTGAAGTGAAATCTGGAAGACACATCCACACTTGCTTTCACATGAAAACATCTGTTTTCTGTTCCAGACCTGTTGCTGACCCCCTGTAACTTCTGGCAAACAGCATAAACTGATTTTACTTCCACATTTATTGATTTGTTAATATTGTTTGCTAACGTTCATCTTTTAAGAAGACACCTGTGTGCTGTGTGTATAGCATATCACAGATGCATATATGTTTGCACACATATGGATATTTTGATGGGAGGTGGTGGCTGATACTTAAACCTGGAGAAAAATGAGTCTCAGGAGTTATTCCATCTTGCAGAGCATCCAGCAGTGCATTCTACTGCAGTATAGAGAGTAACATTTAGTGCGATGTTCATTAACAATACTCCCCCCAAAAAACAACTGCAACCAAACCAACAAACAACAAGGTTTAGGTATAGAACTGAAAGAAATCATGAGAACTAATGTAAAATCTTCTAATTCTGGATAAATGTAGCAAGTACCTCTGGATAAACGTGCTTCCAAGTGTCCCCATTGCCATTTGCTCATCACAGTTTTTGGAAAATGGCTCCAGAAGATAGAAGCCTATTCATTATCCAATGGTTTAAGTGTTATAACTGTTTTGTAGGGAGTTGTGGGCCAAGTCAAGATAGAAAGCTGAAGCAGCTCAGAGGCTGAGCAACCTTGGAACCAAATAACACAAAGATGTATTGTAAGATGTGAAAAACAATGCATCATGTATGGAAGAGGTCCTTTATTTTCTACTTTGTCAAATCCAAAAATTACATCATAGCTTTTTAGGAGCAGAATTGTTTCCTAAATGTAAGCACAGAGCACATGAAAATTGAAGGAGAGCAAGGGATGCTCAAGCATGATGTGCAAATCCCTCCCATGGCTTGCCTGCTGGTTAGGACAGCCATCCTCTCTGAGGCTATATCGACCACTCCAGATGTTTATCTTCAGCATCGTGTCACCAAGTACCTATGGGAACATCTGTCATCTTGGCTACAGAGAGATGATAATCAGCACTGAGGCCTTGGACATAAACAGTGAAGTATAGACTATCACAGCTGTATTGCAGAGATCAGGGGATGTAGTAACAGATCCCTGCTCTTACTGGAGGCTGGTGGTATTTGGTAGTGGGTAGGAAAAACTGACACATGCAATGCTGGAAGCCAATTTCCAGCCTTGGGTAAAGATCCTACTGTAACAGGCTCAAAACAGGGCATGCAAAGCCCATCCCAAGGAGCCTCCGCTGACTCATAGGTGTTAGTGGTGTCAAACTTAACTGGGATCAAGGAACGGTTGCAGACATGTGGTGAATCATTCTTCCAGTTTTATTCTAGGAGAAAACTCCCCACTCCCCCAGCCATACTATTAAAGCATAAAACATTTCACAAACCGCTTCAAACCAACTTTGAGACAACAAAATGTTTCCTCCTTTGACCCTTCTCTTCCCGACTACTTAGAGCAACTGTCTCTTTCTATCGTTCTGTCTCGTCTGTCTCTTTCTATTCATTTCTATGTGTTACATGTAGGGGCTTCAAATACCTATTGAGAAATGTAGCCTATCCAAGCGAGGCATTAACATCATTCCTCGGAGATGAATTTCTTTATTTTGAGCAGTCCATTTGCATTGGCTGGGGGGGGGGGGTAGTTTAACTGAGATTGCAACAAAGGATTTGTTGCCCAATAGAGTTACTGCTATGCAAATAACCATAGCTGGCTCTCTGCAGATGGGTTTTCATGTTAATATAAAAGAATGTTATTGTAATTCTTCCATTATCTAAAATGTAGCTTTTAGAAAGTGTGGGGATTTTATGAGAGAAATTAAGAACAATTATTTAGAGAACTAATTTCCTATTGAGCTCAGCTGGAAGTTAGAAAACTAAATACAATTTGGGGCCTCAGTGGCTGACTCAAGCTCCTCTTGTCTTCCCAAACCTACCATGACAAATGAGGCGAGTGAGCTCTGGTTTAGGGTAAAAAAGACAACATTCTTTGCAATTTATTTCCTTTAATTTCAAGATAAAAGGAAAAGAAATGTGTCTTTCATGCACAGAGAGCTCCCAAGAGGAACTGCATTGCAGCAAGTTCAGAAAGTTGCATGAAATAGACGTGTGACAGATGTACCTGGAAGACTGCATGCTTCTGATCATCACATTTCTAGCTATTTTGGTCTAACACTCAAGAGTAATCACTGTCAGACATCAAGGTGATGATGCTTAGGGTGGTTGCACTAGCACAGGGTGCCCAGAGAAGCTGTGGCTGCCCCATCCCTGGCAGTGCTCAAGGCCAGGCTGGACACAGGGGCTTGGAGCAAGCTGCTCCAGCAGAAGGTGTCCCTGCCTGTGGCAGGGGGTTGGACCTGAATGAGCTTTAAGGTCCCTTCAGACACAAACCAGTCTGGTATTGTATGTTACAAGAGCAAATTTAGCAGTGATTGTCATACAATATGTGAAAATGTTCTCAAGTTCCAAGCACTGAGTGAGGGCTGTCAAGGAGTCATTACTGTCAGCAGCAATATCAACTGGGGCAAATGCACAACCAGAGTGATTCACATGGCCTCATATTTCTGCTTACAGAATCCTGTGAAATAAGGTTTCTTTCCAATAGCAGTTGTAAATTCATTGAACTCAGTTCTGCCACTATGGCAAACACAGTTTTCTGCTTTCACTGCTCTAAAAGGAAGTAGAGGAAAAGAAGAGATCACCACATTATGGTCTATGTGATGCAGTGTGTTATGGAGCTGAAAGACAGACTTGTCAGCCTCCATTAACCATCAGCAGATGGAAAATTTCGACACAAATATAGAAGGTGCTGATCATTACAAGAACTGCTATTCAGACAACAAAAATTGGCTTGAATTTGCTAGTGTAAGAAGCAAAGATGTTTCTTCATCATCTATGCACTTCTTTAACTTGCAAATGATGCACTCCCTCTAAGAGACTTCTGAATTTCTTCCTACAAGGGCTTACTAAACATCCAGATGTTACCACCTCAGTGGCTCATATTTGACCTTCTCTTAATGGTTTCCCACCTCCCATTTCCCGTCTTGTGTACCATCTGGTTGCAATGAAAGCATTCTAGTGGGTTACATGTCTTTTCAGCCCAGAAATCTTGTGTAAGAACCTGCTCATGCACCCCATAAGTCTGTTCATTAGTTCTCCATTATCTAAACCTCTTCAGCAATACCTTCCCCTGGAGAATTTTCTTTGCTGCATTTGCTGAGCCTAAAGCTAGTGGCAGGTAGGAAATCTCTTTCATCCATGTTGCAGCAGCCTGCTGAGGAAGACTGGAGATGACACAATTCTGCAGTTAATCTCCATCCCTCCCTGTCCTTTACCTTTGTGCAACTTTTTGTGACACTCAGATTGGGTTCTGTCTTTTCAGGACTTTTCGTAGGCACGATGGGGGTTAAACTTCAGCGCTACTCCTTGCAAAACCCTGGTAAGCAGACGTTCATCGTAAATGCTCAATAAAGGCACAATCCCAGTCCTCAGTGAAATATCTCATGTGTATCAAACCATCAAAACACTGTAAAAACTAACAGCTATTTGTAACACCAGAGCACTTTTAACCAAAAGCTATTAGACGTATTACGCTGCACACCATCTCCCCACAGTTTTTAGACACAGCCTTTTATCCCAAGGCATTCCCAAAAGCTCTTTCACCATAAGCACTGGCACTGTTACATGCCTGTACACATGTGCTTTTTTGAGAGAGGCTGTTTCACCACGCGCCACATATCACATAAACATGGGCCATGATGTGGCTTACTCACAAAAGTGTCCCCTTCTCAGTCCTGTCCCATCATGACAGAGCCCTTGCTTTGGGAACAGCAGCTCTCCACTTCGGGAAGTGGTGCTAGGACCAGCTATGGGTACCCGGAGCAGTTGATTCCAGGATCCACAGGGATTGCAGTTTTGGGCCTGCAGTTTTTTTCCCATAACCCCCAGACTGATGCAGATATTAGGAGAGGCCTAAATGGCACCTGAAAGGAGCTCAAGCACACTAAATATACCCAACGTAGTGGTAGTGCTTGATAGCGGCTTCTGAAGCTGTTTAAGGACGTGATCTCCGGGTACTTCAGGGCCCTTTTGGCATGGATAATGTATTTTACATGTACTCTGAGACATAAACCAACCCAAACTAAACTTCATATCCCCTTTTTACTGCTTCCCTCTTGATCTTAAGGTCAAATGCTGCAAAGTAAGACATGTGGGATAAATGCTTTGCTGGTTATGTTGCAATGGTGAGAAGGGAGAGACCAAACCAGACTGTAATGCAGAAACCTTTTATTGCCACCATTGGCTGGTAAGAATGAAACCTTTGCTTTCAAGTGGTATTGTACAGCCCCATCTCCACACAGCACAACTGCCCAGCAGTTCCAGGCAGGCATGAAAAGAGCTGTGAAGCTGTAGCTGCTTTGATGTGGCACAGGCTCATTTTTAAACTAGCTTAGAGCCCTCATCCATATTTCCTACTGTTGTTTTTCTGGGTCAGTAGTTTGCAGATCTCAGGGCTGGATGGTACCTCGGAGGGCTGCCTAACCCATCTCTGCTGCCCCACAGAGACAGGTTAGCTCTATCCATGTTATTCCCGGTCAGCGTTTAACCAGTCTGCTCCTAGCAGCCTCCAAAACTGAAGACCTCACTTCTTGCTTTGCTTGCCATGCTCTTAAGAGTGTCCTAGCTGATGAGTAGCCCACAGTCGTTTGTCTTACCCTGTGGGCTTTGAAAAATGATCATTCCCTTCACCACTGCAGCAGCCTCTCATGGTTTGGGAACCTGTGCTGTCCCTGCTTAGCCATCCTTTTTTCACAACTGAATTCAATCTGTTTTCAAAGACTGTGTTTTCTGCTTCTGCTCTTTGTCGTTTGCTTCTCTGGACTCTGTCCAAGCAGTTATGTCCTTCTAAATGTGCAGTCCCCCCGGCTAGACATAGAGCTTAAGCTGAGGCTGTGCTGCAACACAATGGTTGGATTTTTCCATCCGTGCGTCTTATAGGTCACTCTCTTGTTTATGCAGCCCAGTTTTTGCTTTTCTTGTAGCTCTACAACTTTGTTGACTCATGTTCAGCTTGTAGTCCATTTCCTACTGAGGCGCTGCCTAGCTGGTTGTTAATCTGTGTCTGCACACCCCACACGTTTCCCTGTTGAAAAGGGCTTTGTTTTCATTTTGTTTCTGTAATATAGTTCCCATTTGGCAAGATTTCCTTGAATTCTGACCGTGCCCTCCTTTCCAGCTTGGTGTCATGTGCAAGCTCAATACAATACTTTATCATCAGGTCACACATGTAACGTTGCCTTGAATCAGACTCAGATTAAACCCTTGTGAAACCCTGCTCACTGCATCCCTCTGACTTTGCGGGTGATGTCATTTTCTAGAAGCTTCCCCCCTCCCAAATACTTATTTCATCTGGAGCATTTTTCATTCCCCAGCTCATTTATGAGCGTTACATGAGACTTGGTTAAGATGCATGACACCTACTGCTTCTGCTTTACTTGCATACCTATGACAGAAGGAAATTCAGTTGGCTTGACAGAGAACTATGAGCAGATAAGGATAGCTGCGGTGAACAGCAACCAGTTAGACCTTTTGCAGAAGGACTACCTGGACTGCTACGTCAGATTGGAAACAAACTGATTTCCCAGTTATGTACCCTAACAGTAAGCAGCTGATTTGCAGCTCAGCGGCTGCAGACCACCCTCAGTGGACCATCAGCCAGACATAAATAAGGTCATTTGAACACTCACACACAAATGCAAGGAGGTTATTGCAGCACATCTTGAAGTGGGACAGGGCTGGCAGTGAGAGACAAGAGGGTAAGTGCTCTGGCAGTCACATTTTTAACATTTGTGGATTTTATGCATGTGCATGAGCCAAAATGAAACCACTTGAAGTGTCTTAGATGCTGGTAGCTGCTGTGGCACAAACAGGTCACGAAACCCCAAACCCCAGAGCCCAAGACTTGTTTACCCAATAGTAGACACATCTGGTTTTGAAAGGTTTTGTTGCTGGATTTTTGGTAAAAAACCAAAGAATCAGAAACACGACACTTCTCTTCAAACATTCGGCTATAACTGATGCTCAGCTGGGCAAAGCAAACGTTCCCAGGGCTTCATTAACCACAAGTCAATGTGGATAGAGAGGCTGCATTCCTTCTTCTGATGAAGCACTCTGCATTTGAAGCTACAAGTGCTTTCCTCACTTATTCACATTACAGGCATCCTTTATAATGTAGCAAAATGAATTTATTTTGCCCTATATGAACAAGCAGCTTTCTTAAACTCACCTTTCCCATGGATCGAGGGGGCATAGGATTTCTTGGAGCACCAAGGCCAGGTCCTTTTGTTACCACACTTCCCTTTCACAAGCACAGGGTTGCTCCATCTTTCAAATAATCATGTTGGTTTGCCTCCTGCTGTTCCTATGAATAGGATGTTGCAAGATCTCCCTGCTCCAAGACTTAGGCACCTTCTACTTGAATTTATTCATGACTACTTTATCCTCCCATGCTATATTTAATCACAGAGCACTAGCTCAGCTGTGGGGGCCCATATTACTTGTGCCTGTCTGCGCATGCATCCCTTCTGCTTCCACTTTGGCCCTACAAGGAATTGATATTTAGTGAAGTAAACCCATGGGGAAAGCCACAAGGGTTGTGTTGGGATCTTGCAAGCACTGAACGTAACATTAACCGAGCAATGTCTGAGTCAGTGAAGCAAAGCATTCACCCTAGCACTGATTATCTTTCCCATCAGTGTCAGCCACTTAAGCTCTCTCCCAGAAATTCATCCAGCTTGGTTAGAATTTCTGGGAAAGGAAGGTTTCCTCCATTGCCTGTCCAAGTCCACAGCTCTAGGAGTGGAAAACATAAGGACAAGTCACTTTCAGAAGATGGATAAGGAAAGTTGTGTTTAGTTTTGGCTCTGTGAAACCCTTTTTATTCCCATATGGGATTCACGTGCGCTGCGCTATCCTCATGACCATGGTGCGCTAGCACCCTCCTATGTCTTTGCCATCTTAAATACAGCTCCTTAGGTCAACAGGGAGGATCAATAGGTCTCCACTAACCCTCCTGAAAACACCCTTCCCCTGGGCAGTAAAGAGTAACAGTGATGTGAGACCAGAAGTAGGCATGACCCAAAGGCAGGGGAAGTCTTTGGATGTCTGTCCTCTAATGCTGCCCAAGCCTTCAGTTGGATGGCACTGTCTGGCTTGGCAGCTTAGGCCATACTAACCCATCAGCATCACGTGCAGGACCTCAGCCTGGCCTCCTGGGGTGCAGGAGGAAGTTACCAAGGTAAGGTCATCACCTTGGAGGATATCAAGACCCAAGTGGACATAGCCTTGTGTGCACAGCCTTTTGTAACAAGGTCTGAACTCAGATCTAACTCTTCTTGGACCAGAGCCCTCCTGAGGTCTCTTCCTGCCTGAGGGACCCTGTGAGTCCACACACATAGAAGGCATAGATGGGTGATTTAATCCATGACCAGCTCACTGGGTCATATCCTTCATAAATATAAGCTTCCAGGTGTTAGCCACTAACAAGCCCTCCAACAGAGCTGGAGATGAAGGAAGGTAGATGATCCAGTACTGGAAATACAGAAAGCAAGATGAAACAGCCATGGTTGCTCTGAAGTACGTATCAGGCATTGGAAAACGTCATCATGATGAAAAGCTGTGTGAAATAAGTTGGCCTCTACCTATAGTTATAGAAAATATGCCTTCAGAGCCCCTCACTGGGATTCTGGCAGGCATTGCTCCTGGACATCATCTATTGGAAAATGACTGGAAAATGATTGACTCCTCTTTGACACAGCATCAGAGCATCCTTGGAATTTGAGTTTCCTTATGTTTGGCAAGCACTTTGGATTATTAAGAAATGGAAACATCATAATGCAAGTGTTCAGTACTCAATTTTATGACTACATTGCCCAAGTAACAGATCTGTGCAAGATTAGAGACCTGTTAACACTGTCTTTTTTTAAGCCTAGAAAAGCATTTTATTTCCTCACACTACTATTGTTCTCTGCCAAATTACCCAACAGAATGTTTCTAGATCCCAGACTTCTCCAAAAAGCTCTTTGCACATGCCACATGGTCAGTTCCGAAGCTCGTAATTTATCTAATCAATTTGGCACAGCAGCACTTAAATAAATTACTCTAGAATTATTCCTTCATTATATTCAGTCATGCAATCAGGAAGCTAAGCCTAGTAGGGTGTGTGTACAGTGAGTGGCCCTTGCATAAACATGCAGCCTGCTAGCAAAAGGCAATTGCACATCACTACAACACAGTGCATTTGGAACACTCTTTAGGTTTGTTCCAAACCTCTCATGTTAACGCCTCTTCTGAGCAGAACGGCCGATGTCTTATTTTGCATTGGTTTCATACAGTTCATCTTGGTACATCCATGAGGCATAAATATTTAATGAGGATAGGCTATTTTCCTCAAGCAAATTGCAAATCAAAAAGATCCAGAAAGTGCACTGCCTTCCCAAACTAAATATCACACCATTGTGTGCCTTTGCTATCTCTAGTAAAGACTGTAGACTATAACGTTATGGAGCTTTTAAGCCTCTCACATGCCTGTAAATGCATAAAGATTGCATATTTACTTCTGATTGCAATAAGTTACCTCTATTTGTTGCATAAGGGGCATTGAAGCTCTTGTTTGAAGAGAAATGATCTATTTCCAGTCTAAGTCTTCATTTGAGAGGTCTCCATTACGCTTTCCTTCACCAGCCTTCAGTCTGCAAGCACGCTTCCCTGCAAGGCTGTTGCAAAGTAAGCTTCCTCAATTACTCCTCCACTGAAAACCTGCCAGAAGTCTGTTTCCCTGCTTCTTTCACTCAAGCCAAACACTATATTGTCCTGCTCTTGACTTCTCCGAGTAGATAACTCCACCAGTCACCACTGGATCCTACCCCAGGCCCTTTCCAGGCTCAGCCCCAAGCCCTCCTCCTGGGCCAGCACTGGGAGACCCTTTACAATGCCTTGTATTCCGGAATTGTTTCCCACAAACCACACGCTGGCTGGAGGGCACAGGACTGTCTCAGTATGCTGCTGGCACCTCAGCCTCACAGGATCACCATCGCTGCCCACAGCACGAAGACTATGAAGACACTCAAGCACACAGGGTAAGTCCTAGGACAATTTGGCTCTGCCACAGCAGTGTGTTTATCTCAGTTGACTTCTCTGATGTCTATGTCCTGTGGTGGCTGAGCAAACTTGTGGTGTGAATAGCAACACACCTTTCTGGAGCTTGATTTAGGAAGGTATTTATTGACCCTGGTTGTCTCTTCTTTGGGTACACTGGCCAGCAAGATGGCAGCTTGCTGCATGGCTGCTCCTATTGCATCCTGTCTTTTCACTACAGCTGGGTTCGTATTTTGAAACCCTGCTTTTCATTCTTCAGGCATTAATTGAGCAATCAAATTAATCTCTGGTACCACTTTAGCTGTAAAAAGCCTGTCTATGGATTTCAGAAGTGCAGTTGGAGATGAAGCACATTTTCCCACTAGGGAAAATCCCATTAGGATTTACTGATATACCCAAAGTAGCTTCAAAAGAAAAGCTTTATAACGCTTTACTTATTAGGTAGAAAACTCATCCACAACGTGGCAGGACATGTATCTCAAGGAAGTGTCTCAAGGGAGGTGATAGTGGTGGTGTAGATTTCTTGTTGGCAGCTGGAGAACGAAGAAGTTTCAGTCATAAATAACCTCCAGGCTTCATGTCCTAGCAAAAATACTGTCCTTTTCCAAGTAAAACCAGATTTAACATATAAATCATACCTTATCACTTATTCAGTCTCTTTGATTTATAGGGGCTGCTCTGCTTGGTGCTGGTCATTCTGATTGCATCCTTTTTACTTCATATGTCACTAACACTGTCTCACTTTGTGGCAATAACAAATGTTGGGGTGTAACACTTTTATTAGGCTCTCCCCCATTTATTGGGGAAAAGCTGATTATAACTAGTCACTTGAAATCACATTCTCTGTCATGGATGGCTACTCAATGGAAATGTCTATGTAGATTAGCTATTAACTTTTACAGTACAGCGCATTACCTTTTCTTTCTATGCATCTACATATCAGTTAGATGAGAAATGCTCAACATACAAACAGAGTTAATACCACTTTGTCTTTATCTTTCTTCCCTTGGGTAAAAACTTCCAGGGATAATATAGTTTCCTGGAAGGACTAAGTGGGTTGGTCCTGCCCCAGCATGAGACTTTACATACAGTACCGGTTGCCAGACAGTGTAGATTGTCAGCCTGTAATCCAGTTATGGAATCTTTATTTTTTTCCCACCTCTTCTTCCAAGAAGGTGGAGTACCCCTGTGTACACGAGGAGGTTTTCAACCCAGCTGTATTCCCAGTAGTCCGGGCCTCATTCTTGTCATGTGCCGCTGAAGAAGAAGTGATCATGTGTTTAGTTTGTCTGGGAAAAGTGATGAAGCACAGGGCCTGGGAGAGATGGGATGTTTTGGGATCTTTGGAAAAGGACAGTGGTTTGATTTGCTTAGTTTTGCTGCTGACTGATGGCATGAAATTCGGACAGCATCTGTTTTATTGCATCACCATTACTGGACAGCACGTGATGTGATAAGACTGACCCACCCTGGAATGACTAATCCAGTGGGATGCTTGAAAAGGTTTTTTTCTCTTTTACAACCCTCAATTAGAGAAACCACATTTTCCAGGGAAAAAACAGTAACTTTTAAGCATGTGTGAATGTGTGTGTGCATTGTGCTTTTTGTTTTTAACAAAGAACACTCTCCTGCTCACCAAAGAACTTGGTCAGGGAGGCTTTTTGTTTTTAAACCTGTAGTGAATCAACATGAATCATCTAATTTTAACCAGCACCTTTATAGTTTGAAGCAAAAAGGAAGACTTACTCCCTAGGCAAGGCAAAAATGGATTTCCTGGCTCATGCAGCTTGTCGCCCCATTTGCTGTGAGATATGCAACCGCGTTGCCTTCCCTCTTTCAGCTATCGGAACTGCAGCTACACCATATCCCAAGAATATGCTCGGTGCGTCAGCTAACCTTTAAATATTAAAAATGGAGAGTGGCTTTGCAAGCTTATGCCAAAATGGAAAGGTGTAAGGAAACCGCAGTCTGGAACACGAGAACTTGACGTTCCTCATGCTGAGGCCCCTCTGCATCTTTCAGCACTGAGGCCATGGGTGGTTTCTAGAAATAATATTGTGTTTGTAGCTGTGCACTGCTCGAAAATGGTTTTCAGACCTACCTGCTTATGATAGAGCCCCAAGCCATAAGCAACAAGCAATGTCTTTTTCTTTTCCCCTGCTGAACTGGGCATGTTTGATCCCTCAGTAAGGGCTATGGCACATTCTGCCCCTCTGTCCCCTTGCACAATATGTTCTACTGACCTTGGTAGGGCACACAGCAGACTGTGGACACCCACCATTCATTTGAGATGTGCATCTCTATTTAGATCTCTTTAGCAGTTTCCTAAGAGTTTTAGAGTGAAAGGTACCATGCATCGCAGTTGAGGTGGGGCTCATCCATCCCCTGTGTAAGTTTATCATGGAGCAGACAGAAAGAACATCCTACTGGCCACCACAGCTCAACAACTATCCTTCCAGCCTGGCTGCGTAGGCTAAGTAGAGCCTTTGGTAGAACAGGCAAACCGTTGCTGACCCAGATTTTGAACTGCTGAGTTTGGGGGAGTTTACTGTCTAGCGGGCAGCCTATGGAAAACTCCCAATCTTCCACAGAGATTGAGAAGTCAAACAGCAGATGCGGCAGGATCCATGGTGTCTAGCCACATCCATAAAGAAGTGCTGGGCTTTACAAACTATCTTCATAGGTGGCACCTATGGTTGGGTTGGAGGGTCTTTGTGTTATTATTTCTTTCTCTTCAATGAGGTTTCAGTCTACCCAAAATGAGGTGTGGGGGAGAGGTGTTTCTTCATTTAGAGCATCTATCCACTAGGACTGCAAGAACACATCTCCATTATAGTTATCTGCTTATTGTAGGAGCTTTATGACTTTTCCTGCATGTTTTGGGAAAAGAAAGAGCTTTTAGCAGTAGAGTGACAATGGGCTCTGTGCTCACAGCCCACTCAGCCTTTCTCTGCTTGAACCTACTGGGATGACAGAATGCGCCATTGGGGTCCAGCATTTTCCACCGAACAAAGTGAAGAAATGGTCTCCTTCCAGCTCAAATGTATCTAAAATTCCTTCTAGCTGTGCTTTTTAGGAAGTGTTCTTGGAAGTGAAAACAGAAACCTGACAGACGGCTTCAGGGATGAAACACCCTTTCTAGCATTTCCCAGCCTGGCTCATGCACTCGATACTTGTGGGGTGGGAAAATAGATTTTCTGCCTCTTATGGTACCCAGGACTTCTTATGGTACCCAAGTTTCTTTAAAGGAGTACAAAAGACTTCCCACTCCTCTGAAAACCTCTCCCTCCAGGTACCCCAGAGGAGAAGGCTGCAGCCAGAGATGCTGCCATCCCCTCTAGGGATGCCAAAACGCAAGCAAGTTCCTTCAGGCAGATCCTGGTTAGAAAACCTCCTTTGAAACGCAAGAATGAAGCTGGGAAAGCACAGCCAGGGCCTCCAAAGCTTGTATTCCCGTCAGGTACATGCTCTAGAACAGTGGAGAGGGGTTGTGGTTTGCAGCTTGTAGTGAACTGGTGGATTTGAGCTGCCTTCAGGGCCCCACAGGCTGTCAAAAGAAAACAAATGGTTGCTGCTGCGGCTGCAGCCCAGGGAATCCCTTGGGCCTCTGGTCACGGTCTTCACGCCCCAAGCTTCAAACTCCCAGCAACCAAACAAAACACTGCTAGGAACTTCATGAGACATCAGCTCCCAGCCCAGAGCGCTGAAGGGAGACAGGTCCTATAAAAGCATCCCGATATGTTATGGGAAGGATCCCAGCCTGCTGTAGAGGTACCAGTCTGTCCGCAAAAACCACGGGTATTTTAGGAAGTTTTCCTGCTCCTTTTGGATGCACACAGCCAGGGCTGACTGGGAGCAGAGCAAGTGCGGGTCACCTTTCATCACCTCCCACTCCGGCTGCGCCTTCTTTCCGAGGTGCACCTTCCACCAAGTTGGGGATTTTAAGGAAGCCGTCGCAAACATGTCCCGAGCCTTTGTTCGTGTATTAAAAAGGACTGAGCTCCAGGCAAATGGCCAAAGACACCCCCAGAACAACCTGCAGACAAAACACAGGTTATTTAGCAAACTCTTTACCCTCCCCTCTTCCTTTGCTTCCATAGAACACCTGATGTAGACGAGAGTGTAGCTGGAAGGTTATAAAGAGCTCAAGGAGCGCTACATAACCCCTCTTCTGGCTGCCTAAGCCTGCAGAGTTGTCTGAACTCAGAGAGCCTGGAGGATGAGTCAATGTTTTAGGACAACTGAAAGACCACGCTGTGCCTTAGCACCCTGCCTTGGGACCAAGCAGGCAACGTCCTGCTTCCAGGGCCATTCACAGGACATGTGGCTGCTGCCCTGTCCCTCTGCTCCTGCAGACACCGATGCTCTTCAGGTCTCAGTGGGACAAACAGTCTGGGCTGCACTTCCAGGGGCTCTTTGGTCCCTGTTAGCAGCTCAGACAGCAGTTCCCCATCTCCCCTCACAGCAGGGCATCTTAGGGGCTGCTCACAGATTTATCAACTACAGCTTTTGTCCTTCCTATTCTTTAGGACACAAAAGGAGATAAAAAAGAAGAGGTTTGAAAAATTACTTCTTTATGTTCTTGTAAAAAATCTGACACATGTTTGGAGATGCTAATAGTGTTTTTGTGCTGGCTTTCCAGTTTGTGCTTTACCACAGATTTCCTATGGCTGTAAAGGCAAATACAACCATGTAATTATCATGGTTTTCATCGTTCAGTGGCAATAACTGGCTGGTTACAGTGGCTTTTATACTCCAGTTCCTAGCCACATTCTAACATTCACTCATAAATTTGGTCCCTGAGTCAGATCCACAGTTCATGTCTTATCGTGGTAGATTAATGTTTCCTCTAGCTGTTTTGTACCCTGCCAACTCTGCCTGCTCCCAGTTACTGTATACATACCCTTAAAAACACTAAAGCAAAACTTAGGATAAACAGAGAGAAAAATCAGCTTGGATACTGGTGAGTGACTGATTGAAAAGAAATATGTGCGTTGATTAAGAATGTTATTACAAGAGCTTCTAAAGTGATGGATAGAGTACAACAAAACAACCATTTTCAGGGAAATCACAGCTAAATATCCACATGTTTCTTAGCAGAGGTGGTCTGGCTGTGGGGGTGGAAGAGGAGCTCCATATCTTTGCCTCCTCAGTGGGAACAGATGACAACCACCATGGATAAGGGGGAAAGCAAAACCTTCCTTGAGCTCTTGAGCATCCACGCATAAATCTGTGCTTTACTCCATTAAGAAAGGACAGAGATTTGATTACTTTTTCTGTCATTCATTTGACATAATATCCATTTTCGTTTCAGGAGCAATAAATTGAGACATTCTTATAGGGATGCCCAAGTTTTGATCAATGGTAAAGAAAATCATTCACCAACCCATATGTAAATTAAACGCACACAGCGCATAAAATCAGTGGAGCTTGACTTAACACACCCCTTGAAAAGACATGGCTAGAGCTCTTTCACTTGTAAGTGAAAAACATTAAAGGAGTTTGGTATCAGCAAGTGAACTTCACACGGATGGACCAGCCCTAATAAAAGCCTTGTTCTCTGTTCATTCAGATCACTAGGAAAGCCTGTAAGCATCAGGAATCTGGACACAAAAGTTGAAATGTATCAGGCAGAAGCTCTTTTAAGAGTCCCAGACAGCAGCAAATCCTTTTCTGCAAGGTGAGTTTTACTATGATCTAGATGGGGAAGGAAGGTACAAGCAACAGAAAGGAGAAACTTACTCTCCTCAAACCATTCGCACTGAGAAACTCTGTAGATCCCAATAGTCCACCATATATACAAACCATACAGCTGAAGGGGGAGTTTTGTTTTGCAATATATCATGAGCTGTGCTTTTCTTGCAATAGACTTTCCTACAGTGCTCTGATACTAAACAGCATCACATGAGAGCTGAGTGACACAACTGGTGCTCCCACACTGCCCAGTTTCCTTCCTGAAGAGATAATTGCCCCTTGGGCAAGGCTGGAAGTCAGAATGCTACAGACTAAGACATGAGAGCACCACCTGTCTTGATCAAGAGGAACAGAAGCCAGTGGGGTAGAGTAAGGGTATTCATCTATTGTGGGACAAGAAACATTCTGCCTTACCCTCCAAAGTCTGACATAGTGCTACAGGATGATTCCCACTAACCAGGACAAAAATGCCAGGTAATACATGATTACCAGGTGAGGGGTCTTCCCTCTTTCCTCTCCATCCCTGCCTTTCTTCCCTCCCAGGTCCAAGAGGTTTCAGCTGATTAGGGACCTGTAACATCAGGTATATAACTTCAAGTGCTACTACAAGAAGTGAACAGACTTACAGGCAGCAGTGTAAGCCAGCAACCCTTGTTCCATTTCTCAGGCTCTTTGTTTGCAATGAACAATAACTCAGCACCAGGGTCACGCAGCCCCTTTTGTCCATAAATCCGCTTAAACTCAGGCACTGGAAGCCTTGTTCTCCACCTGAATGTCTTCATTATTTTCTTCTTAATAGGTGAAGGTGGCACCTCTGATGTGCAGCATGAGGGGTATTGAAGTACTAGGGAAAACCAGAAACACATATTGCAGGTACCAAAGGCACCTGGGAGCAGCCCTTGTTTTTTAAAGCCTGTTTTCTGCCAAAGCATTGTGCAACACTAGAAAGCTGTGCATTTTAACTTCGACTCAGGTCTGGCAGGTGGAAGAGTTATTAAAAGAAAGGCTGCAGTGCCTGGAGGTTTCGTTTTCTTGTACAAACATAAGGGTACATTGGAGCATGTGGTGTTGATGGTACTGCGGGGACAAAGCACAAACTACTTGGGCCATTAAAAACCCACAGACTCTGCCACATGGCAGCGCAGAAGAAAAACCAAGCGTTTCTTGCTAACACAAACCAATTAAGTTATTTTTAGCTTCTACGAAAACAAAAAACACAGCAGAGAAGCAGCCACGCTGGTCACTAAGACAATAAGCGTTTCTAAGATTAGGCTCAACATTCCCTATGCACAACCCTCCACACCTCCCAAAAGGAAAATCATAGTAACCATCAGGGTGTCTGCGTTTATGACTAAAGCCCATAAACCAAAGATTTAGATTAAATGTTGAAGTTTTTGCTTTTCATTCTGCTCTGCAAAAGGAGGGGGTTTGCTCTTCTTTACTTGCCATGCAATGATCTCTATGGCCATTGTCTGTGACTGCATTTTTAGCAGAGTGAGCTCATGGATCTGCTGATTTCCTTGTCCCCCTGCTCTGTTCACCAAGCATAATAAATTGGGGCATTAAGTTGTCTACAGTCTTTGCATCTTGCTGGCTTCACAAGAGCCATTCCTGTAGCTCAATTGTCCAAGGTTTGCGTTGCTCTCCTCCTTCCTCTGCCTTTACCATGGAGTGGTTTTGCCTTCAGACTTTTACTGAAGAATATTATATTAGAAAAAAAAAAAAAAGAAAAATAATAATAAAGCCAATCATTTCCTTGATCTGCTCTATTTCCTTGGGAAACAAGTTACTGTGTGTTTCTTTGCATGTCTGCATATAGACGTGCATGCATATATATGCTTTAAAGCAGCCCTAAGGGTTTTGGGGGGATTGCAAAGAATTATGCAGGCACATATGGTAAAAATACCCACTAGTGGTGCCATGGTAACATTCATTAAAGAAGCATAACTTGTGGAAGACTACAGTTGGTTACTGTGACTCCCAGCAACAACAGGAGGAAAAATAGCGGGACACGTGTCAGTGTTCTTTGAGTTTCCCCTAATATAACAAAAGGTGAGCTTCATATTCCTCTTGCCTGACATGCAGTGACATGAGCTGATACTTTCATCACCTGAAATTCAGCTTGACAATGGTTGCTGTCACTTTCGTAATCATAAACATATCGGTATGTGTTTTTAAGCTCCATGCATCCGGCACCAACATGTGATCTTCGGAACAGCTGGCTTAAGCAATCACCCTTCGCCTTGCAGAGGTCTGGCTGATGGCCTGGCACAAAAGCAGCCCCCTCTGAGAGCCCAGGGTGGCTGGTGGCTGCCTCCGTCCAAGCCCTGGCTGGCTCACTGAGGAGCTGATGTGCATGGACTGCTGGGCAGCCCTACAGAGAGCCAGTTCATGTCCCACTTACCGTGGTTTCGGATACTTCACTTAGAAATCATGGAGTTCCTAAAGGCGGAGAAACACAAATATTTACTACCCCATGAAGAAAACTGGAGGTAACTCCACTGTACGCAAAATGGCTGGAGCAAATGGCCACCCTAATTAGGGGCTAAAGCCATAGACTGACAAAACGTTGGGCAAAGCGGGTTTTTCCTTTAGGGAAGCCTTTATTTTTTATGTGGCAAGGACTCTGTGTGGATCCTGCATGCCACTGCAGCCTCTTTAAAGAAATCAGTTACTGAAATAAGCTGCTACAAGGTCCACCCCAACCAGCACGGCTAGACGAAGCAGCTAGAGGAGGGCAGAGCAAGCCAGCCGGCTGCAAAGGCGTCAAGGGGCAAAATGGGCTTTCATGGTGAAAAGCAGCATCCAGTGCAGAACCTTGCCATAGAAAAGCTTAGAAGCAGCTGGTATCAATAGCCTGAGGCACAGGAGCACTGCCTGACACAGTCAATCGCCTGCAGCAGTCTCTGTACATGCAGGTTGGATAAGCCTTGTGGGCTCAGCTGATGCTCCACTGCAAGGTGGGTGGAATGTATTTTCTCTCCATTTGCTATAGTGAGAACTCTGACTGTCAGAAGGAAAGTCAGGTTTAAATCCATGTCCATCCATACATTGTGCTGTTTGGTCTTTCAACTTCTGGTGCTTACAGGCTATGAATTCTCCTAATGTTTCTATTCTTTCTCCTTCTTGGTTGCCAGTTCCTTGCCTTAGCAGCAGTAGGATGCTTCAGATCCGAGTCTCCTATTTGGCACCCCTGATGCTTTGCAGTGCAAGTACTTATTTTTTCAAATTACAAGGTTTTCATTGTCATGAGAACACTTTGAATCAAGGAAGTGCCTTCTGGCAGCAAGGAAAACATGGCAAAATCACTGCATGGTGTAACTACCACATATCATGCCACTGGTTACAACACTACCCAAGGAAGTCCCTAAACACCCTTTTAAAAGGCCTTGTTAGCAAAGCTGTTTGGTCAGACCATCGGCTTTGAAGTCTAATGCCATGGAACCTCAGCAATCACTTCCTTAGCAAAGGGTAGCCGAGGATGGCAAAGCCCAACATCCAGTCCACGGAACACACCTCATGAAGACACATGATGCTGATTAGTTTAAAAAGGTTCATCCTAATTAATCAGCTACTTTAATGCTTTTATTTTCCCAGGATTTTAGCTGTGCCTGTCGACAGAATTTTACTACAGAGAGTTTCAAGTCCCCCTTCAGTTTATGCCAAAATTCAGTCTAAATTCCTGGCCTGACCATTCAAGTGGCTGACTCCAGGGGAAATGGAGCTTCTCATTTTAACTAAAACACATTGTTCTCTAGTCTGGGTTAACAGTGATTTCCAAAGACAGCGAAGTCACAGATTTCACCTGCCTTTTGCTTGAAATGCAATGATGCGTGCCTGCCTTCCCGCCCCATCCCTGAACCCTGCTCTCTCAGCGAGCCCTTTCAGAAAGCTCCCCTGCAGTTCCCTGGGATACTGCTTCTCTCATCCACAGCACATGTTCCAACGGGTCAACTGCACACGTATCATCTATGAACCTGCTAAAGAACTTCGTTAGCACAGCATTTCATTATACAAAAACTTCTGTTGGGCAAGGTTTAACATAATATCACAACGATTCTTATTGGGCTTTTTTAATGTTAAAGAAGCCTTTTATATTAATGCCAAAATAATTATATTTCATTCCTGGCGTACATTTTTGCAGAAAAAAGGTACAAAAACCCCAATAGAAATCATTGCATGCCATTTGACAAGGAAATGGATTCACAATCCTCATTTGTATTTCACTCTTAAAATTCTATGAAACTAAAAGCTATTAACGCATTTTATGCATGAGAAATTTGAATGAGCTAAGGAAAAGCTCATGTTGCACACTATTGTACCTACAGGCCATTCCAACCATGTGAGTACATAGTCTCCCTTTGTGACCAAAAGTCCTTTCAGACGCATTTTTCAGCCACAAATAATATAATGTTTCTGACCATTGGAAAACAAATGCACTTATTTTATGCCTGATCATTGTAACAAGACCCTGTTACCCCTTCACCCCTCTACTAACACTTCTAAAAGCTACTGCTTGGTGCCTGCCAAGCTCCCCATGTGACTGTGTACCTATACGCTGCCTTTTCAGCCTGTCACTGACCACATAGGCATGGTCACTATCCCATTGCTCCCCAGTATTCCACAACCAGCTTATTCATCACCAGCTTATTCATCAGCAGATCCATGCTCTTTGTTTGACCCCTCACCCATCCAGACTTATACCGTAGCAGCTCAGGCAACAGGCAATGCTGAGGACTGTCAATATCAGAGCTTTGTGGAGATCAGGTTTGGTTTAGTGTTCTTTTCCTAGGCATTTCTATCTTAGAAGTCACACTCATATCAGGAAACATCTGTTTCAACCCCTTCAGCATTCACAGGTAGCACCAAGTCCCTAAATTCTACCAACCACCCTGATGGATGTGCCAGAAGGACAAACACATAAGGATTATGGTTTAGTGTGAGGTGTCCCTGCCCATGGCAGGGGGGTTGGAACTGGATGATCTTAAGGTCCTTTCCAACCTAACTGTTCTATGATTCTATGGTTCTATGATTAGGAAATGCATTGGGAAAGTCCACTAGGGAGTTCCCAGGCTGGCACAACAGGAACAAAGGCCTTACTTTGGTTGCTACATTCTTCAGGAAAAAAAGCTTTATCACCGTCAGTTTCAACAATAAGCATCCCAAACCCACTGCAATTTATTAACAACACTCTGTGTGCTTCAGTTCCTTCAGAGAGACTGGTAGTCGCAGCCTCTAGTCCTTATCTGTCCCATGGGGCTTCTCTTTCAAGCTGGGGGAAGATATGTGAGCAAATAAAGCTCCTCATTCCTTTCCTTCCACATCTGGTATTTATTCACAGCCCAAAGGGGTGGAGTGAACTCAGCAGCCCAAGGGCCATTTGCTGAGCCTGGATGCTCTCTGGGGATGACATGACACCCTCCACAAGACATGATGTTGCATTTAATGCTGTGATTAGCATGACTGGTAAAAGATGATGGCTGCTGGCATTTCTTTGGTATCTAATGTACTGATAACAGTTTGCTCCACTGTGATTACAGTCTAACCACCTGCAGTTGGGCTCTACCTTGCCTTCCAGTGGTTTTTCTTAGCTGCGCTGTGGGTACTGAGGGTTGTGTAAGCATAACATAAATGCAGCTGGAAGCGTACCCGCCCGCTGAACTCCTCACTTGCTCTTCACTCTTGCAACAGCAAATCATGATGGACTAGAATGGGATTTATGTTTTCAAGATCCTGCCAGCTTCTACTTATGTTAGTATTGCTTCACTCGTACAAGTCCTCCAGGCAGGTGGAGCGATGTTCATTGTCCATAGACTAGGGAAGACTTGTGACAACTCGCCACTCCTACTCTGAAAATACTTTGAGGGTATGGAGATAGTCTCTTGGCACCACAGCTCTGCAGGAGCTTTATTGGTGCATGGGAACATGAAGGTTCTTCAAGACCTTAGGCATAGCCCGGAGGAAAAAAGCACGTCTCTCTTCAGAAGTGCACAAATGCCTTTAATCATGGGGAAAACCCAAACAGGCTCAAGCCCCTCCACTTCCCCTTCTTCTGTGATACAAACATATGGCTAGCATCCAAACAAACGCACAAACGAAAGAACAGAGCTGTCAGCTCAGTGTCTACTTTTGTCTCCTTCACCAGTCACTCGCGAGGTCGATTTCCTGCTGCTGAGGCTATAGCACTTCAGAGGCTGCAGCAATCCTCATCCTGGTGTACAGGTTTTGTCAAGGGGGCTAGCAATGCTTGCAGATTTCAGTGCCTAACTCTTGAGAAAGAGGTCTGCTGCTTCCCCTTAAAGGTGACATCTTTAGTTGCAGCCCAGGGGTTTTGCACTGCTACTGCCTAAACCATGACTTGGGGCTCCGGTCCCCTGGGGTCTTTTTTCATCTGCAACTTGAACCACTGCAGCTCACTTACATGTTTGTACGATAAGCACTTCATAGAACCACAGAGTCATAGACTCAAAGATTGGTTTGTGTGGAAGGGACCTTAAAGCTCCTTCAGTTCCAACCCCTGCCACAGGCAGGGACACCTTCCACTAAAGCAGCTTGCTCCAGGCTCCTGTCTCCAACCTGGCCTTGAACACTGCCCGGGATGGGGCAGCCACAGCTTCTCTGGGCACCCTGTGCCTCACCTCAATTCTATCCTGAAAAGCAGCTGAAGAAAACGTCTGGTGTGCCTGATCTCTCAGATAACCAGGTCAGCATGAGGAAAACATGCACTTAACTGGTCCATGGCTGAAGACTTACTGCAGTGAGTGTTTTACACAGTGTCAGCATCTTGGCTAGCTAATAACTAACCTGTAATAACTATCCTGTTCTTACCACAGGACGTGCAGCCTCCTCATTTTTGTGGGGTAGATGATCAGTTTTCTCAGGATGGGTATTTCCGTGGACTGGATCCTGTTTTGCTGAAGCATGCCTGTGTGAAGAAAAACTCAGTCCTTTCCCAGGCTTGAGATCTGCATTGACCAGGAAGACAACGTTCAGTCTTCTGAGACTAATGACCAAGTGATTTTTACTTTCCTCAGACTATTATTTAGCTATCAGTCTGATTCTCCAGTCACTCAGTCCTAGCATTATTTTGTATGCCTCTCTGAGGAAATCAGTGTTCACATTACTTTAAACATAGCTTTATAGAGGAAATGCATATTTCAGATATTATCTACGCATTGTGGGCACGATATATTGTGGATGCATTTCTCTAAATTCACCCTAAAATAACCCAGAGAAAGAACAGATGGAAAAGATTTTTAAAGCCTTCATAACAAATCCCAAGCAATTTCCAGAAACTGTGGCTGTTAGCATAACAATAATTGCACCCACAGTTCTTCCTTCTCAAAAGATTTGATGCTGTATGTATAGGACTTCATCGCCCTGTATTGCATTTCTACAGCTTTCAAGTCCCATTTAAAGTTTGGAAAGGGAGGCTATTGGAAACTTGGCTATTCGCTTGATTTGATGGCCAACCAAAACACTGGATATGTCTTGTCAGATGCAAATGATAGGATAGTATGTCACGATGTGTGTATTTTAGAGACCAAATCCTTGTTTGTAGAGGTTTTATGTTGACATGGGAATCATGCGCCACTTCATCAGTAATTTCACTCTCCAACCAGTGTAATTATAATAAAATACAATAGAGTAGAACCAAGCCACAAGTGAAACATCAGCTTTCTGTCCCGTCCCATCACTTGTGAATGAGATGTGAAAAGTTCAAGCTTACCGTAACTCCGCGCTAGTGCCCAATACACAGGATTTTGCTCAGTAAAACCAAATATTTTCAAGTTCTTATTGGTTTGTCTATTTTCTTTAGCTTATAAGCAAAACAGTCTATGAAAACACTGCCATAATTCTCCCAGCACATGGCCTGCTTAGCTTTGTCTGCTTTAGTAGATTCTACTCATACATCAACAGGACATACTTTCCTGACTTGGCCATCTCTTTTGAAGCTTCCTTTCCTGACTGTCCTTTTGTATGGCACCTCTCTGATGAACCATGCTTAGTCAAATTCCTGTTCTAAAGCACCTATTACATAGCAAAGTTTCTGGCACATTTCCATCTACCCATGCTCTCATTTTTTCTCCACTGACTTGCTGCTTTGTCTGTACTTCTGGCAGCCTTGCCACCCTTAACTAGTCTCTTGGCTGTATTTGTTAGCCTTGTGAGTTTAGGGCACAGATTACAAATTTGTTGTGATGCCTTCATTCTTGACATCAGAATGATCCCAACAGTAACCTCTGTGAGATCTCCATGCAACTCAAAAGCCCGTAAGTCAGTTATGAACTGATTTTGGGCTATTGGTTTAGTATCTTGCTCTGGCAGTAGCAGCAATCCTTGGAGATCTATCTTTTCCTCTGTGCTTTGTGTCTCAGCTGCACCTTCATAGCTACCATTCTCCTCTTCCAAGTGTGTTGCTGCACACCTGATGCAGTCTGATCCCCCTTCGAAAGCAGCAGCACTGCCACGGTCATGGTGAGTGAGCTCTTCTCATTGACTGTCCGAATTAACTGACGTAACTCAGATGCAAGGGGAGTAGTTCACACTTCACCATCAGTTCAAGAAGCTAACACTTGAGGAACTTCTCCAGCAACTAACTGGCTCTTTGCTACCTTCTGAACGGGAGCACGTCTACAGGTATTGATGAAAGCACTTGCTGGTAGAAGTGTGGTACATCTCAGCACCTTTCCCTTCACAAATCCTTATGCATCCTCACTGTAAAAGTCTATAAGACATTTAAAGCTGCAGCACCATTTACTGCAAATAAACTACAGCTGAATGTAACTTTTGCATCTGTCTCTATGTATTACTTAGCTACTATTTGTATACTTAGCTACTATTTGTACACGGACCTGTGGTCTATCTATTTGCCTAACCCTCTTTTTGCATTAATCTCTTTGAGCTGCCTTTCTGTCCCCACACCTCAGGGTCTGCCCCAGAACTGTGTAAAGCGTGGCCTATCAACTTTGTAGTCTTTATATGTAGCCTTCAAATTGAATATGTTATTTGATACAAGAGTAAGTAAATCATTCTGCTCTTCATGCCTCACTTGCTAAATTGTCATTCCAGGAAAAATCCACCTTTGGGAGGCCCTATTCCAGCCCCCTGTGAAGTCTAGCTGCCATCCTCAAACACGGTAACCTGTAACAGCTTGACAGAGTGGCTTTTAAGTCCTGTATCCCTGAAGAAGGTCCTAGGAGTGGTCTCTGCTAACACAGTGATTAACAACACAGAGGTGCAGATGGTTTCCAAAACTTTCCAAGACCTGGAATGAGGCCAGGATGAATGACTTGTCTTGGTGGACCTGAATGCCCACCAAGCTTCCAGCCTGGATCTGCTGCCACATGTGCCACAGGTCACCAGCTTCTGGCAGAGCCTCTGCCCAGTGTGGGACAGGCTTAAGCTGACAAGACCATTGTGTAGCAAGAAGTGCCAGCTTGGAGCTGAATAACCACCCATGAACTGCGTGCACGCTCCTCTCCCTTAAGGACAATCGCAGGAAGAGAACAAGGCAGTATTTCCCAGCAAGGAGGTAAAATCATGTACCTGAAATGTGTGATATTGCGACGCGGTCCTACTGTAAACAAGAGGAAAGAAGTCAGTGGAGCTGGGTTGAAGGGATGTTTTCCACCAGCCCTCGCTTTGGGAGCAGTGTACCTACCACATCTCCCCCGGCCTCCTGGTGTGCAGAAAGACGTAACTCAGGATGGGGCAGATCACGATATGAGCATGATGAGGTATTGCTGAGCAAAGGAGGCATGTGTAAATGAAGGCAACAACGCTAATCATCGATCAGGTGCGAGACCAACATCAAAGCCTGCCCCCACAGGGGACACAGCTGTGTGGGCTCAGTGCCGCGAGATGACAATTCATGTGTGCTGGAAAGGGAATTGGCCACGCTACCTGAATGAAAACACATCACAAAGGTCAAATCCAGCTCCCACAGAGCTGGTGACTGAGCCCGCAGCTGCCTGCGTGCTCTGTGCCCTCTGCCCAACAGATGGGATCTCCCACCATGACCAGGCTTCTGCATCACAGACTGGAAAACATGAGCGTTTCCTTCCCCATTCCTGTCGTGCAGGTCAGAGTTCCATACATCAGAGTTGCACCCAGCATTAGAACAGCAGCCTCTCTCCCTTTCTAAGTCTCTCTCCCAAGCACATAATTCTGCAACTGAAATAATCAGCTTTAGCATAAAGTGTCTCAAACTGCCAGCACTTTATGTTCACAGCCTCTTTAAACTCAAAGTAGCTTCTTTTAGGAATCTCATTAATCAATCAGGGTTAAGAATTCTTAATTAAAATCAGAAATTATTATAATGATTTTCTGAAACTATAGAAAAGCTTTGTTTTCTAAAGCAAAGGTTAGATGTTTGAAGCTGATGAACTGATTGCCTCTTCTTTAAGTTGCATTCTCTTATGTATATAGTGTCTATATAAATGGTGTCTTCTCACTTGTCTTACTGCCAATATGTACCTGCATAAGACTATATAAATCACATCATTACAAAAATCTGTATGATTTTAAAGATGCAGAACCATTTGTTGCAAGTAAATTACAGCTGAATGCAACCTCAGCATGCAAAGAAATAAAATGTGGTCTCTACTCTTACACACAAAGTATCTTTCTTCATTATGTGTGTGGAGGAATAGAATACTCTCAATGACTGATGAAATAATTTCTTTACTCAAATTAATCTACATGGGTACAAATTATTATGAGATGCAACATGCTTCATTTCCACATCTCAATAACTAAAGAAGCCTTCCATGTCTGTAACGCATGTGAACTTGACTTACTGCATCCCACCCTGTCTTCTGAAAGCTGCAGTCCGTGCTACACAGACGATGAAATGCCTTTGCTGATCGAAAGGTGGCTGCACAAAACAAGGGGTTTCCCCTGCAGCATGTTATTGCCTATCAAGAAGGAAACCTTCCTGGAAAAATACCCAAATCAGGTTTCTTGTTCTTTCTGGAAGCCTCTGGAAGCCTCTAGAAGCCACAGCGCAAATGCAGCTGTAAGGGGTCAGATGCTGTCCTTCACATTTTTGTTGATTCCTTTTGCCTTCTCTTTGCAGTGCAACAGTTCAGGATCGCCAGCCTGAGCTCCAGGAACAAGAGCAGCACAGTGTTTTAGCCTGGCTGACAACCAACTGGATGCTGACGATATCTCATGCATCCGAAGGCCTTTTGTCAGTGGATGATGTTCTTGCCCAGCTCCAACTCATCTCCACCATCCAGCTTCTGTGCTTTCAGGGTGAAATTGATTTCTGACTTTCACCCTTCCCCGGATATCTTTTGCTTGATGACAGAGGTTGGTTTTATTTGCAAGTTGTTTCTTATCACAGTGCTGAGCCACAGATGTCTTTTACAGTCCCTTCCAGACACGGACAAGAGAAACGTACTGCAGTCCTGATCCAGCTCTGGGGCAGCAGCACAGAGGGACACGGAGCTGTTGGAGGGAGTCCAGAGGAGGCCACAGAGATGCTGCGAGGGCTGGAGCAGCTCTGCTCTGGAGCCAGGCTGAGAGCTGGGCTGGGGCAGCCTGGAGAAGAGAAGGCTCCTGAAGGGGAGAGCTGAGAGCAGCTCCAGTGCCTGAAGGGGCTGCAGGGAACCTGGAGAGGGGCTTTCGACAAGGGATGTAGGGACAGGACAGGGGAATGGCTTTAACTGCCAGAGGGGAGACTGAGATGAGCTCTTAGGCAGAAGCTCTTCCCTGTGAGGGTGCTGAGGCGCTGGCACAGGGTGCCCAGAGAAGCTGTGGCTGCCCCATCCCTGGCAGTGCTCAAGGCCAGGCTGGACACAGGGCTTGGAGCAAGCCGCTGCAGTGGAAGGTGTTCCTGTGCATGGCAGCGGTTGGAGCTGGAGGAGCTTTAAGCTCCCTTCCAGCCCAGACCACTCTGATTCCAGGTCTCCGAGATGAGACGCGCGGCCGCTGAGCCCCGCTGAGCTCCGGCCGAGGGCCGCAGCCGGAGGTGCAGCGCGCCCGCTGCCCAGCAGATGGGGCTGGAGCCCCGGCCGTGGCACAGGCGCTTCGGGCGCTGCTCTGCGGGAGAGGCGGAGCGGTGCCGCTCGGGGCTCCGGCGAAGGGGGGCAGCGACCGTCGCGCAGCCTCCGGTCTGCAGCCCTCCGATGGAGAGCTGTGAAGAGCCGGGTCCCGGGTGTGTGCATCCGGGGTGAGGAACCACCGGGTTCCTGAGCAGATTGGGCGATCCTTCCTGCGCACCTTGAGCGTGGCTCTGTTACGCTCTATACCCCGTCCGAACCAAAAGGGGCTTTGCAAGGGACTGATCCGAGGTAGGTGCTGTGCCAGCACAGGTCCTGAGCAGTGCCTTCAGAAAGAGCATCTCAGTTTGGAGCAACTCACCTGATCAGATTCAAGTGAAAAGGCATCCAACATACTGCGTGAGGTCCATGGGTATGATTTTAGAAAAAGCCCTGAACTGCATGGGAATTCCCTAAGGAGCTCCAATAAAAGAGATGGAAAGGAATCCATGGCATCTTTTGGACAGGAGTGGGTGGAAAGAACAGAATACACAAACTTCACAGAAAACTCTAAAGGTGGATTTGGCAGTTTATTCCTCTGGGTTTCTGTATGTTGTTTTGGGAGAAAGGGCTGCAGGTCTGTTAAAGCCTGATACCCACTGATGTGATCCTGTGCTAAAGCATGAAGAAAACAATGAAGTGCAAGGTTTAGCCATCTGACTTTTCCAGGTTTCCTTCCCACTTGCAGGGTTCTGCTTGGCTCGGGTCTTGTTTGCATGATTTTGTGCTTTTTCATCCTCTTGCTCGGAATTCCCAACGCGTGTTTGTTCGGAAAAATGCATTTGTCATTCAGGCAGGAACAGTATCTGGAATTAGCGGTGTTCCTGTTAGAACAGCCTTAAAGCAAAAGACAGGGAAGGAAGAGGGGGGAGGAAATAAGGAGTAAAGGCACCTACTCGACTGATTCTTAGGCCATGTAAGATGAAACAAAGCAGACAGCAGTTATTTCAGTGCTCCTTTCAAATGGGCTTGAACAGCTTTCGTTGAAGAAACCCTTTTGCTGAAGCAGCATGTCAGCATTTTCCACCTTTCTAGAGCTGATGGTGCTTGAAATGTGGAATCATCATAGACTCACACAATCACATCATGGTTTGTGTTGGAAGGGACCGTAAAGCTCCTCCAGCTCCAACCCCTGCCACGGGCAGGGACACCTTCCACTGGAGCAGCTCCAAGCCCTGTGTCCAACCTGGCCTTGAACACTGCAGGGATGGGGCAGCCACAGCTTCCTCTGGGCACCCTGTGCCAGCGCCTCAGCACCCTCACAGGGAAGAGCTTCTGCCTAAGAGCTCATCTCAGCCTTCCCCTCTGGCAGGTTAAAGCCATTCCCCTGTCCTCTCCCTACATCCCTTGCCCAAAGCCCCTCTTCAGGTTTCCTGTACCCCTTTAGGTATTGGAAGACTGCTACAAGGTCTGCCCTAAGCCTTCTCTTACATTATGGTGCTTTAAATGTATATTATTTCCTTAGAGTTCAGTATATTTATGTTCAGAAAATGTTACTGAACCTAACTGGAGTCATGGGACTTTGCACAGATGCAGGTTATCCAGGAAACAGTTGGATCTTGTTAGCACTCCATTGTTAACCCTGTTAAGTCTAAACGCTGACAGGAATTGACTGTCTACTGAAATGATGATAGCCATACTGATAGCAGCCTAACTGGAAATCTGTTTATTGAAGGTTGCAACTGTACTTAGCTCTGTTGGCCTGCTGTCTCAGGCTTTGCAGAATGAGCCCTATTGATACTGCTTGGGTAAAGTCCGGTTTTAAAACCCTGTCTTGCTTACGGGGTGGTTTCTGTACAGTAATCTTGACATATGTCCTCTTTCAGCAGAAGAAAATGTATCAAAGGGTCACACTTCAAACCTCTGGCCTGGGCAGTGGGTTTTGTCTTTCTCTTTGAATGTTTCATTCTCATTTTTCTCTGAAACATTTTAGTTTCGCTAATCTGGTGACAGAATGGCAAAAACAATGCCTTCCTCCTAAAGCTTCATGAAACCACCAGATGTTTATTCGGTCCCAGCAGCTATACACGTATTCCTAAGGCTAACATTGCTAGATATATTTCTGTACAGAAAGGGAGTTGTTTCGGTGGAAACCATCCACAGTTAAACCCAGAAGTACAGAAAACCAGATTAAAGGAGAATAAAGCAGATCAAGGGTCGAGTGTATGTGTAATAGTTTATGCACAAAAATTTAGCCAAAAAAGGGTAAACTGTTGATGCATATGGGAATTGTATATAGAAGGGTTTGATAAAGATAGCGAGATAGTATTAAGTGCAGGTAGAGGGATTATCATCAGTTTCTGAGGAAAAAAACCCTGTAAATGACTCCAATAAATGTTTGAAACTGCTCATTTTTTCTCTCATTAAACTCATAAACTTTAACTGTGGGTGTAAGCACTTTTCCTGGGGCAAAGAAACTCACTATGAATGAAAAAAGAAGCACAATCTGGAAGTCATTTATAGGTACAGGGTGTCTATAGGTGGAATGGAGAGGAACTGGTGAGAGAAAATGAACAGAACATTGTAATGTGCATTAGAAAGATAAGGCAGCAGAAGTGGAAAAGACAAGGAGATGGCAGAGAGATAGAGCATGAGTGTGACTGGCTAAAAGATGAGAAATCAGCTGTGAAATGGCCTGGGAGCATGAGAGAAACCTGGGAGCTTTTAGCATTTGGGAAAAGATGTGCTTGTGGAAACACAGACACATGTCCTGATCTCATGGCGTGCGAAAGTGGCACTTTGGACTTTTAATATAGCTTTGTTATGAAATACGCTGAACCGTGCTGCTCAGCTGAACCCTAAGCAGCAATTACTGCTTGCACTAATACCATCACGTCATCCTGCCAAACCAATCTGAAAAGGAAGGTGTTTTATTTCCATGGCTGACACATGGTTGGAGTTTGGCTCTCGGTTTCACTTAGTCATTTTCTTGCCACAGGGTGAGCTTACAGCTCCTGCACAGGGTGGCTCATTCACTTCAGTTGAACCACATCATGGAAGAAAGAGTCAACATCGTCCTGCTTTAACACTGAAGTGTAATGGGTAAGTTACGTGAGAATCCTAGCGTTAGACTTGCTTCGTGATTTCTTAGTCAAGAGAGTTTTAATTTCTTCCTGCTCTATTGTAGAAATACTTAATCAGGTCCTACCCATGTTATCTGCTTGGGAGGCAGCAATCTGATCGCCCCCAGTGCAAGCTGCTTCACGTTTCTTGAAGGACAAATAGATACCAAGAGCTCACCAGCTAGAGAAGCAAAGGTGTGAACTCAGCTAGCCGGGGATGTCTTTGGTCATGGGTTTGCAGCTTGAGGTTTGAGAACCAGTCACACACAGGAATATGAACCTCCCATCATGTCCTTAAATGTATTTAAGGAGATTTCAAAGCAAATTTGGGGTGTAATGGCTTTGTTTGTCTTAATGTCTCTCTTTAGACTCTGTGTTTAACTACAAGATTATTTGTGTTGCAGGAACTGTCTGACTCATTTCAGCTGTTTATCAGCATGAAAAAGCAAGAAGAAATGCTTGGGACTCTTACATGAGAAAGGGGCTCAGCTGACATCCATCTGCTTGATGTAATGAGGCATGTTAGAGAGAACTGTTACAGCACTCAGAGTTCACCTCAGAGAATTAGAACAATTGACAATTAGAACAAATGTCCCAAAGCAACGTGGTGTCCTGCCTTAACTGAGACACTGCCTTCAGACCTGCTAATTGCCCTGAGTGAGGGATCATGCTCAAATCACAAGCCATGTTCCAGTTCCAGGTTTGGAAGCTCTATACCGCAGCCCATCCGCTGGGAAAGCCAAGTGGCAAGAAGGCCTTTCTGCTCCTTCCCAAGTTCCGCTCCACCTGTACTGCAGACTGATGCATCCTCTTTCTAAAGAGCAGCATTAGGGAGAGTTCAGGTATATTTGCCTCCCTTTGGCATCCCTCTTGTCCTACCCCTGCCACAGCTTAAGGCTGAGGAATCTGTAGAAAGCAGTTTACATCCAGTGCCTTTAATTAGGTTTTACCTATTAACTGTTAATAGGTAAATTAATTTGAATATGGAATTAGGATTCCTTGAGCCCTCAGAGAATTACTGAGCCCTAATGGTCTTGCCCAGAAAGAAAGAATATAAAGCTGAGAATAAGTATATTGAGAACAACACACAAATATGAACGTGTCCTGGTTACTGACTACTTATTCTGCTAAAGAACCTATTACTGCCAGATACTTTTACAGTGGGTGCAGACCTAAAGACTGAAAATAGGAACTTAAATAGAAGCAGAGGAAAACCAAATGAGGAAGACTTTAGGACGCAAATTATGAGGCCTGACCCCTTCTTTCCATTTCCCTTCATCCAGAAGATTACAGGCACTCTTTCCTCAATGCGCTGTCATAGGCACACGTGAGCTAAGTAACAATTTAGGTGGAATGTTGTCCGAGACCTACGTGCAACCTGCTCCGCTCCTTTGGAAGGTGGAGCAGGCAATCCATGACCTGCACAAAGCTCAATTGCTCACACTCAAACCCCGGTGTCAGGACGGAGGGACATGCCTTTGTTAGTTGTGCAGTATTGAAGAAGCTGCAGTCTAACGTTGTCTGTCCTTTCCTATGTTCAGAAGGTTGGGAAAACACTTGCATAGAATGGAAAAACATCATAAACTCAGAGAATTTTTTCCAAGCCTGCGGTAAATGCCCTTGCTTTGGACAGCATCACACTTACAAGGTTGCTTGGTTACATTTGTTTGTACGGACCTTCAAAGCCAACTTCTCTGCTCTTACAGAACAGACTGTGTGCCTCTGTATGGCTTAGGAGCTACCTCAGTGGCTGCTGCCTGTGAACTCGTCCCTCCAGGCCTTATGCAGAGGCACAAGTGGATGATCCCTCCCCGAACTGGGGTGTCACTGAGATGATCGGCAATGAGGGCACCCACTAACGCCAGTGGGACGCGGGGGGGGGGGACGGAGCTAAGCCCCGCCCCCGAGCCAGACCCCGCCCCTCCGGCTCCTGCCCCCGCCCCCTGGATCAGGCCCCGCCCGCCAGTCCCCGGGGCCTGCGGCGGTTCGGGTTCGCGGTGCGGGCCCTGTCGCCCGGGCCGGAGCGGTTCGCCGCGGGTGAGTGTCGCTGCTGCCCGCGGTCCGGCAGCGGGGGAGCGAGGGTAGGGAGAGATGCGGGGCGCGACGCGCCGAGGGGCGGCATGGCCGTGCCGCCGGTGAGAGCCAGAGCCCGGCGGGGAGGCCGCGGCTGCGGGGAGCGGAGCGAGCGCGGCCCATGCCGCGGTTTGTGAGGGGTAGCGCGGCGCCGCCATTGCGGCCCTCCCTTGCCTTCCCTCCCTTCCCTTCCCTCCCTTCCTTCTTTCCTCCGCCTTCTTCCCCTCCCGTTTGCTTCCCCCGCCGGTGCCGCCCCTCTCCCGGTGGAGTGGGGCCCGCTCCGTCAGGGCGGCTTTGACCCCGCGGTACGGAGGCCGCTGCTCTGCCGGGGCGGGAGTGGGGTGACAGAAACGGCACTTGTTGGAGGCGGGGAGAGGAGGAGGAGGAGGAGGTCAGGTGCTGGCCGGGCAGGGTGCGGGCCCCCTCTCCGGGCAGGGGGTGCCTGCGGCGGCTCGGGGGATGCTCCGCGGAAGGGCCGTGCGTGGTCCTTCCGCTGCGCCCAGGCCGCCCGCACGACCCGCGGGGCTTGAGGCTGGAGGAGGGTGGCGGCTTTTCCCCTCTTGTTGAGGTCCCGTTCAGTAAATACACCTTCGCGGAGGCGCAGTGACCTGTTCGTCCTCCTGGTAACGGTGTAAGCAAATCGGTGTGAGAACTCTACTGCGGAAACAGTCTGAGGGAGCTGCGCTGGTTCAGCCTGGAGGAGGCTCCAGGGAGGCCTTAGAGCAGCTCCAGTGCCTAAAGGGGCTCCAAGAAACCTGGAGAGGGGCTTTGGACAAGGGCCTGTAGGGGCAGAACAAGGGGAATGGCTTTAACCTGCCAGAGGGGAGACTGAGATGAGCTCTTAGGCAGAAGCTCTTCCCTGTGAGGGTGCTGAGGCGCTGGCCCAGGGTGCCCAGAGAAGCTGTGGCTGCCCCATCCCTGGCAGTGTTCGAGGCCAGGTTGGAAGGGACTTGGAGCAACCTAATGGAAGGTGTTCCTGTGCATGGCAGGGGTTAGAACTGGATGAGCTTTAAGGTCCTTTCCACCCCATACCACTCTGTGAATGTGCGAAACCTTTGATTTTCATTACAGGAAAATGCTGTGCTGAGGTTTAGTTCTAGTGTCAGACTGAATTTAGGCACCTTTTGGAGAGGCACTGCCAGATTTCAGCATCTGAGTTGAAAGCAGGTAATTCATTCTTGAATTATAATGTGGGTATATCTGAAGGGGTTCACAGGTATGACTGCAGAGCAAGCTGATTGAGCTTACAGCACTTTTATCTGCAGTAGCAGTTCAAGTTACTCATTGATCAAGGGCTAACATTGAGTCAGCCCCCAGTTTTGTGGTAGTCAGGTGTAAGTAGATACAGTGATTGTCTTCGACGTGGAAAATGCTTTGCCACAAATGCAATGTGTGTGTATTTGGTTTAAGCATGTTAGTGAGCTTAGAGGCAAAAGACCATCACAGTATTGCTATACAGTGTTGCCAGTACATTTTATTATGTCTGTTTGTCATCTTGGGATTTATAATGGGATGTAGGATTGTGCTGAGCGTTAATTGTCATGAGAGCTGTCATTTTGTTCTGGAACTCCTAGGGTTTTGGGAGATTGTTAGTCCGTGCAGCGTTGTGAGAGGGCTCGTTTCTGTTTATAAGCCAGTAGGGTTATTATTATTTTTAGTAGATGTTTTTCATCAGCTTTGCAGTTTCAAGTAGGCCAGATGCAGAATGATTGGGGTTTTGTTTGTTTGTTAATAGTTTCCAGGGCCAGATACTTTGCATAAGACAACCGTGGTCCTCTTGTCATGACACAGATCCTTAACATGAAGCAATTTTTTTGTTATTTGTGTGTTAGAGTTTCTCAGGATCAGTGTTGTTCTTTATAGGCTTCATATGTGGAGAAAGAAATAACTGGCCTTGTTAACAGTCCTGAAATTTGTGAAGTACCAGCTGTAGTTCAGATGGGTTAGGTGTTCATTTTGGTGCATTTGGGCCGGAATGTGGTTTTCTGGAGGTGATACATTCTAATTTTCAAACATTCTCAATTTTTTTGCTGTGAACTGTTTAGCACAGTTGTTGTGGGCCTTCACTCACACAAAGTAATATATTTGGACTTTACAATTTTAAACTTGTATCAGACCATCCTATTGAAAGGTATGTATGAATAAGTGTATTTTAAAACACGTTTTACAGCACCAAACCTAATTTCTGCTAAGCAGGATGAATGGATTTTATTCCGTGAATTAAGTCAGCACTCACAATATTAACAGTGCTTTCGCAGAAGAGATTGGTGGTGCGGTAATGGTAACTCACACTTGTGACAGCAGAAACTGGGAGTTGGTGTGGTTAGCCAGCAGCAGCCAGCAGCTCAGCTGAGTCACTTTAAAGGATCACACATGTGTGGCTTGTTAAATGCTCTCTTAATTTAAGTGTATCTTCTAAAAATCTGTTCTGAATTTGAAACACTTGGGGATTGTGTTAAAAGGCAGCTTGTCTGTTACCCCTCTGCCTTGCTGTGTTAAACCCAGCTAGGAGTAAGATTCAGAGTGAAAGGTTGAACAAAAAAGATGATCTTGGGAAAGAATCAAATGAATATCTTGCGCCATCACACTTTAGTGTTAAGATCAGCTACTCAGTCATCAGCTGAAGCCCTGAAATAGCATCTCTTCAGACATCAGGAGTTAATTTCTATCTAGCACTGATAGAAAATCTAGATAAGTTATGTGCAGGGGTGTTAGAATAAATATTCCATGCTGAAGGTTCAGATGTTCTTTGCTGCTGCTTGGACTGGGTAATTATTTCATCACAATGTTCTTTAAACCTTGGAATAAGGAAAAAAATTGAGGTAAGCCCCTGATACTTCCTTTTGTTTTGAAGCATCTTCAAAAGCTATAAAATAAGAGTTAAAAGTGAAAAATCTAACAGAAGTTTACCCTGCATTCTAAAATGGATGTCAGCTTCTTTAAAATACTGTATTTCTTAAGATCTCTGAAGAATTTCCAGGGCTTGAGTTTCCCTGGAAAAACCTTTGGCACGATTTTGTTGAATGGTTTTTGAGGGGATGCTGGAATCCTGAGTGTTTCCCACTGAGGGAATAAATACATATTATGCATATACATAAGGCACATAAAATGAAGGAAATTATGTATTTCAGGAAGAGTCCCACAGTTCTATGCAAGCAAAAGAAGAGCTTTTCTTGTTCCAGTAGTACCTGACTACCAGCCCCGGGGCATATTGTTGAATTAGAGAAGACAAACAAACTCGTATGAGTATCCTATGTAACAAACTGTTGTCATGCTTGATGTGCAAGGCTATCACTGGGATGTTTGGGCTCTTTAAGTAATTGTATTCTGTATTTAGAGAAATGCTAATGTGGTACCTGAAAGGTTTATTTGGCCTGCAGTTGTTTAAACTGAGAAACAATGGGTTATAAGCCCTTGTTGCTTGTTCAGTTCTTAGTGGAGTCAGATTTGCCGTGAAATCCTTATTTCTGTGAGCTGCTGTTGGCTGGGCTACAAAGCTGGCTTCAGAGACAATGAAATATATGTGAAAATGAGCTAAGACCAGATTTGGCAAAGTTTTTTAATTATCTTTGTACCACTTCCCCTTTATGCCCACTTCTCCCTCCCTCTTTTGCAAGAAATCATGGCTTCTTAGATTTTCTTCTTTCTGTTTTTTTGTTTCATGCAGCTATTGCATATTACTGGCATGCATACATGAACCGGAAGTGTATAAAAATGCAGTATGCATACATTGTTAATTGAACTGTGGAGAGCTGATTGCGTTTATTTTCAGGTTAAACCAAGAGAGAGGAGATGTTTCCTTAAAAGTAAAACAATAACTTCATTTTGGTAGTTGATTACATAAGTGAATACTGTGAGATAACTGAGATACTTGTGTGTTCTGAGGATTTAACAGTTATAAACCCCACGCATTTCAGTTTTGTCGCTTGCAATAGTTAAGTATCTTGACTGCTGCAGCTGAGATCTGAGGCACACCTTTGGAAGTGTTATGGTGCATCCTGTTTGTTTGTTCTTAGAATATAGTTGCGTATTTAAAATCATACACTCCTGATTAAATAAAATCTGAGTTCCACACATTTGAAGTTCTGGCAAGTGTGTTTTCACGTGTCACAAATTCAACATGGAGTATATTTCAAACTCATTTTGATTTAGTTCTGAAGAACTGTTCTTTGATACGCTGTTTCCCTGCTGTTAAGAGGGAACTCAGAGGGGAAGGTGACAATGGAGATAAAATTAATGAAGTGCAGACACCGAATTCAGAAGCTGTTTAGTCTGTAGAAGAAGAAGTGAAGTGATTGTGAAAGGACAGCAGCATTCTGCAGGGCACTGCTCAGTACCAAGGCTTCTTCAGTGCGGGGAAAAATGAGTCCAAGGTCGGAGCAGTTTGATGGGAGGTTTTGAATCTGTGATTCTCACTCTTGGGATAGGGAAGGTGAGGTTGCTGTTCTCTCAGGTGTCCTACTGACCCAAAATACTGCCTTACTTTTTTACTTTCTCCTTTACCCTGCATACTGCGTCCAGCACTTTTCAGCACTTTCTTCGAAGGTGCTGAGCACAATATTGTTCAGTAAGAATGTGGGATGTGGGCAGCTGCCCTATTACCTTTGTTAGATCACCATTAAAGCGTAGGAAATTGGGGAAGCAGGTTTTCCCAAGGAAACTAAACCCCCAAACTAGCGGTTGTTTTAAGGGGGTTTGTTTGTTCATTTGCTTTTGTTGCTGCTGTTGGATTTTTCTTTTCCAGGAAGAAGTATCTTTCAAGTACAGTGCTTACTCAAGGAATAAATAGCCTGACTTCAGAAATCAGTTGTGTAATCATTCTGTAGAAAATAAACCTTAAACCCCGTGTGAAAGAAATTATAGGAAGTAGGCAAAACAACAACCTTAATTTGCTAGCAAGTGTGTTACCACTCACTTTCTGATCATGGCAAGTTCATTGTTCTTATTGCTTTGTTTCTGACATCTAGCCATCTGCTCGGTGATGTATCTTTCAAAACCTTGGTGAGAAGGTATTTTAGGGTTCGTTTATACTCATTAGTGTAGAACCAGTTGTGCATTATAAATAAAAGAGTAATTGTATGCTGTATAAGATGTACTCAAGTCTATTCTGTGTATTCATCTTTTGTGTTGGATGAGAAGTGTTCTTTTGGCCTCAGGGATGGAGAAGAGCTGCTATTTCAGGGACAAGCAGAGCTACTCTAGATGTAAATACTTGAGATAAAGCCACTGTGTTAGCATACTTTAATTTTGTCTTGTCTCACTTCTTTGCTCTTTATTGCTGTTTTTCTCCCACTCTCACCTGCACAGATCCTGAGACCTCTCACTCCAAGTAGGGTAAACAAGAGGGTGAAAATGAGAAGTAATGAAGATGCTCAGTTGTAAATCTGCTTGAAAAGATCTTGAAACAGGAGTGAGTGCAGTACGAAAATGTCTGTCTTTATTTTTATTCTGGTTAATGATGATGAAACTGGCTATCTCAATCTCACATTCCCACTTCTTAATTTCTCTGCTCATGTGTGCTCTGCTACACCTCTTCAAAAGAGATGTAAAGCATCTCTTTTAAGCCCAGCAAAAGATCTGTCATGTTTCTTGGTCCTGTGGCTTACAACTGAGAACCAGAAGACATATGTCTTGTGTTGTCTTTGGAAAGCCATGGGCAGGAACATCCTGGGGTGATTGCCAGGCAGGAGCAGGATGGCAGTAGCCTGTCTGTGATTGTGCTTGGTTTGGCTCATAGCCATGTCCCAGAGTGAGATGGTGATTGATAGTGGCTCTGATCAGTTGTTCCCTGCAGGCAGAGACTCAGCTGCAGGGTAGTTTCTCTTGGTGTGGGTCTGTTATCATTCTCATCACATAGCCCAAGAAAAGCAGGCTTTGAGCTACTTGAAGGCGGTTAATGTATTACTTGATCTAGACATTGGCCACCCCTGGCTGGCCTGCCTCTTCCTTGACTGCAGTGTGGGTGCACTGGCAACTCCTTGCCTACGCTTTCCTTTTCCTGTGTCCTTGTATCCTCATGTTTGCTTGGTGGTGCGTTACACATCCCCTGTCTGCTTTTCCTGTTGTGCTTTGATTGTGTTCTTGCAGGCTTGGAATTGGAACATTGTTGGAGTAGAAGGGTGGCCAAGGATTTTCCTGTTACTGAAAGACAGCCCACACAGGAAGAGACAAAGAGTTTTGTTCTTGAATTTCAGAAAGTATTCATTCCCCCAGTACAGAAGCTTGTCTGATGGGATTGGCATTGCAGGAGGCATAGATTCATCTTCTGAGCATTTTGCAGAAAATGAAGTTTTCTGTGACCTCCTTAGTTGACACTTTCTAGAAGCTTTAATTGGGAAAAGTTTCTCATGGAGCAGTGAACTGTACATCAGACTGCTCCGCTTTTATAGGAAATTTAACCTGATTTTTATGAAAGTCTTGCAGTCAGAAGAGATTTATGGTGGTTGCATTACCTTAGCCACTGAGTTGCATAGTTTTTTTCAGAGACCCCTTGTCTACCAGTGCCATTTGTCAAAGCAGCTGAATTTCTCTATGGCAGAACAAATAGCAATGTATTTGCTTTATAGGAATGATTGCTACAGTATACAGGGGTTTTAAAGGACTTTTAATCTTGTGGTTGTGTCAGCTCTGCATGTGCTGGTAGTTAATGGTGCCATTTTTCAGGTATGTGGAAATTCCTTTAAGTTGACCTCTGTTGAGAGTGTTTAAATCAGAATTGGAAACCTAAAAGATGCACAGCATTGTGCTTGTCATTCATTCCTGTTTAATGGTTTCTCTCGAACAACGTGGAGGATGGAGCCTTCTAAATCTAGTCAGTGCTCCGTTATTCCCACCAGTCTAATTGAACATTCATTTTCTTGTTTCACAAATCCCCTGAGAGATGAAGAGAGCCTGGATAGATCTCATTTCAGAAACAAGTTTTAGACCCTACTTGCCAAATTCTATTAGTTGTCAGCTGAGCAGAAAGAGAACTGACATCATTAGGTGAAAATACCTGTGGGAATTCTGGGGCTTTGGTGACTAATGCTCTGGTTTTGTTTGTTTGTTTAGAGATCCTTCCTATATGGATCAGCCTTCTAGTGATGGTGAAACTGGAAGAAGACCACTCTAAGCAAACCCAGGATGAATCGAGTGCCAGGTGATACAGACAATGCTCACAGTAGCAGCGTGGAATCCTGTCCTTCCTTGCGGGATGTCCACTCCATCAACCCAGCGCAGCTGATGGCAAGGATTGAGTCATATGAAGGCAGAGAGAAGAAGGGCATATCAGATGTCAGAAGGACTTTCTGTTTGTTTGTTACGTTTGATCTCTTATTCATAACCTTGCTGTGGATAATAGAATTAAATGTGAGTTGTCTTTTTAGTACCCTTAGACTGTATTAATTTATTTGTTCACTTCAGGAGTGGTTAATAAGTTGCTCTTTTCTATCCCAAATTACATCCTGTTTTTATCTATTTAAATTAAAACAGCTTTTGTGGACAGAGTATCTGCTCAACTGCATCTACTTTATTCATTAGGCTACCTGGCTTGTTATCATCTTATCATTAAAACTTTTGATGTTCTGTGGTCTGTGAATCAGAAACCGCTGGCAATCCAGTGAACTTTTCAGGCAGCAAATAACCAGAAATGTTACGGATGTCTTTGAATTTAGCAAGTGTGAATTTTAACAGGATTTGAGAGTTTTTTAGGTGTTAGTCCCTGGAAAGACTTCCAATGACCAAACCCTTGTTGTTTGCTGTGGTGTATCTTCTTTGAGACAAACTTAGTATGCTATACATTGTGTGGCAGGGTGCATTTAAACAACACGGAGTCCCATAGTTGCCATATTTTAATTCCAGCATTTGTAATTTAGAAAATGGGATGGGTCTCCTGAAATAGCCAGAAAGCAATAGGACAGCTGAGTTGTTATCATTTCATAAGTAACATCCTTGTTCTTGAGTTGGGTTTTAAGCTATGATCTAAAGTATGTATTAAATGAAGGAGACAGGAAAAACGGGAGGAATCCCTTTTCTAGACAGGAAGGATCTTACATAAACGTTTTTTGTCAGGGTTCCTTTACAAGATAAATAACCTTGGTTATTGAGCTGGCATTCTGAAGTTTCAGGTGCTGACTGTTCAAGTAGTTCATTGGTATAGTGAAAAATAACGCTTTAATTTGAGAAAGCAGACTGCTCAGCTGAATGCTGCAGTCTTGGGTCTAGATTTCTGTTGTCTCTCTAGGTGGCAAGACTGTTGTATCCAGTGGGTAAAGGTAGCTTCTTTCAGAAAACCAGCATAGGGTTCCAATGCATTTCTTCTTTTAGGCCAGTTTCTCAGCAGCTTGTTCCAACTAAAAGGAGCAGAGTCTGGGTTTGTATCGCTTGTTGAGGACTCACAGTACAGATTTTCATATTGGGGCCCATAGAATATTTAATATTCTGTATAGAAAATGCTACAAACTCATAATGTTTCATTTTGAATGCTGCAGTGTTAAGGGACCTCAGGATCCTAGCAGTTTCCTTTGTGAAAAAGCTTTGTTTTCAGGAGAACGTACTATGAACCAGAGTCCTATACAGCCCAGTGTGAGCAAAACTGCAAACCAGTTTTTTGTCTTTGGAAGTCATAATATTAGAAGCCATCATTTGATATCTAGGATCTCACGCATGATTAGGTTCTTTTGTTCTGTTGTTTTGAATTGTGTTCTTTGGGCAATCAGATAGCACTGTGTTAGGACTGTCTGCCGCTGGTGCCTCAGTGGTAGGACTTCAGAATTGCTGCCAGAGGTGCTGTAAGTATTGTTTTCCCTTTGTCACCATTATCCAGTGTGCTTAGATATAATTTATTTTTAAACACTTCAGGGAGTAGCTCCATGGCAGGTTGAGCAAACCTCCACTGTTCATCCTTACGTTAACATGGTGCTCATGCAGCCGTGTGTTAAACAGCTTGGAGGGGGGGAAGCTGAGCTTCCTTATTTGTGCTGAAGGGAGATGATTACACCTGATGCAATAGAGCAACCAAGGGGAACCTCTATTTAGAAGGTTGCCAGGTAGCTGCTGAAGGAAGTGAGAGGAGAAATCTGGAGCTGGAGTGAATAGGCTCAGGAAAACTGTGAGGGTGCTGAGGCGCTGGCACAGGATGCCCAGAGAAGCTGTGGCTGCCCCATCCCTGGCAGTGTTGAAGGCCAGGTTGGACGAGGCTTGGAGCAACCTGCTCTAGCGGAAGGTGTCCCTGCTCGTGGCAGGGGGTTGGAGCTGGATGAGCTTTAAGATCCCTTTCCAGGCCACACCATTCTATGGTTCTATGAAAACTGCCCAGCAGTATAGTTGGGCTGAGTGTGGAAGTGTCTAGATTGCCTTGCTGTGAGATGGTGAGCATATGCTGTTGGTGTTCCTTGGCATCCTTTCTTTGGAAGGATGACAAAGTAGTCAAACTCAGTATTTAAGTCTAATGTTGGCTGTGTTTTCCAATGCTTTACATTTTTCCTGAAGTGCCTAATTGTTGAACTTAACAGCAGTTGGATATGGACACTAAGGGTTTTTGTTTCCAGCTGGGATACGTACTCCTCTCGCTCTCTGACGCAATACATCCTGAATTACTTTCTTACTAACCCAGTTGGATCAGGAAAGTGACGAATCCTCCCACTGGAAGGAAACATAGTGGCTAAGGAGGATGTAATTTCGAATCCCCTCAAGCAAATGAAAGATTTAACTTGGGTGTTAGCTGTGGGGAAACGGTCTCCTTGCAGCTTCTGTGTGTTTTACAGGTTTGGGTTTTTTTCTTAGCTCTCTCAAATAGTGTGTGTGCTGCTAAAGACAAGATCTGGAGTGTGAGTTCTGTAGCTGTTTTGTTTCCTGTTTGCTGACATGTGACTAAGACCAGCTAATTTCTGAGAGCTTTTTGATTAGCTATTTTGATTCTCCTTAGGAGACATAAAATGCTTCATGGATGTGCGTAACTGACCTTAGCTTTAATCATATCTTCTTCCCTCCACAACTGGCTTGCTTTTATTTTGGGGCAGTCTGAAATGCAGCTTGCATAGGCCAGGTGCTAATCCTAAATGTTTTCATTTTGAAAATCGTATATCATCATGCAAAACAAATAAGGACACTAATCTTGAAATTGATATTTGTAGGATATACGTCCTCTGTACTTAGTTTAGTGATCTTTTTGTACATCAGTGGGGAGCTATTAGTTTCACCCTTCAGAGTGGTATGTATTTTGCGTTCAGTAACTTCTGTTCTAAAGTGGTGTGTGTTGTTTCTTTGTAGGTAAAAGGAGGCATTGAGACCACCTTAGAGAAAGAAGTCCTACAATATGACTACTCGTCTTCATATTTTGATATATTTGTAAGTGTTCTTGAAACAAAGAAAAAGGAGAAAAAGCAGCACAAGTGTAGTTTTCCCATGTTCCTCCTTCCACACGTTTCCTAGTTTGAGTTCTGTGAAAGGGATGATCTTGATGCTTTAAACTGGAAGGACTCGTCCCAGATTTCACCTGGCTAGAGCTAACTTAGTAAGAAGACCAGTTGCCTTCCAGCTGTAAAATCAGGTTGTTTGAACACCGTTTTTGTCCTTCCACAGAAGTAAGTGGGTTGCAGTGAGGAGACGCTTGTTCCCAGGTTGGCCTGGTCAGATGGGTTTTCAGATTTCTATGTTTTAACTCAACAGGTTTTTTTAACAATGTACTAAAAGGAGATGATGCTAAGTTTGATTCTCCCTGTAAGCACCTAAGACACACGAGAGGAATACTGCTGCATCAAGAAATTCCTTTCAGCCGCGCTGTAGCTCTGTAGTTGTGATGCATTTTGCACTGCATGGACCGAGTTACTGATCTCAAAGTAAAAGCTATTTCTTTATGGTTCTTCCAATGTTCCCATTCCCAAAGGCCCCATGTTCCTCCAAGGTCATTAATACTACCAGATCTTGTTTGCCTGGCGGAGATGAGTTGGTTTGGTGTCTACTATGCTATATCCAGAATCTGTCTTTGAAATGGAGGTACCATGGAATGGTATGGAATGAGGTACCAGATACAAAAATGTCATAAGCTAGCAAGCTGTGCTGCTTCCCCCTTTCTTGTTACTTGCTGGCAGGTTCTTTATGATACACTTTACTGCAGAAAGCAAAATGCTGATGCTCTGGAAATGATTTTGCCCTCCAGTTTAACCAAGGGTTAAAAACATGTAATGCAAGATAATAGACTTTTATTCCCTGGGAAAGGATGAGGTCACTGAATTCTGCAAAATGATTTATGAGCTTAAACAGGATTTCTTCTGTTTCTGCCACACAACACTGGAGCATGTGTATTTGCATAAGATTAAATGCGTTCATCACACCTCTGGCCATGCCTGTCCTTGATGTCTCTTAATTTTTAAGCATTTATTTCATGTTTTTCTAGATTCTGAATGCATCTTTTAAAGCAGGCTGGAAGAAATCCAATAGTGAAGAATAAACCGGGAAATTGAGGGTTAGCACCCCTGATTCAGAAATCTTATCTGCTAGTGATTGAATTTTCTGGCCCAGAAATACCATAACTTCCCTTTATTTACTGCAGAGTATTTGGAACAGCTTGCTGTTGCATGCTCCTCCGTAAAGAAGAAGTGATTGTTGCAATGCTAATATTGCAATAAATACTTAAACTTTAGTAAGTAGAAAAGGATTTAAAACATTTCTTTCCCTTTTCTGATTGCATTTGTGAAGTACTTGCAGTTTTTAATGCTACTCTTGACCGGTACTGCACCTACTAAGATCAGAGAGAAGCACAGTGATGCTCAAAGTATTTGCTGGATTAACTGCACCTAGATTTAACTGCTTAGATTCCAGCCAGGTAAAGTGATCACGAACATACTTTGTGTAGCACTCTTGTGTCTCTAACTTACTTGTGTAATTGCACATGCTTGCATATTAGAGCCTATGTAGGTATATGAGTGGTGCCATTTGCTTTCCAAATGAGAAATAATGTTCTGTTTTATAAGCACATATTGAAATTTGTTTCTCAATAATGGAGTTTGGATTGTCCTGTTTTAAGTTTTGTAAGAAATGAGTATTTTCAGTGAGCTGAGAATCTTGTGGTTCTGCTGTGTTCTGCATTAACCAACAACTATTTTTTTCCTTTCTCTATAGCTACTGGCAGTCTTTCGATTTAAGGTGTTAATACTTGCATATGCAATGTGCAGACTGCGCCATTGGTGGGCAATAGCTGTGAGTAGTAGCCAAGCATAATGGAGTTTTAACTAGAATGGATCAAACAGACAGAATTTTAGATGCCTCTTAACACTTGTGTGTTAGGAATCATCTTGATTCATCTTGATATGTGAAATCATCTCGATACAATTAATCACCTTAAAGTTTGCTGTACAGTAACAGATTGAACACTTCTGTTCTGGAAGATTTTCAGCCTAAAGACAAGAATTTAACAGCACAATAAGTGTGCAGCTCTACTGTGTAGACGAGAGAGAATGCAAAACTTGATGCTAATCCATACTTCCACCAGTCAGCAACATGTCTATTGTTTATAGCACTGGCTTGGTGCACTGTAAATCTTATTTTCCCTTACACTGTGGTAAGTGCATGTGGAACCAGTTCATGTATAACTTTCTTCAAGTGATTAACATGCAGTTTGTTCAGTAGTCCGAGATTACATGCCATGATCTCTTAAGATTATCGGCATGGCACAAGCACACACAATAGCAACTGCTGCGCTGTGTTTATTTCTAAGTGCATGCCTCTCAAAATCTCTTACTGTTGGTTGTGTAGCTTAAGAGTACTTCCAGTGGCATCCTTCAGCTTGACGCAGTTGTTTGTGGGGTGGTGGGAGTGAAGCTGTCGTGGTAGTGAAGCAGTCAGATATATAAAGCTTCACTGAAGTGTTGCAGAAGCTGTTAGTCTTAAATTCCTACCTGTGCTTTACCAAAAGGTAGCTGGGTTCTGCTGTTCCTTAAAGGGTTGCTGGACCCAAGTGCACTAACAGAGTTATAAGCCTTCCCTAAGTGAGTCAGTACTTGTCCACTGCTGCTTTTGTTTTATGCAGGCTGCCATTTCTTATGGCAGAGACTATCAAGTCTTCAAGGGAATTAATTTTTCACAGTATCAGTACATGGATTAAACTATGAATTCAGATTCACTCCCGTAAAGGTCTTTTACCTGAAATAGATACTTTGATTTACGTGGTAGCATAAGAAGCATTGGGAGCAATGGCTGTTTGCTTTTTCCCAAATACGTAAATAGTTTCTAAAGGGACTTTGTGAATAAAATACTGGATCTTCATTATACAGGAAGATCACAGTTTGTATAGCTCAGCATCTAAACTGCCTAATTGCTGTGTGGCAATTAACATTTGGAGATGTCAGTATAAAAAGTTACCTTTAGGAAGGAGGTTATTTTAGTAGCACTTTATTTGTATTGTACATGTTATGTCTTATTAGATCTTGCTGTTGTTGGTAAATATTTAAAGTTGCAACTGATAGATAATGGCAGAAATGAGAAAGTAAATCCATTTATTAGCTTTAACTGTTCTTACCCTGTCTCTTTCAGTTTACAACAGCAGTGACCAGTGCCTTTTTATTAGCAAAAGTAATTATTTCACAGGTATATATTCTACTCAACTGTTTGGTTTACTTTGTTGTTTTCTTGAAAGTAAAATTCTTCAAAGTAACTTCTGTAATGTTGTGTGGTTTTCCTCCCTTCAAGCTGTTCTCACAGGGTGCTTTTGGCTACGTGCTGCCCATCATATCCTTCATACTTGCCTGGATTGAAACTTGGTTCTTGGACTTCAAAGTGTTACCGCAGGAAGCTGAGGAAGAAAACAGTAAGCTTTTGCTATTTCCTCTCATTTTGGCAGAGTTTGATCCCATGTTATCTGGCAGAAGAATGCTTCTTTCAGACTCTCATTTGAAGCCAGGCTGAGAGAGCTGGGCTGGGGCAGCCTGGAGAAGAGAAGGCTCCTGAAGGGGAGACCTGAGAGCAGCTCCAGTGCCTAAAGCGGCTGCAGGAAAGCTGGAGAGGGGCTTTGAACAAGGGATGTAGGGACAGGACAGGGGAATGGCTTTAACTGCCAGAGGGGAGACTGAGATGAGCTCTTGGGCAGAAGCTCTTCCCTGTGAGGGGATTGGAACTGGATGAGCTTAAAGGTCCCTTCCAACACAAACCGGTCTGGGATTCTCAAAACCTGAAGAGCTGTGGGAAGAATTAAATCACGTGGCACAATTTTTCTGTGAAGGAGCACGTGCCCTCACAGAAGCGGGGGTTTCATTAGTTTAAGGAGGCAAAGTGAGGCGTTAAAGGATTGGATCAGCAGTTTGTCAAGCACTTGGGAACATACATCATTTTTATGCTTAAGACCTGGAAATTCAATGGACTTGGGCTTGTAAAATTTCATTTTCTGAGTAGTGCTTTGAATAAATCTGTGGTTCCTCTTTCAGAAGAGCAGACAGAATGACCAATTCAGTGTCACTGAGGTGGAAAAGGGAAAGCAAAGAAGTACTGTGGAAAGACTGCTTCATGCACAGGCAGAGTGGGACCAGAGCAATGGTGAATTGCAGCCTCGTGAACGTGAGGCAGCAGGGCACCTGACACTCCATGTATTCAGCTGAATGGAGGAAACCCATTGATTTAGTTGAGGGTATTGCTTGAGCGGTGAAGCAAAGAAAGCCTGGATTTCTGCTACAAGTGTCTTGTTAGTTTCAGCAGCAGGAGGGTGATTATACAGTGAACTGTAATGAACTGTTTCATTACCTGCAGTAGTCTAAAACTCTGCTGCAAGGGTATGTTGGCCTGTTAGGTAAAACCAAAAACTTTTTATGGGCATGAATGTCTCCTTTGGGTTTTTTAGTGCTCTAAAATGCAGACTTTCTACTTAGATCCTTTCCCTCTTCTTTTTTACCGCTCCAAGAAAGAAGTTGGTTAATGACATGCACTGGGTTCTGCCTAGAGAAAGGGAAACTGAGGGTAATTTTATTCCTCTTTTGAGGGGATGAGGAAATGCAGCTGCACTACACTTCTGTCTCAACAAGTAAGAAATGTAACCAGTTCAGAGATGTTTGCATTTTTATTATCCTGAATATTCATAGACAAGGTATTGGATACGTGCACATGTAAATACTTGATCCTGTTGATAAGATTGAGATTGTATTTCTAAATCCATGTGGAATTCAAAGATACTTTCTTGTCCTTCATTCCTGCTGTGCTTGAAATAGGTGGCATTTGTGCAGAAATAGATGCTGCTATTTCCAAAAAAGATGGGGTTTCACTGGAAAACGCTGATTTGAAGCAATTAAGTCAGGCAAATGACAGGCACATTTGGATTGTGTTGAGTGGTGCTATATACGAAGTGCCTCATTTGCTTGTAAATCCAAGGCAGATAATGAAAACTGATTTTAGTAGTTCTTGCTTTTGGACCGAGTATTTTTCTCTCCTATCTCTAATGAGGGCAGAAACTGACTTATTCCATGCCAACCAACCAAAACCCCCCACCACAGCGGTTTTCTGCCTAACGCAGCAGTGCTCATAAATTGGAGATGGTTCGTCTGTAACTTAACGAATAAAGAAGAAAAAAAAGGCAAAGCTGAGTTCTTCCACTGAAGCTGATTCCCAGCTCTGAAAGTTTCCTTCTGTGAGCAGGATTTAAAGCTGAAGTCCAACCACTGTGTGTCTTGTAGTATCTTGTGACTCATTGTTAAGCGTGGAGACTGATCTTCCTCTTTTGAGCAAGTCAAACAGAGACTTTAACTGGTTAATAGGATGAATTGGGATGTGGAAATAGTTTGAGTTGGAAAGGGATGTATTTATTGTCAATCGGTGGCCACCTCTGGTAGCTCTCCTGATTCAGTAAAACATCAGGAGTGTCTTCTTATCCCCCCATCAGTCTCCATGTGGCAGAGAGTAAGGGATGGAAGTTCAGTCCCCTTATGTTGACGTAAAGTACCATCTTTGCCCAGTTATAACCAGACCTGTTGATGGCAGTGAGGATGAATTAGCTTCTCTCCCAACCCCTTTTGTGTTTATCCTGTATTAAACACACCAGAATAGCCCCATGTCATTGCCAGATCATTTTCCTGGTTTCAGAGGAAACTGAGCCAAAAGGAGTTGAAGGTTGGAATAACTCAGTATGATGACACAGGCAGGTGCAAGCAAGCCATTGATGAGGAGGCTTTCGATGGCAAAGGGAGGCAATGATTTGGTGATATGTAGCGGCTCCCTGATCATTAAAAATAGATTTCAGAGCTTTAGTTAGCTGGAGAATGTTGATGAACTCACACATGGCATTGAGTGTAGCAGAGGGAGGGATTCCTCGGTTCCTGTGTCCAGGATCTCTGTTTTGCTGGAGTTTGTCTCCTTACCTGCCTGATGGGATCAAGATATCAGAAATGTTAAATGATCAGTTTGCTTTCTTCCTGAGATTTATCTATAAAAGTAACTCGTTAGGAATGTGAAGATAACCCATCAGTCTTCAAGGTTCTTCAATACTTGACCTGGAAGATGCTCTGTGATAGCATTGAGGATTGATTTGTTTGGGTGTTTTTTTCCTCTTAGGGTTTTTGATAGCACAGGACGCTTCTGAACGAGCGGCTCTTCTTCACCCCGGAGTCCTCTCTGATGGGCAGTTCTATTCTCCTCCTGAATCTGTAGCAGGTATTATGTTCGTGTGGTGAATGAGTTTTCATATTGATGTTAAAGTCCTGCATCTCTGACCCCCTTCAGAGGGTAAGGCAGGGGAAGGGTCTCTTCCAGCTTGAGATACTCTTTGATCTCTTCTTAACCTGCTGGCAGTAGTGTTTCTGCAGCAGTGCACTATTTAATCTAGCCTAAACTTGGAGCTTTACAGTATCTTAGGATGGACAGTGAACCTGAACCTGCTTTAAAGCAAGCATTTTCCTCTCGTAACAAAAAGCCCTCTGTACAAAAAGGCTGGTTCTGTGGGAGTATTAAACTGAGGGCAAGTGTTAAGTGCATCTCAAACTCTGCATATCGTGTGCTTTGCTGTAGTTGAGGTATAAGCCAAATAAGCCCACAAATAAATGTAAATACAGCAAGATTTAAGACTGTGTTTGCAGGAACTTCAAGGAAACAAGGGATTCATTTCTGGGTTGAGCGGGTTTGAGTTACCTGAGGACGTAGCATGAACCCCCAAATACTGTGGCAGTCTTTTGTACCCTGAAATGCAAATTTCTTCTGTAGAGCTGTGCTGTATTATGCAATACATTGAAAATATGGATAGCTGCTAATGGCCAGAGATACATTTGCCTGTGGTGCATTATGGAGTTCTATATATTGGTGGTACTTTCATGGCTGGCTCTGGTTGGTGAGCATCTTGGTATTAATGCATGGCTTAGAGCCCCACCTAGGGTTGACAAAGCATTAGGACATGGGAAATCCTTGCTTTGACTTCCCTTTTAATAAGCATTACCAATGGGAGTCTGCTTTTTGTTCCCCACTTCCTTCCCCCCCTTTTTTCTTCTCCTTTCCAGTGCTGTAATAGCATTTTTGTCTTCTTTTTCAGGATCTGATGAAGAGTCTGAAGAAAAACAAGACAGTGAAAAACCGGTTGTATAGCAGACAGGAAAAAGCAGGTCAGTTCCTTTGCATACAGCCTGGATATTCCTAAGAACATCTTTCTTCTGAGTTCCTTCCCAAATCATTTGGACAGTGAGTACCCCTTAAGAGTTCATCACCTTGAAGCCAGACCATCTGAGCAACCTTCAGGCAGGAAATCCTGCCAGACTCTTGGGAGCCTGGGGTCGAGTTCTTGTTAACCCAGGCCTAAGGGGTGAGAGTGCTGTAGGGAGCAGGGTGTAAAAGGCTGCAGGCTAGGGATGGAACCCCTCCACCATTTCTTTGCTGGCTGTGCTGAGAAGAGCAGTGGTGGACTGCATGTGTAAAAGCTCCTTTTCTGGATGGGGGTGGGAGATGCTCCTCTGAGGATGGCAATGCAAGAGTGCGAGGAAGAGATTTTCTTTTAGCTTAGGTCTAGGACAAATATTCTCACTTTGAAGACTGCATGGACAAAACTGCCTTGAACTTTCCCCTCCTCAGTCTGTTTAATACACATGGTAAAGCTCAAGCCAGGGGAGGTATTACATGTTCTTGAGAAGCTGAAGCTTCTGAAACCTTCTAATACTCCTCTGGAAGAGTGGAAAACCTTTTCCTTGTATCTGTTTCTTTGACGTGCATCTTCCTTTACCCTGACTTGTGTCATCTGTTACAGAAAGAAAATCTCTGAGGCAAGTTGTTGGGGTTTGGAAACTGGCAACAGAGTCTGTGACTGACTTGCTGATGGAGCTGCTGCCAGGATTTATTCCCTGGAAAGCAAAGGGAACGGTTTCCATGTACTGTAATACCTCACAAAGGTGTACCTTGGTGACATATGTATATTAGGTTGCCTCCCAGGTGGTATGAAAATATTCGTCCATGATGTATTTTATTATTCAGTGATTCCTGAAGTTGATCTTCTACTGACTAGGTAATTACTGGACCGTGTTGTTTTGTGTACCTAATCAAGAGACTGGTAATATAATGAAGTAAAACTTCTCTATGGTTGAAGTCTATTTAATGATTGTTGGGACTCATTAGTAACGTTATTTTATGTTATTGCTAATTTCTCATTAGCTCAATGTTTGCTTTTTTTTAACTCCACATTTGCTTTTTTAACAGACATGTCCACTTTCTAAAATAAAGCTGTTAAAACAAGGGCGATGCATGGTGCGAGTCTGTTGCTTTATCAGCTGAACAGCGACGTGCGCACTCCTCGAGTTCTTGGAGGTCATGAGGAGTCTGGTTTGCAGGGATCCTGTGCACAAGGTGGGCTAGTGCTGGGTGGCTGCCGGCTGGGAGGCAGTGGTACATACCTGGTGTCAAAAGGATGCAAGGAACTCTTTGACATAACTTCATTCCCCCTCCTGTACTGGAAACTCCTCCTCTTAAGATTGTTTAAAACTTGGAACTATATATATTCATAGAAATAATATATACTATAATAATATACTATATATACTAATATAGCATATGTCGTATTCTACATAAACTAAATATTAGTGTGTATATAGTATATAACATATATTCTCTTATATACATTTTATATATTATATATAGTCTGTATAATATAGATGTATTTATATTACTATATTATATACTAATATGTATTAGTATATAATATATATTTTATATATAATATACTAATAGTATAGCCTATAAGGTGTATTTATTATATACATGTATAGTGTATGTATACACACACTAAGTATATATACTATTACTATATATTTTAGATATATTACTTAATTATTAATATCTATATTAATAAACATAGTGATTATTAATATACTTAATATTTGTTATACTTGTATATAAAATATACATTAGTACAGATATTAAAATTATATATAATTTATGCATTTATATAAACACCCCTTATATATATTTTAAAACTTAGATATCCTAAAGAATGCATAATATAAAAGTATATGCTTTTTCTATAGGTTTAAGTAAGTATGTTTTTATATATTTGTTTATATATTGTAATAGATGATACACATTCTATAGACACTAATATCTTTTTAGTTTTACTACATACATATATATTTAATACACCTACAAATAGTATATATACATGCTCTATATAATGTAGTGTGTGTATACATAAAAAAACCCAAATCTGTTTCAGCTTTATGGTGAATAATTTTCATTCTGTGCCAGATATGGCACTGTGCAATCCAGTTTCTCTCAAATACCACAGGGGGATGGTTTTGGGGAAGGGCAGGGGCAAAATTCAAGGTCAAGCATTCTTTGTCTGCTGTAGCTCCTTTTGCACCCATGTCCTGTGTGCGCGCCAACTCCTTGATTCAGCGGGGAGGGATTGGCCCTATTTCAGCAAGAGGTCTGAACTACTACAGGAGGAGCTCCTGCAGCAAGAGCTGATTTTAAGTGCTTTGCATGTACGTCCACGGGGTAGGTACTGTCATACAACAGACACGCATAAACCAAAAGGAGGTGGATAACCTGTATTGTTTTCACAAAGCTAAGTTGAAGCACTCACATTTAAGATCTGTCTCTTTTCAGTTACTTTAACCCAGTGAAAGAGTTGTATTCTGTTAACATAACTGCCTAACAGTGACACTGAGTGTAAGTGGATTTGATTTTAGGCACTACAGTTGGGTTTACACATGGCTAAAACAATTCTTTTCCTTCTTTCATCAACAGATGGAAAACAGAAGTATGATATTAAATCCCTTCTTCCTTCCTCCATGGAGTTTCCAGGTTTCTCCTCTATGCAGTAGAGCAGAATGCAGCAGGAGTGGTCTCTGATATGCCCCGGTCTGTAACTACAACTTGTTCAACATCTCTCAAAAACTTTATACAGGTCAGGCAGGTTAGCAAGCTGCAAAATGCTGCCATCTTCTGCAAAGTGTTTAGGAGGTAAAAGATGAGTCCTAAAAGCTTTGTAAAGTACATGTTCCACAGTCCATTTCCACGTTGTTGAGCCAGAGTCAGAACTGTCAGTCTGCAATACAGGGGAAAAGAGACAAGCAATTAAACTGACGAGAGGAGAGCACTCCTTAACAGCCTTTATTACATATGGCTACCATGATGGTAAAATTCTTCCTTGTACTAGAGAAGTTTGTTGTATACAGTCAAGTTAATTTTAAGCTCAAGTCACTTACTGAATGACTAAGCAGATACTTAGAAGCAAGCTGTATTTATAATTTCTATGCATCCTTATTCTTCTATAGAGATCTATTACGGCTCAGCAGATTAAAACATACAGCCCCAACTCGGAGGCCAAGAACTGTTGTAAATACCCAGAGGTAAAAGGTTCTTTTAATACATATAATCACAAATGTAAGCCACATCTTGCCACACTACTGCTTGATTCACTTCACTAAAAGCAGTGTTGGGACCAGAAGGCTGGAGCTGAAAGAGAAGGAGTTTCCTGTATGGTGTTACCTGTTCACAGGACCAGTTACATGCTCATGTACCTGAGAGTTTGGCGGGTTGGCTTCATCTGTTACATAGTGCTTTCTAATGGAGTAGAACAGTGCTAGTTCTTTGCTCAGGCTTTCAAAGCATGGTTTTTCTTCATCCCAGTTTACCTATTACAAGAAAAAGAAGTCATTGAATAGAATCTTGGCAGCAGACAGAGACCTGATAGAGATTGTTAATATGTAAAAGTCATCATCATAATGTCTTGGCCACTTTTGTGCTGACAAGGTAAAAGTATAGAACAAAGAAGTGTAGCAACGCAGGCTTTCAACTCGCAATACATGCTCATTGCATCGGCAGTCAATGCAGAGGCAAAGCACAACTCATCTGTAACCAAGCAGAAGTGTCTGGAGCATGAACCAGTGCATTTAAGCAACTGCAGCCTTGCCTTGGCAGCTTCTAATGAATTAATTTGATTCACTTCATTCTTCCCTAAACTGAATGAATAAATCCATGAAGAGAACACACCTCTGTGGCCAAACGAAGGATGAACATGGGCAGTCCTGCCAGCGGTGGAACATAGCTGTCTATCAAAAGTGGCAACCCAACGAGGTTTCCTTCCTGTAAAAAAAAAATCACTGCTGCTTCAGTAAAAAGCCCCAAATGTTCTTTCTTGCAGTAACTGCATCAAATCCAGGTGAAGTGTCTGCATTCTATGACCCTCGATGAAGCGATGCAGTTTTGCATAGAGTAAGGGATGCGTTAGGCCAAAGGCAAGGCACATTGAGAGCAATGGGGATGCTGTAACCAGCTGCACATCTTGTTGGATAAGAGATCTACATCCTAGTTACGGAAGCAATGACTAAAGCATTTGATTTGGTAACTAATCTGAACGTAAAACTAGTTTGTGTAGCAGCCTTCTAAGAACAGCTTAAATCCTGACAGTGCTTGGTGATACTGCAAGCAGACTACTGCAGGTATCTACCCAAATGTAGAAGCATTGAATCGTTTCGGTTGGAAAAGACCTTTCAGATGGAGTCCAACCATAAAGCCAGCACTGCCAAAGCCAACTTTCAGTTACTGTTAGCAGTAAGAGCAGCAGTTACCTCATCAATTTCAAGAGAAAAATACTCTTTCAACATTTCAGTCTTCTTTTTGAGGAACTCCACAATGTACTCAGCGAGCCCTTCTTTTGGGCCATCTTCTTCTGTCCAGCCACTTTCAGGGTCCTCTAAAGCAAGCATTGAAAGCTCATATACAGGAGCTGGCTCCTAAAAATGGAGGAGGCAAAACTTGTTAATGATCAACATGCTCTACTGGAAATCTGCAGCTGCTTCTTACACATACAGCTAATTGTCATTTACCATCTCCGGCCTGCGGAGCAAACAGTTCTGCTTATCACAGCCAAGCTCCAAAGCAGACTGCTAATTCTACCTTTTATTCTTACTGTGGAAGAAATGCAGCTTCAGTCCTGGAGCAGACAAAACCCAAGGTGTGAAACCATGCATTTCCCCGAGAGGAGAGGCTTCTTGTACAGAAATGCTTTTAAAATCATTTTACATAGGAGAGAATGTAAAACTGTACTTACAGACAGCCTTAAGACTCCGAAGTTTGCGAAGTCATAAATAAGGATCTGGTAGAAGAGTTCTTGGCTAAATTGGAAGAACAAAGTCACTTACATGGACAGGATCACGTCTCAACCAGTTCCCATTATTAAGAGGGGAAAAGTAAGGCTCCTCTTGGAAACACCAGATGTACACATCCAGTAACACTAACACAGGCTTGAACAGTTAAAGACTCACATGCACTATCCAGATGCTGACAACTAAATCTTGTTTCTTGGTTTCTGACATGGGCCAGACTGGTACCCGCTCACACATGCGGCCATTATCCATTAATCCTGATGCCTTGTATTTCAACGCCTTTACCCATACAAGCATCTTTCCCTTCCCCAGCCCATGAGCGCAGAGTACAGCTGCTATGGCAGTTCCACTGACTCCCGGTCACTTTTCCCCAGCACACCAGGCTCACTTCCCACTGTTCTGAACTTCCTGCTCCATCTTTCGCCTCTGACTTTTCAGACAGGCAATAAGTACATGATGTTGTTCTCCCCACTACTTCCCTCCTTCTAATTAGGTTAATAACTGGTATTTACTTCACCTGACAATGTCTGACATGTGCTTTACCTGAGCTTTGTTGTATTGAGAAGATACAGTTTTGTCTGATACTGGGCCAGTGCCCACTGAGGACTGACGCAGCCCACAAAAGAGTGGTCCCTTAGCATCTCCTGGAGACCTGAAACAATGGAGGGGAGTGGGGGAAGAAACAGTAGAGTATCATTTCGTATTTGCAACGCTGCCTAGTTTATTTACCTGAGCTGATTGTGGGGTTTTGGCATGAGTCTCGGATGACTGTTCAGTCACTGCTACAGCCCTGCTGCTGCTGACTGGTCCGCACCAGCAACTACCCACGTTTTGAAGTGTTGCTCAGTTGTGTGCATGACCATACACAGTTGTCACTTATGATGTAACACAACACTTAACCCACGGTGCAAATTAAACATTAAATAAACCCCAGGGTCTGACTTGAACAGGCTTCCAGGATTCATTTCCAGCCACAGGAGATTAGGTTGCTCCAAGCCCGTGTCCAGCCTGGCCTTGAACACTGCCAAGGATGGGGCAGCCACAGCTTCTCTGGGCACCCTGGGCCAGCGCCTCAGCACCCTCACAGGGAAGGGCTTCTGCTCATCTCGGTCTCCCCTCTGGCAGGTTAAAGCCATTTCCCTTGGCCTGTCCCTGCAGGACAAAGCCTCTCTCCAGGTTTCCCGTAGCCCCTTTAGGCACTGGAGCTGCTCTAAGGCCTCCCCTTAAGAAGCCTTCTCTTCTCCAGGCCGGACACCACTTCCGGCCCTTGGTAGTTAGACACGTCTCAGTTACAAGCTCACTCAGCAGCAGCAGTGGCGCTGAGTGGGCCACCTCTTAAACACCTTTCTCCCCAGCAGTTCAAGCACAGCTGGTGAAACACCACTAACCCGAGCAGCAGAAGCCTTGCTTACGTGCATGTGCCTGGCTACTGATTTCCTCCTGCAGAGTCAACACGCTGGTCAGGTTGATGATTCTTCTTCGAGGGGTGCAGGCAGCAGTCATGTCCTTCCTGCTGTCATCTTCCTCCATTTCTACGTCCGCATCTTCCCGTGGTCTCTTCCTGCAAGAGCAAACCAAAAGGACCTTACATTAACTCTTCTCCCACACCAACAGATGGGATGCTCAATTCACATGCTGCGCCTTTAACACAAAAAGCTTCCCAGGAAGAAAGCCTCTTTTCTTTTACTTCCTGGGCATGATTCCATAGGAAAAGGTAATTCTTAAGAGGATTCCTGACTCTCTAACACCAACCACAGGCACCCATTGCAGCACAAACCAAGCTGGGCCCTAAAGCCACATCGAAGAAAATGTTGATGATTTTAATGACTTTTTCCCATTCTCAGTTTCAATGATCACACCGGGGCGCACTGACACCAGGCTCCCTCGGAAGACTCCGGCCTCACCTAACAGCGGGAGCTATGGAAACCTTCCAGCACTTTTGTCTTTACCAGGGCAATGCCTGCCAAATTCCCGGATGGAGTTTCTACACCTCCCAAAAGGGAGGGCCTCCAAAGACCTCCCTGTGCTAACGCAGCTTCCTGCCTTTCGGCATGCGCACACATCCCAGGTACAGAACTCCATCACAACCCATGTGATCTTCACTCACAGCTGGAGTCCAATTTCTCCACAAAATGCCATGGAGTTATTGTAGGAAAAAAGTCTTCCTTCTGAGAAAGTCCCAAACTCCTCAGTTTCCATGAAATAAACGGGTATTCCCTCAGGAAAGGTGACACTTACCGAGGCGGTGCTGCCTCAGGAGACAAGTGTCTGCTGTCCCTCATCCCGCCAGGCACCGCTGTGTCCCGAACACGGGCGGCTGTTTCCACCGGAGCACTGACATCTGCCATCTCAGCATCCTGCGGCCCCGCTGCCCCCTCCGTGGGCCTGGCACTGCCCTGGGCTGGTGCCTCCCTGGGGGCTGTGCTCAGGGGGTTGTTTGCTGGCTGGAGGAAAGCATCCAGCTTCTGCTCCCGGGCATCGGTGCGCACCATCTGATGCGCGTGCACTTTGTCACCGGTTCCTTTGGGGACCGCCGAGGAGTTTGCTGCGGGTTTCACAACCTCACTGGACGAGCAGTCAGCCCCGGGAAGCAAGGTCTTGGAAGGAGAGAGGACACGAAGATCAGCCACGCTTCTCACAGCACTGCTCAGGGGTAGGGGCTTTCACACCCCACAGACACAGCGTCTGCTGTGTCTGTCACAGACACGGGCCACCAGCTCTGCACCTGCAATCCACATAATGGGAATGTGGTTGTCTGGGCAGTTAACAAAATGGTTCGTTGGCATTCCTTTGCCTCAAAGGGAAAATCTTTAGTGTAAAAAACACATCAGAAGGGAATCTGTGTTTTTAAATAGCTGTAATTCTTATCCTGTGCTCTAAAGAGAGACCAGGGAATCTTCCTGATTTTTCCTCTGGTTTGATTAAGCCCAACGTGCTGTCAAATGTGCCCAAGGGTTTCCTCTGTCACACCTTTCACATGAACCAGGGCAGGACAAACCCCAATTTACCACATATCAAGGCTAATACATTTGTAAAACCAAACCCACTGATCAGATACCTGACAAGAAGGTACTGACAATGCTTCTGTACACTTTTTCTCTCCTTTGCCACATTAACATTGGCTTATTAAAGCAATTTAATCCCCAAGACACAAAGGTCTGGAGCTACCCGTGTAAGGCTGATGACTGTCAATCACTGCATAGATTGTGCTATTCAACAGCGTAAGTGTATCCAGCACAGTTCAAACAGTGCAGAGCCATGGTCACTCGAAACAGGCTCTCACCTGAGTGAAGTACATCCTTGAGGAATTAGAGCCCAGTAACCTGCTCTCTATGTGCTGCTGTACACGCTCTAGAATACTGTCTTCGTGAAGGAAATGGACCTCGTGTTTTGTAGGGTGCACATTCACATCTACGTTCTGGGGGGCTATTTCCAGGCTGGAAAACATTGGAAAAGAAGTTCATCAAATCAGAGAGGGCACAGAGTGGTTCAGTACAAAAGGTGGGGCTGTTACTTCACAACAAAGATGTCAAAACGATCCTCAAACCTCCTGAAGTTACACTGCACTCAGACTGTTCGGTGCATTAATAACGAATCTGCAGAACTCTATTCCAGACTCAGCAAATCAGCTTTCACAAGGAAGCTCAAACCAATCTCTCCACTGTACTATGACTAAAAAGAGGTTTCGGAAGTATCTTTGACTTGCAGTGTCTCATGGTTTAATACAAGGGGACTTAACCTGAAACTACAGACACTCACTGCCTCTGAAAACAAGGCTTCTCTAAAGACTTCTTTAACGTGATTTAATTATCTCCTGTGCGGCAATCAATAACCTCGGTGCAGTGCTTGACACTGCTATCAGGATCACAAATGCCCTTCTAAACGGAATCACCCCAGCTACATCCTACAAGGTGGTATGAAAAGGCTACTTCTTCCTGCTACTTTACCTCAAGTACAGGAAGGGATGTGTGCCTTTTGGCAGGTAAGCAGCATACACAGTCTCTATGGCTTTCCGCAGAGCGGCCGACTCCACCAACCGATCTGAAACACACAACACAGCACTGCTCTAAGGAACCCCACTGACACTCAGCACCCCACTGCTCCCCCAGAGCAACACCTTCACACTCCCTATCTTCAGAGGACACCCACTACGTGTGGTTTTCCCCGAGGGCTATTTACTCTTCATGTAAACCCAGGAATAGGCAGTATCTGCTTAGGATGCTTCATATTTAGAAGTAGTTTTTTCCACAAATACTAAAATAACCAGATTACCTTTCCGTTACTGCACGCAGTCAAGGCCTGCTGCACCCCATGGCCACATGGCTACAGAAACCAGCCCACGTAAGCTGGCAGGACGCAATCACAACCTTGACCCTCCACAGGCTTCAGTGTCTTTAGGCCCAGCCTTAGCTGCTTCCCACTGTTCAGAGTGCAAAGCACGATGCACGCTACAGAGAACCACCTTCAGAACTACAATGAACTGCAGCACTTATTGCTCCATGGTTTTAGGAAGGCTCATACACTCTGTAGCTCTTCAGATGATTATCTGAGCGACCTGTGAACGTACAAAACACTGCCTTTTTGTTTAAAACTTACGGTTTATGAAGAGCAGAAATATGCATTTCTTCACAGAGTAGTTTGCATTTGTGATGTAGCCTTTCATTTTAAAGGCCAGGCTCGTGTCCTCACAGTCCACTTCTATCAGTTCCCTATTCACAGAGGCACATACAAATAATGACTTCTGCTGAGGCACATTTCAAGCAGTCCTCACGAGCCGCAATGTACTCTTCTGTGTTCATCTCACATGATTGCACCTTGAAACCCTCAGGAATGATTTGAGAGCTCAAACATTCATTGCTGAGCCACACTGTCATAATAGTTCTTACAATTTCCATGATTCATTAGTCAAGGAAATGCACCCTGGCAGTTTGTGGGCACAGCCCTACAGGAAGGCATTAAGGTTAGCAGGATACTTATTTCCAATTCAACCTCTGTATCTGCTGAGTGCCACTTTTATCTGTGTTCATTTTGTAATTCAAAACAAGAAGCCAGGCTCAACACAATGGAAGTGTTGCTTGAAAACCTTTGATCAAAACATTTACATTGAAATGGACAAAGGAAAACCAGTATCCAACAAGCATTAGTAGCAGACAAAAACCAAACGTAAGAAACACAAACACTGCAAACCTTGTCACTAAACAGCCTCTAGTTTGCTGTCTCCTAACGGTGTTTCCCTGTATTAAAAGCCACATTCCCTACAAGTGAGACTCTAGGAACTGAATCAAACTGACACCCATGTGTTCATGGGACAAATCCATTCTACAGGTCCATTCAATGGATCCGTCACAGCTGAAAGTCTGAGACTTTTCCCTAGCGTGGTAAATAAAACCAATCATCTCTTGATAATGTATTTGGCTTAAAACGCTTTGCCTTGTTTGCTCAGCCTCAGCTAACGCAGCTTTCGTCAGCACAGCAAACCACAGGAATCCAGAAAAGTGAATCTGAGTGAACCGCACAACACATCAGACAGCACTATAGTGAGAACTGGAAAGGTTAAGATCTTCCTGGCATAGGAAAGGAGTCAGGAGCTTGCAGAGAACACAGCTACAGCTTGCTCATTATAAATGAGCACACAAAGTTAAAGCAAATGGTTCTCTTTTAGTGCCTCAGAGGAACAGCTCTGCAACCTCTCCTTCTGATACCCTGAAGGAGTGTCCCAAAGACTGGGGAGAGTTCTGGTACTGCAACACTCCCTCTTTTCTGCAATTCACCTTGAAGGAAGCAGAAGGCAGCACAGCCCATGTTCTTCAAGAGAAAGGGGAAGGAGATTTGTATCCCATTCTAGGGTTCTGTGATTTACTAGAAAATGTCAGAATGAAACACGGCGTCAGCATACCTGCTAACAGCATTCCCAAAGATGGATCTGATGTTGTCCACTGTTGAGGCGTTTGATAAGGTTCTAACATCTGACACAGTTTCACCTTGCTGAAGGGAGCAGAAAAGAGCATCGATTCAATCAAAATCAGTTTGAAAGCGAGGAACATAAGCAGCTCAGCAAACAACCAACCATGTCACAGAAGGTTCTCAACCCCATCCTCTCTCATACAGCCATTAGTGACCAGACTCTCAAAAGAAGCTAAAACAGCTCACAGTACTACAAAATAAAGTGTTGGCAACACAGGAAAACAACCAAGCTCTTGACAAATATATTTGTGCCTTGTTTGCTTTTAACTGATGTGCTTCCTATCCAAACTGCATCAAATATGCTTCAGCTTTTCAATACAAGGGAAGGTTCTATGCGCAATCCCCACTGCAGAAGATGCAGTGCACATTTCCTGGCATTGTCAGACACATATATACACACACATATACAGACACACAGTGAAATCATAAAAACTTATTCTCATACCTTTTTAACTGAAAAGCTGATGCCTGAGTTATGGATGGCATACCTGAAAAACAGGGAATCATGGACTGGTTTGTGTTGGAAGAGACCTTAAAGCTCATCCAGTTCTAACCCCTGCCATGGGCAGGGACACCTTCCACTGGAGCAGCTTGCTCCAAGCCCCTGTGTCCAACCTGGCCTTGAGCACTGCCAGGGATGGGGCAGCCACAGCTTCTCTGGGCACCCTGTGCCAGCGCCTCAGCACCCTCACAGGGAAGAGCTTCTTCCTTATACCCAACCTAAAACTCCCCTTTTTCAGCTTAAAGCCAAAGACTGCAATACATGAAGGAGGTTACTTCCCTCAAACGATGACACCAAGCACACACATGCCAGTCCCCAGCATTCCCCAGGGCAGATTAAAGAATTGGAAACTCCCATTTCAATTTACCTGCCACAAACTTCAAGTATTTTTGCATATTCTTCACTTCGATTTTTTAAAGCTTTTCTCCTTGTCAGTACATTGTAAAAGAGATCCTCAACCTACGGAGAAAAAGATCACAATTAAAACTAACTTTCAAAATCTGCTCTTGCTATGCAATTGTTGTGGTTTAACCCCAGCTGGCAGCTAAGTACCACTGGCAAAGCACCAGAGACTGAACAGTCCTTAATCAGGGTAAGCACCGCTCAGCAACAACTAAAACATCCAGTTCCAACCACTGCCACAGGCAGGGACACCTTCCACTAGAGCAGGGATACCTTCCACTGGAGCAGCTTGCTCCAAGCCCCATCCAACCTGGCCTTGAGCGCTGTCAGGGATGGGGCAGCCGCAGCTTCTTTGACAACAGATTAAGGTTACAGTGTGTTCTAATGGTAGCAAGTGAACATTAAAACAGTTGCTGCAATCGAGACTGTTAACGTCATTAAAACGGCAGCTTAAACTGCTCATTTGCGCTATTTATTTAAGCAATATGCAAATTATGTCTCTGCTACACTGAGAAAGGCAGAAGTTTAAAGCTCAGTTTCTTTTTCAAGACACACCACCCTAAAGGCTGACATGGCTGAGTGTGCACCACCTGGCTGATGCACGCTCCCACTGCAGACCCCAAGGCCAGACCTCCACTTCCTACCCTGCACTGTGCAACAGACATGCTCCTTCCCATTCTGAGCTCCTTATTCCTCTTAATCATAATGCCAACCCTAATCCCAACCTTCATTAAAATCTTGGGAAGACATAGGAAAGATACAAGTGAACAACAAAATACTTCAGAGCAAATAAGTGTTGTCTTCAGAAGGAAGGAAAAACCCACCAGAACCAACCAACTAAAACACCCCAGCAACTTCTGATATCTACCTTGCTCTCTTCAGTAAGGGAAACAAAACAAAACCCCCAACGGATGACATATCACCACTTGGAAAATATTCTACAAGGTGATGCTGTCATGTACCTGACAATGTAACACATATCAGTGAGTGGCGCAGGGAACAGAAAAGGGACAAGAGAGAACAGGCACAAAACCCTACCGTGATCTGAGTTCCTTGGTTCCCAGCACAGGGCTTCGGAGGAGCTTTAAGTTTTCCATCACTGTACGTAGCTCTAGGCAGAAAAATGAACACCATAAGGTATCAGGCACCCAGGTTTACAGTGGGCAGACTGAGCCAGGATGGCGAAAGGGAGAAGACAAAAGAAATCACATCATCACCACACTCCTCCCAGCAAGGAACTTGGGACACTGCCAATCAGTTGCAATCCCCCCACCACCACCTTCGTGCTGGAGGAAAACTCTTCACTGACCTTGGGACTCCAAGGGGCAGCAGAAGAGTGAGAATAACAGCAAAGAAGAAGGGGTTCTGAAATTGTGTTTCTGAGCCTTTTCCCATAAAGGCAGGATTATTGCGTTTTATCTTCAATAGCTGGACCTGGACTAATAAAAATCCTTCCACTACGCTTTACACTTAAGCTATGAGCAATTCTCAACTGACATATGTTTCCTTTTTGACAGGATTTTGAGCACAAGAGACACACAGGTCTTTCAGCAAGCTACACGCACTGTTTAGCTAAAGCTTACCTTTACAATCCAGAATAAGCAAAACAGAACAAAACAATCACTCAAACTACACTTTCTCACATCCTGTGTCTTTCTTGTCATTACCCCTGAACCACTTAATTCATCATCCCGCCCTCCTCCTTACTAAGGTCACTGAAAAGACAATTAACTACATCTGTCCCTCCTCCTTACTAAGAGCACTGAAGAGAATTAACTGCATCTGCTCATGATCACAGCAGTCAAGTGGAAAAGTAACAGGCAGCCTACCTGTATGCACACTTTGCATCAGCTGTTTTAGTTGTCACTGTAACATGGGCAACGTGACTGATGCTAGCCAATGCCTGGAGAAAGAGAAAGCACCTTTGTAAACCTTCCTCTGGCCACCGCCAAGTGTCCACACTTTACCCAGCACCACTAGACCTTGATATCCTGCTTGCAAGTGGTTAATAAAAACGCTTACAAGGGAAGCGCAGGTCAGTAAAGCTTTAATAACTTTTAGTAGATGTAACACTGACTTTTCTCCAGGACCTTCTTTTGGCTTCTCCAACATTCCGTCATCCCTGCCAGTGCAAGTAGCCAAGCATGTACCATAACTAAAGGAAATCTGCAAAGCTATTACAGCTGCGCCCTTTCACATTAACAAAAAACAACTGCAAGGTTTTAGCTGTTACTTCCTTATCCCTGCCCAAATTCATCTCCTGACCACATGTAAGATTACAAAGCTTGGTTACAGTGGTTTTCCTGGAAGGCTCAATGGACATGCCTACGCAGCCTGAGGACCAGAGTCCACTGGTTGGGGAGATGATTATGTTGGAATTGTGTGAGAAGAGGGCTCATCAGTCCATCCCCTGTAGCACACAAGGATCTATGTATCTTAGCACAGGCAGCACACTTAAATATCTCATTGTCCATCTGGAGGGGAAAGCAGAACTCATTCTGGATTGTTCTTTCAGACAAGTTTAGATACAGCCTAGGGGAATGTGCAGAACAAGCATCTCCGAGGGATCAGAGATACTAACTTTGACTAACACCAAAAGCAAAGCAAGACAAACGTACACTTCAAACATTCGGCTTTACATATGACATTTAAACAAACGTCTGACGGGTGAGAGTCGCCTTCCACTCAAATCCTTCACTGTCATTGAAACTTGCCGGTTTCTGAAGCAGCATTTCAAAGACAGGCCTTGTTTCCCTTAAAAACCCACAACACCACAAAGCCAACCAACTCTTACTCCAGAAAGCAAAAGAACATACACCTCTCCCCAGTCATCCGTAAAGACACAGAAATGTACTTTAAACTGCATTCACATGGCAGACTCCCTCGGAAAGCAGAAGCTTCAGTGAACACCATTAGGAAAGAAACAGTATGCGTAAACCCCACTACAACAGGGTAACAACCAACAGTGTCAACACTCGATGAAGAGCTTACCTCACCCCTAAAGCCATAGGTAGAAATACTAGCCAAGTCTTCAAATTTCTGCAGTTTACTTGTAGTAAACCTCTCGCACACAATGGCCAGATCTTCCTTCTACATGAAGGGGACAAGCAGCAGTCACTTTCCATTGCCAAGGTGAGATCAGAAACATTTGTAAATTGAAATACATTTCAAAAGACGGTAGTAAATATCAGCACATGGCTGTCAGCTTTGGGTACTCACTCTGATGCCACAGCCATTATCTTGCACCTGGATGAACTTCAGGCCACCGTCTTTCACTATCACATTGATACTCGTGCATTTAGCATCCAAACTGCAGGGAACAAGAAAGCATTCCAGAAAGCAGTGACTCTACAGAGCGCAGGACTGCACGGCTTGGATGCACAATTTGCCTCGCACAAGGGATAACTTATTCCTTCTTGCCACCCAGAACCACAGCATGGTTTGTGCTGAAGGGACCTCGAAGCTCCTCCAGCTCCAACCCCTGCCATGGGCAGGGACACCTTCCACTGGAGCAGCTTTCCCCAAGCCCTGGGTCCAACCTGGCCTTGAGCACTGCCAGGGATGGGGCAGCCACAGCTTCTCTGGGCACCCTGTGCCAGCGCCTCAGCACCCTCACAGCAATGTCAGCCTTGATCCTGCTCCAGACAAACCCTCACGCCCGATCACTTCCCCTCCTCCCCGCAGGCACTGTGAACAGCACCCACAGCCATCACGAACACCTTCCATCACCGCACCGCACCGCGGCTCCCGCCGCAGAGCCGCCACAGCCCACGCCACAGTCGCCACCGAGGGAGCCGCCACTCCAGCCCCGGGCAGCCCTCCTCTTCAAGAGGAGCCACTGAGGGGCGCCGACCGCGGCTGGTTCACACCCAGGCGCCCACGTACAGTCCCCCGGGCCCGCGGCTCCCCCGTGCAGCCGCTGAGCGGCTCCACCGCCCCGTCCCCAGCGCGCAGCCCGCGCCCCCCGGTACCAGTTCTCGATCATCTCCTTGACGGCGTTCGCCGGTCTCTGGATGACCTCTCCGGCCGCGATGCGGTTCACCACGGCCTCATCCAGCCGCCGGATGATGCCGGCGGCCATCCGGGCGGCAGCGGGCAGCGGCTCGGGCGGGCGCAGGCACCAAAGAGGGCTCCGGAGGGAGGCAGCGGGCAGCGGCTCGGGCGGGCGCAGGCACCAAAGAGGGCTCCGGAGGGAGGGCGGCAGCGGCCCGGGCGGGCGCAGGCACCAAAGAGGGCTCCGGAGGCAGCGGGCAGCGGCTCGGGCGGGCGCAGGCACCAAAGAGGGCTCCGGAGGGAGGGCGGCAGCGGGGGGGGCACCCGCGGGGAGGAGCCGGAGGGCCGCCAGGCCCCGCCCCCTCGGCAGAGCCGCTCTCTGATTGGCTGACTCAGGTGCCCATCACGAGGCCGAAACGTCAACACGGAGGCGGGGCCGGAAGGCGGCGGCAGCACGAGGCGCCACTGCGATTGGCTGCGGGGAAGGGCAGCGAGGCGAGAGCGCCCGCCGCCGCCGCGGGGGAGAGCGCCGCCTGGCGGCCGGAGGAAAGCGCCGCCTGGTGGTGGGGGCAGCGCACTGCCCGGCGGCGGGAGGAGGGCGCCGCCTGGTGGCAGGAGTCTGCGCCGCACGCGTGGCGCCGCCTCAGCACCCTCACAGGGAAGAGCTTCTGCCCAAGAGCTCATCTCAGTCTCCCCTCTGGCAGTTAAAGCCATTCCCCTGTCCTGTCCCTACATCCCTTGTCCAAAGCCCCTCTCCAGGTTCCCTGCAGCCCCTTCATGCGCTGGAGCTGCTCTCAGGTCTCCCCTTCAGGAGCCTTCTCTTCTGCATGCTGCCCCAGCCCAGCTCTCTCAGCCTGACCCCATTCTCCCAACAACACACATCCCTGTCTGCACTCGGACACGGAGCGATTGACCACCAGCAACCATCCAGCCAATTCCTTATCCATCCTTTAAATCCATGCCTCTCATATAGAGCCAAGCATCACCCACCCCTGCACTGAGTGTTCGCATTTCTTATCCTGCTGCCCACTTTGGGATGAAGAAAGGAAGTAATGCTGACCTCGGAGAGGGCGTTTTATCACTTTTATCACTGGGTGCAACCACATAACGGGGCAAAGCCACTTTAAAAGACCAAAGCGTTGCCAAAAGCACAGCCACAGCTGCGTCGCGTTGGAGATCTATTGATGCACGATGGGAAAGCCGACTACGTGACTTGAACAAGTCGAAGTCCATGGGTGGGATGCGTGGAACCCAGGCACAAGTGCCTGTGTGCATCAGCAGACAGCGGTGCTGGGAGGAAGGGGTGGCTGCGGGGGCTGAGGGCTGAACGTCATGCAACCTCTGAACCCCCCATCGCTGCCGTTTAGGGGCGTCCCCTCCAGCGCAGCGACACCGAGGACACCGCCTCAGCTCCGGAGCAGGGAGCGGACGGACGCTGCTTTCTGGCTTGGAAGGGACTCTGCCCCGGCCACGGGGGTCACCGCTGCGCCCGTCTGCAGTCACGGCCGTGTTTGCCCAACCCGGCACGGGGCAGGAAACGGAACTCTCGGGTTCCCGATCGCCTCTGCAGAGCCGACCCTGGGGAGCCGCTCCTGCTCCCGCACCCGTCCCCTGCCACGCGTCACTGAGCGGGCAGAGCAGTGCGTTCCCTCGGGTCTGAGCGAGGGAGGAGGAACAGGGCCCGGAGCGGGGCAGCCCACGTGTGCAGGCAGCGCTGCGGTGCTCGGGTGCAGGTGAAGGAGCACTGGGAGGAGGCGCCCATAAAGACCAGCAGGCAGCGTGACGCTATGGATAAAGCCACCATATAGCCCCTATACCTCTTCTGTCGCAGCTGTAGAGGCATTATGTGGGGACATTTCCAAGGTAAACGTTTACCTTGGATGGGAGAGTGAATAACAGGTCCCACCACCTCCTTGTCACTCCACACATGAACCCGCACGCCACAGCTCAGGATGGAGGTGCATCCATTGCATGGAAGGGATGGGCCTTGGCACAAGGCTGATGTTAGAAATCATGCCTCTCAGCTCTGCTCCTTTTTCACAGATGGGAAAACCTCCCTTTGTGGGGAAGAACATCCTTTGTAACGCATCCATAATGCATATCACAAGCCGTGCCGAGCTTGTGGGAGCTACTCCACCTAAAGCCCTTGCTTTCCTGAGCAGCCATCATCTTCTCCTGGCTCTTAAGAGGAGAGCACCAAACCTGGGGCAGGTATACTACTGCATCTTACCACGGACCTGCACCTAGTGGGATGCAGACTCAGCTCCAAACTGAAGGCATCATGTCTGTCGCAATGCCAACATGCACCTGGCACTGACACACGGTAAACACACGTTTTCCTCTGTCCCTTGAGGACCCAAACTATACCGTATGCCAGGGCCCTGGAGAAACCAACTAGGCTCAAGGGCCTGACCAACCTCACCTGGATCACACCCCGTCCCATGCGCCTGGCGTTCTAGGGGCTGTTTGACCCTGGTTCCCCTCCCCAGGCTTATCCTGACTCTCCCCACATGAGAGAATGAGTAAAAGAAATGACGCTGGCCATAAATGATGTCTCCAGCTATTCCAGCTATGAGTCTGTGCCGTAGGTGTGGCTTCATGGAGGTATTGGAGCTGCAGTTTCTATCAGGATGATTATTCCAGGATGTTTGCTTGACTTTAAAAGCGTATCTCCAAACTGACGTAGTGGTGCTGGTGGTGAACTTCTGCTTACCATACATTGTTTCTGAGCTCAACAAACACGTCCCAGGGCAATCAGGTGCTTCAGAATAAGAGCTTTAAAAGAATGTTAAATGGAATCTTAAGCACATAGTAAGTAAAGGGTAATGCAACGTGACTAATGGCAAATATGTCTCTGCTTTATTATTTTGCTTCTCATTGCCCTAATGCTGAAAAATCCCTTCACATCTTCCTGTCCTGTGTTTCTTGCCTGTTACTCTTTCCTGTTACTCCTTTTCCTTAAAGCCCAACCTCTTAACCTTGCCTATGTCATCATATGGGCTAGTATGTTTATAAACCACCTGAACATCTATTAAGGCACCATATAGCCCTCCAAGAAGAGTTCTGTACCATGGTGCAAGCAGCTGTCAGCAATCTACACGCAATCTATGGTGCTCTTTCCAGGACAAAGCTTTTCGTTTCCCCGGTGTTTGCTATCAGCACAACCATTTTGTAATGGTATTCTTTATACGCCTAGAACAGTTGTGGCACAGTGTGTCCCGAGTGGGGGCTGGAGCCCTGTGACAGCAAGCACTGTGTATGTTGCTAGGAAAGCAATGTAATCTTTTACACCTCCACAAGGCCTGTTGTGTGTGGAAAGGGTGCTCTCGGGATGTCTCTTAGCTAGACTTTAACCCAGCTATTGATAGCAGCATTAAGGCTGCAGAAGCATGACACTCATTTAGTATCGCCCAAGTAGTTACCTTCCTTTGCTATCTCCTTTTATGGCTGCTAAACAATTCAGAGTAACCCAGCCAGTTCAAGACTGTTTCCATGAAGTGCAGTCTCTGCTGTGAGAGCAGTTCAAACGGCCTTACAGGAGGCAGGGGCTGAGCCAACCCAGCTATGAAGAATGGGCTGGGAAAGCAATAGGTGTGACCAGGGTAAGGAGACGTTCTCCGTCTGCACCCGCCACCTCAACCTATTTGTTTTGGAGGCAAAGCAGCTGAGTGAGGAGGAGTGGGGGCAAAGGAAGAATGAGGAAGGTGAAGAATAACAACTGAGCAGTTACATATTTAGTAAAATGTGGCTTCATTTATTTTACCTCAGAAAGTTCAGGAACGTAGAGGTCATTGGCTCAAGGCTCAGATGCCCCCCAGGAGCTGCTTCACCTACTAAAGGAAAGGTTAAGGTATCGAAACTTCAGCGTATGTATCTTGCCCATTCTTGTAAGGTCCAATCATGCAGTAATCACAGAAACATACTAGAGCCCAGGCTGGGAAGGGCCTCCACGGATCCTCCTGTGATCCTCTGGTCCAACCTTTGGTGGGAAAGGGAGCCTAGGTAAGATTACCTTGGAAACCTCCAGGGTCTGGGGGCTTCAGTGCATCCCTGAGGAGCTTTTTACAGTGATTGACTGTCCTCACCATAGAAGATTTCTTTATTACGTATCAAGATGAGGACATCTGTACCTAATTTAAAGTGTTTATTCTTCAGTTTACTTCCATGAATATATAATAACTCTCTAGAGATAATAAAGTACTTTTAAGTTTGTCTTAAGCTTCAGCTAACTGAGACTGTGCCAAAAGAACCGTTCTTTCAGAATATACTAAATCCCAGCGGAAAAAAACCAGCAGTGGCAGATGTAAGCAATGCCCTCAGTGGTATTACACCATCATACAGGAGTTACCAGCCAGAGCTCACAGGATGCTTTATAAAGATAAGTCTTATATTCTGCAGAACACACAGTCACACAGAAAGTTACAAAAATGAAAGGGAAAATGAGGGCTTTTGTTTCACACTTCCCAACTGGCCAAGAAGGTTTTTTGTTCCAAAGGAAGAGATAAGCAGACTGTCAGAAAAACCAGCATCATCGTGAACAGGAGCTTGGAAAACTCCGAACACTGTGGAATGACGCAGTTACTGTAAATGGGGAGAAAAAAGAAGTTGGCATAAATTGGATCTCATAAATTCCATCTTTGTATCATTTTGGGAACACGGAGAATGCTGCCTCCACACCAGTGTGTGACTCATTTACAGAAGCGTTCTGCTTGTGACAGGGTTTTATGGCAAATGAGAAGACATAACAAGTAAGGCGTGGTATGTTTGCAAAGGATGACTACGGAATGCCTCGCCTACAGCAGTGCTCCCCCTAAGAACCAGGACTTAGTCTGCAGCCTGCACCGCAGGTTTCTTGCACTGCAAGTGAAAGGCTGAAGGACTCGAAGCAGCTTGGCAAGGCAGAGCCTCAGCACTTGTCTGGGTTATGTTGGCCTAAGCTGATTTTGCCTTATTTTACCGGTGATAGTAATTATCTAGAGGTTAGGCTGGGTTTAGGTTAGCTTTAGTTTATAGTGACAAGATGTAGTTATATCTTTGCTGACTGTGTTGTTACCCTAGAACAGAACAGGAGCCACAAGATTCAAAACCAGGATGGTACCAGAGGCCCCAGGACATGAACACAAAGCACAGTGGTCATCACACGAGGATAATCTTGTTAAACCAGTTCAGATAGAAAAGAAAGAACAGATAAATGCGCCATTGAGAACCAAAGAAGAACAAGTTCACATACAAGGTTGTGTTAAGAGAACATATAAGAATAAAGGTGGGCAGTCCCCAAGACCAAGAAGGAAAGGACCCCAATCCCAGAATCCTTGGAGAGTAACAAGCCTTCACCATGAGCAGCAATGTATTTTTTCCCTAGGAAATGCAACTATGGACATTTTAAGGTCCATATAAATAAATGCCTGCATTTTAGGCAGACAAGTGATGTTATGGTTAACATGGCAAGAAGCATGAACTCTGGCTCCAAATTCTGTCAGGTACGCCCCACAGGGCCTTGCACCAATCATCCTGCTCACCTAGGTGCTCCAGGGTCCTATAAAGTGGACTTCATTCCTTACTTGACAGTACCGCACACACAGGGTATGATGAGGGGATATAAATACCTAGCATATGGACTTCAAAGTTATTTTCTCATCCTGAGCTTTCAGAACCTGCTTTCCTTCAGAACTCATAAAAATGCACTATAAACTAGGGTGAAGAATCTTAATTGGGGCAGTATTTTCTAGCAAAAACTCCTCTTGCAATCTGTAAGTGCCTGAGGCTGTATGTGTGACACCTAGTCTTGAGCAACTCTTCTACTTGCAGAAGCACATTTTCACCTAGCCCTGGACTGTGAGATACTGACTCAGAATATAACTGCTGCAGCTTCACAAGTGATCCTGTGTCAGGTGAGCAGCAGTAACTGTCTTGAATTATAGATCATAGAACCATAGAATGGTTTGGGTTGGAAAGGACCCTAAGATCACCCAGTTCCAACCCCCCTGCCACGAGCAGGGACACCTCACCCTAGACCATGTCACCCAAGCCTCTGCCCAACGTGGCCTTCAACACTGCCAGGGATGGAGCATTTAGCACTTTCTTGGGCAGCCTGTTCCAATGTCTCAGCACCCTCACAGTAAAGAGCTTTTTCCTCATATCTAACCTGAACTTTCCCTGTTTCAGTTTGAACCCATCACACCTTGTCCTATTGCTACAGTCCCTGATGAAGAGTCCCTCTCCAGCATCCTTGTAGGCCCCCTTTAGATGTGGGATAATTTGATTTCACTGGAACATCAATCCAATGCTTTTTCTGCTTTGGGATTGGAGCTTTTGTGTCATTTTGGGTTTTTCTTTAGGTAGACACTGCATTAACTTAAAGCAGCTCCTTCTCTGTAAATAAGTTTAGTAATATATCGGTACCAGCAGTGCTATTGCTTCTGCTGTCGATACATAGCCAGCCATTGAAGCACAGATTTTATGTTAGTAAAATCCTTCAGCATCCTAAAGCTGCGTGCGATTCACTGCAAGACCAGTGGGGTCTGCATTCAGCCATGATAAGGGTTCCAAGAACTGCACAGACACTGTGGGTGCTTGCCAGGACAAGCTGAAAAGCAGCAGAGGTCTGTGAATCCAGGTTCTGTGGCCTGCGTTCTTTCAGTTATCTCCTTCAAACCAACTGGAGGCAGTTTGGAGAAACTGTCCTAAACTTTGCTGCTGTTTGGCAGTAAAAGCTATAAGAAGGGTGAAAGATACCATTTCCCATCAACACGCATACCAAGGAGACTTATTTAAGGGTAAATGAGAAGACATTTGCAGAGACCGCTGTATCAGCTATGAACATGCTGCTCCTTACAAGGAGGTCTATAGAAGTCCTAGTGTAGGAAAAAGCCAGTTATGCACCGGAATGTTGCTTAACTTGCTTCTCTTTAAAAACAAACAGAAAACACAGGCTCTTTTTCTCAAGCAATCCCCACCTTTTAAATTCCTATTCTGCTGGAGCTGCAGCCTAAAACCTCAGTAAGTTTAACCTTTTGAAGTGATTTCCCCACTCTTCCGTATTTTCCCCATTGTAGCAGGTCTTTGCCTTTTTGTAGCCTTGCCTCATGTTAGAGGGCACGGCCTCTGGCTCTTGTTTTCTACAGGAAAACCACCTTCCAATTATTTCTCAAACCTTATTTACTATTTCTAAAGACTCTCTTTTTAATTGCTCAAGCCAAATAAAGCGCTTGTTGACTTTGAATGGGTCACTGACACATTACAGCTAAGTTTAAAAACTGTTTCATGGGCTTAATACATTTGAGTTGGAACAGTAAGTACATGCCGCAGGTAAGAAGTGCATAAGACTTGAAACTGGTATTCACGATAGATTATCAGACCCAAAACTAGGCAGATCTTTGCATTAAAATGATCCAAAGATTATAAAACTCAAAGAATTCAAACTCCTTTACTGGCACTTGAGCCATCTCTTCTCAGCAGTGAGAAAGAGGCTGAAATGAAAGAGAAGAAAAAGAGAAGCGAGAAGACTGCAGTTCCGCTGCCTTCTCTTTTATTTCCTTTTAATTAATTGGTCCTCAATGTCTCCTAAGGGAAACACTCACCGTGCTTCTGTGTATTTACCATGACACCTGTGTCTCTGGTGCAGTATTTCTAGGGATTAAGTTGTTCCTGATGTTTCCCTTCTTTAACAGATCATCACCCAAAGCCCTCCGTTTAAAATCGAGTGTGTCAGAGCAAAGCTTGTAGGGTATGGACAGGCAGGCCTGACCTCCACTTGGAGCAAATATGAAAGTCTTTTGATGGCTACCTGCAGCCAAACAGAGAAATAGACCTACTCACATCAGCTTCAACATGGAAACGAGGAGCTCGGCACAGACCATGCACGATTTTAAAGCTTCGTGCAAGCAACATCCAGTAAGATGAACCCATCTGTGTGACACAAACGGAAACGCAGGTGTAAGCGGTGAAAGGCGGCAATTTCCCCCCTGGATGCTGACAGCGAAAATAGGTGTCAGCAACAACACGGATGAGGAGGAGGAGGAGGAGGTGGCAGAACGCGCTCTGCCCCGGGCTGTGTGCCCGGATCCAGCAGGTACCTTCTGCTTTCCCACTCCGGCCACCAGGTGCTCAGAGCAGACTGCCCAAGGCCACTGAAACCGCACCCACCGCATCCCTCCCCGGCGCTCAGACCCTGGACCAGGCCCGGATTCGTCTGCTCGGAGACTGCCCACGCTCCTGATGCTCCCCAGGTGGGCGCACAGTCCCTCGCCGCTCTCTGTGCCTATTCCCCTCTGGCTCGCCGCTCCCAACGGGAAGCGCCGCAGGAGCAGCCTCAGCTCCAGAGCCTTCCCTCACCCCGCGGGGCCCCGCAGCTCCTTTCCCTCCGCAGACACCTCGGGGGCCGCACGGTCCCTCGGGGCGACCGCCGCTGCCCCACGGCCGCTCCATCCCTCAGCCCTCCCCGCTCGGCGGCGGACGGTCCTCCCGCCCGACAGGGGGCTGGATGCGCGGCCGCGCGGAACCCCCGCCTCATCCGGGACAGGGGAAGACGGGGCGGCCCCGGTTTCGATTCCCCGCGCTCCCGCGGTGACGCGGCGGGCGCGCGCGGGGGGGGTGGGGGGGGCGGAGCGCGGCCCCGCGGTGTATTTGGGGCGGCGGCGGCGGGCGCGCGGCCGGCGGGGTCCCGGCGAGCAGGTGGGTGCGCGCGCGTCCGGTGGCGCCGGGCCCGCGGGAGCGCGCGTGGGGAGCGCGGGGCGGGGGGGGGGATCTGAGCGGGTCGCGGTCGCGGTGTTTGCAGACCTCTTTCCCCCCCCCCCCGTTAATTCCGGCGGCGGGAGCGGACCGGGCTGCGCGGCTCTGCAGGGGCCCGCGCCATGCGCTGTGCGGGGCTGCACATCTGCACGGCTCTGTGTGCGGGGCTGCACATCTGCACGGCTCTGTGCGCGAGGCTGCACATCCGCACGCATCTGTGCGCGGGGCTGCACATCCGCACGGCTCTGTGTGCGGTTCTGCGCATCTGCACGGCTCTGTGTGCGGGGCTGCACATCCGCACGCATCTGTGTGCGGTCCTGCGCATCTGCAGGGACCTATGCGCGGGTCTGCACATCTGCACGGCTCTGTGTGCGGGGCTGCACATCCGCACGGCTCTGTGTGCGGTTCTGCGCATCTGCACGGCTCTGTGTGCGGGGCTGCACATCCGCACGCATCTGTGCGCGGGGCTGCACATCCGCACGCATCTGTGCGCGGGGCTGCACATCTGCACGGCTCTGTGTGCGGGGCTGCACATCTGCAGGGCTTTGTGCGCGGTTCTGCACATCTGCACTGCTCTCTGCACCGTCGTCTGCGTGGTTCTGCACATCTACACGAATCTGTATGCAGTTCTGCACATCTGCACGGCGCTGTGTGTGGTTCTGCACATCTGCATGGCTCTGCATGGTTCTGCGCATCTGCACAGCACTGCCGTGGGAGATGCAGCCCCTTGGGGTGGTTTCCCAGCTGGGGCGAGCTGTCCTCAGCTCCCTGTGGGCAGGAGCGGGGGGTTCCCGTAGTCCCGCTCCCCTTGTCAGGAGCGCTGGTGTCGGGGTGCGGGGTGTTTGGCCCTGAGGGGGGCTGTGCTGGATGGGAAGCTGCCAGGGAAGTTGAGGGAGGAGCAGCAGAGTGCATTCCTGCTCTGCCAGGCAGCTGGGAGCGTGCGTTGCCCTGGTACGGTTTGCACGGGGGAGCTGGGGTGGAAGAGCGCTTGCAGAGAAGAAAGAGAACTCCTTCGGCACAGCCCCGAGCTGAGCAGTGCCTGCAGCGGGGCTTGGATCCTTTCCCTGGAAACCGAAACTCTTGTGCGAGGTCGTGGAGTGGTCACTTATCAAAACCGGGCATTCGGAAGTGAGCTTGGGAGCGGCTTCAGGAGGAAGAAAGGCAAAAAGAGCTCTCATCACCCCTCGTGTTGTGTTCCAGTTTACGTAAACAAACTCCAGGCTGGTGGGGTTTGTTGCAGAGGGGAAGAGCCTTCCCTTCCCCATGAGCGCATGCGAGAGGGAGTGTTTCCTACCAGTGTTTTTATCCACACGCAGTTAATCTTGTCGAGCGCTGGCTGCCAACTGCGCAACCTTGAAAGCCTTCCTGGTGTGGGGTTGTTTGTGTTGTTGTGTTTCGGATGCAAGAACCATCTTGAGCTCATCTCTACCGTAAAGGAAGTACCGAGGCAGTTTGTTGGCACGGCCTTCCTCCCCGGCCAGCCCTCTCTGATGGCAAGGCTGAGCAAACAACTGCAGCAGTGTAAACATCTTCCTCTCGATCTGATCCAGCTCTTGTGCGGCTGAGCAGGACGGGGGTTTACAGCTGGTTGTTGGTTCAGGGGAAACAAGGTTAACCTTTTTCTGCTCTTTTATGAGGTTTTGGGTTGGGTTTCTTTGAGTTGTAAAGCAGTAACGACGCTGTAGATGGAATATTGAACATGGGCTTGCATCGTATATAACACATATATAACAGGATGCAAGTCCTGTCTTAGTTTACTGGAAATCGCAAGTATATATATCATGGAATCACGGACTTGAGGTTGGAAAGGATCTCAGGGATCATCTTTCTAGGCAGAGCATGATCTAGAGTAGGTGTCCCAGCACCCTGTCCCACCAAATTTAGAGGTATCCAATGTCAGGGAGCCCACCACTTCCCTGGGGAGATTATTCCAGTGCCTGATTGTTGTCATTGGGAAAAAATTCCCTCTTGTGTCCAGTCAGAGTCTCCCCAGGAGTGACTTGTGCCTATCACCCCTTGTCTTCTCCATGTGCCTCCATGTAAAAAGAGCCTCTACCTTCTTTGTCACCACCCTTTAAATACTGGCACTTGATGATAAGGCCTCCTCCCCTGCCCCTCCTTTTCTCCAGGCTGGGCAAACCCAGTCATGCCGGTTATCCCACCGTGTTTCAGATACTGCTGTGGTATCACAGCTTTCTGAGTGAGCGCAGAGCCCCAGTTCCTCCTGTTTGTGCCCAGTTGCATTAGTACACGTACAGTTGAGGTGACTGGCCTTCTGGCTTTCATCTTGGGAGGCAGTTATGGAGCATTTGAGGCTGCTGTGGTTGGCCTGGCTTGTTCCCCAATTAGTTGCAATGGCGGAAGCAAAGCCACTTTGAATCCCACCCCGCAAACCCTCCAGTTTAAAGCCACCTCATCAGTTTGGCCTGCCTGCTGCCAAAGATTCCCTTGCTCCTTTTAGACAAGGGAAGGTGGATCCCATCCCTCCCTAACAGGCTACAGCCGTCAAAAATGTCGTGTTATAAAAGCCAAAACCCTCATGATGGCACCAGCCATGAAGACAGTAGTTCATTTGCAAAATATGGCTATTTCTGGCATCACCCTTCCCTCTAACTGGTAAAAAGGAGGAAAAGATCACTTTGGCACCAGTATCTTTCACTTGCACCCCCAGGGCTTTGTAGTCTTCTTTGATTTGCCCAGGTTCCAGCATGTGATATCATTTGTGCCCCTATGAGCATGGACCTCACTGGGAGAGCCCAGAGGAGGCCACGGAGATGCTGTGAGGGCTGGAGCCAGGCTCTGAGCCTGCTCTGGAGCCAGGCTGAGAGAGCTGGGCTGGGGCAGCATGCAGAAGAGAAGGCTCCTGAAGGGGAGACCTGAGAGCAGCTCCAGTGCCTGAAGGGGCTGCAGGAAACCTGGAGAGGGGCTTTGGACAAGGGCTGTAGGGACAGGACAGGGGAATGGCTTTAACTGCCAGAGGGGAGACTGAGATTAGACCTTAGGAACTGGATGAGCTTTAAGGTCCCTTCCAACACAAACCATTCCATGATTCCATAGTGGAAGAGTAGCAGTGGGCAGTAGTAGTCTGTGCTCTTGACAAGCTGCAGGACCTTCTCGGCAACATCTTGGACCATAGCTCCAGGGAGACAGCACTCCCTGTTAGGCTCCTCAGTGCTCCTTAGCAGGGAGTCACCCACTGTGAGCACTCATCTTTTTGCAGGGTCCACTGTGTGTTGCTGGGGTGGTTTCTCCATGCAGACCTTGCTCGTTGGTGAGCACAGCTGTATTCATGTACGTAATGCTTCCTATCTGGTTTTGGTTGTAATACTGGAGGGTTGGGGCGCAAGTGGCACTCATGTGACTCCATGCTTGCGTTACCCATCTGTTGTCCTGTGTGTACCCTGTTACTGGTAGGTTACAGATGAAGGTTTTGAAACTGAAAGCGGTAAAAGGCTGTTTGGTTTCACTTAGGGAAACGGGATGCGCTGGGGAAGGAGGCCATACGTATCAGTGGTGCAAGCTGTGAAGCAGCCTCCAACAAAAGCTTTTGTTGAACAGCACTGTAAGTTCAGCTGGTGAGGGGAGGAAGAAGGGTGTTCCGAGATGCCACCTATCCTGGTTCCAGCTGGGATGGAGTTAATGTTCTTCCCAGCAGCTGATGCAGTGCCGAGTTTTGGCTTTAGCCTGAGAGCAAGGCTGATAGTGCGCTGTGGGTTCACTGTTGCTAAGCAGTGTTTACACAAAGTCAAGGACTTCCAGGAGCTGGGAGTGATGGGAGGGAAAAGCTGGGAGGAGGCACAGCCAGGAGAGCTGACCCAAGCTGGCTACAGGGCCATTCCATACCTTACAACGTCACGCTCGATATATAGAGTAGGGGGAAAGCTGGTCAGGGGTCGCTGCTCAGGAGCTGGCTGGGAATGGGTTGGCAAGGGGTGAGCAATTTCATCACTGTTGTTTGTGGTTTGTTTGGGGTTTTTTTTTCTTCCCTTTTTGTTTTATATCTCCTTGTTATTTGCTTTCTCCCAGCCATCCCCCTCTCCCAGTTTCTATACAGGGCATGACGTGCTGTGGTATGGAATACCCCTTTGGCTAGTTAGGGTCAGGTGTCCTGTCCCTGCTTCCTCCTGGCTTCCTATACCCCTCCTTATTGGCAGAGCCTGAGAGGCTGAACAGTCCTTGATCAGGGCAAGTGTTACTTAGCAACAACTAAACCATCGATGTGGTATCAGTGTTGTTCTCAGGCTAAAGCCAAAACACAGCACTGCACCAGCTGCTGGGAAGAGAATTAACTCTATCCCAGCCCAAACCAGGATAAGCTGCAGTGTCAGCTACGTAAGTTTGGTACATAGGGCAGCTGGGCTAGATAATTGCTTTATAGCAGTTTGTATAAATAGAAACCAGTGTACTGTGGTAACCTGGAGAAGGAGGACCTGGGAGGCCATTCAGAACTGAGACGTCTCACAGCTGATTTTCAAAATACAAATGTAGTGCTTGCATACTAGACCCAGTGCAGGTACGAATCTCAGCTCGGGAGTGAGCCATGCTCTGTGCTGGCAAGATGCGCTGATCCAGCATGGTGCTGCACTGGGGGAGCTATGAAGAGGTAGACTGAGTTCCCTTGGTAGTAGTTCTGGCTGAACACTTAGGAGGAAAAGGTATCTGGAGAAGCAAAACTCTGTAAATGGTGTTCAGGGCTGTTTGTTTCTAGCTCCAGAGGCTGTGTTCAGGTCTCTAGACTGAAACAACCTGGTAGTTTTCTCTCTGTTCATTTACCTAGGAAATTGGTGTCTCCATCCTTCTAGAGGCAAGCACATCCGTGAAGATGCATGCTGTCTCCACCTCTGGAGTACTGTGATATATAGGACGCTGGCTGGCCGTAGAGCCCAGAATCAATAAAGGAACTTCATTTGGTCCAATTCGTGCCAAGTTTAGGGCAACATACACTGATAAGAAGCTATCTGTCTGCTCCTTTTCTTGCCCTAATCTGTTTCAAATTTGCTTTAGAATCTCATTCTTCATTTTCAAATGGGGCTGGCTTTTACTCGGAGCGAAAGGTCTTTTGGTACCTCCAAGCTGTGGTATGAATCTGGCAAGGTGACTTGTAACTGAGCTATTTGGGGAAGGGGGCCTATAGGATGCTGGGGAGGGACTCTTCATCAGGGACTGTCGTGAGAGGACATGGGGCAATGGGTTCAAACTTAAACAGGGGAAGTTTAGGTTGGATATGAGGAAGAAATTCTTTACTGTGAGGGTGGTGAGGCACTGGAATGGGTTGCCCAGGGAAGTTGTGAATGCTCCATCGCTGGCGGTGTTCAAGGCCGGGTTGGACATAGCCTGGGGTGCCATGGTTTAGTGGGAGGTGTCCCTGCCCATGGCAGGGGGGTTGGAAGCGGATGATCTTAAGGTTCTTTCCAACCCTAACTATTCTATGATTCTATGATTTTGTTTCGTATGGCAGAATGAGAGTCTAACGATAGGCTATCCCTGTCTGTCTGAATATATCCATAACAGCAGGGGCATCTAGTGAGAAGCTGTGTGAATAATAGGCTTTTCATTTGAGTTGACCAGGTTCTCCAGGGTGAATTGACACATTTTACAAGGGCTGAACACATTCCTCATGAGATACTGGCTAAACATTCAATTAAATGATCCCATAATCACAAATACCGCTGTGACTTTTACCAGACTAAACAGATCCTTGAGGATGACCAAGTCTAAATCTCAACTTCCTTCCCCTCTGCTGCATGAGATTTCCTAATCTGACTACTTATGGCCTGGTTAGTTATAGCTTGTTCATGCTGACGGCAGAACTTGTAGTTTTGTCCCTGCTCTTTCTCCAGCACCTCTGAAAGTAGGGGTGATACCGAGATTTTTCATTCATCATTTCAGCATTCAATGGAAAAGCAAAGCTCCTGAAAGAAGTAACACTTTTTTCCTGCCTTTCCCTACCATGGGTATGCTGGTACGCATTCACATGAGGCCGTGTTCTGTAAATATGTCTTTGGTAGCTGTTGTTGTTGTCAGGAAAGCAAATAAAACTGGCTAGCAGGCAGAGCACTGCCTCTTCAAGCTGTGGTCTGCTGGAGCCTTCTCGTCCTATGTTTTCCCTCTTGGGCCTGCCTGACGTTCACATACACCTACCCCAGGACACGCTGAGGGTGTCATTGAGAAGGCTTGTCTGCAGTGTCCTTTTGATGGGTGGTTGCAGGACTGCCCAGATGGATGGTGCCTGTGGTGGGCATGTGGCTGGAGGGGTCGCTCTGATGCAGTGGGTCAGGGTGGCATGGCAATTCCTTCTTGGTGGTACCACACTCTTGAACAAGGGCTAATGAGAGCACGGGGGCTTCCTGAGGAGGAAATAAGACTTATGCAAATGTTGATGAAATGTACGTAGTTGTCACTCCACCACAGTTCAGATGCGCTGTTGGGCTTTTTCTGCACCAGCCTGTTACCAGTTGGTAATGTTTGCCTGTTAGGTTAAGGAGGGAGAAGGAAAGATTATCTATTCCTTTGCTTAATAGGAATAAGGAGCACATAGTCTTTAGAAATCAGATTTCCTGGAAGTAGGAGGATGCTCATTTTTCACCTCTGTTTTAATTCAGATAAAGAGCTCCGCAGATTGCTATACTTCATTTGTTATGTGCATTATGGAAAGCTACAGTGCCTCAAGGATAAAACCATTATTCTTCTGCTGAGCAATGCCACAGGGACAGAACCTCAAAGCTTAATTCTCATTATCAACAATAACTAAAAACATGGCTGTGTAGACCATCTGCTTTTTTCTCTGTAAGCAGTGTCACCTGGTTTCTCTTCTAAACCATGTAAACCAGATGCAGACAGAGCAAACCAGCTGCTTGGGTGTAGAAAGTTTCCAGTAAGGCCAGCTTCAGATGCTCAGAAAGCACCAGCTTATCTGCTGAGGCGGGGGGAATCAAAACTTGGCCTTTTAAACCTCCAAAACTGCCCTGCTTGGATGGTCTGACAAACAGTCTGGTGGGACACCGACCATCGCAGTAACATCAGACTTGGCAACATGTGAAGTAAATGGAATGTTGCCCACTGGCAGCAGTAGGGGTGGGATCTGATTGTTTCTGACTTAACTGTATCATCTTTTGTTTTAATTCCTGGAGTAGAAATTAATGTGCTTCATTCTGCTGTCGTGGTCACGCTGGTGGCTTCAGGAGCCATAAACCTTCAGCAGAGGACACCATCCTGTCTTTGGTTTTCTTTGTTGTGTTTTGAAGCACAAGGACTCAGCAATGCACTGGAAGGGTCTCCTAGACCTCAAGGTACCCACACACGTTTGTGTGTTTCATGGACTCCATCACTCCCCACTGTCTGAGGAGAACCTGTCTTTACTGTGTGTGGCTGGGATGGAGCTCATTTTCTTCATAGCAGTTTAAAGGGTGCTGTGGTTTAGATTAGTGACCAAAACAACCCTGATAACATACCAGTGCTTCAGTGCCTGAGCTGTGTTTGCACAGCACTGGCGCCTTCTCTGCTTCTCACTCTGCCCTCCCAGTGAATAGATCGGGAGCGCACAAGGGGTTTGGAGGGGACACAACAGGGCAGATGACCAACACTGACCCAAGGGATGGTCCATGTCATGTAATGTGCTCAGCAATCAGAAAGGAGAGGATGGGGCTTGGGAGCTTTGCCTGCATGTGGGACATGGTGGATGGTGCCTTTGCACCTCTTGTTTTCTTTCTCTCTTCTTCCACTTCTCCCTCACTTGCTAAACACTTCTTATTTTCACACACGAGTTTTCTTGCTTTTAGTCTTCCTCTTTCCCTGTCCCACTGGAAGCAGGGGTTAGCGCACAGCACTCGTCACAACCAAACCTTCCTTTAGCTATATTCAGATGCGGTTGTGACCTTTACCTGAGCCCACTAAAAGTAACAGACAACAGCATTGTTTGACGCTCGCCATGCTCAGTAGACTTTATGTATCCTCAGTTAATGCCCTGGTTTGGAGTTAAAGCTGTTTACTCTTCAGGGGGGATGTTGGGCAATAGCAAGACGTGCTGTGCTGAGTCAGCACAGCAGTTTCTCTTGGCTCATGAGCTTAGATTTGCGTGCCTGTGCATCTCCTGGGTCTGCAGACTTGGGTGTAGTTGCTAAAGCTTGCAGCAGGCATCCTGGTATTTAAATGACTATAGTTTGGGGTTTTGGATGGGAAACTGCAGTGCTGGGAATGGGTGGGGATTTGTGTTCTGCTGCCTGGAGCAGGAGGGGAATGCCACCTCCTGAGCACAAACGGAGCTCAGTTCCAACATCCCTCAACACAGGACATGTTTGAAAGTCCTTTTAAAACTTATGTTGTAAGTGGGCGCCTTTTGCTGTATTGTCCATCAAATGTCTTGTGAATACCTTTTATTTGTAGTTATGCTTTCAGCACAATCCAAGGAGAAGTAAGGTAAATACGGTTCTGGGTAACAGTGTCACCTTCAGTGGAGGCATAGCCATCTTAACAGAAGGAAAAAGCTTGGAATTCAGCTGTGATTTAGAAAGCCACAGGTTCACGTGCATTCCTACCTGAAGCAACTCCTGTGTAGCTGAACTGGTTGGGTGTTATTCTTGGTGAAAATAATTCATCAAACCTTCTGAAGGCCTGAAGTTGAAAGCTGGAGAATTACAAAACTATGAGGTGGAACCCTCTTTTAGCACCTGCTTTTTATTCTTTGCTTTGTTGCTCTGTTTTCTCCTTGCCTTCTCCTCGCTGGTGCTCATACTATGCAGCGTAAGAGCTTGCGCTATGAGTACACTTGATTTGCTGCCTGGAGAAGTAGTGTTTTTAAAGCGCATACTGTATGCACATTGCTCAGTGAAGGGATGATTTAATTTGCCTGGGGTAGAAGTCATAATTGCTCCTCGAATGTGACTGATCGTTGAACTTCCCCGTGTAGGTGGGAACTATTTTCATTCTGTTTAGTTTATAACCAGGAATTCCATCTGGTTTTGGCGCTTCCCTGGAATTAGCGAGGTGATGTTTGGGTTGCAGACTTCACCGAGCTGTCTGTTTAATTAAAGAAGATGCAACTTCCAACAGGCCTTTTCCCAGCCAGCCCGAAGGAGTTGGGTTGTGAGCGCCTGCTCCTGCTGTTGCCTCTTCGTGGTTGTGGGCTTCTGCTTTCTGTGCTTGGCGCAGGTATCACTGGATAAACGAGGGAGGCACTGCCATCCGTAGTGTGCCTCTTCGTACCTCTGTGGTCACAATGCAATCCTGATTCCCAGTGTTTCAGGTTCATTGTGAGGAATACTACGCGGTAAATAGGTCAGTAATATTTCTTGGTTTGTCTGGAGGTTCATAGACTCAAAAATACCTAATTTGCTCTGTTTTGAAGTGGTCCTGGGCTGGGATCTTGTTAATGTTCTTCCTGTACTGTACCTAGGAGCTGGTACCTGCTATGTTTCATCTTTAAGATGAGAATACTCTTGGTGACACACTGGTTTAGCTGCCTGCCAGGTTAAACCATGATGTTGGCAGGTTGTGAAGTTTACAGATTGTTCCTGGCTTTGTTCCAGCCCTCCTAATACCAGGATAATGAGTAAATCTGTGCATTCCTTTTGGGCGAGTTACCCTCGCTTAATAGTACTGAGATTTGTGATACTCATGCAGGTTTTTGCAGGTAATGGGAATGGGTTTTGATCATAAAAGCCCATCTGTGAAGAGTCATTCTACGCAAGGCTTTAGCACTGGATATTTTTCTCCTTAGTGATTTTGATGTGCTGTTTCTCAACATACATTTGGCTGGGTTTTCCTCTTGTGTTTGTTCCCTTTATCTAGCTGCTTCACCAGGTGATTAATTTGATGTAACAAGCCTGAATTTACGATTTCAGTGGTGAAATATTTCTATTCTTTCAATCTGTTTCAGTCAATGCTGCTTTTCACCTCTGTTTTCTTATATTCCTTTTCACAGCTGTTCTAAGTCTGATTCAAGGTTCTCATGCACTGCTAATATACTTAGGTTACGCTACTGTCATGCAGTAATCAAGTTTCAGAGGTGTTTTGTGCATACTGGATTCTGGAATGTCCGGGCAGACAGGCTGGGCAAGAAAAGTCATTAATAAAAAGCAAGTTTTATGTTGGATTAATTAATAGCTTCATGTATTTCTTAAGCATACGGACTCTGTTCTCTCTGATATTTCCCTTTGCATTTAGTGTGTGTGCACACATTTAAATTATTTGGGATCTTAATTAGAAGGTTTAAGACTTGAGGAAGAAAACTGGGGAAAAAAGCATACCAGCGGTAGGTCTGCTTCATTAAAACATAGATGGGAAATTGGGGCATGAACAGCAAAGGTGAGGCTTTCACCTGAGGTATATTTTACTATTCCAACAATAAAAAAGTGCTTTTTTGTCCTCTTTTTCAAAGATGCAGAAACTAAAGTGAAAATTTAAGTGGATTTTAGGGAAAGAAGTGTCTCACAAATCACTGCTTTTGTTTGATTAATTGATTTTTTCCCCCCTCTTCATTAGCATGGATGCCATGGAATATGCGCAGCTCATGAGGCAAGCTGGGAATCAGGATTTCAAAAATGGGAATTACTCTATGGCCATCAAAAAGTATGATCAAGCTCTCCATATGCTCGGTTGTTTAATGCAGTGGGTCCCGTAAGTACTCTTGAATTACAAGATGTAAACCAGTTGTTACATGGATCATCTGATTTTCTTTAAAATGATTCATGCAAGTTACTTTGTTCACTTTTTTTGGTCTTTTTTATATCCTTTGATTTGTTAAAAATAATTCTTCAGCCAAAAGGTTTTTTGGTCTTTTCTTTCCAAATGTTAAGTGCTTGATTTCATCAGTTAACATCTGCTGCTAATGCTACTAATGATTAAATGGTTGGGTATTATCCTAACTATTAAACGCTCCGTACTACCATGTAGTACAACTGCTGTTAACCTAATTTCACATCAGCTTTCAGTTTATTTTTACTCTTGCCATTTATACCAAGTAGCAGAGTAAGTCTGGAGCATGGGAGTAGGAAGGAGCAAGGCCAGATGTCAGAAGGCTACCTCCAGCGCCTGCCCCTTGCCTGATCCCTTCATCCTATTGCAGGGTTCTGCTCCTGAGCATCTTTCCCCCTGCTGTCTGTTGCCTCATCAGGATTTGCTTGCATGCAAGAGAGTGCTCTGAGCATACTCACTGTAGTCAAAACAACTTTCTTGAGTGTAAATCAGAAGATAGGAATAAGGTGAAGGATGCAGCGCTGTGGCGTGTGCTATTTGTATGAGCTCAGGCAAGACAGGCTTTCCAGGCTCCCCAGTAAAATCCCCCAGCAGATTCTGGTTGGGCGCTAGAGGAAGAGTTTTCACAACGAGAACAACCAGCCATTGGAATAATCTTCCCTTGTGGACTTCCCAGCGTTGGCTGCTTCTAAGGTTCAGCTGGACAGGATGCTGGGCCATCTAGTCCAGGTCATGATTGCCAAAAAAGGTTGGACCGGATGATCTTTGTGGTCCCTTCCAACCTGGTATTCTGTGATTCACTGCCTTGTGGACTGTAGTTTCTAATTTGTGTGCAGCTCTATCCACAACCTTTCCTAGATTCAGCAGATGCTTTCTGTATTTCAGTATATTCTCTTACATAAAAGGCATTTCCTTATTTCTTGGCTGATGTAAACGTGGATAATTCTGTTCACTTCATTAACTGGTGATACCGTAAAACGCATTTAAGTTGTTTATTGATGACCAGAATGTGTTTAGCATTCTTCCCATCTAGTAGCTTCCATTTTTGTGCCTATTTTCTCCCATTATTGGCCACTGGCTTTCACCAAGCCTTATCTAGGTGTGTCGAGGGGGTCTCAACCCTTTGTAACTCCTCATACTGAGTTATTCCAGTGAGTTGGCTTTCTGCTTCAGAAGAGACCAGGGTGTCACTAAGATAACATTTGCAGTATCTTAGAAGCTGGTGTTCAGATGATCTTTATTTTCTACAACTCCATTTTTACCTCTCTCTTTGTTAAGTGGGTGATGTAGGCTTTATTTCTTGTTTCTAAGTATAAAGTACCATGTGCCCTTTTTCAAGTGAATAAACAGTTATGCTAAAAATGTATTTTTAGGTGTTCCAGGGACATTGCTGTGTTGTACTGCAACAGATCGACTGCCTTGTACAATCTTGGTAAATGGAGGGAAGCAGCGTTTTCAGCCTACCAGAGCTTACGTTGCGATCCGGAGTATGTTAAGGTATTGAGATGTTTAAGATGGCAGGTTTTGCATGACTTACTTTGTAAAACAAGTGTCAATATCTGCTTTCTGTTGTGTTTTAGTTTTGAGGCGTGATAAGCAAATGTAGCATAAAAGTCCAGAATGAGTGTCTGACTGCACAAAAGCAGCAGAATTATTATTGTGATAGTACTTTCAATAGAATGAAGTCGCTGTCTTTGGCACCAGGAGGTGTTGGTTCTTTCTGTGTCCCAACAAGAGAGGCACCAATGCTTTCGAGAAAGAGAACTATTTTGTTAATATCCCAGACAAGGTGATAGTAATAAAGTCTTATGTACCCTTGTGATGCGGGAGACCCAGGGATGATGCAGGTCTCTGGCCAGGCCATGGCACCATCCATGGTGAGGTTCACCAGCTCTGTCTTACAGAGCCTGCCTCGCAGTAGGGGTTCATCAGTCACTGAGAGCAGTCAGGTCTGGGATGGGGATTTAGCTTTGAAGTCTCCCGTGGGCAGTGTGCCCTGTTATTCTTTACATGTTAATAAGCCTGAGGTTCCTGGGAGCAGCGTGTGGTGATCAAGGTCGTATTGTATTTCCAGTGGACAGAACAATGCACTAAGCATACTCTTGCGAGTATGCAAGTATGCATGGATTAAGTTACACTAAGTTACACATTGACTCAAATATCTGTTAGGAGTAAGCAGTGGTTATACAGTGTTTATGATACAGAGGCATACACTTGGATTGGCTTTTATGTGCAGTAGTCTTCTGGACCAACAACTACAGCATCCCAGAGACTTCAGGAGAATGTATTTGGTTTAAATACAGTAAAATAGCACGCAAGTGCCAATCTAACTTGTGCTGTGTTGCAGCATGTGAGTTATTTGAACAAATAGACTCTACTGTGACTCTGAGACAATTCAGTGGCTCAGACTCAGCTGAATTCAGTGGTGAGTAGAAACATGTTCAGGTGCCACCGACTGAAGAATAGATGCATTGTGGTAAACACTGCAAAATGCAGTGACATGGGGACATAAGTGTATATTCTAGACTTTGTGAGGAGGTTAAGATAGAGTTACTAATGGTATGCCTTTCAGCTTGTAGTCATTTTCCAGATTTTATATGTCAGAATTTACCACTTGTAGTAGCTGTGATCACATCAGTAGCATACTGTGAATTGCAAGGGATGTTTATTGCACTTTGCTTTAGAACTGTGTGTAAGAAGCTGTAAAAACAGCCAATGTCATTTTTCTAACAGAGGACTTAGGAAAGAATTGCAATCTTTTGTGATAAAGGTCTCTGAATGTTTTCTCAACAGTGGTCTTTTTTGTTCTGTTCTTTTTTTCCTCAGGCTTACTACAGAGCTGGCCATTCACTGATCATGTTATCAGAGTCTTATGAAGCAATTTCTATGTTTCATAAAGGTTTGATTCTCCTGAGTACTTCTGCAGATCGCACTCAGATTGCTGATTTCATAGCAGGAATCTTCATAAGTGTCAACGGTAAGCTCAGCTCAAGAGCTTGGTTTTTCTACTTTCAGTAGTGATCACAAGTCCTTGGACATCCTTCATGAGATCATTTAGTCCTTAGTGCCCCAGGTCTGTTTGAAGATGAGGAACATGTCGAGTGGCCTGACCAAAAGCATGTGGTCAGTATGGTCCAGTTTGTATACAGCAGATGCCAGCAATCACAGAGCGCTGCGCAGGGAAGTATGTTGTCTCATAAGAACACATCAGTTGTGGAATAGGTAGAAAAGGTTGAAATTCAGAGCCAGGGAAACAGGATTGCATATCTGCAGCTCCAGACCCAAGAGGCTTTTCAGTGGTTTTTGCCCAAGCCGCTCTGCTTCTCTTTTAGCTAGGTAGGTTTAAAACTCATGAGAAAATACTCAGCTTAAACATGATTTTACAGCCCAGTGTATTCCAGTGTGGGGTTCTTCCCTCAGCTACTAATGGCCAGCAACAGAAAGAGGGAATTTGGCTTTTCTGTGGCATTGTGTGGTAGGGTTTTTTTGAGCAATACCCATCTTACCTCCCCTGACCTCTCCTCAGTGCCCCTTTCTGTTTGCTTTTTTGTCCAGTTCACAGCCTCTGTATGATGGGGCCTGCAGCCATGCCAGGAGATTCTGGGTTGTGCCCCTGGTGCATTTACTTGAACTTGTAGCCCCGTGGTAAGGACCTTGCTTAGCTTTAGCAGTGTCTGTAGCTGGGCTCACCCACAAGTGGAAGAACTGCCACAAGCTGCACAGCATCTTGGGACTTAGAGGTGTTTCTTGAGGGCAGGGATTAATATCTTTTCGCCCTATTTAAAGAAGACAGGCCATGGATAACAAGGTGCTGTATCAGTTGGGTGGAAGGGATACTTAACCCTCCATTTGACATTCCTCTGGGTGTAAATCACTGCTAAAACTGTCACTGTGCAATGAAGTCATTCAGTTGGAGACCCCAACTTTAAAGGGCTGCGTATACTGAATGGTTTTCTCGGTTGCTTATTCTTGCAGATGAACGGGTCTTTCCACCAAGTTTCTCCCCTGCATATGATTATATTTTCAGCACAAGGTTTGATGCACTGATTTGGCAAGCAGTGATAGAAAGGTTGGCCCAGAAAGGGAAGTGGCGGGTAAGTCTGTCACTGCGTTGCCTACAATGAGCCTGAAATCCCACTTGTCTCTTGCTGTTATCTCTCTTATAATTGTGGTGCCATCTAGAGCCATTATTGTTAAAAGAAGTCGGAGGGGAAAACAATGCATGTTTATTTGGGGTCCCTTTTGCTTTTTGCTTCTGTGTACAAAGCTGGATTTTTGAAGCTGTCTGTGAAAGATACCCAAAGAAAGGAGTATCTCAGTTATCACCTTTCCTCAAGTGCATCAACTGCACCACACAGGTTGTTGCTGTCTGCAGACTTGCTGAGTACAATCCCACTGTCATGTCATTGATCAAGATACTAAATAGTACTGGTGCCAGTACAGACCCTTGGGAGATAGCACTCATTACTGGTTTCCACTTGGATACTGAGCTGTTGTCTGTAACTCTTTGGATGCAGCCATCCAGCCAATTCCTTGTCCATTCATCAAACCCATACCTTTCCAAATTAGAGCTCAGAATGTTGGGGGCGCCTGTATCAGAGGCCTTACAGAAGTCCAGATAGATGATAGCTGTGTTCTTCCCTTGCCCTCTGGTTAAGCTGTGCGAATTTTCAAGGAGCAAAGTCGAGTTTTTAAGGAAAGGGAGAAAACAGAGAAAGATATGGTGTGCATTTCTAGCTTTCTGCTCAGGATGCCAGTGTAGCTGGGGGGTCTCATCCCAGTGAACGCAAAGGTCCATTCCTAAAGCGAAGGGTCGCTTCCAAGGTGTATTGGAGAGACTTCTAGGGTCTGACCTTTCTACATGGTTTTTATTTTGGAGGGAGCGTCCATCAGACATAGCTTCCCACAGCCCGGTGTTTATTACATTCACTCAGTTGAAAAGTGGAAAGGGAGACTCAGTATTTTGTTACAGTCTTAAGCAAAGATCTGTGATGTTGTTGGCCCGCGTTTGCTTCCCTACAAGGTCTGCTGAGGCAGTGAAAAACAAAGTTTCTGAGTGAAACTGACGATTTTAGGAATTATGGTTTCATTTTTATGCACTTTCTGAGTGATGCGTAGGAGATCACCAACATGTTGGGTTTTTTCTCAGTCTTGTCTGTTGCTGTTGTCCGAGAAGAAAGCGTTGCCCACCAATCTCACGGTCAGCCAGGTCTCACTGAAGAGCCTCTTTGAGGTAAAGTAGCATCCTTCTGCCTGTTTGTCTTGTGTCTGTTGCTTCCTGTTCACTTCCGTGAGAGGGATTTTGCCATCTTGTGTTCAAGGCTAAAACAGATTAACAAAAAATGAAATGGAAAATAATACATGTACCTTGTGTGATTCTGCTAAATCAGCTCTTCTGTGCCTTTTCGTGTGAAAATTGAAACATCCTGATTCTGCAGAATTTCTGTATGTGATTTAAGATTTCCTTTAACTTGATCAAAAGAAGACATCTTCCTCTCAAGTACAGAAAGCTGTTCATGTCACGCTTGTAACCAGACAATTTAATGCTGAAAAGTGACTGACATCAGTTAAGCTGGATACGTTTTTCAACCAAGGAGAACTTATGATGTACATGGGATACAGTATATTTATACTTTGCTGGCATGTCTTTGGACTGCTTTCTGGTGCTGAGCATGATTATAAGGAGCTGAGCTGGATGCAATGTTGGCATTTTCCCTTCCCTCAATGCCCCACGTTTTTGGTAGGTTACTTTATACCTGGGCAGCAACTGCTAAACTTTCTCCCTAAAGGCTTTGACGCCTTCCAGATGACAGAGGATTTTGGCAAGATGCAAACAGGCAGTTGTAGACCAAGTAGCCACAGGTCCTAATGCCTTTCGCTGAGATGGTGGCATCTGCAGACGGTTCTTTATGGTGTTCTTCTGAGACTTGCTCTCTTCTTCTCCTTCCCCTGCTGCCAGTGCATTCTCCCTGTAATCTGTTGTGTTTCGAGTCTGTAGCTGTGCGCAAACAGTAGTCCTTGCCAGTCAAAATCTGGCACGAGGTGTTAGAATAAAGAATGTATTTGTGGATGCTGGAAGCATGTGTGAAGGCTGCTATTTAAAAAGATGACTGGCACAAATGGAGAAATTATGTCTGAACGCTGCTTCCGACCACCCCCTCATGTCCTGATCCTGCTGGCACATTGTCTCAATTTCCCTCTGAGCTTCCTCTGCCCACCTCCCGTTTCCCAGACTGCGGTACCCCTTGCAGGCTGTGCTTCGTGTTCGTTAAGTCCTTGTTAGAACATCCTTTTTCAGTTCAGCTGCTTTCTGCTCACGCTGCGTGCTTTTAATGTGGGTCTGTAAACTTCCCTGTGAATGTCCTGCTTTTATCTGACCACCTTCTAGTAGGGCTTTGCCCTTCTCTCCACCCAAGAGGTTCCTGAGCTGTAAAAAGGCCGGTTACCTATAACTCGGTTACCTATAACTCGGTTACCTATAACTCGGTTACCCGAGTTCCCTATACCTTTCTTTCAATCTCTAACTCCCTTTTCCCAGTTTCCAGTATTTCGCCAGTCTTTTGTTGCTTTGGGGCAACCACCTGCAAAAGCTGCCTCATCAAAGCTTAAAAGGCACAATATCCAGCCAAAGCAATATGCACATTCAGATGCAGTACATTTAATAGACAACTGTAAGGCAGAAAGTTGCAGTCAATTACAGCAAAGAGCTATAGAAATATGTATTGTAAAATAGACTTTAGGTTTGGTGCTCTTCAGAACTGGACAAGATGCTTTTAAGATTCATGAAGAATTCATAGAAGAAGGGTATTTTGTTTTGAGCTTCTGTGGGAATTGTTAGATATGTAAGTGGTCCGTTTTGCAGTGGACATGACTGTTACTGTTCCACTGATTATTGTCATAAAAGACATGAAAATAGGATTAAAAAAGCAATGCCCTTTTTGTATGTAAAGATAATATGTTATAATTGTTCTCTTTGTTATCAGACTTCTGAATTGTATGGCCATGGTGAGAAGATGCAAGAAGTAGCGGAATTAGTCAAGTGGCTAATCTCCATGGGGGCCAAAGTGGAAACCATTGGAGCGTGTCTACTTCATGCTGTTATCAGACTGTGTATCAAAGCAAGTGAGTGACTTCCGCAGCTAAAAAAACCCAATGGCGGCCTTCATCAAAGAAGGAATAAACGAGCCAGAGTATTTTGAGAGACTGAGATGAGCTCTTAGGCAGAAGTTCTTCTCTGTGTGAGTGCTGAGGCACTGGCACAGAGTGCCCAGAGAAGCTGTGACTGCCCCATCCCTGGCAGTGTTCAAGGCCAGGTTGGACACAGGGGCTTGGAGCAACCTGCTCTAGTTGCAGGGGTTGGAACTGGATGAACTTTAAGGTCCCTTCAACCCAAACCAGTCTGGGATTTTATGATTCTGTCTGTCTGTGCTAAAGAGTTGTGAATCAGCCTCTAAATTGTGCTTGCTGGTAGTCAGCGAGGACATAGCATCCTGTCTCCCGCAATGAAGCTAGCTCTTACCATGGTTTCTTCCTTTTCCTCCTCCCTGTCTCGCAGAAGAGGTTTCATACAGATGCATCTTGCCACTCCATAGGGGAAAAAACCCAGGATCTGTTTCTGCTGTATCTCTGTTTGCCGTTTATAACAAGTGGGGATTTTATCATTTCAGGAAAGAACCATCTCTTCAGGTGGTTACTGACTCAGAGGCCAGACTTGAAGGATCGCATCAACCAGAAGGACAGAGATGGATGCACCCTCTTGCATGTTGTGGCATCTTCCAGTGAATATTCCCAGAAACGCAGTAAATACAATGCTTATTTTCTTCTCTGTGTGTGCTGGTTTGTTTTCATATAGAAAAGTAAGTAATGGAAGAACGTTTGAAGCCCTGGTGTTTACTGCTTCATGTGCTTCCAGTTCCTAAGCAATTACAGTGGAGAGAAGTGTTTTAATGTTTTGAAGGGGTTTTTCTGGGGAAAGAACACCCAACAATTCCTCCTCCTTATGACACTAGAAAAATTTAGATTTATATTCAAATTATGCTAGAGATTGTGCCAGGAAATTAAAAATACAAAGGGGAAACAGAACCAAACCCCTGAACGATGAGAACTCTTCCTCTTCTGATGTTTATTCCTGCAATGTTTTAGGCCAAACAGAAGATGTGATAATGCTCCTGAGTTTTGGGGCTGATCCCACTGTTCCAGATGCACGGTCAAGATATGTCATAGATATCTTGAAGAAGAACAAAAACTTCGATGCTGTAAAAGCAGTCAGCAATCACATTGAGAAACGTGCTTCCTCTGAGAAACAGACAGGTACTGCATGGATGCACTGCATGGACTGTGTGCTTTTCCTGGTTTAAAATGACATCCTGTAGATACAAAATTATGTGGGGAATAGTTTTGTGCGACATTTCTTGTAACTTGTCATCCTGATCTCCTGTCAGTCAGTGATGAAGACTTTGTCCTTGCCTGAAGGTGACTGTTGTCCAACTGATGATCTTAGTATATCATCCAATAAGTTACTACAAGTTGCTTAAAGTTACTATAAGCCACTGGTTTTTATTCCTTACGCTTAATATGAGGCTCCCTCTGCCATAGAAACTGCTTCTTTTTGATGCTTTTTCAGTCTTAAGTATTTATCTTCATGGTTTTTGTAAAATGAATGTTAAAATATTGGTGGCTTATTTAGAATATTTTATAACAAAAAATATTGACAAAAAGAGGAGAAGCTCTGAAATGGTGAAAATGTGAGTGAAAAGTTGCTGCCACTTAAAAAACCAAATTGTAGTCAGAGCTCTGTTCACAAGGGTTTAGCCATCTCTGATCTATGTCCCTGCCCATGGCAGGGAGTTGGAACTGGGTGAGCTTTAAGGTCCCTTCCAACCCAAACTATCCCAGGATCATAATCACTATGAGGCAACAGTGTCCTGCCTGTGTGCAGATCAACTTGTGAACTATTACAGTTTCCAACCTAGTGTATTTCAGTAAAGAGTGTATTTGATGAGGGCTCCCAGTCTCCTGTAGGATTTGAAATCCACCACAGGTCTAGCTTTTGCACTACGAGTTTCAGCCATCTGATTTTAACCTGCCACTGCGCGTTTCTTAGAGGCCTGAGATGTGGCATTTTCCAGTCCTGCCCTGCAAACATACCAGCAAGGAGCTGGGTTTTCAATTTCTAAACTGTTTTGCAGGGGGGAGTGAGAGCAGAGCCGTAGCTGACACAGATTCTCTCCTGGATGTTCTTGAACAGTTTGTCCAGTTCTACAGGTTAGAAGATGGAGTACATCATAAGAATGTATTGAAGGAGGATGCAGTTAAGCGGTTTCTGAAACTGCTGTCTTCTGTGAAAGGTACAGTGAGTTCCCATTTCTCCTCTTCACAAAACCTAATTGCTGAGAAAAGTGTGTTTGATGCTACCATACGGGTTTTGCCCTTCCTTCTCTTCCCTGTTTCTGCGCCTGATGCTACTGGAACAGAATGGGCTTTTACTTATTTTTCTGTTCTGTTTTGCACTTAGAACCACCACGATACACACAAAAATTCAGTGTGGTGAATCAAAGTGTTCAAGCTAATTTAGTGGCCAGCATAAGGACAGAAAGATGCGAGTGTTGCATTTTGTACTTTGAGTTCAATGGGCACATTATTCTGAAAGCAGTTTACAGTGTGATGGATTTTATTATATGGCTTTGAGTGAGTGATGTTGTCTTCACTGTCTTGCAGAAATCCCTGAAGGGGTGGTTTGCAACATCTCCGAGGCCTGTGCTAGCAGCTTCATAAAGCAGTTGCTGGAGAAGCAAATGTGGCATAAAGTTTTGCTGCTGCTAACAGGAAAAGCCAGTGGGGAAGAGCCATCAGGGGAAGGACTCTTCAGGAGCTGCAGCCTTGCAGATGTTGACATTGGCGATGTTATCCAGCGGTGCGACAGATGGGATAAGCAAGTGCATCTCATAAGATGCTTGATCGAACGAGGAGGTGAAAAACTGTGCAATATGAATCTGTTATGAAAGATCTGGTATTTTATTTGGCGTGTTTGGAGCAATGTAGTTTCAGAGATACCATCACATGGGGTTTGTGGTTCTCTGTACGTGCAGCAGCTTGTTGGAGGGCATTGGCTCCGATGCCTGCATCTGCCATGTGTGACGTGGGGAGGCCAGTAAGGCTATATGGGATAGAAGATGTTTTCTCAACTGGAATTTGGCTGTTAGGGTTGAAAGGCCAAAGAATATTGTTGCTCCTTTGTTTGTAGTTTCTTTGGGTTTTAATTCCTCTGTCTTTAGGCACAATATTATCCTGATAGAAACTGCAAGCCACAGCCTTTGGGTTTAGTCTGTTACAAGTCGTTGGCTACTTCAGTGATTTCCAAGGCATGACCAGATATCTTTCTGTTTTTAGCTAGTACAGACACCATCATTGGATGAGGTTTATTTCTAGGATTACTCTGTCAATTTTCATTTCAGTTTATAACTTGATGTTCACTATAAATTTTGGGCACACAGTCCTCCTCTAGCCTTGTGGGTGCCAGAAATGCAAGGAGGCTTCTTGGTTTGGTCAGTGGCTGACTGACTTGAAGAAGGTATGTTCCGGCCTTTCCTATTACAACAGCCGGACTGCTTGCTCAGCTTAATGGGAGAGAACAGGAGATCTTGAAGATTTTCGTAGTCAAAAGTTCTTTAATATGTAAAAAGCTGACAAAAAGATGTCACCTGCTCAGCAATCAGCGTGTGCCTTCATCTGTTCACAGCTTTCTGTAGTTTGCAGATCTGGTGTATCAGATTTAACCCCTGTATTTTCGTGTTCTTCACCCCAGCTCTGCCGGATGGGATTGGAACCAACTCTGAAATACCACTGCAGATATGCCTCAAAAAGAATTATTTTGAACTGGTATATTTGCTGCTGACCAAAGGTGCAGATCCTCAAAATGTCTCCATTGCACGTGGAGATACTCCTTTGCACGCTGCAGTTTCCATCTGTTTAGATAATAAAGGTAAGGCTCTTGTGTGCCTGGGCTTGGGGAACACAGAAAGCTCCAACAGATGTGCACTGTTCATTCTTACAACAACTGTTGGAAACACCTCCATTTCTTACCTGTCCATCCGACTGCCCCTTCTGCTGCTGTTCAGGTGACCAGGAGGAACCAAGCAGCTGGAATGTCCCCACCAGTCACTGTTTCGTGAATACATGGAATCATAGAATGGTTTGGGCTGGAGAGGACCTTAAGATCATCCAGTTCCAACCCTCCTGCAGTGGGCAGGGACGCCTCACACTATTCTTTACAGTGATTTTGGTGTGCCACTGTTTTACCGTTTGGAAGGAAACGTTTCACATACATTATCCAGTTTAAATCTCATCTATTACCTGGGTTTAAATCCAGGAAGCTGTAGAATATCTTTTCTCTTTTTCCCCCCCCAGGAGGTATTGGACTAATCCTATTTTGTAGGAAGTTGCTCTAGGAACAGTTGCAGCACTAGGGATCTCTAAAGCTTTGCTGCTGTAGTGTTGTTTTCGCTGAGTACTACAACAACTCTGTTTTGAACCATTTCAAATGAGCAAGTTTTACAAATACAAAGTGTATAGTTTTTGTTCTTAGGAAACAAATTGATTTTCATTTAATAGCTGCAGAAAAAAAGGTATTAACAATTGTTGGCCTACAAAGCGGTCTTGTAACGCAAGTGATGATTTTGGTTGTTCTCTCGCTTTCAGATGGCACTGGTTTAAACATCCTGAACTACCTCCTGGACCTCTTTGCATCAAGACCTTCCGACTTCCCATATCTTAATCCGAACATACAAGATGAGAATGGAAATACAGTGATGCATGTTGTTTTTCAGAGAGGCTTCTCAAAACAGACTAAGAGAATAATGGAGTCATTGGCAAAATTTGATGTCAACTTCAATATAAAAAACAAATTAGGAAGAGATGTGAGGCATAGAATTAAAAAAAATGACCCACTGCTGCTTGCCTGGAATAGTGCTGCGCTGGAGAAGAAGAAACACCGTCAGGATATAGCAGGGCAATCGGTAAAGGCATCCAAGCTTGTTCCAGCCTCTGAGGTTTCACAGCCGAAGAGCACAGGGCGTTCTTCATCTGGGTCCTCAATAAAGGCACCATCTGGCAACATGGTGCATAATGATTTGAAAGCCCCGTGTTCTGTGAAGGCGAAAAAAGATCAGTTGGCAAAGCAGGAAACAGAAAGAATAAATAGCCCCTTAACGCTCCAGGAGAGTCTAGTGCAGGCAATCACAGCTCTGATTCAGCAGCTGAAATGGGGTGACACCCTGAGAAAGGATCATCCTCTGGTGCAAAAGCCATCTTCAGCCCAAACTAATTTGGAAGAGGGAAGAAGTAAGTTCTTGCAACCTTCGGGTAACATAGCTTATCCTGAAGGAAAAGGGAATGACTGGGAGAAAAAGAAGGGAGTAGGGGATTTTAGTACAGCCCTGCCCAATGGAGAGAAGGAAGAACCAGAGGAAGAGAAGGGGAAGATTCTGGATATTGAGGCATATGTGCAGGAGTTTGACAACATGACCTGGGAAATAGAGTGCACTCCTGAGATGCTGAAGACATTGGGCAGCAAAGCTGTGCCTCATTATCTGAAAACTAAAACTATCATGACAATTAAGCAGCTCGGCAATGGAGAATGGACCAGGGGACTTCATAAGCCACTGAAACACTTGAAAGCTGATATCCAGCTGTATGAAGCCAAGTTGGGTAAAGGTGCAAGAATGCTGTGGGAACTTGCAATTGACTTTTCTCCTCGTTGCAGCGAGAGTGCGGAAAAGATCATGGAGACGGAACAGGCAAAAAGTCTTCCAGAAAAATCGGGTAGAGTTTACACCGAAATAATCAGAATTTGGGCCATTGTTCTTGACCACTGCAAGCTGAACCGCGTCTTGGATAATATATGTATTTCCTACAATCGTGGTTTATCCTGCATCTTGAGGAAGAAGCTCAAGGGCATAAACGAAGGGCATCAGAACCACAGTGTGACAACGCAGAAGCGTGTCCCACGTTGTTACATTGAAGACCTGGAGGCAGAAAGGTCCAAAGAACATACCGTACCTGAGTATTTCCCTCCAGCCAGCGCAGCAGAATTGGAATACAATATCATGAAATTCCACAGCTTCAGTACTAACATGGCACTTAACATTATAAATGATGTCCATTCTTCTGTTGAATACCCTTTCCGAGTTGGGGAGTTGGAGTACGCAGTGATTGATCTCAATCCAAAGCCCATGGAGCCAATCATTTTAATTGGGCGAAGCGGGACAGGGAAGACGACTTGCTGCTTGTATAGGCTTTGGAAGAAATTCTATTCCTACTGGGAAAAATCCACCTTGGCAGATGGTCCTCTGCTGGAGAGGCAAACGTGGCAGCAGAGACAGTGCAGTGAGGCTGAGAAGGCGAGGTTAGAGGAGGAAGAAAGTGAGCTAAAACAGGATAGTGATGATTCAAGTGAGGAGCAGGTGAGCGACGAGCAAGAGCAGGACAGTGGGGATGAAACTGTTCCGGCAGGCACAGCTGGTGCAGAGGTGAATCCATGTGGTGACCATGAAGGAGACCAGATGTATAGCTCAGAAGCATCGAACAGGCTGGAGCACCTGCACCAGATCTTTGTGACAAAAAATCCTGTCTTGTGCCAGGAAGTTCAGAAGAATTTCATTGAGCTTAGCAAGTCTTCCAAGGTCACCAGTCACTTCAGGCCCCTGGAGCCAAATGTTCACAAGCTACAGGATGTTAAAGATGAGAATTTCCCACTGTTCGTCACCTCCAAGCAGTTGCTGCTGTTACTGGATGCATCCATGCCTGACCCGTTTTTCCCAAGGAATGAAGATGGGAGCCTTAAGAGAATCATTGTTGGTTGGAGTCCTCAGGAAGACGTGGTTGTACCAAATTGGCAAGACGAGGATGAAGAAGGTAATGTCGAAGCAGAACGTGGTGATGAGGAAGGAGCTGCAGATGCGTACTCTAAGGAAAGTGATCCTCGCACTTTTGTGACTTACGATGTGTTTGCGAATGAAATATGGCCAAAAATGATAAAAGGTAAAAGCTTGTACAATCCAGCGCTGGTCTGGAAAGAAATCAAATCATTTCTGAAAGGGTCTTTTGAGGCCCTGAGCTGCTCTGGGGGTAAACTTACCGAGGAGCAGTACAAAAAGCTAGGCCGAAAGAGATCACCGAACTTCACGGAAGACAGGAGTGAGATCTATCACCTCTTCTGTCTTTATCAGCAGATACGGTCGCAGAGAGGTTACTTCGATGAAGAAGATTTGCTCTATAATATATCTCAAAGACTCTCAAAGCTCCGGGAGCTGCCTTGGTCTATCCATGAGTTTTATGGTGATGAGATACAAGATTTCACCCAAGCTGAGCTAGCACTGTTAATGAAATGTATCAATGACCCTAATGCCATGTTTCTGACTGGTGACACTGCCCAGAGCATCATGAAAGGAGTTGCTTTTCGGTTTAGCGATCTGAGGTCCCTGTTCCATTACGCAAGCAAGAACTCCATCAGCAAGAAGCAGCGTGTTAGAAAACCAAAAAGGATCTACCAGTTGTACCAGAACTACAGGTCCCATTCAGGTAGAGTAACCAATGTATTTATGATCTGAGTCTTTGCTCTTCAGGTGCCACTAACGATTGAAGGTTTCTACTGGCCAGTTCCAACCATCTTCAGGCAGCCTGTTTTGTTAAGAGATCGTCTTTCTCACATGCAAATTCTGACAAGATGTGCCTTGTTTCCAAGCTTCTAACAAAGCCTTTTAAAAGTGTGTTTGTGAGAGAGCATGCGACAGACTGAGGTTTAAAACCTGTGTTCTGCTTGTGGCAGGTATTCTCCGTTTAGCATCCGGAGTGGTTGATTTGCTTCAGCATTATTTCCCGGAATCTTTTGATCGGCTTCCTAAGGACTGCGGACTCTTTGAGGGACCAAAGCCTACGGTGTTGGAGTCCTGCAGCGTCAGTGACCTGGCAATTTTGCTGAGGGGCAACAAAAGGAAAACACAACCCATTGAATTTGGAGCACATCAGGTTTGCTTTTCTTAGGTATACGGGTTTTTGCGGATTCTTCCAGCTCTGATGCCGAGTTATCACTTATGGACTGCCCGCAGTTTAAGCCCTTTTATCTCGCTGATAAATTATGCGTTTTGAACTTAGAAACCTTTATTGTGTTGACTTCTGTTTCTTCTTAATACGCCTGGCTTTTTCTGTTATTTTTTTGCATCAGGGGTTGCCTGTCCTGTTCCTTTCTAATTCCATGTTTTCTTACACCAGATCTACAACTGCCTGTACATACCATGTATCTTTCAGTCTTCTAGTGGCAGCTTTGTGAGCTTGTGCTTGAATGTCGGTGTTAAATGTTGCCTGGTTTTGAGAAGGCTCTTGCATTACCATGACATATCTTGTGTGCTTTCTCTATGCAGCTACTACCTATTTTATGTTTTCTTACTAATATGTTCTTTTATTACTGTATTTTATGGCAGGTGGTTTTAGTGGCAAATGAGACTGCAAAAGAGAAGATACCCGAGGAGCTTAGTTTAGCACTTGTGCTGACAGTTTATGAAGCAAAGGGTTTGGAATTTGATGATGTTCTTCTTTACAACTTTTTCACTGATTCAGAGGTATGTAATTCTTATCCATTTTCTGCATTTATTCTTAAGTCTTCATTTTGCACATGGTCCAATCGGCTTTGCAGCCGGGGAAGGACTCCCTCTTACCTCTGAAGATGAGTGGTTTCACTACAGCAGAAAACAGGTTTAGGAATTGAGACCATTTTCCCTTAGTGCTGCATTTTCCTTCAGATTGGCTGTTGCAATTCAAGGGCGAGCTTTGGGGTTACCACAGCACAGCAGTGCATGCACATACACACTTCTGCTGTGTACCGAGAGTACTCTGCTGGCTTGCAGCATGTCCCTTCAGGCTGCTCTCTGTTCAGGTCATGGCAGGTGGTGAAGGGACGCTCCATCACCCGCTCATACTCTTTACCTTATACTGGAGTTCTGCGTCCCCAAAAAGCACCTGAGATCCCATGCTTTGCATCACCACAGAATTGTGAAACAGTTATGTTTAGAATCAAATTGTGTGTGTGTGTTTGAGGGGGGCAGGAAGGGGGATGCTTTTTAGTCATCTGCAGCTTAGCTCCAGAAAACTCATTCTGGTTTAGCTCAGGAATTGTCAGGAAACTTAGGAATATCTTACAGTCTATAGTGGAGACCATTGCCCATAGAATGGCCTTGGATAAGTAGTATGAATGTTGAAGCCATCTCAAGCCAGTCGCACTCTTCCACATTAGGATGGTTTGCTGCTCAGTTTTTACCCACTCTTGGGCTGAGCCATATGTTCACTTTCCCCCACGTTGGTCTGGGTGGCTCAGGGTGCCATTACTCTCTTCTAGCTGTTTGGGGAAAAGTGGTTTGTTCGGCTTGATAACAGCCTGATGCAGACATATACCTCAAGGAAAGGTTACCCTCCAACCCTGTTTGCATTGAGGTGAAGTTCAGCTTTCTTGGAAAATTGGTTGTTCTTTACATTCTTCCCAGAGATAACTTTCCCCCCCCACTCGTCTCCTCTGAGCCTTCTTCAGTTATGGGGGTGAATTTGTCAATCACATCCCAGAATCCCAGACCGGATTGGGTTGGAAGGGACCTTAAAGCTCATCCAGTTCCAACCCCTGCCACGGGCAGGGACACCGTCCACTAGAACAGCTTGCTCCAAGCCCCTGTGTCCAACTGCGCCTTGAACACTGCCAGGGATGGGGCAGCCACAGCTCTGGGCACCCTGTGCCAGGGCCTCACCCTTATCCTTAGCTTTTGTGGAGAGTACTGATTGCTGCATACAAGTAAACCTCATTCTCTTGACATTTTAGGCTAGCAAAGAGTGGAAGATAATTTCTTCTTATACTCCTGGTTTGGATGTGCAAGTAGGAAAGAATTTGCTAATCGAAATGCCTTTAGAGGATGCTGCTGGTGTGCAGAAAAGAGCTCCTTTTAATGTAGAAATGTACAAGGTGAGTTTTTTGTGACCATTGGGATTAGGAAAGATAAACTCAGTTTTTAAATCTCAGAAGTAGGGGGGTTTCTTGAAGAAATCCTTTCATCCTGTATTTCCATGTGTTACTTGAGGTTCATTTTTTTTAGTAGTTGTTCACATTTGTATAATACAGTCTTGATTTTAAAAGACGAGGTGTTTTGCAAATGCAATTTGATAAGAGAAGGAAAACTATGGGTAAGAAACTTTCAGGTGTATTTACAGAGCAGCTGTGGTTAAAGCAAATGGCACATCAGCTTGCCAATGTTATCGGTTTAGTCTGGTTTCAGATCAGTGTCACTGCCTTAAAGTTAAGGAAACTTCTTAGAGTTTAATGAGTCAGGTATTTTTTACCATGCAGTCTTGAGAACGAATAATTGTGTGTGCAGGTGTTTAGGAGGAGAATGGACTGTCACACCTACAGCTTCCTCAGTTGCAGTAGCTGTACTTTCATGCAAATTACCTGGGCAATTGCTTATGTAATTGAAAGAAATACATATTTAACATTTAGATTTACTTGAAGATACTTTCTTCTTGGTTATTAATTATATCTATGCACAGTTTTCTTATAACTGCAAAGTACATTTCTTTGTAGTGGTTTAACTCATCTGGCATTGAATTGATTGTATTTGGTATGCTGCCTTTTGTTTGGTTCTGCTTCAGATGCTGAATGGAGAGCTGAAGCAGTTGTATACTGCCATCACAAGAGCCAGAGTCAATCTTTGGATCTTCGATGAAGACAGTGATAAACGGGCTCCAGCTTTTAAGTATTTCATCAAAAGAGAATTTGTTCAGGTTGTCAAAACAGATGAAAAGAAAGGTAAAGTTATCCGAAAGCTTTCTTTAACAGGCTGTCAAACAGAATGCAGCCTGCTCATGCTTTCTTACTTTGAGGCTATGTAATAAAGAAGGTTAAACTCCTTGGTCCCCCTAACAGTACTCATTGCTGACAGCCCTTGCAAATTTCCACTGATTTCTTTTGGCTCTAAAGATCGATCATATATGTTAATACGTAACTTCATTGCTCATTAATTAGTATGAGTTTTCCTGCTGTCAGAGGAGAAGAGCCAGAGTTCACTCAGACAGATCTGATCTAGTAATTAGGTCTTTTTGAGTTCTAACCAGTCAATTTAGGTATGTAAAATATTTAATGAGAACAGATGGATTGGCAGTCGGTACTATTTACTACACTTAATGATAGTATGGGATGCAAAGATAATTGCCTAAGCTTGCTGTACAGGTCTGAAATGTTACATGCACAAGAAAGTGCCCCTTACCAACCCATCGAATATGTGGTGTCAGGTAGGGGATCTCTCAGCCTCAAGGGGTAACCTTGAGAGGCATCCCTGATCAAGGGGAGAGCACCTCCAGATCCACTGCTATGCAGGGAGAGCTCAACAGACCCTGATGGCTACAGATATGTATCACATGAACTGGTTGGTTTGGGGTCAGGTTTCTGCTGTGTTTATACAGTTTCAGGCACTTTCCAGCCCAGTCTTCAGGCAAACTGTTGTTTGTTTTGGGTTTGGAGCTGTGTTCTCACTGATGACCTCACACAACAGGATTTACTTCAGTAAGGTCTACTTGATGAGCATCTGCCTGGACCAGAGCTCAGTTAGTTCAAACAGAAGGAGTGCGTCCATCACACCTGCACAGGGGTGAAGGCTGTTCACAGAAAACCATCCTAGCTAAGAGAGGTTTATCAAATGAAAGCATTCATTTGATATGGTTATCATTACTGGTGTGATGTTAATTCTTAGTTTTGGGACATGATAGGTGGTTTCTGTGGGTTACCCATCCTAACATAAAGTGATTACCCCTGACCTTCTAGACTTAGACGACAGCATGTTTGCTAAGACTTCAACTCCAGAAGAATGGATTGCACAAGGAGACTACTACGCTAAGCATCAGTTCTGGGAGGTAGGAGCAAATGTTAATCTGAAATAATGGTTATTGCCTATTCTGAAACCTTCTGGGCTTTTGCTTTCCATCTCTAAAATTGTCTCTAAACCTTCAGTTGCTCATAGTAGTCTATCTCAGTTTGTGCTTTGTAGTTGTGTAGGTGTCTACAGACTACTTGTGAACAAATGGCAAGAAGTAAGCAGGGAGAGCGAGCCTGTTGTCTGTTATGTTGAATTCACTACTCAGAAATCTGCAGTTCAGTGAGGGGAAAAACATTTTTATGTGCACAAACGAAAGATGGTTGAAAACCCCCAATTGGTAGCAACAACTGGAATTGACTGGAATTTGTGACTCTAAAGCATGTGCAAAGTTAAGATAGGAGCAGGTTCCCCAGGGAAGTGGTCACAGCACCACATCTGTCAGAGTTATAGAAGAGTCTGAGTGATGCTCTTACTCCTCCCTGTGAGGAGCAGAGAGTCGGCCTCAATGATCCTTATGAGTCCCTTCCAATTCGAGATACTCTATGATCCTATGAAATCAAATTTTGAACACTTTTCTTGGTCGTGGCAGAAGGAAAGGTTCCATTTTTGCTGGTGGCAACGTGAGGTTTTTTGGATGGAAACCAATTATTTATCACAAAGCAAAAATCAAAACAATCAGCTGCCACAGTACAGTCTTTATCTCCTCTTGGAAGAAAGGCAGTTTCCTAAATGGACAGCAGAGTGTTTAGATAAAAACCACACAGCTGGAAAAATCTCTTCTTGTAATCTGAAATGCTTTAGCTATATTATCTGCTATTTTGTTTCCTTTATTGCTACATTAAGAAGAAATTGTCTGGTGAATCTGGCAGTTCTAAGAGTGGTTTGCAGTGTGCAATCCCAAACAGAAGCAAACACTAAAGCAATGGATAGATTAGAGAAATAATGGCGTTGCAGAATGAGTGAGGTGATAAGGAAACAAACCTTGCTAAGAACATGGTAGCTCCTGCTCTTTCTCTTTAGCTTATCACATAAAGGGCGTGGTACAGTAAAAGCATGAATAAAGGATCCATGGTTTTTGGTTGACCATTGAATTGGTTCTCCTATTAGTAATAGAATTCATGTGGTAGATGCCTAGTGACTTCGCAATTAATGGTTGAGGGCATCGTTCAGATTGCACGTGCTGTTTCTTCTGTCAACCTTCCAGGAGTGTTGCTTTCACTACCTCCATGTAAAGCCTTTTAATTAAAACTCTAATTGTGATGGTCACATGTGGACCGACTTCAAAGCTTTTCTTTTTGTCCTACAAATAAGCTGCAGTGTTTTACCTTTTTCTTCGTCCGGGCACCCTGCTAGTCTTTCTGTTTTCCATCACAGTGACTGTAAAATTAAGGCTTACTTTTATGTGCTAAGCCACGGGCTGGATGCTGGGGTGTGAACGCTGTGTATGATTTCACCCCAGGTGGCAGCCAAATGTTACCAAAAGGGAGGAGCAGCCGAGAAGTCAAAACTGGCCCTGGCACATGATGCTGTTCTCAAAGTGCACTCCAAGAAAAGCAGCCCCAGGTAAGTGTCACTGCAGGGGCGTGAGTCCCGCTCAGCACTGCCAAATCTCGTGGGGAGACTCCCACCACAGTTGGGGGACCACACTGGAGGCATTGGGGAACCACGCAGGTGAGGTGTCTCCACAGCTGTGTCTGTGGGTTGCAAAAGAGATGAAAGCCATTGGGAAGTCTAGCATAGCTCCAGCAGGATCTAGGGCACTGCTCCCTTTGGGGAGTACTGAAAGCAGTTGTACACCAGAGGATGTCCAAAGCAAAAGAGGCTTTGAAAGGGCTTATTGGTTATATGAGAGAAAAGCAACAGGTTTTGCATTGCCTCAAGAGGCTTTATATTCTTAGACATAGATAGAAGAGCATATGCCATTAGCAGTGCACAGCTCCAGTTAATCCCACTGCACATTCACTTAACAAAGAAGAGGGAATGGTGTAGTACATTGCTTCCACTAACAAAAAGTGGGCTTTGAGGTAAAATCCATGTTAGAGTCAATCTGAACTAAACAAGCAGGACTAGGTCTGAACCAAAGGGGCAGATTTTGAGATGAATCGTTTACTTCATGCAGAACAGCTCAAGGGTTTGACGGGGGAGAAAGTTTACAGTTTCCTGAAGAGGCTGAAAAACTGCCCGGGACTTGTATCAAATAGGACAGGAAAATACTTCATGGGGAGGACTGTAAGTGAAGTAATTCCTTTTCATGCTGGGGAGGCTGAAAACTAGCAGTGATATCAGGAATAACTAGAGCAGAGCAAGCTAGCGCTGCAGGGAGAAGGGGGAAGGTCTGGAGAAATGTTATTACTGGATAAAATGAAAGGTTTGCCTTTTTTAATTGCCTGGTTTGTATTAGTGGTCCTCTCTATAAGTAGGATATCCATAGAATTTCATGATCATAGAGGATTTGTTGATGGCATTGAAAAAAAACTTCAGCTGGCTGTAAACTGGGGTGCTTGTCAGCTAGATACAATCCGAGGAGAAGAAATGGGTTAAGTTGACAGAACACAGGTCATAATGAAGCTGTGAAAGCGGAGGCTTTCTTTAGTAGAGGTATTAATGCCGGTGTATGAAGCATTGGTAAGATTCTTGTGAGCTGTATAATATTAAATGCTCTGTACAGTTCTGATACTCCAGGCTCAAGGATGATGAATTCAGACTCGGTCTGGCAATGATACCAGAAAGGATGGGCTTAAGAACATATCTGAATGTTGTCTTTAATGGCACTGGGGCTACTGAGCAGATAGGGAGAAGCAGCAAGTTCAGCTAGAAAAGAGAAGCAGCGCAGAACCACTCTAAGTGTACCTAAATTTGGGAATTTAAAGCTTTTTACTGTCAGAGCAGTGAGATTCTGGAGCAGACTTCTGGACAGAACAATGACAGCCCAAAATGCAGCTAACCGTAAGGTTGTACCTCATCGCTTTATGTATGAAAAAGAGCGCATGATGTCAGTGTTGGTTGAATTCAGTGACAGATCATGTGTTCCTAAGTGTAATTGGGATGTAATTAGTGATTTTCTCTTTATTTTCCACAGGGAAAAGCAGATGGAATATATGGCATTGGCTAAAACTTACTTGGAATGTGGAGAGCCAAAATTATCACTAAAATGTCTGTTTCAGTCAAAGGAGTTCCGGCTTTGTGCAGAACTGTGTAAAAAGTTAGGAAAGGTATGAAGTCCTCTGAACTATCCTCTCCTTATCCCTTTCCTTTTCCTACAGCCTTTTTCCCCTCATATTACTCACAAGGTAATAGTATTTCTCTGTGACATGGTAGTAGCTGAATTAAACCGGGTCTTTAAGCTGGACTGCTCAAGGGAAAGCACTTGTCACAGGATATCCAGAAGAGGAATGAAGAGGACAAGGATGCACTTACACAGTCGAGGTTTATTTCTTCGGCTCTCCTCAAATGTCACCATCAGTCACTTCTGCTTTGCAGTCGGAAGTTAATTAGTGACTGATTTCATGAAACTGTGAAGAGCTAACCCGTTACTTCATCCAAGACAGTGACGATAGTGAAACTTCACTGATTGCAGCCATCTCCATGGAATCGTGACACTTGTAAGGGCTAACAATAATATTCCAAGTGCAGGAGATATTTAACATTTTTATTTGCAGCGCATTTCTGCTAAAAGGAAGTGAAGTGATTGTTCCCAAATATGTGAAGTTTCAGAAACAAAGTTAGCTCTGCATCCATAACTCTTTCAACTTAATCCTGATGATTCTGAGTAATTTGCAAGTCAACAGAAGCATATGTGGTGTTTGTTAACAACAGGCAGAGCTGGGTGAATGAAAAGTACTTTGGAAATCTTGTATAATACCTTGAATTTTCCATTCTGGTTTTTTTTCAGACACAGGTATTTTGTAGGTGTCAGTTCAGTTTTAGTGATGGTTACGTTAATGTGTATTTGGTTACGTTCAGACGCTTTAACTGCATTTTGTTAAAGTGTGTTTCTCCATCAGACACCTGCATGATGGAATTAGTAAATTCATTCTATTTGTGTAGTTTTGACTACTTAGAGCACTTCAGTTTCATTATTGACTTCTGCATTGCAGATGAAAGATGCTGCACTTTACTACCAGAAATGCCAGTGCTACAAAGAGGCATCCGAATGTTATGAACAAATTGAGGAGTTTGATCTGGCAATTAAAATGTACTGTCAGGAAGAGCTCTATGAAGAAGCAGCAAAGGCAGGTTGAGAGGTACGTCTTGCTCGTTGGTATTGGAATACAGTTCTCTTTTCCATTTCCAAATTCCAGGTGACACAGCTGGCTCACCTCAAATTGTCACAAGAGTTTTGGCTGGTGACTTTGTGGTGTATGGAGTTAAATTAACTTGGTCAGGATTCTCACTTGGGTAATGATAGCACAGTTGGGGCATCCACTGCATTCCTACTGCAGCATTCTGCTGCATCCACTGGGCGGAGCAGTGACTAGCTTCCTTTCCCTGGGATTTTTTTCCAGTCTCTATTTACTAGTTGTGCAAGTTCTCCTTCAGCCAAGCCTCTGAACTAAGTTCTTACGTTAAATGCAGCAAACACATTGATTAGAAGTATTAAAACACTTCCCTTTTAAGACTGAAATAGTAACAGATTCAGCTTAGTGCCACCTACTGCCACTTAGGCAGTATAAACCATTAGATGCATGGTATATAATGCAGCAGTTGTTGTGGCAGATGAACTATTTGTCTATCAAAATCCATGTAGAGAGCAAAGAACAGTAATTTAAATGAGCAGCTTGGGCTGCCTGTCTGACACATCCTTGGTCCCAGTCTCTGAGATGAACTTTTCCATACCATCTCCGCTGTCCTGGCCTAGGGCAGTTAAGAACTGCCTCTCACTGTTCTTGATAAACTGATTTTATTTGTATCCCTTTGACAGAACTTTGCATCTGGCACCATCCCTGTGACCTCGTTAGCACATTCTTGCATAAATGGTACATTTATTGGCTGCACCTCTCATTAATTCCACCTAAATTGCACTTTTAAAGCCTATATACACCAATTAGAATTCTAGCAAGGCGTGTAGTTATGCACCTTCCCTGCAATCCTTTGTGATGTCCTTTTAATAGTGACAGCTGGTTTTTGAAGGATTAAAGCTTGTTTAATATGTAGAGACAGTTTGGTCCAAAAATTCAAGCATTAAAGGCACCAAATAACCATGTTTTAAATCAGCCTCCCCAAATCATTCCTGCAAATTCATCAGCAAAGGTACCAAAATTTGCACTCCCACATTCGTCATGAAAATATGATAATGAAAGGCTAATGATAATTTACTCACCCATCAGGAGAAAAATTACTCATTCTCAGCATGCAAGAGAAAATACTCTTGCAAGAATGGCTTAGGGGGTATCTTAATAATTTCACAGCAGCCAGTGATACGAACTGAGTGGTTTAAAGTGCTTGTTTTGAGAGGTGCAAGCCAGGTACTTTGCTCAGGCAGTCAATAAGCAGCACAGTATATATAGGTATGTGTGACAGAATTGAAAGAGTCCTCTAAACTGAGTGGTTTATGTAAATTTTACAGACTATTTTCTATACTGTCCTTGGGGAATTCATTGAAATTTGCATGTATTTCATCCTAGCTTCTGTTCCTTTAAACAGCCATTCTAGATTGAGGTTTACTTTCATAAACAGAAGGTTACCACTGGCAAAATGTGGTTAACATATTTTGTACAGTGATTTGACAGCGTGGAGAAAGATTCCCTAATGCTGTAGAAGCCTCGTGATCCTCTTTGTACCAGAAGTTGTCATGAACTTGCTTCAGACAGTCTTACGTTGTAATTTGATTTTTTCAGTAATCTTTTAAGATGCTGTGATTGTTTTTCTTGCATGACAGACATCACTTAGAATACTTGGCCTTTTGGAAGAGTGAGCTTTTGGGGACAGCTGTTTCGTAGCATCATAGAATGGTTGAGGTTGGAAAAGACCTTTAAGATCGTTGGGTCCAACTGTTAACCCAGCACTGCCAAGGCCACCACTAAACTGTCCCCCTAAGTGCCACATCTACAAGTCTTTTAAATACCTCCAGGGATGGTGACTGCTTGTTTAATGCTTCAGGGGCTTTTTAAAACCGAAGTGGGGTTTTTTTTTTTTGCCTAGGTTAGTCATCCATGGTAGTAAATTGATGTATCTGTTATTTCAGATATGAAGAGATGTTGAACACAAAAGGACAGATGGTTTCCAAACTCTCATGTACAGCAAATCAGTTGTATTTGGAAGCAGCTGCGAAGTACCTGAGTATGAACAGAACTGAGGAAATGATGCGAGTCCTCTCAAAACTTGACGTAGAGGATCAGCTCGAGTTCCTGAAGTCTCGTGGCTGCCTGCGCCAAACGGCAGACTTACTGAAAAGGGAAGGTCGAGAGGAGGAAGCTGCCAAGTTAATGAAGCAGCATGGGTTTGCTCTGGAAGCAGCTAACCTCACGGCTATAAAAGAGTTCCGTGCATCGTGTTTGCTTGCTGCAGCTCGCGCCAGTATCGCTCGCTGTTCGGAATCGGACCCGGGGAGAATAGAGCTCATCCTAAAAGAAGCCCTCGAACTCTATGAGCAAACTAAGCAGACGTCAGGCATTGCTGAGGCTGTGTTCTTGCAGGGGGTTCTGAAGGGAGACTTCCCAAAGCTGAGCAGCGCCTATCATCAGTTCCTGTCTCTGAATCATGCCGCTGGTGCTGTGGAAGCTCTCTTTGCGTTATCTCGCTGCAGTGCCCCTTGCCAGAACATCCTCTTTATGGCAGCACGTGGCTTGATGGCTCTTCTGAATCTGGTCAGGAGTTTGAAGAAAGCAGCCACCAATGCAGAGAAAGATATGGTGAAGTTATGCTTTGCTTACTTCGGGATTGTCCCAACAGGTGACAGTTGCCTGGTGTCCCAAAATGAAGGTGAACCCATTCTCAGGTTTTTGTTAGGCAAACCGTGTCTAAAAGAGACGAAGACAAAAGGTGGCTTCTCAGTAAGCACAGAGGAGGTAAAATCAGCTTTGAAGTGGCACTTGTTAAGCAGATTGTGCTCAATCACCCATGAGTTACTGAACAAGCGTTACCCTGATATTTGTATGAAGTTCCTTGTTGGCTTGAACTGTGAAGATAAAGCCTGTAAGGATTACCATAAGCCCTTGTTGCGCCATGAAGCAAAGACAATAATTCAGTGTAAAATGCATCTGGTGGCAATAAATGGCCTGCTATTGGAAGCCACGTGTGTTTTCCCTAAAGAGCTACTTAATCAGTACAAAGGCTTTGCAGACATTTTGACTGCTGACAAATATGCATCGTGTAAGGCCCTCCTGGATATGTTTTTTCCTAGACATTTCCATTTGAGAATACTGTCTGAGAACCCAAAGGCATGCAAAGAAATACTGGAGTTCAGTAACATTATTTCCAAGCCCTGTAGGGCAATGTTGAAGGCATACCTCGTGTTTAAGTTTAAAAATGAAGAGACTGCAGCCAGAAGAGAATCGACTGACTTGTGGTTACACATCATGCAAGTCCTCATCTTATCCTCGGGATATCCTGAGGAGTTTGAGAAACTTCTGTTTAAGGAAGAGGATGATTATAACAAAGAGCTCAACCTTGCTTTGGCAAAGGCAAAAAACTCCCCAAAAGGGAAAGGCCGAGGAGGAAAGGCCAAAGGAATAGAGGGCAGATACGGTATGTTGCTACCTGACAAAAATGCTGAGAACGGAGGAAGAACACACTTGTGCTTCATTCGCCTCCTTGAAAACTCACTGGAGCAGTTCTACGTTCACAAGAACCCGGAGAACTGTAAGAGGTTTTTTTTCCGGTTTATGAATGTCCTGGTCAAGAAGTGCACGAGGTACCTGATTCCAAGCATAGCAAACACGGTGATGTTGTTGGAATTCCAGTATATTCTCTGTTGCGCTGTCCTGATGCGTCTCTCCAAGAACATTACTCTCTGCTTTCCAAAGAGCTACATTGCTCTCCTTCATTACTGGGAGTTCTTGTTCAAAAGCAAGGACCGTAACAAAGAACCTAGAGACACATTTTCTATTATACAGGAGTACAGGCCAAAGGACACCTATGTGGCTGTACAGAAGTTCTTGTTTCATCTCTATTATCTGGCAGAGGTTTTGTGTGGAGTTCATGGAAGGTTCACTGTCCTTCTGGATGCTTTTGAGGATCCTGACTGTATAACTTCAGGGGAGGCTGAGCGGACTGTGGTGCTATGCTTAGTGATGCTGCTGAATGCTGACCAGGTGCTGAGCTTGAAATACAAATCCCTTTTACACCGCCACTTCCCTGAAATCAAGGCAATGCTGAAATCTCAGCACTCGCCCTCTAAAGTGCCTAAAAGATTGCTGAGGGTTGTGGAACAAGTGAGTGATGCTACACACGTCAGAGAAATCGCTGTGGGCCTGCAAGAGCTGCTGACAGAGCGAGATGAAGAGTACTTGGTGGACTGCCGATGGAGGTGGGACTCCGCATACACTCAGGGGCATCCACCCGTACGGGGCATCCTGTATGAAAACATAAACCTCGACAGGTTTGTGACCTCTTTGGATAAGACGGAGTATGCTGATGAGCTAGAAAAGGAACTTGAAAGGGTTCATTGCCTAGAGGACCAGAAGGATCCCCTGGAAGTACATTGCACTCAGCAAGCAGCAGAAGCAGGAGCAGAAAGCATCTGCTCAGCGTCAGCTGCGTCGTGTGTTCCATATCATTTACCTGTGTGTGAAGTGGCAGAGGAAGGCCTGCTCCAAAGCTGCGCCTGTTGCAATGGAAGGGGAGGAATTTTTATCAGAGATCTTTAAAAAAGCAGATATCGACCAAACCCAGTGTGACCTCTGCGGGGTCAGGTTTAACCAGGGCAATGAGAGCTATTTCAGTCGCTCAGAAAGCATGGAGGCAGACACTTCCGAACCTGTGACACCAACAGAGATCAGCGGAGAAGAAAAGCTGCATGCAGAAGGAGATGCGAGTTCTGTGGCCAGCGAGGCTTACATAGAGCACAGAAACACAGAGAAACACAGGAGTAACAGTGCTGCCTACAAATACTACGCCGACTTTTTCAGGAGGAAGGTAGATCCGATAATACGTGATGGACTGGAAGTAGTGGAGGCCATTATGGAAAAGAGTTACACCCAAGGCCATTTGGCGTATAAAGAAGGTTCCAACTTACGCCAGAGAAAAATCAAAGAGAATATTAAGAAGATTTCAGATGCAGTAGAGGAAATCTATGAGGGAAAAGCCTGGGCTAAAGGTAGGAACTTTGATGTGTCATTTGTGGCCAAACTTCTAGACCTGGCAAAGCTCCATTTGAGGATCTTAATGTGGTCAAGAGAAAGGTATTTCAGGTAGCTGAGGGAAAGAACTGAGTCAGTTGAATATATCAAATGCATTCTGACCTCTTCCAAACACAATTCATCGAATAGTACAAGTCAAGTGAATAGTGATGAATTTTAGTAAAGTGGGTTTTACTGCATGAGCAGATGTGCGGTGTCCTCTGAATTCATCCGGCCTTACAGCAGTGTGTTACATTAGTCCAGGTAATCTTTGCTGGTTTTTCTACTGTTTTCTAACTTACTTTGTTCTGCCAGCCGTAGTAATTGGGATATACAGGGGAAGAGCGTTGGGAGTAGTTGGAGTCTTTGGTGAAGGATACCTGACTAGTCTGCCCTTGGACTTGTGATTTTGCTAGAGCTGAACAGAAGTGGATACTTGGCTACAGGTCCGTGGGCTGTCAGACACTCAAAGGCAACCCTGGTATTCAGTCCAGTAAATTGTGGTACTCAGCAGATACACATTTTGAGTATCTTGTTTTCACCCATATACTTAAGCATTAACCTAAGCTGATTTTTGCAAGCAGAACTGAATGACTGACTGTGCGGCTAGGAGCACAGTTGTTTGGAGTATTTGCTGTGGGAAAGAGACATCTAAAATCAAAACACTGTTACTGGCTTTAGTTGTAGAAATCTACCAACCCCATCACGTTATCCATTTGCCTGTGATGTCTGACAGGAGTGAAAAGCTGTAATATTTGATGTGTTCATCAGCTCTGATTTAGTGAGCCATGGTAAATTTGTACCTAAGCGTTAGGTTGTGATCTTCATGTGTAAGCTTTACCTTTACTCCTAGTGGAAAGCTTTACCATATGGATGAATTCCATAAAGTTTTGCTTATTATTTAGTTGGCTTTCTGGTCAGTGAATCACGCTAGTGATGAATATGATGGATGTAGTAAGCTTAATTAAATAATAGTTGATTTTGTTATGACAATTGCTTGATGAATGTTACCTTGTTCTTCCACCTGGTGAAAATACATTTACAGCAATTATTTGCCTTTGAGGTTACTTTTTCCTCACATTATAACAAGCATTTTTCAAGTCCCTGATGATGCAGTTAAGGAAACGCTGCAGCATCTTGGGGCGACATTTGCCTTTGACTTGTGTTATTTTCAGAAGGATAATGAAAAGCAGGAACTTTAATCCCCCCGAAACAGATAAACCAGGATATATTCAGGAGTTTCAGGTGTACCTGAAGAGGGACCACACAAGGATGCAGAGCTTCTCCTCTGCTAGTGCTAGTAAGGTTAATTGGAATGGGGAGGAATACATCCCGCACCTTCATCCCCTCTGGTGAATTTCCCTGCACGTGGGATCAGTGGTGACTGAGACTTCCTGCTTTGCAGCAGCATCACAAAGACAGCTCTGAGTAACTTCATTTTGTGCTTGGCTTTTAGCTGCTGTCCATCTCTTGGCTAGTTCTTACACAATGTTAATTATGCTCCATTTCAGCTGAAGAAACAATAACCAAACACACCAGCAAATTGGTTGCCACCACTGATGAGGCTCGTAAGTGGCTGAAGAAAATGGACTCTCATCAGATAAAAGAAGAAGGTATGTTTTCGGATTACACAGGTTTCCAACAGGTTTTCTATGTGAAAATTAATTACTAGTGCAGCAAGTGGCTTGGCAGTCCCTGCTTCCTGGCAGAGCTCTTAAATACTTGTCATGTTTAGCCCAGTGCTTCTTCAACATGATTATACATTATATATGAAGCTATATTGCCGACATAAAAGAGGAATGACATAGCTTGGCATGCTATCAAGAGGAAAAGGTGCTGGGCTTTCCATGCTTCATTCCTTTCTTGTTTTTAATATAGGCTCTGTGCATGATAGAGACTTGGAAAATGAAGTGGAAGATGAAAGCATGGCTTTTGAAGAACTTGTCTCTAAGAAACCCTCCAGAAAAAAAGGAAGATGTGGGAAATGGTGACGAGAAGCACCATGCAGGTGGCTGTTCTGTCCTCCTAACAGTCTAGTATTAGAATTAAAAACAAAATAGAGGGATGGAGCCAGAAATGGGAAGAGTCGGGGGAAAAAAAGAGCAATTTATGCTATTGTGTTTTTATCACTTGTATTCTGTCAGAATAATTACCTATATGCTGATGATGTAGTTAAGACAAATTTCCTTTCAAACCTCTATGGTAGCTTGAAAGTAGCGAAAAGCCAAAGAAGCAGCAAGTAGGAAGAAATAAGAACGTTTCTGCCTTACCTCAGGGTATTTTCCCACACTGTCTTCTTTTCCTTCTCCCCTCTTACTTTACATCATCATTCTTCTGAGTTGGAACACTCAGAGCAATAGGATAGTTTCTCTGATTTTAAGAGGTTTTAATCAGTGTTTTTAGGTTACCATTGGAAACCAGCTGTGTTCTGAGTCTTTGTATGTTTGGAAACTCTTGAGCCTTCAGGTGAGATACTTGCAGTATCTCTCTTCTATTTTTATAGGCAAACCCAGTAATTTCTTAACACATTCCTATTTTTGTCAGTGTACATACTTCTAACTGGCTTAGTATGAACGTTACAGATTGTCCTCTATTTCATCAAGTTTTGATATGGACTGTTTCCTGTACATATTGAAATGCAGATAATCTGTCTTTAAAAGAATATTGGCATTTTAAGTGTTTTCTAAGGTTTAATTGATAAAAGGCTTTTTGTAATGTATAATAATGTTTTTATAAAACCTGTAAGATTTTTGGAATCACTTGAATCTTGTCTGATGTTTTGTATGCTTCCTGAAAGCTGTATGTGACTGCCTGCATCAGTGAGCGCACAGGTTGGGTCCAGAGTTCGCATCATACTGATGCTGGTTTACTTCTGGGATTTTGGTGGCTGCAACATAATGGAGTGTCCTGGTTTGGGCTGGGATAGACTTCATTTTCTTCCTTGTAGCTGGTGCAGTGCTGTGTTTGGGATTTAGTATGGGAGTGATGCTGATAACACAGCGATGTCTTTAGTTGTTCTTTTAGTTGGTTAGTGTTTATCCTGATCAAGGACTTTTCAGTCTCTCATGCTCTTCCCAAGAAGCCAAGAGGGAGCACAGCCAGCACAGCTGACCCCAGCTACCCAAAGGGATATTCCATATCATAGAATATCATTTTGGTATAGAAACTGGAAGCAGGGGGTTGACTGGAAGGCACTGAGAGCCCGAGAAGCTGTGGCTGCCCCATCCCTGGCAGTGTTCAAGGCCAGGTTGGACACAGGGGCTTGGAGCAAGCTGCTGTAGTGGAAGGTGTCCCTGCCCGTGCAGGGGTTGGAACTGGGTGAGCTTTGAGGTCCCTTCCAACACACACCAGTCTGGGATCCTATGAAATGGGAACTCTAGTTGGATCTCCAGTTCACTATCAGTACTTAAAGGCTTTTTTCCCCTATCATGATATCCATAAATAAACATAAACCTCTCTTTTCCATGGCAATCTCTTTGGATACTAATGCTCTGTGTGCATTAATCCTATTGGAATATTTATTTAGCAAGAAGGGGTTGTCCAGATACACCCTTGGGAGTGGTTTTGTGTTTGTTTAAAAACCTTTCTGACCCTGGTGGAAGCTCCAGTGTTCTGGCACAGGCAGAGCCTTTGACTCGAAGGGCTTAAGAGCCTTGGCACATGTGAGATGCGTATTGCAGTGAGACCCTGGAACCGAGCAGTGGCGGCTGCAGGCTGTCAAGCCCATCCACCCACTTCTGCCTTTCTAAGCCATGCTGAGTTCAAAAGAATTAAGAAGAGGCTTCAAAATCACAGGAACTGGTGACAAAATCTCTCTCCCCGGTGGCACACAAGTGACATCTAAATGCAAAAGAAGACTGAACAATTTGCTGTAGTTGGAAGACGGGGATGGGCTCTAAAAGATGCTTGATCCTCCTATTAATATGAAGGACTGCGTGGTAAGTGGTGGGGGTAAGTGATGGGTGTTTCCCACCTCTTCACCCTTGCTCCTCTTAACAGCATTGTTTCATAATACTGCCCACTTTGATTCCAGAATGCTTCCCTGACGATGAGCTGTTCCACGCTGACCCAGCAAAACATTTAAACACTTGCTGGTTTTTAGTATTTGCTTTCATTCCTAAAGGGAAGCCTTTGGTCTTGATGCTCGCTGAAAACAGGAGGGAAGAAGTTCTCTGGTCTCAGTGTAAATAAAACGAAGGTTTTCCTGCCAGCGATCCCCATGACATGATCTGGTGACAGCCAGTTTTGAAGCACCCTTCCCTATATGAAAGGGGACCATGGCTGTTGCTGCCGAGCTTCTACCTTTGCTGTTGGAGCATTGAGTTTTGATGAAAACCTTCACACCTGCACTTAGTGAATGTCTCAGCAGGAGAGTGCACTCCATGGAGATGCCCATGGCATGCAAGAACCCTGGGGAGTGCTTTACTGGGCTAAGGTAGATCATTGTAGAATCACAGAGGGGTTTTGTGTTGGAAGGGACCTTAAAGCTCATCCAGCTCCAACCCCTGCCACAGGCAGGGACATCTTCTGCTGGAGCAGGGTGCTCCGAGCCCCTGTGTCCAACCTGGCCTTGAACACTGCCAGGGATGGGGCAGCCACAGCTTCTCTGGGCACCCTGTGCCAGCGCCTCAGCACCCTCATAGAGAAGAGCTTCTGCCCAAGAGCTCATCTCAGTCTCCCCTCTGGCAGTTAAAGCCGTTCCCCTGTCCTGTCCCTACAGGCCCTTGTCCAAAGCCCCTCTCCAGGTTTCCTGCAGCCCCTTTAGGCACTGGAGCTGCTCTCAGGTCTCCCCTTCAGGAGCCTTCTCTTCTCCAGGCTGCCCCAGCCCAGCTCTCTCACCCTGGCTCCAGAGCAGAGCTGCTCCAGCCCTCGCAGCATCTTCATGGCCTCCTCTGGCCTCACTAAGAGAAGGAGCTGCCTATTCTCTGGATCCTGGTTGGACTCACAGGTAGGTAACACGCTGAGCTGCTCAAGCGTGTCAAAATACAGCAGTTGTGGGTGGATAACAGAGGTAAATAGATACCGGGTCAGAGCAGGGGTGGTGCAGCCAGGTATCTTGGTATTGGCCAGTTGCTGCTATTCACACCCATTTTCTTCCTTCCCTCATTCTGCTCAGTTACACGGTCAAGTTCAAAGTGGCATTACCTTCAAGGCAAGGAATGCTGTTTCCCAGGCTGCCCTTGTGCTGATAAGGCTGCGTCTGCTCTTGTGTCCATCGAATGCAGGTATCAGTATTGCTCAGACAACTCCATCCATTTTTAGAGTTGGGACATTTTAGGACAACTGATGCTTTGTGTTCTTGTGTGATAATTCTGCACTGTATGAAGATCAGTGCTGGGGTGAGTTAGCAGTGCTATTGTATTTATTTGAACCATGATTACTGGGCACATACAAAGAGCATTTAAGTACGTGACCAAATCATGCAGAACCACGTTTTCCACAGCTCTTACATAAAACATGGTCAGGTTTCCTCAAAGATACACTTGGAGCACTTAACAGGGAACTCTTGGCTGGAGACCTGCATAAAGAAGAGAGGTGTCAAGCTGAAGTGAATGAGTAAGTAACAGAAAAAGCTGTCAGCTTCCAAGCTGCTTTGCTTGTCTCTGTAAATAACATGCGTTGGGAACCTCACTTCTTCCTGACCCTGTCGTTCCGAATGTGTCTGCTCTTCAATCCGATGCTGCTCAGACAAGATTAAACATTGCCTCATGGGAAGGAATTGCCCAATGTTACATTCAGTTGCTCACCTCTCTACTTTGGCTGGAGGAGTCTGATGTTTAAAGAAGGGGTAAACTTTGAGTGCCATGAGCTGTACCTGTGACATGGGGCATTTATAGCTCCCTGCTCTGCAGCAGTCTGGGTGTAGGGGGAGAGAAAAGACTGATTGCTCTGTGGAATAGTTTTTGTGTTGGGAACAGAGATCAGATTTTAATAGATTAAAATCAGCTGTTTGTAACTGAACAGTGAGCATGGGTGTGGAGGGGAGGCGGTTGCCTATTTCCCCCACCAGCCCTAAGGACGTAAGTCCTTCATCCCCTCGCCTTGCCCTCTTCATGTTGCCTAGGTTCAGAAATGACCATCTCCACCTATTTTTGCTGGTGGATCATTTTGAAGCCCTTGTGGCTCGTGAATCATCAGGATGAAGATGCTGAATCTGCGCAAGGAGTGTTCTGGGGACCTCGGTTAGAAACAGCCCCCTTTGGCCAGGAGAAGCTCCAATCCTCTTGGACAGCTGTCAGGATTGACTGGAGCTTGTCCAAGGCTGGGGTCGCTGCTTGGGACGGGTCATGTTCCCCAACCACAGAGCATTTCCTTCTAGATGCAATGAGCTTTTGACATGAACTGCAGTCACACAGTGTTACATAGCCTGGGCCTTTAACTGACACCAGTGATGCATCTGCTTTTCTGGTTGAAGTCTTTTGCTAGGAATTCCTAGAGCACAACCTGAAGAAGTTGCATCCTTATCGAAGAAGGGACATAATCCTTCCTGATTCAAAGCTGTGGTATGGACCTCCATTGCTGTATTCTTGCTAACCAAAATCTGGGTGAGAGGAGAGACTATGGCATTTCTTGTCTGATGCTCATCTTGCAGCCATCCCTGTTTTGTACTCATCCTGCGAAGATTAATGACAAGTTAGATGAGATTTGGAATAAAATCATCTCTGTGCCTATTTTGACAAGTTACACATGCTTGGGAAGTGACCTCTTTTAACCCTTCAGGCTCAAAGTTAAGTCCCAGTCTGCGCAAACCTTTCTCTTTATGAAAGCTTCAATATTTAGGATAAGAAGGAAGTTGAGAGGTTTTGCCTCAATGATAAATAGGCAATATCTCCCTTTTTCATCTCATTACTCTTGTGCTTTCTCTTCAAGCAGTATCTTGAGCCCAGACCTTGAGATCTGGCCTAGAATACTGTCTGAACCCATGTTTTTATGGTCCCTTTAGTTCCATGCGATGGGCAATCTTGTATTCATGAGCACAAGCTTTCCCTGCTCCTCATAGTGCCGGTTCCACAGGTGTTGCACACTGGCTTAAAAGCAAAAGATTGCATTGTGTGTTTAATGATTTTTGATGCTTTCTGCCTTTATTTCCTGAGTCTTTTAGAGTGTCTTCAGCAAAACCTGATTTTCCTCCCAAGCCAGCAGCGCTTGACTTGCAAAGAGACAGCAAATCTTAAGTGAGCACTTCTTTCTAGGAGCCAGGTATGACAGGGAAATACCACTCGGTCGCAAGACTTGGGATTAAACCTCAAAATTAGGGAATATGGTGGAGCTGGACTGCTTGTGACAGGGGAAAGGGAATCAGTCCTTAGTGTCGGATATCCCGTTCCATTCCATCCCCAAGAGTCGGGGTGGAAGTGATCAGCAGTGAGCACCACGTGGGATTTTGAGGCAGCTTTTTAGTCAGCGCCTAATGAAGAGCGCTGTAGAAGCCTCTTCTTACACAGGGTGGTAGTGAAGAGGAGATGTCATAGCTCAGCATGAAGCACTTGGGCAGTGGGTGTGTGTGGAGGAGAGAGTGGGATCGCGCTGTAAAAAGTGCTCACATTTTTAGCCAGACAGCACTTGTGCAGCAAATAAAATCCCTCCCTCCGACAGATGGAGGAGAGGGGAGTGGGAGGGAGGTTTGGAAGCGCACGTTGTCATTTCTGCTTCGGCTGCAAGGGAGGGAGCACCAAATACCAGTCGACAACAGAGGGTGGATTAAAAAGTGCATCGAGGAGGTAGAGGCGACTCCATGGAGCAGCTTCCATCTGGGACTGTCAGAATGCTGTGCAAACATTAGGCAGCTGAGCTTTGTGATGGCCCAGTGGACATGTAGTGATCATTCCTGTTTAGAGATGGGGAAATTCAGGAAGAGAGAGTGCATGGTGAAGAATATTGCTTGTAGGGCTGGAATTAATGCTACCAGCATCTTCTGCTCCCAGTCCCTGTACGTTGTTCAGACTTGGAGTAGCTCCCTGGCATTAACATGGATAATCCCATACATGTCTGACCCAGCCTTCCCCTGGAATACCCTGTCATGTACTTTCCCTGATCAGGATTAATTTACCTGTTGCTTCCATTAGAACCAATGAAATTTAAAGCTCACCTGGAAAATTTCTCATCTGGGAATGGCAGGGAAAGGATCACAAAATGAGTGTATCTGCTTCCACCTGCAAAACCTCCCTTATGAAGTAATTACCTCAATGTTTGCCTTTAAATGAGAAAAGAAGCATCTCTGATGATTTCTTGCAATATAAATACATGATATTGCAATATAAATACATGATATAAAAAATACTTCCCACATCTCCTCAGAAATAGGTTGCTGGTTTAAAGCCATGCTTACATGAAGGTACTTGGGTGAGGTGTTTAAACATGAGCTCACAGAGATCTGTAAATTCTGCTGCCCATGCCCTGCAAGTAAGTCTGTGAGTATATCTGCACCCAGCATAAATGTCTTGAGACACATTTTAATCTTTATCCATATGGGAAAGGGAAATAAATCTGGTAAAAATCAGATTAATTTCATTGGCATAAAAGGAAACCGAGCAAAACCGAAGTCAGATTCTTCAGTTCTTACTGCAGTGCAGGCAGGTCTCAATGTGCAAGCTGAGTTCAAGTGGGGCTCCTGAACTCCTCTGACTTGTTCGCCCAGTAGGAAATCAAAGGAAGGCTGTTCTTTGGGCAATTCAACTGCATGTTGGTAGCACTGAGCTGCTGGTGAAGGCTACAGGGCACTGAACCTCTTGCTTTCCCTCTCGGGTTCTAGGAAGTGTTCGTTTCTGTGGCTGGGAGGACTGCTGGAGCCGAGGTTCTGGAATGTTGGGCTTCTTGGCTGCTCTTTGCGAGGTGTTGTGGGTGCCTGATCAGGGATCCAAGCCATCGGTTCATCTCCTGGGTTTGTGCTTTTTAACGGCGGTATCTCAGACCAATCAGTCCTGTTTGTTCCTGCTGTGCTAAACCAGGCAGCAAAATACATTCTGTAAGGATCTGGTGTTCATCATTTAGCTATTTTTGTAATTGCAGATTATTTGTGTCTTCACTGCTGACTCATAAAGCAAGGTATTGCACTGGAGCTGGGAGGGAAATGACCCCGCGTCTTCTGCAGCTGCTTTGTAATTTGTCTTCTTTGTCCCTCTTTGGGGATCTCTGCCCTGCTTTCTGTCACATGTGTTAGTCTTGGCTGATTGACTGGAAGGCATCAAGAGCCTTGAGCAAAACCAGCTCTATAAGCAAAGCTGGAGAACTCTCATGCTCATTCAGAAGAAAAGTGTCTTAAGCAGAATGCCAGAGCATGACGTGACCCATTTCTACACTAACTTAGGGGTAGACGGGCAAAGAAGCTAACAGGCAAGTTTGATGGTTTATTTTGCTGTGTGAATCGACAGAATAAAACAATGATGGCTTCAGAAAGATGCACAACTGGGCTCACTGTCAGGAATGTTTCCTACTAAAATGCATTTACAGCTTCTGACCTGGCTCTTGCCATGAGAATGTACACTGCAGATCGGAATTAGGCATGAAATACTCGTCAATGACCTGGGTGAAGAAAATGCACGAGCTGATGACAAAACCTTGAAGAGGGGGACTTCAACCTCCTCTGCTTCCAGGTAGCCTGCAAGACAGAGAGATGGCCACATAGAACTCCTGAGTCAAATAGTTTTAACTCCATGTTAAATGTTCTGTTATTACTCAGAGTATTCCCTGTAATTGCGTTTAATTGATTAAAGCGTATCGAGTGTTTGCCTTTTATATGTAATTGAAATTTCCATCCAAATTAGCTTAACTCCAATCATGACTAAAAAGGAATCCCCTTAGAAACAAGAAACGTTATCTGCGTTTTCCTAATAGAATAGTCTAAAAATTCAGTAACCTCATTATACGTTCTGCTGGTTCCCAAAGCAAAAGTACCCGATTTAGTAAACCCACCTCACTTACTTGCAAACCAGCATGTCTTAATAACTGCTAAAAGCGAGGCTCAATCTCCAGAAAAATAACTAAGTATAACAAATGTGAGACAAGAATAAAGCTACATTTTGAATCAGGATGTGTTCTTTGCTGAACTAAAGCATGTTAAAATTAGCTTTTCCAGCCTTACCCATATGTTACCTTTCTCTTTGAGCTCTTGGAGGCTTTGAGTGCATTTGCTGATAGCTGTGTTTGCGAATTTGATTTTTTCTTTAGCTTTCATTTCTGGTACCGGTTGAGTAACAAACAATTAATAGATGACCTCAAATTATGCGGTGACCTCAAAGGTACATCTTTCTCTCCCTTCTATTTAGTGAAAGCACATTAAAGCAAATGTGTCCAGTAATGGACTCATATGCAATACTAGATGCCTGTCTCCCCACTGAAATACAAAATCCTCTGTTCAGAAATACATGCAGTTCATGTAGAGAATAAAACTCTCTGGGATGTGATCCAGTGCAGCCATTACACTGATTTATGAGATCAGCTCAGCTGCACAGCTGCCTCAAGCCAGGCATATGGTAATAGCAGAGGGAAGGATGAGTCTCTCTCCCTGAGGTGCCCTGGTGGTGTCTGCATGAGATCCATCCCTCCAAAGTGTTTCCTGAAGCTCCCCCCTGAAGACAACCCTGAAATGGTGGGAGCATTTGGGCACAGAATGGGAGCACAGTCAGCCTCTTCCTTACCCAGAATAGTCAGTCCAGCCTCTCCCACCTTGAGACCATGACACAAAGCTGAGCTGGAGGCAAGGTTCCCTCTTGGATCTGGCCCTTTCATGCAGACAGTCATTAAGAGACTTATTGGGTGAAAAAGGGAGGTGGTACAGGGACCCAGATCTCATAGCCTAGCAGTGGGGTCACCGGGTGATAAAGCCTGCTCGCCTCTCAATGGTTATGCATTGCACACTAAATACCTTCTGGATAAAATGAAGGCGCAGAGAGCATTTAGAGGTGGGCAAGAGGAAGGTGACACATGCTCGGGAATGTGAATGTGGTTTGGTGAACTGAAGTCTCACTTGTGTGGCTCTAAACTCTTCCTTAAATCTAGCTCTTGGTCACTCCTCCGAGAGCTCAGGAGTGAAAGAGCCAGCGCTGCTCGTCTCTCAGTACACGGATACTAATTGTTTCCCTTTGGATTTATGCCATGTCAGTTAAAGGAATACACAGTGAATAAACAAAGCTGTAAGTCATGTGCAGTCATCCCCAGCCTACTGGAGTTATTAACAGCACCCACTCCTTGACTTCATAACAGAGAGATTCAGCTTCCCTTTGAATTCTCCCCTGGAAAAGTAGCCATAAAAAACCAAAGGAGGCTCAGGCAGGCTCTGCTCTGAACGCATTCTGATTGAAAACTGACAGTATTTACCACAGCGTGGTTCTCTCTAAATTGTCCTCCTTTGGAGCGCTCACTGAACATTCAAAACAGATAAGCTGCTAATCTTGCCTCCAGATATTTCCTATGCCCTTGCGCTGATGATGCATGCATTACTGTAACACAGAAATTCGCTGGAGGTTTATTCTTTTAAGTGTCTAAACCAAGTTAATTCCCATTCTTGCCTTAAAAAGAGAAGTTTAGAGCAAGAATCTGCTCATATGGTGCTTTTCCTTCCCTTATCAACTGGTTGGAGAGGTAATCTTCGGTTACAGTCTCGATTTTCAAGTTCAGTTCATGCTTTTACAGCAGGACATTAAGCCCTGAGTGGAGCAAAATAAGGAGCGCAGCCTCCTTGGATCTCCCAGTGGAAAGGGCAAGGAACAGCAAAGCTGCGCCCTTCTCAGAACATACTGTTCAAGACAGCTCGGCACAGACTGCATGCAACTCCTCAGCTCCTATTCTGGGCGCTTTGTTACGCACTGGACAGTATCGATGTATGACCAGTGCGCATTGCACATGTATGACCTATGTATTTAATACATTTGGTATTTAAAAATACCTGAAACTCCAGATGGCTCCAGACAATTACTTGAAGTAGGTGAAATCTGTACAGAGAGCGCCCATTTTCTCTTTAAAGAGTGGAGTCTTTGTGTTTGCCCCTAAATGAGCAAAGTTACTTGCCAAAGCATCTCATACGCTTGGTTTCAGCAAAGGGACTAGGAGGTTTTGTAGCTTTAGTTAAGGCTGACTCGCTCTTCTGTTCATCTTTGCTGGCAAAGCTCAACAGGTCATTCTGATTGCTCTCTGGTACAAAGATGGTGTTTTGAATGACATCTTCAGTTTTACACAGGTCTGAGGTATGCCACATTTCAGCACCAGCTTCACCTAAGGGAAATGCATCATTGGAGTGAGTCTGACACTCTTTTGGTGATCTTTATCGCAGGCACGGGAGGATAAAACACTGGCTAACCACCCCGGTCAAGTTATTGTAAACTTCACCCCTTTCTTTACAGAAACCACCAGACAGCTGCTGTATTTGTGCCTTGTTAAGTAAATAGATGATGTAGCTGTGGAGATGCAGGACTCTTCTTTCAGATTAGTTTGCAGACGCTATCCACAGGGCTTTACTGATGATGTGAGTAAGTTGCCTGGGTAGCAAAGCATCGTCCCCAGGCTCCCAGGCTGTAAGCAAATAGTCCACTCAGGCCTGCTCCTAACAAGTGTAGAGGGATTAGAAACCATTTGCTTACTTTGAGCTGTTTTGCTCCTGCTTCCTTACCTGAGATTGATTCATGGATCACTTAAAGGAGGCGAAATTGCTGTTTGCAGGGGGCATTTTTTGAAGTGAGCTTACATTTTTGGGTGCCTTATTTTCCAGGCAAATACATGGGGTTTCAGGGAGTGGATCTGCAGTGGATTTAAGATGGGTTTGAAGAGAGCAACCTTTGAAACTGCCGCCTGCTTTTCTTTCTCACCTTTTCACCAAGGCTGGTTTTCCTCGGTTTAGACAGAGATTGTGGGGAACACTGGCAAATGAGAGAAGTCTAAATGAAAGGCTGTAGTCATCAGTCTCCGTAACAGTAAATAACATCGTCTGTAAACTCAATACTTCATCCATGATCCGACTGAGCTGGGAAGGGGAATGAGGGATTGTACCCATACCATTTGATGTGTAACGTAAGTGGGTAGAAGCAGGGAAAGGAGATTGTTTCCCTCTAAAGGAGCTTATTGCTGTCCCTGAAGGACACATAGCAGAGGAAAGGCTATACTAGGCACATTCCTCTTGGCTGAGTAGCCATGGTTAGGGAGGCCCCTCAACTTCTCCCCTTTCTCTCGCCACACCATGAAGTGAAGGGCAAAACCAGAAAATAACTGGCTTGCTGACATGTGGCTGTGTGCTGAAACACCATCTCCATCAAAATCTTAATAAAACACTTGATTGCCTGCTCTTGCCTTTTACAGCTTTCTCCTTCACTTGGGCAGAGGCAGACTGGCAGCTCTATAGAAGCACTTTCAGCACTTCAGCTTCCCTTTGTGTTCCCTGGGGTTGAGCACAGCTCATCAGGGCCAGTGGAAAACCACATATTGTCTCATGATTTTTTGCCGTGCCGTTACGTGCATCTCTTGCACTCTGGTTTTGCAAAGCTAAGTCAGGAAAGCAATGAAATCAATGCCTGAAGAGCTCAAAAGCTTGCAAACGAAGTAATACTGCATATTGGCACAGGAAGCAAAGGAAAGTGCTGTCACAAAAAGGTGGCAAGACTTTTCAAGTGCTTCCCTGAGGGGTCAAAATGAATGCCATGTGCTCATTATACTGTGCTCTTTCAAAACTGACAGTGACTGTGCTGTGGCCCCTGTCTTAAAGTCAGTGATATTTAAGCAAGTCCTTCTGGTTTCCTATGACTTGTCCTTTGCCTCCAGCTTTTTTATGTGCCCCTTTGCACATTCTTCCAATTTTAACAGTGTCAGCTCCCCCCCATGGGCTGTTGCAGCAGCAGCTACTGATGTCAGCCCTGAAAAACAGGGCTAATGTGAAGCTATCCACGGATGACTACCCATGTTCGACTGCCAGTCGGTTGTCATCAGTTGCATATGTGAAAAGCAGTTCCATCCTAGTTGCTTTGCCCTCATGAGAGAAAATAATCTGGCTTCTTGTGTGCTTTAAGCCTTATATACAAGAGAGTTACGCTTCAAATGCCCGCCCTCTTGTCAGTTTTGGTAGAAATTAGGCAGTGGTTTCAAAATCACTAGGCAAGATTACTGGTCTTTCTTGCTTGGGAATTCAGGCTTGAAGCAGTTTGTTGCGTGTTTGTCTGCTCCTTCTTCAACCTGTAAGGTTGGTACTTCCAAGACCCCTCTTTCTCCATCAGCAGGACTGAGTATTCTCTTATGGCAGCACATTCTCATATAACTCTAACTGGGGCTTCAAAAAATCACTGTTACATTGAGAGATTAACTTTAAAAAGAATAAAACCAAAGTTGCCAGAACAGGTTCTCCCATTTTGGCTCTCTTGCTGATTTGGTGTCTTGTCCATCAAAGTCCAGTATAAATAGCTCGTTCTAACTGGGGCTCCCAAAAGTTATGGAGTGGCACCACTCGTCCTAAGCATGCAGAAAAGGAACAGCTGGTGGCTGTTTTTATACACCATCTTCCTCTAAATATTAGAGGGTGTTTGGCAATGTAATATTATTATTCATACTCCAGTAATATCGAGCTGAAAGTGGAGCCTGAAGTTGCTATGTTTTCTGTCTACATGGTGAGGCAAATCATCCTGTCCCCAGTTCCCCTCTATCCCTTCCCACCAAAATATCATAGCAAAGAGTGGAAGAGGGAGGACTGGCGCCATAAAATGAGGTGGCTTGTGCCTGGCTCCCCAGCACATCAGTGCTGTCTGTGCTGAGAATAGAGCTCAGCCTCCTGCCTGCCCATTGGAACCTCTTCCCTGAGCTCCCTGGCCATATCCCAGGGTCCCAAATAAAAGACTGCTTATTTAATATGGTGTTTCAAAACTCCAAAGGTTCAAGGCAACATTATAAATACTTCATAAATAGAGGAAACTGTGCAAAACACTTGAAGTTCACTGTGTCTGGGCGTATTGCTGGGCAGCATTCATTCACTTTCACGCAAGGTTGTTAAAATCCTCATTGAGACAAGGGCTAAAAAGGGGAAAAAAACCTAATTTGGTTTCAAGGCTTCATCACAGGTTTTTCAGACACTCATGAATGGTCATGAGAATTATATTCCCTACAAATATACTTGTGTTTACATTATCTTTAGCCTGAATGCAGGAACACACCATGCTGTTGCCACGCACAGGCTTATCTTGTCTCTTGGCCTTGTCAATGCGGTACAATATTCTTCCCCACAACATCCTTTTATTTAATAGACTTTTCTCTCTTGTAGGACTTTTCTTTCTTTGTCACTGACTTGGATCCCAACTGGTCTCTATTTCCCTATTCTTCTGGACTAAATAGCTAAACGCAGGTTCTTGTGGATATAAAAGGAAGGTTTGTATGAGTCACACAAACAAAAATATGTTAGCTTCTTGTGTGGGTTGTGATCCATTAGAAACATTCTCATTCCATATGCTTTAACCTTGTCCTTTTTTCCTATTATAACTGTCAAACCACACTTAATTAAAGAGTAATTTTGGACCCGGTTCATGAGACTGGTAGACCTGTGTATCACAAAGCATTTATGTAATTTCAGGTGCGAAGACAGGCCACATTACGTCATTGCCTCTCAGGATTACTGTACTGTGAAAGGATTCGGTAACTGGCAATCTTTTGGGTGTAAGGGTAGTACAAGCGAAGGTAAGATACATGCTCTGAATTCTCCTCCCTATTGGGTACAAAGCAACAGATAACCTCCTGTTGCGGGAGTTTCATCTTCCTGTGTAGAGATCTAGGCTCTTTCCAGCTCTCAATGAGGATAAAGAGCAGGCTGGTCCCATAGCCTGTCTTCCCAGATGGCTTGAGCTGCCTAATGTGACTGCTGAGGAGTCCCACTGAGGTTTCTGCCTGTGCGGGCTTATCCCTTGTATTCTCCCTGGGGAGAGGTGGCGAAATGCTGAATCCCTGTGTGCCTCAGTTCCCTTTGTGTCATACATGCTGCTTACGGAGAAGGCCATCAGGAATTCCATTGTGGTCAGCACTGCAAAAGCACAGGGAAGCAGCAAGTTCTGTCCTGGAGAAGAAATGGGAAAATGCTATTGCAGGCAAGCACAATGCAATCATGATAGTGGCCTGTTTGCTGTCTGCATTTTAACTGCGGTGGAATGTATTCACGAGTGAGGTGGAAAATGTGGATTCCTCATGCCCCTTCCCTAAGAATCATTATCTAAATCATCACTTATGATTTAGACTGGATCTTGAGCAAAGGAGGCGTTGCAAGTGCTCATAATGAAGGCACAGAAGATGGGGTGTTTCTTGTGATGATGCTAAACCCCACGTTTTGTGTTATTTAGGAGGTTTCTCAGATCAAATATTCATTTTTAAAGTCCTGCTTTTCCCACCAGCCATAAACCAAGGCATTGTCTGTGTGACAAATCCTCATTACAAAAGGTAAGCTTTAAGTGAGAATAAATCTAAAGTCTGCAGAAGACTGATTCAATAAATGAGTCCCTTCTTTTTGCATGTATGAACATGAGAGGCTGTGGCCTTAGACCCCAAAGATGCAGCAGAGGTTGGGCAATTTAGTCCTGTTCACTTTCCTTGTTCCAGCCTTTTCATTCAATACAGCAGTGAGGAGTTGAATTTATTCAGCTGCTGAACATGGGGAGAGAAGCACATATTGCCCATTGAGTTACCTGAAGAGGCACCCAGAAAATCAGTGATGCTTCTCTTCCCTCGTCAGCAGCAGCTGCCATGCTCTGGCAGCACTCAGAAGCCAGGCTTGTTCATTAATACTGACCTGTGTTAGATTAAATGACCTTGAGGTCTCACACTGTTTGCAGTTAAATTCTCTGTTGTCTGAGCCATTACTGGCAATGCAAATAGGTGTCTCCCATCAGCTAAGGTTCCTAGTCACTTGACATGATGCATGAAATAAGCTGGTGCGTAGCGAATAGAAGTTTTCACAGCAGGGAGAATGTTCGAAGCATCTAAGGAAGGAAGGAAGGGAGCCCGTATTTAAAGCTATGCTGTCAACTAGGGAATTTAGTTCCTTAAAAATCCACAAGGAGCTTATGTGTGTATGCAGGTGTCTGAATACCTAAGCTACTTTCAAGAAATGCACCCAGCATCAAATATTGTAATATCAACGGTAAATAAGTCCAGGTTGAAGTCTGGATTCTATTTCTATTTGTATTCCTATTTCTACTTCTGTGACTTGCTATGTGACTCTTATTGAGTCTCCTTGTGCCCCAATCTTCTCACTTCTAATATTTATATAAGCTACTGAAATAAAATGAAGTTTATGTGCATCAGCTGGGTTTTCTCCAGCTCTAGGTTTTGATCTGGTCACCTACTCATGAAGTTCCTATGTGCCTCAGATTGTTGCATGGGATTTCACTGAATTTTGATGAGCTTTGAGATACTTGAATGAAAGGCAAGATTAATATTATTATCAATATAATGTATATGAAAGGCATAATTAATATAATGTATATTAATATATAAAAAGTCTCCTTTGAGAAGTGTCTTAATGACAAACATTCCCTTCCGTGAGTCTTCCTAGAAGGCAAGAGTCATAAAGGAATACAAATACCTGTGTATTACTTTAGCACAGGTAAAGCATAAATATGGCATGTCAGGGGCTATCAGGAAATAATCATTTCTAGTCACTGGATACCAATTAGTGTCGCTTAAAATAATACATTAACAGTCTAAACAGGTCATTAAGAATTACTGCACACCACTAAAACATTGCCATTTATAATGCACCTATTATCAATGCCCTTTTCCACTGCAGCTTCTAATTATCTGAATTCGACACTGATTAAGTGCATTTATGGCTTAGAAACTGAAATAAGGCAGTATGTTAGAGGAAGATAACACAACTCACCCCAGTAAAGCTATAGAGGTTTTTTTAGATCTGAATTTGTCCTTTGAATAATGGTTTGAATAACGCCTGTCATCTTTATTTTAGTGATGGCTTTTGCTTTCTTTTTGAGGCGGTGTGAAACATTTCCTTCTGGAGTTCCAACAGCAGCTGACTGTTACCTACTATTACCTTTATTCAGATTAATTCCTTAATCTTTTTCCCCTTGTATTTCATATCCTCAAGCCATAGAACATGGGAAAGAAACACGGCTTGGAGAGAACTCACTCTTATTTTTAGTCCTCTGTAAAGGTCAGGAGTTTTGTCTTTATTTCTATATTGAATGCATTTGGTTTCTTCTTTTAAAGGGAGCCATATTAAGTGCCGTCTTATTTACAGTATCAGCGCTTGCAAAATCCCAGTGACGTGGGGTATTCAGATTCACCTGAAATGGATACGCACTTTTCTGTATAGGCTGAGGACAGATTACGTTATAGTGCTGGGCTTTGAGACTTTAAACCTAATTTGCCTCCTCAAGGACTGTGAGCAAGCTCTAAACTCACTGGATATGAATGACTTCCACGTAGAAATGACGAGCTGACATTTTTGTTATTGAAACCACATTATACAACTGCTACCTTTATGCACATTTCTTCAATAGTCTAGATTATATTTCTGGACATTAGGAAGACAGCGCTCATCAGGCTTTGCGAATAAGCTGATTAAGGTTAAAGTAGCAGTTTATTTCTTGTCAACGGGCAATCATAATGTCTTTTACGTAAAACAGAGGCAAACAAATATAGCTTAGTTGTTCCTCTGCTCTTGCTCCTTTTTCCTCACTTGATACGGTAAATGTGTCCAGGTGATTTATCATTTTCAACACAGCGTGTTGTGGCACTGGAAGGGATGGTTATACCTGCGGTACACCTTCATAGATCCACCCTGAAAACATGTGGATTTTATTTTCATGATATGTTCTACAGAATGTGACAAGAAGCACACAAAATGCAACCTGGGTGCATGATCATCCAGAGAGAATAATTCCTCAAGAGTATCAGCAGGATCTTTTGTTCTACACATCTCCTTTAATGTAAGTACAGTCCTTGGAAGCCAGCAGGTGCCAGCAGAATCCTGGGTCTCGAGGGAAGGGGAAAGGAAGAGAAAGAACAGGGGATTTCTAAGGCAGAAAGAAATCCCTGAGTTTAGGACAAGGTCAAAAGAAACGAAGGTTTCTTCCTACAGGATGCTGAACATTCATTTCCAACGGTGTACCAACATACCTCTTGTCAGCTGTAGGCATGTGTAGATAGTACTTTTGACACCTAGGTGTGCAATACATGGAGATGTGTACCTGATAACTCCCCACTAATTAGTCATTAGCCTGTGATTTCAGGCTGTGAAATTAAGAGCTCTCACAGATTTAAAGGCTGTTATTGAGAAGCAAGTCTTGTGGTTTTGTTTGTGCTTAAGAGATAGGAAGGAAGTTGCAGATGGTTATGTGCAGGAATGGGATGGCTGAGATCACCAACTGGTGGGAAAGTGGATTAAAGGGAAACCGGCTTCACTCACTGTTTAAGAGAGAGGTGACAGATTTCCAGAGACAAGTAAGGATGAGCTGTCTTCAGGTGTCTGTATTCGCTCTTCATGTTTTTCGTTCGACGGTAAGAGATGTGAGTACTACCAATTTAGTGTCGACTTTTGAACGTGTTACATTCTTATTTTGGAAACCAACTGCAGGGAGTAATATCAGATAATCAGGCTTGATACTTAGCTCTTCTAAAGGATTCGCATCTGTAGACAGCAAATCCCTTTAATTGGTGTCATTATCCACATTTCACAGGTGGAAAAGGTCACACACAGAAATGTGGAATAACCTGACAGAGGAGTCACAGAGACAGGAACCACGCACAGTACCTTAATTCTTAAGATCGTGTTAAGTCATCAAAATGCTAAGAACTGCAGCAATTAGTTGCAGCGTTATTTAAGGAGCATGTGAAGGATGGGGCATAGCAGAAGACGCCTGCCACTGACATCAGTGAAGCTGGGATTTCACATGGGCATTGAGTGTGATAGAAGCAGTAGCCTTTTATACCATACAAGCAGCACGTGGTAAAAATGACTTTAGTTATGCTCCTCCAGGATTTCTAATCCTGAAAACCTATGATATGAAAACAACGTCAGGCAAATGGATAATGATGGCTGTAGGATGAACAAGCTCTACACAAAGGGGTGAGGCAAAAATAGGGAAATAAATGTGGAATTACAGAGTTTTGAAACTTTAAACAAACTGGAATGTTTCAGACGGTGTTGCCTGAAAAGTGATGAAGTACTCTGGAAGTGAAATCATAGAAGACAAGTTAGTTAAATGGGCGAAGCTATCGGTAAATGACAGAAATCAGAGTATAACGGGTCTGTTCAGCATGTTCTGCTTTGTCCTGTTTATACAATTTCAGAACAGGATGATGGAACACCAGCTCTTTTAGTCTGACTTACTACACATCCCTGGCCACTAGATTTTATCCAATTATGCCCATGGTAAGCCCAACTACTTCTATTGGGATACAGTGTATTTTCCACAAAGACATCTTATTTTATTTGGAGATTTCCAGAGAATAAAACACATTTTCCTTCCACCATTTGTGCCAATGATCCCTCACTCCCATTGATAACAGTTATAATTTGAATTTCTCCAAACTGCATCTCCTATGTAGTATGGTGAGCAGTCTGACTTCTTGTTATACAATCCTTCAACCAGCTCCGTGCCTTGACACTTCACTCACACCTTTTTCAATGTGCTCCTCCTATGTGTGACAGTTGTGTAGCAGCATCCCATGGGCAACCTGGACGCTGCAGCATGGGGAAGATAAAATGAACTCTTTGTGCCTCCTTTCCTTCTCACACTTTACAAAGACATTGGGCAAACAGTTGTTCATGTGCCCAACACGTGCTCTGTTTATCTCTTTTCTAATCCAAGTAAACTGAATGGTGTCATTCACTCAGCATTCTCCTGGAGGAGCTGCAGCATCCTGGCCTGGCTCAGCACCAGTGTGGCAGCAGGGCCAGGGCAGTGATTGTGCCCCCACACTGGGCACTGGTGAGGATGCACCTTGAATCATAGGTTCAGCTCTGGGCCCCTCACTACAAGAGAGACATTGAGGAGCTGGAGCGGGGCCAGAGGGCACTGGAGCTGGAGCAGGGCCTGGAGCACAGTGTGATGGGGAATGGCTGAGGGACCTGAGGGGTTCAGATGGAGAAAAGGAGGCTCAGGGGGGACCTGATGGCTCCCTACAACTGCCTGAGAGGAGGATGGAGCCAGGAGGGGGCTGCGCTCTGCTCCCAAGGAACAGGGGATGGGATAAGAGGAAATGGCCTCAGCTGCACCAGGGGAGGTTTAGATGGAGCTGAGGAACAATTCCTTCCGCAGAGGGTGCTCAGGCATTGGAACTGCTGCCCAGGGCAGTGCTGCAGTCACCGTCCCTGCAAGTGCTCACACTCCGTGGAGACGAGGCCTCAGTGCCATGGGTCAGTGGTGGCCTCGGTGGTGCGAGGTCAGTGCTCTGATGATTTGATGATCGGGAAGGCTTTTCCCCCCAGTCTGATCCCGTGATTTACCAAGTCCGCTCAGCACGGACGGGCGTGCTCCTGCGGCCGGGCCTCACACCCCACCGCCCGGGGCCCAGCCGCGGGCTCCGGGAAGCCCCGGCACACAACCAACCCCCGGCTGACGGCGACGCGGGGTCTGCCGCGGGGCACCGCGATGCCTCCGCCGGGCGCCGACAGAAGGGGGGCCCGGGGCCGGGCCGGTGACGGCGGCGGGGAGGCTCCGTCCCGCGGGGCTGCCCCGGGCTGGGCGGGCTGCGGAGGGGGTGTGACCGCTGGGGGGGCCGCGCCGCGGCACCGCCTCCCCGCCCGCTCACTGCCCTGGCAGCCGGGAGGCGGCGCGGAGGCACCGCGGTTGCGGTGGGGCGCGGTGCGAAGCCCCCGAGCCGAGCCCCGAGCCATGCCGGCAGCCGCGCCACCGCCGCTGCACCCCGCCGCGGGCTCCTGCTGCCCCTACGGCCACTGCGCGGGTAAGTGCCCGTCCCTCGACACCCGCTTCCCTAAAGGGGTCTCGTTGGGAGCGAAGGGGGGAGTGAGGCGGCTCCGGCCGCGGCGAAACTTGTTCCCCTCCTGTCCTTGCGTGTGTGTGGGTTGAGGTGAGCGGAGAGAGCTTCTGGCGGCCTTTGGGCTTGAGATGCGGGTGGGGAGGGACGGGGAAAGGAACGGTTCCCGGCGGGAATGGGGTTTGGGAGGCGCGGCAGGGCTGCCTGTGCTCCTTCCCACCTCGGCAGCCCTGCGAGGTACACGAGAGCAAGCTGTGAAGCCCGAGGGTGCGGGCGGTGGGTGTCGCTCCCAAAGGCACGCACAGTGTCGCTTGCAATATCAGTTGAAGGTTAGAAGTAACTCGCGCCCTTAATGTAGTCGGTGCGAGCGTGGATCGCTTGGAAGGGATGCTCGTTGTGCTGCTCGGAGAGCACCGATGCTCTGCAAAGAAAGTAGATAGCACGCGGTGTAAGGAGCTTAAGGAGTTGCACGGCCGTGTGTTAAACACACTTAAAGGAGGTGAATTTTCCTTCAGCTGGGAAATTACTACAGCTGGAACTACGCGGGTAGGGCGGGGAACTCAGGGTCCCATGAGGATGCTGGTAGCCAAACCTCTCTGTGGGAAAATGCTGTTTGTGCCCTCGTATCCCCTGACTTGTGTAGTTACACTGCTTCTGTTTGCTCCTATTTAAGAGCAGATACTTACAGGAAAGCTGTTCCCTAACTTTTCAGTGCACAGCCTTATTTTCTGCCTTCCTGAGGGGACCTTCAGTGCCCAGTGTCGGGAGGGCTGGGCAGGCGACTGTTTTGAGCTTAATGGGACGGCTTTCAGGTTGTCAGACTGTTCGGACAGAAACTGGAACTTTTGCTGCCCTCTGTACTGAAAGGTTTCCTTTTAAAACAAACCAACCCTTTGCAATAGTATAACAAAACTCTGCCTTCCTTCCTTCCTTCCTTCCTTCCTGAGCATTTGGATTGCAGCCTGCAGCTGTGTGAGGGGATAATCAAGGAGTTTATTGCCAAACCTTGCAGTGAATCATGCATGCTAGCTTTATACAGAAATAGAAATCTACATCTATGCTTGTTTGCATGCAAGTTTGTCTTCCCACCTCCAGGTCTCCTTTTTCTATAGCCACCCTCTTTCCTCTTGACACTTCTTGGCTTGTTGTATTTTTTACATGGTCTAAATGCAGTTTTGACTCTTCGAAACGCTGAGAATCAGCAGAGTCCCGAAACAGCCAGCAAGTGAAGCTGAGCTTACAAAACATATTTCAGCTATGTGATGTGGTAGGAGGGCAGTTATTATAGCAACTCCGTCATGCTCTTCTCAGGAGGTGGCTGAGTTTTGTGTCTCGGGGAGGCAGCCTGCAGCTCTCTGGATAAAATGGATATTGCAGGCTTACAGTCTCTTTCTTGTAGGGTAATGGTGTGGTGAAAAGGCATGGCCCTTGCCCTGAACATTTGTGTAGGGTGTTAGGACACATCAGCTGAGAACTGCTTCTAGGAAATCTCATCTGTGGTTCATTAACCTGAATTGGTTAATTGGACTTAAACTGCCAGCGACGGTAACTTGGTTTTAATTCAAGATATTGGCAGCAGTTCAAGCCTGTGGATTTCAGCTCTGCTAAACTTACCTTGTCTTTATTGTGGGGGGTTTTTGAGGGGGAATTTACACTCAAGGTAATAACCTGGGGCATGCTAACCCGAGTTTTGACTTCACCTGGTAGTGTCACTGTGTGCTTTGTATCTGCCTGCACTGCTGCTTTTTCTATTCGTGTTCTGCAGAGCGTCACAGTTCTGGCATCTGTGGGACTTTCAGCATGTGGTGACGGAGGGAAGTTGTGTGGGATTCACTTCCCCATTTCTAAGATTGCTTGGCTTAGTTTGTTTTTTGTTGCAGAAATAGCTATAGTTGTGTAGAAATCAGGAAGCTGGTGGTCCTTCCTTCCCTTCCAGCAGCTCCAGCCTGAACTGGGTTGGTTTCTCTCGCTGCTTTTCCTCCTTTCCTTTGACTTGATTCCTGACCATTTAACAACATTGGAAATCAGAGTTATATGGATTTTCTTGTCAATATAATTAGCATCAGAACATTATGGTGACTTTAGCAGCCTCTGTTAGATCAGATCCAGATCTCGGTGAAAGTAATGTGAATCATTTAGCTAGCTTCAGCGCAGCTCGGTTCGGAGCTGAAAAAGTAGTAGCTGAAAGAGGAGAACGTGACACTTAACAGGATTCCGTTTTCCAGGTTTTCCTCATTTTCAGGGTGTGGGGTCTGTCCTTTCAGAGCATGCAGTAGGTACTGGAAGCAGTGAAACAAAGGAAGGGGAGCTACTGCCTTGGTTGGCTCCAATGTAAATTTGGAGTTTTGGTAATGCTTGCGAATTGTCCATCTCAGCTCGCAGTAGTTTGTCTTCACTGCAAATGAAAGTCAGGCTCGTTTGCCATCTTCCCTCTGTTGCTGGTATAATTTGCTCAGTCTAATTATTGCAAGAATACAAAACAAGTATTTATGTCAGATGTTCTCAGAAGAAGCACTCAGCAGTCATTCTGAGAACACCCTCTCCCACTCAATCAGTATTGCTAGCCTGCACACACACTCCAATTTTTCACTTGTCACCCCAAATAGTGTAGTTAATGGAGATGCTGAGAAATGTCTGGTGATGTGAAAATCCCGATCTTTGTGCTTGTCATCGTGCTTTTAAGCCTAATTAGCACTGGCTTAAAGTTTTCCCTCAGAAACCCATTTTCCTTTATAAGTCCTGCAAAACAAGTTATTTGCAATGTAGACTTTAATACGCGAGTCTCTTCTGCAAAGGTGGCTCTGTAATAATGGGTTGGGAATTCTACATTTATATCCGAGTTAATGTCTCTTCAATGTACTAAATTTCCACAGAAAACTTGCAGGTAATTGCCCCTTTTTGCAAACCAGATGGAGAATCAGACTCTGGCTGGGTCTTCCCTTTAGTTATGCAACAAGTTTATTGGTAATAAAGGATCTGAAAGCTTAATTAAACCCTCAGTGACACCTCTGCAAGCTCTCTTATTTTCAGTGGGTTTGCTCAGTTGCAACTGATTAGTCATCAAGCTGAGATTTGGGAAGCAGTGCAAATAAAATCTCCCACAAGAAGAAACAGAGTCCTGCTCCTTTGACTGAGGCAACGTTGGCTAACGGGGTTGAGAAGCAGTGAAAGCTAACTTTGTGCTGAATCATGAATAATTAATCTGAAATGTATGGTAGTTCAGGAGTCAAGGGCATCAACGTGACAGTGTACACTGAGCCTCGAGAAAGGAGGACTTTGCCAGATGGATCGTGGCAAATATCATAGTTGCGTAAGATGTTTTTGTTTCCCCCGTCAGTTCTGTCCCTCTCCTGAAGGGTTACTGATGGAAGGCCCCGGACTGACGAGCTCGCTTCCCTGGTTGCTGGGGCAGACCCTAAAGCTGTCAAACTGCAGAAAGCAGCCATGGCTGTTCCCAACAAAACACACAGGCTGTCATCTTTGAAAGAAATGAAACAAATGAGCAGTTTCATAATACCCTTTTTTTGGTTTCATGCAGGGTAACCACTTAAAACTGAGCCTCACACCTCCAAAGGCGCTGATTCATTTCACGTGCGCTCTTACATTGCGCTTAGTCTTTACAGATTATGCATCTGTATACTTCTTCAGAGGGCTTTCTTTATGCTCGCTTTTTGCTGCCCTTAAAATGTCAGAAGATAATGAAAGTGGGGTTCTGCTCTTAAAAAAACCCCACAAGAAGTAAAAATGATGACACTTGTGACTCATTACCAGACTACATAAAAGCTTTACCTTCATCTGCTGCTCTGGGGGTGATCCAGCTCAGTTGAACGCTACCACATGGCAATAGCCATCTGTGTTTGCTGTAAATATTGTATTTTTTAATTACAAATGGCTTGATTTAGAGGACTTTAAACCATGCAGTGGGGTGGCTGTGGGTCCACAGGGAGGGAGGTGAGCTCCGGAGAAGGGAATTTTTGCCCAACCACTGTTGCCAGGTCGGATAAAGGGAGCGTAACACTGAGAGCAAACCAGGCTGCCTTGCAGCAGTCCAGATCCGCTGCTTCATCCACGGACATGAGAGGGCCAGGGCAGGCTGCAGAGGGGCTCTGAGCATGAAGCAAAGGAAAAGGATAAAGAAAAGAGGCAAGGAAAACCCAGGGTTTATCTTTGAGGAGAAAGAAGGAAAGGGGGCTGCTAAATATCATTTATCCCTCATGGTTTTCATACTGTAGATAATGTCAAGTGTTGCTACATGGTGAGAGTCCTACATGCATCTCATTGCAGGATGACACCCACTGTGGAGCTGGGGGTGACGCAGAGGTGCCATACATCCTCAGGTGGAAAAATCCAGAGCGGGGGATCCTGTGTGGGCATCCCGTAGGCTCCTGCCCTCTGCTGAAGTCCAGCCAGTTTTCCACCCAAGCTGTCCCTCCAGACAGTACTGCTCCTCTGCCTGCCTTTCAGCTGCTCCTGGTACTATTTGCCCTCTAGGATCTCCCATAAACTCAGAGGTCTATGTCCCAAAACTGGCAGTGAAAAGGGAACAAGAGAAATAGGCAGGGAGAAGAGAGTCGAGCTCCTTTTTCTTTCCTTCTGCAATGAAAGACTGGGGGAGAATGGCAATGGGCAGTTGTGGAACTGAAAGAATTTGGAGATCTCCAGTTTCCATGATATAATGCATGCTTATTTTAGTCTTGAAATAAAAAGCAGGTATGTTGAAGATATGGTGCATGGTGCAAAGTTGTGAAGTCTTCTTACCTGCCTTTGTGAGGGCACAAAGTGGGTACAAATGTGTGTACCTCCCGTACTCCTGTACTCTAGAACAAGCCGCCAAGGACATTTACTTTCCTCGCAGCTGATGCTTTGGCACTCACTTAATGAGACCAGACACATTTGGCCGGGAGAAACTTTAGTCCCGTTGATGACCTGTGGGACAGAAGAAACAGAACCTGACACGCAGCTGAGTTTGCAGGGCTCACAGTTAAATCCACATGCAATGTTATTTTTCCCTTTAAGCTTGCTTGATGTGAGATTGTGAATGATAATGAACTTGGACTCTCCACTATGGCTGGAGATGCCCAGTAGGGTAGCAGAAATAATGTTATAGAAATTAAACTGATCCCCCCCCTCCTTGTGACAGTGTTAAAACTGTTCTTAGGTGATGGTTTTGTTTGCATTCTGCACCATTAGCTAATGCAGATAAGAATTCTTGCAAATACCATAATGATGTTTTTTAATGTAATTGGATAAAATACTCTTTGTTCTTCTAAATATACTTAGATTGTGCTTATTTCATTTTACTTAGTAATAGTTATAATACCACATGATTTACAGTTAGTATTTTATTGCATAGTATGTTTTATAGCTGCCTTGCCATCAAGTGTATTCTAACCACATAAAATTTGTTCCATGTTTTTGTTCAGTATATTAAAAAACTGTAGTTTCTATGAGGCCAGGTACTTGTAATCTAACATTATTCAGGTCAAACTTGGACTTTTATGACTATTGATTAGCAGCACTGTTCCCCCAATGCATGTTCCTGTACATTAATGTATGAACATTAATTACACTATCAGATGCTGCTTTTTTCTCCCAGGGTTTCCGTCTCCATCAGTGCATATGATGGACAAAGCTTACCTAATGAGCATCTACTTACTGTTTACCCTGGTTGCTCCTGGCCTTCCAGGCATGCTTTCTGAACCCTGCTGTTAACAGAGGCTTATTAACTCCTGGGCTTTCCTGTCATTGTTATTGCTAGAACAACAAACATGGATTAGCTTCTCTGTGATACCTGTAAAGAGCACATGAAGCATTCAGTGGGAGTCCAGGTCTAAAAAATAAAGTCAAAAGTACTTTGACTTGGGGAAGAATGTAACTTGAGGTGCCCAGGTCCTGACTTCGGGAGGATCTTTGTGTTGTGTTGTATTACCTTGTGTCTGAAGTACCTCTTCCAGTACATTCTCTTGCAGCTGTGAGCACCGAACAGGTTTGCAAGTCAGGTCTTAGGATGTTGTTTTGGCCACCAGCATGTAATCCTCTCTGAGAAATACAGATCGACTGCTTTGAAACCCTGTGGAATTGGTTGAGAGGAAATCCAGTTCTTCTGAGAAGAGATGCAGAGAAACTATTCTTCTTCCTATATTCTTCCACTGCCCACTTTTCAGCTACCCAAGTACAAGTTTTTTTGTGGCACAGTCCTGATTCCAGTTTATCTTTAAAAGAGGTTCCACTGTACCTTGGTACAGACACAAGAAAAACCTTATGCACTTCTAAACTACCTTGTATGCAGGGAGGAATTGAAATCGAGTCATGCTGATAACTTCTGATTTTGTCTTGTCTTATGATGACCTTGGTGATGCTCTGCAATAGTCACCAGGTCATATGCATGTAGTTTTTCCTGTTCTTAAAAAAAAAAATCAAGGTGAACTGATATGGAGACCACAAAATCAAGTAGGTTTCCTTTGTGAAGAACAGCAAAGGAGCAGACCATAGAATGACAGAATCAGCTCGGCTGGAAAAGACCTTTAAGATCACCCAGTCCAACCATTCCCAGCACTGCCAAGGCCACCACTAACCCGTGGCACTGAGGGCCTGGTCTCCACGGTGTGTGTACACTTGCAGGGATGGGGACTCCTGCACTGCCCTGGGCAGCAGTTCCAATGCCTGAGCACCCTCTGGGGAAGGAATTGTTCCTATCTTCTTCTAAACCTCCCCTGGTGCAGCTTGAGGCCGTTGCCTCTGTGTGAGCCTTTGGAGTTGGCTTAGGCTGGAACTGGCAAAGCCTGTCCTGCTATGTTCATCACTGTCTCAATGCAGTCCTCATGAAATTTGACTTTTAAGTCAGGGTTTTATCTGGACAAAGGTGATGCAGTCCGACTGCCTTTTGTTGTTGCTGAAATAACCAGTCCTGACTCGACCAAAACCTTTCAACCAAGAAACCAGGAGAGGGCCTTTGGCCAAGGGCCTGTAGGGACAGGACAGGGGAATGGCTTTAACCTGCCAGAGGGGAGACTGAGATGAGCTCTTGGGCAGAAGCTCTTCTCTATGAGGGTGCTGAGGCGCTGGCCCAGGGTGCCCAGAGAAGCTGTGGCTGCCCCATCCCTGGCAGTGTTCAAGGCCAGGCTGGACGCAGGGGCTTGGAGCAAGCCGCTGCAGTGGAAGGTGTCCCTGCCCGTGCAGGGGTTGGAACTGGATGAGCTCTAAGGTCCCTTCCAACCCAAGCCATTCTATGCAAATCTGTGCAATAAAATGCTATAAAGCATGGTGGGAGGCAAGGATGAGCAGTAGGGAAGGAAGGAGAGGGACGGAGGGAGCTCTTGAGAGAGAAGTTCACCAGTGGTGTTTTCCAGCAGTGGCGCTGTAAATAATGCTCATGCAAAATTTACTTGCTGTAAAAGGATGCCTGTGATCGTATCTTGTTTCCATGTAAGTAGAGGACTCAGGGCCGCTCCCTGGACCAAGCTGCTGATGCACACTGGTAACCTGCGTGAGCTACACGCTTGGCTGCTCTGAGTTAAAGGCCAGATGTGTTCTTCACCCTCCACTTTAAGGTACTTGTTGGTAACTTTGGCACGAATTAAATGGTTTGGGTTCCAATTAAGGTTATTTTTATTCCCTGTGGTCATTATTTTGCATGCCCTCAGCAGAAATTGCTGGGGCTAAGGCAAACCCAAACAGTTTCAGTTCACTTCTTTTCCTTCCCATTTGAAACAGGGTTCTGTTTATCCTGCGGGCACCTCTACCTAAAGAAACCTCTCAGATACAGTTTCCGTCTAGTGCAACTTCAGTTGTGTGAAGAATGCTGCTGATGTTCTGGGGAGTTCTCACACTTGCTTTTATAAGCGGAGGTTTTCATATTGATCCAAGGTCCTCTAAAGAAATTGCAGGGCTCAAATAACACCATCTTATCCACAGAAAGCAATGCTTAACTATATCGTGTTTTAGTGTCGCCTTCTGGTTTAAATTGTGTAGGAATACTCCTTGTAAAAGTTTAATTCCGGTGCAGCCTGTGACTTGATAGCAGAATTGGACTGCTGGATAAACCATTCAGTTAATTACTGAGACTGCGATCTCACGCAGGAGAGCCAAGAAGGAATGCAGGATGAGCAGCAGTGTTTTAATTAATGAACAAAAACTGGTCAAGGGGAAGGATAAGCTTTGAAGGACAAATGGCAGCAGTCCATAGTCCAGCAAGAATAGGTCACCTCTGGGAAACCCTGTTATTCTAGTTCTGTAGGGGGAATAGCGAGGCAATTCCTGAAGGTGTAGGTTGGTTGAACTCTCTATGCACACCATATTCAGACCTTAAGTCTTCTCAGTTCCCTTTATTTTACTGCCAGGTCCAGAGTATGAAGCCAGACCCTACAAGGAGAGGCCTTCTAGAGGAATTTTTACTGTTTCCCCGCTATGCCTTCCTCCTCCCTCCAGTGGGACTGACTGTGACTATCATACAATCACACATGGTTTGTGAATTGGCTTATAAAAATGAGCCACAAAAGCTGTCCTCCCTGCAGCAACCATTTTCTTCCAAGGACCACTGATGTTTTGTCCAGCAGATCCTAAATTTCATGTTCCTGCTACCTGTTTGAGCCCTCAAATCCCTGATTGTCCCATCCTTTCTGCTTCCTAGGGACTTGGTGTGATCGTTTACCTCACAAGACCATCACGTCTTTACCATCTGGAGCTCTGTATCACTCTGTAAATCCCGGTTTTATTCTGTTTGGGTGCCCAAGTGTGCGGCTTAGATGGCATGCGTGGTGTCCTTGATCAGCTGTGCTGTGGCTGCCCCATCCCTGGCAGTGTTCAGGGCCAGGTTGGATGGGGTTTGGAGCAACCTCCTCTAGTGGAAGATGTCCCTGCCCAAGGCAGGGGGTTGGAGCTGGGCGAGCTTTAAGCTGCCTTCAACTCAAACCATTCTGTGATTAGCTTTCAGTAAGACAGTAAAAGAATAAACACATTTTATTCTCTGGTGTATAATTTGCTAGGACTTAGACTCATTGAAGTGTGTTTCTGATCCCACCTCCCTCTCCCACTTGTATATAAATATGGAAGCAACATTTTGAAGCAATATAAACTGTAGCTGGAGCATTTGTGTATGTGTGTGACCTTTGAAGGCTTTCTAGAAATGCTTGTTACTGCTTTAAGGGTGTGCACTTTCCTGACAGATTGAGGCTTGCTTGATGGGAATCAGTTAAATTAAATATAGCATAAGTGGAAAATAACACAAATCCTATGTAATATGTAGTCATTGTGGCCACCACTTTAACAGGATCTGACACTTCCCCTTTCTCAGGAAAAGGAGATTCCTTTCCACATGGATTTAAGCATTCATGTAACTTCCTCTTTCATCTTGGAAAAATATGCAATATTATTATTATTCCTAAAGTGATTACATATGAACTTATGGCTTGTGTCAAACTTTTTCTTGGCTAGGAATTTGGCCAATTCAAAAAGGACAAAACCATATTCCTGTGCTGTTCTTAATAATTACACAAACCTGCTCCTATTCCATTAATTATAGAATTAATAACTAAATTTGGTTTCTGTTTAAAGCTTAGCTCGTTTAGTGAAGAAAGAAAACCTAATTGATGTTTGGGTAATTGAAACAATCAGCAGGGCAGCCAGGCACTTAAAATGAATGGTTTACAACAAGGTGTGATAATGGTTAGGAGAAACATAATCCCCTGGAGAAGTCGCTATTCGTGCAGCATAGGTTTTATGCTGTACCAAGATTGTGAGCAGCACAACTGTTATGTGCTGTTCCAGTAAGCAAGATGGTGCTTTGGTGACAGTGGGCATGCAAGAACCTGGAAATGTTGATTAAATTCAGGGCTTCAGCAGTTCCTGGTAGCCAGGAATGTTCTGGAGTTGATTCAGATTTCAGAGGACTATTATTAATCTAAATGGTTTTTTACCACCCCATTCACAATAGGCTTTATTCTGGATAGAATGTAAATATCTGCAGGAGAATCACTAGCACACATGTAGTCATCTTTTGATAACAAGGAGATCATCCTCAAAAAGCAGAATGAAGACAGAAATAACTTGTACAACCACAAAGTATTAGTCACATGTAGCTTTTATATAATGCTTACGTCTTCAATCCCTGTGCTGGCAGTTGGGCTTCTTCATAATGTTTATTTGGAGAGAACTATCTCTCTCACTTGGCAGGGGAATAGAATGAAGCCAAAAGTTAAAGAACATACTGGGGGCACACAGCACAGAACTGGAGAGAGTATTACAACTAAGAAGCATCCATCATAGAATGGCAGAATGGTTTGTAGTTGGAAGGGACATGAACGCTCGCAGAGCTTCTCTGGGCACCCTGTGCCAGTGCTTCAGCACCCTCACAGGAAGAACTTGTGCCTAAGAGCTCAGCTCAATCTCCCCTCTGGCAGGTCAAAGCCATTCCCCTGTCCTGTCCCTACAGGCCCTTGTCCAAAGCCCCTCTCCAGGTTTCCTGCAGCCCCTTCAGGCACTGGAGCTGCTCTAAGGTCTCCCCTTCATGAGTCTTCTCTTCTCCAGGCTGCCCCAGCCCAGCTCTCTCAGCTCTGGCTCCAGAGGAGATCTGCTCCAGCCCTCGCAGCATCTCTTTGGCCTCCTCTGGGCTTGTTTGTGCAGGTCCGCATCCTTCTTGTGTTAGTGGTCCCAGAGCTGGATGCAGTAAATAGAGTACAGCCAGCAGCAGAATGGAGGTCTGTACTGGTGTCTCCTTATGTGCTTCCCCCGCTCAGCCACTGGCCTTTTGGATATGCTGTTTTGGCAGCAGCTTGAGTGAATGCTGCGACATTTGTTATGTTTTCCCTCTTGTTTGTTTTTCTAGGCGAGGAGGTGTATTTCCTCTTCATTCTATTATGCCTTGGTGAAAAGGACAAATAAAAACGCACAGCTTGAAACACTGAAAACAGCTTTTCAGCTACTGAAATCCAAATTGTAGTAGGTTTAAGCTTGTCAGAATGCTTGAACCTGTGTTAAGCCTAGTGCCCAGGGGAAGGCTCCTATGTGCAGATTTGCCTTTGGCTCTGTCCACTGCACTGTGACTATGTAATCATAGTAATGTACAAAAATGGGTGGGATTCTTTGGGAGATAAGCCGTTTGTTATGGGAATTACCTTGTAATGGTTCGGTAATCATTCTAGCTGCTTTCTTCTGTCTTGGTCCTGTTCATACCTACTGAATGTTTGTTCCTAAGTGAACTCCAAGGCTGTTAAATGGAGTTGGAAGCACTCTGTGATCTCAACCTGAAAGTTTGTTTCTGAAGGCTGAAAAGAACTGCATTGTCATAGAATCGTGGAATACTTAGGGTTGGAAAGGACCTTAAGATCATCAAGGTCCAACTCCCCTGCCATGAGAGGGGACACCTCCCACTAAACCATGTAATCAAGTTTTAATCTTAATAAGTACAAGAAATCAGAGTATTTAAGGGGACATTTTTATTCTTACCTTATTGTGGCATTTATAGACAGTGAATTATGTTAAAGCTTGGTTTGTCCATAACCATATGTGATGTTCTCAGTTCTTTTCAGAATTACAAGTAACAAATGGTGCTGTTTTCTTTGGTTGGTGTTCTAAGATGAAATATTGGATGGAAAATGTTTAATTCTCTAGAGGGCATTCAGGACTTGGTGTCATTTTATGTACTTTTTAGACTAAAAAGCCAAACCAAGATATTGGGCTGCAATTATCAAACAAAAAAAAGAAAAGGATATCATTCCTTTAAGGGAAAAAAAAGAAACTACATCACTATTAAATGTGCTATAAAATTCCTATAAAATTAGAGCAAAAGTAATGCTTTTTAAAAAGAATCTCATGTACTTAATTTGTTATAGAAGTCTAGAAAATTAATGAATGGTCCAAGGAAAGTGGAGGGAGGTAGTTATTTATAGGAATATAAGATTGCACAGACATTGCCATCTGGTAGCAATTTTGAACCAGAAGTAATTCATTTCTTTTACTTCATGCAATGTAATTGTGGAACTTGTTGCTGCAGGGTTTACAGGGGTCAAAATTGTAATTGGGTTCAGAAAGGAACTGAGTGTGTTCATGGTAGGTGGATTTGTAAGAGAATGCTAAACAATCTGATGCAATCCTGGCACAAGTACCCCATTGTTTTTGAGGATTTCTGGAAGTTGGGAAGGATTTGGGAGAAGGATTTGTTTCCAGTATTAATGTCTTTTAATAGCATTTCTCTGTTACAAAGTCAAAGTGCATCTACGTTTTCTCACAAACTTGAACCTGTTTGTAGTTGCACGTATGCAGAGTTGCTCCTTAGTGGCAGTTCTTTATAAGCATCGAATGCACGTACCCCCTACTCTTTTTGGTCACATGCATTGACATGCAGAAAGCTATTACTCAGATCTTCTGTTTGTTTGCTTTAGGACGCCGGGCCTTGTTTGACCATTCGTCACACAACTCAAGCTCAAAAGTAAAAGAGAGGAAGCTACAAGGGACTTGTCCTCCTCTTGGTCGTGGAAGCTATGGAAAAGCATGTTTGCACGAAAGCACTCAGAGGTCTCCACTTTTTAATCCCCGTAATGGTTTTCACACTTTACATTCAGAGCACAGTCCTGTGAAGCCAAGGATTATTACAGTGGTGAAACCTGGCGGCCACACACTCAGAAGGATAACCTTGCTTCTCAACAGGAGATCGGTGCAGACCTTCGAACAGCTGATGGACGACATTTCAGAGGCTCTGGGATTTCCACGCTGGAAAAATGACCGTGTGCGAAAGCTTTACAATCTGAGAGGCAGAGAAATCCAAAGCGTTTCTGACTTCTTCAGGGAAGGGGATGCATTCATAGCGATGGGGAGAGAGCCCCTCACTTTGAAGGACCTGGAAGTGGTACTACAAGAACTTTATCCTGAAAATCCATATGCTGCCAGTGCTGCCATTCAGCAGAATGAGGAGCAGTCCCAAAAGCTGATGAGCAGGCTGTATGACAAGGCTTCCAAAGTGGACAGTGGCTTTGATGAAACAGAAATTGCCAAGAACTGCAGCAATGGCATGTCTCCCAAACTGGTAGCTGGACATAAAGGAAAAAGTCAAGCCAAGACAAAGCAAGAGGAAAAAATGAGAACAAAAAAGAAGTGGACCAGGGAGAGCTGGGATGGAGAGCAAGGAGTGAAGCCCTCTAGGAAGATCCGAGAAAGCGAGAGGTACTTCAGCCGTGAGAGGAGTCCTGAGGATGGGTTAGAAGAGAGTTCGGAGGAGGTGGTGAGATGTGAGAAGTGCGAACAGGAAAGGCAGGCCAGACAGAAGTTAGAAAGGGAAAGGCGGGCTGAGGCCTCGTTAGAAAGCAGAGACCTGACCACGGGTGCATGTCAGAGGTACCACATGGAAAGAAATGCAAAAATCAGGAATTGCCGGAAATCCTCAGAAACTTGTCTGGAAGGTGAGGAAGTTGGTTGGAAGGATAATAGCTGTAGGAGGACGTGGAAGCCCTTGCTTAGGAATGTTAGTGAAGGGCTGGAGAAGCAAAAAAGGAGCATCGAGAAGGAAAGGGATGTGGAGAAACATGAAGGCCATGGGAAGGAAGTGGTGAAAATCAAGAAGAATGCTGTAGAAGCGCTGCAGCTAACTCGGGAAGTGAAGGAAGAGAGTGGAAGTAGCTGTGTAATGAACCAAAGTGGCTGGCTAAAGAAAGACACTCCAAGGGATGCTGAGAAACCATCTAAAACACATAGGGAGGGCAGAGAAGGACAAAGGGCTAAAGAGGAGGGTGCCAGAAGAGAGGTGAATATTGTGTGTAGAGACAGTGACATGACACGACGAGAGAAAACAGGAGAGCGCAGAGTCAATAAAGAAGAAAGCAAGGCTCAGGGGTTGGAAGGCACAAGCCGGAGGCATGCCATTAAAAACAGAACTGATGTGGAAAAACACTACGAGATTGGCAGAACTATTGGGGATGGGAACTTTGCAGTGGTGAAGGAATGTCGCCACTGTGACTCCAACCAGATCTATGCCATGAAAATTGTTGATAAATCCAAGTTGAAGGGGAAAGAGGACATGATGGAGAGTGAAATTCTGATCATCAGGAGTCTCTCTCATCCCAACATAGTAAGCTTAATTGAAGTGTATGAGACAGAAGCTGAGATCTACCTAATCCTAGAGTATGTCCCAGGGGGGGACTTATTTGATGCCATCATAGAAAGTGTGAAATTCACAGAGCATGATGCTGCTGTCATGATCACTGACCTATGTGAAGCGCTGGTTTATATCCACAGCAAGAACATTGTCCACAGGGACCTCAAACCAGAGAATCTTTTGGTAAGTATCGGCAAACACATTCCACGTGAGCAGGAGTTGAATTCATTTTCCTTTCAGTTGCTGATCTTCAACTACTTTGAAGCAAATACTTTGTAGAGAGAATGTGCTGTGGCAGGGCTGTTTGGAAAAACAGGTATAATTTTGAAGTGAAATTGCCATTACAGTTCCCCTCACGCAGCTCTCCTGCGCGTTGCAGATAGCAGTGCTTGAAGATGGAAATGCAAATAAAAATGACCTTGCTTTCAGGGTAGTGAGCATTTGTATCTCTCTGGAAATCTGGTTTCAGGTGTGAAGGATGGTTTTTCCTGCATGAAGCACCCACTGAATCATGAGGCCTTGCAGACCAAAATTGATCACAGTTGCTAATTTAGCATCAGCTAAATTATATATATTATACAATTATCAGCTAAATTATATATAATATATAAATATATATAAAAATAGAGATAAAAATATATAATATAAAAATATATATAATTATATGTATATAAAATTATCAGCTAAATTATATATATTAAATTATTGGTAGACTCTTCTTGTCCACGACTGCAGTGATTTTTGTCTTGTGACCGTCTCTTTTCTTAGGAGCAGAAGTACGATGCAGTTGATTAAAATAACCTGACAGTAAAACGTGTTTTGGTGCAAACCAGCACTAACGTCAGCTCAAATTCTAGCTTCGTGCCAAAGAGAAAAGTTCTTTTATCCATCACATTTCTGAGGCTGCATTCTCTGCATCCGGCACTGAAGTCAATAGAATTATTCACGTGTGAACATGCAAAGAAATGTTTGCAGTGCTGGCGCTTGACAAGACATCCATTGTAGAACCGTAACAGTAAGCAGCTCTCCCTTGCTAACTGTGTGTTAGAGGGCTCCAGATTTCCTGACAGATACCAGGTATTTGCCAGTCTCTAACAAGTGTAGCCTCTAGGACGCACAGAGGTTGCACAAGGGCCTCAACTTACTCCTAGAACTGACTAAGCAATTGCATCTGTACATCGCATGCCTCGCTGCGTATCCTGCTTAGTCTGATGACAATCCTTGGTAATGTGGAGTGTGTGTGTAAATAAGAGCTGGGGAGAGCAAATGGCTGATTTCCAGGAAAAAGTAGGATTGTAGGCCCTGCTTTCATGCCTTATTTTGCCAAAACTTCAATTAAAACCATAGAGCTTTCTCCAGAAGCTGATTTTTCCATTATGAACCATGCTCTGCTCCTTCCTATTTGTTGAAAGTAAGCCAGTGCCTTTGAAACACCTGAAACCAGACGTTTCATTTCCCTCTATAATATGTAATCATTGCAGTGATGCAGGTAAGCAAAGAGAAGCAAGATACAGGTCCATTCTGGTTGTTTTCACATTCAGTTCACAGCACTGCAAACCGGAGATCGCAGGGCAGTCGCAGTGTTGTGTAGCACTGAAATAATCATGTTGCCTGTTCTGACAGTCAGAAAATACTTGTCAAGGACAGGCTGGCCCCAAGCCTGCAGGTATTTTGTCATAGGAGACCAGTGTTCCCCAAACACTGGTTCCACTTTCACTGTGGGAAGGGGAATTGCACCTGTTCCGGTTTCACCTTTTGCTGCTTGTTAGTGATTGTGATGTTTTACTGCCTGTTTCAACAAGCCAAAAGAGTTTATAAGCTCTTGATAGTGTTGGATAGCTGATGTGCTGTCTAAACCAGGCCATTTGGGTAAGATTCTGCCTTTTATGGCTTTTCGATGTGCTCCCTCTGACTCTTCTGAGCAACTGGACCAGGTAGCAGCAGAGTAGGAAGGAGACCTGCCACCCATTTTTAACATCAGCCAGTGCTCCGCAATAGCAAACAGTATTGAAGCAAGTTTCAGGGGTTGATCTGCTGCTGCTGGTGGGTCAGGGGCCGGGGGGAGCCTTCTGGAGAGGAAGAACAGTGCTGCAAGTGTGGGATGTCCTGCAGGGATGCCCTTGGGTGTGGGATACCTCTTGCTTCACTTCAGATTCCTGCACTGCAGATGTTTAAGTCTGAATTAGTCTCCCTAGACCTTCTCTGTATAGAGAGGACAGAAATAGGGATGTACTTTCGGGCTGCTGAGTTGTTTGTCCTACTTTGAGGTATTCTTGTCAGGTGAACCTTGTCCTTTATATTTGTGGTCAACAGTTTTCTCCCTCTTTCCATCAAATGGGAAATGGATGAAAACAGATCCTTGGTCTGTTTTATTAAGGAAATGAGTTTGTCTACCGTAAACCTGCTTTGTGTGAGAATCCCACCCTGTTCATAATGACACTTGAACGTAGTATTTCCCATGGCAGATGGCTCATCTCCATCTGAGTTGCCAGAGAAGCAGCAAACTGGGGAAAATGAAAGCTGGGGGAAGAAGACAAACCATTTCTATCCAGTGCAGAAGAAAAGGTGCAAATGCACTTTGATGTCCAATAAAATTTTTGATACAGGAGAGAGCTGGAAACCGGGATCAATTATTGGTTCACTGCACTACTGCTCCTCTTATGGAACTGTCCTCTAGTCTAATCTTCTGTAGCAGTCCATCATCATTCTTTTTAGTTTCCCTCTGTCCCTCTTCTACTGCTGTCTGCCCACAGTAATCAGAGTGGTCGCAGTGTTGCTGTGAGGCAGAAGGATGGTGACTTGCACTGCAAGACCAAAACCTGTTTGACTGCTGGTGTGAAGACAGCTGCTCTGACTGCCTCCTGTCTAACAGAATCACCTCATTTAGGGCTGGGTGCTCAGCAGGGAGCACTTTGCCACCAAGGATGAGCAATGGAGTGATTTTGGTCCCATGAAAGAAGCTGGTCATTTCTTTAATGCTACCTGGAGGAGCAGAATTTGCTGGCAAGGTTATTGTAGAAGGGGTGTTTAATTCTGCGGGTGCTGGCATTCCTTGACTTGTGAGAAATTAATTTCAAAGTCTAGCAGTGTTTTTGCAGGTTATGGGATGTAAATGACACAAAGTCACCTCCTTGCTCCATTGCAGGGGGAAGGGACAGGGTTATGTTTGTGACTGTGTGTTCATCTCTTTGTATGCTTCTGAAGCATACTTACATGGCAATTGTTTAACACTTGGGTTCATAAATAAGTGTTATACCTTTTCGTGTGTTCGAGTTTCCGCCCTCCCCTTTTCTAAGTTTTCATACATGTATGAGAACTTTAAGTACATCCTTTTTGCCCTTTAACTTTGCTTTTGTGACAGAATTTATGCCTGCACAAAGCACTGTCAGCAGTTTCTGAGTACATTTCCGTTAAACTAGTTTGCTAGTTACCTGTCAGGAGCTTTCAGTCTGATAGAGATCCTTCTAGCTAGCAGCAAGGGATGTCTGAAACTTAGACATGTAAACAGTACCTTTTCTTAAGTGCTGTCTATTACTAATATACAAAACAACCCATGGGCTAACTTGTTGTAAGAAGAACCTGCACTACCGTATGTATGTGCATACACAGAAGTATTAATGCTGTATATTAGCATCTGCTGGTCTGCATGATCTGCTGAAATCTGATAGATTTCACAAGGTAGATGTGAAACCAAACAGGAACTTGAAGTACTGGAAGTCATCAACATACAGGAGAAAAGGAGCTCAATTTGTCCTTTCTTTGAAGATTAACTTGGCTTTGTACTAGTGTATTATCATCTTCTGGATGTATGGGTGCGATAGCTAGAAATCCTCAGGCAATATTCTGACATCCTTCTGTGGCGTCTGTCTTGGAGAGAGCAGTGAGCAATTCTGACTGCCTTTGGTCCAAGACTACCAGATACTGGCTTCTCTTGCAGCTGCAGGACACGGGTAGTTGTATGGCCCAAGTTAGCTGCCTACAGAAAGTGTACTGTATACTGGTCTTATCTCAGTTAACTACAGGCAGCTAAGACAAGGCAACAGTTTTAAATGGACTTTTGGAACCATTCTTTTTAGTCTTGAATGTAGACACAGAAAAAGATGTTTTGTAGGTGTTATAGTAAGGCATGTTATTAAACATGTTAAACATTCATTGAACATTCATTAGACGTGTTTGTTAAACGCTGCTGTTTTCCTTTGTTCTCCCAAGTTCACAGAGCCCATACGGTAGATGTCGGAGGATAGATTTCTCTGGAGCAGGTTGTATGTTTCTGTGATAGTGCTATGAGTAAGTAGTCGGGCTTCAGAAAGCTGAGGAAGCTTTTGTTTCTACAGTGAAGTGTATTCGCATGCTGAAGGTGATGCCAAGTGATGGGAAGGTAAACTGGAGAGTATTAAGTTAAGGATGAAGGGAATGCTCACTCTGCCTGAGCTGCTTTTGAGTTGTTCTGAGCATAGCGTTAGCGAGGATGCTGGGGAGTTCTGGGCTGACGCTTTCAGGTGTGCTGACAGGTTACATGCTGTCTTTAAAATGATTGTTACAAAGCTGTGAAAGCACACCCTCAGTGCATGCTGTTCCTACCTATCCCGTTAATATGTAATGAAAGCTCAGTGGGTTTGTCCTGGAAGAACAGATGGTGCAGTGTTGCCACCTTGTGCTGTGATGAGAGATTAGGAGCCTGGCACAGAAGAGAGTGGCTTGGAAGGGACCTTAAAGCTCATCTAGTTCCAACCCCCTGCCATGGGCAGAGAGCAGGTTGCTCCAAGCCTTGTCCAAACCGGTATTTTTAGTGTCAGTACAGTAGCACGCAGGGTACTGATGGAAGTTCCATGTGACATAATTTTCTTATATAACTGTAAAAGCTTTATGTATAAAAAAAGCAAATACAATAATGCTCCTATTTCATATGCTCGGTCATATAAAATTGAGCATTTCACTTGTGAGGTGTCGTAGCCTCATACCGCTATTACCTCTATTGTCAGACATAGATGCTGCTCTAAAAAGTAACTGGTAACTTTGCAGTTGAATGTCCCTTTCTGTCAGCTGTTGTGCCCACAGTGCATTGTGGCAGAACATCATCGTGAAGTTGGCTAATGTCATAGTGAAAATGGCTGTGGCATTTTAGCTGTCTCCTGCAGAAGTTTCGACTGAACGTTTGTAGTAAACTTGATTTTCAGCTTCATACTGAAAAATGTTTTTACTTATAAAAACAGACACCCCCCCCCCCCATTGGTTTGCTTAATCAGCAGTAGAAGACTGCTTATATTTTCTATAAAGAAGATAAGAAGGGATTAGCAGGCTGTAACGTATGCCCACAGTGCTTTGTTGCTTTCCCAGAACTCCCGGAGCGGTTTCCCAAGAAGAAATGATAACATTTAATAGACTCTTGATTATTTTCCCTTCCTCCTTTTCATTCCTTGGAAACTGCAGCATGCCAGGCTTTGTAGGGCAAAGTTTCCTTTTCTCATGGTTGCTTGTTCTCTTAAATATACGCACCCTCTTGGAATATGGGGGGAAAAGCCACTTTCCGGATACTGTCTATCTGAATACTGTTTCCATGTGACGTTGCTTTACTTGAAGGCACCATTATTAGAGCTTTTATAACTCTTACAACATTTATAAACCCTTCTATGAACTCCTCCTGTTTACTATTAACTACTCAATCTTTTTCTGTCTTAAAATGCATCTGGACTAAGGCTATGTATTTTTTGTTGAGCGTAGGTTCAGCATAATGCAGATAAATCTACTACACTGAAGCTAGCAGATTTTGGCCTTGCAAAGCAGGTGACGAAACCCATATTTACTGTGTGTGGAACACCGACGTATGTTGCCCCCGAAATCCTTGCTGAGAAAGGTAAGTGTATAGATTGATAATTTCCCATAAATAATACAGTTGGTCTGAGCTTTCTAATCCTGGAAATACTCCGAAGTGTTTCAACCTGCTGATCTGTCTTTGCAGGGTAGGAGGTTGGTGAAAGGAAACCTTTTAGCTTATGACAGACACACGCATGACATCAGCCATGCTTGCATTATTAATGTCCATGGTGATATAACACAGGTTTCCAAACAGAGAAGCCACAAAATATCATAGATGGTAATTGCTGAATTGAGGAAGTGAGTTCATGTTGCAACCTGAGGGTAGTCAGCCCTATTTCATGGCTGTACCCCAACAACCTTTCAAGGCCCCTAATGATGTGAAAACATGTGTACGTACTTTAAACTTGGATAACAAGCTAAACCATATTTCCCATTAGAAGGTATTTTGGAGATTTCCTATCTGAAAAGATTCAGACCTGCAAAGGAGTCAGTTTTGTTGATGATTTAAAGCAAAGCTATTTCTGTCTTTTGTTCTGTGGAGCTGGGTTGCACATCTCCAGTTATACCCAGTTTCAATGGAAACTTGGCACTCTCTCAGTGCTTTTTTTGAAGGGAATCTGAGGAGGACTGTTTTGGGAATATATGCTGTGCTTTCTCAGTTAGTTTCCAGTTGACACTGGCCTTGTGAGACACTGTTTGTGAAACACGAGGAAGAAGAAGAGGCACTTTGTGAAAGCTGTAATTATTGCCAGGCAGAGCAGCTCATTTTGCAAGCATGGTGCACCAGCCACCACTCTTCTGCTGACCTCATCCTTTTGAGAAACTGAGCAGAGCCTCTGTGTTCCTTGGAAAACAGAATGTAAAAGGAACAGCTCCCTACCAGTTGTGAGTTTTCTTTCTAAACCAGGCCTTTTGGTTTGTCTTTTCTTCCTTAGGCTATGGGCTGGAAGTAGATATGTGGGCAGCTGGTGTGATCCTTTACATTCTGCTCTGCGGTTTTCCCCCTTTCCGCAGTCAGGACCGTGACCAAGAGGAGCTGTTCCAGATCATACAGCTGGGTCACTATGAGTTCCTTTCCCCATACTGGGACAATATTTCTGCAGGTAAGACTCAGTATGGAGAGCAGATCTGAGAAGTGACAGACTTCATCCCAGTAGTGAGAAGAACTCCCTTTTGTTCAGGACAGTGAGCTCAATGGACATTGGGGGTGTCTTATAGGTCTTTTGTGTGATCCTGTGTTTGCTTTAAGTGTGGATTAGCCTGCTGTTACTATCAATGACTGTGAATCTGAATATTAGGTCTGATTGCTTTAATGGATTGCTCCCTTTCTGAGGTAAGAGCAAGCATCTGCTTAACCTTGCTTACCAGGTGAAGAAAAAGGCACCAAAAGAATCTCCAGGTTTCTGTTAGATTGTAAAGGTGAACACAAACCTCTCAAAAGCTGAGACTGAAATCCTTGCTCTGCAGAGCACGGTGTGGATTTCCTCATGAGATCAGTGGGGTCTGCACATAGTGGTTTTCTCCTTCTCCCAGGCTAGCACAGTGTCTTCTGTGTACTCTTGAAAATCAGAAACCCTAACCCCCTCTCTCCATATACAGCCTTTTAAAGAACATGCTCAACAGCACTCTATGACTTTTACGCTCCTTGAGGGATGAGGTACGAAATGTTAATTCCTGTGAATACGATGCCTGCAGCACACTTTCAAGTTGAAATTCGCTTCGCTTTCCCCTCCCTTTCTGAAGGGGAAGATGAAATCAGTAAAACACATGCTGGAGTTATAACATCTCATGGCACTAACTCTAAATCCGGTTGTTAGAATATCTCTTGGGGATAGTCACAAAAGTCATTCTGGTAATATAACAAATCAAAATAAGAAGGATGTTTTGTGTGGGTGTAGCTGTCAGCATCAGCACATCACTGTTCTTTCCCCCCTCTCTCCTTTTCTTTCTTTCACAATAGCAGCAAAAGACCTCATAACCAGGCTGCTGATAGTGGATCCCCAGAAGCGCTACACAGCACGACAAGTTCTTCAGCACCCTTGGATCAGAACAGCTGGGAAAACCAACAGCAGGAATTTGCAGAAGGAAGTGACGATAAATATTGAGCGTCATTTCCGGGCCCAGCGCCGGAGGGAAGTTGCTGATGAGGGCACATGAAGTCTCTTCAAGCTTCTTTAGTCTTCTTTTTATGATTAAGCAATTATTTATGTTTTCTTTTCTAAATGAATTGGGCCTTCAGTGTATAGCTGTTGTTAGCTATCACCATGCCTTTGGGTTTTGTGATTCTGAGATTCTGAAGGACAGAGATTGATTGCATCCATCTCCCTCTCATTATCTGTGAGTCTCTCTATTGGCAGCAGTGGAGACTGGATGTTTCCTGGAGGGTATCTAATAGTTTTCTTTACTGATCTGGGCTTTTACATTACAAAATGTACTATCTGTTGTAGAAGACAAATGTTTGTTTCTGAGGCTGACACTAGTGATGACTCTTGTCTCTTTTTGTATGATATCTTCCAGGACTTTAATGTTTAATGTTCTGGGTTTATAATGTTTTCAAAATAGCTGTCTGCATACACCTCCTGCACTACTTCTATCATTTGTCTTTTCACCAATTCCTGTTAGCAATGGAGAAGGTGAAGGAATAACAAAGAAGTAAATCTATTCTTTACCTGTAGGATATGTTAAATAAGCAGCAAGATACTGTTTATTAAGTTGTGAGGGAAGAAAAAACCTTCTAGATTAAATCAGATGTTTTAATGATATATCCCTCAGCAACATCTTTAATTGGATGTTCTTGGGACAGGTTAGTAGATGGTACAATGTTTCTGCTAAGCGATGGTGATGCTGTGTAATGTGGTAGTTTCATTTGGTTAGGAGAAGAAGTGGGAAGATCTCTTGACCGATACCTTCTCATGACTGTAATAATAACTTTCAAAGAGCTTTTCTTTCTGTTCTAGGAAGTCAGAAGTTGAGCAGCTCTGAGGGAGCTTTGGTTCTTTTCCCAAAGATGTATTTACGGAATGATAACCCGTAGGAGAAGCCATCCTCATACATCTGTCATTCTTCCATGCTGATGGAGAAGAGAAAGCTGGGAAGCTGCTTTTGTGACTTAAGTTAACCCTTGCCTTCATGGTTCCCCTTTTCATCAACACACTTCACAGCTGAATCACCTTTACATGCTTTTTCAGTGTAGGTTAGCAATTGTTTGGGTTTTTTTCTCCTGTTGTCTTCCCTGGGGACTTTTTCTCCTCACTCCCATGAGAATGGGCAATGGGATGAAGTTACATTAAAATGCAGCTTGGGGAAAAACAACAGCTTGTTGGCTATGGGAAGGTCTCCCAGGGGAAGTGTCAGATGCTTTGCTGCATGTGTTTTTATAATGTGATTTGATGCAGTTTTAAACAAATCCAGGGGGGTGGGGGTGTGTGTGTGGATTTCCAGTCCTGAGAAGGTCCATGGCCTGGAGCAGCGTTTGAGTCTCAGATTTTTGGTTAACTAATCAAATCCAAAAAGCGCTTGAGCTGTCCATTTTATAGTGCATTGTCCATGAGTTCCACGTGCTGGCAAATAATATTGATGTTAAAATATCAGTAATATAAGCATTGAATTCATAGCTTGTAGAAATAACCGAGGGTATTTTCTATTTGCAGAGCTGCTGCTCTGCCTAAGTATTTCACAATGGAAGTGTCAGAAGCATTTTGGAATCAGTAGAACATTTTCATAACTGTATGAACCAGGATGTTATTTTTGGTGTGTGCTAATAATTTGTGTGAACTTTCTGAATTACCCCAGCGTGTGGGATACTGTCATCGTGTTTCTGTTTCAATTCGTGACTGTTTAGCTGCAGGAATGATGTGTGAAAGTAGAGACAACTTGGCTCTTAAACGAGGATTGCACTTTCAGTTGAACTGAAATACACATTGGGCTAAGACTTGCTGTGGAATTCAAGGATTTGTGAAACAAACCAGTCAAATCTCTGCTCTATGCCCAAGCTGTATCTGTATGATGTGTCATACCTCTGCTTTGGAGGCCCCGAGTTAGGAATATTTTCCCTTTTCCTGAAAACATGAATAGATTTAAGTGCTTTCCTGGGTTAAGGCTCTGTTCAACCTAATATTCTAAGAGCATCACATGGTCTTTGAGTACTAGTAATAACGTCTCTGTTAAGTATATTTTGGATAGGAAACGGTGGGTGAATAGCCTCTTACTTGCCACATTATATTTTGTAATTATTTTTAATATATTAATTTAGGAATAAAGTTTGAAGTGACAAAAATAGAATATTTTATCAGCCACGAATCTGACAGTTTTAAGGTTGAGTTGCCTTTTCCCCTCTAAGAACTGTCTACAGCCTTATAGTGCAGAAGCAGAGAATTTGCTTGTAAGTGCAGACACTGCTCTGGCAGCACTGAGGAACTTCTATGTAGGCATTACTAATAGATGTGCGCCTTTAGGCCCTCTTTCTTCAGGTTGGAGGCTGAAAAAGCTTCCAGGTGCTTCTCAGGGTCTTTCCTCTTTCTTTTTCTTTATTACATAGATATTCCTTCTTTTCTCTCATTGCTTCCAGTGTTCTTGCTCTGCCTTTGTGTTACCCTAAGGAGTTCAGGTCCCCAGTCATTGCTTGAAGCAAGAGGAATTTGGTCCTTCTGTATATCTTTAGTCCCCTGATACTTAAACCTGTGTGCTCAAGAGACTTGTGATTGAAACTTGGCAATACAGCAGAGGCTCTGTTTCCTCTGAGACACAGACACTTTAATTCTTTTATTCAGGGACTCCTTCATTGAAGATTGTTTAGGTACTGTGTGGGATAGCTTAATCCAAACCCCATTCAGTCTGCCATCTCTGTTCTGACCAACATTATAAGTGGGTTTCCCATATCTCTGTTTCTGAAATCTTTGGCTATAGGGCGAAAGAGGGATAGTGGGATGTTGTCCTCTGAGCTTGGGCCTTCTGGGTTATGGTCCTACCAAGCCAGTAGTAGCAGCAAGAAATTAATGGAGCTGACTGCTTGCTTCCGCATGAGTATCCAGATTTGGGGCAGCATTCGGCCTGCCTGAGAACATAGTAAATTTGCTGTGCTTCTAAACTGATCTTCCCAATGACAAGTAAATATCAGTCTGAAATCTTTCTCCTACCATTTCTTCTGTTGCCTAGATTTCTCTTAATTTAAGCAACGTGTGGAAAATGCTTCTTGTGCTGCTGGGCATGCGTTTTTCTGTCCTCTCTGAGCCCACCAGCACTATTCTTTACTATTGACATTCTTGCTCCTGAACGGAATATAGGGGTTTAGCTGGGCTGACAGTGTGTATTGGCGCTACTTGCTCTGCAGTGAGGTTTATTTGCAACTAGGCTGAAGGTGTCCTTTTCTAAATTAGAATGCATGACGGACTTCAGCAGGAAAGTGGTTGTTCTGTCTGTCCCTTCAGTAGAGGCAAACTCCATGGTGGAAGTTATATTTCAATGTTCTTTCCAATAAACTGGGAAACGATTGTGTTGCATTTTATTTAAAATGGAGGTTTTCCTGGCAATTTAACTCCTTGGGAAATGCTCGTCTTAGGAGGTTTGCATTAAGTACTGTGTACCTTCATTTTCACATAGACCTGTCCTAGTGCAGCAGTCCTTTGAACACTTATAGATGTGTTTTTCTTTGCTGCTGTGTGATCCTATTAAAACCAACACTATGCAAGACCAAAGCTAACGCTCATTCTGACACCATTTTTCTCCTTGTACTGCATTGTGTCTGCTATGATGTTAAAGTAATTGTGACGAGCAGAGCTAGCTTCATTGAAGCTTAAGGCACACCAGACTGAATTCTCCCATCGTTAATTCTTACCCTGTAAAACCCAAGTTTGCTTAGAAAAAGGTTTGTGGAAGCAGGCATTGAAAATTAATTGATTCCAGAACTGTCTTTTCAAAGGACACAGTGTATTAGGAGCTTGTGTACATTTCAGTTCTGTTATTAAACCCAGTATTTCCCTGCAGTATCAGCTGTAGCAGTGGAAATCAAACTTCATCTTATCTATTGATGACGTTTTCGAAGAAGCTACTTTCTCTGGATGCGAGCACATGTGATAAAGTGGCTGCTAGTGTGGATCAGTACAGACTCTCATTTATTGGTGCTTAAAGAGACCTCAGCCTCCGCACTACTGCTAGAATAACTGTTAGAAACAAACAGGGTTTATGATAATCACCCAAATTTATTGCATTGTATTTCAATGTTACCTATATGCAGGGGATTAAACCGGATTTAATGCTTTGCTGGTAGGAGTGGGATTCACTTGTGTTTCCTCTATCACTGGTAGTTGAAGTCAGAGTCCAGCAGTGTTTCTTTAAGAGATGGGCCATTAAGGTCGTCACTGCTACATGCTGTTCCTTTAGAAAAGATGACCCCACGTATCATTCAGTTTGCTGATTTATTCTATTGCCTTGAGCTAGAGACAGATGTTGTATTCCTGCAGAATTTCATCATTTTAAGTTAGGGCTGTTTTGATAACGTAACAATTGGAGAAAGACAAAATAGAAAACTAAAGCTGATACCTTAAGCTGTCACTGGCAGTGTATTGAGTTTTCTGAAACAAAAAGCTGGAACCATCTGAAAGTTTAGAGAGATGCAGGATTGTTCCTGTAGAAGGTGCTTCAGCAATTCAAGCAATAAGAATATTTACAGTGAGGGTGCTGAGGCGCTGGCCCAGGGTGCCCAGAGAAGCTGTGGCTGCCCCATCCCTGGCAGTGCTCAAGGCCATGCTGGACACAGGGGCTTGGAGCAAGCTGCTCCAGTGGAAAATGTCCCTGCCCATGGCAGGGGTTGGAACTGGATGAGCTTTGAGGTTCTTTTGAACCCAACACATTTCATGACATGTCATATTTGATGGCAATTACACTGAGCAGTGCAGTACATTGCTAGGGATGAATAGGTGCCACAAGAGTCAACTTCTGGGGGTGTTTGAGATTGCTGTGTTGGATAAGGTGCAGGGCTGAATAAGTGGTACTCTTAACCACTGTGAAACAGTGGTGCATCATGGACAGAAGGTTATTCCTGTGTTGCCATTGCTGTGTTAGTTGGTAGAGCTTTCTAGATTTCAGTGGCAACCACTGTATTGTAAGAAACCACTTATCATGGAGAGTCTCAGCCTAAAACATTTTAGGTGATGTTTAATGTTAAGGATTTCAACAATGAAGACTATTTGTCTGCAAAATTGAAGTGTGTGGTTGTTAACTGCTGTGGAAAGATGTCAGAAAACCCTTATTGCTGGAGTTTCAGATCACAAAATTGCACTCTTTGAAGCGTTTGCAACTACCCAGCTTGCAAAGTTGGCAGTTAATGACACTGTGATGCTTCAGCATATAACCTTCTTATTTACCAGGCTGAGAAGAAACCTGTGTGCCCAGTGCAAGGATGGAGCTAAATGGGTTGGAAACATGTTTCTCATTTCAGCTTGGCTGGAAACATACTGGCCAAAATAATGTTCAGATGGTGACTGATGTGTGAAAGCTGTGTTACTGACCGGTATTCCAAATGGAAGTTAATGGTGCGTCCTTCAATACATGAGCATGTTGGCTGTTTGGTTGAAGGCCAGCACTTTTCCTGACAGGGTCTTATTTCTATGTGTTTTAAACAAAGAGAGATGCTATGTGAATAACCCCTCCCCACTGGAAACACAAAAAGTTATGAAAGAAAAAAGCGGGGGAAAAATAAAAAAAAAAAGAGGAAAAGCTGGAAAAAAATGTAACTTTTTCCAAAATGCTTTATTTTCTGAAATAAATCAATGCTATGGACAAATCTAACAAAGTTTTATGAGTGAAATAAAACCAATAGCTCTTCCTTTACTGGTGTGTAACATTCCTGTGATGGTTCCCCAGTTATTCCTGTGTGTCTGGAGATTCCAAGCAGATACTATAGCGATCACTAGCATTATCCCACCTGGATCCTAATTCCATAACAACAGGGCAGGAGGAGAATCCCTTAAAAGATATTAAAGCAAAACTGCTGAAGAGTATAAATAACTGAGCAATTATTCAGCTGCAGGAATTTGATGGAAGATCACTTTTAAATGCTTTTATAACCTATGCAGTTCAAGGAACAAGCAGTTGGAGCTGGATGTTAGAATGTGACAGTAGTAACTCCCTCTTGACAGATGAAGCCTCACATAAATTAACAGCAAATGACTGGTAAGGTTGTAAAATCAGAAGCTTCCAAAGCCTGTGTTTAGGTGCACAGTTCACCTGCAGAAGAGTTGCCAGAAATCTGAGGAAAGCTTGGACAAAGATATGCAGGTAAGGTCTTGGTAAGCAAGGAAGGAGTATGTTCTGTAGTTGCCAAAGCAGACCACTGAGTACGATGGTCATTGAAAATGACCGTGTTTCCCTTATGGTGAAATATTTCTTTCATTAATTCGAAGCTCTGAGGGTTGGATCTTAGAAGCCATAAGCCAGGGGTTTAGTTTATCCCTTTCTGTGAAACAACGAGTACAATTGATGCTTCTGCAGCAATCGGCTTTGAAAATCCCACCCTTCATTTGAAATACTTTTTTGTTGCTAATCCAGTTAGTGAGAAAACCAGATTTCTCTGACATTAAGTTTTCCCCTCTGTGTGTGCTGTCAGCAAAGTCTCCTTCACAAACGTCTTCCAAAAGGAATTCTTAAAGCGCTATCAAAAATACTGTCGTCAGATCGTTGTCCTAATGAAGCAGTGATGGGGTTGTTATAAATTATACCAACAACTACAGAGCCTTTACCAGGAGGATACTTTGGGTAAACTCTTGGACAGATCCTGTATGACGGATTACGGGAAGAGAATAAGCAAAGATTCAGCAGCTCCATTTTGGTAAGGAACCTGGATTTGCTGTCATTCAATTTGTTTTCAACGTCAAATGGCCTGATAGAGGGAAGGGTAAGGATGGGACAGCTTAGTTTTTGGAAGTGGAAGCCTCCTTCTTGGCAGGATACAAGCGTTTGGATCCTGTGGAATATTTTCTTCGTACCAGTCCAAGCCTATGTTTAGCGAGTCCCGAACTAGAAGCTTTTTGGTGCACATATGCAGATGCATTTGCAATTTTGAATAGACTGGTTCAGTGTGGGCTAGAAGAAGCAATCTTTATTTGCCTTGGTATATCAGCATTATACATATTTTATTGGATTTCAGGTGTGGTCTTTTTCAGTGAAAAAATACAGCTTGTAAGTTTTATACCTTCGCTATATCTGTATTAACTGATCATAACAGTGATGCTTCTGGAGATCCTCAGTGGCCTTAATGAACTTGAGCTCTTGTTTGTAGGCATTAGGGCCTGGTGATTCAGTGAATGGCTTTGCAATAGGCCTCTATAAAAGCACAGCACCTGAATTCCTTCCTTGGAGGGATGCTGTAGCACGAGGCGCAGGACAGCTGGATTCCAGGGTTCATTCCTATTCTGCCAGCTGAATTGATCCTCTTGTGGGGGAAAGGGCTGCTGTGGATGACTGGGGGTCAGGGGCTGCTGCCATCCTGCTGAGGGGCAAGAGGGGCTTCAAGAGTGCAGAAGGGTGTTTAGTTAGAGCAGAGCCTTGCCTGCCATAGAATCATGGAATGGTTTGGGATGGAAGGGAACTTAACACCCAGTTCCAAACCCTGCCACTGGCAGGGATACCTTCCACTAGTGCAGGCTGCTTCAAGCCTCATCCTACCTGGCCTTGAACACTGCCAGGGATGGGGCATCCCAGGATGGGACAGACATCCATCTGTCCTCTTGCTCCTGCAGCTGTGATCTCCAGCAGCCTTTATTGGGGTTACTTCTGTCCTTGAAATCCTCTCATCTTTGCCATATCCAACTTTGAAGCCTCCATTACTAGGAATGGTGAAGATACCACTAGTGTTCATGCAGCACTTTGTGTGTTCAAAGCTCCCCACAAACATCAACTAATTAAGCCTCAGAAAGTCCTTAGGAGGCTGGTATTTATTCCAGTGTTTGCATTCACGATTAAGATTATGCTACGCATAATTCTGCTGCCAATCAGCCTAATTGACTTACATGTCTAATTGGTTAGATTCCCCCAGGTAAGTTCAGTTTAAAAGGTTTTAGCCTGGGGAGGGGAATTATGCAGTGGAGAGAAACAGAGCACAAGAGGAAATCCTCAGGCAGGGAAAGGTTAGGGAGGCTGCCAGGGATGGGTTGGGGAGCAGCCAGGGAGAAAGGAGCTGTTTTGTCATTGCTGCAAAGTATCTTCAAAGAGGCTTGAATTAACTTGGGTTCAAAAAGTCAGTCCTCACACCTGGGTTTGCTTCAGCAGGAGAAATGCAGAGAGTAAAACCCTAGTAGCAGGGAGGAGGAGGAGCAGGAAGAGAAGCAAGGGACGGAGGGAGGCTGCTTTTCGAGTAAGCCTGGGCTCAGGGTCCCTCATCTGGACTTTAGTTCTGCTAGGGAATGACAGCTTCCCTTCACGTCTTACAGGAGGCCAGCGTGTAAGCTGCTTGAGGCTGGCAGGTTGGAACTAGGCTGTCTTTAAGGTCCCTTCTGACCTAAACCGTTCTGTGATTCGCACACAAATGTTTCTTACTGTGGTGTTGAATGGTAGTTCGTATCTAAAGTGCCGGTAGATGGTAACCCAAAGATGAAATATCTTCTGTCTGGGACTCAATGAGTTTAAATGCAGTTGGAGATTAAACATAAGTGGCATTTTTCAATTATGGCCACATACAGTAATGCATATTATAAACATGATGTATATGATGACAGTGGACAGATATGATTATTACTCATCTTCTTCGCCCTCCAGGTACAGTGGTGAGCTCAGGTCAGAAGACCTCTTTACTGATCAGATTCATCAGACTCTATGCAAGAAGCATGGGTCTCGAGTACTTCAGCTTCCACCTTTGTGCTCCCGTAGCCAGGGCTGCAATCTGCACTCCCGCACGATGCCGCAGGCCCAGGTCACACCATGGGGCTGTGGAGCAGGGGATAAAGGTCACAAATGGGAGACCTGAGCTGGGAAGTAAACACCCCAGGCTCAAAGGGGTAGCTAAGAGCTGGGTTGTCTGCTGCAGTCTCCCCTCATGACTCTCCAGGGAGCTAGAAGGCGTTTCAGGAGGTCACCACTCCATTTCTTCCCAGGTAAGATGCATGGGGCATTCCTGATTCACACTGGCTAGCCTGTTCTTTGAAAGCTTGAAGAAAAAGATCCCAAGCTCAAACGAAAGGATCTTGTTTGCTTTCCAGGCAATCTGCAATAGTATTTTGCTCTGCTCATTGCCAGAAAGCGTTTCTTCATTTTCCCTCTTGGCAAGTGAATCTTTCCTGCCAAAACCTTAGCTCATTGCTTCTGCTCATGGCCAGGGTGGGTTTGAAGAGCAGCTTATTCCTCTTCTCCTTCTGCACCTCAAGGTTGCTCACTCCGCAGTCACTCCTCTAGGGATGGGACAGGGCTGGCCCATGCCTTCAGCTGAGCAGAAAACGCTTTGGAGATGGGTACAAGCTTTGGCATTCTCAGGCCTGATCTCCAATAGGCTTGAGGTCGTCTTCTCAGGTATTAACAGCTTAGGCTCATCACACCTATGGTGGGATCAACATCCATGCTTAAGCACATGTTTCAGCTGATTCCACTGTCTATACCCTGTGCTGTGTGTAAGCTACAAGCACTTTCCAGGTTCGGTCTGACCTCCCCCTTTGCACCAGTCTCATTCCCTTATGTGTGGCTGTAGCACATACGGACCTTTATAGCTTGGGACTTGCAGCTGGAGAAATACTTTTGAGAGCTGAGATTTAGTGGCACTTTATGTGAAGACTTTAAGTACGTAGGTCACTATTGTGAGCTTTAAGGAAAAGGAGGTCTACAAAGGCTGCTTGAAATACCCTCTGTGGGGCAGCATCCAGAGACCCTCCAGGGTGGACTCTTGTTGCACCAGTGGAAGTGCAAGGAGGGTGTAAACAGCAGCTCACAAACAAACAAATCCTATGCCTCTCCTCAGAATATTACTACTGAAAACAATCCGTATGGAAATTCCCAGGGAAAGGGAGCAGCAAGCCATGTTTCTGCAGTTGCTGCAGAGAAACCATCTTCTTGCCTGTATCCTTTGCTGGAATCTCCAAACTTGGCTTTGGAAAACAGATGTGGCTGTGGATTCAAGCTGACAGGTGTTACAGCATGCTATGCATCTCAGAGGGAAAAATGACAGCATGAAAAAGGATATGGCTGGGGAAACTGCAGCAACCTGTTGAAAATGTTGCTTTATGTATGGTGACATCAAGAACATTTATGTCAAAGGAAAATCCAATCACGTTACTGTGTTTTAAAAGCCAATCTTGCTGTTGTGATCACCCATTTCTTGTGGACAAAGGAATGGTGGTTTGAAACAGAAACATCTGAATCAATTCCCAAAGAGCTTTGAGCATGAGGTGGGTAATTTGGGGTTCATCCTTTTGGTTTTGTGTTCTTATGAGATTTCTATGATGCTGCTCATTGAAAGGCAGCTAAAACCTGGAAAAAGCCTGTACTCAGGTCATGCTACTCTGTTTCGAGCCAATGCAGACTTCTCTTTTCAGTGTCTCACTATAAAACTGGGCCCTTGCATTTTTAGGGAACTAAAGCTTGACACTACATTTTGTTATGCAACAGGAGCATGCTGTGTGTGTTGACTCTAATGATCATATGTGTTTGTGCTAACGATCGTATGTGTTTGTATTAATGATTGTATGTGTTTGTACTAATGATTGTATGCGTTTGTACTTAACTATATTTACCGGTGGTGCTGCTCTGCCCCAGAACCTAAACCGCTCCTGGTACCAAGCACTTGAGAGGATTTTTCAATTAACTAAAATGATGGAAGTTTACAGAGCCGCAGTGTCCTGAAGTGCCTCTTGAAGCGAAGAGGCTTTTAGGTAATTCTGTCTTTACACCTTTGGTATTTCAGCATAAAAAAAACCCCAGGTTTCTTGGGATGTGGCTGTGCTCAGGCAAAGTGACATCCAGGAGATAAACAAGACAAGGGCATGCTGGATGGGTTTATCAGACATTTGTAGTGCTTGTTATGCTAGAGCTGCATGACCGGACAGCTGGGCTGCTCACAGTCTATAGAAACCATCTTCTCTAAACTCATAGAATCACAGAATCCCAGAGTGGGTTGGGTTGGAAGGGACCTTAAAGCTCATCCAGTTCCAGCCCCTGCCACAGGCAGGGACACCTTCCACTGGAGCAACTTGCTCCAAGCCCCTGTGTCCAACCTGGCCTTGAGCACTGCCAGGGATAAGGGGACTCATAAGGAAAATGGAAGTGGAAAGGAAAGAGAAATGGGGGGGGGGGGTGTGTGTGAGGTGAATGTCTGCATAAGCTGACTGAATGCTCAAGCTGAGCATTAAGCTGTGCCCCTGAGAGCTAAGGCACATTGTGTGACTCGGTGCTGTGCTGCCAGGCTGAGCATGTGGGTGTTCAATGCGGGGTGCTCACTCCCAAGGTAGCCCTGCCCAACTCTTCCCTCCTTCATGGGCATACTCATGTGAGGTCTTTGCATTTATCATTACTCCAAATGAGGTCACTTGTTTGTTTGATGGGGTCTCCTGTGCCAGAGCATGGCTCGGTTGTACTCATTTGGGTTTTCCCTGGGATCCATTCAGCTTATGAAAACTCCTCAGAGCACTACACTGAGCACATTGGAGCTTTCTGACCCTTGGCACGTGGGTCTCATTGCACAGCTACAGGGAATTAGATGAACACACTTCATTTCCATCTCAATGGAAGTGTGCATTTTCTTTCCTTCCCGAAGATTTCCACTAACAGCCAATGAAATCTGTGTAAATAATACCCCATAGGGCCATTTCCCTTGCCGGGGCTGTATTGTTTAATGTATTCCTGCTTCAGGCAGATGGAAGATAGATACACACAGAAGCCCCACAGTGCTCAGGAAGGTCTTCTCTGGTGAGCATGCCCCAAGGAACCCAATAAACGCACAACTCCCGCCAAAACATGGGTGCAGTGTGTGAGAAACACACAACAAATGCTCAGTTTCAGGCCTCAAGGTCTTCAAAGCTTTAGCGAGAGCAGCTGTAAGCTTGTGAAACACCCTGTGTAGATGCGCATCAAGAGTGAAGGGTGGGTTCAAACGGGGAGGTGAGTGCCCATCACTGCGCAGGCCAGCGGTACTGGACCTGCCTTGGTTTGCTGATGGCACCCTGCTGTGCAGCACAGCACCTTTGGGATGGTGGCACTTGCCCACCAGGAGCACCAAGGATGCTCTCCTGGGAGGTGAGGTGGTGGACAAGAGAAGGCAAATGCCTGTCATAAGTGGGACCAGAGCTTGCTCTCTCAAAGCCTCTGCAGCTCTGCACATTCAGCCTCTTCCCAGCAGCTCTTCCCTCTTCCACAGGGCGGCTGTAATACAGGATTTTGTCCATTGCTCATGTAGTGGCTGGGTTTCATCCCGTAAACAGGGGTTTTGCCCAGCTTTGTCCATGCAGCTCTAGGCACAGCCCCAAGCTTCTGATTTGCTTTACTTCCTCTTTTATTCCAGTTTGATGATGGTTTCTAAGGGAGGAAGTCACGGCTGGGGAGGCCACCGGGTGGAGCTCTTGGCACAGAAATGGGGGGACTCTGGGTGCTGCTCTGCAGGGGAATTAGGTCCACATAAAGAGCTTATGTGGGCATCCACAGGGTGCCCAGAGAAGCTGTGGCTGCCCCATCCCTGGCAGTGTTCAAGGCCAGGCTGGACACACAGGGGCTTAGAGCAAGCTGCTCCAGTGGAAGGTGTCCCTGCCCATGGCAGGGGTTGGAACTGGATGAGCTTTACGGTCTCTTCCAACACAAACCAGCCTGGGATCTATGATCTCACTGATGCAAACAGTTCCTGTAGCAAGCAGCAAACACCACCTTGTGGGTTTTTACAGCCTGAGGGCTTGGCTGTTTTGGCCACTGCTTTTCCCTCGCCTCCTCCTGTCTGTTCCAGAGATAAACACGTGGATTTGTGCCTGCTGCTGTGCCTGAGATGAGCAGAAGAGCAGCCAGCGACGTGGCATCTGACACCATCAGATGCCAAGGAGGGTTCAGACAGACTCGTGTCCCCGAGTGATAAATGGATGGAGATGCAGTGATGAAACATGTTATTTTGTGCTGTACCTTATTAAGCAATGTGGGCTGTTTTCTGAGTCAGAACTGAAGAGCTTTGTCCCTGTGCTGACCTGTGCTGCTGGAGCTTGGACACCATGGTCCTGCACAGCCATTCCCAAGCAGCCAAAAGGACTGTGGTAGGCAGGAGGCAGCTGAAAGGGGAGTTTGTCCCCAGGCAGTCTCAGAGGGGGACTTGGATCTCAGAACCTTTCTTTCCCCAGAGTTTTTCCCTGATATCTTCTTTCTGCTTCTTCAAGTTCCAGGCTTGGCTTCCCCTCATAGACTTCAGCATCCCCACGGGAAGATGAGACATCTGACAAAGAAAAGGCCTTTGAGGTGCTGGTGGGCAATTTCCTCCCCACAACAGGAGGCAGCAGCCTGGTAAGTGGTCCCTCAGTAGCTTTCCTCTCAGGCACAACTCAGGTGCTGGGATGGTGCTGACCTTTCCAAGTTACTGCCTGGAAGCAGCTGTATAGAAAACACTCGTATAGAAAGCACTGACCGCTGGTGTTGCTGCTGTAAATGAGCTGACACCAGAGCAATGGCCAGGGAAACAACTGCAGCCACCCTGATTCTTTGGGCCATGTCAGGTATTCTGCTGGGGTTATTTTCAGTCCAAGTTTTGAGACCTGACCTGTCAAGTGATGGGTTTGAGCCATGCCAGTGCTGCTGCTGCCACCCCAGCAAGGCAGCGGTGAGGCACTGTCTGCAGGTCCTTGTACCCCCTGGCTGCTGGGGCTGAGCCTGGGAGTTCATTGTGATCACTGCTGTTGAACTAGCTTTGCCTTGGAATGCTTTCTGAAGAGGAAGGCTCTGGTGAGAATGAGCTGTTCTTAGAGTTGCATTGGGGTACACGATCTCTTTGAGCACCAAGGCACAGACAACCCTCCTGATGTTGTCACAGCATCCTATTTACTGCCCTAGTTATGAAGTGTGCATGTGTAGAGATCCTCCACAGAAGCCACATTCACAGATATGCCTGTACTCTGTTTCAACCATTTTTCACTGTTAGTGTGGAATATACCCAGCTCTGCAAGCAACCAAATGGAGCAATAGGGTGCAGAAAAGCTTCTCATTTTAGAGAAAAATAAGTTTCCATCATCATGGTTGCATTTTTGGTGGCTGGTCTGTGTCACAGCAGCTTTGTTTTCCTCCCCTGCCTCTGAGTTATTTGTAATCTTGCATTCTTGCTTCTTTAGGAGCCAAAAATTAGGAAAGATAAACTTCCAGGTGCTTGGATGTTTTCTTCCCACCATGATGCTGGTGGCTGAGATGAATTCCATGGGGGAGATCAAATGGGGATGCTCACTAAAGAACCCTTCAGGATGGAAAGAGGGACGAGACAAGGGAGGTAGCCAGGAGGTGGTGTACGTGTGCTTGCAGTACATAGTTCTTCCACAAGAGGTCTCTGTCGTCTGCCACAGCTCGAGTGAGGTGGATTTGCTAATGAAAGGCGCAGCTATGGCTTACTCGTTGATGCTTTGGATACTTAAAGCAGTAGCAAAGGAGGTGGGCGCTGATGCTGAGACACACACGCTCTGACCTTGATTTGGTAATCATAGCCAATCCCTTTTAGCAACATATATCGATAGAATTTGTAGTGTTTAAAATCAAATGGAATGGAAGTGATCGTGCTTGGAAGGAAATAGGCTGCGGGATCTGGCGTTGACCTCCTTCGAGCAGACCAGCACTTGCTGGTCCTTGAGCTTGAATGGACTGTTCAGTTGCAACTGAAAACTCTAATTTTACATACTTCTTTTATTCTAAAAAGCTTGCCCTGCAAATCTGTGTTGCTGGATCCGCAGAGCTCAAACTACCACGGGCTGTAACCAGCGCTGGCTTTTCCCATGCATCTCTTCCGTGTGTATTGCTACCAGTCGTAGCATGTGCCCAAAAGCAGGACCCAAGGCCCTGAACCATCAGCATTTCTGGTGAAGACCCTGAACTGGGGCTGTTGTGGCAGTGATGAAGTCAGAGGCAGGGATTTGTGGCCTGAGGTGGACCATGGCCTGTGAAGCTCCTCACAATTAGTCCTTGTTCTTCTGAAAATGGTCCTCGCAGAGATAAGATGTAGGTGAGGGGAGACAGAATTCTATGAACATAACAAGTAGAATGGGAACTAATTATATTGCCTAAAGAAGCTGTGGCTGCCCCATCCCTGGCAGTGCTCAAGGCCAGGTTGGACACGGCCTTGGAGCAAGCTGCTCCAGTGGAAGGTGTCCCTGTGCATGGCAGGGGTTGGAACTGGATGAGCTTTAAGTTCCCTTCAGCCCAAACCAGTCTGGATTGGGAAGTTTAAAAGGAATTTCTTGTCTCAAGCACACTTTCAATGAGAAACGGTGCTGTGCTGATGCTCCTGAAAGAGTCACAGAAGGTCTGCACGTGCACTGCTTAAGGAAAGAAGGCTATGTGTGGCATGTGATTTGCTTTGCACACCTTAAGGTGACAGTGGCCCCAGAGCTCAACCAAACCATGCAGGAAATGCCTGTGTTTGTGCTCAGGCAGTTTCTGCCTGGTCTCCATGCTCGAGCCAAGAGAATGATGAGGGTGAATTTCCTAGACCTGCTGTGCAAGTTTGACTTAAAGTTAGGTCACTGCGGCTCCTGGAGGTCCATTGGTAGCTGTGAGGCATCAATCACATCCCTGTGTCAGGACTGCGGTGCCAGTGATGAGGGGCAGGGATTATGTGGTTTTCCTTAGATTGTTTAAGAAAGAGCCTTGGGAATAAACACGTCTTTCTCTGGTCCATTCCCTGGAGCCTGATTACACCCTTGGAGAACACGGAGGAACTTCAGAAGGCAAATCAGAGACTCCTCTGCTTCCTCAGCCTCTCTTCTCATCCCTGTTCTACAGGCGATGCTTTGAGCTAAATTTCTCCTGCAGTTTGCTTCCTACGTAGAAATAAACTCCAAATAATGGAATCATAGAATGGTTTGGGTTGGAATCTTGCTGAATCCCATCATATTTCAAATCCTGGTGGATACTCAGTTGACACACTGGCCTATGTGTGCAAATCTCTGTCTTCCTGGGCTTTTTCCTTAACTTTAGCTTTATGAGTCCCTTGGAAAACCAAACCAACGAAGCCACAGTGGGTGCATGGAACTTACTGCTGGAAAAAGATCCTCAAACATAATCACGAGGGTTGAGATCAGCCACACTCACGAGTTCACAAGAATAAAAACTTCAGGATTGGATCCTTTAATCCGTACATACAAAGCTGTTGTGGGGAAAGCAAAGGCTGCTAAATTGTCTCTGTTAGAGACTCAGCTGACTGCACAAGTTCAGAAAATGCCTGGCTTACAGCAGGCATCTTCATTATCTGAGCACACGTGGGCTTAGGGCTGCATCTGTCTTGCCTTGAATGGAGCACAAATGGCAACATGGCTCTGCTTGAAACTACAGAAAGCCCTAAGGTTTAGGTAGGCTTTAAATGTTGAGCGCTGAGTTTATCTGTTCCCATTTGAAACGGCACCACAGTTTAAAAACCCACCCTAATCTGACTTGTTTCACCCCTTAAAAATATAATATAGCAAAATGGGTTTGAAAGGGAATCAAATACAACATTTAAAGACAAAAATCCTCCTGGTGGTTTCTGGTTGTGCTCTTTCTTATTTGCTGGATAAGTCCTTAAGCTCTGCTGGGGTTGATTCATAAGATAAGTTGCAATGTGTTGTCCCCTCTCTGTCTCTGATTATCCTTTATGAGGTGGGATGTCACACCCGACAAAGTGTTAAACATAAACATAAACTATTTTTATATGGCACCTTTTATCTCAAAGCCCTGAATGGAGCGCTGAGATGCTGCTGTGAGCTTCCAGGTGATGGGGACCATTACTGCCGTGTGAGTCGTCTTTGTAGAGATAAGGGGAGGATTTAGGATTTAGGTCCATAAGCCTGATCCTCCTCTTATGTTCTCCCCTGCAGTTAGGAAAACTTCTGGTGTGTTGCAGGGGAAAACTGCTTGACTCACATGGTTTAAATCAAATCAGGATTAAAGCACTTTGTTGATTCATTATGGACATCTGATAAACCAGCAAGTGGTGAACTGCATGTTCAGTATTAATATTAGCAATACAACAGATAAACCGTGGGATTAGATACTTACAAGATATGAACTAATGCCTGTAAGTGCCTAAATTCCCTGTTATAACTAACCCTCCTGACCTTCTGTAGCACTGGACTGAGGTTTGTCTGCTGCTGTTACCGCTTTTCTCCCCACCGCTGCAAGTTTTCAGGCATCTTTTGCTCTTGTTCCCAAGCTGACACCTTTCCTCAAGGCCTCTCGGGAATTCCCCATCCATTTCTGTTTAATCCATCTGATCATTCTCTGAGGTAATTGCCTTCTGGCCATGTGGATTTTGGGACCCTATCAGCAGCTATGTCTCAGGTCTTCATTTGCAAGCACTGTTGACTCCTGCATCCCTCCTGTACCATCGCTTGTTATCCAGGTGCAGGTACCCCCATGTTGCTGTTCATTTCTGCTTCTTCATAGAATTGAAAGTTAAAAACCATCTGTTGATGGAGTATTTTAAAGCACCAGAGTGGCTCAGACACCAAACTGTGTCACTTTGTGAATCTGGGACTCAGCTTCCCAAGGTGCTATTGAGAACTGTGCACTGTGATTTTTCTAAGGGCCCTTGCAGGAAAGAGCACCTTGACTGAAATATGCTGTGAACTCTTCAGCCCTGGTGCAGTGTGTGATTCAGCTGCTTAAGAATGCAGAAACAAACAATACAGGGGCCATAAAACCTGAATTTCTTTTCAGATTCAAGTGGCAGGGAATGAGTACATCTGCTCTGTGTCAGCTTGCTGCACGTAACTGTTCTCTGAGGATATCCATGGGTGCTTGCACGCAAGTCTAGTGTTTCTGCTCTAGACAAATCATAGAAGATACCCATTGGAAAGACCCAGTATTGATAAAGGTATTTAGTCACTGGTTCAATAAACATCAGGCTGTTCTTAAGGGAGTGTATATTCCATGAATAAATATGCCTCAGACTCTTTAATTCATGTGGTACAGGTCAGGCCTTCCCAGTTATCTATTTGCCTTGGAGCTGCTTGGGTTTTTCTGTGCTTGAGTGAATCCTTAAGTCCATGTCTGAGATGATGATAAGCTTCCTTAACATCTTCACGAAGAAACCCAACTGAAATCATCCAGTTACTGCGGTCCAGAGAGCTGTACATCACGGCTATATTTATCCTGCAGTGAACTGTTCTGGCACTATGTGGTGTTATGTAGGTGTGATAAGGCCCTTCCTAATGATGGTTTCTCATAATGTCTATTCAGAGCTCAGAGGGAAGGCTGCAGAGGATGAGAAACCTCCCTGGTTTTAATGTTTTCTCATCCTGCCTTAGACCCATGGCCTCTCCCATGGAGGGAGCTCCTTGTGCTTCATCTTAAACCTTTGCTTTTCCCACTGCAGAGCGAAGTGCACAGCTCCACTTCTTTCTTAAGTACAAGTAAGAGCTCAGATCCTCATGAATGGCAGAGGGGCTGCTTCCCTCCAACCGTGCAAGGCCTTCTTCATTTCCTCTTGTCCCTTCCCAGCATCTTGCTGTGGGATTGGCATTGTAAGATCTGCTTATGCAGCCTTCTGGGGTGCATTGTAATCACAGTTCTGTGGGCAGGAGTGTCGCAGTATTGGTAATGAAGCTGCTTGGGACCTACAAGGAACTTGCCAGCTAATTCTCTTTTGTAGGAGAACCCCATGGAAAGTGTTACATGGGATTGGGGCAGGAACACTGATAAGTGTGAGATACAGTATAAATCAGAAAGGCAGACCATCTGTTTTGTCTGCATTGAGTAGGTGAGAACCAGCATGTCCATCCTGAGCCTGAACAGAGCCTAAAGTTGGTGATGGGCAGAGTGAGTGAGAAGCTCAAGTATCTGGCAGCCTTTTTGCTGCTAAGTTGCTTTGCAACCCCCAGTCTCAGTTAGAAGCAATTAAGAGCCTAATCTAAACACCCGTGGAAATCAATGAACATTTCCTATTGCTAATGGAGGGGTCCTTCCAGAAGACTGTATCTACTTTTTCACTCATCAGTAGCCCAGAGGAAATGAGGTTGTGCTTGCATGGGCTGCTATGGGATGGAGACCTTATCTCCGGGGTGCCTGGTATCTTCCTGACCACACAAGAGCCATCTCTGCCCATCCTTCTCCTTTCAGGACCTAAATAAACCTACCTTGTGACAGCCCCTTTAATGCATGCGGGGTGAGGGATGATAACACGTTTTCCCTGCGGCTGAAGTCACGATGTGCTCTCCGCACTGACTCAGTATAGCTTTATGGGGCTCTTAGAGGATTTTAAGCTGACCTGCCTAGAAAGAAAGCGCTCTCATTATATCTGTGCTTTAAGAAGAAGTGGGTTTAAGAGCAGGCTGGAGTAGATTATTTGCTGGCTGTAGCTCTTACTCAAAGCATGCACTCTGTCTGAAGGAAGAGTCAGACAAGGGGTTAGGCTACTCCTGTATCTGGTGAGGTTTAGTCATACCTTTGTCCAATTTTTCTCCCCATCAGGACTGTTTCGTAGGTGGATAAAAGCAGTACAATTCCCTTTTCTCACTAGGGCAGAGAGGAGCAGAGCCCAAAGTCCTCAGTAAAGTGCGTGGCAGAGCCAGAGATAAACCCCAGCAGTTAGACCCGCAGGACCAGATAAGCATCCCTGCCGTGGGAGGCTCCCAGAAATCCACCCTTTCTCTGTCCCCTTGGGAGTTTAGCCATCACTAACACATCATGAGTACTTCTGTCTGCAGGGATGCCATCTTGCTGCCCATTGACAGAGCAATGTAACTGGTAGGGAAATCTGTATTTGTTGGGCAGCCTATTTACTTGAACTGTTAAAATGAGCGCTTGCAGCACATGCGATGGCTTGAATTTTGACCTTGCTATGAATGATAATTTATTACAATGAGGGAGTATACCTGAGCTGGGAATGCTCCTTCATGATTGCTTCCCCTGGGAGACAGGGATTCTCAGTGTATTCTTTTCATGGCAGTCGATACCCTATTAAGTTGATGACAAACCTTAGTGACTGTAATTTAGCACTGAGTCTGAAGTGAGGTAACCAATTTGCTTACCTAATGATATAATCAATAGGCACAGAAACTGCAAGGGCAAGTCTGTGTTTTTCTGCTTGCTGCTGGCAAGGGAAGAGGCAATGTAGCTGACTGAATTACGTGAACTGCCTGTTGCATGGCTTGGGAGTCATTAAAGATTAACGAAAATAAATCACATCTCTTTTGGGAGAGTTGCCAAAGTGTTTTGGAGGGCAGAGCAATGTCTAATCGCTTCTCGTTGACAAAATACCATGTTGCACTACTTATGATAGTTTAGTAAGATATATACCTATTTATTTATTCCTTATCAGTTTTCGTTGTCAGTGAGAGACCTGCAGGAAACTCTGACCAGTGTGTTTCAATGCTGAGAATCTTCCCTGTAGTAGCTGAGCTAAGACGACAGTCAGGGCTTTTATTGCATTTCAGGGATGTTCCTGTTCATTTGAAAGCATTCGCCACGTTGTTCGCAAGGAACTAAAGGTATAAAAAGCCTTTAAATCCCTTTCTCTACTAAGCTAGAAGGAGCATATGATGTTTTCTCCCTGTCCAAGCCATAGTAGTCATACCCATCTTCATCTGGGAAGACCTTGCTCACCTCGGTTGCATGTGCTAGTGATGTTCTTTAGTTCCACTGTTTTACCGCCCATTTTACCAAGCCAGTCTTACCAATTAATGATTGCCTCTGCTAGGAGAAGCAGGGGAAGCGGGTAAACTTGGAGTACCTGCAGTTCTCGCAGCATCACGCCAAGATCCCTGGCCCGTGCAGAGGAAAACCAGCCTTGTGCATTTGTCCTTGTGCAAATTAAGTCAGTGGAAAGGCAGATGAGCTTTGGAGGATGCCAACAAAAGCCCAGGTCTCTGACACTGAGTTCTTCTGTCCTCCCACACATAAATGACAGCAGTGGAGCTCAGGGCACCAGTAGCAATTTCTCCTTAATTTCTTTGTAATATGCCTAGGAGCGAAACGAGATGCTAGCACCTTGCATGGAAGAGCTGGTTAATGATTGTGCATTAAAGGCAGTTCTTTACTTTCCTTGTCACAGATAGATGGCATTTCCAGCCCTTTCCAGAAGCATGGAAATTTCATGGGTATGGAATAGCAAGAAGGAAGCAATTTTCCATCTGAAAATTCTTGCTGCCAGCAAAGGGAGTGACTAGTGCAGTTTGGGAGTTCTTGGGCAGAGTCTTCACTGCCCAACACAGGCAGCTTACAGCAATTACGTTGCTTTGCATTGCCCTTTGCCCAGTTAGGTGTGGATTGCTCAAAAAGAGTACATGAGTTAAAAAGAGAAGATTAAGTGACTGTACTGGGCTTTCACTCTGCAATTGCCTTGCTTCAGATTTGGGACAAATGAGTCTGAAAAATACCATGTATTATCATATACCTATATCCTAATGAGCCCATATTTTCATGTGAAGTCTTTCATAGTGAAGGCATTGTCACTGAAGATTACATTAACTTTGCAAGACAGGAGGTCTCACACATTGTGTGATTTTCGTGAAGGGTACAACCTCTATGTGTGTGTGTCCCATTCAAGTGCAGGTTGACCTTCCACTTCTTGTTATGTAATGCCTTTGTTTTACTGCATTCGGTACTGATTTCTATTCATCGATCGCATCCGCAATGAGTTTAGAGGTTTTTCATTAAACCTCTCTGTCTTCCGCTTTTCTTAAACTGAATTTTGTCAAACTGCCTTCATTCTTATATACATTTTATTTACATTTTCATATACAAAACATAGGGGTTTATAAATTGTTCTTCATAAGAATTTAGCTTCTGGCTTCTGCGGCAGCATCTCTACTTAGCACAGGGATAAAAACCTGTGCCAGAGGTGAGTAAAGCCAAGTGTGGTCCTCCATAGGAACGTGTGATCTGCTTAAAAATATCTTGGTATGAACTGGAGATTGCTGCATCTCAGGACAATTGAAGGCAAAAGGCAGCTCCATCCTATAAGTGCAGGGACGTGACAGATGCTTAACAGAGTTGCTCCATCCCCATGGCTGCAGGGAGGGGACGGCGTCTTGGCTGCCCGCTGTGGCTGTGCACTGGACATGGTTTGTACCTGGGTTTTGAGCACTTGGTGGTGGTTCCCAAAGCAGCAAGGTGAGGCTCTCAGGTCACACTGCCCGACGTGCCGAACCCACCTCCTCTGTGTGAGAAGGGCTCTGATGTGTTGGTACAGAGGCAGGCTGCGCTGACTACATCGAGTGCTTGAGCAGCTTAGAAACATCTGCTGAGGAACGCTCACTTCAACCACCTTAAGCAGGTGCTGCTGCTTATCCTGAAGTTCCAACAGTGCAATTAGCCTGATCTGAAGGGGATTTGGGCACATCAATGCAGGCTCTCTGCCTTTTGTCTCAGTTCAGAGCAGATATATGCTGTTGAAACCCTGCTTAGCTACTGTGCTGGTTTTGGATGGGGCAGAGTTAAATTTCTTCTTAGTAGCTGACACAGGGCTTTCCTGGAGATGGCTGCGCACCTGCCTGCCCATGGGAAGGGGTGAATTAATTCCTTGTTTTGCTTTGCTTGTGTGCATGGCTTTTGCTTTACCTATAAGAATTATCTCGACTCATGAGTTTTCTCCCTTTTACCTTTCCAGTTCTCCCCCCCATCCTGCCATGGGGGACAAAGCGGGTGGCTGTGTGGGGCTTAGTTGCTGGCTGGGGTTAAACCATGGCACCTATCTTCACCAGCGCCATCACAAGGCTTCAGTTAACATGTTGGAGACATCAGTTCCAATTGCCTTGATCCAAGCAGCGTGGAAGGTTAGACCATGCTGACACTCCTGTTTTCCTAAACCAAAAGGTATCCAACTGACTGATCTTCCCGGGATAACAACTACAGAGTTGGACTCTGCCTGGCTGAAAACTTCCAGCAGGGAAAGGACAAGGTCAAAAACATGTGAGCTGGAAGAAGGTGTGTCCTTTAGTATCAGATCTTCACAAGAGATGCAGTGAAAGTACTTGGAAAGATTCCCTGTTTTGTCTTTTCCAGACCAAGATGAGGGTTTCACAATGAATGGATCAGAATATTTGTCTGGGGAGCAAACAGTCACCTGCAGTCTCCTTTGTGACCCTTTCTAATCTTGTCTGTGGTTCCCTGTTAGCTGTCATGCCAGTCTGCACTCCTGTGTGGCTAAACTTGGTTGAGTCTGCAGCTATATTTATAACGCTCCCTTGAGGTACCCAGTCGGAAGCTGCCTGTTTGCCTGGTGTTAATGGAAGTCAGGCCCAATTATATGCATGTGGGGGATAAGTTGTTTCCTCTTACTCATAATAAATCCTGACCTTTCCCAGGATCTGGCTTGTCTGTTTATTCAATAACACTCTACGCATCACACTAAGGAGAGAAATGGAAAAATCCCTGAACTTGCTCAACGGCAGCCATCTGCCTTCTGTTGAAGCAGCAAAGGATAACAGAGCACATGTATGATGCCTGTCTGAGTGGGCAGGTTTGACCCTTTGGCAGAAGGAACACTTGAGCTGCAGTAGTTGATTGGAGCGTGCCCAAGCGAGCTCCCACACTCAGCATGCAGAGGCAGCAGTGGGCACGGGGTGTCCTGCTCACCCCGATTTACCTCTCCAGTCTCTGAGAAGAGCCCAGCCCTCTGGGGAGCGCTTCTAGGTGCTGGTGCAGTGTGGTTGTGGGTGGGGATGTCCCTTTGCCTTTGTGCCTCGGGGCTGCAGCATCGCCAGGGCCTCTGCGTAATGGCTTTGCAGGAGAAGTGTTGTGGAAATTCAAAGCTTGCGCTCTTGGGTAGGAGGTGAGTGCATAAATCGCACAGGGTCTTTTGAAAGCCTTACCCTCTGGCCTTTGGCTGTGCTAGCTTTAAGCTGCATTTTTCTCCTGTTGTTTTAATCCCTCTGTGTGTGTGCATGAAGATGAGGCAGCTGCCAGCTGCTGAATGACTGGAACAAAGGCAAGTTTTCTAAAGCATTTTATATAGCACTTGTTCCCTTTCATTTGATGAATGATTCATTAATGTCTCTGTTTGAGATAATTATTACGAAGGTTATAACCTTTCTCATTATTTGAACAAACACAGAATTGCAAAGAAAAACTCTGGAAGGACCTAATTCATGCCCAGAAAATGTGGTGCTGCTCTCAGCAAGTTTTCTACATGTGTGTTAAACACCAAAATCATATTTACCTCATGGGCTGCAGAGCAACAACATATCCCTCAATGTTCGTTTAAGAAGCCGATGTATTTCTGTTGATGGTTAGGAAAAACCTGCAGTCATTGCTTCCTTGCTGATGTTTGCCCAGCCTTGGATTTTCCTGGCTTTGCTTGGCACAAATCTGAGCAAGCCAGTGCAGTTAAACTATAGAATTATAGAATCACAGTATCGTTTGGGTTGGAAGAGACCTTAAAGATCATTTAGTTCCTACCCCCCTTCCCACAGCTGACTTGGGGGTGGTGGGGGTGTGTGTGAAAAGGGACTGACCCCACACAAAAGCGAAGAGAAGGGAGAAAAATGGGTTGAGCAGGAAGACTAAAGGAGCTCTTACAACCAAGTGTGCTGCAGTGCTCTCCCACCACCCTGCAGGGTGCATCCAAAGCTCGTGTGGTGCTACTTATGGCCAAAAGCAGCATGACCCTCCTTTAAAGGATGCTTTGCTCTGCTTATAACATCTGAGCTCAGCAAGAAAATAATCTCTGCTCTGGTAAATCTGAGCTGGGCCTCTTTATTTTTAGTCTTGGTTTTGTCTGATGGCTTCTGTGCCTTCTCAGGAACCTCAGAGGGAGCACAGCCACTTGCTTCCAGCACTGCTCCCTCCGGTGTCCTGGGTATTTCCTGACAGTTCAGGTTTAATTTTACTGTGTGTATTAGTGGCTAACCAGTTGGAAAAATGTGAGATGACAGCATCACCACCTCAACCTCAATTGAGAGCAGTGCTTTCTAACCTGCTGAACTTTTGTCTGGATTTCTTCCTCTGGCTTTCCAATGAATTTCTTAGCTACTCCCAGTTCTGATTCACAGGTTGGAAGGCCAGAAGCACCATTAGATTGTCTAAAAACCCTCCAGTTTCAATGAAATATCCTTGAAAATAATATTTTTGAGTACTGAAGCAACAGAGTTTTCCCCAAACCAGATATTTTTATCAGCATTTCCAAACTTTCACTGGTTTGTGCAACCAAATTTTCCAGAATTCCCCAGAGAAGCCATGTGTCCAACAGGTTGGTTTTCACCATTTCATAGAAAACCCTGCTGCTAAAGTGTCAGGAAGTGATAGTTTAATCAGAGTTACTCCATGGATTGCTTGTAAACTTGCCTTGTAGCTGTGTAGAAGTAAAAGATATATTACTGAAACAACTCTTTAGAAGGCCTGTAGGTGATTTTAGCAATTTATGAATGGAAACTTGGTGTGAGATGTAATCTTACTGCATTCTGTGTCATGAAAACTGTGGAGAATATATAGTACTGTTTCATTTTAATGGGTGTGCTCTGCACTAGGGATGACCACTGCTACTGCAGGTGAATGGGAACTGGAGATCACTACTATGGGGTTTTAATGCTACATTTACCACTGAAATGTTCCATGGATGTCATTCAGTACCTTTCATTTACTCAGCAAATGGAGCAACTGAAGGTTAAAAATCATGCATATGCATTTTGTGTTTCCAAACTGAAATGCTTCAGCCTAAACTCAAAGCATTTCTGTAATGCTGCTCTCCTACATTACAGCCATCATCACTCCAAACTCCTCTCCAGCACCATGGTTGTTCTCTGTCTCCCAAAGCTGCTGTGCAATTGCTAAGATCCTAAGTTCCCCTAGACGAGCAAGAGATACTGTAGTGAACCAGGGGAGCTGCAGCTTGATAGTAGCAGCGCAGGAGAAAGTAAGGATGCAAGGCATCCAAAGCACAGCTTCTCCTAGGCATCGTGTGGCGTTTCAACTGGTAGTTTAAAAAAGGCAGAACCACATCTGCTCCCTTCCCCTTTTTGACTGACCCAGAATCTTTGTTTTTTCCTCCTTAAAAGTAAAAAGGAGGCACCTTTGAAGAATACTCTGAGATAAATGTCTAAAACAGATGGCATGAACCGCGATATGGGGACGACTCTGTCCACGATGGAGGGTGACAAGAGAGCTGCCTTAAAGTAGGTGCCTAAATTTTAGATCTTAAAAGTTAGGAGAGATGACACCGTCTTGTAGAGTCCTGTATCAGCTGCTCTTTTTTTTTAATGGCAGGGGAAGATCTAGCACTGGTCCAAGATCTAGGCTGTATCAATACTACAGTTTATAGCGTGTAAAGAGTATGCTGCTGAAGGCCTGGTTATCCTGGATCTATCTGGGAAGTTCTGCTCAGTCCTTGCATTGTGTCAAGTATTCTCTTGCCTCAAGGCTGAACTTTGCTAAACCAAAGTAATATGTCCTTGGATACATCTCATCTGTAATGCCATCCAGTGAATGCCAGTGAGAGGTCGATGCTTATTTATTACACTTTGGGAAATTGCTTGGGCTAATTTATGTGAGGAGCTTCGCTAGACGGGTAAGCATGGCAATCCCATCAGGATTAACAGACAGCTTCATCTGCCATGACAAAACTTCTCTTTGACATCTGGGCCATTAAAGTAAATGACAGGTTTTACTGCAGTGTCCATCTCATGGAGGGACATTGACAATTTGCTGCTTAAAACCCAAGTCACAGCAGAGTACTTAGGTGACAACTGAGACCTTGGCACCGGCAGCCAATATTGATAATATACAGCACAAACACCACACAAAGTTGGAAAACATCACTCAGAATGCCTTGCTAGAGTAGGTCAACAAATAAAGCTTCCTTCTCTGTTATGGTCCAGGGAGAGAATCTTTCCACCCAGTGATAAAGACAGAAGCTACCAACTTTGACTCCGTTTTTATATATTCCTGATAATCATGATTTATGAAACAGAATACTTGTTTCATTACTGAAAGAATCTATCTGCTCAGTGCCCTCTCAGAATGATTTCCTTCTAAGATTTTCTGCCCATGCATTTTCTAGCCCCATTTGTACACTGTCTTGTCAGTTCCATAAATCATCACAGATAAGTAAATCCTTCTCTTAACCTTTGGGGTGATAGCATTACTAATATTTTCTGAACATATTGCCTACAGCCTTTCTAGAAGAGAAGACACATTGCTTTCTTCTGAGCACAGAAAATACAAAAGCATTCTTGTTCTTTTTGGTCAAGTTGGTAGAGCTTTAACCCTTCTCATTGCTTACACACAGTCTTATAAGCAAGAAGTACTCCATCGAAGCTTTGAAACTGTTTTAGACGTTCATGTGTGCATCAACGTATTTGAGTATTTTGTCGATGAAGGCAGATATTGAACATTGCACAAAGCTCCTCAGCAATTCGAGAAATTAAAGAAGTCTGCATTTGTACAGCCTTTGAACTCCTCTCTGCTAGTGAGGTAATTTGGTCTACGGTAGCATGGGATTCAAATTGCTTTAGCTTCATCATACCCTTTGCCATTGAAGAACTACAGATCTGCACAATGATTCAATTAATTTGACTTAGAATAAGAAAGTAAAGCCCAGAGCTCAATGGAGATTCTTAGGGGGGAACAAAATGAATGGAGGCCAAAATGGACTGAAGGAAAATTGCAGCAGAGATGAAACATTTTTATATGGAAAAAAAAATGAAGAAAGAAATGTCATGTCTGAATAGCATCATGGAGTCATAGAATCAACCAGCTTGGAAGAGACTTTTAAGATCATCAAGTCCAACCTTTACCCCAGGATTGCCAAGACCACCACTAACCCATGTCAGTAAAGATAAAACAACCTGGAAGGGTGATAATGCTTAGCTCACTGGAAGGTAGGAACAACTTTCCTTTCTCTGTCCAGAAACTAGATAGATAACTTGGTTTAATTTTATTCCTATGACCATTTGGCAAAGATGCAAGAGAAACATCTCTTGCCCACCTTTCACAGTGCTGTCTCGTCCCTACTTCAAAGCTTCATGTCCCCTTTGATGTCTGTGAGTAGCCAGGTAACTAAGCTGTCTGTGACATGGATTTATTCACAGAGATGAGAACAAGCTGGGAATACAGATATTCCTTTAAGATTCAGCACATTAAAGGAAAAGCAGCCAAGACTGCATCCCTGACATGAAGGAAGACCATGGGCATGTTGATCTTCTCTTTTGTTAGGGTTTTTCAGACCTCAGATAGGTCATGGATAGCCCACACAGAAGTGTGTTGCTGCCTGTTTTCCATTATAGCTCTAAGTCCCTTTCTAGTGGAAATCTTTGGGGGCAGGATGACTGCACAGCTAAGTAGATTCTGCTGTGCTTGGAAAGGGCTAGGACTTGAATTCATTTCTCTGGCTGGCTCCGGTAACAAGGGACCACTCACTGTGAGCAGAGGTCACCCATAATGAGAGCAGTTGCTATAATTAACTGCCATCATTCTGAAATGGCAAGCACCAAAAAAAGCTCTCCAGGCTGGTTTTGAATTCTGGGTTGGGTTTTTGTTTTATCCCTTTTTGGCTTCACCCTTTCAGAATGAATAGGTCTTGCCTGAAATTTGTCAAAGGACTGTCTGTCTATGCCTCACAAGGTAATGCAGCAGGTTTCTAATTGTACTGGACTTTTGTAACAGTGGATCTTTCAACCCAGTGCATTTTTTAAGGCTGTGACACATCATCTTGTCTTTTCTCTTTCAAGGTACCCCATCCATATACAACATCCCCTGGAGCTTCATTCATATCCAATTTCCTCCACATGTCTTGGTCTAAACAATGGCCATGTAGCTGCCATTCACAGGAGTTTTATCCTATTATTTCCTGGATTTTCCAGTGTTTGGTGTGATAATTCTCACATTTAGGAGCAAAACTTACCCAGTGGTCTCCATAAATGTTATAGAAATTATGGTTGTTATATCTCCTCTCTACTAATCTAGTCACCTAGAGATGAGTGATGAAGACAAAATATACAATGTTCATATTTAAGAGATAATTTGAAATGGAGGATGAATACGCTTCCAATAAAAAAAGTGGATGTCTGATGCCCCATTTGATAGGCATCATTCTGTTCAGAGCTCACTGGGTTATGGGGCATGGAGACCGGTAACATGTGAAAGCTGCTAAGGCTATGATGTTGCTGTTGCCCTGTCTAGAGGGAGGAAATAAGCACTGGGTGTTCCAGATATGTCACAAGTTTTAGCCTCAGGTTTGATGCTGTGACTCCTGATTGTCAGATAATGACTACCTAGAGCAGAGGAGATGTTTGACTCTATGACCTGTATCTTTGGGCAGTAAGTATGCTTTAATTTTCTGGGGGTTGATGAGATGACCTGTTAGAGTGAGTCCAGGGGAAGTCAGGAGGATGCTGCGAGGGCTGGAGCAGATCTCCTCTGGAGCCAGGCTGAGAGAGCTGGGCTGGGGCAGCCTGGAGAAGGGAAGGCTCCTGAAGGGGAGGCCTTAGAGCAGCTCCAGTGCCTAAAGGGGCTGCAGGAAACCTGGAGAGGGGCTTTGGACAAGGGATGTAGGGACAGGACAGGGGAATGGCTTTAACCTGCGGGAGGGGAGACTGAGATGAGCTCTTGGGCAGAAGCTCTTCTCTGTGAGGGTGCTGAGGCGCTGGCACAGGGTGCCCAGAGAAGCTGTGGCTGCCTCATCCCTGGCAGTGCTCAAGGCCAGGTTGGACCCAGGGGCTTGGAGCAAGCTGCTCCAGCGGAAGGTGTCCCTGCCCGTGGCAGGGGGTTGGAACTGGATGAGCTTTGAGGTCCCTTCCAACCCAAACCATTCTATGAATTTCCATTGGAAACAGATATTTGCTAATCTTAAGGAAATTGCAGCAGACAGAAGTTGGAATGCAGTGTAAAAAATGCTCTTTTCAAGGAATTAGCAATTCTTTCTACCCTTAACCATAGCAACTTCTTGCTTGTGTTTTTCCCTTCAAAAAGGAAAGATAAAATGAATGACAACAGGATCTGATTTTGTAAGCTGAAATGCATGAAGATACCTGTGTGGGAGTCCTTGTACTGCATTTGCCTGAAAACAAAAGCGAAAATACAATAAGGCAGAAGTTAACCTGGACCAGAATTAAATCAGTGCCATTCTGTGGAGGTTACTCCTCACTACTTTCATTGCAAAAGGACAAATGAAGAAGACATCTGTTAAAGTTTAACTTGGTTTTAAGAGCATTAAACTTCATCACCATTTAACTCACAGTGATGTTTTTAGCTGATATCTTGTTTTGATGCTGCTATCCTACGCGTCTATCAAAAAGATGAATTTCTCTCTAGAAGTACCAAACTCCAAACCATCACATTGTCTTCATCACCAGCAGCACTCTGGTTAATCACTAACATTACAATATCTGCTGTTAAGCAGATCATATATGCACTGTAATAACTATGTCTGGCACTGCAACTCTAGGCGCCCTGTGCTTATACTGGAACTTAGTAATAAAGTTAAAGGATACTCAAGTCATTTGGAGCAGACATTTTATACTAGCTGCAGAGAAATTTCTAATGAACTGTTTTCTGATGAGACTTGAAGGCTTCCAACAACAGAACCTGACATTCACACTCTCTGACACAGTTTTAAAACTCTTCCTTTACCAAGGATCCTTTCCAGTCATCTAAGGAATGGAGAGCACTGCTGTGGTAACGCCTGTATTCTTGACTCCTCTCCTAAGTGAGTCTTCTGGTTCCCGTCTTATTCCAGCTCTTCACTTTTTCTGGTACATGAATGGAGCCATCCAGGAAAGCCCTGGACAAGGATGTTTGGTCAAGCACATGCCCTGACAATTTTGGCACCATCAGCAGCAATGTGAACCATTTCCCACCAACCATCCTAACTCACTGCTGGATTGACTTGAATGCCTACTCTGCACCCTCTGTTGAGGTTATCAGTAGGATTCTTTAACACTGTTTGATTTTATTCTTATCCTTTTGGCAAAGACTAAAGCTTTACAACATTTCCTTTTGGTTTGTAATGATAGAAAAACCCACTCTGATAACAGGGCTGCAGAACCAGAGTATGTGACAACGTGAAACAACATAGACAAGATATTGGTTGCTGCTCTAACAATGTCTGAGCCTCTGTTCCATCCTTCCAGCCTGCCTGCATGGTCTTACATGGCATTTCTGTCTTGCTCATTCCTACCAGAAGCCAAAGATCAGCCATATTTTTCTGTTGCAGAGCACCTGATACCCTTGGCAAACCAGCTCAGGGGACTCATTTGAGCATTGAACAAGGAGCTTCTTAGAGCTGTCCAGAGGGACCACTAGGCCAATGTGTCTGCAGCACTCCATGGAACCTAAAACCCAGCAAAGATGGTGGAGAAGGAATGACAAAAGATAAGTAAGTCTCAATATTTCTTTAACTGGACCTAACTCAATGTCTTTGTACTTTCTGTTACCAAATCCTGCATTCAAACAAAGGAAGAAACTGCAATGTGGGTGCAGAAAGAACTCCACATTTCCTTCTAACGCAGTGATTGGGTGCTCAGGCCTGTTTAAGTCAAGGTTTGTTCTACATAACACTCACTTATTATATGCTCCAACAATAGAGCAAATATAGCTGCATTAGTCTGGTCTTTGTCTGTGTGAAATAGTCCTGTCAAGATTAGCCCAGGATCACAGAAATTCAATTTAGAGCATGGTTTTGCTGAGCCTGGGATGGAGCTGGGAGGTTACTGCTTCATTGCATTGTAAGGCTATTGTGTTGGTCTCTGGCTCCAAGCTGTAGCACCTTCAGGCTGTAATCTCTCCTCCTGCCCCTGCTTGACTAAAGCTTGGCCCTAATTTAAGCAAGGCAAGGCACTGTCATTAATGCAGCAGTTTACTGATGCTGATGATGTGAGTCGTTTGTTCAGCAGATGGTATTCAGAGTGGCACTGAGGTTTGCTCTTCTTTCAGCATCCCATCCATCAGCTGAGCACTGCATAAGCAATGCTCTGACACTTACTAAATTTGGAGCTGTTGGGGTTTTTTTGACAAGTTCACTGGGTTTGGTGGCTCACAGACAACATGGGCTTTCCCTCCTGCCAAGAAAACAAACACTCCGCTTTTGTTTACTTGCACCTCTTTGGGAAGGCAAAAGGGCAGGACAGGATTGCATTCTGAGGCAGAAATACACAGCCCATGTGAGAAAGATAGAAACCTGCTCAGTGGACCTTATAGATGTTTGTCCTACAGCTGCAGAGTTGTGGGGCAGCACTTTGAGAAGGTCTGGATATGTCTGTCTCTTGTTGACTTGGATTCAGGATGATAGAGGAGTTTCTAAAAGCCTACAGAAGGGAAATACTTGTAACCAGGCTATAGAGCTGTAGCTTGCTAAGAAAAGGAGAAGGGGATCAGAGTATGACAGCCTTCCCTGTGACTTAGGAAGGAGCTGAGCTGGGTCCTCTGTGAGATGAGGACATCCAAGTTACTCAGTGACTGCAAAAGCAAACAAATCATTGCTCCTTCTGCCTCCTCAGCATTTTCTGCCCCTTTATTACATATTCTGTGGGTTCCCCAGGCGGTTTGCCATGTTCAGGTATGCAGCATGATGGGATGGCATCACAGCCTGGCTGCAAGTGCCTCCCATTTGATGGTTTTTCCTCTTCAGTTTGGTTCCCTGTGAAAGTGAGGCTGTGATCACACTCTGGGAGTATGTATCCCCCACCTTTGCCAGCATCAGTCACACCTGACAAAGGTGTATCTGTCTCAAAGACTAAGATTTCATAAGAGGTTTATGATAGTAAGTGTCTGCATGAAGAAGAGAGGTGCATCCACAGAGACGAGGCAGTAAGCACAAGCTTATTGACTCTTCTGATGCATTTTACACAGGCATCAGAAAGGGAAAGAGACTCTGGAAACCCTGTAAATGGGGATTACTTTTAGAAGGGAATCATTTCCACTGAGACAAGAGAGGGAATTTCCTAATGAGATTCTTATTTACTTCTGCATTTGTACATAATGCTGGTGATAGTACTTGTTTTTGTTTTGGTGTTGCAAAAGCACACATTTTCAGTGCTGTTCAAAACCAAGCACTAAAAGCAAAGCAAGCATTGGCTAAAGTAATGCAGCCCTTGTACAGCTCCCTGCAAAGGAACCCACAGACTAAGATGTGTGTATCAGTGGGATCAGCTTGAATTCAGAAGCCTGTTGATGGCACCTTCTTGCCTCTGTTATCTGACCATTCACCAACCAGCTAATTTTACCTTTCTTTTAAAACATAAGGTGATTTACTACATATTGGGTTAGTATCTCTGTGACCTTTTGGGTTGTCAGAGATCATTACCAGCATCTTTGGATTATATAGATGAACTGGGGAGCATTTGAGGCTCCTCATGGCTTGTACTGCAGCACAGTCATGTATTAAATGCAGGATTAATGTGGGTTCCCATAATCTGGATCAACACACAAGAATGTAAAGCTGGCTTTCTCTCTGAGTGCTTTGTGCATTATGAGCTGTCATTAGTTCCTCCATCTGCCTGAACTACCCTCATGGGACATGGAGCTCCCTGGCCCTCTTCCCTGCTGTTCCCCTGCTCTCTGGCCAAGCACTGCTTCTCAGGCTGTACGGGATGATATCTACCATGAATTACGAGCACTTAGGCCCAGCACTAGGGTGTGAAGGCAAGAAGATAAGAGCAGGGTGGGAGGTTGTGTCTGCGGCAGATGCACTGTGCCTCCGATGCCACGCTTTTACCCATGTCTCTCTGCATCAGCAGCATCTCTGGCAAGGCTGATGTGGCTCCAGGGATCTCTGATCCAGCTGTGGCCCTGGACCCACTGGGAAACTGAGAGCAATGGGGAGATGAGCTCCAGCAGTGCTCCTTAGCAGCTGAAAAGCTGCAGATTTTCCTTTTCACGCAGCTGCATGCACAATATATGCCTTTCCTTTTGGTAACAGTAAAATGAACAGAGAAACAAGCAAACACTGGAGATTTCACTGTTTCCCGGTTCAACAAAATCCCATTTTCCAGTGGAAGAATATGTAATTCCTGGAATTTTCAGCCAGCTGTGCTGCTGCCTGCTATTTCCAGTTTCCTTCCCGTGATGCGGTGTGCACCAGTGGTGCATCCTGAAAATGTGCTTTCATCAACTCTTTCATACAGGTGAGTATATATCTCTGTAAATTACCCAGGACTTCTGCAATTTGTCTTTAGGAAATGATCTGTTTGGTTTTTTACACGTGGCCCTCAGCTGCAAAACCCTCTTAAATCTTTGTCAAATAGGAAATAATGAAGAGAATACATTTCTATGCAGCGTGGACCTCCTGACTGCAGCACACTGTAATCTCTTACCCTTCAATGTTCTTGCAGTAGATTGAGCTGCCAATCATCAAATGACCTGAAGAGAAAAGAGGAGACAAAGAAGCTGAAGAAGGTTCTCGTACTTGAGTGAAAATATCTACATTTAGCCAACAATAATGTCTCACATCCTAGTGAAGATTAATGCAAAATGTGCTTAATGGCAAACTAAATCAGCAATATATGCTTAATTTGGATCTGGTAGAAATTATGTTTATTCAGAAGACATGACCCTGCATTGAAAAATTCACATGCAGCAGAATCTCCCTTCCAAGCTGTCTACAGAGGTTCACCCACACACCTATACCTTTTTCCATCATATAACCTCAGTGCCTTCTTAGCCATTATGGTTGGATAGCTGCCAGTACATGTGTGCTGTGCACATCTGCACAGGGTCTGGGCACCAAATCCGTGCACCAGTGTTGCCTTCACCTGCAGATGTTGCAGATGAAAGAGGCACTGAAGGGGATGGCAGCAATGAGAATATTTCTTGGTGTTGACTAGCTGCTGGCTACCAAGGACTGCAGCTGAGGGCTGTGTTAGTGGGTGTTGGGGCTTTAGAAAGAACATGAAGCAGCCAGAAGCTTACAATGAGATGATAAGATCTGACATGAATGTGCCCCGTTCAGACAGAAGGCAGAATTTTAGAGGTATTGTAATTTCAGAGGTATTGCATTTTAGAGGCATTGTAATATCTGCATTTCCAAGCACCAACCTAAAAACAGTCTTTGTGCTGCCCAAGAAGGGTTTTGCAGCACTGATTTTGACCAGTGAGTGAGGCAAGCATGAAGCATCACTTACAGGCTGTTGGTCTTGGCTCAAGAAGCAGTCAGGGTGTCCTTCTGTGAGTATGAAGTATATCCACATCTTTCACATCCTATTTGGAACCACATTGAAGCAGCCGTGTTTCTGTGAAGGTGAGCTTAACACAGAGTACTCCAGACCCCATCTGGTGATGGATGAGCCTTCCCTGGGCATCCACAGGAGTCAAAGAAACTCTATATCCCATGTGAAAGTCCTGAGTTGAAAGAAATCACCCTCTGCCATCTAAACCGGCCTGATACCCTCTTGTCAGGCTCTAGAGGCAACTTTCAAGTCATATTGCAGATCTGGTCAGTAGAAAGGAAGATAGGTGGCTTCCATCTGCCAGTCATATATACCAGTGAGACCTCATTTATCTCAACTCCAAGTGCCATATAAAATGTGTGTTACTTACCTGCAATACCTAACACATTGTTTGTACGTATGTCAGTAACCCTTTAGATTACCACAGCTGAAAGCATCTTGGTTTTCTGAAAACATGTGCTGTTTCCAGTGCTGTTTTTGTATTGCAGGATGCCTCTGGAGGTTTCGGGCTGTGGAAAATCTGATTTCTGTGTCACTGAAGCAAGTGACGTGGAAGTGCACACATTATTGCACAGGCATGGAAACAGGGAAGGAAAATATTAGCTCACATTTTGAGCCCTGCAGAGCAGTTTGCCTGTGATTTCCTTCTCTTTTCTTGTGTACCTGACTCATCTGTAAGTACAAAGTTAATTACTGTCTTTATATGGACAAGCCTTAGATCAATCTCTCTGTTCCAAACCCATCTGCTTGTGTCCAAATAAAATCTCAGCCTGTCTGCCTGGCATTTCCTCTTGATGTGTCATCCCCAGCTCCAGTTCAAGGAACTTAAAACTCAGCTGTTCATCTTTCAACACAGCCCTTAGCTGTTAATCAACAACTCTCCCTCTCTTGGGGCAGCACTGCTGTTCTTCATGTTGCCCATTTCTTATGTTTTTCCAAACAGGTTTCTGCTTGTCCTTTGCTTCTTCACATTCAGGCAATCCTCCTTCAGCATCCAGAAAAAGTGATTTCTAATGTTTTGCTGAATTCCCAAAAAAAAAAACCCTTATGATGGGAGGCCAAAAAATCCTTCAATAAAACATAGCAAGCTCTTCATGGATACCTAAAATATCCATTTCTTGTGCTTGCTTTTCTAAGCTGAGGCTTAGGTTATTAAGACTTTTTCTGAAATCTGCTTGTATTGCTATTTGAGCAAGAAGCTGGCACCTTTCAGAGCAGTGTGATTTGGCATGGAGAACGGTCCTACGATTTTCACTCTGAGTTCACCTACTGTTGTTAGAATAACAATAGATTTAATTCTTCCCCCATAGGACTCCTATGGCAAGAGTCCAATGGCAACAACAGCAAAATCAGAGCGGACAAAACACCGGTCCCCCATCTGAAACCAGTCCTTCAGATCCCTGCCTATGGCTGTGATTTGGCACCCTTCTCTGGCTGGGCAAGGGAGCAGTTAGATGTGTGTTGTGAGCCTCTGAATTAGTACGTTCTTTCCCTTGTATGGGGCTTTGTGGCTAAAGCTACAATTTGCAAAGATCAGTGTTTTCTAATTCGTTAATTTGCTTGTGGCTGTTACCATGGTGCTGTTATTTGGCAGGCAGGGAGCACCCCTAACAAGTGCACTGAAGTCAAGCTGGAATTAATTTCTCCTTTCTCTCTGTTTCTGTTCCTTGCCCCTACAGTGGGGACGTGTGGAAGGGCACAGGCAGGAGGATTTATTCCAGTGTGATGGGAGGATGTTGAAGCTGGAAAAGGGGCACCCACTCTCATCAAGACATCCCGTTCCCCATCCCACATCCTGGGGCAAGGAGGACAATGTGCACTGAAACCGATCCTGATGAACTGTGGTAATAGAGAAGGAAGGAACAGCAGAGGTAGCAAAAAACACATCCACGAGGCTTGGCAGGAAAGTGTGAGGCTGACCTGGAGAGGAAGAGGTGCCCCAGTAAGTACTGACCCAGGCGGGAGGTAGATATAAGCCCTTGCCACCAGAGTGTGTCCATGCAGCTTTCAGGGTGATTCCCTGTGGCTCTATGGAAAGGTGACCAGACAACCTGCCTAAAGAACCCGTTTCCTTGCCACTCCCAATATTGGGGCATTTCCAAATGCTATTTTTCTAAAGTGTGGACTAAAATCCTGTTATTGACAGTTACAGAACTAAGATGTGATGCCGTGATACCAGCAGAGCTAAACTACCCACTGGCAAGCGCGCTGCCACAGCTCTAAATGCTGCATCAGATGTTTGTGAATGATGCGTACTATGCCTGGGAGCTGTGGCTTTCAGGAGAGACAGCTGTTATTGTTTCTTGGGTTGGGTTTCAGTCTAATTAGAGCTACCACAGAATAAGTGTGTGTAGATCATGTCTCCAGAGCAGGTCTCTTTGCACCACTATGAGCTGTATGTGTGGTTTCAGTGCCTGGTCACAGTGGTCCTGTGGTTCCTCTGATCCCCAACCAACAGACAGGGATCCGAAGTTGACTTCATGTCAGGGCCACATCCGTAAACTGTACTGTAAACCCTGGGGCCTGATCCCCATTGGAGCACAATGACAACTGGGGGGAAATCCCTTAGCTATTGTTATATCCATTCTGCAGCCCCCTTCATGGGCAAAACTCTTGGGTGGTGATGGGTCAGTGAGTGACAACGTTGAAAAGCATGTTCACTTTAACATCCTATTGAAATGAGGGTTGTGAAATGATGTGAGCCTCAGCTAACTCTCTGGGTTCTCCAGTGTAAACTGCAAGTAATGTGGTCTGTCACCGCCAAGGTAATCAGCTCTACGTAGAGGGAGTGAATACAAACCTTGGAAATCCAAGCTCTAAGCAGAGTGCAAGATCACTGGGGAAAGGAGCGGAGGGGATATTGTGTTTCATTGGACTGCATTACTTCAAATAGCATTGAATATATTGGCTGATGGCGAGAAACACAAAACTTCACCCATTTGAAGTGGCCCCATGGTCTCTAGTGTTCAGATGGGGCAGAGCAAGTGTCTTGCCTTGTTTTCTCTCACGTCCTCATGACCACTCAAATTCTTGGTTTCTCTTTCAGATTAAGTTCTGGTATCCGTTTTAAAGTGCATCTTCTCCAACCCTGTGGTTATTAAAGGACTGCATTGCCATATGCAGGAAAACAGGGAAGATCTGCTTGCTTCTGCTTTCTGCCCACCGTTTCTGAAGGTCAGTTCTTCCAATCCAGAAAGACAAGTTTCTGCACTGTGGAAGGAGACAACTCACAGCCCTAGGCAGAGCAAGTTCCCTTTTCCTATTGGATTTGACTGGCTTCCTCTATAGGTTTACTCAAGGTCCAGCAGGTGCAAGACCTGTTGAACAGGGTGCACAGTGCAGTGCAGTGGTTTTAATCCAATAGCCACGATGCTTGAGAAGATTCACTGTGAAAGCTTTACCAGGATTTTGTCTGAGCTGAAGAATGTGAAATTGAAAGGGAGGGCTCATAATGGAGGTTGGGATTATTACAATAATAATTAGGATAATTGAAAGCCCCATGCAAAGGAAATGAATTCGCCCGATACCAAAGATTGCTTTTTGATCATTTTTAACCATTTTAATTAATGGGTTTGAATTATCAACGCTCAAAAATGTGTCATAAAGCAAAATGTGTGAATCTGATCACTGTATAAGTACAATAAATAACTTTCAGTTGCTGGAAGCTGTCAAATTTCCTTAAGATTCAAGTACTCATTCAAGTACTCCCTTTATTTCAGGGAAATAAAGTTTGCAATATGACCTGAAATTTGGTTGTGACTGAGTGACTTAAAGTGGATCAAGTTTTAAATCACCAGATATTCATGCAAGGGAGGCAGCCAATCAGCCCTAAATTGGTCCTGCCCTGAGACCTGGGGTGTCAAGATTATCTTTGAGCAAATATTATTTGCCCGTCATTGGTTTAGACCACATGTGCTTCCTCTGAAGGAGAAGAGGCCAATAATGGTGTGTTTGGCTCCCTGCAAGGGTCTGGGAAACTGGAGACTTGGAAACTTGAAGGTGAGTTGTCAGGCTTTTTTCATTGTCTTGGTCATTTGAGACATCGCTTCATCTCCCTTGCTTCTGTAATTTCCTCCAGTCTCCCTCAATTTCTCTTGCATAAAAGCAAAGGAAAAGGATGACAAAGGGCCTCAGCTCAGGTTCTCCATGAGGCAGGTTAGATTAACGGGAGAAATGGAAGAGCTCTGTGCCTTGTTCATCCTCTTCATAAACAGCTGAAAATAAAATCATACCTATCCTTGGTTTTCAATAGCCACACCAGAAACGACAGCTTTCCATCATGCCTACTTTGTTTACTGATGCACAGGCAGCAGTGTGTGGAGATCATGTTGCAAACAGTCTTTTCCTCGAAACAGATGGGTATCGCACGTCTGCAGCTTCTTCACAGTTGAGAGATGGAAAATCAGTATTTGAATTGAAGAATGTCTTGTATTTCACGTAACACTGCCCTGCAGAGAGATTCTTCTCTGTACTGCAACAGGTCTGATTATTACTACTGGAGGCTGCCAATATGATTAAGTGTTAGCGGATGGGTGCCTGCGTGCCAAAATGAAAGAGGAGGACTGTGTTCAGCTTCCATGTTTTTTAGGCCTGTGTCCACAGTGACAGGGATGTAACTGGGATGTTTGGAAGAATGAAGTCAGAAGTTGTTAGCAACTGCGGATGGCAGACGGTGCTGCTGAGAGATCTTGTGAACAAATTCAAGAAAACATCAAGATCTGGTGAGAGATGCAAATATGTAATAAAGATCCATGATTTATTACAAATATGTAATAAAAATCCATCCACAGCAGCATGAACTGAGCACATGAAGAAAAATCGTATATTATAACAAAGGTCCTAAATTCAGTGTTGGCCTACTACATGCCAACTGTCATTTGTATGCAAACGTGTGATAGAACACTCTGGTTAAAGCCCACATGGTCACAGTCTGACTGATGTTTATCTGGGGGTCTCAAAGTCTGATGAATAAAACAGGCTAAGTGTAATTTCTGTTACAGGTTTTTCTTGTTGCCCCGTGAAGCAGCCTCTAATAGCCACTGGGCTAATTTGTTCTACCTCCTAAAACAGACAGTGAAGTTTATTTATGGGTAGAAAAGCGTTCATAGCCTGACCTGCCTTCCCTGGGGTCAGCACGGCTTCATGGTCTGCACCGTTCATTCTTCCTTCCTTGCAGGAGTGAAGAACAGTGTCTCGTTGTGCTCATGTCAGAGTTTACGGTGGTTATGTCTGCAGAGCAGCAAGGAAATAGTTTTGCCCCATTTGCACAATAGAGGCAAATCCCTCCTACTAAGTGAGGGCAAGTTAATAAAAGGTATTGTGAACTGGGTTAACATGATAAGGGAGATACAAGCTATGATAAGGATGTTAACTCACGGTCATGTTGTTTTCAGTTGTGTTTCAGAGATTTCTGTCGCTGTGAACCTGAAAGGAAACATCTCTCTTTTCAAAAGCTTTGGATAAAGGTCTGGTCATGAAGTCAGAAATGCATGGGTGTTCAGGGAACCAACACAATTCAAAGGACAGACATAAAACCACGTTTTTAACTATGTGGGACCTGCTTCCCCACTCCATATGTTTAGTAGATCAATATTAGCTCCACTACAGTCAATAGAGCTCACTGATGTAAAACTGCTGTGTGCATGTTCTTAATGATTCATAGTTTTGAAGCCTGGCCAGTTCTATAATTCAACCCTCGCAAAAAGCAAACAGCCTCCTGCCAATCTGCCCTTTCTTCTCTCATCCTGTTTTTTGTTAGGCGTCTGTAGCCCATTAGATGGCTTACTATGGTATTAATATGTGGCATCATTATTCATAGCCAGATCTGCTGATAAGAAATCAAATGCTCTGGTAAACAACTGACTGTTTTTTTTCCATGACATCAACAACAAAGTCAAATGGGGTGCTGGAAAAAAGGATAATTCCCAGGATCATGTTAAAGATTATGTCGTTACGTAGAAGAGGGGAAAAGCTGCTTTCAGAGCACTGATCAGGGATGTTCTGTGTCATTCCCAGCAGACACACACCAGCACATCTTCTGCTCACACATAAACTGTCCACCTGTAAGAAACGGATGGGACTTCATGGTGTAGTTCTTCAGAATGACTTCTTTTCCAACCTTCACCCCAGAGGGCAAATTTATCTCTGGAAGAACCAGGGTCAGATTTCTTTGTGCGAAGGGCACAGCAAGGGGACATGCCTAAGCCCACCGCCTCTTTTCCTCCATAAAACCAGTGCCTCAGGGTACAGGAGAGCACAGGTGGCTATTGGTTAAGTTTTGGTACTTGCTTTTGCAAGTGCTTGCTGCACCTTGCCGTCTAGGAGAGTGGCTTTTGGGGAAGCTCTTTGCATGTTACAGGGCTGGTTGAGCAGACATGTATCTGCACACAGGGATGCTTTGCACGTACCGGTCATGTTGGCATGGGTGCAATCCCCAGAGTTAACATATATGTGTTTTATGTTATATATGTGTTTTACATTCCTGTGATTCCCCTGTTTTCATTAAGATTGCTTTGCATTGACATCTGTTTGACACCAACACCTTCCCTTTCCAGTGACTGTCTGAGTAATAACTAGTTTTGAGGCTGAGATTAACGGTGATTAGGCAGTTAAAAACTCTGACTAATGCTGCAAACACTTGGGTAACACTTATGAAAAAGTAAGTGCCATTTTTAAAGCTTAAAATCATTTCCACTCCTTGCTCCTGGATAGCACAATTGCACCTTTTTGTTTCTTTGAAGCACACGCAGTAACTTGGTGCAAGGACACTTATAATGAAAGGCCTCACAAAGATTTCCAGTGATTCATTCCCATTTTATGTTTCAGGTTAATAACAATGATTTTCAATAATAGTTGAGAGAGGGTAAGATCAGACACGATCCTTATACCATCATCTCCCACATTTCCTGGGTTATTCCTGGTCTTGGAGGGTTACTGCTGTCTTCAGGCTATCAGCTTCAGTGCAGAATGAAGATTATTTTCTAAGTAAGTAATTTCCTTCTCAGGCTGAAACTGCCATTCCTCTGGTGTCTTTTCCAACCGGTCACTTACCCTTGCTCCTCAAAACATGGGCTTTATTTCTGGTCTGAGTTTGTCTCATTCATCTTCAAGTCCTTGTTGCCTTTTTATGTCTTTCTTAGATGAAAGAGCTTGTCGCTGCCCTTGGCCTTGCTCTCTGAAAGTAATAAAACCAGGTGAACAAATTGCTCAGAAACCATCCTCTTGATGAGCTTCTGATTAACTACCTGCCTGGAAGGCATTTTTTATGCGTCTGGCATCATTTTTGATGCCTTTCCAGCGCCGTGTTTTTCAGCATCTAGGCTGCCAACTAGTTCTGTAGTGGGTGTTCATCTTATCTATGTTGCCTGCACAGTTAATACAAGCTCCCTTACAGAAGGCCACATATTTCTTTTCTTTTAAAGTATCTGAAGATCTTTTTCTTTTTAAATCCCTACAGCTGAAGCTTCTTTTGCACTGGTGGGAAACCTGCAGAGCTTGCATCCTTTTCAGTGAGTTTCAGGATGTGCTTGTCCTGATCTGAAGGTCTGTGGTTTCTTTGCCTTAGAGGAAAAACTGTCTCTCTGCATCATTTGGAAGAGCTCTTGTGTCTGCAGGTGCCGGCACACAGTGTGTTTGAAAGGGTCAGGTCTTTGTGAGAACCTTCTGCCATGACTTTCCCCTGAAAGATTGGAGCTGTGTTTGTCTAGTGCTGAACAGGAACCTCAACATTGACATTGGCAGCTCTTAACACAACTTCTGCTGTACTGAACATACGCTGAAAACTCCTCTCCCACAGTCCTGGCAGCCCTAGATCTTTCCTTGCTACCTTCAGCATGAGCTCCAAGCTTTACAGTGTAGAACATAAAAAAAGGTTAACTTCAAGACATTAAGGAAAAACCCAGAATCCACTTTCAAGCATCTTATTTTTTTTTAATTCTATATGGATTTCATCGTTTCCTACTTCACTTTCTTGTCTTCAGTATCAACAATTGCATCCTTTATTGGGGAACCAGGGAGTGTGTTTAACGCTGTTGTTTTCACATTGTTGCGCTAGAAGAGTAGGAATATGTATGTTGGCATTCAACTTAAAATTTCTAATTATTAATGATTATATTTCAGTCATGTATCACTTGTTGCCTTGAAATTTAGTTTTTCTCCCAAATACATCAATTTCTGCCCCTTCCTTTTCTCCCTCTTCACTGGGAATAAAGGCTATCGTTTAAAGGCAAGGATGAAGCATAGATATTTCATTTACTCCTCCAAGATTCACTGTTTTCTTCAGGAAAATAGAGGCCATTGGCAGTGTTATCTTGCTCCCAGATGTTTCAAGGGTGATCGACTCAGAAGTGCTATATGCAGTATCAATCAGAAAGAATGACATCATCTCTTCTGTTGGCTTTTCTGTGGTCTGTCAAGTGGGAGCATGAGCCAATACAAGATGACTTTCCTGGGCACGTACGTCCCAGCATTTCTGAGAAGCATTTCAGCTGCTTGCCTCTGAATCTGGAAAGGCAGAACAAAAGGGCAAGTGGCATGCACAGTGCAAGGCTAGTAAGGCTAAGAATAACAACCATGGGTTGCATGGATTTAGTTTGTAATGTTGTGGCAATTTGGGCATGGAAGCTTATCAGCTCTTATAATAACATCATATCAATTTTTTGCTGGAAGGACGCTTATGTTCTGGAAAAGCCATTATGAAGTTATTGTCTTCTTTTAATGTAATTTAAAACCATCCTCCCTTTTAGAATATCAGCCTCTGCGTGTTACTACTGAGATGTTCGTCTGGGAGGGGGGGGAGGCCCAATAATTGAATCAAACATGGGTTTATCTCCATAGCCAGAACAACAGCGAGATGATTGATTTTAGAGCACTGGCCTTTCTCCTTGCTCTCTGATATCTCTCTCTCCCTCCGCTTTGTTTTCCTTCCAGTTGCCACATGTGTCATCTTTTCTGTTCCCAAAAGGAAGCCGCGGAGCTGGTAATGTGTGCTTTGCTCAGCTCTTGCACTAGGCTCAGCACATGCATTTGTAGGTAAGGAGGAGTGTGAAATACTGGAAGGAACATGTAGGCATTTCCTTAAGCCAAAGCAAAAAAGAGATTTATTAGTTAAAAGTAGCTCTTGAAATCATGTGGCCCCATAAAAGACACCACCTGACAAATACAAAACACATAGGAAGAACTGCAAGATAAATTTTCAAGTCTGAAATATTTATTCCTCTTTATCACAGGACTAAAAACAAGGGAATACTGGAAAATACACAAACCTCTGTCCCTCAAGTACCAGGACACCTGGACTTGGTAGCAGAAGGCCTCATGCTTCACTTCTGTTAATTATCCCACACTTCCCTTAGGGTGATAGGAAGATAAAGCATGTCCATAGCCCACTACCTCTATGACAGGCCAAAACATCTTCTGAGACATCTCATTTGTATGCTCCAGCCCTGTCTGTCTATTGTGTTATTTATTCCTGTGCCTTTCCCCCTTTAATCTCAGTTTTCAGAAGCTCAATTTTCTCCAGCTATCACTCCGTGTTGTAATGTAGCATGAGTCATGCCTCATATACTGAACAGTAAAGCATACTGCATGCAAAGAGGATTGTCCCAGCCAGCCTATCTGAAGAAAACATCATTTTTGGAAAGCTGGATCTGCCCTTTTGCAGCAGAGCTGGTTTCAAGTTTGCAATTTTAATGAAGCTGCACCTGAACCTTTTCTTATTTTCTTCTTTTCAGGTTTATTCTCAATTATTTTTTGAGATTTGCTCTCAACCCATGTGATTACAACAGCTTTAGTGTCCTAAAAACCAGTGGAACAATTCTTCTCTGTAGCCAATGGGACTATAATTAGTATGTCCATTAAATGACAGGCCAGTGTATGAACTTCAGCCACAGCTACTGTGGGTGTTATCAGTCTTTCAGGACTTAGACTGAACAAAGTCATGCAGAAATGGTGTTAATCTTGCATTGCAAATGTGACTGAGAGCTTATTAAAAACTCTTCCAATTTCCCCAAGATTGATGTTTTAGGTCAATGCTTTAGGTCGATGCTTTAGATCAACCTGCTCCTGTGTGCTCCAGCCAGCAGCTGAACAGGGTATTTATGCAAAAAAACCCATAAAAATTATTGCACCGAATACTGAACTTTGATTTGAAGGTATCTGAGATTTATTAAAATTGGCCTTTTATTCAGCAGCAATGAAAAAGTCATAACTGGATGCTTCCGCATGTGGCACAGGCATCGGTTGCCAGTTCCAGGAGGTGATGCTATTTTATTTGCCAGCTATCACAAACCCTTGCAAAACTACCTTTTCTTTTGGGAGGGGTGATGAAGGTGAAAGGGAGAGTGATGACTGGGAGGCTGCTAATTTATCTGGAAGCCACCATTCTAGGACAAATGCCTGTTCCAAGGGGTAATGTCTGACAGGCTCTAACCTTTGATGTTTGCATACCAGGATTCACTAGAAAAGGGTCATTCTTGGCACAGAGAAGCTGAAAACCCAGTCCTGGCTGCCTCTGCCCCAATTTAAAGGCTTTGAGCTGTTCAGTAACAACCAGGATATAAATTTTGACTTCTAAATGCAAGACGGTCTCTGATACGCAATTTAGTCTCATTTCCTCCTTCCATCTAGAGAGTAACAATTCATACCCAGCTGATGATAAAAGTGAATTTAATTCATTTTTCCTTCTGGAAACCTTTCCCTTCCTCAGGTTTTCTATGAGCTCAAAGCTTTCTTTGACAGCTGCTCCAATGACAAACTGGGATTCTGCCTGCTCTGTGGTGTGTTTTCACCACGTCACACCAGACCTCAGCTGAAAATCCAAATAGGCTCAAGAGGGAAGAGTGGAAGACCCTGCCAGTAGACACCGCAGCACCTGTAGCCCACCTGCATCTTTACAACACCTTAGTATACAAGAAGCAGCACCCATTGCAGTGTTAAATTTTTCCTAATTCCCTTTCCTTATGGGAATGGCAAGTTGTAGAAATCTGTTTTTTGAGATTTTGCTGATGAAATTCCATCTCTGAATATGCCACCCAGAAATTTTTTTCATGGGTATGGGACAACGAATTTCTTTATTAGAGAATATATTGAATTAACAAAGACATAGAAGTAACCCATCTGTTAACTACTGTTAAAAGATTGCCTGTGGATCAAATCCTATCGAAGATATAACGAGCGCTTGTGCAACTCGGTGGCTGCAGCCTTCCAGGATATATCTGTGTGGTGTTCCTGCAGTCTAACTGGGAGAGAAACTTGGTCACAGAGGTGCATAATGCAATCACTGTCTGTGTCTGGCATTCTTCTGGAGCCTCAAAGGTGGCTGATGTCTGGCTTGCACTGCTTTGTGTAGTACTGACATGGCTAACATAATTAAGAGCAAAGGCAGAGCCAGAGGTTTCCAGATTAATAACTTAAAACAATAAATAAACTGGGATTATCACTATAAACCTTTTTATCCATTCATTTACTGCTTTCTCTTTTTACCTGATAACTCATTTTCAACTTTTCATCTTTGTTAGCCAAGATTCCTCACTCAATTTTTCTTAATCAAATCTGTTGCTTATCACCTGCTACTTACTTCTGAATAAAGAATCTGTCCCTATTATTACTCATTTCAATTAATTGCCATGCTTAAATGATCTTTTCCAATCCTTTCTAACCCCAAGGCAACTCTTACCTGCCATCTTGATAGGTGATTAATGACTTTCCATTCCTGGAACCAATGTGAAAGACAAAAGAGATATAAGAAAAACTCTCCTGCTAACCTTTCTTTCACCTCAATCATGACAGGAAGGAAGAGAATAAGGGTAAGAAGTGTTTCACTCTTCTTCAAGGAACATCAGCACTGCGGGTGCCCAGTGTTAAGCACCTGCAAAATATTGGAATGAGTGAACACAACTTGAAAAGAAAAGCTCCTTTTCTCTTGTCAAGTTGGGCTGGTGACAAAAATAGTGCCTGCCGACACTGTCAACACTTTCTCTCTTTGAGTAAGGTCTTTATGTTGCTGCCCTCAGTCCGGTCAAGCCAAAGAGCAAGAGCAACTTATTTCATGGGTGTGATTTTAGACATATCCACATGTGGCCTGGGAATTGATCTTGATTCAATCTACAGTAGTTTACAGAGCACCAGTTCCTGCCAGAGGTTTGTGTTGTGGTAGCACCTCGGGATCCAGTGGTACAAGATGTGTGGTGAGTCTTAACTCACCTTGTCCCTTGTTTAATGGATTTCTATCATCACCCTTGTCCACTCGTTCTTAGTCCTTAGTATCAAAGATGAACATGGATCCAAGCATCACATGCATACAGTTGTTATTATGCCATTGCATTCAGCTGAGGGGTTTGAATAGATCACAAAGTCTTCCAAATTCCCTTCATCTTCCCTAAGGCAAAACGGTGTTTCCTAAGACATCCTGCCTACTTGAGTGCTGATCTGTCATGTCAGACCTTATTGCAAGTGTTTGACTGTGATTTGACCCACAACGGTGGGTCTTTGCATACTCCAAGTCTCCCTGTGCCACTTACACAATGGTGGGAGCTGCCTCCATTCCTCAGCGCCACTTGAATGTGATCAGGTGAATGTCAACTGGACCCTCCTTCCTACAACAGCCTCAAACCCATGGTTAACTAGCTTATTTTTCAGCCTGCAGATCAGTAGAGAGTCACCACTCCTCTGGAGCTCTGTGCAGAACTGATGATTCTGATCTGGGAAGAAGGGACCTGTGGTGGGGTACAAGGCTGGAGAACAGTTCTCAGGAAGCAGGAATTTACTTTATTTAAGAGTAATTTACGGCCCTATTTTCAGTTCTTCCTGGGACTTCCACTGTTTAAAGGCAGCCTTGAATATGGCTTTGATATTACCTAGAGTGTTTTGGTTTTACTCAAAGCAGTTCATTTTATATGCCTGTATCATCAGGGGTGGCTGGGGGGTATCGTGTAAGCTGGTTACCTGGTGTAGCTAATAAAGTAATGAACCCTGAAAGCAACATCTGTCTCATCCTACTCAGGCTCTCAGATGATAATTACATCACCTGCTCTATATCTCATTAGTACTGACAGTTCTTCCATCCCTTGCTCCCAAGACAGTGGGGGAAAGGCACTTGCCCATCTGTGTTTGGATTTCCACTAAGCAGGTGCTGAATCTTCATCTTCAGTGGAGAGACTCAGAGGCTGCAACATTTCATTAGATGCTGCTCCATCTACTTGTCAGGTCTCTCCTTGACTGGTCTGAGACCAAAGCCACAGTGATGCTGCTTAAAAGAGGGCATGCCCTTAAAAGTGATGCCCTTGTAAGAGGGCAAATCTGCTGGCTATGAGAGTGGTACTACATGCAAAGCCCATGGTGATGCCTGACTGCAAAAATGACTCTAGGCTGAGGATGACCTGGCTGAGCCTGGATGTGGAATCGCCCTACAGGAACAAGAGTCAAAAAGACTATTGCTATTTCCTCCAGCTACCCATGCCTGCACTGGTCTGATGGGCAGAGGAGTTCAGTCACAGAGACAGCATTGCAGGCAGGAGACCGCTTTGATACCTCTGGCCTGCTGCAGACTTTCATTAATTGCTAGTGTTACCCGTGACTAGTGTGTTAAATCTATGAGGGGGTTAATTGGGGCACTGAAGCAGGAAGAGTTCTTAAAGAGCTCTTAAACTCCAGAAATTATGGCACCTCCTTCTCCATTAGCAGGTTTTGTGTCCCCAGAGTCTATGGGGTAAGTACAGTACTGTCAGATGAAGAACTGTGTGTCTGCTCCACTATCTGATCCCTCAGCTCTTGCCTTATGTTAATTGGGGTTGGGGGGGTGATAGTATGCAGAGATTTTTACAGCCCTTACTAAAGTCACACAAGCCAACATAAAGGCTGCTCGGATTTTGAAGAAATCAAGCTAGAGCATCGTGACCTATGAAACCATTATGGTCAAATCTAGGCAGACACTGCCTGGACACAGCATGGGAGGTGGTGTTTTCTGAGCACCTAGCATTCACCCTCTGCTCCAATGGTGCTGCTACAGCCAAAGCTTCATGGTGTCTGCATGGAGCATGCTCTAGATACAGCCATGTCCAGTGTGCCACCTCTTTTGCTTTGCACAAAATGCATGTAAGCTTGCAGGATACAGATTGTCCCAGTTAGCACTGTGTGCAGGCTTACATGTTCCATTGCACTGCTGGTATTGGCGTGGAGGTCCAGCACAGGCTCTTTGTGGTTCTCTGAGGTCTTTCAAGACCAGAGCCTTAAAAGTTGTGTGAAGAATAGCAATAGTCTCGGTGCTACAATCTCCAAGAAGAAATCTGTCTCTTCCAGTCTCGACATGTGGGACTTTTCACCCTTCCTTTCAGGAGGAAATGTTTCAGTGACCAATGAAGATTTATGTACAGGAATTCAACTGATTTTCTATTCTTTCTATAAAGCACCTGTGAGGTAGTGTCAGGATGCCAGTAAAGCTGATTTGCCTGCCATTTGTACTCATCATTCATATGACAGTAGCCTCTAGAGGCCACAGGACCATATACATCTCTACAGAAAAAACACAACAGATGGTTTAGAAGATGCATCGATAAGATGATGGATAGGAGTAAGCTAATAATGAGCAATTTTTGTGTATTTACCATTTAATTTACATGGTAAAATGCTGCAAACTATATAAATACCAAAAAAATTATCTGTTACATGTTTTTTTAGTCTGTCCCACCACAGTATTTGGTTTTAGCTCCTTGGTTTTAGCTTTGGTTTTAGCTCCAGTGCCATTAGATGAATTACCTTCTCCATGGCTAAAGAAGAAACTGAGCATATGGGATCTAGGTACTATTTTTATGGGGTAACCTTCTCTTGACACTATAATAGCCTGGGCTTACTTCTTCCCTATGCAGCTGACACCTCATTCCTGACAGAACTGAGCTTCAAATGGCTTAGTCAATTCAGGCAATACTTAGTAATGTGGGTAGCTGCTTAAGTTAGTAATACATCCCACATGGACTGTCAGCTTAGAAAAGCCTGGCCCCACTGCCCTGCAGAGGGGAGTTTCTCACTGTACCTTGTTAATGTCCACAGGAAGCATTGCCTTTGGCAGGAGAAGGAAAGCCAGGGAGGGGAAACCTTTGCAGGAGTGAGCACAGTTGATTGGGATGTGGGGTGAGCGCAGGAGAGAGCAGGAGAGATTTGCATTGGCTTCGTATTTCTTGAGCCAAAATGTGGAGACAGAAAGTAATTAATAAAGTGAATGGGCTGAAAACAGAAGTTGTTCTCCCATGTTTAGTATGATTCACGTGATACTTGAGCCTTAGAGATCCAGACTTCTCCCGAAGGATCAAAGTAAAGTAGTATCTGGTTTTCCCCCTTCAATCCTTGATGCCATAGGGTAGATCCCTCCATCCCCAGTGCTGATGGGATGAGGCGCACAGCAGCCCCTTTGAATGGGGGTTTCCAGACAGCTCATAGAAGATGCCCATGTGGGAAGGCTGCTGAGCCAGGGTCAATGCCAGCCTTGCCTTTCTGGGGGCCACTTTCTTGACAGCAAACGTTTAACAGAGTGGATGCACATGATGGACCTAAGAGGTTTTTCCTGGCAGGACTGGCAGGGTGTCAGACTCTGTGCGTAAAATGGTGGAAGGCTTGGGTAATGGTGAGAAAGGTGCTGCAGCCTTCCCAGCCATGGCAGGATCGGCAGCAGTGGTGGTTTCAGCTTTGTGATGCTCTATTTTCACTATCTCATTACTGTGAGGCAGTCAGGTCAAAGAGGTAAGATTTACATGTTCTGACAATGTTTTCAGGCTGCCAATTTGTATGCAGTGTGTAGTCCTACCTTCACATGATGAATGACATGCATTTTGGAGCAGAGAGTATCTTGACTGCACTCATGGTATTGCATATTTGCAGTTCAACTGCCTGTAACTCTTGGTTTATGTGTTATATGCTTTGTTTAACACAGGTAAAACTTGTCAGGGCTGAATTTCTCTGTACAGTTACCTGTCTCAGTACTTATCAGGCACCAATTATGATTCTGTTTAGGTGCTGAGCACTTTAAGAAAGGAGAAGATTAGTCAGGCCAGAGTTTTAAGGGCATGTGTTCTTGCCTTTGGGTTGACGTTAATGAATATAAGATATACAGATGTATCTATATATGTTTATGTGTTGCCAGTATATTTGTATATAAAATAGGAAATGAATCTGATTGATTGACCAAATGACATTAGTTTAGGTAGGTGTTGGACTGAGTTCCCTGAGCCACTCAGAAGATGGACAAACGTACTGACCTGAAGCAATCCTACTATGGTTTTTCTGGGCCTCCTTTGTGAAGACCCTGCCAAGTGTTCATTCCCCAGGCACATAACAATTTTCTGTATAAAGAACGGGTTTAAAAATAACTCTCATGTACCTTTTAGATTTAGATGTTCTTTTCAGCCATGGAACACTCAATGTTGCGATGACATGTATTCCCACTGGGAAACATATTTATTCTCCTTGTTTTTCATAATCTGCATGATAATTTGGGACTACATGGTTTAGGAGATGTCTCAAATATGAAATTGAAGACTTGTATTGTTCTGACCTTATTTGTAATAGAGCAAAGTACAGAAGTAGCATGCATGGGAATATCGTTCACACTCCTCCCTCCTTATATTTTAAACACAACCTGACATCCTTTGTAATTGCTCACTTTCTCAGGGACTTATTTTCGCTTCTCTTTGATAAGCTATTTGATAAGTGTATCACCAGTGAATAGAAAATACATATCTGCTTTTTTCCTTCTTATATATGAATAAGCAAAACAAAGCCCTCCCTTGCCCAGGCCAATGCTATTCACTGTTGGTGGACCAGAACATCTCAGAATGTTGTCCAGGAGAAACACTGTGAAATGTCAGTAGAAAATGCACCACACACAAAGCTATTGCCCTAAGCGTAGGGTAAGTGCATGTTTCTTTTCTTGCATCTTCTTGCTTCTGTTCTTGGAACTTATGGACAATCAGTATTTCTGCAGGCAGGGATAGGGTCATGCTAATATTCTTCCTGTTCAAATTAAAATGCTTTTAAATAGGATTGATTCTATATGATATTTAAGTTATGTTTGTATTTAAATGCAGCATGGTTTACTTAGGAAGCCACCCATACCCACCAGCCAGTAAAGGAAATTCTATAGAAGGAAAAAGGGGAAAAAATGCACTTTGTTTCTCATTTCTAACAACCATGACTGGTAAATTCACAGAAAGTACAAGACACATGGTAGTCAGGTGTAGCTGTTATAGACACATACATGCTGCACCTATGTATCCAGCAGTTAGGGCTAGGAATTCTTCTGCCTTGAGAGAGATGTTGCATCTGCAGAAGTCTACATCTGACCCAGGTGTCCAATGATCCCTTGGTTGTTGATGGGTAGAAATGGGCACTTGTGAGGCACAATCTAGCTCATGCAAAAGTCTTCAGTTGCTCAGGTGAACCATAGTACTGAAGTGCATGTTACTCTCTTTCCTGGGGAAGCATAACAGCAAATCGATTTACTCACTTAGATGTAGACCTTTACAGTTAGATCAGACAAATGACATTATAGATTTTGGGGAGAACATAACATTGACTAGCCTTTTCCAAGACAACAGCTGGCCTCCAGTCCTTGTGGCATTCAAGGATTCATTTCGTTGTGGATTTCAATGGGATAAGATTGCTATGGATTACTGCATTTATTCAGTGGCCTTTAGGGAAAGAAAGATGTAATTTAAAGGCTCAATAAATCAGCCTTGTCAGCGCATATTTAAAATGAGTTAAGTTCATTTTGCAAAGACATCTGTCTAGTGCCAGTTCAGACAGCCTACTTGGTCTCAAGTGGCTTTTTTAGAAGGTCACGGTTCTTCTCAATCTCCAGTGTCACTGCTGGCTCTATGCAGGTTCTTCTGATGGTTCTGGGTGTTACATTTAGTCAATTGAATAGCAGCAAATAATTAGAAGAAAAGGTCTGTGAGCAGTGCTAAAGATACAAAATCTTTGTAGAAGCATCTTAGTTTCCCTGGGGCAATGAATCCACAGCTGACTGCACTGCAGCATCTGTCTCCAAAGGAAGTCAAAATGGCCAAGTGTAGAGAAATGATAATGATAATGAGCTGAGATGCTGTGTAATTTACGGACAGGAGGAAAGGATGGTGATTCAGACAGTTCATCCTCAACTTCTGTTGTTCAGCTCTTCCTATCACTTACGAAAGTATTGTGTACTGGTTTTATGCTGTGGTGAGATGTGGAGTGGCTAAAACACATTCTGAAGTGCCAGAAACAAATGTTCAAGATGGACCCACCGCAGAACTTTACCCTGAGTCTACACAAGGTGAATATGTTGCAGAAGAGCTACTTCAGAAACGGTTTGCTAAATGTGGCAAATACAAGTGCTATAGATTTTAAATGGGAATGCTCAGTAGCATCTGATAATGATGGGTTTAGTGAAGGTTCTTGAAGGTGGATAACTGAATATGATGCATTTCAATGCAAAGAAGCCAAGAAACATACACTTCTATTCTCCTTCTAACCATCACATAGTTTTTATTAAGCAGAATATTAAATTAAATCTGAACAGCATTTGTCTCCTAAAATTCAATTTTTCTGAGCATACGTCAGATAACGTCCATTTTCTGTCTGACTTTAACTGCTTGCTAATGCAGTACCCATGGTGAACTGCATGTGGTAGGAAAAAATGACGGGATACTCGTCTGAATTCAGAGTAAGGCATCCAAAATAAATTCAAGGAAAATTACCTTAATTCAGCAAAGTGCTTTAGCTTTAAGCATGCAAATAGCAATGAATCACATGCTTAAAGTAAGACTCATGTATGTGCTTCTTGCTAAATTAGGCATTCTACATATCAAACGGCAGCAATAGCTCAGGTAAAAAGACAAAACCCACAAAGATAACCATGAAAGCTTTGGTTCAGAAGCAATGCTTTCGCAGATGTAGTACAGTCCACATAAGGTCTGTTTTTACTCAGTCACTTTATTATTTATTGCTCAGTATCAAAAGGAATCAAACTGACATTGATTAAAGGCCATTGTGAGTTGTAGGTAATATTCATATAATTCTTTCAATAGTATGATGCACATTGTAGGGATAAATTGAAATCATAGAAGACTGAAAGAGGAGGGAATCACAGTATGATGCAATCATGTAAACAACAGCACATATGTAGAGATTAATACAGATTTCCTTTGTCCATGTAACAGGCCTGATCAAAAGTAGCAAATATTCTAACAAACCTTGAGTTTTCATTTTGAATGGGTGAATATTAAAAAATGTATCTTGCAAAGCAGAGCAGATGACTACATCTCTACTGCTTTTCCTCTTGATCTTTAAGGCTTTACAGAATCCTTTGTCCTCGCACTGAGTTTACTGGTTACTGACTTAGGAAAATAAGCAGAGCAAATGTTCATTGTTTGAACTGAATAAAAAAGACCCCTAACATTTATGAATTGCTGATGTTGCCACAAAAGATATGAAATCAGATACTTTTGATCAGCCAGAAGGACAGTAATTGGCATAGACCAATTATGATAACTTACGTTATGAAGGACCACATTTCAGCAGTTGTCACCCCTGCAACCTCCTCCTCTGCAATTGATACATAAGAGCTGCAAAATGCATCTCTGAAAGGTTGAAGACCGATCTGTTCTGTGAACTTCTGGCTGTGTGTAGAGCTGCACCAGATTTCATAAGGCTTTGTGTAAGATCAGCTATTCAAATAGGGCAGCTATTGAGACACGGGTTGTGCACTGCAGATTCAAACTGCCTTAGTACATGGAAGCAGGATGGATAGCTTGGGTTTAGAAATAGCGTCATCTTTGCAAAGGGTTACACTCTTCTGGCAGCTTGTGATTTTCTTCTTGTGGTATCAGGATTTAGGACATCATTTTGGGGTTAATCTCAGTTAAGACTCAAATTCAATCTCAATCTGGTCAAATAAGGCATGAATTCAGGAGGGAGCTTCAGGATAGGACTTAATCTCCACGTCATAATACATACTAAGCTGTTTAAGTGTGTTTGGTGCAATTACATCCAATTAAATACTTGGAAATTATGTTCCCTGTCTTGAGTTATCATAAGGCCCCTGCTCTACAACAGGATTGGCACTGGCTGACTTGTACAGTTTGGTCAAGATCCACAGGTCCCACAGGCTGCTTCCTGGGTACCAAAATGTTCATATGCCCAAAACATGTTTGAAGATGGAGGTTCACGTGGACAAAGCAGAGCTGTCTGCACAGTCTTGCTGAGATGGAAGAGGTTTACAGGATGTTCATGGTGGTTTATACCAAGGAGGAATTTATGACAGTGCATTTATTGCTGAATCTGCAAAACTTCCGTTCAGCAAATGAAGAAGATGCCTTTGGCGCATGAACACAATACTCAGACAGTGCCTTTCTATCACAAGTTCTGGATTTCAGCAATCACAGACTTCACTTCTATGTGCAGTCCACCCTTCCCTAGCATTTTCAGTCTTCTGGGGGTGAGTTAAGTGTTTTATTTTTATTATAAATAGGATTAATATATAAAATCTTTGAAGTGCAATAAACACAGAAAAATAGAAAACATTTCAAGCCTGTGGCTCTCTCCCAGCATTTCTGTATCACCAGATCCAAGGTGCAGGAAACACAGAAGGATGCTTCTGAGCAGGTTTGCTCATGGGAGGACCAGCTATTGTGAGCTATGAGAGCAGCCATCACACCCAAACCACGCTGGGAGCTTTTGTTTGTATACAGAGAAAACAAAGGACACACGAGTTCGCTACTCTTTCATATGGGAAGATTGCACAGAAAGAGAAAGCTGCCAACTTTCAGGGCACAGTGCATTTCTCGAACTGACATGGTTCGCATGGTGTCTCCAAACCGCTTCGTTATGGGACCAAACACCAGGATTTAAACTGATCAGTTGATAATGGGACAAAACTGTAGAACCACAGCCACACTTCCTACAGGCATTGGACTGTAGTACGAGGACAGTTTGAAAGGCATTTTTCCCCCCTCCCCCCTAAACACACACTTCAAACAAGAAAGCAGCCCAACAGTTTTCTAAGACACAAGAACAGGACGTAGGTTTAGTCCTTCAGAACAAACTGTCCATCTCCATCAGGGTGTAGCAGCCATCTTGCACCAGAAATCAGCCCAGACTCTTCTTTTCCTTACCTTACTCTTGTTAGTATCCAAGGAGCTCTCATTTCCCCATTGATTTCTGACTGTATTTTCTGTCAAACATTCCACTTTTCTTATTTCTCAGTGTTGCTGTGTCAGTCTAAATGTCTTTTTCTTCTCGTAGTTGCAAGTTTTCTCACTATTTCCCTGAACATCTGCAAGACAGCCCATCTGGGTTGACACAGTGTGAGATGAGGCAGACAGGCATTGCCAACAAAGGGCTCCTACTGCAGCAAGTGGGTTGTTGAAATCAGATGTTTTCTAAGACGTCTATGGGGACAAAGCCTTTCTTCTTCCCGCTGTATACTTTGATAAAGCCATCGTGTTCCTTTTCAGAAGTCACACAAATCTGAATGCAGAGAGAGTATGAAAATAAACTAATAAACTCTTTGCCATGATCAAAGCAACAAATTATTCCAGGCTATTTATCACGTGGGTTAGGTTTCCTGCTAGTTATTTCTATAAGTAGAACTATCCTTTTTGGAGTCTCCCTGCTTTGATAAGAAATTCAAACTCATATATTCAGAGTCCTCCAAGTGCCACATTTGTGTCAGAAACATTAAAATCATTAAGAAATCTGCGCTGGGTCAAAGATTTTGAAAGCTTGAATTGTGACTTCAGCCTACTGTAATGATGTGATTAAGTTGTTTCTGTACGAGAGGTATGGGTATTTCAGATCATGAGCTGTCTGGCTCCCTCAACACTTCCGGGTGAAAAGTAATTAGAATCCCAGACTAGTTTGTGTTGGATGGGACCCTAAAGCTCACCCAGTTCCAATCCCTGCCACAGGCAGGGACACCTTCCATTAGAACAGGTTGCTCCAAGCCCCTGTGTCCAACCTGGCCTTGAGTATTGCCAGGGATGGGGCAGCCACAGCTTCTCTGGGCATCCTGTGCCAGCATCCCACCACCCTCATCGTCATCACTGAATCGTGACACCAAGTGGGTCACTTGCAGCAGCTGATCCTGAATGCAAGCATATTCTCTTTTGCATGTTCAAGGAGGTCAGGTACTCCTCAGATGAGCAGTGGGTTATGTTATTTACACAGCCCTGGCACCTACAGGTGCCTGTTTTGGACACCAAAGTATGCGATCTGAATCCTGCTATGCGAGTGTGTTTGCATCACACCAACTCCAAATGAAAGCTGTTGTTGTGAAACCATATGGTCTTTCCAATAGCACAAATATTACATTGTGGTAAAGGTTTGCATTTCCTGAAGACCTTTGTCTTCTTGTTATTTTTGTATTTTTTAACAGTATTTCATATGTTTGATCTGGTATTTCATATCTTTCATCTCAGCTATTTCCACCTTAGGGCCCTTTCTGAGCACTTGTGGTAATGGCCAAACCATTTGACCGCCCAGTGGCACTGGTACTTTAGCCTGGGCACTTCAGCACAGAGCCACACAGAATAAAGAATTGCTTTCAGACATCTCTGCCAAAAAGCTGCATATTTCCTACTGATCAATCAAAGCTGAAAAATAGCCAGAAAACCGATGGTCCTTTTGAGACCAACTCACTGATTTCTCATTATGTCAGTGCCAGGCCTTTAAAGCCCTCTGTATGGACTAACACTCACAAAAGCTCTGTCTGTAGGTATTTATAGTGTTTAATTACAATAATTCAGAGGGTATGAAGTGAAATAAAAATGACCCTAGAGTATTCCTGGCTAAATCCATTTCAGCATGACTGCTGTGGATTGTACAGTAACACCTAAACACCACATCTGAAGTCTGGCCCAGCTTGTCCTCCTGTTGTTACATACACAGCATTTGCTTTCAGCAGTGATGCTGCCAGAGGGAAATGAAAGGTCATAAGAAGGAGGTGAAGCTGCTTCATATTTGCTGCCTTCAGCATTAAGAAATTCTCAGGCGCATCTTTGTACCTGCAAACAAATGTTTGGAAAGCAAATGGACTCATTAATTTTCTTACTTAAGCTACCCACTAAACACTAAGTGAACTGGATCCCTGTGGCAGAATGACTGAGCACACCGACAGAGCTGACATGCAGTGAAATAAGATGATGCATTGTTGTTTGGGCTAAATCATATGGAAAGTGTGGGAGGTGTGGAATTGATGCCGTTTAGTTTAGGCTGTGTTGTAAAGCAGCCCAGCCCATTTGTGTGTGATTCCCTAGCACAGCAGCTGCCGCCTCTGCAGTTGCATCACCATTTGAAGCACATACACACAGAAAGGTGTCTCTGACCTCTGACAGATGTTGGTCTGTGTCCCTAAGAAAGACTATGGGAACTTCAACAGTGAGAGAAAAAGCCTGCAAAGAAGCATGAGATTAAGGGTGGCTGAGCATGGCAGAGTATTCAACACTGGAAGAGAGCATCTGGGTCGAAAGATGCCCCTTCTCAGCTGATCCCTGATGCTGTGCGGGAAAATAAGCCTTTGCAGCCTTTTCTTCCGGTTAAAAAGAATGGCTGACTCCATCACTGTGCTTTCTTCCTAACCAAAGGGGTCTGCAAGACCTCTGGTTTCTGCATGGGCCAAAGAATCCCCAGAATAGATCTCCAGAAGGAGATCTGCATTGCCTACTGCCACCGTGCATTTCTTGCTTAACCCTCTGTTGCTGTGCAGAATGTACTGTGAGATCAGAGTTTTCCCCTGATGTCATGTACTGCCAGCAGAATCATTTGTGGACAAATGACAAACAGTGAGCTTTCTGAGCACTGGTTTCCTTTATCTTTGGAGTGGAAAAGGATGGCAGATTTGGTCTTTTGTTTCAAGGGGGTTCTTCGGTTCTCTTGCTGGTGTAAGAACTCCTTGATCTAGCAGTGGGTGTCTTCTGCTATAGCAATAACCTCAGATTCTTCACTGGGCAGGAGGAGTACAAGGCATTCCGTAAGATCTTGTCTCTGTACACATGAATGCATTGATCTGAACTCTCCCAAATTCCAGCTGAAATTCTCCCACCCTAATACACTAAGCCTTGCATATGCCAGTGGTCAGATGGCAGAGGATTTTCCCACTCCTTCCCAGAGAAGGGGACGTGTGGAGTGCAGAACAAGCTTGCCCACAATATACCACATTATCCAGGGTTTTGGACTTCACCAGATGGAGCTGTTGCCCTGGTGACAGATGCCGAACTTGATGGCTGTGGCCGCCCAAGGCGCTGCAGCTTGTTTTGGTGCCACACATGATTTTGTGTCAAAGTGGAAACTACCTAATCAAATGACAACTGCTCAGGCTGGCATGTCCTGGGGCAAGGCTGCTGGCCTGGCCAGGCAAGGAAGCCACTGAGCAGCTCTCCAGTAAATTTGGTAGCAACGCAAATGGAGATAAACAGTTGGGATTTTTCCCTGCACCCAGCTCAACAGGTTGGTAGTGGAGTAAGCCCCAGGGTAAGAAATTGCATCTCGGGCTGTTTCTCAGTCATCAGAACTAGCAGAAAGTGGGATCTAATGTTGTTTAAAGTCAATTTTCAATTCTTTCATCTCACTTAAACCCCCCCCAAACCCAAAACACTAAACCCAAACCATTCAGACCATGACTGCTGTCTGAACTTATCAGCGTCTGAACTTATCAGCATCTGCCCTGAGGATTTTTTTTACCCAGCAGTCAGCCTGGAGCAGATGGGGGAGATGAGCAATTAGGAAATGATCCTTTAAGCTGCAAGGTCATTAATGCTCTCCTGTTCTTCTACATCCTGTGCTTTGAATGTGGCCTCAAGTGGCAAATTCTCTTTGTCCAGGAGTAATTTTGAACTTGCTCTAATTTTCCTGCTTTTCTTATCTTCTCTCTCTCATATATTTAATGCAACTGCCAGCAATAGACTGGTTCTGATCAAGCAGTGATTTGGTTGCAATGACAGTGCAGTTGCAAGAGCTGTCCTGGAGCCTGAAGACCTGGTGAAGTGCTCTGGAAGCTCAAGTCTTCTGTTTGTCTGTAAGAATGGCAGCACAGGGTCACCGTGAGTTTCTACGTCTGTGCTGAAACTCTTGCTTATGTGAGCTTTGTGGATGGAAAAGTAAGTAGTTCAGCTTTCATACCCATTTAGTCATAGTGAAAACAATGATGACAGGGTTTATATCAGTTGTTTCATTGGCTTTTAGAAGGGGAGCACCAGCTTGTTTTACCTACAGCACTTATTTAGGGCTTTAAATATGACCTGGACTGAACTGGGTGAATGAATGAGGACACCCCTCCCTGTTCAGCAAGACTGACGTCAATGAAAATCAGGGGCAGCAGGAAAAAGACACTTTCCCCCTTAAGCCTCGCTGTGAAGTGCAGCAGTTATAGCTGGGGAGCATGTGAAGAACTGCAGCCTCGCCTTCTGCACTGGCTTTGTGCTTTATGTGATTCTGTCCAAATGCATAAGTCACTGTAATGCCACTGATTTCCAAAGGCGGCTGAGTCATGCTCTGATAAGTTCATCTTCTTTTAGAGCATCACAGATGAAAGATGTGGGGACATAAAGGAGTTCCTGGGCAGTGAGGTGAAAAACCAAGTAGGGACAAAGCATCCAGTCTCATCAGGAGAAGACCTGAGGCAGGTGGACCCCCCAGGGCTATAGACCTGGGCTGGAATCCTGCCTTGTTAAGCCCAGCCTCATGGATATGTTTAAGCCCATTCCCAGGCTCTCCTGGAGTGGCTGGATCATATCTGCACACAGCTGCTAACATACACGTGGCTTCTTGAAATCCACGTGATGGGGGCTGGGGTCAGGAGGGAAATCTGTCCCTTGGGCTGTGGGGCCAAGGGGACAGCAAGGCTGACAGCTCTGGTTCAGAGGTTGCGGCCACCACTGCAGCAGTGGCCTATCTGCAGCTACGGCAGACTGGTTGGGCGATGCTTTCGGTAACAGGTCTGGTTTACATCAGTGACATTTACCATCACAAAAATGGATCTGCTGCGCTGACCCTTATGTAAGCTCACAATGCACATCTAGATGAGGCAGAGAGTTTCTGATTGACAGTCCCGTTACAAACGTTGTGGTTTGGGTAATTTCTATTGCACAAGCTGACTTGCGCAATTTAAAGTCAATAGTGCTACTTAATCACAAAAAGCCCAGCTCCAAAGTGGTCTGTATTAGTGTGACTCTGGACGTCAGAGGCAGCCAGAGAAGGGCAGGAGTAGCTTGGTTTTAAAGAAGCCATTTCTTTTATTTAAGTAGGATGTCATAAAAGGAGTAAACCCAGACGTTCAAACAATAGATTATTATGACTACTTTAAACATAAGGATGACCAGAAAGGCTAGAGGCATTTTAACAGACACTTTTCCAAACACTGGTGATATATTAGATGTGGTGACTCTTTCATGAAAAGAGGTTGAATCCGAGCCTGTAGACACACAAAGAAGCATTTATATCATGTGTGGTAATGAATTCAGGTAGGCTGGAGCAGAAGTTACAGGCTGGAGAAACATATTTCCAAGTGATGGTACAAGCAATCAGAGCTGGAAATTATGCAGCCAGAGTTGTGTGTGAAACAGCTTTGAAGAGTGGAAAGCCATAGAAATTGGCTGGGTTCGGTCGCCCTGTTAATAATCTTACTTTATTGATGTCAGGGCCTACGTCTGCCTCTCTCCCACAGATCCCTGATTGAGCCCTGTGGTCCCCAGTCAGCTTCTGAAATGGTTTCAGGACCCACAGATCTGTCAGTGAACCCTAAACCCCGAGAGGTTGCTGTCTGAAGCGTGGCTCTCATTGCCCCCCAGGCTGGGTTTCACATTTCATAATGAACTTTCCAAGGGGTACTTTGGGAAGACAAGATTGCTCAAGATGGGTGAGCAAATTGTGTTGTTTTTCCCTCAGCCCTGTCCTGCAGTATTGGCTTTGCTAGGAAGGTTTGCATGAAGATGAAGCTCAAAATGTTGTTCCCAGGGCATGAAACTGCCCAGTGACTCCAGAAGAAAGCCTCACCCACTGAGCTTCAAACTTAGAACCTATCTCTGCTTGCCTGAAACGGCTTTTCTTATGGTAGTCCTGTGGCCTTGTTGACATGAGGGCCTTGTGCCTTAGAAGAACAGACTCTACCTGGGAACATTCATCTAAAGCACAAAAGGAATAGAGACCTGCAGGGTAAGCCATGGAGGGCATAAGCAGTACAATCAATCATGGAATCCCAGACTGGTTTGTGTTGGAAGGGACCTCAAAGCTCCTCCAGTTCCAGCCCCTGCCATGGGCAGGGACAACTTCCACCAGAGCAGGTTGCTCCAAGCCCCTGTGTCCAACCTGGCCTTGAACACTGCCAAGGATGGGGCAGCCACAGCTTCTCTGGGCACCCTGTGCCAGCGCCTCAGCACCCTCCCAGGGAAGAGCTTCTGCCCAAGAGCTCATCTCAGTCTCCCACCTTTTGGCATATCATCCTTGCCTCTGTTGTCAGAATGGCTCTGGGCAGACCCGGCAGAATCTGGCTCCCTGAATTAACAGTATAAAATTAAGACAATTTGCCATCCTACAGTAATAAGAACTTAATGAGGTTTTCTAACTAAAGTGAGACTTGACATCAATTGGTAGCAATAAAGAACCTCCTCTGCTTGCTAACCTGTGAGACGTGGGGGGTACAAAATTACAAAATGAAATATATAAACCTTTAGAATCAATTTTAAGTAATGTTAAGTTTGATGGCTTTGTAACAGCAGCAACGGAAAATTACTGAGATGCATGATATGCAGAGAAAAAAAAATAGAGTACAGCTAGAGAACAGGCTGAGAATCCTTGCATAAGATAAACTGTTGTAGTAGATGTAGTTTAAGCCTTTATGACCCTAGTACAAAATGAATGTAAGAAAAACAGGCTAGAAGAACAAGACGTAAAGATAGGGAGTATCTGGAAAGGCAGAGGCCCAGAATGGGTTGTAGTTAAGTTGACTGATAAGTAGGAGGATAGGAAGATTGTTATGTCTGTGGTGTTAACGAACTGATTAAGCTGGTATAAGCATCTACTGCGAGTGCTTCAAAAGCTGCCAGCAGTGATGAAGATTGTTGGAAGAAGTAAATGACCCCAAAGACCCCCACCACATTTTTGTACGCATGCGGGGAACTTCTTAGAAAATAATGTAATCCATACGTAGCCTCATGAATATGCATGTACGCTCTGTAGCTGTATAAGGACTGCTTGTGTAGCAATAGGTGGACACACGTTAGGAGGAGCTATCCCCCGTGTCTCCCGGCGCCTGTAATAAAGAACACCTGCTTGTCAGCGAGAAAACTTGGTTAGCAAGTTTGTTCCTGGGGTTTTCTCGGAATCACCTGGAATAAGCCAGTGCTATGCACATAGTACTTACACTGCATTCACAGCGCTTTGGACACTGTGCCCAGAGGCAGCTAAAATGGGAGGTTATATCCCACAGACATCCCAAATAGAACAAAACAAACAAAATTCTGCCAAGCTTTTCCCAGAAATCCCATTCAGATGACTTTTCTTCTTTTTATGCCTTCCCTTTCACATCCCTCTCTGCTTCAGAAGGAAAACAATGGGGAAATAAAGGACTAAATAGAAGGAAAACAGCTGAAGAAAGAAGAAAGAAATTTCACTTTGGAAATATAAAATAATTTTTGGAAGTAAAAAACCAAATCCTCTTGATATCAGAACGGTTTTTGCAATCAGAGACTTCCCACAGTGAAGGCAAAGTTGTTCTGTTAAAAAGAGAGACAAAAGAATTGTGCCATTCAGACGGTGATCTCCTCTGCAGACAGACATCCCACAGGTTAGGGTCAGGAGACCCTGTGCTCCTGTCCTTGTCCCACTGCTACATACTGGTCCTGTGCGTGCTGCCAGCTGTCATGGGATGCTCAAAACCTGCATGGAGGGACAGCTACTTGGATGCCTCTTTTGGATGATTTGTACAAGGGTGGAGTGGGATCTATTGGTTCCGCTCCTTTCCTCTGATGTCTCTGCATTTGTCTGTCTGCCCTATTGTTTAACACCAAATACTTCTTTATTCCTCTGAAGCCTCTCTCACATGGAGTAAGCACCTGGCAGCGTTCACATTCAACCTCAGCATTTGCAGGGGTTTGAGACAGAGCTGAATAAGTTCACTGAAACGGAGGAAATAGAATAGACAGGCAGGATGTGCTCATCCCCTTCTGTACCTCGTGCCCTACCACAGACAATGATGCGCCCCTGACTACAAGCTCTCTTGTGAGCCTATTGCGAAATAGGGACAATAGGAAGACCTTGTGTTTAGATGAAGCTGCCAGATCTGCCCACTTGGAAACTGTCAGTTTGAGAAATGAGGCAAGAAGCTGGGTTATGACCGTCTGCAGCAGTAGCTACACTAACAAAGAGGCTCTGGGATGTCCACTGATGAGAAGGGACTCAGACCCTGAGCATTCCCCCGTGCTGGCATGCCATATTCCCACACTACTATTTCCCCAAGCTTTGCTCCTGTGTATTGCTTATTCTGGAGCACAAAGGGTGCAAAACCTCTCTTTCTGCATCGGTAATATTTTTTTTCCTCTGTGTGCACATATATAAACCATCAAAAGAGGTGCTGGGTTAGAAAAAGGAAATAATCAAGTACTGTTCTCTCTCTCTAGCAACTTCAGGGCTGCCCCATGTACTATGTGCACAGAGGCAGTTAAAATGTATTCTGGTCACTGTATTGCTGTGCCTTCCTTAAGAAAGCTGGGTAAACTTTAGGGTTGTTGGCACTTGTATGGCTTGCTATGCCACAAGACAGCGGCAGCAAAGGTGTAAGATAACCTGATCACAAAAGAAGTGTTATAGAAGTTCTGTGAGGAAAAATTGATGCGATATCAATTGCCAAAGGAAAAGAAATACTTAGTAAGGTGAAAGAACATGAGCCGTCACAAGATGCAGTGAGAGCAATCCACCTATTTCATCCAGGTGTCAGAGTACCCAAGCTATGCTTCACCCTCACTCGGCCATCCTCCTAATTAATGAGCTTACACCAGACACCTGCCTGTTCCTTAATGCAGGTTTTGAGCCACATTCTTTTCTCACTTTACCCCAGCAAGCATTTATAGCAGCATCACAGGACTTGACACTTGGATGTTTTAAATGTTAAAAATCACGTTTAAAATGAGAGCGAAGACAAATCTCAGTGGTGGCAGTGGCTTTCTCCTAGTGAACCCAACTGAAGGAGCTGCTGGGAGCATGCCAGGGTGAATGGACCCAGCGAGTCCTCGCTGTATATGATGTGCTTTAACTCACAGTAGCACTTCTAGTTTAGAATAGATTACAGCCTGTAGAGAGGGTGTGTAAGTGGTGACACAAGCAGTCAATGATTAGAGATACTTTGCAACTGGTGAACAAGAGTGAAATCTAAGATTCACAGGTTGGTTTGGTGCTGTCCTAACTCAGTTCCTATTGAAGACGGACCAATGAGCTGTGTTCACATCTTTAGGTAAGTTAAGGCCTGGGGAGGGAGCCACTGTCTTTTAGGTTAGCTCTAATAGTTGAGTAGAAACCCAAATCATTTATCAAGCACACACGGTCTATCTCTAGAAGACTGTGTGATCTTCAAGCTGTCCCTCTGAAGTCAATAGCAGAGTACATAAAATACAAAGTACCTCTATGAATGTCTGGGAGTCTGAAAATTTTGGCTATATTAGGAAGGGTGCATGCATTTGCACAAGGCCAACGCTGCTCTTAACTGGCTACTAGACACTTACTGTACAAACAATAAATGCTGAAGTAAAACTAGAGTGAACAGCATCTGCCTGTGCTCGTCTTGCACAACAGTCCCTCCAGTCATAAGTCAGGCTGCTGAATGCTCAAGTCCAGTGGGGATCCGGCACAGGGGAACTTACCTGGTTCTCTTTCAGTGTTATCTGTCCCTGTTCCTTGCAGCCGATGAATGTCCTGATACACCTGTAAATCTTCTCGTTGTGTTGCACTCTTTGAACAAAGTTAGCAGGAAAAAATCCAGTTCTGTCATCAATTTTCCCCTGTGGAGAAAACATAGAGGCAAAAGATTGTTAACATAAGTAGCCTGCATACAAGTTCAGTATCGGAAAGAACATATTTTTCCCTTTGAAAGGAAAAAGGTGAAAAATAATATGCACGTACCTTCCACCAGTCTTCGTTGGAGTCTTCCAGGAGAGTGATCATATCCCCTGGCCTGTAATTAGAAAATGAATAGTGTTGAGTCTTAATTGTTATGTTGCATCAGCTTCCACAATTGCCTTCTAATAAGAAGGAAGTCTTGTCCTGGTCAATGTGTCTGAGCATTCGCTGCAGGTAGATTCAATGTGGCAGCAAGGCTTACTTCAGTCATGCACAGCAATGCAGAAAAAGAGAACCTTTGTATGTTTGGGTTGGATCTTTATTTCGAGACAACATCTGTGAACTGGAATTTTTGCTTTCCATTTAATAAGAAACTCTTTAAGATACAGCCCCTATTTCTTACAGGCATTATCTTACTACTTCAAGACAATTCACGTTGTTGGGACACACCACTTTATCATCTGTGTTTTCAAGCTGTGATTGCAGAAGGAAGGCAGCAGGAACAGAGTTCTATTTAACTGACAAAGGCAATTAGTCAGCAGGGATATAATTCTGCCCAAGAAAGTCTTTTTGATTTCAATGGGACATATTTACCTTTGTAATGTGTGGTGCAGGGTGGTAATTGCTAAGTATCAGCATCCAGCTGACTAGTTCCACAGCAGAGCTAGGAGAATAATTTATCTGGAAATGCTAATAAGCAAAATGTGCTGAGCTGATTCTATGCAGGTAGTTGAACAGTTACTTGACCTCCTTCCCCACTGGAAACACTTCATCAACATTAGCATGTTATTATAATAGAGCTGCATTGCACAAAGTAAGTGGCAGCTCATTTCCAAACAGATTAATGCCAGAAAGCTCTGTCTGCTTGATAATAGGCATTTCTTTGATCTTAATAAAATTAATGGTTGACCCTTAATTATTCAGCTTTCCCTCCATTCCTTGTTAGGCTCACTGTATTGTTGTGATATCAGCACAAGAACTCGCAAATACCTGGATGGATATGGGTCAATTTCATGGGCTCTTGCAGAGCACACATAGAAGATGTGGCCCTGTCCAGGGTGTAGCTGGATGCGGGTACAGTAGTGGACCTCTTTGGTTTACTTTCCAAGATGAGAAACAGGCATTCAGTCTTCCAACACTACACAATCCGAACCAGTGTTTTCCAGCTTTCCCAGAAAGGTGCTGTCACTAGGACAGAAGGGTTGCTTTATTTCTCAAGCCCTTCTTGGGAAGCTGTTCCAATGTGTTTGGAATAATTAGATGTTGGTGAGGTGAGAAAGGAAGCTGCTAAAATCAGCATGAGAGCTGGTGAGGAATTCCTAGTTGAGAAATCCTGGTTGAAAAACCAAAGCAACTGAGAACTGAATATTTCCTAGCTGAAAGCCACCTTGCTCCTGAAGCGATGTAAGTGGCTTTGAAACTTTATTGATTGTGTTACCAGCTTTCTATCTATGAGAATATCTTAGTAGCTACAAGCGGATGTGTCTATAAGAAATGTTTAGTATGAATATCAGAATGAAACCTTCCCCATCCAAAGTCATACACAGCCGTATGACCCTCTGTTCACATAGGCCAAAACAACTAACAAATGTTTTGTTACCTCATCTCCAAGTCTTCATTTTCTTGTGGTACAAATTTGTACAAGGCAACATAGGTGTTCATTTGTAATGTGCTTTTATAAAATGGTCCCTTGAAGAAAGAAAAGAAAGAGAAATTTCAATATCTGTCCTGTCCACATGGCTCACTTTGTTAGAGACTGAGAAACCAGGGCCTGATCTTCCAAGAAATGAGCCAGAATCATCTTATTCCTTTCACACCTTGGAGAACTATGGTCCAGATACATTGCGAACCCCTAAGGCAGCAACTATCTTCCCTTAGAAATAAGACTCTTTGAACCCCAAGGTCAAATTCCAGGCTTCCAAAGAATACAAGCAGAAATCTGTACAAGTAGGTCTTTTAGGTGCCATCTCAAAAGTGAGTCTGCCTTTTGCTCTCCGTTAATGCATGACTCTTACGAGCCCTGTAGTGTATCACTCCCATTACATGTTTATTATGCAGGCCTTGTTATAGATGGAGGTAGAGCTATACATACACAGGTCCAAGAGCCAGGATTGGAAAAACACTTAAACTGAAAGCTGCTTGTGCTGGGCTTCCCCCCGGCTACTCTCTCTCCTCACTTTCTCCACTGGTGTTCTGGAGGGAAAAAAAAGCACCTAAACCAGATCCCAAATGATTTTCCAAACCATATCTGTGCTCTGTTTCTGAAGTTCTGTTGTGATGACATGGCCTCCACACTGGATCTTCTATGTCCACAATATCGATTTGTAATAAACAGAACATAATGGCATCCATAACAGGTAAACCAAAGAGCCATACAGTCCCGTATATTGCTTACAACTGAAGCCAGTGGCCCAGAAATGGTGTAGGTACATGACAGTCAGATACCAATGCTTCTCCAGAATAGAACCCCAGCAGACCTACTTGAGGGCCTCAGCTATCTATAAAATCAAGACTTAATATGACTTCCCATTCCCATTCCCATTGCATTCTCACAAAACATATGACCATACCAGGGAATGTATACTTTTTGGTTCTTCTCCAAAGTGTTCTGTGCCATTTTCAGAGTATGTAAACACTGAAATAAAGAAACCACATGACATGTTAGGGGTAGTTTAAGACTCTTTGCCTCATCAGGATTGCTTTCATTGTGTTAATCTGTTTCCTTTCCCCCTTAATTTCCCTGATCCCTTGTGCTCTTCTCTGAACCCTTCTACCCCCCCAACAAAATCACATACACCACAAAATAACCTGTCCTGAAGAATTTCCAATCATAACATTTTGATCAGGTCAATACACACAAGTACAGCTCTGGGAATAGAACCCAGGTCCCCTGACTGCATTACTAACTGACGTCCATCAGCCTCTTCCTCCCACTGAATGCTGGATTTCCGCGTTTAGGATGAACAGTATTTCTGTTTAAAAGCACCTGCAAATGTGCCACTATAAATGACAACTTTGAAGTTTCATGAGTGAAATTGTGAGGTTTCTTGATAGTAGGGAGTTGTGTCTAGACATTGAAAAAACATAGTGTTCTTGTAACAGAGAGCCGAAACAGCAGCTACAGCATGCGCTAGATTTTGTGCAAGTAATATGTATCCATGAGCACACAGACACATATTCTCTGATAAAATGCAGTAATATTGTAGTTGTAAAGCTCAATGTGTGAATGTGAAGACAGCATGTGAGCTGTTATCTGCAGCCATCAAACCGAAAATGCCCCACGCTGGGTCCATCTGCGTGGCCTGACCGCACTGACCTGGGGGCCTCAATCTGTATCTACGAAGTCCTTTTGTAGAGAGACCTGACCCTGCAAACTGTCAAACTGCCACCAGTACCATTGGGAAAACCTTAAACCCCAAATTAGTGTCTTTTTATCTTCTAGTATAGGGGTGTATGTATACCTGACATCTGTAGAAAGGGGTGTAAAATACTGCTGTTGCAAGCTGGCAGTGTTTAAGTCCTACTCAAGTGGCTGTTTGATTTTTTGTGTGCAGAGAGAGAGAAGTTAAGGAGGCAAACAGGAAAAGTTACAGTTAATAATGAATTTGGGTAGCCAGGAACATTTTGGACTTGCAGAAAGTCATTCGCCAGACATAGTAGAAGCACTTCAACATCATGTTTGGAGTGATTTCTGCTTGGTGACAGAAAATAAAGCTGAAGGCTAATGTATTACGTACATTGTGAGGCTAACGTACAGTCTCATAAGCTGTGGAGCTGACCCAGAATGTGGAGAAGGAGCTAAAATATATCCCAGGTTTGTAGGAAAGACATCCCATAGTTCACTTGAGGGGAAGGCGCTCAAATCCCTGTTGATAACAGATTCATACATGTCACTTGAATCACATTTTGGCTTGCGGGACTTCTGCTACAGACGGCAATTCACAGCAGTGAAGGAGTATAATTGGCTTAGAGGAGGCTGAAAGGTTGGAAATCAGGTATGCCGCCTTACAGTCGTAAACTAGGAAGCCTTGCTTCATTTTCTGAATGAAAAAGCCTCCCTTTGAAGTTGCTCTCAGAGCAGTCTGTAGGAGTGATTACATGGCCACGCGTGCTGGGTTCTTTCACCCCTCTGCAGGCTGTGTCTTTTCCATCCTTCCCCTCTCAGGAAAGGGACTCAAAAGTAAATTTCCCTAAAAATCTTATTTGCAGAAGATGCTTTTTTAATTATACAGGAGAAAAGTGGAACAGAGCCGATTCACCAAGGCATTGCTGTGGCCTGCTGGAGGGGCAGGGGACAGCTGATGGAAATGGAGTGGAGAATCACCCTGCAATAATACATTCAATGTACTTTCTTTAATGTTTAATCATTGTTTAGCTCATGGTCTCTGGCTTTGACTGAATGCCATATGGGTACGTAGTCCACTTCTCTGCACAACAAAAATCCATTTATTTTCATGTTTGCTTGCCCTAGCAGCAGCCAAAAAAAAAGGCAAAGGAAAAGGAAGGATTTTTCCAGTATGAGGAGGATTTTGCTATTTCCACTGCTTGGGCAAACAGTGCAGGCACCTATCGAGGGCGAACTTTGGAGTGACTGATGCATAATTTATACCCTGAGCCTCTGAAGGATGGATTGTGAAAAAGCCAGTGCTGATCAAAGGAATCGCTAATGTGCCGCAGAAGTTATTTGGAGGTTTGACACATACGGAGTTTTTAAACTGATCTCTATGAGTAAGTTCCTTGAATGCCCCTCAATGCACTCAGTGAATAGAGATCTCAAAGAAAACAGTTTCTTTGGGTGACAGAAATGAAACTACCGATTGACAGTGAAATGAAAAGTTATCTGGAAGCTCAGACAAGGACAATTAACCTCAGGTGGGCAGGACTAAACAATGTGAAGCAGACTGAATTCTTTAACTGGGTCAGGTCAACTCGCACTTGCAAAACAGAAAACCTAAATGTACTGTCGGGAGGAAGCAGGTAACATAGATGGTATGTTCACAAAGTGAGAGGGAGGAAATGACTGAACAGAGTGAGGAGAAGTGATAGGACCAGCAGGGGAGGAAAGGGATAAAGAGATAGCACAAAATGGGAATAAACAGTTGAAGCTGTCATTTTACCTACATGTACTGCTAGCAGCATGTAGGGGCACTGGGGATGTTATGAAGAAGAAAGGGATGCTCACACTGATTTATTTTAGTAGAGTATGAGATACATGCTAAACCATCAGAGCAACTTCTTTAGCAGCACCTGAGATTTAGCAAAGCAACCTTCAGGTGCTGCCAGAGAAGTCGCTCTGATGGTTTGGACCTGAAGTTTCGCCTAGTGTCCCAAACCCTTCTGCACTTATTTCTTCCCTCACTGAATTCAAGAACAGTGTCACAAACATCAATTTCGTTGACTGAGATTTCATTACTAAGCTCTCTATGGGTATGATGGCGTTGAAACCCCATCACACCAATGATGTAAAAACATTACTCTCGTACTGCAAAGTGGACAAAGAAATTAGGCTATTAATATTACTGAGCATGTACTGTACCTGCTCTGAGCTGCAATTATGATCAGGATTCACTGTGTTCAATATTTCACAGACATATGGATATTATGATTCATTTCCTGTCCCAAAGAGGTTATGGTATACAAAGACATGTAAACAAGTCCAACGCATGGAAAAGAAAGAATTGGCTTTGTTCCACTTAGCCAATGTGGAACTGAAGCATGCTGAGCAATTCAGCCTACAGCCGTGTTCCTGAAGTGTGGGAGAGAGGGAATGGACCTGAACCTTGGACAGGTCTGAACACAAAAACTTAAGAAATGGTGGCTTGGGTTTCAACTGAATGGCAAAAAGCATCCCACAAATTCTTGCTCCCAACTTCATCCCCCACTCAACTCCCACCATGAAAGCCAGAATGCTGCTAAAATATGGACATGCCATAAAACCCCCATCTGAAACAGGTTATATGCAGGCCTATACATCTGAAGGTGCTCTCCTGGCCTGGCAGCACTCACCGCTGTTGCTGCGCTTCCTGCTTATGTCAAGGGTGCCTGCAGAGCCACTGCCTTCCTCAGGAACTTCTGCCAGGTCAGCCGTCTGCAGGGACAGAAAGAGCAAATGGGATGGGATGAGCCAGAAGTGGGTGCTGAGGAGACAGAAGACCACAGAAGAGCCTTTGGGGAATTCAGTAGTTAGGTGTTATCGGAGCAGAGCAAGTCAGCCTGAGGCGATTACAGAAAACATTGTACCTGGTGGTGCACAACAAATACCTACTTCACAGGGAGCAGTGAAAGCCCAGAAAGAACTCCAGATCAAATTGACATGCCTGGAGCACAGAAGATTTCTGCAGTATAAAGTGAAATGAAAATTAAGGAACAAAGGATTATGTTAAACTACATGGTTCTCTGTATAAAATAGAAGGAGATTCTGGGGATTTGTAGATCCTGCAGGTATACACTAACTAGCTATCTACCAAGGAGACTGGATAGTAATTGAAATTAGTGACTATTAATTTATGAACCCTGAATCCTTTATTCAGTAAAATAACTGTAATGTATTGATTTTAGTTCTGTTAACATGCTGTGAAAGAAGGAGCTCGAGTGCGATGGAGTTGGTGAAGCCAGTCTTTAAATATCTGCCCCTCGCGTTCCTTTTAAACAGTCATTTGGTTGGTATGGTTAGGGAAAAATGAAACCCAAGTGCTGTTATTTGCACCATATTAATGTCAATCATGGTTAGGGACCCATTGTTCTAGAGTGTAGGAAAACATGGGATGATATAACCTCAAGCCTCAGAAGTATACTCCGCATAAGGCACTGGATTCCTCGGTTGGGTAGTCAGCTTCTCCATCTATAGCCTGACAGGAACCAGGAGCTGCTCCAGACAGCTCTGAATCTGACCTTATGGAACTTCAGTTTCTGAACTTTCCATACAGAATCATAGAATCATAGAATAGTTAGGGTTGGAAAGGACCTTAAGATCATCTAGTTTCAACTCCCCTGCCATGGGCAGGGACTCCTCCCACTAAACCATATATGACATATTTGGGTATAACATCTTTGATAACTGTAAAAAGCCCAAATGCTGAACTTGAGTCAGGTGCTCTCTCTAATCTGAAAAACTGAACCCTGATGCTCTCCTAAGCTTTGCTTGTTTCTTGTTAGCAGGATTGTAAGACACATGGAAGGATGTAACTTCAGTTTTCCGTGACGCTTTGCAATTGTACTGTGCACAGAGGCTCTGTCCATTGCTTTGCAGACCTTTGTCTTCTTACAGGAAGAGAAGCCAAATGAGGAACGTCCACTGCTTTTGCTCGGGGAGCACAAAATCTGAGTTGCTTTAGAGATTTTGATGGGGGGTTTTGGGTTTGTTTTACCGGCGCTGACAACACGTAAAACAAGGCTGCTTTAGAAAGTACTTTGACAATTTAATTTCCCACATCTGGTACATTCCCAGCTACTTCTCCTTCCAAGGGTACTAATGAACAAAGAGGTTAAAAGCAGATTCATGCCGTAGGTATCCTGTGGTTATGTTGCTTCCCCTGCCATTTTAAGAGCCTTCTACTTTATTGCTCTGCTCTGCCTTGCTTTTAGACTCAGCCTTTTGGAGCAGGTCATGTTTCTCTTGCATCTTGCGCAAGTGGGTCACCCCAGATGAGAAAGCACTTGAATAGCAATGAGTGCAATATGCAGTAGCATGGAGACAGTGTAGAGCTTACCTAGGGAATTCTAGTTGCTGGGTGGAGAAGGGAAACTGGCTTCGATGAAATGGCTAGGTGCCAGTTCATTGCTATGGCATGTTCCTCATTCTTCACAGACTATCTTCATAATTGCATGATTGCTGATAATTAGCTTTGTATTTTGTTGGGATACTACTGCATATGGGATGTTCAGTGACTATCTCTTCAGTACATACCTCATTCAAAACCTCCTGAAGTAACTTCAGTTACCTTTAATGATTTTATAGTCAAGAGCTCTATGACAAATGGTCCAATAGAAATGATAGAGGTACAATGCTGCTTTTGAGAGGAGCTGAGCTACGAAAGCTAACAAGAACTGGAATCACGTTTACATCACCTCGAGTGACTTTCTGTATAAATGTGGGTTGCAGCAGCACAGTTTTAAGGAAGCAGTAGGTAGTAAATCTGGAGCATATGGCCACTTTCCTTTATGGGAAATGCAGAATCCGGGCTGAAAAATCACAGTGGGTAGCGTCCACACTGCTCACTCATGTTAAAAATACCATGGCTAGTTCTCTACTCTGCCTAGGAGTCATGAACTGCAGTCCTGGAAGCTTTATGGCTGTAGAGGCAAGGCATGCTGCGAAGCCTCTGTGCTGCTGTGAGCCTCACATGGCTGCTTCTGCTTGGAGAGGAGTGAAGCAACACAGAAGTGAGGACCACGGGGGAAAGGACTCAATACCTGTGTTATTAACTGCACATGTGCTGCTAGCTCATGCCCTGTGGTGCATTTTTATCTCTGCTCTAAGGGCTCTGTGTCATGTCCCTGCTGCGGTCGCTGGTCAATGCCTGCTCCTGGGTCACACATCGCAGTTGTAAAGATCCATCACTTGGATCAGGCTTGTGTGTGCCCCTGGCTTGTCTCAATCCACAAGCTTGCCCTGGCACAAGCTATGGTTTCACATGTCTGTTTATTCAGTTCTCTAATGTTTTCTATTTTCTGTATGCTGACACGTGTTATATTCACTCTCAGCCTCAATACCCTGGAGAAATCCCCATAATGAACTTGTATTCCTCATTCCTCCACCCACACCCCACCTAAATGTGATCAGCTCCCTAGGGCAAGCTGACGCAGCATTCGTGATTTCTACGCTGGAGTTGTCATTCATAATTCAACAGAACTCTTGATGGATTTAGAAAGCAATAATTACATCTGTAGAACTCCTTTTGCAAAGCAAATTAAATAACTGAAAGAAATGGAACCACAATGTGAGAGGTGGTTGTGTTATTTTGGGCTTTAAAGAAGAATGGGAACTACAAAACCTCTGTTAAGGCACAAACAAGGGTGGATAAAGGACATGTTGTTCAATAACTTCCTTGCAGATTTCACTTAGTTCTTGTTTAAATTTGTCTGTTTTCTTTCCCATCTGACACGAATGGATGTCTGTTTAGTGGCCACCTATACCACATAACGTTACAATTCAGTGAGCTTACACTGAAGCGCCAGGGAGATGTTGTACCAAACATAAGCAGATATTAGCACAACTTCAAATTAAACATAGAAGTGTTTGATCTGAGGCTTGGAGACCAAGTGTCAGTATGTCTCTGTGCCTGGTGGTTATTATTCTGAGGTGAGTGTGGGACAGATTGTCAGATAATGTGGGTCTGAGTTTTAGACATGACAATAAGCTTCAGCCTCCAGTGTATTCAGGGGTGATTTTGTTGTTCCTTCTTTTTGGTAGGGGCACCAGGGGGAAGGATCTCTATGGAAAAACAAAAGAGGCTCAAGCAGAGGCTGAAGTGCCTGCTTATGAGAGATGAAAGGGTATCAAACATTCTTTCAACACCATGGATGAGCTTCTGACCTTGTGGATTCCAATACTGCTGAAATAACCATTTCTGTAAGGAACTGGTAATTGTTGCTGCTGAACTAGGTAGGGATTTAGCAAAAGCAGGGCTGAAGGAACTATTGTTTCTCTTGTTCTCCTTCTCCAGTTTTCTGCCATGGTCTTTTATGACAGGAGAAAATGAATGACAAAAATTAACACGAAGGTGAAAATCTCCCTGTCTGGATAGAACAAGCTGTATACGCCTGCCTGGAGTCTGGATTTGGAGAGGAATCTAGATCCTGAGGCTGAGTCTGTACTGAGCAGGAGTGAAAGTGCCAGTCCGCCGCCTTGTCACAGTGGCTCAATTTTGTCTGGGTTTGTATTGTGGAGCTTTGGCCTTTTTAATGTAGGCTCTGAGGACTCCAACCCATTGCCATCACTTGTATGAAAGATGAACGCCCATCATCAACCACAGGCAGAATGCATCTACTCCAGCATGACAGTTAAATATCTCTGTTCCACTTTTACACAGATATGCATAATCAAAAGAGCTCAATTCCCTTTTCCAATCTGACAAAACAAGATTATTCATTTAATTCGTATTTTCCCCTTTTCCTCAGGAGCTATCTAAATGATATTTCAAACCAGAGTTTGCAAAAGTAACGTGATTTCTGGTCTCATTTTGGAAGCTCAGCATGAGATCAGTGTTTTACAGTTTGAAATACAAGTTTTGTGAACTCTGATACAAACTCCTGTGGGTGAATATCTGTTGCTCCCCCAGAAAGAGAATGGAACAAAGCTGTGAGATACTCACAGAATTTCTGTTTGGAGAATCAGACCCGCTTCCAGAGCTGCCCTTTTTGGTTTTCTGGGCTAAGGAGGTCCCAAAGCGGAGAGTTTCATACACAGGATCGACCTTATTTCCACAGGCTGCAACAGAAGGAGCAAAACATGCATCAGTCCCTTGGAGAGATAGTTTTGGTCATGTTCCTGCTCCACCTGGAGAAATACCTGCCTCTACCAGCATGCTGCAGGGTATGATTAGACACGAGCTGACAGATTATCCTGATACAAAGTGTTGGATAAACCTGGTGGAGTTGGCTTTTGCTATTGATTTCCTGCTGCCTCTCTTCTCCCATAAAGATCGTCCTCCTCTCATACAGGCTCTTCAGGTCCTGGTCATTGCCTTGTCTCTCTTCATCTGTCATCCCCCTTCTCTAACCACCACTGATGCTGCCTACGCTGAGGTAAAGAAGACAAAGTGCCAGTGACTAAAATCCATGTTTGCTGTCTGTTCCCACCACTGACCTCTTGGGTTGTTCTCAACAGTAGACGCTTAAAGGGGAAAATCCTGTATAGTGCGTGAGCATCCTTGTGGTATGGGTGGACCAACTCCTCCATCCATCTGCATTCAATGCTCCTACTTGGCTAATGTGGATAAACAGAATAGCCTGGATATTCCTTGAAAGACACTGACATCCCCACTGTGAGGCCATGAGTTCTGGAGGCAGGCATGAGTAGGTACCTGCTGTTGGGAATGAGCTCCAAGTTGCTCAGCTCAGCCTAGGAGTAACTAGAAAGGACACCACTCCCCACTGGTATATGTCTGTTCAGTTCTCATTGCCACTGTCCCTTATAGCTGCCTCTAAAAGTCATTTCCCATGGCAGAGAAATGGATGTCTTCAATTAGCACAAACAAATTCAGTTACAGTCCTTTTCTACGTACATAATAGTCCTCAGCTTGCTTTGTGGTACAAAGCAGTAGACATGTACAATACATTACATATGTAGCACTGTGTAGAAGGAAGGAAATTTTGGCCAATATACTGAGAAAACGCATGGGATTTTGAACTTTGGTAAGAGCAAAGCACACTTCAGTTTCTGCCAGAGTTCGTTCAAAACATTCCTATTATTTCTGACAAAAATGACAATACTTTTTTAGAAAGAAACTGAGATGAAATCCATTTAATTCTTTAATTTAAACCCCTTATTTTTAAACTGCTGAAAACAACAAAGCAAATGTCCTCAGGGACGTAACTGTAAACTGACTGCCTAGTTTTGGCTTTCATGTTTTGTGCTGTCAGTTGTGTCTGGTCAGGGAACTGAGGGCAGAAATATTTCCTAGAATCAACTCAACTTCTCCATTTCGGAATGTTTCTTTCCAGGGGTTTGGCATCACAGTGAGCAAAACCTGGTGTCCGCAATGCTCGGGTGGTGTGTAGGCATGGTTAGTAAGGAAAACCATGAGGAAAGTAAGACATGGAGAGAATCAGACAGGATCTGAGCAATGTCCCTCAAAAGCCACACCAGTGGTTTGAAAGCCTCCTGCTGTTTTGATCTCTGTTTTATCTGGTTCTTCCCAGCTCAGGCCTTCACCAGTGTTTCCTCCCTTATAAGTTCTGACCTTGATCTCAGCCAGTGCTTATTACAAACAGGGTGATTGCTACAAGGTTGTATGTATGGGGGGTTGAGTGAAACGCACAATAAACACACCCTCTCCTCTTCCAGCTCTGTATCTTTGAAGTGGTCCTTTCCTGAGATGGCAGAAGGACATCCAGTCACCGAAAGGAGCTGGAAGGCTGCTGAGGGTAAATAGCATGGCTGGAAGTCTGCCGCTGCTGCTGCAGAGCACTGCCCAAGGGAGACTGAATGGAAAAGCAATCAAAACCTACCAATAGGCATCACTTCTTTGATGCAGCCAAACTGTTCATGAATGAGTAGTGGTGAGCTGTAGTACCGTCGAAATCCCTTTGGCTGGAGGGAGAGAAAGCAAAGACAAGTGAAGTGCATTGCTCCTATGGTCCACGCAATAGAAATAACCTCAACTTCTGTGCTAATGACATAACAGTGTGGTGAGGCTGGAAACATGCCTCCTGTTGTTGACGCACCATAGGGTTTAGAGATCAGGGATTAATTAGAGTTATACCCTGGAAAAACCAATTTCCCTTAGTTATGTGGAAGGAGGGGCTCATTTTCAGCTCCCCTTTTTCTTTTGTTGTACACAAAAGCAGCATTAATCAACTGCAGCAGAAGTGCTGAATCAGTACAGGTTCTGGGAAGTTCCCCCTCTCCTTCTCTCTTTATGTAATGTGAATTTGCATTGTTTTGCATTTGCTAAACCTGAGGCTACCCTTCCCTGCCCTAACACCAAATCCTCATGTTCCCATGCAGACACTGTGAAATCCAAGGAATTTAGAGCCTTTCTATGGATTTTTGTGAGGTTTGCCACCGACTGACTGCAGCTTCCGCTGCCTTTTTGTCTTGTAAGGACAAAAAGCTTCCCAAGTTGTCCCAGATATCCCCTCAATGCCCTTTTGTAGAGAAATGCGCTGTAACAACTCAAGCTATACCACTAAAGACCACAATATGGCAAATAACTGTGCCCTATACCACTCATAAAACAATTCTTAGAAGGTTAAACATTTCCTGTTACCTCTCTGTTTACTATCTCAGCTACCAAATACCTCAGGCAAAGGCTGAGGACCCAAAATGAAGGTGCTAACATCTAAGACATTGGAAAGACCCTTCAAGGTAATCGGGATTCACAAATGGTCTCTCCGATTTTTAATCTTCACAGGCTCGAGAACTTCCAGTCACAGTGAGAAGTGGAAAAGCCCCATGGAGATGTGCATATCTGCCATATCCTACGTTCAGTATACATCAAAAATGATAGGCAACTAGTTCTTTTGCTAATGAGCTGTGTTCTGATGAACTAGTTCTTTTGCTAATGATGCTTTGCTAATCATTTGCTAATGATTAAGAAGTAATGAGAAGACTGATAAATTTGATTTCTTAGAGTAATAAATTCCAGATCCATGGTTTGTCCCTAGACTAGATTCAGATATAACACGAGCTCATAAAAATCCAGTGGCTTTGCTGGATGGCTTCCTGATGTCAATTTGACCTCTACTTTTCTGCTGTTGAAAACTAATGACCACAAATAAGTAATGTGATTTAAAATTTGACTTGTCCAGGGCCTTGCAATGGCACAATTCAGCTCTTCACAGGCCAACTTCCTATAACAGAATGCCTCACACTAGGGCTATAGTTATGGTTCAAATGCATAAAGATTTGCCTCACGTGTATGAACAGCAATAGCTTTTACTGAATACTCATGGAGAGAAAAGATCTTTCCAGTGACAGGGAGGTTTCCTGCCTTTTGAAGTCAATACTTGCATTTCTTTTTCATCATTTAACACAGTGAAACTGCTCGGGGTTTAGCTCATATTTGTCTCAGGTACCTTCAGGTTGCAGCAAACCTGAGAACATGTGAAGCGTGAATATGTCTATTCAGTTTTGATATTCTAAATGGTAATATTTCCAAGTCCTTCTTCCAAAAAGAGCTATATTCCCATTAGAGTCATCAAGCTGGGTTAGAACTGTCTCGCAAACAATGTCCTGCCTTTGCCAATAATGAGAATTTGCTGCTCAGAAGGTGAGCCAGGCACGGGTCCATATGGGAGAAAGCCTCCTCCCAGCCTCTCCTACTAAGAGATTGCTTCAAACTCTGTAGTGTCCCACAGTGAAATAGACTTTGTTTTTCTCTTTAAGATGAATTTGGGGTTTTCTTCAAACCCTAACAGTGGAAAAACCAATAAAACATAATTTGAAGGATTTTTCATTAAAATCTGTTGGAGTATTTGCACCGATTTCTAGCATTCCTCGTGAGATTTACACTTGTCATGGTTTAAGCCCAGCCATAAATCAGCCACACAGATCATTAGTTTCCCCACCCCCTGCTCCTGGAGGGATGGGGAGGAGGATGGAAAGAATGTAACTTTCAAGGGTTGAGATAAGAGCAGTCCAGTAACTAAGGTATAACACAAACCACTGCTGTACCACCAATAACAACAATGATAAAGGAAATAACAAGGGAAGAGAATACAACCGCTCACCACCCGCCAGCAGATACCCAGCCTGACCCGAGCAGTTAACTAACTCTTCCGGGTCCCTGTCCCCAGTTTTTACATCCTGGGCATGGCATGCTGTGGTATGGAATACCTCTTTGGCAGTTTGGGTCAGGTGTCCTGTCTCTGCTTCCTTCTGGCTTCCCCTCCTTCCTCCCCTTTTTCCTCCAGGAAAATATGTTCCTGGCAGAACATGAGACTCAGAAAGTCCTTGGTCAGAGTAAACACTACTGAGCAGCAACTGAAACCATCAGTGTTATCAGCACTGTTCCCAGGCCAAAAGTCAAAAACACAGCACTGCACCAGCTACTAAGAAGGAGAAAAATGGCTGCTGTTGCTGACCCAGGGCAACACTGCATGCAGCAGTTTAAATCAAGAGAATTAATTCTGTTATTTAGCTGAATTTGGATTATGGAACTGCATTTTCACATCCACAAACAGACCAGATTTGTGTTTCATTTTGGTTCAGGTTTATGAATAACAGCAATTACCCAAATTGATGCTACGGTGACCATCTGGCTTTCCTTCTCTCCCTTCAGTAAAGTGACCTGGTGTCAGTTTGCTCACACACCAGCTAAATGCCAGCCGGGAGGTCAGGCACACAGAGTAGTGCTTCGCACTGCACTTACCAGCTTGCCCATGCAGCGCTGCTGTCCAATGCTGTCCGCACACTTGTGGTGGATGCTCATCTTACAAGCCTTGCAGCGCAGTCCGTGCTTAGCGGTTGTCCCTGTGAAATGCAGGGAAATGATTTATTCAGACAAAATCGATAGTTTCCATGCATTTAATGAATGACCTGAAAGAACTGACAGAGAGGTCACTTACAGTACAATAAATTTAACAGCACTATTCGCCTCACCTGCTTTTCTTAATATACATTTATACACACATTTTCTTTACAGCCTATTTTAGGCATTTCTCCCCCAGGCTCTTTCCTAGGCTATTATCGCCTTTACAGGTATATATCAGATGATGCTCTGTTGTATGAGAGTCTTATCTGTGATGTCTCTACCTCATAAACACCAAGCAAAATCCCTCTGCTGTTTTGAAAGAGCTTGACATGAGAGCTGTGCATGGCTGAGGGAGCTGCTGACGAAACACTCAGGTTCTGAAGCCGCCCTGGGGATCCAGCCCGTCAGTGAAGGGCCAGGTTTTGCGGTAGCTCCAGGGGTGTGGGGGCTAAACCAGCTCCCTTACCAGTGCTCACACATTCACCCAGGGGTTGCTGCTCTCATCATCCTGGACCAGTGCTCAAAGGCTGCAGAAAGGGCTCCTCGCATGTCCCGGTGCGATATCATGGGTCTGACCTTGCTCTGATTCACTGGCAGTGGAAAAGATCAGCATCACAGGTAACATAGCTCCAGGAGAAATTCTGCCACACAGAAGCAGGCTTCTCCTACTTGGGCAACGGTAGTTCTGCATTATCTTCCACACGGACCTACTCTTAAATGACAGAGCCAAGTCTGTTTGCTTCCAGGCAGGAACAGTCATTCATATTCGCACACCCGTAAGACTTCCTCAACTATGCAGAAGCAGTTAAGCTGCAAGAACTCTTTTATCCCTGCAGGACTGTATAGATGCAATGAGTAAGCAGCGTGTCAGTTCATTATCATCTACTGCGAGAGTAAGAAACAAAGTAGTAGAAAAACCTCTAAAAAACTCTTGACATTTTAACCCACCCTCATTAGTCAGGCATGATAGGAATATTAGTCAGAGGGATGCTGCATCGGAAAGCGCTCATGTAGCTCTTGGTTATTTGAGTAGTCAACGTCATGTACGCGCTGCTCACTTTATTTAGTGAAGCCCTGTGTCTGAAAGAAGCACTTCAGGGAAGATCTCATCAAGGTGCTGACAAAACCCAAGCGTTGACAGGACTGCTTTCAGTGGTAGAGGTACCCGAGGTGGCCACTTTCAAGCCAGATACAGCCAGGCTGGAGGAGCTGGGGGAGGTAGCAGTGAGCAAAGCTCAGATGTTTCACCGGTAGGACAGGGAACTGACATCCTCCCCTCCTTCCTACTGAGACTGCTGGAGAGATGGGGAATGGATGCGCTCGAGTGTGGGGAGCACCCCAGGGACTTGCACAGAGTGGGGTGAGTGCCTGCTCCCAGCTTATTGCCTACTTGGTCTCTCTCAGCCCCTTCTTGGTATGTGCAAACGCCTACCCTCATTCCTGGGGTCTTTTTTCCTGGTAAACACAGGATTTACCAGAAGAACACATCCCCGTGGGTTTTGATTGGGTTTTTTTTCATGTGTGATGACACTTGGATTACTGTACTGGTTTTCAGTTAGTTTCTTTTCAGTAACACATTCTCAAACCAATATTGATGGCTGCGGCTTTGTGCTTTTATGACAGATGATGAAATGCTGAATCACCTTTTCTTATGGACAGCAGCTGACACAGTGAGAAAACAGGGCTTCCTCCACAGCTTTTTAAATTATATTTATAATGTGGAATGAAAAAAGAAGTAAACGGCATCGTGGTTTGCCTACACAACATGTATTTAGTGTCAGTGTTTAGACTGGGTCATGCTGGTCTGTACCAACATAACTCTTACCTCCTTTAACTAAGTTACTCCTGAGATTCACCTGAAAAGAGAGACAGTCTCACAGACCTTTCTACTGGCTGTGTTACACTCTTCCAGCCATTTTAGTGTTAACGTTACAAGGGGCTTATTTGTCCTTACGTGTTATAACCATGTGATCACAGAAGATACTCATCTGTCTATATAAATGTGCATCCGAATGATGCGCAAAATGAATGCAAAGTATCCATTCTGCTTTCAAAAACCAAGACACAGCTTCCAGAACAGAAACCTGTGATCATGTGGAAATCAGCAAGACCAGATATTACAAAAAGAGCAGCTCTGTATTTCTACTGCTGAATGTCATTTGTTACCAGTGGGCAGGTAAGTAGGGGCTTCAAAGGGAGGAAGAGTATTTCAGTCACACTCCCAAGCCTACAAGAAGACTTTGTAAATTAAAATGAAATTGCCTATATCTACCAAAAGCTTCAATCTTTAATTCATTATCATTTCTAACTACTTGGTTTACTGTGGGATTAGGCAGCTTGGAAATAATTTGCATATATCTGTCTCCCACTGAGAAATAACTAAAGGGCTTAAAGAAGCAGCATTTATTCTGTATTTACACTTAACTACCATATCCCCAAGCTCTGAGAATGGCATTTCTACAAGACAGATTTTCATTTTTTCCCCAGGATAATTCTTTCTTCTTCAATTTCTGATCTCAATCACACTAAATCAAACCTCCCCAGAGAACCATAGCCAAGCTATTTCAAAACTGCATACCAAAGATTAGACAACTACACATTGGCAATGCATCAGACCCAAAAGTTCCTGAGATTCAGAACTGAGACACAGCCACAGCCCACATTGCAAAGAACAGATCCACATTCTGTATAGGTGCAAATGAGGCCAGGGTTTGACCTTCTGCATCAGTTTTCATCCTCCCATGTAAGCAAGCTTTTTGACTTAGCAGTTGCCTGAATGGGGCTGGTTTTGGAAGGCATCCTGGTAGTTTGAAATGGGGGGAAAAGCTGACAGAACAGTGTTTCACTGCATGCAAATGAGGAAATTTCATGTCAAGATACCTGACTAGCTCTTAATAAACTTAAACATGAGGTTCTTCTGCAGCCATTTTCTTCAGATACCAGCTAATGCATCCAGACACTCAGCCCTGGAAGGACACAGCATTTTGAGAAGCAGGTCATGTTTAATAATGCCTCGCTAGAAATACTCTATGACTGGGTCAGCTCCCATTTGAATATCCAAACCAGTGGTTAGGTTTTCCAGGGCAGCCATGGAAAATTGAATCTTAAACTGTTCTGATAATCTGACCTCAAATACCACCGAAAGGACGCACTGCATCACTTTTGTAAAGCTAAGCTTGCTTTGGAGGAAGCCTAAATGGAAACAGAACACCTTAATATAGGTGGATGGAAAGATCTAGAGAGAGACAGAGGAGGCAGGGCAGAATTTAATCCTAAGTCTTTATGTCTGTCTCTCCTATAAAAGTAATTTCGTAACCTCGCTGCATTTCAGGAAAGTGACATTTATCCTAAGGAATACAAATGAGAATTATATTTGTCATGCACACACAAAGTGAACCTTTATCATCCTCTGGGTCAGCACGGCTATGGCCGCAGCACAGTTGGCTGCTTTCTGCCTGTTTTAAGACTCAACATAAGATTAATAGCTAGAGATGGATAACATGCCCTACAGCCGGGAGAAACGTGGAAGAACACTGCAAATGTTGGTAACAACATGACATTATGCTGCATGTATAGAGATAATTATATTATATCAAAGTGGGGAAAAATAAAAGAGAGGATAAAATGATTCCAGTCTGTGAAAGGGAGAAAGGAGAAGGCAGAGACACGGAGAGAGACTGTCACCTCCAGCTAATCCAGCTATGACCCAACAGCTATTTTTTGGCGTCCCAGCTAAGAGGAACACGCCAGTCAGAAATTGTTTTGATTTAAAACTTACATAAATAAATGCATTTAAAATTACATATTTTCCATAGAACTTTAACTTCTGCTGTGGGAGGCTGATAAAAATAATGAGTGCCTTGCCCCTTTCTCCCCAAGCACATTTGCAATTGTCACCAGGAAGCTGTTTCCATGCCAGAACTGGTGGGAAAAGGAGAATTTTAAGCAAGCTGGGGCCAGTATTGTAGCAGGGAAAGGTTTTGGATGTCACCTTAGAAGGAGAAAGAGAAGTCCCTGAAATGGCGCTGGTGCCCTTGTAGTCACCTCCAAGCCTTTGCACAACCTCCTGTCCCATCCTCTTCTTCATTTTTAATTGACTGTTTTTGCACGAAACCTCTGATGCTCAAAGGGAGATTGGTTTTTAAAACTCCTCTATGGCTATTTCCTGCTCCTAGTGCTGGTGGCTGCTCGGCAACTGCTCACCCTCTCCCATCCCCTGCTCTGCCTCAGTTGAGAGCTGTGGGTAGACCAGAGAATGGCACTTTCTCTGCAGAACATCCACCCCTTTAAAGTTAACACTCCTGAGCTTCATTCCCCTCATTGTAAGGATGAGCTGGGCATCCCTTTGCATGACCTTCTCTGGCCTTCAGCCTCCTGCCTCCTTGGGAATTGCCCCCTCCATCTGCCCTAATACCTGGCATCCTTCTGCTTCTTTTTCTTAACGGATGCTGGGACCCCATTGCCTTTCCCAGCTGACATTGTGGAGAGGACAGAGGCCCAGATCCTCAGCTGGTCATCGGGAGAGCTATAAATCAAAGTCTGGACCCAGATTTCCCAAGCCACCCTGGATAGCTGACTGCTAAGTCATTGCCATCTAATGCCAGACTGATAATACAAGTTGCTGGACACACAGTTGCTGGGCGTGCTGACTCACACACAAATATTCACCTCACATGAAATTACCAGTACTATTAGCAACCCTCCCATCGTGCTTTCCACTGCTAAATACAGGACTGAGCGGATTGTTTAAGAAAGTAATAAAAAGATGACATAATAATTTTGTGGTCTGCTCTGTGTTGTTCCTAAATGGCCCCCAGATAAACGTATTATGGCAGCTCTTGCCATTGTCGTTTTGATGACTGTAAAGGACCAATTTTCCTTTTTTAAGAGATGAAACTCTGCTTCATGGATATCTTCTCTTTCGACCTGACTAGGTAGTCAGTTGAACACTATGGCAAAGGCACTCTATGCATGCATAACTGATGGGTAAGATGAAAAAGATCAAAGTGCACAGATACAACAAGGCAAAAATCTTATTTAGGCTTTTTTTTTTTTTCATGAATAATGGCAGCATGGGATTTTCTTCCAGGGGTTACTCTTTATTGAGACATGGGTTTCTATTGGGCTCCCTTTTTTCTACAGTTAAATCTCTGAGTTCAAAGCATGTGGGCTGTGGGTAGGTTAAAGCAGTAGCTCCTTGGGACAGGGTACACTCTACAGAGACATCCAACAACATGTGGGAACTAGAGCGGGAACTTCCCCATTTGGGACCAAGCTGCCGGGTCTGGACCTGACACTTTGACTGATGGAGTGGCCCATTCCCCTGAGTCCACCTTGTGCCAGTCTAAACCAAATGGGGTGTGGAGAGAAGCTGGGACTTCTATATTTATGTTCTGTAGAACAGGACTTGATATCCAGCCATGGTACCTCTCCTGCCAAATGGATACATGCTAGATTACATGTCACTAAGAAGAGTGGGTCTGTGAGTGTCTACCCCACCCAATTTCCCCATAATGGTATCCAGTGTTTCAACAGCAAAAAAAGTTGCCTTGCCTGTAGGCAGGCTACAAAACAGTGCATAAAATTAGAACTGACTTCCTAGTGACATGGTTTTCTTTAGAAACAACATGCTGAGAAAAAACTGAGGCAGTAATAGGCAGGTTTTTCTTCAAGGCTGTTACAGAGAAGAAAAATATTCCTACTAAAATAAAGTACTAACTTCATGGCTTTTAATCATATGTAGCAGCAAGAGGAAATGCCTTTATTCCTCTTGCAAACCAACTCTGTAGCTCCTTGACAAAGAACTTCCAATGGTGCCAGACCTTCTATTATGTGGTTCAAGAACATTGAGACTTACTTAAAATGCAAATAAGCTTTTCCTGCCTTTGAGTGCAAAAGTGATTCTCATTCTTGATGTCTGGTGATCAGAAGAAGAAAAAATTGTCCACAAAAGGTTTTCTTGCAAGGCACTTTTCACATATTCAGCAGCTTTGCTATAAATGCCTGTCCTTGAAAGGAAATATCCACCTCCATACTTCTTAAATTATCATCTCAGGTCTTTGATCATCTAAATGTTAATTAAGATGCTGGAACGCCATGATAAGTAAACTAACATCTAGATATTATTGAAAGAAACAGTCCCAGTCCTCTAAAAAACCGAACACGATAAATCATATTTAACCTTCTTTGTTCTAAACACACCCTGATGTCTCAATACCTACTTCTCTAGACAACTTTCTAGACTGCTGAGCTTGTGCACTGTGTTGCATTGCTGAGAAGGAAAATAGCTCAAAGAAGATAAGCATATGCTTACCCTTGCTCCCATGATTGCCTATGGGAGGTGATGGTGAACCTCCCCAGAGATGATGGTAGTACCAAGGCTGAACTGAACTTGGAGAAATTAAACCTGGTGTCATGTCCCAGAGGAGGACGAGCAGAGATCAGTGGCTGATCTTGGCCTCAGCAATATCAGTAAACATAATGTGTTCAATAACTCTTCTTAAGAAGAAGATGGAGAAACTCAGATTTCAAGCAAGATCTCCATGTTGCAGGCTTAGGTTATTTGTACCTGTGTTCTTCCACGTGTTGAAATGAAAAGTTTTTTGTATGTGTTTTGAAATGCTTTGAAAAGCCAGTTGAGTTTTGTAGGGCCATTTATATGTGCTGATCCTTCAAGGCCATTTTACCATTAAGGAGAAGTTGGAAAACAAAAACGAACCCAGTATCTGAACGAAAGCCATGCTGCAAAATGAAGAGCAGGACTCTAGTCTTGCTGAAAATGTGGGAGAAGACTTGTTGAACAAAAGAAGAGTCTGTCCTCAGCGATGGGATTTAATACCCTCTCTGATTGCTAGCGGATTTTCAACATTGCCTGCTGCTCACAGAGCTCCGTCATCAATAGGCTTGAAATGAAAAGCTGCTATTGCTATATGAGAGACGCAATGAGAGTGCCAGAAGATTAACAATTAATTAGGACTATAAAAGGTTTACTTAAACAACCCCCAACCCTGCTATGTGAAGGGTCAGTTGCTCTGTGGTTTTCTGCTGTTTCAAACTTACTGAGGCTTTTGGCTCTTTCCTCCCATAGCAAAAAACGCTCCCTCAACAGCACCACCTGTGCGAGTGGCAGCATGATTTGCTCGAGCTAGAGATGATTCAGGGCACCACTGTGAGTAGCTGGGCAGTTGTACCAGCTTGGTGGGATCAGTTTTCAGGGAGTTATTTTCACAGTTAGTCACAATGTGTTGCTTCTTTACATAATCTTACAATCACATTCTGTAACCGTGCTTTAGTTTTAGTTTCTCTTTCCACAGTGATTTTGAAAACAAGAAGTGAAATTGTAAATGTGAAAAAACACTCAAATGAAACCTTTCAGCCCAAGCTGAACCTTTTCAAATTTCTTTGTTTTTCTTTCAGAAACAGTTACTGGTTTCAGTGAAATGCCACAAGCTGGGCAGAAACCCACTGCTGTTTACTATTGTCATCTGCTCAAAGGGGCAATCTCAGCTTTCAACCTGAGAGAACTTAGTACTTGACACATAGCAGTACTGGTCTAAAGCACACCTACAAGTATACTTCCACATGGCATCAAAATTGGATATAAGGAAGTTCTTTACTGCAAGGGTGGTGAGGCACTGGAATGGGTTGCCCAGGGAAGCTGTGAATGCTCCATCCCTGGTGGTGTTCAAGGCCAGATTGGACAGAGCCTTGGGTGGCATGGTTTAGTGGGAGGTGTCCCTGCCCATGGCAGGGGGGTTGGAACTGGATGATCTTAAGGTCCTTTCCAACCCTGACTGTTCTATGATTCTATGAATAAGAAAAACTTTTGTCAAATGGCTGTACAGAAGTTTCTCCAATTCAGCAATGCAGAAAGAGTATTATGTGCCTGGGGGTAAACCTAAAACTTAGGCAGTTTAGAGAAGATTGCTGAAGTTGCATTTACTTGCATTCATATTACCTAAGCAGAAAGAGTATGCAATGTTCCATGTAAGCCGTAATGATCATCACTTTCTGAGACATCCTTCTTTATTAAGGACAGCGACAAGCAACCGTGGGTAGGCATTTTACTCTACACAATGACAAAGCTCTATTTCTTGCAAAAGCATTTCTGTTAATTGCCTCATTTTATAGTTTCTGCAACTCATAGTAAGGTGAAGCTGCCAGTAATTTCCCTTCTAGATGATGCCTTTGTCAGCTATGTGGCAATGTATTATCCACATAACAGCAATACTCTAGTAGACAAAGACTCCAAAGTAGGAGAATAATGTTATGACAGCTTCAAAGAAGATGCATTTCATTTGCTTATCTGAAAACACCACATGTCCCATATGAGCTCAGGAAAAGTACAGAGCAGGGCATTAAAGAAAGGAATATTATATTCTGCTTCAACCCTAGGCCTTTAACTAACCTCAAGCTTACCATTGTGTTCCTGACTTGGGCTGATCTTAGAAGAAATTGCCACTATTGGGTAAGGTGTTTAGTATTTCTCAATGTAGTTTCTGGCCATAAAGCATCTTGGTTAGCATCACATTAAAATACTGCTTGTAGATGTGCTGGGAACAATTACTGTTTTCCATCTAGTTAGGCAGCAAATGTTGGTCAAGATCTTTAATGCCTTTTTTCACTGAAGATTAAGTGCAGCTTCATATTAATAGCAATTTCCACCAAATGACAGTGAGCTTGAAAATGGTCTGGTTACAAATGTGAAACATGCTTGATGCTGTTCAAGGGCAAATTAGAATTTAAAATATATTTCCACCCCTTTTAAAAATCTATCTCCACACTCTTTTCTTAGCTAAGCAGTCGCTGATTATCCCATTTACTGATAACATTCTTGTCTCATCTCAGAGGAGGAAGCCCTCCCAAAGGATAAACAGACTAAATACTTGCTTTTCAGTATTTGCTCTAAAGTCCGTTTAACTCTTTATTACCAAAGAACAACACTAATTTAATGCAGGGATGCTGAGTGACCTCAGTAGCTACTTTGCAAATGTGGGGCTGCATGAATTGGATACTTTTTGTCATGCTTATTAAACATAGGAGTCATATTGATGGAGCACACCTATACTGCATGTACCTTAAATATTTCTACCTCTTTCCATCTGTTCATCCCCACTTTATGTATTTCAATAGACAAACTATCCACTTTCTGGGAATTGTGCAGAGTCCCGATGACATTATCTGTACCAGACTAGTCTACAGCTAACAGTTAACTGCATACAGTACAGTTTGGTTACTGCAGCACTTAACTTCCTATTTCCAGAAGGCATTTGTTTAGCTCTTCTTACAGGGCTCTTCTCTAAAGCGCAACAATCTATGCTTACGGAGAGTTATTAACACAAGAAAGAAATCATAGGACGAACTGTGTTCAATTTCAAGCAAATATGCATATTATTATTATTATCTTGCATCAATTTTTTGCAGATGTATGTTAAAACATGCAATGCTTTTGTTTGCCTTAAACCCTACCACAGCAGGTCAGAGAAGACTGAAATCATTCTCACTGGCACTGATTCTTAAAAGTGCTAAAAGATTTAGGTGTCCATCAAGGGGAATGAGAACCAAAGTCTCCTAAATCCAGCTGTGGATTTAACTGGAGAGAAGGAGGAGAAAGAGACAGGGACTCCGGGTCATGTGTTATTAAACATACGGGATGGCTCCTGGTACCACTGAGTCACTGACAAGGTTACACAACTGCCCCTTTTCCTCACAATCACAACCAAAGGAGTTTTTTGAAAACCTCTTTCCATAGAAAAACTCTTTGTCCTCTTACATTAATAATACACAACATTCACACAGTGTTATACTGTAGGGGTCTATCATCCAGAAAATGGATCTGGGAAGGCTCAACTGTGGCTGCACAAACCCATTAGAGAGGTGGACACAAAGCCTCCTCCACAAGCTGCTCCAGGGGCATCTCCTCCTCGCTGGCAGCTCTTTACCCTTCTCTATAGGGGACAACTCCCATGCTGATGCAGTGGCAACACAAATCTTTTGCCACAGGGTCATGCGGGCTGGGAGACACTCGAGAGGCTTAGTGGGGGAAAGGCAGAATAAGGTTATTTCACCTTTATTCTCCAAGAAAAGTCTCAGTAAATAAAAATGCCTTTTTTATATTTAGATTCATTAAGAGTCCTCCAAACTACTATAGCCTTGAGAAACAGAGCTTCAGCTACTGTCATGCTTCCCAGGAGTCCTTCTGCCTTGTCTAGCTGCCCAGCAGGGGTGATCAACATGTTTCCCAGACCTGAGTCTACCTGGACAATGCTGAATAAAGGTAGATGCGGATCAAAGCAGAATGCCTACTTAATGGAGCGAGGCAGCAAGCTTAAAAAAGTCAAGAATACTATTTAAGAGGGAGCTGATCAGACGGGAGGCAGAAAGCACTGTGTCACAGTTCCTGTGAAATTTTGCTATATTTAATGAGCATCCACATAAATTAGTTACATAAACACTTCCTCAAACTACAGAGTTTTTCCATTACTTACTAGTCACAGTTACTGATAGTCTAAGAGAAGAGGTTCAGATGTAGTGACTAAGGAAAATAGGAGACCACAGCTGCAATTGAGACCTCTCATTCATTCCTACATTTGAAAAGCTGGGTCAATTTATTAACTTTGATCCTAACTTTATGGAGGATGTTGCACTACAGCCCTGGGGGGGAAATGGCTGAATGTTCTAGTAACCACAGTAACACAGAGAAATAAAGGAATAAAGGCTGCTTCTAAATGATGTGGCCAGAAAGAATGGCCGCATGGCACTTTGTTGGTGGCTAAACCAGAACAGACAGTGGCAGGGGCCAGTCAATACTAGAATGATATCACAATTTCACTGCTTAAGCACTGTTTATGAGTAGACAGGAAGTAAACTGTGTTAGAGGTTTATTATTGGTATTACTTCTTTACATGCAGCTATGTTTTCTACATGTTTCTCTGACTGGAACCTAGTTATTTCCCTGAGAAGGCACGTACTAAGTTATTTACCTCCAGAACTGCAAAGGCCAGAAGAATCTTCATCCAGACCAGGAACTTGATTGCCCAGAGACCAACTATAGTTGAGTCTATCTCAGGTATATAAGCTACTGATGGCATGATCCAGAAGAACCTGGGTTTGACTATTACTGGACATTCCAGACCCTAACCTTCGGTCTTTCCAGGCAAAGATACTGACTCAGGTGTCACTAAAAAAGGTGGTTGGTGAAAATTCTGCATCCGAGTTAAAGTTAAGCATGAAAGGAAACTGCTAAATATGCTTTTGAAACACCAGTGTTGTTATAAATAAGCATCTATTTCATTAAAACACAGCTTTAAAGGTTTAACTTTAAAGTCAGCTATTTTTAAAAGCAAAGAGGCTTATATTTTGCTACACTACTTATATCTGACTTGGATGGGAATACGTTAATTGCATGTAATATGCCTGGAATGTGTGGAAAAGAACATTTTTTCCATGTGAGTCAGCACAGGAAATGAACTGCAAATGAGTAAAATGTTGAGAAGTCTACAGATGGAGTTTTTCTAAATACACAATGTTTTTCAAGAGTAGAGCTTTCTTCAAGAGTATCACAGAGATGAACGATGACACACCAGAGACTGAAGAAGAGCAAGATCTTGCTTCTAATCAGCATAGTTTAAGACTCTAACCTGATGCAACATTAACAGTTTCTATCTTTGCTGGTGCCAGGCAGTTTTGCCTACCCTTATGGGCACTGCCAAAGCTTGCCACACTCTTGCTGAACACAGAAAATAGCAGACAACACAAAGCAAACTCAAAGGGTTTTGATTTTCTTTTCAGTGATATAAGCAAACTGATGTCTTCTACATACTGATCTAGTGGTACATTCCACAAGATACTTTGATTTTCAATCTTTTCCTTTGTGGGGGTTATTAAAGGAGTGATAAATACTAGTAGTAAGAACAGCAAATAAATGGGTATCTCAGTCTTACTGTGAAGAATGTCCATGGGTCGATACAGCTAGGAAAAGATGTATCCCACCATGGAGCTGAAACCTCAGTCCTAAACTAACCAATGCTTGGAGCTCACAGCAGCAGAACAGTGATTGGTAGGAAGGAGGAGAGAGTCTGCTCCAACACGCTGTTGATTTGCCCTGAAATTACATGAATTATTACTGCTGACTTCAGTATTAGAACTGGCAATTGCATTGGAGTATTTGATGCTGCAAGAAGGCTCTGTTAATGTAAAATCAGAGCTCCCCCTGGATCTGAAGTTTTTTCCCTTATGTCACTTGGCAGAAAACTACTTCTTCTATACCAAATTTTCCTTCTGTTTACTGAGGCGGAGCCTTCCCTAGTCTAGAACAGTCAGCAGGAACACTTCAACTCCTGTCTTTAACATGAGGTATGAAGTACGCTTGTAATACTGGTTTTCCTTTTTGAACTCGAACCAATGGAGTTGCTTTTGAATATGTTGCATTGCACTCTGGGTGCATGAAACGCATTTGAATGAGGAAATTTGCATTACACTGATCCTAGTAAACACCTTCCTCTGAAGGCTGAAATCGATTACATGTACTTGGCCATTATCTGATGACTCTACCTCTGTCAAATGAGCACGTGCTGCATCCCAAAGGCAACATTTGGCTCATAGTGCCTTGCAATCAAGGAGAGATGATGCACATATTTTTTGTAGGAAGATACTGTGTCACATCCCGTTGCTTTAATTTTGCCTTGAAAAGAGCAGCCCAAGGAGCCTGCTGCCCCTGCTCCCAGTGTTCTGCTCACTCTGAAGCCAAGGACAGATTCTGCCACACCAGTGAGGCTGAAGTACGTACTGCACGTTCATGCTATGCACAGTTCATCATGCTGCCCTTTACCAAACACAGCTGCTCAGTTCATAGATCAGAGGGCCATTTAAGGTGAACCTGGAAACATCCTTGGTGACAAAACCGAAGCCATCTAAAGTCAAGTTGGGATTTTCCTGGACTCTTTCCCCCAGTCTTCAAAACATCTATCTGTCTTTGCCTTTATTCTCATCAATAAGGAATTTAAAGCCATAGACTCATTACTCTCCAATGTCACCGCCCATGAAAAATGCAAATAGAGAGAACAAAGAGGCTCCACGCTGCAAGTGCAAATTCAGAGTCCCTGCACAGAAGTGAATTAGTTTCAGTCTGTCTTTGGGAGCAGGCTGGACATGTGCTCCTGGGAATCTGCCTGTTTTGCTCCTCCATCAGCTGGAAAAGCTATATGGATTAACTGAGCTGCAAACAGTAACATCCAGATCCCCCACTCCATAAAATACAATACAGCAAAAGCAGGCATGGCTGCAATAAGGATTAAAAGGACAGAATTACAGGAAGAAAGAAGATGTCTATTTTGAACCAGAGCATCTAGACTGCAAGCCATTATAAGGCAAAGCTCTCATCATCTTTTCTGCTGCACCTCCAGGCAAAGATGAGCTGGAGGAGGTGAAAGCAATTCACCTGACTCAGCCTGCCATCAAACAAACCAGGCTGCATTAGCTTCTTCAGCGACTATAAAAGGCTTCTTTCTCTAATGAAGTAGCTACGTTACAGAACAGAAAAGGGACATCCTCAGAGGATAGAAAAGAATGGAGCAAGTTCAGAAGGCAGGTGGGGTTAAAACTGATATTCTGAAGCTCACAGCTATGCTTCAGGACTTTCCTACCCCAGATTGCCCAGCAAAGGAGAAGGGCATGGGTGTTTACGAGCTGGCTCTACTCCCTGCAAAGTTTGCTGCCAGTAATAATCCATTTTGAGCAGCAGTGTTTTGAAACAGTATTGCTGAGACGTGCAGATCTGTGATGATACTGATCTCCATACAACATCATGGGAAGCTGCCAGAAATGCAAAGGACTTATATATGCAGCATATATTTGTGAAACTAAGGTTTGATGAAATGTCCATCCACATTACAGAAGAAGAGAAGTTCTGGGCCTGCTTCCACAAACAGGTTATTTCAGCTTACTGCCTATATTCTATCTTCCAGACACCCTTTCAGTATCTGGTCTATGAACTTCCCTGATACTGATGCTTTATTCCTTCTCCCTTTGACTTGTTCTATCACTAAAAGTAGAAAAAAGCTTAAAAGATTGGAAAATAACATCAAAAATCTGGGATCAAAGGTTCTCTGTTTCCCTGGATTCAGCAGAGCTGGGGTGCATAGAGGATGAAATCAAGCCTTGTGTTTAATTCTTCACTTCATGGAGGCAGGACTGTCTTGCATGAGCTTTAATGTTCTGCAGACATCTGCCTTTTCCCATGCACAGAAGTGGGGTACACTGAGCACCCTTATGTGGAAAAGGAGGTACCATTCTCTGAAAAAGGTTGAGCAATCCTATCTGCATCTTTCAAGAACTTACCATACTGTTATCTGAAGGGCAGCGACTCCCATGTCAAAGTACATGAGTTTCTTACGGTGAGAAACTGTAGATACACTGCAGAGTAGGTAAACTACAGACAGTAGTTTGTGCTCAAATACCTGTGCTACTTCTACATAAAGCTAGTGGTTTACTCCTTATCCTGTCGAAAAACCTGGACAGTGTGTCACTCACTTTCACACCGGTACACTGCTACCAAATTTATTGTGGATCTACTGTACTGGGACAACTAGATGATAAGTAGCAAGAAGACCAAGTTAAGTGTACACTAGCCAAAACAACATGAGTTTCTAGGACCAGACTTCTGAAGAGCAACTCCTGCAGCTTCCCACAGTGGTAACCATGCACATTCTGCACCTCCAGCCACCAGCCACCACTTCTTTCCTGACCTCTCCTTGCACAGCCCCATAGGTAATCTGCAGCATCTTCAAGCATCTTACCTTACAAGCAGGGCTCAGTATAGTCTTGAACACTGCAGGGATGGGGCAGCCACAGCTTCTCTGGGCATCCTGTGCCAGTGCCTCAGCACCCTCACAGAGAAGAGCTTCTGCCCAAGAACTCATCTCAGTCTCCCCTCGGGCAGGTTAAAGCCATTCCCCTTGGCCTGTCCCTACAGGCCCTTGTCCAAAGCCCATCTCCAAGTTTCTTGTCAGCCCTTTAGGTACTGGAATACTGTTTAAGGTCTACCCTGAGATCTGTGGTCACCACAGGTGAATATAAATCGGAGGAAGTGCAGGGTGTGAGGGCAGACATAGGTTGTGAGAGTTAGAATTACTGTTGGGCAAAAGAGTTAAGGTAGCATACACAGATTTGCAAGATGTATTTCTGCTGTTTCTAGTGTAACATACAACAATGTTTGTGCTTGATGCTCAGAATAACCTGAACGAGAGAGGAATTTGACTCCAGCTGAAACCCTCACCTGTAATTTGTGATAACATTATGTGTCTACAAGGCAAGAGATCTGCCAACAAACACAGAACTTGTATTAACCAGTGCAGATGTGACAGAAGCCTGGGTCCTTTCGGCATGAATATTCTCAAGCAGACATCCGGGCTCACGTGAGTTATGGAAAGGTGACCCTGTGAGCTCTAGCACAGATTAAACCCCGATCGCGCCTTACCAACAATCATGTGGTTGCAGACATCGCAGAAGGTGGGCTTTTTGAAGATGTGCTCCTGGAAGATGTGGGCCTTGTTGTTTTCTGCCAGCTGCTGGACTCTGGTTGGGGAGGACGCCTGGCTCTCGGAGCTGGGGAGCTGCCCGGTGCTCGTGCTCACCTCAGGCATCAAGTCCACTTGCAGTTTCACATCGCTATTAGTCCTCTGGAAGAAATTGTCCGCGCTTTTACTCCGCAAGCTTTTGGTCTTGAAGGAAAGCGATCGTTTCAGTTTCTGGAGCTGCAACAGAGAAGCCGTTACAATTACAGCCCTTTCCTCTCCACCAGCAAGGCCAGGCTCCTGCGTTTGGGGTGCGCTGCTGGCAAGCGAACCTGGGAGCCGTTGGCAGACCCTGACCACCTGAACTATAAAATTGATGTTAGAATTTAACCAGCAATTTCAGAGCAAAGAAAACACATCCCAAAGAGAAAATAAATGTTCCACACATGCTTTCTGATAGATAATAAAGCCCTGATGAATGCTTCTACTGGGCTTTTCTTTCAGGTATGAGAGCAAAGAGGCACTGCAGAGAGTTGCACACATTGGAGAATATATCCTTATAACGCCCGATGAGTGTTATTCATCCATGCACCGTCCTTAAGCAGCCTGTAAAGCCCTTTCAGGAACCCCTGTTAAAAAAAAACCCAGTACAAGAGGAATGACTTCAGTAAAGGTATTCGATACACTTATATTTCTTGAATTTGACAGAAACAGAGGGTTTGTGCAGTTTTGACAGAAATTCTTTTAGTTCTTTTTTTTTAATGAAAGAAGGCTAAGGAGCAGTAACAGTGTCATTAACTAGCTAACTGGTGGTTAATGCATTAATTAATACCAGTTAACACTCATTCACAAATATTTTTGTGTACATATAGAATATATATGTGAACATGCATATATATATATATACACACATGTGTATTGTGCCTTGATTGTCAGGCTATTGAGGACTGCAATAAGGCATTATTGACCTATATTTGTTAACTCAGACTCTTTACCCGTAACCTCTCTTGCACTGTAGAGATCCTTTCATCCTTCCCCCCAAAACCAAGTTTATATAAGGCTGAGAAGAGTGCAAGGTGAGGCACAGGATCTATCTGGATATCAGCTGCATGTGTTTGTGGGTCTGTCAACTCCAATGGCCCACAAGTAGAGGCCAGGTAAAAGAAAAGCCAGCTCTGCGTCGCCTTCATGTTTGCTGTCTCTGGAGCCTAATACCGCTGTATCACCTTTCACTCAGCATTATTCCGACCACTGCACAATCCTTCCAATCACTGCGGCAATTCTCTGGACAAGTGTGATGTAACAACCAAAATTTTCCATGCCACCAGGCTGTCTGTGGTATCCAGCAGGAATGGTTTATATTAGAAACTGTTTATGTTAGGAGCAATGATGATTGGGAATCATAATTCACACTAATAGAAAGGGAAGCAGTTCACATGCTTTCCTTAAAAAAGCATGCCGTTGGTCTGTCACACTCACTGAGCTGCCTCAGAGGGCTTGTGAGAGCGGAACTCCCTAGGTTCTACTCCTGATCCATCCGTTTTCCCCATGGTGCAGGCAAAAGCATGATGTCAGACAGCAGCCTGAAGGAATCCCGAGGGGAAGACTCTCTTCCACCTTCAGACACAAGCAGCTTGTTCTTGGAGAAAGGAGACACTCCACCTCAATTCCCCACGTTTCAAAATAAGTTCTTCAAGTCCAATTAACATGCAAAGAGCTGTCATTGCCTCCAGTTAGCAGTGTTCGGGTTTGCTACATGGAAGCAAACTGCGTTCTGCTCCCTGAGCTGTTTCTCCTTAGTGACTTTGGGAGTAGGGAGAGACCAGAGCCCATCCAACATGCACCACTCTCACCCACAACTCTCTCGGGGTTCAAGGGATCCAGAAGGAAATACCTCTCAATCTCTGGGGAGTGCGTAAATAAGAGCAATTAAGTTATTATATGCCAACTACAAGGTAAGAGCAGTTTCTGAAGCTCTTTTAGCTGAAGCCAAAGTCATTGACTGACTGAGCCTAAAACTGTATTACTGCATCAATAAAATGTGAGGTTTTTTCTGTTTGGATGTTGAAGTCACTGGCCCCTGAAATCACTGAGGTCACTCAGTACTGAGGCTACTTCATCTCTCCAGTGACAGCCAGGAACTCCACAATAATTCATCCCCTTCCCTCCTCACTGAAGTCAGACCTAATTAGTGTAGCAAAACACAGAGAATTACACTGCCCCAAGGTGATTGAATTGGCATTCATTATTGATTGGCCATCCATTTCCATACCGCCATAGGAAGCTAATTACACCTCAAAACACTACTAAGCTGTGCAACACAGGATTTGTTTTATCATGAAACACCTGTCCTAGTTTGGACAATGCATGCAGTGTATCACAAGGAGCTCTGCATTTACTCCCCTCATCCTGTTCTCCTTTGCACAGGCATTTGCCAGTCAAGGGATGTACCAGCAGCTTTCCCTCCCCCAGGCAGAAAAATCAACAGTTTTCCAAAGGTTAGTCCAGCGTTCAGGCTATGCATGTCCAAACACATTCATGCCCACCAAGCTGAGCATGCAACTGTGCATACCCCATGCATCACCACCACCAATATTCAGAGCACAACACATACTGAAGAATGAGTCGACCAAGTTACATTCACAGATTTGGTAGGCATCTCTGCGCAAGCCAATAGCTCTGAGATTCCCTGAGTCCTGTGTTAATGTGGCTAAATAATTTAAATTTTTAATTAATTTTAAATTAATTTAAACAATTTAAATGGAATAAATAATTTCCAGACAAGGTGGGAATCCTTGCTGTTGCCCAAATGCAGATATTACACTCATTTGCATTTGCATTCAGGCTAGAAGACACCTACATTTTTGGCTTGCACTGCATCCCTAAAACACCAGTGGAATCTGCAGCTATTGTATCACAAATAGGGTACATGTGTACAGAAGTGACTATGCCAAACTGCAGAACAACAGCAATGTTTAGCATTTTGCATAGCTAATTACACACTTTGCTCAGTGCTGTTAAAAAGCACCTCTCAGATCACAATGGTTTACACCTACCTTGCACCAGTGAGAGTACACAGGGCAATGGAAGATAGGCATCAGGTCTTAAAATCTGATCCAAACTTCATTTCTCTTACAGGCTCATGAGGGAATTTGTGCAGATAGTGGAAATTGCCAAACCATGAATGTTTAAGTTATGATTCTGTTGCAGTCAATTAAGCACCACCTCACTCATTTAAATACCACCAGCTCCTCATTTGGAAGTTTGCTATGGCCTATTCCTGTTCTTTCATTGAAAGATTTCAAACGTAATAACAGGCATGTAATCTATGCCTGATTTTGGTCAGCTGTAAAGTGTTTTAATGCACTTGTGATTCCACTGGCTCCTAATGGAGCTGCTATGGCATCACCTGAGGCAGGAATCAGCTCTTTCAATAGACAGGAAAGTAAGCAAAGCCTACTATTTATCATTTCTTTCTGCAGAGTGCATGAGTCCAACATTGAATCTTAGGCAGAAATACTACCAACCTTCGGCTAAACCAGGGTTGTTCTGCCCTCAATACTTCCCTCAACACTTCAGTCAAAAATCATGTACTGGGACTGAAGAAAAACCCCTAAACCAAGCCCAAAAAGGCTGTAAGAAACATATTTGAGGTAAATCTCTCAAGCTTTCCAGATTTTCTCCTCTGCAAGGAAGGCCACAAATTGGCTTTCATTTAAATACAAATCAGGTTCTCATAAGCACAAGGGTTTTTCTGGACTTGTGATTGCATCACAAGGCTTCACAACATTGACGCTTCAGAAACATGAACCCTGGATAGCACACCCATGATGTTCCTATGGTCTGAAATTAGAGGCAGAGAAAACATGTTTGTCTCTAGTTAAAAGCATTTTATCAGTCACACAGCCTCCCAGTGACTGCACGCACTCACCCTACAGGCAAGGTAGAGATAAGTGCAATAGCTCTACCTCAGAGCTTGGCTGACCTTTTCTTCTCGGTATCCTCCGCAATCTCCATCTTCATCCAAGACATTGAAAATTCAAGCTTCAAGGGATGAGGAAGCTCTGACAAATCACAGCTTATCTGCACCTCCTCTGTTCCTAATTCCCCTATCCTCAACCTCTTTAGCTGCTAAAATCAGAGAATAGCAGGCAGAAAAAGGACAGCTATTGAAATTCATTGCTGGTGTTAACTAGGTGCCACTACTTTTGACTTGAGTGGGAATTGCACCTGCCTTCACTAAGACTTTATTCGACATAAACCTTGGAAGCACACAATTCTTCTACAATTTTGATTTAAGAACTTCCCATGGAAGCTGGGAAGATATCAGTGATTTGAGGTCTTTTATATTCCCTAGCTCTGCAATTCCAAAAGGTAATTATCCGCCTTATAGAGTAATTTATCCAAGCTGCTAACTGCTCCCTGTCATCTAGAAACTCTTTTTCCCTTGCCTCTCCATTTTATCTACATTAGCAGTCAGCATGGCTCAGCAGAAGCAGATCTGGAGAGCGAAACGGGGGCTGTTGAGGACCCAGCATACAGACCCTACACGTTTCAGGGCACAGAGTACTCTGAACCAGCCCAGCCAGTTAGCCCTGCTGTGCATTAGGTACAAACCTGGAGTACAAGCAAACCCCTAAGTGATGCAGCCTGCGCTTTACGCACCAGAACAAAGACTAAAGTGGAGTGATCAGCAACAACTGGGAGATCTGCTTTGAAACCACGCTCCCAAATCAAACTAAAATGCAAAGGTAGGTGCCCCTAGGCCTTCACCGCTTCTCTAGCACAGCTTCTTCATCACACCTTCTCACCATTCAAAAAAGTTCAAGGAAAGCCTCACTCTCTCCACATCCCACACACAAATGCTTCGTCACCCTTCCTGAAGCTCCCTCCATAATGTTCTCAGTGTGAATGGTGATCACCAGGAGGACAAACTGCACCTCTTATTATGTTACATTATGTTTGTTACATTAGGTATGTTATGCTTGTTATGTTTGCTGGGGCCAAAAGCTTTGGCCTTCAGAGCAACCCTCACAGAGTCTGCTCACTTCGGCTTATGTGCTTGGTCTTGCCTCCTTCTCAACCGCTGTTACTCATCATTGTTAGTAGCAGAGGCTCCTGTGCAGTGTGGGGACAACAGGGAGATTATACATTTGCACTCTTAACTACCTTCCAGGAGAAATGAACAAATGAATCATAGAAGCAACCAGATTGTAAAAGACCTTTAAGTGAACTAGGCTTATCAACTGCACTTCACTGACAGACCATATAACCAAGCCCTCATTCTCAGACCCTAGCTGTCTGCTGCATTGCTATTGTGCTAGCAATAAAAAGAGATACTGCTTGCTCTTCTCTATCCCTTTCTTCACACTAGTGTTAACAATATGATTAGATGGATTACAACTAATATAGGGTATTAAGAGAGTTGGAATGAGCCATCAAGCCAGTTTGATTCCTGAAATCTTTATAAAATGCTCTGCCAGCACATTTCATTCTGCTGTGAGGTAAACATCCACTTTCTGTAAGGAGCTGCTTCTTCCTTACAGCTTCTTGCAGCAAGTTTCCAAATTGTTTGACTTTTACATTGTTATAAAAGAAGGACTTGAAACACAGAGAGCCCAGATGATGCTGCGCTGATTCCCTAGAGAGCACATCAGGTACATGGGCTATTACCCAAGGGGACTCAGACCAAAAGCCTTTCAAATAAGGGAAAGAACAAGAGTCTTGATGAATGGCATCATGGCATCTCTTCTACTGAGCATAGTCCATTTTCTGGGGCAAGGAGCATTCAACCTACATTAGTAACCCTCAGAACATACTTCAGATGTTAACTAGATTTGTTGAAGGACTGGATGTTACCAGGGTGTAAGCAAGCCTGGCAGCATTGCTGGGTTTCAGCTAACTATGCTTCAGCATAAACAAGGAACCAGCTCAAACAAAAGTGCTTATTTTTTGTGAGCATGAAGGCTGATGATTTTCTTCTTAGGACTGAGGGATACAAAAGTAAGTTATTTTTGGGCCCAGACAAGGGTGGGTTTTATTCCTGGATTTGATTTGAAAATGCACTGCCTTGGTATTTCAGTGAGCAAAAATAAGCTTATGACATGCCCAAAGCCAGTACACCATTTCATAAATCATACGTATGTTTGCCTGCTGATGAGAGAAGTACTGTGTCCTATAGCATTAACAGGATAAAAGGACTTTTCAAACACTTAAGGGGTTGGTATTGTTTATTGGCAAAGCACCCATGACAAAATTTGTTAGCAAGGCTGATTCCTTTTCTACCTTCTTTCTAAATAATAAATAGTACAAATACTCTTTGGTACAAACTGAATAAGCTGAACTGACTTCAATTGTAGCTTATTTGTACAGTCTGAGAATCTGTCCCTATCATGCATTTGTGCCTGCTCTAGTCAGCTTTCTTGGAAGCTGTATCGTTTTAATCCACTACAGACAAAGCAGGAGCGTTCATTACTGCAGAATCTGCTACGTATTATATCTGTGTGTTTTCCAAACAGATTGCGTAGCTGGCATGGGAACAAGTATGTTTGTTATTGTTGTAAAAGTAAATAAACCAAACTGTCTGCTTGAATACTGTGTTGGAATAGTCAGAAGAGAGACATTTTTCATCATACCTAACAATAACATTGTTCCTGATATATTGGGTACTTCCAACTCCGCTGGTTGGCTCTCGCTGCTCTGACTGCCATCCTCAGATTCTCCTCCCTGCCTTATATTGGTTTTGAAGCTCACTGATCCTCAAACCTATTTAGGATAGAAACCTTTTCAGGCAGGGCTCTTCCTGTGATTTTGTTTCACGCGTAGAGTCCTAACTACAATGAAATGCCCTGATTGGCATGCAGAGCCTAACAGCGAAACTCCTGAGAGAGCCTTAGGGTTTGAAAGCATGAAATCTGAAGGGATGCTCAGTTGTCACTGCTCCTACGAATGTCACTGTGAATCACATGTCCTCAGCCCTTCCCTGATGTACTACATCTCTGGAAGCTGTGCGTTTGCATCTCTAATTTTCAGACCTCAAAGTTACCGAGAGGTACAGCCTGCACATGTAGCCAGACAGCGTGTTGGCTTAGCAGACCTGCTCATTCTGCACAACTCTCTGGTTTGGTTTAAATCAGGCTGAACAATTAATTTAGTTCTCAACAGTTGTTCCTGCAGCTGGTTTGAAATTATCCTACAGTTTTGGGTACGTTTTCTTCTCATAATGCAAGGAATCAGGATTAGCAAATATGGGAGAGAAACGTGAAATAAAGTGTTGAAAGTTTTAAGGCCTGAAAAAGATGGAAAAGTCTCACTTGTGCTCCAAATTCCTTTATATATCTTCAAAATCAAGCAGAGAAGGTGTCAGGAGAAAGCAATGCAGTGTGGGGAGTGATAGATTTGAGGAAACACAAACGATTTATTAACTATAACAATTGGCATCTAATCTCAGGGAAATCCTTTTTCTCCAGTAAATTCAGAATAGCCTACTTAAGGCATAAAAAGAGTAAACTCTGTGTCAGATATTCTGCAGTTGTGACTTGCCCTGAGCTCGTATTACCTTCTCTGCCAACTGTATATTCATACTAACTTCAAAAGACTCACAGTCATTTAAACACTTTAAAACAGCTTGTAAAAAGGAGGAAACACATGCAAAATAAATATAGTGATACTTGCATGAATGTCAAACCCAGCAAATTTTAATGGTAAGTAAAATCCCACCCCAACACACGTAATAAACTTATATATTTAGCCAGAACTCTCAAATTCAACATGTAACAGCATTTTTGCTGTTGTGTTTTTGAACAGCCCTATTTTGGTGTATTCCACTGCTTTCTTTCAAACAGTTTATCTTAGAAAGAGTAATGTAGAAAGAAAAGGTTTCATTTAACATTTCTCTTCGTGACAGATCTAGTCTCTAGTGATATCTCTTCAAGCTTCCTAACAGATCGGATTCAAGTTCAGCTTGGGGAAAACGCTTGCGATAACACTAACCCGAGGTTCATGTTCAGTCTGCTTCTAACAGAGAGGAAAAACAGACTCTCAAGTTTGCTGCGTCTCAAGCTAACGGCAAACAATATCTTTCAGAGAAGCTTCATTGTAGCTTTCTGAAGTTTATCACCGGGTTCATGGAAATCAGATTAACAGTCCTCAGATCTGCTGAGCTCATTTTGTGGAGCTCAATGATTATCAATTCTCCCCTCCCTGTGATTATGTGCATTAATCAAAACACATCAGAAATCAAACTAAGCAGCACTTCAGACAATGCTAAGTTTGTTGCTTGTTTTATGTCAGGGTTGAAAGATGTTTTGTCTCTTTGATCTCTCCTGCTTAACCTGGCAAAAGAAGAGCTGCACCTCTCAGGAGCAGAGGGAAAAACGACAAATCCTGTGTTTATACCCAGGATTATATCCTCCCTGCTGCTAAACAGCTGTTCCAACACAGGTGGCACCAGCTGTGAGACACCTTTTATAATCCAGTTTATGAAAGGTGTCTGCTGGAATAACCAGCTGCAAACCTCTGGGTAGGTCCTGCCCTGTCTCTCTCTCATGGTCTAGCAATTGAGTTGCCTGAGTCCTTTCCTCCTGAAACCAACAGGAAAGCTCATGAAGAAAGCAGGAGATAGTCAGGAAAAGTCTTTCAATTGTACTTAAACCACAAAAAATATCCCTATATTTTCAGTTTCAATATGGGTATGTGTTTGCAATGTGCTTTGGGTTTCACCACAGGCATCTAGTTGCTAAGCAGCCGGTCATCTCCATACTTTGCCCCCATTAGGATGGGTGACACAGGGTTATCTCTTGCTTCTTGACATAGAAGGAATCTGAACTGCTACCTCTGAGGTTCCTTCTGGGAATCCCGCATTTTGCTGCCCTTTTTGAATATGTCTTTTCCATTTCAGCTTCTAAATGGAGCCACAATTTCCCTGCAGTAACTCCGCATTTACCAATCTTTGCTGTTGTGGTAGCAACATAATGAAAGTTGGAGATTAAAAGGCTGGATTTCAGAGTAATGCAAATCCAGGCAGCCCTGCTGAAGTGAAGGAAGCTAAGCTGGGATCTACCCACTGAGAGTCCTCAATAATAATAATAATAGAGCTTGCATTTTGCTGCTTTTCCCTGCCTTGACTATTCTGCAGTGGATGTGATTGTGAATGCAAGGTTAATCATCCTTGTTTGTATCTTGTTTCTGTCCATCTATGAAGCGTGCATCATTATTTGCCGCTATTGATCTTATGAGAAATTAAAGCTCAGTACGACTTCCTTGGACCATTAGCATTCTGCTAAAAAGGGCTGCTGCACCTATAGCAATAGTTTGCACTGATTTATTTTACCCATTTATTTTTCCTCTTACATTTATCTCTCTTTTTTTTGTTTTTTTAACAGAGCTGTTTTATACTGCTTTAAATGGTAGTATGATTCTTGAAGCAAATGTGGAAATACATCTGGCAGGGAGGCCGATATTAACCGAGGGCAAATTAGCGTCAGCACCAGATCCTGTGTACTGGGTAACCACATTTGTACCACCTTAAAACAAAAGGAAGACTGAGACCTACCGGGAGTTATCATTGTTAATATTCTGTCAGTGATTCCACTCCTAATTGTGGGGTTCAAACTTAGACTGTTCAAATTGCTCCGCAATGAAAACATGCAAGTGCTCAGCTCTGCAAGAAAGTTATTGTCACTAGGCCACATCCTAAGGTCTTTCCTTACTGTTAACTCCCGCTGACTTCAGCGAGCATGTTTACTGAATAAAGGCTTGGGACTTGGCTGGCTGGTTGGGTATTTTGTTTTGAAATTAAGCTTTCTGGTTTTAATACTGTTTTACACTATGCTTTAAACCCAAAGGCTTTCTGCATGCATGCAGCACAAAAACACACCTGGCCACATTTAGCATCCTGTTAATCTGGCTGACTTCCTTCAACCCTTCTCTGTCAATCTTCATTCCTCCATAACCATTGATAGATCCAGGGGGACACCTATGCTTCTTGCTTCTTTGGTCTTTCCTAAGTACTTGTTTCAAGCTCATACTTTGTGTGAATTAATTCTGCCCAAACGCCTCGCTTAGCTGCTGTGTTTTAGCCCAGAGATGATGTTATCTCATTTTCTAATCAATGAAAGGGCCAGAAACACAATGCCAGAATTTGGGTGCTGTATGGTCTATTGGCTTAAAACAAGCCCCTAAACTCTAATATCTTGGCTTATTTGATCCCGCAGGTTTCTGCCCTCCCTACCTGTTCACAGAGATACAGATTCAAGTTGTACAGTGTTCTTCCATCTTTCCATTTCGAGCCCATCTCAGTGGGAGATGGCGTAGGAACTTCTGCCTTACGGAATATTAGCAGTGTTTGTTGGTGCATTTCCAATTTTCCTTTTTCACAGTTTCCTTCCCCTTCTTGTGCATATCTTTGCAATCTGGCACAAATTTACTGCCTTCCATCTTCTTTTTATCCCTCCAGAAGAGTGACACTGTCCCATCCTGTGAACACTGCTTCTTGCCAGCCACTCTGGAGGTCAGAGTGCAGTCACCCTGGCACTGCCTGTTCTGACAGCACAAATCCAACAGGATCCATATGGTCCTGGTGTGCTGCCCCAGCACCACTCTGCCCTGAAGCCTGGGACCTGGGGGAAGAGCTGAAAGCAGAGTTGGAGCAAAGCAATTAATTCCTCTGGGCTTTTCTATGCTTCACCTAGGAACCCATCAGTTTCCTTCATCTCACATTTCCAGTTCTAATGTCCTACAGCAGCTGTTAAATACATTACAAATGCTGTGCCAATCGTATTTTTTATCTATCTTGGTAACATCTTGTTACTCATTCTGCACTACTTATCCTCCTGGCCGCCATAACAGAGATCTCTTTATTTCCAGATCCAGCCCAGATCTGGCACATTTATCATTAAAGCTCTACCCAAAGTGTAACTTACTGCACGCATTTATCCCTTTCAACACATCTGCTGTAGCCATTTTCTAATTCCCAAAAGCACTTCCAGATAATTTTGGGGAAAATTACGCTTGTATTGCCAGTTTCAAGAAATCTGATATTGGTACAGAAAGTTTTTATATCTCTGTCTTTTGTCTTCTTGTTATTACATGCCAGTCATGCCCGGCAGAAACCGCCTTCAGTGTCCTGCATAAAGAATAGGCCAGCTCTCCACACCAAGGATCTGTTTAACTTGGTGATGATATTGTCATGTATATGACATACAGTTACTTGGCACTTTCTGGACTGCTTCAAGAAGTTGACAATGTAAATACATGTGTTTGGAGATGGTAATTGGCAAGAATTGTTATGTATGGGATCTATCACACGTGTTTGACTTCTTTGGCCTCCGGCTATTCCATTTCTTTCATATTGTTTTCCAAGAGCTGCAAGCTGCTGAGCATATTTCACCAGCTATTGTTTCAAGATCAACCCTGCAAAACAAAACCATTTTATTTTTATCCTCACCAGCTGCACAGCTTTCCTCTTCAAATTACCTCTATCAAAGTCTCACGATTAAACTGACTGAACAGCAGAAATGTGCTTTCATACTGTGATAGCCAACTTCATGTAAAAGGATGGTTACGTACAGAATACCACAAACAGAAAGGTACAGAATTTAAGGCTATAGCTCTTTCTGAAGAACTGCAATTTCTTCTGAATGTTAAAAGAGATGTTAAGTCCCTCAGAATCCTCTAAAGTTAAACTGTTGCGACTGAAAGCCTTCACTCAAACAGCTAATAATAAACAAAGAAAAAAGCTTCTGTCAGAAGCTTGTGCTCATCTAATAAATGAATAAAGTATATCCAAACTTCATCTTTTTGGTATTGAGAGAGAAAAGAGCTGTTGATATTGACATAGGATAACAACAGATATAGTAGGGGTTACTTATTTGATAGGAGAGCTAGGGATCTTGAAGCAGTAAAAGGATCTGTGAAGCCTTGTCTGACAAAGATAATATCAGTGACTCGGGCGGGAGCAACGTATTGCATGGGGCTGCAAGAGGGATTCAGGCAGACAGGAGAGCAGCGGAGTAGGAGGAAATAGAGGAAAGCAAAGTCAAGTTAGGGCAGAGAGGGTTTTAAAGAACATAAAGATGAATTCTGTGTAAGAAGAGGCAGTTCCATGAAGTGCCTCGCTTTGTTTAGCCCCTTCTGTCCGAGTAGGTATAATTCCTGGTATCAGCAGAGTAGTACTGGCTGATAAGGAACATGACGTATTACACCAGAAATCAGAGCTACTGATCTCTCCTGAACTGAAGAGCAAGTGCAGTACTTGCTTTATTTTATATGCAGTAGTGGCTGCAAGTATGACTGTACTAAAGGCACAATAACTCATGGAAAGAAAATTTTTTTCCAGAACTCAGCAGCTGGTAGTAAACACCAAATGACATTACTGCTACTTCAGGAATATTGTATTTACTGCAGTGTGTTCCCGACAATAAAATAGGTGTGCAATAAAAATAGGCTATCCTCCTCATCTTGTTAGGAAAGGCCTGACTTTTTTCATCAGGCTGGCTGACTACACTTCTCGTGGCCAGCATCTGGCCATAGCAGAGTTCTCCTTAGAGTCAAATCATGTTCTTAAGGTTTTTATTTCAAGACTTGGATGTTGTACTTTGAACATCTGTGAAATGCTTTTGATTTATCTACATTCTAGCAGGATTCAAGTAGGTCTGTTAGAGCTGTTGGCATTCATTTTAGCTTGGATAATCTCTAAGGAATCATATGTCCACAGCATTTTTCCTGAATATCAGGCAGGAGCTGCTAAAAAAGCCAGTGTTGTCAGAGCACAGAATTACGGCACAGGGAAGACTGTGGGAGCCTAAGTTGCTTGGGGAAGCAGGAGCTCAAAAGCCCTCCACCGGCAGTGAGGTTGAAAAGGAATCTCCTGATTTACATTGGTCCTCAACTACCTATCCATAAAGGAGATTAAGAAGAAGGTTTCATTTCTTCTGCATAAGGAATGTTTTCTATTACCTCTTTGCCTAGGTTTTAAATTTATGTGTAGTTTCCTGCATATGCATATAAAGAAAACATAAGGTCACATCATGTAAGAGGCGAATGGGCATCCACATGCAAGGAACAGACCATGTAATGTCAGACAACGTAAGGAAACTAAAATGCAACTTAAGGCATTGCTTGTGAACAAAGCAAGCATGGCTTGGGTATAGATGAAAGGGAAAGTGCAAAATGTAGGGCTTGCTTTTTTCTCAAGTCCACTTACAGCACGCGTGCCAGCATGTGAGCAGTGTCTATAAAAGGTCCCTCTCCCTAACAGAGCAACCACCATCCATTTTCTTAACAGCAATCTTTAAACTTGGTTAAGCTTGGAAACCTGGAAGCTTTTCCTGTGAAGACAGACCTTGCACTGGCTTATTGTATCAGAGAGCCTGGTCCTGAATTAAAGCACTTGGGTGAGAATAAGAACAGAGGGAGAAACACTGAAAGGCAGAGAGTGAGTGGATGAGCTAGCAAAAAAGTTAACTGTTCAACTGGATCTTTAGCAGCCAGGAGGATTAAGTCCATTTGTCATTACAACTACAGGAGATAGATCTAACTGCTGTGAACCTGCCAAAGACTCCTGTGTGCCCATACTTCATGAAACTGGAACATGATTCATCTTGTGGCTATGGTTTAATAGCGGCACTTCACATTTTGAAGCCTGGGTCGGCTCACATTTGTCTTTCTTTTTGTCATAGGTGCATAACTTTCCATTATAGGGCTGGCTGGAAAACAGCAGTTCCACTTAGCACAGATTTTCAAAGTCTGAATGATTTTGTTCCACGTTGGCATAGGAAACAACTGTAGCTTGTCAAAAGGTCTTTGAGCGAGCTGTGGGCAGAAGAGGGGAAAGTCAGACAGGCTAACCTGCCAGGGGAACTAGAACTGACCAGTTCAAGGTTCAAGACCTTGCTCTGACAGATACACAGTGGTGTTCACCATGGTTAAATTCAAGCTTTTAACTCAGCTGTAGGTGCCTACTATGGGTCATGAATAAAGATTTCCCCTCAGAGAGGCTAATTTAGAGCACACAAAGCAGGCTTTTCCTCTAAATCACCTTTGATAAAACAATTTCCGTCTGTGTTCCCTTTATAACATAGGGAGACTGAACTACCAACTTCACCACCTAAAGCTGGTCTCTAATTACAAGTGAGGCTGTACAATGGCTTTTTCTCCTCTTTTGACTGGAAATTTCACCTGACAAAAGTGTTTTTCCTGACAAAAGTTTATCCCATCAAGAAAACAGAAAATTTCCTCAAAACCAGAAGTTTTGATATTAAAAAACCCCAACCAACTTGACAAGTACACATTTCACTGGAACATCCATCAACAGAAATGTTTGGCAAATCAGTATATGTCACCTTATGTTTATTTGAAAACAATTCCTTAGATAATTTGAATTAAAAGAGGATGGGTGAACGTGAGAAATGAGCTGCATGCACTTATAAATAACATAAATAAGTACACTAAGAGGTACAATAAAAATTGGATGTGTCAGATCCTTGAGCTGATTGATACTGGCTGAAAGCTTAACAGTGGGTGCCTTTATAAACGCGTATGGACCTGAGCATCTTAACAACTTAACTGCACTGAAGTGAGTGGTGCACGGAGGAGTTTTCCATGTTGAATTTTGCCCAATCTTCTTTGGTTACTTGTGAGGACAGAGATGCCCACTCCAAGGCCATTCCTCACCGTGTGTATGTATAAAGACTAGGGAGGCTGTGTCAAGGTTTTCAGCCTCTCAGCTCAATCCAAAGACATTTTGGTTTTGAGAATGGCTACCACAGCATTTAAACTGGCAGGGGAAACACAATCAATACTGAATAATACACCTATAGATGTGATGTTTGTATGCATCACGCCAGTAATCTGACTCTCAGCCGAGAAAAGCTGATGCGTCCCTTCACTGTGCAAGAGTACTTCTTGTAAAAACCAAATGAATATTGGGATAACGGAGATGCAAGTTGATCTCTGACCTCATATACAACAGTGTTTGCTGTAACAACCTGCCAGGCTGACTTCTCTCTCTCACCTGAGCTGGGCCTCCACAACATACTTTTCTTGTCTTACTCTGATGAATAAGCTCGGATAAAGAGCAGCATCCTGAACACTGATTTCAATACCTTTGTGAATCCCAGTTTCTTCTATTTTGCTTCTTTCTGAATTAAACCTAATCATCAGTTACTATAGGTCAACTGCATTTTTCTTTTCAGAACACTAGATTGCTAAAATGATCTTTATTAATAAAGCAGTGCATGTGTGGCATTTTAATCAAGCCTTCAAATGGCACTCAGAAACAAAGCATATGTTGCCTACAGAAAAGAAAAGCATTCATGTTGTCCCTGTTACCCGCCTAAAGGGCTGTCTGCAATTCCATACTGAACTTCCAGCCTCCCGTGCCTGGGAAAAACCTCTCTTTCACAATTATTCATGCCATGGTATTTTTAAGTCACCGGAGCAGCTCCTGAACAGTAACACTTCCATCTTTATGCAAGACTACAGACATATGACTTATTTCTTCTAAATATATAAGATATGCAAGCCGTTTGCCACAGTTAACTACTGATACCAAAGACACAGGAAGTCTGCTTTGCAGACATCCCTTGTAAATATGTTTTACATACGAGTTGAAATCTCTGACAAGGAGCATATATTCTATCAGTTGGCCTACTGAATCAAGGGAGCTCCCTGAAGCAGAGGCATATGCCAAAGGGAAAAAAAAAGATCAAGTTATTTCAGTCATTCACACTTAGATTTCTCATTTTCACAGCTGGTCCTCTTTGCTAATGAACATGCAAAGTTTGCTTATGCTTCAGCTAGAATACAGACATCCACTTGCCTGGCAAACCAGCGCTCATTTAACATTGAATGATCATTTTCCTTTGCAACTGGAAGTCGTGCAGGTCTGAAAACTGTGCTAAGAATGTTCAGCTCGTGCTCACATCGGAAAGATCAGTCTTCTGCCTGACAAACATGAGCCCAAATTTATCAAATATGCAATCTTTTACCTGTCAAGAGTATGCAGCAATGGCTTGGGTAGGCAGCAGGAGACATGCTCATCATACAAGAAATTAGAGGTTTCTGTCAGGTGATTATGATTTACTTCCATCTATATTAAATAAAGTGTAAGGGGAAAAAGAGCCTCTAAGACAAGTTTTGGATTTCAAGAGGATTGCCTTTAATGTGCTATGTTGCTAGAAGAAATTCCAAGCCTCAGCACTCTCAGATACCTATGGATATATTTGAGATCACATCGCAGTTTGGAGTGTGACACAGAAGGACCCAAACTGTCTCTCTCTGAAGGTATGAGAATGAAGCAGTGGTCTGGAAAGCAGCACAGCCACAAAAGCAGGTAACTGTATTTGCTAACCCATGCTGACTCTCAGCAAGTACTGAATGCTGATGAACCCAGATGGCCACAGGTTGTGAAACTACCTTGGCCTCTGCTAGCCTTGAGGTATCAGGTTAGAGACATGTTTAATGGACAAACACTGATCAGAAATGGTCAGGTACTTGGCTGTGCTTGCATGTGCAAGAGGCTTAGAATTTCTTCAAAGCAAATCTGTTAATACTACATGGAATATGAAATGAAAAGAAATAAAAAGATCCTGTGAATGTTCTCCAGGCGGACTGCATGAAAATAGTCACCTCAAAAGGGAAATCGGAATAAGCAAAGAGTCCACAGAGAATGGTGGGGAGGGGAGCAAGAAAAAGCGGGAAAAACCTAGTGTGCAAATGAAACCAGAGCTTTCAAGCAGAGCTCTTGAGGTTTAAGAATGTTAATTGTCAAGAGAAGCTGAGTGAGTCCTTGCAAAAGGCATTTAAGGAAATGTCAATGGATTGATTTGGGCTAGGGAAAGAAAAAGAAGAAACAGGCCGTGGTACAGTAAGGATGGGATAAAAGGCTGGCTCAAAACTTCAGCAAATACTTCATCTTACTTTTTTCCTGGAACAAAGGGGTAAAATAATAGGCAAGAGGTTGCAGAAGTGGATGGTATGACATTAAAAAAGCAGTTCAATGTACCAGCTGAGGCGGAAAGGAGAAAAGAAACCAGTTAATCTCCTTGCAAAATTTTCCTTTGGAAGACTAGGAACAAGTTTTCTTAACAAGATTTATGAAGGCAGAAATGCTACGAAGTGAAAAAATAATTCTGTTTCAAAAGAAGCAGGAAAAGCAAATACAGATTTGAAGATCTGACCTCAATATTGCTTGACAAAAAGGGAAAAAAGAAAAGGTGGATCCTCCCAGACTGCTTGTCTTGGATAAGATGAACAATTTGCTAGACAAAGAAAAAGTTTCAGGTCAAAGGTATTCTGTCTGTTTGGATTTCATTAAAATTATTGAGTATGCTACCAAAATCTATTACCCAAGACTGAAAAGAAGGGAACAGAGAAGAATACAGTAGAATACAGAGATACACTTCTTTGGCTCCTTGAAAGGCTTATGCTTGGAACAGAACTGAATTCCCTCTAGGTAAAAAAGAACCAGAGTATTTTGAGAGATTTAGATTAAACATTAGGAAGAAATTCTTCCCTGTGAGGGTGCTGAGGTGCCTGCACAGGGTGCCCAGAGAAGCTGTGGCTGCCCCATCCCTGGCAGTGCTCAAGGCCAGGTTGGACGGAGCTTGGAGCAACATGCTTTAGTGGAAGGTGTCCCTGTCCATGGGACAGGTAAATGAGCTTAGGGGTCCCTTTCCACTCAAACCATTCTATGAGTCTGTGAAGTAGTGAAGAACATTTAAGTTCAATGAGAGATGGTTCTTGTCAAAAGAAGTGCTAGGTTGAAGGAAGGTAGAGGTCTTCAAAGAACAACACTGGCATAGTGTGAGGATCAGTCTCGTTCTCTGTATTTTTCTTACTGAATTTAATGCAAAAATTAGGCATGACATACGCCATTTATATTTGACATGATGTTGGAACCATTGTCAAAACTGGAGAGGCCTAGGACGTAAGGAAACGTGATGAAGTTCAGCTTTGGAAATACAAGCTTGTACACCTGAGACCTGATCCAAACCATGCTAGATGAGAACAGACAAATATATCCTGGATCCACCAGGAACTACAGATAAATAGAATGGAGACTTCTGGTTGACCAAGGGGAGATGAGGAGACACAAACATCAGGAGCACAGTTTCTGGGAAAGCGAGGGAAGCATTAGTGATACTGTTCAAGATCTCATGTAGAATACCATGCACAGATTCAGCTACCCATTTTCAAGGTTATTCAAAAGTGAAACTGGTGCATGGATCTGTAACAAGAATGAGATGAAGAATGGAGAGTTTATCTTATGTGAGCCTGACTTGTTTAGTATAGAAAATAAAAGGCTGGGAAAAGATGTGAAAGTCTATTCTTACATGATGGAAACCTGCACCATGACGGGAAAAAGAGGTGTTTAAACTGAAGCTAAGTTATTAAAATTACAATGGCACACAAGCTGGCCAGAAATAAACTTGGACAGGGAATTAGGAAGGGGCGAGGGGCAGAGGGCATCCCTTAAACATCAGAGCATCCAGATGCTGGGAGAGCCTTTCAAAAGTAGTGGTTAAAAATGAATTCAACAGGATTACTTTCAGAAAAAGAATATAGCAAAGGAGACTGAGGCCATGGGTTTGGACTCTTTTCCAGCTTTGAAAACAACTTTTGTTACAGTGAAAATTTGCACTTTTTAGTAGATCAGACAAGTCATCATTAGCTGTTGAAAGGCAATAGGCATTTTCTCCATTCTGGCAACACTGGAAGTGTGGATAGAAGAGAATGAACTGATCACATTTCTATTTTGCCTTAGACATCTCAGTGTCCCTAGGAACTGATCTGACACGAGTTCAGACTGATTAGAACTATATATCAGACATCATCTATCAAAGCAAAACCAATACATGAGTGTTTTAATTAGAAGAAGAATAAGAAAGACAAGAAATAAAAAAATATAAATACAAGAACAAGTCTGCTCAAGAAATTATTGATAGGGTAGAGTATTATTTCCTGTTCTTAATGAAATCTTCCTGTGCATAATTTGTTCTAACACTTCATCAGAAGACATTAATATATTTAAGCTCATTTCTTTCCCTTAGTCTTACCAACAGAGCATGTACTCACCATTTTAAGCAGAGGCATAGAGGTAAGGTTAAGAAGAAGAACAGGCTTTTCCTTCCCTTTTTACAGGATTTTTTGAAGCTGTTTGGTATTCCTTTGAAGGCCACAGCAGTAGTTCATGTACTGGATATTTATCACTGGTATGGAAGGTGAAACACTAACTGTACGCCAAGCTCCCTACCCTCTTAAAATATTAATTGATGAGTAACAATCTATGCAGCCTCATGAAGTATTAACCCTTTAAGTGGGGAAGATCTCTGCTGAACAGCATAACACAAATCCTACATGATTAAATCCCACACAATCCTATTAAAATCCAAAGAGTTCCAAGCTGTTTATGTTAGTTCAGCATCTAATATTAACACCTGGGTTTGAAATCTCACGTAAGCTCCATTGCTTTGTTAGATCAGCAGGTCAGGGGAAGGTAAGTTCAATTTTCTTGACCAATATGGGGATGTACATAAATGAAGTCTAATCTCAGACTTCAATGCTTACTCTTTTTCTTGGCTTGTAATTCTTCATCAACTTCCATTATATGTACTACACATCATGTACTACACATATATACATGATGTGTAGTTCATAAAACGGACATACATATGTACACATCATATGCTAGGTTAGTTAGTGTTCGAGTAATTGTGCTACATCTCCTGAACTGCCATACCTGAATTTGAAGATGATGGGTCTGCATTTCCCTGAATACTGGCCACTGGATAGTCCGTGTATGGAAAATCTAGACCGAGACAGACTCATTCATTTTGTGAAGTACATAGTCCAGACTAATAAATAGCTTGAAGATCAGCAGTGCTGATCAGCCTTGCTGGTACTAGCTCAAACATCCCAAATACTCAGGCCCCCCTAAAACTTTAAACTGCAAAGTGAATTTTCTAAGATATACTTTCTTGCCTACGAATACCCTCAGCCATTATTCACAATGCAGTGATAATGACTTGACTCACACCTAAAGAAATCAGCAGATGGGCTCTTTTCATATAAAAGCGTCAGTTAAATATAAGAAGGATAAACCTAACAGAATTATGTGCCAAACTACGCCAAAACATAAAGAAATACTGCCAGGTGTAAGAATCTTTTCTTTAGACAGATATTCCTTCAAATTTCAGTTTTCTTTACTAAAGTCCAAGGAATCTTTACGTAAGATACATCAGAAACATGATCTCTGACCACTGCCACTAGAACACTGCTAATGCTGCTAAGTAAGTGGCTGTGCAAGTGTGCAGTGTGTCTGTAATTGCTACCCACCAGGAAGGAATTTCCCTTCAGGATTCCTTCCTGAGTTGTAAATCTACAAAAGCCTTTGGCAAACTGGCAATTTGCCTTCTTGGAAGCCAAAGAGGTGGGAGCCGTAACGACAAACATATGAATGTAATAAATGTAGCAATTACATGTATTTGCATGGTACCCTCCTGAAGGTATTCTCCTAGTAAACTGTAAGTATCCACTCAAACCATACTGAAGTGTGAAGTAAATGTTTTCAAGAGCCAATAATCTAATACATTAATTATTAGCTTTGCAACATTCCTAACCATTCAAGCTTCGGGGGTTTTAGCACAGTAGCAGTATATAGAGCGCTACAGGCTGGATCAGCTACAGCATGTTTGCTACCTTTGGACACCTATTTGAAGTTACATTAATGACAGAGTATGCTGGAGTTGCTGTGTGTAAAGTACTTGAGGACATGTTATCCAAAAGACACAGTCATGCTATTTACAAATATACGTACTATGCAGTAAGGCAAACGCGCTTAAAACATGCAAATGGGTTCGCTGTTAGGGCCCAGGGCTTGAAAGCACATTCGAATTTCCTCATTCTGAGTGGTTATACTGAAGGTGCTGAGGTGCTCATGATGAGGACAGTGTAACCTTTCAACATCTGGGTGCGTTCACCTGACAATATGCTCCTAATCCATCGGAAAAGGTGGTGGCAACGTACACTTTTGGGACAGCAATGGGAGGCTTTAGCATTTATTACAGAGCGAGCTGCCTTCCTGGGACAGGGGTGCGTGCGTAACACAGGAGAGTCATTCTTCTAAATTTCAGCTCCTGGGCAGCAGCCTGAAGTTCTGCCTCTCAAACTCACACTTAGTCAGGAACTGCAATATCTCCTCCACGTCAGAGCCCAGTCTGCAGTGTGGTACTGGAAGGGACTCTGTGCCACGTTGCCTATGATTACGCAGGACTAGAAGCAAGCTTGCTGCACAAGTTCTACATTAGTTTACCAAAACTGCCTTTCTGTTGAATGTGTTCAAATGCATTTTGAAGGATGCTATTATCCATGTTGTTTCCATTCCCATAATTGCAGTCATAACAGTGTTTTGCCACAGAAACAAGTCATTGTGGGGTAATTAGATACTGCACAAACAGTTCTGCAGTAGCTGCAGCAGATGTGAACTTGTTGACCTATGCAACAGAGTACCTGAAGAAAGCTTAGCCTTCTGGGAATGCCAGGATAGCTCCCTCAGCAGGGGACACCACAGGATAAAAGCTTGCACACAGGCCCTTGGCACGCACTGGTTTATGCTTTTGTCAGTCTTTAGGTTCTGAAATACATCAATTCTCTTAGAAAAAAACACTCACAAACATCATCTTTATGAAATCACTGAGAATCTTTGCATCCTGCTGTCTGCTAGGACCAAAACAGGAGAGCTTATCTCATTATCCCAGTGACCAGGAGGTTCCTCTGACTCCATCGACTGAAACGACAATACAACATGCTTTCTGATGGGTTTTGCAGTTCTACAATGTAAATACACAGATTACACTTTTACTAAAATTACCTGTGAGTAACAGCATCAACTGCACAGTCACGGCTCTTGCCTATTCTAGTGTATCGCTTCAAAATGATGATAATGTTCGCTTATAAACCAGTTTGCAGCTTATTTGTTCTCTGTCCAGATGTGCCTAATTCCTGTTGTCATCCTTGCAAAAGCATGGACAGACGCACAAGGAGGAGCAGCAAGGAGCTGCAAGGAGGAGCCCTACATGCAGCACTTCACTTTCCCTCAGTTTTGGATTCATGCTGGTTAGTTTGGTTTGGGAACAGCACTCTGTCATCCAGTGAAAAAGTCCCTCAAAGCACCATGGTAATGAAGTCCCTGGACATGTGAGTGGCACCTCGAGCTCCATAACCTCTTGCCCAGCACTGAATGAGGACCACAGCTGGGAGAACAGAGAGCATCAGGCCCTGTGCACAGCCCAATGTACACGAGGAGCTGCTCCTGGCAAGTGCAGCGCAGTCTCCAGTTCCTTTTGGGGCCTCACTGAGCTTCTCACTGGCCAAATAGCAAATCAACAATTCCGGAGAAGTGGCCTCGGGGGAGATAAAGGTACCAATCAACCGGATCCTTTTAGAGCCTGGGGTTGAGCTGATGACCCATTTGCTTTTCATTTCCCATTAACCAGGAAGACTACAGAAGCATCCCAGTAGTGTTGCATGTGTATAGTTAACAGTGTATATTATTGCTATGGAGAGGGCTCTTTTCTTTCAAAGGGGCTGTTTTACATAGGGAATACCTCAGATCTCCTTAGAGTATAGCATCTAATAGCAAAGAAATAATAAGTCCCAAAGCCCACGTCAGAACTACCCACACAGACAGATAATTTCAACTCACTCACAGCTATAGCTGTAACTGCAGAATAATGGAGCCGTCTTCCTACGTTAGAGCCAGGCAGCCGCTGCCTTTAAACTCGAGCTGGAATAAACCTTCCCTGTCAACTGCCTGTTTTGTTCATACACTGCCTCCTAAGGTTCTACCCAGCTCCTAGTAACAAGGACCTCCCTGTTTTTACGTGTTTACACAGCTCAGAGCATCACTATGAAGTGCACAGGGAGATCAGTCAGGTGTTATCATAATACCCATCGTAAGTAAGTAGCAGAGGATCAGTAAAAGCACATTATCCAGGTATGTTGCAAAGAACATCACAGAATCAACTAGGTTGGGAAAGACCTTTAAGGTCATCATTATGCAAGGTTACTACTTTTCTCCCTTTACCTCTCTATCTTCCAAGTGACATACTGGCAGGCAGAAAACTTTTCCTATGCAAGTCAGTTAAAGATTCAGAGGCCGTGCCATTTGAGCTGGAAGTTGGTTTCCAGTAAAGTAAATTGAACCACATTTAAAAATTAACAAGTAAAGGAAAAAGGCTGCAGGAAAAGAAGAATTTCTCTTCTGGGTGGTACACATAAGGATTACTGTGCCCAAACTGTCACATCCTGTTTCAATGCTGAGTGGCTAAACAGTGAAAGTTCACTGGTGAGTCTGCCAGAGAGGCTAAGGCAGGTGAAAACCCCCAAGTCCCCAGGCAAGATTCTCTTCTCTGAACCTGTGTAAAAAATCAATCTTCCCAACCGTGAACAAACCACTGTAAGTGATCTGATGCTTGGTGTGAAAATAGCTAAAACCATCTATTGACACCGATCCCCTCCCTGAGCCCCAGCACTCCCCAAAGACCTTACTGCATAAGGAGGAGAAAACACAAGCAAACGTCCCCAAACCAAGCGTCTCAAAGGCAGGTACTTTCCCACTTCAGCCTCCTGAGCTGCCCAGGTGACAGGGAGAATTCAGAAGTAGGAGTGTCAGAGCAGGCACCACAATCAGAGGAGGCTCATAGCACTCCACCGCTGATCCTGGCACAGGGCTCCACATCAAAACCAGAGCAAACCTCACTTCAGAACAAAGAAAGAGTAAAAACAAAAAGGAAAAGATCTCATTGTGTGAGTACCTTTGATTCCTGGCTGGTAGTTGATGCTGGAGAGGGGGGCTGCTCTGTGCTCTCCACTTCATTCTCTTTCTCCACACTCTCCACGCCGACTTCAGTCATGCTGCTTGGAGGAATCATTTTACCTCTAAATCACTGCTACTGTCAGGAAGAAACCTTGCTGGCTCTTTTTCATTGACTGTCCCCTTGCTTCTCCGCTCCTTTAGAGCAAATGAACTCCGCTGCCAGGCTTCACTACATTTGCGAGACTGGAATTCTCTGGATTTTCTTCCCCCCCCCCCCCCCCCTCCTCCTCCTCCCCCTCTTTCTCCTCTCCCTCCTTCCTCCCTCCCCTCCCCTATGCAATTCTGCTGTGAGGGGAATAAGTTATTGATGGCTCCCTAGGTCAGCTGTGTGCCTGCTCCTGTGTTTTCCCGGATCCTCCTCCCCTCTGTGTGGAGCAGAGTCGCGCCCGCCGCCAGCCCTGTGATCCGAGGGGAATGAGCTGAAGCAGAAAGCCCAAGCCACGCACACACGCGCGGGGCACTGGAGGGAGGAGTTGTATTTCCAGCGCTGGGAACAGCTTTAGAGGAGCATGTGCTGTCATAGTAGTGAAGGAAAGTAAGGCTTGCATGCACACACACACATGCAGGCAGGGGGACAGGCGGTGTGTATGAGGTTTGGAAGCATTTTACCTTTTAATAGGCTGGAGAAGGCAGAGTTTGAAGGGCAGCTTTATATTCTTACAAGTCTTTTCCTGAAGAAGGGCTCTAGAAACAGAGGAGAAAATGAGTCTTCCCTTACCTTGTCCCAGAGAAGATGATTTAAAACCCTAACTACCCAGTGTCTCTAAAGCTCCCACCTTGCCTTACATTTACCTTACATCCCAAACTTGCTAGCAAGTGGTGGGACAGAGTCAGGGAAGAATCACCTGTGGTTCCACGTGTTCCTTGCTCCCCTCTCAGCCAGGGAAGCCCAGCTCCGAGCCAAATACATGCAATCCAGGTCAGCTGGTGCTCCCGCTGCTGCACACATCCTATACCGGTGGGTTGTCATAGTGATAACACTCCATCCGGCAGACACGGAGCAGAAGCAGCCATCGGGAAGGGCCCTCTGGCTTCCCCAGTGCTGCCATTCCAGAGGATGTGGCGCCTGGAGTCATGCTTGGGGCTGTGGCAGCACCAGCAGAAGGTCAGCTCGACTTTGCTGGCTGGCTCAGATTGCTTTCTGTTGCTTGAGATTTTGCCTGATTTAAATCTGCTGCAACAGTGCCTGTCAGGTCTCTTCCCTGCTGAATTACAGTCTGTACTGAAAAAGCTGAATGGATGTGCTATGGGACCTGTTAGAGCGAATCCAAGGGAGGCTACAAAGAGCCTGCGAAGGCTGGAACACCTCTGCTGTGGAGAAAGGATGAGAGAGTTGGGCTTGTTCAGCCTGGAGAAGGATCTGGGGATACCTTAGAGCAGCTCCAGTGCCTAAAGGGGCTGACAAGAAATCTGGAGAGGGGCTTTGGACAAGTGCCTGTAGGGACAGGACAAGGGGAATGGCTTTAACTGCCAGAGGGGAGAATGGGATTAGACATTAGAAAAAAATTCTTTTAAAGTCTTAGACTGTTCTCTTAAGAGCCAGAGGCATCTCCAGGTTCAAAGCTCATTTCTTCCACTCAGCAAATGAGATTTGGGCTTTGCTGTAAAATCAGCCTCTTAGCAATGAGCAAGGACTGGGCAGAGTCCCAGTTTGGGAAAATCAGGGCAGCTGTGGGCAATGGAGATCTTGGCAGAGTGAAAACGATGCATGCTCCAGCTCTGGCAGTGGTACCCTTCCCTGATGGTCCAGCCTCGCACAGCCAAGTCAGGGCCAGGGCATGGCGCTGTGCCCCCTGCAAGGACTGTTCCACATGCCCAGCAATGGGGCAGGCGAGAAGCACAAAACTCACTTTGGTCCTGTTCCCCAGCAGTGCTTTGAACCAGTCTTGTTAAGAGCCTCAAAACCCATCTTCTTCTGGTGAACTTTTAGGTCACCTTAGAAACGGACCTGGAGTGGCTTGTTAATGGTTAATGCCCTACGTGTTGTAAAATCCTGCCTGTGTTTTGTATGAAAAGCTTGTAGCGTCATGACTGTGTAAGTGACTATCATACCACTCTCCACTCTTTTTTTGGGTTGTTTTACCAAATTAGTACCGACACCTGCTGCACTCCCTCTTTTCTCCCAATTACTCACTTGTCAACCACCACTGATCTGTCAGCTTCTTGACAATTAGCCTGGGAAAGATGAGTCAAACCTAAAATCTTACCAAAAAAGCAAAAGAGAAAAGAAACTGGATTTTGTCTGTTTTCCTTTCCTTTCAGAGGCCCTTACAGATCAGATCTCCTGGATAACAAAATACACTGATCACTTAGAACCTACATCTGCCTCTCTCTCCCACGCTTCAGTCCTGAGAAGCCAAGCCGGACTTGTGATTGCTGCCCATCAGTCTCTAAGTGAAGGTACTTGGTGGAAATGTGAGCACTGCAGCACGGTGCTAAACGGGGAAACTGAACAGATTCTCCAGTGAAGAGACAAACGGAGATTTCTGGAGAGGGGAAAGGCCATCTGGATGAATAAAACATGAGAGCCGATGCTCAGCCCCCAGCTGAAGTTGTTGCACCTGTGTCAAGGCACTTGGATGCTGCCTGGAATCACCTCCAAGCATGGCCTGGCGGGGTGCTCCAAGGCTGACTGCATGGGTGCTACACTTGGCCCATCCCTCCTGCTCTCTGGTCCCCCTCACACAAAGGCAACAGGGTGTGATGCAGAGCACTCCTCTGTGCTGGGGCTCCAGCACTTCTTAAGCTCTGACTGCAGCCAGCACAATAGCAGCATCCCAGAGGATCCTGACACCAGGAATATACACACACTGCTGTAGAGCTCCACAGTGGCAAGATTAAGCTGATGTTGGGGGTTTGGCAGCATGTCATATTCTTTTGCTTTCTTTTCTTCTGGTATAGGCATTGCTTTGAAATATTTGAGCACCTTTCTGTGAAAGAGGTACAGGAGTAGAGCTGGATTTCACCAAAGGGAAGCTATCAAATCAGTGCTTACTAAAATACGTTATTCTTCTGAATAACACCGGTTATAATGTCCTGTATTTAAAGGAGGCCTACAAGGATACTAGAGAGGGACTATTCATGAGGGACTGTAGTGATAGGACAACGGGTGATGGGTTCAAACTGAAACAGGGGAGATTTAGGTTGGATATAAGGAATAAATTCTTTATTGTGAGAGTACTGAGGCATTGGAACAGGTTGCCAAGGAAGTTGTGAATGTCCCATTCCCAGAACTGTTCAAGGCCAAGTTGGACACAGGGGTTTGGAACAACCTGCTCTAGTGGAAGGTGTCTCTGCCCATGGCAGGGGGTAGGAACTAGGTCCTTTCCAACCCGAACCATTCTGTGATTCCATGATTCCTGTTTAGACCCTCATGTACTTACTAGAGAAAAAGCAGAAATAAAAAGGAGAGAGGGAGCTATAGGTGTCATCATTCACTGCCTGCTGCATAAACCATCCCATGCTCCTGAGCATATAGAGGAATATAAGAGAGCATATAGAGGTGACACTACTGATGAATGCCATTGGTTTAAAACACTACGTGCCACTCTCTAGAAATGTACAAAGCAATGAGGAATCAGGCTGGTTGCCATCGAAGCAGGGCCCTCAAAGGAAAGAGGAATTATGTTTCCTGAACTATATCCGACTCCCACGAGGATGCAGACTGAGCGCCACCGTAAACTGTTCGACACAGAAAAAAGGCTGTAGTTCTGGCACTTGCAGTGAAACCTGGTCATCCTCTTCCCAAGTTCCTCAGTCCAATTTGTGAGTGTTCCAGGTGAGAAACAGTAGTGTCATTTCTTAGTCATTCAGTTTTGTCTTTGAGGAAACTGGCAACAGGATACCCTTCTAGCGCCATTTGTGATGGGACTTTTACAGTTGGCATCGTGCATTTGGCCAGATGAACCGGTGGACATCTTCACTAGGCTCTCCTCTCAAATACCTGCTGCTGTCCACAGCCGGCTAAGTGACTACACAGACCAGACCATTGCTCTAGTGGAGTATCTGCCTGTGTTTCCAAGTAACAGGCTTGTGGGCACTTCTCACCAGCAAACATTGTAGTCACAGAGAAAAGGATATTGAAACAGCGTCAGGTGGCTGGGGTTTTGTTTATAGCCACACGGCCCATGTTTGCTTTCAGCACAATCCTGACAGTTCAGCAAGCAGCTAACATAGTAACAACCCCCCCTGGATTCCACTTATCAAAATGCCATCTAAGGGCTACAATCGGCAGTTCATGGAGCCGGAAGCAGAAGCTGGTCAATGCTCTGAAAACATTCTCAGTACTAAAGGGATACTGCTGGCTTGCAGTTTGACTAACACGATCTCAAAGTACTTTTTAGAGTTTAAGTATTGAGCCTCCTACTGCTCCAGGGATTGATTCTGCTGCTGCAAACGAGCAATGGTGGAGGAAGCCAAGCCAACAGATTTGTGCTTGTACTTAAGCTGGGAGAAAAATGGAACCTCTGCTGCGTATTAATTTCAAACCCCTCTCTCTCTCCATCCACAGCAATGCCACAGGAAACGATGCAGAGATCACACTGCATCTTGGGCAGCTTGAATCTATCTTTCAGAGAGATGATGATGAGTTTGAAACACCGCTACCCAGATATCTAGACCAGGAGAAAGAAGAACGCTGCATCCTCTTCTGATAGCAAGAAATGTTTGAGAAAGGGAGAAGAGGATGTAATTATAAGAGATGGAATTTAGCCAAGATACAGCATGTAATATGTTCAGTCTTACAAAAAGCATTTCAATACCTTTAAATAACCAGCGACAGTCCCGACCTGATTTTACATCTCTGCTGGCAATATGATTCCTTCTCACTTTTTATAGGAATGCGATATAAAAAGAAGAGTCCCATGGAACCAGTATCACCATTTCCTGCAACTCACAGATGCTCCTTGAAATTCCTGCCATTTAATAACCATTTACTGACTTGGACCAATATGACTGTAGCAGGAATGTCCTGAGCAAGTTCATCAGGTTGCTGCAGTGGGGATTTAGCTGTGTATTAAATCCTGTCAGGGTATCCATGCTCCAGATATCTAAAGAGATAACAAAGATGTGATAATATAATCTCCTCCACTCTTTCTGGACTCTGCTTTAACCTCACTTTTATTTCCTTGGATAGGAATTAAGACTCTCCCTGATGGCTCTCAGTGCCACTCAGAAAGGTCTCATACAATCACACCATCTCAGCCAGATACTGCTGCTTTTCCACAGCCTTTTCCAGAGTGGGATGGGAGGAATCCACACACACACAGAGGTCAGCTAACTGGATCTTGGACTTCTTTTCATTTTCTGAAAGGCTTTTTGTTAGAAGAGAGCTTTCAAACACCTCTTTCTTTCTTAGACCTTCCCTGACCTGAACTGCCCCTTAAATTCCTTGTCTGGTTGTTAGCCTTTCCAGGTGTGAGCTGGCTGTTGCAGCTCGCAGGGCTTTACTGGATTTGTCTCAGGTTCCTGTTTTCTCCATTCGCTGTGGTATTGACCACCGTCAGCATGAGCTATTTCTTCACTCATGTCAGTGAAAATGCATCGAGAGCAACATTTTGCTCAAACTGTAAATAGGATCCAAAATAAGACCTGGCAAACATTCCCAGCAGAGCTGCTGGTGAACACAAGGATATGTATATGCATTCCTTTTTCTTTTCATACACATATCTTATGGCTATGCACCAGTTTTTGGAAGGCTGCGTATGCAGAGTGTTTCCTGTCTTAGGTAGTTACAGCACGCCTGTCACTGCAATATTTAGGCACAGACATGCATGCTGAATGCAAAATGAACCTCGCTGTCAACTGCAAACCTGCAATAGTTGTGCCCTCACATTTTGACCTGGAAATATAAAGGATTCTCAGCGTGCCAATGACCTCTGTAAGGAAAGTGGGGCTTTTCCACAGGGTGTAGCCGAACTCCGTTATGTGCAGCAAGTCTCATAAATGCCTTCAGAACCCGCAGGATGAAAGGTTTTTGTAGAAATAGCAGGAACTGTGATTACCAAGATTAACAGTCCACTCTATCTGATTAGGGCATATGTCAACTGGAATAGAAGTGAGTATGATGAGGGTGCCCCACAATTACCTAACTTTAAATGATCTGTTACAGCCCTCAAACAATAATAAAGTGTTCAGCATCCTATAAATCTGATTGGAAAGAGAATACGTTTCAGCCCACATACATCGGGTTTGTCCCTCAAATCTTCATGTAAGGCAAAATTTGACAGATATTGAAAGCAGCTGGGTTGTTGCCTCTCTACATATCTACCAATTCAAACTAAAAATGGGAAGTAAAATTTGGATTGAACAAAAAATAAAGGTAAACCTCAAAAATACTGCAAGAAGTTATCTATAATGATTTCTATTATTTCATTTAAAGCAATGGAAACCTTGAAGCCCAATGCAAAATGATAATAGAAAGACACGTTTGTCTTCTTGGCAAAGACAAAACTATCACTACTCTATGAGCCTATCAAATACAATCAGTACCTTTTAAAAAGGATTCAGGTCAATATATAATATAAAGAACCAGATTGTACTATTAAGACTGCAAGCAATGATAAAACCACTGAGCACTGTAGTTGTGAACCTTTCCAATCAGATTTCTTCATAGAAATAACATGCACTTTTTTTAAAGTGCTCCAGTGCACACAACTGTTATATTTCGTTGCTTAAAACAATAAGAAAGAATATGATCACTACCATTTGAAACCTGAACCCAGCATTCTGGAGTCACTGCTTCTTTTGATGAATACAAACCACTGCCTCTCATTATTCAAAGGGGTCAAGCTCAGCTGCATGAGCAAACCATTTCACAAGCAAAGTTAGCCAAGATTTTTAGAAGTACAAATATCAGAAGAGAAACAAAAGAAAAATTAGGGAAAATTGTTCAAAGTATGAGTGCCTTCACCTTCCACATGCAGAACTATTTCTATTCTTCGTTGGATTTATGGGGAAAACCAAATCTCTTCAGGCTCCCTGATGTTTGTTAGTCATATCACCTGCAGTGTTACCCCTCTAAAATTGCCATTCTAATGCCTCAGGGCGTCTGAAGTGTTCAGGTAGAAAGGCATTGCTCATCAGGCCCGGTAAAAGCCGGACCTCTCCTGTTGTTTCCATGGAATGAGTTATCTCAAATTCAAATGCATAATAACTCAGCCCAATGGTTTCAGACTTTGAGCAAACAGGGTACTGAAGCTGTAGGTTTACCCATATACTTGGTCAAATTAGTTCTGATAGCAGACAATTAAGTTGACATGAATGATGATATAACTAATATAACTTGCATGATTTTAAAACTCTATTTTCGTTTTATAGTCTGTAATATTTCTGTATTACTAGGGTTTTTTCAATTAGGAAAGAAAAGACCACTGACCAATGAGCATCAGGATGGCTGAAATCTGGAGGCAAAGCAAGTGACTACAAATTCCTAGGGTGGACTAATATTTGGGATGCTTTGATTTAGTCGAAAGCTGTACTATGAGCCTAACAAAGCTGAGCACAGCTCATATGTAAATTGAGTGGACCAACAATGAAAGAAAGCAGCAGTTTATGGCAGAAAGGATAGCCATCATCTCAGAGTGCTAGGCACTGATTCAAACTGCCAGCATTCCTCTGGGATCTCAGAAACAGGGAAATCCAGCAGATGTGGCAGTCCCCACGATCACAACATTCAAGAGATGCAGACATTGGGAAGATGTGACTTCAGTCAAAGAAAACCACTGTGATTCATGAGAAAAAATACAAAAAGCACTGGTAATCAAGCTTGAACTCATCAAGTGAGATTATCTTTCCAAGGGGGATGTGACCAGCCCTCAGATATGATCTCCTGCAAACTCAGAAAGCTTATATCTGAATTTTGAGCTCTTCAGGCTAAGTATATACCTTTTACTTAGAGCCTTCTACAGCAGCTAGATTTGCTTTCTGTCCAGTCTTAGGTACTACAGTAAGCCAAACAAATAAGCATTTTAAAAGGTAGATATGTGTCTGCTCAGGAAGTTAAACAATAGTTTTATATAGGCACACACACAGATTTATGTTCATGCGCTACATACTTAGCGCAGTGATGGCTTCATGTGTTGTAACCATGCTGAATGATAGATAACAGTAGGTAGCGATGCTCAGGAAAGACAAGCTCACTGCAGTAAAGACTCCATACATCAAAAGAAGTAGTGTAGAGAATGATCTGATAGAAAAAAAATGTCTGCTGTGTATTTGTGTGACCCCGATGACAGCTTTGTGAAGGAAATCTATTTTTATCTTTCACATAGAAAAGCGGAGAATGTGCAGAGCTGGGAATGATGGGCGTTAACTGCAGATGGCTGCTAAAGGTTTTGACTTCTTTGGGACATTTTTCTTAATCCCACTGCACCCAGTGGAGTTATAAGGCTGCTTGCAATATGCTTTAAAAGCTATTTTTCCATGGGCTGGAATACACCTTGCTCAGATCATCATGGGGTATTCCAAAAAAGGTTTGTGGTCCTTTTTCTTCTTTCAGTGACGTGAAAGCTGCCCTCCTTTCACCTGGACAGAAAAGCTGGACCATAATTGAGCACTTAGTTTGAAAATCCTAACCCCACTTTGGTCCAGGACAGCTTAAGCCTATTTTCCTTGCTATTATTATGTTTTTATTATTACTAGAGGACTATATGTTAGTCCTGGAGCCCATGCTCAGAAACAAAAATGAAAGTAACTTGGTGCTGCTTCACTCATCTCATGCCCATCTTTTTACTCCCTAAAAACTCAGGACTGAAAGCTTTATTCTACAGAAACAAACTTTATCTGATCTAAATGCAAAAAGTTGTAAGTAGCATAAAATACATGATAACAGGCACCATTTCCCCCGTCCTTTATGTTTAGGTGTTTGCTTAGCAGCTGGTAAATAGGCTATTAAAAAAGACTTGGGGACAAAAGGCATATATGCTACCACTGTGCTGAACTCTGGTTAACAAAAGAGAGCTAAAGCTCATTTTTAGTTCACAGACACATCTCCGTCCCTCCCAGAGACTCACAGTTTGAAAACCACAGTAAAAGCTTCTGTGCCAATCTAAAAAAACATCTTCCCTGAGCAATACGCATGAAGCAGTACACATGAATCATAGAATCATAGAATAGTTAGAGTTGGAAAGGACCTTAAGATCATGCAGTTCCAACCCCCCTGCCATGGGAAGGAACACCTCCCACTAAACCATGCCACCCAAGGCTCTGTCCAACCTGGCCTTGAACACCGCCAGCAATGGAGCATTCACAACTTCCCTGGGCAACCCATTCCAGTGCCTCACCACCCTTACAGGAAAGAATTTCTTCCTCATATCCAATCTAAACTTCTTTAAGTTTGAACCCACTACCCCTTGTCCTCTCACTGCAGTCCCTAATGAAGAGTCCCTCCGCTGCATCCTTATAGGCCCCCTTCAGATACTGGAAGGCTGCTATGGGATTTCAGTCCTATTATTCTATTGACAAGGGGGAGTCATTCACATTCAGCTATCAAAAGAAATAGATACTTTGAAACAGGATTGTCTTGAAGGAAAGCTTTGAGGATGCATGCCAGATCAGTGAAGGGTCCCAGGATCCATCCCTGGAAACAAATCCAGGTGGATCCAGTTAGGCACATTTCCTGCTATCTGTGGAAATAAAATGGTGCCGAAAAACCAGGCCGTAACAGTTATCTGGCAAAGAGATCAGACAGTGCTATTATAGTCAGCATGCAAGCCATTTTCCCAGTTAATTATATGCGTCTAATGTCAGAGATCTAATTATCCAAGAAAAATTACAATTCCTAAAAGAGCACAGAACTGGAAAAAAGCCAAACTTCCCTGAAGTCTTCACTCAGGACAATGCTGGCCTGAGAGATCAGTGTACATTTTGACTATTGTTTAACTGGTTTTATGGTGGGTTGCTGTTATGTCCCGTCCCCCCCAGGTGAAATGAAAAAAGCTAAAACCAATCCTGAGGTTTATCACATTCAGTTGTTTCTCTTTTTACACTTCTTGCACCATCTCCCTGTAGCAAACTATCCAGGTTGTTCTTTTCCTTCAGTCATTGTGAGAGGCATCCCTGGAAACATACAAAGTGACTTGGTGAAGTAGAGTTTTACACCAGTGCTCATTTCACCTCTGAACAAACCACTCACAAATCCTTAGAGCTATGAAGAATGCCAAGAACTGCCCTGTTAACTATTTAAGCTCATCAAGTGTGTCCAATATATAAACCAGAAATTAGAGCTTAGGTGAAATTCCTTCCTTTCACAACATAGGTGTTTGGCTTGTTTCACCTAAGTCAAGAAATGAATAGGAGATCTGCTCATGACCAGTGTTATCAGGCTCCTTTCCATCTTCCACTCAGAGGTTCCCTGGGCTGAGGACCTGCCTTTCTCCAGGACTCTTGGGAAGCATTATCCGAGTCAAGTGCAGGTTTGCATTTGGCAACTTTGCCCTAAGGTTTCCTGCTGAAATACCTTCTCATGCTCAAGATGCTATGGGACAGTGCTCTGCACGCTCCTTTCTTTTAAAGATTCAGCACAAAAAAACAGGAAACAACAAAATCAACCCCACCAAAAAACCCAAACAAAACTTCCCCAAAATGAAAGTGAAAACAAAGGTCCAGGAAAGAAGGCAGAAAATTCTGTGAACAGTCCAGGTATTGGGTTAGTCTGATATTGATGGTAGTCAGCTGGGTTAAACAGCCATAGAATCACAGAATCAATTAGGTTGGAAACACCTTTAAGGTCATCAAGTCCAACCTTTACCCCAGGGCTGTCAAATCCACCACATAGCTCAACTGAATTAGGGAGCTGTGTTACTTTACACAAATGGGGTTACAAACACAAAGTGGGTGAGCCAGGAGCTAAGCTGCAGCTGAAGACACCTTGCGGAAGTTTCATTTTCATAGCTTTTATCTGTTTCTCTTTACACCAAGCCTGAAGTCTCCATTCTCAACTTCCAACTTCTCTGCTATCAGAGGGTATGAGCTGAGGGCAAACTTACAGAAGAATGCACCAAATGGAGGAATAAGTATTAACTTGACATTTCAGGAACTATATTAACTACATCACCTGGGACCACAGGAGAGACACAAATTAATGGAATCATTGCTCTCATTTTGTAAGAGCTTGCCCATGAGGGAGCAACTTGGTAAAATATCAGTCATTACTTTAAATGACAAAGCTGAACCAATTCGCCTCAGCTGTCAGATGTTCCTGTACAGAAAGGACAATCACTGCTTTTAGTGCACGCTCCTATTTTCTGCCTCACAAAAAGGTGTAACTATTCCAACTCATCTCAGCACAGTTTAAAAGCCATGTCCCTGTTTCAGCCTCAAGGGTTCCTATTAATTCCCTCCAAATGTTAGTTCAGGAAACAAGGATTTTCAGCTTTCATTAGCCACCTTAATAATCAGCTCATGTTCCACTATCATTCTTGGACATGTAAACAATTTATATATTCTCCATAAGGCTAGCTTTGTTAATGGGAGCCTTGCCTAACAGTTTGTCAGGGCTCTCCAACAAATTCAACCTCCTGTTTTTCACTCAGAGAATACTACTGCTACAGATCTCCACTGGGATTTATTGGCAGATGCAGAGAAGCGGCAAGGTCAGCTTAAGCAGTATGGTGATCAGCTGGATAGCTTTTCCCAACATGGAAGAGGTGAACTGCTGCTCAATGAGAGTACTGCTGGTATCTTGGCCTTTATTAAAGACTCATCACAGACCTCACAGTAAGCCATCAACACTAAGGCTTCTTGGGGTATAGGTTCTGAATGTTTGTGAGCATGTCGCTTTGAGTAGTGGCCAGAGGATCTTCCCTTCTTCTCCAGGTGGAAAAGCAAAAATCACAGGGTTATAGAGTGATGCGTGTACACAAAACATGTGCCTGTGTTTACACTATCTGGACACAGGAATGGACTGCAGGCATGTTTCAGAACGCATTTGGGGAAAGCTAGGATTTGGTCACTGATTAGCTGCCTCCTTAGATGAAGTGAGACAAATAACTGCTTCCTATCTATCAGCAATGAAGACCTATCCACCACAGACTTACTCCCTGTTCTGGCTTGAAAATCTGCCATTCTAACTGAAGAGGAATAGGTGAGGGTTTTTTTCCCACTCCTTGGAATTCTAAGTCGACAATGTGAAGTATCCTATCAATGACTGCTGAGCCCTTCCTAAGCCCAGCTTTTCAGCTGCAATGCCTTGGTCATAGCATGAAGACAATAGGTAATATACTGGAGGTTAATGCCTATATCTACTTGTCAAACCACCGGACATATCTCCTAATTCCCTGGCTCTCAGGCCAGTGCAAACTACTCTCTCTCACCTACATTGTACCTTGGCTTTTGATTGGAATAGTTGTTCATGGCTTGTCTCTTCAGGCAAATCTCTCCAGTGTTTATCATCTATGGCATGGACAAAGCCTTTCAAACCACCAAGTCATTAGAGCTTGGTGTGAGCTCATGAAAGGAGGAAGGAGAGTGTGAGTGGAAAAGCCTTTCTTATCTGTTGTGTGCCTGCAGTAAGCCTTTTTCTAGGCAACTGCTCGTGAGTGCTGGCCTTTCTCTAAAGGGAGGGAATGTACCAGGTATACTGTGTTCGAATGAGCTCTTCATTCTGAATGTAAAATTCTTCTTGGATGTTAGCTGTTCATACCAACACATATTTCACATGGAAAATGGATCTAATGCTGCACAGTACTGCAGCTGTAACAGCTTCCTGGTCTTCCAAAATGGAAAAAAAATAATGGTATTTCTTCTTTGCAATCCCTTAAGAATAAATAAAGTAAAATAACAGAACTGTTAAGACCTCAGGTCTTGTCAAGAAAGCAGGATTTGGGTTTAGTTTTGCTGGGCCAGACACATGGATGGTGGAATTCACTGCAGTGATTGCAAAGCTAATGGCAGCACACTAAAATTACACAGCAGAATATCAGGTTATGAAATGCTCTTACATGCAGTTAAATGAAGCTGCAAAATGTGTCTGTGATTTTGATGTAAATCTCTCGGGTGGTTCATCGGTGTTAGAGGAAAATGAATTCTGCAAATTTTGATGCACTTGACATTAACTGAGATTTAATTGCAACAGAACTTAAACCCAGTACAGCGCCTGTGAGGTTTAGGTTGTCAGACATTTAGAACCATTTTCCTTATGAGGGTCAGCAAAAGAGAACATTTGCCCACATGAAATTCAATGTTACCACAGCATTCCTGTGACTGTTTGTCAAAGTCAATGGATACTGTAAAGGCTACAATGTAAGAGCTACATTTTCTTTGTGAGTAGAGCAATCACATGTTTAGGAGATAGATAAAAATCCAATTATTTAAATATATTCATATGTATATATGTGAATATATATCTATTTATATATGATATATAAACTATGCATCATATATAATTCCTATATGAATGCTGCAACTGCTTTTCTGGGCATGGCTTGCTGTACTAATTGTTTTGATTACAGGAATTAAAGCCAGTAGAGACGTAGCTCTTGGGCTACTACTATGGAGTGAATAAATTGCACTAATCCAAACATCTCAAAATTTGGGATTTAAAAGACAAACCAAAGTCTGAGTCCTGCTTCACACTATGAAGCCTCCTCCTCCATTTCCTTCTTGGTTTTACAGCTCAGAAGTCAGACAGCTCATTCCAGGCAAAACACTGCCCCATTCTTCTTGCTTATCAAGTGTACCCTCTTCATGTCTTTTTATGTTGCTGCTACTGCACAGTCTAGTTCTTGCACACTACTGGAAGCTGCATTTCTGAGGTTAGTGGTCCTGGACAAATTTCTCAGTCCCGATGGAACTGAATAGGAACACTGAATTATGAAAGGGCTGCAAAAGCAGGGCCCAAACCCACCTGTGCTGTAGCCCCACAGCCTCTGAAACAAGCACAGTCCTTTCAGGTATTTTGTTTTTACCTTCTACGATGCAGATTTAAAGTCACCAGGGATGGCCAAACTACCTTTAAATGGAAAGCCAGATTAATCAACCTAATCACTGTTATGTGAAGGTCCTCCTGAGTCCTTAATCTGCAAACCTCCCAGCGGTTTTTTTCTCACTCAATGCAACCACAACTCAAAATTAACACCTTAGTGTATTTGTGGCATATCTTGCCCACAGCACATCAGCAGGACAGGTTTTACTTCTTCAGCGGTACATTGGTCATGCATCTTCGCTTCCAGCTAGAAGAGTGGCTCCTGAAGAGCCTCTGCAAAGGTTCATTTGACACAAGGCAAAAGCAGTCAGAAATAAGGACACGGAGCCAAGTGCACCTCTCAGTCAGGTTGGGTGGGTGCCGTGAACCAATCAGCCTAATTAGACAGATGTGATGAGGAGCTACTGTCCTCTCTAGAAACCCCCAACTATGCATAGAGCTGGCAACAGTAATCAGCGTTTTAGCAGAGACCAGAAGCAAAACACCAGCACTGCAATCACCACCAATACACTCAGGTGCAAAGCCTTGTACACGCGTGTATGTGACACCAGGGAATGTCTAGGTTGGCATGAAACTGTGCTCCAGGAGCTAGCCTTACTCGGAAAGGGGAAAGAGGAAAATGAAGGGTTGGTGTAAGGTCTAGGAGAATTAATTACAAACTGTCAAAAATGTGAGATGTTGGAAAAAAAGAAAGCTCCAGAAGAGGCAATTATATTCCTACAATTTTATGGTTATTGCTGCTTTAACATAAAAAGAATTGAATGAAACTTTTTATTTTAAAGTGTTGAATTAAGAGATAGAATTGCTTTTCACGCTGTCGTATCTGCATGCTTTTTTGAGAAATTATAGTTTCTAACCCTTATAATTATGACTATTATTTAGAAAACATTAATTGGAACACTACGGAGCGTAGAAGTGTCTGCAGTCACTGTCTGAAACAATGACTTGGATGGATGAGAATAACTTCATCCACTTTAGCATATATTAACTCTGAAGACTGATAATAATGTTACCACCTCACTACTACTCATTTCACTTTAAATACCTAGCTAAAGCACATATCTCAAAACCTTATATTCTCCTGCAACATACCCCCCCCAACTATATTTTGTGTGATCAAACGTGGACAGATTCTCCTTCCAACCTCTTGGTTTGTTGGAGGTTCTTTGGCTGAAATGTTTTCTTCTGGCAAACGGTTTCTGTCCTCTCCTCGAAAAGGATCGATTTCCAATGAAATATGAATGTTCAGTAAAATAAGGCTAATTTTCTGAAGCTGAAGTTGACAAATCCTGAATGAGGAGAAGCAGTGCCTTTCATGTTTGGGTTTGGAATTCTGTTATCTCTCCATACACACTTTGTCTGAGACTCCAAGGACCCAGAAAACTGAGGGTCATGCCGGCAGAATAGGTGTAACCTTAGCTAACATGTAAGCTTAGCCTCAAACAGTCTTTAAACTCCTTCAAGATCCGGCTAACCTAGTTACAACCTGCACCACATGAGACAAAAGCCAAACCAGAAATGCTAGAAAGCTTTTCACCAATTCCCACCCCTTTTATTTTTCCCCTCCCAATAAAAGAAGGAACCAAAATGAAAGACTTCGTCAATTCCTCTTAAATCTCAGCGACGCTGTTGCGGTTTTTCCTTCCCTCACACGTTCTTTCAGATCCAGATCTCCAAAGTACTTCCCTGCTTCTAAATTTGTGTCACAGGCACAAAGAGCCCACGGGAGATGAAGGCAGTGGAATTCCACAGGCCCCCCACTGACTTCAATTAAAACGAGGGCCAGAAAGCAATTACTCTGCGAAAGCATATATATATATATATATATATCTGCAACCACCCAGGAGGGTCGGCATTAATAAAGAGTTTTAATGCAGTTACCTAATTAGGAGGAGGAGAGCTAATGCTAGCAGCTTTGCTTGTCACAGTGATTCAAAACATGACAAAGGGGAGTGAGAAATAGTGCTTTTAAGATAAGGGAAGCTTCACTTTCAAGCTGGTGGCAACTATGCTTTCATCTGATGACTGCAAGACAGACGGAAGTAAAAAGAAACAGCTCTTAGAATCACAAAATGGTTTGGGTTGGAAGGGACCTTAAGGCTCATCCAGTTTCAACCCCTGCCATGGGCAGGGACACTTTCCACTGGAGCAGCTTGCTCCAAGCCCCTGTGTCCAGCTTGGCCTTGAACACTGCCAGGGATGGGGCAGCCACAGCTGCTCTGGGCACCCTGTGCGAGTGTCCCACCACCCCAAAGCCACAGCCCAAGAGAGTGTCACAGGTTTTGGAAAGCTGCTTCTTCAAAGAAACACCTCAGACTCACCCCCATTGCTCCTATGAGGACAGAAGCCGTTTAATTTACATATTTCTTTTGAACCTCACTGCCAGCCCATTACACCCTCCCTCCCTCTTCATCTCCTACATTTAGGTAAATGCCAACTCAAAATGTGTGTGCTCTTTTGGCTCTGGATGCTCTCCAAATCTTTTGGCGCTATTGTTCCTTTCATCATTAAGTAGCGAGAAATTCAGGGGTTGAAACATCTCTGTCAATGTCTGGGTCACTGTGAACTGATTTAAAAGGGCTCATTACCCTACTTGCGATGATCAGGTCTCCCTCCTTGCACTCACCAAGTGAAATCGTGTGGTAGCCCCCCCCCCCCAGGCAGGTGGGCTCCCGTCTTCAGCTCCTCCCTTTCAGTGAGGCTTGTATGAAAAGCAAGGTCCTCACCCCTTCTCAAGGACGTCACACATCCGTCTGTACTACAGGGTTTGCTAGGAAACCTTTTCAAAGTGCATCCCCTGCTGAATTAAACTGCCTTTTCCATGTGACATGAGTAAATCTGCTCCAAGTCACGCAGGCAGTGACACTGCACCATGTTCAGTTTGAATGAAAGGAGAACTTGAGACAGGTATCCTCGCCAGGATGGATAGGAAACTCCACTCTCATGGCAAGCATATGAGACTATGTTATGTCTGTTGTTCATCAGGGCCTTGTTTTAAATGTCATTAATCTGGTAACACGTCCAGAGGCAGCAGAGTATCCCCTACAGCTACTTTGGATCATGGGTGGATTTGAGGAAGAAGCACAACTACTGAATCATCTCTTCCTGCATTGTTCCCGGTTTCCAGCCACTTAACAACCATCCTTACCCTGGCCAGATTATTACAGTTTATGAAGCCACGGCCCTATGGAGTATACGTGCTGTCTAGACAGACAAATGCAATAAGTCTATATTGGATGAACCGGCACTGTGTGCTGCTTATTAACAAAATAATCTCTTCCCATGTGCTAATTATTTACTTTGCTACTGGAAAATATGCCACGGTAATATCAACACAGGGCAGCCAGCACATAACATTTACATTGTACTTTGAGTAATTTCAAACCCTGTTGTAACATTTAAGAATGGGGATCTTTAAAATGACTACTACTCTTGTCTATCAGTGTGAACAGAACAAGTTCAATTGCTCTCAAATGCTAACATCTCCTTATATATGGTCAGGAGGGTTAAACGTGGTAAAAGTATGTATTTATGCATAGTTCTTCCTCCTTTCTGCACAATTAAAACAAATGATTGCCTTCATCTGCCAGGCAGAAAGAATGCATGTAGACATTATAGCAAGACTGTATAAGCCCTTCTCTCCATGGCTAACTGGTGATGATGCTTTTAAATATCATCCAGAAAGATACATGCTCAAGTCCCATTATGCCTCTATATTGCCAACAGCAAAAAAACAACTTCAGGTACCCTTCTGACATCTCTCAGTTGCAAACTTTCCCTCCCTTCAAGAAGCCAGTTGAGGGGGTCAGCCAAAAAGTGCAATCCCTGTCTTTGAGGTCCACTCAGAAACTATTTCCTTCACTTTTGCCCTCACCGAGGGAAGCAGGATGCCTAAGATAGTCTGGAGAAGTGACAGACCTGCCTTTCAACTACCCATACAACAGGTCCACACACAGTGCGAGTTGAGCACTTCTAAGGGAGAGAAAAAGATTGCACTTGACCTTGACTTGCGAGGAGCTAGACTCAAGGGCTCCTGGCTTAAAAGATAGCATCCAGCTCGCAGGCTCCTACAGTGAAGCCACACAAGCACGCCAGGATTCCTGCTGCTACAGAAAGCTGTCTTACTAATTTCAGCCCAAGCTCAGCATGTTTCACCCGTGGTGACCTGCTGGGCTCTGTGGCCAAAATTCCCATTTTCAGTTAAAAACAAACAGGGGAGAGAAGAAGGCAGCAGAACCTAAAAAAAGAAAACCAAAATGCTTCTGGAGTTAGAAAGCGACAATACAGAATGTGGGTATGTTCAATTATGTACCTGTTTCTCCCAGGATAAAACTACCATGAGCCTGATTTTGTTCCTGGCATGACCTCTTGTCCTTCATACATTTTGTTCAAGAAGAGATAAGGCATTTAGCTAGTCCCCTGGCATTCCAACATGCGCAGACTTCCGCTTGGAGAACTAAGTTTGCGTGGACTAACCGAGATCCAGAGGCCTGGAAAGCCCTTCTGCAGGCATCAGCCACATTTATCTTACACATGTACAGAGCCTGGACACACTTGCCCCATGACAACTGTATATAACCTAAATGTCCATCTAATAGACTAAATTCCAGTCCCAAATGGAAACACAGATTCATTCACAAGGAGAATCAACTTCCATATGAACAGTATGTGTGATTAATCCAGCACGTGTTGGGTTCACTCTAAGTGACTTTATATGCCTGCGTACCTAAATGATACCTGGGGAGCCCTGGGCTAGGACGTGGTGTTAATCCACCGTGAGAGAGAAGAGAACAGTGTTGAGCAGATGATGCCTTTTTTATGTTACACAAGGAAGCATGGAAGACTTTAGGATAAAACAACAGCGCGACATCTACTTGGCATGCGTCTGCACCATGCAATTGCTTCAGTTCAAATCTACCCAACTTACTTTAGTTTGAGGCAAATGTTTCCCTACAGGTTTGACTCCATTTGGAAATCCTTGCCTGCTGTGCTGCTCTTGTTGCTTGATCATTCTCTCCTGAGCAGCCGACTTCTTAGAGTGTGCCTATGAGGACGTCCTCTACAGAAAGCTGCCTGGAAAAGGGCTGTTAATACCAGCTATAAGAACTGAAGGCAAGGATCCTGAATGTTCCAGGGATTACGAAGAAACAGAACAAAGTCTCTAACTGGGCATGTGAGAAGAACACATTCTCGTAAGAGGAAAGGAGTGGGGGGTTCAAAATTGTCTCTTTAAAGTATCAAAAAGGAACTAAAATGGCACTGAGCTCTGGTCTTACAGTCTCCTGATTCAAGGTTCTATACTTCCTCCCCATTTCACCAGTCCTCATTCCTTCCCAGCTTCATGCGGGATATTTCAGTGGCTTGGTGGAGACGTTTTCTTAATGCTATCACTTTGTGGAAGCAATACATTTCCTCAACACAAACCTGAAACCATCCCCCCTCCTGGAATTGGATTTGAAGAGCTGCTCTCTTCATTTTTATTTTAGGGTTGGCATCATACCCATGTAGTGATGCATGAGCAGGAGATGACTTGAGTCAATAAGGGAAATCCACCATCAAGGAGACTCTCAGGAAATCCTCCACAAGAACATAATACTGTTGTGCATCATGCTTGGAAAGAATCGAGTCACCATTTCCAGCCAACATTAACACGGGCACGGCTTTTACTTAACCTTGTAGCCTGCCAGCACCCTTCTGGCCTGTGATCCCAAGTGCAGATCTAATGCTCTGGTGAATTAAGAGATGCATCCTACCCACCTTGTAGGCCAACCTCACTATTTTTGAGCACCAGCAACAGTTCAGCCCAAGCAGAATATGTGGAAAGAGAAAGGGACTTTGAAGACAAAATAAGGAAGGAAGAAGAAGAGGGTGACTTCGCTGTGTGACACTGACTCCTTTATGAACATGGCAGCTTTCTACTAAAATAAAAGAGGCCTGAAAAAAAGCTTGAATGCTGGCTGTGCCTCTAAGTGCTCTACAAATAAAAGACATCACTAATCACTGTAACCTTAAGGAACTGATAACCCCATCAAACAAACAAAGCCAGGAGGACACAGTGCATTTTGCTTAAACTAGAAGTGAAAAAGTACTGACCTGAACATTTATTTGGATTGCAAAATAAGTTTGGTTTAAAGCCTGAAAAATAAAATCCAGAAAACTTGGCAACAAAGGCATATAGGCTTTCTCTGCTATCAGAATACAAAAGACTTGCAATTCTCTTTGTGACACGAAGAACTGGGTTTTCACCAAGCGTATTAAACAATCAATCCAAGAGTATTTGCAGTACCATTTCCAGGGATTAGTGTCTGCAAATATAGGAGGATTTTTCAAATTATCTCTTCCCTTACTAAAACATTCATTTTTTGTGTGCTTGTTTTCAAAACTAAAGAACTTCCAACGTCTCCCTGCTGCAGCAACTGTGGTGGAATTCTTAAGCATCTACACATTCAACTTCTTGAGCCCTTTTGAAAACCCAGTCTCTTTGCCTGGTGCCTAAATGCTTACAGTGAGTTAAATCTATTTACAAAATCTGGCCTAGAATGTGAGGACCACCTAACTTTTCTTCAGATTACATTCCCAAAGACAAACAATTTCAGAACCATTGCCTATAAATGACAATAGATGCAAGCACTTGTAAAGTCCATTAACATCTCATAAAACCAACCAAAGTTGAGGTAGAAAGCTGGCCTTCTAATGAATGTCTGTTTCCCTGCTTCTTGAGGGCATGGCTTGAAGGTAGGACTCAATTCCCTCATTTGGCTTCATCCCCATGACATGGAAGGAGATTTTCTTGGCACTGTGATTACAAAAAAGGGGGAAGAGATTTATGTCTGCTAGCAGAAGGCAGTAGCACCTTAGAGAAGTGGAGCAGATAAACATGGCCCGATTTAGGCAAAGAGGGACTGGTGCACATCGGAGAAGTTAATGGTTAAATTTTGTAGTAAATTTACCAGTAAATGGTAAAATAACGATTAAATTTTCCATAGTTGCCACAAGCAAAACTTACACCTATTTAAAAACCATTAAGACTGTTGGATTGGGGTCTACTGCTGAAAATGGTAAGGGGGAGAAACGAGGCTGAGATGGCAGCAGTCGTGGTCATGCAAAGAATTTGAGCAGGCCCAAGATAATATAAGGTGCACAAGCACACATGCAGAAAGGCACAGGGGGGTGGCCAATGTCACCCAGGGATCACACAAAAACTATGATCCCTCTGTAAAGGCAACCTGCATAGAAAATAAGGCCTTCAGAGATGTGCCATTGCCTTCGGCAAATGGTGAGTTCTTTAGGGTAGTTTATCTCTCATGGGCAGTAGCTGCAAAGGAAGTTCAGGTGGTATGTGCAGTTGGGACATGTTTTTCCCATGAGGAGGGCAAAAGGAATGGCTGTAGCAGAAAACCTGGTGTTCCCACAACCCTGGGGGTTGCCCAGTAAATCAAAGGGTGATAAGGTCCAAGGTTTCTCAAGTTAAGATGCTCAGCTTTGAGCTTGCTGCTGAGGATGTCTTTACAAGACTACATAGACACAACCACTACCATGAAATGTTAAAATGCTTTTCACTTGCACAGATTCACAGCCAGAAGGATGAATAGCAAGGTCACAGATAAGCTATTCTAGTGTTTTGCATTATTCTGTGTTAGCATGAATGCACGTCGGGGTATTTTATCTTCTTTTTGTTTGTTTTAAGCTGACAGCTAATTTCCAACTAGACTGACAAACAAATGGTATGATGAATTCTTGTTATTGGGTTTTCCCCCCTCCTTTTTTCTTGAAATAGCCAAAACAGCACAGTTACTAGGACAAAAATCACAAAAGATTTAAGAAACAGACTTGCTATTCTAGCAAATTTTATAGCACTTCAGAGTCAAGAACACGTTTCTAAAATGGCATTTCTTTTTCTAAGGATGCGATAAAACACAGGAAAAAATTAATCTGAACTCCTGGCCAAAAAAATTTAAGTGCTAACAATTTATATTCTTCCCTACAGTCAATTCCTTTTGGGAAGAGGAGCGGGGAGAAGGTTATTTTTGCTTAAATGAAACCTGTTCATCGAAGATGGGTAGAATCTTAAAAGGGGGGGAAGCTCAGGAAACTAGGTCATCTCATGAGTTTCTTAGACCTCCTTCTAGTCCCAGACATAAAAGCAAGACAGTCAGCTTTCCTTCTGCTGTTTCACAAGTTCTGGATGAAGGCAAAAGTCCATAGCTGCAGGAATAATTAATGAAAGCCTCAAAACCTTTCAGCTATTTTTCAGCACAGCACTTGGAGAGATAGAACTGCAGAAATAATCGATTATTTGGGGCTAGTGCCTGAAGCCATCTACCAGCCCACAATAAACAAAACCTTATTTGGATGAGGTGCTCTGACCTGGAATGTTTCCTCCTCCAACTTCTCACTAGCCTAAAAAAAGCAAAACCACGTTTTAGGATTCCAAGCTGCACTTCCCATTGGCATTGGTCATCGCTTCCCTAAATTTTCATTTCGTTTATTAGAATCTAAAACGTGGACTTGAAGAGAGAAAATGTTTCCATATTGAAAAGGCTGCGTGAACAATAAAAAAGGAATGTTGTGACAAGGTCCTTCCTTTTCCCAAAGGAAGTTTTTCTTCTGAACTTAATTCCCCACTGGGAGATTGTTTAGGTCATACAGAAACTGATTTGTCAGCTGGTAACCAATGCAGCTGAAACTTTTGCCGACATCTAACATTACATTTGATTTTGTGAGCTATCCCAGCCTCATTTCATAGGTGATTTCCAGATTTCTTAACATGTACTCAGCCTACCATCAGATATGTCACTCAATCGAGTAGTAATTGCATCCAACTAAATCACATGTATTTCAGCAACCACCCATTTATATAAAGTGTATTAAAAGCTTTGCTTTTTTCTGATTGCACATTCCTAAGAAATTAGTAGCATTCTCTAACAGGCTTCAACCCACTGGGCCCTCAGGTCCTCTAAATGGAATGCCATGTCATATATGAAAACTGTGTAATCATGGAAGAAAAAACACTTCTTCATGCACAGTAATGTATTTATAAAATATGCGTATAGACGAATGCCCACACTTAACATTCTGTGCACGTTCTGTGTACTTGAAAAATGTGGAGGTGTGATTTAGGAGCATTTTAAGAAGGTCTGCAGAACACCAGGGCAGAAAAGAAATCCACTCCTACAGAATTACAATGCTGGGAAAGCCCCCAAAACAACCTGTAGAAAACAGTGTACAGAAATGTAGTTGGTTAATAAAATAGTTAGGAACAGGGGAGGAAGTCCCACTATGCCTGGGAGGAGATAAGAAAGGATTAGGAACATTATATGGACAATTAATGTGTAAGCATGGTTTTTTTTGTGATCTAAAGAAGAGGATATAAAAAGGATTACAAAACCTTTCACATCCTGGATCTATGTGCAAGTACACCATAATGTGCTCCTCCTGAGAAAAACAGATACACATACAGAGTAAGCATTAATAAGGATGACATTTCCCTTCCTTTACCTGCAATTCAATAGTGAAGTTGAAGAACAGTAGTATATATCAGAATCCTAAGTGCTCTGCCACAGCCTTGGGGCCTACTGAGCTGCTTGGCATAAATCATACCAGTTTCTGTAGCCAAAGAGCTATTTTACTGTATTTTTCCATTTGAAGATGTCAACAATCTCGTTCCATTCCAACTAACACTACTAGGTTGTAGCTGATATTACCAACTCACGGAGGAATGCAAAAGAACCTTCTTTTGGAGATGCAATTTCTCATTTGCTTTAATTAGGCAAATTAGGCACTGCAGCTATGCCAGGCAATACTAGCAGGTGATACCACATTAGACCATGCCTGAAATACACATCACCATCACCACCACCAGTGTCATTATTGGTTACATCTGTGGGGAATTAAACAGGATCTGAATGATTCCCAGGAAACATGAGCATCCCACCTTTCCTCTGCTAAGCAGTGGGTGGGAGAGGAGGCTGGAAACTCGCATGTCCTAAGAACAACACAGGACAGAGCTTTGCAGCTCAACTGACCAAACCACAGAAAACAGCTTATGCAGCTTGACAAGAAGCTGCTCAGAGGCAGCTGTTGCCCTCACTCCGCATCTTGGGCTTGGGGTATTTCACCAAATTAAACCCCTACTTGTAGACAAGCCTTGGGTTTACAGCTTTTTAGTTGTAAATTGAACTGCGGCTGATTGGGGCTATTGTTTTCCCCTGTTATCACGTCTCGGTGATTCAGAGACTGAAATGATTCATTCTAAAACTCGGGGACATTCAGAGGGGATTGGTTTTGGAAATGGACAAATATCCAAGCACTGCAATAGTGTCCTGAGGAGTCACTTATGCAAAGGCAGAGGAAATGACTGGCTGAAGGATCATAAGCAGCTGAAACTACAGCTCTGCTGTAAGCCAGTGCGAGGAAATGTGCCTGTGTGTATGTCCATTAGGCTGCTAATGAGAAACTGGAAATGCTGGTAAACGAAGCAGTGCTATGACTCATTAGAGCCATCAAATCGTTTTCTTTACACTCTCTTCACCATTTCAACATTTCCTCTTTAGCTTTTCATGATTGGTTTAATGACCAAAGTAAAAAAAGCAAATTAAAAAAGGGCTGAGGAACAGACACAGCTTTTTGGTTTGAAAGTCGTTTTAACTGAGTTCCCTTCCAAGTAAGTAATTCGAACTGTTCCCTAACTAGGAACTTGCACCAAACCCACCAGCAATCCATGCTGCTGGAACTGGATAAAAATCCTAGCAGTTCAGAAGGTTTATTTCAAAGGCATGTGATTCAACAGCCCTCCCTGAGTTCGATGGATCAGTGCAGGGGGATATGGTAAACGCAGCATCACCCACCACACAGCCCCAGGCAGATAAATTCTGCATTTAACAGGAGGAACAAGAGCTCCTTCTTGCCTGATTCCCCAGAGGATGAACAAATGAATGGGGATAGCACTAAGTGCAAGAGCAGTCCTAGTTTATCTCTCTTGTCAATAGAAGAGAAATAGCTGTTGGCAGCAGGAAAGGGAAGACCACTAGTGTGTGAAGTAACCACCCTCCCCCTAGACTGAAAGGGAGTTTCTCACACTCTTCCCTTCTCATTTTGTGACCATCTGCATAGTCTTCCCTGGGTAAGAAGTTGTGCAAAGTTACAGTACATCTCCCTTCTTTACTGGCAGCTGTAAATCTTCGCAATCACAAGGCCAATGCCTCCCATATAACTCTCACAGACAACCTACCCAAGCTTTCCTAAAACATTCAGTGTGAAACAAATAACATCCGAGGGGATGAAGAAGGCAGCATAAAATAACAGAACTTCATGCAGACCAATTCTTGCTCTGAAGAAGAGGAAGAGGAAAAGGAGATGCATTTGCTCTAAGTTTCCCAGTATTAGCAAATGCATGTCAAGAAGAGAAGTCAAAGTCTAAAAGGCTCTGGAATACAACCTGGCTTTTTGCATAAAGACAATTTGAGAGTGGAGTCGTGGTTGCTTACACCATTTCTGCAGCTAATCCTTTGAATCCTGAGTCCTCAAAAAAGTTACACATTCTCATAATCTCATTTTGTATGCTTATCTACCTTCTGTGTCAGGAATCCATTCTCACTAGACAGGACACATGCTTTGCCTGCATTAGGAGCTCCCATCAGTGAATAACAAGTCTTCCTGAAAATGCTGGCTCCTTTCTTTCTGGAGCAGGTCAGGACTCTGACATGACACAAACTGCAGTTTTACACTCCTGGTAATTATAATTCTCTCACACCGAGTTTAGGAGTTTGTGACTGTTATGCAGTCTGGCCACCTTCTATATTTAGATCCATAAAACTAACATCGCTCAGAAGATATCACGCGCTTTCACGCTCGGATCTGTCCTTTCATCCTCTGAGAATTTCACAACTCTGCAATAGTACAAACAAGACAGAAAGGCTTAGCTTTTCCCTATATTTAGTCATGGGACAATGTCATAGTCTGAGCTCTCTTATTTTCCTAAGGGTTATGGCTTGCAGTAAGCGACTCAGCTGCTTTGCCTCAAGATCCCATTGGAAACTTTGCTGCTGATTTCTGTGCAGACAGAACAGTTCAATCTGTTACATCTAAATTTGACCCGTGTTATCTTTAGGATACCACAGCGATATTCCCTCTTATCCTTTTTCTACCACTGTTCAATAAGTTTATATAAGGAAAGGCAAAAAACATATATCATTGACTAGCTTGTCCCCTGTAAAATGTCTTTCTAAGGTACTGGACTTCAGACATTTCAGAGCATATTGAATTTTGTTTAATGCAACTGAGCATTCTTTTCATCTGCCAAGATGGAATACCAATAATAATAAGCAATTCTATTTTGCAACGACAAGGTTATATTTTCATTGCGGAAAAGGATGCAGTATTACTCTCTATGAATTGTTTCCTGGGGTGCATATCCATTTGCTGGAAGCTTGGATCAAAACCTAGCAGAATATCAGATAGGGTTAAGTGAGAGTACATAAAATTAGATGCAACATTTATTTTCCTACTTCTAAGTACCAGTTTGTTTGGGGACAGTGTTTTTCACCAGACAGGCTGCTTAGCATATATAAAGCACAAAGCACATTATCTGAAGACTGAAAAAAGGTAACCATAAGAACTGAAAGACAGAGACTCTCAGCTATAATGGAGATAGTTACAGATTGTGCCTGGGAGAGAAAAACTTACCTTGCAGAAAAGTTAAAGCATGGAGAGAAATAATGAAGCAAGAAAGATATTTAATCTAAAAGGTACCCAGTAAAATCAGGTATAGGACAAGATGCAAGACACAGATTGCAAAACCTATATGCAAAAGTAAGATGTATATATTGCATGAGGGACCTTTCTTAACCAAATAAGGTTATTTATGGATGAGTCTTATGCATTATTGAAGTACATAACCTATTTTTACACATGCACAGAGCTGGAAAAGTACCTGCAGGAAAATGAGCATAAGGCATCTGCGCATCTTGTACTTTATGCGACACAGGTGGTTCTTCCAAGTCTAACATTTAATAAGAACGGTACATGCTAGCAGCTCTAGTTTGCACCCAAAGTATGTTCCATGACTTGGAAACAGTATGGTAGAGCTCAGTGAATATTCCCACATTGCAAATTTTGATGCTCAGAAGGGACAATACTTCTATTTTCTGTTTATGGCTCCATAGACTAAGATCACTACTTAAAATGGATGAGGGCTCACAAGAGCAAAGGCAAAGCTGGACAGCAGAAGTGAGGTACTGAAGAAGAAAAGGTTTCTGGGAAAACTAAACATGGCACATAAAGTGTTGCAACATCACAACCTTATCTCTGCAAGAACCAGATTCAAACACAATTTTCAGTCTCTTCTCAGTGGGCCTTGTGCTCAGTTGTGATCTTTCAAATCCAGAAGGGTAGCGTCATGATTTAAGCCCTGCTGTAAATCAGCCACGCAGCTGCTCCCTCACTCCCCCCACACCATACACACACTCCCGGAGGGATGGGGAGGAGAAGAGAAAGAATGTAACTTCCACGGGTTGAGATAACAGCAGTCCAGTAACTAAGGTATAACACAAACCACTGCTGTACCACCAATAACAACAATGATAAGGGAAATAACAAGGGAAGAGAATACAACCGCTCACCACCCGCCGACCGATACTCAGCCCGACTGAGCAGTGATCCAACCCTTCTGGATAACTGCCCTCAGTTTTTACATCCTGGGCGTGATGTGCTGTGGTATAGAATACCTCTTTGGCTAGTTTGGATCAGGTGTCCTGTCTGCTTCCTCCCATCTTCCCCTCCTCCCTGGCAGAACATGAGGCTCAGGAAGTCCTTGGTCAGCGTAAACATTACTGAACAGTAACTAAAACCATCGGAGTTATCAGCGCTGTTCCCAGCTGAAAGTCAAAACCACAGCACTGCACCAGTTACCAAGAAGGAGAAAAATGACTGCTACTGCTGAACCCAGGACAGATAGCAATTCTTCTGCACATCTGGGAAAGGACCATATCCAGAGGGATATATTCAAATGGTTTTATCCTTGGAGGTAGGAAGAGCTGCTTTTTTATTTGATGCTTACCAAGAACATTCTGATTTACTGTTATTATATTAAAAAATATAAACTGAAAAGTCCCATCCCCTGTAGGAACTGAGAAATCACAAAATGCATCTATAGCAGTTGTTAAGTGGATCTTAGCAGTTGGCAACAAAGGAAAATTACAAAGGAAAAGAAGTGTGTTTGGGTTGATAACCCTGGCTACATGAACATAACAGTAGGGAAACAAGAATTACTACAGAGCTCTGCTTTGAAAACAGTGAGCTCCAGTCACTTGGTGTTTTTCTGTGTTTGATCTGAAATGTGGACACACGCACAAAACAGTTGTAGTAAAAGCAGTGAAACATGGACTGGTAATTGTTTTGTCACTACTGCACCTAACCAGGCCTGACTTCCAGCAGATCTGCATCTGAGATGCGGGAACCTGCAGAGATGCAGCTAACAGAGAGCAAAATCACAACTTCTCCCAGAGTGCCACACACTTGAGTGTCCATCTCCCATCCCACTTGCTGTCACAAAAAGAAGTTCCATGCTTCTGGTAAGGTTGGATGAGATTTGCTAATGGTACCAAAATGACCAGGGATAAGTGAAGGGGAGGAGAATGGCAGCCAGACTTTGCGATCATCAACTATTTATTGCCCAGAAAATGCAGCAAAATGGTCTGGAAAATCAGTCTCTGACACCATTTAATGGGCAAGGTATGAACTTTAGCGTTACTGATGGTGTTTTTGTCCTCTGGACCAAAGCGACAGGGGAAAGAAATGTCTTACAGCTCCAAATAAGCATGAAATAGTAGCGTCACAGGCCATTAGAGATCTTGGTCCAATTCCTGTTTGCTTGACCAAAATGGCAAGTGTCACACTATCATAAGTTATGCAAAAGAGATATCCGAGGAGCAGTTCTGGCAGCATCACCTACTCCTTCTTAACTCTCTATTTGGTGAGTGGCAGTGTATGTCAAGTAAGTGTTAGTTGGGAAAATAGGGCAGAAACTGGAGGAATGTGTAAATGCAAAATGAAGAGAGCGTGGTTTTGTTTTCAGAGAAGGAGAATTGAGGAGAGGGCATCTCAGAGAGTAACAGCAGTGCAGCGAACTGTTCTGCAAGTATGTATAAGGCTTCACTATCAACTTCAATTAAAGTGCTTCTTCAGAACACTGTGTAATGCAGTTTGAACAGAAGCAGCCAGAGATAAGAAAAGAAGACATCTTTGTCTAGAATACTGCAAACAGAAGTGAGAAAAAGAGAAGTCCTAACATTTAAAAACATTTTAATGCCCCTGTCTTCACACCCTCATAGGTGCTAATATAACAAGCAGGGGAATGCAAGCCCAAAGTTCCTAACCACACGTCAGCATTCCCGAGTTCCTACAAAATTATTTGGCAAAATCTCAATTAAAATGCAGATCATTAAACTGCAATTATATAAATTTATTTCCATATTTTTCCCTGTGCCTTCACGCAGGAAGCTATAGGCAAATATTTATAAAACACACTGTGGATGTAATTAAAGAGATCGCAGTGTTGGTTTATATCAAATGTGCTCTATCAAAATGGGTTTATATCAAAGTGCTCCTCTCAGAGCCTCTATTAATTTAAGAGGCGAAGACAATCATCATCTTTTCCAAGTTTCTGAGGAAATCTGAAAAGTGCTAGGAAGTAAGAGAAGGGCTCTTTCGCCCTCCTGAGCCTAAAACGGTAGAAGTGCCAAAGATTTAATTGGTTTTGTTAACAATCATTATTAGTTCTGTTAACCAACAGTATTTCTAGTCAAGGCTTTAAGTGAAATGAGTCCTCATCCCTTTGTGTGCTTTATCTTTAGTACAGAGCTCAATTTTGGTTCTTCTAGCACTGCCCAAAATTTGGGAACTTGTTGTTTAAGGGATTGAAACGTTGCCTAAGGAAACCTCCCCGTTTTCATTCTCAGGTCGTTGCACTTAATAGCCATATTGACAACTTGAATGCAATAAGTTAAGACTAATCCTCTCCAGCTTCATGGGCTAAACATCTTATTCCTACCTTCTTTGCCTTTGAAATCTGTAAAAGCAAATGTCCCTAAACAGAAGAGTCAATGAATGAAAAATACATGGAAGAACATTACCCGTGATGAAAATATCCCCTTGAAATGCCCACATGGGCAGTGCTCACTGCCTTGTGCAACTGTTGCATGCTATGAAAATGGGGAAGACTGGCATAAAATCCTCAGGGTACATCCACATGCAGCAGGGAGAGGATGTCAAGGGAAGTGTTTGCCCTGATTTTGGGTAGGAAACAGAGCTGAGGCTGGAAACTTACAGATAAATAGTGAGACACCCTTCCCAGATGTGAGAGCTCAACCTGGGGGCAGTTTAGGTTAGGAGACGATCATTTTCCATCAGCCATCCTTTCATGTCCTTTCCATGGAACAGGGAGATAGGCATGTGGGTCACAGCCCAACTGCAGAACAGCAGCCCCTCACTAGCCAAATATCCACACCCCAGGATAAGCACTAATGCTTCCTTTTCTCCATCACATTCATCACAAACCCCTGCCCTGATAAATCTGCTCTTAAAATGGAACACACTTTCTGGATCTGGCAAAGGCTCCACAAACACCAAAAACTTCATTTAATGTGTCCATTCTATTCATACATACTCATTATATTCATTATAGTTCATTCAAAAGCATTAACCATCTTTCAGTTTGATAAAACGTTAAACTGAAATGTCCCTCATATCACATCATAGCCTTGAGTTCAGGGTCTGATTTCTTCCCCATATGTGGCATTCCCTAGCAGTATAATTCTGTCAGGGTGAAATTATACCCTTCTCTTCCTTCTATAGCATGAACTATGTAAGACATTCCAGTACCTGCTTCTTCTCTTCCTCCCATGCCATCCATCTGCAGATGGAGCGCTAACCTGCATCACTGGACTGATTAGGACTATAACAACTGTACTGGAAGCCTATTTAGCCTGATGTACATTGTGACCCCCAATATCTGCATCAGCACAAGGGAGTGGAAAGAGCAGCTCTGGTTGGTTTTAGCCCTAAGTGCAGCATACCTCAGGTAGCCCCTGTGTAATGAGCCCACCGGTCATCCATCTAACTATTGATTTGCTATGCCCAAAGGATGGGAGAATTAGGGGAGATGTATCCCCTGGGATGGATGCTGTGTCTGGATGGAGACAGAGAAGGACCTGAATGTCTAAATTCATGCTCATGAGGAACTGCTGTAATGAGTTGCCTCCATGTATTGTGTTATTTCAGAGGAATCAATCTCTGAGAATTTTAACTGGAACTGCTGAAACATTCCTAAATCGGATGACTGTGGAGAATATTTACCTCACAGCTATTCCATTTCCTCCACTTTCACCCACTGACAAAACATCCTGAGTTTTATTATGAGATTGAAATCCTTTGGGGTTTTATTGCAGTGTCATTAGAAGTCATGTATAAAAATATCTTATTAACTTTTGTGTGGTGCTTTCAAGTCAGATAAATACTTCAGGAGTATAATAAAATGAGCTGCAACTGAAATAATTTAACACAGCAATTTAATATATTCAAGGGATGGGTTTAGCACCTCAGCTCTGATTTAGGTAATCAGACTTTTCCAGCCTTTTATGTGGTACAGGAAATATCCCAAAGTGTGCAAAGAAATTTCAAAGACCCCCAAAAATGCAACCAAACAAACCCAAAGCCCCCAGGATTCATCAAAGAAAGTTGATTATATGCAACACGCTCTTTACAGTAAAACATCCCTAGGCACATAAGGTGTTATCAATTGGGAAATGGCACTGAAAGAAGCATCAAACAACATATTCTGATCCCTTTTGCTTTTCTAAGCAGTTCAGCAATAGAAGTAAATTGGAAAACATGAATTTGGTAGAGTCAAAGCTGCAATTTTGGGGTGTAAATAACCTCTGAAAAAACCTGTTGCCTTTTTCTACTCCAGCTGCTATTTGGTGATCAGCACACATGGCTGATACATCCACTCCTGAACACAGGTCCTGATGGTCCACCTGAATAAATAAAAGATGGAAATGGAAAACATTTGCCATGCTCAGTGGCTCTGGGTAAATGCCTATGGTTCACAGCATTGCAAGACATTAAACTTCTAATGGAAGAAGAAGAAGTTGGGTTTCCTGCGGGGGATGTCAAAAAGATTATAGTTCAAGTGTTTCCCTTCTTCGCTATGTTGTTATAGAGGAGTAAGTTCAACTATAAATCATCTTTTGCATACATAAGCTTCTAGCACTCGTCAGGTTTTGACATAATGCGTCCCAAGGCATCAGGAGAACATTTCAGAGAGGACTGACTATATTGCATTAGGAAAACTAATTACCAAAACTACGATCTAATTAAGATAGGGCATTTAGGGCACAGGATTCCAAAGCTAGAACTGCTAGGGGACTGTAAGTAAAACACTGAGCAGAGAGTTTCTAGTGTAGGGTATCATGTCTCCTCTATACCCTGCATTAAACCAGTGCTGTTTTACAACAATACTTTGGAGAAATCACTTCCCTGCATGTGGTCTTATATGCTATGCAATTTCATCATATAACATAATAACTCTAAAGTATGTGTATCAAGCATAATATATGGGTTGCCATTTCTACATCCCGAGGACCTGTGTTCTTCTATTAAAGGCAATATAAGCCAGACATGAGCATGGATATAATACAAATAGGCTGCACAAAGCCAGCCTAAGTACATAAATAATCATACTTCGCAATTACACTTTAATAACCTCCATATAACTACCTCGGTGCATCTTGGGAAAAAAATAGAAATGAGGCATTTCACACACTTACCCTGCAACACTATGAAGAGTTTGATCACTCAGCTTTTCAGGACCAGCTCCCCTCAACAGCCTCCAGCAAGGAGGCTCCAGCACCCGAATCATCAGAAATCTTGCTCTACCTAAATATCCATGCATCAAAACTGTACTTCAGATAAATGAAAGCAGAGGGCAATTAAATCCCTCACTGTTTGATTTTATTTAACAAGTCACAACAAGTGACTTGTCCAAAATCTCAAAGAAAGCTTCTGGAAAGTGGAGTTTGTGGCTGATTTCTAGGCTATGTATTCAGCTATGGGACTGCCCCTTCCAATGGCCTCAACAAGGAAAGAACACTATGCAATGCCTGTCATCAACTTCTGCTCTCCAAGCGAATAAACGACTTAAAAAGCAAATAGAGACTGATATATTTAGTAGAAAAGGGTTAAAGGTATGGGTTCTAGCACTTCAAAGAAGATAAACTTTAGTTCATATTATTGAATGAATTATTATGAAGTGCAATTTCTCTTAAGGATTAGAAGCAAGTCAAGACCCAAACAAAGCGATTGTAGCTCACCATTTAAAAATGTAACTTAGGAGTTTAAGTAGAAATAATGTGGCCAGAAATGTAATTAGAAAATAGTAATAAAAATGTTAATGATAAAGCAGCGACTGAACAAGACATTATCAGAGCAGCTGTTCCGGTGTTCCCAAGGTTTGCTCGTTCGATTGTATAAGTCCTTTGGGATTGATTTACTGTATGACTGGACTTGGAACAAGTTGAGCAGGAACAGATGGGTGTGGCAGGAAGACTGGACCTGTGCCCATCAAATGCTTTAGAGAGGTCTTGAAGTTGCCCTGTTCTGCGTCAAGGTCAGTCTCCAGCCAGGCAGAGAATCACAGAGCTGTCAGCAATTCCGCTGCTGCTTTTGTGTTTTGGACAGAGGAGATTTGGGTCATGCCACAGAAACTCGCCCAAATAATTTAAAAACAAAAGGGAAGGGGGGATTTACCTGGAGACTGATTTTAATACTTAAACGTGACAATAGACTGAAACATCTATGATGCACCAGATACTTAAGTTGTCATGATGAAATAGAAAAGTCGGACTGAAGAAGTGACTTAAATAATGGTATATGACAATAGAAAATAACAAAAACCTATTTCAGGTTCATTTCATCAATCTAGAATAAGCCATAGCAATCAGCGAGAACACTCTAAATAGTTATTTTTAAGGTAATTTCCCTAATGTAGCTGATACATTCCCCAAACCCAATCCTGATACACTCTTATTCCCTGGAGTCACGCTACTGCTACGTGTAACTAATTGTCTTTCAAACTCTTCCTACTCACCATGAGTGCCCCTTTGAACAACTGCAGTTTGTTCTTGCATGTGACCATGTTCTGTGCACTGCAGAAACCCGGGCAAATGAGGTCTGAATGTTTATCTGTACACTGGAAGTCATTATGCTTTCTGTGGAAATAGGGAATACAAATGACATTTTGCATGCTGATGAAAAATGGCTGAGGTCTAAGCCTACAGAGATATGAGACTTCTTATCAAGATGACCTAGCAGCCACCTAGACTCCATGACATGGTTATAAGCAAGCTGAATTACAAATTTGTTTAAGCAACACAGTCTGTCTTTTGAGACTAAAAAATTCAATTGAAAATGAAGTTTTATTAGGAGGTGAAACTACAGCTTTATTCTACCTCAAATTGAGCATAACTGGAGTAACAGGCTGGTAGGAAATTAAATCCTGCTGCCAGAACAAAGCCTCAAAAATCATGATCAGTGAGAGTCTGCAATTCAAATTGCCATATCCTCTGCCCAGAGAAGCAGAGATTAAATGCATTCCTAGTAAGAATAGCAAAAGAAAGACATTTTCTCCAGACTTTATTATAGCACATCACCTTCCCTGTCCTTGTGATACTCCACACTTCGCAGTTCCGTCTTGTAACAACTGGAAAATTTATTCTTTTGTTTCCAGTCAGCTCCTTCCCAGCTTACGCCTGCCCAGCTCCTCATCTCTGATATCATACAAAGCAAGGGGGGATACAACTTCTCAGCCTGCGTTGCTGGCTTTCAACACTCCTCAGGTATGTACGAAGGTAATCTGACTGTGTGCCTTCCCTTGTTCTATGTCTGAAGGTTTGAAAGAGCTATTAATAACAGCAGTAATACATACTTACCCACTTCCACTGACTTCCCCAAAACTCACTTCAATGGCTGCAAAAAGGCAGAAATTAGTGCCCATTTCTCTCCTGTCTCTTACAGATTCACAACTGAACATAAGCATTAGGCCACAGATGTGCTAAAGCCACTCATCATCATGCAAGCATTTCCTTGAATCTTCAAACTTGTCTTAATCTACTTTACATTTCTATTCTAGAGCATTCCTAATTGTTTATACAAGATAAGGTGAGCCTGAACCATACCTTGAGATCCTAAACATGTGAATTAATAAGTAATATTCTTTAATAATGAAGTTTCTTCCTACACTTAAAATGCCAACAACAACTATAACTGCTTTTACACAGTGCCAGTGAAATCTGGGCTTTCCATATATTTCACAGCTATTTAGCAGCATCCTGTAAAATGAAAATACAGTACAAGAGGAAACTGAATAAGTAGACCTGTCATGGAAACAGCTACAGAGAAGCCTGAGATTATACTAACAGGTTGACTACTGGCAGCAACTTCCTGTTAAATCCTTTGGCTTACTCCCACACTTATTTTGGTGACACCTCTTGAAGATGCTGTTTGTGAATAAAAGAGCCAAGAAGAGCCACACATCATTTTCAGTTACAGATTCCCTGTTTTCACATCAATATTGAAGTGAAATGCATGCAGATTTGATCAATTATTTATCAGGCTGTGCTAAATTGATCATCTAAATCTAAAAGATGTTAGGAGACATAACTGGGGATTAATTTCTTCTTAGCATGTGTTTGACTGCCAGAACAGGAGGCAGGCTTTTCAGAAGAACTCGCTGTGGTAGATCTTGAATGAATCTAAAACCAGGACCCGTCTCTATAGACCTAACTAAAAGTTTTATTCGTTCAAAAAGCTTGTTGTGGAGGCTTCAAGACAGCTTTGTTTAAGATAGGCCAATTGGCAAGTTCCTAAAAGCTGAAGCTCTGGTACAGTGCTTCAGCTAACCCAGACTTATTATATACCCAGACTTACCTCTGAGTAATACTAGCAGAACAGTGAAGAATCACCAAATAGACAGGCAAGGCATAAAAGCTCTGCTTTCTAATGGTTGCTGCTATCCACAATGATGCTACAACGTTATTACAACATCATTAAGGGGTCGAGTATAAGACACAGTGAACTTGAGAAGCATACATTTTTTTTCAAATTAGCATTGCCAGCAATTAGCAGAAATGGCTAAGAAAAAACACAGATTTGAGAGTAACTCTAAAAATGATAAAGCTGAGCTGGGAACTCTCCTTAAAGCTGTTGCAAGAATGCATTGAAATGATGAACTCATGAATAAGAACTTTGGAAAATTTCCACCTCGATGAAAAGACCATTGGGAAGCAGAACTGTCCAAATCCTTTACTCATTACCCATGTCACTCTTGTAAGCTAAGGTGAATGTCACAGCAATTAAAGGGCCGTAATTTTACTGACATACACCTTCACAGACCAGTATAACAACACTGAAAGTCTTCATCCTTTCATCAGAGCTACAGTAAGTTCTTCCTCACAAAGGTTTCTATAGCAGCAGTGTCCTGTGGGAAGGATCCAAACATGCAAGAGTGCCAGACAAGATGAGATGCTTGAGAATAAGCGCTGCTAAAGCTTCAAATACAAAGGCTGCAGCTTGTTCTAACTATACACATGGTAAAAAGGTAATGGATGAGTTTCCTTGAAGGATCCACCTCCTGACTTAAATGCAACCATGTTTTTTCATCGGTTAGCAGCATGGCAGCCATCAAAACAAGCTAGCAATCAACTCACTATGTAACTAAAAGGCCTAAATGACATTTCAACATGTTAATTGTTTGTATACATTGAATACCAACAGGAAACCAAATGAGCTAAAGACAGGATGTGATTTGAATTTGCAGAAGGTGAATGAATGGTAGTAGGCATAAACATGTTGTCTGTCAAGTATTTGTCATGTCATTCATTAACCTAATTGAAGTCTTCCACAGGGGATATTCCAATCTCTTTCTGCAAAATTCCTTGGATTCATGAAAAGAAATAGATCAGGAAGATGAATCACATCATATCACCAGTTTAATGGGGATTTTTATTTTTCTTTTCCCTTGTTGCAATCATTATAACAAAAGCCCATTAAAATACCTCCGATTTCCTCACAGAACATGGATGATAATTTCCCCCCAGCTCACATGCACACAGTTTCATGCAACATTTCACATCTCATCTCCAGAAAGGGCCTGCTTATCTACCAGGATGTTTAAGGACAGCATTGCCCTGTTTGCATTATCCATTTGCATTTTGAAAACTTCCACAAGTTGTCTCCATGGTCTAATTCATGGTTTAGCAGCAAGCAAGCAAGCAAAGCACCAGTGCACTGGATCAAATGGAACAAGGAGGAAATGATATATTTTACCTTAAAATGTTATAAAAATGAAGAACTTCTACCCATGTGTATGCTCTTAATCCTTTCTCCCAGTAAAAGAAGATGGACAAACAGTCAAGCACTTGACTGACCATCGGTCAATGTGCAGGTTCAAAGAAACAAATGATCACCACTAGCAAGAATCTTAGTGCTACACCGTATGCTGTCTTATGTACATACTGTTTACCAAATTGTTAAAGAGTATTTGAACAATAGGACATATGGTTCATAAAAATTCAATACTATGGGGCACAGAAACACTAACATTAATTTTTAGGCTACCTTTTAGAGTGATTCAAAAGTCTCACTGTGGACAGCTGAATTCTTATCTAGATCAAGTGTGTATCACTGGAAAGATGTCAACTGCCATTAACCAGCTCCAGATCAGAGCAGTCTATATAAACTACATGGAATTTCCATCCTGGACCTTATTTTCCTCATTATTCCCCTGTGATTACTGCACATCACGCATTACACCATGGCATATTATAAACAGAGGCAGCATCTTTCTGCATCCAGCATGAAGAAACTCATGCTTTGCAATTGGTGTTACCAAATCAAGAGTTCTTCACTAGTTTGAACTATTTGGGTTGATTTACTTCCTTTCCAGCAAACAATCTGAAGACAAGATTAGTGAGGCTTCAAGTATCTGTAGAGTGAGTAGCAGAGGTCACATCCAGTGTTTTGCTGCAATGTCATACCTAAACGCAGTGTAAACCTGTTATGAGATCACTATGGGTGCAAGCCCATTTGGATTACGGTGGCAAAGGAAGAAATGGATGAGTGTTAGCAATTTGCTGAGTGGAGGTATCAAGTCCACGCTCACCACTTTATGCTACTGGAGTGCTTTTAGTTGACATATTGTATGGGGGGGGTTAAAATGCCTTTCATCACAAAGGAAGAAAACGTGAAAAGGCGAGCACTATAGTCACAAATTCCTTGCATCCAGTGCAGATGTTGACAACTCAGTGCTGCTAACATCCCTTTGGATGCAGGAGAGCTACTGATGGTAACATGACTGCGTACGTTCCTCTCACGTTACTTTCTATCTGCAACAGAGATGAAGCTTTTGCGTTTGATTAATAATGAAGTGGTAGAAATCCTTACTGAGATAAATGCAGTGTTTCTCAGAGGACAGAGCAGTTTCATCTTTGTAAGGTGACTCCGATGATATAGCAGTACTTTATTACTTTCTTAGGGCTGGATTTTGTCACTGCAAATCAGGAAATGGATTGCTGGAATGCTTAGCACGAGACTTTGGATGCTGTGGCTTTCTTATTCAGATACTTAGAAAACATCAGGTTTGTTGTGTTCTTACTTGCATTGCTTTCCCCAGAAATGATCAACCGGCTACAGAGGAGTTTGGAAATTGAAGAGAGTGCTACCAGTTTTCATTCTGGACTCAAAGCATGGCCCTAAGGATACAGCTTTGGAAGAGATCTGTAAGTATTATAGGAGCACTTACAGGAGAAAACACTAGAAGTACAGGGAAGCCATGTCAGCTCCTCCCTCTGCTCTTCCCACTGGGGCCTGTGTCAGGCTTCATGGTGCTGAGGAAACCCTCACATCTCTAGTAGCACCAAGATCAACCGGGCTATGTCTGTACAGCATGGATGAGCACAGCCTAAAAGCAGCTCCGGCTCCCCTGGGGGCCAGGGCTACACTGGAGATTTGGAACAACTTTCCGAAACTTCCCTCTCTTACTCCTTTCCCCTAAGCCAGGGAGGGAACGGTGACAGCATCCATGCAACCTCTTCCTGGGCTGCTGCCGCTGTTCAGCAGTACCAAAAGTAAAGCTGCATGAAGACAGGATACACAACCTGAACTGCAAAGGTGCACAACAAAAGGGAACCAGCAAAGTGCACATGAGCCGGAACTCAGAGCTTTTTTCATCTACCTAAGGAGAGGAATACAAAGTAAGTGACTGAGGTCAACAGTTAGAGAGGGTGCTGCCCTGACCTGCAATAGAGCTCTTTCCTATTTTAGCTTTGTCCTCCATTTAAAACTGGCACAAGCCACCAGCAGAACAGTTATTAAGGGATTACTTCTGAGCTTTAAGCTACAGAGGATTTGTTAATTCATAAATACCATGGGTGGTGGGAGAGAGTAATGGGAATACGTTTTAACAATTAATAAGAAGGTTAGCGAGCCCACACTATTTTCAGATCCCTGCTGGTACCACTCTGGATGCTTGTGCACAAATGCAATGTTTTGTCAAATAAGGTGCTATGTACCGGAGACTCAAGTTATCAAATAAAAATAGCAAATATCATTTCAGCTCCATCCACAGCACTGGGAACTGGGGAGGGGAGGGAAGTGGAGGTGGAAAGGAAGAAATGTGGAGTGGGAAAACTCAGAACGATTTGGGGGTGAGAAGAGAGGAGGAAGGATTTATATAAAAGCTCTGCAGAAGCTGTTGAAAGGACAGGAGACAGCGAATGTGGGCCTGGTCTGTATGCAGCTTTTGTGAGAGTCTGCCACTGTGCACATGCAGTGCTGTGTGCTGCAAACCATCAATACAACGCAACTGTGAACATGCTTACTTTGAAACCTGTGTGCCATAGGCCTTTGCATATGCACCCTCCTCAATCAGATAGCTGAGTTAGAATAAACAATGGAATTAGAAGGTCTGCGAGAACTTGACTTAAGATTTTAAAGAGAATAGAAAGGACTTATATGAGAGCCCAGCCAGCAGGACTAGGAGGTGTTCAGTCTCAGAACTATGGATTCAGACAACAAAAATGATGCAAACAAATGGCACAACTTTCCAGATGGGAAAAAAAATCTTAGACATTCAAGTTAATCTATGTCAGGATAGCGAGGAAAGTTCATCTGGAATATTATTTAATGTTGATTTGCCACGTAGCCTTAAAGCCTATAGGTGAACACCTAGTAAAAGAGCAGCCACCATTCAGCTTCCCTTAAAAAGGGATAAAACAAGATCAACCATTGGGTTCACCAAGGAAAATTCCACTAAAAGGTATAATGCAGTTCATCAATAATAGTTATACTCTGCCTGAATTCTCCGTAATAGAAATAGGCAAGCCAAAGAGGTAAGTCTAGACATAGCCAAAACCCACAGGCAAGAAAACCCTTCTCAAACAAATCTCCATATATATGGGCCCTCAGTGCTAACAGTTTAAGAGCAATTTCCTCTTTTCAAATGAAAGCCTGTGACAAAATAACATATGCTGAATTATTACAAATTCTGAGCAAAGCAGATTTTCCTACACTTGATATTCATAAATGCGATGAGGCAAATCTCTGTGTCACACAATCTGTGTTTTCAGCAGAGTCATCCTCAAGGCAGCCAAATATGTCAATTTGTGGGGTTTAAAGAGTCTTGGTTATAAATAGCATACATGTTGCAAGGAGTGCCAGCCAGTACCAAAAGATTTCTCACCTGTCTTGAGCCACTAGTGCCCTGTTTGGGGTGGACCCCAAGAACTCAACATTTCTTTCAGCAGTGAGGTGAGACCTTTCGTGCCCATGGCCACTCCAGGGTGCAGTCAATGTGCAATTTCTCTAGTGATCTAGAGCTTTTGGCTAGTGATGGCTGTGTGACTATCACAGCCACTCGACCAAGCAAGTGAGAACATCTCCGGTCAGAGCAGAAGAACCAGACAAAGCCAGATACTCAGAAAACTTGGTCTGGTCTGTCCCTCATACCATCCCATAGAATCTCCTGATTTCATTAATAGCAGTAAAAGCATCACACTCTTGTCTGCTGAGCTTACATGTACACTTGTTCCCTCACACTTCCCCCCTGCTACGCATTTGGGATATACCTGCAGGCACCTCAGAGCCCTATGTAGGCTGCAGGAGGAGACTGTAAGCTTGAACAAGCCTCACATGCAAGCACTACCTGCTCATGAGCAACACTGACTCTCCTAAATGCAAAAGAACAGAAGATAGTCCCTGTGTTCCCCCATCTCCCACGTATCTTTGCAATGTAACTCCTTCCACAGATTCACCCTTCTCCCCTGGCGATAACTAAGAAGAAAGACAAGGGGGTTCTGGGAAGGAGTTGTGCAAAAAAACAATTTCAAGGCAAAGTGGACTTCAACAGCATAAAATCATGGAATCCCAGACTGGTTTGAGCTGGAAGGGACCTCAAAGCTCATCCAGTTCCAGCCCCCTGCCACGGGCAGGGACACCTTCCACCAGAGCAGCTTACTCCAAGCCCCTGCATCCAGCCTGGCCTTCAACACTGCCAGGGATGGGGCAGCCACAGCTTCTCTGGGCACCCTGTGCCAGTGCCTCAGCACCCTCACAGGGAAGGGCTTCTGCCTAAGAGCTCATCTCAGTCTCCCCTCTGGCAGGTTAAAGCCATTCCCTTCTCCTGTCCCTACAGGCCCTTGTCCAAAGCCCCTCTCCAGCTTTTACCCCAGAAGTTCATTCCTATAATTCACTTTCAGACTCCAGTCTCTGATTACTCAACCAAACCAACTGGCTGCATTAACAAAGCTGAACAAGCTCTCCTATAACTGATGCTTTTCTTCCACTTGCCAAAGCCCTTCTAGACTGCTGCCCAGTCACTCCACAGCGGCTTTCTGTGATGCTTCCCACCATGTGCTTTGTTCAAGGACTGCGTAACATTACTCTGCCTGCTTTAAGGCTGCATGAACACAGCTGTCACTGTCTGAATTAAACGAAACAGTGACTCATACTATATCCTTGATATTGAAAAAGGTGTGGGGAGTATTGCACAGCTCTCTAAAAGCTATGATTTCACATTATGTTTAAATAAAGAAGGGCAATGACTTCAGAACATATAAACCCTACAGGAGAGGTTATGCACCATGTATTACAAATTTTTGGCAATATTTTACACAGTTCTGTCATCATCTACCAGCATGAGGACTGCAGATAAACTTGCAGAAGAAATGGTGCACATTACAGGAAAAGAAAGGTATTAGAAACACAAAGCACTACTCTATTCACTCCACAGGTCAGCTTTTCTTTGGTAGGGTAAGAAGAAAAGCCTCTGCATGCAGAGGCTCAGGATATACTTGGCTTCATCTCACACAGTCACATTTGTACAAAGTGGGTGTTAAGTACTACTGGTTTGCACAGTGGCATTCCCATGTTTGCCCTCTAAAATGAGAGCATTCGATCCTAGCAGTGGAGAATTGTAGGTAAGTCAGTCTCTTATGGGATTAGAGACACATTCAATCCTGCTTCTCCCCATTCCTTTCTACTGCTACTTAACCCTGATGTGTACTTTTGAAAGTATTTTCTACTAAGACACCTCCAAATAAAACTAATCTCAAAGCAAAACCGGTAGACACCAGCGATACACTGCGCTTCTTATGTAGTGCAGTCCCTGGCGGGAAATTCCTTGCTATCTGTGAGCCAGTATACTTTTTGAAGTTCCATCCTCCAAGACATGCGATTTCTTCCTGCAAGTATTAAGATACAGGAGAACGTGATGTAGAGGTTTTAAAATCAGGATCTACGGAAACACTTCCCATGTTCTCTTCATGGAAAATATCGATGCCAGAAACTTAGTGGTGCTTAATTAAGGGGTTAAATCATGAAAGTCCTTCAGGGAATAAAATTAAGGAAGACAAACAACACTTTCTAGGAATACCATAAAATGCACATACACGGGGTTTGTCATGACCACTTTTCCTGTTGAGAAGCAAGGTAGAAGACACTGTGGTCAAGTTAGAAGCAAAGGCAGCCATTGGAAAGCTTGATGAACACTTTCCTTTTCAGATGCTTCAAGCTGCAATCTGGCTGAGAATCACCTTAATTTTTAACACTGTTCCTTTGTTGTTGCTGTTGATTCCAAATCCGCATTACTCATTTCAGAGAAGACACCAGTGTACCAGCAGGCTGAGGTAATCTGATACGCTGGAGGGGTTTGGAGGGCTGGATTCTAATACTTCTTGGCATGATTTTGAGCACCCGTAAAGTCCCACTTCTTCCTCGTAGCCAATAAAAGAGTGAGTCAACCAAGAGAGTTTTATTTTATTACATGCACTTTGCACCTGCCTTTCTAACTTGCATGTTATCTCGGCGACTGGCTGTCATTCTGCTTCAGCATCCCCCCCCTCTGCTTTGTTGTTTCTTCAGGTACCAATGTAAGCCCTAGGTGTTTTAGAATCATGGGATTACAGACTGGTTTGGGTTGGAAAGGACCTGAAGATCAACCAGTTCCAACCCCCTGCCATGGGCAGGGATGCCTCACACTAGACTAGAATGCTATAAGGTACTGTATAAAGAATAAGCTTTCCCCAACTTTTTCGCCATGTTTCCTTTGTCTTTATCATGGCCCATTAAATCTAATTATATCCACTGGAACACCCCCTCAGCTACTCTCTGTCAGAACAACTAATAGTACATTCTAGAGAAATGTGCTCAAAAGTCTGCTCGTAATTCAGGTCCCACACACTCAGAGATGCAGCTGGAGATTTGCTTCTTCCTCTGACACTCATACCAGCTCATGAAAAGGGTAAGGGAGAAGAAAACAGAGCAGACTTGCAATCTAAGTTGCCTCCTGGCTTGCCTAACTCCTTGTACAGGATGGGAACTGCATGAGATGTTACAATCAATGGTTATTGTCCATTTCAAACAACAACCTGCTTTCCCTATATCTTGCCCTTGTTAAGATATAACACAATGCCAGACTTCAAGAGACCCTGAGCTCCGGACTTAGATTACTTTTTAGATTCACTTTGATCTTTGGAAAACCACTGGGTATGCAAAATTCCAGCTCTCTAAACACCCTTGTTCATTTGGGGTTTTTTGCAGTAACATAAAGCAAAAAAGGGTAAGAAAGTACCTGCTTTCCGCTATTAAGTAAGATTCAGACTGGGGGGTTAGGGTAGGGGGGTTTGTTTGTTTTTAAACCACTTTAGGTTGAAAGGAACCATTGGAAGTGATCTGGTCCAAACCCACTGCACAGCCTGAGCAGTCTGAGTCAATTTCAAAGTGACACTGGGCTGCACAAAGCCTTGTTAATTCAAAGCGTGAAACACCAAATGAGAGAAGAGATGGTGTTCCCGTGGTGAGGGAATTTCTCCATGTTTTAAAAACTCTTTATTTAGGTATCAGAGCGAGAGTTTTTCTTGCTTTTCATCTTACTCTTTATCTCAGGAAGAAAGATGCTACTGACCACACAGTGGAGATCCAACCAATTAAAGAGTATGAAAGAGTATGAACTCTGTCTTTCTGACTTATGGCTTCCACATTCCTTGCTGAAGGGACCTTGGAGATAGAAAGTGGCACTGCAAAGCAACCCTGGCAAAAAAACATGGACGCGGTTTGCAAAGAAGCCGCTTCATAGTCCCAAAGTTTGGGACACACAGCCTATTATTAGCAGTGTATCAGCTCTCTGCTCCCAGCTACACACTTGCAGTCCTTGGAGAGATCTGTATCTTAGGCTACACTGCAACACAAATGAACGTGATCTGGAGGTTGCTGAAGTCATGTTTGTAGCTAGACAGGCTTTCAGCACTCACTGCTGTGGATTCACAGTGTATATATGAGCTAAACTAACCAAAACATGAGCAAAGTGACTTAGGTAACTGTAAGCCATGTCTCCATTTAATACTGCACCATCCCAGCCTCAGGATCATGTTAACAATGCCTGAGGTGGGTGTCGTATGCTGCACATAAAATTGCTTTTCTTCTCCCTTATGTCTCTCAGAATGAAACAGGTAGAAACAACCTGTTTGGATGAGGGCATGTGTGCAGCTTGCTTAGGAGCAGTCCTTCTGTGCCTCGCAACTATATGGTTGTGTTAGAAGCTTCCACCTCACTTTCCAGTTAGGAACACTCAAGGTGCAAATGTCCCTTGGAAAATGTCATGCCCTGTGGCCTTGTTTTTCCCTAAATAAGTAAAGGTAAATGTGGAAAGAGTGCAGTTGGGAGGAAGATAATGAACAGGCGCTACAAACATGTTAATTGCTGCTCCCACAAGATCAGCATGCTGACTGCAGAAACAGCTGTCAGCACAGGTTTATGATCACAGCCAACATGCCAACAGTGACCCGTTCATGCCATGCCAACAAAATTAACAACTTCATTTTATCCTATATGAACTGGCTACTGCATGATCTCAAAGTACGATGGCTAAAGACCCATCCCTCTGTGCTTCAGTAATCCAAATTCTCTAATGAAGTGAGGAAGGCATATACGGGCCCTATTTGAGCAGGAGGTTGGACTGGATTACCTTGTGAAGTCCTGTCCACCTGAATGATCCTAGGATTACCAAAACATATTTTGAACATGGCTTGCTGAAAGTCACAGCAACTAGAGAGATGCTTACTTACTGCACCCAAACAGAATGCAGTTTTATCTTATGAGTACCCAGATTCAACATGAAAATGGGATGGGAGGAGTAGGAGGTAAATTATCCTAGCAAAAATGGAAGGTGGAGGTTAGTGAAATATTGTTGAGGAAAGTTACAGGCAACAGAATAATGTCAGAAAGAAAACTCAACTGGGAAAAATAAACTCAGTATCTATAGCAAAGTTATGCAGCCGGTGTTAGCTCATATGACGCAGTGACTGTCTTTCTCTCTCCACACTCTCTTTCCCTTCTTTCCTCTCCCCTCTTCCCAACTCTGACCAAGTTATTTCTCTGAAAAAAGAAAATACCTGGTTTGTAAAGGAACAGCTCTCCAGAAACAAAGTGTTTGGATAGGAACAAGGAATTCATTGCCAATGATGTTTGTCTGGACACTCAAACTCTAGGAGACAACAGGACCATAAACCGAAAGTTTATTCCCTCGCACAATTATTGTGGATGCTGCTGTCCGTTGGATGAAGGAGCAACAGTTTCTGCTTGGGAGACAAAGCTCATCTATAAAGTGACAGGGGATCAACACCTCAACTACCCTGATGTTTTTCTTATGGATTCTCTTTATCTGGTGCATTCCACTCCTCCCAGTGATAATCCAGCAGACACCAGTAACTGTGATCAAATACCAGGGCCTGGCTGCATTACCAAAATAGTCAAAAGAGTGAGACTATGCAAGAAAACCTTGTGACACATATAAGTTTTTGAACCATGAGCAGTGAAGGATAGAGGCTTGTTTTGTACAGTTATCATCACTCGAAGTGTGTCAGAACAGCATCAGCTGCTGAACATAGGATGATAAGAAAATTTCAGATGATGGTTATGAAATAGCGGTATCTAACCACCTTCCCTAAGCAATTTTCTTAAACACCATTTACATCGAACACATTTCCTGATTAAAAAATCAGAATTGCAACAGAGAAGCAGCTATGATTTCTCTGAAGCTCAAGTTCTCAACCAAGGAGGTCACTGCAGAGACATAGACAGAGGGAGGGCAGGAAGAGACTGCAACAAAGCTCTTCTAATGAATGAAGATGGACCTGAAGAGAAAGAGGGGATGATCATCTGGTGTCCCCAGGTACAGGTAGGGAGCTCAAGACAAAAGAGAACAGTCATTCTTCAGATAACATATATTAACCAAAACTTCTTGCTGCATGGTATTCAGTTTAGGGAGCAGAACAGAGGAAAGAACAAGAGAAACAGCAGATTGTAGAAGATTTTTGCATAATTTTGGAAGATGGAACTGTTTCATTTTGATTCCTGCAAAATAACAGAGTAATAATGCACTTTAAATGTCATTACAAAACAGACACACTTTCCTTAATCATCTCTATAGTAGGATCTCTGAGAGCACTCAGATTGGAGCTCTTGTTCATAATGTTCCACATCAAGATTATAGTTAATGAAATCATCCCGACTAATTGTAAAATGCTAGATTTTCTATTTGTGAACAAACATAATAGCGACAAGTTGTTACAGCTATTTCTCATCGATAGGCTGCAAAGCACCAAGCATTCATTAATTAGGGACTAACGCAATCTAATCTGCTTAAGAACATACCCCGAACAGAACCAGAATAGCTTGCATAAACTTCAGCTCCAAGTGAGTAATTTACTGTTTTATTCCAAAGGCATTATCATAGCTTACAGACAGAGTCTTTTTGTGGTGTTGCTAATTTTAACAACTGCTCTAAGGAAACTAGGCTTTAAATTGTTAATCAATTGAAATACATGATTTACACAGCAGCATGACTCAGAGTGCTCTCTGAAAAATACAGTGCAAATGCTGAAGTGTTGGAATATCAAAAAACAAAGGGAAAAATCTGGAAAAACCCCACAAGTACAAATAAACATAGAAGATAGAAGCTCATTATGTTATTTCCTGCTTAGGTGGGTCTGGCCAAGGAACAGTTTCAGTCCCAACAGAGGTCCTAATCTGTTGGATATCTCCACACCACCAAGTTTATTAGCTTTACCAAAACTGACTACAGGCAACCTGGACCCATCCGGCAAGTACACTGGAAAGCATGTTGCCAAGTGCAAAGCAGGATGTTAAGCTTCCTGGTTCACTGTAAATCAAATTAATACACCCAATAATTCCATTTTCACCTTGCAATTGGAGGAGAGTTCTCCAAGCCGAGGATCATCTTATGTTTTCCCATATGTACACAGTGCAAGAGCCCTGAATGTGGGAAAACCATTGATCACCTAGCAGATAATCTTGGTTGCTTCAGTTGGTTGTGTAAGGTGATACAAATGGGTGCATCATGACACTACTTTGAAGAAAAGCTTTAAAATCTACTACTTTTTAATTTAGAAGTCAAATGCAAGCCTTCCCATACACCATATGGAACTAACTGCATTTATCACTACTTCAACCCTAACATTATAAGATTAGAATATAGGGTTACAAAATTTGTATATGTGTACAGCTACAAGCATGGTTTGGGGTGGCACCATTGATCAGTAAAATAATAAACACAGTCATACTGATAGAAAGACCACATTTGTATAGCACATTGCAGGGCATATTTGTATTGTTAAGAGCTTATTGAAACTGTTGAAACCTAACAACTGTGTGCCCAAGCCACAGCCTTTTGCAAATCATAATACTAAATGGAGAGCAAAGGTACATCAGATCCCACCCTGAGGGCCCTAAACTGTCAGAGGATTCCTGCAGAAACCTAGTATGAGATCCACAGCCCAGCCTGAAGCAGAGCCCAGAAGGTAATTGAATGTAGAAGCACTGTGAAGACTAAAATGAAAAGCTGTTCCATCAACTCAAGTGTCTCGTAGCTTAACTTGAATTGCAAGTTTATCTTCCTCCTGGTCCTGAAAGAATACAAATTGACTGCTAGTGTGTATCTGCTGCTGTAACCCCAGGTACCGCAGATTTCTCAGCAAAAGATGAAAGGAAGGAAAGCAGAAGCACAACAATTCCTGCACCCAGCGTATGCATATGCTGGAAGGTAAAAAGTAGAAAAAGGCGGAGGTCATTCATGATGCAGAAAATTCATGCTGAGCACCTCCCAAGTTCTTTCTTAACTATATTGTACATGTATTGTTACACACACACACACTGCATTTTATTCTTTCAGGCTTTAGAGGGGCTTACTGGAATGGAGTTCAAACAGTTTCAACAGCATTACTTTAGACAGAGTTCAGTGCAGTAAGAAATAAGAAGGCAGGAAACCATGCTACAGCTCAGGGTAGCTTACATCAGTTGGTCCCACCAGACCTGCAATATCATTTAGCAAGAACTCAAAGTACCACCTTTGTCTTGGGAAGTTCTTTGCTTATAGTGAGAGCATGACATGATGCAAGGTTTGAGATGGTGGCTAAGGGACAACTTAATGTACTGGTTTATTTCCAACTCACTATTGCAGACAAAGAAGGCAGGGATACGGATACAGTAAAACACTGGTGATGTTTGACACATGGTTTGCACAACTTCTGCACTTCTCTGGCCACACAAGAATCAAACTCTGTAGTTTGTGGGAAAACCAGGTGAAAAGCCAAAGCAACAGTAGCACAACACTAGCAGAACACAGAACTCCTCAAGAGAGACGATAGATGGTATGCGAACTAAGGATATTGCAAACAGAGCACCTCAAATACCAATTCATTTTGGTCATAGAACAGGAACTATACGGCACAGTTACTGGTTTCCCCTGACAATTTAGGCTCACTTCAGATAGCTCTGTGCATCTTATCCGTAGGTGTTACTAGACTAGTAAAGAGACCACACAGAGCAGCTTTGCCCATTTCTCTCACCACATCAGACTACTGAGTAATACACAACTAATTCCCTTCTGGACATGTCTGAATTTGAACACTGGTGTCAAGCCTAACTCGTTCAACTGTCTGTCCTGATTTCGGGATACATGATCAGCATCACGGAATAGCTTCTTGCCTAGGCAACTACTCAAATTACCTACTTCTTTGAATTGGAAAATCCACGCATGTTTGTTGTGGCTCATGTTTCTGACAAACATCATCTGTGAACTCAGAGGTGTCAAGCTGACTACACATCTCCTTGTTCTTTCAGCATCACCACATCTTCTCAATACTGTTTCTTCTTTAGGCAAATCTTTCTGGAGGATGGGGGAAAAAGTATGCCTACATAGCATACTGTAGTAGCATTCAGACTCCTAGACACTACAATATTTTAAGCTATGTTTTGGTAACATCTCTTCAGAAATGAAGCATCTAATACTGCAGCTCAGTGACTGTTTCTTAACTCTGCATCATTTTACTGACAGTGAAATTCTATCACCTGCAACAGGAACTGTGGAAGCTTTTCAGAGGGAGAAGGTTAACGAAGAAGTGGAGCACAGTGCGCACACACACGCAGAGAAAAGGAAAGTTTAATTCTCCTTTGAAGGAGACTGGAGTCAGATGTTTTGAGGCATAAAATTATTGTAATGGACAATAAAACTGAGAAATTGTTGGCATGAGGCAAATCTTCCTCTCCGAGGTATCTTTATAGCAATTGTATTAAGACTCAAAACACTTCCATGAATCAGAGGCATCAAAGGTTGCTAATGCTCATTTTCTAGCAGTGTAAAAAACCCTTGAACGCTCCCCATGGCACTGCATCAAGGACTACAAGATAGCATCCCTATGCGGGTGGTCTACAACATCCCTAATGAAAGTTTTTCTGCCTTCACCCAGTATTGCAGTTTATGAGGGAACTACTGTTAGCTCCCTACTGAAGTCCTTACCAGCTTAAAAAAGCTCCTAGCACATGTTGTCTATAGGTAACCCTAGCTCTCATGCTCTACTGCTCTATAAATGGTGGTATTTGTGTCTTCCTACTTGGCTTTATCCATTCACAGCTATTTAGACTCAGGTTTCTATTCATGTTGACCGCTAGCGACATACAGAATTAAAGCAAACTGGTATCAGTGACCGAACTTGAGCTAGAAGCGCAGCTATTTGAGCGCCAGCATCTCATCACCCATTCCCTACAGCCAGCCCAAATTATTTACCTTGGCTGCAGCAAGAGAAACTCCGCTTGCAACAGGTCTGTGTTATTTACAAGTCAACCATGAAAAAACAAACAAATGTAACAAAACCCCTACCCTGAAGGTACACAAACCCACTGATTATTACATTGTGTCACACGTGGGCAAACACTCCCTCAGCTTGAGGCAAACAGCAGTATTTAGGAAAGTAAATGATTCACCATTCTACCACAACCCAATGAGGTCTCCTTGTTCTGCTAATGAATCATGCGGCTTTAGGCGCAGCTTGGCAGCTGGAGTCCAGGCAAGGGATTCTGAGAGGTTTCATAAGCAGAAAAATGAGGCTGAAAGACAGGAGAGCTTGATTCAACCAGGTGTGATAAAGAGGCAAATAAATACCCCCATAGCTCCACCCCAAAAACTTCCCCCCCCCTTTATTTTGTACCAAATAGATGAATTTAAATCATTTATCTAAGAAAGTAATTAGTTGGGTTTTGATCAATCCAGACATTTATTTGCCTACACTGAGCACAGTGTACCAGGAGTACAAGTGGTCTTAGCCCTTAGAAAACAATGCCGTAATGTACACCTACTGCATACCTAGTTGAAATTAAAGAATAAATCTGGAACAGATTAGTAAAATTAATTTTTATATATACATATATGCAATGCATAAATGTGTTATAGCACTTCAGCAACCTATTTGAGTGCACATACTTCACCCCTAGCAAGAATGTTTATAGATGCCCATGGCAGGGGGGGTGGAACTGGATGATCTTAAGGTCCTTTCCAACCCTAACTATTCTGTGATTCTATGTTTTGACATGCTAAACAAACCCAGTTAGAGCTGGACACTAGGAATTCAGAGCCCAGTGCTATAATCTTGTGTATTTGTGAGAGGTACCATGGTGAGAAAACTCTGGAGGAGGGCAGTGTCTTGTGCCTATGATCTCAGCTTGATTAGGCTGGCAGGCTGCCTGTCCACCCACCTGGTATCTATGACTAGTCCTTAGCTTTTCTGTCTTCTGGCCAATAGCTGTCAACATGCCCCTTAAAAGAAATAGTGGTGAGGGTACTAGCTACTGAGCAGGGTAAAGATTAAAGTAGAAAGGTGAAACTATTACAGATGTATAAATCAGATTATTACAGCCTGAGCTGGGGAAAACAAAAACCATCCAGATCTGAGTCCCTGCAAAATGTGCATCCTAGCTTTTGGCATAAGCACCAGTGCAATTCCAGCCACAATGTACCTGGAATGGTCTATGGTACTGAAATGGCTCATTTAAAACTGACCACAGCAAGGGTTATTCATACCTTCCTACACCATCGCAGCTTGGTTTGCTCATCTCTCAACGAAATGGTGTTTGTGTGTCAGATTAGCTGCGGAAAAATAACTATTTGCACAAGTAGATCAGCTTTCAGAACCCTGATTAAGCTTCAGTCCAGAGTGTATTGAAATCAAATTAGATAGCCAATATATTAGGCTGCAAGGAGCAAATATTAAAATACCAATGCTTAGCAACAGAGAGAGCAATTCAAGATGTCATTGGAAAGAAGGCACTCGGCTGAAAGGTGATTAATATCTACAAGTCTATATGCAGCCTGGCAATTTCCCATGCTACAGGTGTGAGCTTTGGAGTCAGAATGACAGCTCTCAGCTAATCGGGTTTCCAAGTTAGGAATCAGATTAACCTTTCAGAGAGAAGTTTCTTGGTGATGTCGCCATCTGTCTGGATCATATTTGCATTGAATGAGATCACAAAGGTTATTCTTGTTATGACAACCGATCAGATGGTTTGCAAAAGAAATGAAGCGTTCAGCGCTGGTAAACATAACAGTCAAAGAAGCGCCTCTAATCTCATCTCCAGTTTCAGAAGCTTGGTTCCAAGTGCTGTTTCTTAGAGGTGTGCAGCGTTTCAGAAAACCACAAACAGAACCAACCCAATCCCACAGCAGGGTGCTCAAGGCACCAGTGAGCATCGGTTGAATAGCTCTTAACAGACATCATCTCAAACTCCAGAGAATGTTAAGCAAGAAGAAGAACCTGAACCAAGTTAATAAAGACGAGTCTGGACTGTGCTTCTTCCTGCTCAAGTAACCACCAGGACCATGTGCGAATCTAAAGATATCAACTAGTTCCCAAATTTTCCTTTTTCTTTCCAATGTTGCCATTCTTCCCGATTTCCAGAATCTGTCTGTAGCAGCTATTCTTTGCTTACTTCTAGTTTTTCAGGTAAGCTGTAGAATTTATTAGTAGGCTAAGTTTTCATGCCCTTCCACACCCAGAACTCATTTAGCAAGCACAAAGTCAAGTCTCGTAAGCGTTTAAACTAGAACTTCCAAGACGCAGCTACTAGTGACAGTTTGGCTTAGTGAATTGCCAATATTCTCACCACTTTCCTGTGTGCCTGGAGAGGGGGAATGGAACTGGGTGTCAAAAGCATGGCCTATTGAAGTGGTACCTCCTGAAGGGGTCTAGTTATTTGCACAGACCACTGCTCCAGCATGGCTCATCTATACACACTGATCTTGAGCATCCATAGCATAAACCAGTACCTATATGGTAGAGGGTAGCCCAAAGTGGTTTGCTATAGCTTAAGAAAGGTGATCAGGATATAAATCCTTATTTTAAAGAAAAGGAATACAGGACTCCGCTCACAATAAATTAAAAGACATCTTTGTGCAGCAGTTGAGGCTGATGGCACCTATCATCAATGCATGCACAGTACCACTTCATGTATGTCCCAAGTAGCTTCTTGGTATTTGAGCAGTGGCACACATGATTTCTCAGCAGGTTGCCTTCAGAAATGCTCAGAACACCTTAACATTTTGAAAGATAACCCATACCATAATCTGTGTTAAAAAAAGTCAGTCCTGTGCCTTAATGGCTCTATCTTGCCTCCTTCATTTTTCCACCTTCCTCCAGTGCCAAGTTGACGTTTAACCAATTTTCAATCTTCTTGCTCTGTTTCACAGCTTTGACACATACAGCTCTTGCACTCATAGAGAGCTCTATCCCTACATTTGTCATGACAGAACAGTTAGTATTTAACGTGCATATTTCATTTTGTAATAGACAGGAGAGCCTTAATTGCAAATATGCTAATTTTGAAATGAAATGCTATTTTTAGAGTTGCAAATGCGTTTAGACCAACCACTTTATTACAGTGAATAACATGAGTTCTCAGAGATAAGGTCTGCTGGCAAGTAAGGTAGGCTGACATCATCTCTATGGCTTTAATCTGGAACACAGGCTTCCCAGTGCTGTCTGGGTGGCATTTTCCCTTTGTCCTTGCACAACTGGCAATGTAGCAAATGTCATTTCTTTTCTTCCTTCTTTTTTTTAACAAGTTGACAAACTTTATAGGAAAAACCTCAATAATTTAGCGAAAGTTCCCAGTTTCCATAAAATCAGGATCTTCGATAAGAAGAGGTTGTTCAGGTTTTACAGTAGGAGGATGCTCTAGTTCTACAATAGCTATATTAATAGCTAATAAGGCAGATGAATTTACGTATTTGAGAAACATTCATCTCACCCACTGCGCACTATCATACTTTGCATCCCTCTTTATACTTATAATTTGGTACCTGTTCTTCAAAGAAAATCATCCTTCCTTAAGCTCTTGGTGTGCAATGACAAAAGAATTCCCTTTTGCCAGGCCATGAACAGACACCCGGATATAAATGAAAGCGCAGCTCCAAAACAACAAAATGCTACTTATGTGTTCACTAACGACTTTGACTTCACATTTTTCTAAAGGCAGGAATTTATCTGGATCCAAATGCCTGTGACAAGACACTGGTGGAGCCCACTGCGCAGGGCTGCTTGAGGTGAAGGCAGTATGAGTGAAGCTCTTCCTCTCTGGCCAATTCACAACCGTGGAGACACGGACCTACTATATTCTCCTCTGATACAAGAGACTTCCTCTCTTTCAGTAGGAAGTAAGTTGCACACTGGAAACCATCATTTGAAACCACTGTGAAACACTCATATTTATAATTTAGAAGCAAGAAGCAGCTAACTCTCATCCTTTTCACATCACTGGTAAATATTGCAAGAGCCTGCTAGAGAAAACCCAGGGCATACTCAACACTGCACTTCTCCTGTGCTGTTTCCTGGACTGCACGATCCCCTTTAGCTAAATCCCAGTGGATAACTCTGTCTCTTTTCAAATAAGAGAACAAAGTTATTGGCCAGGAAAAAGAGAAAAATTTAAACCTTCATCCAGGGCTTTTCCAGACCCCTTGCATTTTTCGGATTCTATGGAGTCTGCAGATGAGCCAAGGATGCAGATGAGCCACCCTGGTATGCAGAAAGGGTCTTCAGAGTCCTTAGAAGGCTTAGAGAGGAAGAGTTTCTTTGAATTTGTCATAGGACATGATATCGTCTGAAACTAAAACATGCAACCATTGCATTTGTGTTCAAATAGCGAATTCTACATCTCTTCTCCAAGTGACCCTGATGGGTGCCTCCAGGTTTCTTTTTCCTTTCCCACAGCTTTCAGCTGTGCTTTTTCTGAGCTTTTAAGTGGGTTTTGTTGGCCCTTTTTTCAGCCCTTCTCTCATGAACTGTGTAGACTCAGTCCACCAGTGACACCAGTACCAGAGTTGGGGCTGATTAGTCATCCTGTAGCAAATGGGTAACTGTTATTAGCACCATTCAGATACTAGAAATTGAAAATGTGGCTTAATGCTTTCCATTGTACTGTAACAAGCTCACCATTCACAGCATGCAATGTTATTCACTTTCATGATAACAAATCTTACAAAGGTGAAATGTCAAAGTAATTAAGTCTGCTGGTTCTGCCTGCAGTTCATCACTTGAGTTGGCCTAACGACTATCAAAAGAAAAAGCAGAACTGCCAAGTTTTCAGTAATTCTTGACTGGTGCAAGTGAAAGAATCAGTAGTGTCATTTTAAGGTTGTACACTGGAAAAGAGCAGGGAACCAAACTATGCACTTGGGTTTATTTTTTCTGCAGTAACAAGTAATAATAAAGTCTAAGCCCTCACATCAGCAATCTCCTCACAAGGGGTAGTTTCAGGTCAAAATGGAAAATAGGAACAGAGCAAGAGAAACACTGAAATTAAAAACAAAGCCAGAAATGTAAACTTCCAGAGATTTTGCCCTAGGAAAAACTCATTTATATTGGCCAACAATACTGTAACTTTCAGTGACTCCAGTCTTGAGACTGAATCTGCAGAGATTTCACACCACACAACCCAGTGCAGAACAAGTTCTAATTACACTTCTAATTCAAATTCATACAGCCTATGTTGCCTTAATTTCCTTCAATTTATGACCAGCAAAGCTGTCTCTGGCTATTTGACTCTTCCCGCCTTCAGCAAAGAAGCTTCTGACTTATGCTGGTGTTCAACAGAGTTCTGCCATGATTCATAATTCTATCACTAATGCTTCTTCCTAATCAGGATCCTAAACTTCCACCAGCTATCCAAATTAAAGAGTTAGCAATTGGTTAATTTCACTTCTCATTCCTTCCATTGAAAGCTGAGAGAATCAGCAGGGTTTTTAAGCACCAGGGCTTGCCTGCTGTTGCCCGTGGCTAAAGCAGGCTGCACACGAATCATAATGTGAAAGGAAGGTTTCCAGTTCATTACATGGAAGCAACAGATATGGGCAATATTAATTTGGCTACATGCAGCTCTTCTTTCCCCTGCTTATTATTTGTGGATTTGTGCAGGCACCAGTTCAGAACGGCTGATGGGATGTATAAAATTTTCAGTAATAGCTGAGGTTTCACAGTAGTGGATGGCTGATGTGGAAATTTGTTTCACTAAATCTGTGCTTTAACTAATAGGGAACAGAGAGGGAGGAAGGAAAGAAGGAAAGCACTCCTGGAACTAATAGGGGATTACCATTATGACCAAGAAACTAGAGATGCAACAGGATATTAGATACACCATTACGACCAAATGGATGTGTTTTCCTGATCCCCATGCTAATTTATCATGAGCAAAAAAGCAGCTGCGCCATTAAGTGAAAAGAAAAAGCCAATGAGATGCAAATATGCAAGAGACTAATTACCAGGCAGGCAAAAGAGCTTCTATTTTAGGTCTGTTAACAGGGGATTAATTTCTTGTAATGGAAGTGAAATCTGCCAGATCAGGCTCCAGTATGACCCATTGCCTTCACATTCTCACTGAGCCATCCAGCACATCAGCACTGAGCCTTCTGTGTCAAGAGGCTTTCATCCACACACAAACACAGCACCAGCTTCGATGGGGTCTGATTTTAAAAAGGCATATTTCCCAATGGCTGACATGGGTAGTCCTTTGGGAGGTTGTTTGAACTAAAGTCTAAAAAGACAGCAAACACCTCTGAGAAATGTATTTTCCTTGGATTAAAGACAATCAAACCTCTTTTAACTCATTGTCTTAATTCAGTCAGCAGTAATCACTTGATGTTAAAGTGATGCACACCAATACATCTGAGAAGGGGAACAAAAAAAATTGTTCACTTTCTCCTTATTCAAAGCCTTGGGCCTTCATAAAAGAAACAGATTCATTTCAGAGGAGTTACTTTGTAGTTTTGTTGTCACGTTAAAACACTGATGGAGTAACACACTAGTACACTAGGTTTATGGAGGTTTTTAACTGTACTTACTGCTTGATAGATGAACTCTATTAGTTCAAATCTTCTCTGACTATTTAAGGGTATGCACAATAACCTTGTTTTATTTTCTATGAAGTCTACTGACTTATACAAACCAGCTAACTGATGAAAACGAGCAGCATTGTGAGCATTTCATTAGAATTCTTTAGCTTTAGGAAGTGCAAAATATCATCGTTGTGAATTTGAACTGTTTCTCCTGGAACCGCTGCAGTTAAGATTTTGCCTAGATTGCATGAAATCTGTTGGGTTTGTGGATTTCCCTGTTCTTTCCTCACACCACTTGAAATCACTACTTCCCCTTTAATCAAGGCTGCTAGAGCTGCATATTACCACATCCAGTGGGCATTTCCTCACCTTTCTGGCTGGATCCAGACCTCCTGTATCTCTCCAGTTTGTGTTATTATAAATATGAGATAGAAAATAACGACTGTGGTTCTTATGTACCACAGAAATCATTCTGCACTGTAAAGGTAGAGATTTGAGGCACAGACAATGACATTGCACACAGACCCTAGAACACAAAGGTACAAGTCACAGTGCCTCGTGTTTACTCAGTGGTGTGAACAGCTCCATTTCCTTGGCAAGACTTTGAAGAAGTGGCCAGGTCTCACCCTGTTCTGTAGTCTGAAGTGGATTACACTCCTTTCCATCTGCGATTTTGCAATGCATAATTCACAGCACAGAGGCACCTCTGACCCAAACGTAGCAGCAATCACAGAATACAAAGTCTCGCTTGCGCCAGGAAAAGAGGATTTCAGTTCTACTGCCCGGCAGTCCCTGCACGCGCAAAAAGAGCAGCTCAAGAGGGCACAAAGCAGTTCAATGCAATGGGGTATTATCAAGCCCCATTCAGAGTCATAGCAGCTGCAGAAATGACAGCTGCATTTTTTACTTTAATTGGGAAGCACACCTAACCACATGCTTGTCTCGCAAAAGCTGATGAAGCTTAACTCATTTCTGAGCTGTGCCAAATTCCTATCTCTGTGTAGAGTATTAGAGCCCAAAAACTTTAATGAGACAATTACAATTTCTTAGGCTATCAGTCTCAAACATGAAAACCTGAAGTAAATTATTAGAGGCACTAGTTAAAACACTCTCAGAGCTTATGAAACCCTCTGGGTGTCATCAAATCTTGACATTGGTTATTTTCTTGAATATTTTGAAGTATCCCTATTTGCAGTACAGTTTTAGATAAAGTACCTGGTGTGGAGCATTTGAAAGTCATATTCTGCTTAAAACCATTAGAAATAGCATCAGATGCTTGAAAGATGATGAATTAACTCTTTTACCCTTTGAGTACATGCGTTCCCTTGAGAAGCAGAGCAGTATAGAGGGCAACCTCTGCAATTTGCCAGCATGTTTGATCAAACTTTTTGCCTGCTGTACCTCTGCTTTTCTGACATTTCATCATCTTTTTGCAATGCTTCCCTTTTCCCCCCATAACCGTTATCTGCAGATAATTCACTATCCTCATGGGCAAACAGTCTGAGAAATTTTCTTCACTTCTTAAATTACAGCCTTGACCAGGAACACTAACCCCAGCCTTGGAAAGCAGAGATTAAACTGAGTTTAGCCCATTGTTTGCTTAAGTTGTTCTATTTTGATTTCAGGTTTTGCCCAATCGTTTTTCAAGGGAACCTATGGGACATGGTAGTATTGAGATCAAATTTTTCAGGGCACTAACACAGAGTAACAGGATGGACTGCATCAGTTTTAAACTATCTGGAGAAATAACAAGATAGTGAAGCTTGTGGTCTGCAGAGGTATTCAGTTTCAGATGTGGATGATGGGGAAGACTCCTATGGAACAACAAGCATCTGGAGCAAGATATAAGACAAATTTCTGCTTTAAGAGCTCAGATTGAAACCACAACAGTGATAGCAGCAGCAAAAGCAATACTTTGCTGTCCTGGGTTCAGCTGTAACAGTTGTTTCTCTCCTTAGTAGCTGGTGCAGTGATCCATGAACTTCTTTCTTCAGCACAATAAAAACTGGACTGGGAAACACTCCGAACTTTACCACTGGGTTGTACTGCATTTTGCTGCATTGAGGATGAGCAAAGTGAACACTCTAAGAGATCCTTCAGATTTTTGCCAAAGCATGTTGTTCCGCAATTGCTGCTTATCAATGTGGTTCGTGTCCTTAGAGACAACCTTTTACATTGCTTACCATAATCAAGGCCCTTTTCTTACTGCTGTAGTGAACAGCACACTAGTACATTAGTTTTCCAGTTCGATATTTTTTCCTGGCTATGAGTTGACAAGACTGACTTACATAAAAGTTGAATACGCCAAGGACAAGTACTGAAAAGCACGCTCAAATCTTCAAGACTAACAAAGCCACAGAAAGCTACCACCTCTGCATAATAGAGAGGGCATGAAGTGCTGGCAGGATAAGCATGAGAAAAGCTGAAGTTACACTTAAAACACAGGCACTTAACTGAGAATGCCCTTAGATAAGGACACCAAACAGAATACACTCAAAAAGAAAATAGGAAGAAAACTTTCTGTGCAGGGGCTCTCATTCTCCAAAGATCTATTCTGATGGCTCAATTGATACTTATCAGTCTGTCTTTGCCTGAACTGAGGAATATGAATAGATTTCCTATCAGCAAGGCTGCCGGCCTCATTTCCACAAAGGCATAGAGTCTCTGCTCCTCTGTGTTTTGACAGCATACGTACTAAGATAAAATAGACCATCTGCAGAAAAGGGGTCACGGGTATGGGCAACTGAGAGTCTCCAGGATGAAAACTGTTTGTAACTGGACACTGTGCTATGCGGTAGCTTGCACCATGAAGTACTGGCCAGGCAGGCACCCAGTGAACAGTCAGTTCCAGGCAGCTTGGCTCCAAGTGCTTATTGAAGAATGCTGGAGACCTGGAGTTAAACAAACTGGAATATTCCCAGAGGAAGGAAAGAGCTCTGAAGTGCCCCACCAGACACGGGAAAGCACAGATACAATGGTAGGGATAAAAAAAAAAACCCACCTCTGAGAACAAAGGGATTGCATTTTGAATTGCAAATCTATAACAGGAAACCCCATACCAGGGGAAATACAGTTATTCCATGCATGCACTCCCTAGAGCACTCAATAGATGTGGGCAATACACCTTCTCTTTCATCGAAGGAAACCAATAAACAAATGGCTGGCCTCAAAGAGTACCTGAATTATGACTGCCAAAGCTTCTACTGAGGAATCTAATTCCTTCTGTAAGCACAGTGTGGTCAGGGAAGAAAATGCCTCAGAGCATTATCAATTTAAACAGCAGTTCTAGGGACAGAGAGGATTCTCCTAAATGCCAAAGGAATGTTGACTCCTTAGATGCTACAGAGGAAGATGTTATAAAGGATATAGAGATTACTTCTACACCTAGGAAAAGGAAAGAAATGCATCCGAGGTTTTTTGCAGAGCATGCAAGCAAATCCGTTCACTGTGTTCAGCCGTCATTAACAACAGGTAGTTTAATTCGAGAAGTCACTGGATTTATTACTTACTCATTCTCACTACATGTCATATACCTAATGGACCTCAGTTTGTCAAGCATGTATTTAAGCAGTTATCAGCCATGCATGGGATTGTTTACACGAATTTAGTATGATTACTGTCTCATTACCCGGTGAAGCACAGACACTTACCCGCTGACTATCTCATCCAGCAGAAAACAGAGGACGAAACGTTATCAGTAACTGAGGTCCCAGAACCTCAGACCTCATGGTTTGATAAAGAGATAGGAAAAAAACATCAAGCTTTTATGGTTTTGGGGGCCAGGATCTGCTAACTGTTTCCCGACAGAGAATTTTCGCATTCAGAAGCAAGCAGCAGTATCATGGACCAGTCACATGTGTATTTCTGGGGGAAGAGACAACGCCTTTCAGGACTCTTTAAGAAAAGGGAGGTAAGGAGGGACCTGGCTGCTGGGCTCTGGGACCACATCAACTCCCCAAGGCAAAATACAACCAGAACACAAAAGTTACACTTTGTTGTATTCATTACTAATACTCCTGACAGATGATGGAAGGGGGAACAGTACCTTTTGGGTATTTGGAAATGGCTGTTGTGCCACGCAGAGGATGTAGCTGCACAAAACCAAAGAGCTTAGTGTATAGATACTGAGCAAAGCTGACCTCTGCCAGACCATGTGGCTCAGAGCGGCTACCAAACAGCATGAAATACAGATTCTGCGTTGTTCATCTGTGAAATCACGCTTTTCATTTCTCTTGCATTTCCTAGGTTGTATAAAACCACACCAGCACGGACTGCTCAGTGTTTGGTCCGAGAGGCATTCGGACAACTCGACCGCTTCCCCTGATGGATCCAAACTTCAGTCTGAACTTTCAGGAGTAAAAAGGAAACACAATATGAGACAAGTTAAAAACACTCACCAGAAGGAAGAGCAGATGTAGTAAGGAGCACGCAGTCAAGAACCAGTCCCTTTGAGCCAGCAGCTTTCTACCTTGTTTAAATTTAAAGAGCCACCCACAAGACGACCAAGTGAGAAAGAGGACCTGCAATAGCAGAAAGAAAAGCCCACCACTAAACCCCACCTACTCCCTTTAAACAGGGGAGCATTAACAGCAGTCAAAGCAATCGCAGTAGATCCCTGCTTTAGGACTATTTCTTTGTCCTGGCTAGGAGGGCTTTGTTCAGCATACTTATGGTTTAGTAGCTGGAGCACCTCCAAAGGCCACAGTAAACTTCACACTGATTTTGCAAGCGAGCAAGCAAGTAAATAAAGGTCAAAACTGAAGTTTCGGCCACTGCTCTGGCAGCACATGGATCGCGGTCACTAGAGACAAGAGGCAGCAGTGAGACAGCCTCATGGATTGGCACAAGCAGGCAGCGTTTCCAAAAAGAGATGCAGGCAGGAGTCCCGTCACCGGGAGTGCGAGGGAACAGTTTCAAAAGTGACTTCAGAAAGTAATTCTGTGCCATGTGCGCTCCGAAATCACCTGGAAAACGGTACTTCACATCTGTGCATTCCTGCAGGGGGGTCCGACAGCACCGCTTCCCAGTGCCCAAATTGTTCTTAAGTTTTCAAGTACATTAAACACATATTTGTCACAACTCTTTAGCCCTGCTGAGTACGTCTGCGCTCACACATGTGGCCTCTTTGGCACTGCCTGGTGCACATCATAAAGTTGAATGTCCAAGATGCGCTCAAATGCCACTTAAGAGCTATTTGCTGCTAGACATTAAAATTGACAAGCACGGCCTGCCAAAGCTTCCTGGTATTCTTACTAATATTTCAATTTGCTGTCATTTTCCAGATTTTTACTGCTTAAAGAAAATCAGTATCTTAATTCACTTGAACATTACAACAGACCTGACAAACTATCAGGGGATGTTCTTTCAATCAAGCAGCCATTTTTGTCACCTTTCTTCTTTAAAGCTATAAAAAGTAACCCACTGTGTGATGGTCCCAGTGGGAATACTATTCCCAGAAACCTACCGCATGCTTTGTTTATGTGTGAGCCATACCTGTGGCTGAGGTGGAGAGACTCACAATTAACACACATTAACTGCTTTCTGTTATGCTTGCTCACGGTGGGCTGGCATTAAAGAATGAGAGCAGCCATAAATGCCTTGAATCAAAGATAGAACACAGAGCAACAAAGAAGAACATGGACACAAAATAGATAAATACAAACTAAATGCAGACACAACTGGTAATTCAACCAGAAGTCTTTTTGCAGGAACCTAAACCAGAGCTCCATCAGAAGGGACAGATTCACTCCTAATCCATAAATTCTCCCAGTTTTGCTTTCAATTCCCCACTGACACAATCCCTGATTTCTGCTTCCCACGGCTTGCTGACCCCTGACAGCTTGTGCTCCTCAGACAGTTGGGATCACTCTCAGTGTCCCCAAGGGAAATCCCTTTTGATTCTAATGATTCAGTTATTCCCTCTCTTGAGTAGCTCCAGCCTGGAGGGGGCTTTCAGGTGGCTGCTCCCCAGCTAAGGCAGCACCAGACAAACCCTCTGCTAACATCCCTCAGTGCTGTCTCCTCCCCACTGCTCATCCATGAGCTTCCAGGAGGAGCCATGCTTGCTCTGCAACCCCATCCAGAAACAACCCTCTGCCCACTCAGTCTGTTCTCATCCCCACAGCTTTTTATCTTGCCTCTGGGGGATGTGCTGCACACCAAGAGGCTGCTGTCAATGCATCGAGGAAGGAGACTCTCCCATGGATTTTCTATGTATTTCCATGAACGCCACTGCTGATCATTCAGTTCCCTCTGTGTCATGGATATGGCCATCACGGTGCTAAGTGAAGGACCCCAATGTGCTTAATGATAATCTTCAATAACAGACACATCTTCACAGCACCAGGATGTGATACAATTCATTTTTGGCTGCAGCCTGCTCCCAGTAGGATGCTGTACCAGAAGGCAGGTCTATAGCATCCTGGTGAGCAAATCCTGCCTTCTCTAGACTCCTATTGTCCAAGATAATAGTAGAAATGAATCCTTCCTTAGTAAAGGGGGCCTCTTATGTGGGCTCACCCATTATTGCAAACCTCATACTCCAAACCCCCAGCTTTGAGGCTCCAAAGCTGCACTGAATGACCTGTAAGGCAGTTTGCTAGAAAGCATGCTTTCTAGTCAATGGCAACTGTCCTCTTTCCATTGCCACAGATCACACGTTATGTTTATCAAGGCTAGTTTCATCTTGCAGTATGGTTTTGCTTACTTGTGTTTGCTGGAACAATAGCAATAACATGGCAATTAGCGTCTGAAAGAGATGTAACTGCACACTCATTTTCTGACTGACAGAGCCTAGGTCACTTACTGGTTATTACTGTAATGGAAGCTTCCTGCATTTCTTACATTTGCTTTCTGGGGGGTTTATTGACTCCAGGGAGCTGTGTACCTGCTGCTCTAAGCACAAACCTTTATAAACCTTACTGGAAGCTACAGCCACAGCTGGATCTTCTGAAACAAGCAGCGTCCAAGCAGACCCTTTGATATTTTCTAGTAAGCTTCAGCTTTTAAAACACAGGTTTGTCAATATCTCTGTTCCCTGAGGAGAGTGAAAGTTTTGCCTTGCCCCTGACAAATCCAGCCAGCAAACAGCTTAGCATCTGTAGGAACCTTTACCAGGCTTCCTTCCATAATCAACCACCATAACCCACTGATCAAGCAAGGAAAATTAATAGCATTTTGTTCCTAAACCTGACATTTTCTGTTCCTAATGCAACTTGAAATTAATCTGAAGGGAATAAAGCTGTCTTCACCCGGTATCACTGTATGAGACTCAAACCTTTCTCTTCCAGAGCTGCATTTTCAGCCCTGTCCCGCTCCTTCTGATATATGGCTCAGTATAAGTTCTCCAGCGGTAAATCACAGCCAGGGATGGCTTTCAACCCCACCATTCCTTTGCAGTTACCAGAGCAAGGGCAGCCTGTCTTCCAGGCTGCAGAATTTCCCTTGCAGAGGTCAGCTTAATCTTTCCTGTGTGCAAAGAGGTAAGTTGGTTTCTATGCTGGTTTTGCTTTCCACTGAGGATCCAGGGTATGGCAGAGAGCTTTCAGAGAAGTAAAGTATTAGCTTTTGCTGTTACGCTTCAAATTGCCTTGCTTTCTTGCTGAAGGGTGCATGGGGCTCTGGCTGCATGGGCAGTGTGATGGCTCACCTCTGAGAGCTGAGCTTTTTAGCACTTGACAACCAGAAGAGAGTTGCAAGACTGGAAGGTGACAGGGACCACCCATCCATCGCTAAGATACAGCCCTCTATAAAGGAAAGAACTGGGGAAAGGATAGGATCTTGGGGTAATCCTTTTGAGAGCACCGATTTCATTTGTTTCAAAGAGAATCAAATGGAGCAAAGTGGAGGGATGACTGAGGGAAGGCAAATAAGGAGCAGAAAAACAAAACCTGAAAAACCTTATTAATACATGATAAAATCAGACAGAGTGTACATAAAGAAAACACTTATTTTAACACTAATTTTAACTGGCTAATTTATTTTTTCCTTTGTGAAAACTTTTGTTACCTGAAAGACCAGAAACTGAGGGGTTCAAGGTGGCAGCTGCATCCATGTGCATACTCCGTGCACTAAAGGCTTTCTTACAAGTCTTCCAGTGCAAGACAGATATGCTATGCTGTTTCTATATTATCAGGCATATTAAATCTGAGTCCTGATTGTATTTTTGGGCCCTTCCACTAATAATAATGTAAAAGGAAATAAATCAACACTGAATGTTTTGTGCACCATCACAGCTGAAGATTGTATATATATATTGGTTCTTAGCTAGGAAAACAAATGATGCTTTAAGATTCTATCTTGATGACTTTGGAAAGAATGTATCTGTCCCATTATAAATGACAAACTAATAGACTTTGTTGCTATGGGACATTCTCTGGCAATTTTTCTTTGCTATGTTTGTTCAGTCTGCGGCTTACACATTTAACAGTGATTATTGGCAAAGTGCTTTGAGCTCATATTATTGAGCGTCAATTTTCCTTCAGCGCCTCAGCAGCTACAGTAACTGAAAAGTCTCACTTCAGTAGCTGCTTCGATGTAACAGTTGCCCTCAAAACTTCTGATCACGGCAAACTTCAGCCTGCGACTCTGAAAAACGTTTCTCAGCAAGGTGGCAGCTTTTCCTTATCCTTTCTTAGCCCGCTTTCTATTCCCTTTCAACCAGCGTTAGCACAAAGGTGGTTTTACTGATTTCTGTAGCACGTGGAATAGACATCACACTTACGTGTGTGAGTATTTGTGGGACAAACAGTGTATTTTCTACATCAAGATGTCTTTGCACAAACAGCACAGGACTCCCCAAATCCTTTCACAACAGATCAAACTACCTACAACTTTTGGATATAGAGCAATAAAAGGGATGTGCCACACTTCAGAGTCAAGAGAAAGTCAAAACTGAAGCTAGGCACTGATCCGGTTCCTTTTGCTTTAGTGTTTTATATGAGTCTTTTTGGGGTCAGCAGTGGGAGGAAGTTGAAGGAATGTTTCTGGCAAGGTCTGCATGCCCTAAAAATCAAAACATGAGCAAGACCTAAGGTTTTGTAGCTCCCCCTTTTTTTTTTTACCACAGGCTCTCCCCGAGTGATTTACATGCTCCAGAATCTTCTTTCCAACTGCTAATTGCAAAAGATGCACTCATTTGAAACTGGAATAGGAACACCTCATGGGCTCTTTTGCCGACTGCTCAAAGCCTGCATGATGAAGGCTTTCAGGCGTTTTTGCCATTGACACTGAGGATTAATTTAAGTGACTGATAATTAGCCTCTAAAAAAAAAACCCCAAAAAATCAAAGTGAAGTAAGTGGGAGCAGGCAACGTGTTTGTGAAAACCTCACTACCTACAGCCCTTGGGACTTGCCATTACAAGATGTGTTGGCTTTGTGTTAATTATTCTGACCCCTGTAAAAGTGGCGAGACTGGTGAAAGCTTCAGTTGTCTACAGCAAGCAGTAATAAATAGTTTTGGCTGGGTTTGGATACTACAGAGCTCCTTCATGACTACAATTGCCTCCCCATCTTCTCTTTGTCAAAATGAGTCTGCCAATAAGCTGGGCACCCAACCCCTGTGCCTAAACTGGTCTCTTCCCCTCATGTCCTCCTGTAACAGTGAAGCAGGCTATTTGCTAAAGTGCAGCCTTTTACAGAGCCAGAAAGGTAGCAAAGGCTGGCTGATGGAGGAGATGGCTTGTTCTGAGTGCAGGTGAATATTCCAGCCTTCCCCAATTTTAATGTGCGACCTTGTTTATTCACTTATGTTTTCCATTACTTAAACCACAACAAAATCGTTCTCTACCCACCCTCTATATATTTTGCTTTCACAGGGGTGCAGTTTTAGGTTGTAGATATGCTATCTACATGGTCATTGTTATTAACATACACACCCCTTCCTCCCCTGGTCCAGAATAAAACTGCTTCTTATTAAAATCCAGCTTTACACTGAAGCCAGAAGATGTATATACTGATTTCTGCTTTCACTTCACAGTTGCACAAAGCTTGAGAGTCTACTTGCAGCAAAAATCCATATAATAACTCTGCCAAAGCTTTATCATTTAAAGATAAGACTATTATTAAAAATAAGGTTTTCTCTAAATGGCAGCATTTATGCATGTACAGCCTTCATCTCTTCAAAATCACTGTATAGTCATTTCACAGAGTCTAAACCTCCCATGCAGCTTCACAGCACTGGAGGCAGAGGCAATGAGAAGTCAAGGGAACACAAGTGAAGGGAGCAGGGAAGCTCCCAGGCTTGGCTTCCACTCAGGATATCTGCAGCTGCTGCTGTGACTGAATGGGTTCTTTTAATAGTTAACCCAGGGGTAACATGTGCCAAAGTACGGTACTAATTATTCTCAGCCTTTTTATTCCTTAAATGAAACCTTCACTACTGAAAGATGCTTGAGATTAAGACTTCACTTGAAATTAGCATAACCCTCAAGCTTGCAAGAATTTATGTTGGTATGCTTTACCCATACACAGTTTAACAGAGAGTTCGGGCACAGTGAACTGTTTCTCTTTCAGTGATGAGACTGTTTAATATTCCCTCTTTTAACCTGCCAGGCACTTAAAATGTTTCTTTAGCAAGGTAAAACCCCCCACATGAACAATTTAAAAACAGCTTAATTAAACTTGAATCAGATTAAGAATTCCTTAGAATATAATATTCAGTGTTAACAAGTTCCAAAAGAACAAAGCTTGAGGGAAGAACACCCTAGAGCTTATTTTAGCTCCTGCTTTTCCAGTGGAGTATTCAGTTTCTAACTGCAGAGACCTGAAAACTGAGGGGACAGTTTCTAAGCGGACAGCCAGGGATTTAGAAATGCCATTTTGTCCAGGCTAAATCTCCCAGAACCTCCTGCCTGGTGAGGACATCAGTTAATATATGCCATCATTTTATACAGACAGCCCCAGAGCCTCTTGCTGCTGAATTATTTATTAGTGACACTAGTTGTTTGTCAAGGCGGATAATAGGGAAAATGTTCCCTGGGATAAGATAGATAATAGACACACTTTTAGTTTAAAAGAACCTCACTTTATATATTCAATTTTTTACATTTTTGAAAAACATTTATTAGTTGGTCTTAATAAGCTAAAAAAATGCTTAGAAGATTGAAAGGGATGGGGCTTTGGCAGAGAAGGAGGGGCTTTGGCAGAGAAGGAGGGGCTTTGGCAGAGAAGGAGGGGCTTTGGCAGAGAAGGAGGGGCTTTGGCAGAGAAGGAGGGGCTTTGGCAGAGAAGGAGGGGCTTTGGCAGAGAAGGAGGGGCTTTGGCAGAGAAGGAGGGGCTTTGGCAGAGAAGGAGGGGCTTTGGCAGAGAAGGAGGGGCTTCGGCAGAGAAGGAGGGGCTTCGGCAGAGAAGGAGGGGCTTCGGCAGAGAAGGAGGGGCTTCGGCAGAGAAGGAGGGGCTTCGGCAGAGAAGGAGGGGCTTCGGCAGAGAACTCTGAGATGCTGCACTTTTGCAGACCTACCTACACACTTTTACAGAAGAACTAATGATTTTAATGAAAAAAATGTAATATCTTCATGCCAAAATTTTCAACATTTGTTACTGACAGCGATAAAAGGAAGAAAAGGACATGGGAATTCAATGAACGTGTCAGCTCTAAACATAAAGAAAAGAAGCTCTAGTGAGAAGCACTGCTGTTCATGGCCAGGCACCTCGGAAGCAACTCACCTTTAACTCCCTCATCAAGGTTTCAACACTTGCCCCAAATAGAACCCCAGAGGGACAGTGAAGCCCAGCATCGCTGCAGATACTCGCCTTTCACTGTCCTACAGTGATATTGCTGAGGGAAAGATGCCAGACTGCAAACCCTTTCTAGGCAGAAGTTTGTGTGTGTATTGATCAACGCCTGTGGTAACTTCCAGTTTATGAATGCGATTTATCATTTGTTCTCTAGTGGCTTGATCTGGTTTTGGACAAAGTCAGTGGCAAAATTTTGCCAACTTTGTTGGCAACTAAACCAGGTCATAGATGGGAAGATAGAGATTTCCTAACAAATTTCAACAGCACGGGGATGCAAATGGGTAAAGACAAGATTGTTTCTGACTGTCAGTTAAAAGAACCAGGAACACCCTTAAGAATTACCTGTTTAATCAAAACATGCTTAGTCAAAACTGAACTTCAACCATGAATAACATATATTATATGACTCAGTAAAACATCCAATGACTATTAGCTACATACACTTTTAATTGTGGCAAATATAAACATAGGGTAGAGCTGGATTTGCACTGAACAACTGAATTGGCCAGTGTATTTTCAGTTTGCTTCTGTCGATATCACTAAAACGCAGTTATAACAAGGTTGAAAATAGAACTCATCAATAACTTTCAGCTGGGCTCAGACATAACCCACAAATGGAGCTCTAATGTTGTAAAGCAGATTCAGAAGAAAACAATGTCTCCAGGTTAAGAATGGGATGGGTTGGGGTTGGAGGAGGTGAATGCCATCATCCTACATCTACTCTATGGCTGTTTCTTGAGCACAGACAAATTTATCAGTTATCTGAGGCAGGAGACTGCCAGAAGCCAACAGAAATAATGGGAAATATGTGGTGGTGGTTTCTGCTATGGGATCCCAGAGACCTTTGTGAGGATAAGTGTCCCTGGCCCTCCTATGGGGCAGAATAGCAATCCTGGATCCCTATAGGTACCCCTTCTACATCCCCTATTCCAGCTCCAAGTTATAGAGAGGCTGCAGCTGTCTCTGCTATATCTTTACCCAGCAGCTAATAAGTGCCATTTTCAACTGGGAAGAAGTCTGAATACATGCTGATTTTTAGACTGAGCAGTAGCCTTTGAAAACACACTCGTACAATACCTGGAGAGTAATAACTGGAGACAGAATGTAGCTGTTTAAAAAGGCTATAACAGAACAACCAATTTAGTTATTAATCTATTCTTGGAAACAGAGAAGTACTATCACAGCTGATGCTTTCCAGATGACTGCTCTAATCAGACCCTGTAAGTAAGAAAGAGCTCAGTTTTTGCCTGTGATCCTTACATTCTTCATTTAGCTGACAATCAGCATGAATTAATCAACCCTTAATCTGGTCTTTCTAGGAGAAAAAAATATATATATATTTCATACAAAAGATTCTGTTTTCTCTAGAGTCTCTAATTCATCCATATAGCCCTTGGGTGATGGGGAAAGCTTCACAGGAAGCTCTCCTCTCCCATTCAAACAAATCCTTCCCTAACTCAACAGCTCTTGCTGTGCCTCATACAGTCAAGTTCAGCAAGGTCCTTGGTATACGCTTCACTTCCAGCATATGAACTGTCTCATTAAAGTCAGTGCTTCACCCTAATCTCTGAGACTGAGAGAATCCCCACTTGGCTCTTTTCTCATCACCCAGAATTTATAACATCCTGATGAAGGTAAGGAAGTCCCTGACCATACCCAGGAGGGAGGATACTCACAGAGGACAAAAAGAAATAGGGCAGGTGTGGAGCGCTCCTCTCCCTCATGTGATCTCCAAACCTCCAGCAACCAGGAATTTAGGGGCTTCTTAAAAGAGGCTGTATCCAGACCACTATGAGAAAGATACAAACAACTCTACAAGCTCCCTTTTGTAAAGAGCACCACAAGCTACAATAAGCACTATGCTCCTTAATTCAGCATGCCACTTCTAGCATTAACTCTAGATGTTGATGTTTTGGTGAGTTTGCACCCTTTTGACTGCAATAGCAGAACCTGTAGCCACTTGAAAGGGGCAGCCCTATTGGATCTGGAAGCATCTATACGTTGTCCCTAGTACCTGAAACTAAGACTTTGACCATCACAGGAAGCATTATCACCACCTAGGCTGTCCTTCAACCCTTATTTGCCAGAAACACCACCACCACTGGTATTGCAACTCATAAGACATTTAAACAGAGAAGCCTCAAAAGCTGTGTGTAGCCTGCTAGAGTGTGCTAAATGGAGCTACAAAATGCAGGGTATATTTTCTTTAAGCTCTTAGTGAATTGCATTGCAGGATGAACACATAGACCATTTGCAGAAAAGCACTATGAATACCAGTGCGTACGTCAAATTCCTCCCTTTCTACTGTTTGACACCATTTGTGTTCAGATGATGACATTAGACTCCTTCACCTCTAAAATAAACTTCAGGAATTCAGGAAGTAAAGAGTGCATTAAGAGATAAGTTTTTTCCAGTTACGTTTGCTGTTTTGCCAATAGAGCCAACTTTTCTTCTCAGGCAAAAAATCTAAGTCATATTCGAGAGGCAGGTGGATTGCATGGGTTTCAGACATACAGTCTACCATGCATACGCTGGGTGAATATTCCACAGCCCTCAGCTTGCTCAGGCTGCTTTCATTAACCCAGTGTTCCACTTTATTATCTGCCTAAAAATAGCAATGTGATGTAATTGCCAGCTCTTTCAAATGGAAAGCATACAGCAATTCTCTTAATTGAGCCAACAACTTTCCCTGCACCTACCTTCCAGAGATGCTGGCTGCCTCTGAGCCAGCCGGTAAGAACATCTTTATAAATGAATTTCATATAGAAACAACCTGAGAATTGGATAGCACAAGACGAATTTGTTTAGAATCCCTTCATTAGGTTTTAGGGGAGTTGGCATTTCAGTCATTACCAATCCTGCATGCAAAACATCTTTGAATCCCCGAACGGGTGATTACATCTTTGCACAGGCCTTCCTCTAGTGGGAAATCAGTGTTCCACTTACAGCAGAAAGGCTAAAAGAGTTTGAAATTTAAAGAGCTATCATGGTTTACCCCACAATACCACAAAGAAAACACAGGACCTAATTTCCAGCATCTTCCTGATCTACAGCACTAATGCACCCCAAAATTACCCATCAGGCAAATTGTAGGGGAAGGTGCCTTCCCAAGACCTTCTGAAGATATACATGAAAAATAAAAAGTCATTTTCATTAAGAGCCAGATTGTAACAGGCTTGTGGGCAAGCAAACAAGCATGTGCATGGGTGGGTGGTGTGTGGGGAAGGAGGAGGTAGGAAGCAAGTATTGAAACCCTGCCACTGGTCCTTTGCTTTGTACGGCCTGCATAAGGACCTTTTGCAATTCGAGTTTCATTGCACGTATAGAAGAAGAAAAGAAAGAAAGAGACTTATATCTGTGTGTCAGTCCTAAACATGATGGCATTTAAGTGCTTTCATACAAAGGAACAAGTACCACCTGCACCCCACTATGCAGAAAGACCTTTTTTTCAGAACAAAAGCACTTTACTTTTCAAGGACACCTATGACCATTTAAGATTTATTTGGCAACAATACCTTGTGAGCAAGTAGGCAACACAGTTGCTGAGGTATCCTTGGGCTGGCAGGTTCCACCATAGGAAGAGGCTGACAAGTTACCCACGAGAGGGTGAAAGAAAGAATTGATGGAGCTCCTGCTTCCCATTTTATTCTTTCCGTCAAGGCCAGCACCAGCTGTGCTGCAGTGCTTAGTCAGACCTTAATTTGGTTTTCCTGTGTCCTCATTTGCACACAAACACCACCACCACCCCCCCTGCACACACAAGGACAACTTTTGCTCTTTGCTTGTGCTGAGGTGGTTATGCTGAAGACAAAGCACACTGCAGATCTGAAAAGTCCTGGGATCATGTGAAGGCCCTGGTGAGTGGGAAAAGGGAAACATTGCACCCATTTTTAACAAGGGTAGGAAGGAGCACCCTGGAACCTCCTGATCAGCTTCACCTGAGTGCCTGGGAGGACCAAGCTGAGTGGTGCAGTTGACACACCTAGGGATAAGATGCCCTCCAGAGGAACCTGGCCAAGCTGGAGAAGTGGCACATGTGAGCATCGTGAGGTTCAACAAAGCCAAGTGCAAGGTCCTGTCCCTGGGTTCAGGCAACCTCTGGTGTCGATACAGTTTGGGAGATGAATGGATTGAGGACTCCCTTTGATCTGCAGTGCATGTTTGAGCCCAGAAACCAACTGTGTCCTGCGCTGCACCCCCAGAGCATGACCAACAGTCAAAGGAGGAGATTCTCCCTTTCTGCTGCGCTCTGGGGAGACCCCTCTTGCAGTCCTGATCCAGCTCTGGGGCAGCAGCACAAGAGGGACATGGAGCTGTTGGAGCGGGGCCAGAGGAGGCCATGGAGATGCTGCAAAGGCTGGAGCAGCTCTGCTCTGGAGCCAGGCTGAGAGAGTTGGGCTGGGGCAGCCTGGAGAAGAGAAGGCTCCTGAAGGGGAGACCTGAGAGCAGCTCCATTGCCTAAAGGGGCTGCAGGAAACCTGGAGAGGGGCTTTGGACAAGGGCTGTAGGGACAGGACAGGGGAATGGCTTTAACCCACCTGAGGGGAGACTGAGATGAGCTCTTAGGCAGAAGCTCTTCCTTGTGAGGGTGCTGAGTCGCTGGCACAGGGTGCCCAGAGAAGCTGTGGCTGCCCCATCCCTGGCAGTGTTGAAGGCCAGGTTGGACCCAGGGGCTTGGAGCAAGCTGCTCTAGTGGAAGGTGTCCCTGCCCATTGGGGGAGATGGGAGACGGGGGGGGGGAAATAGGTGACTTTTAAAGATCCCTTACGACCAAAACTATTCTATGATTCTATGAAACAGAGAACAATAAACCCTCACAGCATTTCTCTATTGTTGCTATTTTGATGGCCAAATTAATTAGGTAGAAATATGAAGCTATCAAAAAAAACCAACCCCAAACCAAAATAACCCAAACTGCTTGTGCAGGCAGATGGACTCCTTACCCTCCCAGCAGGCTTAGATTTTACTTCCTTTAACTTTGCCTGAAGTCAGAGTTGCACTATCGGCTGTTTACTTCACACTCAAGGGAGCATTTTCCCTTTTAGCTATCTGGCCTCATTCAGCGCTCCTCCCAGCTTTCTCTATCGGACTGTAACTCCCCAATAACTATCACTAGAAAGCTGTCATTGCACCTGCTTTTTAAAACAAGAAGGTACCACCAGTTTGGGGTTTTTTTCCTCCTTTACTGTTTTTGCACAAATGGGGCAGGGTAGTGGGGAATGATTAGCTACAGATGGTTTTCCACAAGGGCATGGTAATGGGAGAGTGTGTCCAGGCTGGGGAGTAACACAGAATTGCTGTATGAACTGTTATAGCTGAAGTCTAGGTTCAAGACACCAAAGTCATATTTGCTGGTGCAGGGGAATGAGAATCTTTACCAGATTACCAGTGATTGGGTCACAACTCCTGCAGGTGAAATGCTGATAATCATGTGAATGCCCACAGTGAAACTGGGCTTCACTGCAAGTAAACTCTTCACGAGCACAATCCACTGCTAAATGTAACACCTCTTTCAATGGTTCATATTTGCTTGGGGAGGAAATAAATGACTGTTTTGTCATGAAGAACTGCTACCTTGAGCAGCCTCAGGGATTTCTGAGACATTTCATTTATGATGGCTTATGTTAGATCTATTTCTCATGTAGCAATGGAATGAACTTCAGTAAAATCTATCAGGCTTATTCTCTGCTATATTACACATCACAGCAATTTCACACCCAGCACGGATACTGGGAATTAGGTCCTCTCCATTAAACTTGGCTGAAACTTCTGATTTTTACTGTTATACAGGCTTGCAACTCGGTGATCCCATTTAGGTGAAAAGCTTTTCTCTCCAAAACCAATTTAATCTATATTCTCATACCCAGAAATACAACAGTTGTTACCTAGTGCAGATTCTCCCACATTTTCATATGGCTACATAGTTTCCACTGCAGTTATAAGAACCTATTGTTCTTTTATTTCCCTCAGTCAGTGAGCATTTGGTTTTCCAACTTCATCAGTATCTTGAAGGCTGTGACACTGCTAGAAACCTGAAAAAAGTGCTCAAATATGAGAGATTCATAAAATGGAATCAAATATTAAAGCAGCACAGTGAACATATGCCTAAGACCCACTAATAATTCTGTGTAGACCAGAACAACAGCCACAGATTGTGTTTTTCATCTGTCTTCCACCATGGGAGGTGCAGTTATATTACAAATGCAGCATTTCCAGTCTCAAAAAGCAAAAAGTCAATGGCAGAAATCAGGATGTGAGAGAAAAAGATGGTTATTTAACACGCAGCTCACAAAAGCCACTTCTGAAAACAGTGGAGGGAAAATACTCAGAAAGCCAACCATTAACATCATTTTTTACAAACATCCTTATTGGGTTCATGGAAAGACCGGATTACCTTTGATGAAATTCATTTCTCTCTCACACAGCATTTTGTTCTTGCAAATAACTATTTCAGCTTAATGAAAAAGTGAAACATCGGAATAATTGGATGGCACCAACTCCCCTCTTTCCCTGTCACTATTGAAGCAGAGTTCTTACATAATGGAAATGTTTCACAGGGCACAGTGCAGCCCATTAAAGTGAGCAACAGGAGAAAAGCTTGAATAGGGACATAAGGAATATTAATCTTGTCTTTTATTAAACAACTAAATGTTTTGGAATAGCCTAATTATTACTTTTGGGTCCCCTAATTATTACTTTTGAGTCTTTTTTTGCTGTTACAGGTCACCCGGCTATGACAAACATGAAAACCAGCTGTGACATTCGCCAAATCATGGGATTGTTTGGAACCAGCAAGCCCCAGGAGAGGTGTGAAATTATGCAGATGATGAAAGCTTTAAACACAGTGATTTAATTCACTTCTGTGTGTTTCCAGAAAACTCAAATAAAGAAATTTGTTTCCAGGAAATGGAAATGGAGAAAATGGCCCTGCTTTGCCTTAAGCTATATGTATCTCTCCCCTTCTACTCTCAGTCTTCAGAGTATTGTATGAGTTTCATTGGTCTCTGAACTAACCTACAACCCACCTACTATAGAGAAATGAAATACCAAGTTAATTATGTAGCCTAGAGACATCTCCCTTTCACAGACCCTCAGCTTCTCAATGGGCCATCAATCTTTTTCTCCAGATGGTGATGCCTCCCTTCAGTTGCTCCATTGTTTCCTTCTTTATGCAAGTGGTTTCTTGATTAAAATTTGTTGACTGCCCTCCCCTCAGCATTCTCCAAATTCACATAATACTTGCAGTTGTTAAATGTAAAACAAAATTGTACTTCCAAAGTCACTCACTAAAAGTATTAAATGGAGAATGGAAGTGCATTTTGTTCCGATGTTCCTCTCCCAGAAGATAGATGTAGAAGAGTTTATCACTAATATGCCAAAGGCCAGATGCTTACCTGGACAGATATAGCTGCTCACTGTCATCTCTATCTCTCTATACCTGCCTGTTCTTTGTTGTTAGCGTGGTAGATAATTGATCTGTCTTTATTTTCCAGCTTTTATACATACGTATACAATTTTAATCCTTAGGTGTCCCTGAAACAAGCTGTTCTCAAAGGAAACCTGACAGTTTGCATGTCCCCCTGGTAACGGAACTCTTTCCACTGTGTAACTTAGTTCTGAATGACAGTGTATTGGTACACCATGGAGAGGTAAAATTTAGAAGATTTATAGTTTCAAATATAAGAAAGAAAACCCTTGAAATGCAGAGTGTTCTCCAAATGGCATTAGAATCCTCTTCATCTGAAATGCTGGAAGTAAATCCTCTCAATAGCCATTTTCTTCAGTCTTAGAGAATGTTGTGTTTCTGCTTGAGGAAGTCTCTGCAGGACAACTTTTAAAGTGAAATATCATGTCAGTACTGCCTATAGCCTCGGACAGACCATACCATAGAAATCAACAGCAGAGGGAAAAAAGCACATTTTGCATACTTTAAAAGACACAAAAGGTTGGATAGCAGGAAACAGAAGTTTTCTGTTTATCCATTTCAAACCGATCAGTTCCTCCCTACGTGCCTATTGGCACAAGAAGCCATGTCACTATAAACAGCCTCTGAAACTGAGAACTCCAGGAAAAGTAAAGAAAAACTGATGCGAATATTTGCTTCAAGACACATTTCAGATGCATCTCACAAGATCTGCATTTGTAAAACTGGATGAATTGTTGTGGTTTTTTTTGCTGGAGTTCTCTACTTGAAGTTAAAGGAATGGTAATCATTTCCTTTATGCTAGTAATTGGGCATAAAATAGAAATACAAAACTCAAGGTTTTATTATTACCCTACATATCAAGGGATTACAGCTTTTTAAGCAGACTTACTAAATTTACTTGTCTTTCCATGTCTATATGATACACATATATCTCATGCTGTAAGCCTGTTGGAAATAGAGCTTGGCAGGAAGGTAAAATATTTTCCTTTTATGTTATTTTTATTTATTTATTTCCAAATGCAGCTCTCAGTCAGAGGAACATTTTTGTCTGAAATTCTGAGTGGTTAAATCAGCAGTAAAAGCCTGATTGACTTCTTTCACTCAGAAGTTCTCTTAGAAGCACAAATTCACAGCTATACCATAGTGCACGTAGCATCATGCCCTTCAGGTTCACTTTGTTCCTGTGACCCTCAGTCTTCTCACTGTTTATGGCTGATATCATAGAATCCCAGACTGGTTTGTGTTGGAAGGGACCTTAAAGCTCATCCAGTTACAACCCCCTGCCATGGGCAGGGACACCTTCCACTGCAGCAGCTTGCTCCAAGCCCCTCTGTCCAACCTCTCCTTGAACACTGCCAGGGATGGGGCAGCCACAGCTTCTCTGGGCACCCTGTGCCAGCGCCTCAGCACCCTCACAGGGAGGAACTTCTTTCTACTGTCTGAATCTCCCCTTTTTCATCTGTAACTTTGGCTGTGCTCCTTCCAGAGGCTAGAAAAAAAATTGACTTCTAAGCTCAGATTTTAGGCTTGCTCCCAGCTTTGTCTTGTGCTAAGTGATGCAGTTTCCACTGGTGTCCTTCCCTTGCATCCCTTAGCCATTCATTTCATAGCATACTAGACATGGCCAAAGACTGTGATGCTTGGAGCAGCAGGTTATCAACTGTTAGCACTTTAAACAGACAGAGGACTAAAAGCTTAAAGGCTTGCAAAGCCTGATTGCAGTCTGTGCCTTGGATTTGCACAATAGCTCTAATAAAGGAGATGAGAACATAGCAGGAGATGAATTCTGAAGTGTCCTAACGTGTTTATTTCAGGGTGTTTTCAAAGCTCCTATGTGGGGACGTAGGATTGAAGATAAGGTCTGAAACGTCTAGGATTATGAATTGCAATATGAAATCACAGGAACCAGAACAGCACGCTGCAAAAGTCCAACCAGCATGGAAAGGATTAGCCATGTAAATGAAACAAACACAACCAGAAGCACATTACTACAAACTAAAAGTTCTGGCTCGATATACTCTTGACAAAAATCTATCTAGTGAACCTTTATTTGCATTTTCAAAGGAGGCACATCATCTAGTCCCAACAAATGGCTTTATTTTACTGTTTCTATGACAACTGTTGGCCTTTCAGAGCTACCAAATGAATGGTAAAAATTCATTTTGTATGGTAAATTGATTCCCATTTCCTTAGCCCCATTCTATAACACTGATTCACTCGAAGTTGCTCAATGGTTTAAGCTGTGTCACGTTCCTAAACAGATATTTGTATTGGTTTTGCATAGAACACTAATCCTAGATCGTGAACATTTGAGGCCTCAATAAAAAGCTTTCTGTGTGTTTTAGATTTGTACATCTAATTACAAAATTAAGACTGTAACACAGTCTCGATTTTGATTACATTATAAGACAAAAGGTCTCGTAAAGGTCTTTGCAGACAGATCATCATCAACAAGTGACGTGATTCCTCAAAGGTATTCTTCTGTTCTTGGTGGGGTCATATGTTGTCCTTCTTAGCCAAACTGTACGAAAACCTGCTTATTCCATACAGGATTATACAAATGGAATTTTGCTGTGGCTGGCATGGTCTATAGACACAGGAGAAACAAGTGCTACAGAAAATGCTTTCCTTTTAAACCTAGAAAATCTGGAAGGTGCACAAACACTTCCTTATGGCTGAAGCAGAGCCTGCAGATTCAAAAGCTAAACTTGGTTATAGAACTCTTTTTTCCCCAGAAGTGGCTGTGATTTTTATTACTTCTTTTATGGGAAATGCAGAAATGTCCTCATCGTAGTTATTCTTCTCTTTCTGCAGTTGTTCTTCAAGTGCTTCATGATCCTGTTATTTTCTACAGGTCCGACTTGGGGTAAACGTCCCTGTCTTATATCCCTGTCCCACTCTTTTGGTAAAAGGCCAAGTATATTTTAGGAGTTCTTGGCAGGAACATTAAATGAAAGAAAGAGTTCAGCCAAGCAGCTTTCATAGAAAGCTGCCACATGAAGAAACTAAAGGAACTGGATCACAAAGTCTGCATTTTTTCTCTCAACAAAACAGCCAATGTGCAGGTTTCAAGGTACGGGACATTTGAGAGAAGATGACATAGCAAACTCATATGAAGAAGAGCTCACTCTGGAAAGGGGAACCCTTCTTACTCACTTGCATATTGATAAACTGACATGTTACAATGCTATTTTGCAGATGTCTTTTTAATGTTGAATCAAATATAAATAAGCAAGAATACTTACATCGGAAGTACATCACTGAAGTTTGTTCGCGCATGTTTATATGTGCCATAGGATCACTGGTCAGATATTAACCCCCTTACCTTGAATAGGTAAGAGACTGGAGCTTCAAGTCCAAGTCCTCCATCAAGCAAAATGAACTTCAACTTAAATTTCCAGTATCCCGGGTCACTGCTCTGGCTGCTGATTTTCACACTGGAAACATCATCTGGTCTAAAGAAACTTTCCCCTCCCCTCACAAAACAAATGTAAAAGTAAAAGCTCATTCCCACCTACAAGAGGTTTGAACTTCAAGAAACTGCCTTTTCCAAAGAGAAGTCATATCTAACCCTAGGAAACCAGTTTATTTGGATTCCACAGCCTTTCTTCTGTTAATAACATAAATAGAATAAATACAATAAATAACAGGGTACATAAAATACAATGTGTAGTTACAACAACAGACTGATGTGAGATTCCTTATCGATATAAACCCCCTGAACTTATGAACTAACTGGGAGAAAGAAAAAACAAATGTGTGTTTGTGTATATGTGCGTAAAGATCATCTTTTTTTAGAAGGTCAAATAATAAAGGACATATATATATATATATATGTGTGTTTCCCAACAGCAGAAAGCACTCACTCCTCATCAGGTGTTTGGTGTTGAACTGAAGTTTCATTTCTTGCTTCAAATGAAGTTGAACTGAAGTCTCATTTGGGACAACTTTGTTTCTGGTTGTACATCTGGATGGATAGAGGAGTCCCAGAAGTTGCACTCAGATACCTGCTTTGTCCGGTCAAGTGCATCTCAAACCATTCACCCACATGAGAACCGGTCACAAATGTCTTTGACACTGACTAATGACAAAATGGTATCCTGATGGTCAACAAGGCACTTTGCTTCAAGGATGTTCCAACCTTCTGACTCATCATGATGAACAATCTACCTAAATATTATTAGCTCTTTGCCAGCAGCTGCCACAACACAATTTTTAAGCAGTTCAACCCGATTGAATTGGATTGCTCTACTCTGTGTTACAAACACATTGGCACTACCGTTTATTTCTAATCTCTGCCTTCCCACTGAAATCCACTACAGTTTTAAATGGTACATATCTCAGGCTTGTAAACAGGAATAACGGTGAGGAGCTTGTTATGAACACTACCTGCGTTACTGAACAGAAATGAAGTATTTTTTCACTGCTATTCCTATGGGCTACTCCTCTGTGTCATTTCTTAGAATACCCTTAAGATGTAGCCCTTGGGACACTGCCCTGAAAAACAGAGCCTCAAACCCTCATCCATCAGCAGTGATTGCAGAATTAAGCCAGGCAATAGCCAATAATACCATTAACTACCGAAAGCTGGTGCCTAGTGAAAAATAAGCTTCAGAGCTCTGCAGGGAAAAAACACTCCACAAATGAGATATTGCAGAGCAGGCTGAAAACGCACTGTAACCACCCCATCTGCTGGTACGGGCTAAGGCTGCACGCTGCCGCTGTGGAAGTTTCTAGTTAACACAGAAAGAGGTAAACGATTTGTTTTGGCTTGTGTTTGGGTCCTGTAACACCCGGTTTCATCTGTGATTCGAGTATAGCGCCAGCCAGGCCAGCCCTGGATCACTGGGTAAGAGTGGAGAGGGCAAAACACTGTTGACTGCCTGGTTTGTTCCCAAACCCCTGGCAATAGCATCTAGTTAGCCAGCAAATTCCTCTGTATGTGTAAACAACTGTGACATCTCCATCTTCTAAGAGATACAGCATTTGGTGAGCATGATGCAAGTAAATACCAGCAATTGATCAGCTCCAGCCTACTGATGGGCCAGCCAAGTCATCCATGATCTATTAGAGATGGATCATGACTACACTTATTACTGATAACAGCAATATAATTACACCACTGCTGGAATTAGTACAGCATTTGTTAATAACAATTGCTGAATAAATTTATATAGCTTATTATTACATGATAACTGTTATCAGAAAGCTGTTAAAACTATTCATATACTCCCTTCAGGGGAAAATCGTGTTTGAGCAAGGAGCCAGGGCAGGTAACACCCACCCATGTGTTGCAAAGGACTTAAGGTCCCCCTAGCCCTTCGAGAAAGAAATATCTCTCCACCACCAGGTGTCCTGCCTTCCCAGAGAGCTATAGGCTGATGGGTCTAAGGTAGGAACTTCCGAGGTTGGTAGGGAAGTACTGCTGGTTTCAATGGGGTTTGGAGGAGGACTGGGACAAACCTAAGCCAGGAAATGAAGGAGGTGTGCAGGCTCCCTTTCTCATCCTGCTGTCTTCCTGATGAGCAAAGGATAGACAAGATGTATTGAAACAGTAACTTAACTTTGGTTATTCTCTGTATTTTTGCTTCCTTTCCTTTCTTCTCCCATGCTCTATTTCTGTTATTCTACATTCCCTTTGATCCTTCAAGTGCAGCAAAACAATGTGCAAAACACCAACAGAAACAAAGAAGAAGAAATCCCATGCTGAGCAAATTAATGTGGTGACAGAAGCTGCACTTATGCATTAAGCCAGTCCGTGAAGAAGGATTCTACTGCCTTATAAGAGTGAAACCCCACGTTTTACAATGTCCCTTTCTCACTCTCCAGGTCTGTATTCTTTGGCCACACGTGCAGAAAAGTTTGGAAGAAAAGCCTGCCTTGGAAGGCAGCTGGCTGCAGTTCCCAGAGATAAACATCTTACAAATTAGACCTATTTGCATATGAAAAGAGCAATCCTGACAAACAGTTACTGCCCTGAAGCAAATGCAAACTCCGAGTTCAGCACAACTGAAAACCATTAGAAGTTATGATGTGAGACACGCCAAGACATTAAAAGCTTCATCCAAAGCACAGCTGAAATTGATAACAAGGACTGTGTCCACTGCAATGGGCTTTCAATTAGGTCCTGCTGGCATTTGTTTCCGGAGGATGGATTTTTCCATCACAGCTGTCTGTAGCTGCAGCTGTGCAACACTCCAGATTTTTCTCTTAGAAATCTTCACTAGTCTCTAATTTAAATGTATTTTGTCCCCATTCCTAGAATCCCATTCAATGCAAAAAATACATCTTCCAGGACTCGTGAGCCTAGCAAAGGGGAAATCAACATAATGAACAAGCAGTCTGGGTTCCAGAAGGCCGTTCTCTAAATCAGACACTTCACTCTGTGACCCCCTACGTAAAGAGCATCAATGTTTTAACAGTGAATACCTGGCATATTACTGGGTGCATACACTCTGTCCCTGTTCAGGTTTATTGGGAATCTTCATCCCCTTCCGTAGTGACTAGCTTTACCTCACTCCAGGCCGTTCAGCTTGCATTGCCTCCAAATCCTCCCCTTCTCTCGGAACCTGCTTCCTACTCCGCTGCTGCAATAAACCCTCCCACCAACCCTTCCTCCTGGAGCTCCCGCTGCAGTTTCTCTGCAAGCTGTCATGAGTTTATCCACACCTTAGCAGCCCTCCCCTTGGTTTGTGTACATCAATGAAGAGCCTGCAGCAGGAGCAGGTTGGCACTAACCCAGCTGAGCTCCTTGTTCAGCACTTCCAGCAGCTGCTGCCAAGCTGCACAAGGGAAGCAGCAATGCTTGCGCGTTCTGATAGCTACAAGAAGGAATTGGAAGTTGTCATGCTTTAAGCCCAGCCGGCAACTAAGAACCACACAGGGGCTTCCTCATTGCCCCCCCAACTGCCCAGGGGGATGTGGAGGAGGATTGGGAAAAGGGTAAAAACCCCCATGGACTGAGATAAGCACACTTTAATAATTGAAATAGAAATATAATAATAGGAAATAAAGAGAAAGGGGAAGGAATAAACAAGTGATGTGCAGTACAGTTGCTCACCACCCAGCTCATCCCCAAACAGCGATTGGTCCCTTCTGCCAATGTCTGCCCCAATTTCTATACTGAGCATGATGTTTTGTGGTATAGAATATGCCTTTGGCTTGTTCAAGTCAGGTGTCCTGCCTCTGCTCCTTCCTGCCTTCTTGTGCCTCTCCTCACTGGCAGAGCATGAGAGACTGAGAAGCACTTGATCAGGGTAAGTGCTACTGAGCAATAACTACAACATCAATGTGTAATCAGCATCATTCTCAGAATAAGTCCCTAACACAGCACTGTGCCAACTACTAGGAAGAAAATGAGCTCTATCCCAGCCTAAACCAGGGCAGAAATCTTCCAGTGAATTTGATTTGGAGGTTAGCCTGAGGGGAAGGCAGCATCTTGATTTCTGGACAGTTGTATGGTTCTGAGATTCAGTCTTCATAAGAACACCTGAGTAATTGTATTTCGAAGCGAATGAGATCTCCTCATGCTAACGTGAGGTCTCCCTGTCAACGTGCGGCTCTCAGAGATGGTGCTTCAAGGCTCAGTCCTGCCCAAAGCAGGGAAGGCAAAGTGCAGTGCCCCATCAAGAACAGTATTTGCAATCTTCCTTACTTGATTATATCATGTGCTACAAACAGTTTTAGACTTAAGAGGTTCCTGCAGTGTAGGAGATTTAGATTCTTCTTCACTCTGACTGGCTCAGACACAATCTCTCCTATCTGAATTGTATAAGAATTCCTTGGCCCTAAAGATTTCACTTTTTTGTTTAAATAGGAATGACTAATCGCATTGATTTAATCACTCTAACTGGTTAGATAACACTGAACAGGAATAAAGCTATTCATCCTTAAGGAGGGTGCTTATACTTGCATCAGTTCTGATAAGCAAACCCACATATTTGTGCAAACAGAAAATATACCTGCAAATTAATATTGTCTACCCAAGCTACTACGAATAGTAAATGAGCAGCAAAGAGCACACTGGTCAAGTATTGAATACGGAACTACATGAAATGGTTATTATTGATGGAGCTACCTAGAGAGTAACTCTGAACAGCTTAAGCACCCCACTTCGCAGTACTCCCTCAGCTTTAGTTGTGACGTTATCATCTAAAGCCTAGCAGTAATCTGTAACCCAGGTAATCAAGCTGGCCTGAGAGCAAATATATGTTCTCTTTTCCTGGTTCTGCTGCGTGCTTCACTTTTTATATCCCATTTAAACAAGCCCATTCAGCTGCATTTAGTCTTTTGAGATGTCAGATTGATTTTTGTTCTGGCTACTAGACATTGCTCAAGATCATACATTATGGACAGTACTTTGCTGTCATCTAGGCCACTGCTGTAGTGGTGGCTATTCTGTAAGGTAAAAGCTCAGATATCTGCTGCTATGTGATAAGTACTAAAAATGGTACATTGCAATCCAAGCTACTGTAGCATTATAGCCAAAAGAGGATTAAGAATGGGATGGCTGCTGTAAGGAAAGGCTATATACGGGTGCAAACATCGCTCCAGTGATTCTTAGCATGGGAAAGGAGAATGGCGTTTTCACTTTCAAGAGAAATTTCACTCCAGGGTGCACTGCTGCTGCCTTGCTGCCAATTACTGCTTCCTGGCAATGAACAGAGACCGTATGCTTGTAGGCCATGCTATCGGATTAACAACTCTAATATAGAGTCACCTGAGGAAGAAGTGTCATTAACATGAGCAAAAAGGAATCAATAGCTGTAGCGTTATCTCCACACAGTATTTTTTGTTGGAAAGTGAGAGAAGGAAGTGAAATAAAATAGAAAAGAATTAGAGCAGGAGAATAATGATCATAGCTGCCTTTAGACAGCTCCCCAGAGAGGAGGCAATTGACAGCTTTTGCTTGGATGGGGTTGTTCCCTTCCCCCATGCAATAACCCCCATCAGTTTATACTGTCACTAAACTCCTGCAAAGAGGAAGATGACGTCCACAGACAAGCCCAGGGACATCTGAACAGAAACATTTATAGTCTCACAACCTGAATCTCAGGCAAGTCCATAAATGCAATTCTACTCATGGGAGCCATTGAGATCACCATGATAGTCTTGGAGGGGCTGGGGCTGACGTACAACTCTGCTGCTAACTCATGACCTGATCTTTCTTGTGGTTTTAACAACCCAACAAGCTGAAGTGGTAAAGAGAAGAAAGAGAATTATCAGCAGCTTTATGTAGCTTGCTCTTTATGTAAGAAACATGCAAGTACTAATGTAGAAGTTTGACTTAGTACCTGAGTTTGACAAATACGGACCAGAAGGCGCAATTTTCCTAACACGTTCATCCAGCTTCAGAGGAAGCCAAATAGGAGAAAGACAAAAGGAAGTACACAAGGCAAAAACAGGTCTGCAAAAGCCGGAATACAGCTTACACAGATATTTGGATGACGCAGCACACCTAATTGTAGTATCTTATTTTCCGCAAGATCCAAGAAACTTGTGTGAGGTTTACAGCTTGAGAGATGACAGAAGCCTGAGGGCAGAGCTTTTCTCTTTAAGATTTGTTTATTTATTCCTTATTATAAATTTTGTAAGTCTTCGGTCTAAACACAGACCTTTCACCCGAACAGTACTGCACTTTTTGCCCCTAAACTGCTTTATCATTTCAGAAAGTAAATGACCAAAACAGTGGAGGGAAAGTCACCAAATTGTTCAGTTCTCAGCTTTTTGCTCTCATAGTTCTATTCCATAGACAAACCATGAACAATAAATGCAACATCAACCTGAGCATTTCATGTTTTCCAAGTAGAAAAACACTAAATGCAATTACTAAAGAGCACATAAAAGACTGCAGAGCCTCACAAAAAGCCTGACAAACAGCAATGCAAAACATAACCAGTGTACAAAGAGTTGAACTGAGGAAGAAAAATCCTTCAGAGGAGCATAACCTAGATACTGTAACAGAAATGAGCCCAGAACAAAAGTCCAGGTTTGTATCTTTGCCCTCCTGACTTGGATGGGAGGTTGGAAAAAGGTAGCTCTAAAGCAACCAAGATTTAGGAGCAAACCTCATGAGAGTGACAGTCAGTCTTCCTCCTTCCTGAACACAACGCAGGGACTTGCTCACTAGGACATTCATGTAATCCCTTCCTCCACATTCACATCCTAGTCATATGCAATTCTAGAGATTGGAAAAGACTAAAGTCTGATGGCACAATTTGATGGTGATGATGATCTTCTTGGAACTACACACAACAACAAAATAATCACCGAATGAATATAAAACAGATGTCAGCTGGACAGTGTGATACAAAGGCATTTAAGAAGCAGCTCTAATCTCCAAACTCCTGTTATTGCCTTCCCAATGAAAACCAATTGAAGAAAAAACAGGCAGGAAAGAATCATAAGGTCTGTAGTCCGGTTATGGAATGCATGTAGGGGCAACATAAATAGTGTAAGGGAAGCAGGGCAGCACTAAAAGCTGCCTTGGTCTCAGCTCTCCAAAACAGAATGACTCGATGCTGAAAGCAGAATTAAGGCAGGCAACCTCAAGGGTTGGTAGGGTGGGAAGCCCTACCAAAGTACTTATGGACCTCAATAATGGGAGGGGGATTAGGCACTGGGTGACCTATAATTTGGGGAATTATAAAATCGTCTTTATTGTGAGGATAAATGTGCCACAGGCAGGTCTTGTAAATTAGGCAAACACAAGCATGGAAAACATTCTAAGAGGATGACAGCAGGAGAACACCTAAGTGCAAGGACCTGATCTGCCCCACTGCATCGTGCTCTAAGACTATGTCAGACAAGATCCTTGTGCAATAGCTCTATGGCTGTGCAGTGCAACCCCCATTAAAAAGCAGAAAAGAGAACACTTCATTCATCCCTTGATGTTGCCTTCCAGAATAAAAGTTATCTTGAACTGCAGGATCTTCTCATAAGCAACACCATGCACATATCAGCTCACTTTACCACTGCCTTTCCCAGGGATGTGCAGTGATGAGAGGATCTCGGAGACGGCCCATCCACCAGGATACCATAATGATAGGAATTTTGTAAACTATCACAGACTAACCAGAACAGCCAGGAAGAAAAAAGCATTTTTGCCTTGTGTTGTTCTGTCAAGTGATGTGTTTATTTCCAAGAGCTGGAGTGCTGTAGCTGTCCCTGTGTGCTAACAGCAAGGCAATGCTCTCAAGCATTCAGACAGCCAGGGAGGTTTTAAGCATCAAGGGAGAACACTTCTCATGCTACATAATGCATAAATGTTTGGTGCGCTCTTTGTTTCACTCTAGGATGCCATAATGGGATTTTGTTTTCAAAGCAGACACAAGCACTGAGGTTAATGGTTGATCTGTAAATAGACCTGTAAATATTCATAATACTTAGTGAGATCCTTTAAAGTGAGATCCAGATAATGATATGTTCCGAGGCATAAAGTTAATTGTTTTCACTAACCAGAAATGCAGAAACTGCCATTATTTCTTGCAAATGGTTTTTATGCTTCAGGTATCAAACTCAGTGTCAAGTAGGCTGTGATTTATGTCAGGCACACTGTGCATTCACCTCAATGCTCTCCATAAAGTCACTGAAGTCCTTGGAGAGGAGGAGAAAGTAACCAGTGAGGAGGTGTTCAGCTGCCTTCCTACCCTGGACAAAGTGCATACAGGTCACAACCCTTGCCAGAAAGTGTCTGCAGTTATGGGTCAGACCCCAAGTTATTGTCTCCAATTCTGCAAATATACCATCTCCTTCGCAACCTTCAGAGGTTTTTGTCTCATTTACCCTTTTCCATTATATGTGAGAGGAATTTCATGAGGCTCGTGGGACTCTAATAGTAAGTTAATCAAGATGAAAAACAGGCTGAAAACTTTGGCGACTCACTTCAGACTGTCTTTCCATCTTCAGTTTATCTGAACCATCTTTGTCCAAGGAGCTGAACTAAAATTGGGTCAGTTATTTCACTGCTTGGGTCAAAAGACACAGCAATTACATTTATCATTTCCCTATCTCCCCCCTCTATTCACTGAGGGCTCAATATAAATTTATGACTCTGGAACAACAAAAAATCATAACACAATCAATTCAATGGGTTTCAAACCTTAAATACTGTAGTCTCATGTAACTTCAAAGCTGATTCATATTAAAGCAGGATAAAACTAAATCCCTCAAAGGTGGAGTACAATACTAAACACACTGAAGTTGAAGTGTTTATAGGGACAGATCAAGCAGGCTCAGCTTTCACACCCTAACTCCTTGAACCTCATATTTCAGTGAGGGCAGGTTGGAGGCCTTCAGATCTAATGAAGGCTTGCTAGGCAGTGAGGTGACACTTCTGATATAAGGGAAAAGAATTATTATCAGTAGCAAAACAAATATAAAACCCCCACAGCACTGCTCTGTAAAGCACTCGGACCTAGACAGGAGTGGGAAAGAAGATGAGCTTCTCAGTCCAAACTGGACATCAGGAAGCTGGGCACTCTTCAGACAAAGCACAACAAACTGGAGCACAAGTTTTTTCCTCACAGAAACACTACCCATTCCTGACAAGGTAATGGTGAGCATCATTCCTAAGGGAGATCACCAGTATTTAAAACCACATGAAGCTAAATGTTCTGTGAAACTCACTGAATTTCTCCCTCCACTTCAATACTGACACCTTTCTCCTGGCCCTTCCTGACTTCCCACAAAATACATTTAAATCCAGTGTAGATTCTGGTCTGTAAGACATCCAACTTTATCCTAACCAGACAGCCCATCTCAGAATACATTTAAAATAATCTAATAAGTAATTTACAGTAATTGTCATTTGGAAGTCACAACATGCCAACAGTCATTACAAAGAAAGCCTTGATATTGTACAGTTTTCTGTACAAAAAGAGACATAGGAAATAACTGGCTCTGTCTAGTGTGGGCTGAGATATGCTTAGACATCAAGTGTCAACAGCTTTACTTACGTTCCAGAGCTCATTAAATCCATAAGGTACCTATTAACTGCATCTGTGAAGATCTGAATCCAACTTTATATTGATAAATTTTTAGCAACTTTGCTGAAGTTTCATTGATACAAAGCTGGATTCAGATCATCACAGCACTTTTTTTTGGTGACAGTAACTTAACTGGGAGGTCTCCCCCTCACTCTTGCTGTCAGGTATACCAGTGGGCATGAAATGCTAGCCCTTGGCGGTATGAGAAAAGCCCTTTATCAGTAGTGCTTGTCTCCCAGTGTACAGCCTAAATACAGCTTACCTACCTTGACAAGTCAACAAATCTAACAATCTCCTGGCCTTGACTTGGGTGATCACTGCAGAACTGGGTTAACCAAGTTACATTTAGGTACAGCTTCCTCACTCCATGCTTTTTTCTTGTCTCCTGTTGGCTAAAGATTGCTGTCCCTGTCTATGGAAGATAGATAATGTGAGCATCCCTAACACCAGGCTCAGCTGAAACTATCACAGAGAGCTGTGCTTCTACACATTAAAGGAGCACAGACCCTAAAAGCATAATGAAATAAATGTACAAAAACACCCGACCCCAAAACAAGAAAACAACCCACCTTTTCCCAAAAAACCCCGAGGACTTTGACTTACCCTATCCACATTGACTGTGTATTTGTTTTGAAAATATTCCAAAAGGGACATGGTTACTTTTGCCAACATTGCCAAATGCTCAATTACACAAACGCTTCCATCTGGAGGAAGGAAAGATTTAGAGGCTGTTTAGCCAAAACAAACTATATTTTAACTCTGAGATACGAATGCTTGTGCCTGGGAGGTCTCAGCTGCAAAGCCCGATGAGCTCTTCAAATGTGGGAGTTCCCACAGCTTCTGAAGTTGCCTGATGAGTTGACTGCAGGAGCAATTACCAGGAACAGCAGGACAGGCTTCTCCCAGCTCACTGCCTCTGAGATGTGGCTGGATTCCTGGCACAAAAGCTTCCACCCCCTTGCATGGGGCTGTGATACTCTCCAGGGAGCTCTGGGCATCTTCACAACCAGCCATTAACATACGGGGCATTATATTTTAAAGAACCTCTATTTATTTTAGACAAATATTGCACTCTATGCAGCCAAAAATCACTCGCAGTAAGATCCTGACATGTACTATGCAGACAGAGCACTTCTTAGTTTGGATATTTCTAGCACCAAGTTCAGGCAAAATGCAAAGCGTTTCTTCTGAAATATTTCAAAACAAGGATGAGAGTTCACAGAACTAAAATAAGTCTGCTGCAGAACGCTACAATATTTAGGCATCGGGCATATTGCAGCTAACTGGAGAGATTTTTGGTGCAAAGCTGACTTGAATGAGGAAAGATTGCCATCACTATTCATCTTGAAACACCCTCCTCTCAAAACCAGCATACAATGGAGAAGCATTACTCTGCCTTTTGTACACATAGGGAAGTCAAGGCACGAAAATATACTTGACAAAATATATATGCCAGGAGCAGATTTACAAATGGAATGCAGGTTTCCTGATAAACCATTCTTGTGATATTTAGTGAGAAAAAATCAAACCAAACCATAGTAAAAAAAACAACCAACCCCAGGAGTGTTCATCTGGTCAGAGATCAGATTAAATAATTCGTAGCTGGCACAAATCAGTGTCTTTGAAAGGAACAACACCAGCTGGTCCTGCAGATCCCTCATTTGGGTTATACTGCATTTAGGGAAGAGCGACTGTCAAGCTGACATCTCTAGGTAAGGATCTGACCAGATGTGCATTGAAGTAGTAAAGTAACAGCCAGAGAAGAGGGAGAGTCAATGAATACACATGCTATGGTAATATAGACCACTAGGAAGAGCATATTTCACTGAATTTAAGATGGGCACATAGCATCACTCACACTTAAGCCTGGGTCATTACAAAGGAGCCACACAGCCTTTAGACTTTAGCATCAGAGACTGTCTCTATGACACTCATTTTTATTTTGTTTACAACTTGATGTCTTTTTTGTTCTCCAGCTCATTCCATCTTTTGAAGTCATTGTTACTATGGAAACAATTACAGTGTTGGGCTACACATAGCTACACATACCTCAGGAGGGGGAGAAAACCTCAAAAATGAATGGGTTTGGGGCAACAATTAATTAGATTTGAAATCATAAAGCACTATAGTGACGCATTATAGTAGGAGCTTTATTGCCTCCCCTTCAGCTCCCTAATTCACTGCTGATAAAATCAGCAAGGTTAGTCTACCCAGTTTAAATTGGTTTTGCCTGAAGTGAATTAGGGAGTGCTCAAACAAACCTTTAAACACGAACACAGAAAACAGGGTTGTGCCACCTCAGCAGTTGGAAATGACCAGCAGTTGGGTATGGCAGAGCCTTCTGCTGGAGAAAGACCTCCATGGACTTTGGTGTGTGCCAGTATGTATGCTGCATACCAGCAAATTCAATTTGGCCTGGATTGTTTGTTGGGATTCACACCAACAAGCAAGAAATGGCTCATGTCCTTGCTATAAAATGTTCTTGACCTTCAGATTAAGGTAGTCACATGCAGGTATCTAGACCATGTGACCTGCAAAAACAATGTAATGGATCTTTTTGGACACATACCACTTGACCCAGGATGAAATCATGCCAGGACCGTTCTAACAATCCAACTGAAGTGTGGGTTGTACCTTGGAACACATCACTGTGTATTTTCTTTAGTACAGGCATAGTCACAGAGCACAACTATCTTGGTAAGCATCCTGAAAAGAGGGCCAAGGAGCACACTGAAGAACTAGCCTCTGATGTCTGCACTGCTTCAATGCCAGCTCACTCACCAGCTCTATCCTCAACTGCTCCAGCTGCCTCCCTCCAAAACTTACCAGCTACAGAAAGAGCTAGCTTTAAATCCTGCAGATGTGATCCTATCAATTCACATGATTTTGGGGCCAGGGATTTATCCATGTGAATTATTCCTTCAGTGAAGTAGTTACAACCATGCATTTTATATAACAGGAGCCATCAGAACAACTGTGTGTACCAGGACCGACATCTCTCCCACAGCACACAAAACCAGCTGCTTAGATCCTGAAGAAGAGCAACCATTGAAAAACCTGACAACAGATGGAAATTCCAACCCATTTCCTAACTGAGTCCGAAGTGCACATTGGGAGGCCCAGAATTAAAGACAAAGTTGGAAAGGTATTTGCAGAAGTAGCTGGTTTTGCCCACTGGCAGTGAGATCTTGCTGCAGCTACAGAGAACAAAAGTGTGAACTCAGTAGATGAAACATCTATGCCAATACTGCTGTGCATCTACTATATAATTGGTTTGCTTCAACTAGAAGATATCACTAGGTAGTAGATGGCTGTAAAACCAGATTCTTTTCAAAAGAACAGAAAAGACAAAAATTCATTCACTGTCAGTTGATTATTTCAGAGAGTTTTTTAGATGTGCAGTCTGTACTTTTTTATTTGTAATATATGCAGTGATTCTTAGGAAGACAAATGTTTTAAATTCAGTTTTCCCTCCATCCCAGTGTTTTTTTCCCATTATAAGTTCCTATGGTCCAGCATTAAATCAAAATCTTTTTCAGAGATGCCTTTCTGCACAGGAACACTTTCTTATTGCAGTGCACATCTATCTGTTCAAGGGTAATGGATTTTATGTTATATTTATTAGCTTCTACTATATATGCCACTTTTCCTAAACTTCTTCACTGTTACTAATTTCTAGTCAGGAAGAAATCCCTTGAGCTTTCCTGCAATACTCCAATATACTGAACCTTATTAAACAGTGATACTTTTTGTCTCCAAGGAAAAGAACTGATTTATTAAATCCCATTTGACTTCACTGTGAATTTGGACTGAACAAGAAATGCAGATATGAGTGTGAGATGCTGGTAAAAACTGGAAACATTACAGAAGTCAATTCCCCTGTAACTTTGAGATCTAAGTGAAATATTCCATCAGAATGGAGCAACTTCTGGTTTAGTGGTTTCTATTTGGTGTTTGTCCAAACACAGAAATCTCACCCGGACAGCAGGCAGGAGCAATTCCATTGTGCCTCTCAAAAATGCAGACACGCACTGAAGGAGATGGGTGCTCTTTACATAGTTCCTTTTTTTTGCAGTGAGAGAGAGAGGAACAACTCTGGAAAAAAGTTTAAGGTATCAGAGCTCGAGGTATGAGCTGAACCCTTTGCTGCTCATAAGAATGCAATCATAGTGATCTACAGAGGTTGGGGTTTATGATCCTCCAGCACAGGCCCTGGTGGATGTATTGCCCCATGGATCAACAATGGAGCCATACACTTTCCTTATTGAACAGCCACAGCACCAAATACTTGCTTTGGAAATAGTTCTAATAGCGACAGATCCTTCCTATTGCGGGTGGAATATCAGTGTTTAATTTAAAGAGAATGTAACTCAGAAAGACCTAGAAAGCTCCATCAGTCCCAGCAGAGTCTGTTTGTGTAGGGGAGCTGAGCATCTTTCAGTATCATACTTATCAAAGCAACGTTCAGTGATTAGCTCCATACAAAATTGGATGATCCTGATTTTATTTCACAGTGAATGAAAATGCAACAATTATGAAAAAAAGCCAAATTTGCACATTTACATATTTCATGTAATCAGGAGAAGTGGAGGCATAAGCTGAAGCAGTGAGTGGTAGCACAGACTATGTGTGACTTCTCAGTAAACTTGCTCCAAATGAAGTTAAAAGTCATGAAATAAGTTCAACGAACTTCATAAGAAACCTGTTTCTGCATGGAAATGTATATTTTTCTCCCCTTTTTAAATTACACTTTGGATATAGGATAATTCCTCTAACAGCATCTCTCCCAACCCCATGGACTACAGCAGATGCCTGGATAGCCATATGAGGCTAGATGCCTAGCTTTTAGTTGACTAAATTTGAGATGAATCTCATTTAAGAGGACAGTTTCTGAAGGCATTACAAATTTTAGGTTCAATTTAGGAGCCCAAAATTGGCAGGCAAGACCTGAGCCGTCAGGAGACTGAAAGCGTGAGTGGCTTCAAAAGCTGAATAAACCCCTCCTATCTTGAAAAGCGAACTGATTTAGAAACTAAGTTATTGTGTGAAAATAAACAGAAACCTCACTTCAGCCCTCTTACTAAATTCTGTTTACTGGACACACACATTGACGTGAGCAAGTCTGAAATCTAAGAACAGGGCAAGCATGGAAAATAGGGCTGGAAGGGCCCCTTGCTTCACAAAAGTATCATATCCTGTTTTAAATTGAGGTTGAGCTTGTCAGACACTGGTTCTGCTTGTAACACGTTCAGTATTGAAATTCCCATACCCTCCCCAGGCATGCTATCCCCTTGCTTCACTCATCTTGAATGCCAGGAAGATTTTTATACTGTCAAATCTGAATCTTGTTTACTGAAATGTACTTCTCATCTCTTTTGATCCTCTGAACGCTGTTTTCTCTTCTCTTTTGCAACACCCTCGTACAGATTTAAGGAGCGCTGTCACGTGTTTTATTTAATCGTTCTTCCTTTGGAAGAAGCAATTCTAGTTCTGTCAATCAGTTCTTGATTGTTAGACTGATAAAGAGGGCTCCCCTCTTGGAGCTCTCCAGTGTATGTTGCAGTCTGCTGCAAACGCATGTTCTTCCAATTAAGGGAATTTCATCTGAACTAAATTGCTATTCAAATAACCTATTAAGATTATTTTGTGCTATCAGCTTTGAAGTATTCACTACTGATTAAAGTGACCTTTTCCATGAAGAGGAATGGAAATGCAGTGTGCTTCAAAGTCAAAGAAACAATAATAGATCTCATTCACCTCTGACTTTGGCTGCCCTGAAATTCCAGTAACTCAGAAACACCAAGGAAGAAACAGCTCAGCATGTACATATGGAGGCATGCCCAGAAGATGAAGGTAGCTAAAGCTCACATGTGGACATGGTCACTTTGATGACTGGATGTAAACATTTATAAAGTGTCATTTGAAAACTGTAACAGCTATGTTGAAGAGCTGTGTTGTTACACAAACCTGCAGTGCTCTAGAAATGATAACAACAGCTGTTCAAAAGCCAGAGGGAAATGGTTTTCAGTTTCTCATTCTCAACAAAGGAAAACATTCACAACAATTCTGCCCTCTTTGCTGACTTGGCTCATGTCACCTAAGAGCAGGAGGGAAAACTAGCTGTATCTTCAGTCAAATTGCATCTGGTATAAATAAAAGATGAAATCAGCTACTCAATTCAGATCTATGACCAGAAAAAAGTCACTTATTTGATCCATTTGGAATAGGAAAGCACAGGTTTTAAAATGCAGAAAAGAAGGGACACACATCACACTTTAATGGAAAGAGAGGATTTCAAAACTCATAGAACCAAGTTCAAAACATTGTGCTGAGTCACAGAAACTGAGGAAAAAAGAAATCCACAAATATGTTCAGTCTGGTTGAAAAAGAAGTATTTGTTGTGATGATTGAGTCACCTTTTCCTCAAGAATCCAATCACAGGAGCTGTAAAGGCTTGAATAAAGTGCTAAATAAATACTCTAAATAAATTTAGTAGCAATGAGATACTGATTTCCTCTGAGAAAGCAAGCAATAGGAGAATATACATGCGATTTCCCTGGAAACCTTAAGCTGTCCAAGTTAAATTTGCTTATCATTAAATGAATTACTGCATTTCCAAAATTTATTAAAGCAATCAATATGTATAACAGGCTTCTTTGACTGTAAAAACTTGGTATATAGATCAAAAAAACCCCCACATTCCATAGTCATCGACTATTTTCTCCAAGTCTAGAACATGCTTCAGTTTTGTATCTGGAAGGTAAAGGCTTTCTTCTTTCCCAAGAGATAAGCTGTGACTTCAGAAATTCTTCTGCATCACATTGCACCTCCTCTGGGGTTGAGTTCTAGGTCTTGTTTCACAAAGCTATCTTCCTCCCCCAGGCTGAGACCAGCTCCTTAAATATCTCAAACTGATGTGTTCCTTGGAAAAAAAAATTCTGATTGACATATGAACCCCCCTGCTTTTTTTAGTAGAGTTCCTGTCAGTAACCTCTCTACCAGGGGAAGACTCCACTCCCCCATTCGATACTTGCAGTCTCTCACCATTTTTAGGCTCTGTAGAGATCCACATCAAGAAGGAAGTTTGTTACTGAAACAAGGGTCAGGACCCCAGTGATAAGGAACAAAATGAAAATAAGTGAAACATTTCAAGCAACCAATGAGCTTCACAAAGCATTGGATTTGGAGCAATGAAAATTTCCTTATATTGAGTTTGACCAGAAACATGAACCCTGGAGACAGAACAATGGAGAAGTTGTTTGAAGGGGACTTCTAGTGGCTGTCTGGGACCAGCCTTCTGCTGTGAGTGGAACTATTACCAACACTCAACCAGGCCAGTTCTGGCTTTTCCTAGCTAAGTCTTGACAACCTGCAAGGATGAAGGTTCCACTGCATCCTATCAACAGGCTCCTACTAGAAAGCTTTTGCTAATACTGAGTCTGACCTTGCCAAGATTTGATTTGCAAGGCCAAGTGTACAGTTTGCCTTTTTCGTGGTGACAGCATCAACCCAATCCGACATCCACTGTAACACACAGGTTCTGTCCAGGTGTTTTTTTCAGTCCATCAATTCCCTGCCTGTATCCATGAGAGGGTTTTTTTTCCAACCCAAGAATATTAATTGGACCTTGTAACAGTCACCATCTGGAAAAAAAGTCACTGAACTGCCAGTGTAATTATGATCCTTATAGAGTGAATGCAACAAGAGGATAAAGCACATTACGTCTCTGATATGTTGATACTATACTTGCATACACTGATTACATTATACTGCTACATAATTCTATCCCAGAACATGAACATTATGAAATGAGACCATTGAATTCTTTAGTTTTCAGGCTACCAGTTGAGACATTGTCATTAGCTGGCACAGATAAGAAATTATACTTGCTTAAAATACATTAAGCGCAAGAAAGAGTGGAGAGGGTAAAATCTCATGAATTCCAGATGAACTTTTCTATTATTCCCACCTTTTCCTTTACAGTGTGCCCATGTAGATCCAGGCAAAGTCTACGCATTAGCAGCTTTCCAACGTTACTCTGAGAGGGTATCCTGGCTAAATATCTTCCATTTCCTGTCTTGTCCTTGTCCCACAAGTCATTAAAGTGGAGAAGAACATTCTTTCACAATTCTGCTACCTCTGGAAAGAAGTTATTTCATATTCCTAGCAAGAAGACGTCTCAAGTATTGACCTGTTCTTCTTCCTTCCCAAAGGGATAATGAAAAGCTTCTTAAACACATTCTGTGCATCTGTACCCAAGTTTTTCAAGTAAATTAAGAAGACCAGGGTCCAACAAAGGACCTGTATTGATAAAAACCAGCTAGCACCTGTATAAGGGATGAAGCTTTTAAAAAGGCAGCAAGATACAGCGCTTTGAAGATCTGCTCCAAACGGCTGTAATTCTTCGATTCAATGTTATCAATTTCATTTAGGAAGAATGTGAATTTTCCTCAACTGATTTGGTTAAAAATAAACCCCAAATATTTGCACAAAAAAAAAAAAAAAGCCACTTAAAATACATATTTTGAATAGGAAAGTAACCTCCATTGCTTACCCTGCACAGAAAACCAAGTGAAAGCTTTAACATTTTCTAGTGAAAACAGCTTTGGATTTCCCATCAGCTCTAATGAAAAATTAAACAAGACTTTATAAAATTCTCTGTAAGATAGTCAAGTCAGTGGAAAAGGACCAGTAGAAAAAACAAGGTCCTCTTGACTTTCCTTTGGAACCCAGAATCTATGTCAGTGTGGTGGTGTTTTCCTGACACTAGAGGTCTCACATATGATGAAACTAGATAGTAAAAGCATGCTGTAAAGAGCATTACAAAGAATTACGTAGCATTTCCATTTGGGAAAACATTTGGCAGATCTGGAATTTAGTGCTTTTTAACTAGGAGTATTCAGGAAAATAGCCATGTTTGCTAACAGTATACTGTATTATTGATTACAGAACATTCCACTATTCAAGAAAGGACTTGTCACTCACGCAGAACCTAAACCAGGGTGCTGGACAAAGGACACACTAAGTAATGTGTCAAGCTAATAGAGACTTTGAAATTATCTGAAGGTTGTAATAAAGGCCAGAGTAAAGGAAAACTGCCCCCTTGAAATTAGATTCTGTAACTTTTGTTCAGGAAAACAATGCCAAGAAGCGCATAGCATTGATTGAAGTAGGACCTAGCTCTAACAGAGCATAGGGCAAGTAGCTCAACACAAGCTCAAAAGCAGAGGAGCAGCTAATATGTAGGCATGGAAATACACCCTAAAACCTGAGGTAATTTCTGAGGCTTACTCCTTGTCTGGATAGACAAAGCCAGAAGGAATGGCAGGGATAATTTCCACAGGACTCCATTTGACATAGTAATACATCCTGGAACAGGAGCATTTCTTGCCCAAGGGGCAATATACGAAACTGCGCAGGCAGAGTTCCTCCCCTTGCCTTGCTTCATCAACATCTGAGATGCTGCTGCCGCCGACATTTTATATATCAACGATCAAGAAATTCACCAGGAACCAATTTTGACAGCAGAAAATACAGTTCCTACAGACCCCTAAAACTGAGCGTCAGACTGGTTTAGTTCCTTCCAATGCTTAACTGGTTAATGAAGAGAGACATTCAAACTGAAAACAGAAATTAACATTTGTCAAGACAAACAAATAACTACAGGAAAATATTTCACTTTAAATTAGTGACAGCATCTTCCTGGGTGGCAGTCGGCAGCAGTGGAAAGCTGCTTTTCCAGTAAATGAGAAGCTCAGGAAGGAATTTAATGAAAAAGAGGGCCTAAATGAATATTACCCCATCAGAACAGCTGAAGATTTCAAGACTAATACTCTTAGCAAATTGTGCCAGAGCATTCCAGCTGTATGCAGAGAGAACAGATTGTTGCAGGGCAAATTAATGCCATACGGAGTTGAGTCGCTAGTACTGAAAAACGATGAGCCATTAATGATTCTTAGGTAAACATAAAAGACACAAAAGTATGAGTGATAGCCAGGAAAAATAAGCAACTTACAGGGCTTTTTTAAGGAAGCAGAAAATTAAACCATGTAAGTGAACAATGCTTGAATCATAGTAAGCATATGAATATGCGTATTTAAATGCTTTAGAAAAATGGGAGAGAACACATGACAGGTCTAGTAGATAAAGCTAATTAACTGAGCATGAAAGCCCTGTTGTGTTATATGGGCAGAAACCTCAAGAGCCGTATGTACAAAGATTCATTTGCTAACCTCAGTCATGCCACAGGATGGATGCTAATCCCAGTCTCAAATTAATCACTACACTTCAAACTCAGCCACTACAGCTGTCTGCAAATAATAGTCCTTCAGATTCCATTAATTATGGATTTCACAAGGTGGTAAAATGCAAGCTGGATAGAAACTTATTACATAACAAATGCCCATAAAGCACATCACAAAAATAATTAACAATTCATGGGTTGTATCTGTGGGAAAATAGAGAATTGTTCAGTTTAAGTGTTCTACAACCAACCTTTGTTTCTCATTAAAAACACAGGCCTATTTCAAACAAACAGGCATTCCACAGAAAGGTCTCTTTAGCTAGAGAGGCTATTTCCAGTGAAAACAATTCTCATGTGGAAAGATTGATTCATATGCAGAGTATACCCTTAGAAATATTTACACATGGTTTTGAGAAGACAAGAATAAGTAAGCAAGAGAGATTAAAAAGGCTTCTAATAGCAAATACTGTCATCCTGCATAGGTGCCTAAAAATTGTTGACCAAGTAGCTCCTCAACCTTATTCTGACAAGCTCATGGGATTCTTCGTGTTTACACAAGCAAGAAATAATTCTTTCAACTTCTCTATTTAATCCTTTCCATTTTGCTCTGCAAGCTTCCAGTTGCAGAGGCACTGCGGCTAGTTGCATGCGGTCAGGAACAAGTTGCCTGTTTAATACCAAAGCTTGCATCCACTGCAGGAAAACACAAGGACTGACCTTAACCAACCTCTAAGGTGAAAATACTTCATCCCGGTTAAAAACCCTCCCATTTCTCCAAGTTTACAACAGCATTTGTCTTTGCCAATGTATAAGCTTAGTTGTTGAGTTGTTAGTAGTTGTTGAGATGTCTTCCCTTTTCAATGACCAAGACCACTGAAATATTCTACCAGTATGTAAAAGGACACATGTGATTGCTTGGTTTTTAGTGTTTGTCTCAGTAAATATAACAGCTAGCAGTGCTGCACAGAAACTGAAAGGGAAACACATTACTTTTCTTCCACATGCTGCAGAAAATATTAGACTATGAGTCTGACGGACTGAAACCGCTGAGTTAGAACAAACAGGGTATTTTCTTCCTGAAATATCTCCAAACGTCTGCACAACCGTAAAGGATCCAGATTGCACAAAGGTACAGTTGGGAGCTGGGCTCACGGCTGTCATTTGGATTTGAAATCTCCCATGCAAGCACAAGGCTGTGTTCAAGTATGCATATACGTATTTACTTCACGATCCAAGTCCAGAAAGGAGATACTCAGAGTAACTCCACAGTAGCTCTGCAGCACACAAATTCATGAGCACATTGATGTTCAGAAAAAAAGCCACAACAGGCTGGAGCTCTCACCACTTTGCACAGGAGCGGGTCCAGGCACCACTAAAGGGTTGATTAGTGTGAAGAAAGATGGAAAGGGTACATTTAGGTAACACTGAAGAAAAATGCGTCTGTTCAGAAGTAAGCTGGGATTCCAATCCTGAGCAGTTATTCTCAGTTGGAAATACACATCTTGTGAGCTCCAGAACTGCCAGGTAAAAGTCACTCACTCAAACATGTACATTTCCCTCTAATGCATCAATAAGTTTCTCTTTTAGAAATTCCTGTGGTGAAAAATGGGCTTTAATAACCTGATTAAAATTGGGGCTATACATTCGTATTACCGACTTACAGATTTTTTTTAGAAAGAGGGAAAGAAATAGTTGTTCCAGGCAAACCCCTTTAGACCAGCATCCAGCATTAACAAATGTGCACAGGCACCACCCTATCCTTTTGCTCCTGGAGCAGCAAGATGATAGAGGTGGCTTCAGCTGCTACCACCAGGCAGCCTGCAAAGAAGCATCACTTTGCACAGCAGCATCTTCAGTCCCAGCCAAAGGCAAGTTAGACCAAATGGTGCTAACACAGCTAATGTCTACACTATACCCTTCAGATAAAACTTGACTACTACCTACTTCTTATGACCCTGCAGAGGGTTTAAGGGACATGGTACAGCAGAGAGCCCTCTGATTTAGCCCATGCATGCAGAAGTACTCCTTCCCCAAAGCATTCCGCTTGGCCAAACCAGAAGACTTTAAGGTTCCTTCCAACCTTAACCATTCTATGATTCCGTGTTCCCACTTCCCAGGCAGTTGGTGCTCATCAAACATGATAGCAGACAATCATTCCTGCAAGAAGGGCAGGAAAGATCTATTTGCAGCAAACAGATGCCCAGAGCCCAGATCTGGGAGCATTTCAGGGCCTCAGGACACAACTAGGCTATGTTTGTTAGCTAATGAATGCTATTGATATAACCAATGAAGTTCCCACTGATTTGTGTTATTTATGCTAATTTATATTTCAATTTCTCTTGTCCTTAGGGAAGAAGCTGACTTGTTTTGTTACTTTTGCCTTCATTAATGTATCCTGGTAGGCCAACACTCTTTTCCTAGCAGTCCAGTATATTAAAGTACCCAGGACTTGCAAGAGAGTTGCCTGCATAAAGGGCAAGGGCATGCTTTTCCTCAGGAGCTTCCCAAAGATCAGTATCTTGTTTACCGTAACTATGAAAACAGCAGACCGGAGAAAGTAGCAGAGAGCACTGCTAACAGAAAGCGGAGAGGAAGGAGCTTTCCCTATTGCCCTATTGCCCAAAGAGAGAGTAGGAAAAGAAAAGCTATTTTGGGACTGAGAAGAGCAGGAGGCCAGTCTCCAAGCTACAAGAGCTGCAGAACGCAAAAAGGCTCTGAAAGAAAAGAAAGAGGAGATTCTGCTGACAGTGGACACTGCTGAACCATAAAAGCATTAAATACAAAACCTTGCTGAGACCTCCTGGACTGAAGCACCCAGGCCCTACTGTTAAGAGATCTTAGAGCCAGAGACATGTTGTCTGTCCCTGCAAGCATGAAACACCCATCATCATCAAGCATCAAGCTCTAGACACACCTTAGAACTCAGCTTCTTCATTTTTACCTCTTTAGCAGAAGGTGATATGGTTGAAATTTACCTCCACATTTCATCTTTCATGAAAAGAAAGATGTGCTCTAGAACACCTCTAATCTGCAATGTCACTGCAAGCAGAAGAGATCTGTGATATGGGTCAGTCCGTTCCTGGAGCTAAACCTTATTTCTACTGAACATACTGATCTCATTTCATTTCACAAATGCTCCTTCAGAACAGAATTACATTGTGACTTGCTGTAAATGACTACATACAAAAGCACATACAGGTATCTCCTATTATGATCCATCATGCAGTAATAAGCACGCCCAAGTCAGGACTTGACATCCAGAGCCATTCCTGGAAAATACTTTCCCTTCCTTCATACCTCCATGTTCTTTCTCCTTATTAAGAGAACTTACATGAGCACTGGGGTCTTAGAACATGCCTGTCATGCTGTTAAGAAGAGAAAAGCTCCTCATTTTAATGGATGAGAAGCATTACTTCTGCCCAATTCTCCCTTTTGTCCCCCTGCCCACCCTATCATTTCATTTCAAGTTTCGTTTGTAAGTAAGCACGAAACTAATACAAGCACAACAACAAGTGATTTGATACAGATCCAGCTGAAACATTTTCACAGGAACTATTGTATAAAAGTATAAACTAATAAATAAGGAGCTGGTAACTAGGAATAAGCAACTAATTCCATTTCATTCTGTGCTTAAGCCCTTCTAGAGTAAGATCCATAGAGGAATAGCTGATTGCCTCAAGGGACAAAATGACTATTCCTCATCTTCAAACTTTTTTTATTACCAAGTAGTTTGTGCGATATTAACTTCTTACACTCTAAGAACACTGAGAAGAGAAAACTCTGTGGGACTGAATGGACTATCTGAATCCTTTTTCTGCTACACTGAAAGATTTGGGGAGAGAAAGGATGCAGGATTTGCCATACTAAGATTTGTATGCACAACAAAGGAATAAACCCCAACATTTTCCACTGCTAGGAATCTGTCTCCAAGAGGTCAAGGAAGAGGAGAGAACTACACATGAGATTTAGGTTAGATGTAAGGCAAAAGTTCTTTACTGTGAGAATGGTGAGGTGTTGGCACAGGGTGCTCCGAAAAGCTGTGGCTGTCCCATCCCTGGCAGTGCTCAAGGCCAGGTTGGACACAGGGGCTTGGAGCAAGCTGCTCTAGTGGAAGGTGTCCCTGCCCATGGCAGGGGTTGGAACTGGATGAGTTTTAAAGGCTCCTTCCAACACAAACCATTCTGTGATTTTGATTCATTACCGTAGCCCTGCATTCTTCATCACTCTCCTTTAAAAATTAAGACAAGGAATTAGCAGCTTTATAACAAAATCACAAAATCATCAGGTTATGGCCATCAGTTAAAGCTAGAAGGAACTTCTAGTTGAATATAAATTCTCATGATCATTAAAAGATCAGTCTGCTAAATACAAGGCAAAAATGTTTGATCCTGAATTCCAGCAATGCCATCTCACTATTTCAAAGCAAAACTTTCCAAAGTATTTCTTTCTAAGAGGAGGAAGTTTTCTAAGGGAGATCTGGGAGAGAGCTATGCCAGAAAGTTGTCTGAAGTGACTTCAGGAAGGGAGGTGGGGACAGAGAGAACAGGAAAGGAACAGCTTAATGTTTCTAACCTTTGCTTAAGTATACAGTAGAAAGGGCTCTCCGCGTGAGTCACTGTGTGGGTGATTGGCAGGACACTGCTGAGTGGAAGAACAGTGGGGGTGGAGGGAGATTACATGAACTCATTGATGACTGCTTACATAGAGAGGAATTACTACACAGCAACCGCTCTCCCAGCAGCACTACTGTCTTTGTGGAAAATTACACAAAGACCAGCTCTGCACCATGAGCTTCTACTCCTTAAACTTGTCTGCCGTCAGGGTGCACTGGGCAAACATCACTCAGAGCTTTGATTAATGTTGGTGCCTTTCTGAGTTTGTGAGTCAAAAAAATATATGTTTACCCCCCCCCCCCCCAGTTTCCTATGTTTATCTGTAGAAATGTCCTAGTAAAATGTAGCCACTGTCCATATTACAGCCACCTTTCTAGTGAATGTGAATACATTGCTTTCCAATAATAGAAAGTCACAGAGCTGGTTTGGGTTGGAAGGGACCTTAAAGAGCTCATCCAGTTCTGACACTTGTCATGGGCAAGGAGACCTTCCACTAGGAGCAGCTTGCTCCAAGCCCCTGTGTCCAACCTGGCCTTGAGCACTGCCAGGGATGGGGCAGCCACAGCTTCCCTGGGCACCCTGTGCCAGTGCTTCAGCACCCTCAAAGGAAAGAATTTGTTGTCTATTCCATGTCCAATCTAAATCTCTCCTACTATAAAGCCTGGTTCACTCTTTTAAAACTCCAGTGCATTTTGGTAATATTTCTCTTTTTGCAAACCTCTGTTCTACATTGATGTTTCCATAATTCTTTTTTACCCCCGCAGACCAGAAAATTGAGGACCTCTTCTTTGGACTTAGGCCCAGTAAATGAATATACATAGTTTTGTTTGTTCTTTTCATCCTTCCTCTTCAATTGCAGAGAACTGTTTGGCAATTTGATTTGGACTCAGCAGTCAGTCCCCTTTGATGGAGAGTAAAAGGTGTTTTCCGAAGTTACTGGTCTTGGTAAAGGTTAGGGAATGATAGTATTCCGCCATGCAGTTGTGAGAAGAAGTTCCTCAGTATATATTACAGAAAGCACATTATTAATTCCCCAGATAGATAAGCAATTATTAGAACATAAACCACAGATCTTATAGATACAAAACACATTCTAATTATTTTCAGGGTAAAACAGGGACTGCAGGATTTATCTCTGTAGCCTTCAAGCTCAAAGCAAAATAGAGGCCTAAATATAGTCACACCATTTTTAAAACCATGAATGTCTTTCTTGCCACATTTGGGGTGGGTTTGGGCTTTTGTGGTTTTTTGTTACTCATAGGAGAACCATAAAACTACCTGAAAAAGTTCTCCCAAACTCTACCACCTTCACCCACAAATCCTTACATCCCTCTACAATTCCTATAATCCCTTTAGTATCCCTGGAAGTACTTTGAAATTCTCCTCTAGGCAGTTTCAAGGAGCTGTACTCAGTCATGCAAGCAAATGGCTCAGCAGTACAAATGGTACAAGTCTACAATGAGTGAATACAACACAAGCCAGGGGGGAGAGATCCTCCCAGTGTGTTTCATGTTAAGGACAGAGCTCTTCCATCCGTATATCTGTAAAAGGCAATGAATAAGGAACTGAGAACTGGGCCCTGAATTATGTCATTAGCGTTGTTCAACAATAAAGGTAATTTAATTCTTAAACAGCCAAGCTTAATCCCACAATTTAATCTACTGAAGAACTAATACCCTTGCTATGAAAGCTTCATTTCCAGTTAATGAAATCAGGTATTTTTCAATTAACTTGTATAATCTCATGTAAATATATGGGCTTCATCTCTTCCTCATGTCCCTGTGTTTTATAACTCTCTAAACGCCAGGAAGTAAGTCAGCCAGTTTTATTCCCATAACCAGCTCATTTGTAGATTTTAAAGCACAATCCACTGGCTCAAAAGCTTCATTATTCCCATGCTACTAATAAGCAAGTTTAAACGCAGAGTCTAAATGATCGGGCTCAGTAAGCTGATGGCAGAGTCACATTTCCTGATCCTTAGTTGACCAGGTTGTACCTCTCCTGAAAATAAGGCATTTAATAAACTAACAGTCATATGGGTTAGCTATCACAAAATATGAATGTCCGCTCTTCCAGGTCGTGGTTGCACCTAATCTTCTCAGGCATGTCTCAGGAGAGACAAATGCTTGCCAGTGCTCTCCATTCCGCTATTCTAGGAACAGTATAAAAAGAAGAACTTCAATTAGAGAGGTCCCATCACAGCCACATTGGGTAGAAGTTGACTTTGTGATATGTTTCATCCTCATTGAGTAGGGTGGAAATGGGGGGGAGGGATCTGTGGAGGACTGCTGGGCATTTGCTGATAAGCTGTAAAGGTTAAAATCAGACACATTATCTGTTACGGGGCCAGAATTGCCCATAGAAAAATGTTAAGATTGAAAAATGCAGAGAACACTTCAACCAAGAAAACTGACTACAGAACCTGCAAAAAAGTAGAGACCTTCCAGGTTTGTAACATGTCTGAAAGGGGAAAAACACATAAAGCCTTGCAAAAAAAAGGAAGTTGCAGAGGCCCTTGGCTAATACATACAAACACTGCGCACAGAAGCTGGTGCCCATGATACCTTACTGCATAAAGTTTTTGCTTCCTGTCTATGAAGAAGACCTGATCCTCAGGCTGGACTAACTTAAATAACAGAACTCTACTCCACAGCCTAGATTGGCTTTCCAGGAAGGAATTGTCAATTCTTTATATTAGTTCATCCTAATGAAGGGTGGAGGAACGACAATGGAGTTGGCAGAAGACAAAGCTCCGTGCCATCTGTGCGCAGCCTGTGTAAAACCAGCTAGTGCTACAGCTAGCAGCAGTGCAGGAAGGAGATGGATTTCAGATGCCAAAGCAAGGTTCTGTAGCATCGGTATCATCACTGACCTATTCAGATGGGATCAGGTGCTGGAGTTGCATACCCTACCCCCAGGACTTCCCCAGTTTTATGTCTCGGGACATCTCATCCCTCTTCCGCCTCTTATTCTGGGTTGCCAGGACTTTTCTCCAACTTGCTCAGCCTGCAAATGTGTTTGTGCCTCCAGTGGCCCTGTGTGAGGATGAGGGCTACTCTGCTGTATCCAAAGGGAAGGCAACACCTTGTTCTTCCTTCCTATGCCAGGATGGCAGCAGTAGCTTGCATTTATCCCAGGTCTGAATGATCCTTTGGAAACATAAGACTGCTCCTTATCAAAGGACTTTGGTGGCAGCCCTGGTATTTGGTCTCTAAAATGTGACCTTGCATACATGTCCTCAGAAGACAGGGACCAGACGAGCTGGTTTGATGAGGGTCCAGGCACTAAACAGGTTAGGGACTAACCTGATAGCCTGCCCAGGTCACTGTAAGAAAGGGATCATCTGTCCCAGATGGCCCATGGATGTGCTGACCCTCCTACCAGAGAGAAACCTCATTCACTTCAACATGAAAACACAGCATAGGCTGGGCTCCTCACACCAACAGTAAAGGTCAGGTCCCTGGCACAAACTACCCCCTGGGGGCAGGTTGCCCACTTTATCTTGCCTGAGCTCCATGAAGGAGGAGCTGTATATCTTTAATCACACCTTTGATATATGTTGCCAATAGAGTTTGTTTAATAAACAAACCACAACGGAGGGACTTATGTGCCTAACAGTCCACAGAGAAATCGAGGAAGGAAAAAATACACTGGGAGAAAGAAGAAAGAGCTAAAACAGAGAGTTAAAAAACAAAAGAAACACTCTGTGAGAAAGCAGCAAACCATTGTTTTCTGCGTCTTCACAATTTAATTACAAATATTAAGAAAGTGATTGGGAAAGAAGGAAAATCAGTTTTTCTCAAAAGGCCATTTCCAGTAAGTTCAGCACATTTCAAACACCTCTAACAAGAATTATCAATTAGAACTTTCTGAGATGACTCAAGGGAGGATAAAGTAACCTTAGAGTAACTTAGATCGTACTTGAACAGGGTCACAGCATTAAAAACCATACATACTGCTGATAACCTGTTACTTCTTCCTAAGAGACTACCATTATTAAACTAAGGAATATTGAAGTTTACCTACACTATATAAGAGTTGTCTCACATGTGTTTGTTACTCCAAAAAAGAGTTTTAAGATGTTACCTGAACATTTAGTTATTCCCATTATCAGGGTATCACTCAACTGTGTGGTCTTATTTTTCAGTGTTTGCAGCATCCTCCATTTGAAGGAAGGAAGCACAGTAAAAACGTAGACTAAGAACATTCAGTCCATTACTCTCACATCAAACCAATAAAATCCATTCTGGGGAATGCTACTGTCAAAATTGAATCACATAAGTAAGTTGTTTTAACTCCTCTTTCCAAGACCAGGAAAGGAGAATCACAGCATACTAAACAAATTATTCCTAAGAGAAAACTAAGAAGAAGAAGGTGTTATCAATCACAGGATGACTGTGAGCCAGTGATATGGTTTACTGTGGAAAAAAGAGAGATGTGACCCTTGATGTAACCGGAAAGGTATTTCCAGCCCAAAGAGACAAAAGGATTAGGCAGCATTCTGAGACAACTGGCGCACGCAATGTCATTCAGGCCGTGCATATCCAAGAAAAGGAAAAAGGAAATTTACACTGGAGCATCAATGGGTCATAAATTGCATTTAGGACGTAACTCGTCTAACTTTCAGACTAGTAGGTTACATCAAGGGGATTCTGGTCTGCTCTGGGCCCAAGGCTGGTCAAGTTTACATCAATGGCTTGGAAAGGATGAGCAAGAAGCACCCACAACCTGTAAATTCAGCAAGTTAAAGGACTGGCAAGTGTGTTGCAGAACAGTAAGAAAATTCAAAACAATCTTGAAAACAGAAGAACTGATCTGAGGTTAAAGACTGTAATTCAGTAAGGGAAACAAAGCTCTACACATAGGTAGGGATAATCAGCTCTTTCAGCACCATATACGGAATGAGTGGCATTGGTACTCTAGTAAGAAACTAAGACATCATTGTCAACCACAGGCTAAACAAGAGACGAAAATTTGTTTAAAAAGTCCACATGGGAATGCAGCAGGAATACTGTCTGTGAAATGAAGCAGCTCTCCTTTATCAGTAAGGTCTTAACTGGCATATACTTAACAATACTTGGGAAGGATACAGTCCAATTAAAGGGAGTCTGAAAGACACTGAAGAGAATAGACACCTCGGAAAAAATCTTATGAGGAACAGTTGAAGAATTCCCTGCCCATGGCAGGGGTGAAACCAGATGATCTTTAAGGTCCCTTCTGAGACAAAACATTCTATGAAGGTATGAATTCAGCATTGACTCAGCACTGACCAAAGTCAGTCATCACAGAATAGAAGCATGGGAAATACAGGCATGGAGTTTGGAAAGGTTTGCAAATCACTGACACATAGAGAGGAAAGACTTCCTTTGAAGTCTTGAACATCATCCTCATCATATTTGGCTTTTCCCTCATCTTCTGACGCCTCAACTTCTTTTGGATTTCTTGATGAAACAGCCCTTCCTGGGAGCTCAAAACCCAGGAGCAATGCTCCCCTGAGCATCAGCACTTGCTGACCCTCCATTTCTGTGCCACTGGCGACAAGCTTGCCACTTCCAACAGGGACAGAACATGAACCCAACTGCCTGCACCATCAGGAGCTCTTCTGCAAGCACTGACAGAGTGCAGTGACACAGGAAACACTTCTCCCAAGCAGTGTGGCTGGCTGGCACTCCAGAAACACCTCTGAAGTGACAGTACCCAAGTGCACTCATAGCTGTAATTAGCCTCCCTTTCACCACCTTCATTATGGCTGTTGGGACCAACTCTGATTCAGCCAGCAGTAGGGTTTTTGGGTTTCTCCAGTTCTCACTGCAGTGGCTGGTCTAGCAGAACAGTGTCTTTTGATCTCTTTCTCAGGCAAACCAGTCCTGTCATCACCCTGGGGGAGCAGAATCCTCTCCTGCAGCTATAAACCTGGCTATTAAAAGGGGTATGAACAACTGCTTTGGTTTCCCTTTCCTCCTGCTAGAAAATCCCTTTCAAATCTATTTCATTTGCACATATCCCTTTATAAAAACCCCCATGCAGGGGCACATCTGACGGCCATCCAAACAGTATTGATGCTTCCCAGTTCTTCACACACCCATTTTATGATGTGATTCGTGCCAGCCACTGTGGAGCCAAAGGCAGTTAACAGCAAGGATCAGAAGCAGCAAATTAGAAGCATTTTCCAGCTTCTCACAATGAATATTTTATTTCTTCAGCATTTTTGGTATCAACATGCAGGGACAAATCCCTAGCTGGGAAAAACAGTGGTAATGTATTGTCCTCAGAGGAACGATAGTGATTTATATCATCTGAGGACAGGGAGAATTTGACGGGAGACTTTAAAAGGAGAAAGAGAGTCAAATTCTTGTAATTCTGCACACTGAACACTAGACCCAGGCAGTTTGACTCCATCAAGTTACAGCAGCACCAGAGGCTTCTTTCACTACCAATTCAGGCAACTGCTGTCCAGCATGGATGGGCCTGCCCTTGTCTATCTGTGCTGGGAGATCGGCTCAGGTTGTAGGTAATGCCTCCTCAGCACGTGGCTTAGCAGATACAATATGAAGGCATCCTACAGGTGCCATCATTTTTTCCCCACTCATCTGTCAACAAATGCTGTTGTAGCTCTGCTAGCAAAGACAGACACCGCAGGGTCTCATAGGCCCTTTTGCACCCCCTATTCTTTCAACCATAAGTGCTGAAAAAGCTTTTTTGGGATGCTCAATATGTCTCTGTCCAGCAGTCAGAGAATTTCTCCATGAGACCCATAATGTATAGGAGAGGACGACACATCTTAGAGCAGCATGCAGTTGCTAACAAATATTTCATCAGTCCATAGCCTTCCAGCAGAGCTCCCTGTGTTTGAAATCCCAAATAGTAGCCTGGGGAAGCATTTGCATGGCTAAGATCTGAATGCTGTCAGATAACTGAGTATTTCCAAATGAACTCATCAAACATTTCTGCAAGGTTAGTAGCAGGATAATCAGGCTACAATGTACCAATCTGCTTAACTATGTGAATGAGCTGCACTTGACTGATGTATGTCATGGCAAAAGAAATTGCTAGAAATAGGAAATAGAAGGCACTGACATAGGAGGTGTTTTTAGCTGCAGTGAATGAGGGCTATACATGCTGACATACCTACATGGAAACCTCGGTAAGAATTCAAGACTCCTCCTGTGATTTGAAAGCAAAGAAAATAATGAATTAAGAGAAAAGGCATCATAGGATGTCCAAAAGAACATGAAGCAAAGTGGAGCACTTAGGCTGAACATATACATTTCACTGCTCCTTTTGTTTCCCTGTGAGGTATAGCAAGGTCTACTACAGGAATGGAGATACACCTCTTCTTAGAGGGTCTGGGAGGAAAACCTCACTTAAGAGTGTTAATACTTCATGTGAGATTACTATCTATGTACAGCAACTGCACCGCCCAGCTAAAGCGTTACCTGAGCTAGAAAGCATCAGTAATGAGAACTGATAGAGTCTGAATTTGCTATTTCTCTATATTCAGCTGGCATCCTGTGAAATGCAGGACTCTGCTCTAGCACCAAGGGCTAACGCTTGGAAGTCACAGCATGGGCACACCCTTAGCAGCTCTTGCTCTGTGACTCCACATAGCCAAAAATGCTGCTGGACCCAGCAATCTAGTTAATTCCTTCATCCGAAACCAGAAGCCTGTTTTAGATCTAAAGCCTAGTTTATTCCTGAGTGATATTTATACAACCTGTTCTTAAAAATTCCCAGTGAAGAAGGGTCTTCTCAGGTAAACTATTCCTGAGATTTACTGTTAGAAGATGTTAGTGACTACTGAAGCTGAGGTCATCTGGATGAGGCTTTTGTACCTCCATTATGACCAACAATTTCCAAGTATTTTTATCTTCAGCTTAGAAAAAGTTGGAGAAAAAAATTGAAAGCCTCCCCTTGGCTTCATGCTGCTTCTTTCATCAGTTACTCTATGCCATTCCCCCCTTCCCATCCATACGCCATAAACACTGTTTTAGGGGAGTTATCTACCATTGGCATCATAAGTAGAGGTGGGAACAGGTTTTAATTAACATATTTAGACATTAGAAAATGATACTTATTGCCACTCCCTACGGTTGCCATGGTTTCCAAACACACTATGGGATTACTAATATTCGGTTTAATATTTCTGGTGAGTGTCTGCTGTTCCCTGTTGGTCATTGCTCTCTGGAATCGCTTTATTTTGCCTTCTAACAAAATATTCATTGAACCACAAATTGCGGTATCTGTTAAGAACTATTTAAAATTATTGCCCACTTTTGCCCCTTCATTTAATATTTTATTTTCAAGAAAAATCCATTGATGCGAGATAGGAATCAAAGCTCTCTCTCAGCTCACAGGTACCAGCACATGCACTTCTCATGAGGGACAATAACTAGTAAAGGGGGGGAAAACAAACGGAGAAATAAGTTAGAAATCAAAGCAGGAGGATTCATTATTTCCTAACAAGGAAGTGGGACAGACCTCTCTGAGTGTGAAGAAAAACATCTTCCTGTGGAAACAGTACAAAGTGGAAAGGGATGTAATGAGGATATGAGAGCATTTTGACAATGCCTGGCTCAATGCATACAAGACCATTAGGCTTCTTAATTTCCATCCTTCCTTTGTGACAGCACTGCTAACTTAAAACAAGCAGTGTTCATGAAAAGAAGCTTGGACTACCCTTTTCAAAAACAATAGCTTCCCAGCCTGATGGAAAGTATTCTAAAGATCAAAACTGGACATTTCCTAATAAATTCCTTCTCATTGGAAAATGCTGATTGAGAGACACCAAACTGTGCTGAAGGAAAATTTAATTGCCAATTTTGTGTAAGAAATGACTGAAATCCTTTATTTAAGCCACATAATTTCAGCTAATACAATGCCAACATTTCTTTCCTGGGCAAGAAAACTCAGATTTCCTTTGGGATCACTCCACCCTTCACAATGAAATGCTTCGTTTTCATTGGGACCACACTTTCCAAGCATATAATAATTGGGATAATAATCAAGGAAATTAAATGAGTGTGAGAATGTACATCATTAGACAGAGATAATCTTTCTGGCACCCTCATATGCATTTTAACCATGGAAAAAACTTCAGTCTGAGCATCTACCTTTTTGACTGACATCTCAAGTCAATGAGCTTTGAGACACAGTCTGTAGGATGCTACTTTCAGGAGAGAATTTATAAAGTGAGCTAATACACTCTTTGCTTGCAGCTACTGGCAGGCAGTTCTGTAGTACAGTGGTTTGCCTCACAAGGTCTTCCTACATTGGAAAGTATTCTGCTTTGACAAATAGATAAATGGGGAAGGAAAAGACATATCATAATGCTGATGTGAATAACTTCTGGTGACTCTTTAAATTATAATGACGCCTCCTTTTTTGCCCCCAGAAATAGAAGGAAATTGCTGCTTTATAGCTGCAGTAAATCAAGCAACAGATGAAGATGTGCTAGAAATGGTAACAAGATGAGCTGTTCCTGTGTGGGGACTGGGAGAGCAGATTCACATTGCTGACGTGCATTCACAAACGGAGTGTGTGGAGGGCCCTGGCATGTTCCTACCCATGAGACAAGCCCTAGCTGCATTATCTGGCCAGGAAGGAGCAGGTGCTGTAGCTGAGTCTTGCTCACAGACACCAAAGCTGAGGAGATGGCACATTGCTTCTGCTGGCAGCAAGAGAAAAAGAGAGAGTTGGGTACTTTAGAGAAAAGGGGATGTGTGTGGTTAGTTCATTAGTCCAGTGAAGAAATCTACCCCTGTATCACCCAGACCAGGTACGGTCACCCAGATATCAGGCTGTATGTTACGGACTTCAGAACAGGACAGACTGATCAAGCTTAATGAGACTTTGTGAACTGGTTTGCATTATCTGAGATACATCTGTCTATGTATTATATATAAATGCATACTTCTAAAGCACATACATTATGTATTACATATATATGTACAAAATACATATGCTTGTATATGTATATATGAAACAATATACGAAACATTGTTTTCTATTTGCTTCTTGAAAAGTGCACTTCTAAAGCACAGCAAACCTAGCTATCAGGGAAGGGAAACAAATCCTAACTTCCTCTGGCCCAGTACATTGTTCTAGTTAAATAAACCAGCTTCGCATAGGCAAGCATCCAGAGGGGTACAAGAGTTTCCTTCACATGTATTTTCTATTTGGAACCCTGTGTTTATCTCAGCTCTCTGAAATGGATTGTTGCGTCCATTGATTTAAGAACTGTCAGGAGTTACACCTGGATTATTCATGTGAGGGTTTTTTAAGTCCCTTTGAGAAAGCCAAATGTGATTTTTCCCCTTTCATATTTCTCAGTGGTAGAATAGTTCCTGGAAGGTAAATTAAATCATCAGTTACACCTGAGCGATCCTGTTGTGTTCCTCCTGGTCAGCATCTGTCCCAACACATTTTCTTCAAAAGGAAAAAGAAAAAGGAAACTTCGCTAAAATTTATTAAGTGCTCAGGTGATAATTTGTGACATGAAGTGGAATCCAGCTCAGTCTTGTCTGCATTGTTCCATAGAGATGAACAGAATAAAAATCAGTAAGCGCTGTTTCCATTACTAGAGCCCACAGAGCTGACAAAGCATTGAGAGTGCTTGTCTTTCCAGCAACAATTTGCTATATTTCCGAAGTCCCTGTTTCTAGAAGGACTGCTACAAAATAGGACTCTTACAGACCCAAGCACAACTGACTAAACTTGGGTGCATGTGATAAGCTTTTTGTAAACAGTTGCATTATATCAAGCTGAAGCTGCGCGCTCTGACCATGATATCCTGCATTTAGCATGCACCTCCGCTTGTCCTGATTACATGAAATATGTAAATGGAGGTTGATTATGTTTCACTGTGGAAGAAAATACAACTGTCATAATGAAAGATGTCTAAGCTTTGTGAAACAGATATCATCTGCATCTAGCTATTATCACTGAAAGCTGATAAAACTGATGACTATAGCCCTGGTCCTGAGAAGTTCTTAGTCACTGCACCTCAACATGGTTCCACAGAATCTCATCCTTAGTAATATTTTTACTGCTGACAAGCCCTTCCCTCCTTGACAAGGTGAATCTGTTTATCCCTACTAAATCTATATCCTCCCCAAGTTTTTGTTGAGACTGTTTTGATAATGAAAGCTCATATGACTTAACAGATGATGCATGTCTGCCTATAAATCCATCAGGGGCTGCAATGGATGGTCATAAAATACAGGCTCTGCAGAGCAGTATAATCAGGACCTTAAGGAAAGCAGGAGCTCAGTTTGTATCTCAAGCTTCAACTCTAAACTTTTCCCAGTGGTGTTGTTCCTTCTCTTACCAAAAGCAAGGGGGTCATCTGAAAAGCACACCTATGTTTGCCTGCATGTACAGTTGAGACCTAGTGAGAACAGCTCTGCCTGCTTGTTCATGAGCATTAGGGAATATTTTCTATATCTGAACAGTCAAACACCAAATACAAGCAGTTGAACCAAGAGCTTCTCAATTCTGATGGACAATTTCAGTTAGATCTCAAAGTCACAGAAGAACCTGCTTCTTCAGTGTGCTCAGATTTTACATCTTGTGCCCACCTTTTTATTTCTTGCTGAACACAAACCCTCACTCTCAGAGAAGTCAAATGTGATATGGGTTTGGAAACTGTCAGGATTAAGCCTATTCTGAGAAGAAAAGTGATGTTTACTAAGTAACATTCAACCTATGCATAATCTTTCTTTATATTGTTCCTTGTCTCAATGAAGGAATGAGAGACATTCCAGCTAAATTCTGAGGTACAAAGAAAGACTCGAAGGAGTACAGTGAGAGTTTACAAACATGCTGGAAAATAATGAATATTGCTTAAAACCAAGTGTTCTTGGACAAACAGTTCAAAAGATCTAAAGCAGCAGAGCAGTGCAATGCTGCATTGCCAGTCAAATTATGACAAATTACACTGGAAAGAATACTAGAAGAGGAAAACCCAATTTTGACAGAAAATAAAACACACCATTTGCTCAGCAGTATAACTTACACTAGGAAAAAAACCCCTTGAACATATCTCTATATCTAACCAGCCAAAGGAGCACCAAACTCATTCAGCAATCCTAGACTTCCTGAAAGGCATCAATAATTTGATAGTCACGTTTTCCTTTCATGTTCCCAAATTACAATGTAATAGTACAATATGGAGGTAAAAAGCATTCTAGGCCTTAGAATTGGCTCCTATGTTACACAATCCCCTTTTAAAAACGCATTTCCAGCCGAGGGCACCCCAGAACCACCCTCAGACCACAAGGTCGAAGCCTGCTTGCACTAATTCTGCAACAGAAAGTGTTGCACCCTATTGACCATGCACAGTATTATTATTCCAATCATCAACAGTAGTATCAATTGTGAGGAAAGGGCAAAGTCTGACAGAAGTTTTGTGTAAGAGAGCTGAGTGATGCAGAGGTCGACTGTCACAGATCTGTACAATGAATTATGGATAGAGAGAAGAGGTTATGTGCCCAGATGCAGGTTTGTGGCTTACTTGCTGTTTCTCACGTTTCTGCAGTTGCTGGACACACATCAGTAGTGTAGCAGCAGCTCTAACTCCTTTCCAAACAAGTTTTTGAGCGTATGTTAAGACGAGATTAGGCACGCGTTGTTGCAGGGGGTGGATTCTAAGTAGGAATAAATCATCATAGCTTCACGACAGCCAGCATAATCTTTACAAGAAAGGCTTAGATGCTCAACTAGATAAATTGACATCAAGGTAGTGAAATCAATGAGTTATGATGAATGAGTTAACACAGGTTTATTCCAGTCTTCCTCCTTCCTCTCCTACTGCCTTCATTAATTATCCATAGTTTCCAAAGGCACATGAGGATATAACTGTGGGTCAGCATATGCAGGAGCACAGAAAGTTAAAAAAGGTGCATGTTACACCTGCCTGGGTGCCAGCACTGATTCTGGCCATGGAGGGGCCTGCTCCTCTCGGTGAACATCTGTCATTTAATCTGACTTCACTAATACTTCTTTGCCATGGCAGAGCATCAGGATTGCACTGTAAGCAACATGAGTTTGAAATGAACAGAGAAGCGAAGGTTAGATATTATCAGATATTCCTTCCCCAAAGCCTTCCACTTCCACCCACATGCTCCAAAATTATTGGTAAACTCAAGATTTCTGGAAAACAAAGCCAAAGCTCACACAGCATATTCCTGAACTGGAATATCATGAAAGATCACAATACTAACAACACTGCGCTCCAGCTGATCCAGTGTCACAACTCCTCAGTATTATTGCAATTAGTTTTTATGTGAAACTAACATTTGGGCTCCTTAAAAATTCTGAAATTCAATAAATTCAGTCCTTCTAAGAAACTAGAAATTAAGGACCATGGGTTGCATCTCTGGTCCATTATGGCTGATAACTAGCAGTAACTTCTGCTATCTTTGTGCCTCCAGCTGTAAGATACAAGAAAGATACCTAGTCTTTATCAAATTTTTTATGTTAAGCAGGAAATAATGTTGTCACACAAGTGCTTTTCATACTTCTACACTCAGAGAACACACACAGTACAAACGCAATATGCCTGACAAAAAGCATCGTAACATTCTGTTGCAGCTATTTTTCCCCCACTATGATTGCTCACACACGGTATTTTGGAGGAAACAGGAAGTAGTTCTTTTTTCCATTCTGCTTGCTGCTACGGTTTGGCAGCCTGGAACTTCTCTAAGATTACACTTGTGAGCAAGCGTGTGCAAAACGCTCTCCAAATAAAGTTCTTCCCCTCCATATTTTACACCCAATCTTCAAAATTACAAATGATTGCACTGCTCACAGAGGGAAGGGGTAAAAATAGAATGAATCAAACCTCATTCAATGAATTTGGAGACCACAGGCTTCATTAAGAATGTCTTGACTAGAACCCTCTGCTGAGCCAGCAATGACTCCATTGATGGCTCTCAAATGGAGGTGCAATCAGCTCTACTTGCTTTTGAGAAGCAGTAGAACTTTACCTATCAAAACCCTTCATGCTGCTGAAGAAGTCTGAATAATGTACTGCGAGACGAGTCCTCGTTTTATAAGAAACCCCACCTGCCTAAATGCACAGAACAACTAATGCTCAGTATGCAGGTTCTCCTGTGGTTTCGTGTCATATTGAAGGAAAAGTGTCTGAACCTCCTATTGAAGGTTGTATGAATGGGTTTCTTTTAAATTGCCCAACAGGCATAATAATCGTAAAAGTAGTGTTTCATAATCACAGAATCACAGAATAGTCAGGGCTGGAAAGGACCTTAAGATCATCAAGTTCCAGCCCCTCTGCCACGGGCAGGGACACCTTAATGACTACTTAACATACACCTATTATTTTAGACGACACAGGATACTACTTTATGTTAAAGGAAGGGTCTGAGAAGGAAAAATGAAGTACAGGTTTGCAAGGAATAGCCAACATAGTGAGATACAAACCCCTAGGTATTACTGTTCTAAGCAACCAAACAAAAATGACACCATATCTTACGACTGTAAATAAACTGCCTGCTGTGAGGAACACACTCAGGCAGCATGCAAATCCACAGAGCTGAGCAGCTTTTAGTGCTTATCAGTTCCACCTTGCCATGTTTAATAGATACGAGTTCTCTGCCAAGATTTAAAGCTGTCTGCCTTACTGTTCAAAAATATACTAGTCTTAATTGCCTTACTTGCCAAAACCAGCAAGAATGTTGTCTTTAGTTCACAGTAGAACAGCTAACATGTATCACAGTCTGAAGTGGCTTTTTAGCATGCAGTTGAATGAACGAGTTTATTAAACCAGCTAGATGTTAGCTATCTTCAGCTAACTAAGATAACTAACTAAAAATAAAAGCTAATTAAGGTAGCTAAGATTCCTAGATGTTAGTTATCTTCAGCTAGATTCTGTTTTTTCCCTAAGATTATGACATAATCTAAGATACCTGATCCCAACAAGATCATGCCAGCTTCTTTGAAGATGGAAGAGGATACCTCACTAAATTCCAATTAGAGCTTTGTTTGACTATAAAAAGTACCCTGGTGAGATTTATACCAAGTGAACAACAAGGATTGATGATGCTGCAAGTATTAGCATGGTGATTTAACTAGTCAAGCACTGAAACTAATTTGCTCACTTTGTTGATTTTGACACAGGTAATATTTCACTATTACTTATTACAAATTTTTCCAGTTCAGTGAAATAGTATGAGCAACTTCTGTTTAATGACAGCATTTTCTTGTTTATGTAAGATTTATAACCTGGAAGTTACAAATGGAAGCTGATGTTTGCTTGGTTTTGGAAGGCAACATGCATCCACATCTTCTGCCTATGAATCCCCAGGACAGATAGCAGAGGGTTGGCCTGAAGGCCTGAGCTCTAACAAGTTTGTTTCTCACTCCATGCAGACAGGAAGCATCCATCACACTAATCACACTAGTTTTCTCAGTAGCATCTATTTTTCCACACTCATGACTCTGGTTTTGACTTGAGTGCTATGGAAAGAGGCAGGAATAGAACAAAGACCATTTTCTCCTCAAAAAGCCCATCCAAGCTACTGTGGGGAGCAGCATGATTTTTGCAGGGAGAAAAGATCCCCAAACAAGGCACAAGCTGCAGGATGTGATATGGCTTTTCCCCCCATTACTTTTTCTATCATAAATGTGACAGGACTGACCAATGCCAGCACAAAATAAATCCAGTTGAAAGAGTAAAGGTAATAATTGTTTTAAAGTATGTTAAAAGGCTGTTGAATACAGCCCTAGGTAAAAGACTTGTGTGTGCATATGCACACACTGCATATTTCAGCTTCTGTTTCAGCCTCTCCCTTAACTCACAAGTTATCATCCTAAAAGATGTGTTTTAAAGGACTACCACAAGTATTTGGGCTACACCAAACCACAGTTATACCAATGATCTCTGGTAGATTTAGCATCTTGAGAGTGACGAAGGGGAGAAGTCAGACCTCTGATCAGTGAAAATACAACTCTGGAACTCTATTCTGCTCTGCTTAAGGTGATGATGGACAAAGATCATTATCCTGCATGTGAAGTCTGGGTTTCATATCCATATAGCGCTCATACACACTCAGGTAATTCTACCACACATGAAACCCTTTGGGGGGTGCACATTATTTCTGTGTGAAATACACAGTCAGTCAGACCCTTTGGTATCCTTGTGCATCCTTTATGCATCCTTAACCAGGATCTGCTAGTTGTAGGAAGGTGAACAAAGCAATGAATTTAATCTTATACTGGTAGCAAAGGCATACGAGGAATCACAAAAAGGAAATGAGCTGCTGTTCAAACCCCAATATAGCATCTGCTGCATGGTGACCACATGATGCAAATGTGTGATTATCATTGCCTGTTTCAATTGTGAGGACCACAGCAGTACAAGGAATACTCTGGGAACTTACATTCAAATCCTTACTAATTGGCACCCTCAACGTAACCTAATTAAAGATCTTTTTATAGAAAAAGCATTAGTTTTCATTCAAGCCTCAAGAACATGGGAAAATACAGAAAGCCACACTAATCCATCTTTTTAACATAAATATGTACTAATTAGAGACTTAATGAGACAGCCAATCTGCTATTAGGATAATTCCAGCTAGAATAATTGTGACAGAAATGTTTGGTGACAGTTCAAGTTCTTTAACACATAACATGATTCAGTTGCGCTCATTACCAAAGCAGTTAGGATTTGTTTCTTCACATGTAACTAGGGATGGGCTGGGTCTTTAAAACCAATAGCTCAATCTAAGGAAGTGAGGAAACTCAATTTACAACTTGGAAGTGTTGCAGACTTGCTCTTCTGTGGGACAGGTCCTACAGCGTTCCCCTCTTCTCAGTGTCTGCAGATATAGCAAGAAGAGCAGGAAGTCAACTGCATGTCTGGCACTTTATGGAAGAACTGGTCAGAGACTAAAGTAGGAGTCTCTTCCTTTGCCTACCACACAATGCACTTTGCTGCTTAACAGACTAACACCACAGTGTTTCATAGCCCGGGTACTTGTTGTGGCTATTAATTTCTAAAACTCTCACTTGAGTGAGAAAGAGGAAGAATCACTAAGAAACTGTCACTAATGAAAATAAGTGGTCCTTTGGAATTCAGAGATCCTTCTGATGCATCCACAGCGGAAAATACCAGTGCATATGTCCCTGTCACCTGCACACTTATTAGACATCTGAGAACCCACTCAGAAGGTTTTGCAGGAGGCTGAAATTTGGCATGCTGTTAGTCAAATGCTGGCATCGGGAAAAAGGTAATTACAGAGCACAGCACTAATGAAGTCAAAAGCATTCTCAGCTCAGGGACTGCATTCTCTTGTGTTTCCACTCAACTAAATGGATTTCCTGCAGTCTCAGAGGAAAGCTCACCTCCCTAAAGGACATCCATGTGTCCTGCACATGGATGTTTACTGCAGTAGCCAAATCACAGCCTCTGCTGAGGAAGGGAACTGCTACACACCACATCCACACTGGAAGTGAAGACCTTGAAATTCAATCCTGATTACTGTCAACTGGCTTTGACATGATGATGTACTAATACCGAAAAACTAGCCAGCTGCCTATAGCCCACCTGCTTTCTAGAGGCATATTGACTCTGTACCTGAAGAAAGCTTTCAACTATCAGGTGAGTTCGTTTTTCACTCAACAGAAAGCTTCAGAAGACTCCCTCTCGACTCAGCTTCCTCCAAATTAGACACTGAATACCCCTTGCATTCTGCAAAACCTCTCCTCCTCATTCCTCAGCATATGCTAAGACAAAGGATGCACACAGCCCGTTCTGCATCCTCCCAGAGCCTTTTTCGTGGACTTTCAACTGCCTTTAAGTCACAGAGCCACAAAACCTCTCGCTGTGGAAGCCACATGGAGTAAGTCCTAGCAGCAGGCAGTAAATCATCCCGCAGTGAACAGCCCTCTCAGGCTAGTCACAAGAATAAAATGCAGGCTTGAGAACACTAGAGAGTGTCTGGGTTTTTAACACTAGCATATTTAGATGAGGAAATTATAGTGCTGGATTACATGAGAGGGCAGTGTGGGTTTCCTGCAGCATTCGTGTGTGTGATTGACAGCTCCTATATAACTGGGGGGGAGTGAGGAAACCAACTCATGAGACACTTGTGGCAGATAGTAGGAAAAGCCACGGAGACAACTATCAGCCAGGGAACAATGTTACCTGTAATAACAGCTGTGACAAAGTTGCTGTACAAATGCATAATATAAGTAATAAAGGCAATTAAATCCCCAAATCTGATGGCAATTTGGACTACAAGCCAAACCAAGATTTCTTCAAGACCAGCAATGTTTTTCTTGGACTATCCTTTCCCTCTAGCTATTCTTTATGCAGATGGTGTGGTTTTGGTTAACTTAATTTAGAACGCATATGAACCAGGCATTTCAAAAGGTGGCTCAACGGGCTCAGGGTAAACAAACATTGGTCTAGTTATATTATGTCAGTATTTTAGAAGCAGCCTCAATAGTGCCAAACTGCAGACAAAAATATCCCACTACAAATTGAATAAGAAAGCATCCAGTAATATCTGTAGACTGGCCTTTAATTTAATGACACTGAAGTTTATAGGATATGAAAAGACTGCTTCCTATTACACTAGAAGAGATGTGAACTACTCATTACATCTGTCAGACGTTTGGAATTCTGTACCCAGAATCAGTTAATGGTAGAAAATGGATTTGAGAATGAGCAGACACAAGAGTAGTATAGGCAGCCTGTGTGAAATGTCAAGGGCTGGGACGGGGCTCTGTGTTAATAGGCCAGGAGGAAAGACGCATCCAAAGAAGCACAGATTTCCTAACATAATCTTGTAGATGAGCTGACCACAAGGAAAGAGAATAAAAAAGATCAACCAAACAATGTATTTAACAATGGGAAAAGATGAAATTGAACTAATGGGCATTTTCTGCTTTCTATTCTATCACACTCCTATATGAAGTACACCAGCACCACCTCCTCCTATCTTCTAGCTCGGCTATCCACTGAAGGGAAGCAGGACTCTTCCTTGCCTAATAAGGCTGAGTTTTCCTAACAGATGGAGAAATCTGCCTACCTGGAGCACTTCCTTTGGCCATGTCAACACATTCCAGAAACCCACAGGTCTCTGCATTGCTGATCAAGAGCGTGCTCAGGGCAGGCACCAGCATCATGCTGTGTTGAGCATGACTTGGGAGAAAAGCTACAATGAGAGTAGCAATGCCAAGAGACATTGCCACATCTGAGAAGAGGAACGGGTACCCTGCAGCACAGCATGATGCTGAGGAAAGGAAAATAAACCTGTGCTAGGCATTGCTGTTCTCTTCTTTGTAGATCAGGTAGCCCACAGGTGCTTTGGAAGGGGGGAGAGAGATGAACTATGAAATCATTCCAGTGTTTGCGCATCTGTTCCCAGGAATTACAGAGATGGGATAGGATAGCTGTATGTTATCAGATGCTCTTACTTATGCATTGCTGCTTCCAGGCAGTCTGAAAATGATATTTTCTCTTTATCCTAATCTGCTATATCCTATATTTCCTGACAGAGTCAGAAACAGGGGGAGCACGAGTTTTTCTTTAGCACATCTTCCAAGCAAACAAATAAACAAAAAGAAACCCAAAGTAACCACTGATTCTGCTTCAGCTTTTTCTCCCAGAACAGCTTTTACAAACCTCAGCATCAAATAGATCTCCTTCATTTTTAAACACCCCTAGAATTAAAATAAATGAATAAAAACCATTCCAGGAACAGCAAAACTAATGAAGTCAGTATTCCCAGAGACTTGTATTCCAAATGGATTCTCTCATGTTCAATAACAGGTGGATGCTGACTGTTTCCCCTCCATAAGAGTGTTAACAGGGTTGCTCTCCATCACTCAGCTGTCAATTGCTGTGCCATTTGCAGGAATGTAATTGTTTTTAAGACCTCTGCCCCTCTGCCAAACACCACGAGGACTGACCAGTGGTTCCAAAGTTAATTGCAATAGTCTGACAGATGTGCACCCAAGGAACGTGACCCCAAAAGCCTCCTTTCCTTAGGAAACCAGAGAAATAGTTAATTTAGATACATGCCAATAAACACATGACCTCACGGAAGAGGGGATGAGAAACAAACCAGAAAGGGATTGCAGGAGTAATTCAGGTTTTGGTGTCTGAAATGGACACACAATTGGGAGCCTTACAAATAACCTTTCCTTCAGCTCAAACCAAGCATCTGTCACCTCTGAGAGCTGCTTATCCCCAGCAACACAGGCAAAGCATGGCTGGTTATTGATTCCATTAATCACAAACCCAGACTGTGAAGAACACGTCTTCCTGATGGGCTGACAGCCACTACTGAGCTTTGAAAGAGGTGGCTATTTTCAGGGGTAGAGTGGGATTAGAGGGGTACTGCAATCATGATAACTTAAGAACCGGATGAAGGACAACAGGCTACTACTGCTAGTGCTTAACTGCAAAATCCGCTTCATGCTAGTAAATAGCTCCATCTCCTGTTCTGCACACGGAAGTTCTCAAAATCCTCATTAAAAAAGAAGTAAAGAAACCCACTCTACAGCTGCTGGTTTAGAGACTGCACAGAGCACGTAAAATTCAAGCTTACAGCTACAAAATTAAATCCTCTCATGTACACATCGAAATACCCCCTTTTATCTTGCTGGGATGGAGCATTAGAAAAACATCATCAAGGTGCTAAGAGAAAGATGTTCCTGTTTGTCAAACCAGCATCTGAAATGATGGTGCAGGATGTTCTCAGCTCCCCCTAAAAAACCCTCTCCTGTGGTTGAAACATTAACCTGTCCTACATCCTGTGCTGCAGGCTTTCTTCACTGTTTCACAGTGCTTTAAAGATTTTACTCCATAATATGGCCAATCTTGGGTACTTTGCCCGTCTCTCCAGTAACACAGTTTTCCTACCGAGTACTTAGATGAAGTCAATAGGACTTCTGCTGTGAATCTTATGACAGACTTCTCTCCCTTGCATCCAGGCAAAAAGAGTTAGGAAACTGGGGTGCAATACTGCTACTCTTCCCAATAAGATTATATACTCTCATTTCATCTTCTGCTGCACTGGATGCTCTAACACAAGCTGAGAAAACCCCAACCCGTGCAGGAGATATGTCTTTGAAAGCTGTACCGTCGGCCGAGAGGAAAGTGGAGAAGTCCTCCTGCTCATTCAGGATGGCATAAAGGAGCTTCTATGCACAGCCCTGGCAGGGAAGATAAAGCAAGCACTTGTGGGTAAGATTAATTGAACAGTCTATTTCCATGAGTGGGAAGGTGAGAGCTAGGCCACATGCAGAATTCAAGACACTGAGAGGAAAGTGAGGTCGCACTAAAGGACAAAGGGATTCAAGCTTGTATTACAGAATGGCACATCAACAGTGCAGCAAAGGAAGAAGTCAGGTGATGCCTTTCAAACTCATTCAAGAAATTCTAAAGCTGCAGCCTTCTATCTGGTCAGGGTGATTTGTTGGTCTGCAAGGATGCATGCAGATGAAAAGGGAGAAGGAAAACCCTGGCTTCCCCACGTTGCCATCTGTGCTGTGAAACCACCAGATTCCTCGTGCTTTGTAATGTAGGGGCTTGCATGGAATTGTGAATCCCATCTGCATTCAATACAACCTTTGCGCTCCTCTGGTGCCTGCGAAATACCTATACTTACAGAGCACTAGATAACAACCAAGACACACACGTCAAACATTGACAGAAATAAAGTTACACAAACAAGTTGTCATTACAGTCTGCTCTTGAGAAAGTTATCTTGTGTCCGCACACCACTGCTTTTCGGTCTGGTTATTGAGCAAATGTAAGAGTACACTTCCTCTAAGCATGTGGGACCAAGCACAGGCCTTCCTCCCGTTCCCATCTACAAACACAGGAGCACAAACCCCAGCAGATGCTTGACTTTGAGGGTCATAGTGAAAAGTTGCATGGCAATTGAGTAGCTCCCTTTGCTATTTATATACCAATCACCTTTATCAGCTGCCTTTTACAGCCTTCTTGCATGCCTTTATATTGGCATTTAACCTATACCAGAATAACATCTGTCACATACCATTCAAATAGCAAGCATCTGACTTACCGATGAGAGAAGATCGAGTACTACAGAGGTTGGCAGAAAGAAAAAGTATCCTAAAGTCTTAATTTATTTGCCCATAAATTGCAATGGAGATGGAGGCATGCTAGTCATTCTATACCACTCCATCAGCCTGCTGGCAAAGGCAAGATAACTTCTGCTGAGCATCTTAAATGTTTCAGGAGAAGCAAGTGGTGCACCACTTGTGCTTGTGTGCTGGAAACCAAGTACCACCCTGCTGAGAGATCAAACCCTCTTGAAGTAGATCTATTTGCTGGACAAGAGCCAAACTTCCCAACTGCTCCTGGGCGTAATGTGGGCTGAAATCCTGCTCTGATCCTTACAGCGTTCATACTTCGTTTCTGTATGTAGTGTGGGCTCCTGTATATATTGGATGCATAATGAGACTGCTCCGTACCTGCTTGCTACAGCTTGGAGTGCAAGGTGGTTGCCAGGCTATTATTTCACATGGGAGGAGTTAGTAGGATAAAAACTCAGCTCTGCAGAGCTGGGAGGGTTTGTAGTTCTGATACATAGCACAGTGCATTCAGACTTTGGCAATGAAAGTATTTACGCCATTTATTTCATAGCCTGGGAAGGTAAAGAGCACTGTCATCTACTTTCAGATGCCCAGCAGACAGCATGAGGCTGGTGGATCTGCAGGGAGCATTCGACGTGTGAAAATCCAGCAGGTTTGACCACCCACCTGTAAAACTGCAGTACCGGTTGACTGTATTTCACTGCAGAAAGTAGCATCACTTTTCACTTCCTTTTCACTTAAAGTACCAGTCCTCTCAGCTAAAAGCTCCTCAGCAAGGAAATCAAAGCAGCACAACTGCAATTTATGACAAATCACCTATTCTTATAGGCCTGTGAACGAGGACCTTGCTAAGTGTTGCCTACTTTCTCCTGTGCCACTTCAGATATTACAGAGCTAGAAGGATGGATCCAAATACCACTTCCCAAGGTTTCTGGGAGCAGATCAGTTGCAAGGGCTGGCTTTATAGTGGGTTAAAGGAGAAGGAAAACATATTTGCAGCTCCTGACAGCTTCCTGTAAGAATAAGTGCTGCAATAAAACAGCTGTATAAGGATTCCTTCAAAGCCAAAATCATTGCAGCACATAAAGAAAGAGAATATATAAAATTAAGCTTCTTTACAATAGCAGTTTGTTCAGTCTGGGCACCTTTTGGTTGGGGTGTTGTGTTTCCACAGAACGTTGATGTCCGTCTTTGAAGACAGCATGGAAATACAAAGGCCAGTCTGGGATAAATCCAGGGAGGTGGGAAAGAAAGAGGCTGCAGCTACTTCATAGCATTTCCCAGAGCAGCACCTTGTACTGCATTGCCAACCTGTGTTCTGCAGGAGAAGGGGGTCTGTGTCCTGTGTGGTGCAGCCTACATCGAGGCAGGACAGGTAGCTGTCAATCTGAGCACCTCACTCTGACATCACTGCACTAGAGGTCAAACTGACTTTACTCTGGTGTCACCAGAGCATGCTGGACTCCGCATCGGATCCCAGGGTAGGATACCATATTAATCCTATTGCAATGTATTTTGCTGTTCCCTGATTATTGACACCTTCCTTCTCTGCCCCAAGGTTGGCCGAGCATCATGAAGACTTGATTTCTGTGATACTGCTGCCTCATAGCATGCGCAACACCAAAGTGACAGTCACGAAACCCCTTCAAAGTGACAGCATATTCCTTAGATCAATCCAGTAACAAGCTCATATAATACCATTATCTATTGCCTATGCCTCTTCCTGGGTAGAAGATAAATCATTAAATTCCACCAGGTGAAACCTACATATACATAAGGGTTATTGTTCTGCAGGTGAGATTTTGAAAGGGCTGCTTCTAAGAGAAGGTGTAGGCAACAGAACAAGAGAGCAGATCACTTTGAATGACGGCCTAAAATACACATGGGGATAGCCCTCTCCTGTGAGTGTGGGGAAAACGTTCTCACTTACAGGAATAACAGTTCTTGCAGCTTCAGGTTTTTAAATATATAAAGGATGTCTCAGAAGTGGAGTTGGGTACGAAGCTCACTGTCAAACTCTCCTGTGACAAGGCTATCATTTTAGGTAATGAGACAGTTCCCCATTTTACAAAAGGTTAAGGGCAGACTCAATAAATTCTGCATCTAACAGCCCAGGGAGGCTTCTCCTGATAGCCCAAACAACCATCATTTCATTGTCTGGGGTACATCGGGATCTGTTAATGCTGAGGAAGTGCAGGGCTTTGTGTTCAGAATAAAAGCAGGAACAGGGGAGGCTTCATGACTTGAGGCTGCAAAAGGGCTTTCTGCAAATAAGCAGGAGAGGAAAAGAGAAAGAGATTAACTGCCACCAAGTACAATGAAACTAGTAAATAATTACTGCAGGAATGTACAAGGTCATTATCATACCATACACTGCATAAAGGGTAATCTCTGCAAAGCAGACCTTACGGGCCAGCCTGTGCTTCACAGAGCAGGTGGCAGCGCTGCCCTTTAGGTGCTGGTGAGCCAGAAGCCGTGTGCCTCAGCCATCTGCAGCCCCATCAGCTCGAAACACAGACGCTCAAAGGTTTGCATGGCTGATTCTCTGCTCCACGCTTCGGGGAGGGCGGCAGGGACGAGCAGCTTTGCCATGCTGACCACTGGTGACAAGAGCTGACTTGGCCACAGAGACCCTTGGGTAGCCAGAGGAAAGCAGCCATCTGTTAGCTGCAAGGAACGGTAGCAATTAAAGCGGAGAGGAGGAATAAATAAAACCCAAAGGAAGGACAGAGGAGATCACTACGAGCTGGGCTGCAGATTAGTTTTTCCCTTCCCAACAACAGAGGGCATCAATCCTCCATTCTGTCCTCAGCGCTGGCTCTTTGCAAGCACAGTGAGACACTCCGGAGGGTCTCAGCTCTCCCCTCAGCAAAAGGCAGCAATTTTATTTCTAGGGAGCAGCACATTTTATGTGCACTCCTTCACCAGAAGCAAAAGAGGCAAGAGGATTAATTGTGGCTTCAGGTGATTGAATAGATCAGGCGTTTTCAGGTCGAAATGCAGAGCTGCTTGTACACCAGGCATGGATTCACAGAAGAGCCATTTAAGAAAGTACAATACACCAACCCTATAAACAGAGCCCAGTCTTCCACAGCGGAGCGCACAGGCTCTTTATTCCCTGCTCCCACTAGGCTTTGAGCCCACTGAGAGGGTTCTTGATACTACCTGGCCTGAGGTATCTGAGGTATCTGCTCAGAGCACTGCGCAGGTTGTCGTCTGCGGACTATTGGAAACTCACCTTGCTCTAGCTGACCACCTGCATCTTGAATCCCCATGGGACTCACCCCACTATGGGGAACCCAAACACTGGCCTCCGAATTTCATGAAGATGGGATCAGGGAAAGGACACAGCCTCCTTAAAGTGTTTGGGCTTACAAGGGAAGGAGCAGATAGGACTTGGCCATTCATGCCACAGTTTTTGACACATTGCAAACCTTGAAGAAAGCTCTCAGTGTTTATTGTCCTGCTCTGACGACAAAAGCAGCATCAGGTCATGTGCTGGAAGTTGTGCTTGGTGCTGATGCAAAAGAAACAGAGGGCAATAAAGCCAGGCAGCAGATCTCCTGCAGCCCCTCTGTTCTGAGGCACTCAGACAGCAGTGTGACTGCTGCCCTGCAGATCAGGCTCTCACCTGTAACATGTACCTGGGGATGGGGAGCAGGAAAGCACAACCCTGTGAGTGCAGAACAAGATACTCCCTCACCTACCTTGTACACGTAAGCTAGAGTCAACCTAAAAGTTCAACACATGAAAATGGGGTGACGGACAGCCCCTATTTTAAAGAGGAGTCCTTATATCTTTATTACATACAGGATCCTGCAGCTCTGAAGGCGATGTGCCTTGTCCAAGGCCGCAAAGTAAACCTGGGACATCACCAGAAACAAAACCTACGCCTCGAGTTTCCAGTATTAATACTGTAATGTCACATCCACAGCTACTCTGTCCAAAAGCTCCATCTCTGAGCCCTGATGGGATAATCAAACATATCCTGCTCAAAGCGTAGGCCATACTGCAGGAATTTTTGTGGCCCAGGTCCCCATGTGGCAATTTCTGACCCAAAGAGAGTGAATCTGTGCAGCAGATCCCTCCAAAAATCTTTCACATCAGTTCATGTTTACCACCCCCTCCCCAGCCCTGATGGTCAGGGAAACACGAAATGACACTGCCGAGGTCTCAGTTTCAGTACCACTGTTCTCCCATTGAGCTCCAGAAAGCAGTCACAAATGCAGTCAAGCCCTGTCACTGTCAAGTGCCCCTGCTCTTGCTCAAGGGAAACAGGTACTATGCTGTTTGGAAAAGGAGGAAACTTTAATTCTGAGTGGCAGAGGGACTGAGGCTCACAGTGAGCTCAGACTGGGAAAACACAACTCCTGATCCTATGCTGCATAAAGGGATCAGTAGCTGCTATGTATATAATTGATGCTGCTGCGTCAGCCATCTCCCAGATCTGCAGTTTTAACTATTAATTCAGTTTTATAAAAAGCATGGAAACAAGACACCTGTATCTAGGCAAGCCTTGTGCACCAGTCACTGAGCAAACAGAGCATTTGGGTGAAGCTTTGAAGGTGTCAGAATGATGAGGTTCTTTTTTTCTACTGGCAGGAATCGTACTTGAAATCAGCCAGAGGTTTGTAGAAATAACTGGCATAGCTGCTTGTGGTTTTCAGTTAGGATGCTGCTTATGGATAAATAACGATGATGCCATTTATTTAAGAGCATATTCAACATCTCTCCCTTGGAAGCCCCACAGGGTGAACAGGCAGCTCCACTTGTCTGCCTGCCTCACACTAGAGAAGCTTGTGTCAGAGTACAAAGAGTAGAGCGGGTGACCAAAGAGCATCTATTCCCTCCCTGCCCCATCTTCCCCCAGGAAACATTCTTTCTTCTAACTAAATAACTGTGAGGGAGATAGAGGAAAGTCTCTTTTTAAGAAGCAATAAATGAGCCATCTTTCAGTCCAGGACACAATACCAAACCTATCTTTACAGACGGATGTCTTTGCATTCACGGGATTTCTTCTATGGCTTTTCATTCATTTAAGTTTTAGACAGATTTTTGTTTCTTTAAGGTCAAAAGCGCTCAGTTTACCCAGCTATTTTTAGCCATGCTGGACAGGTTCATTGAATTATCCCATGAATTATTCATAGCCCCAAGAAACAGCATGGGCATTCCTATGATATTTGAAGACAATGACAGCTTCTCACGTTTTTTGCTGTGCAACTGCAAATCCAGGCTCCAGCAAGAGTCTCACAGGTCTACTATGGGAGGCCAGAAACGAGCCTGTCTGTTTTCCTCTGGGCAACTACCTGTGCCCACGTGCTGGGAGCACAGGGAAAATCAGGAAAGTCTGCCACAGTGAAGAGAAAACACCCTGTTGCGGGGTGGTGGTGGTGGTGGGTGTTTATTGTGCCTTATTCCAACGTTTTCCAAGCTCAAAAAGCCGCACCTTCCAAAGCAGACAAAAAGGTCCTTAGAGCAGAGAAAGGAACAGCGGGGAGCAAATTGCTACTGATTGTTCTGGAAATATCCTTCACCCAACTTACTAATTACACACTCCGTTGATCACCTATAATTATGATCTGAAAGGAAATTCTACACCCTGGCAATTTAGCTGGTGTTTCTCTTTTAAAGTCAACCATTTCCACTCTAATGAAGCTCAGTATGAAGCAGCAAAACCTTGGAGGGAAAGGCTACAGACACGAAAATGAGTGCTTGCTGTCTCATTAACATTTTACTTGCTTGGCTAGGAGTCCTTTTGTTACAGGAAGCTAAGTGTTTTTATGGCCAGCTCTCCTGAATCTGTAATAATATCCAATATGAAAGTAAGTGATTTCTGCTTTTAAGCTACTGAGCCTCTAAATAATCTCCACTAAGGCTAATGTATCCACAGTCAATGTGCAGCACTAGCTAAACCACAAGTAATTGCTGCCTTGGCCAGCTCCATTGCGCAGCTCTAAACCTGACGTTTTGCAGTTAGTAATATTTACAGCTGGGTGGATCCAACCTGTCAGATAAGGTCTTCCCAAAAGCAGGAGTATGTCTGGAGCTAAAGTTTTCTTTCCAGTCTATAGAATGTTAATGCTAGGCTGAGATGCTCCAACACAGAACTAAGCCTCAGCAACCATGGAGGAGCTTGCGGAGCTAAGCTTACCCATGACACATACTCCTGATACTCCATGACAGATACTCCTGGCGCTTCTGCAAGGAAACTTACAGCCTTGGTTTAACTCCACCCTTAAAAGAGTCATCTTGTGGAGCCAAAAGGAATACAAGGAAATAAAACCTACACTTCAGATATTTCTGAGAAATTAATATAGCAGGTAAGTGAAATTTAATGGCAAATAAATTGCTGTTAAGGTTCCTAGTGTCATGGGATCCTTCATGACCACAACCAGCTAAAACAGCTGCCTCATGGCGCCAGAAGTAATCCATGATACAAAACCAAGTCAAATATGAAAGTTAGAAGAGAACTACCTCTCAGTGGGCTAACCTGTGTGAGAAATATGCTTCTTGAGCCCTGCTCTCACCTTCTCAGTGGGCAATTAATTCTAAAGGAGAACTCAACAGATGAGGGTGAAGAGGGCCAAATAGAAGATGGGGCTGCCAGCCCTTTCCCACAGGCAGGTGTGTGTAGCAAAAGCGGGCCAGGGGTGTTGATGAAGGCTGTAAAGGAGGTGGATGAAGAAAAGAGATCAGTAACAAGGTCAAAAGGGAGGGGAGTAAGAGGCAAAGACAAGCTTAGAAATTGAAACTGAACAAGCCAGTAACTAATATTTCTAAATAAGATTGTTAACTGTTCTCTCCATCCTTCCACCAAAACCAAGAGCATTTTGGCTTTAAAAGCCCTCTCAGACACGCATTATTTGAATTCAAAGGAATACATGACACAGGCCATGTGATTCAAGGTGAGGCGTTAGTGCTCTTCAAACACCTAAGGACCAAGGAGACAACCCTCCTCTACCCAAGAGATTCCCCGTGCCCAGAAAGCTGCTTTCTGGTTGTGCCTCCTGCTCTGAGTTTTATTTAAGCCATCTCCTCAGAAGGCAGGGCTCCAGCCAGACCCAGAGCTCCCAATGGGATCAGTGCTATCCACTACAAGAACCTCTTCAAAGCTTTCCTACCACCTTCAACAGTACTGGAAAGTCAGCTTTTCCTCAGACAGCTCCATTTCTGCAAGCTGACTTATTCTAAGAGAGGAGAAGAATGAGCTGCAGTCGAGATTGCTTTCTGCTCACACTGGTGTATATCAGTTTATCTCATTTTCACCATTGTATTGCTATGACTTTGAGATCTTAATCCCTTTTCAGCTGTGTTCAAACTTTTCAGGCTCAAGACTCTTCTGTGTGAGAGTGTGAAGTTTTGTGGAAAACCAACAGGAGACTGCCTGTCATCGTGTGTTATTAGCAGCTCAACTTAAGAGCTTATGGTGGAAGTGAATATTGATAGGCTATAGCACCTAAATATTGTCACTGTGAAAGTTTGATTTACTCAATAAACCATTATCCAAAGAACAGAGCCAAGGTGCCAGTTTTGTCCTATGTAATGGACACAGTCCCAGGTCAGGCATTTGTAATATCCAGTGTCCTTGTTTATGTTAGTTCCAACAACAGCTAGGAAAACAAATGGTCTCACAGAAAGCAAAGAGAAGTCTAATCAGTAGCCTGGGATTGTTGCCAGCAGTGGCAAGTAGCAGAAGATGGGAGAAAAGGCAAAAGACTGGCATGCTTCTGTCTCAAATTGGCTCTGTTTCTTCAGTCTGTGGTATGATCTCAGTGAGCATTGGACGCTCAGGAGGGATAAAAGATTGGGTATGGAAAGCAAATGTAATTTTCACTGTTGGAAATAGTATGTCAAAGTGCAAGCCTCAATAATCAAATTTAGACCTTCAAACATGTGCAAGCGCGGTGGTGACTGCGATTTGAATCAGCTCACTGAGAGAGCGCTTGCTTGGCAATCTGAAAACTCAACTTTAAATCCGTCCTCAGATGAGAGAGCAGAGGAGGTTCATGTTCACATCACCATTTTCTGTGTGAAAATGTGTGCCCAACTCTGGCATACATGGGGACCTGTATTCCATTTTCTTTCCTCATTCCCTAGCCTCTCAAGCCTGAACAGTTTCCTGCAGAGCAGCACAGTTTCAGGAACTGGGTGAAGAGTGCTACCCACCAGCTCCCAAGACAGCCTTGTAGTTATTGCACTGTCCTAGGAGTTCAGTCCTGCACTTCCCAGGCAGGTGCTCAGCCTCATTGCACATTACACTAACACAGACCTCCCTGCACTCAACATGTAGCCTGATGTACTTCCATCAGTCATCCTTATGGTTCTCCTCAATGACATCCCCGGGGCACAGATTCAGGGGAGACCAGGTGTTGAGGATGTCTTGCCAAGAGAGAGGCAATTCTGATCTGCAGTTCTGCAGAGAGCTACAAAGCCCAACAGGAAAGGTAATGGTGACATACAGGCATCTCCAGGCACTGTAGCAGCTCAGAGGAGGTTTTCTAACAGTGCAGGTTCATACGCAGAGGTCTGAATTCAACATGCATCCTCTGTATCAAGCATTTTAGTAGCTGGAAGCTTCATAGGCTCCAGGATCAAGTAATTCCTCAGCTTTCCTCCCATATTACATAAACAGGCTGGCTTCAGGTTTTTCTTCATTCCTGTGCGCCATTCAGGCAGCTGTCTTTGAAAACGTTTAGTATATGGGTTTACTGGGAAAACAGAGACACACGCTACTGCCCCTGTGAAATACAGAGCAACAGAAGCTTTAGCAGATGCAGTAACACCCTCCAGTTTGGGTTTGTTGTTTGGAGTTTATATATATACATACATATATGTCTATATGTATATGATATTAGAAATTCTGTTTATGATAGGATTCTCTGGAGGCTAGAAGGGGAGGTTTTCTCCTTCCTTCCTAGCTGCCTTTTTTTGTCAGAGACTACGAAGGAATAGATATCACTTCCTCTAAAAGTATGTGAAAGGATATACATGGAGTTTTCCAGCTAAATCCCAAATGGGACTCCTTAAGCGCATTGAGTAGTGAGAAATTCATTGCGTGCATTATGTCCTCTTAAGAATTAACCTAGGTAAGCTTTACTATTTCTATCTTTTTCATAGCACATGCAAATAAAATGTGATGATCCACAAGAGAAGCCAAGGCTACTTTCCTGCTAAGACAATCTACGAATAATTAGTGTAAGAATATTAGTAACATTAATGCTTAATGAGTTGAATCTTCTTTGCATCATATCCTCCAGTTTCCCCAGCTTGCTAAATAAAAGTTTATTTATTGCCCTAAATTAAAGGACATTTCTGAAATGAGACATAATAAAATCGCACAGAAGAAAAAGCTAATCAAGATAATTAAAATGAAAAATGGTTGGAATAACTCACTTTCACCTGCCGTTGCAGTATAGTTGGCCTAAGAGTTTCTAATTAAACCAGAAAGTATGTGAAGTGCGGTTCAGTTGATTTGCATTTATGGAACTGGAAGAAAATATTACCTTATTAAAGTGAGTTTCAGAGGAAATGTCGTAGCGCAGAGGTTGGCCTGACTTGACTTCCTAGTAGATGATGCTATCATTTATAAATTGGACTGCTTCACAGAGGCAGCTCCTCTGCAGCTCTAAATCAGCATGGTCTCACTGAAGTTAATGAAGCCACATCAATTTATACCAGGTAAGATCTGCCCATCTTCGATATACGTATATTCCTGCACAGACCAAAATTCAGCTACCTCTGCCACTGTGTACACCCCAGAAGGATACCACCAAAAGACACCATAATGCTGCTGTGCCTACATAATTTAACCAAATTCAGCTGCTTGGACAAGGGCTGCAGTACCCTGTCTGCCTCTGGTGATTTATTCCTGCAGCTATGTACAAGCAAATGAGCTAGGTAATATTTGCTGGCCATGAATACCACTGATCTCAGTGCTGTACACAACACTTGTTAAAACTCCCATATTTGCCCTAATTCATGACAGCCCTGAATAAGCTGACCTCATATGTTTGCAGCTGGGAAGAACAAGAGGGGCTTTTGTTGGCACTGCCTGCTGTGATGCACAATTCCCTTTGTGGGGGGGTGTCTCTGTGCTTTCCTACCTGCCCCCCCAGCAGTGAGGTTAGCACAGCATGGTTGCAGTAAGACCAAGGAAACAAAACCCTTTTACACTCACAGGAAGCTGCCTACTGTTGCTTTATAGACATGGAGTAGCTGATGGGTATTGATGCATTGCCTCACTATCTGCATACACACTCTTGAAACCCTCGCAATTAGATTGTATTCAGGGTATTTCACTCTGATAAGGTTAATCTAAGACAATTTTTGGATTTTAAACTCCTGAGGCAGGAGGAAAGGATCTGGGATTCAAAGGATGTATTTAATCTCACAGATGGAGTCAAAGCAGAACTCTACCAACAGGCATCTGCTGCAACATCACAACTACATCTAGATTATTAAAATGTAATACTTGATATTGGCAGAGTACTTAGCATGTCTCTTTAAGAAACCAGGATTCAGTCTGTTGAAGAAGCAGATGAGGCTGCAGCTATTTTACACCTATAATTTGTACAAAAGAAAGTGACCGCTTCTATCATGTCTTTGCTAGGAAAACCACAGCTGGTTTTTGGGAGGCGTTCTGTGGTCAAGGATTCAGCTGTCAGAGTTGTGTTACATCAGAGACAACAGCGACCCCCTGGCAGAGGTAGTAAGACAACCCAACAGAAAAGAAGTTTCAGAGAGAAGGCTCAATTCCAGCGCTGCTTCATTCACTGCAGCTGCAGACCCAGATTAACTTTGCAGAACTGTCATGAACACTTAGCAGGCCAAGCATAAAATTTACTCTACAAGTCCCTATCATAACAGCCATGGCAAAATATTAACGACACTCAGTTCATCTGTCAAGTTGATTGCAGAGCCCAGCTAAAGAGGAACAGTTCTGTGGGGCTGTTTGAGCTGACAAGCCCCAGTCACAGCCATGTCACAGCACAATATCCAGCCACTCAGTACCACTAATTAAGGGGCTGTTTGGCCCAGTTTTAGCTGCTGGGGGTGAGCAGGTAGTTAAATGGCCCAGGCCAGCCCTGCTGGTAAACACAAATGTGCCACACGGTTAAAGACCTTTTTGCCCCCTTCGGTTCAAGGTGTGTTAGGCTGTCCTTTTATTTATATTTTAAAACCTTTCAGTTTGATGTTAACTATGGAATTACGTTTGTGCTTGGAAAATCCATTTTGCAGAACCTCAGTTGCCTTAATGCTGAGTATGCAAGTATCTATATGTTGATTTTCTGTGCTACTTGCCACAGGAACTCTCTTACATTCTTTGAGTAACCTTTGTTAAGATTAAAAATAATATTCAATTCAATTGGAAAAGACCTTTAAGGTCATCAAGTCCAACCTTTACCCCAGCACTGCCAAGGCCACCACTAACCCATAGCACTGTGGGCCTCGTCTACGCTGTATGTGAGCACTTCCAGGGATGGCCATTTCACCACTGCCCTGGGCAGCCTGTTCCAATGCCTGAGCACCCTTTCAGAGAAGAGATTCTTCCTAATATCCAATATAAACCTCCCCTGGCACAGCTTGAGGCCATTTCCTCTTGTCCATCGCTTGTTGCTTGGGAGATGCTAACAAATGCTATCAGACAGATGAATTACAAATAACATGCGGCCACCATCACAACAATGATTTATTAAAGTGAGGAAGACCCTGAGAAACCAAAGCAGAGTCACACCAGGAGCAGAATAAAACAAGAGCACAACTGAATGCAGTTATTTAAGCACTGCAGTATTCTATTGATTTATGAAGTCCTGGCACTAAGTAATTCACTGCAGTTTTCCTTAATCTTGCATTTAGGATTAAACCATGTAATCATTTGCAGAACAAAATAAGAAGTTCACTAAATCTGTTCCGGCGCACAGTTTGCTTGATTCTTTCAGAGGGTTTTTAAAAAACCCATGAGCTTACAGCTGCAAACATAGCCTCATTTTAACATGTTGGTATTTTAGTAGCAAAATTGTTTTAGAGATTGCTATCATATATTGTGATCATCATCGCTTATAGAAGCACTCAAAAGGCCAAGGGGATGATACATTTATACCTCCTCCCTCTTCTACCTCCCCCATCTCACAGCAGGCTAGATGGGAATGCCTTTTGTGTGAAGGCAGTGTAACTTTCTCTCCTGAAAATCAGTGCAGCCAGAAGGGTGGGTAGATATGATCAAATCGTTGGAGCATTACACCTTGTCAGGTGATAACAAGTGTTATAATCATTACATTGATGTACAGCTTGGGCATCAAGTGCCAGGTTTCTGTTGCACTAGAACAAATAACTTCCTAAAACCATTCATCTGGCTTTGCATCTTCATCAGCCTTTCAAGGCTTTCTTGGAAAGGAGAGCAATTCTCACTGCAGCATAAGCATATCTAAGTGATGGGAAGATACCTGACAAAGGGAGTAACACATTCAAAGACAAACAACCACATACTACAGTGTGTAAACCAGATGTATCAGCTCATTTCCTGATATAATAATCCCACTGAAAATCTTCATTAGCCATTTATATCATATAATGACTTTAAAAAACCCCATAACATATCCAGAAATAAACCAGCTGGGACCAGCTCAAGGAGACCAGAAAATTCTATTCCTGGGAAAAGGACGAAATGAAAACAAGTCATCATAATCAGCTCAAAGTGAGTAAAACTATACTTTGTTGGATAGAAGCACCAGAAAGCAAGCAAGTAAGCAAAGGGAAGACAAAGTGAACCGTCTTGATAAAGTAAGATGAAGTTCAGAAGGCTGCTACGATTAGCCAGGGGTGCTGGATATTGAGTTAGTTTAGGATTGACTTCTATAGCGAGGCATCCCTGCCCATGTCAGGGGGATTGGAACTAGATGATCTTAAGGTCCTTTCCAGCCTTAACTATTCTATGATTCTATGACTTCTGGGAAGTGCCAGAGAGATGGTGGCTGAAAGAACTAGGAGAAGTCTTTCTTGACAGGTTAATTATTTTTTCAACATCCCAAGTGAGAAAGTCAGGATGCTGGAACAGCTGAGAATAGCTACTGTTATCCGTTGTCATAGAATATTAAGATGTCAAAGAATATTAGGACATTTTTTTGTTGCCTTTTTTTAAAGGTTTCTTTCCTTTTTTCCAGCTCTACTCAGAAGTACATTTAAAAAGAACCTGTTGTGTTCAAGAACTACTTGAGTTTAGGTGAAGCCACCTGATATTTCCTCAAATGTAAGTCTGGAAGAAGTAGCACATGGGTGCACTACTCCAGCAAGTACAAGCAAGTTGACAGCGTCAGGAACTAGAATGTGCATCCTGATAAATTGCAAATCTGCAGGGAAGTTTGGTGCTGCAGATGCCAAGTTCTGAGGAAAAGCCCCTTGCAGGTCCCAGCTAGGAGGGAAGAGGCAGGAAAGCCCACAGTTTGTCTCCCAGATCCCTGCCCCAATACTAACACTACCAACCTCAAGTCATACTGCAGACATCTAGAACAAAAGACCACTTGTCCTAAAAACCAAACCTCATTACTAGTGCACAATTTGGGGTCACAAGGAGGGATGCATTTATGGAAACTTCAGAGCTGAGCTAGTGATTTACTTGGCTCACCTTTTTAAATGTGGTCAGGTTGAACAAGATCATTTACATGAACCTAAGGAAGCTGCTTCTACATTGGCTGGTACTCCATGTGACAGCAGACCTGCCTTAAAATTAATACAAGTCCTATATGACCGCATAACCCACTAAATTCTGTTGACTTCGTCTCCTTTATCCAAAATACTTTACTCATCCTGAAGTCTAATACCTATTGAGGTGGTATTATAAACTGAAATTGCAGGGAAACATAATTAGCCAGGCTTTTCATTCCAGTGTTTTATTGCCTTTACAGACAGTCTTCCATTCTATTTATGATGACCAACACAACAAATCTTATGGGACTGCCCTGTTTCCGTAATTGCCTGAGCACATTGATTTCTTACTAGCAGTATTGCTCAAATGATATAGGTCTGAAAGACACTAAACAACAACACATCAAGGCAGTTATTACAGCAGCAGTGTAATTTATTTGCTCTTCTCCTTACTCCCCAATAAAACCAGATTCTTTTTGTTGCAGACCAGTATGACTGCAGATGTTAGGATTTTATATACTTATGGATGAGCTCCATTTCTTCATACCAATGCAAATACTGAATAAAGGCCTTTTGTTATAAATAGATCACGAACAGAATGTGGCTCAGAGTAGAAGTGGGGTCACATATGACAAAAGGTGCCAGGTAACTGATGTTTAATTTAAGTTCCAGTCTACTGAACAAGCAAAAAGCTGTTAGCATATTCCACAAGCAGCAAACAAAAGTACAGGACATATAAACTGAAAAAACAAGGTCACATTTAAGGTGAAAGAACTTATTTAAAAACTTAAAAATTAACCATCTAGAGGATCCCTTAAGATCTTTTAGTTGCATAATTCAATTAGCTTCATCATGCCTAAAACACACACCCTTGCACACCAGCTCTAGTGCGTGCCTCCAAATACATCTGGTGAGTGAGTCGAAAAACATTCCTGAGAATGAGTACATTTCTTCATCATTGAGTTGATGGAAATACACTGGGGAAGCCTGGACAGAGTATTAGATGTTTCATAATCTGTATTTCTTCTGAAAGAAAGAGTTCCTGGGCAGTCACTCAGGGACTCAGAAATGTACTATCAAATGAGCCATATAAATCAAGGAAAGTTTAAGATCTAAAACCATGGAAATAAACACAGTTCAAGTTATAAGAAGCAGCAGGACATCATTCAAGTACCAATACACTGCATCTCAGTTGTACTGAAGGAAGATAACACATAATGGTGCAGAAATAACATAATTCATTAGCATCAATACACAGTAGTAGGTAACAAAATTATTCAGAGTTGCAGTGTCATTAATCTATGTCAAGTGACACAAATGAAACTGAACATCTGATGATTACATGGTGGTCAACATGGCACAAGAGCTGGGGTGTGGGGTAGATTTTGCTGTGGAAAGGTACCCAAATAGGTGCAGGTGTGAACAGGAAACACTGAAACAAGCTGGAAACTGGAACATGGCAAACTGTGGTGGATCCATAGAAATTTGCCATATGAAAGAGATTGCAGGGAACAGAGGTGGCAGAAAAACAGCACAGAAAGAATGAAAAACAAACCAAAGCCACCATAGTAAGGTTCAACTTAAGGCACACAGGGAGTAAAAAGAGCAATCAGGACCTACATTCCAGTTGTATAGTGTTGGGACCTGAAAGGGTGAATGAGCTTTTATTTCAACAGTCTGAAAACTAATCTACTGGCAGCAGGAGAGATTAGCAACACAAAAGATAAATGTTAGACTGTCATTAGACTTTTGGAGCCCATTGCACACTTTCCTGCTGTCATATTTCAGCATCCCATTAGAAATCACCTGCATTAAAGGCCATTTCTAAGTGGGACTTTCCTGAAAGTGTTCTATAGCAGTACTGATCTTTCTTGATGACAGGGGAAAAACCTCAATTCACTCATGAGACTGCTCCTGCTTCAGCTTCTAAATTAATCTGGGACCAAACGGCCAGGCAGACACACAGGGCTAATGACAGAATCCTTTTACTTGGAAGAAGCAGCACTTTTTTTTCTAATTAAAAAGAAGCCCAGCACATGATATAAGGGAAAGGTTGATTACCTGTGAGACTGGTTCAATAGCTGGAGTTGTTGTTTTAGCAGCTCTGGGATTCCCAGAAGTGGTGCTGCGAAGAACACCAGTTCAGCATTGATTATTGTGCACAAGCACTGGATCCTGCTGGCCGTCTCAGGAAAAGGAGCCTGGTTCCTTAGTCCAGGAGATCTCGGACAGGTGATCACCCTTCCTGGTTTTAATACAAGGTGAAATGCTCTGTTTGGCTGTTTTCAAAAAGGATTTTGCTTTTGCAGGTGTAAAAAAAGGCGATTAAAGACTTTCTGGGTCTCTACTATCTCTGAACTCAAAAATGAGCACTACAGAACTTGGGTGGGTTTGGCTTTCCTTCAGTGTTTTAAAAACATAATACATCACCATTGGTATGAAAATTAGAAGAGAGTTTTGTTCTCTGGCTTGAAAAGTCAGACTAGTTGGGTCTTCTGAGCCTCACCACCCAAAGCTCCTGACCCTTAAGTGGCTGCAGATCTGCCCCTTGATCATGTTTATTCCATCACAGATGCAACATAAGGGAAGGAGCCTCTATGCATAAAAGGAAGGCATAAGGACACATCTGAACCTCAGTACACTTCCATGGAGATGCGGAAAACCAACAAGCACTGAGCCTGCCAGAAAAGAAACATTAACTTTATTCCACAGCTGTGTCCAGACATTAAAGCCTTTTTTTAAAGTGCACATCAAGTGGCAATATTCTTCCAAATATTTCTTGTGATGAGTAATACCAGTGTCATCTTCTTGCAACACTCCCCAGTGTGGGGAAGGGAAATCAGTCACTATTCTGGTCACCTAGCTTCCCACTATTGAGAGTAGAGACTGAGAGACTCCTCCAAATGCTGATTCAGAACCACAGCCTAGTTTAGCTAAACTATGGGACTTCCTTAACTTTGTTGGATGTTATCCCATTAAACATCTTATTTAATTTCCAAGACTTCTGTCCTTGCTCAGTCCCATGTTTTATGTGTCTCTTTAGGTGCTTGCTTGTGATAGGAAAGTCACATCGTTCATTACGTTCCAGCCAGTGAACAGAGCCAGCACCCAGCGAGTTATAGGTGACCAAGGAGACTTACTTGCAGGAAACCCTCTCTACCTCCCAGTCTGAATCATTCTCTTCCTCTTTGGCAGCATGAGGTTGTTCCTGATCTTTTCACATTAACTTTAACCTTTTAAACGCTTTCATTGAGGCAGTAGCACACTTTCTGTGAAAGCACACTGGGCTCAATCCTATGTGGAGTGCTTTACTCAAGTATTTAGCTACATAATGAGTCTTGCTTAATAAAACCTGACATATTAAACACTGTTTCTGCTGAAGTACACTGCACTGATTCTCCTGGTGATTATTTGATTGCAATGTCAATAAACCAGTCACCAGGTTAAAAAGAGAAACCAAAACAAACCATTAATGTGGTCAAGCATAGGAATCCTAATGTCAGGAGAAAAGACACTCAAAAGGCCTGTAAGGTAATGTGTTGGGTCTTGTTTAGTGGTGATTACATCCTAACCTTCACCTACTCAGCACCAACAAAGCAAGCCAATCTCTCCCCCTACCAATCAAGTTGTAAATAGGTGGGAATGAGGATTCCTTCCTAGGAATAACTGCTAGGCAAAACACATCAGAAGAGTTTCAGCTGGCGTTCAAATTGGAAGTGACATACACCACTCTGCAGACAATTACAGCCAGGAAAGGGGCAGCACTATTTCCCCCTGTGTTAGTAACTTGCTGAGGTGCAGTTACTCTCTGGATGTATCATGAAAATAGATGAGACCCAGTCTTTGAAAAGCAAACAAAAGTGCATGAAGGCCATTCCCCCTTCAAGCAGAAAACCTCAACTCTGTTATTTCAAAGCTGGACAATGAAGTAACCAGACAACCCCAGGCTATTTCCATAATAGTGAGTTACAAGGACAGCTTGAACTTGTGGTCAGTATTGAGAGCAAGAACTCCACTTTCCCAAGAGTGCAGCATGCTCATTTGTCACTGAAGTGCAGTCAGAAATCCTGATGTTGCAATCATAGCCAATGCAAAAGAAAAATGGTGATAAGACAAAGAAGAATCACTGGTCAGTTCTCTGATCTTGCATCTGCCTAATGAGAAAAAGGAAACGGGCATGGCTAATCCACCCTGCCCACATGCTGCTTTGTGACCTAAAGCAAAAAAGCATCTCAACAATTCCAGAAGGGGGAAAGGGCTTTCACAGACCTCAGCTCTCATTCAGTTTCTCTTCAAATGGAAAGTTGCAGTTTGCGGTTTAGGAATGATCCACTATACTTGTGATAAGCTGCAAGAAAAGGCTTTTCAGACAGAACCACTTAAAATTATTAACAATTATTTCTGATTCCCACCCACCAGGGTTGCAGCACAACACCTGAATTGCATGGGCAAACACCTGAACTACATCTCCACTAGATCAGGCAGAAGCTAGGCACTCAAAGATGGCAGTGAAAGACCACACAAAGCCTTCTGTCATCACCCATTGGTGGCTTTTGTTTGGTGGGTTACAGACATCAACCACAGTAACCTAGAACTGCGAGTCATACTACATCCCTTGCAAGAAGGGGAGCTCTCTCAGCTCCATTTCCTCTGGTATAACACATCAAACCCTACCTGGGGTTTCCAGGTGGAAATGGCACCACAGTGCTTCCCCACTCTTAACTTGAAACCTATCTGACACCAGCTTGCGACATGTCACCCTACCTTTTCATTGGTGGTGTGATCTAACTCTTGTACTACAGCTTAATGGCACTAAGTCAAGGAGGCAGCCATCAGAATGGGTCTTCCCAGAGCAGCCACCTTGTTACCTGGAGCCAAGTGAGACAACCGACTGAGGCCCTACAGCACCATTTCCCTATATATTTGCTATTTGAAAATAGGTTTGTACTTACCTGCCAGGAAAGATTGGTTTGCTCCTAGGGCATAGCAATGATTTTCTTAGTACCACTGAGACTTCCTGTGGGAACAAGCCTGTAGCAGATGCTGGAGTCCAGCTCACTTGTTTCTTTAATTCTGTAGTTCTAGTTTCCCTTTTACGACAAATTCCCATTGTGTAGTTTCTCCTCTCAAACATATGCAGCCATCTGTATCCACTGTATCACTGCCTTATCAACTGACCTTTTTCAGCGAGAGGAATCCCTTCAGGAAACATCATCTTACTAAATGCTATCTAATGAACTCCTGCAGAAATATTGCCTTGACCTTCAGCTGACACCTCATCATAAAAGGCAACTCCTACACAGCCTCTACAATACCGAACCACTCCTTTCTCTTGCAGTAGACAACAAGATGATGTTTTTTCCCCAAGGAAAATAATAAGTCCCTTCTCCTATATGCCAATGGAAACAAAGCTTTAACAGCATGTGAATCGGTCACCACATTTCAGGACACCTTCTATACACCTACAGGAATGGCAATTACCGTGCTCTGCAATGAGATTTGTTATCAGTTGGCCGCTTGTCCTATGTCATGATTAACATGTTTTCCAGTACTGTGTGTCAATAGCTTTCATTCTGCTGGGTACCTTACTGAAACATGGGGCTCATTGCAAAAGCCATTACACTTACAGCACATGAACTAAAGTCCTTTCTATCTGGCTCTGAATCATTCCTGCAATAACTCAGTGATGAGTATTCAGAGCTTGTTTCCAAGGAAATACTGCAAGGACTACATGAGCGTGGGTATATAAACCACGAGTGAACCCACAGCTTAAGAAGGTCTTGCTCAATCAGTACTCTTTATGTACTCATCCTAAAAGAGAAAATAGGGCCATTTCAACAAGCAATGGTGGCAGAGAACAGACAAGTTTTACAGCTTTATACCAGATTTATGGGGAAGTAACTTGCAATACAAGCCCAAATTACAGCAATATTTCTTCAAATTTAACTTTTGTCCAACAATTTGTTCCTCTGGTGAGGAGTTGGAACTGCCCTTATAGGTATGTCTGTAATATGCCACAGAAGCTCTCCAACTTGGTTCTCACAAGCTTGACCCCTGCTCTGCAGACAGTTTTATGCATCTCAGAAGCACAACAGGCTATTTCTGCTAGACAATTAATTGCCTGTTAAATTGCCAGTTTTGGTTTCAGATCCATCTCTTTTTGTTATAGTGGCAATAATCTCTAAACTGCTTTCCATTGCATAAGCAGGCCCTGAAGAGATTTGTCTTCAGGACTTTTTCTAGTTACAGACAGGATTTCAATGACAAAGCCTGAATAATTGGCAAGATGAGGCTGGAAATAAACATGCAGAGAGGACAACACTTCTTTTCTAAGAAGCTTAACATGTAAGAAGAGATTGATACTAATGACATATCAGGCTGGTCATAGCCAAGTATTAGCATCTTCCTGCTGTCAGTCCAGTCACTTGCCTATATGACAAAAATGAGCTAGCAGTTCACATGACTAGACTGCAATAGTGCACCCACTGCTCTAGATCTGGACCCCATGAGAGGGACAGCAGCACATATAGAGCCTCATTTGACATGGCAATGACATGCTGCAAAAGATGTGCCTGCCCAAACTCACTGTGGAGGAAGAGCCTAAAAGCATCTGCCAGAACTGATAAGCCCGCTCTTTTGCCACAGGAAGAGTTTGTGTAATTATTCAACTACATCTCAAGTGTGACATCGATGAACCTGTAAAAGCACAACTGGGTAGCAAGGTGCTCTAAGACCTGCAGAGGACAGGAAAATTCAAGACAATTTTTCCATGTTTGGCATTAAAAAGGGCCTGAATAATTCTTAGGTGAAAAACCTGTTTCTTACCAAGATCTGAAAAACTACCTTAGCACTATTAGCCTGTAGAAGCAGCAAGGTAATACAACTTAAATACGTCTTCTTCCTTTGCAAATTAGGCAACAGTAAATAACTTTCCTTTTCCATGGTGACCAGGAATGCATGTACAGAAAGCTGGAGCCCAGTTATCACTCATGCTGTACACAATGAATGTTTAGTCAAAGCCCAGATGTCCTCTGGTATCTTGAGGTGTTATAGCAAAAGTGAGACACCCATGAGGAGGCCCAGTCACATAACACCCAGGGCAGCTCCTTCACTCCTTACAACCTGCCCCATCTCCATGCAGTTAGGTTACAGAGCCAGCTTTCTGTCTCCAGGAACAGACGTGGTGCCTTGCTCAGCATTATAAGCATTACCTAAATCCTTTGCAAGCAGAAAATAAAATTCCCAAGCCAGTTACGCTGATGCTATCATTAGTATTGGCCAATAAGTACATTATCACAAGGTGGCTTAAGCTACATCTCTGACAGTTGGAAACATAAGCAGGTAGATGAATTACCAAGTACTTTCTACATTTGGATTTTGCATGGAAGAGAATGTTAATGTATTTCTAAACTTAGGAGGAAAAAAAGAATGCCATGGGTTTTCACTGGGTTTAAGTTAAAAACAAATGCCTTTTCTTCAACATTATTTTCTTACTTTGAGTCCTGTAAGATTTTGTCTAGGAATTAGATTTGGTTCTAAACTACCTCTAATTTTATTTAAGTGCAGAATAAGTATTACTATCTTATGAACACTCAAACATATTTATACCAATTCATCATGTTACCGCATAGAATCATAGAATAGTTGGGGCTGGAAAGGACCTTAAGATCATCCGGTTCCAACCCCCCTGCCATGATCAGGAACACCTCACACTAAACCATGTCACCCAAGGCTCTATCCAGCCTGGCCTTGAACACTGCCAGGGATGGAGCATTCACAGCTTTCCTGGGCAACCCATTCCAGTGCCTCACCACCCTTACAGTAAAGAACTTCTTCCTTATATCCAATCTAAAAAGCCTGTGTTCCATAAACTCCAGGAAATACCATCATCTTAAGTGCACGCTTCATTCAGAATCCTAGCTTATTTCCAACGCAGCAAAAAAGATGAAATCATAAGAACTAATAATCAAAGACACTTTTATGCGTCTCAATGCTCCTGACTCTCCAAGTTCTGTAACAAAAGAAACTCACTTAGAGAATAATGATGTTCTCAATATTTTTTTCCCTGTTGCTGCCATTTATACCGTCCTAAGGGTGCTGTCTGGGAAAATAACAAGAGCTACTACAGAACAGCTTGTTGTCAGCATTGAACATCAGCCTAAGTGAAATAGAGATCAACATGAAGTGCACTTTACAAAGCCTGTCTTCAGACCTTGGGTAGATGTTTGATGGCAGGAATTCTTCAAACAGCTGGAGACGCTGCATCCTTCTTCCTTCCACACCACCCCCTGCTCTCTGCAAACTGAATCAAGGCAGAAACCTTTTAAGCATGTGCTGAATGCGAACAATTAACACTTTCTCTACTCTTCCTTTCTGCAGTGTGGAAGATCCAGAAGTAGTTCTAGGGCCAACAAGAGAATACCATAGCTCTTCCCTACCAGTGGTCTTCCCAGGTGCATGGTGGATGATCGTTAACACCAGATAAGTCAGATAACTTCAACTTCACCGAAATACCTCCTATCTAGAAAGTTATTTTATCAGACATGTCATGAAATACCCATCACATGGCAGACACCAGTAAGTGATACTGGCTTGCTACTCCTCTTATCCAGATCAATCAATGAAGTTTATACAGCTAGTAAAATTGTACTACTGTAAAACCAATATAGCTGGGAGGAAAAAGGCTCATTGCATGCTGCCATTGACCTGTTAAGCACATTCAGTTAACAGCTATTATTTCACATGTGGTGTGTTTTTTTCTTTCATGTTCACCAAAGGATACTTTTTACCCTTTAACGAGCATCACTCCTCATGCTTCAGATCTATGGCTGTTTGGAGAACAGGTGAATGAAGCTGCTTACTAGCAGCAGCAGTACATTTTGGATCACAAGCTATTCTGTTATTCAGGAAGTGCTTGAAAAACAAAGAAATCATTCCACTGAATCCCACACCACAGCTTACAGAGGCAATATGACTACACGTGCCATAGTCACTCTGATAGTCCTCTCGCTCCTTCATTGCTCTGGCACTTTCAATAACTCTACATTAACCTTCAGGGGTCAGTTCACTTAATGAGTTGGATAAATGGTTTCATCACTTTGTTTTCAATTGATTACAAAAATAATCTTTGCAAATTCATGAGTCCTTTTGTGCTCCTCAAACTGTAAATTAGTTAATATATGCTGCACGTACAAGTTACATACTTGTTTATGCACTGGACTGCTAAAACCCTGAGAAGAGAAGGATAAGCGTGTGGGAGTGGAGGTGAGTTTATGGACATATATATACACACAGCATTTTCCAGCTTGTTTTTCACTATCTATCTGTTAAAATGACAACCTGGGCACCAGCAATCAATCCGGGCAAAGTTATGCACAGCAACAACTGGATACTGACTTCAAAACCCTTTAATTTGAAGACAAGATCATGTCTGCTCTACGTAAACTTCCAGGCTTCACCATACACTGCACCCCTCATGGACATGCTTATTACAAGGGACTTGGCTGCCCTCCTTGTTTCTTTGCTCCAGGAGATGGACTCAATTCCCTGTACCGCTGCATAGTAAACTCCAACGCAGTCAGCTTGTACCACATGGCATTTACATAGCTAGAATATGAACAGCAAGAGATTTACATGGCTGGGCCAGGGTTTGGACAGCACATCATTCCTGGCAAATATTCTTGTTAAAAGGGTCACAGTTGGACATGTGATTTTCAGTGCATTTTCCTCTAATATCAGGAGACTACAAAGCCATCATCTCTGAAGGGCAAGACAGGTAATTCCTACTGATTTGTTTCCAGGGGAACCAATGTCCCTACTGACTGCAATATTTCCTCCTAAAATCTGTGATTTCACTTTTCATCACCCAAGCATTAGGTGTTTCCTTGGACTCGTAAACAATTCTGTTTGCATCTCATCTTTTCAATTCCATCTTAAACTCTTGCTTATTCCACTTCAACAGGAAATCACTTTTAAAGTGTTCTTCTTGTGTGCCAAATGTACCCACTAGGATCAGATCAACTAAAACCTTGAATATATATATATATAGAAAAAAATAATATCAACTTCTCTGGCATTTCCACTTGGCCAGAGCCAGTTCACACCACTCCAACCACAGAATCATAGAATCATAGAACAGTGAGGGTTGGAAAGGACCTTAAGATCATCCAGTTCCAACCCCCCTGCCATGATCAGGAACATCTCACACTAAACCATGTCACCCAAGGCTCTGTCCAACCTGGCCTTGAACACTGCCAGGGATGGAGCATTCACAACTTCCCTGGGCAACCCATTCCACTGCCTCACCACCCTTACAGTAAAGAACTTCTTCCTCATATCCAATCTAAACTTCCCCTGTTTAAGTTTGAACCTGTTACCCCTTGTCCTATCACTACAGTCCCTAAGGAAGAGTCCCTCCCCAGCATCCCTATAGCCTCCCTTGAGATACTGGAAGGCTGCTCTGAGGTCTCCACGCAGCCTTCTCTTCTCCAGGCTGAACAGCCCCAACTTTCTCATCCTATCTTCATATGGGAGGTGCTCCAGCCCCTGATCATCCTCATTAATCCTAAGTGGTACTTAATGATGAAAAATCAGAATAAAAAATGCAAGTATAAAAATGCAAGAAATACCCCAAAATGCTGTGGGGTTTGTTGTACAACCTGGTTTATTGGATATCCACACAGGTTCTTTCCTCCCTCAATTTTCCCGTGTAGAACTTGTCACCTCAAAGCTGTTGGACACCCCTCTCGCATCATCTGCGTCCTCTATTGAGAGAGGAGCACGCACTGGTCTCATTTCTTTGTCCATATAAAACAGTGTCTACTGCCAAAATTGCTGCCCATCCAGTCCTCAGGCTGCATTAACACTCAGTACAGGGTTGCATGTACTGCCTGACCAGAAGATGGCCCTATACAGCCATGTCCAGAGGACATCAGCATTTTCCTCCTTTCAAAATTAAGCAGGGACAAGGAGCACACCTGAGGACAAAAAGTGCGAGAAACAACAAGTTCTCTCCCTTCCCTCCTCCTGAGGCCTTAATTACATATTCCCTTTATGAATTACAAACTCTGGAAGCTGAAGGCCTCTTCAAGGAGAAAACAGCAAAGACTTCTCCCCATATGAAAACAACATTTAACCAATATCTGAAGTTTTGCAAGACGCGGATGCCAGCCGCAGAGCTTTTTAGATGGGTGACACTAAAGATAACTCACAGAATATGTTGGTATAAAGCCTACAATTGTGTCACTTGCTTCTGCCTGTAGATCTAAGCCTTGTCAAATTTGTCTTACAGTACATTGCATTTATTCTTCTCTAATACTATAACGTTAATCTATTAAAATCTTGATTCACATGGGCTGGTAACAACTGCAGGACCCGGAGGTGCCTGTTCCCAGGAAGGCAGTCCATACACAGACTGAAGTCACTGCTCACTGATGCTTCAGAGGCATCAAGGACACTCCATGGCTCATTCACTAATCAGTTGCTGACCACTCAGCATTAATTATGTGCTCAGCTATCTAGAAATCGGTGTGGGAAGATGGTATTAGCCAAGCCATCATTGGTACTAGCAGGTTATGACTAGAGTCCTATAAGGATCTCCATTGCTTTCAGGACCCTTGGAAAATCCTGGCTTCAGAAATGGACTCTGCAAAGTCAGGAAGCTCCAGGAAAAGCACATCTGCAGAGGGATCTGGCTGGCTTTGTTATTTCCTGAAAGCACATCAGTTACTATTGCACACTTGCACATAGTATGTGGATGAATGGATGGATGGATGGATGGATGGATGGATGGATGGATTAAAGCTCAAACCCAGGGCAGCAGGTGTTACCCAGCTCCTAGATGGATGAATTCACTGGCTTGGTACAGCCTTGAGGCAGCTTCTTCCTTTTGCCTTTCTTATACATCTATGGCCCAAACACAAACTTTCTTCTCCCCACCTCACTGTCATTTCAGGTTGATGCATTATGTGCATGGCCTTATTTCTGACATGCTTCCTGGTGGAGACAAGTGGTAAGAAGTAGTGCACTCTTACGGGTCTCAGACAAAAAGACAATTGCACATACACAACCTGTGTTCTGTACAAAACAAGTCATTTAATGGACACATGCACACTTTGGAAAAAGCACATAAACCAGGTAAAGCATAGCCAGCAGCCTCCAGGGCAAGTCCCTTGCCCAAATTCCTCTATGGACAGCAGCTTAAGTTCTTCCCAGCTGGGTAATGAGACTGGGATTCAGTTTCCAGCACATACAGTTTAATCCATCTTCCATTAGGTGAGACAGACAAGACTAAATGAAGTAACATCGGTGTTCCAGGGTAAGCCTAGGTGCTTTGTTAAATCAAAATCTAAACACTGGCTACTGTGAGGAAAACCAATTCCCATTGGGGAGGTAATGATCAGTGCTACCTTTGCTGCCAATGGGAGTGAGCATGTAACCTAAGAGAGCCTGTTCTTGAAGCACAGGAGGAGTGCAGCAAGCATCAGGAAGCCCTCGGTCAAAGTACATTAACACATCAGAATCCTTTCATTGATTCCCTAAAAGCACTAAGTTGAAATTAGCTTGGAAAAAATATGGAAGATTTGGGGAAAAGCACGTTTAAACATGAGTCTCTTTCCATGCCCCATTATGGTGTACTCTCTTCTGTCAGTAGCTTAACATGAGGATAAGTCACAAGCAGTGCATTTGAGGGGAATAAGGGCTCATATATTGAGGAAATAGTCATGCCTGGGTTTTATACAGCAAAATAATACTGCTGAAACTATGGTCATCAATTTACATTTGCTAAATCCACACGAATGCACCAAACCTAGAGACATTCTAACTTCTACTGCCATCGTTCCCCCTTCTTCATCAAGCTGCTATAAACAGTACTTTCCCAACTTAAAGGTAACTTGGCTCATTCACAGTCAGAAGAGATAGGAGGCAGGAGAGCACACATATTTCTTAAAGGACTATAACAAGAGGGAATAAAAATATCCTTCAGCTCCATTAAATATATAGCATATAAAAAATTAGCCAAGTTGGAAGTGTCTGCCAATTGTATGGCCAAATTAAATACACAGATAATTGGTACAAGATAATTGGTACTAAGTTAAGCTCCCATCTAAAGGATGGTGAAATCACAGATGGGAGAAGTGAAATGAGGAGGAGGTGTAAAGTTAGCCCTGATTATGCCTTGTTTGACTTGACCATTTGAACAACTAATCCTGTGCTAATATATATGTTTTCAGAGATATCTCATTTTCAAAAGGCTGAATCAGTTTTTGCTTAATGTTATACTCGGGACAGTTTTGATCTGATCTTCAGGTTTGGGGGGCTGGTGGCAGGTTGTTTTATTCTGCTTCAGATTAATGAATCTTTAATCACATTGATGGGGAAAAGTTAATAGAAAAATTAATGAAAACACAACATCAGTGGCTGTGATTGTGTAATGAATAATAATAAGAACAACAGATGCAGCCTGTTTGATGGCCCAATTTAAAATACTTCATGCCCAATTACAGACACACTCATTTTCTACAAGGCAAACAGTTGGATAAGAAATAGATCATAATTTTCCGCATTATGACTACCATATAGAATACCTAAGGTCATAACATGGATGGTTTACAGGAAACAGTAGTTCTCATAGGACAGTTGTATGAAAAGGAACCCAGTTCTCCCCTGCCATGCAAAGGTGCAAGCAGAAGGACCCCAGCTAGCCTTGTGAAGGCAAAACATCCCAGGTGAGCCTTTTACAGCTATCACAACAAACAGAAGAGATTCTCCTTGAATTCAATGCCCAGATGCAGATTTCCTGGTGAAGAAAGAAGGTTGGGGTACAATCATGTCCAACACATACTCCCACCCCCTTCTCCTCTCTACTCTTTCTTCTCTCCCTCCATGTCCCTGCTATGGGTTGTATCCATGCTCCACCTGCACTTTTTCTCTTGCAAAAGGGAAACATCCCCCTAGAGAACAACCAGCTGCAGGCCCTTCATTTTGGTAACATCCTCTTCAGATGTCCTAGATGGCTGCCTCTTTTACCCAGGCAGAAATACAGTTCTACCTTACACAAGGAACTGCAGGATCTGCGTGTTGCCTCTGCTCAACAACCTCCCTGATTTTAATGATAAATAAGAAAAAAGCCCAACAAAAGTAGCAAACTCAAAAAAGCCATAAAATGAGGAATGACCCCAAAACCAACAACCCCGTCACAGAAGTCCAGACCAGATTCCTCAGTTCAAAATTGCGAAGTACAACATTATGATTTCAACTTCCTCTATTAGAACCCACAGTTAGTAAATTCTAGGCCAAATGTATCTGAAGACTAAATTCAAAGGGTGGCTTTTACCCCCCTCTTTTCCCAGGCTGGGTGGTGGTTGTGCTTATTTGGGGGGGTTATCTGTTCTATTTTTTCCAAACCTATGCTTAGTTCAACCTCTGATGAATCGATACGTTTGAACCAGAGAACAACCGGTTGGGAAATCTGGAACTGGATATACTGCAGGCACAGCAGAAGTTCAATGTGACTTAATGACATAAACCACTTTCTGAATGCTTTAAGATAAGTCTGAAAGATGACAGAGTCCCTGCATATTAGTATAAAGATAACTCCTCAGATTGCTGCCGATACCAATGAGAAAAGTCTTTGAATTCAATGCTAACTGCATCTGCCTGTGGTCTATGCAGGGGCAAAGCACCTCAGAGAAACAATTGTTTGACTTATTAAACTCACCTGAAGTTTAAGGTCGCTGCTTTAACAGGATCTTGTTTAGAGACTCTCCCTCTTATTGATCTGGGTAGAGCATAAGGACTAGGAGTGGAGTTGAAAAAAAAAAGCAATATGATTTAAACTAAATTACTTCTCTTGCTACCCAGGGCAAAAATTCAATGAGGTCTGAAATAGGTCAAGTCCTGTTTTATCAGCTGCCACCTTAATCAGTCTGGATGTGGGAAGCTGTTAGCCATCCATACAGCTGTTTTAGTTAAACAAGATATTCTGTATTATTGGGAGAGTCATTTTCAGGTTCATAAACTTGTAAATAATAATTTTTGAGAGGGCTGTATCAGAAATGGGTTTCATGTGTTTCACCGGGTGCCCTACAGGCACAGACGATGACATTGATAAAGTCTTACAATTATACATTAGCAAAAAGCGGTACACAGCAAGATTCATATCACGTTAGCTCACCTGGAAGACCTTACTGCCGGTTAAACAATAACCTGGTACCTGCTGAGACTGAAGGAGAACACAGTCTGTGTTGAATCAGAGCAGTCAATCCAGCACTTGGTTCCATCCCTGAGCCTGAAAAAAGCACTTTAGGGTGAGTACAAGGCTGGGAAAGCATTTCCTGTGCCTTACCCACAATGCTTTTCCAGGATTTAAGGCTCAGAGGACTTTCTGAATGAGAGACGGTGCCTTTCTCTACATATTATCCAATTTTAATTCCAGGAGTTTGCCTATAAATTGTGGTCATCAGTGGCAGCACGGGGCAAAGAATCCCACAGCTTCACTTTATATGAGTTAAAAAAGCCTTCTGAAACAAACCAGAAATAAACAGGGAATGAGCCTCTGAAAGATATTCCTAGACACAGAACTGCATGCTGCCAACCTCCCACTGGAGCTACAGAGTTTTCCACTGTGTAAAGAAATTACTAGCTGCAGCATTAGAAAGAAAAGACAATGTCATCTGAAGCAGTGCCAGAATACCTCTTATTTGTTTGTTCAGGGTGCCTGTAAGGTGCAGTGAAACATGCAGGACTTGCATAACCCATAAAGAGACGGCAGCAGAACACACAAGCCCATGCTACAGCAGTACATGTGCAGTATGCATAAGTGAATATAGATCTGCAGTCTCAATTCTGTAATAACTCATGCAATCTAATGCACACTGCCACTTTTAAAGTTCTTTTTATATCTTTTGCTAACGTCTTCTGTGCTAGGAGGAAGTAAAAAAATCACAGCTATGTGCTTAAAAGAGAAAGCTCTGCTTCTACTTTGGCTATTCCCTATAGTGAAAAGCTAAGGATGCCCAGCATCCACCTCTCTCTATCCTCCATCTGTGTTGCCACGGTAACCGAGGTGGAGGGCACATTCTTGGCATAACCAGGTGTGGCTGCATCTCACCCTGAGAGGCCCTGAAAGTCCTTTTTGGTTTTGTCCTAACCTCAGCAAAAGATGGGAAGTAGGTGGTGCAAGAAACTGATAAGCTGCATACTTGCTACCCTGAGCCAGCAGCCTGTCATCTTTTGACAGAATGCCATCCTCTCTGTGAACTCTGCTTCATTATAATGCCATTATAATGCATTTACATGCTAAAATACACTCCCATCTGCAATGCGACCTCCCTCCAAAATGCGACCACCTCCCTCTGAGCATGCGCTCTGAATTTTTGGTGTCATATACCTTTAAAAGCGAAGCGAGGGAGATTTGCACCGATGCTAATAAAGGTGTGTATGACTAGAGTCACTCAAGCTCCACCTTGAAGGTGAAAATAGCATAAAATGACCCAAGAGAGAGGGGGATATTGGGGAAGATAACACCAACAGACTCCTGGGACCGGTCGATGGGCTGGACCTCTCTCCCCCCCCCCCCCATAGGGACACCTGTGGGTAAGACTTGCGCTGTATTCAGTGCTTCCCTGGGAAAATTTAGAATCTCTATAGAGTTACTTTTTACTGTTACCTTTATATTTTAGAGCTACGTTGTGTTAACTTTATCAGGCGCTTGTATCCATGTAACTATTATTCGCAGGTGCTTTTGCAGACACTATTTATCACCGGCAATCCATAAGAACCTGTATCTGTTGCCTCAATAAACTACACTGTTTCGGTAGCCAATCGCCACTGTCAGTAAATCCAGATCAGTAGAGGTTCAATATAAGCGAACGCGGTCGGACTGGTAGTTGCGCATTGGAGCCGTTCCCTGCCCTTCCTCTAATAAAGCAAGGGGTTTGTTTCCCCCCCCCCCCCTTTTAACGTAACAAACATACAGGAACTTTGCACCACTGCTCACAACCCGACCACCCAGCACCCACATCATCACCTTCAAAGCATTTATTTCACAATATGAATCAATTCGTTAATGCAGTACCCCTGCTTACTACAGTAGAAAAAGTCTATCTCTGTTGTACCAACATGCAGACCAATCCCAAACCATCCCTTCTCAGACACCAGAATTACAGGACACAATAACAGCTAGAACCAGGACTGACTCTTACCTCTCTACTCAAGCCACCATTTTGCTTCCTTCAAAGAAAGAACCTGGGTTAAGAGGGAGAGCAATTATACACAGCTGCCCCATCAGCACCACCAATGGCTGTAAGCAACCTGCAGCTGCTGCTTAACCAAGTCAAGCCTTAATCAGAGAGTATCAAGCCCAAGCCCCCTTGAAACAATAGCAAAACTGAAGGATGTTTGTGGAATAGACTTTGTGCTTCTTAGCATTCCTGTGAGGTATATCTGTTCAAAGCTTTAGTTCATGAGCAAAAGCATAACAATCGACTAAGATGCTTCCTCATCTCTTTCTGATTTTGGAATGTTCCTGTAAGAATAGAGAGGCAGCATGTGGGGACACTGACACAGTTGCTGCTAGTTAAACCCTGGTTCCCTGCCTCAGTCTCTTGTAGAGGTGCTTGTGGAGCAGGAACTGCTCAGGAAACAACAGGGTGCTGGGTACAGGCCAATTCTGGTGGTAGGATGCATGAAGTGGGTACATGCTCCTGATACAGCTTTTCAAGCATCAAGCTACCCGCTCAACTACTTAAAATGGTGTTCTAGGGGTAGCTGAACACCAACTATGAAACACAGTCAGGAAAACATAGATTTGGATCAACTCCTGTAGCTACAGAGGCCCCACCATCTGTGTTTAATATCAGCTCAAATCTCCATGTTACAGTCACCTCAGAAACTCTAGGCAGATGTTTGGAGATTAGATGGTCTCTAAGCACTGGGTGGGCATGGCTCCGAACCATGCCCACGGGCACAGGGACAGAATGTCTATATGGTTTTATTGTCATCCCTGGATGAAAGCAACAGGGTGACACAGTGCTTTGGACAGGGTTCCTTGACACAGAAGGTCCCTTTTAAGCTATATTTCCTCTGTTTTCATGCTTACCTTTGTATTTGCACAAAATACCTCTGATCTTCATGATGCTTTTATCTGTGCTTAGCTATTACATATACATAAAATGCACCCACAAGGACATCGACTTTGGTCACAGGCCCCACAGACAACCTTGATGTATGCGTCCATGTGGGAGCATGGTGGAAAGTTGAGATGAATGAGCTGCCAAAGAGTGACACTGGCATACAGGAAATGCCAACGAGCCCTCTTGCACGCTGCTGGGCGTCAGAAGACCTGAAATCCGTTCTTATCCCTGCAGTGAACTGTGGCCTTAGCAGGGTCGTTTCCCTTGGGTCATTTCTTCTCCTCTTTCCACTGCTTTGAGATTAAAATTCTTCCAGGGGACAATTTCACAGACCAGCTCTGCTGCTGAATGGAGCCATCATTTCCACTGCCTTATCCATAAAGCCTGTATAGCTGTGAGCAAGCCACGGCATTGACCCTGGTTAAAACAATGTGGGTTTGGGTTTCTTTCCTGGTTTTGGGACTACTAAGGGCTTGTGCTGGGGGAAGAACAAGGGCAGGGAGCAGAGGTAGAAAGCTGGTTCTGCCCCTTGGCTGACAGGAGCTGGCGAAAAGACCTCCCATCGGCAGCAAGAGGTAACCTCCTGACCTGCCTGGTCTGAGGTGCTGTCAGCCTGAAGGTCACAGCCAACAGGACTGGATTCTGCTGGTGCTGAGTTTCTTGGTTTATACTACGATGCACTTCCTGGAAAATCTAAGGAGCCACAAGCAGCCCCAGCTGGGTTCAGATAATGGTGTTCATCCACCCTGAAAACACACCTGGACCCAATACTTACTGGTGCCTTGCAAATCAATCAGCACCTGGAGAAGGCTCATAAGCTGCTGAGGTGCATAACCCCCTCCTTGTCCTCTCTGTTCCCTGACACACTGTTGAAGAGGGAAGAAAAGGAACAAGCACAAGGGAAACATGCTTGAAATTGGACAAACCCAAGATGTACTTCAAAGGCTTCCCGGTGCCAGGCAGAAACAGTACTGCTCAGATGTGTTTAACATATTAACACTCAGCCTCATACCCTAATGAGAAGCAGTGTGACATTACTTATTCTTTCTAAACTAGTTTATTGCTGTGATGCTGAGACTGAGCTATGGCTCCAGCAGAATCTTATTTTTCTTACCAGCTGTAATGAAGCTGGTTTCACAGCAGCCCTCTCCCTGTTGTAATGAGATGCCTGTCTCCTGCCACTGTGATTCAGTGAGAGAAATAAGACCAGCTGAGAAATACTTTATCCTTTGATCTGTCTCAACAAATCAGTCCAAGAGCTCTAAAACAGAAACCCCAGGGAGAGGGAAGGGGAAGAGAAGTTCAAGCAGGGAAGTTTTAAAGCTGCATTTGATTTATTTCGCTAGAGCAATGGTAGTTAAGAGAATGGCATCTGTCCATCTTTTTTGGGCTTTCTCAGCTCTCTCAAGCCTTACTACTTTCCTAACTTTAGACAATTTTATTTCAGAGATAACCAAAAGAACAGATGTCTATCTATATATCTATATCTATGGCTGTATCTGTCTATACATATATATAAAACCTGACATCTTGAAAAGTCAGGCCCTATAAGCTGCCCAAGCTGATTTTCTCCTGTTGCCAATATATTAATGACACTGTTATCCACCTCTTAGGAGAAAACATGAATTGAGAGAAGAAGTACAGTAAGAGAAGGAAGGGGTAGAGCCACACAGATTTTGCTCCTTGCCTTTGAAGTTAAGCTGCTCTGAATGAGCAAGGCATGAATCCTACTGCTGGGATTAATCCTGCACCCTCCTTTGCAACACTGGGGATGAGGAATTCGTCATAGCCTTGAGCATTACCATGCTGATGTCTCCTAGACTTAACATCAGCTACATGGAGGAACTTTGTACCTCTCTTGCACTCTTGCACTCTTTTTGTTCTCTATTTTGCTTTTGTTGCCTGCCAGCTTGATCTTGCAGATCTTGGTCAAACCCCTTCACCCAAGTGGTTCCATCTGCTAAGAAATGATGAGGCTTGCCTCCTTCCACAGGGAGTGTACAATGAAACATCTGGGTAAAATTATTATCGAGAGTTTGGTGCTATTAGAGAGGGTTTGCTGGGTAATCAGCACTTCCCTGAAAGAGGGTAGAAATTTTAAGACTTTCAGTAAAAAAGAGCAAGAATTTGTAGCAAAAACCAGATTTCAGTTATGAAGCTCCACATCATCAACATCCAGAGCCATCCTCATTCTCCTGGATGTCCATGCCACTACTGCTATTTCCAGCACACACTGGGATTTGAATCTGTGCACAAAGATGGCCACAGATGTGCAAACCAGTGGTGCCTTAGTGCAAGTTCACAGCTGCAGCTCACACTGGCATCATTTTGTGTAAACCAGGGAATTGTAAGGACTTTGTAAATCCAGCCCCTAGTTTTCTTGCCTGTGTTTTGCAATGGACAGCACAACTGCACATATCCAACCACGCTGCTCTCTCAAGGGGACACGCCAACTGGTCACATTTGGTATCTCATGTGTTTTCAACCAAAGGCACATTAGCCAGCCTGAGTGCCAACAACAGGTAAGATAATTTCTGTCAGGGGGGAAATATGCTTTCCAGTGTGTTGGATTTTTTATATTTTTAATATCGCATTCTATTTCCAAGATCATTTTGTAGCTGTGAATATTGTTTTAAAGAAAAAAAAACCCTTAGGAAATAGTGAGTTTAAAATCTACAAAATTCAGAGAGAAATTCAGAGATGGTGATAGTGTTTGAAAAGCAACTCTTCATTTCTAGTTGATGTTCAATGGTCAACGGCATTTTAAGGAAAATGCACAGCTGAGAAAACACGTCAGAAGGAAGGAATGAAAATGAGTGAATAAATCAAGTCATTCAACACTAAATTAACTAATTATTTATACTTGTCCTTGTCGATGTTAGTGCTTGCACTGTCTTATGTGCACTGCCATCCCTGACGACATTCAAGGCTGGATGTGGTTCTGAGCAACCTGATCTATCTGAAGGGTCCCTGCTCATTGCATTGGGGTTGGAAGTGGATGATCTGTAAGATCCTTTCCAACCCAAACTGTTCTATGATACTGACCAAAGCCCAGCGGATTGCCCATGCAGAAGCCTCTCAGCCCTGCCTTGCCACCATCCTCAGTTGGACCCATGAGGACACCGCTCCGGTTTGCTGTTGCTTTGGGGAGAACACATCTGCTGTGACTGAGATTGGAAAAGTAATGCTGGCAAAGTCGTTCTGCCCATCCCCAGAGGGCTCTGCTGTTTCTAAAAGACAAGTGTGTGCAATATTTACACTGCTCACCTCAGCTTACTTCAGCATTGGGCTTTGCCCAGCAGTTACCAGTGTTGGCTGGGAGGAGGCAATGGCGTCTGCTGAAGCATGGCTCCAGATTCCAGTGTCGCAGGGACAGGGGCTCTTAATGCCTGCTTTGGCTGCTGTAAGCAAGCAAGAGACAAATGCAGGCTCAAGTGTCGCAGCAGATTACTGAGCTGGATGCCTGCTTTATCGTGACTCCAAGCTTTGCAGATGCCAGGATGGCTTGGTCCACACAAGTGACCAGAAGGTCACATAGCTGCATGTCTAGGGCCATCAGCATTAGGTGCTATTTGCAAGCTAAGTATGGATGTGAACCAAAGCTGACTGATAGGAATGTGCATCTGTTGAGGCAGTTGGGCCCACAGATGACATTTGTTGCTATCTGACAGCCACCAACAACGTGGTGCTCTGCTGTCAGGGTCTTAACTCCCTGCATAGGCTGGCGTGGGACCCATATTCTCTTACAAGCTGCCAGCCACTGTTTCACTCTGAAATGGACCAGCTCAGAAGCCGAACAGATAACTGGCTGTTGAGAAGAAATACAGGGGGTAATAGGTAGAAAACCAGAATGGTTGTGACCCTTGGTTTTCTGGGATCCACAGGCACGGTGCACTGAATTGGAAACCCTTGCTCCTGTTAGCAGTCAGCAGCAAAGATCACATCCCAGCACTTCCCTTGCACTTCCCACAGCTCAGGATCTTACTAATTTCTTTCAGAAATAAGCCATTCTGTGAGAGAGCATCCCAGACCTCCAGACTGTTTCTCCAGCTACCACCCATGGGGCACACTGCACTGACTCATTTTTAAGAGGCTGTGCTCCCCTTTGGTAAAATATCAGAGGGTGGAGGTGTGTGTTTTAATGACAGTCGGTGCAGGGTGCTGGCAATCCAGTGGTTGTCATTGGTCTACCTGGAATGATTTCTATGCCCTGGGTATTGTTTATCCCACTCCTCACCGCCTAGGAGTAGATATCAAGCTGCACTAATTATCTTGGCTCCCGTATTGTCAACAGAGAGAGGAATGGGGACTTGCTCAGTGCGATTCATTCCACCCTAGAATATTGCATCCTTACAGATCTCTGTAAAGGATATGTCTTTATTGTGAAAACCTGAGAATAATAGCTGTTCTTCTGTGGAAATCAGCAGCAGCAAAGGGAACTACTCTTGGTCGGTAGCACAGGTAGAGAATCTTCAGTGGTGTCTTTTCTGCCTGTTTCTATGTGAGCTCAAAAGATCGGTCCTGTTGCACAGACAGTTCCACAGTGTGGTTATTAGCACCTCTTTCATCTCCCTTCTGGATCTCAAGGGTGCCGGTGTTAGGAATCCTTTTCCTACTGATCTGATACATATTGCTGACATTAGAAATGCCCTCCCTGGAGGGCATACCTTGTGTGTGGCCAGCACTGGCTTTTTCATGCTTCCACTGTACAAAGAGCACCACAACAGTGTCCATAATAGGCATAATAGGCACCGAGAACAAGCAGTCAGGATATGACTTCACTTCCAATCCACACTGGTACCAGGTCACCTATGTGTCTTCACAAGCAAGCACAATAACAGGCTCCATGCTTTAGCCAGCAGCTTCAGAGGCTTTGCCATGCTGATCCCCAGGGGCTCAGCACACATGCCCAGAGCAATCAGCAGCATTTCATCTGCCCTGAGCCTCCTCCCATGCTCCCAAAACCAGCCACCATCACACCTCTCCTACTGTATTCAAGTCATTTGTTTTCTGTGGATGATGTTTCAAAGCCCATTTAACGCCAGCTCCCGGCAGTACAGGCCTGTTTACCTGGAACAAGCAGTACAACGAGGAAGGGGATAAAAGATGCAATAAAATTCCTCTTTTAGCTGCTTGCAGCATCCACAGAGCTCATCACAGCAGAGCTGAGCAAAAAGACCTTGGCACTTCTGCTTGCTCGCAGGTATTGCTGTTGCTTTTGAATGCAGAAGAGATTTTTCAGTTCTCACAAATACAGGTGCATTTCTTTGCATAAAAAGTGCTTTAGAAGAACCGTTGGTACCTCTGTAGTTAAACCTCACCCCTTGTTTTATGGAAACAAGCTTTATTGATGGGACGAATGGTGTCATCAATGAGATTATGGCTAAATTGCGGTTACATGAGAAGGGTCCTCTGCAGCTTCCCTTTTGCACACTTATACTCGACACCATTTGTTACTTACTCTCACTAACAGACATTTAGCTAACCAGATACATACGTCTGTTCAATTAGCTTTCCCACTCCAAAATCCCTCAAATGACATTGATCCAAACCCCAATTATTTCTGAAGCAAAGAGGGGCCGTGCTTCTAGTCCTGTACCACAGAGCATCTGCTGTAGAGTAAGGCAGCTCTCTACAAAACCCAACCCCAGTGCGGGGGAGCAGAGAAGCACATGAATAAATAATAGAACAACTCTCAGATCAATGTTTTCCCTATGCTTTCTGAATGCTTCTTGTCCGGAGCTCATTCCACTGCTGTGTGACAAGCTCTGATGTCTGCAACAGCTTTATTCACACAACATCAGTAACTCCTTCCACCACATGCCAACTACATATAATCCTTAAGTCCCAATGGACTGGGAAGATAAAAATCAAGAAATACTTAAACCAAACCTTTTCCCCCTCCCTCTCCATCACCAGGACAGCGGGAAGGATCCAGATTTATCCAAGCATTCAGATTTACCCAAGTGTCCTATGCACAATTTGGACCTCTTTGTACTTTCTGAAACACTCCCTGTTAATTTCAGCTTGGTGGAAGATGGCAGTGAGCCCCGTGACGTGGTTTCCTGATATCCATGCCGATAAAAGAAGTATCAAGCTGTGCATAGCCCATAGTCATGGGAATATGGTGCCCAACAGGCTTATGCACCCAGTAGGAAGCAGGGCTGTGGATGCCTGAAGCAGCTCTGAATTACAGCACGCTGTGTGTTTCATCTGTACAGATGAAAGAAAATGAAAGAGTGGCCATTAATGCAAGCAGGAGCTTGGTTCAAGTGCCACATGTGAGCTTCATGCAAATTCATTCGGGCTTGCTCCACATGAGAGAAACCTCACCTCAAGCTTAAGGGTGGTCAGGACATGGCCCTCACTGAAAATTCAGGTCAGGGAGATTCTGGATGCTCACTGGCCTCTATTTTACTTCCTGTTATTGAGACTGAGGGCATTTGTGTGCGTTGTTCTAAACTGTTGTTTATAGGAAGCTGACAAATATCCAGCACTTTAAGGTGTGATCTCCTTGCCTTTACAATGGATGGTGTGGTGTGAGGCACTGACAGTGATTTGTTTTCTTTTCCCTGTGGAAATATTCTGTAATGTATTTGAGGAGCTTTTTTATCTCAAAGGTGGAATTTGTCCAGATTTACCATTTAAAGCTGGATCTCAATGTCAGGCTTTTTTCCCCTCTTTGGTTCTTAGATAAGATCATTTATTGTGCAAATAACTGCATGGAATTTTGCACATCAAAGGACTATACCATGACCACCCACCTCCTGACAGCACATCCCATGACTAACCATGCCTTCAATGAATCAGCAACACTGAGCATGCCAAACAGAAGCACAAGAAAACAGGTTCCCAAGGAATTCTGTAAAACCTTTCTTTTTAAACGAAATGCTTCAGGAAAAACCAAACAATTCTTTTTATTCCACCACAAAAGTTCTTTCTTATGCACACGCGCATGCACAGGAGCCCTTTTCCCCCACAAACTCCACCTGGCAATGAGATTTGATCCTGGTGAGAGCAAAGTTAACAGGAGCTAAGCAGAAAATTTCCAGCCTTGTCTACTACCAATTCACTTGGTTTTCCTACCACATTCAGCGGCCACTACCTACAACTGCAATTACCAAAGCGTTTCATGTTCAGCTGTTTGCCACGTAGATAAAAGCAAGTTTTAATGATGGTGGGGATAGTCTGGCATAAATTTGCAAGCAAAAGCTGGGTATGGCAAGTGCCTTGATTCACTCCCGTATGATTCACCTTCAGGCTTAAAAACCCCAGGTAGCTTTAGGAACTGTGAAGTCTGCTTTTTATCTCAAGATACACAGGACTCCAAGAGGCCCTTTTAAAGTGTTCTTCTAGGGAGGTATCCAGTAGAGTTCAGTGGAAATAATTTCTGTACTGGGGGGGTGGGGGGGCATATCTCTTTGCTATAACACTGCCTTCTACTTACATTTCCTTTCCATCACTGCCTTTTGCATCTGCAGCATTAAAGGCAAAGAGGTTTTGACTTCTTTTCCTCAATCTGCAGCCTCCAAAGTTATTCCTTAAAAACCCAAGGATGAAAGGAGATATCACTATATAGCCCAAAGTGTCAACATGTGCCACAGCTCAACAGCCCTGTGAACTGAAAGGACACTGACCAGTGTGTGTTTTGCATCACTTTTGGGAATGTCAGTTAACAGTGACACTGGAACACTCAATGGCTATGCCAGGGCCACACTGCACAGCAGCTAATGGGGCAGAGAGCAAGAGGCTCTGGGTATGCTACAGCCTTGCCACACATTTCCATTCCTTGATGCTGGGATAATTCATGCAGTCTTCCTTCAGTAAAGGAAGCTGTTCACACAGAGCTAAATAGAAACATAAGGGAATGCAGTTTCAGAAAGAAACCACTGACTTCTTGGGCAGCACAAAGGGCAAAACAATAACAAATGGCATCGGCTTCTATTAGGATGTACAGCATCGGCAAATTACAGCCCAAACAAATTAGACCCATCTAAAAGGCTGATCAGTGTCAACTGTTGCAGTCAGCTTAATTCAGGATATGCCTCTTTCATTTCCAAGTGCAATGTAATTTAAAAAGCAGTGGTAAATTAAGTCTGTGAGGGGCCTTGGGAGAGCTTTCCATCAGCTTCAGCATACAAAAAAGGAGAAAGCAATATAAAACTACCAAAACAAGCACTAAGCAGATAAAAGGAAAATGCAAACAGTCCCTAGCACCACAACAGGGCTGAGCCTGCCCAATTCCAAGGGATGAGCAGAGAAAAACAAGGAGAGGGGCATGTCCTGTGCATCACTGCTATGAGATGGACTCTGAATCCAAGGTGACCTATTGCCAAGTCGCTTGAACTAAGTTTGGCCAGGTGAGTGTGACAGCTCTCCTCTTACAAAGAGTGCTATAAAGGATTTCAAAGGACTGAGAACAATGTGCTGAGCTTCACCTACCAGTTTTTGTTACATGTATTTGCAGGTCACTTATTTTAACTCCTCCTCCTCCTCACCTTTTGACAATGCTGAAACACCTCTGCTTTAAGAGCAGAAGGCCACCAAGCAATCCAGCTCAAGAAAACTTCTATTAGTGAACAAAAAGTTTAGGAGAAAGACATGAAAATATTGTATGATTAAAAAAATCAGGGAATAATTTTTGTGCTTCACTTGATACAGACACAGAATTACTTCATTGCCTTCAAGTATAAATTCTTCAGCGTAAAGCAGATCTGTGCACCACCACGTGAGATTCTCCCCCATGTATATGATACCTGAATAATTAGGGCACTCTCCACAGCTGAGGGAGATCAAATTCAGTTTCCTCATATGCCTAAGGAGATTCAAAGTCTTTGGAGAGTGAGACAATCAGAGGATGTAGGCCATGCTGGGGTGGATGGCTATAACCGTCTCCTGAAACTGCTCAATTTCACATAAAAAAGTCTCATTTCAGCAAGACAGCATTAATGTGCAGGCAGGAGCTGCTGCCACAAGGCTAAGAGGTCAATCAGCAGCATTCTTGTTCCCGCAGCCACCTATGGGTTTTACACAAGGCAGGGGAGCTCATGGCCATCATCATTGTCAAGACCATGGTCAGTCATGGGATATGCTGGCCAGGAATGGCATAAGGATGCAAGGAGGGAGATGCTCTCCTTACAAGAGTAAGATTTCTAGGCTCTGTTTTTTGACTCCCTTCCCCATCACTCCTGAGACCATCTACAGCCCAGCTTGCCATTGACTGATGATGCTGAGAGCAGATTTTTTTCACCTGGCAATTCATTCACAGTTCTCTGACAATAAGGAAGATCAATAAGGTAACAGCAGTGCTTCAGAGAAGAGATGGGAAATAAATATACTGATTAGGTCCCTTCTCTCCAGACACTGCATTCACAGAGGTTGCCTCCCTTGATTCTCCTTCAGCCTGGCTACACACAACTTGTTCTGCACAAAGTCACCTGCAGATCCTTCCTGCTGGACTCTGGAACCTGTATGGAGGACACCCATTCAATTAGCTGTCAGTCATTCCGCAGCAGCAAACCCCATGATATGTCATTATAGGGCAGAAACCTCCATAGTATATAAAACATTAAAAGGAAATAAGCCATACAATGCAGGGCATCTGAAACAAGAGATCAGGGTCATAGGGAAAATTCAAATGCAGTATCCCCATTTATAGAAGGAAAATCAGTAGGCTCTCCCAAAGCATTTCACGTCTAATTGAGGAGTGAAATGTGTTTACTTACCTGCTCACGTTCTCAATTGTCTCTTAGGAAATGAACTGTGATTATACTACATAAAATTCAGTGTCTGGCTTTCTTATAATCCCATAGGACTGGATTCCACACTTTAAGACACATATATAAAAGAAAGACTGAACTCTGGAAGACACCTGTTCATTGCATTGAAAAGAAATATGTTTGGTTTAATTATGGGTAGTAGCTCTTCCACTTCAACAGCAGAAGTGTGTAAAGGAAAAGCCACCCATCTTAAAGTAAAACCTGTTTCACATTCAGGTTAACAATGACCAACAGCCTTGCAAGCCGCTGTCATCTTGGGCGCACCTAAAGTTGTACTATCACACATAGAGATGTTACACATAGAAGGATCTCAGGTTTTTCATGAAGCATCTGTGTAGTTCTGTAGTGCTCAACTTGTATTTTAAAGGTGTTTAAAACTGATCAAAAATGCAGCTCAAGTGAAAACCAACACAGGCTTTTGCCTGGTAAACACATTTAAGATTCAGATGTTTCCAGCACTGAAGCAGAATGGGGAATTCTATGCAGCATTTATGAATCAAGAATAATTTATCAGAACAAGCTGGGAATTTGAGTGAACATAGACATAATAATGAGAAATGCCACAGGAAATAAAAACAAAGTTCTAACAATTCCTGGCCAACCATGTGCTGCTTGTTTTAAGAGACAAAGATATTGTTCATCCCCACCACTTGAACACGATGGACCAGATGCTTGGGTTACCATCTTTTTGCTGAAAAATGGCTTTATACTTGGAGTAGCAATAATGGGGTCGAGTATCTCAATGTGACATAAGAACTGTGGTTGCTACATCAATAGCAACTGATCTTCCAGCCAGTCCTTTGTCTTCTTAAATACAACTGTTGCACGTCCTCTTGAAGAGGTATGACTTAGTAGAGGCTTGTAGCAGTGGTGAATTGTGTTTGTGACATTACAGGTCCTAGGGATTGCAAAAGCACAAGCTTAGTTGAAGGTGATCTGGTACATCCTGCACTGAACACTTTATTAGTGCCTACACTGCACTGGTCTTAGCTCTTATGGTACTGCATGCTGAGACACAGGTACATCACCTTCTCATCAAATCTCCCATCAGCCCAATAACCATTAATCAATAAGACAATGCAGAACCAAAGGGAAGTTCACTCACTCAGAAACAGAGAAGAGACCAAGCAGGTGGTAGAAACATGACCTTTCTCCGTGAGGTCAAATAGCTTTATTGTGATTAAGCACTACAATACAGTATATATCCATAAAAAAACCTCTATAGTGTATATAAATTATTCCTTCCATTCAGTAATTCTTTTTTTTTATTTCTTTTATTTTACCATTTCCATTACAGCTTTGGTACAATGTGATTTTCTTATATTTTTAAATACTTTTAGCTTCACAAACTCAACACAAAGTACAAAACTAATCCGAATTGGGGATATTACAATCTACACAGTGGTGTTCAGTGGTAGGAAAAAATCTTACCTCAATGAATTCATGTCACTAGCTAAGCTATAAAGGCATACCTAGCAGACATGACAAAAATATGCACCATTAACCAGCAAACACCTTTTTTTTTTCTTTTTTTTTTTTCAAAATTTATTTTATTTTTAGTTTTTTTACAGATTTTTCCAGCAGCAAATCACTTGAACATAGTCAGTACTTCTGTCCTCAACTGATTATCCTGTTGTGTTCCTCTTCGTTTGAAGGCCATGAGTTATTAGTCAGATAATGCACCACTATCCTCGTGTGTCCACACTGAACCAGTGTCAGTACTTGACCTGCCACCCTGCACTGTTAATGCTCGCACAGTTTGTCCTGCAGCTGGCAGAAATAACCGGAACGTTATTGGAGGGGCAGTGTGGGGCGATCAGCCGTAGGTTGTTCTGTGGGGCAGGAGGTATGACATTACAGTAGACAGGCATTCCAGTGGCTGTAAGTGTTCCTTGACCTGATTGATTAGGTAGCATGATTGGTTGTTGGTATGATTGTTGCGGCAATCCTTGAGAACCCTGGGTCATTGGCACCTAGGCAGGAATAAGGAAAGACATAGGAAACAAAATGGTGATTACTAAACAAATTAAAGTAGGTCCCATGTGTTCCCTACCTTCCTTCTAGCTGAACTGGAGTATACAAGATGTTCTGCCAAAAAGTGACATTGTCTGCTGCTCAGAACTGTTCTCACCCCACGGACTGTGTTAGAGAAGGGTCCAGGAGAAATCCCTCTGCTACCTGGTCTGTCATGACGTATCTGAATATGAATTTCTGGGATCAGTGCAAGCAGAAGACTCAACCCTGTTGCGTCTAGGCTATCTAAAAGGTCTAAACCCTCTAACTTGGCCATTAACCTTTAAAACACATTTTCAACATGGCAATTCTGAAGATGGAAGGGGGAAATTTTACCCACAAGCAATTCTCCCATCTCCACCTGGGTTGCTGTAGTGCTTTCAGAGCAGCCGGGGGAAAGGGCGAAAGGCTGCTCACGCAGTGCGATCTGTTGAAATGAATTTGATGTCATTTAGATTCTTAAATTTCCGGAGGGAGCAGCAAGAAACATAAGCACAGGTTCCCTCTCAAGAGGTTCTTGGCGTATCTCACAGAAACCAGGTACAAGGTCTGGGTAAAAATCAAGCCACTGCCTTCCCTCTCCTCAATCCCCAAACAACAGAATTCTATCTGGCTACAGCTTGTTATAGGAGGCATGGTGAGATCCTTGGCAGCAGTCTCCACAGATGAGTAATTTTCATTGGATCAGCAAAGCCTTTGGCTTCATTACAGGAAACAGTGCTGCACTGGCGAAAGAAACCCAACCAAACCCCCCAAACCAAACCAGCAACAATGCTTTGTCTTCATGTCCTTTTAAATTCACTTCCTTTACAGGAAGAAGTAGAACTCCTTCATCCTTTGTGACGTTCTACTTGCACTGCAGGCTGCAATAAACAGTTCAGTTGAAGCATTCCCAACTCAGAATGAATATCGGGAGTACTAGGAATACACAGACAGGAAGCAAAGAAACCAGTTTCAGTTAGAAACCTATTTATCCAGAGGCCTCCTGCCACACACTGCCCTAATGAAGTAATAAGACCATTTTGTGATATGAAAGCTTGATTCAATTAAGCGCTTGCCAAGAAAAGCAGTGTTCCTTTAGGGCTGCTGCGTACCTGATAAGATGACATGGCTGGATACTGCACCATCATGCCTTGCACCTGATTTCCCTGTTGATTATTCATCAGGTTCTGGCTTTGGGGTGGCTGCTGCATTCCCATGAGACCCTGGAACCCCTGCTGCTGGTTCGGCAGGACAGGCTGGTAACCTGGAAGAAGATAAGACATCTTCAAACATCCTGTTGCTTTGAGGGGCAAAATTAAAACTGCTCCAAGGAACAGCAAGTGATCCCATCATTTCTCCATGCATTCATCAGAGAGTTGCTCTGTTTCTGTTGAAGCATTACTGGAAGTGAAAATGGAAGGGGAATAAGTAAGTGCTTATTTGGCCTTCACAGTCTAATCTGGTAGCCTTCTTTCAGGTCATGTTTTTTGTCTTACCCTCTTACCTTTATGGTATCACAGCTCCTTGGCATGATGTAAACAGAGAAGGCTCTATTTAATCAAGAAGAACATCTGTATACTCATTGGTTCCTATTTGGCAAGGGCTTTTTATGCTATTAGAAAGTATTTTCCACCCTACTAGTTTTGTGCTTGGCAGAAGGGGAAAATCATGGAGGAGCATCTCATCCTCCCCAATGCTTGGTGGGAACGCTGCTGACACACAAACTACTGCACAGGGATGAGAAGTTGATGCTTCTGCTTCAACCTGAAACTGGCTCTGTGTTCAAAGTCACCACAACACTGCAGGGTTTTCGCTTGCATGGCTCCTCTTGGACTAACTGAGAAGTGGACAAAGTCTGGATGATGTGGAGGGCAGGTTGATGTGCTAGTGAGGCAGGAGCATGGATGGGAAATGAGGTTTAGGCAGTGAGCTGCTCAGCAGCAACACTCTCTAGCTTGAGAATGAGCCTTGCTGGGTGGAAGTGGGCTGGGGGGGGGGAAGCTGCTACTTAGAGATGAAGGATTTTGCAGAAACAGTCAGAAAAGGGAAAGGGGGAAACATGATAGGGAGAAAAGGAAAAAGGGGAAAGAGAGGGGGGAAAAGAGAGGGGGGGAAAGAGAGGGGGGAAAAGAGAGGGGGGAAAAGAGAGGGGGGAAAAGAGAGGGGGGAAAAGAGAGGGGGGAAAAGAGAGGGGGGAAAAGAGAGGGGGGAAAAGAGAGGGGGGGAAAAGAGAGGGGGGAAAAGAGGGGGGGGAAGAGGAGGAGGAAGAGAGGGGGGAAGAAGGAAAAAGATCAAGCCCTTGAAAAATGCAGCCAGCCACAGATATTACAAATCCATGAATAATTTCTCTTTAAGACATCCTGTGCCCTTTAGCACTTGCATTTTTAACATGCAGCAATGCAGTGCACTGCTGACTCTGCAGTGAAGTTCTCAGAACAAGCTTATTTCTGGCAAAGAAGAGTTATCAGAAGGAGCAATGCTGCGTTATGCTATATGAAAAATGTGTGTCACGTCTGCTCCATTGGTATTCATGACTACGGTACACAGTCCAATATACTTCACAAATTGGAAATCATCACCTGGGTATTTCTTCATTATGTAAGAAAAATAAAGTAAGGAATGCCTCCGTTTCTGCCAACCTATTGTCAACTGACAGCTTCCCTTCAAAGTCTCCCTGATGCCAGAGAAATGCCAGGCATCTCTGATCAATTTTTTGGCATTAAAGATGCTTTTCGTAGGAGATGAGATTAATGTCTCCAGTCAACTGAGCAAAAATGATAAATTAATTCCATGAGTGATTAACTTGGCTGGGATATAACATCAAACATCTCCCAAACGCACCAGATTATTATACATTCAGATTTGCTCTTTTCCTATGCACAAACACAGTGTCAGCAGCTTTTTTAGTCACAAAAATTACCAACATCAGAAGTGCTGTAACTGAGTTTCCAGAAGGCTTATGCAGCAATAATAAAATTACAAGTCCTCTTCTGCTCCTGTGTACCAATTATGGGGGGGAGGGAGAGAAAGGACAGAAATAAAAGATTTAGCACTACTATTCTGGTATTTGCAAGACACAGTTTAAGCAGAGAGGAGTCAACTGACAGCAGAGGCAGCAACAGATAATTCATCTTGTGTCACATGCAGTAGTTAAAGTAAGTCCCAGATGTTGGAATGAATGACTGATGGCGGGCCACAGATCAAGTGATGCTAAGTTGGGGAATGCAATCAAACACTGGGTCTGGGCTCACAGAGTTGGACCATGATGCACAGGCCCAGGGTGCTCTGCAGGGACAGAAGGACATTGCAAGGGTCAACCAGAGAAGTGCTTCTGTTACTCTAGTAAATACAACTGCATTACCATTACTTTAGTGATAGAAACATCATCACGGTATCACAGACTGGTTTGGGTTGGAAGAGACCTTAAAGCTCATCCAGTTTCAACCCTGCCCAGGCAGGGACACCTTCCATTAGAGCAGGTTGCTCCAAGCCTCATCCAACCTGGCCTTGAACACTGCCAGGGATGGGGCAGCCACAGCTTCTCTGGGCACCCTGTGCCAGCGCCTCAGCACCCCCACAGGGAAGAGTTTTTAGTGCGCAGCCTATCAGAAATCACTGTTCCCCCCAAATTATTAATCTTTTCTACTCACAGCAGTTTCAATCCTCAAGTCAGCTCTGCCAAGCTTTTGACATGCGATCAGCCTTGGGAACTGAGCACAGTGCATGCAAGGCCGTGCATTGCTGGGCAGAGAAGGATGTTTTGGAGCTGGACACTGGTGTCAGAAAACAAGTGAGAACAGGAAGTAGCACCATGGTTTCCGCAGCAATAGTTTGCTTCATACTTGCTCCTTTGCTCATTAGCTTTCATACTACATAAAGTGTAATCCTTAAAAGCCTCTTTACTGTCCCCTGAGAACAGACACACGTGGGTTATTTTCCAGCGGCAGTACACATCAGATGAACCATCCTATTACTGCAAGCTCCAGGGCCTCTTTACTGCAATTATACCATCCTGCTCTATGTTATCTCTGCTACAAAGGAGGATTTTTAAAATCAGGGCAAACATGAGAGACATTGTTAAACAACCAGAAGAACAAAACATGCACAGAATTTCAATGAATGCCTCTGAGGAAAAATGAGCCTTGGATTGCAGTCAAAATGGAAGATGCCGTCATTCCATCAAGGTAATTCTCTGAACCTTTACAGCCTCTATCACCGTGCCTACAGTCAGCTAACTTACACATCCCAGGGGAGAGAGACCCACAGAAGTTTTAATTTCCTAATGAGACTGTGGAGCTCAAAACCCAAAATGCAACGGTCTCACACCTCTGCCAGTAACGTCACCCTGAGCTGTCATTAAAGCATATTTGGTGCTTTGCTGGACTCAGCATACAGCCTTCCCAAATGGCATATCCCTATTTGGAAGGGCTAGTCCATTGCTCATTTTAGATTTGAGCTTATATTGGGAAGTGAGCTTTACAGTATGCATATCAGCAATCCAGGTAAAGAATAATCAGCACTGAGCTGATGAGTGTAGCAGCCTGGCACGAGTCCCTGAACTCCAGATCTTACTGTACTCTGACCACTTGAACAGAGACCATGCATCTAAGCCCATGCAGTGTAAATGCATAAATCCACAGTGGTTTTGATGTGAAGTGATCTGACAGCTCCCCTGCTTCCTTCCCACTTCACTCACTGCAGTGCTGGGAGCAGCCATACCATTGCCACCCACAAAGGTACCTTGGCCACACATTGCAGAGGCTTAGGCAAGCAAAGCACGGTAGAAATTCTAAAGGGAAACCTTAGCACAGCTAACTGGGCTGCTGCGATGCTACATAGACCTGGTCATGCTCCTGCCCTCTCTGCCACCACTGCAGTGACTTCCTGGTGCTCCAGTGCAGACCAGCTCAGCCTCTCCTGTAACTGCTACCAGGAGCCCCAGAAGGAGATTGAATCTGAACTCCCATGGAAAAGCCAAGGGGAGCAAGCAGCACCTCTTGGTGCAGATGCAAGGGAACACCCTGCGATGTGCTGAAACCAGTGGAATGGCAGGGTCTGCAACCAGTGCTGTGCTTGCTGCAACAGTTTACATCTGCAGAAGACTCCCCAAAATTGATAAGGGCTGAGAAGAGACCTAAACAAATGATCTGAGGTCTGAAAGCACACCTCTTCCTGGAAGACCTAATGAGCTCATTCTGCTCAATGTATTCAAAAGATAAAGAGGAATCTGCCGGTAGATACTTCTTGAACAGAATAGAAAATGCTCTAATACAATTATATGGTTGGAAGTTAAAACTAGAGCTCTTCAGATTAGAAATAAAATACAAAATTTCAACAGACCCTATAATTAACAAGGAGGCAATTTATTCATAGAGGAAGCATATTTGCTATCACCAAAAACCTCTAAAATGAGGATGGACAGCTTGCGAGAAGATATTCATCAGTTTAATAGAAGCTCTAGGGATAAAGATATAATTAGAGCGCTGTGTCCAGTATTATTCAGAGCATTAAATTGTACGTTCCAGGCTTGAAATACTCATGAAAATTTTAGCCAGTTAGCTCTCAACACTCTTCTTATCATCTTCCAAGGAAAAGGACTAATCTTTTGCATGTGAGGCAGGATCCTCTCCCCAGTCTCTCCTTCCTTTGGTCACATACTGACAGTGACATCCAATTCACTGCACAAGCAGACAGTTCATTTTTGTCTGTGGAATATCTGTGCATATTCCAAGGGCAAATCCTGTCCTATTTTAGTTTACTCTGCCCTGGAGCAGTGCTCAGTAGGCTGAAGAATACAATTGCTATCTATTCCCTTTCGCTAGGCTATAGCTTTCTTCGCTTTTTCAAACAAGCTATGGGTAACGTAGTGAAGTGGCTGGATGAAGCTTTTACTCTATAATCATAGAAACTTACGACCTGCATGATAGTCACTAACCAGAGAAGAAACAATACTGTTGTAAAGCTATAAATCAGTCATGCAGGTATCAGTAAATATGGTAAAGTTTTTGGCAACTCATTTGCTGAAAGCTCTGAGCTGGTCCATCCTAAAGTACTTGCAAAACCTAAGTTACTAGGTCAGGCGGGCCTTGCTAGGAAAATAAAAATGAAGCAAGCAGTTCAGCAAGATCAAACACTGTAGTATAGAATCATAAAACAGAATCATAGAATCGTTTAGGCTGGAAAAGACCCTTAAGATCATCAAATCCAACCGTTATCCCAGCACTGCCAAGTCCACCACTAAACCACACCTCTTACAACTACAAAGAACCTTTTGATTCTCAGACGGACCCTAAATGTTACCTGTAGAAGTATAATGAAAGGAAGCCACGCTAGGGAACTTTGCATTTAGGATACTTGGCCAAGCTGCGGAAGGTGCATATTGCAATCCCTTCCCAGTAGGAATTTGAGGCAAGGGGTTTCCAGCAGCCAGGGCAAAGCCCTCCCTTGGACATTCCAAGGGGTCCCTCCTGCAATGTTCCTTACCTCGAGTGAGCTACTCAAGTACCGTATTACAAACAGATGTCTCACCTTCTACATGTGCATCAGAATTGCCAGCTACAAAGTACACTGCTCGCTCCAGAGAAGCAATGCTCCAGTGCATCGGGCTCAGGATTCAGTGTTCCGCACTGGATTTGGGTGGCTGCTGAGGAAATGGGGGGTTCATTATGCACTTGGGTCATTACCCAGGCAGTTTCACTGCAAATGGTGGACTAAAAGTCTCCTGGAAAGCATAAAATTAAGCTATAAATTGAAGCTGATTTTGATTGTAGCCTCACCCCACAGTGTCTGCAGTCTAGGAAGGCTCCCACAGAAGACACGCTAATTAATGTGTCCCTACTGGTGTGTTATTTTCTATGTGAGCCTGAAGATTAAAACTGCATCTTGTGCCGTTGGAATCCAAACCACTTTGTCAACAACTCTGTAGTTGAAGCTTGGATCCAGCATCCAAGGCATGCTGCAAACCCAATCTGCTGCAGTTGATCAATCCACTCCTACTATGCCTGCTTTCTGGCTGCAATACACATAAAAACATCTTGACCTGGTAAGACAGGCTTTGTGGTCCGTTTGAAGACATCCCTTAGAATTTATGGGTGTGAACTGGATACCATGTGAGCTAGGATGACAAATACTCAATAGCTTAACGCTAAAAATCCATTCCTTTCCCTTCCAAACATGCAATTATTTTTCACATACACACAAAAGGAAACCCAAGATTACCCATGCTTGAAATAAGAGTCTTAAAAAGCAACAACCTAAACTGGAGGTATGAGGTGGCAGCACACAGCCTCCTTTCCCCACGGCACTCCATAGGCTCAGACCCACCAAACCAAAGGAAGCCTTTTCACATAAGTGACTTACAGTCTGACTTCTTTCATTTCAGGCCAAAGAATGTCCCACCCCAGCAGTACAGCTCCAGGGGAAAGCATGGGGCATTAACACCAGTTTTGTTTTCAGTATTTAAAACTAATGACATTGATCTTTCAAGTTGGGTGTGGTCAAAGCAGTTTTGCTGATGGCATTCCAGTTACATTCCCTGAAAACACAGTCATATATTCCTACATTGATTGCAGTGACAGTGCCTCAAATCATCTTCTGCAGAGCTGGGGTTATAAAACTGCAGGATTTTGAACTCAGAGTTTCAACACATAATTGTTGCCAAAATTGAGCTCCCTGGTCCCCTAAATTTGCTGTAGCTTCGCTAAGAGCACATTCATGCTTCCCAAACCTGGTAACAGATCAACAGCCACATCTGTTGGCAGAGCCACAGAGAAAGAGCCATATTCAACTGCATTAGGAACTCAGCATGATGTATTTGTAACAGAGAGATAAGCCAGTAAGATTTGTGATCACAAGAATAAAAGCACTGGTTAGAAGACAGCTTGTCTGTCGTGTCCCCCCCCCCCCCCTTGGTTTACAAAGCTATAAATCCCACAAAATCAGTAGCGCAAAAATATCTTCATCCAGCTCCAGAAGAAGAAACCAGATTTGGAAACTTGCTGCAGTTTTGTGTTATTTCAGAGCGACCCAGTTGCTGGATTCAGTAGAGACTGCTGATGAAAATGCTCTGATACACAATAGATTTTGTGGTAGGTGATGGCTCTGAAATCCCACATCCGGCTAGCTCTGCTGGAGCAGGATCTGTCTTCTCTTTGCCCTCTTTGTCTTCTTCATTTACTCTTCCTCAAAAAGCCATAGGAAATCCTGGTTTTACTTGTTTTGCAACCCCACGGCCTGACAGAAACCCAAAGCACAGAGCATCCGAAGCATGGATGGTTTCATGTGCTACTTGAGACAACATTGCCAACTGGGGGCACTTTTCTACTGCTAACAAAATGGGAAGACAATTAAGGGAATAACACAGCTCCCTGGGCAACGCAAACCCTCCCAGTTCAAAAGATGTGCAGGATCAAAGCCTCACAAAGCTGTTATTTTAACTCTGCCTGTCCTATATAGACCAGAATAAGGTACATCTTTACAAAAGCTAGGAGAGAGTGCTTTGTGCACAGATGTCTCCTCAAGAGTAGTCACCACATAAACCAAATGGCCTTATCTGGGTGGTGGAAAGCCTCTTGTTATGGTGGTTTAGATTCTGCTAATGAGAAATGATGAAAGCAGCAATCTTTAGGGCAAAATACAATATCAAGGATACAATGGACTTAGGAATAGCACAAAGATGCATACCCACCCCTCAGTTACTTTTCCACAACTGAAAGTATTGCTTTAAAACTCACTGACCCTCACTACCAAGTAAAAAGGTTCAGACAAATAAGCAGCATGATTGAATACTTTCATTATGCACCTAATGAAATCACATACTGTAACACCACCTTAGACTACAGTTTTAATCAAGGCAGGCTGGCATTTTGGCTTCCCCCCCATCGCCGTGTTCTGGGGGAACAGCAGGTAAGGTCAAACACAAAGCTTATGTGATAAAATTGCGTGAGAGTGCTCCTGGGGGACCTGGCATTATTAACAAGAACATGAAGAAGGGCACAGTTGAACAGTTCAAAAGATAAACGATTGCATTCAGTTTACTTTTTGCTATCAACTGGAGAACTTGAGAGAGCTGTTATTTGACAAGAAACGTATATAAATAGGCAGCAAAAAGAGCTTGAATGGATACAAATAAAGATTCAAGGTTGGGGAAATGGTTTTCTTTAGTTTAAAATCTAGATCTATTCTTTTACTTCTCTACACAAAGGATTTCCAAATTACAGGGACAGCTTTAAGAACAACACACTTCTAGTAAGTGGCTTGATGCTGAAAATAAACCTGCTCTTGCTGACAACATAAAACCGTATCATTATATGCCACTTTAATCACTTGTTTCATCCCCTTTTCAATACACTTTCATTTTATGTTTTGAGACCGTTTAGCACTGTTCCTGTTCTTCAGAAATTATGACACAAATTATTTGCTCTTCTCCTTGAAGATGAATCTGAGCTGAAGAGGGGCACCTCTTTCAGGCACGGTTTGGAACCCACAGCTTCTGTAAGATTCAGAAAAGAAAATTCTATTTTTAAGACAAAATCCTTTTATCTCACTTCAGTAAAAATACAGAGAGAACAGCCAGCTGCAAGCCAAAATAATTGCAACACAATAATGCAGGCTCCATTACAGCAGCGTAATTCTGGTAAAGCAGCTGATCCAGGATCTTGGCACTCACCCAGACCCTGGAGCCTGACTTAAATGCATTAACCCAAAGCATGTGCAGCTGTTTTGTAATCTGAGGCTTCTGCATTTTATGGGAGAGCAAAGAAACAGTTACTCAGCCAGCAAATGACACAGGTGATACAGAGAGAGGAGGGAAGTATTTAAGCCTTTGAACTAAGTTAACCCATGGAGTGATGTGAACAGGCTGGGCAGCTTTGGGGAGATGGGCTTTGGAAAGTGTTTTCCTTTGGCCAGCAAGAGGAGCAAGGGTTTCCACTGGAGCAGTGCATGCCCAAAGCCAGCTGCGGTGCCTGCAGGGAGGGTACTACACGACTTGGAAAACATGGTTCTGAGAGGGGTGAAGCTGCTTCATCCCCACAGAGCTAAGCACTGAAGGCATGTACTGCGAGCTGTCACGCAGTTCTCATGGCATCACGGAGGTCCTGAATAGCACTAGGGAAGACCCAAGTCTATCTCTTCTGCTCTCAGGCCCTGCCCACCAACCCTGGGGATGTTAATGAGAATCACCCACGGGCAGACAAACAGATCACCCTGGAGAATATGTGGGTTGCTCTTAATAGAGCTTTACTGCTGAAAGACCAAAACAGATGCAAATCTTCTTGTAGTCCTTACCATGGACATAGTAGTCCGCTGCAATTCCTCTTGATGGGGTTTTTGAGTAGCTAATATACAACTAAACCACCAATGCAAAAACTTGTTAGTGTTGGCAGCAAGATTCCTTTGGCATGTGATTTGCTGTAGGTCTTGCCTCAGGTTGAAAAGTGGCCTCTAGAGAGATGCCCTTGCCAGCAAAATATTCGAGTTTTCCTTTAGAATGACTACATAGCATTAAGTTCACTAATTCTGCTGAATTCAGAGACAAAGTACCCACAGAGTCTTGCAGAAAACCCGGGTTTTCTTTAAAGCTGAGATTTACAGTGAACTGTGATGAAATGAAGCATACGAGTAACTATTTTATTACTATCCTTTTTGGAAAAAACAACCAAACCCAAACCAGTATCTTGGCTAAAGGCTGCACAGGCAAATGACTCTTTTTCTCATCCCTCTGCCCAGAAAACTCTATTCCGCAGAACTGCAAAACGTAACCTTTGTTAAAGATCTATTCATTTTCACATGGGAATATTTTTCATGTGAAATGGTAACTTCATGTCATTCAGGGCAGGAATATGAATACTGGAGCTGGTACAGATTTACACTTGGTATTAATCAAAACCCTGATTTAAACCAAAATGGCACTAATATAACTCTTGGTATGCGGACACATACACACACCTGTACCTGTATCAGTGGATATGAGTATCAGATATAATGTAGAGCTCAGAAAGTTCCACAGCAGCCCATTCATTGCGATTGCTGAGCTCTAACTAACCACTCACTTCATCAGTGGGGCTTATAGCTCTTATTTCCAGCCAGAAGTACCCGCAGATATGAGTGACGGGGCTCAAGCTACAGGGAGATAACAATAAATGCCCAAGTTACTGCTCATCAACTGGGCTACGTGAATTGACTGTGCATCACTGCTCTGTGCTGAAGGCAAAGCAAAGCAGGAGGTGGGTGAAGCCTTCATGCACAGAGCAGGCTGGAAGGACATATGGTCAAGTCAGTGTAGCTCATTAGATGAGCAGCACTCCACCTAATACTCCCTACATGTACCTGTGTCTGTGTTTGCAATTACATACAACAATTCCTGGTCAGATCCTAACAATTATCTGCAACATCCATTTTGTTTGTCAACAAATCCATACAAAAGGTGTGCCATGGGACAAGCAAAATCAAAAGAACAAATACAAAACCAGCAGGATCAGATTTTCCACGCAAGCTGTGAACCCACCGATACACTGAATCCCAGCAGGTTCATCTCTACATCACACTAGTCTGAACTGCTGGATTGCCCACAGATAAATAACAGCAGGTCTGAGTAAAATAACTTTTGTCCCCCACGTATTAATCTGTAACCAAGCTCCTTGTATTGCTGGAATACCTACAGGCAGGAATCCAGCGTGCCTCTCCACCATGCCAGCTACTGTGCAAACTTCAAGGAATAGCTGCAGTCCCTGCACTAATGATGGTGCATTCCTGAATAGATGAGAGAGCTGGAGATGGGGGAAAAAGCACCCAGGAGAAATAAATTGCTCAGAGAAAAACAGCACAAAGCATTTCTGGAAAATACACCAGAATCTCTGTGCATTGAGAGATGTTTGGAGAGCACTAATGCTTACAGCCCTGTCCTGAGGAGGCTGCTGCTCCCCAGCACAGCCACAGAGATGACGGTCCACGTGCTCTCACTGCTTCTGCCATGCTGTTTGCTTCCGCACAGCTTCAGGTACAGGCTCCTGCCCACATCCTATGTACTGGAGGAAGGCTGCAGTGATGCATGGTTCGCTGCGCTGTGTTGCACTTTACTGAAGGCAGAATAGGGTAAATAACTAGTTTACTTCGTAGCACCATCAATTCCCACTAGCAGTTTCTGCTTTTCACACTCACAACCTAGGCTTTGTTTCGTGGCTCAGCCCCAAGAAGAGTCTGCACAAACACACCACCAATTGCAAATACCATCTGCAAGAAAGGCATGGCTTCTCTGTACACCTATACATTAACGTACCACAATGCTGAGCAAAAGGACTTGTATTTGTTTATTTACCTATAACTTAAGGGCACAGCAAGTTATGGGCCACATCCCCCAGCTACAGGCGAACAGACGCAGGATGATACTGAAGCAAACAAGACTTTGATGGAGCATATGTCTGCCCATATGGGTCCAACTGCAAAAATCTCATCTTTTCCAAGTGTGCCCATGCAGAACGTAATCCAAAGACTATTGGGGTTAGCAATCAACTTTAACTGGCTTTGTACCGTATTAGGAGCGCTCGGCTGCAACACAGCGATTACACTGGCCCCTACACAGCAGAGCCCTTAAGCATTTGCTTAACGTTAAAGCATATAATAACCAATATGCAATTTCTTGATTCAAGAACAATGATTTGCAGGCTTGAATACACTTCTGGGCTGAGGCCAGGGAACTCAGCCCCTTAAAGGAGGATATCTCCAGTAGGAGAGACCAGCACATTTCACAGTGTATTCTTAGCATCCTTTGAAAGGCTTCTGAAGAACTTGACCAGGCAGGTAGCAATACACCTAAGGAAAGGGAAGCCCCATTCCAATAAAATTCACTTCTACTCTTAACTTTCCTTTTGCACAGTTACTCCTTAATTCACAAGCTGGAAAGTGGGGCAAGATGTGACTGAACCTACATTCACACATGGCCCAATACACATCTGTATGATTGCATCTACGAAAATGCCATTAGACTGAGCACTGGCTCTGCACCAAGAGGTACTGCCAAATAATAAAACAAATGGCAACCAGGGCTGAGTGCGACCACTTCTGTGGCACAGGCACAGAGCACTCCCAGGTTGTATTTACCTTGCAATTAAAAATCCTTCTAGTTTATTGGCAGACCTGAGTTTACTTCTCTTGTCACGCTTAATTAAAAAGAGCTGTTAAAGAAATTGGGTTAGGCTTTTTCTGCTATTAAAGCAGTCATTATCATCAAGACCTTCCATTCCTATTACCCCTAGAAGTACCAGGCAAAAGCCATGCCAGGTACAGACGTACTTTGTGTCTCTGTTGGAGGCACCTCCTCCATTCTGTATTACTGCAGAAATGCAAACACCAATTGCAATTGTGCAACAGGTACAAAAGCAACACCCCAGATCACTGCACCAAACCTGGGCTGTATCTTCCAGCTAAAGCTTTTTCTTGGAAGGAAGTGAACAGCAAAACTTACAGTTGCAGTCACCCCAGTACCTGGTTTGCTTCACCTGTGCCCCAATCATTTATCTTACAAAGGAGAGAATAAGTGAGTAAAAGCCAAAATGCCTGAAAAAGTACAAACATTCCCTTCTGATGCTGCAAACAGAATAGCACCAATTCCTAAAACCTCCAAAAGTTTAATTTCCATTTTAAAAAATATTTGAAATGCAATGAAACACTTTAATTGTCCATAGGTAATTTCAAGCTTTTGTTTCATCTTTCAGTTTGCCTTTGGAGGGGGCAGGGGGAGAAGTCTCACTGCACAGGAATTTTAGGAGGTTTTGCTGTGATTGGCCAAGGAATCTACAAAATAACGTGTTGATACAGTTTTATAAGGTCTTTTTATACATCAGGTGGCTAAATCTGCAGAGCAAGCCTACCTCCACATCCCAGGCAGATGGATGTTCAACTCCTGCTTTGGGTGGGCAGAATAATACAAACATCTCATCAACGAAGGGAATGCCCTGTGGATGGAGTCCTTTGCCTTTTCTAAGAAGGGTTTAAGTGGCGCTTTTGAAAGTATGAGGGTTAACACCTGGAGACATGAGCTCCTTGGGTACCCACTGAAGACATGAACAGATACCACACTGTCAGCAGCAAGCACCACACTGTTCTGCAGAGCTGTGCCAAGACATCTTCGCCCCAGGGGAGAAAAGGGAGGATTGAGGTGGCTTCCCAAGAGCCTTCTTGGTTTCTACATTGATTCCCAAGTCTCTGCTGAGTTGGCCAATGGGCTGACAGCTGTGCCTGGGACACGGTCACCTCACCAGTTCCTACCTCACTTGCACTAGTGACAGTCGTCATGCACACATGAGCAAGCTTGGAGGCAGAGTCACAGTCAATGGATGTGAAATATTCAGCCAGAGCATGGTTTTAACTCAGCTACATGGAAAAAAGGCCCCCTCTGCCCTCGCTCATCCCCAGTTGCCACTGTAGAGCACATTAGCTGGAAAACTCGCACCAGCTAGTCCAGTGTTATCGCTGCAAGGATGTTTTGGTTAACCCAGCCAGTGCGCTGGCCTGAGAAGGCTGATCCACCAAGCAAAAGCGTTTTATACAGACTTGTTCCGCAAACCCCACGCGATCAGTCCTGATCCCTTTACCTGTGCTCAAAGTCTCCTGCAACTGTGCAGCTGTAAATGATGCAAAGTTCACTTCATAAGCATATAAATCTGAAGCACGGCACAAATGTAACAGCAGGAAAGCCTCCTGAATGCTTGTGCTCTGTATGCTGTGGGTTTCTCAAGGTGATGTCTGCTATCAGAAATCACTGGGGCAGAGCTGCCACGGAGCATTCGCTGTCACACAACCCACTTTTAATAGCCTGCAACCCTAGCAGAGCTGTGTTTACAGTCTTCATGGCCAAAGCTATTTGCAAAGTCTGAACTCGTGATGGATGCCAGCTAAGCATTCAGAGCTACAGAAAATGCACAATAAAGACCACAAACATCTGGAGTTTTGAACTCAGCATGAATACCGAATATCGACCTGGGCGTGTGGTCAAGGTAGATTTGAGAGCCAGCAGCAGAACTTTTTCCTTGCATACATCATGAATTTTGGTAGCTTTTTGCTTGCCTGGGACAGCGTTACCCTGAGCACATCACTTCTTCCTGCATATTAGTTTTCCCATCTGTAAAATAAGGTTTTGAGGGGTGACTTCTTTGTGAGACACTTTGAAATCCAGAACTGCTGAGAAGTGCTGCGCACTTACCAGATAGTGTCAATGTAAAAACAACTGATCTCCAATACAGTATATAATATGAAGAGACCTTTGAGTGCTGAAGTTGCTAACAGCTACATACAGAGCTTTGCAGAATTTTCAGTTGGATAAAGAATCCCAGTTTGATCCAAAAAAGCACCTGCAAGGGTAGGGCTGATTTCCCAGAGCCCAAAGTCTGCCAATGCTGGCAGGAAGGCGAGGAAGAGCATAGTAAGAGCCATTTGCCAGAGAACAAGTCTTAACTACAGGTCTTGCCAGCCAACAATACAAATGGGCATTTTAAAATGAACCTGGAAGGGTTTGCAAAGGGCTCTGCGATGCTCACTAAAGGCACTTGCCAGCTCCCCAGGCTCAGCAGAGGTGGGAGAGATGTCACCTGTGAAAAGAGCAGGTTTCTTAGTGGTTTTTCACAGACTCACAAGTATCCTTCACATTCAGTTCCTCTGATCCCACGAAACGATCTACGCATGTGGGCAGGAGTACGCATTCCTACACGTTCAATCACTGAACTGCACACAGCACCATCATCCAAGTCGACCTTAGGCTAAAATACCTGTTTCAGTGCTTACGTGGTCTGGCTGGGGTAGCTGATTTCACATACTTCTTCTGGGGCTGCTCAAAGTCAAACTGCAAAGCAGCTGCCAAAAACGCCTCTCCATGTACAATTTCCAACACGCATCTCTGAAGTGAGGAGCCAATCTGCTGAAAATGCCTGTGTTGCTAAAATCTCTGAAAAGAGAAAATCACAGGATCTGCGGGCACATCTGCAGAATGCTCTTTAGCAGCTACTGCTCATTCCGAGTGCAAACCTTGAGCACAAACACTAGCGTCTGTAACCGAAAAAGGACAAATGTAAGTCAGCCCTTTAGACTGCTCCTCATGACCAGGGACTCGGCCTGCACCTATACATTTCCCTTACAGTAGAGCCATTGTTCAATTTTCAACAATTAGCATAACTTCTTCAGACTAAACCCCAGCAAATATATCTGCTGCAAATAAATAATTTTCTAATTATAAAGTCTGACTACTTTATAGACCTTCTTCTCATATTCTGGAATGAGCTATTGCATCAATTAAAAACAAAGCTCTTCTTTTTCCCATCACAGAAGAAGCCATGGCAAATTGGTTCATAAATATTCACTGGTGTTTTAGGCATGGCCATAAAAAGGAGACATTTTACAGGCTGTCCTGGAAACAGCACATTTAATGTCAGAGCATCCCTGAGAAAGGAGAGCTGAGGAGAGCCTCTTGTTGCAAGGAGTAACAGCAAGGTCCTGAAGCAGCCACAGGACATGCTCATAGACAGATCTACCACTGTTGCAGAAGAAAAATAGGATGGATGAGCTTGTGTCTGCCCAGAGCTTACAGTGATGTTACCAGGAACATGCATGGGGGAAGCTGTGCTGGTGGACGGGATCAATCGCACCCGACACGCCTGGGAGAGGGACAGTACAGTTGGTCCGTGCCCAGGAAAGTGAGTTTAGCTGCACTAGGACACAACTTTCCCTCTCCCCAGGTCACCACATCCCAGCTCCAAGTCCTCACATCACGCATGCTCCTGGCTGTTTACTACAATTCAGGGGGAAGGACTCCCACACAAAGGAGTTAATCAGGCCTTATGCACAATTAACTACTTGTGCCTTCCCTGCTATGCTAATCCTGCAGGTCTCAGGTAAGAAGGCTTCTCTGCACATGCTTTCAGGATTTGTGAAGGTTCCTTACCTTAAATCCACACAATGATTAGCTTGGTGGGCATACTGCACAGAACAGCAAATAAACTCTATGAGTCAGGGATGCTCCTGCGCCTCCTACTCACTGCAGAGACTTTGAGTAGGACAGAGCCTACTACCACTATGTAGCTGCGCTTCCTGCAGCACAGAAGAGTGGGACAGTAAATGACCTACAAAAACTCCCTACCCCAGCCTCATGAACTGCTTAAAAGAGTGAAAATTAACAAATTGAAAACAAACTGCAAGTGTTCTGAGAAATAATAAATGATAATCACAACTATAAACCGCATCCCATAAAAAAGCTCTCTTCTTTACAGAGCAAGGTAAAGTTTCCATTAAAACAAAATCAGGGCTGCTCAAATTTGTTTGACAAACTAAGTTATGATGTGTTACAATTTACACATATAAAAGTCCCGAACAGTATCAAGACTATAAAGCGTGAAGATAACATATTGCTCTGGCAAGTGATAAAACTGCTTGCAGTGACAGCTGTGATTTATTGGAGCAATTCAAATACACTTTGAAAAGTATATTAGCTTTGTCTCTGCCCACAAAGGGCACGTTTTAGCAGGGTAGGCCGTGCCGGTGATGAATTGCACGCCAGCAAGGACTGAAGGCAATTGGCAACATCAGATGCCTGAAGGCCCTGAATTACTGCGATAATGTGGGTTTTGTGATAATACCTCATGCAACAGCACCCGAGCACCTAAAGAAACACATCAAAGCTGTGTTTCTGTTGGCTTTTTGGGAGATAATATGACAATGGTGAGAGTGGCTGGGACTTCCCAGCTAATGCTGACATACAAAGCAATTACAAATTGGCTCTGGAGCAAAGTTTGACACAGAGGGTCACAGTTTAGACACTACCTTTAAGGTGGAAGCTGGAAAATAACTGCCTCTTGATTCCAGCGTGTAAGGCACAGAAGCAAACCACAGGCTGTGGACCTACAGGCTATCAACCTACTGTAGACCTTGCCTGCACCTACCTGCTGCACGACTTGAGCAGTACCAGTAAAGTGACCCAAGTGCTGCTGTACTTCAGTTGTGCGAATAAGCAGAATGGGATGGGGACTTGGCCGTATTGTGGTCACCATGCCCATCCTGGCACCTGCATCACCACTGCTGTGAAGGAAGCACATTCCTGGGGACACTTGTTCACTGGTCACACCAGTTCAAACCCGCGGTAAGAGCCAGGCTTTTCCCATGGCTCAGAGCAGCGCTGGAAAACCAGGACAAAAAAAGCACAATGCCCAAGTCTCCTCTCACAGCAAGATTTCACCACTGTAAAAGCATAGAAAAATTTAAGACACTTTGGGCTAAATTCTACTCTCTGATATACCAGCACAGACCAAGACTGACTTCAGAGTCAACCTGGACTTCAGAAGGTGTCCTTTGAAGACAACGTGTCCTGGACAGTGCCATGGAAGGCCACAGGGCAAACTCTTCTCCCTGTGTTACCAGGGACAGTTTAACAAATTGTATCTACCCCCAATTACAGTCCTCCCATTCTCACACATGAGGAAGTACATCTTTGTGCCTTTATAGCTCCTAAATTAAGAGCAACAAGAGAAATGAGTGACCTGGCCAAAGCAGCTGCGTCTTGCTGCAGATTGAAGGGATTTTATCACCAATTAGACTGTAACTGGTTCATCTCCAAAAGGTAAAGAACATTTAACAAAGAGTTTGCTTCTGGTGGGCATTTTAACTTCTACTTAATCCAAATATTCCCTTGAGAAGTGATAATGAGTATCTATTTCTATGCTACCCATTACCATATCACATAAGGACCTCAGAAATATTGCATTTGTAGAATGAGTTTGTGTAACTTTTTAGAGGAAGTTGCCCATTTCTTGAGTTTATGCCAATAAATACCTGAGAATTGTGTTTCTGTATTTACAGTCTCCTTATGAAAAAATGCCCCAGTGACATCATGACTGAAATGATAGAAACCACCTATATACAGGTTAATGTTTAAAGAGTAAACTAGCTGAACACTTTCTCTACAGGTGGAGAAGCAAAAAAGGCAATACTTACTGGTTATTTTCCTAATTTCCCTAAAGCAAAGAGCTCAGCACGTTTTTGAACCTGCCCCTTCATCTATGTTTTGCAGCTCTAACCCAATGATTAGATGAAAGAACCTTTTTTTCTTGGATTGAAATGTGAGTAGTGCAGATATAATAGCACAGTGCATGTTATCGCTTCCACTTATTTATGGCTCTTCAGCAGCATTCTTCTTCAAGAAACATTTGCAAGAATAGAATTGATTCTATGTTAAGTGTTATTCTTAATAGTTTTTTTCATTACTACCTAATGGAAATATGGATTCATCATTATTTTAAACTTAATGCAGTGTAAAAGAATTAGTTTAGTACACTGTAATTACAATTTTTTTTACGGCACTTAATAGACAAGGCAGAAATAGATTTCTGAAAGCAATGGAAAAGAATGGGAGCATTTTTGTTTCTTCAGTAACAACAAGCTGAATATCAAAGCTGTAACAAGGAAGTCACTCCTCCCCTTTGTTTTTCTTGTCTATACTCATCAGATTTACACTTGTCACTTATATAAAGGAATGTATTTGCAGATCCTTCAATTCTACTTTACCAATAGACCAGGAATATTCTGCTAAGCTACCTCTGAGCAGGGGAGGGATTCTCCCCCCTCAGCAGCAAATAGCAATTTCCACTGCCCGTGACTTAATTCAAAGACAGAAGAAATAAGAACACCCTTTCTTGTCCCATCACCTGCTTGTGCATGTTGTCCTGAAGCAATGAATCAACCCTCACAGCATTCCAGTGATCGGGGCAGTAAAAGTGACCACAAGTTGCTTATTTCTACTCCTCCCACACCCTCTAACACAGAAAACATTCACTTTATCTCCCGTTCCCTGGAAAATTTAACTCTTTAATAGGCTCCAAACCTCGCTCCTTCACAAACAGCCAATTCTATGTTGCAGTGAGCATGATGGACTTAGGACTTCATGACTCTTCTTACAAGAAAAAGAGCATCATGCAAAGGAAAGGAGAGGAGGTGATCTCTGCTCTTGCTATTTGCTCCTTGCTGTCTTCCTTTCCCCATTTTCTCCATACTGCTCAGAAACTCGCTAAGGCGCATAGTTCCCCCCACGGCCCTCCCTTTTTACTAGGTGTTCAATAACACTCAGCCACGCGTCTAGCAATGATGGCAACACAAACAACGTCTTAACGTGAAAACTGGAAATACTCCATAAATGCCAGGTTTCTTAGGGCTCTGAGGAAAACTGCAGCAGGATTCTCCAGGCCTAAGTCACTGGTTCTGGAAAGCTGCCATAAGAGAATAAATAAAAGGTATAAAAGCTATGTATTTTACCACCTGCTTTGACAGCCTAGGAACTGTAGAGCATCTTTTGTAGTGCTGCCCTTCAAATGAAAGGAAAATTCCCCCCTATATGTTCAATATTTCACTTTCTGTTCTGTCAATATAAGAATCTTTTGTAACAAGAAGACAAAAGCTTCTCCATCTTTTGGGGATCAATATTATTTCTCAAGCAAGGACAACCAGTATCTCTTTGTGAAGGCTCTATTTTAAAGTACTTGCCAAAACACAAATACAATTCTAACTCGGTAGATGATAATCAGCTTTCCAGACCGAGGCTGAAGTAGCCAGGATGGGAAACCTACATATACACTTGGGTCATGCAGCACCATTCCCTCCCAAGCCCTGCACACAAATAAGGAATCTGATGGTGCAGGATGGCCTGTGCAGATGCATGTCCCAAATGTCAGCTTACACCAGCAGAAGGCTAAGGATTGAAGTAAAGAGAAGTCTCAGACTCGCTAAGGCTCCCTCCATGCTACCCCCACTTCTCCTCCGTGATCAAGCAGTTTCACTACTGAAGGGCCCTTCAGCGGGGAGCTGCAGTGGTTCCTAAAGCTAGGGATTCATGACTTCGTAAGAAAAAGCCTGATAAGTAAATCTGGAACAAACTACACATGGACATCTGTACAGAGACAAGCAAAAGTCACCCCTACCACTTTATTTCCAGTAACTTAGGGCATATGTGAATGAGATGGAATATTTAATTACCTAATAATCATATATACTGCAACAGTTTGCCCTCCAGATTGCTGAAGTGCCCCCTTCAGTAGGATTTCTAATCTTCATATTTCCCATGATGTGAACCACAGGAGGACTTCAAAATGGTTTTGAGCCTGACAGCTTATAAAGACTCTGCCTTGGCCCCTACACAGGTCTAGATATCCAAGCATGAAAAGCCTCATGAGAAGTACTCTGAGCAGGCAAAATGAAGTTCAGAAGATCAAGCCTTGCAGAAATCTGCCTCTGCTCTTGCTGGAACACCTCAAAAGGCAGTTATCCTGTCAATTGTCAGCATCCTCCCAGTGGGGAGAGTTGCTGCTTGAAGCCCCAGGTTTTCTTTCCTCCTTGTTTAATTGTACGAGGAAGAAAGTACCTGCCTACGTATGTTCTCATACTCAGAAGTCACAAATGTGGGGTACTGCTTAATCATATAAAGGATGTTCATTTTTGGAAAGAAGCAGATTGACACAAAGCATACTGGAAAATAAACAGGCAAAAAAGCTCCACACATACTTATCTGGTCTTGGGATCATGTCAAAGCACAGGAATTGAAGATAGTTAAGAAATCAATTGCTGGTCAATTGGGATCAGAACAGAATCTGCTGGCCCTTAGGAAAGCAGTATTGCTCACTTCTGCTCATGCTCTTACGTCAGATACAGGAAAATAAATCCTTGTACTGGAACTGAACAGTAATTTGTACATTATGGCTTTTGCTTACCTACAGCAGAACCCAACATCATACACATTGACCCCTCCCAACTGTTGGACTTCTGGATTTCACTCCAACAAGTTAGCTCTTAAGATTTTTGAAGAGAAGTCAACTCTTGCAAGTTAAACAGGTGGTTTTCTGAGGACTGATTTCTGTAATAGACACCCACCCAAACATTCCCCTCTTTTCCACATCCAGGAAGCCCTGCCTTCCCTGCAAATAGCCTTCTCTAACCAGAAAGCTCTATGGACCATGCTACTGGACAATGGTTAACTGAGAGTCCTTAGACAAGGTATTATAAAATAAATCTTCTCAAGTTGCTGAACAAGAAGATAAAGGAAATATTCTTGAATCTACTAAAGCAGAGCCTAAAACCAACCACCTGCAGAGCAGATGCACCAATGTCCACCCCTGTCCCATCACCAGCATGACAGGTCTGTCACCAACACAATATATACGAAAATCAAGCCAGATCACACTTCTGACGATCAAAACTTACTGAGATTTTCAAACTGTCATAGAATCATAGAATGGTTTGTGTTGGAAGGGACCTTAAAGCTCATCCAGTTCCAACACTCCTACCATGTGCAGGGACACCTTGCACTAGACCAGGTTGCTCAAAGCCCTGTCCCACCTGGCTTTAAAAATTTACTATTATAAAAACCAGGTTATCACTTTTTTCACCTCCAGATTAAACATCCCCAGACCAAAAGGATTTGAAAACACTGAAGAATGCTGCTACAAAACAGATACTCACAAGTTCTTGACATCCACCCTTTCCCTTAGTGAACTCAGCAGGATTAGAGCTACTACAGTAACTACCAATGTACTTGCACACCAGAACCTAATGAAAAGAAGATGAGAGAAAATGTGTGAGGTAACCTATGGGGTTATCAGAGAAAGGTTCTGATTTACCTGCCCGTTCTTTGTGCCATTGTTCTTGACACACCGGAGCCATGCAGTAGCCACTGCAAGTGCTTTAAAACTTTCACCAGTCTGTGAGAAATGAGAAATGGAGAATTTCTTTTCAAAGCCACTGTTGCCATCATTCAGCAAAGCATCCTGCTGGGATTGCTTCACACAAATACAAGCACTTTGCTCACTGGAGACTGAGGCTTTCCACCCTCTCTCATTTCCTCAGTTTCTACTTGATGGATGTGCTGAGCGTTCATTTACTGTAGGAAACTCAGGACAAGAGTTATTGCTGATTAATTGTGGCCTTCTTGGAAACAGTATTTTACTAGTCAATTAGAAATAGCCCTCCGAGGCAAACTGTATTGTCACGTGCCCACATGTTTCTCCAATAAATCATATAATTCTGTATTTACACAATAGGCAATATTATAGCACAAATGAGCTGCCTAATGCATTCCAGGCACTACCTTAAACTCATGTAATATCAGGACCAAGTAGAATAAGCAAAAATGCTGAACTAACTGTGCCCTCCTCCAGGCTTCAGACGATGCAGTATCACCAAAAACCTTGTGGAAGGCAACACTGATGAAGGTGCCTGCATGAAGAGCATGAAATTGTTTGAAAGGTGTTAATATACCAATGCACCTTGGACATCGCCTTCTCCCTCCATATAACAAGTCCTATCATGAGAGACTCGATGTCAGTTTAGCTGAGAGAGCTCAAGAGCATTTGCCTATGCCTGCACTGCAAGACAAAAAGCATTTGGTGATAGCTTGGGTATAAATGGTGCTTTGTAAAACCCACCTCCAGAATTTTACACACAAATCACAGTCAAATTCACTCTTTCCTGGAACAAAGAACATCAGGAAACCTCATTCAGATTTTGTAATTCCCTGCATTAAACAATAATTCTATTTCACCAAATTACTTTTGCCTTGCGATGTAGCTGCATTTATATTTATTGCCCAGCTCAAGGTTAAGTGAATGACCAGCCTCACTGAGATCCTGTATAAGCCCTTATTTTTCACAATGCACTACAAAAGATTAATTGCTTTGTATTTCTCCAATAGAGACAGAATTAAAATTGCCATTTCATACTAACTATTAACACAGTAACCGCTTTGAAGTTGCCATTGCTTTTTGCAATCTAATACCTTTCCTTTCCTCTGCTTACTCTATGAAGTGCTACTTGGCAACCTTAAAAACATAGTTTGTGGAAGTTCCTTTGCAGGACTTCTATAAATCCAGGCTTTCGCACTCTTGCAGACTTGGTACCAGATGAAAGGTAGCTCTTGACAAAGAGCAAACTGGAAGTGCAGCTTTGTTGAGCAGATACCATTGAAGATGTTGTTTTACCAGCATGCTACTTGGAAAGCCTGAGGACAGTGCTGAAGCATATAATAAGTTGTTTTGATAGCACAGGCTGGCAAAAAGAGCATGGAGATATATATATATATTATACATATATATATACACACACACACAACCTGAATATTTACAGGTAAAGTCCACTACTCAGTTCTTATGACGGTTCTGGGTTTTCATTTCATAAGCAACTATAAGAAACACCAAGACTGAAGATGATGAGAAATCCAAACACTTGCAAAGCCATGAATTACTCCAAGTGGTAACATTTAGGAGTGCACACTTAGGGATCCTACATGTCCGATTCCAAAAACTACAGCAGTTAGTGGAACTTTGGGTGCCCAAAGTTTCGCAGAGGGTGAGTGAAGGAGCAGCTGCCACAGTAAAAGCTGCTTCTTTTTCTGATTTACCTAAAGCTGTCTGAGGAACTGTTTAGAGATGGACAACAGCCCTGAATTGGATGGCCACCACAGTGCCTGCCTTAATGCTCTTTTAGCAAGATCTGTGCTGGGTCCCAGGAGAGGAAAAAAAAATCCCTTCACATTGACATATCCAGCTCTTAGCACAGAGGGCTCTCAGGGCGAGCTGCGGCTCCTTGGTATGACTATGGGACAAAAATCAGGATTGCACAAATTGGCTCTATAATGATTTTTCTTTTCCTTTACCTGTTCTTAGCTGCTTGTACGGCAGTAGTGAAAAGCCTCCAATTGGTACTAAGATATTAGGATACTGGGAACTGCATTGAAAATAAAAAATAAACAAATAAAAACACACAAGGAAAATCTGCGTTTACGTACTTCTAATCCCAGCTCTTTCCAGATACACTGGGGAAAAAAGCTTAGCTTCCAGTTATTCAGGTATGGTTGGGTTAGGGATTCAAACTGCTGAAAAAAGCACTGCGCAAAAAGGAATTGGAGTTCAACCTTTTAAACTGTGCGCTTATTCGTCTCTCCGTCCCGAAAATAATATTCCTGATGAGGGTGTACTCATGTCTTGTCAGCAGCACACGAACAGAAGCAGAAACAAAAGCTCTGAATAGCATTAACCAACCTCTATTTGTCAGTTCTGGAGTGAATTAATGTAAAATGACTTGCATTTACAGCTGGGTCTTTAGACTGGCAGCAAAGGGGGAGTGAAGAATCACCTCTTTCCCCTCTCAATCTACATCCTATCAGCCATGAAGGAACCCTCAGAAGAGTCTACAACAAGAAAAGTTGCATTTATCCTTATCATTCATAATGATAAATGCCAGCGATAACCACTGGAAGTGAAGCCTCAGCAGGGACTGTGCATCACCAGTAATAACAGAAATAATCAAGCTGTTAGAACCAGACATGCAGACAGCAAACTCAATTTTTTTCCTTCTCTGTCCAGTACCAATGACAGCTACCAGCCACCATGCCTTGCAATTAGCTCATGCTGCAGGAATGCTCTCTGCTCTGGTACACAATGAGCAAGCTGCAACAGGGAGCAGGACGTGGGGAAGAGGTATCCTAACTATCTGAAGAGGCATCATGTATCCTTGTTATTGCTAAGGGAACCAGCTCCTTCCTTTGGGAAGATCCAAGGCCTGCGTCCTTCACCCCCCACTCTATCAGCCTTATTTCACTTGCGAACAAGCAAAAGAGAAATTGAGACAACTGCTCACTAGCTATAGAAATACATACATTCTTATGTTTAATGTTGGTGAGTCAAAATGAACACGTCCCTTTCATTGCAAACGGATGCTGCTCTTGTGAACGCTTGGAACAATAACTGACTGTAACAAAGGTTGAACGAAATTCAGCACTGGGACCTTCCTACAGATCAGGGCTGGTCAGCTGAACACTGCTTCAGTTACCAGGACATGGTTCCCGAGTTTCTCTACCCTAACACTGAACACAATGATTCATAGAATCAACCAGGTTGGAAAAATCCTTCAAGCTCATCCAGTCCAACTGTTACCCCAGCTGCTGCCAAGGTCACCACTAACCCATGGTCCCTGAAGGCCTTGTCTACACATTGTGTGAACACTTGCAGGGATGGTGACTCCAGCACTGCCCCAGGCAGCAGTTCCAATGCCTGAGCACCCTTTGGGGAAGGAATTGTTCCTAATATCCAGGCTAAATCCACATGCTGCAGCCCTTCTTTCAGGCAGCTCATAATACCCACACGCATTTCTTCTGCTGTGTCCCAATATCAATAAGTGTCCTGCTTCTAGAAGCTTTACAGCTTGCAAAAGGCACTTCAATTCTTAAATTCTTCATCAATAGCTATTGTAAGGCAGAGGCCTCCTCCCTACCCCACAGTGCAGATCTCTGGTGCACATTTGGAGTATTTCTTCAATTATTAGCTCAGACTCAACTGCTCTTCTGCACTTCTTCATCCCATTGCATGCTTCCATCTGCAGGGAAGTTACAGAAAACCAAGCCCCAAAGCCTGCATCCATACTGTGAACCGCATGCCTGAAGCAGAGCTGGAGATAGCCTCTGCTCCTCTGTCGATGGTGGGTCTCCACTAGTTCTAGCCTAGATCATAGAACCATAGAACAGTCAGGGTTGGAAAGGACCTTAAGATCATCCAGTTCCAACCCCCCTGCCATGGGCAGGGACACCTCCCACTAAACCATGCCACCCCCGGCCTTGAACACCGCCAGCGATGGAGCACTCACAACTTCCCTGGGCAACCCAGATCTGTCTTTGCTCTCAAGGACTCCAATATAAACCTTTGAATTATTCAGTGCTGGAAAATTCCATCTCAAGAAGTGGGAGCACTGCGCATTGATCCAACACAGAATTAGTGACAGAAATGGTGTATGACTCTTTCTGCCAAAGAAAAGACAGAAACATAAAGATCCTTTGTAGACACCGTTGAATACCTCAGAATGTTCCCTACATCCTAGTGTGGCCTTTGCAATTTTTACGGAGGCTATTTTGAAATCCTATCCCCCTGCACAACTGCTGTGAGAAATGCTTTCTCCCTATGCTTGCTCCTGCACAGTAACTTACATGGGATTAACACATACTAATTCTCTAAAAAGTAATTAATTTTAAATCTGTATTTTAGTGTGAAACCCCAGGAATGCTCTCAGAAATAGCTCGGATCTCAATCAGTGCTAGAGAAATTGAACAGAACTCGAGAAGCCATGAAAGAAAACCACAAATGAATGCTGCCTTAAGACGCTTATGGCTGTTGAGCCTGCTGGTGTTCCCTTTCCTCAATATTTGCTCTCTCTTGGTGTGAATGATGAATAATTAAACAAGTCATTTGAGGAAGAACAAAGCGTTTTGATGAAAGTGATTTTGCCCTTCAGTTTTCAGAATCAAGTATGCTGCAGGGAGCGTGGCAGTATTAATTCTGCTATTACTTTAAATTACAGATACTTTGTAAAGCCAAATGCTGGTTCATTACTGGTGCAGCTCTACTGCTTAATGTCAGAAGGACAGCAGGATTGAGTGTTTCTAAGGCTAGAAATTGAAAAACTTTGAAGCCCCGGTCCTGGCTTTCTCAGCAAGCTTCCGAGAAGTCTTGAATGCAGTATTCAGTAACAGCATCCTCCTCCAGCAGTGCAGAAATGAAATCCAGGGTGCAAAACTCTAGGTAGGAAACTCCCTGTGGATAGCTAATAGGAAACACTGAGGAGGTGGATGGGTCTTGGAGCTAATCTTAATCACACACCATACACAATAGTGAAATACTGTAAAAGCAAGATCTTAAAACTGCAAAAAGGAACATAAAATATACAATCAGAACTAAGTTTCATGCTTTCGACCCTTCTTTGTCATGCACTTAATACATTCACACCTTTAAAGAAATCACTGTAAGAAAGACGGAGAACACCCCTGCACAGCAGAGATCCCAGCAAGCATTTTCCCTGCAGTGTACCACATGGGTTAAAACCCTCTCAGGCCAAGGCATCCGGGTTTCCCATACAATGGGAAAGCCTCACGTTGGAACCACCTCTCTAGGGCAGCTGGCAGGCGCTGTGCTCTGCCTTGCAGATGCTCTTTGTCTCAGGCACAGTACTGTCCAAACAGCGAGCTTGTAGGTAAAGCTTAAGGTTTCTGGGTAATTTCAATGTAAAATACTTGCACAGAAACCAATAACATCACCAGGGATCACTTCCAAATCACAATTTTCAATTTAATCCTCCTACTGCAATTGCTGCGAACTCTTCCTTGATCTGGCCCTACTATTCCACAAAATGCCCTTAAATTTCAAAGCCTTACAACATTAATGAACACAGCAGGGCTTTGTCTGTCCCCTTCCTATCAAGCCCCTGTAAAAATGGATGCACAGCCCTTGCAATGCAGTATCTGCTAAAAAAATACAGCATTAAACACAGATGGACACCTCCAGTACAAAGCTCTTTCAACAGTGCAGTAGGCAATCACTGCTGGAGAAATTGTTACTTCGGATAATTAGATACTTAAATATTGAAGTTGTTTATGTTTACATAAGCACAGAAATCATAAGGGGAATTATGCAAACAAATCTATCACAGACCAGGAGCTCCTGTCGGGTTGCTAATGAAGGTGGAAAGCGGCAATCTTTCTTTATAAGGTTTTCTAATGACCATGATAACAAACCAATCTTTATTTTAGCACTGCACATTTCCCTTCCCCCAGTTTCTTTCCTCTCTGTATCAGTTGACAGGGACAAATACTTTCAGAAGACAAAGGGGATGAAAGAGACTTGAAGATAACACTCCTCAATTATGCTGACACCTAAGTGATTAAATTAAGCAAAACCTCAGTATTTCATTGTCAATTTGACTCTGATTTTTACGTAAACAGATTTATGGACCCTGTTAAGGTACAGTTTGTCTTTGCTTAAAATTTGTTTCAGAGATGCATTAAAAAGACAATGACCTCTTTTTCCTTACTGGAAGCTGTAAGGGCTAATAACACAGTACTCCAGCAGGAGTATTACCTGTCCTTCAAGACAAATGTTTGCTACTTACAGAAGTAAATACTTAATGTATACTTGTGAAGAAAGGATTCTACACCCAGGCAGTGCTCAGATATGTACTTTCCTCACATAAAAACCTCCTTTGCCTACTGTGCACAACCAACTAGCCCTGGAATTTCAGGAAAAAGCAGAGATTGCCTATGCAATTTGAGCCTTATGCTATCAGGACACTGAAACAGGTTATAATGGTATTTGTGGATTTGCAAATGCATGGGAAATCCTAAAATCAGTACATTAACTGAAGAAGTGACGACCATCCAATTATGCCAAATACCATCTTATTTTCTCTGGAAACATTGTAGTGCCAACCTTTGGCTGGAAGATTGTTTTAACCAAATACTACAAGTCTCAGCTTTAATCTCCTCAAAAGATGATCTTCATTACTGATGCAAAGCACACACCACAGATTGCTACCTTACAACTGCATGATACACCGAGCTAACTGCCTTTTAGAACCGTGGTCTAAATCCTTCAACAAGGATCTAAATATTATTATAATCTATAAGTTGCACACTGAAATTATCTGGCACACATGAGGTAGAGATACAACAATGAACCAAAGTAGGAGAAAATCACATGATTTGTTGTAGGTTGTTCATCTGTGAACAGCAATAAGACCTGCTGCATATCCCAAAGTAATGCTCATGCGCTTATCAGCTCACGTTTATGAAGCACTTTAAAGATGAAATGTCCTTGCAGTGCACAGTACGTTATAATGAAAGAAAATAGACACAGAGGTATCAAAGACCACATTGCCGATTTCTTCTACCATGATAAAATACAAAATATTACTGATTTATCAGCAATATGCCTGTATTTTTCTATTCAAACACAATACCTGGGAGTGAAAGCTTTCAAACTATCAGTACAGAGGTAATGACTGAAGAATGAAATACTGATGATGCTAGACATGCAATTTATAGTGTGCTTTTAGATGAGAACACAGAAATAACATTTTCTTCTGTGTGGTTACAGAACTGGGCATGTCACTGTATCTTAAGCAACATCTGTTAGAGAGTGCACAAATGAGTCATAACAACATAACCTAAAAGTATTTCTGTTTACAGACCAGGCTACCACACTGCCAGAGACCACATTTTCAGCCTGGAGAAGAGAAGGCTCCTTAAGGGGAGAACTTATAACAGCCTTCCAGTGCCTAAAGGGGCTACAGGAAACCTGGAGAGGGGCTTGGACAAGGACATTCAGGGATAGAGACAAGGGGGAATGGCTTTAACCTGACAGAGAGGAGATTAAGATTAAACATTAGGAAGAAATTCTTCCCTGTGAGGGTGCCAAGGCGCTGGCACAGGGTGCCCAGAGAAGCTGTGGCTGCCCCATCCCTGGCAGCATTCAAGGCCAGGTTGGACACAGGGGCTTGGAGCAAGCTGCTCCAGGAGAAGGTGTCCCTGCCTGTGGCAGGGGTTGGAGCTGGAGGAGCTTTAAGGTCCCTTCCAGCCCAAACCTGTCTGGGATTGTGTGATTTTGGCTTGAAACAAACATAATTCAAATGGCAGAGGTTTTTACAAAATCTTCATGGAAATCTCTTTTTGTCCCAGGCTGATGCCAGAAATGGGTCATTTACATTCCCATCCGAGCCTGCACTTAAGGGGAAAAAAAACAGCAGAAGGAGCAAACAAACACCCACAGAAGTTCACATGCTTCTCTCCAGATGATCTATTGCTGCCAGAGCTCGAATCTAATTTTAGGTGAGCTCATCTTTTTTTCTGCCTTGGAGCCACTTTAACTTAATATTGCTCTCCTTCCAGAGCCACGAGAGAACCCAGGCTCCCTTTCCCACCACAGATGCTGTGCTGACATTTTACTTTAGCTGTTCGCTGTAAAAGTCATCAATATCGCTCTGCTCCTGAAGAGACCTTTTCTAAGCAAAATGAAAACAAATTGCTGGCATTAGATCAAACTTTGACCTCTGCAGCCCAAAGGTGGAGAAAATAACATCTAAATTCCTTGCAGCTGCTTTGAAAGGTTCCAAAAGCTCCTCCAAGTATGCGAACTTCTGTATGCTAATAAAACACCTTCTGAGGTGCCAGGCTCCCTGCTCACACTGCACTGCAAGCCAGCCAGCAGGTATAGTATGTACAGGTACAGAGCCTGGCCTCCCATGGGCTCTCCTTCACTGCAGTCATCCTCTCTCTGAAGCATCATCAAGAGTTGTGAGGTCTTTGGGGAAAGCATTTCAAACGTCATTGCTTCATCTGCCTCCTTCCCATCTGTTCCCCCTTTCCATTCACAGTATTCCTGACCTGCTCTCTGTTTCGCCTCTTCGTTTTCCTGCCCTTTGTTATCCCCAGCTCCTGCACAACCTGCTCACATGCTGATCTGAAGCTAAGTCTACATGGGAAGGGAAACCATAGCCCGAAACTCTCCCTTGTTGCTTGTTATTTTCCAGCCATGTACAAGCTTCTAAGAAGATTTAAAAAGTTTTTTTGGTGAGGTTTTGTTTTGCTTTATAAAAATGTGTTTTCTTAAGGGAAAAGTAGTGTGGTTACTCTGCCAGTTTTGCTCTAACAGTCCTCATAGTAGCAACATTTTGAGTTCATCGTCTAATTTCTACTCCATTTGACTGAAAGATGAAAGCTGCAGAGAGGTGACATGCCCAAAGTTTCACAATGATCAGCGTCTTGGAAGAGGAGAGGTGCTTCCCAGCTCCCCTGCCCTCCTGTTGATAGGCTGCAGTGTGGGCTTGCTGGGATTTGCTCTGTTATGTTCCCACCACTCCATCTGCTGCAGTGGCAAATCACCATTTCTTGCCCAGTGAGCAGCTACTGGGCATCAAAGAGGAGCCCAAAAAGACGAGGACTTTGCAGGTGGACTGATGCCACAGGTCACATGAAGAGAAAAATGTATGTGCGTGGGAAGGCTGATGCTAAGGGAAGCAGATGTGGCGACACTAGGCATGAAACCACCTGAGATCATCACTGAATCATTTGGGGTTTTGGTGTCTCGGTGCTTACAGTGAACCTTCTGCAATAAATCATAGCATGAATAATCACAGAACCAACTAAGTTGGAAAAGACCTTTAAGATAATCAAGTCCACCTGTTACCACAGGGCTGCCAAGTCCACCACTAAACCATATGCTTTTCTATGCCTTAATTTCTCGTTAAGCATAAATTATGTGACATTTTAGAAAGCTAGCTATTCTCCAAATACCCATGGATGCAGCAGAAAATAAATTCACATTATCCTTCCAGCATCTCCAAGATAAGACCTGTAGAAAACTGCAGACTGCTTCCTGTCATGCCTACCATACACTCAGACGACAGCCATGGGAAAAGGATGTATCCAAGCCCAAAGGGATGGACCAGCTTGAGGAATCTGTTCTCAGCCAAGTCGAAAGATCTGAGAAGAGCTAAATGCTTAAAATCACCACCACAGCAGGGAGTCTAAACTGTAGTCACAATGTTTTCAGTTTTAAACAAGAGATAAAAATACTGTTTCCAACCGAGCAGGCAGCTGAAAGAGTGAATTGCAGGGAAAGGCTGGCGTGCTAGAGATTGTACACAAACTCCTCAACTCATGTTTGCCAAACATGTGAGGAAAACGATGCAGTAAACACAGAAACAAAATTAGCATTTGCATCTCTGCATTGTCTGTACCCAAACGTAACAGCTCCTGTGCTACAATATATCTTTAAAACCAGGATTTCCTCAAGATCAAAAAGCTGGATCTTCTCCAGAACATCACTCAAATGCTTTAGACCGTCTCCTGCGCACTTCATTTACCGTAACCTCCATTATGCTATGGATGTATCATTAAACTTATAAATATGGCTTTATAACAATACAATAGACCCAGATAATGCCATCTAGGTTGATTTGCACTGAGGTTCAAAGACCCACGTATAGAGGTAATATACATGGTATAGACTGGCAGGTAATAGAAGCTAGAGAAGGCAGATGACCTTTGTGCAATATTTCACCCTCTCCCCTCTCAGGGATGTATAACGATGAAGGTATGAAAGCAGACAGGCACCACTGACACTGACCAAAATGCCACCATTTTTATTAGAACAGCTTAAAAATCAAAACACCCCAAATCAATTGCTTAGTTATAGCTGTGTTTGCTGCGCCTGTTTCCCTGAGTGTGAGCAAAATTGCCAGCAGTCACATTACAGAGACAGGTTGATGGCTGGATGACCCCATATGTCTCATTCACATCTCATGTCTGAGCTGCTGACTTGCATCTTAAAAGACTTTCGTATCAAGGCCTCTGCAGGGAACCTGCTTTGCCATTCAGAATGTGTTTTGCCAAACCCAGACAGAACAATGAATGCTTTATCCTACCTGGCATGTCTGTAATTGCAAGCCCTACCAGGAAACAACATCCCCTACACTTTGGAGTTACTGTCTGAGACACTGAATGAGGGGAGATGTGCACTAAAGAAACAATAACTTAAAAAGAAAAACCTCCAAAACCAGAAGAACTGTTTATTCCCTTGAAAGGTGAGGACCCCCTCACAAGCACAACCCCTGCCTTCCCCCCAACATGCACCAGCCCAGCTCTGCCTGTGTCCTCCTTAATATGCTGTCATCAGCAGTGGCACGACACAGCAGGAAAAGAGACCGGTTCACTGTGAGACCTGCTACTCACTCTCTTACAGTGTAACGGCCCCCCTTCCAACTGCACCCTTCTGTGGGGAGCTGGTGCTGATGGGCATCAACCCCATAGACCACCTCACTGTTCCTCAGGCTCAGGGAGAGCAGAAAGTGATGGAGCGCCTTCTGCATCACTACAAACATGTCCTCCTTGTAGAGACTTATAAATATTTGGGGATTTTGCATGATGAAGGACGAACTCCAACAGTTGGCTTGAACATGCAATGAACTGCCCACGCCAGTTTCAACCTGGCTCTCCCTGTGCCCCAATATGTGGAACACAGACACTGAGGACACAACACTATGTCCAGGAAGGCAGTAGTGAAGAACAAAACCTCTGCTCTTCCATTGCTCAGTATCCCTTAACAAAGCGTTTCTCAAGTTGTAATTTTCCCTGTATTTTCAAACAGAGCAGCAATCAGCTTTCTCCTCTGCTGTTCAAATTCAAAATGAAACCACAACCAATAGTTTCACCAGCCAAGGCACTGTATGCTGCTGAAGAAATGAGTATCAGATGTAAATACCTGCTTGCTGTGCAGTCTGTGGGATCTGTTGACTCCGCTGTGCATTGTACTGAACTGAGGCAATGGGTCTGTACTGCTGAGTTGTTGAGGTAGGGTACTGACCAGATGGGTAATAATACACTGGCATCTGCAAAGAAAGAGAACAGCAGCTAACTACAGGCCCTAAGGCTCCAAGACTCATAACATCAAATGCAACTGGAAGTGGAGCAGGAGTTCAAGTCAAGCAGATTAGTGGTAACAGTAATTGGGAGGAGAGGTTTGCACTGTGTTACTTCAAAAACTGCTGCTTGCTTCTTTGCTTTGCTAGGAAAAGGACTGCTGGTGCCCATATTTCTTCTCAGATACTTTAAGAAACAGGACAAAAAGAGGAATTTAATTAAAAGAGGCAAAACCATACAGGTTGCATAAAAAGCATGTACCAAAGAAATCATAGTAAAGTAGCAAATGCTGCAGAAAAGAGGATGCAAACACCACCTTCCATATCAACACGGTACACACAGAGAGCATGCTGACCAGTAAGTGAACTCTGGCAAAAATGGTCAATTTGCAGCAAAGAATAGCCTGGAGTAAAAATACATAGAAGCAAGATAGAGGGAAAGATAGAGAGTGTGCGCCCTTAACACTTGTAAGAAACGATTAAATGCATGGTTTTATTTAACAGCTACATGAACGTTTCCCTGTAGCCTCTCCCACAGTTGGGGAGAATACAATTACAGCTCAAACCACAGTTATAGCTTCTTTCTTGCAGGAGCTGAGGGTAAGCATTGAGCCAGCAAGTTCTGCCAGGTGAGCTTCTTTTTTCTATTGTGATTGTCTTATAGAGCAACGTGTACTACATCACCTCATCACGCAGGGGAACATGGACGTTTGAGGGTGACCGGAGCTGCACATTTGTCCTGTACGTGCTATAGCACTGTACTGAGCCATTTGAGCTGAACAGTTTTCCACTGACCTTTGGCAAGTTCAAAGCACTCCAAGTTTTTCATTTTCATCTGCAGTGGATGCTGCAGTTACCTGACAGAGGTTGATAACATATGGCATCATCAAACGGCAGAGGGGCACAGCTCTGGTTGACCGCCACTTCTCTGTTGCATCCATAAGCATTTCTTTATACAATTTACTGATCTAATTTTTCCCCTTGTGTGTAGCATTTATCCTACTCAGACCTATGCAGAGTCCTACCAAATGCTTTTGGTTTGGTTTTTGATTTTCATACAAAAATAAGAACTATTTTTGCCACTTTCATTTGCATGGAGGAAATGTTCACGGGACAGCTCATTTAACTTGATCATGCTTAAAGTATTAGCAGAGCAAAGGTAATAGCATCCTTGTGCATACTGCTAGGACACCAATAGAGACATCAGCGGTTTTCTTAGAGATGATGTCAGATGAGAAGGCACAGGCATAGATACAAAAGACTAGGTATGAAGAGGATATGGATGGCTACTTGGGCAAGCAAAAGACTGCTGAATGGGTAACTGGTGGGAAAAGTGTCAAGATCAACAAAGCTGAATCTGGTGTGGTTGGTGAAGTGAAAACCCCAGACTGACAGTCAATATCACCTGTCAATCAAGAAGCTGAACACCAATTCATTCTTCAAGGTTGATTCATTTTCTCTTCAATCAATGGAACTCTTCGCCTCACTAATAATATCAGCCAGATACAAACAAATACCAGAAAAACAAGAACAGTTTGATTGAAAAATGTAAGCTATCCTCCCTCCAGTCATACCAAGTGGCACGTAATGGCTACAGCCTGCCCTTGAGCCATTTGTTTTGTTAGAGATTAAACTAACCAAAGCAAAATGCCTCTGTAAAATGGACAAAACCAGGATGAACCTTGCTTCTCTCAAAGCAAAGCCACAAGGTATAGGAAAGCTGACACAGGCATTTAAGTTGCAAAATCATTTTTAACCATCACAGCCGTGTAAACTGTGGATCAGGCAAGTTTAGTGTGATAAACTCGTCTTGTGGAAAGGTGGTGACTGCTCTCACAAAGACTACAACAGGAGATTTGAAAGAAGCGAGAAGACTCAGTTTAAGTAAATTCAATGCAAAGAGTTGATCCTGCCTTGGAGCAGACATTCCAGCAACTATTCTTTATTTTCTATTACCACACTCTACAAATCAAAGAATATTAAACCCCTGTGGAAATACTCCCACTTGTCCTGGCAGCAGCTTAATCTCACTTAAAGGATTTAAATTTATTTGATTTACCCTCAACTTCCTCATTTTCCTTGCACAGATGAGCCCCTAGGTATTTGAGAATACATGCGCATATGAGAACAATATGAATTATCTCTTGTGGAAAGATTCTGCAGGTATTAACTTTAAAATGCAGCCTAAAGAATGTAGGTTTTGAAGTGACTTTTGTATTTGAACACGCTCAGCACAAACCCATCTATGCACGTTGAAGCATTTAAGGTAATTTGGAAGCATGTATTTATTTTTACCACACAGATAAGACCTCAGTTAGTCAAAGGGTTTTCTTCCTTGCTCTCAGTTTCTTAATTCATTGGAATACAGTGGCTATATGCCTCCAGTTAGAAGTTTGTCAGAGTGCAATCCATCAGCTTGAAAAATGACAGTAGTGGGAGTGCTGGGTAAAAAAATCATCATTTCACTGAGAAAGATTAATGGATGAATATGCCACTAATCACACACGCATGACTCGAAAAGAAGAGTTTAGGTTTTCATGGGATCTTTTTGTTGTTGCTGTTGCCTGTAGTGGGTTATCTGTTTGTAGTTGGAATTGACTGGGTTTTCTGGGTTTTGTTAAGAGATCAGCCATTAAAAGGAGGGCTTGGTGTAAAATATAGACGTTGGATAAAATAGGTCTTTCATGGTTGAGGGGCTTGCAAGGATCCATCTTCATTTATCTTGAGTACATCGCTGCGTCAGTAGTTGAAACGTGTTATTTGTCCTTTCTGCTATTACTTCAGTGAACAGTGGAATTAGAGGGATCAGAGATAACAAGTATCACTTACATCGTCTGCTCTGACCCTATTGAATTCTTTAGTTTCTCATTGCACCAGTGTTACTAACACCTTGCTTATGTGCTCTTCAACAAAAACCATTACATTTCTGCAGCAGCCTACTGACATGCCAGATCAGACTTGAATTGCTTTCCCATGTGAATGTACAGTCTTGGACCTCTTGCTCATGTAATGTATTTAATTTACAGAACCAGGAAGTTTCCATTGCACTAACAAGCATGCCAACACAGCTATATGATAATCCTAGATTTAAAAAAGCCCTTCTAAGACCACACCTTGATAAATGCCGCCTTCTTCAGTCTAAAAGCAGCTTCTTGATCTTAATCTTTGGCACTGTAAAAAATCCCTCCTTTTTCATAACTACCATAGAAACAGTTGACAGATGATCCTTACTACCTTGAATATTCTTATTTTGAAGGTGAATACCTTCCTTGTTTGCAGGTTGACCATTCCAACGCATTCTGGTTTTTCTCTCATATGCAGCTTTTTCTGACTGGGCACATCACTTCAGAGACACTCATGAAATGGCACAAACAGGCATTTCTCCTTCCTCGTTCTAATGTGCTTTGTCCCTAGATGATGGGAAGAGACTCAGTACAGCGTTGACTTTCTTCTTTGTTCTGTCCACATACTGTTCAAAACCCATTTCCAGGCTGGGTCTCCCTGGACTGCTCTCTGCAGCATCCCCTATATTCACAGAGATGTTGTTCATTTCCTCATGGTAGAAATAGGATTCCACACATCTTTCAGGCTGATTTTACTTTCCTAAACTATCTACCTACTGGCTTACAGCTTGATTCTGACATCAGACAGGTCTTCTATTTTCTCTTAACATTGCTGATATCCAGTTTGGTTTGGATTAACAAATTCCTCCGGATGATTAGTGATGCTGACACTATTGCTGACAGCAGCATAAATGGGAGTGAAGACAACAGAAACCACAGTGATGCATAGATATGTGGAGGTAGCATTTCTTCCCAATATCTAACTGACTGGGATCAGTCATTCTTCAAGGATTTTTCTCTTCCTCCCCCCTTCTCTTCCCTCCTCCACTCTCTCCATAACATAACGGCTTTTGTACAACTGTAGGATGTCCTCCAATATCATTTTCTGAGATCATCACGGAAAGACCCATTCACTTGCAGTGACTCACCAACCTTCTTCATGACAAGCTTCCTAGAGGAGACATGCTATAAATAAAGATTTTGTCTTCGGGTAGCTAGAGACTCTCTTGGAGGGGCCTTTTGCAAAGAGACAGCTAAGACACAAAATTAACTCAGATGAAAAATACCTGCACATGTGTATTACTTCTCCAAGCCCCTCCAAGGCTTCATGCTACCTCATTTCTGGACATCACATTGCCAGTTTACTTTTCAGGAAGAATGACTCCATGGGGAAAGTAACTTTTAAGGGAGCATATCCTTTCCTATTGGCAGGGTACTCACAGTTTTCCCATTTCTTCATTTGCAGTGGCAATGACAAGCACCATGGAGAGAGCGCTACAAAACCCAAATGTGGACCCTTGCTGAAGTGCCTGGGCCCCTAAGTGCTATAGAAGTACCAGTGAAAGAAGAAAATTGTGACTAGAAGAACATAGAGAAAGTAATGATGTATGTTTCCTATTTGTGATATAGAAAGCAAACAGGCTTTAGTTTCTGAAAGTCTCTTTCAGCAAACCCTGGCTAATAGTTAAGTTTTGTTTGTTTCATTTTGGTTTGGATTTTTGTTGGTTTTGTCCTACTGGCTGAACAAAGACCGATCATTATTTTCAGGTTATTAAATCATCACTCAGTTGGCAAGCTGGGGAATAGCTGTGATGAAAGAAACAGCAAAAGGAACATAAGGGGTCCTCTTGCCACTTCTTAGGCATCTCATTTCAAACTCAGTCTGATGCTGCTTTGATGCAGCCTGGGAGAGAGAATCTTGGAGAGCAGCCATAGAGCCATGTTTGACTGAACTTTAATACAAAACCTAATAATTTAAATGCAATACCATAGAGTTTGTAGGCTCGGAGAGCATTTTTTTCTCCTCCTTTAAGATCCCAAAGGAAATGATCACGCTCACAGGACCTCCACTAATTTCCAACAGCATATAACACACCACAGCCAGCCCACTAGAACCTTATCAGCAATGCATTTGCAGGAGCTAACTAGCCATTAGAGTCAAGCTTCTTTTTTACTGGTATAAGTTCAATAGCAACTTTTGAGATGTAGAAGTGCTTTTACGTTGACTGCATTGATTAGTACATCACATAATGCTTTGCATGCATTACCATCTTGACTGCACTTTTGAGCAGCCTTACTGTTGCATTTAAGCCCAAAAGAGTAATAGGTAAAGCAGAATGCTAATAGCCACCACCACAGTGAAGTTTTGCTATGGGCAGGTAGGTTGCCGGGGTCTAGGTGCCCTACACAGAAAGCTAAGCTATTAGTGCAGAGGAACTTCTATTTCCCAAGGCTTTGCACATCTTTTTATATGAGGGATCCTCTACTGCTGTACACATACTACAAGTAGTACACAAACCAAAGTGCCAAATTCTAGAGCTGAAGAGAATGAATTAAAGCTTGAGACATTGATCAGAGGTTCCCATCTGTGCATGTGAATGCTGTGAGCTGCTGAACCCTCTTCCCTCCCTGCAGGCTAAAGCCACTGCTGTTTCACAGCACAAGAAGACAGGCAGCAGGGACTGACATCCCACACACCCTCTTCCACATCGGTATCTGACAAGGATCTTTTAGAATAGCAATAAGCTGGAGATGGATGGTGTGTGCAGTGCAGTAGATGCTGACACCACTGAATTTCTCACCTTTCTATGCCCCTCTGAGGACAAACCATTCCCCAGTGAAATAACTGAGGTTGCTGCAAATCCCAAAAATATTTTTCTGCCCTTGACAGCTTTCCACTTTGTTACAATATAGGATGAAAGAGCCTGCACATATTGTATTTGGGGTACAGAGACACACCGGCCATTAGACACACCAGTATGATACTGGTCCTACAGCATCCTTTACATGAAAGGACACCTCCTCATCAATTGTCCTCTGAAGAAGTTCACCTGACTCTCCAGTAGTACCAGAACAAGTATGACTGAGGGAAACAGCCTCAAAAGGCAACACTACACCAGACTGAGTGAAAACTGGGATGCAGGATGCTGCAGCCGCCCCACCCAAGCAAACCCTAAACTGAAAGGCTGGGAAAAGTATCGCTTTATCTGCTGCAGTGACAGCTCATGAAATGGATGTGCTCACATTGATCCGGTTCACTAGGAGTGTCGGGAGGTTTGATTAAATGATGCCTGAAAACACTGAGGGCACTGGGAGGTTGTACGTGAGAAGAGAAGCCCAGCCAGCCTCCACTTGCTCACTAAGGAGACTGAGTCCAGGTGGGGAGATGCAATCTGCTTCTCAGGTCACCTTTTCCTCCCAACTATTTTTAAAATATGCTGCATTTGGCAAGCATGGAAATATTTTTCTATCAATATTATAATTTTTTTTTTAAATAATCACATTACATTGAACTTCAGCTTCTTAGAATAATTTTTATTACAAGCCTTCTCTCACAAAAAATGGCTGAGCAGTTTCTACCTACGGACGTCACAGTCCTCTATGGGGTGTCAGCATCCAGCAGTCCTCAGGTTTCTTTTATTTTTAATTAGTGATCTAATTAACCAGATCTCTAGGCTCACTTAAAACATTGTAACAGTATAAATTCTTCATTAGTGTGGCAATACAGAATCCCATTAACAAACGCAATTGGAGATTTTCAGTAGGAAGTGGCAAACAAAAAGCCCAGTAGGATTTACACTACTTCCACATTAAAAGAAATGGTGATTTTTTTTTTCCTTTATTTTTCATCTGTTTCCTTCCAAAGCATAAAATGAAACCAAGAAAAATACTATTAATACCATTTGAAAGTAGAGTTTAAATGAAGTTATCCATAATTGCATAAAGAAATTCATCTTTTTAAAGTATACGCCTTGGAAATGGGCCAGAAAGTCATCTGTGCATTTTACTTCTTGACAGTAATCACTTTCAATATTCTGTAAAGGTACCCAGGAGACAAGTGGAGATGTTTGGTAGTGAACAGTAAAACATAATCAGTCTTCAGGAAGACAGTTAAAATTACTGATCTGTGACATCTCACATGTTCAAGTCAATTAAATATGATTAACGACTACCTGGGCTGATGTGCGTGTTGCTCTTTTCGTGTATATACACAGGGAAAAAGGACTATGGATATTTACTCATCCTCCTTCATATTCATAGAATCATTTAGGGTGGAAAAGACCTTTAAGCTCATTGAGTCCTACTGTAAGCCTAACACTGCTAGATCCACCACTAAACCGTGTCCCGAAGTGCCGTGTTAGTGTACTTTGAATAGAGAAACAGGGTAAGAACAGAATAGACTCCAAGATATTCCCCCAGTTCCTTAAGCACATTTTAAACAAATACACTTCTATATCCACAAATCCTTTTTTGCCTTTTTTATTATGTTTTTCCCCATTTCTAATTGAGCTGGAAAATGATGTTCATAATCTGAACGCTTATGTCAGTCACAACACCAACACAACACAATGACAAAGAAGAACTCTTCCCTTACCATGTGCAGATATGTCCTGAAGTATGAATGTGTGTTCAGAAAATGGTGAGGATAAAGAAGGAATTGCTGAAACCCAGGAAATTATAGAGACTTTGCAAGTGTCCTGCTGCTTAAAACTGCTATAATGAGCAACACACCATTGTTGATGCTATGCGTACCTGAGCAGGTGGTGGTGGTTGTTGCACGAAGCCCTGGGGTGGAGGTGGTGGCTGCAGCACTGCCTGGGATCCTGGTGGACCTGAACCTGTAAAGCTTCCTGGGGGAAGCTGCTGACTTGGAGAAGCCATAAGGTAACCCGTCTGCTGGGCAGGCTGCTGCAAGATAGGTGATGGGTACACAGGACCAGACGGCGACTCGGGGTTGTCTCCTGATGATTGACGACTCAAGCTCATCTGGTTGAACTGTGTTGTCATGTCATCTCGCTGCAGGGCAAAAGGTAGTAGAAGATGATGCAGGCATGATGTCTGCAGTAGGCATGCAAACAGGCAAAACAAAACAGGTTCAAACAGGACACTAAGGGGGAAAGGAACCATTCGGCTCAAATATCAAACTTTGCAGAGGGATCTATAAAAATGGAGGCAATTAAAAGCGCTATAAATGCTTTGAAAAAGACTTCCAGACTGCAATAGGAATGGCACCACGAGGCACAAAAGCCAATTATTATGGCTTTTACCCTGCTCCTCTGTATTATTCCAAAATGACAAGTGAACTTTACAGTGTTCAAAAGAAGACATTTTGAATATAAAGGACATGAAAATAATGTTATGAATACCTCTTCCCCCAAACACTGAATTCCTCAGCCAAACACAGGCTGGTAATGACACCCATGTTTCAGAATGATCCCAAGAGGGAATCAGTAGGATTCAGGTGCAGACCTTTACCTTTTTGGACCATTTTGAAAATCCAAGGGTGCAAGCACAGAGAAGGTAAAAAAAGCTGAGCCTTTAGTTGCTATTTTAAGGCTTTTTATTCAGCATTAGAAAGAAACAAACACTTTATTTGACTGAAGGGGAAAAAAATAAGTCTGTGGTAGGATGAAAGTACCAAGAAAAGTCAATAGACCTGAGGCTCATTAGTGCTGGTAATGACACAGGTATTCTAGACAGTATCTCCTCAGTCTTGCAAAAAAGATCCATACTAATCAAATCTCTCAAGTTTATTCTGTGAAGGTTGAAGATCTACAGATGTGTTTCTACGCATCTTCACTTGTATCCATATCACAAGACTTTTAAATACTCAACATATTCTATCCCGCAATAAATCCAGCATAAAACTCCTTTATGTGCTGATATGCAGATTATGGTCCCCTCCTCATACCCCCTCATGGATAGGGAATAAGCACTACAAAAATGATTTTTACTTAGGACATCCATGCTATATGACTTAACCTCCCACTCTGAGAGCAGATACTATGGGAGAACATTTCAAACACCCTTGGAAGATCTTCAGGTGATGTAAGAATGTAATGCTATTAACTTCACCATCCTCCTACATCCATATTTAAGTATAGGAGTTGTTTGTCTGAAGTAGTCTCTTTAAAAAGCTGCCTGGACGGTAAGCAACTGCAAACAAACCCTTCATTGAGCCTGAAATGTCTCTTGTTTTGTGTGATAGAGACCAAGAGCTTCAAACCCCTGTAATTAATACATTGTGTGTATAATCAATGTACCTTGAAGACATTAATTCAGGTGAAGTTTCACGATTAAATTAGCCATTGAAAATATCAGCCTTCCTATGACTATCACTAGAACAACCTGAGATGCCTGCAAGACATTTTTCGAGAGAATTAGCATTGAGATATGCAACTTGTGTTCAGCATGGAACATTTTTTATTGTCCTTTAAATGGTACTGCTCATCCACCAGGCATTAATAATGTTATTTTAGCTGCAAGGATCCATTCAGCTTTGTTTTCATCTCTTACATGACATCTCTTCCTTGGGAAAAAAAAAATACCAGTCATAAACAAGATTATCAGAGTGAGAATAAAAAATAACATTAAAAAAAGAACCTTGTAGTGCCTCTTAAAATGTCAGCTTCATTTTACAACAGCATAATGTTAGCCCTGCAAGCACCAAGCCAGATGCAGACTCCAGGGGAGCACTCTATTTATCTTTGTTACATGCGTCCATTGGTGCTTTCTCAGGACATAGAGTGTACCACACCTTCTGCAGCTGGTTCACCACTACTCTGCTTCCCAAGTGCTCAACTACCACCAGGGAATAAATCCAGGCAGTGGGTTTAGCATACTGAGAAAATAATATAAAATACAAAAGAAGGACTTCTGGAGTTCTCTCCTCCAGTCTTTATGGATATAAGAGGGTATTCCCAAATCTCGAATGCCCAAGTTAGCAATTTAAGTTTCCTCAACACAAAGTGGGAAGACACAAGTTCCTATCACAAGCACAAGGAAATATTTATCTGGAAGCTCTGCTAACCAGGTAGACAGCCCTGCTCTTGCCATCATCCTCCAGGTTGGATAACCAGAACCAAGGGAAAGCTTGTCAGTACCAAAAGTGTCATGGCAAATGGGGCTTTCATGTGGGATACCCCTCTTAGTGATACCCAGAGGCTCTTGGGCATACTCATGCTTACACACCCAACTCCAACATCAAGGAAAGGAAAAAATGAAAGGAAAAATCTTTAGTACCACAGAAAACTGCTGCGTTGGAGAGACTGGCAGGAGGTGCTGAGGAGGATAAGAAACTGCTGGATATTGGACTGACTGAGAAGATGGCTGCATTGCCTGAACGGGCTGCAAAATAAACACAGGGAAAGACAATAAACACACATAACACCAACCACCCCTGCCATCTCTGTTATTGAGAACAAAGGTTTCAAACATAGCTCTGAAAATGCAAGTGACTCATTGCCAGGCCAGGTACAAGAGGTCAGGTACTGCAATTTTCATCTTCATCTTCGCCTTATACCAAACAATTCTTCATCCCAGATTTTTCTGCCTTTTTCACATATTTGATGGCTGCTAGATTAAATAAAGCCACAGCTACACCTTATTACTGATGGGAGGCAAAGCCAAATTATGATTCTACACTTAATTTATAGAGATAAAATGGGAAAGCTGCACAGTGTAAGTGTATATTTGAATTCTGATAATAGCTGATTTAACTGATAAGAGTGTCACGGGCAAAGGAATAATGACTGTAAAGCAGCTCTGGCAGAACACAATAGCCAAAAAAGAAATAAATGACAAAGAACAGGTTGTGAGTTACCAAAAGAGAGAGCCATCAGCTTGGAGCAGATGCTTATCTGCTGTAGATGTTTATCTAAGTGCAATTTTCTACAGCACTATTACCTTGGAATATCTTTATTATTCCTTTTGTTTCAATCTCTCATTTACCATGAGTCTTACACAGGTTTGGTACCACTTCTGTCTTCAAACACTGCAAAAACCAAATCATGCAATAGGAGCCACAAACGCACAAATCCAATCCCAGGAAAATCCAAGCAACTTCACCACATTTTAGCATTGTATGGGTAGCCTGAGATAAACTGTGCCACGTTATAAAGCCACACAAGAACCACAGTAGATCTTGGCTGCTCTGTGAGCAAGCAGGATGTAGGGTTCTTGCTTGAGTCGTTCCCCCCCCACTCCCTCACCTCTCCTCTGGGACAGCAGACACACAATCCGTCAAATTAAGATTGAAGCCGATGCAAACCCTGCTGACTGTGCTCCAGCACATCTGGCCACGTGCCACATTCAGCCAGGGGTCAGAGAGCTGACACACCATGGCATGCGCCCAAGCTACGCTACTCTTCCCTTCTCCTGCTGCAGATCCAGAGCTTGTGGCTCTGAGCAGGGTCATGGCCAGAGCATGGGGTGCAGGCAGAAGACCCACGACCTTGGTCAGGGGTGCACAGAGTGGGCTAGCCATAGATCAGGCCTCATATAAATGGACATGGAAGAGTTTGTAGAGCCCTGTGTTGTACTTGATTCTTTGACTCAAGCCCACTGCTGTTGAAAGGGATAGGGAAAGCTCCCCAGCTCTTTGGAGAGTATTACAGACCGTGCTGACTTGAGAATTAAATGCTTCAGCTTTCACCTGTGGGCAGTTTTTGCAAAATAAATATATGCAGATATGCACCAACTCACTTAAAAGTCCTTTTCAAAATGAAACCATGCTTTAGATGAAACTGAAAAAGGAATCTTCCCTTTCTACCCCTGTAATACACATTGAAAATACAAACCATGGGCCCCATTTGTTTCAAAAGGAAAGAACATCCTGATACTTTGTCTACCTGCATCCTTCCTTCCTACCCATTAGGCCATCCTTCATATCCACAAGAGCTTCCTTGTTTATCCCAATGGCCACCACACTTACCTGTGTGACAAGGTGACTTGCCATTTGCTGCTGCGGCTGTTGAACCTGCTGAGGCTGCTGGGATGAAGGCTGCTGCTGAGACTGTCCCACCATCTGGCTCCTCATTGTCTGCTGGCCACTGGGAGGATTGTATATTGCCGGTGTCCCATCAGGATTTACAAACGGTTGACCTGAAACAGAACACCCTGCCTTTGCTCAACACCTTTAAGAATGTGTTCTGTATGAAAGCATACAACCTTGCTTCAGCTGATGGCTATTTAGTTGACCCGCTACGCCAGTAAAGTACTCATCGCTGTCAATGCCTCATTACAGGATCAGCCATCCTTTCCTTTCTATTTCATTTGCAGGCAAAGCAGGCAGCAGATATCTGTTTTGGCAGTATGACTTCCCAAGGAACGGGTGGAAGGTTACCCTGGCTGTGAGTCAGATGTGATGGTTACTTGGAGTCATTCAATGATGAATCAATTAATGCTAAAACTGATCTCTGAATCAAACATTGGGGGTCGAGAATATTCACGTACATTTTTATTGCCATGCAATAGCAGTCAAATGTGCACAACCACTCCCGATACATTACAGTTTGTAATGAAAGGAAAAAAACCCAAACACACCCTCATTACTAATGTATTTACACATTCTAATGACATAGTGCTGTACTTTCGAGAGCTGTGCCCTGTGTAATTAAAGGAGGCAACACTGGAAGTTATGAAGGAAGCAACACTTACGTTGTCTTTGAAAACCTCTTCTACACAGGACAAATCCTGTCCAAAGTTCTACTAAGTTGCTGAACATTCCTTCGTCAGATATTTCAGCTGGGCAAGGGCAGTGTTTGTGGAAATATAAATAAATTTACCCAAGTCATTGTCTTACGAACAAAAAAGAAATGGTATTTTTCTGTAAGAAAAATGTTTTCCATGACTTCAGTTCTCTTCCATCATAAATTGGTAAACCAAAGGAATTACAGATGCTTCCTTGAGAAGAAGGAATTCTAGCAGTGATAACATGCACTGTAGGTAACTAAAGTATGAACATTTGAGAGAGAAAGGGAGATCTGGAGGAATTTGGTGGCTGAGAGAAACAGTGAATTAATGAATTTCTGGTTTGTATACCACAGGCATCTCTACCTGTTCTATGCACTCCTCAGCCTTTCAGTTCTTCCCTCTTATTAATTGTGATCAGGAACACATGAGGAGCAGTGGCTAAGAAACCCTGCTCTCTCCCTAAAGCATCAAGACTTTCAGGATGAAGTCTTATTATACTGGGCACATCTCACACTTGGAAAGGTTATCATTAGAGTGAATGGAAGCAAAGCACAGGGCAGTTCTGTCCACTAGCTGATTTCCTGCTCCTTGCTGTGAACATACTGGGTGACAATGGCATAGACTCCCTAAATTTGGGAGTCTCAGGCTCTAGAAGTACTTTAGGAAACTGAGGAAGTCAGACTGTGTGAGCAGAATAACAGGCTCCCAAAGCCTGTACAAGATGCTCAAAGGAAACTGTAAAGAGCACTTCCTGTGTCTCAATGGGGGATGGCAGAATTGGAAAAGGCCTAGAAATGCTTTCAAAGATGAAAACAAAGACCTTTTATGAAGAAACCTTGAAATAAGAAATGAAAAGGAAAGATCATATGGTAACAGGGAAGACATTTGTAAGTTACGAACTGTGGCCCAGAGAGAAGGACACAGATTGTGATGTCTTTTAAAGGAGTAAGAATGAAATGTAAATGCTCTTAAATTGTCAAAGGGGTTAAGTCAACGAACGTGGCAACAAGAATCCTTTAAAGGGTAAAACAGACTGCTGAAGTGGGTGAAACAGAGTAAAACAGCACAGCCACATAAACGGTGCTTTCCCAAAGCAAGCAAAAAGTATCTTCTTCTGGGGAAGGAGAAGGGTAGTGCAGAAGAGAGGAAACAAAGGAAACTGTAGATATGGAAAAGAAAGTGTGCATTGCCACCACCTGAGGAGGAGCTGGGCGGTATAATCAGAGCAGGGACATACTGACAGCATCTGTGGATGCCATTAGAGGCTTGCAGAGTCAGTGACTATGCAGTGTGAAAGGAAGTAAGGACCTTTGAAGGACACAGGTGTTATGATCAAAAGAGAGAAAAAGGTTGCAAGTAGCCACTCTGCAAGAAGAGAAGAAAGAGCCAAAGAATGGTGTTTCATATGGAAAGAAAATCTATTCATTACAGGAAACAAAGCTCCTTTTCCCTTTTCTTTAAACTGTCTTCTCTTCATCTATGTTTTTGACAGCATCCATCACTTTGATAGCTGAGCACAGCATCCAGCAATCTAAGCCTCCTCCCCACGAAGCTTCTTTTGTAGTGTTACCCTAATAAGATGCAAAGATTCTGAGCCCAAAGAGTGGCAAATCTGTAGCACGTCTTTTGCTGCATGTTAAAAACACAGCAGACACTGCAGTACACCCTGCCTTCCAGCACAGGTAGCAGCGTGAAGCTATACATCTGAGACAAGAATTCCAATTTCAGAACTGCTTCCTCCGTTGTCTTTACCATGTATGCATTTACAAGGGAGCTACAGAAACAAAACAGAGTCTGAAAGAAACACTAACTTCTGTTTACACAAAACCCAATTGCGCCCTGAATGTTAAACATACTAATGCACATGGACCTCCCCATGATGCCTCTGCAGGCAATGGGGCACGCTAGGAGGGAAGACAAGGTGCTCTGGTCTAGTGACAGTACTGAAGGGCATTATACCTATAGCAGAAAAAGATTTCCTAGGTACCAGGGCAAAATATGAGTTAGCTGCTGCGAATTGCTAAACGGACAGTCCCTATCACCTGAATTATGGATGACTTCTGTGTGGAAGTAGACCACACAGCACACAAAATGCCGTCTTCTGTATTAACCAAGGAATTCCAGTGTTACAGACAGAGCCGTCAACTGCCAGAACAGCAGTAATGGTGGGTTTTGTCTTACGCCCATCTCCTACTCTGTCCTCTCCCCTGAGTGTTTAAGAAATGCCCCAAATCCCTATTTATGCTGATCGTATTAAGCCCTCATGTCAATACTATAATAGCTTGACAAAAACACACAGTAAGTAGTAAAGGCTTTACAAAAGCACTAATTTGTGCAAGTGACTAAGTCACCTCTCTGGAAAGAATGTATCACAGTGGTAATCTAAGCAAACAACAACTAATGCCTGATGTATATTGATCAGTCCCGATACTACTATCTGTAAGTATCTGTGGAAAGCTTGTTTTAATAGATTGTCAAGGCTATGTTTTTCTCCAATGCTGCAATTTTCTGTTCTTCTTGACTGAATTCTGACCAAAAAGAAGAGTATTTTTAGCATGAGCTTTATGTATTGTCACCAAAACATTGGAACACAGGGGCGTAAGAGACATAAAATACTGGTTAGAAACAAAAATCACCACATACAAAAGCTCCTGAATGATCCATTAAAGACTTTGAAAAACTAGTTTGGAGTTCACCCTCAGCTCCCAATATAACAGAATACATATTTCACTGTAGGCTTTGTTATTTTAAACCTGGCATAACTCAGCCTAAGGTTGACAGCACAGCTAATCATAGTCACTGAAATAACCCAAATCACTGCAGAACCATCACAGTCTCAACCTCCCTGAAACTTGGTAATCCTGCAAATTACAACACTGTGGGGAGTAACAGCAGAACTGTGACCTGGGCTTGATCCTGGACTGAGGAGGTACCAAATTGCCTTTATCTTTCATCAAGCACTCCGGTTCAAGCTGAGTAGTTTCTGAAGCAAACACAGTGCTGGGTGACTCCAAGTACCTCACTTGTGTGCCACAGTGCTGCTAACTACCAGGAACTGAAGAGGTTACAACTTTCTTTCAGCAGAAAATTTCCAATTCCAATACACTGGCGAATCACAGAGCTCACAACAAAATTAACTGATGTGCTAATTCAAACGCAGCCTTTAAGCCTGTTGAAATTTTGCTGCCAAGCGCAATGTCTAATTTTGGCTGCACAGTATTTCAGCATGCTTGTATGGAAAAGTATTTGCTGTTACTGAAATTAATAGAATCCCAGAGGATTCACAGCCAAGGAGTACTTAGGACTTTACTAGATTAATACCCTCCCTGGAACTGCACAAGTGAGTTTTGTATCACTTCCTACTTGCCATGCCACAACAGCCGCACAAAGCCAATCCAGCTTTGCCTGCGGATTTGAGAAAACATCCTGCCAAACGTCACTTCCATGTACATGTGTGTTCTCATAAAGTGTCCTCAAGGAAAATATCTCCAGAAACAAGAAATTTATCAACTCCCCATGTTACACTGGAAAAACCAAAGGGCAGCGCCAGGCAGGAGAGCATTGTACTGACCTGTGTGCGGGTTCAGAAGGATGCTGCCAGGCGGTATCCCTGCAGCTTCGAGTGGAAGAATGATATAGCTGGTGTTACTGGGGGCCACCTGGCCACTCATCCCATTCTCAGGGTAGGACACACTGCCCGAAGAGCTGGCTGTCACCCCGGGGACAAGAGGTGCACTTTGGAGAGGCTGATGTAACCGTGACAGTGACCCTGAGGAGCCAGCGCTGCTGGAAGACTCTGAGCCTAACAGAGAGACACAAACACTGGCAGAGGGGTTACAAGGGACCCCAGTCCCCATCAGACATGAGGACAGCCCTCACTGGCTGCAAAGGCAAGCACTGGTCCATACCCAGCAGGCAGGAGTGGGAGTTCTCACACCCTGTGGAGCTCAGCATCCAGTGGAATTTCTGCAGTTCAAATGACCTCCCTCCTCAAACAACAGCTTCCCCCCAGCCAATAAACAGATTATCAAACTGAACACAAAGCACTCAGCACGTATTTATCGTTCATGTTGGTTTATAAGGTATAAAAACTAAACGTGGTGTTTGTGAATGAAAGAAAACCCAAGCAACCAACGAAAAAACCTACACAAGAACAAACACTGAACATTTTCTGTCAAGAAAAACAAAACAAAAACCAACCCAGCAACAGCAGTTGTCAGTCAAGTAGCAGAGTAGCTGTGCCATACGTATATTAACTTAAACCTACCCAGGACTTCTGCCACTTGGGTGTTTCAGCACCTAGCCTATTAAAATGGATCAATCAAGAAGAATGGAATGTGCTAAATCACATTCCCTGCCTGGAAGGATGGGGAGATGCATCATTTCAAACAACAAATACTATTTCCAATCTTCACGGCTTTTACTTGATTAGATTTCATTTTGCTTCGTGTAAAAATGACAAGGATCTCTGAGAGCATGAGGTTCAGGTGAACGGCTTCCCAGAAGCAACATGTTAGGACAAATACAAGGGAGGTATGAAAGCAAATACCTGCATGGATGCTTCCTCCCAAAAATTAAGTATATTTTAATTGCAGCTTCTGTTGTTTTACTTCTGCTCACTGTCTATGCATCTTACAATAATTACTAACCTCCTTAGTGCCTTTCTGCAGCTGCATACTAAGAGAAGAGACAGAATGCAGACTTAGGCTTTAGCAAACATTCTAAAGAGCAAATTACATCCTTCATATTAGGGATACTACAGGAGGACTGCAGTGGACTGCTTAGAGCCTTGGATTCATTTTCAGTAAAATCCATATTGAAATTGATTTATTGCCTCATAATTAGACCAAAATAGGTTTCCTCTGAAGAAATCACACCAGCATCCTGTTACTTAACACAGACTTTCCACAGACTAACACGGATTATTGTGTAAAACACATTTTTATCCATCTTCTTTAAATTTTATATTCATATGGCAGCTACTATAGACAGTCCTCTTCACGAGCTGTGCATTATTTGCCATCAGCAGGAGCCTAAATCTGCTTCTCCGGTACCTAATTGAGAAATTGGCAGAGATTTTAGATGAAATGTTTACTTCTTATATACACACTTGTCAAAGTTGCTGTATTTTCCCCCCTCCTTTTAGACTGAGGCTGTGGAGTTACAAAGATTATTCCTGCAGGGATAGTTTCATTTATTGGATCATTTCAAATTTCAGTGTTTCTGCAAATGCAGACATATTCCTTGTAGTCATCCTCACCAAGCTGCAAGCAGTATTTGCCATCTTCCTTGCTTCTTCGAGTTCTTGCTTTACGTTCTCCTCTCTTTCATCACCTATTGAATTCAACAGGTTAGATGGATAACTGGAGAGGCAGGAGGGGTGATGAGATTCTATAATCCCCTTTTTCCTAAGCATATATGCAATATCAACCCTGAGTTCAGACTTTCCTCTCCCCATTTTGTGCTATTCTGGAGAATGCTCTGAGCATAAAAGCACATTGCAGCTCTGACATTCAACTGTTTGCTACCTCTCCCCTTTTCAGTTGTTTTCATGGCAGAATCATGGATTGATCTTTAACAGCTTCTGAATGTCAAAAGCCAAAGGACTGCAATGAATTCAGATGCACTCATCAAACGGCAGGCAGAAAGCAGTGGAAAAACCTCTGGAGCTATCACTCCACCTTGGCCAACACAAGAGCTTTGAGATGTCTGCCTTAAAATATCAGAGAACTGTTCTCCTACTGTCAGTAGATCAAGTTGGTGATTTTGAAGGACCACCAATAAGACACAAATCCATATCAGCAATTTCCTGAATATAAAAGAAAAATCCCAGAAATTACTACTTAACCAATTTTGCCCTCATTTATCGTGTATAAGAATGATCTATTTTCATTCTTTTCCACCACTACAAGTTATTTCCTATCATTTTAAGTCTACACATATTAAGCCAAGTAAATTCCAAGAGTAATGTTTGGAAATTAACATCAATTAATCTTGTCTTTGTAGCATTGATTAGCTGCTTTCACAGAGTCTAAATGTGGAATAAGAAATCACCATATAATGAATCCAGTGCCGTAGCAAATGAAAAAAAGAATGAACTATTTGATTTTCTTCAGATTCACATTAAGAGATGTCTTGCTAAAGACTTCTGAAAGGAACTTGGGCTAAATGAGATTTTTGCCCCCATTACACAACCCAACCTCTTCTTTTTCAGTATGCAATGATGGCTACTTCTAGATTCTTCTATAATTTTCCTGCTGCTTCACAGCTGACATAATAATAAACTTCATATTTTCATCACTTTCCGTTGATCTAAAGTATTGATACAGCAGTTCAAAAAGAGTGACAAAAGAAAAAGAGACAGAAAAATCACCACAAGCACTTAATAGCTGAGATGGTTCTTGGAAGGAAGAGCATGGAGGTACCATCAACTTTCCAATAATCTGAATGCCAGTGAGTGATGTGCCATATCTTGCTCTATTTATTTTTGGGACAGCGTTCAGTATCTGATGACTCTGCTCATCCCACCTTCCATGCCTGAGGTATTTCCTTCCTCATCAACTGGACTCTTAAAATCTACCCACTACTTGTTCCAGATGGTAAATTTTTCAGGAACTGTAGAGCACTCACCACTTCTGGAAAAAATTCTTGTCTTAGACACAGTTTCTTGGCTTGGGAATATTTATATACTACTTTTGTAAGGCACTTTCATTTCTGTGTATTACAATGCACTAAGTTTCTAGGATAATGGTACCTGCTCACGTGAACACAATCGTTTCTCTGCAAGTTGTACTTATAAGAATAGGATTGATGCTTCAGTACAGTCAATTGGTAGGTAGAGTATGACTGGAAGCAGTTGGCTTGGGCTTTATTGTCCATACATCAACATTCCTAGAGTTTCTCCCAGACTCACAAGATAAATGAGGCTAATGCTAAAAGGGTTAACATATTACAGTGCCTGTGTATAATGCTCCTTCCCCAACAGGACTGGCAATGAACATCTAACAGGAGAGATTAGACTGGGGCTCCAATTACTTGCAGCGCCTCCAAGGAAGTTAATGATCCCTACAGATCTGTATCAACACAGCTAATACCCAAGTGCAGACGGATTTTGGTAAATGGGGACGAAAGTCATCAACTCGGACAGATGTGCATTCCACTGAATGGAAAATCCATTAAGAGAAGCTAAAGATGCAACAGTTACATCTTTTCAGTCTTCAAACAATTAAACAGATATGTAGATACTCAGGGGACATTTCTTTGAAACACATCATGTCTTCCCTCCTAGTAATGTATATCAAAACCTGTTGTAATGTGTCAGTGACAGTAGTAGGGTAGTTGATGAGCTAGATTTTCTCTTGTGGGTGTGTTAGAGACATTTTTTATGACTACAGGGACATCTATTTCACTTGCCTATGCTTAGTGAACCCTGGAAAGTCTACTATATTACTGCAAGTCTGAATTAAACCACAGTTTTTTATCACGTCTTAAGTTGTAGTGTATGCAATTTGATTGCAATTTGTTAAAGTATTCCACTCAATATTGAATTATGGCTCAAAGCATCTCTGTATAACTACTAAGCTTCAGAGTAGCAAAGACGACTTTATTTGCACCATATAGTCTGTGATTTGCAGTGGAATAAGGCCTTCTAAACCATCGACAGGTGCAGGAAAACAACTGTCAGAACCAGTAAGATAACCACGTAATGGGTTTCAAACAGCCAAATTTGTGAAGTTTGCAAGAATGAAATAACATCATTCCTTTGCTAAGCTCTAATTCCCATGCAGCTGGATGCAATTAAAGTCTAAGACTAATTGACACTACTGCACCCTACTGTGGGAAATGGCACGTTCTGTTATCCATCTTTGCCTAAGGGGAGGCTAACATCTTTCTGTACCTCAGTTTCTGCTTGTCTGCTATGTACCACCCATTCCTGATTTATCAGATATTAAGGTTAAGGGCAGAAAATTTAGTTTTGATGAAAATATTAAAAAGGTGCTCTAACGTTAATATTGCATCACTGGCTATACTCTAAGGCAGCCATGCACCATCTGTGAGAAGCCTGGAAGTTTTAATACTCCCATGCTCAAGAAGGATGTTTGTCAATGCTTCTGGATGACTGTCACGTATGCAGAATAACTTTCACATTTCACATTTCACTTTCAAATGTTCACATTTTCCATCATTCAACCAGTGAAGAACATTTTGACCTACTCATGACTTCAGACTGATTTCATACACACAATATGCAACATAAAAATGTGTTAAATTTATTGCTGTAAATCATAAAGCACTTCAGAGATCAGAGTAATACTTTCTGCAGAGGAGAACAAGGACAGAATTGGTGCCTACCACGACCTGCCACACTACCAGGGCAGCATGGCTAACATTTGCAGCTACACCTCTGCAACCCCATTTCAGTTGCTGTAATAAAAACAACAGAAAATAAACAAGATCCTCCAAAATAAAAACATGATCAAGCTTTAAATGTGCGGTGAGTTTGGGGACATCCAGCACTGCCTATGACCAGAATACAGAGTAATGAAGATCGAATGCAAAACATGCACTATGAACTACCACTTGGTATCTACTATACCTTAGAAAACATATGCGAACAGCATATGGGGGCTCTGACAGCTCTGATGCATTCAGCATTTGTTAGTAAAGGAAGAACACTTTATTACCAAGACATTTTTCCCCATTATTTTTTGAATAGTCATTCTTTTCTGCTTTAATGCCATTCAGTAAGTTTTTAGAGAGAAGGATAGAAATAATGATTCAGATATTATTTCCTATGACTTTTCTCAGGCTGATGGGCAGGTTGACTGAATGAAGCCCCCATTATCTAAGAGAAGAAGGTCAGCAACCTCCTGCACCACTTAGACACACACAGGTCTATGGGGCTGGATGGAATCCATCCAAGGGTGCCGAGGGAGCTAGTGGAAGTGCTCACCGAACCACTTTCCATCATTTATCAGCAGTTCCGGCTAACCAAGGATGCTCCATTCTGTTAAGGGATTCATTCACCCATCAAACCTAAACAATTTTATAGTTCTATAAAATTTTAAGCTACGTTCAAGATACAGAGGTCCAGAATGTACTTACCAAGCAAAAAGCTTTATCAATTTATCCTGACAGATAAAGCATCCCTTCCACTGCATCCTGAATCATGGAAAAACTACAGTACAGTTTTGGGAACAGGAGTGAAATCCAACCAACCCAGGTTTGATAAACTGGGTTTAAATTAAATACTGTCCATAAAACACTCTCAAGCTGGAAAAGCACTAAGTGCTAAGTATTGATTACCACTTGTCCTGTACTATATGTATCAAATGAACGAAACTGATGGAATCATCTGATGGGCTCATTATTTATTATGCACTTCTAGACAAAAATATAATGGAGTAGCTTAATGGCATGGCTTGAAGTTACTTAGATCTAAACCCTGTGACTCACTCCTATGTTAATGTACCCATGAAGTTAATGCAGACAGATGCAGAATTCCCACCACGTTCCCAGTCTCCTTAAACGGCGCTTTCATTTAATGGGAGCTAAACAAGAAAATTGAGAGATGAGGGGACCTCTGTGAGCCCAGCACTGCTGCCTGCTCCCAGTCACAGCACACTGCCTCATCTACCAGCAGCAAGGGAGAGGCTGTACACCAAGATCCAGCTGGTCTGAATTTTAGCAATGACAACAAAATGTTCTTGGATTTCTCGTCAGATACATGACATTTAATTCTGCACGATTCAAAAAGCTTAATGAAAAGGTTATTAAATCTGTGCTTTGTCTGAAAGGAGTACCACCTTTTCAGGCTACAAATGAAGACAGTGATCAAACAGACACGCATGTACTCTACTCCAAGAAAAGCCCAACTCACCGATGATTTGCAAACCTCAGGCACCAGTTTTCTCCTCGATGCCTAAAAACTCAATACCAGGTACTCAGGTAGCTGCGCACATAGATGAACATACGGACATACACATCTGCTAGGCATAGGGAATGCAACTATTCATGTAATCCACCATCTAGTCAAACACTGGGGATTGGAGTAGATGATCTCTGAAGGTCCCTTCCAACCTAAACCATTCTGCGATACACCACACTCAAGCAAGTAGCAGTACAGCCATTCATTACCGCACAACAAGTAGCGCTGTGAACCCAATACAGTACTAGCTACCTGTTTTAGACAGTTTGCCGGTACTTCTGTTACTTGATGAACTATCTCCTCTTGTCAGGACGGTTATCCCACCAAAACTGGCTGTCTTTGTTATGGCTGGCTTCAGATTTCGATTTGAGCTGTCCGAGTCTGTGCTGCTCCACGGTCTCTGGTGGTCTGCCCATTTCAGTTCGTTTTCTGTACTGCTCTGTCGACTCCCAGATGTCTTCCCCATGCTGTCCCTGTTACCCCTACAGATATCAGGAAACGAAGGTTTATACACCAATAAAACCGTATCAGGGCAAAATGTATCCTTGGGTACTGCACAGTGAGACTAATAAAGAAAGGAAATACTCTGCATTTACAAAAACATGCCTGAAATGGGGGATCTGACTTCTGTACCCATCTGCCTTCAGCAAGTGAACACTACTGTACCCTTTTACATGCACAGCACTTACCACTGCTTCCCCTTCGCATGCATCCTAAGAGGACTCCACTGCATGGGGCTGACGCAGTATTTCTGTTGCCTGTTGGCCAATCTCTTCCCTCAGCAACCCTCTCACAGCTTCTTCCTTTGCTGTTGCTATAATATTTTTCTCACTAACTTCACCTGCCCTCTACCCTTTGTCTTCACATCCATCCTCCTTGTTTCTGTCACACCTTGTGTGATACCTATCACACTCATCATCTGCTCTGTAAAGTTATCCAAAGCCTTCCCCTAACTATGTGTCTTGTCAGTGTGACCCCAAACTCGCCTGTGCTAATGCTCCACTTAGAGATCCACCTTGGATGGGTTTTTTGCTTTTTGTTCCTCTGCATACAGCAATTGCAAAAAATCTCTGGGTGGAGACTGTCGGTCCTTGAGCAGCTGCAGTGCAGCCAGTGTACTGCAACAGCACAGTAAAGTAGGAGAAGAACGTGGAGGTGAACTGCTTGCAACGTGCTGCTGAAATAAAACCAGCATGCCTACCACAGCTTAGTGCTCCACCACCGTTAGCACAAGTGAGGTTAATAACACTGGCTTTTGGATGGCTTTTAGAAGACTGGAGAACCTGCCAAGCTCTGTCACTTGGTACATGAAGGAGCAGCGTATCAGAGACGGGACCAGGCTGGCGCGTTCCTTGCCTGTGACCAGAGCCCGTCACAGACGTGATCAGCAGTATTAACCTGGTGGCCTTTGCTAGACCCAGAGAGTGGGAAAGAGAAAGAGCACAAAAGCAGCAACACAAAAAAAAAAAAAAAAAAAAGGAAAAATATTTTTTAAATAAATTGTCCTCAAGATTTCACTGGAAAATAAAAAAATACCCAAAACCAAAGTATATTATTTCCAGACTCTGCCATTCTTGTGCTTAGAAATGAACAATGCTCTTAGATCCTAGTGCAAAAGAGAAACAGAATGCTTCTGTATCCCAGCTGTCAGTGGTTTGGGGTTACACAAAACTCCTTTTTGCTCCTCAAATCCAAACAGATATTGGTTATTAAGAGTGTCTGTGTATAAGATGGCTCCTTCATCCTGCATGCTCAATCCAGGACTCTCACATCATCAAGGCTAGCCAGAAAAGCATGGAGAAGAGTTTTTCTGCCCGCTATCTGTGGCCAGCATGAAAATATGGACTGCCTCCTGCTAATCCCCTGCGGCTTGGGACACACTTTGGGATACAGGACACATCTGAATGTTCTCTGGGCAGAAGGAATTGAGTTTGGAGTACAAAGTTCACAGAGAAAGCATTTCAAAACACTGCTGCTTTAGAGAAGGGAACTTCCTGCTTTTATTTCAGCTTTTAATAAACCAATGAAAGGAAAAAGGGTCAGTCTGGGCAGTACTCTGTGAAACGTGTCTGTTGTGTAGACTAGAGCAAAATGAACTTCCGCCAGTCACAGTCACCCCAAACTGTGGCAGCCAAGCAGCTGAAAATCCCATACGGCTCCTGAGCCAAAGATCTGTAAAATCCAAGGAAAGGGTCTCGTTGTGAGCTCCCCATTCACAGAGCGTGGGATGAGCAGGGTCACAATTCTGTTGTCCATTCTTCTTTCCATCCAGCAAACTGACATACCCACACCTTGTCAGAGCCTCCCTCGGCGAGGACACAGAACCATGAGTGAGAGTTACTGGGAATTGAATATTAAATAAAGTCATACAAACCTAAAAAGCTGTCTTTTCTTATGGGTATCATTGCATATGCTATTGTCTTCCAACAGCCTACTGGAAAATGAAAAGAAAGATTATGGTAACAGACATGGTAATTCAAATTTATCTTATCTGTAAAGCTATATTTCATTTCTAGCATCATCTTCCAGCTTGATGTACTAGATTCATAGTTTAAACAACCAAGGCTAAAATTGCAAGCCCCATAGCTGTGCACAGCCAACTGAACACAGACGTGTCAGCCAGGGAGGCTGAAGGCCATTTAACATACCCTGTTACTGAGCAAGGTAATGCTCAGAAGCCAAGAAACCATACATCTACATCCAAAACACAATTCATAAAGCTATCACCTAATAAGAACATGAAAAAATGCAAACCAGCAAAATAGTGCGTTTATCATCTTAGGCACTTGCTAAGTCACTTAGAAACCTCTGCAGCTCAGAGAAATGCCCAGGTTCTCTGATGAAAAAGAAAAGCACTTAAACTCATACCCAGCTTCCAACACAGCAAATCAGCAAGACTGCTCACGTGCACGGGGCTAAGTACACGTGTAAGTGCTTCACCTGGCCAAAGGCTGTAAGGCATGCAGCAAGAAAAAGCAGTGTTCTGAGGAACGCAGCTGAAGCCTCCCTCTTGACAATGAGAGTGCAAGCAGTAACAGCAGCCCAGTTTCCAACCTGGCCTTTTACTGGTCTCCACTGGGTATGCATCCTCACACCAGGAAGCCAGCTCACAGGTTCGAGCAAAAGGGAACCACATGCAAACAGCAGGACTGGCTACGTTCTCCTGCAGGCAGGTGTGGGATGGAATGCATAAACCAGCGGAGGGCTGGCTAGGAAGTTCCTGGTTCAACCCATACAGGTCCCCACCTTACCCTTAGCAGTGCAGTATCCAAGCACTTTCCATACTGACAAGGGAATATGAATAATAACTACATCATGTTTCCTGCCCCAGTCTCTCCAGAGAGGGAAAAGGAGGTTTATGGGAGCATCTGCCTTTTACTTTTTGGTTTCCTCTGTTGCAAATTTGATAAAACATATTTCCATAGGCATGATACAGAAGCAGCAGCTGAGGAAATAGCCTTGGCTCTCAGAATAAGAGTTGGTTAGATGATAGCGGCCATTACCTCCTGAGGGCCTTCCCTCATTCCACTTACAGGACTGTCCATCGGAAAAGCTGGTTTATACCATTACTGTGAAGTCATTTCTGTGGAGTCATTTCTGTGAGAACAGCCTCACCCATAAACGCATCTGACAGGTGTAAGGATGGACAGAGATAGAAATACCATGAAAGATAACCTCCCTTTCTGCAAGGGGATTATGAACAGTTTTAAAACCTGCACAGGGCAGACCTGGGCTAGCACTGCTCAAACACTCACCAGAGAAAATCCCAGTGCTTTGGTTAAAATCCTCGCTTGCCATAAAGGTGCACAATTTCCAAGTTTTTCAACGCAGTTAAGCTAATTTATGGCTGCTATGGACCCAAAACTTCACATTTTGTGGGTCTTAAACAGTTTCTTCTTCCCTTTAAGTGGATTTATTATAACGAAAAAAACCCCATCCATAAGAACCCCCACACAGTCATGCAAAGGAACTGTGTGTCAGGTGTCAGCATTTCATTACTACATAATTACTACAGTGCAGCAGGAAAGCAGGTCTGGGGCACTTAGCAACCTTCAAGAGCACCAAATGAAATCAGTGCTGCTGCTCAGCCCCACAGGAGAACAGGTTAAACAACAGAAACACAAGCGTGATGGTTCATACACACCAACAGCCAGCCACTACCAGAGTGCTTTTTGATCAGTAAGTTAAATGCTAAAAGCACTCCAGAGGCAGATTGGTCATTGGAGATGAAACTTTAGGTGGGCTCCCCCCTCCCTCCCACAACCTGCTTTTTAAACTGAAGCTCCCCGTCTTGGGAAAGCAGCAGTAGCTCCTTATCTGCTCAGATACAATCTGCAAGGCAACCTCATTCCCTCCCCCTCTTAAAGCGCAAAATCACTGCAGGTAATATGGATTACAAATATGCTTAGTCTTCCCATTAAGATAAACAACTCTAGAACTAGAGATAAAATAATAGAAGAAACAGCTAAGTTTAACATTAAAAAAAAAAAAAAAAGCAAGCTATTTTTTACCTGTTTTCCACAAAAAGGTTTTCCTGGGAGCAAACTGACTGAAAAATAAAAAAGGCATTGTATCAGACGTTCTAGATATGCTCTGCTGTCCCAATTCCTTCCTTGAGTTTAGAATTACCTCCCCTGTTCAGGCTTAAGGGGATTTCAAATCATGCATCATTTGCATTTGCAGAAGACAAGAGGGGGGGAAAAAAGGTCAAGAATAAGGTCAGGCCAATAAAATAAATTCCATGCATTACAACACATTGCCAACGAGGGGTCTCAGTTTGGAAACAAACTGAAACTTCTCAGTCCTGAGATCAGAAGAAGGTGGGATGTGCAAAATACTGGCAATTCAAAGGGGAAAAAGGCTTTTCCTATGTAATAAGGTTCCAGTGGTCTGCTCTACCACCTCAAAAAGAGACTGCAGAATAGCACAGAGCTGCAGGTAGGAAGGACATACAGGAGGAAAGCATGCAGAATTGACAAAGTTCTTCAAAGGGAGAGAAGATACTGCAGTACTTGAAATACTGTGTGATTTCACATTTTGCACTTGGAGAGGAAATAGTCATACCCACACTGAGATACAAAATCATGATAATCGCGTTAGTAACAATATTAACATCAATAATAGCCTATTTCAAAAAAGTTCTCTGCTGGAGGACTTAGATCCTGGGAAAGGTGAAGGGCTCAGAAGAAATAAATCTTATGGGCAACTGCATAACTCTTTTAGCATTACTTATTTTTTTATTTGGAGAAATGAAGCTGTGCTCAATTTCCCATGAACAATTCTCCCTCTTTGATTTTTTCATTTCCCTCCTATTTCATGTTCACTACACAAAGTGCCTTGTAGCTGTCACTGGATTATATCTCCATGATGTAGAGAAGAAAGAACAATCACTACTTGCACTGATTTTAAACAAAAGGGAGGAGGGCACCAGAGATCATGCCCATTACTTCTGTAACAGCAGGACTCAGCTCAAAGAATAATACAATGCCATCATTAGCTGTGTCAAATTTTAATGGTGTGAGATATGCAAGGATTAGGAACGTTTCTGTTTCAGAAAGGGTGAGCTAATGACCTACTCAGAGAGCACTGGCCAACACCAGAAGCTCATTCCCAGTGCTCAGCAGATGTACGGGCAAAGTTTCTCCTTGGCACCAATAGCAAGTGCCATCACATCTCTACATGCAAGGATGGAATTTAGGCCTGAGAAGGAAATGTGGTTTCTCATTAAAGCTGCCATTCTCTTGTCCAGCATCCAGACCAGGGAACATCTTACAGCTCGGTGGGCTTCCCAGTTGAGTTCCCACCCTGCACCCCTAGTAAACATACAAGGGTCTGGGGCAGCACCTGTGGCAAGTGTGTCTCTCCTTAGCGCAAAGCCTTCAGATGTCAGGAACAAGTTATTCATTCCCAGGGACCAAATTCCCACCATCAACAGCAGACCTAGGGTTTCACCCCAGTCCGAGAGGAGACACAAATTATTCCCTCTAAAACCACTGGAATCCTTTGTACAACTATGACACTGCCTCTTCTCTCATTTTATGTACCTTACAAGGTTTCATGAACAAAAGTGGCTGTGCAGACTTCGGCATACTTTACGTATCTGTAAGCATAGCATAGTCACCCCTGGGCTTCTACAGCCTCAACTATGGGGCTATCTTCACTTTGAGGTTTGTGACAGACATTTGAGCACTGACTTCACAATCATCACTTTTCCAAAGCAGCACTATAGCTACTCTTCAAGAACAAGCCACTAATCTCTCCTTGGACCAGAATATTTGTCTGAGTTCCCATGTCACTAAAAAGCAAAGGGGCATGTACCTGCCTGGAATTTTTAAGAAGAATTTTTTGCCAAGGTTTGATAGAGATTGGGGCATCAGCAGGATAAATATCTAGGATTTATACTTGAATCAAGCAAGTGGACAGGTCTGCTCCCTTTTCAGTATCTCAATGGGAATCACTATCAACTGCATTACAGACTTAGAGACAGCACCCATAACAACTCCATTTGTCCTCCTGACTAATGTTGATGGCATAGGGCCACAAAATCCCTGGAAACTATTTCTGTACAGGTGTGAGGCAGAGAAGACAGGCATTTCTTTATTATATTATTCTTACTGTTAAAAATCAGATGGCTAAGCAGCTCTGGGTAGCAACTGAGCTACTACAAGGTCAGGACCCACTTTTGTGATCTATAGCATCAACAGTGCTCAATTTAAAGCACCAGGAAAGCTTAAGTAGCCAGCAGAGTACCCATAAAAGCTGGAGTCAAAAACATTCTTGAAATACTTGGCTCTTGGCTACGCAAAGACACTGAAAACAAGCCTACAAAAGGAACAGAGTTTTGTGAGATTACCTACAAATTCACCTCCCTGGAGACCTCTGCGGGCAAGGTTTCCATTAGGGTGCTCTGGATGACTGTCATTTATGACATGAGTATTTCACTCTTCCAGTTTCCCAAAACCTTTTAAAGTCTCAACTGGAAAATGTGCATCAGCTCTGCCAGTGCATTAGGTGTATACTGGGGGTTGCTGCTCTTAGTTTTGATTACATTAATCAACATAGCTAACTATTAACATGCAGCAATATCCTGCTCTGGATACCATCAGGCAATCATTTTCACATCAGTTAACAAGATGTGACGGATCTTAAGGCTTCCAACTTATGCTTATTGCTTGCTCTGCAACCACAAGCAAAGGCTCTGTACAGTAGTGCGGGGGTTTTAGTACCTATAGGTTTCTTATACCCAACACAAGGCATGTCTTTGTTTTGTTTCTGTTCATTTTAAACCTTCTTCTTCCTAATCTTTTCCTACTAGAAGGATAGCAAAGGCTGAAGCCATGTTTTCAAATATTTCTTTCTTGAAACTCTTTAATCAAAGCATGATAAAGATCCTCAGTGGTTTCTTAAGCAGAGGAATCATGACTTTTTTTTATCTTAAGGATCTGGCTCTCCAGAATACACTCCTTAGTCAAAACATTTCAATTAACAAAAAAAAAGAAAAAGCATGGTGAATTTCCTTTAACACATCCCATGTGTGCCACGGGCAATTCCAGCGTTTGTGTAAGTTATAAAACATGGTCATTTTTCAGTGGATACACAATGATGACTAGAGAATAGAATCATGAACAGTGGATGGTCCTTATGTGATTCTGGCTCATGAGGTTATACATTGTGTTAACCTTGAAGAATGACATTTCCCCCACGTAACTCAATTGCTAGTCTTTAGAATCAATTTTCTGCTTGCTCAAAAGCCAAACGCAGTGCATTATTTACACACGCATTTGGGATTTTTAGTTAAATCTATAACTTGACTTATCAGACAGGGAAAGAACATCTACCTTTTATTCTTTTAGATTGTTCTTTGTCTTTCTTGGACAATTACTTTTCAACCTGGTCAAAGCAGCTAAAGCGGTTCAAACAAGAAGCTTCTCCTTTGCAAGACCCAGGTGCCCCAGGTCCTCTGTTCCAGGGCACTTAGCTGTAAAATTCATGAACTATGGTGAAACTAAGTTTCCAACAAAAAACATGTTTTAAGAAGGAGGGTTGTAGGCTTTGCAACACAAAAAAGAAACCCTTGAAAATAGCTTTGAGCATAACAGAGCTCATGCAGTGCTGCTTTACTATTAGCAGCCTGAACAGTTGAAGGTGCATGCTGTAGTTCTTATTTCAGTGAGCTGGAATCATCACGTTTATTAACTATTTATTTCTTTACCAATCCTTTTGTTAAGGTATACCATTAACATGTTTCTCAATCCCTGCCGCTTGTTATGACTCTACACGACAGGAGTCAGTAAAATCCCCAGCTCCCCTTACCAAAATTTATGATAGCCATCACAGCAGATGGAAAGCTCTCCAGAAAGTGTAATTTCGACTAATATCAGGCTAATCATCATAAGGACTACCATAATGATGGCATTATTCATGAACGTATTTATTTTGTTAAAACCTCCCCCCTTGGAAAGTAAGGTAACTGGCTGCAAACTCAAAGGCAGGACAAGCAAGCCTTCTGTTAGCCGGGATGTGGGGTCCAGGGTAAGACATCTCTCACAGCACTTGTAACATGCACGAAAGGTTTTGTTGGCATAATCAGACTGCCTCTTTCTCCTGAATTTTGTCAGAGATCTGACACCGGGGCTGAAACGTTAATCCAAGGACTTTTGGGTATCTTGAACATATTTAGAGAGGGCGTGCTACGTGCAACACATTACGGCAATATTCTTGACCTTTGTGGCTACCCTTTGGAGACCTCTCATGCAAGCTCTCTTCATGCATCCTCTAATTAGAAGTGAAATATCTATAATCCATTCACTAAGGTTCACAAGCAAGGCACTGATAAAAGCTTGACTACAGCAGTGTAAACAGTATGGAGATAATAAAAATGCCACATGATTAATCCGTCTTTGCCTCTCTTCCTACATATATAATTTGCAGGATGACAAAGCTTAGGTACCTACCTAAGAAAAACCTGGGGAGAACTGGAATGATTAATTATTGCAGAGGGGCTTTAAACTATAAAAAGCCTTACACGCAGTTAAGTGGCTACCTATAATAGGAAGCCATTGCTCTCTTTCCTAAAGCTGACGAAGCCACCACCACAACCACTGTCATCCTCCTAGAAAACACCGCATATCAGGGAGTGCTCCACTCAAAACAGCTCAGCTGAGACATATATTCGTAATATTATTCCTAAAACTGGCTGAAATTAATCGCCCTACGATGCTCACTGACACCTGCAATAGCAGAGAGAGAGCTCAATGAGTGGATATGAGAGAGAGAGGGAGAGATATCTAACAGTGCTGATCTTTAAAAGCGCTCACTCCCAGGGCATTTGAAATGCTTGCCACAAACCACACTGTTACTTAGGTCTTGCCACTCAGAGATACCAACCCAATGGACCACAACCACCTCCTGGCATGGACAATGAAAACGCTCACTGCTTGCCTGTCTTTAAAACTCAAGTGTCTAAAGGTAAAACCAGCAGCACTCACATTGTGCAGCGAGTTTCAGCACTGTTCTAGCCACCTCCATTTCTCAGCCTGGCATGTCTAGCTGCTGCTTATGAGAGAAACTATGTTCTATGAGCAACAACTGTCCATCTGGTATTTTTAAACAACATTTTGCCTCATTTCGAGTCTGCTTTAAAACCCAAAGTTTTTTTGGGTTTGCACAAGCCCCTTTGCAACGTGTTTCCTACAAGAAAGTTGCTGTTTCTAGCTTATTGCAAAAAAGCTTTTACGGCCCTTGAACTACCCAGTAACTCTACCATATATACTGTGACAGTATTTACACTGGAGCCACATGCTGAAAGCAAAACACAAACTGAAGGGACTCTACTTTTACTGCAATTGTCTCAGCCAAGGAAGAAAAAATGAGGCTAAAACCATTTTGATGTGGCAAGCTACATATTAAACCACAAAATAACTTCTTGCAAGTCAGACAACACGCACCTTAACGCCATACAAAGTATCCTGCTAAAGAACTTGGACATGTGTAACCCCAAAACCAGAGCAAAATGATATCTAAGCCAATGCTATTAAACCTGCAACATATGAACAGCTTTAATTTAAATGGACACTGCCAAATATGATTTTCAGTAACAGTTTTACTCAGGTTTATTCCCATATTCCTCTAAGGGGCAGAGCTCCCACTGAGATGTGAGATAAAACAATAAAATGCTGACTTTTTTTCCCTTTGAGGACCCAATCATTACAATATTACAGCAAACTACGATTTTCTTCCTTCTTCAGGAACAGGAGGCATTGCTCACAGATGTTTCACATTTCAATGTTTTCCCCTCTCTAGCAATACAGCTTCTTGTGCAAGTTCTGATTTGCTTGGAAAAGGCAGGAATTAGAATGCCTGTTTCATTGTATTCCTTTCAAAATAAAATCAGTGTGACTCTTTCTGATGGCAGAAATACAGTTCCTTAACTGGTCATTTAAATAAAACCCCCATGCAACTCCATGTTTAACCTCTGGCTTATCTTTGTTCTTAGTGTCTTAGTGCTACAGCACTGGTCCAAAGACACAAACCCATTCAGAGGCTATGCAAAAGGACACTTAGAAAATCTGATCTGGCTTGAAATAAATATCATAGAACCCCAGACTGGTTTGGGTTGGAAGGGACCTTAGAGCTCACCCAGTCCAAACCCCTGCCATGGGCAGGGACACCTTCCAGCAGACTAGCTTGTTAGAGCCCCATCCAACAGCCAACCTGGCCTTAGTTTACATGGCCTTGCTTTATTAAGAGTGTCCATTTAAATCACTGCTCTTTGTCTGTCAGAAGGAAAACAGAAGGAAGCCTAGACCACACAAACATGAACATTCAAAGAAACAGGATAAGCGCTCCCCAGACAACATGCTGGGCATGATCCTTCCTCTACCCTTCTTCCTGCACCGCTCATCACCTCCTTCTCCAGAAGCCAACCTCCACACATCTCAAGCTCCTCTCAGACCCTCTGCGACAATCTCCCTTCCCTGTCTCCTCCAGCCACACAGGGCAGGTCCTGCTGCAGTGTTGGTGTTGGAGGGGGGCAAGACTGTCTGACTACCGGCGAAGGTATGGCACTAAAGAGGCAATTAAAACAACTACTCACATCTTGTGCAAATATTCTCTCCCTCACTCTCTGATACTCCTCTTCTCTCTCTTCAATTGATTTACTTCGTCTGTCATCTCTAAATGGAAGAATTCTGTTTTGCTGAGCAGAAAGAAAACCAGGAGGATTATATAAGTTGAGCTGTTAGAAACTGCCGTTAAGTAGCTGTCAGCTGAGAATAATAAATGTTCACTCAAACAAACGAAGCATGGAAACAATAGCTGTAGTTCCTGCACGGAGCACCCTGTGAGGATGGGCACCCAAGGGTTTCCAGTCCACACATCAGGTGGCCAAAACAAAGCTTCCTGCATAGCTCTTGTGGACCCACCATCCTAAAACTGGGTGTTCTCACCCCAAGCCTAAGTGCCCTTGCTCTTGACCACTAAGATTTCTCAACTTTCCTACTGCTGCAAGGAGCAGGAGCACAGGCAGTGCTCTCAATCTGTAGAATCAAGGAAGGGAAGAGGAGAAACTAGGCCTGAAGAGCTAAACTGCAAACCCTAGAAGAAACCCACCAAAGCCTACGTGTACAAGGAGGAGAAGTCCCAGATATTCGGCATAACACTTTCAACCATTTCCACATGGCAAGGAGCCCTCAACTCCAGTCTCATTGGGAAAAGAAGGGCAAAAAGTCTGTGCCTCTCAGGAAATGGCTGTGCCGTGGGAGAGAAGGACCCTCAGCAAGAAAAGCTTTGTTGGCAATTGGGTTTCCATACTGCTCCTTCTCCCCCTGCACCCCAGCTCCCCGTGAGAGAGGTCATGATGTTTTCCTTTGGCTGATGCCCATATTCACCATACCCTAAAAACGCCTGGGGTCTGTTTTCAAAGCCAACTCGGGCGCAGCACAACTGATGAGGCTGCTCTGTACCACTGGAGGTGAAGGGGAAAAGGAAAAAATGAAAAGGAAAAAAAATCAGCCCTTTGCTGAAAACATGGAGCGTGGCAATGAGAGCCTCAATGGCAGGTCCCTCCACAAACACAACCTAAGCAAAGAAAGCAGATGCTGTCTTCTTACCTGCGAGAATTTTCTCATAAGAGCAATTCACGTAAGAAACCCTTTTTGATTGTTTTGTTGGTTAACATATTCCGCATAGGCAGCTTGCACTGGATTGGAACAGCAAAGCACCTGCTTTTCCAGGCAGCACAAGCACTCATTTCCCTGGCACTTCCCTACTCATCAGGCTCACCTCAGGTAAGGTCGTGTTATAGCACAGGCAACACAGAGGGGAACGTCTGCCACAGTACATGCACAAGCAAGTAAGTTACACAGACAGTAAAAGGTGGCGAGAGCACAGGAGGAGGGAGGGAACTAAATGGTGAAACTGATTGATTTTGGGGTCAAAGTTTAATTTAGGATGGGTTTGAGTTTTTTAAATGAACCTGGCCTCACCATCACGTGTTTGTTTGGGGGATTTTGATTTTAGTTTATTTCCTCTCTCCTTTTTTGGGCTACATCAGTTTCTCATCAGTCCTTACTGAAATCCATCTCTGCATGGGTACCACAGAAGGAGGAAGCTGCAGGGAGCGGAACAACTGCCATAGTTAGGCGAGACATTAGGAAACGCGACTGACACAGCCTTCCACAGAGCCCGGAGCCGCCGGCATTCCCCCATCCCTTTGGCATGCAGCACATCCTGCGCCAAGCAAACCACCCATGCAAACCCACACACTGCCACGGCTGAAGCGGGCACGCCAGTGCTACTCATGGTACGGATGCCAAAGGAGGCGGGAAGGGAGCAGGGGAGGAGGAGAGCAACAACAAAAGAACAACAATAACATCAGTCAGCCCACCTTCGAAAACAGAACAAATTTCAGCAACTCTCGAACCGAGAACCAACCTGATTGTCTTCTTTATCAATACTAGAGTTATCTCGCTTCAAGATAAATCGCTTCTGGGATTCTTCACCTTTTTCATCTTTTAAATGTTCAGAAAACCTTTGCTCTGGTCTGCCAGCAAAGTAAAACATAGCAATAAAAAAATCTTTCTTTTGGTTTCGCTTTGATCTTTATTTCTCAGTGCTCTTTTGTTTTCACAGAGGCATTCAGTGCAAAAGCAGTTAACAGTCGTGGTCATGGTGAGACACTGCCTGTCGCTGTCTGAGGCTGCTGTATCGCTGCTAACTGTTATTGCTATAAATAGCTTTTGTTGTTGTTGTGCAGCAAGGAGCAGGAATCCAAAGTCTCGGTCACTGAAATATTTAGACTTTCCTCACTGTGACTGAAGGACAGGGAAAACAAATTAACATACTGCATGTTAATTTGCTTCCTTCAGTAGCTGTGGCCTCCAGCAACACTGCTGCTTAGGGAAGCCTGTCCACCTTTGAAAGTGAGGAAAAACGGACAGAAATCTTAACACAAACCCAAAAGTTTCCTCACTTCTAATAAACACAACCCGTAATGGGAGGGATCGATGGTGTATTGCTTAAACAAGATATTATCTCATCACCATGAAGCGAAGAAAACACTCCAGAACAATCATAGAGTATCAAGTAGTTCACTGATTTAAACCCATCCATTCATTCATTTATTCACTTAATTTTAAGCCAAACCCCACTGGTTAAAAAGTTCAAGCTTGTCAGATTCAGAAGACGCCAGGATGCCGGTTCCACATTCTCACATGGTGCAAAACGCAGCATCTCCTGGCACCTAACTTGGCACAAAAAGGCAAGTTTTAAGAAGTATCTGCTGTCACTGAGCTGGTCATTGCCAATGCTTTGTGGCTGTCAATAAACAACACTCTGTTCTGCACCACCCCCAGAGCCAAACCTGTCACGTTTTAGCCCCAACGATGTCAAGAAGTAGACCAGGGGCCTCGAGAACTGATCTGGGATTCAAACGTTGCTCTCAACCAACTGAGGGGCTGCCAAGGCACAGGCTGGTTTTTAAAAGCAGTAATACCCTGTGTCATGCTCTGAGGCTCCTATCAGGGAGCACAAACTTTCTACTCTGCGCAGAAGGAGCTGCTAACAGCAGTACTGGTGGCAGATGCTCTTGTCTACAGACCTGCATAAAGAAGTCAAGAAAAACCCCCTGACATTTATGGACCAATTGTGAAGAAATCAAAGGGTAGAACTTACAGACATCAGTGACTTGGTAAATAAAAGTCCTCTGCAAACTCTCAAATAAAGCCCTCTGCTTTGTCTTATTTCAGAATGGAAAATTGGACCAGATGTGTAAATCAGCCACCATTTTGTTGTTAAAACATACAGATTTGCACTTAACTAATTAGCAATTGATCTGAAATCAAAATACCGCACATATTCACACCATAATTACAGTCCATTCCAATTCATTGTCAGATGTGCCGAAAACATTTGTAATGAACTGTTAGAATTACAACATTGAGAGACAGACGCTCTCCCGCCCCTCTTTCTGTGTGAATTTGAGGGACTCCCACTTCTGCTCACAACTTGCTTTCTTCTGACAAAGTGACAGAACAAACCAGCCCCATTTCCAAGGACTCTGAGCATTCAGGGAACCTTTGTCCATCATCTGTAGGTGCTAGTGCTAACAGGTATAGAGCCCAACACATGAAAGACAGTCGAGATGCCCTACTAGCCTTCTTTTGAGCAAGCCCAAAGAAACATGGCTCTTCACACAGTCCTCTAACTTAATGGATGACTTCTGACATTTCTCATCAACAGAAAGGCTACAAAGCCCCATTAACACATGCCAGCACCAGCTGAGGAATGTCATTTTCCTGGGATTGCACCCTAAAGCACAAGCAAAATTTCTGCAATTACATTATGAGTGCATAAATCTATAGCTGTGAACTATGTGCTGAGCATCTAAGACACTATATACAAAGTGCAATAAATAACTGGGATTTTAACATGCAGAGGGGGGAAAATGTAGTAAAAAATTAGAGAAAAAAGCTTGAAAAAGCAATTTGGGAAAATGCTAAAGAGCAACACAGCTTCAATACTTCATAGAGTTACTGTAACTTTGAAATCCCATTTCCACTTCATTTACTATTTATAAAACATTTCCACTTGACAGCAGACAAAAGGAGAAGCACAAGAACAAGCCACGAGCCTAAACTAATGATCCTGTATGAATAAAATTAATCAGGTGGTGATTAATGTCCAGTTGTGAGAAGAAGTTTGCCTGGGCACAGGCTCTGGAAAGGTGCAGAGCATTATGGAGCATCGTGGTAACACCAGCACCAAGAGAAGGTCCTGCCGTCCCCGTTGTCACTGCAGTTCGGGGTCACCACTGCCAGTGAGGTTGCAAATATCAAGACAAGCTCAGTTAATAAGGATACAAAGCCTGAGGGATAACTGTCAGGTGAGGAATAAGATATATAGCAACAAATAACTTCAGAAATGCCTCCCTCAAACATTAAGAAAAATACTTTAGTTGAAATAAATGCAAATTATTGTAAAAAATAGTGATGTTTACACACATTCATGGTTTACTGTTTACTGCCTTATCTTTTCTATGGCAAAAAATGTGTTATTAGTAGGATGCAGATGGCAAACCGTTAAAAACTATTGAGTGGAAGCAAATGCTCTCATCATTTAGGTAGAGAAGAGGTTGACACTGTAAAGATTTGTGTCTAATTCTCTGATGGAAGTCAGTGCAAGTTCCACATTCACAGCTTTCAAGTTCCCTGTAACCATACAATGCATTTGCTAAAAGGAAGCACAGATATTCTGGTTGTTCCAGGGAAATCTGTTGCATTAGTTTATGAATTTGCAGGTGAATCATAGAATCATAGAATAGTCAGGGTTGGAAAGGACCTTAAGATCATTCAGTTCCAACCCCCTTGCCATGGGCAGGGACACCTCACACTAAACCATGCTATCCAAGGCTCTGTCCAACCCGGCCTTGAACACCACCAGCGATGAAGCATTCACAGCTTCCCTGGGCAACCCATTCCAGTGCCTCACCACCCTCACAGTAAAGAATTTCTTCCTCATATCCAATCTGAACTTCCCCTGTTTAAGTTTGAACCCGCTACCCCTTGTCCTATCACTACAGTCCCTCATGAAGAGTCCCTCCCCAGCATCCCTGTAAGCCCCCTTTAGATACTGGAAGGCTGCTCTGAGGTCTCCACGCAGCCTTCTCTTCTCCAGGCTGAACAGCCCCAACTTTCTCATCCTATCTTCATCAATTGCTTGAAAATGGAAGAAAACACCAGGTAATTTTGTGTAAGATGCAGTATATTGTCAATGTACTAACACAGTACATAATTACAGTAGTACAGCAGATAAAGTGAATTTATCTCATGTGAGTCCTAAATTAATAACAATCACATTTACTGCTCTTCTGAGCTTTTTTGCCCTGATACTATCATTAGCAGAGTCTACACAACCTACCAAATTGTGCTCATGCGTGCAAGGGAGTGAATTTATCATGCTTATTTTCAGTACTGGCATAAATAAAGATCTAACTCAAGTTAAGACACAGTTTACAATTATTATTACAACTCCATGTAAAATGGGGAGGATATTCACTATTACCCCATTGGGTATACCATTACCTAATCTGCATCTTCAAATCCTCACCACAGCTCAGTTTAATTCTAAGTGGTAGAAATGGGATTTGCATAGCCAAAAGCATTGCCAAAGCAAAAAAAAAAGAGTTAAGATTTTGATAACATCCATTATAAGATTTTTCCCTACTATCATCATGGTGATTTTAACGGGAGCTACTTCCATTCACTTCAGTAGAGTTCCTCTCAATTTATCTCTCTATGACAGAAAACAGAGTTTGCCCCTCAGGCTTATTTTCTACATGGACTCTTTAAGGAGAATTCACCATTACATGCTTATTTAATGCTTTTGACTGTGAATCAACCATTGTAAGTAGTAATGAAAAAAGAGACCCAAACCTTAAGTACCTTAACTTGGTATTCACTACTTAATCAAATTCCATATTTTTAAAACGCATAGCAGGGTGGTAATAGCTATCAGGAGACATGGAGTAAGGACGTAACAAGGCATTCCTTGCATCTGCCTTGTTTAGAAGCAAGCTAATGCAGTTTTATAGACCTCGACTTGCATGGGAGATAAGAAATGAAATACTGGGGGGTGGGAAATCTTCACTTATTTCAAGTAAGTTAATCAGCTCCGAAATAACTGCCTGAGAAACAGGAAACACAGAGACCACACCAGAAGGACAAATGGAAAGAGACAAGCATGAGCTCTGAACATTATGGTTCTGAGGACTTGAGTCACTGTATTAGCAGAGCACACAAACAGTCTGGTATTGTCAGGGCTGACACATACAGCACATAAATCCTTATCATGAGGCGCATGTTTCTGACAGCACCATAGCACACAGGCTGTTGCAAAATGCCTTTTGAGAGCAGCAACCTCACCGTGTGTGAGAAGATGGGTTTGCCAGTACAGTGCCTGATGCAGGTAAAAAGCCTAGCAAGTGCTGTAGTGCACGGCATCTGCAAAAGCCCCCCCCGGTCAATAGCAAAGCAGCAGTCCAAAGGAATGCAATATAGAAAAGAGAGTTCAAAAGTGGAGATCACTGCAGTGTGATCAGACAAGAGTCTCAAAAGATGAACTTGGTATTTACAATGCAACGGTCATCTAATCCACGTAACATGGGACAGAATGGCAATTTCCTTCTCCTAAAAAAACAGCAACACCAAGCGAAAAATAGGAAGGGTAATGGGGCTAGGAACAGGCAAAATACCCCCCTGGGCACCTGCAGGATCATCATCTGGCAAATAAAATGAGTAAGCAACAAAATGCTCTTACTCAAGGATGCCATCAGAAAAGCAATGGGACGGTGAGAGCAGAGCAGCATAGCTACTGACAGGGGTCAGAGAAATTGTGAAGATTCAGGGCATTCTTACTCAGGTGTTCTGATGGTTTAATGGCGTTGTCTTGTTATTTGCACTTGTCTAATTAAACTTACTGCTCAGTCTAACATCACATCGGCCTCTTATTTTGAAGGCCTGCTGTGCCACAGTGTGGTGGCCTTTCTTGCTTTGCTGGTTTCTGAATATCTACCACATCTGCCTGCTGTGCTTTTCTGGTTTGATGCTGGAGGCTTTCCTAGGCCTTTGCATTTAGCACCACAGCAAAACTACATAAGCATTACTCTATCTTTACTCTACCTTGAGGGCTAACACTTTATTGTCTGCAGTACAAACAACTGCTTTGATTATGCAGGCATGGGAATATATTCTGAGAGTTCAAGAATTTACGGGACTCAGAAGCAAGTATCATTATTGCCAAAAAAGACCCCAACTTAATGACAAAAGGTAGATTTCCAGCCCTACATGTTAAATTATTTGATTAAATTATCTCAGAATGATGTTTTTCAAGAATGAGGGCCTGGAATTGCAGCCTTCAAATAGGTTTCATGTATTTAGGGGCTGATGGATGCTAAAACATGGTTTCAAAAAGTCAGAGTGGGAATTTAAATAGAGATAATTGTTCAAGTACAGTGCAGTTATATTATCACAACTTAAAACCGCTCAAGATGGCATTTCAAGCATTTGAAGGTAAATGCCTCATTAACAGATTGCTGCTTTTATAGTATGAGTCACTAAGAACTTCTGTTGCAATGATAAAAGCACACTAAAAGCCATCAAAAAGAAAAGACCAACCATGTACAAGACAGTTCCTTCAAGGTGCTGCCTTTTCTGCAGCACGGGACTGAAAAAAAAATCCAAACCCTCAATTACCACATGCTAAATTCTTCCTGGTTAAAGACTGTATATTCATTAACAGCATCTGAGCTCTAAACATGTTCTGTATTTATTACTAAACAAGGATGTGAGAAGTCACAAGCTATTTTGACAGGGATTCTCCCCCTCAAATTGGGGTTGCAGATAAGCCTGGCAGGACTGAAGAGCCAGTAAGACTGCATAGCAGCTATACCTCCCTGTGTTCTTTGTTAGTGAGTGTGAGGTTTATCCTGTCACTTTTGCCCACTCACCCTTCCAGATGCTCAGCTCTAGTAGCCCAGCAGCATGATATCAGTGGGACTGGCATCAGTAGCATTTGCCATTATGAAAACCATGGTGAAGCTGCAGGTAAGAGTCAATGTACACCGAGCCTCTTCCATGCCAAGTTATTCTGTGTGTGGTTGAAGCAGAAGCCTTATCCCGAAGGCTTTCAAAGTAGACAGTATTTAAAGAACATAATCTAATGTTGAGGTATCACCATACAGTTCTTGACCCTCAGAAGCTTTTCCAAAACTGAATTCCAGAAAATCATCCTGGTTTAATCTATGGATGCAAACTGACAGCGTATCTCGACTCCCTCAGAGTCTGCCTGAGTACAGGCTTCAATATTCAGCCCAGTATTTTGGGGCTAGAATATGGAAATCTAGCTCTTAACCCAGGGGAGAAGCTGCCAGGCCAAGGCACACTGAGATGTCAGCTGTGCTGCTAGATGGGGCTGAAGCACAATGCCCCAGACAGAGACCATTTTAGGAGCTTCAAAATGCTCTGCTGTCCTATGATCAAACTAAGATGACTTCTGGACCTGAAGGACCCGATTCTCCTGCTCCCACTCTCCTGGATTGGATTGAATTCTTGGTATTCAGGGTGTCAATTGAGACTGAACATCTTGCACAGCACCAATTTACTTCCAGCTAGTAGAGGCTCGTCAGTGGCAGCACAGTTTATTACTGAATTCATTAATATTTGATGTTAAGGATGTGGCATACTTGGCAAGTGGCTGAAAATGACAGTGTTACATAACTGCTGCGATCTATTTAAAATTACATTCTTCTATCTTAGAATCTCAAAAATGAACAAGAGAGAAAAAGGAAGGAATTCAAGATCTGAAGACTCCCAATGAAGGCAAGACAGCTCCCCTGATGACAAAGGGCTAATGAAGAAACTATGAGTCCTCCTGAAATGCCCCATGCATGCAACTTAAGACCAACACAAATTCTTGTGCTTCATTCTACTTCAGCCCACAGGCATTTCCCCCCATCTCCACCAGAAAGACTCAATGGATCAGAAGTCATCCCCTGAACAATCACTGACCTGAAGAAGATAAAGTGTCAGAGACAGTGCTCACCTTGGGAACAGCCAGCAGAAACAACAGACTTCGCTCATACAGACAAAGGTTTCATAATGATTCTTTCACCATTTCACAATGTTTTCACCATGCTTCTTTCATTTCCAAGGTATATATTTCTTACATTAAATACAGGGCAGGCAACAGCAATGCAAAAGGCATTTCTAAAACCAATTTGGACCACCTCCAAAATTCACCTGCTTGCCTATCAGCACCTCATTTCTGAAATGCCCAGATTTAAAGCCTTTATTTCACCTACTACTGATGTACAGTCACAGCTGAGGAAAGCACAGGGGCCACTGCAGATCGGGGTTGGAATTGGATGATCTTAAGGTCCTTTCCAATCCTAACTATTCTATGATTCCATGATTAGAAAGCATAAAATGACCAAACAGTGTCTTGATTAAAGGGTATTTTCCTACTACAGCTTAGACGAGCACGTAAAGACATGGGTTAATTACTCATGCAAGGAAGAGCTTCCCTCAACCAAATTACCTACTTGTTATTCTATAGCTCTCTCTTCCTGGCTCACCTCCCATCTCCACTCAAAGCAGGTGAAAATAACCTTCTAGGTTTAGCAAAACTTACGCCGTTAAGCAGTGTGATGGTAAAGACTTTAATAAAGAAATAGAAAAGAGAAACACCATAGATGTATCCTGATTAACATTTAACTAATATTTCATTACAGTATAGAACAGCTGTAAAGTACATGTCCACCTTAATTATAAACAATTTACTTCTGATAAATTACACTAGATGAAAATTTAATATTGGAGCTATTAGAACTGGTTCATTAACCCTAACATCTCATTTACAGAGTAAGTAATTTCCGTGGGTCCATTATATGGCTTACAATGATTGAAGTAAGAACAAAGCCAGGAATTAAGGCTTTGTGAAATTCAGCTCAACTTCAAGTGTACCAAGTATTTTTTCCCCCTATAGTATCTTTCATTTAAAACAAGCATGTGACTACAATGAGAGAATGCTTGCTCAGAAAAAAAGGCTGTTCTAATGCAAGTATCATTAAAGAAAATAAGTATTAAAAATAAAGGCTGGGAGGGGAGGAAAAAAAACCTCCATCTCTTACGGATGAGCATCAAGCAGTGAAATGCTGAATATGCACAACCTCAAATAATGCATTTAGCAGAACAGTGGCAACTTTAAGTCTGAAACAAACGCCTGTAGCATAAGAGCAAGATATTGCTAAAATCCCCACCATTTATTAACATATGTGCATCCTGAATCACTTCTCCAATCACCATGTGACTGGATGAAAGAAAGGCAACTCAACTCCTCCACATCAGGTGCTTCTCTCCTGGGATAAAAAGCCAAGGCACTGCAGTGCAGCATTTCTCAGGAAGTTCCCCACTCTTTCTGGGATGTGACAGCCTTCCCCTGCTCAGCATGCACTGCCCAGCTCCGGGCTCCAATGAGAAATGCCAGATAGGAGCTAATGGCCATCACCTAAGCATCACAGCAATGACTACTGGGACACTGGGCTCCTGCATCCTAAACACAATTCCTATTGCACCAAAAAAAAAGGTGTTTTTTTTTTCCTAATCATGTTCCTAATTTAATCCCAGACTGGAATAAGCTCACAGTTCTTATATGTTCTTGTTTTATTGACATTTATACTAAATTCTTTGTTGCATCATGTATTAGTTCATCTTAAATTGGAACAATGTCTCAGCCAATTCCAATGTTATTTCCCAGTTATACAGTTTTTCCATGTCAGTTGCATACATTCACCATGCACCCTTATACCTCTCTACACATTCATAACAGATGATGCTCATATATTGATTGGGCAACAGCAAGAGTAAATCAAAGGGAAACTACAGATATCTCCAGCACAGATATCCTCAGTTTCTGCTTATTTCTTAGCAGTCAAAGAGCAAATATTCTCTAGTAAAGATAGGAAAGAGGTAACTACAATAGGGAACAGAGGAATTGAGTTGGCTCCACAGTCCATTGAAGAATAGCAATGCAAGACTCCAATGAAAAAGAAAAACCCAGAAATAAGGCTATTCACATGTTTTCCTGCATTATGCGGCTCATAAAAGCAATTCTGCTCTCATGAGATCCTTACCCTGTGTACATATATGATAATCAAGGACAGCATTAGGAGCTTAAAAGCAGATGTGATACCAATACAGCAAACCATTCGCCAGGTAACTGTTCTGTATTACAACAGCAGGCAGGGAGCCTGAATTGTGCTTCAAACACTCTGGCAAACACTGAATTGCTTTGACTGAGATTTACGAGAGGCACAAGCGTTCAGGTATGCGGCTGTAACCACCACCATATACCTAGATAAAAAAGAGCTATTACAAATTGTGTGTGGAGAACGTCCCATCTTTCCCATCAGCTAACAACCGCTTAAAGAAGCTGAATTGACACTGGATATGTGATCGAGTCAAAGGGAAAGGCATACTTTTCTGCATGCTCCAAAGGCTGTAACATTCGTCATCTCAAGGAAATCTTGGCACTTCAGCCTGGGGTAACAAACATTTCTAGAAAATATTCCTTATGGAACCTGCCAACATTCAGTGAATGCCATGTTAGTGGCATGCATGTAGGATCCTGTATCACAGTTCAGATCCTTACCTTAAGATGGGGAAATTGCCACAGTTCACCTCTATTGGCATAGACATTATCTACAGTAAGATCACTCGCTTAATAGAACCCAAAGAGAATTTTGCTTGTATTTCAAACCACCCTTCCAGAGAGGAAATAGATTAACACAGCTTCTGCATCGTAACTATGAAGGTCTTATAGGTTATCCAAAGGATATACTGTATACTATGCCTCCTTCTGCTGATACAGTTATAGCTTATAAGGAGCCCTTGTAATACACACCCCATCTGAGTACTGCCCAAAGTTTTAGATGTATCTCAATGGCACCCAAAAAGCCTTTGACTGGGACAGTATTTTATTAAGATTTACATATTAACAGAGTAGGAAGAAAATTAGATATAACAAGGATCATTACTCACAGTGCTCTTGAAGAAAAATTAGTCATAACTGAAGATGAGTATAAAGTTCATAATAGGTGTGTTACACCCTCAGAATGTATGAAAATGTCTAACTACAACCATTATATATCATCAGCACTCTACCACTCCACCTTCTCAACTCTGATGAGCCCTGTCACTCATGCTGATATAAAAATGTACATGAATGCACAAGTGGGCTGTGGTACAGACATACTTGTCACACAGATGATGATCTCAACTAAATGAAAACCCTTTCCATTTACCAAGCACACCAAACACACTTCCCCTGTATTTCTCCACCTATCTACAGATAATGAGATGAATGAATCTGACTGAACCAACATACATAACGATATGAATATGAACAGTTCTGCAAAAAAGCTCTAAAGTACTTCCAGTTGTTTGATATGAACTGATAGGCTCCAGTTTAGGATGCCCCATCTAACATATTGCCTCAATTCCAAACTTCTGTCTATATCATATTTCACTGCCTTAAATTCCCCTTGCATTTCTGTGTATCTTTAGATAGATGACAGGCAGACACAGGTGACAGGCAAACATACACTACAATGGTGACACAAGAGCGGTTTCATACTGCACCAAGCAGACGTCCCATTTTAAACTGTATTTGAGCTCTTTGACTATAAACCCAAAGCAACAACAAAATCCTCTCTCATTTTCTGATGACTTTCTCTCATGTATACTGTTGAGAAGGTTTCAAAAGTTGGACAACTTGGGCAGGACCTTTGTAATTACAGATACAAGACCACGAAAAATTACATTGAAGTTCTTTTTCTTAGCCTTGATTTCAAAAATCATAATTTGTTTTTAAAATCTACTATCCTGCAATGAGAGAGAGGACAGAGACTTCACTTTATGAAGGTTAACAAACATTTGGGCAGTGGAGGTCATCTCTGCGCTTTAAAATTTCATTTCCTAAAAAAAGATGAAAAAATACACATTCCAATAAATTTAAATAGGCGCCTTAGATTAAGCTGATCAATACTCTTCAGATGGCAAAATTGCCATTGTGGTCTGAGTGGACTGTTAAGAGACACTTCACTGAGGGTTCACAGAAGCTGCAGGGTTGCAATCCCACAGAGATTCAGGTCCTGATGTATTTTTACCATCATCCATCCATCTCTCTAAAGCAGCATGGATGGCCAGACAAGCCACAGCCCTCCTTCCAGCTGCAACCTCTTCAATAAGCCGTTTCTCCAGCACCAAAGCCCTGAAAAGCAGGTACTTGATAGGCACAGGTATATGGGAGTCGATATATGTTGCCCTAGGATGGCAAATTGTGAAAGAAATGAAATGCTCTAATGCCCTGCTTGACAGAGCCTCCTGCACCTCAAGGGTTGCATTACCAAATCTTCCCAGCTACCCATTCATCTCAAAGCTATTCACTCTTCCGACACTTGTACCTGCAGGCAGCAATGTCTGCGCTGAACAGGATAAATGCACCTCATTGCCTGGAGGCAGGGAACAACCCGTGGTCTGCAAGTGTCAGCAGAGATGCGACATGAACTCTCACTCGGCCAGAGAAAAAAGGCCGCAAGCTGCTTATTCAACCCACATGGTGACTCCACAGAGTCATATGCTCTTCCCAAACAGATACACACCTAAGTCCCAGCCTGTGCAGGCTTTATGAATCCTTGAGCATGCAAGAATATTCTTGCTTCTCCTCAGCTCACACCTGAAGTACTTTGGAAACCATACGCCATAAAGAAGAAATCTCTTGTCAAAATGCAGATCTTCAGGACACCTGTCTATGGAGCCTCTCCATAAATTCACATCAAACTCGCGAGGCTCAGGCTTGCAGCACAGCATGACCACCTTGAACAGCGTTTCAGCAGCTTTCCAGATCTGCCGGTATTCTGGGTACTGCCCAAGAAGTAATTAATAGAGACAACACATTCCCAGGATTTGGCGTGGATTCTGAACCCACAAAATTGCTCCTGTGAGTACTGAAATGCACAACACATGAAACCCCACCGACCACTTCCAGACATAGAACTTAATGTTTGCTGCAGATAATAAAATCTCATCAGCTCTTATTCAAGCTGGATAATAACAATCTACTTCATGTCAGAGCCATGTTTAAAAAAAACATGCCATCTCCTCCGCTTATGAGAAGAAAGAGCTACTTCTACAAAGCTTTATTTTACAGTAGTATCAAAATAACACACTGGAAGCACCACGTTGCAATGGCAGCTTCACATAACCCAATTACCTACCACCAAATCACTGCAGACAGGAAAGAACCTGCAGTTTGTGCAGTGCTTACGAAACAGCTGAGATCAGAGTCAACAGAGAGGCAAAGCCCTGCACTTACTTCTGGAAGATCTACACAGGAGTGGTGTCAGAATCGATTGTCTGTCCCTGTGCCTCACCTCCACAGCTGAAAGGGTCGTTTGATCCATTATACCCCTCCAATGTCCTGCCTGCGGAGCTTGCCAGGTCATGCCAGGTAAAGAGCCTTGCTTGCTAACCCCCCCACACAAGAAGCCCCAGCTTCACTAGAGCACTCAGAGACAGTTCTTACTGTTGAAAACAACTTCAGGGTTCTCTCCAGAAGCACCGCAGAAGCTTCCAGCACTACCCATCCCTGCGATTTACAGCCACACAACCCAGAGAGGCATTATCAGGCATCAATGTGATATTATCACATTATCAAGTCAACCAGGAGAAGGCAATGCTGCAAGGAATGGTCTGTAGCAGTTGGTGCACTACAGAGGTGACACAGATGTGAAGGGAAAAGGGAAGGCTGTGGAGAGGAATGCCTAAAAAGCATTCAAATATGATCGATTGTGTTTCGTTTATGAGGAAATGTTTATTTTCCCCCCTAATTTACAGCTCAAAAACGAACACTGGTTTGCTGTGTACCCAGCTTTTTCTTATCCATACCCAAAAATAGCTCTTGCCCAAGGACAGGTATCACTAGACCCTGAGGCTAAGCCTTAGCAGCCTGAGTGTTAGTTTTATCGAGCTGCTGTAATTCTCTTGACATCCGAAAATCACACTGTTGGTGCACGCTTTATTCAAACCCCTAAAAACATTAAGGCTCAAGTGTCGTTTCACAGGGAGAGCCCATGAAAAGGATCTAAAATAAATTGTCCATGATCTAAAATTTACTAAACACACATGGAACATATTCAGGACTCAGTGAAAGAGCAAGTACCAATGTGTTTGGCTCAAGGCTCCATCCTGCAATATTAGCTACTGTCTCCAGCCCTTTACAGGAGAGGCTAATACCATTTAAAAGAATATGCTCTGCAACTGTGTCTAAGTAACTCACGTAACTAGTGGATATGTAAATGAAATAAATGGGTTTGTTTCTCCTAACTGGATACAGGAAGTACACAACTTTCAAATGGGGCTTTCCTGTCCCAGTGTTTTGGCATCACCAAAACTTCATTACCTAGTTGTAATTATTTCCTCTTCATTCATAGTTTATAGGTAAAGAGAGAGAGGAAGGCTCCGGTTTCCATGATGGTTCATATACACGTGGCACTCGGTAGAAGTTATGCTGGTTAGATGAGGACACACAACTACATCTTTGCTGAATTAGCCAGGGAACTTGGTATGGAGCTTTTCCTAGCTTGCTACAGGCTCATGGAGGAGAGCATAAAGCATGCCAGCATATGTTGAGCCTGCCAGGAATTCTGCAATGCCTTTGAACCATCAGAAGGAATTTGTACCCACAACAACACTGTGGTCAAACAATGAGGTTTGAAGAGAAAATAAAGTGGAACCAGGAGGGGAGAAGAGGAGAAAAAGGGAGTGAATGGTGGCAGGTGGTGGAGGGGACCCAAATCCTAAGTGAATGGGTTGGGCAGAAAATTACATTTGAAGCAGGGAGAGCCAGAACAAGGGAAGAGGCAACCTTCCAAATATATTTGAGCTATTTAGGAATATAGCCATATGGTATTAGGTGACAAGTACAGCAACGAGCTCATTTCTGTAGCCTATCGGTGGCACTGAGGTGTCAGGGAACAAACTGGGTTGATTTCCCCTTTTCCACCTTTATATCCTTAAATAACCTCACAGCGTGAGCCCCCCTGTCCCCTCCCACCCTAGAAAGCGATAAACAGCACTCCTCTTGCTACAAAAATCAATAATAAGAGTAAAGCAAATGACACACAGCCATGGTACAAACCAGCTCTTGTGAAAGGGAACAAGTTAAAACACAACAGTGCTGCTACTTACATTCTGGTATTGCTGGTCTTGTTGATAATTACAGATTTCCCAGTCTGATCCACATTGTGATCCATCCCAAAGTAAGCTGCCACTCTGTGCACCAACATCCTCTGATATGACGACATCTGAGGGAACTTTTTATAGTGATTACTGGAGAAAGAAACCAAATCACATTGATAATGACATTCCCCCTGAGCTATAATTAAATGAGAAGAGCAACACATTCAATAGTTTTGTGGACAGAAATCTAACCGAAAACTTGTCCTTTGTGCATCTACATTTGAACATTTGCTACAAGAAGGCAGGAAAAAAGAAAGGAATTACTTTTTGAATGCCTAATAAGGACATTTCCATGTGCTGCACTGACACAAAGCTCACACTTCTGGTATCACCAGTGTTCTGTCTATTGGGAAGAGCTTGTCTCCTTACCCCATGCACCTACTGCACAAGCAATCCTGCAGATGTGAGAGACACTGGCTGCAGCTCTCTGCCTTTCCCCCAAAGGGCAGATGCAGGGCAATGCTGAAAACACCTAGCTCGGCAAACACTCCTTTATTTCTTTCTTATTGACAAAAATGCTTATTTCCCACCAGCATAACTTCTTCTCTATTATTCAGAAACTCTGTTTTCTAAAGCTGCAGAAACATTTTGTTATACAAAGCACAAGGTAGCAAGAAACCCTCTACCCAAGTCCAGTTCTATTTTACAGTGATTTAGAATAGCATGCACACAAGGAAACCCATGAGGTTACATATTTGATCACCCTCTGCACTGAAAGCTTCAATTATATTTTTGGACCTAAAAGAGCAGGGCCGGTGCAATTACATCATGAAAAGCAGAAGGTATCTCCTGTATTTTAAGCAGCACCACCACGCGTCAGGAAATAAAAGCATGATATAGTCCGCACGTGTGGCTTCAGAACCAGGTGTGGAAAGTCGACTTACTTGTTGTCACTAATAAAATCAATAATTTCCTGTTCCATTTTCAAGAGAATCATTCTGTCCCTGTCAAAAAGAAAAGCAAGGATTTGCAGCATCAATTATCAACAGACATTTCAGATGAAAAAATGAATATGTCAATGTTCATAAGGCAACTTTGCCAGTGCTGAAGACATCTTGATTCAAAATGAAAGATGCTTTGCCCTGGCGCATCTGGAGAATGTCGCTGTCTGCTTTTGCTGATATACGTGACTGATTTAGGTCTTTCTTAAGCTCAACTATGGTCTGAGAGTGCTTCCGGCCACACCAGGCTGCGAGCAGTGCATTACTGCATGGAAAGACTCTGACTGCTATGGATAGCTTTGCTCCTTCTTCACCTTTTTGTTTGCTGGAGAAGGAGGTTTCCAGCTCACCCAGCTCTTGGTGAATGAGAAGAGCTGTTACCCACAGAAACTTCCAACATTTTGTCTGAGACACGTCTTCCGGGAGGCACTGATCTGCAGGCGAGAAGACTGGGCATACCTAGCCTAGATAGAGAGGACAATACAGAACACCTTCGGACTTTGGCTTCCCAGGATGCTATGATGCAGCATTACTCAGTCAAAATGCTCTGGTTTCAACTGGAAGGGCTCAGATGTGCTTTTTCTCCTTCTTTTCTGCCAAAAACATCCCGAAATTTCCACACACCCATTTTTTTCCTAAGCTTACAGAGTCCATCGCTCCCTTAGTTCCTCTGAACGGTCTCATTTGGTGCAGATAAACCAACTTGAGGACCTTCAGTCATCTCTACAAGAGGTCATGCAAGCTGTTAGGTACCCAGTTATCCCTAGCTCTCCTACCACCACAGAATTAAGTGGTACCTATTTAACAGGTTCAATTGAAACAAACATTGAAAAATCACAACAGATAAAAATGGTAGATATCCTTCCTTAAGACATTTAGAGGCTAATTTAACAATCAGATAAGCTTATTGATTCAAATGGAAACCATGGGAATACAGAGAACAGGAACTGGCACTGTGCACAGAAATATAATTGTGTACAGCACTGCCAAAAGAAAGCTACTTTATATTTACACACAAATCTCTCACTGCACTGGCTACAATATGTTACTGCTAACATCACACAAAGCTATAGGCAAGAAGGTAGGGACACAGAGCAGATGTTGCTGAAAGTGAAGCAATGGGTGACTGAACAGGGGAGGAGGAGTTGATGACTTTTTGTAGCTTTTTGCTCAGTTAACAGCCTACCTCCTTTATATTTTCTTTCATAACCATCTCCAGAACTAATAAAACACAGCGTACACTTACAGGAGCTCCAAGACTGCCAGCTATAATTTCAGGAGTGCCAGCTCTAATGCAGAAAATGCCTACCTGGGGTTATTCTTTAATGTGTTAATGAGAAACTCGTGCAAATCTATGCCTGTTGAGTCTGTATACTCTTGACTGCAATCTGAAAGACAAAAAACAAACATCCCCCCCTCATTTATTTCATCTCAGCAGCTATGATTAAGCTATGCTATAGATCAAAATCCATTTTCCAGCAACAATTTGAGAGCATACGCTTGGAAAGAAAATGTTCATTTGGAGTTCAGCCAAAGAAGGTCCTTGCTCGGAAGCATGGGGTGGACTTTCACAGTTCCTCTGTGCTGCTCTACTGTGAACATGGCACCAAAACCAGACACCGACAGAACCCTCTGGTCACCGGAAAAAGCACAGGAAACCTTCAATGCCACTCACGACTCTGCAAAATTCTTCCTTTAAACTACTACAGAAAATTTGATAAAATGAGAAAAGAAAACACCTTTTATTCATCAATGTCTCTTTGAATCACTTAATAAACGCTGTACATGTGGCAAATGAGGCATTGTTCCAGCACGGATTTCATTTGCATTGACAGGCTGAAATACAGTCACGCCTGAGAGTGGGTGGGTAGGAGGGATGTGTGACAGTAGGCAGAATGAGTTTTTTATCCTTGCTGTATCACCTGACTCAAAGGCACACACAGATCCTCACGCTGGTGTGAACTGCGAGAGCTCCATTGAAGCCAAGTGACAATTCACACCAGCTGCGAATCCACACCCAGGTAAAGCAATGATTATTTCTGGGGAGATTACATTGCACCTTTGCAACATGGGCTCATAACGAGATCTTGGGTTTGTTTTAAATACCAACTTTAGATACAACATCTTTTCTGAACAAGTCTCAGTAGGTGACAACAATAGATTTCAATGCAGGTTAAATGTCATGAATGGATTTCTTTACAGCATTTAAGAGAAATTCTCCATCTTCTCCACAGTGAAGATTACTCTCTACTTGCATTGCACAAGTGACATGCCAATATGTTATCAACGGGGAAAAAAGTGCATTAGTTTTGCACTTACCTTATTATAGAATCACACATACCTTACCTTATCATACAATCACATTTACATATATATGTGTTTATACGAACACAGTTAAGTATTCAGAGGAATGATTTTACATTAAAGAAAATTAATAGCCTCTAATAGCAAACCTCAACTTGAAAGGTTTCTTCACTTTCAGAACCCAATGTTTGTGTGTAAAACACTCATGCATGCACATTCCAGGTTCTGAATTTTCTCACTGTATGAAAACACTTCTTCTGTGTATTTATATATAATAATGAAATGCATGCTTATAGAAATACACCAGCAGTAATTACAACAACATAAATATCTTTAAGTTCACCTTTTGATAACATTCTGATCTTGGTTTTTTCACTGTTTTTATCTTTTTCTTTATTTCTTTCCTTCTCTTTTTCTTTCTCGGACTCATCTTTACTAGATTTGTCTTCTTCTTGCAAGCTAGGAAAACTGGAGAGGTGTAGTTGGATTGATTCCTGTTGGGAAAAAGAGAAAGATAAATTCAGGGGCAGATTCAGTAAGCTTCCCATGGCTCCCAAGCTGCAGAGATTTGTGTTTAACTAGGTGTAATTGTAACTAGAAAAGCTGAAGCCAGATACATTTCTTTCCTATTTGACAAATGATTTTTTTCTTCCAAGAAAATAATGATGTCTTCAAGGCCAAATTCTAACAGTAAGTGTATTTCTTCCCTCATATTTGAATATTACCAACTTTTAGCCCACCTCTATTAAAGGCACCATATTGTTCTACACTCTAGTAATTCTCAGTTAGGACTTATAACAGTGAAATTCATTCTATATGGGCTTAAGTAAGTCTAATTTAATTAACACTACATGTTAGGTGATGATCGATGGACAGATGTCTGAAAAATAGAACTTTTTCGCCCCTCACTAAAAGTCCTGTGTGTTCATATGACCTGCTTTGGACATCGCAGTATGAGTTAGACTGAGCTTCTGAGCTCAGATAGCAGAGGAATGCCTAAAAATTATAACTCACTTGTATACAAGAGGGCTTGCTACCTGATCAGGTACTTTAAATACAAAGGCATGTGCAGGCTAGCCTTTACAAAAGGGATGAATTGTACCCTGAGATTTTCACACGAGTTGTGCTAAGTGAACTTCTCCAAGGCATCACAAGTGTTATCCTCAAAAATGCAGTATTTCAGAGACTCTGAGTCCCTTTGAAAACATCCTTTGGCTTTCTAAAGTTAATTAAAATTGAGAATTCAAGCTGGCTTGCATTTTCTGATTTGCTTTAAAGAAGTTGCTCCCCACTTAAACCATTACTTTATACTGGCTTTGCTTTAACAAAACACAACTTGATCTCTTCTGCAGTTACCATGGCAATATTTGTATATTCCAAGAAAAACCAGTCTGGTTGGTCAAAACTGAAGGAAGCATACTGTGTGGTCATGTGCTTTCGGAGTAAAAGATGGACAAAATAACACTATCTGCTTAAGCAATGTCAAAATGCTCATTTGAATTGAGCAGTCCCAAAACTCCCTCATCACTCAGTTTTCTTCAATAGAGTCCTGCATGCCTGACAATTATTTTTTTGGGGCAGAACCTTAATGAACACCAAATTCAGCAACACTGAAGAAAATCGAGTTTCTTGACTGCTAGTAAATCCCTTTCTTCATAAGCTTTCAATGAATACTAGCATACCAAAATGCCAACACAACGCTTTAAAGGGGTTGGGTTTGTTTTTAAGCAATCAGACCATTATGAATTCAAAAGATGGTTTCAATCAGTCATTATTACAAATATTAGGTTTCTGAATTTCTCTACAACTACAAATCAGCCACCACAACACACGGAAGACATGCTCCTAACAGAACGAGAGCAGCATAAACATGCCACAGGAAGACAGAAATTCATCATTTCTCATCAAGAGACTTTGTGTGAGGTTTGAATGTGGCACAAAAGACTTGAGATGAAAATCACTGCAAAAGAGAAACAAAGCCATAGAGCCAAAATTTATCCTGACCTACTGCCCTTAATCCCTACCCCTGTTAGTTTAAGCTGACAGCATTAGGAAAAACTGGAGCCTACAGAGGGAAAGAGTGGGAACTCTTGGTCATTAGAGGCAAGGATCATAGGACACATAGAACAGTGTTTGCTAACCTGCTTGGTTGTACTTGGAGGACTAAGGTTATGCCTACTTTCTGTCACTTCAAATGGCAGTTCTGTTTCTCATTCAAACAATAAACTTTGGATCAATTTCTGGCAAAAGACCCCAAAGGATAACTCCGATTCCTGCACTGCCCAGAGCTGAGCTTTTCCAAACAGGAGAAAAATGTAACTGGCCATGCTGTTCCCAGGATATTAATCCTAATCTTGACAGTGTCCGTTAAAATGCACTTAGGAAAAACAAGACTTTACATATAAGCACACAGAGGAACATACAGTAGCTACTGTCTTACATGTAACACATTACTGGTATATAGGCACTAGATGAAACATACAAAAAGGCTCTCGCGTTGTGAAAGCAAAGCTACTATATGTTTTCTTAGATTTTTATTGATTTTTCTCAATAATAAAATACAATGTTAATAAATACATTGATACAAGGTAAATATAGTGAACAACAAAATAAATGTTCAAATTGCAATAATACACTTCTTGGTCAATAGTTTAACATTAAAGGCAACATTCCTTTTAAGTAAGGACATAGTGAACCATCAGGTAAGCGTTCAAGATCAAGTAATACAGGTAAACAAGTCTTTTCCCTATACAGGAAAATGAAGGCAAGTATTCAAATATAAATACAAACATCAAGTCTGCAGTACAATCCATACTCAGTCGTTCTGGCAATGTACCGTACATTCTCTGGTAATCAGTTCCCTGTGCTTTGTAAACCATTAAGATAAAATAATAATGAAAAAATAAAGGAAGAAAATCCAAACTGAATTATAAACTACCATGCGCTGCTTAATACGATCTCTTTATGCTATTCTCCTTTTCATTCCCCATCAAACAATAGGAAATACAAATGAAAGCAGAACGAAAGCCACACATCTTGAGGAACGCGAGTTGAGCAGAAAGCGGATACCTACAACAGAACAACTGATAAAATAACCTGCCCGTCTGCTGCATAAGCATCATTGTAGAGCAGTAGAACATCTACGTGTCCCCCTGCTAAACAACCTGGTTTTTGGTCTTTAAAAAAAACAATATATTAAAAAAATAGAAAAATCTCTCCTTACTTCTGAGCCAAGAGGAGAGCTGGATTTGTTCCATTTCAAGTCACCAGAAGAACAGTGAGAAAGTACACTTAGATGTGGTATTTTGTTTTTGCGTTAAGCTCACAAGAAGTCCCTTGGCTCAAGCTCTCTCGATGGTTGATCTCATTTGCACATAAACAGCTCATAAATTATAGGCAATGCTCTTAATAGTTAGCTTTGGGTTCTTTTAATCCTTGCCCTTACCAGGCAAGCAGAGAGTATGTGAGGTTTTTCTTTTTGCTTTTTTGGGTTACTTTTTGCAGTTGGCCTACAAAGACTGCCCCCAGTGTTACTGCCTGAGGGGAGGGGTGCAGGGGACAGAACTCTGCCAGCTGCTGGGAATACAACACTACCAGCACAGATAAAAACTCATATACACGCTTTTTGATACCGGAAAATCTACACCAAGAGTTCAGAAAACAAGTGCCACTCAGGAGGAGGCATCCTCAGCTCTACCAAGGTATTTCAGAGAGCAAAGCACCTGTGCATTATGTGTGGGACACTGATATGAACTGGAGTCTCAGAGGAACCAGAAACCAGAGCATATTCATAACTGTATCTGGTGCAGCCTTGAAAGAGATAACCTTAGAGAAAAGATCATATTAATATTCTGATTGTTACTATTTTTTTAATTTTAGAATCTGAATTCTTTTGAATTCTTTTCCATTTGGTGAAATTTTCAGGGGGTCTGGAAAAAAAAGCAAACAACACCCTGTGATATGGTATAAAACTAAGATTTCAAAATAAAATTCACGCTAAACCAGATAACTTCATAAAAACACATTCATTGTCAGACGAAATTTCCCCCCCCCCTCCCCGAAAGACATTGTTTAATGCACAGTTAAGTAACATAATCATGCAGCTGAACATAGACGTCAACCATGCAGCTAAAGGCAATGACTGAAAGTGTACCTGATTGTCATGAAGATTCTCCGCCGCCGGGCGCGGGGATGACTCTTCACACACAGCAAGGCTCCGGACAAGTTTTCCTTTAGCTCCTGACTGAACGAAAGAGAGAGAAAACAAACCAGAGAACACTGCTACTGACCCCAAGTCACATCAGCTGCACCCCTCAGCTGTCCCTAAATACTCCAAATAACAACCACCCACTGAGCCAACAAAATTGGATCTGCCTTCAGTGCAGACAGAAGGGGATTCCAAGCAGCAAGTCATTTGCCACACAGGGGAGGTGATGGGTTTCGGTTCTGCTTTTAATAAATTTCTGCTATGGTTCACCCACTTCCACCAAAAACTGTAACAGCAAAGAACAGATAATCCAATACTGAAGGCAATTTAATCTTCACAGTACTTTAATACTTCAGTGTTTGAACACAAAGTTTCCTTTTGTAATTTGGGTTTTGGTTAGTTTGTATACTTGCTTGCTTGGCCTCCCCCCCATCTTCTTCTAGTAGTATTATATCCAAAATGTGCAAGCTTTATGGATATACATTTGGAGAATTAAAAGAAGAGTTCTAGGGCTTTTTTGCTCCTAACAGCTCATTCCTGCTCTGCTTAGGGAGCTACTCAGTCTCTGCTTCTTTATGCCAAGATTAGTGCGTTAAAAAGCGTTAATTACTAAGGCACAAGGAACAAGCTTTTCCCTTCCCCAGTGGGTACAGAAGCACACATCCCATGCTGTCTAACACAAGTGCACAGCGAGCCAGGCAGCATAAAAGTACGATGGATAAACAAAGGGGAGACTGACACATTTTATCTAGCAGAAGTCCTTCGTGCAATTAGATTATGGGGTTAGGGGAAGGAAAAGGACCACAGAAAACAACCACAGACCACCACACACGTGATGAAAGGCCATCATTTCAGCTGCAGAGAGACATTTGATCGACATTCTTTAGCCTACCAAGGCATGTAATGCCAAACAGAGACCGACTCTTACCTTGGATCTCTTTTTCTGCTGGTTCTGATTTCCACCTCGTTTCTGGGGATAGCAAAAAAAAAAAGAAGCAGTTATCACTTCAGTGGAAAAGATGCCTGACAAGAGCATTACCAATAAAGAAAGACACTAAACCACTCCAAGATACTTTAATCAGTTGATGCTGAAAAAATAACTCTCCCAAACCCAGTCTGGAAAGCAGGGAAACCTGAGAATCATCTCTGCTCACTTTATTCATTTTAAGAACAGGTATAAGCAAAAGCCACACTGCAGAGTGTTCTGTAATTTTCCATATAATAAAAATGTAAGAAAAGGCATACTTAAGTAAATGCTCTCCCTCTCCAAATTCCTCTTAAATTGCAGTCTCCCCCTTTATTCTTCTATTTGTTTGAGCAAAAAGGAATGAAACCCCCTCATCTGATAAGGTCTTCTTATCAAATTACCTTCTTAGGCTTTGCATAACAACTTTTTGTTGGCAGTAATACCTACAAACCAAACCACACATTAAGTAATTATTCAGTATTATTACCTGTAAAGTCACGAAATCAAGGTAGTTTTCTGAATCCCCAAAGAGGGAAAACAGTCAAATATTTCACCAAGCTCTAACACAGACGTCTAGCAATTAACTTCTCAAACCTTAACAACATGGACAGCAGTCTAAAGAGCTTGAAAGGTACAACAAATAACAGTATTTATTTTATAAGGAGATAAAAGAACCCAAAATAAAACCAAATAATTAAAACATAAAAAAAAAAGAGTCTCAAAATTATAAGAGAAAAACCAGGGGAAGTGCAGACGATGAAAGATCACAGAAATGGAAAGGCAACAGTAACACACTAGTATTTAATGTGCCCATTCACTATCCCTGTCTTACCTGCAGCTCTGTCTTGGCATCACTCAGCTTCTCCTCCTTCTCATCCACTTCCGAGCTTTCAGATTTAGTAAGGATACAGTTGTCTGGGTTCACCTCCAATATGGCAGTCTCCTGCTCCTTTGCAGCTTCCTCTGCTGTCTCCTGGTTCAATTTACCTTGCTCAGACATTCTTCCAGACAGAAATTAAAACAACAAGATTTGGTGACCTGAAAGGTCAAGATACCACGACACAAACACACACACAGAAAGAACACTGGAGGTGAATTTTTCCTTTAATTCCCAAGTAATTTCATTTCCTTTGATGAACAAATCAAAACATGCAGCTCAGGAGCTCAGAGACATATATACATGTTCCAGTTGAAGAGCTGTACTGAAATGACAATAGTGCCTAATGTGGGTTTTGTACATGGTAGAAGCCCATGGTGCTCACTACTAGTTAAAAAACCCATGGAATTTGAAGAGGTAATAATTCCATGTAAATATGAAATCTAAATTTGGCAATAAAGCTCTCGGAGTCAACGCTTTCAGGCATCAAATTGACAGCTCCATTATTAAAATCCTAAGCTTCTTCCCAAGCCCCACGTTACTCTCCAGTACTATGAAAATCCTGCAGGAAGCCCTTGGCAGGTATTTCTAATGAAGATATCTTCGCAGAACTGCATTTACTCTCAGCTCACAATGGGTTGTTGTACAGAAGCTTTAAAGGCTTTTCAAAGTTAAAGCCTATTATTATTTTCTCTCTCTTTCTCTCCCCCAGCTCCCTCTTGAAGCCTCCCCCACTGATCAATTGTCAAGCAAGACTCATGAATTATTTAACTTTTCTTTCCCCATCCATTTGGCTTAAGCAGTATCTTCAGGAAAAACAACTGCAGTTGAGAGAGGGAGTTATTTCAGAAAGGCTCTTTCACAATACCGTTCTGCTTCTCAGCAATGAAACCGTGGCTATGAAACAAAGCCACGCTTGGCCATGCTTCTTTTACAGCCTGTAATTAACATTCAACAGGTCTGATAACACTTACCTTCATTTTTAAGTGATGTTTTAAGTGAAAAAAATAAAACATACTATGTTTTACAAACTCACATCTTCGAATTTTTGCTCTTGCTTTGACACTGTAAGCAAATACAATAATGAAACCTTTCCTACATCATCTTTCCATTCGAGAACGATTGTGGATTTCACAAGAAATGAAGCTCCATGGTTTGTAAATGAACCAAACTCTGAAGCTCACAAATTAGCTCACAGCAAGACAAGTTCAAGCTTCAAGTGGTTCTCCTCCTCCCACCTCCCTCCCCAAGAAGTCCCATGGCATTGGCTACTCTGCAGTTACTACTGAGACTAAGAATTCATGAATGTCAAGACCTGAACCTTGTCTGTTAAATAAATAACCCTTCCTTTGTTAATGATTTCCACCAAGAAACGCACACGCATGCACAAGTTCTTCACATTACCCCACGCCTTATCTACATGCTTACACAGGGATCACAAAACCAATTGCACTTATAGTTTATCAGCTGCACCAAAGAAGCTATTTACCTGAAAGTCTGCTATAATTCCCACTGTCTTCCTATTGTCTTCTGTTGCTCTTCGCTGGTTAAGTCCACACAAGTGATCAATGACAACGTGAGTCCCATGTCCCCATTAACAGTTCACAGTGCCAATCTCCATGCTGGTCCTTCAGAGAGTTTGACGGATCATACTCAACCTGGAAAAAGATGGAAAGTAAGTAACAATGGCAACAATCATGGCACAAGGTAAGGATGCAATAGAGAGGACCAGATTTCTAACACGAATGACCAGCTTCAAGCAAATCACTTTCACAGCTTGATCCAGCTCCACCTGTCTCAAAACTGCCTGCTTCTTCTCTAATGAAGGGTAGAGCCGGCTGTTCAAGTCATAACAGCTCCTACGCAAGGAGCTAAAATTAACAATTGCATTATGCACCGAAGATTACTCACTTCAATTTTAACCTTTTTTAGTGAATTCCAACACTTTTCATTAAAAAAAGCATTTATACATATTTATAAATAAGCTCATCTGTTTGCTTCAACAAAAATCAATGAGGGTTTGAGGAAAAAGGACTTGCTTGCTTTTAAACCATGGCTTCTGCTCCAATTAGAATTTCAATAGCCAAACGCTACTGAAAAAGAAGCTGGGTGGGTGCTTTTAGAAAGCGACCTGCTTTGCTGGTATACTGAATGGAGATGTTCCTTTCAGAAGCTGAACAGAAGTTGGAATGATCCAGAATGGGAGGACGAGAAGGAAGAAATCACATTCCCCAAGAAATGGCCACCAGGAAAGCTTTCTTTCAAAGCACTGTCTGAGGAGGGAAAAGCTCCAGGCTACGGTTTGGAAAATAAACCTGAGGGAAGAGTTGCCTCAGCAATGCAATTGATGCTGCTCATCGATTGCGTTTGCCAGCTGAGCAGCTGATCTGACAGGAAAGGAGCATTTTGGGATGAGTCGGACTCATTTACAAGTCATGGCTGTGTGCCGAACTGCCTCAATCCGACAGGCACCTCTCCTCAAGGCTTGCACATGAATCACAGTTGAAGCAATTAGTGCAAATACACAAAACCAGCAAATAGGAGGAAACATGTATCCTACTCAAGGGAAAGATGTGACACAGACCCACGATTGAAAACCATCTCACTCTAACATTAGACCCCTTGTTTCTGAGGCACGTTTTCCATCCCGTGCAGTTATAATTGCTGTACAGTATGCAGCAGCTCACTGGAACTCATCACACTGGAAGAGCTGAATTTCAGGCACCAGAAATGGAATGTGGTCTTTCACAAACCACTCTCTCTGGGAGCTCAGGCGCACAGAGCAGCCCAGCAGGCAGTTCAATAACCTACCACTGCTATTCTTCACATTCACATACATAAAGTATTTCTTTTCCTCAAACCACTTAATAATGTATACAGACAAATACAAGTTAAGCCTTCCCACTCACTTTTTGGTATTTCTCAAAGGCCATTTTCAGAAATATTATCTCACTGACAAACACAGGATAATGATGGGAGTAGAGGAACAGCATGGAAAATTCTGCCTAAGCAGACGTATTTCATGGAACCAATACACAGAGAGGAAAGAGTGAATAAACCTCCTATTGAAAGAAAAACTTCCATCATAAGCATCTTATGTTAACCCTTTCTCTCATGCTTCTAAAAAGAGATTTAGGGCAGAAATAAATCAACCAAAACCAACCACAAACCAAAACCCCCAATGAAACACAGTGCATGCATTACAGGTTGACCTGGATAAAGACAGCCAGGGGACACACTTTTGCAATCAAAACTCTTCTAAAGTAGGAAATATGTATCTGCACCGAAATCAGGACACACAGAAATTATTTCAGGATTCTTCAGTGTTACCATGTCCTGTGAATTAACCATTTATAAGGGAAACAGAGCAAAACAAAACCATACCAATCAATCAAGGGGTATCATATCCAACAAGGTAAGAGACCTGCCAAGACTCCAATACACAGCATTTATGGTCTTGTGCCACAGATGCTTCACATAATCTTACCATGCTTTAGCAAAGACATATTTCTTCATAAACTGAGTTCCCCATATTGTTACACTTAAGATCTCCAATGCCAACATCGACAATTTACAAGACTGATACTGAATGTCAAATTACAGCAAAAAACCTCCACAGATTTCCCCGAGAAAGCATAAGCAAGTGGAAAAGCAGCTTACAGGGTGCAGCGACCACTATTCAAACCCACAGTGACAGTGCTTCTTTGGTTGATTTTCTTTAAAAATCTGTCATAATTACCTTGTCAAGGGAAAAAAACCAAAGGCAGGAAGAACTGAGACATAAAGCAGCCACAGTCAAGCTCTTCACCTTCTCTCAGTATAAATTTCCTCCTCCTCCTCCTCCATTAGGCAATTTACAAGTGATGACTAATCATTTACATACTACAATACGTAAAATATACTTCTGGTTGTTTGGGTGGGTTTTCAAAGGGACTCAGGTTTCTATAAAATACTTCAGGGAGAGCATAAATAGCAAAAAGGAACCTGTTAGAAAATAGCCATTGGGAGTGAGACGCTTTGATTGAAAATAGGCCTGCTTCTGGGATATCTGGTTGTTCAGTGATGAAAGAACTTGTTACTATTGTCGGTACTGCAGTGACAGCACTGCTATGGAAAAACATACTGGATTGTTCTCTTCCTTGTACATCAACAGAAACGTCAGCAATGATTTGACTGTCAAAACCTTCAGCACCAACATGACGCAAAGGGCTGAACAAATGCTCTTGCGGGTTTCATCCTTAGGTAGAAACCACAAAGCTTGTTGCTAGGTAAAACCCACTTCTTTATTTGCAAGTGAGCACAATTTCACAGCAGAGTTGGGATCTTGGAAGTGGTCTACAGGAGCTTGAGGCAAAATTGCAGCCCCTATCTTCTTAAAAGAACCTGAGTATTGCACACTGAAACGCAAGAGAAAATAGAGGTGCCCACCAAGCCATTTGTAGACCCACTTTAGTGGAAATATAATCTGTTCGTACAGAATTTACAAGCCCTAGCATGTGCTGTGGGATGGAAATGGTAGGGGTTTTCTTTGCTTGCTTTATTAAGGGGATTTGCACTTTAGAATCTGAGGGTACTACCCAGCTTGAGCAGCTACTGCCAGAGCTTAAAACGGAGTGGAAGAAAGCGCATATGGTCACATGCATTCATACAACACATACCACGCAGATTCCAGGAAAAGTTAGTGGGAAGGAATACACTTCATTTAATATGAAGGTGTTTTAAAACTATACTCAGAAGAATTGTCAAAAAAGCACAGAACAATGAGCAAAGGCATTAGAAAACTCTCCTCAATTAACATCTGATGGCTACCCCAAGAGCTCACCACAGGCAAATAAGCCCCTTCTGTACTATGTATAAGGAAACATTTTGATGGTCTCAAAGGCATCACATACTGAAGCAGGAATTTTGAGATCCTCATGCTTCCAGTAAGTTTCAACATGTTCTCTCCAAGAAGAGAGGATGAGCAGGCTTTAAGGCCAAACAGTATACTCTTAACTGAGAACAGGCACCCTGTCAGAGTGAAACCCAAAGGCTTTTCTCTTCAAATAGCTGCTAAGCAGAGAGGTAAAATCATTTGAGCCTGAACAGCTCCTGCAACTGAAAATTGCCTGATGTTGGCAGTACCTACATGTCAGGATCCTGCTCATCCCATAGTCATTCTCCCCTCATGTGAATGGCTTACAGATACAAGCCATGAGCTGGAAGCTGAGATGTTGGTCATGATTTCCACCATGTGATATACACCTCATGCAGAGATATAAAGACAGCTTTGACTCATTATTGCTAACTTAACAGATTCCTGGAAACCATTGGAAACGGACTATGGCATTATCTTATCAGTACACACAGCCAATGTGGCCAAACTCTCGTGGTTTAAAGCATAGACTTCCTGTTATTTGATTTACTTAAAATATTCCAGTTCCTATCATTAAGTAAATTGAACAGAATCTCAGGTTTCACACTGAAAACAAAAGCTTCAACTCTCTGTGGTGGCTTCAAAACAAATCTTCATGATATAAAATCTATTGTTTAAACACCCTCCTCCCCCCAAAAAGCATCAAACCAACTCAAATCATCACTAACGCCTCCTCACCCCCCAAAAGGCAAGTAAAATAAATCCTGGAGCTTTAGTTTGAACACAAGACTCCTCCATTGTCAGTCCTAGACTCCAGGCCCTACATCATCAGTCAGGCAGTACTGTGTGCTCCTCACTGTTTCCCACATATCCCACAGAAATACATGTATGCATTGGGAAGCCAACTTTGCTGCTGCTTATTAGCATAGCAGGGGAAAAATCCATGCCAGCTCTCACGTGAAAATGCTTTAGTATAAAAAAAAAAACCAATTAAAAACAAGATCAAAATTAAGGCTGTGAAGTACATGGAATCCCAGAAGCTGTTAAGAGACTGAAAACTTAAAAAAACAAGGGAAAGCAATATCTTTAATAGAAATGCTTGAAGCCTCATTTCATTTCTCACCTCCCCTTGACTTCATTTTGTCCCCTCTCCATCTTCACTGCAAAAGCAAGCATAGTGATTGACTGCGTTTTTCTCCTATGTGCCACAGACCTCTATCGGTAAAGGGCTATCTGTCAGCAGATGCAATTGTTAATCCCAGAACTTAGAGGAACCTGAACATCTGTGTACAAACAACAGCACAAAGTCCACTGACCCACCTTGAACAGGCCAGCAAACAACCATCAGTGTCAACGGTGGCCAAATTTGATGAGAACAGGGTGGACTGGAATATACTGGAGATTGCATACCCTACACAACAACCAGCTGTCTTCTTAAAAGAGGTGATAGGATGACATGAGGAGCAGCATCCCAGCTGAAGCCTCTACCTTTGAATAGCACTGGCTTTCCTCCCAACTACACATGAAACCCAGCATTTGCGAACTATAGCAGGGATGAGAACAGTTCAACAACTAAAAAAGAATGAAAGAAAAAAACCCAGAAACATAGTGTTTTTTTTTTTTTTTGTGGTTTGCACCTAAATTCTTCTTCTCAAAGAGGTCCTCTTGTTCCTAATAGATTAACACCAATATTTTCCACTTTAGTCCCCTGTCAGAAAACCCCGTGTCAATGTCATCATCCTCAGCCGGAGGGGAAAGATGATGATGTTCCCTCTAGCTTGTTATATTTCTCCAAAGCTAGAAGCTTTATCCAGGGAAATGAATATAGATGGCCTATAGCAGAGCCTGTTTTAATACTTAAGAAAAGACTCAGAAAAATGCTCTTTTATCTGTCATGATGACCACTTGAAGTCTTCCAGGATCAACAGCCTCAACCTATGAGCCTTTGAATTATCTGCCTTTCAAACACATGTGCCAAATTGTATCTCATCCCCAGACATAAACCTGACAAATTTCCCTACAATCAAAGCCATTAAACTGACTGGTCTCACTGGTAGGGGGTGGAAAACAACCGAGCTCCCATGACTCAAAACACAGACATACAGTGCTTCCAGCCATCCTTCAATGTACGCAAGTCTTGTAAAACACAGAAAGTAATTTTCCTCAAATCCTGTAATGAAAACCACAGCCAACAAAGGCAATACACAATTCAAAGGGAGCTGAACCTCGTCTTCCCAGATAATCAGCTCTATTTCTCAGCTATCAAAGATGATTGTATCACAAAGTCCACTTTAGAGACTGATAGCTTTATTTTGGGATTAGAGGCGGTCTAGGGAGAATGTTTCAGTAATCTCACTGTAAGGATATTCAAGAACCTCACTGCTTGCCACGACACCTTCCCCATTAGCCCGCTGTATATATCAAATACTTTGTACATTTTAATTCATGTGCCAATATCTGTTCTTTATTTTAAATAGCTTTCCTGATTTCTCAATATTTCTCTCCTGTGGGAAATAACTTTACATCACCTCATTATTTACTATTAGGCTTAGAGAAACCAATTCCTTTTAATTGTCAGCTAACCAGGTATATGCTATTTCCATTACTATCTACATCTTGTTTAATTGTTATCTACTAACAGTCTGTTTCCACATTTCCTTACATCTCTTTCATGTTCTTCCTCCACCAGGACCACACTCTGTGGAAACAGACGTCCTTCCACCCATCAGTGCAGAGTGGTGAATGCACTAGAGAAGCTCTGTTTTCACAAACACCAGAAGCAGTTTAAAGACAGTGACTACAACAACGATATCCCAGAAGGAATACTATTGTTTCACTATGAAACACTGATTAACAACACAGCAGAAATGAGCCCTGGTTCCCCGCCCCGAGGGGTCTTGGCAGTGCTGAGGGCAATCTGAGCTAGTGCAGAGTCTGGGAGCTGTCACAGACTGAAGTGGTGGGACGGCCGATTTCCAGCATAGGCTAGATGAGATAATTAAAGCCATTTGTGGAAGGCCATGATATGCTGTTATACATAATGAAATCTGGAAGACGACAGAGCTTGCATGCATTTTAATCTGAACAATATATATATTTTAGTTTAATGCAGATGTTCTAGAAACACATTTTTGTTCCTCTGGGATAAGCTATCCATACTCTTTCTTTCTTCAATACTTTTTCTGACATTTCTACATGTCTATTCTCTCAGGTAACCATGGATAAAGTCCATTTTGCTTTACACACAGGAACTGCAAGATCAACCTCATCTATTTCTTCATTCAGTTTAAAGCTTAAGGATTTGACTAGAAAACCCAAGCACCACACATCTACATTTTGAGCATACATGACTGAAGAATTCAGTCTAAGCAGACTGCAGGTAACAAACAAGTGGCCAGCTAAGCCATCATGCTTCATTGACTGCAACTAATTGTGCCAAACACAAACCGGTTGAGACCAAGGAGGAAACAGAAAAAAACCCAAACACCAAACCAACGCTAACACAGAAACTATATTACACACACACTAACAGAGTCTTTGGAACAGAATTTTCTGGGCAGCTTTCCCCAAAGCAAAATTTTAAAACACATAATAGTCAGGACATGGATGGCCCATAAATTATGGCCAATTGCTTTACACTTCTTCCATCACTAGGGGATGGACTCATAACCACAACGCAAATGCTGCAAGAAGCCTGAGTCTCACTGAAGTTCAAAGATGCTCTTCCTGATTTTTTTCTTTCCCAATTTATATAATGGTCCTTATATTTGATCCTGCCATTTCTTGACAAATGAGGTGCATTTTCACTCGCACTAGCTTAATTGGCAAACCCTGAAAGAAAATAATTGCTAAGAGCAAAGCAGCATCATGCTGATGAAACAGACCTGTGTTCAACAGCTAGAACTGCCTTAGCAGACAAACACTGCTGCAAAACAGCACAAAGCTTTCACCTCACAACCCGAAGACAAAAAGACCCCACATTATTTCCCTCCAAAAGTCTCTTTTGACTACTGGAATTAAATGCAGTATCTACTCCTGCTTGTTCCAGTACCATTGTCTGGAACAAAACCAGTCTGCAGCTAAAGAAAAATCCTTCCTTCGGAAAAGAAAATAAAAAGTTATAAATCTAATGGGTTGGGTTTTTAAACCTTAAATCACACACACACACACACACACACACACACATATATAGTATTAGAAAATACTAAGAGATATTTCCTCCCATTTAACTTTCCTGCTCAGAAACGGTGCAATTATACTCTCCATATACAAAGACAATTGGTATCAAGCTTATTTTACTTCACAGTAACTTTGTCAAGCTCATATTCCAACCAACTTCCAATAGCTATAGTTTAAGTCTCCTCTAGCAATACTTTAAGATTTCTTCTTCATTGTGTACATCAGAAAATACATTGGAGTACAAATGCTAGGTTGATGGCTTCTTTTGGATATTAGTATACTGAGGGGAGCAACGTCCAGTGATAATTTACATAGACAATAATCTCATCAAGTTAAGTTTCTGACACCATTCTGCTGTCCAAAACCTTGCAAGAGGTATAGATGAAGTTTCGGCTATTTTCAATCAAATCTGGAGGTAATTGCTGTTTTTAACTTGGACTCTCCTGAGAATGACTACTACTCCTTGCCAGAGCCACGTCCCCTGTTTTTTCATGGTCCGAAGCCCTTATGAAGAAAAAGAAAACTAAGGCAGATCTTATTGTCCTAATAATATAGAGAAAAAATGAACACAGATACCTATATATTAAAACATGCATTTTATGTATTTAATTTATGTATCTTTGCATTTTAATATATGCATATTTGCATTTTCTGCAAATACATGAATCCCATTTTGTTGGCATCATTTTGGCTAGTATCAGGCAACGCAGTTAAGTATTAAACACCACACATTACAAAAAGAAGCCTTAAGCACGCTATGGATTGCATTCAATGCTCTATATTGCCATGACTTCAAAAGAAAAATGCCAATTATAAGTTAAAATGCCCAATGAGTAAATGCGTGTTACAGAAGGCAATGAAACCGTTACACAATTCCACATAATGCTCCAAGTACTTGAGCACCAAATATCCTCAGTTTATGCTCACTTGAAGAAACAGAAACCAACATTTATATCTTTTGTAAATGCCCTTGCCAGCTCTAAAAATATTAAAAGGTTCTCCTTCTGTGTTAAACCCCTTATTAAAACATGCACTGAAGATGGATGTACCTTACATTTCCTCATTACAATGTATTACACAACACACTTCCTGAAGAAAAAAGCATCCAACAATAAAATACCAATCAGGTATTTTATACTGTTACCCTAATGGCCAACAAGAAGAAATCCTCTCCAAAAGCAGTTACATTGGTCAAGAGAGAACAGGCAGAAACAGAGTGTGTACAAATACCAATGCCAGTTCATAGATTTGCAGCTTTGGCTCCTGCTAATATCGTGCCAGAAACCCTGTGGTTTCTGCATTATGTTTGCCTTTTCAGGGGGTAGCTCCAGGCTCTGAGTGATCCTGTGAACAAAAGAAAAGGCAGGAAAAGTGTTTTGATGTCTGTTTGTGTTCTTCAGGGAAGAAATTATGACATATGTATGAAAGCCAAGCAGTTCTGTTAAAAACGTAATTGGCCACTCCACGTATGCCTAGCCAAGAAAGCTTCATGACACACAAACTATTAAAAGAGAGCAATGAATACACAACAGAAATCAAATATTCAAGCCAGCATCTCCAAGGAATATGCCCTATTAAATTTAAACTAAAAATGAAAAAAAAAAGAGATATATTTAATCACAAAGGACATTCAAAAAACAATCAGAAGAACAGTGAGATTTTTTTTGGACTACTTTAAATCTCGTTACACAGATTGAAGTCTCCTCAAGTTCAAATATGATTTTAAGAAAACTTCTCTAATATCCAAAATTGTGTTTACCTGCTGAGAAACAATCTGTCTTACTTGGCACTAGGAGCCACTAACTACATCAATGATCTAAAAATATTGAGATTTAAATTACAGGAAAGAAGTGCAGGGCTGAAATTCTACAGCCTGTTATACATTCAGTTTCCATTGCAGAATGGCCATAGTATCACTTTTTCTCATTGCTGTGCTCAGCAGATAAGAGCAAACAAAAACATGATTAGAAAACACAGCACTGGAATGGTAGAGGGGAATAAGTTTTATGAAACCTGAAGAAGAAAAATGGAGGTGGTGAGACTTATTGACTATGACAAATTTGTACATACACAGATATATACATATGTATGCATATATATACAAAAATAAGAGATGGCTCTACGCTGCAGATTTTTAAAGTAAAGATGTATTTCCAGGCTTGAGTCCCAGCCTGGACCTTAAACAAGGCTGTTAAATGGAACCTTCATTTAATAGCTTTTGGAAAAGCAAAAGGCTCTCATAACATTTCAAGAATGCAATGCTGAGATGTTGGAATTTAATGACTGCTTTGGAACTTCAGCTGCCCCAAATTCTTCGACTAAAATTTCATATTGGGTGGTTATGAATATTTCAGTAGTATTCAACCACATAATCCAGTGACTACTCCCCTCACCACCCTAAACATTTAAGAAAGTCCACCTGTAAATGAAGCACTTTTCACCCATTTAATCACATATTCAGCCTAGACTGACCTTCCCCTTCCAAGAACCAAAGCCATCATTTTGTGTAAAATACAAAGCTTGCTCTGTCAATACCTCTCTAACATGTAATGCTATGCTATTGGAGCCTCAGGATTTATTCTGATACCTTCAAGATTCTAAAAGCTGATGAAACATGACACAACTATGAGAAAGGCCAAGTCAATAACCACTCCTGTCACTGTAAATCCAGCTCTGAGGAACTGCGATCCTGCTTGCAAATCACCCTTCCTAATAAAAAAGACCTTATCCTTTGCATGTCTTATTGTAACATGTCAGAGTGCAATGGCAAGAATTTATGCCCTTGTCTTTTCTTCCAACATTAAATACTATCTGCCCAAGACTTTAAGGCAAAAGACAATAAATGAAACAAAATGAGCTTGCTGTAGGTTTTTCTTCATTAATGATACACTCTATAGCAAAACAAACCTTCTCATAGAATACTGACTAAAATCCTGTCTCTTCTGGTTGAATATTGATTAAAAACCTGTCTTGACTGTACAACTTGAAACCCTGAGAAAAAGGGAAGGGGAGCATCATAGTTTCATAGAGAAGAATAAACCAAATGAACCATATGAACAAATACAGGGTACTGTAAGTGCAGCAGCATCTCAAAAACACAAACCAATTTTGAAATTTGGCACAAATCCCCAGTAAATGCTTCACTTCAAGATGTGGTTAAAACACACAGGGACTTGTTGCATACCATTCTACTGTATATAGGTGACAACTACAACCAAGCTCACAGGAGCAAGCATAAATGATCCCACACTTCCAGCTCTGCTAGAGAACCACTGGACTTTCAATAACGCATGACTTCCACACACAGCCATATGATGGAGTGAAATCTTTCACCCCTTTATGAAAATGAAATTATGCCAGCCAAAAATATCCAAACTTCTTATGAGAAATTTTTCTCTGTGACTGAGTCATCACCTGATGGTCTAAACCCGATGGTAATATCTTAAGGGAAGACTTGACAGAAATAGTATTATAACAAAATCTACTTGAAGTTGGCTTCAGCTGCCTCAGAGTTCACTTATTTCCCAAAATTCTTCAATTAAAATAGTTGTATCTGAGCAATGTTCTCTATCTTCTCCTTAAAATTCAGACTTCCACGACATCAGCTGGATTTGTTTTTGCTGAACAGGGTTAGCTGGGTTGAAGTTGCTTCCTTTTCCTATTGCCTAGGCTTCCATGTTGCAAGGTGATTTTTCACAGCTCTTGTAGATGGGCATTGGCTTCTATATGCATGTACCATATACACAGAATAATCTGATAAGTTTAATTTTCTTCCCCTAAAAGTGCAACAGACAACAATGTTAATAAAACTGTTGCATAAGTCAAGAATAAAGTGTTGGCAATAAGTTGAGCTGTAATTTAAGTGGGTCCACAGTTACCATGAATCAGAAAACTTGTTAGTATAGTAGAGGTTGTCCTCTAAGTATCTAAGTAACTTATCTTCAGGAAGGACCAAGAATAGGCCCACCAGCAGCTCATGTTACGGCACCATGCAGTCCAACATAATAAAGGCTCAACTGAACACCATCAGCAAAGCCAAGCTCGTTTTGATACCTGTCCCAGAAAAATCGCTGACCCTCAGGAACTCCTGCATGCAAGGGGATCTGAACCCACCTCAAGATGATGATCCCAGTGTTAGATCAAAAGGATACTTTTTGTGTCTGAGAACAACTACACAGATAAAACCTCAAAGAACAGTAATATTTCTGCCTTCTTTCTACCCCTCGTCTGAACCTTGGCTCTCCTGGAGATGGCTGTTGGGTTAGACAGGCAGCTTATAGAAAACAAACACACAAGTTAGCACCTCTCTGCTACTCTGTGACCATAAAAATAGCTGGTTTCATTAACAGTCAACTTCCTTTTGACTCACAAGCAAGAAGTCAAGAAGCTGTAGCTGTCAGAGCTAGTTCCTCACAGTACATCTTCCAACACCAATGCAAGATTATCAGCAGCTGCAAAGTAGCACCTGTGAAACCATGAAAAGTTGTAGCTGCTTTTCAGCTAACACCACGCTGTTAAAGCCTAATTTACCATTTCAACTGGAACTACAAAATGAAATGCATTGCACCCTGCCTGATGAGGAAAATACTTTTTAAAACTATGTTTATCCAGCAGCCTCCACGTGTTGACAGGACCTGCTTGGAGCTACCATAATATAGGAAACAACACCACCGGGAAAACAAAACAAGAAAGCGGTGTGTATGTTTTGGGACAAAATCAAGTCTCTATTAAAAACTGTAAAGTCCCTATCAGCACCCTGTTAACCAATGTTAAACCTCAGCTTCTCAAAATGTAGGACAATAAGGACCCTTACACATTCATTAACCTCCAAGGAAAGTTGAACACTAAAATATACTTGTGAAAAAACAGCTTCTTATAATAAGATACAACTAAATAGGATTTCTGCACTTCAACTCCAATTACAGCAAATTAAACAAAATCATTGTAAATGCAATACCCTGCTGTTGATTACAAACTATCCTGCTGCTCCATACGAACTCCTCTTGATTTCAATGGGAGTCAAGGAGGATGATGGCAGAAAGCCTGAAGCACAACAGTAACACAGACACAAAAAAAATGGAGCTATCTTCTTCAACTGAGCAGAAATAATTAGACCTTTCCATCACCAGTTTCAGGTCAATCCTCCTGGCCCGGTAAGTTGCACATTAAAATCCGCATTTGGCTGACAGCTGAAACATTCAAACATCAGAACTATGATAAAGGAAAGATGAGACTGGAAGCGGGCTAAAAAGAAATGATGACATCCCACCACTGGACGAGTGAACGGAGCCGGGCTTGCTATGCTGCTATAGCAGCTTGGCAATGTCTGCTTCAGCCATCACCGAGACCAGGTCAGTGTTTAGGTAACCCCCGGACTTCTATGCAGTGGCATTGGAGCTGTTAGTTGTACAGCAGTACAAGAACCAAAGGCTGCCTAGACTGCAGGACGGTACAACACTTCCCAGTCAGCAGAATAGAACTGTAATTTAGGTATCCCTTTCCGTGTGTCTGCAAACCAATATTTCAATCTGTTCTTCTAAAAAACATTTATCAGAGGCTATTTGGAACTTACTGAGATGTAACGCGGCTGTAATGGCAGCTCACTGCTTTACACTTTTCATTTCACTGCATGCTGTTATTTATTTCTTCTTGCATCAGTTTTCATTACAGAAACCTTAAATGAAGGAGGACTGGTTGCTATGCGGAGTTCACGGGGATACCAAGGTAGTATTCATGGCCTGATTTTTATCACCAGTGGGCACAGAAAACAGTTTATATGCAGAAGGGAAAATACATTAATGTTACATTTTCAAGGAGATTTTAAAAACACAGAAGTCAAGATTTTCAAAGAGATGGCTCCCACAGCATGCATAATGTGTTATAAGGAATATGGCATATTGCTATATTCTGTGTTTTATGCCCTAATGCATATGTGCAACTTAGCCCAGTTATGACTGTTGTGGGAACCATAAGCAGCCATCCTGACAAGTTCATTCTCAGCTGTAATGTTGTACTAATGAAGTTTTGGTACTTAATCTCCTTGTTTGTTTCAAAAATGAGGGAGGAAAAGAAAGTAAAAGATACAGGGAAATACAGCAAAAAAAAAAAAGGAAGAGGAATATTGTAATTCCTATGTGTTTTAATTATTCAAGTCCATGGTGAATTTGGAATTTAAAAAAGAGCTGAGCCTGCCAAGTATTGGGAAAACCAGTACTTACACTAATGTACTTTAAAGACATCACACAGGAAATAAAGCCACTATCTCTTCTATGTATTACTTTGCTATGACAGTACCAGTGGGCATTATCACCAAAACAGCTAGATCCCCTTTATCACATTCCTAGTATGATGCAGACAGCCAAGATAAGACTTGTTTTCTCTCAGGCAGCTTAAAAACCTTGCATTTTCCATTAACAGGACATATGCAAACATAAAGAACCTCAGACCTCAGTCCCTTAGCCAGAGACTAGCATGCCTCTAACCTCCAATTAGACTAGAGGCACGCTAACACTTGTCTGGATTTAGGATTGTAATGGTGCAGATACAGATTTGGAAAAGAATTTCACTTCAACCAGAGGTGGGAATCTGTGTTTGCTTTGTGGCCAAAGACAGATGCAAAAGCAGCCAAACATAATTGCTGGCATGCTACTTTATGCTTAATGGTGCATTTTTTGCTATACAACCAAAGGTTAGGATGTAAAAGATTAATGCTCTCCTAAAAGATATTATCTGATAGAAGTGCCCAAATTTCAACTGACAGGTTCAACAAAGGGTCCTTCTCCTTTCCTGGAAACCTTACTTCTAGGAAACATTTATATCTCACAAAATCAAAACAGTAAGACACTGACAGAACATTGAGGTGGACTAACCAGCACCCATGCAGGTTGCTTTGTGACTCACAATGAAACAATGAGGCAGGACTCAGAGTGCTAACTGAGTCATACTAGCCTACCAAACCCAACATCCCTCTCAAACGTACTTGCCTTGACCAACAGAACTTCTGCTTCTAGAAAGCCAGCATGTCCCGAAATATTCACCTACCTATGCACAGACATTTACAGGAGCAAGCATCTTTCACTTATCACCAATCTCACAAAATCAAAGGAAGGAGAGCCATGGCAGAGCAAAGGCAATGATGGATCTTTTCAATTACAGTTTTAAAACCAACAGTGAAGGAGAAGCTCAACACTTGTAAATACTCTACCTACCAAGCACAGTTCTGATCCAAGCTGCGGATCAGAGCCAGCCTGAAGCTGGTAGAACTAGAGCACCACAAGGAGAAAGAAGTTTGCACACTTATCAGGATTCACTCAATCCTTGTCTACCTTTTCTTTAACCCCAAAATCTTGCATCTCTCATGTTTTGGCTACAATCAGAGGATGACAAGAACATTATTGTTCTGCAGGCTCTGGCATACAGCCATTTTCATACTTACGACAGCCTAAGACATGAAGTGTCTGACATTTCAGTACACTGCATGTGCACACATGGGACACGACAGTTCGCAATCTACATGGCTGCCTAATAATAGCATATTATGACATATAAAGCTAAGGCTATTGATCAGAATATTGGGCAGTACTGAAGTAAAGCAAACAAACCAGGAAAGAAAACACAAAGTAAAACATGAGCTTCAAAGGTCTTCTTACTCCTGTACTTTCATCCATTAACTAAGTTCAGGTTCATCATTATCATCCTAAAGGTATCAATTTGAAGACATACTTCATTGGGAAATGCTTTCTCAATATTAGGAAGAATGTGACTTACTTTCACCAAAAAACCCCCACAAATGCTGGTGCTACAAATGCATCTGCCTCCTATGCCTTGTCTACATGAACATTGATCTCTGTTTCTCCATCTGCTTCCTACCTATATCTGTTCAATGTAAAGGACCCTATTTTCAGTGTGTGGGACTAAAAAGGGACAAGTTTAATCAGCTTTTGATCTTGGCTGTAAACTACAAAGTATAACTGTTATGGCTACTCATTTCGGGAGGCTCAAATCAGTCTTTTGAACCCATTTGTGAGATTTCTCTCCTCCTCAAAAGGCCTTCTCAATATAAGACTTCTGAAGCATAAAGTCTCAGGCAGAGCTGGGGTAATTAAGAGAGGCAGTTACCATATTTTTGGTGGCTATCACGACTGGCATTGTAACTACTAATAGGCTACTCCCTGAAGAAGGACAAAACACTTGGCTGTCCAAGCATCATTCATAGAGCCTTGTCAGCTGGCTTGCATAACATTGGTAGTGCAAGCACCAGAAGACCTCCTCTGAGGGATAATTTTTCCCTTCCTTTCATTATCAGACGCCATACTATTAACCTCTGTAGTGTAAAGAAAGGTCTCTCAGGTATTTAACTTCTGGATAGTCACTTTTTTGGGGTTGCCAAGGGTTTAAATGCAATAGGAGAAACCTGTTTCAATTTCAGTGGAAGCAATTTTCTCAATATGTGAACATTTAATATCTTGTAACAATTGATTCAAATATCAGGCTGCATTGACTGCTTGCCACAACAGAATTAGCAGCATTTCAGCTGAAGTTGTGCTTGGCAAAGCTACAATTCCAGCCCTCCCACAGCAGAGTCCTGTGCGGCTGCTGGCTGTAATTCCACCCATGTGCTACACACCCTCACGATCAGCTTACCTCCTTCTACGCTGAAAATACTCTGCCTTCTTCTACTGAAATCAAAGCTCTTATCATTTAAATCCAAACATTAAAGAGTTAGCATGAGCAACCTGACAAAAGTGACCAAAATATGACAAGTTTTCTCTTATAAAATAATATAATTATAGAAACTTCTTCAGATTTTATAATCTCTTATGAAAAAGCCTTATTGACTTAACCTGCTAAATACCTAGATCAATCCAAGTACGTGAACCAGTGCTGTACAAGAATGAACTTCATATACCTCACTGGAATCTCTGGCAATTCAGACAGGGGAGAAAACAGAAATGAATGATAGTAACATAGAGCCTGAGGTCTGAAGGGATAATTTAAGTACATTAAAATTTATTTCTGTTTCAAGAGACACAACATAAAACTTTTCAATGGTCTTTAGTTTCTCTGCCAAGCACTTCTCTGAGTATGTTCCAAACTCAAAATTACCTCCCAGGAGAGCATCTCAGGTTGGAGCTTGCTTTCATTGTTTCTGTGTTTGCTCCTATATTCTGCATTATTGGTTCCAGATGTGAACTGGGGATGGTGAAAAGCCTTACTGCTACCCTTACTACTACCCCAAGTTTCCTTGGTCTTTAGGAGATTCTATAGGAATTAAAGGGAGTTCATTTTGCTTTTCATCTGTGGACTGTCTCTTGGGGAAGTCTCAGAGATGTACCATATAACTCACAGACCTCTTTCTGTCTCGAAATGCACATTTGTGGACGCTTCTTACTGCTCAGTTTGGTGAAATCACCAAGTAGTTCTACAGTAATTTGGAGCCTTCGACCAACTCTTTAGAAAATAAAGCAACAACAGAACCTGACTGTGGCCCTTCTTTTTTAACTGAAAAGTGGTATTACAACACTGACGGTTTTTGCCTTTTTTTGCAAACACCAAATGACGTGTGTAACTGGTGTGCGCACGTGACTTAAGAACTAGAAATGTCATTGGTTTACCTGGTTAAATTTAACCTAACCATTTTTATACCCTCCTTCTATCTTAGCTCTGTTTTACTGCTCATGACTACAGTGAATACAAAACTTTGGTTAGAGTGAAGTACAGCTGAGCATTCTACATACATACGTGTGCATACATGCAAGAAATCAAGGCATGAATAAAACAAGGCAAAACAAGTCACTGAACCATGACTTCAGTGGTATCTCCTTTCACATGTGGAAGCTAATAGCAGCTGAGCATCATCCTACTGGGGACAAATGGGTAGTGATGTCCTTTACCCACTGACACACACGTAATTTAACACTAAAACCTTCATAACTGCTCCAGCAGATCAGACCTAATTATTTTCCAGCATTAAGTCCCAAAGAAACACAGATGCAGGCTAATTAGTGACACACGTGGAAGGCAATTTCTGCTCCTGACACACGATGCAGAAATTTACTGAATGCCAGTGTACTTTTAATTGCTCAAACATTGGATACACGTTCTCACCAGACAATCAGAAAACCAACACAACAGTCTAACTCAACCTACACTTCACCACTGCAGGAAAACATCATCTTTCAGCTCTACTGGATAACACTGAAGGTTTTAGCAGGCAATCATATCTGTCAAAGAGCAAATGAATGCTAAATACATTAATGTTTTACTGCTGCCACTGGCTTCTTTGATTACCAAACCTGCCTTTGGGCTTTATGCCCCTGGGTATCTGGGTTTTGCAAAATGTAAAACGCATCACACGTTTTCAAGCACATACAATGCTATTAAAAAAGCAAACGAAGCACTCTGCATGCAAGGAGAGCTGCTCTCTTCCCTCTTCAGACAGGGAAGGCACAACTGTCATAGGGGTGTGCTCTCATTGACTGAGCCATGGGAAATGGGTAGTCTCATGATACCAGAAATACCAGAAAATGCAAAGGAACTCAAGGGCAGGGACTCGGGGTGTTACTCAAACCCAAAAGAGAAAGACTGGCTGGAGTTAGCTGCAACTGCAGCATTTCCAGTAGTAACAGAAAACCTGGAGACCAGGAGAGGCACACTCCTCCAGGCCAGCTGGAAAAGAAGGATAACTCCTGGCTTAAATTAACCCCCTTTTTTAGTGCTGAGGAGAAAATTGCAAAACAACTAACATGCTTGCCCCAGACACTTATCCATGGCCAGTACCTCCTTGCATAAGCAAGCAAATTGGGAATGCAGACTCTGGCCCAAAGGAGGATACCTGCAGCACAGCAGTCAGAACTGCTCCTCGAAATCAGCCGTCAGCAGCACTGAGAAAGATTGCAAAAAAGCCTAAAACTAATGGCATGGAGCAGTCATAGAAAAAGTAGTGCAAGAAGAAGAAGAAAGAACTGTATTTTTTAACTGTTTAATAGCTGTATTTTTATCCAAACCCCACTGATTTTATGCAGCACCTCCACATAGAAGCCAGTGGCACAGAGAACTGGTTATCTCGGTGCATAAACTTTAGTGGTCTCCTGGTCACATCCAAGAGACACCCCTGCAGAAGCCAGGGGAAGCTTTACAAGTAAAAGCCAGGACCTCTCACAAACACAGAGCCCAGCAAAACAGGCAAAGCCTGGGCTTAACCATATGCCACCCTCCAGAATAACTCTATCAAGAGAGTATTTCTCCCTTGATATTAGAATCCTTGCAGATTCTAATGCAAAATAAGAGCCTCAAGGTAAAAGTTCAAAGAGAGATGTAAAAGGTGATTAAATTCTTATATATACCTATACAATCACTACAGTATCATGCTTTAAACTGTTTAGAAAAGTATTTACATTCCAACAGTAACACACATACAACAAGGATCCAGTTTAAACAGTCGTTATTATCCAGCTGTGCCAGGACAAGGAACATGTTTGAAACATTCAGTAGAACTTAGCACAGGCAACTACAAATAATCACGGTTTATGAAAGGGGGATGACCTTTTATAAACACACCACCGCAAGTGCAGATACAGACACAAGAGAGGAATTCGCATGCCTGTAACAGAACAGCGCAGGTCTTCTTTATAACCATTTTGAAAGCTTCCGCCTGGAAATGTTTTGTCTACTAAACTTCGTCTTACAAAACAAACATCTACCTCCTGAAGTGAAATCCCTGCGCAATGCTCACAGCTGGCGTCTGTGGTTTAACTTGTACCTGCCATCAGGGCTTAAAAACACAAACAAAAAGCAGCCCCACACTTTGAAAACCTCTCCGGGATACAGGCCTGAATGTATGCTATAACATAACATAAACCAGCCGAGAGAAACCTGCCAAATCCGTTTGAAAGAGCTGACTTTGAAAGTCCAACCTTTACTGCAGGCACCGAAGCGTTCACATTTTAATGGGATTCCGACTTTATTCTCCTAACGCGTGATGAGTTTATTTTTCAAATTCTTCAACGTTATTACCTGCTAAAACTCCAAGAAACACGTTATCAGGTGATTTGTCTGGAAAAGAATCACTGCATAAAAGCAGTAACACCCAACGCTGACAGCAGCAAGCAACAGGAAAGCGAGTGCCTTTGTATCTGAGGTGGACTGAAGGACTACACACAAATAACTGTGACTATCTAACTTGTGAAGGTACCATAGCTTGGTTGTATCTGCCAGTATTAGCACGATAGAGGCAATGGGTAATTCCTATAGTGCCTCTTTTATAATAAGTGCCATAATCTGTAACTCATAGAATCTCAGCCTGGCTTGGGTTGAAGGGACCATAAAGCTCATCCAGTTCCAACCCCTGCCACAGGCAGGGGCACCTTCCACTGGAGCAGCTTGCTCCAAGCCCCTGTGTCCAACCTGGCCTTCAACATTGCCAGGGATGGGGCAGCCACAGCTTCTCTGGGCACCCTGTGCCAGTGCCTCAGCACCTTCATAGGGAAGAACTTCTGTCTAAGGAGAAAAGGCACATCCAGGGAATGTAAGTACAAAGAGTAAGTATTTCCTTGCAGATGACGGCACTGAGGAATAGAGGTTAAATGAGGAACTAAATTGGTCAAAACAAGACCTAAAAGGGTAACCAGGATCACCTTCCCAGGTCCATGGCCATCACTCTCCAGAGTCTTCCATCCTCCAGTACCCTCTTTAAAGCCAAACGCTTCTGTGGCAGGCAGCAAACGTGTACGTGGAAAGGAGCCACTAACCAAACTGTATGCATATTTAAGACTGGGGTTTTTTTGGCTATATATGAAGATACAGAGCATCAAGACATAACGAGAAACCCAGAAGTTCAGCATTTTTAACTGTAGTAATGCTAATCCAGAAAAGCCTTCCATGCTTCTTTTGTATGACCTCCTGAAGCACACTTCAACTTCTGGACCAAACAGTTTAAGGAATACTACTACTACAAGAAAGTAGGCTGGAAAGTGAAAGAGTGAGAGAAATGGTTTTATTTATGCAAAATTCTGTCTACAATATCCTTTTTTCTGTGATTAGACTGAAATAGCACTTACAATTAATTTATAATAATGGCTCATTATTATAAATGAACGAGCTAAGAAATAAGCAGCGTACAAGCCTGCATTGTAACACTGACAATAAACATGGGGAAAAACAAGTAATTATATCAGCATCTAGATACCAAAGTGATGGCATTTTAGTTATTTCCAGCAAACTCAGTATTATAATTGGACAGCTATTCTTGATGTTTCTTCTACTGGCCTGATCAGCAGTGCCTACACTTCCTAAACCAGCTTCTCACATTTCATTCACACAGGAGTATTTCTTTGGAGTATCTTGAGGCTCAAGTACAGCAGATGGATACCCATTAGAGTACACAACAGAGCATCAGTGAAACTCAACAAGGCAATCAGCTCCATTTCACTTCAAGTCTGTGTTCATTACCCAAGTTAGAATTCACTCCTGGTGCTCTCCTAAGCCTTGCTGGGAGCATTCATTTATACCACTGGGTTATCCTCCTCGTACTGGCACGTAGTACGACCGTCAACATATTGTACAGTCACACTTGGGATCGCCAGTTAGCGTCTGGACAACTTGCTTTTCGCTGGGGAGTGAAAATGATGCCCAAAGTGCATTTTTTGTTAAAAAACACTTCCTTCTGGTTTTCCTTCCTCTATTCACTCCCCAGATGAATCTTTGGTAAGAAGTTTCGCACTGATGAGGGATGGCTGGGTGCCTAGCCTCCTTCCCAAAGGACATCCATGCTTCCTAAAGCTGGCTGTGAGGAAGGGAAATTCAGTGCTTCCAAATGTTAGGAAGAAAAACAAACAAAAAAATCTGAACAGGGATTTCTATTAGAATCATAGAATAGTTCAGGTTATTGCTTCACTATCTTTCTCCAAGTTACCTTCTCACAGTTGACCACTCCTGAAACAGTTCCATGTTAACTCACAACACAGCCATTGATCTTTCCCTCTTGGAAAATGCTTTTTTTGAGGAAGCTGTGTTTTTTGAGAGGATGCTGGTACAGCATACAGCTCCCCAGCTGGTACCATCTGTAGCACTGGAATTTGAAGCTATTCCCACTGTCAGAAAGGCCCCTTTTTAAGGCATCAATATTTTTTTAGAGCCTTCACTATAAAAGAGTAACCCAAACTTATGCAAATAAGTTCAAGAGGGGCACTTGGAAGTACTGCAAATCTGACAAGAAACCCCAACAAAACTTCCCTAGTATTTCACCACAAAATCCTTTAAAAGGCAGCAGTCCCACTGTTCTGCTTGTGACTCAGCAAACACATCTTCTCCCTGGGCAGACTAGTTAGCCCATTGTACGTACTCTCACACACAGTAACAGGATTAGCCCAGTGTCATCCTCCTCATCTTAAAGCTTGGGGATTCTTGTTTGGTTTTCCCATCTTGTCTTTATTGGAATGCAGCAAAAAAAGAAGTTTTCAACAATAAAATTTCTTTTCATTAAGCTGTTGTTGGTGAGCACAAGAGCAGGGACTGCCCAGACTGTGTTTTGCATCTGCAGTCATTCTAGTGGGCTTAAGACCACAAAGCAAGATTACCATTATAGCAGCTTCCCTTACCACATCACAGGAGTTCACCTGTTCAATCGTCTGAATTTAGCAGGAAGCTGGAAACAAGTGTTGGGCCTGTCTTCTTCCAAAGGTTGTCTAGTGGTTCTCCTGTCCGCTATACAGCAAAGGCAGTTCAGCAGCAGGCCAGTAATTCAGTCATTTGGGAGCTATCCCTACTTAAGTTTTACCCAGAAAGATAAATGTTGTGTCTTCAGAGATCACAAAATACATGAATGCACATCTTGGAAGGATCTGTTAGCCATACCAGCTTCCTCCTACAGAAACAGAATCCAGTTGCATGTGTCTCCTAGTTACAGCAATAGTTTTACAGAGGCTGACGGTCTCATGGCTTTATTTGCAAGCATTAAGTCTAGATAATTAAGTAAAAAAAAAGACAAGAGCTTTCCTTCAGTCTAAACATAGGCTTTGTGAAAAAACAAGCCCACCTCACTGCGGTCCAGGCCTGTGCTACTACAGACATTCACACACATGCTTCAAACAAACCAAAACAGAAAGCCCCGCTTCTCTTTAGCAAACAACCCAAGAATACTGTTATCACCGAGGAGATTAGCATCATTATTTGTGGAACAGGTGATTTGTTAGTATGACATCCCTCTAAAACATGGAATGACTCCACACAATGCTGAATTTTGTTCCTGAACCGGTGACAGGCTTCTGCAATTCAATGCTGCTGGGAGATGAGCAACTGTCCAGCAGCCTGGAGATTAACCCATCAAAATATATCAGTTCATAACTACTACCCATCATCTGCTCAGGCTGCTGCCATCGTTTCTTTATTAGGTTTTGGAATACTCAGAATGTTACTTTCATAATAAACTGACAGAGTACAGTGGGCAATTAGTGAACTAGGCACTAATGGCAATCAGATTACTGAAAAACAAATAAGGGAATTAAGTCCTTAATTGGCAGCTGAATACAGGCACTTATCCCGCTATATCTCAGCAACACAAAACAAACACACACACAAAAAGATAAACAAAATATAGATGTAGAAAAAGGATTGGATTTCCAGGAAAAAATACATTTCAGCTTTCAGAGGAGGGCAGCAAACCATGCTCCTTCAAACACAGCAGCCTTCTGCTCCAATGAGGCCTCTCAGCCAACGGCTCCTTTACTTTCCTGTCTATACAAGGAGCTTCTATATAGGTATTTCACAAAAATGGATTATGTATGTAGCATGTGTCCTCAAAAGTACACAGCTAGATATCTTCATCAGTAACTATCTTCACAATCTCCACCACTTCTGACAGGATCTGTGGCTATGTAATCGTTATGATCACAGCCACGAGAAGAAAACACAACCATCAGCTGTTGGTGCTGTTGTCAAGCTTATTCAACAAGCACACAGACATGAAATCAGAAATTCTGCGTATAGGAACCCCATCCATTTTCTCCCTCTTTTCATTGTACAACCCAGCAGCACAAGAAACTGCATCCAGCGTAATGCATGAGGTGCTACGCTGGCTGTTGGGATCTCCTGCTCACATGACAGACAGCTGTCCATACAAAAGGGCAGAGAGCCAATGTGTAAAAAGCCTTTGACAGCAAACACACTGCCAAAGGCATTTAATTTTGTGCCATTTCCATTATGCTTTATTTTCTAAGCAACGGACAAAGATGAAACTTACTGAAAATACAACTAATCCAAGATAAAAAAATCTACATAAATAGATGAAAAGTTCAGGATGAACATTTTCCAGATGCGCTGAACAACACACAACTCTATGGAGCTAACGAATCTGAACAGAGGCCCCAAAGGGACCCAGGTACGAGTCGCTTACATGAAGAAGTTCAAAAGCACTAGGTCTTCTAGATTCCACCACAAACCCATTTGGTTCACAGATGCAATCAGAGCTGTTCTGGCATTCCCTCCTTAGGGGATACCAAAACAAAGCCCAAGAGATCTGGGAACTGGCGTATTTTGAATAATGACAGTATGTTTTATGTAACGTGTCTTATTACAAACTGACTGTCCAAATACCTACAGAATCAGTTAGTTTTAAAAGTGCAGTATTGTATGATGAATAAATCAGTTTTCAGCCATTTCAAAGAGGGGCAAGAAACGGATATAAGCAGAGATAAGGGAAAAAAGCTGTAAAACGTGAGCAAATGTTGAAAACCCAAGAAGTCTGAAGGGTTGGTTTAACAAAGGGACATTCACACAAGGGTCACAACTTACATAAAGCAAAGGTCCAGTATGAAGAATGGTCACAGACAACTGATGCATGCATGGAAAGAGACAGGAAAGAGGAACAAAACAGGGAAAGTGTTTATAATGGGACTGCAGTCAATTGTCTAATTTAACTTTCTGCACTTCCAGCCTTTATGTCAGACTGGTCTGGTCTTAAGGAAGATCCCTTGTTTGTATGTTACACCTAAGGATGCAGCAAGTCTCCTAACTTCCATGTGCTTTACTTCACACACTGCTGTTGCCAGGATAATATAGTATCAGCTCCCCTCTGTATCTTTTATTTTCTCTGATGAGGTTGTAACGCTACTTGAAATTCTGTTTTCCAGTTTTACAATGCTCAATAGCAATAGCATCTTGAGGTACTTGCCCCCAGATAAGGTCAAAAATGGAGGCTCTGGATTCCTTTTATTAAAGTCATCTGACTGGCAGAGAACAGACATTGTACTTGTACATGCAGCTACCCTTCTGAGCAGCACTGGTACATTACACCATCACCTGCCAGTCTCATTCAACGTATCAGGCACAGGTAATAAATTACATATTCCAGGGGAACATTTACCTATGCATCAGAAGGATCTCGAGCCAATGCAAATCTAGCAAACACATTCCCGTGCCACAGAATTTGCTCATAATACAGAATCACAGAATGGTTTGGGTTGGAAGGGACCTTAAATATCACACACAACTGAATGGCTCAGTCTGCTGTCATTCTTGAGGCAAGTCAGAGACTCGGCTATTACTGCAGTTGCTCTCTGACTACTGAAGTAAATAGAAATTATTTCATTTTCCACATGTTGAAATTGTGCCTTTTAATCAATAAAAGGTTTTATTAAGAAGTGCTCATATTTCACTGTGTTACTTCTGACCCGCTCAGACACCGATGCAATTTCATCACAGATGCCTTTGAAGTGTCTGACAACAGTAATAAAGACGTGACACAAGTGCACGTTATTAAATAAACACAAACAGGAACAAGTGCCAACAGAATCTACATTTTGACTTTCATTGCCTGGGCACGGAACACAGCTGTAACATAGGAACCAGTTAGCAGTAATTCTTTGAACATACAGCTCTCTAAGAAATGATCTGTGGAGGAAAATCGTAATCAGCCTTTGTGAGCACCAATTACGTTACCTGTTCTCCTTCCCCAAAAACCCCTGAGGAGCAACAAGCACATCAAAGAAATCTGAGGGCTTTGCAAGAGGAGGGTGCTTGCCGCATCTTCCTCCCGCATTGCGGAAATGATGACAGCAAAAGGAGGAGTGGACAGCGTGTCTGTGGGAGCCACAGCCCCACCACTATGGCTATGTGGTTACCAGTAGCAGAACCACAGCCAGCCAAAACACTGCATCGAGATTTGTCTCTCAATCTGCTCTTTTCGACAAATCCTTCCCTGTTAACACAAAGCCCTTCACAGAGAGGTGTGAATTTCTGCAGTCACAGGACGCATCATGCTATTTCAGTAAATACCTGGCGAATTTTTGAGGTTACTGGCATGATGAGAGCTATTAAAGCTAGAAAACAATTCATTCTCATAGAGAAACTGTCTACATACTACAGTCTAGGATCTTACGTGCCTCCCCAGGACTCACCCACCAGCTTCATGCACTGACATTGAGCCAGATCAAGTACCACCATCCACCCTCAGGGATGCTGCTGTGTGGCTGCCCTCAAACCCTGGCAACAACTTTGTCATCTTCCTTTCTCTTCTGCCAGGCAGGTGGCAGAGAGGAGCAATTCTGCAGCAGCAAAATTGGGAGATGTAGATCATTTTCAATTCCTGTAACCTCGGATTTGAGGAGACCAACAGCGATTGCAGAGGAGCTGTCACTTGGTCCCAATCCTCCATGCCAAGACAGGGATCACATCACACACATTAGGATTTTCTTTTAATCAGGAAACAAGTGATGCTGAAAAGGGGTCTATAGGTTTATACCTAGATGCTCATTTGATTCAGCATCATTATAGACCATCTATAAGTTTTCTCCGGGTGATCCAAAACTCCAAGTATTTTATCATCAGGGAGCATCTCTTGGAAGTCCTCCTTCCCTTTGCTGTCCTCCTACTCATGATGCCCCATAACCCGATTTCACGTTACAAGCAGTACTACTGCTGCTAATCCTCCATTATGCCCCCCCACCACTCCCTTATCTCAGCCTCTGGTTTTGAGATGTTTACTTCAAGAAGCAGGTCATTCAAGGACTTCTTCCAAAAGCTGTCATTTTCACGAGGACACAGATTAAACAAAAGTTACATTATCCATCAGAAATAATTAATTGTCTTCAGTATCTAACAGGATTCTTACACTGTTTGCCACAATTCCTGTCACTAGAGACCACTCCATTTCACTGCTCGGATGCAGAACAGATTGCAGTGTTGTAGTGGAAAAGCATAGAGGTACATAAAGCTGGTAAATACAAAGCATTTTCCATTTAGACTTGTTTTCTGTGAATTAAAGCTTCCCCAAAAAAACATACCCAAATCAAACATGGTTTCGTTATCATTTTCCTCATGGTAGTATATGTAATGAAAGATGCTTGAAGATGCCTTAACTTGCTCGTTATGCTTCCCTTTTAGATCTAAATGTTCCCAATTTTCCTGGTTTTTTCTTGGTAGGAGAAAGCTCTGATTTTTTTCTTAAAGGAAGAAAACCCAGAAGCATGAAAGTCAGACCTCCTCCCTTTGGATTTCATGGTTTATAAAATACACAAATTATAAAGCTATCAGACATTTCCTGGGCTTACATTAAAATCTGTAGTGAGCCTTCAGAGTGGACCAATTTATTTGATGTGTTTCTCCTAAAGCTTTTATGGCACCATACACATTTCTGACTCCATGACAAATACTTTATAATACATTAAGCAAGCTCATTCAAACTGTTGTAAATGCTATGCCAGTAGCAATGTATTTAGAAACAGAAGAGTCACTTGACAATGGAAAAAACTTAAAGTCTAGTTTGAACCATTGCTGTTAGGAATTACTTATGGGCTGCTGAAGGCACAGCATTCCGAATTAAGTTCCATGGCACAAACACCCCAAAAGCACAAAGTGGGCATATTCTCCAGAAGCACACTGTGCTATACCTATTCCACATGAGAGCAGATTCCCTAGCAAAACATGAGTTTACTGGGGAGTTTGCCCTCCCAGTAAAATTTCCCATTGAATTCAACGTTATTTAGCAGAGAGCATTAACTATAAGAATTTAATTGTATTTATAACATGCTTCTAGTCACTGCAGTCAACTGCATTAGCTTCATTCGGCTGAAAAGCCTCGCCATCCCCTTTTACTCAGGAACATATTGTGTGTTTCTTCATAGTAAACAAACTACCACACCAGGAGAAGCCCTGCAAGACACCAAAGACGCACGTGCGCCCTGCGAAGAAAAGCACCACAAGCTGGCTCTCGTACTGAATGACAAATCAAAGTTTACAAAATGCTTTCCGTATCGAAGGCACAGGAAAACTTCAACTCACCAGGCAATAACAATACAACTGCTGCAACGGGGTTAATGACAAAATTATTAGCTGTTCAGGCATGCTTTCAATGACAGAATTCAATTCTTAGAATATAAAACTGGCTCTGATGATTTTATGAATCCAGTAAAAATCACTGCTGTGTGGCTCTTAAAAGGGGATGAAACAGAAGCTTGAAAGGAGCTGATTCGTATATACTTGATTTTTATGTGTTAGCACAGATTAAAAACAGAAGACAAAAAGTTTGCTAAATAAAAGCCAGAGCATTCAACAGTGGGGGAAGTGGGATGTTTAGGGTGTCCTGTTTAATTGCTTATTATTTTTTAATACCATCCTGCTGACCATTTAAGTTTTCCTTTGACTCAAAATCCTGAAGGCATCCAGTTTAGGAAAGAGACAATTTTATCAGTTGGAAGATGTTACTAAGCTTCTATACTTTTAACACAAGCACTGTATAAACAGCTCATAAATAAATCATATTATTGCTCAAGACTAAATGAGAAATACACTGAAAAGCATTAAGTTACAAGAATACTTTACACAGGACTTGGCTTTCTCATGGTATTCTTCTTGTTAACTGTGACTCTTGGCCTGAAAAACTCAAGAGCAAACATCTGACCTGGAGAAATCAGCATAAAAGTGTCCCAGTTGCTCTGGGACAGTATTTTCTTTCACTTATAAAAACGCACTTCTCACCTTACATACTTCAACACACGCTACGTGAATGCGCCCACCCCAAGAACAGCCTTATGTCGTTACTGCCTCCATATATTGCCAGAGACTAGAAAATACTCTAAACCTGTTTCAGAAAGTCACTGGATATCCAAATCATCAATTTCAAATTCCCAGCTGTCACTGCCTAACTACGCCTTCTGCATTTCAGCTAAGTCATGCTGTATGATATTATCACTCTCACACTGCATAGCTTCTTCAGCATTAGCAGGAAAACCTGTGGGCTCTCTAGGATTGAGTATTTTTCACCATGTTCATCACAGCAATTACCTCATCTAAACAGCCCTTATGTACTCACTGCTTTAAAATTGGTTGTTTCGTTTACTCCTTGTTTCCCTGTATTTTCCCCCATATTTAGACCCCTTCTTCCTCTCAGTAACAGGGAATTTAGGTGTAACGGGGGAGGGCAAAAAAGTGATGTGACATTTTCATATACCAGCTTATTACTTACTTAGGAATCTAGAATGATCTAATATGGGTTAAAAATCTCACCACAGATTAAAACCTGATACATTTGAATGAAAGGAGACCTCTTCAGTAACTCCCTTTCCCAAGGAACCATAAAATAAGCGTACTGATGATGGACTGCCTGGAAACCACAACAGTGAAAAGGGAAGCAGCAGTAAACACTGGTAACATTATTAACAGGTAGAAGAGGGCAATTGTGGTAGGACATTATGGAAGTGTTTGCTCAGGGCTTTTTCCCTGAAGATGACACAGAGCTCCAATACTCTTCCCTCTGGAATTAATGCAATTTGTAATTTCAGATTGCATATGTTACACCTTAAGTATTAATATAGATAATTAATGCATTCTTATAAATGAAGATAAGCTAAGGAAAAACGTAAAAGACCTCTATACAGGGAGCATTCTTACACAGGGCCATCAGCAATGCATCATCATGTTCAGCTACCGTAAAGCAACCACATGAGCTAACATGAAGTTTCAAACATCTAAGAAAACGATGAGCAGTTTAGGTCTTAGGTCCTGTAATTTAATGGTTTGGACCTTCACTGGCGAATGAGAACTTACTTGGCGAGAACTTACTTGGCAAGAACCCACCATAGATGTTATTTATAAAACAGTCTTCATTAAAGCAGGAAGTATTATAGGTTTATAGTGTAATGTCTGGTTTATTATTAACAAACTGTGTGTGCATGCACACTGATACACTCACGCAAACCAAAGTGGCCATTGCTCAGATTTGGGTTTATATCTCCTTCTTAAACAGAGCCCAAGACAAACACATCCCATCCATGAGCAGTAACCAATATGTCTACCTGAATTTACAGGCATGTTTAGTATATTAAAAGGCAAAAATCCCCAACAAGTCCAGACATGAGTCATTCCTTGCACTTGTTCTGAAGGCATTTCCTTGCAAGAAGGGCTTAGCACTAAATTATGTAAAAAATGAAACAACTGTAACCATTAGAACCAAACACGTATAATTTATTTAGATCTACGTGTTTCCTAAAGTCATCATTCCATGTATGAAGTGGGAAAATCAGAAAACAAAGCCAAACCCAACAATTAATCAGGGGTGATCCGTGTAAGGCTGGAGACTGGAATAGAGCTCATTTGACGGCTGTCAAAAACTAGATGTATGACCTCACATGGCTCGCATAATGTATTTGCGACTCAATTTATTCAGCCTTAAAATGGGGAAAATCCTACTTACCTGGGTTGCAGTTTGCCATCAAAAGAGAACGCGCCCTAGAAAGGCATGTTACCAAACAGACACAGAAATGGTCATACCCAGCACTTTCAAGTCTTCAGAACCAAGTGCTCTCCACCGGAACACACAGAGTCTTTACCATGTATTACTTGTTTGATGACTGTTTCAATCTTCTAGAAGATAAAGTGACCCATTTGCTTGACTTACTACCTGCTGAGAGTATTAATACAGAACTTCAGATCTAATAAATGAACGAGCAAGGGACAAACTGATTTTGCAAGTTTATTGCACAGTAATTACATTGCTTCTCAACTAGCCAATCTTTAATTATATTTTTAAAAATAGATTCCTTAACACCAATAGCATTTCCTTTAAATAATCAAGGAAGTTACAAATTCTCTTTACAACCGAGTGAATAAATTGAGCTGGGAGCACTCACTGAATCAAGCCACTCATTTGTGAGCAGTACCTATAAGCAAGGATTTGCCAGTCTGCCAAAATCCTTTTCCTACTCTGAAATTAACACCATCAGAACCGATAATACCACTCAATGCAAGTTACAGATCCTGCACGTTACAAGCAGAAGGGCGTATCATCAGCTGGTGTAAATCGACACTGCCCTTAAAACCAATGGAATTACACCAATTTACAGCTGCTGAAGGTCTGTCCCTGCATCTGTCTTTAGCACTGATAAAAGGATCGAACCAAACCCTGGATGCACTTCCAAATTTAACGCTCCCATTGACGGTAGCAAGAGCGATGCCTACGAGAGGAAACACAGACTGTAAGTATCCTAGAATCAATGCACTTCTCCCCATTTCACTCCGAGTTTAAAGTTAGTTGTTAAATTCATAACCAGGGAAGATGCCGAGAGGGCAGCGGATCCTAAAACTTTCTGGGTTTCTTTTAGGTACTCTCAGAAATTCCGTTTAACAGCAGAGATTTATCAGGCCAAGTCCAGTTTACTGTAATCATGCCAATAACCCCTCAGTAAAGGCCAGGGGGAACAGCAATGCCACCAGGATTTGGCACACAGCTTTACTCCAGCAGGACGAAGTTTCCAACTGACTGTTGCACCGTTCTCTCTCCGAGACCTACCATTGCACTCGTGATAGAAACATCATTGCATTCCCTCTACCATCCCAATGCAATTTTTCTTTCGTGGGTACGATGCAGCGCAACACTCGCCTGAGCAACCCTCACTTGCACACTTAGCCCTCAGGCAGTCAAAGGGACTAGCATAGAGCAAAAAGAAATAATTGCTTGAGAAAGGGCTTTGCAGGACGGTCACTCGGCCATTTCTTAGACCTGCATCCTTTAAAACTGCAGGCAACACAGAAAATACAGTTGTTTTATACAAGACATCTTTAATCGAGGCAAGTTTCTCTATATGATTCTCAGCGTGTGCTAGTTGCAAATAGCTCATAAATGTATTTCTGACTGCAGATACACTGCACTGAACAAGGCAGACTTCCAAAAGTATCTTCAAGCATCATGCATAACGGCATACACTGTATTCATCTAGAGGTATTTCCCTTTACACATATATTGCAAGAGATTTAGAGCTGCTTGCACTCTGCAAGCATTACAGACAACAAGGATTTTTAATACCAACTGAAATAACTTTTAGCCGCAAGGAATAAAAACTCCAAATGCCTGCTTCAGGAGGCTACTGATAAGAATATAAACACTTCATCACTAAAACCAGTTAGCACGGGAACAAATTCAATATTAACATGCTTCTTAGTGCTACTGCACCACACCAACATTAAAAACCCAAAAAGAATAAAAATGGCATATCCTCCTTTGACTTCAGCAAACCCACACACAGATTTATCAACAGCACAAAATCAGCTCCTGTCTGCAGTTTGTTTCATACAACTTTCGAAATCATTTTTTATATCATCTTAGACACCACCAAACAGCCTGACTAACCCCAGCGAACCGAGCACGCTTCTGCACAGCTGCGTTTTATTTCATTAATGGAATAGAAATATTTCAGGGATTTCTGGTTTTACCTTTGCATCTCTCCTTTTCCAGTATCCATAACCAATCACCGCTCTGCTCTTCCATTATGCTCCGTATATTGCAGAGTGAGAAGCATCTTCATTAAATAGCACTAAAACCAGCACACACCCGCTCTCCCCACTGGAGCATGCTCCGGCAGTGCTGATCCCACAGCTCTCAAGGTAACCATGCCCAACTGGGAGCTGAGAGGCAAAGGCACTGCGAGATTACCAATGTGCAAGCCTAATTGTGCACACAAACTTGCCTCGATCCGTGACGAAGACTGCTAAAACAAAAACCAGCGTGCAGTTAAATTATGCGACTGAAGAGTTGCAGGTCAGTTTACAGTAATTTGGGTTGCCTTTTTTCCCCTCCCCATCACCCTCAGCTTCAATCTGTACTTGCCTAAAATCTACATATGCCAGTTAGAAGAGTGCATGCATCTAGCTCAGCGCAAGGGTAGAGAAGTCAAAGAGAAGATGAGCAAACGGTAGAGAAGTCACAGAGGGGATGAGCAAACACTTGTGCTGCTCCTGAACTGCCTTTATGTGTCCCGTCCCCCCCGTCCCCCCCCAACACATTCACAGCAATGAATTCAAGCAAAACCGCACACACCTGGAAGCGCAGGGATGGGAGAGCGGAGCCACAAAAGCACACTTAGCACGGGAAATAACGCACCCGAAACGGGAGTGTGTCTCCCCCACCAGCCAAAACGGTGAATAAATGCCCCAAACCAATTAAATAAATAAAAAGAAAAAACACCAATTAAACCAGGCTGCGCAATGGCTGCACCTAATGAGTTGTTCAGATCTACAAGAGCTCTCACTGAAAGGCACAGACATAGAATGATGCTAAACAGAGCAACATTAACTATTTTTTTATGAAAGCAAGCTGCTAGGATACCCAACAATAACTCCCGGGCTGTGCTCCTCCTTCACTGTATGCAAAAAGAAGAGATGCTGAGGGAGCATCAACTACATCCGTTCCCCTCAAATCGAAACCCGTAAGAACAATGCCAGGCAAACAAGCCCGGGCTTTCCCCCACCCAGCTTTTTAAAGCGAACCCCTCGATGCTGTTCATACATCAGCGAGGGGAAGTTCGGGTTCCGTGGGGTTGGTTTTTCCCCACAGTTCGATGCATTTTAGCTCAAGGGACAGCTGGGAGGAGGGAGATGTCCCCCCTCCGCTCCGCTCCGCTCCCCTCCCCAGCCACAGCCCCGGGTACCGCCGAGCTCCGGCCGCATCACCTCATCCCCATCCCACCGCGCACAGAGCCGGGGCAGGCGGCAGCGCGGGGTCCCTCTGCCCGCCGTACCTGCGTTCCGCCACCCCGGCGCTCCAAGGCTCCGGCTCCAGCACCGCTCTCATCCTGCCCCACCACGCTCTCCCCTTCCCTCCCCCCCTCTGGTAAATACCACATCTCGGCGCCGGGCTGCTGCAGCTGCTATAAATAATTGCACATCGCCCGTCCCAGGCGCACGCCCCAGCGCTCCATGCACAGCTCCTCGTTCCCATTCCCACCGCTCCACATGCTCAAAGCCGCCCTGACCTCCAAAATTAAAAGCTCGCGGGAGGGAGGGGTGGTGGGTGAATGATCCCGACGACATGACAGAAAACACATGCTGGAAGGGGGGGAAATACAAAGTAATACAAATAATCGCAACAACAAAGAGCATCACGCCCCACAGATCCTGGTTTTGGCTTTCTTCTTCTGGTTTTTTTTTTTTTTTTTCGATTTTTGGCTTTTCTTTGTCTTTTTTTTTTTTTTTTACCTTGCCTGCAAACGCGATCTGCCCGCAGCGCCTCGGGTTAATTTTGGTTTGTTTGGTATTTTGGGGTTGGCCGGTTAGTTTATTTTGCTGCAAATCACGCTGCTGTTACAGTACAGTGCCCGGCTTGCCGTAAGACATCGTCTCTTCCTCCTCCGCGGGAGGGGATCCGCCGCCCGCGGTGCGCTGCGGTGCCGGCCGCCGCCTCTCCCGGTGCCCCACCGGATCCCCTCACGCCGCTCTCCCCCCGGCCTCCGTCCTTTATGTGCCGCGCTCCCCGGCTGCGCCGCGCTGCGCTCTGCCTGCGGTCTCTTCCCTCTCCCTTCCCCTCTCCCCGCCCACGTTGCGTGCCGCGCCTCGGACCGCAGGCCCCCGCCGCCGCGCTCCCGCTGTCCCCCCTCGCCGGCTCCGCGCTGCCGGCACCGCTCCGGCTTGCGCCGCCTCGGCCGCCGCGCAGGAACCGGCCCCGCAGCCATTACGCGCACCCAAGGCCCCCCCTCCCCGCCTCCCTCCGACACCCGCCCTTTACCACCCGCAGCCTCACACAGCCACGGGGCCGGCCGGGCGCTGTGCGGGGTGGGGATGTCTGTCGGTCTGCCTGCCTGTCCCTTCGTGTGGCGTGTGGCTTCCTGCCCGCCGCTCCCCCTCGCATTCTCCCCGTCAGCCCATCCCCAGCCAGAAGCACAGACAAAGCGCCCGGGAGCAGCGCTAATAAGGAGAAAGCTCGTTAATCTCCTCAGATCCCTCGTTATCTGCTCCCACCCACTCCATATCGCTGGCCCCCCTCCCAGAAGAAAAAGGAAGGAAAGAAAACGGGCCCTTGGCTCCAGCTTTAGTGGAGGGCTGAGGAGGGTGGTTCTGATTATTATTGTTGCTGGTGAAAACTGACAGCATCCGCACTGATGGGGTGAGTTGCTGAAGGGGGGAAGAAACCACCAACAAAAAGGCCTGCAGCAGATTTGGGGGATAGGAGATGAGCCACTTAAAATGGGGCACACGATCCCTTTCTCCCTGCCCTGCCCCTTCCCAGGGCATCTCCTGGATCTGCTGTGATGATGCTTATCCGTCAGCCCCACTGCACACCATCAAGGCAGATGGAAACAGACAATTCACTGGCACGCACATTCCCAACCCATACAACCCCTGCTATCCATTTAAAATCTGAGCCTCGCTTTACCCACTGAGTACATCCCGGCGTTCATTCTGCACCCAGCTGAGAAAAGGGCATTTACCTCTTTTCTAGGTGGCTATTAATATGCAGTGAAATTATAGCTGTACAACACCAAATGTAATTGCCATAGATCATTTAGAGCATATCCAGCCATTCAGCTGCTGGAAGTGCATGCTCTGTGAATAACCATGCATCTGGTACAATGCCCTCTACTACAATAACCTGAAAGGAGGCAGAAGCGTCTGGTACTCGCTGCAATTAGTAATCCTATAGATGAAAAATAAACAGTCAATAAGTAAAAAGCAGCAGGGGCCTAGGAAATACAGTCATTGTTTCTGTCTACAGCAATACAAATAATCCAACTCCCACAGACAGACGCTTCTGATTTAAAACACAGTTGAAAACACGCTCCTTTTGTTATGTACTTCCAGAAAGTCCTTGGTACAAAAGACAGTTCGCCACAATTAACCAGTCGTGTACCAGCCAAACACAGACAAATACATGGGAGGCTGGAGGGGAACACATTTGCTTTAGTGGGAATTCTCCTGGCACCCCTGGAATCCCTCTTTCTCCTCAGAAGCAAACACTTGCTTTTACCAGGGACTGCTGGGTGGAATCTGACTGAAAGAATACAGTGAGCAATGAATCACAACAGGGTGTACATTAGCAGGCTCCTGGTGCGCGCCTCGAGTGATCGGTGGCATTCAGCACCAAACCCTGTTCTGCTCGTGCACCTCCTGATGGGGCTTAACCCTAGCATGGTCCTAATGTGGCTCCAGCTGCTTTTAATTTCACATCCCCACCCTATGTGCTACAAGTTGCGTCTGAAAGCACAAAAAACCTGGCAGAAAGGCTGTAAATGGCACCGATGATGTACAGCACGTAGGGGAAGGACCAGCTCTTTGCGTCTGAAGGGTTACTTTCAGCCATCTCCACTGTGGACCAAAGTTCATATCCCAAAATGACTATCTTGAACATGCACTGGAATGCAGAGGACCTCCCCTGGCTGCTGCACATCATCCCCCTCCCTCCCAAGCAGGGTACCCAGTTAATGGAGGTAACGCAGGCGGCCTCAGGGCGATCAAACCCTACTCGCTCATGCCTTCACTAGGCAGCCTGCAACGCACCTGCGAAGAGGAGAGTGAGGGGAGTGAGCAGCACCTTACCCCAGTCACTGGACACGGTGAGCACGTAAATCAGCCACGCGTCCGCAGCTTGTCTCCCACCGCTGGGATACCGGGGTGTCTTCAGAGTGGGAAGTGCCAGAGCTGTATGTCAGATCTATGAACAGATAAAAAGTCATCAGGCTGGAGTGCGGGCAGTTCGCTCCACTCTCTCCTGGGGGGGCAGAATGTGCTTGGGGCAAGTTACCAAATGCTAAAATGTATCAGCAATAGCAACACCAAAGGAATAACTCAGGAAAACCCCCAGCAGTCTCACCCTGGAATCATGCAAGCTAGAATTTCGACTGAGAATGGCAAGCAGCATCAAACACAGCATGTGCAAAGAGGTGAAATTGCCTCCCTTTGTTGAGATGCCACCTCAGACCTTCTCAGTCAGCTACAAATCTAACAGAATATGGATTCTACATCCTCTCTTCAGGGCTTTTCTTTGCAGAGAGAAAAATCACGATCACTGCACCAATCATAATATTCAAGAGGTGGGGAGCCATGGCAATGCTCTGCAGCTGCATGTGCTGATTTGTAAGCACACAGAGGGATAACTGTCCATTACAGCTTCATGGAAATCAGTAGAAGCTCTGTTCAAGCACAAGCAGAATGTGATGAACTCTTCAGACCTCTGACACCTTTTTCTGTCTGTTGCGTACCCAGATTCTGGCAGGAATCAGGGAAAAAAAGAAGACAGACAGACACAAGACCTACTTGTCCAAATCCTTTCTGGAATAAAGCGTTGAAGTAACCCCCAGCACATGCTTTCTGGGACTCTGGTCTTGCAAAGTGTCCTTGTGCAATAAGGACCATGCTGCAGCAGTGAAGCGCAGTGTGCTACAGAATCATAGAATCACAGGTGGTTTGGGTTGGAAGGGACCTTAAAGCTCATCCAGTTCCAGCTCCCTGCCACGGGCAGTGACACCTTCCACTAGAGCAGGATGCTCCAAGCCCGGTCCAACCTGGCCTTGAACACTGCCAGGGATGGGGCAGCCACAGCTCCTCTGGGCACCCTGGGCCAGTGTCCTACCACCTTCCTAGTAAAGAATTTCTTCCTAATGTCTAATCTAAATCTCCCCTCTGTCAGTTTAAAGCCATTCCCCCTTGTCATGTCCCTGCATGCCCTTGTCAGAAGTCCCTCTCCAGCTTTCTTGTCGGCCCCTTTTAGGTACTGGAACACTGTTACGTGGTCTCCCCAGAGCCTTCTCTCCTCCAAACTGAACAAGCACACAGAATTCCAATAGGCAGCACCAAACCCTTCAGCTCAAAGTGTTTTCGAAGCATGACAACAACAGACTATATTACTTGTTCACTGTGAGCACACTTTCCAACTACATTATCTCAATTTCACTTAGAAATCGAGAAAACCTCAGTGGGCTCTCAAAAACCAACATCAGGTTTTGTAGGGGATGTCAGACAACCATAAGGAGCTTCATGCAGTTCTGCAATCACAGGAGGTTCCTGTAATAGAAGGCGTGTGGTGTTACTGAACACGTTAATGAAGGCTTGCATGAGTGGCTGCACATTTCTTCTACCTCTAGTCATTTTTCAGTGAAGCAAAGCTAGCGTATAAAATGTATTGTGTTTTGGAGTTATGGAATGATTCCGATTGAGGCACAACAGTATAATAAGCTAACTGCTGATGGTTTTTATCATAATGTTCTGTAAAAGAGATCAGCCTTAGTTGTCTGGCTTTTTTCCATTTAACCTTTATTCCATTTTTATGTCCTATGTGTTACAAACAAAATAATCACGATTAATTTGCCGAGGAACTTAAAAATACTGTGCTTTATCTGGAATGGCACTTTACAATATGTAAATATAGCCAAATTGCTGTCGTTTCAAACACATCTCGGGAAGAGCCCAAATATTTATTCCAGCTATAGCATCACCAGTAAAGCAAAATTAACCAAGCAATTTGTGTACAGCTAGTACCGGTAGCTCAGATTTGGTAAAGAAAGAGAAGCTTTCTGCTGTTCCCACTGAAGTCAGTGGGAATTTTGCAGTGGACTTCATTAGGATTAAGATCAGGCACCCAAATCTAAGACAGTCTCTTCAGAGGAAGATCAATGAATAATGCTTTAAAAATATAATCTGTTGCCAGAGGGGCTGAGGAAAGGTTTTTTTTTTTTCCCCACATCATTTCTTTGTGTTTGACATTTCAAATCCCCTCTTTGTTTCTTTCAGAAATCCTGAAGTGTTTGATGTGCCATATCTGTGTCTCTTGAAAAGGATATTCTGGTGTGGACTTCCTCACCCCATGAAACAGAAGAGTTGTCTGCTGCCCCCCCCCCCCCGACCAGAAACTGGCTCCTGCTCAGCTGTGACTCTCACAGGAAGATGAGCAGGAATTGCAACTGGCTTTGAAAGCTATTGCACTGGTGCAGGGGGGCTCTTGTGTTGTAGCCTTTTCCTTCCTTTATTTTACAGGCAGGAGGACTGGGGGACTTCCAGGTCAGGGTGTTGAGGGACTTCCAGGTCAGGGTGTTGAGGGGCAGTGGACTGTTTCATGGGCTGAAGGGTTCTGAAGTAGGTCAAATGCCATGCAGAGAGCTCAGCCTGATATCCTTCTTAATCATACGGCAGACAGCATTCAAAGAGCTACAACAGGCTGGGAAATTCAGGCAGTGGGCAGCTCTCAGTTGCTCTGGACAGAAGCACATCTCTAACATAGGAATTAGCATCACAGTGGTTTTTCTAATATATATATGCAATGTGCGTGTCAGGGCAAAGAGACAAAAGCAGTGGTGAGGAAGAGCAGTAAGAGAAGAAAGTCAGCAAGAATGTTGTGAGATGTGGTGTTACGATGGGCCGGAGAGAAACCGGTGATAAAAAGAGGAGGAGAGAGAGTCCCAGGCTATCTTGGTTATCTTGAGATCTGTGATTCATTGTGGAGAATGTGCACTACCTACACATATTAGAGCACTGTAGGGAAGAAATCAGGCCGAGGAAATTCCAAAGTCTTTCAATAGGATTTATGAGCTTTAATAATCCAACGGCTCAGGGTCACCCAAGAGCCCAGGAATTGCTTGGCTTACAAGTATGAGTGGCTCTAAGGAGATATATGACAAACATAGCAACTGCAAGAGGGTAGTTACACTCGGCGATAGGAGCCGTAAGAATCACAAACAACTTCACTAGCACAGAGCAGTTTCCCATCAGGATTTTACCAGGAAGAGCCTTTATTGTAGCCCTTTGTCTAAAGCAAAGTATAAAAACCTAGCTTTCCTCCCAACACACCTATAGAGCAGACAAGCACTGGTCACAAATGCTGCTCAGGAGGAGATGAGACCATCCACAGCAGAGGGAGCGAAAACCATCACAATATTCTGGCTAATCAGTTCCCCTCACGATCCACGCTAAATGAAGTACTTGCCCCCTTTAATGTTTTATGTGCAAAAGAGCGTGCAGATGTGCCAAAGAACAGGAGTAACCTACAGAAACCAACCCAAAGCAAAAATCCAAACCTGTGCTAAATCATGCTTTCCAAAAACAGCCCAGTACAAACCACTGCAGGCAATGGAAGCCTCTTTCTACACCTTATGTATTGTCACATTAGTTTTGTTTATGCTCAGCAAATATGACCAGAAAAGGCACAGACATAGCCATAATTCAGCATAGTCAGTGTGACTATGCTGAAAGATGCCAACAGTAGCAGCAGCCCTACAGTAAGCAGAGAACAATTCTTGCTATGTGTCACTGGAAAACCCTCTCAAGTTCTCTCAGTGATAAAAGTAGCAAAATGTGCCTTCATCATGTGATTGGGAAGTCTTAGGGGTCTTCCGAGGAGCTATGGGTCAAAATCCTACTGCAATAATCATTTGATAAGGTGTGGGGATTGCTATGGTGCAGTTTTACCAATTTGCAGTGTTTCTCTTGAGCACTTTGGAATCAACTTTTGTGTTGGTTTAGTGAGCTGTAGAAAAGAGACAGTCAAGAATGAATGACTGCTTATGCAAAGATGAGGTGCATTCAACATGAAGTGATGGGGGCAGTAGGAAATCCCAGAACGTTGTACTTCAGGGGCAGAACACAAAGACAGATACTGAAGCTTCCAGCACTTCGAGGTCTTGGACATTTCAGGTCTAGTATTCTTGAGCATGGTTATTTCTCAGTCACTGCCCTTAAAATAATGCAGTTCCCCCCCAGTTTTTTCCAGCTGCCTTCTTTTTGTTTCACATTGCCTTATCCACTAGACATTTAAATTTTCCTTTGTTTGGAATCTACATTTTTTCACACCCCAAAATTACAGCCTTTGCAATGTGCAATACTGTAGAAAGTCCCTTCATTGAAAGAGCAGAACATGGTACAATTTTAGCATCGTATAATTTCCTGCATAATTGTTAAATCATATTCTTCCTTTCCTCCCTCCCCCTCTCTTTTTTTATTTTCTTTAAGGAAAGAAGGATTCAAAGTGCGTATCCAGAGAGAGAGACAGACAGAAAACAGCTACACCACACCACACCTTTATTGCAACAACAATCCTGCATCAGTGACAAGACTTCCCCTACCTATTGCTTCGATTGCTGGGCACTGGGCTCTGTACTCTGCAAGGCACTGTTGGCTCACGAACACAAACCTCCCCGTATGTTTGTGACACTGTATTCCCAAATATCATACCATAAAAATATGAAAATAAAACTGTTCATACCATTTTCCTGTGCACCATCTGGGTCTTGCAAGAAAGCTGACATTATCTGTCAGACTAAAGATAACCACATTTTCTCTCTTTTGTATCGTTAATGTTTGTCATCGCAAATTTCACTTTAATGCTCCAATTACGTTATGACATTCTTACAAACTGAATGGCACTAATGACTTTCATTATTATTTACACACTTTCTTAATTATAAGGCTCTCCCTCTCATTCACAACATGTTCTCTCTCATAACACTCACTCTGATATAAAGCTAATGAATTTTAAACTTTCTATTACATAAAGGCTCCTGATTAATTACCCAGCTTCCCAATCTCTTTATGATGCACAATACAGGGCTCTCCTGCAGTGCTGCAGCAAAGTGGAAGAAGTATGGAACTTTTATGCCCTCCTCAGTGAAAGCAAATGGAGTATCTTTCTCTTTAAAGTGTCATATGCAAATTTAATTGAAAACAAATATACATCAAACCATTCCTCGGGAGAAAACTAAATCTCCCCATATTAGCAGCATGTAGTAAACAGGATAACAATGCCTATTATTATCATCTTTAATTTTTCATGACAACAGTTTTTTAATCTAGTTCAAGAAAATGAGACAGTGGAAGTAAAACTACGTGGCTTTTATGTAAGACATCATAGTGCTATATGCTGTATCACCAAGATCAGCTATTTATGTCGGTTTAATTATTCGAAACACCGGACTCCTCCACTGATAAAAAAGACCAGACACAAAAGCCCAAGGTTGCACCACACCAGAGGAAGGGCAGTCGTGACAAATATAAATTACTGCACTTCAGACTGACAAAGGTAATACAATAAACCAGAGCCTAGAAGACTTTGAAAGACGTTGTGGGGGCACTGAACAGCCTAGCAATGAAAGGCATTGCTCCGGAAGCCCTGGTACAGGCTGCACTATGCACAAGCTCTACATGTCTCAGTGCCTGTGCTGCCAACAGAAATTGGATTCCCACAGTCAAGGGTAAAGTTGCTGACAACCATGGGGGGGGGGGTGGTGGTGGGTGGGAAATGGGTTAATTAAATTGTGTGGCTACTGTCAGCCCATTTGCTGAGTACTAAACTTGGCCTTATGATTATGGGGAACACGTGCATGTGAAAAATCTATTTCCTGCCATTCCACAGGAAGTTCCCTTTAATACCTCTCCCTGTTAGCAAAGCAGGAACCAATATCTATGCAAATACATACATAATCCAAATAGGGATACAGCCTCAAATGGGACAAAAGCACATTCTGCTGTGCCTGAATCAACGGAAAGCAGGCTATGAATGACACATTTGCAATAAAAAACCAAGCATGGAACACCTAGAAGATGAAGATTCATTTGCCAGAGCCATTTACCTATTTGTTGCCTTTATAATAACTCTTACTGCTGAGCTGCTGCTGGAATAGGTAAGAAAATTGGCTTTGTCGTGAGGAAAGACTGTTCTCTTTCTAACCCAGTTAGTTTTCTTTCTAATGCTGTATGTTTTAAATCTCTAATCAACTTCCAGTGCTACAGAAAATCCCTGTGCAATTTAATTATTTAATTTATTACATTAAATAATTCCCTGAAACACTTCTTGATGAGTATGGGCAACTGTGTGGTCCCACAGACCAAATGACTTCAAAACATTTTTTCTCAGTGTCACACCTAAGGCCTGATCCAATATGATCATCCTGCTACGTTCAATTAAGATGCCATTCCAAGGCTGCTGCTCTACCCACCACCAGCATTTCAGTTGTCTGATTTATGAAACTTTCTAACATCAGAGAATGTTCTGTAGTGGAAAACAAACAAGCAAGCAAAGAAGTAAAACTAAACTTGAAGGAGCTGAAAATTGGTCCTTCCGTTCTTTTCAATGCTGTCTTGCATGCTATGTACTAAATGGTATTAGGAGTACATTATGAAGCAAAGCATATAACCACTCCTATTGTTTCTTTAAATCCGAACCTAGAAAGGAGGCTTTAGAGGGCAGGCAGGCACTTGGCAGAAATTGAACAAATAGAGGTAGAAGGAAGAGAGACAGATGCAGAAATAGTAGGTGCCAGAATAACATTGCTTTCCCCGTTCCAATAAAGTTCCTTTGCTCAGCATTCAAAAAACCTGTCAACTTCAGGGCTATTCCAGCTTCAATACACTTGTAATGCAGGAATACAGTATCTAAGGGCAAATGGTGGAACTGTGTAAATAGATGGAGTGCTCCTGAAATCTGTTTTTCTCAAGACGCACCTGCTTTCTGTGGCTATTGCAGTGCTTTATCTGCCGTTGCTGATGCTGGGGTCAAAAGCACTGGGCTAAGGTATCTATAGGATACGCAAGTTCACATTCAAAGTCGCCTGACATTTTGGGCAAAGAGTGTCAGGCTTTCACAAGGGGTCAGATGATGCTCCTCAGTTACATTTACATACTCATCATGAAATTGCAGAACAATCCTGTTGAGAGTCAATTGAATGCATGCACACAGAAAGTCCTTTGACCGGCATAAGAGATGTCCTATATGCTCTTGGAAGCCTGGACAATGACCCTAACCTCTATTCTTTTTGTTGATGGTTTATGTTGAAGATAAACTTCCTTAAAATACAGTGAATAATGAGCCACAGTAGCCGTTAATCTTGATTATTTTTTACATGTGAAATAGTTTCTGTATTTAGACACATTAATCATTTTCCATTATTATCAAAGAACAATTGTACTCCAAAGACAATGATGTAGTCCTTGGACTTCTTCATGTGCTTGACTATTAGTAGCAGCACTTGCACAAAAGAAATGAGGCATCAGAGTAAGACACAAACATAATAAGACAGTCGAGTTGATCATTATACAGAGACTTAGAAACAACTGGCGAAGGTTGATAATAATGTCAGAATAGGTAAAGTTAGTCACAGTTTAGTAAGTGGCACGGAGGTTTGCAATTACAATTTTATGGCCTGTTCCTTCTGCAGACCAGGCTCGTGATGAATTTACAGCCCACAGGATCAACTGATTAATATGACAATTAAAAGACAATTGTATTTTAATGACATATGGCAGTATCCTTGTGTTGTGTAGCTTTCAACAGTATTTTTGTTTATTGTAATACTTGTGTCATGAAATTCTAGCTGTTTAAGATAATTAAATGTGCTTTTATCACCACATTCCCCTCACGAGGAGTTAGACACAGGCCCTCCAAGATTCCTCATGAAGGAGAAAAGATTTGTTAAACAATCTGAAGGTGAGATAGGCATGGCAAACAGGAGCCCTGTTTCAAATTTGTAGCTTTATTACATCCCTGTGATCCCCTGTGTAGATGAGTATGTGAAGGAAAGAAGCCTTCTCCCTGTCTTGCCTTTTCTGCCAATGTCAGGAGAGCTTCCTAAAAGAAAATGCCGGCAAAGGGAAGTGCTTCAGAAACTTGGAGATGGGGCAGAGGAGAAGGCAAGATGCTACTATGAAAAGTAATTAGCAGTAGTGGGGGGTAAGCTGCTGAAGCTTGCTCTTAAAATTGATTTTGTTGTTGCACGCTATATGAGATCTCCACAGCCCAAGAAAGACGAGCCATGCATCACCTGGGAAAGCTGCATGCGAAGCAGCATCATTAGGCGGGAGCCAGTGCTTCAAACATCTGATCCAGATTCTACCTTTTATTTAATGGATGATTTTGAGCAATTCAACCCATCTCCCAGTGCTTTTGTTTATTCTTCACACCTGTTTCTTCTGCTCTTTCTTATGGCTATTGTAACGCAGGGGAAAGAACTATCCATCATTGTGAGTTTACGTAATGGCACTCTGCAAAAATGGAACATCCTACATCCCAGTCTGAAAATAGCTCCATGAGGATGATGGGAACACTACACTGATCTTGGCAGCAAGCTCATTTGCCAATAGCATCATCTTGATGTATTCCTTCAAAATGTTTGGTATTGATTAACACAGTGTTTAAAAGCACAAACAATAAACTACTCATTTTGATTTATAAAGCAGTTCTAGTGTTTATCACAGGCAGAGTGTTTTCATACAAATATACTTAGTAAATAAGCCAAAAAAAACCCCCAACAGATCAACTCTTCCCTGTATTGTAACTGTAGTCACCTTCCTATAAACAACACTAGGAACCTCTTTCCTGAAACACCTCAGGAAAAAAAGATGAGCCCTGCAAACTGAGAAAGCCAGTGAAGCCCATAAAGATAGAGCCTGCATGAAGATCCTCTCACCTGCATTGAAGGCACAAGCACCTCTGCCTGTTCATAATACAAGGATATTGGACAGATGGTACTAAATTTGCAGGAGTAGAATTAGAAAGCTCATCAATTTTTGATGGAACTGTACATCATTTGATTTCAATCTTCAATTGATGTTCAACTGAGTTCAATTAATGAATCTGATTCAGGAAAAAAGAAGACAGACCCAGACATTTGGAAATACTGCCAATAAGCTCCTTAAGTCATCACAGCCTGCTATGGAGGGAAGCACACATTAGGGACGTGAATTTTGGGGCTCCCCGTCCCCCCAGGTAATGCAGTAAAACCTTAGCTGTACAAATGATATCTTCTCATGTCTATCATTCTTATTATTTTTACCATACTTGCATTTTCTGCATCCTGCCTTTCTCCTCCCAGGAGCTGGCAGCTTCTAAGACTGACCACAGGGATGGGGCAGGTGCTCAGCCTTGTATACCTAAGCATCACAGCCAAAAGTGGTGTACTTATTTCCAAAACAGCAGCAGGGGACTCATAGCATGGCCACCAGTACAAGCATCACAAACCCCTAAATAGCAAAGCTCTTTCCTTTTAATTGCACTGCCCAGCATATTTTTGTCAGGGGTGAGCAGTTCTCAGTGTCCCCTGTGGGCCTTTTGTCAGCTTCTATGTACTCTTGGTTGTTTTGCTGATGTTCCTCAGCAAACATGATGGTAGCTGGTAAAGTCATACATATCCACCTGAGAAAATGGTCAGAATTAAAACCAGACAGTGTTTCAATGCCAGTCTTCTGGACTTGTACCTAACACCTGTAAGGGAGGTGACTGCCTCATGTCTAGAGCAAGATGCCATGCTAAGAGTACAAGAAAAGTCTGATTTTCCAGTGACGTTGGAATTCACTCACAAAGCGTGAGGGCAGATCCATGATTTATGCTATCTACCTCTTCTTCATTATCTACAGTACCATTTACCTCTAAAAAATGAAGCTTTCAGGCTTACTTTGCCCTTCTATTTCTCCATTCTCTGTCCCGTGTCCCATGTAGTTTCCTTTCTCCTTTTCCTTTCCCTCTCTCCATATTCATGCCGGAGGGTATATCATGATGAGATTCTCTAATCAATCGTCTGACTCATTGCCTTATGGCAGAATATTGCCATGGCTAATGACTAATATGACTGCAGGATTTCCAAATCCTGTCTTATAAGATCTTGCAGACAGCCTATTAACTATTTTTCAGCTTTACCAGGAGGAGCTGCGTAGCAAAATAAACCAGCATGATTTAGCACAGTAAACTAATTTCTTAGCAGCTGACTTCTATTTATAGATCTAACCTAAATAAAACAGTATAGGACAAAGTATTTCCAAACTGAGAAATGCTCCATTTGTGAACAGCTTTTCCAAAGATATTCAAAGTGCTCATTTGTACAACGAACGACAACAAACAGTGGTTGAAACTTTCTAATTCTTGAGACATGGCAATTGATATTTGCATTCATATTATGAGTCATTATAAAAGCAGAAATGTGTGAAACTGCTAAGACAAACGGCTACGTGCATTGTGTTTGCTGATCTGTATTTATGCATAGCAAATACTTTTTCCTCCATATTATAGTTTTGTGATGAGCAAAGGAGCAGCGCAGCACTTTTTCTCTCTGCAACTCCCGTGTCCCTGCTACTGCAACTATTTGCCCTTTCAGTTAAATGCAGTTATTCTAGGTCAGCAACCTAGTTTTATTTTAGATTGATGTGAAAGCCATATACTTAGTTTCAACAGTAAGAATTTTTTCACACTGGTAAGGAGTTATCACCAAAGCAGTAAGAATAGTCACAAGGAGGATTGTAGATGATTTTAAAGCCTGATGGTGTACAGAGGATGCTTCGCTGCAGTCCTAATGGTGCCTAAGAATATCCAGTATTCTTTACAGACACATACATTAATTCTATTATTCTTTCCTTGTCATGGAGCTGCAGACACACTCATCCATTTGCCTTTTCCAAATTGCTGCACTGGCCTGAACAAAGAACTTGATAATCACAGGACTTTGATACTTCCTCTGGGCGATCAACTCTTATCCTCCTCCAGTTTGTCCATGCCTGAAAATACAGTAATATTTGACCAGTTCTCTTGCACAGAACTAATTTCAGCACTGAAAAATTTCCCAGATACCCATTTATAAATGCTGATGCCTTCTCGATCAACTCATCTGGTCACCTTGCTACGGCCAGTAAAATGATATCAATGCGAAATGAGCATCCTCAGAGATATTTTGAGAAGGGTGAAGTGTTGCTGATTGTCGATGGATTAAAAAGAAGCATTGTCTTGGGCATAAAAGAGCAGAGCCTATAGCGAGGGAAGGAGATATAGCATCAAATTGGAACTGTACTATAAAGATTAGTGTTAGAAAACTAATGAATAATGTCACAAGACCTTAAAGTAGCTAATCTGATTGAGAGAGCTTGTTAGATCATCATATTGCCTAGCAGAGAAACCTGCTTCCATTACTGCTGTGTTTGTGGTGTCAAACCCAGTTAGTGTTTCTCCACTTGAATTTTCATTCATTAGAGCTGGAAAGCCAAGCAGAACAAAATGCAGTGAAACTGAATTTGTTTCCTTTCCACTAGCAGTCTTCTCTGTACTCAGGTATCACATATAGGAGAAACACACACTGAGCTCAGCTCTAGTAACTGTCACAGCTCTGCTGCTTCCCTGCAGCCCTGCAGGCTTTAGCTGCTCTAACACCCAGCCTCTAGCACAGAAGCAATAAGGAGTTCCACCATATTAACCTGAAAAATCCAACATAGCAGGAACATTTCCACCTCTCTACCCAGCCAACATGAATTTGCTCTCAGCCCTCATCAAAGCCAAAAGAGGGTAAGCCCTCCTCCAGTCTGACAGTGTTTCTAGTTCGTTCCCTGTATGTGGTTTTGGTTCTTTTTTCCCCAAAGCTGAATATGCAAAGGTAACCACTGCTGACTCCGTCCTGTGGTTACCACTTAACATGCTCCCATCAGGTTACCCTATCTTAAGAAACAATGAGTCGCTTCCCTACCTGTATTTCCTCTAAAGCCAGCATCTGGTAGAAGAAAAGAGAGTTTTGGCAGCTGGGTAAAATCAAAGTCTTGCTGAATTCATGCACTGATTTCACCTGAGCCTAATTTTTACCACCTATACTTACAGGAGTGCTGTACAACACTGGCTATGTTTTAAAAATAGCTTCTTTCCTGTTGGGTAAGGATAAGCTTCTATCTTAACTTCATGCAGTGCGCCTAACAAACTGCCATAGAAAGCTGCTGCAACGTGAAGGCTATTATGTCGTCTTAATTTTTAAAGAGCAAACACTGCAGTGGTTTCTGATTTTTTAAACTCAAATGCAAACCTTTCCAGGTGTTGAGTTCATAGCAGCATTTTCAATGTTCTTGAAGCGTTATGAGGGGAACCTGTGAATGTTAAGTAGTGACAATCAATAAGGTTTGAGAAATATATTGAAGATTAAATCTCAAGCCCATGATCCTGACAGAGCTGACACTTGGTACGTACTCAGTCATCATCATTTTTATCATTTCTCCTACTCTGTGAAAACACTGCTGATCTTGCTTTCACTGTTGTCTATCCAAGTGTACTCTGAAACTCCTCATTTAATAAGACAAGCAGTTTTTAATGGGACTTAAAACTCTAGGTGCAATGCAGTCAACATCAGATGCTGGCATAACTCTCACATTAAAGTCCATATTTGTCATCAGAAGTTGGGGAAAGGGGTTGTTTGTTTTTTAAAGCATCTGTAGCTCATGATAGCAAAGGTTCTCTATTCAGGACCATGCTTTAAATTAACTTGGGGTTCTGTTAAAGAAGCCTACTCCCTCCAGCTGAACTGAAATTAGGTTGATTCCTTCCAGTATTCTGCCAGATAATCTGAATGTTCGGTTTTGCATCTGTTACACAATTGCTTCTTTATTCTGAGTCATTTGGTAACCTCTAAAAATAGTTCACTCTTCTCGAATTAGCAGCATACTGTTATAGATCATGTAGACAGAAAAGCCTATCTCCTCGCTTCTGCATAGCCAAGATGCTACAGGGCTCCGGCATCAGAAAAGTCATTGCAGTGTATTCTAACTCCAGCAGACGTTACTGCTGGCCTCTTTGAGAGACAGAAGGATAAATAAAGGAAAGAAAAACAATGGATTACAAGCCAAAACAACTGCTCAATTCCAACAGTAAAGCACTATGTCCATGGAGGTGGACTGTGAGATAGAAATGTTTGTTTAGAGCAGCTCACTTTGGAGGCACAATAACTAATTTTTTCAGGTCAGTATTTGACTGCCTTTTTTTGCACCTGGGATAGAAGATGATACTATTTTGGCAATAGAGGAACTATTTGTTTTGCAAACAGATCCCAGTTTCTAATGGAATCAGAAGCTACAAGCTCCAGCTCAGCCATGGATGAGCCAGGACAGGCACACAGGGGTCCCAGGAACAGAGGAATATATTCATTTGTTGTTCTGGAGTACTGCTAAACTATTATTTGATACTCAGCAGTAGGTGTTCTTCTACGATTGCTCCCTCAGCTAAATTAGATTCTCTTTTTTATTAGCTATATGATATGTCTTCAGAGAATTATTTCCCAGTAAAAACATTTGAAATAGCCTCAGCAAGCTGGTGAGATGAGAAATGGCAGCTGGGAAAATTACAGAAGTCCAAGTGGAAGTATGGATAATTAAATCAAAGGCAGGCAACATCCATCAGGAAGTTAGAAATGACTTTCAGCTGAATGACAAGTCACTGTTACCAATCCAAGCTTTGCTGGGTAAACAAAGCAATGTGAGTACAAAAAAGAGCAAGGTGCTGGAATGTCATGCATACGGTATAATACAGTCCATGCAATTAATGCACCAAAGGAAAAAAATAGTTTTGTTTTTTTTTTTTTTTTGTTGTTCCAGCTTGTGGGAAAAACCTAATGTTTTCCATGGAATTCTGCAGAAAAAAGAAACATTAGTTACATGTGTCTCATCTTGCCCATTCTCGTGTTCTAAGAGGGTCAGAATATTCACATTAATGTTCATTGAGCATGCAAACTGGTCCATTTTCCTCCCGAATCTCAGGCTTCCTCAAAGTGGTGGTTGTTATTATTTGACATCACTCACCATAGGAAAGTTTGCCCCATCTCTGTTCCTTTTTACTAAAGGGCGTGCTTCAGAAACAGTTTTAACAGATTTCTTCTCCCTCTAAGAAAAAGCCTACAAAAAAAAAAGGCTTCTCCTAGAGTCTGCTGTGTTACGGTGGAAAAATATTGTTTTGTTATTAAGGCACTTCTTAATTCCTGTACAGGAAGGGGCTTTTGTGAGATGTGCATAGAAATCACAAGAGTGGATGTGATCCAATCAGAATCCTACCTCTGATCCTAAAGTGAGCTGAAAGAAATACTTAAATAACTCTTCCCAAGCTCTTCCCTAGTGCTAAACTGAGGTATTTTTCTTTACCCATAGAAATGACCGAGATTGAAGTGCATGAATTTTGCTAACAATACCCCACAGAACTTTGATGGCATGCTGAAGACTCTTTCTTTTCTTATGTTAAACATCCCCAGTTTTACATTCTACCAGCATTGCAATACAGAGCCTCCTCATCTACCTGTTTGTAACCATTCACTCCTTTATGTACTTTTACATTGCTCTGAATCTTCTTTTTCTAAGGTAATCAAGTTTTTCACTTCATATGAAAGCCCAGGCCCTTATACATTGTTGTCATTCTTTTCTGAAATACCCTCTAACCCCACAGGATCCTCTCTAAGATCAAGTGACCTGTTCTATATGGGTTACTCCAGCTGAAAATGTATTTACAAATCATGTAACAACATGCCAGCATTTATCTTTATTGCTCCCTATCACATCCCTAATGACTCTTAATTCATCACACTCCTAACTAGGATTTTTAGCCACAAATGCACACTGTCAATAAGCCTGCATTGATGCCCATTTTCCCATGTTCCTACTGTTAATGCAAAAATCCTGTATGGCTGGCTAGGAAACAAGAGACATTTTTTGACAGATTGCAAAGATTTCAACGTTCCCTTTAAAACAAAGCTCTCAAACCCTGCAAGGAAGAGAAGAGAGAGGACATGTGCACAAACCCCACACAAAAGCTGGAATCTCTCTCTATGCTCTTCACAGTTTCCCACTGTCCATGAAGCCACCAGGAGCTCAGCTGCAGAGGATCACAGCCTGAATTGAGCCAAGCCATCATCCAACCTCCTTTCTTTCTCCTCTGTGATAAAGATTACAGATGATTGGGATGTAATTTTGTTTTTTCAAGAGATCCTTTCTGTGTTGTAACTTCAACCCAAATATTTGGAACAAAGGTTTTCTTTGTCTTTATATTTGGATATATACATTAGTATTGAATATGAAGTTGATAATGCAATAATATTTGAGTTTAACCTTCATACAGAACATGATTTTAAGTGAAATAGTCAAAATGGCCTCTTCTTTGACCAGTCTGGTTTGGATAATTAGAAATCAGTGGCAATTCTTGCATAAAGCCAATACCCTTTCATACATTCTTGCTGTATGCTGAGTGCTCTTCACTTCCTAACTTCTTCACATTAGTTTCCTATTTCTTTGTCATTTTTTTTGCTTCATTCTGTGAGGCAGAAGATGAAAGGAAAATGAACTCACAGCAAAGGCTGAGCTCGAGTGAAGCAGTTGATTGTCTCCGGAGAGAGTTATTGAGAAAACTGCTAGCTTCCAATTGTTTCCTGAAAACTAATTATTGCTAAATGACACTGTAAAACCTTCTGTGCATAATCATGGTGTATGTATGAGGTAACCTTCATTTAAGGCTGGAGGAGCATATGAAACAGCTTCGGAAAAGAAACAACCTGACATGAAGCTGCACTCTTTTATTTTATCCTTTTTATGACTTACTGAAGCATTCTTCACCAAAGGCAGTTAGTAATACAAGTAGCAACGCAGTGGAGTGCTTATGCATATGTCTGAAGGCTTCAGCCTCCTAAAGAGATGTTCAGAGCTCCAAGATGAGAGCATTCCAAACAACCTCATTATGTTTTACATAAAGGAATGCATCTCTTGTTACTTTTTGATTTTCAAACCTTTTGGCACAGGAGAACATTTGAAGACTTACATGTGCGTGAACATGTACTCATAAACCCATGTACAAACTCAAGGTACAAACTCCCCCTTCCTTTTCTTGCTTAATCATATAATCCCAGGCGTCATGCAAACATTTGGCAACACAGCTGCCTCCATATGTTATCTTTTCCATCCAGAAAGGAGGATAACTTCAGCTGAAGGTCTTATACATGTCACAAAAGTCTGGTCTCCCACCTCCTGCTTTCAAAGTCTTATTTCCCTTTTGCAATAGAAAGCAAGCGACAGGCTTATGGATCCTGCACAGAATGAGTCATGCAGTTGGGATGTATCTTTGGACCTGCTTTTTAATAGCCACCTCTTTTATGATCTATCTTTCAAAGAATAAAATCACTATTTGTGAAAACTTCAGAAGAGCTTTAGCTTTCGCCAGCCTTGAAAAGTCCAGCACCACAGAAATGGTACAGATAATTATAACAGGTTTTCATATCTTTTAAACCAACTGCTTTGTCTTTAAGCAGTCTTTGCTCAAAAACATTTTGTGTACTTCTCAGACTTAAGGTGTGTTCAGATTTCTGAATTCAAAACATGAAATCTGACTTGAAACTTCCATTATTCCCCAATCTATCACAGACATGCCATAGGCAGCTCTATGCATACATGTTCACTTGCATTATAAGGTTACAAGTGTTTATTCTATTTTTATTTTTTCAGGATTGCAAAAAGCTGGAAAATTCAATTTTTACCCAAATCTGCCAGAAAGGATGGCAGAGCCAAGAGTGTGAGTTGCTGAGATTTTCTATTGTTTAACTTTAGAACACCCTTCACTGGGATATTTCCTGAAAAATGCAGAAAATCCACCTGGAATGATGCATCTCAGCTGGGTTTTTCTCCTGCTTCATGAGAGCAGGACAATATAAAGAAGCTATATTCAAGGAGGCTGCTGAGTTATTGAATTGTCAGTTAACTTCTATAACACATAACCTTAGAAAATAAATCCTATCAGTGCTTCAGCCTGCACTAATCAGAATGTAAGGCTGCAGTACCTCCAGTGTTGTATTATAGTGACTGACTGATGTTTCCTTTAACAGCAAAACCATAGGCATCAATACACAGTTGGCCACAGAGATTCACAAAGAACAAACTTGTACAAAAACCTGCTGCTTCATTCGTCAGTTCCTGTTATTGTCTGCTTTAAAAACTCCATCAAATTAAGGCTTAATTATAAAGAAAATATATAACAGGACACCTGTCCTAATCATCTCCATTATCTTACAAATGAACACATGAACACGTGTAATTGCTGCTGATATCAGGATTTCTCTTCAGGCTTTTTATTTCGCACTTCTGCTGCCCTCATTTAGGTTTATTATTTACCTGAATCTCCTTGGAAACTTTCCTGCTGCTTTTTGAATTTCTCCAGCAAGACAAATTTCCTTCCTGGGATCTGCAATCCCCTGCTTTCAGTCGCTCACTGTTACTGATGTTTTCTTAATCACAGCTTTTTTTCAGCTCACACCAAATTCCTGTTATTTGCCCAAGTGCGATCGTTACAACAGCCAGATGCTAAAATATCAACCCCCTCCATTAGAAACTCCTACAAAATATTTGTTGTGTTGTAAATCATTATCTTGACGTAGTGAAACACAAATTTAGGGCACAAAAGCGCACACAAAAAGATGCATGCAAATATATGGTAACTGTGCATTAAATGCCAATCAAGTACTTTAAAGATTTTGTGGCATTTTTCCATCACAGATATACTTCTTCATGAATCCAGAGCCTTTCCAGAAAATAGATCAGGATGCGAGGGACCAACGTGCGGAAGACACTGGCAATGAATGAGATGATAAAAGATCTTCACTGAGAATCCTGCGCTCGCTGTGCCAAAGGAGAAGCCCAACTGTGGGCTTCAGGTATCTGTGGAATGAGGGGGAAAGGGCCAGGCAACTTTTCTTGGCGTCTTCGTTGAATATGAAATGGAAGAGGGACAGCCTGATTGCCAAAGACATGGAGAGCTGCTTAGCAGCAGCAGGAGTGAGCATGATGCTTGTACACCTCATGGTCTTCCTCAACTGTTTTAGTGAGGCACTTTTCTAATGCTATTTGCCGAAGACTCAAAGTCCTCATTTGATAATAAATCCGTGCTTTCATCTTCTGATTGTACCATGAAGCAAAACCTTACTTTTTAGAAAATGACCACTCTTTTATTTCCTTCTATCTTTCTGTGAACTGACACCTCACGCATACCCAGTCTCCTGGTATTTAGATACAGCAGGCCCTAAAATGTTAATTAATACGGTAAAACTGGTTTGCCACCCTGAACAACTAAAAGCACTTGAAGCTGTGATCTGTTTTCTTACTTTGTTTTTACTTTTAAGCATGTGCCCCTCCATTTGCAACTCCATTACTCAATCCATTTCCAATTAAACTGCTAATTGATGGAGGTGGCCCTCAAAGTGTAGCACACAGGAAAAATAAAGCAAAGAGAACACCATGAATGGCAGTAGTAGCTTAGAACTGCAGCTTTTCATTTCCAGCTTACTAAGAATATCCACGTATTTTGACTTCCCACCGTGGCCTCTTCATTTCCAATGTTTTTTTAATTTACTGATTACTACTACGCACCATATTGTAGCACAACAACAAGAAGAAATCACACCTGCCACATGAATTATGTATGCTGCTGCCAAAACCCCAAAGAAAAAGACAGAAACAGCAAACGATGTGCCTGGAATGGTGATATAAAGGTTACTTGATGTAGCTCACTAGTCTTGCCAAGAAAAGTAAGCCCCAAGGGAAAGGAGTATTGATGTCAGTGGACAGGAGGCCCTACAGATGCTCTAGGATAGAGAAGCCTCCCTGAACGCTGTTCTAGCAGCAGAGGGGGAAAAAATGACCTACGCATGAATTTCACTGCCAAGTCACTGAATTGCGACAAAATGTAGGATGAAAGGGGGTTTCATGTAAGTTCTGGATCTAAAATGGCCCCATACGTTGCAAAATGCCATTAACTGCCTAAATACAATCTGTAGTTTCCAAGGAAGCCCTGCAGAAACTCAGCGATAGATCCCAGTTGCTCGCTCTGCCTCACACTACTACTACTGCTTCCTTCTCATGGAAGGGATGAAAGACCATATCCGAACTAGGCTTGCCTATGAAAGTATACAGCCCCGTAATGAGGAATGCTGGATCCTGTTATGATGTTGAACAGTTCAGGTTAACTGAAATGAGGTCTTGTCTAACTTGTTCCGAGATTTAACTACAACAGAAAAGTAACTGTGGATGGTTTGTGGCTTGGTGTTTTGTTGTTGCTTTGGGTTTGGTTTTTTTACTTTACTAATCTTAATGTCATTAAGGTCCACAAATTCCCTCGAGAGAAATCAGGGAGGGTCAGTGTATCTCACAAACTGGTCACTTAGAGGCTTTTGCATGCATTCTTCCTAAGGCCCTGTGTAAATGTGTACTACAGACTTCAAGGAGCACCTGGACGATGTTCTTAGTTATATGGTTTAGTTTCAGGTAGTCCTGCGAGAAGCAGGGAGTTGGACTCAATGATCCTTATGGGTCTCTTCCAACTCAAGATATTCTATGATCCTGATTACTACAAACTCTTAAAACATGATTAAAATGCAGCCATATTAATGAACAATTGTGCTATGGGCAATGCCAGACCATCAGAGAGCGTGTCAGATACCTAATTCTTCTACACCAACAAGTCTTATGCGAAGAAATAGTTTCTCAGAAGAGGTGCTAACTGAAGATAAAACAATGTAACTTATGAAAGTACTTTTTAATGTATTCCTCGTGAGACCCTTTTTTCCCTTGTTTTCACTTGTCAACAAATTTCATTACAAAACTCTGGCTCTCCTTTTCTTTGTCTTGGCTTCTCCAACATTCTTCATATGACCAGAGATGGTTTTCTCTATCATGACAGATGACAACTCTTAGGAGAGAAAAAAACCCACAAAGAGAAGCTTTGGCTTACCATTGACACCCATATAGTGCCTGCTGTTTCTTGTGCCTTAATTTTCCCCTGCTACCATTAGACTCAGTGGCAAATCCAATGACTGCAAATCCAATGAAACCTGAAGGACAGCATTACTCAAGGCACTTTCACAGAAAGGCACAGGCCATGATCACTCCTGGCTTACAGGCCCTGCTTTGCTTGGCTCTCTAGATCACCAACACGACTGTAATGCTCCCAGCCTTTTTGTTAAGTTCTGACACATTCCACTAAAGGAATTAGAGCTGAGTAAAAGAGGATTCAGAAATGAAAAAAAAACCCCAAAGCAAAATAATTTGGGTTTATATTGGATTTGGATTGCAGTTTCCTTGAAAAAAAAAAAGCCAACAAAAACTTTAGATAATGAATTGAGTAAGGATTGAGAATTTTTGATCACAGTGAATTGAGTAATCTAGACGCATCTGGTTGTAAGAACCTAGCATTATGAGTACCAATAGGCTTTCTGTTGTTTAATAAGAGTAGAAGGCCCTTCATAGTTCAAGGGAGCTAAACAAGATTTTGAGCTTAGGCTGGGAGGCAACTTTAAGCACTTCATAAATTCATTAATCTCTTCTGCTGCACTCCAGCTGGTAACAGACCATTCAAAACGGTCTCCGTAGGTCTGACTCAACACAGGAGGTAAGGGAGAGCCTCCACTTCTGCACATCTGCTCCTTCTTATGCTTTCATTGGATGTTGTGAATTCTTCTTTCCACTCACGTGCCCCACGTTCCTTTGTTACCCCACAAACTGAACTCCCAGTTCACATGAACAAACCCACTCCCTGGATAAGCTCTGCTGTTTCTAACCGTTAGCACCAGCTGCTCAGCACATCCAAGTGACTGAATGCATGTGTGTGATGTCTGCTGAAAAGTGCATTTCACGGAAGGAAAAAGGCAAAGAGGCAGAAGTATCAGTCACAGCTCACAGTGCACCACGATTATGCACTTTTAGCAAGACTACTTGTAATTAAAACAGTTTATTACAAAACAGCCTACAGCAGAGATGGAGCAGGTTCTAGGACTCATGATTAGAATAAAGGGTAAATCTGCGCTACTTTTTTTCTTTCCCAAATAGATCGGTGAATTTCATTTAGAAAAACATTTTGAGTGATGCCGAGAAGCAGCACATATTAAAAGCTCCCCATGAAGAGTCACAATTAGTAAAAACCAATAAATAAGACAAATCACAGTCATTCTCACAAGGAAAAAAAAAACTCTTGATCTTATGGAAAAGTTTTCTGCAATTACAGGTAAGTCTGCATTAGTATTAGCAGAGGTTTAAGTCACACGGTCACACACTACTGCTTTGCAGATCCTTGCACCATACAACACACAGGGTGGATGGTACTCACTTTAAGAGAAGCTTCTCACTATTTTCTCATCAGTATTAACAATTCAGCTTTGTACTCTACCCTTTAGTCTGAATATAGGAAACTGCTTACAGGCTTTTCTTTGGCACATACCACTATAGCATTCAATCAGTTTTGGAAATACTAATTTTTCTTTTCAGAAGTCTGTGGGATTAAAAGGTGGTACTAACTCCATTTTAACTTACAGGAATTGAGGCTTAGATTTTAATAACTGAGGCTAAAAGAGGCATTCAGCTTGCTTATTGAGTTTAAATGTACTTAGCATTCAACGGCATCTTTTATGTCAAAGCATGTTTCCCACTGATTTCATTTGATGCTGTGAGTCCTCAAAAGCTCATAGGGATGAGACCCTCATGTTTCTGTTACAGCAAAGCCTTTTGACTCCCAATTGAAAGGCTGGTTTCAGTGTGGTGCTGCTGATGATGATTCTGGAAGTCTTTCTGACATTACTGTCTCCTGACTCCCAGGTACCACAGCTTACATGGAAGTTATTATGCCTTCAGGCAAAAAGGAGTAAATGACCACATGATCATATATTGATCCTACTCAGTGTAATGTAGAAAAGCCTCACTGAATCCATTACAGAAGCACCCAGTGAGGCAGCACTGTCGCTTTCACGTAAGCAGTGACCGAATCTCAGTTAAGGGGACAATATTTTCCGTGTTACAGCAACAATTTGTGGAACTGCTCAAATGGGACTTGCATAAACTTTTCTGCCTTCATCTTGTTTTAATAAATGCTGCATCAGAGCAACGTGGGAGAAACAAGGAAAAAAGCCTTCAGGAAGGCATTTCACCAGGAGAATTTTCTTTCTCTGGTTTCAGCCCTGCTATCCAATTCCTAATTTCTGCAACAGGTGAGGCAAGGGATGTGCAGATAAACAGCATTCTTTGCAGCACAGTGTGTATTTGCCACTGCATCAGAGCTATTCTTTGCAGTGAGTCCAGGGGGAAACATTTGATCATACAGTTAAATTCTGTTTTGCAAAGAGCAAATTATTTATGTGCAGAGTAGGGAGGGGCTAATTAAAGCGACAGCAAAACTAATTCTATCATTTCCTAGTGGAGATGCAGTAGGTCAGTGTCGTTCAGGTGCAGCACCACTAAAAGGGAATTAAACACATACTTTGCTGAAACAGAAGTTTCTAAAAGCAGAGCTTGCGTCCATGAAGAAGGTTCTAGAAATACTGCATTTGGATGGATTCAAGCGTGATGCTTTGTTGAAAGCTCCTGGCTGTGAATTTATCATAGAATCATAGAGTGGTTTGGGTTGGAAGGGACCATAAAGATCATCCGGTTCCAATCCCCTGCCATGGGCAGGAATACCTTCCACTAGAGCAGGTTGCTCAAATCCATGGAGTCCCACTCAGCTCCTGTAACACATTTTTGGATGGGAAGGGGACTGAGACCCACCTTCCTTCTCATTTGACATAGGCCTGGAGGACAGAGCTCCAGCTGGGATAGAGGCCCGTATTCACCAAACACAGTTTTTTGAGCCAAACCCAGAATTCAAAGTGGCTTTTTCTTTGTTAAAGGGATCAAAGCAAATGGGACAATCAAAGTGCCAACAGAAGCAGATACAGCTGTTGGGTTGTCAGTGGCTTGAGTGATCAACCATTTCAAGGAAATTAAGACCAATGGAAGATCTGTGCAGATAACTAAACATGTTATAAGCAGCAACACATGCTAAAGAGCTGATAAAATACACAGTCGTGTTCTTGAGAAAGCCATGGCTTGCAAAAGACCCTCATGAGAAATGTGGTATATATGATCTGTGCATGTCAGTTTCAGATACTAACAGTATAAGCCAAAACCTCTGTTATTATGACCCAAAAAAGACTGAGGGGGCAGAAAATCTATAGGCCATTAGTATTTCCCTAACAGATCCACAGCAGCACCAAGACTGGCTGCTTAAACTCCCTGTGCAGCTGCAGCTTCAGACAGCTAAATTATTTAGAGGATTTAGCTTACAAAATGTGAAAGCATGGTGCAAATTAGCTACTGGAATGAAAAGACATCTCGGCTGCACAGGTCGGAGCTGTAGGTGAAAAACTTGCAAGCTTAGTGCAGGCTCATGGGAAGAGCAGAAACGCACTTCTCCAAAACAACTGCCATTTCCAGAGATGTGATTCAGGTCCTTGGAGAGATGAGGATTTTCAGGAAACTCTGAAGGGTGCCTCTCCGCTTTCCTTGGTTTTAGTAAGGGAAAACCAGCCAATTTTTGGCCTAGCTTTGTTCTTAGAAACAGCCGGATAGTATTGGATGAAAGCTCAATGGAATTTAGCCCAAAGCATGCACTTTGGAGTGTTTCTACCCAGGGAATGGCAGAAGGATGGGCAGATCTATTAGTAACTGAAATAAGAGAGAGTTTTATTTAGGTGCTGTTGTATTTAGTAGTGTCTGGCTGTGCTACCTGCTCTATCTACAGCAGAATCTAAGTGAATGACAACAGCCACACGTCAACTCTCAGGGTTGTCTTCCTCATGGTATAAGAAAGAGAGTTTGTGAAGAAACGCTGTTTCAGTCTTAGGCTGGTGTTTTGTACTAGAGAAGGTGTTGCAGGTATTGAAACTTCAATTCCTGCTTTCTCTTCTTATTAGTCATCAGATAAAGACAATGCACATACAAGCACATGCACCCTTTATATTCCAGGAATATGTGTATAGACAACAATAAAGTGCAAGAATCTAGAGGTCTTTCTGCAAGCCTTGCCTCCATTCTGCCATATTCATGATCTGCACCTGTACAGATCCATCTCAAGCACTGTCTGAAGATATATTTGTTTCTAAAAGCCTGTTAGGTCTAAAGCCCCATAAATTTACAAGTTTGCTGAATTAGGAAGTAACTGCCCCTTAATTCTTAATTTATATTTCTTAATAATGCAGCCTTGCTCTTCAGCTTTGAAGGCTGTAAGCAGGTGCTTCTAATCTTAGCAGAGTGAAGAAACACCAGCAGCTTTTGTGCTGCACAATCCCATGTTCCTCCTTCTTCCCCAGGCTGGGAACTGATGCTGCTGGGCACACCACTAGGGCAGCAGACTGGTTGGACTCAAACCAACTGCTTTTCTCCCCAAAAATAGTTACTGGAGCAACATTTTCCCCTGTAGCTTTGCTGTCTGACTGACGTGCTCATTTTATATTTATAGTGCTCTGAAATCCCTTATTTTTGTTCCTGTTTGAAGTAACGACAGTAAAACATACAAGATCTGACCATTACATATTAATGAGTAACAACTGTAAAATAACTGCAAAGACCTCTCAGGAACTCCATTTAACTTCAGAAGCTGTAGCAATGCCAGGTTAGCACTTCATCTTGAACGGTGCAGCAATAGCACATAAAACCTTCCTAACCAGTTATCTAGGGTCAGTCTTAATGGTACCATAATATTTCTTCAACATGAGGCAATTTTTGCTACCTGAGAGTAAGTTTGCTCTAAGTGCATTTATACATCTAAGTATCTAATGGAAATAAATTAGCAAGAAGTACCTATTTGCCCAAATGTAATACAAAGTCTTAAATTGCTTACTAGTCAGATAAACCCCTCTTATGTCAAAGAAACGTTTTCAAATAGAGGAATGGATACATAAAAAGCACCAGAATATCCATTTGTATAAACTCTTCAAATATACATTTATATGCATAGATTATGTGCATGCCCCCTTACTGAGTGTGAACTGACTTGCACTTCAAGCTGCATCTAACTACATTGCTGTGTATGAAAAACACTGCTCAAGCTCATAATACTGATGCACTTACGCTTTCTGAACATAACTGGTATTTCCCCGTGTTTACAAGTAAATTTGTTAATTATTTTCTAAATTAAAATATGATTTGATAGGGAGCCTTCAGCAAATTTAGCATCTGACAAGTGCCTTCTGCTTTGTCCCAAGCAATTCTGATAACATAACAATGATCAGACTTCGTATTTCCTATATAATTAACACTCAGATGCCTCCTGCTGTTTCTACCTGGCTAAAATGAAATGGCCATTTTCTTTCCATTATTTTCCTCTTCCAAAGGTTTATTTTTCACTATGGGATTGCTAAAAATCAGACTAGCAAGAACTTCAGTCTCTCTAGATTAACACAGAAAGCAATGGTCATTTTCTAATGGGTATCCTAAGACAGGCTAATGATTGCAAGTTAGCTAAGAAGAATCTAATTAGAAACAATGGCAGGAAGATGCTGTTATGAAAACAGGAGCTTCTCTCAAGCTTCCAGAGGGGAAAAGCCCATTAGCCTCTGCAGAAAGATGCATATTCAGCTATATGTGAAAAAGATTATTATATATCATATTGTTAATCTTTGCCATAAACTCCCACCAACCACAGTTAGTGTAGAAATTACGTACAAAGACACCATCGCACTGTACTGTAGTCTAGTGCCCATGAATATAGGAGACTTGCATTTCTTACCTATCTCCCTTTCAGCACATCCTTAAATGAACATGTCTTTTATCAAATGCACAGATGGTGCAATGAGGCTGCGACTAGAGCTCTGCTTTGATACAATTCCTGTCAGGCACAATTTAATGCACTACCTTAGTGCATCAAGTGAGCCTAAAACCTGTGAAAGCTTTTTGCCTCTAGAACAGGAGCCTTTGCCAGCTGCACAAAGGAAAGATCGCAGTAGGAAGTGCAGTAGGCTTTCCCCTTTGAAAAAATACACCTGAGGCCAGATTAAATGATCCCTCTGACAGTTGTCTCCATAAACAAATGGACATGAAGAAGTTCATTAAACCTTACTGGCTAAACACTGAAGAGGTGAGAATTTCATATGCAGTGAAAGGCGATGGGCACCTTCCCAAGAGAAGGTAGCTTTTATTTATGTCACCAAGGGAGAGGCATTTCAGCCACCATATTTCCTAGTGAAGGTATTTTCTCACTTCAATTTCCATACAGCTGGGACGCTGGGATGTAGCAAGATTAGGAATTAGTATTATTATTTTAGAAACTATGGTGGAAGATGTCTTTGTATTTACAGAGAACAGTACAGATTGCTAACAAGGTCAAAGATAAAGGATTTTCCAGGTGTTTGACTATTAGCTCTCTTTCTTTTTAAAAGGGTTAGGAGAAATTGAATGTTAAATTCCCCCTTTTTTCCCTTCACTGAAAAACAAAATTAATAAATTAAACACTAATTCTCATCACTCATTATTCAGAAAATAATGTTAAGAAGAGCAGAAGTAAAGACACAAGGTCACATGAGCAGTTAGGACCCACGGGCTTTCTAGCTGACACACACTCACAGAATGGTTAGGGTTGGAAAGGACCTTAAGATCATCTAGTTCCACCCCCCCTGCCATGGGCAGGGGTGCCTCACAATAGATTGTGTCACCCAAGGCTCTGTCCAACCTGGCCTTGAACACCACTCTCATAGTAAAGAACTTTCCTTATATCTAACCTGAACTTCCCTTGCTTCAGTTTGAACCCATCACCCCTTGTCCTATCACTTCAGTCCCTGGTGAAGAGTCCCTCTCCAGCATCCCTGTAAGCCCCCTTCAGATACTAGAAGCTGCTGTGAGGTCTTCACACAGCTGCTCTTCTCCAGGCTGAACAGCCCCAATGCTCTCAGCCTATCTTCATACGGGAGGTGTTCCAGCCCCTGATCATCCTCATGGCCTCCTCTGGACTTGCTCCACCAGCTCCGTCTTCTTCTTATGTTGAGGGAACCAGAACTGCACACAGTACTCTGAGTGGGGTCTCATGGGAGCAGAGGAGAGGGGCAAGATCACCTCCTTTGACCTGATGGTCACCTTTCTTTTCATGCAGCCCAGTGCACAACATTCAGGCTTTTAAGATGATCTCAGACCTGATGCTCTCCTACAGGAGGCCTAAGGTCTTCATTCTCACAGACCCTGTATCTGCCTTCCAAGACTTGAGCTGCGTGGCCACAGCACTTGCTGGTGAAGGCTGAGGCAAAGAATTAATTGAGAACCTCAGCTTTCTCCAAATCCAGGGTAGCCAGTTCTCCCACTTCCTTCTGGAGAGGGCCCTCATCATCCCTAGTCTGTCTTTTGTTTGCGATATAGCTATAGAAGCCCTTCCTTTTTTCTTTGATATTCCTAAATACCCCCAACTAAATACCTGAATATGCTAAATAGATCTGTTCAAACTCCAGAGGAGTCAGGCTTGAGCTCACAACAAAAGCCACAAAGCCCTCTTTGCCACCACAGGTCCACCCAACTCTCTCCAGCACGCTGCAAATTCCATTAACTGAAGTTCCCAACTAGAATTTCTGAGGTTGGATTCAGATAATTCAAAGAGGCCAAGTTCACCATTCTGTGGATGCTCTTTGTAGCTCTAATCCCTCCAAACCAATCTGAGCTCATTTTCAATTTCATGGGTCCAATTGGCTCCTGCAGCTGAGCTTTAGGAAAGTCTGTGAAGTTGAAAATTGCCATTCTGCTGAACGCCTGCAAGTATAATGATATATGCATGATTCTATGTATATTTCTACCTTCCTGCAGATAGATATTACTCACATGTATTCTTTGCATATCAGCCAACCTATAAACCATAAACAATGAATTTGTTGCAGCAAGGAATTCATGCTCCTGTTTTTTAAAAAATACCTATTTTATATTTAGCTATAACTCCAGCACAGACGCGCCACAATAAATAGAAGCCAACATTCAGGAAGCATAAAATCAAATACGAAGCTGAAAAGAAAACAATACAATTAGTTTTTTATTGCCTGCTCATGCTCCTCTATCCCTCAGTTACAACAGAGGTAACTTTTCCTTATTAGCTGATAAGTCTCCAAAGTTCAACTTCTTTGTTAATTCATTACCCATATAAAAGCCCACTGTCTAGCTATGATGTTTTCCTCTGCTTAACATTTATAGAGTGCTATAAGCATTCTGCTATATATGACATTAACAAGTTCAAAATATTTTCCTTTAAAACTGAAGGCAGAATGTATCTGTCAGTGGACTTCTGACACCAACTTGATCACACAACAGAGTTGCCTGCACCTTGCCCAGTGTCATTCCCTTTCTCCCCTCTGCTCCACAAAGAGCTGACTCCTGGCCACTAGGACAGAGCTTTCAAACTTCACAGACAAGGGCAGGTAGGCAGAGCCTATGCCATTGCTTGTAGGAAGGAAGACACAGGTAAATATCAGCCATTGTGTGTTCTTTTGGCATCTCTTCTTTTCCCGCTGGGAACACCAATGAGTTCAAAGAGGGTGCTTTGATGAAAGCAAGAGACAGAGGATGAAAGAAGAAATCCAGAGCAAAGCCATTCTGCTTTTCAGGAACTAATGAATTTGCTGCAATATCCAACACTTTAGGCTTAATTCATCTCCAAGTTAGCAGAGGTGCTGTTGGAAAGGAGAGAGTGCAAGGGTGGGACACGTTATCGTCTAACCTCCATCTCTTCTGAGAAGGAGATTTGGCCCCATGCTCTGCTGCCTTTCCCCCATGCTGTTCTGCCATGTCTGCAGTCAGTGGTCATGGGTCTCAGCCTTGGGACTAGACCTCTTGTTCATCAAGTACAGCACACACCCTTCATTGCTTTCTCTAGGCTGCAGCAGACACATCCTAGACATTTCCTACACCTCATCTTGCTCACATCCAGTCTCCCGAATCTGACAAGGTGCAGGAATCTGGGTATCTTGGGCTGAACTTCTGCAATAATGTGTCAGAAAAGCATGGATCACAGGCTGGACAGAGTCCTTCAATCACATCAGAGTCCCAAAGCATATCTGGATACAGATATCTGGAAAATATCAAGTACACATGGGTCTTGCTTCAGTGACTCCTCCTGCCTTGGGATAGTCCTGGCAAGCCTATACTGGTTGGATCCAGTGATCACAGTCTCAGCCTACTCTCCAAACTATCAGTTCTTGACACAACCCCTTCCGCAAGCCTGCTGGAATTACTTTATTATTTATGAACACGACATCCTTGGGTTTAATTTTCAGGTTAGTTTGCCTGCAGACAGGCAATAGACACTTCAGTGCCTGCAATTTGGATGCTATCTGCACATTTACTGAGGAGCAACTCATCCAGAGCCACAGCCTCCCTTACCTTTTGTTTTTCTTGACAGCTCTCAAACTAAATATTCTGGGAACCAGGCCAACGTACACAAACCTAGGATACAACAGCTTCAATTTGGTCAGAACCCAGGAGCTTAACATTTAGTTGCAGTCAAGCGTCTTTAAAAATCAGTCTTATTACAAGCAAGACAAGAAGTGCAGAGTATTTGGGCTTTATTTCCTTCAAAAAGGAAATAAAGCCCAAATAAAAATACAACACAGAGAAGTAAATTAATTTTAATTGATTTCAAGAAATTAATTTATTGAGTTTCAAGTAAAGATCTTTCCAAACCAGGTCAGAACAGGAGAGAAGGCTAATGCTATATAATTGTATTTCCAATACTTTTGGTGCACCTTTATGGCTTAGGCTGCTCTAATTGCTTTTGAAAAAGAGCCTTTTCACTCTGACAGACAAGTTGTTGAAACTTGAAGGGAAGCCAATAACTTTGACATCAATGTCTTATCATAGGGGTATTTCTCATATCACACTGGCAATATTATTATTTCATACAGGCTGTCACAGAAGTGGAAGAAGAGGGTGTTATGAGAGAAGGATCAGAGTTCAAATATTAAGGAAAAAATTCTAGTATTGGTAAAAGGTGTGAATAAAGGAATGCTGAGGGGAATCTTCAGTGTGCTGATAGGAAAATCAAACTTCCTAAGAGACAAGGGCAGCTTCTGCATAGTCATCACCTCCAAAGGTCCTACTCCCACTCCCGGTGGGTCATTGTGTATTTTCAAGCTTTGGCCCAGTTTTCAGACATCCTGAGCAGATGGGGTCAACACTCAGACTGGTTGGTGAGAAATTCTCAATATCTTCATTTCAGTCTTCTTAAGAGAAAGAGTTTTATGTTTGAAGGAAGTTTGAGAGAATAGGAGCCTGTAAAGTATTGTTCAGGAATGCATTCTAATTATCACTGTGTTGTAATGTCACACTGTGAGATGGGAACTGAAATTTTATATCTTTAAAGCCAACCACTACTTAGTGATAATCGTAACACTTCACATTCTTTTTGTTTTTCAACGTATTTCTGTCTGTGTAGTAGTGAAACATGTTAATATAAAACAATCACCTTGGAACTAGAAAGTACATGTCTGAAATCCTTAAAGAGGGCTTACCCATGCCATCAGGCTTGGATGTACCATTAAAAGTACTGCTGCAATATAATGAGAAATAAAAATATTATCTTATTGTGGTTTAAATATCAATGTTATGATGGATAGAGCTCACTAAAAATCAAAATAGTGTGGCATTAATCTACAAATTGCCATGGTAGCTGCTGCCCCTGTATTTTCAGGAGATGTTAGGCTGTGATTCATTTATCCTGGGTTTACTGTCAACGCCTCAGGTAGGTCACAGCCAAACACATCAAACCCTGACAGTACCACTGGAGCTCCCTGTGTTTTGCTGGACTGCTGCTTTGCACATGCTTTGTGTGGTTTGAGTAATGTTTTTCCTCTGTAATCATTCTCTCATCGCAAGGTAGAGGCAGACTGCTCTCCCCTAATTCACTGCTGATTGTGGGCAGTCGAGGCACTCTCCTCGTAAACCACCCAGCAACAGCAATCCCTCAACATTTGACCAGATCTCCTCTTCCTGCTCTCCACTTCTAACACATAAACTCTCTTGATGGATTTTATTACGTGATGTAAACTTGCCCAGTTTTCATTTCCCCCTGTGCTCAGTGTGCTGCAGCATTTCACCTTTCCAGGGGAGGGGGAAAAGGGGAGCACAGTATAATGTGCTTTGATTTAAATTATTACCCTGGTGCAGGGTTTCTCCAAGATGCTATTTTCTCTGCCTGTTCTGACTGCTGAGCACCATTGCTACAGCTCAATTATTAAAGAGATTCTAAATATAGTGCCATGCAAAGCTGTCTACAAAGAAAAATCATTCAAACACAGCAAGAGGCATAGCCCGGGCTGTGAGCTTTCACTGCTATTAGATTCTTAATTCTTTCTTTTTCAATCTGTTGCTCCCATCCCTCTACCTTTCCATTTTTCCCTTCAGCAACAATAAGTAAGAGGGACCTCCAAGACCAACTCTCTGCTACCCTAGAAATTCGCATTGAGCTATGCATGCATTGATGCAACGATGCATTTCCTTTTTAGTGAAATGCCAACATTCACTGACTCAAGTTTTGAGAGATTCATGAACCTGCATGCATAGAATAGCCAAAATGAAAGAAAGAAATGCCAGCAGTAGCATTTCTAGCTGTGATTCTTTTCATGCCCTCTTCAGTGAAGCTCGAAACAAGGGCATGGTTAACCATCTGGAAACCTCAGAACTAATGTTCCCCTGCCAGGGATTTTCACAAGGCTGTGATTCACTTGATGATGATTCCTATTTAGGAAAGCATTTAGGGCTATTGTCAAATCTCTAATTAAGCACAGGTAAGCACTCCCTTCAAGGAAGGTCTCTGTTGTTTTGAATCACTAGGTAGGAGCGGAGGTGGGAGGGAAGGTGACTAGGGGGTATCCAAGAAGGTTCAGTTTATAGGCGATGTGGGTGTCCTAATTCCTGGCTACACTTTCAAAAGACAAATAAACTTTCAGAACTAATAAGGAACTTCAGGCTGGTGCAAAACAATGCCGTAAAATAATGATGTTAGTGATGCTCTTTTTTGGTCTGAAAGTTTCCCAAATGACTTCAAAACAAACAGTGGCAATTACAACCAGATTTAGAGCTGCGGGAAGGAGGAAGGAAAAGCAGAAGAGGAGGAAGAGACAGGAGAAAAAGTTAAAGGTTTTCTGTCCTCCATGGTGAAGGCAGGGTGGATGCACAGGGTGCATGTGTGCTTCTCAACCCAAAGCAGAGGCAAAGGCCACGTTGCTATTTCTGCCAGCAGACTACAGGACCCTTTTCACACCAATATCACCTGGCCAGAGGCATCTCTTGTTCGAAGGAAACATCTTCCTCCCCCTTCCCATCTACATCAATCCCACATCCGTTAATATTCAGACTAAGTCTGCAGCTACAACCTCCCCATCAGGCTTCACCAGAGCTCTGAGGACTGCAGATGTATCGAGGGACCCAGCCTGAAAAAGTCTGGGGGCTATCAGCTTAGAGGTTGCACGGTGCGCGCAGAACAGAACAGCAAGGAGTGAATGTGAATCCTGTAGTACTGACAGCTTTGAATCATTTCACTCTATTTTTCACAGCGATCTTAGGTGGCCATGCACCTCTTTCACATGCTCTGTCATGCACAAGAAGGGTGTTAACTGCTAATGCCAACAGTGTGAAGCTGCTCAGGAAGTTTTCTGGAAGCTTTTGCAGCAAAGCAACCTATTGAAGGAGCACACGATCCTAAGCCTGTTTGGATCTGCTGCCTCTAAAGCACACACAAACAGACGAATGGTCATACACGTCCCTTAGGAAGTTACTGTCTACGGTCAATCTGAGCTAGACAGTTGGAATTGAACACATACGTCTCCAAAGGAAAATACAGAGAAATACAGGCTCTTTGAAAGTTGCTCAGGTATCATCACCGGGTCCTTACCAGGTTTTAATACCAATTCCAGCTATCCAGGCATGAAGACCAACCGTTTGCTAGAACAAATTATACTTCACATTCAAACTGGTCATTTGGGATGTACAGTTGCAATCATGAAGAATATTTGAGTTCACCACAAAGCTACATTTGAGATGAACTATCATTATTTTTTTAACCATAAAACAAACAAAAAGAACAACTAATAAATATTTTTTCTGGGGTCAATTACACATTGATCAGGCTAATTCTTGCGCAGCAATGTCTAAGCATTCAATTAATAGGAATGACCACTTAGGTGAGGAGAAGGAACTGGATAGTGAGCTCAGTTTCCATAGATCTTATATGCTTTAAGTTCAGCAGGTGACTTACATCACAGAAGCAGCAAAAGCATTGAACCTTAAAGCACAGGAACTGAAATTCACTTCTGCTCAGGAGCATCCTAAGTAATCTGTACACCACTGCCACAAGCACCAATATGAGATGAACAGAATCTCCCCATCAGGTTGACTGTGTCTTAAAGCATGATAAAAATATTTTACTCAATTATTCCACCTTGAAGTGGAAAAAATATGCAAAAGAGCATTACAAGGAACCGAAAATAAAACATCTGTGAAGTACTGCTGATTAATAAAAATAATAAAGGATACAAAATACAGCATCCCTTTGTTAATTACAGATTGCTCTCTCTAATTAAACCACCATAACTAATTATTGGCACTTCCTTTAAAAAGGCAGAGCTTGCCAGAGGCATATAAATACTAATCATTCACTCCACAGATACTAATAATTCCTTTCTACCAAGGTTTTCCTCCATCTGATCATCACACCGATGGAAACAAGGGTTGGGAGTGGTGTTTGGTATGTGCCGCAAGCAGGGCGAGGGGGCTGCTCTGACCTGACCAAGGCTACAAGAAAGGCTGGGGGCAGAGTGGAGGGATGGATGGCTGCTAATGCCGAAACCGAAGAGGATTTTATGCCAGTTGTCACAGCGATACACAAAGAGCAAAACACATTTTGAGCCTGAATGGCTTCAGTGAGATCAGGGGAAAAGAAAGTGTTCACCATGCCCCCACAAAGAGGGAGCACAGTGAATAGCACTGTGCCACAGCCACCTTGAGCCTGCTCCAGCTCTTGCTGCCAACCTCCTTGGAGACACACTGATGCTCCCTTGCATTTATAAGGTGCAGGGCAGGCAGCTGAAGAATGGGTCTCAGGACATCTCCCCTGTATTTACATAGCTAATACTTCATCAAACACCACCAGCTTCCCTTTTTCATGCCTGCCATTCAAGACCAGCCATTAAGCACTGTATGAATCAAAAGTAGCTAATCTGCAATACTTTTTCATGCCATAATTTAGTATGATTTGTTGGAAGTGGCCTTCTTTGACAGCCTCATTTACTGCAGAGAAGTAATGCCTTTCAAATGTTTATTGTGAGCAATAGATCCACACAGCAGCATCAGCCTTTGCCGATTTTATTATTGCACTGCCAGCAGAACACAGATGTATCCTTCAGGTTTTATGAAACTCACAACCTTCTTGTCAATTAAAGGATGAAAGAGCTAACCCAGCAGCACTTTACCTGGGTATTTTATATGTGATCTGTTCTATTTCTCATGCGTCCTTTGGAGACTAAGTTTGAAAACAAGAAAACAAAGCTGGGAATCACTCACACAGGGAATAGCTGTCCTACCAAACCCATGTGCACAATATGGAGCCTGATGTTCTTCTGCCCATCTCCCTGCCCACAGCCAAATTCCCAGTGCTGATCAGGGTGGGTGTTTTGGGGGCATTTTGGGTTTTTTTGAACGGTCATTAAATTCTAAAGGAAAATGAGCTATCGAAGATGGAGAGCTTTCTCTTTTTCCCCTATTATTTGTTGTCTCAAGTGTGATACACCTGCGCAGGACCCCAGTGGGGGAGCAGACAAACCTGCTCCAGTAAGAAATCCACATTGAGTAATGCTGTATTACTCCTTTAATAATCTACATAGAATCACAGCATGGTTTGTGTTGGAAGGGGCCTTAAAGCTCATCCAGTTCCAACCTCCTGCCACGGGCAGGGACACCTTCCACTGGAGCAGCTTGCTCCAAGCCCCTCTGTCCAACCTGGCCTTGAACACTGCCAGGGATGGGGCAGCCACAGCTTCTCTGGGCACCCTGTGCCAGCGCCTCAGTACCTTCACAGGGAAGAGCTTGTGCCTCAGAGCTCATCTCAGTCTCCTCTCTGGCAGTTAAAGCCATTCCCCTGTCCCTACAGCCCTTGTCCAAAGCCCCTCTCCAGGTTTCCTGCAGCCCCTTTAGGCACTGGAGCTGCTCTCAGGTCTCCCCTTCAGGAGCCTTCTCTTCTCCAGGCTGCCCCAGCCCAGCTCTCTCAGCCTGGCTCCAGAGCAGAGCTGCTCCAGCCCTCGCAGCAACTCCGTGGCCTTCTCTGGGCTCGCTCAAACAGCTCCGTGTCCCTCTTGTGCTGCTGCCCCAGAGCTGGATCAGGACTGCAGGAGGGGTCTCCCCAGAGCAGAGGAGAGGGGGAGAATCCTCTCCCTTGACCTGCTGCTCATGGGAAAATATGGAGAATACAGAAAATACAAATACAGAGAATACAGAGAGACCCCAGAAAGGGTCATTTTTCCTATAGTTCAGGTTCCAATTTACATACACCCCATTCTCACAGCACGGTTACGCAGGGGAATTTCACACTGCTAAGGAAGTACTGGAAAACCCAAAACAAACAGGAAAAACACCCAAACCAAACAACAAAACATGTCACTACTGCTAATGACTATGATATCCTATGCTGAATGAACTGCCTCAGCTGCTCATGAGCACAGTACCATACAAAGTACTTGACAACAAGGAGAGTACTGAGGGCACCTTAGGCAGAAAGCAACCCCAGTCTATAATGCGTGGCCTATCTAATACAACCTGGCTGTTTGCTGGTCTGAGTCACAGCAGGGAATTAAAGGTTTCTGTATAGCTCTTGGAATAAATTCATCCCGGCTGCAATATCGGGGACGAATTACATCTGGATTTTGCACATATTTGGTAAACTGGCACTCCAAAGCCTCTACTTGCATTTAACGTAATTGTGGATGTTTTCGGCTTCCCGGGCTCTTTGTTTTAAAAGGAATAATAAGGTTTTAAAAGCATTCAGCCCCTTCCAGTGTGAATTCTCCTTTGGCTTCCCCCTCTTTTTTATTTTTTAATAGATAACACCTATTTTAAACTATCCAGGCCAGAACTATGATCAGCAAACACATTAAACACTGACTCAGACTGAGGCTTGTGCCAAATAGCAAACTGCCCCACAGAAAGGTACTTTTAGCTTCTCTCTATTTATCTCTCTCTGCATTGAAATCTTCAGTGTTAAAGAGCAATGAGATTTTGGGGACAGCTAGGTAACATGCTGGGAAAAAGGAGCAAAAAGACCATTTTATTTTCTTGGCATATCCTAGCTACAAACAGGTTTCCTACAATAGAAGAAGAACAAATGAGCAACTTCAGAAGCAAACGGACAGCTAAAGTCTTATTAAGGGACTATTTATGTCTGGGGGAAAAAAAAAGATGAAACTGCTGTAAAAACAGCACCTGAAATAAAAATACATGAGGGAAATGTAAGACAGAAAAGGACTTCCCAGTGTTAACAGTTACCAGGTCAGTCAGAGCGCCTCGCTTTTTGGTGCATTTTACTGCAATATTCCAAGCTGTGGAAGAAGCGATGTTTCATTGTAATGATGGTTGCTGATTCTGCTCGTTATAGCACTGCACCTGCCAGCCGAGGGCTTGGGCAGCTCAGGCGAGGACTTGGAGCCAGTAAAACAAAATGAGCTTTTTACCAAGAGATCTTCTGCAGAGAGGAGGAGCTGCCCTGTACCTGCTGGCCATGGGCACATGGGTGACCTTCCCACCACTTCGGCTCCTTCCTTCAGACTCCTTTAGACTACTTTTGTCTTCAGCAGCCATTGCTTGGTCTCACATGCAGGTGTGGGCTGACTTGCAGGGTCAGAACTTACCAGGGCATTACTTGCCTCAGGGAAATGGGTTTTGTCACCACCGGGTCATCTAATGCTTTTCTACAGTAGCCTGTATGCCTTTTTGTGGGACCCCTCCTCACCAATTGAGTCAGCTCAATTGATGGAGACTGCTGTAAACCTACAGCTGTTTTTCATACCATACCCTTTGCTGTCCCTGAAACCATGGCTTTTCCAAACCACCAGTATCCCTCTGCAACTGGGGCCATTGCCTTTAACCGGTGAGCTTTAGCAACCCTGCCAGCCCCAGTGCCTCCCGCACAACTCCAAGTGCCACAGTCACGACAGTCCCATAAATTCTATATGGCTCTTTTTCAAACCATGTTTTCATCAATGCTTGGAAACATCCCTGTACTCTGCTGAGTAGGATCTGAACAATTGGTCTTTTTCTCCCTCTGCCAGAGATCTGGGGATTTATGCTGAGTTTAGTCCCATTGCTACCCAGCAATGAACAGTACTCTTGCCTTTCAGCTGTGATAATCTCTAAATAATCCAAACTACCCTGTGGCTTTATCATCTGTCTGCACATGCCCATTTGCATCAAGGTGATTCTCTTGGCCATTACAAGTATCTGATAGCCCAAGCTCTTCCATATTAGCTCCAGGGAGTGCTTGGTCTACCCATTAGTCCCGCTCCCCCATCTCCAGAGGTCTCACCCACCAGCCTACAATACTGCACCTCCTGTACCCCATAATACAGCATGGCTCCACTTCACATCTCTCAAACTTCAGAGAGAAAAGGCTTTCTAAGGTTTCTAAACTGCAGTTTCACTACATCCAGACAGCTTCCCAGAGCCTCCTTCAAACTGTGAGATCCTCTTACTGAGCTCTGTATGCGTTATCCTCACCTCCCCAGCTGTAAATGTGTTTTTTGGGAATCTGTCATGCTCTTAACACTTTGCCAGTCTCCAGACTGGCAGATGCCAATGCTCACAGATTAGCACAAAAAGAGCAGAGACCTGGAGGCTGGGAGGCAGTTCTTGGGTTTCATCCTAACACGCTGTGCCCCTCTCATTGGGAAAACACATCACAAGGAGAGTGGGAAAACGCATTCTTCCTTGTTTAGCATATGCTACTCAAACAAAATAAATAGATAGCAGCCCCCTTGCTGCACAGCGCACGAACATGACGCAGCGAGCCAAATGTCTAAAGCAAATGCCAGTGAAGGCGCACATCACTGAGCTGAAGGGATGCTGCTGGCTGGAGGATCAAACCAGGCACGGCCCTTTTCTTCACACTCAGCACAGCCCTTGAACGGTGTACTGAACTCTTGCCTTCACAGGATGAAATCCTGAGCCTGGGTGGGCAGGGAGGGGGAAAGGAGCTGCTGGGGCTGGGGAGGGAGGGGAGGATTCACAGTGCCTCTGAGCACTGCTGAAGACATTAAAGGGCCATCAGCAGCTCGCCAGCAGAACCCTGCATTTATTACAGCATAGCAAATTTTCAGAGATGAGCTCCTTTCATTTAGGTCTGCAGCTGCTTCTGACACCTCCCAGCTGAAAAGGGCTGAGCGTCCTCATGATATTAAAAACTCAGCTCCTTTTCCTCTGGAAACTGTAGAGGGGAAGAGCAATAACAAAAATGAAAGAAAATAAATAGTCTGCCGTGTCCTGCCTGTTTACTCGCAGGCAGGGGAGGACTGCTTCAAATTCAACACAACAGAAAAACTGGAGCCCAGATATTTGCTTCTAGAATCAGTCCTCTCACCGACTGTATATATGCCTTATGAAACTGCGTGTGTGGCTCTGATTTTCAGGGTAATGCTGTGAGTCATCCACTGATGGTCAGTCTCCCCGGTTTGGAACTCATTATGGGGTGAGACTCATTATAAATAAATCCTTTTATCAGAAGAATTTAAATTCCCACTGCTTGTTCCACGCGCCTAAACAGCCAGGCTCTAATTAACTAATGATGCTGGCCACACTGCAAAACCAATTTGTTTACCAGATGATGATACCATGCATATATGCAGCATCCTCTGGCAGCAAATCGGGCAGGATATATGAAAGAGCATGGCTTTAAAAGCTCATTTTCCAGAAGCACAGGTCAGAGGTGGCATGGAGACCACATTCGTCGTATAGCCAGCTGGTAAATGAGACTGCACCATACAGCAACTTCGTTGTATACACAAAGTATATGTTAATGGATCAAAAGATGACTCTTGTCTCTGTTTCACGTCACTCTGCTCTCACTGATGTGGGTTTGGTGTTTGGCTCTGCAAGCACCTCATTCATCAACACTTGCTGCATTTACCACCTTAATGCCACAGCAAGATGAAACCGAGGAAAACAACACCACTTTATCAGACAGAAGCATTAATATCTCTCGACCGGAATCAAATTGCCCAAGGGGTCTGCCTGATGCCTCCAAGCAGAGGAATGCTTTGAATGAAAGTATTAGACACAAGCAGGGCATGTGTCTAAAGAAATGTTTGATGCTGGATTATACGGTCTAACAAAATAATGCCATGAAAACTAAACTAGAGAACCTCCTTTTTTAAATATATATAAATCCAAATGTATGGTACCTAAATAGATACCTACAGAAAAGCTTAAGCTAAGTGGAAAGTACTTTCAGCTATAATATAGGAAAGGAGCTCAGTGATCTACAAGCAATGCTAAAATGTGCTAGTCAACACCGAGTAACAGCTGCTCATAAGATGTAAAAAAAGAATCGATTAAAATAAGTATTTCAGCTATGGCAAAAAAGACCAAATGAAAGAGGGAAACCAGCGCTGTGTGTTACTGCCGTATCAGAGGAGAATACAGAAAATACATTCTGAACTGAAAAGCCAGTGAAATAGGATGTTAAGTGAATTCTTAGAATTCTGTGCCTTGAGAAAGTCAAGAGCATTCTGGTTCCCAGTTCAGACTGAAAACAACACTTCAGCTTTTGTCTCTGACATAAATGTAGAGCTTCTCCCCCCCACCTCCCCAATCTGCTGTCTGTTTTAACAAAGGCAAAAAGACAAGAATGAACCTGAAGAACCGCATTGCTGTTTGCTTTGCTTTCCCAGTAGAGGCAGGGTGGAAGAACCCAAAACGCTATCATGGTCTCTGCTTCACCCGACGTGTGTGGGTGACTCCAGATAGGCACCATGTCCTCAGTCCCTGGTAGGGGACAGGGAGAAGGCTGGGAGAAAGCAGTGAGGATGAATACCAGGTTGTGAAAAGCACTGCAGTTGCACTCCCTTTCACAAACCTGTTGTCTCTGCTCTGGCAATGAACTCCTTGTAAGGACATTTGTGGATGAAGAGAAAGAGCATCTTTGATGTTACCCTCTCCTCCAATGTGAGAACTGCATGGCGTGTAAGCACCAGAAAGGGCAGATCCTGACATCTGCATCTTAAAAGACCCTTTCCTTCTGAAGGACGATTCAAAATGCATTTATATATATATATATATAGGCATATATATATTTGTTTGTGTGTGCATATATATATATATATAGGCATGCAACGGTTGGGAGGAAGGTATGACAAGGAGTGAAACGAGCCAGAACTTTCCTCACCCAGCTCTCACCAAAGGAAACAGACTCTCGATACAAAGAGGAGGATGCACGAATGCATCTCTTCAAAACTACATTGCAGATACAAGTGGGTTTGCAGCGAAGCAACAGAAGGCTTGGTTATCATGGGGCAGCTTCATGTGCTGCTGCTTACAAGTAGTTATGCTGCTCAAAGAAGAAAGAGCAATTTAATGATCTTTTTAATGAAAAGATCACATTTTCAACTGCAGCTTCTTCCCCTCTCCTCCTTTATTGATTAAAAGAGAAAATCAGAAAGAAAAAATCTTAAACATTTCTCCAGGCTAAAATGAACTTTTTTCCCATGTTTTTGTAAAACCCTACACGGTTTGAGTTTCTTTATTCTTTTACTTTCCTGTCCCCCAGAAGAGGAAACCCACATTTATCCATCTTTGCTGGTATTTTAGAAAGTTGGGGCTGTTCAGCCTGGAGAAGAGAAGGCTGAGTGGAGACCTCAGAGCAGCTTCCAGTATCTGAAGGGGGCCTATAGGGATGCTGGGGAGGGACTCTTCATGAGGGACTGGAGTGACAGGACAAGGGGTAACGGGTTCAAACTTAAACAGGGGAAGTTTAGATTGGATATGAGGAAGAAATTCTTTCCTGTAAGGGTGGTGAGGCACTGGAATGGGTTGCCCAGGGAAGTTGCGAATGCTCCATCGCTGGCGGCGTTCAAGGCTGGATTGGACATAGCCTTGGGTGCCATGGTTTAGTGGGAGGTGTCCCTGCCCATGGCAGGGGGGTTGGAACTGGATAACCTTAAGGTCCATTCCAACCTTGACTATTCTATGATTCTATGACAGGAGAACATTAGTGGTTGATTATTCTGGCTTTCTTGTTTGTTTAAAATTGTTCATTACTTGCATGTTACACAATAGCTGAAATGTTAGGACCAGATTAAACATAGTTTTTCTTGTTTAAACAATGAATACATGAATTTTTATTGGCAAGGTCTTTGGCCACTGAAGTACAACACATCCTCAACTGCCATTTCTCCTCTCCTACCACACAGTGATTTTCAATATAATTTATCTTTTCAAAGTACTATCCTTAATATTTATGAATTATTTGACTGAAACAACAGCTTTTAATGAGATGCATTTTCCGTTTTAAACCCAGAACTCCTACTGCTATAGACAATGTCTGTGTGCTGAGCAAAGCTAGCTGAAAGTGCTTGACGGAGCTTTTGTAGAGAGGTTTTGGCACTGGGTTTAGGTCATTTTATAACACACCACTCTTGTAAATGTGAGCCCAGTTCCCTTGCCTGCTCCATGGAGCAGCACAGCCACCCTCTCCTGAACAGAAGAGGATCTGCTTGGACATTTGGAAGCGTCCTGCTTGTTTGCACCACCACAGAGAATCAAAGCCTCTGTATTCCTACTCCTTTTCTCATTTCAGGGGCAGATCAAAATCGTTCTCAGGTCTGAAACAAATGGCATCATTTTAAGTTGTGACTGCGTTAGCTGTGTGTGTCCCGTTACTGTAGGTATTATTCGATGCAAGCTCTTGTTGCTGTCCTTGTGCCTTTGTTCTACTCCTTGGAGCTTCCATAAATGTGTCCCCTTTGGAGGAGTGTGGGCTGTCTGCTGCATCTATGTCAGCGGAATGTGTGAAGCCCTGCCACGTTTTAATGGTGTAAATATGAAGGAAAGGCAAAGCAAATACAATAATAAATGAGGACACACTCTCCCCCTGTTGCTATTGCTAAGGTACTATTTCTTTAAAGCTAGGAGTGCCTGCTAGAAAGGTGACATAGGGGTGGAGGGGTTAAACTGATGAACGATCATTGCTTTAAAGCATCTATTCCACCAGGTTTGCCAAGCAGATGTGTTCACACCATGAGATCCCTACCTACCCTCCCTTGGACTACCTGACTGGTGTTCTCATCAAGGCACCACCATGAACCGCAGCACTGGAGTGGGCACAGCCTCCAGCAGCTGAACTGAAGGGATGTAGCTCATCCAAATAAATACACTTGGTGTGTATTTTTTGAGCTCTAAACATGATTTGGGCTAATTGCAAATAGCAGCTTTGCTTCAAATGCAATCTGTTTTCTGTTATTCCTTTCCTGAACATTCATGAGAGTTAAGTATATTCAAGGGACTCTGTCCACTTAGCACATGTCTCTGAATGAGCCGAGGAACTCCCCTGTAGGTAGAGGGCTGTTCTGCTTCCTTGGAATTGGTCTCTCTCTGCCTGTAGGGCGACTGCCATCAGGCTACAAGGATCTTCCGGAGCCAAATTTACCTACCTATGTTATAACCCACTGACACAAAATGAAGAAGAAATGCCTTAGAAACCAAAAGCTTTTTGGTGGAGTGTTTTGCAAGCAGAAGATATGAGGCAGTAATTGTCAGATAAATTGTTTGAGTAGTTCAGCCAGCTCCTTTCCCTGTCTACCATTGGAGGAAAATGTTAAGATTAAGATGTTGAGGATGGATTACCCTCAACTTCATCAGCTGTGTCTGAATCAGATGATCACCCCCCAGTACTAAAGTAACCCAGGGTACTGAAGTCAGTGGAGGAAAGCTGCTTTACACCAGCTGAAAAGGCTTCTTATGCCTGCACGAATAATAGCTGTGAAAAGCTTCCTTAAGGAGGTTTACTCATGGGAGAGGGAACTGGGGTGGAAGCAGTTTCTCGGCAAATCCAAAATCCTGGCCAAGGATCCAGAAGGGGATTATTCTTATTACAGTATCCCTCTTACGAGCTGTGCTGAGCTGAGCTTGTTAGAAAGGTGTTAAACCTCCCTCTGCCAAGAGCACTTTGCAATAATCAGTTTATGAAAAATTCAATTTGGCAGCAAACTCCTGGCAGTCTCAAATCAACTGCACCTATTACACCCCAGCCACAAGTGGATGGGCAAAGGTGGCTCAGCGCATCAGTCTTTCCTCCCCCTCCTCCATGGCCTTGAAATTTGCTCAGCGATGCTGGAGGAGGGGAAACAAAGCAGTGGTGTAACTGGTCTACCAAAACCCAGAGAGCCATTGAGGACAAGAAGGAGAGAAAAAAGAAGTCAGAAGCAAAAGACGACCAGCTGCAAAGCTTCTGGCAGGAGCTGCCAGGTAGAGAGCCTGTATGCGCAGGCTTCCCAGGGCAAAGGGAGCAGCCTGTGCCCTGTCACAGCAAAACATTCACCTCGACTGGGAGAAAAGGTAGATGATGCTGAAGTGATAATGAGTCACTCCAGTGGCTTTCTTCCTGAAATGAGTCACTGTTGCTGCCAAAGCTCTGTCAATTTGATTGCTGCAGCAGGGCGAGGAGAAAGCTCTCAGGAATGACACCCAAAAGCCTATGCCATGGAAGAAGAGATCCACCAAGCCCAAGCAGCACAGGCAGCAAGAACATCTTCCCCATCCAGCTGGGAATGGGGCTTCCACCTGCCTCCTCCAAGGACATGCAGTGGTCCCTCTGTGAACATAAATCATGGTGTTAAAGTGCATTGCTCTGTGTTGTGTTAAGAGCTTCACAACTGTTTTTCCACTAGAAGGCATTGCTGGGGCCAAGGAGAGTAGGCTGAAGAGAAAACAGATGGTATTTTCTGTCTAATTTTGGTGTCTGAGAACAGACTTTGCACAGTTTGCTCCTCAGTGAACCCTTACTTTCAGGATAAAGCACTGTTACCTGCTAGAACATGAATGGGTTTGAAACATGCAAGAAGGAAAAGCATGCAGAGGGGGAGCTTTCATCTTAAAGAGCTAACAAATTTGCATTCCTGAGGTCGGATGCTATGGTTATTAATCAGATGCTTTGGGGATATTAAAGACTCTCTGTCACTAATATCAAATGCGAACATCCTTTCTTCCTTACGATTTCCCAACAGATCTTTAAAGTCTTGGAGTTCCTTTCATTCTTAATATGCACCGTGATGATTATCTTGTATCTGCAAAGGTCTTCTTTACACCTAGAGTTTAATATCTCCCACTCTCCAGCAGGCCTCCTGTTCCTTTACCTAGGGCTACATTTCAGATAACTGCTCTTCTAAAACCAAGTTTGCCCGTTTTTATTAATATGTGCACTTGGAGGAACAGAATTTGGAAGCTCAACCTGACATCTGCTGTGCCCATGCTCTTACTTACACATTACCCTGTCATGGGAATGTGCAGCCTAAGTAAAAGCCCCAAATGCAACTAAGTGAAATCTCTTGCTCCAGTTTGATGTGGCCAAATGACTTTGTGTTGCTAGTTCCCATCTACCTGGCTGTACTGAGGGATGGACAAGGAGCACGGAGCCTCCTCTTCTCCAGTCTGAACAAGCCCAACTCTCTCAGCCTATCTACATAGGTGAGCAGGAACCCCTGGTCACGCTCCTCTGACTCTCCCTCACAAGCACACACACACTCATTCACAGACATTATCTTAATTAAGTCTCCAAAACCCAAATTCCAGCATTCCCCATTTTCTCATCTTGTTCTCATATCCACTGCTCACCCTGCTGAAGGTGTACATAGGCCAGGTTTGTCCGTGGCCACAGTGAACCAGATCAGCAGTTGGGATTCAGAGAGAAATGGGGGTTTTTAACCTGTTCCAGTGCCAGGTAGCACGAGGTGTGTGGCACCATGCTGACAGTACCCAACCACCTCCTCCTGCTCATTGGCTACAGGATGCCTGGCATCAGCCCCTTCTCCCCTTGAAGCCCTGATCTCCTGTGAGCTCCAACGCGCAGCCTCCCTCAGGGGGTAGTGCTGATGAAAAGTACATTGCACTTGGAAAATGTCTCTTAGCATCACCACCACATGCACTAATTGCCAGTTTCAGCACAGCACTGAACCTATTCACACAAGGTGTAATTAACTTGTGACTCACTGCCACAGGATGCTGCAGAGGCCAAGAAGTATAAAATAAGCCTAAAAGGGACTAGACAAATTCATGAGAGAATGTCTAGCAAATAGGACTGGTTGGGATGCAGGTCCTAAAACTCAGGATTTGAAGGAGAGGAGCTACAGAAGGGAGAGAAGTTTTGGTACTTTGTGTCCTATTTCTTTCCCAGAGTCCCTGCTGTTCCCCAGGATCCCAACCCAGATGAACACGTAGTCTGTCACCTCCTCACTCTGCATACCAAACAGGAAAATTAGGATGAACTGTGGAGCTGATGGTTCCGAAGCTGAGCAGTGCAGAGGTACCTCTGACCTTAGTTAATGATGCGCAAGGGAGCACCCAGGACACCAACATGATCAGTCCTGTTCTGCATTTGACCATTTGTCACAAGGTGTTTTCCAATTTCTGATCTTCTTCCGTGTGGTGAAGTGTGGAAAGGATTTTAATTTCAAGGCAAAATTCCTCAAACTTATTTGTTAGGTGAGGCTTTGTATTTAGCCTTTGGTCTCTCTTAGAACCTGAAAAATATATGTTCCCTGATTGAAAATACTGACTTTTTTCCTCCTCAGTATTTTTTTCCTAAGTGAAATGAGAATCAGCAGAGGTTTTCTTGTTTAACACCACACGATCTGGCACAATATACAAGTATCACCTTGTCATGACAAATAAGTTTTACTTATTCATAGGCATTAGCAATGTCCACACAGCCCTGGGAATAGCGTGCTGTTTCAGCTCATTATTGCACTGTCAGCAAAAGGAGAGCTGTAAGGGCTGAAATTCAACCCCCAGATACGTGCGTGCTGTTTGGAGCCTGCAACGGGAAGCAGCGTTATGGGTGGCTGCAAAAATATCCTTTGGGAAGTCAAAGAGGACACAGCAATAGCATGGGTGGCAGCAGACCTGGTGCTCCCCTCTAACTGCTCTGATCGTCAAGAAGTTGGATCCCTCATCTGTGAAATGGGGGTAACCCTATTCATCAAAAATCTACAAGTAAAAACAACAGTAGCAAACCAGATAAACCCATTGCTATTGGTTAACTGTCTCCTGAGGAAACTTCCTTTATCTCTCAAACAGGTTCTTATAATTAAAATAATTATGATGTTGGAACCAACGTGTGTTGTATATAATTATCTTCTCCCCCAACCCATGTTTCCTCCATCGCTGTTTTTCTCCTATGTAAAACTGGGTAGTCTTGCTTCCCAACTAGATTTAACCCTGTTGGCGTTACCTATCACCACTGGTCATTAAAAATACAGGGGTTAAAGAACAATGGATTAATAAGGATGCAATGTAATGCAATACTGTCAAACCTGTATTTCAAGATTTAATATCGTGTATTCCAGTGGTCAGAAAGTCCTGCATTAGAATTAACTAGGTTGGAAAAGACCTTTAAGATCATTGAGTCCTACCGTTACTCATTGAGTCTATCTGTTATATGCTTGAAGGAGAGGAGCTACAGAAGGGAGAGAAGTTTTTGGCACTTTGTGTCCTATTTCTTTCCCAGAGTCCCTGCTGCTCCCCAGGATCCTAACCCAGATGAACACGTAGTCTGTCACCTCCTCACTCAGTATACCAAACAGGAAAATTAGGATGAACTGTGGAGCTGATGGCTCCGAAGCTGAGCAGTGCAGAGATACCTCTGACCTTAATGATGTGGAAGGGAGGACCCAGGATATCAACATATAATCCTGTGATGCCAATGCTGTACTGAACAGCAAGTAATCCTAAAATCCAGTTAGATTTAGCTCAGCACAAGCAAAGGAACTAGCAGGACTCTATCCAGTCCCGTTGAGCTACCATAGTTATGGGACATGCTCAGGAAAAAATGCTTTGCTTTGTTTTGCAGAGATCACTTTCCAAATGTTGGCATCAGTAGGTCTGTACAGCAACTGTTGGGCCATTGCCTAATATTGTAAGTCAAATCATAGGTCACTGCATGCCTGTTCCAAAATAGTCCTCCCTCCCGGCCAAGTCTTAAGTCCCAGAAACGCTCATCTTATGGATAAGAAGACAGGAGACATGCAATCCAGTGCATGAGGCAGCACTGACATGACAAAGCTTCTATAAATACAAATGTATGAAAACACATGCACAGGGACAGCAGGAGAGCTTCGTTACATGGAGTGGGATTTACAGGGGGAAAAAGCACAAAAAATCCCCCCAAACCACAGAAAGCATTTTGAAATGCATTGTACATTGTACAAGACCTTAAATGTTGAGGCCAGGCAGATAATTTCAGTACTCTCATTCCCTGGCTGCTCAGTAACCCTCAGACACAGACTGCGGTGAGAGGAAAGGTAATGCTGAAATTTCTTATGCATTCCTTAGGTGTTTATAAGGAAAACGAAAAGGGGGGACGTTGTTCCACTGATTGCAGGGGCTGTGGATAAGACTTCTGAAGCTACCTCACAATGGTATGGATATAGCCAGGGAATTCTCCCCACTCTGTTTTTATAAAACTAAGAGTTGCTAACCTTTCTCTAGAGCAACCTCTTCCCAATAGCTACATCAGTTAATACATTCCTTAATCGAAGTCTTCATCATTTTGTAATGCTTCATCCAGGTAATATTTCTCTACCCAGCAAAAACTAGCACAGAGAACCTAACTGACCACTGCAGCAGCAGCAGCAGCAGCAGAGGTCTGGTCTAGCATTCAAACAAAAAGGAGCAAGAAGAAAACCCACACAGAAATGGGAAAGAAAAAAGAAGCAAAATACTGCAGAAAATTACAAACAGGAATGCTTGTAAAGTCCAGGGCAGCAGTTGAGTCTGTGGCCCTCTACTGTGTATTACCATGTATCACATATAATGAGTCAATGCCTGGGGCAAATTATCTGATTGTCCCTATCTTTGTGGCAGCCCTGATAACAAGTGCAAGGAAAGAGGATGTTTTAACCATGGATACAGCAGTGGGACCTCAGCTCCAGACAGTGACATGAGACAAGCCACAAGGAAAGTTGTTTTGTAATCTTAGCTGTGACAACTGAGAACCTAAATCTGCAGAAGTACTTGACTGGGATCTGGACAAGCCTTAGATTACACCAACTGCGTGCAGCAAGCACAATTCTATTCATGCCTGGCTATTACAAATAAGAGTCCCTGCCTCCCTACCTTTTCCCCTTAGAGAAAGAAAATCAGAAAGCATTTTTGCTCCAGCACTGCCTGGAGGATTTCTGGCAACATGATCTTATTTATTACCCATCACTTCTATGCAAACATTTCCTACTGTGTCAGACCAGTCATTTATTGCATCATTTTTCTCTGAGGTCTCAACATCATCCATCACCAGCAGTCACCTACCCTGCTCCTTCTCTGGGCCTTTGCTCTGCTTAGGACTCCACCAGGGAGCCTGGGGCCTGAGCTGCTTTTCAGTGTTTCATCACTCTTCCATTACCACTTGACCTACCTGGGGCTGCCAATGTGTTGGTAAGGGTTCAATGGAGCACCTTCTCTATCAACATCTTCTTAATGTAAATGTCAACCTGCCTGTTTTGTGAACACCTCGCCTCCTTCTTCCTTTAAGAAGAAATGGATGAAGGTTTCCTTCCCTGGGAATAATTGTACTGCCTTCTCACCCTCCCTTCTATGCTCACATACATGCCCCTTTAGGCTGAAGACTGGGATATATAGATTTTCACCTAACCTTTCTTCACCACTGCAGGGAAGAGGTGGGAATTTAAGCAAAGATGCAGTTGCCATCACAGCAGTAAGGAAGAGACTGGCTGAATTCACCAGAAAAGTAATGAGGGAAACCCAGCATAAGACATATTTAAGACAGATCTAGATTCAAGACAAATGCATCTAAATGTAATCACTTATAGTAAGAACATGTTACCATGACCCTAGTTAGCCAGTGAAACTTGTCAATAACAAGTGAGGTGAGAACAAGGGGATACCTTGCTTGCATGTCTGGTTACCACCAACTTCACCAGGAGTCATGTCAGGATCCACGCTAACACGGGCAGTTTTAGGAGTCACTAGCCCTATGCATTTTGTATGTTAAATAAATCATTCTGAAATGCATACTCATGTATGTGCTCCTAGGACATAGGAAAAGGTAAATATTTGTAATAGTTGAAGCAGCAAAAAGGGATTGTCCTCCTCACTAGCTAGGCATGTACATCATTAGAGTATATTCTTCTATTTCCTTAACACTAAATTAGAGTAACTCTGACCAGGTTATGTGCTTACAGTAATTGTGGTGATTCCATCTTGCTCAGAATTGTAACTGGATTTTTTCTTTGTATGTTGCAGTGACATTGCAAGCTAAATGCCCCAGAAATTATTAGAATGATGGGAGGGTAAGTTATGAGTGCGATGCACTGCATAATGTAATATAGGAACCCATAAACCCATAATGCCAGTTTCTTATGAAATGATACATAATTTTAATAATAATAATAAATAATAGTGTAGATACAGCAATAATTGCATGACCTGCTTGGATATGAAAGGTCAACTGTAATATTTATTAGGATATGCCCTCTAGCTGCTATCCAAGTTCACTGATTTGTATACAGAAGGGGAGAAACCTGTTGTTCTTCTCAAGCTTCTGTAACATCGTGAGCATTTTCTCACAACGGCTAAAAGAATAAATAGACACTTTTATTAATGTGCTGCCCTGTCCCAGCACCACTGGAGATCCACACGCTCATTTATACAAGAACCTTTGCAAGGCAACAGTATTGCCTCTCCAGGGATACAGATCGCAGCCCCCCTTGTGAGGGACTCTCAGCTGCTGAGTTTAGTGGCACTGAAATCCACTTTCCTGTTGTATTTAAAAACTAGCACCAAATGTGCAAATGGCTTCTCTGTGGGCTGCTTAGAGAGGCACTTTCAGCATCACACATAAATGTCTTTCAAAGAGAGATGGCCATGCATTTTCCCTGCACCTCTGCACGTGCAACCTTCAGCAAAACACAAACCACTGGTGCTGGCCCACCCCTGTGTGCAATCTCCAACTCAGGCATGGCTGAAGCACTGGTGTGAGGAGCAAAATCTGCTTCATCTAGCAGCATAGGAGGGTGGGTGGTGGAAAGCCAAGAGGGAGCTGCATAAAGGTTTGGCTGGAAGCATGAGTCAGGGCATGAGGAGCTGGATGGGATTATCATAGTTTACATAGTGTACTCATTGCCAAACAACCACGTCAATTCTCCAGTGAGGTGCTGGCTCTGGAGAGGCCATGAGCAGCATTACTGTAATAGTGTTCCAGCAGCACAGTGTCCTCAGGCAGAGGTATCAGCCCAGGAAGGATTTCACAACACCCAAACCTTTCAGGCCCCGGAGTTAAGCGCCTCCAAGTGCACTTTGAGGCAGGATCCCATGTGCGACTGTCACATCTAACACTGAGAAACGCATTTTCTCTTTCTGTTGTCAAGACCATGTTCAAATTTTAATGACCTCCACCAAAAATCACTTCTGGAAGAAACTTAGACTTAGACTACACCTGGAGACAAGTGACATTGGTGAAGCTGGACCTTTCCCATAGAAGCATAGAATCCCAGGCTGGTTTGTGGTGGGAGGGACCTTAAAGCTCATCCAGTTGCAACCCCCTGCCATAGGTAGGGACACCTTCCACTAGAGCAGCTTGCTCCAAGCCCCTGTGTCCAACCTGGCCTTGAACACTGCCAGGGATGGGGCAGCTGCAGCTTCGCTGGGCATCCTGTGCCAGTGTCCTCAGCACCCATACAAGGAAAAAGGCTACAAAAAGGCAACAAGAAGGCAGAAAAGGATATGGGAGACCCTAAGATATTGTCCCTGAGCATACAGATCAGATATTTTCAGAGCACAGCAATAGCACTTCTTCACCTCCCCACAAGAGCAGTCAGCGCATATGATTTCTTTTCCTATATCTCTCCCATGCTAGTTATTAAACCACGTCATCACCATCTAATAACCACTGGAACTGAAAGTAACTTTGCACAGGAGCATTCCAAAATTAGAGAACACCGACTGAAATTAGTACAAACCCGAAGTGCTGCTATGCAAAGAAGCTACGGCCATCAGAGGAGCAAATGTAACCTGCATCTGCTCATCTCACAGCACTGATACTTAGCTTTTAGTATTTACTTTTGCGTCTTTCCCTCCTCTAAGAGCAGCTCCACAAAGTGCCAGCCAGAGACCTCCTACTTACCCCACCCACACAGCAGCAGTCCCATCCAGGAGCCTCCCGTTGTTCCTCTCCGGAGGAGTCACGGTTCCCTCCTTCCCAGGGACCCGCCACCCTGCTCCATGTCCCGCAGACAGCCCAGGGCATAGCGGCCCTTCCTGATATAATGGGAAGGCCGGTGCCAGCGCCGGCATTGGAGCAGGCGGGATTCCAGCGCAGCGGCTGCCGGCACCTGTCACAAGGCACCAGCCGGGACAACCAGCTGCACGGCTAATATTAGCCACCCGCATCCAGGGACGCACAGTGGGAACGGGGAGTGGAATCCAGGCACAGAGCAGCTTATGGGGCAATAATTTTGCAGCTTGGACTTAAGTTAAAAGGAAAGCAAAAATAAGAATGAATAAGAGAGAGTCAGACAGGCCGAGAGTGCTGGGCTTGTTCAGCCTGGAGAAGACAAAGCTTCAGGGAGACCTTATAACAGTCTTCAAGTACCTAAAGGGGAGCTACAAGAAGTCTGGAGAGGGACTTTTTACACTAGTAGCAACAGGACAAGGGGAAATAGCTTTAAACTGACAGAGAGGAGATTTAAATTAGATATAAGGAAAAAGCTCTTCCCTGTGAGGGTGCTGAGGCACTGGCCCAGGGTGCCAGCTCTTGGAGCTTGCAAGGTGTCCCTGCTCATGCCAGGACAGTTGCAACTAGATGAGCATTAAGGTCCCTTCTAACCCAAACTATTCTGTGATTCTATGAATATCCCACCAAACAGATAACCAGCACAGAAGTCCCAGAGCCCTGCACGGTCCTCTCCTCTTCATCACATCAGCCTGCTTTTCCCTCCAGCAGTGGTTTTGGTCCTTCCCAAATTGCTGGCTGCAAACAGGGAAGTCTATATTCATATATACTATCTCTGCTACCTCAGCACCAACAACCTCAGGTCCTTCAACAGCCAGAAGAGAAAGGCCAGGCTGAGCCTCGGGTGACAGTTGCACGCCGAACTCAGTGACGTGCTTTGATTTGTGCTGTACTGGGAAAGCACCGTGACAGACAGTGCTGCTGCATACAGCAGGAGGGTAAAAGAAGCTAGTGCTGTGAGTGACTCATAAAAACACAAAATCAAGAAGCATTCCTGCCCAGCAAATCCTGCAATGAGAACTGAGCATGTTCCTGTCCTGCTTAAAATAGCCCCCAGAATTGGGCCACTTTGTTTTCTTTGAAGGAATTCTTGCACTGTGTGATGTCCTCTGCTCCCTGGATGTCACAGGGGTCTCCCTGGCACCAGGGAATGTGATGAAGGAATGCATTGCAGCAGCAGCAAGCACCAGAGGGCAGCTTAAATACAATCGTAAGATCCAACTCCAGATTCTCTGACCGAGCAGCTTACAGCACATCTCCCACAGTTTGAGCTGTAAACTGCTTTGATGCATCCATTTTGCTTTCCATAAAATGCCTGTTTCAGATGAAAGGGATGGAAAGCAAGAGGTGCAAGGCCCTGCTTTCTGCAAGACCTAGCTGGAGGGGACGGGACCCAACAGTGGCAGCGCTTGTGGAGCAATATAGGTGGAGAAACTCTCGCCCCAGGCTGTGAAAGGTCTGAAGCCTGACTGCTGGCTTCGTGCTGGCTGCGTTGTTATTTTAAACCATGTCAGGGACCAGATGGTGCCTTTTAAAAAAATGTGATTATAAGCTAAAATGTAAAAATACACCAGCAGCATTTGTGGAACGGTGGCAGAATTAAAGGGACAAACACCAAAAGTAAAGGCAGCGAGACCTTGGCTTCCGAAGAGAAAAGCTGCTGCAGTCTGAGGAAGATAAATTGAAATTGGATGTTTCCACTCCTGCAAAACGTGGGAGGCTCCCTAGACAGCTAAATTAGAGAGAAGATGTGACACAGCTGAATCCCTGCATTCCTCCTGCATCCTCTGAGTAACCTCTTTGATCCCTGGGGAAAAGAAACTTGATTAATTTCCCCAGCCAAGTCTCTCTTTTGATAGCAATATATAGATCAGACCAAGGTCTGGGCAGGTTCTCTCCTCCTCTTCTTGCTGCATTGTTTCTTTTCCCTACCAAATCAAGACAGGCTTGCCAGACTGCAATAGCCAAATATTGTCTGCTTATTCCTTGACTAACCTTTGGGGTCATTCAGTTTAAGAAAAGTATTCTCATTTAGCCAGAACATCTCTCTTTAGACTAAACCTTTAAACCAAATATTTAACATTTCCATCTTTCACAGACCATTATTGGAAGACTTGGAAAAATCTCTTTGTTTTACAGCCTTTCAGAGAAAAGATGTCAGGTGATGAAAGCTACGCAATCCAGCCCTCTAAAGAAAAGAGCATTGCTCTTAAGGAATGTGGATCGAGATCGACTTCTTCCAACCCTTATAATACGCACCAAGTTGGAACATGGGAAGCCTGCTTTGTCCTGGTGTGACACAATCTGTTAGGTGACCACGTGCAGCCACCGATGTAAACAAATAACCTTAATTGATCTTTGCTTCGGTTGGTTTCTGTCACACGCATCAAGCTCACTGGGGAAGAAAATCACAGCTCTCCTTAAGAGAGAAAAGCCCCAGACATCAGTTTAGTGAGGGATGGTGGTGGCTGAGGCTGAGCCGCACATCCATTTCAGGAATGGTGTCCTTAGTGAGACTTCTTATCGAAATTATTCAAGATCAAGTGAAGCCCACATCTAGCTGCACAGCCTGAGTGCAGGTAAGAGACTACCTCAGCCTCTGAGTGTATTGGGATTTGGCTGTCTGCTTTAAGCTCCTATTATATACGGGAAAATGTGCCAGCACATGCCATTAGAAGGAAAGCATACCAGAACAAGAATTTGGCATGCAAAACCATCATCTCCAAGAGAGTTCTAATAAACAATAGAGGGATCCAAGAATGTACTGATTTCTTTTTCAGCCTCTGCTTTTCAGTCCAGCAGCAAGCCAACCATTCCTGCAGGCACAGTGTGTCCCCTTATGGCCACCATCGAGCTGTAACTCAAGAACCTGAGCACAGCTGGTATCATCACTCAATATTGCACAAGCACTTATAACATGAAACAAGCTGCTTGGACCCTGGCATGAGGCTAGTGTCGGACCTGGATGTGCCTACCTGCAACTCCCACAAGAGATTTTACCCCACTATTGAGTTTTCTCATGTATATTTTGGGGGTTTTATGGTGTTACAGATTCCCTAGTGAGAGTGCGGCCTCCTGTGATGCTATCTACCTAGCTTGCTGTGTACAATCATAAGAATCAAGAATACAATGATGAGAAGAAAAGCATTTTTTTAGTCCAGCCCCTCTAACCCCTGTACTTTGAAACATACACCCAAGGACATGAGATGACAAAAATAGATATGATCAGATCCACCAGAGCTGGACACTCAAAAGCCACATTTGGCTTCTGCCTTGCTGTGGAGGTGCCTTCAGGTTCCCTTCCAAATAATCTGGGTGTACTCGGTTGTACTTTCTCACAGCAGCACAGAAGAGCTGGGACTGCAGTTTATATTGAAGATTAGGCCAATCAAGGTCACAGCTGATGTCTTTCCTTTGGTTTTTTTTTACATAATTTGGGTTTCATTCCCTGTCTCAAGGTAACAAAAAGGCCACCAAAGCCCCTACCCACCAAGCCACAGCTACAAAGCGCTCTGAGGGAGGGAGATGTCTGCCATCTCAAACTGTTGCTATGTTAGTAGAATAGGTAGAATAAATTCTTGTAAGACAAAGACAATATGCAGGTTTCCAGCCAGTCTGTACGTACAAGGGAGCATTCACATCTTTCCACAACAGATCTTTAGCAAAATGCAACAATCACTACACCAGAAGCTCATTTCTGAGCTCCCTGTCAGCCACCCTTTAATTACCCAAATAAAAATGTGAATGTTTTGATGCACACAGATCTGTTCTTATCTTTGCTTACCTATAATCATCAAGTTTTTGTTCTGTTTTGGTTTACGTATATCAGTTCATCGGAAAACCAACAACACACACAGCTCTCCATCCAGCATGCGGAGAAGTGTGTGCGATGTGCAGGGCTGTGTTGTGGGAGATAAGGCTGCACAGTAGCTCCTCTGAACTGCTTGGGTCCTGAAGCGAGGTTTCAGGCATGTCCCCACTCCATCCCTATAGAAGCCTGTGATTATACCGTCTCTGCCAATCTGGGGAAGGCTGGATTGATCATCAGGTCAGCACAAAATTAATTCCAGGCCAAGCTTTATGTGACAGATTGGCTTAATAGTCCCTAAAATAGTTCCTCAGCACTTTGCTGCACCTACACTCAGAGAAGCAGCCCCGCTTTACATCAGAGCACAGTGCTGCTCCAGGGTAGTAGCTGCGAACACACAGAAGCAGGGATCTGTCAGCATCATCATGCTTCCCTCATTAAGGATTAAACATCACCAACAAGCAGAGGTCAAGGCAAGAACTTCATCATGGAGTTACATGGACCTGTTATTGAGATACGCTGAAGAAATTCACACAGCGTGAATTGAAGCAATGACAGTCGTGGAAGGAAGACAAGCACATTCAAATGTACACTATATATTTACATACAGATGAAAGCACATCTCCCAAACAGCACAGAGGTAAAAAGCTCCAATGCTTTTTGCATGCAAGCCCAAGTAGAAAAGGCATCCAATTCAAGCAAAAATTAACTGGAAACAAGATGTTCTAAGTCAGAAAAGGAGTTTAGGCCAGTGTAAGGTGTCTCATTGCAGGAAATTCATGTCATGCTACCCAAAGAATATTCAGCTCCTGGACAAAGAATACAATACACTTAACTTCTATGGATTTTCTGACAGGTTCTCAACGCTGTGTCAATGGCAGCAGCATCATTGGCAAAGGCATCTCCTGGTTCAGCCCTGTCCTGTGTACTGCTTTGAAGCAGCTTATGGATCTCCCATAGTGGTTGTGTCACCATTTGGAAATTGCTGTGCTTGACAAAAACTTTCCCAGGCACAAGCTTGTGCTGACCACAACAAGGTCTCCCAAATTTCCTAGCAATTAACATCATGGAATCATGATCAACAAAATTGCTGACTTGCGATGGCAGGGGAATGAAGATACACAGGCAGCGAATAGATATCAAACCTGACAGGAAATTCAGGACGCACAGAACACGAAGGAGAATGGGTGTCGAGGAGGTAATACTGGATTGTGACCCAGTTTGTACACTGTGATGCAGCATGGAGTGGGGGGGAAACGATCCCGTAGCCTCACATCTTTGCTTTTACAGAGCACAGCTTCACCAGCTGTATCTCAGCCACCGGGGACGTGTGCACCTTCTGCTGTTTGACAAGAACCTAGCTGTGCTGAGGAGGTGACAAATCCAAACTGCCTCCCGCCCCCAGCCCCTGCTGCGTGCCAAATTGCTATGTGTGTGTCTGTGAGCCGCTTTGGATCCAGCTTCTGTGGTTGCCAAGACTGCCCCCCTCCTCGTCTCTCCAGCAGCAAGAAGCAAGCAGAGGGAGGGAAGAGGGGGGAGACGGAGAGGCAGAAAGAGAAGGAGTATGCTGTGCACTTAGAAAGCCAACTTTTATTTTTAGAGACGTGAAGCAATGCTCGAGCACAGCTTGTTTGCACCCCAAACGGAAAAGACTGAAAGTCAGATGGTATTAGACAGGTACCTAAAAATGCCCTTGAATGATGCAAGAGGCTAGCTGAAACAAGAGGGAGAATTAAGCTTTCATGAGTAGCGATGAAGAGCCTGTTGCAGGCTCCCAAGGGCCATCACCATGACCCTAACACCCTGCCTGCTCCTCAGTGTTCACAAAACAGCTCCCCCAGAACACAGGCAGGCAGGCTGTTTTGGCAGAGGCTTTGGGAAAGACCCCTTGGTTTGACTCACAGCCGCACTGTGGTGCTATCCCAGATTGCCATTTAGACCCAGGTTTAGTGAGCGCTGCAGTCCTGCCAGGAGGAGGAGGAAGCATGTTGAATTGCGCCAGCTGAAGAGGAGGCAGCAGAGCTGAGCAGAGGGAGTGGGAAGCACAGGCATGGCATAGGAGCTGAGGGTGAGCTGCCAAAGGGTCAAGGGATAAGGCAGCAGTGATTAAAGATTAACAAGAAAAGGAACATCTAATATATGCCTGGTAAAAACAGGGCTGTATCATTGCTACATGAGTACATTTACCTGTGTCTTGGCTGCTTTTACTTATACGTTGCCCTGCAGGACGCAAGGAAGCAGATGCAAAAAGAAGCCACTCTGACAGAGCTAAAAAATACTTCAAGCCAAACCTAGTTCAGCCCTAGCTGATTCTCCATCTCTCAGAAAAAAACATGGTTGAATGGTTTTGAGGATGATTTGGGGGAACCTTGGGACTTTTCTGTCTCTTCCTAAAAGGATATGGACTTTAAAACAACACTAAAAAAAGGAATGCATATCTCTCCAATTGCTCTCCAGGTGTCCATACACTGCAAGAGTTTCCTTCTTCATTCCTCTTTCGGTAACACAACAAGCATCCATAAGTACTGAGGGGAGAGGTGACACTGAAGACAAGCGAGGTAGCAAGAAGTCAGCTCCTCTGCAGAGGTGGCCCTCTGCACAGCACCATCACTTGGCAGGTGACATGTGAGTCCTCAGAGGTCCAGCTTCTAAAGCCAACTTTAATTTCCAATACCTCTGTTGGGCTGCTGTATGGGTACAAAAGCAGCAGAGCATCAGGAGCTTATTAAGGATACTTGACTAGCTTCATCATCATGGCTTGTACAGCAACTCCTATTTATAAGCAAGATGAATTTTCCTGAAATATAACCACTTCCAATGTATTTATTTTTTTCTCCTCATTCCTAAGCAGCAGAAAAGGAAGCTCTGTAATGAAATGGAACAAACCCATCTTCGGATGTCAAGGCACACTAGGCTTAGACCTCTTCACCACCAGGAACCTTAAAAACAACCCCGGGTCCATATTTGGAGGAATTCTTTGGAATCTTTAGCCTCTCATTTGTGGAGTGATACTACACATAAGTTTTATCACTGTCAGAAGCTATCAGCAAGTACAAATGTCTTACAGACTGAAGAGCCTTTACATTTTCTCTTTTAAAATGCCAGTAGTTTTATATTCTCAGCATTCACATTCACATGTTGGTTAGCAACAGCATTTCCAGCTGCACTGAAAATGTCTTCACAATACAGGGAGGAGAGTAACTTCAAGGCAGCATTATCAGTCAGGCAAGCCATAATTATATTTCACTCACAGCACCCCTTCCACCCCCAAATTGTGTGAGGCTTCATCCCCTCTCATTGCCAGATCCACCCTTAGCATCACTTCCCAGGGCTAACTTACATTTTACCACTGTGTTCCCTTCTTAGAAAGCTTCCTGCTTCCAAGCAAGAAACAGAGCAAACAAAAATGATTACTCACCCCAATCCCTGTTTCTGATCTATCACAATCATCTCCCACTCATTAGTGTGACTGCCTCCAGTACTGGATAGAATAAGATATCCTTGTCTCTAAAAAAATCACTTTGCCCAACTCATGGCACTGATTCCTATCACATGTGTATTTATAGATCGATTTGTTATAGTGGGTAACAACTCATTGGCCTACCCACATCTTTAACTGGCACTAGTCAGCTTAACCAGCAAGGCTAACACTGAACTGGACAAGCACAAGTTAATCTCCTGATTAGTCCCCAGCCTGGAATACATCATTACTGTCATTCTGGTATTCATATCTCAAGGCCAGTGATTCCTTACATGGAATCAGAGCATCTATTTAAACAGTCCCTGTATTCTCCTGGAAGTTGGCAGCACAAATTAAAGTTTACTGTCATCCTCCTGCTGATGCTGGTTTTATTAGTGACTATTTCTGTGAAAGTCCCTTCTGAGGGCTGTGATTTAACCACTGAAACCATAATAAAAGAAGTATCGTGCTGCCCAACTGATGATGCTCTCTTTCGGATGCTATTAGCTTGCAGAGCAGCAGCACTGTATTACAGCTTGCTTTCTCAACAGCTCTAATTTTTTGAGATTGGCACTGCACAAAAAGCATGGCAGGAAGGATACCCTGAAAGCTTGGCTCAGGTATGCAGAAGCAGATGTTGCCCCCTCCCCTTTTTCTTTGCATTCTCAAGTTTGCATAACAAAATATTTATGCAAAAGTACTCACTGTCAAAACCCGCAGTTCTAATGATTCTCAGACAAGTGAAAGGGGAGGGAGGTTGACCAATACCAGGCTGCTTTCAAAGACAGCACTTTCAGTCTCCATCCCCAGAGTTCAAAAAGTCAGGCACAACAAGTGTGCATTGTCTGCTCCCAGTGGTAGAAACCCATCTGCCAAGTCAGCCTTATGTGTTAAAACAAGACCATGGACCATACTGTGTCATCCTTTTTATGCAAACCATCTCCATCCAAATTTCAGTAGCAATGAGAAGGGAGTTCAGCTCTAAACCGAGAGCAGGGTACCATTTGTGGGCTTCTGCATAATGCCTAAAAGGTATCCAAAATGGGAAACACTGGGACAAATCTACAAGGAAACTGGCAGCATGGATAAGTTTGTGTTTCCTAATGCATGATGGGGCATTTTAGAAGCTGCTTGCGATTAAAGAAAACCAAAACCAAGCAAACAAAACAAATCACCAAAAACCTCCATCCACCTTCCCCTCTTAAGGGCCCTTTCCCTACCAGCTGCCTCACCCCTGACTTGTGTGCTAGGGAAAAGGACTGTTTAGGGCAAACAGTGGATAATCAACTTCGACTCCTTTTTTATCTTCTTCTTGAGATAGGAATGAAAGATGCCAGTCGTAGTATAGACAGTAAGAGTGTGGAGGGTTTTCTGACAACGGCAGATGTACTGTCTCTTTCTTTCAAGAAGTCTGTGGGTTGAGCTGGACAGGGCTTTGGGCAACCTGGTCTAGCTGAAGGTGTCCCCGCCTGTGGCAAAATGTTGGAACTAAATGAGCTTTAAGGTTCCTTTCAACCCAAACCAGTCTGTGATTCAACGAGTTGATAGTTCTATCACACCCTTAGGGTTGGTGCAAGGAATTGAGGTTGTCCTTCTCATGCCTCGCAGCCCTAGTGTAAGGAACAAGCTCTAGGTGTGGACATATTTCTGCAACTCAGACCTGGTCCATGTACATTACACAGTGAGGCTGTGTTTAAGAAAGTAACTGCAATGTGAAACAGGTTCCACTTGGGAATACAAAGTGCCAGCCAAGGGGGAATGGAATGGAATGGAATGGAATGGAATGGAGTGAGGCAACCTGAAATGCCATGATAAAACATGGAGAGAGAGCATGAGCCCAGCAACAAGGTGGGACCAGCCAAGGCTGGTGCCCCTGCCAGCCGCCTTGACTGCATTGCCATCCTGTGCCATGCCTTTCTGGCTGAGCACCTAGGAAATCAAGAGGGCCATATCTCATTACAATCCCTGCCTGCAGTTTTCCCATAGAAACATAGAATCATAGAACCAACCAAGTTGGAAGAGACCTTTCAGACCATCAAATCGAACCATTACCCCAGCACTGCCAAGGCCACCAGCTAATCCATGGCACTGAGGGCCTCATCTATACGGTCTGTGAACACTTCCAGAGACAGTGATTTCCCCCACTGCTGGGGGCAGCCTGCTCCAATGCCTGAGCGCCCTCTCTGTGAGGAAATCTTTCCTAATATCCAGTTTAAACCTCCCCTGGCACAGCTTAAGGCCATTTCCTCTTGTCCTGTCTCTTGTAACTTGGGAAAAGATACTGACCCCACCTCACTACAACCTCCTTTCAGGCAGCTGTAGAGAGCAACAACATCACCTCTTCTCCAGACTAAATACCGCCAGTTCCCTCAAGCCATTCCTGGTAAGACTTATTCTCCAGACCTTCATCAGTTCCATTACCCTTCTCTGGACTCCAGCACCTCAATGTCTCTCTCGGAGTGAGGGACCCAGAACTGACACAGGATTTGTGGTGCAGCCTCACCAATGCCCAGAACAGGGGGACAACCACCTGCTGTGGCCCTGCTACCACACTGGTGCTGATACAGGCCAGGATGCCATTGCCTTCTTGGCTGCCTGGGCACAAGCTGAGTCGTGTTCAGTTGGCCATCAATCAGCACCCCCAAAAAGGAAAAGAACCACCATGATGACCCAGGATGGATGATGTACTGACATTTTAGAGGTAAATAGCAAGCTCTTTATTAGAGGAACACCTACCATATAGGGTACTCGGGGGTGCTAATAGATCATGGGCTTAGTGGCAAGAGAAACCAGGACTCATCTTTTTAAATGAGAAACTATGAGTGATACTCACTCTTCCCCATACTATACTTCACTACCCTTGGTCTTTAAGTGGCAGTAATAAAGGACTACAGTTTTGGTTGCTGAGCTTTAGCAATATATTGGTATATATTTGTATTCCTTTAATACTTTTTAAACACTACAGTATCAATTTATTCGACATCCTCTCATGGCAGAGCCACAAATGGATGCACTTTTAGTTTAAAATGGATGACAGCAGAGAAAGAGAACCGAATACAGAACATGAGGCAATTGTGTAGCCTGACAATTTATAACACTACCTGCCTTCTGCTGCCTGGTTATTGATAGTCAGGTGGGGAGATAAAGGAAAGAAGGATAGTTGCAGGGAGAACAGCTTAATATAAAACATTGTCACTTGCTCCCACTAAAGTCATGAGTCAGGTTCTCGATATAGGTAACAGGTACACTGCCTCTGAGCAGATCCACTAGCAACAAAATCTATTTAAAATGAAGTGTTCCTAAAAGATGACCGTGGAGGGAACATAAAAATCAGGATGCTCCTTAAGTGTGGATCATGAAATTTCAGCTGGGTACTGCTACCACCAAGACAGAAATTAAAACCATCCTCAGTTTCCAGCCCCATGGCAGAGCAGAGGCTCTGTACCTGGGCTCTCCCAAGTGCCCTCTCCCACTAAACACATCTTCTGACTTCCCATGTTGAAAGCCTGTGCCCAGCACTATGGGTTCATATTCTGTACTGGGCCTCAGATCAAAGCTTCAGCCTGCTGGGTCTGCCTCCAAGAACTGTCCAGCAACACAAAAGGGAACAGCCAGAGGCAGCAGGATGTTTCTGGGATCACCCAGCACACAAGCTGCACAGCCACCGACAGACCAACTCTCTGTGTGGGTTACAGCACACAGAGGCAAAATGCCTCAGTGACAGAAAGCTGTTACACCTTGGACCTGGGGGTTAGTAAGAATAAAGGAATATCATTGCTTGGATCCAATTACAGGAACTGCAGATCACCCAGGTTTGGTTTTCTATCTTTTTCTGTCCTTTCCTTCTCCACACCCACTCACCAATCCCTAATACTACCGTGCAGCTATGCCCTTAAATACAATTTCTTGCAAAGCATTTTAATGCTTGAAGTATGAATGTTTACGTACCGTCCACCCCAAACACACACAAACAGATCCAAACTGACATTCATTATGAATCTAACATGGGTAAATATCACCACTTTCTTTTCCTTAAAAACCACAGTACCTTCCCTACCTACATGCTCTCTTTATGACTGGTGAGAATTCATAAAATCTACTTACATTAACATTATAAGATGAGAATGTAAAAGAAACATGTAAAAATCCACTGAATGCAGGCAGATTTCGCTCAGTTCTTCACTGCCATTAATACCAGTTATGTTCATCTGGACTGAAGTCGGCTGAGTTACCCTAATGTAAAAAGAAAAACAGCCCCATCACTTTTAACTTGGGTCCTGGCCACACTGCCGTTCATCTACTGGAAAGAAAAAGGAACATGCACTCAAGTTATTGTGCAGACTTTATAAAGGTAATAAAAGTGCTGCAAGCTCAAAACTAGAATTCATCAATCCACTATGCATATGCATTTGGAGCTTTCAGTTTCAGGCCAGATCTCAACAAAAACAGAAATGCCAGAGCAGTGACTACACAGAATCCACCATAACCAAAAGTGTCGTCAAAATAAAGCATAACAACAGAGTCGTTTGCAGGTCCAAGACTACCATGAGATCACGAGATCAGATAATATTATACTGCATGATTCTGTCCTGATGACAAGGATTATAATCGGAGCGATAGTGTGGATGAGACTCACATGAAAGCATCAATAGCTGAAGAAAGAATTATTTTTGCAACTGGTGAAAGCCAGCCAAAGCAGCCCTCTCCTGATTTATTAGTGCAGAACAATGCACTAAAATAGGATTGTATCCTTATTCTATGCTACCCTTGTTTTAATAGAAACAACTCTTACACTGATCAAGTAACATTTGGATAGGACATGACAACTGTTTTTCTATTCCCATTGCTTATTTAAACACATGCTTCCTATGGTTTCTCTTTAATTTTATTAGGATTATTTTCCAAAGCCCTCACAGAGGAGCACTTACTCTTCTACCTGCGACAGGAGTTACTAACACCCAGCCTGCTGGCAGTAACTCAGCCAAAGGAGCACAGCCTCAGAGGGCTCCGGTGCCAATTCATCGTGGTATCAGCTACAACCCCTGCCTTACTCTGCACACAGCCAAAGCAGCCTGCAGGCAAGCTGTATCTGCTACACTACCCTCAAACTCTTCTTCCGATACTGATTATGGTTTTGAAATATGCAGAACCGCCTCTCTTCTCCTCTAAATTCAAGCCGTCTTTTACTTCTGCTATCCTCTCCTCCTTATCTCTCCCCCACTCACACCTTTCTGTTTTTTGGGTGATCTGATTTCTCACTAGATGCCCCCTCCACCCTTCTGTTGAACAGCATCTCTCACTGCATTTGCAGGATCTCACTATGATTTTACAACAGTACCCTTGACAGGACAGTCCGCAGTCACGCTGTTAGCTTAGTACCCCACACACCTTGGATCAAGCCATCTGTCAGCAGGGCAGGGACCCAGGACCCAAAACGCCCTTGGTAACATTTCAGCATGAAAATCGCTATAGACACAGTGGAATGGAATGTCAGGTGGGAGCCCCCAGGGTCGAAAGAAGAAAATCTCAGCTCTTTAAATACATTTTGCTATAAACTGCATGAACACCTTGTATTTTTTTTTCTCTTTTTTTTGACACTTGTCTTTTTAAAAATACATTTCTGTTTTGACGTCCCAGTTCTGAGCATATTTCACTCCTGCCAACCCACTGTTTGTGTTGTGAATAACTCAGAGCAGATGAAGCTCTGATCCAGAGACAAGAAATCCTCCAAACATCTGTCAACCACCTCAGCCCGAAGAGCTGAAAGCCAGACTCCAGCAGGAGCTCTGCCCATCCTGCTGCACCAGGAGGCTACGGGGTTGTCAGTGTGCCTTCACAGGCAGCACAGCATGAGAAACTAGCATGACATCATCCAACCATGGCCAACCACCCAACCAAGGTCAGGTTGGACAGGGCTTGGAGCAACCTCCTCTAGTGGAAGGTGTCCCTGCCCGTGGCAGGGGTTGGAACTGAAGGAGCTTTCAGGTCCCCTCCAACCCAACCATTCTGTAATTCTATGACACTGCTGTGGCCTAGCAGAGGTGTGAGGTTCCCCATGGTCTGACCTAATGGGTCCCACCATTATTCACCTCCTTTCCCCATGTGCCAAGACTTCTCAGTAGCAACAGCAGAGGTCCATGTCCCTCTATTTCCCCACAGTCTTAGACACACACACTCATTCAGGCTTCAAAAATTCACCCTTAAGTATTAATGTAATGTGTCTTTATATATCAGTAACCTTTTCTCATGTTCACCTAATGCTGAGAAACCACATATAAAGACCAGGAGGTATACAACCATTCAATGAGGCATAGGTTTCTGCAGAGACTGTCATAAGACTCCCATTCCTGTGTTGGAGCAGCAGGCAGGAATCCTGACATAAACTCATCAGAAATGGCATTTCTCACTGAAAGAGAACATACAGCAGTCCCTTCCTTGCTCTTACAACAAAATGAGTTCCTCTTTCTTTTCCAAGCATCGCATTTTTACATCAATTCTCCATCTGAACTAAAGCTTCAAGAAGGTTCCTGGCCTTTCAGGAGGTGCTAAGCCCTTTAGTGTTGCCTGCAGATGTGACAGATGCAGTCAATATAATCACAAAGAAGTGATAAGAGAAAGAAAACCATTGAAACACCATTTAAATCTACAGCCTTGAAAAGAAAGAAATACCATGGGCAGAATAGAGAATGTTTTCCTGAGTGGCAAAGTCATTCCCAAGTCCTTTGGCTGCATTTATTTGCTTGTTTATTCCCAGGAACAGCTAAGGTGTCTCACCGAGTGAAAAAGCATCATGTCCCTGAGGATGGCGGCACAATCGGATTCCTGTTGCTGTCTCGAGAAGTGGAACAGCAGAGAGCAGCAGGAGACATGGATAAAATAATGACACTAGATATTTAAATTTCACCAGCAATCTGAAATTAATGAGTAGTGCTGCAACCATGATAGGCTTGGAAAAAGACAGACTTCAACTTTTACAAGCTGTAACTAACACCGGTTTATCCGGTCACTTCTGCATCTTAGTTACTATTGATAATTAAAAGAAAAAAACCCTACATCAAAATGAAACAATGAAATCGGATTTCTGTGTGCAAAGCAGTTCAGGTATTTTGGGCAATTAAAAGAATACATTTAAATAGCTCAAAAAATGAGCAGCACAGCTTCGTCGACACAAAGCCTAAATGTTGATAGAAATAAACAAACTATTCTGCAGTAAAGTTATACTGAGATAAAGATGCACAACTGAAAACTAAGAAGAGATCCTGGGATTTAATGTCTGTTTTAAAAGGTAATAATAGTGAGAAGGCTGTTTTGCCTGGTTTCTTAAATTAGATAAGCATGTCTTCATGAAAGAAAAGAGCTACAACAAAGCAATTAAAACATAGCTGTTCCTTAGTTAACTCAGCAATAAACAACAAACAGAAGAAACTGGGCCAGAAGAAACTGTCAGGATGACGGAACCAGTTGTATTTTGGGAATAAGCAATAATCCAACACCCAAAGCGTCATGGTAAGGAAGGAGCTGAATTCTAATCTTGGCTGTATCACAGATCCCTCATGTGACCATAAGCAGGGCATAGTCTCTGTGCCTCGGTTTCCCCAGTTGTACAGTAGGAAAGATAAGACTTTGCTCCTGTAAAGTGCTCAGGCTCATGAATGCGTATTTCAAGGTTAAGCTCAGCACTTTCTGAACCCAAATAACTTCTGCTTTCCAAAGTGGAAGCAGTGGGAAGAGTAGCATCGGGCTCTGAAAGAGCAGTGGGAGCTCACATTCAGTTTTCAAGCACCCTCTGCTCAGGCGAACCAGCCTGCAGGCTACCTCTGACTTTCATTAAGCATAGAGATTGCTCATATTTTTCAAGTCATTCCCCCCCATCCCCATCCACAAAAGAGCCAGCAACTTTCCCTTATAGGTACCAGCTCCTTGGTCCTCTCCTGCTTTGGAGATTAATCTTCGCCATGTGTGGTGTGAATTAGATGCAGTTTGCTCCCCTTAACCACAGCTCTGAAAACGGCGGTTTGATTGCTGTAGCTTGTTGTGGAACCGAAATGCAGATCAGGCAGGCTGCTTATCACAACTTGTAATGCTTTCTTCAAGGTGCTACAACCATCTCTAACACCTGCTGCTTGCATCTGTCAAGGCTTTCATGTAGATATGAATACATGCATGCATACATGCATATACACGTGCATATACATATCTATCACCATTCATATATTGTGTAAACCAGAATTCTTAACAGTGATATCCAGCCAAGGCTGAACAGGTCATAGAGATGCTTTAAAAACACAGTGAAGTAGGACTTGATGAACATCTCTAGTCATAATTATCTTAAAAGCCAGGACCCATACGGCTGCCAGTTTGCCCCAGACTGAGCCATGCATCCTAGGGCAGCAATGAAAGGCACGATGGGCATACATACATACATACAGTATGCATACAACAAATTTATTCTGCCCTAGATACTGCTGGCAAAATCTCAGCCTGAAAGAGAACCCACATATCTTTTCTATTACTCCAGTATTTAAAGAGAAAACAAAAGGGTATGAGGAGCTGCTCAAAGTGGTGATTGAGGATGCAGCTGAGCAACTCCAGTCATACTTGCAGGTGTCCTTAGATGTGTGACACGAGGCAGACATAAATGAGAGGGTGTTTAGTCATCTATTTTTTAAGACATGAGAGATGTCTTAGAATGTTCCTAATTTAGTGCCTCTAGCAGGCACAGATCTCAGTTTTGACCATGGGGCAAATGGCGAACAAAAAGCCTATCTGCAAAGTACCTTCTCTCATCAGCCTGAAGAGGAACCTCTATTGAACTCATGCTGAGGTCCTTGGATGGAAATGATTAGGCCCTCACAACAGAAATTGTGCCCTGCCATGAAATCTTTAAGTCATCAACTCATTGATCTGAGCATGGGGAGCCATCCGATTCCTGGACCTCTGCTGCAAAGGAAACTGCTCAGCAATCATCAGCACTCCAGAAACTCACACTTACTTTTTCACCCCTTTGCCTCTTGCTGATCGCCACTGATGCTGCAAGGCAATTCATGTACACAGGAATATTTAGTACCCAAGTTCTTTTATTGACACTTTTTTCTTGCCCAGCTACTACTTTGCTTTCACCAGCCAAGGTGCTTGAGACCTCACAGGGGCTCACTGCAGTAAATACCTGTCTGCTCTCTAGCCTGCTGTTTTTATGATGTATTCTAAGAGAGACTTTACATGGGCATCTGGACAAACATAATTCCTTCCTTGCCTCTGGGAAAGTGGGAATCTTCCTAGTAGGAAATACAGGGTGCATGGGAGTTCAAGCAGAAGAAGCCTGTGTGTAAAGAACAGCTCCCTGGGAAACAGGAATCACAGAATCATAGAATAGTTAGGGTTGGAAAGGACCTTAAGATCATCCAGTTCCAACTCCCTGCCATGGGCAGGGACACCTCACACTAAACCATGCCACCCAAGGCTCTAGAAACTCTTCATCCAGTGGCACTAGAAGTACATAAATACAAGCATACAATCAGTTTTGCAGGAACATTAAGTCATTCACTATATCATTTTTCACATGAAACTTCTCTGTTGCACATGATGCTCCATATTCCTGCAAGTAGTTTACGACGGGATAAGAATTACTTGAGGCAGACGATCAGCGGGAGCAGCAGAAAACATGCCATTGTTTTAGAGCTCGATTATGTAGATTGGCTTTACTCACAAGGAAATTAACTCTATGCCACAGCTGTGGGGACTAGAATTATACAACAATTGATATTTGGAAAACTTTGAAAATCTGCCAAAGGAGAAAATTACATGATTGAACGAGAGCTTTTGTGGAACCGAAGTAAACCATTTCACTAATGAATTTGTTCAGGGTTTTGTTAAAAATTTAATCGGCAAATTTATTCTCATACACCCAACAATTTGTCCAACCACATGTAGTTTAGGAGCTCCCGATACAGAAAGACCAAGCAAAAAAGAAAGTCACTGCCCACTTTCTAGGCCTAACACACAAAGCAACCTTTTAATACGTTTCTGAACGTTTTGAGTTCTGTAATACATCTGATCTGGGGAAAAAAAAGATAAATCACAAGACCCATCCCATACTGTTTTAGCAGGAGAAAATGGAAGAAGCCTCAGGAAAAAGTAGAATTAAAAGTGCAAATCCCACTTTGAATATTTTGGAAGGATTTAGGATCCTTACAGATTTCATTCATTCTGGAAATAACTGTTCCTAATAGCCTCAGGATTGTGCCTTGGTATGATAAGAAATTTCTATGCTTCAGTACCCTGAAAGGGATGGCATCAAGATGGGGCCACTGATGGTAAGCAGTTAGAGAAGAGCAGCCAGATGAAAAGCAGCCCACCCTCTGATGCCTTGGGGACTGGGCAATCACCACCAACCCAGAAGGGAGAGATGCAACTTGATAAGAGTTCCGGTAAACTGGCTTCCAGACATCAAAACTGCTGCCGTGGGTCTGATTCACATACATTATACCTGAATTATTGCAAGGCCCTCCAAACAGCAGTCTTGAGTGTCACTTCCATCAGCTCAGTCACTCATTTCTAGCAGTATTCCTTCACTTCCTCTGAATGAAGCAACAAGGCAATGAAATGAATGTGCTGCATCCAGCTTGTTCAGGTGACAAAAGCAGGGCTGGTCATAAATTTCACCACAAAGCTGCTTTGGAAGAGACCTGTACTAAAGGATTATAATAGCTCAGTAATCACCTTATGCCACCGAAGGGAAGAGAAAAGGAAATGGTATCATTTCTTTTTCCATCACGTCTTCTCTTACTTGTGGAAAGAAGATAGGAAGTTTTAGCTGTTCATGACAACACAGAAATTAACCAAAGACAGGGTTATATTTTATAAAACAGAGCCGTTGTCAAGTCACATTATTTGGTTATTCATTACTGCAGCTACTCTAACTAGAAGCCAGCACTTTACAACCCAGGACAGCCAGGCTTGCTTTGCTGCTTAATACTACAAGCAGTGGCTCATACCACAGACCTACTATTCATTGTGGGGAACCAACTGACAGCTTCTTCCCCTAAGGAGGCCAAGATTCCTTAAGTCTGAAACACCTTACCCTGTCAGCACAGGTGTACAGGAAAGAAGCTCCTATACTGGGAGGTTTCATAACATTGAAATAAGCACTGCACAAAGTTGATAATCAAAAGAAAAAGAGAAAAAAAAAAAAAAAAGGGGGTAAAAATTTGTCCTGGGTTCAGCAGCAGCAGTCATTTTTCTCCTCCTCAGCCGCTGGTGTAGTGTTGTGGTTTTGACTTTCGGCCTGGGAACAGAGCTGATAGCACCGATGGTTTCAGTTGCTGCTCAGTAATGTTTACTCTGACCAAGGACTTTCTGAGTCTCATGCTCTGCCAGGGAGGAGGGGAAGCTGGGAGGAAGCAGAGACAGGACACCTGACCCAAACTGACCAAAGAGGTATTCCATACCACAGCACATCATGCTCAGTATAGAAACTGGGGGCAGCTACCCGGAAAGGGTAGATCACTGCTGGGTCAGGCTGGGTATCGGTCGGCGGGTGGTGAGTGGTTGTATCCTCTTCCCTTGTTGTTTCCCTTACTGTTATCATTATTGGTGGTAGCAGCAGTGGTTTGTGTTGTACCTTAGTTACTGGACTGTTCTTATCTCAACCCATGGGAGTTACAATCTTTCCCTTCTCCTCCCCATCTCTCTGGAGCGGGGAGGAGGGAGGAATTTGGGGGAGTGAGAGAGAGGCTGCGTGGTCCTGAGTTACGGCTGGGCTTAAACCATGACAAAATTAAAGAAAAAGATTAAAACCAATCAAAAGGCTTGATGCTGGGCTGATAGAAAGTTCATAATTCCCCGTTTGTTTCACTGGGGCTATACTATTTAAGACCTGCAGAAGATAAACTGCTTCATGCGTCACTTGCAGGACCATTGAGCCTGTGGGCACTATACACAGAACAGCATCTGTAGGATGCTCTTGCTGTGTCATTGCCAGTCTCTCATGTAGCCATGAGCTAAACGCAGTGCGTGGCACAGGGATGTAGGATGCAAGAGGTCAAACGTACAGCAAGCATCTAAAATGACTTACTTCTGTTATAGAAAGGTTTCACCTAGGCCACTGAACTCAGTCTAATTACGTGCATTTATTCCTCATGCCAACAGATCCCTTTAGTACAGCCCCTGTCAAGTGCTGGTGTCAACCACATCATTTATAAAGACAGAGTTTGCTGAATGAGAGGCAGGTTTATTACAGAACCACATCGCATGAGGAAGAAATGAGGCTGGAACTGGGAATCCCTGCAATACTGCGCACTGCTTTTTTCCCTGATTCTAGATCCACTTGCTATTCTTTTTCTTACCCCTCTTTCTCCCACCCAGAAAAATGCCTCAAGTTTACAGAAGGCCTGTTTAGTCACCCTCACTCTGTCCATTTTAAGTCGGAGCAGGAGAACATTTGCTGACCCAGGCATGTAAATCTCATCATTACCTAATGAAGTGTTGCAGACCTCGCTTGAATGTAGCTGACACTGTGAGGAGCATGAATCTTCCAGTCATTTAGACAGAAGTAGCTCAGGATAGACAATGTTAATTTGGGGATGAGTCATTATGTTTAGTACCAGTCTGGGGCCTAATGATTTGATTCAAATTAATTTAAATCGCTGGGGAGAAAAAAACCAAACCAACCAAAAACCTCAAATTACACATAGGCCAGGATATCAGAGCAATCTTTTCCAAGATCTGAAGCTTTCAGAGCCTTGTCATTGCTAGGCTGAAATTTTCTTCTTCACATTGCATTGCATGTGCACAATCCTGCTCAAGTGCTGATTGCACTGCTTGGATTCCCTGCAGCCCCACAGTGCCTCTCAGGCAGAGAGGTCAGAAAGATTTTATGCCACATGGAGAAAGGTTTCTGACAGTCCCTGATGCAGGTGAGATTTTAGAGCAACGAGAAGAGAGAAAGGACTGCAGGGAGAGTTCGATTCTAGCTGATCCCTGGTGCTACAGAAGGAGAAGATTGGGAGTAATCAAATAGGAATCAGTTATGGTTTTCTCTTTTCTGGCTAACAGGGTGGACAGCTTCTTTTAACATTTCACTGTGGAAACACTTCACTTAGGTTGTCTTCACAGACATCAGACATCAGACAACAGACCCAAAGCCTCTGGGATCTGCTATGTAGATATACTTGCTCTATGTGTTCGTGGAGAACTCACAAAGGAGTGAGATAAACCTTTCCATGCCAGCAAGCTGAACCAAAATCAGCAGATTGTTTATTTGCAGGGGTGTCCCTGTGATAGGTAATCAGAAAGAAAGTGCTGTTTAATACTTCTTTGCAATGATTTACTCACTACATCTCCTCCCATGCCTCACCTTAGGGGTAAGTCACCTGTGTACTGGCATCCAGCAAACCAGGGAGGAGAGCAGGATCAAAGCAGTGCAGTGGGTTTATATAGCATTCTGGACAAGAGTCAATTTAACCATTGTGACTAAACCACCACAAGCCATGTGATGCTCATCCTTAGTACATGGTCAGTAACAGGCCTTGTTGTGTTGTTGCTCTATACATGCCCAGCTGTCAGGGTGATACCTCTTACAGCAGGGTTGTTGTTGGAAAGAGGAACATAAAACAAGGGAGAAAACCCACAATGTCACTGAAGATAAAGCAGAGATACCTTCACAAATCTGCTGTCACCAGAAGCTGTCTGTCTCATGGATGCTTTGATCCTAAGCTGCTGAAGGATACTTTATTGTGCTCTTCTTCAAGATACCTCGAAGGAGGATTACTGCTGTTTACCTCTTAAAAGATCATTGATAATAACTTGGATGGAGGTGCAACAGTGAATTTTTTTTTATGCTTGTCATGGGTTCAGCAGCAGCAGTCATTTTTCTCCTTCTTGGTAGCTGGTGCAGTGCTGTGTTTTTAATTTCGTGCCCGGGAGCACCAGTGTTTGCAGTTACTGCTTGGTAGTGTTTTGTCTGGCCAAGGACTTTTCTGAGTCTCATGCTCTGCCAGGGAGGAGGGGAGCCGGGAGGAAGCAAAGACAGGACACCTGACCCAACTGACCAAAGAGGTTATTCCATACCACAGCACATCATGTCCAGGATGTGAAAATGGAGAGCAGAGACCCGGAAGGGTGTGGTGGTGGAGTGGGGGGTTCTCTGCTGGGGGGTGAACTGGATGGGTCGGGCTTGGTGAGCAGTTGTATTCTCTTTCTTTGTACTTCTCCTGTCATTATTATTACTGGTGGTAGCAGTAGTGATTTGTGTTATATCTCAGTTACTAAACTGTTCTTACCTCAACCTATGCAAGTTGCATTCTTTTGATTCTCCTCCCCATCCCCCTGGGACTGGGGAAAGAAAGAGAAAGAAGTGAGTGAGTGAGAAGACTGCTTGGGGGGGTTAGAGGCTTAAACCACACAATGCTTCTGCTTCTGCAAATGATAAAAAAGCCTTTGAATTAGGAGCTTGCTTACTTGTATTTTAAGTAGAGGACTAAATGTACACCAAGTCAGTGAGCTGGTGCCTCTGCACAGTGAGCCACATGCTATGTCCCACAATTCCTGAGTGGTGAGCTGATGATACAGGAGATCCAGCCTTTGTTCCCCATGCCACAGTGGCCTAGACTCAAATCCCCAAATAACAAGATTAGGAGACTAAAGTGAGAAAGCAATTCAGGGTTGTGATCAACAGATCTGGTTTTGTTGCTGATTCTGTCAACAGGTTGGGAAGGGGGTATCAGTTCTAACTTGGTCATTTTCTTGCATCTCAGTTTCCCTCTCTACACGCTGCAGTTCTTGATATTGATCTCCTTCGCAAAGCATAGAGAAGAAGCAACAAATAAAATCATTTCTGACTACATGTAAATAAGAGAATTTAAGTTGAGCCCGCATTCAGGCTGACCAAAGGTAGGGTTTTAACAGAAGGCTCCAGAGATAAACATTCACTAAAGAAACTGACTGCAAGATCTATCCCTCCACAAAGGGCTGACTTCGAAATGCATGCTTACGCTTGGCAAATCTGATTTTTAGTGCCAGATCCACTACATGATTTTCAGCCCTTCAGGTCCCCCTTTGCTGCAGCCTGTCAGCACACCCAGCCTCAGCTCATCCCACGCAGCTTGTTTACGTGCCTCGCTGTGCTCACTGCGGCTGCACAGCGCTGATGGCAATGCTCACACAATTTCCCAGGAAAAGGATGAATGACCCAAGCCTCAAACCTTGGGGTCTGTCGACCTCTACGCAAAAAATGCCACTGCACCAACACTGCCAATGGATGCATGATCCATGGCTCTTTGTCCAAGAGATTCCATAACCATCTGACTTTTGTTTTCAGCAGCCTCTATCCAGTTCATTAAGAGAAGCTGGTAAATGTCAGCCCTGCAAACAGGACAAAAAATGATTCAGTCCTCTCTGTATAATCTGTCTAATAAATTCAATAGGTGTCACTTTTGTGGAAGGGTCTCTATACCTCAGCAGTAATTTGTCACCATGAAACAGTTTCAGGGCGTTTCACAGTTGTGTGTCAGTATTTATTTCAGGCCTTATCTTCAATGAACATTTCTTGCTAAGAGAAATTAATTCCTTGCATCTGTCACTATAGGAACAAAGCAAATGCACTTTCTGTAGAGGACCCATTATTCAGTACATTAAGCTCTGAGATGACGGTTCTCCTCATCCCACAGTTGCACACAACAAGAAGTAACCTCACTCATCACTAAGATTTGCAAAATGCAATATTCTGGAGGTAGATATTTTCTTTTTTTTTGACTTTTTTTTTAATTTTTTGTTGTACTTTCAAATATTTTAACCCTGATGAAAAGAAAACCCCAAAACGAAAATCCCACCCCTCCAGTAAATGCTGCCTCATCATTTCAATTCAGCATCATGGTTTAGTGTGAGGTGTTCCTGATCATGGCAGGGGGGTTGGAACTGGATGATCTTAAAGTCCTTTCCAACCCTAACTATTCTATGATTCTATGATCACAGAGTTAGGCAATCTGAGGAGCAATATTTAGATGATAAAGGTTTCCTGAAGGGCACAAGACTTCTAAACTACACTGAAGTGTACTGGAAATGATTTCAAATGAGCAGATCTGTCTGCAGCATGGCTTCTGCTCAACTCTGACCTTTCAATCCTAGCCTGCCCTCAGATATAATGGCCTGGATAAATTCCAAATCAAAAGCAGTTGTTGTGGGCAATGTTCTAAAGGAAATAATTAGATACCAAAAAATTCAATTATAACAACTCAGGGTATCATTCAAAACAGGGGAAAGAAAGGAAACGCTAGAAACACCAGGAAAGAAAAGCAAGGAAATTACTTGTTCATGCCATGAGGAAGAACCAGGGAGATTCACATGCAAAAGCCTTTCAACCCAGTGGAGTAGAATGAAAAGCAGAGAAGGAAAAAAGAAACTATACTTATTCTTTGTGATTTGAGTTTCCTGAAACATGACGGTACTGTACAAACTGCTGGGTGATGAAATTAAACCAGCACAATAGCTGCGTTGTGATCTCTATCTGGAACAAATATGCACGCACCGAGCAGTCACTGAAATAAGAGAGGCAGTTGGTCCCAGCTGCAGGTTTTCTCAGTGATGCCAGCAAATATATTTATTCTGCAAACCTGTTTGCTAATCATTTTAAGCAAATATTGGAGTTGAAAATTCAACTGGGATGCATTTAAGCAGGCACCACAGGAAGCTCGTTCTGGGACAAGCTCGCAGTCAGAGAGACATTTCCATCAGATTTGTGACAATAAAACATTACCCAATGAACAAGTCCAGTCTAACCAATGTAATATCAACTGCAGATCATCACAACACAGAAGACCTCCTTCGTAATGCAGACACCAGCTGCTAACGCTAGAAATGTGATGCAGAACATGTTGTTCTGTGTACTTCAGAACTAAAGATGCCCATTTTCTTAAGGGTTTGTGCCATACATTTGCATGTACTGCTGCCATGCTTCAGAGTTCTAACTTACCTTCAGTGTTTCCTGCTTCTGGGCTGCACTGCCATTCTGCCTTCCCCTCCTCCATGTCCTCTAATCCCTCTGTTGCTCCCCAGATCTCTCCTCCTGCATCCCTCATCTATTGATTACACTTCAATGTATCATGCTATGACCAGATTTGGATTTTGCTTGTGGGCGGCAGGCCTAATGGTTTGTTGGTTCCTCCCTATTCTCCCCTTTATTAGGCATTAATAAGACCTTTTCTCCTTCCTTGCCATCAAGTTTCACTCAATACATAGGAATCTACATTGACGTGAAGTGAAGGAGAATTAGCAAACAGTTCAGATAAAGCCCAGTGATGCCATTGTGAAACCAAGCTAAGATGAGCTAGGAAACCACCAGTGAGCTATGACCCTTTCTTAGCTTAATTCTGGGGTCAAACCAGGAAGTTACAGTCAGTGAAAATTAATCCCATATCATTAATTTCATCTCGGTACTGGCAACCAGCTTGGACTTTGCAATATATATAGCTTGAACTGCTCCCTGGATTTAATGAATTAAACCAGCTAGTTTTATCTCTCATGTAAACTCTTGGAAGAGCCTCAGAGTCATTCTGCATCTTCTGCTTTCAACAAGCACTTTATGGCAGGTTGGGATGAAGCAGGTACCCTGTTGCCTGTGGGCCCTCTCACCAGCAGTGCCCCAAGGCCATGCACCCTTCACCTCAAGTGTTTACATGCACCACAGCCTTCAAATACCTGAACTCACCCACTTTAAACCAAAGAAATAGTGTGAAGCAGCACTAATCCTCTTTGAGAAAATCAAACGCCTGAGAAATGCTGGGTTTTGGTCAGTAATATTCCACTCGTCCAGTTGAAATCTAGTATTTAAACATAACTGTCTATTAGCTGCAGCTGGGGCTTTGGGGCCACATTTTTAGTCATATCTGCTGTGAATTATCAAAGGCCACTGAATGTTTCCTTAATGACTTGCACATTATCCCTGCAGCACTTTGCAGCTGGTTTTCTCTCTCCTATGAAAATCTCCACAAAATATTTGAACCTCTAAATGAAGGAGGAATTGCTCTGGTGTTGGATGAGTTTCCACTGCTTTTTAGCAGCCACTATTTCTTTAGCTAGGTCCTGACTCATTCCAGAGCTGTCCTAGCAGCTCCAGTGTCAGGAGTCCTTTTGGACCACGCAGTCACAGTTGCAAAGTAGGACTTCTTTTCTCTTTCCAGATTTTCTGGCTGGCATGCCAAGGTGTTACTGCCGCATACACCAAGTGCAACCAGTCACATTTAGAGGAGAGCCTTTAAAGAGCACAGAGAGTCCAATGGCATTTTAGCTACTTGGAAACCAGCATATGTTTAACTTCATGGGGTGTTTTCATATTTTTAATGATTATATGAATTTCCAAGTGCCTGAAAGAAAAGGATTCTTTTCCAAGTCAGTTGGAATATTTCTATTCATCGCTTGAATTCATGCTTTCTTTGATAATGCTTTCTTTGGTTAATATTTTGTCATTCTTAAATGCTTTCAAATTTAAAATTCATTTGTCCCCCTGTCCAAGTGCTGCCAAATGAGATTTCTAGTAGCATTAGAATACAGAAACAGGCTGTTGGTTCAACAATATTCTACTGCCTATTGCTTAAATCCGATTATTCAGTATCCCTGGAATAATGACGATGGATTTATACACATAGTGATCATTTTACATGTATCTCCTTAAACTTCGTGTTTTTCACTGTTGCCTTAGTGTTCAACACTCACTGCCAAGCCTTTATCCAGTCACAGGATCATAACACATAATTTGATTAAATGTATTAGAAATATATTGAAAGGATTTGGGGTTTTGTCCATCACGCTTCACCAGAACAATACAGACATGACATCCACAACATCTCCCTCCTCACAACAATCCACACAGAAATATTCTTTGTTTGCAAAGCTTCTTTGTCCTGTGATGCTTAATTAAGCATATAATGGAGAATATTATAGCTATTTTAGAGTAATTCAGAAGTAATGATGCCTGAGGCAAAGCATGGAGTTCTATTTAACTCAACATACAAGCGCTGGCAATGGCCTTTACAAATGGACCCTACTGCTATTGCAATCCTCAGAAATGATTTGCAGCTCCCTTTTCCCCCTCCATAATGACTGTTCTTTTTAATTTCTTGGGTGCCTCTCAGCAGCATAAAGCTGCATTCTGTAAAAGCTCATCTTTCTCCCTTGTTAAAAGCACACCTTGAAACCATTTTATGTTGGCATAAAGTTCTCTTCCCAGAGGTACGTTGCCTCTGTCTACCATTTAATATGAATGGATGTAACTTGTATTGCACCTATCAAGTTGGTGATGTGGATCACAGAAGCATGATAGCCACTTATGTTAAATAAAGGTTTAGCAGTGAATCAACCAGCTAGTGTCCATGAAGACTCATTGTTTTATGGGTTTTCCAAGAGAAAGAGCTCTCACCACCTCAGTCTGGTGTTGAGGAAGACCACGGTGGGGTTGTTACTCAGCCATGAGAACATGCTGTGATACGCAGAAGCTGAAATAAAGACACAGCCACAATCAAGCTGCAGTCCTGGGCTGCCATTGGCATGGTTTGAGCATCCTGGGAACAAGTTTGCACATGGGTGTTACGTCCAAGCTTGTTCTCCTGTTATACAGACCCTGCCTTCCACCCCTCCAGCTCCACTGAGGCTCTTTTAGGGAATTAGTTTTGATATGCACAACCTTACTATAAAGGTTCCTAATATGCATATTTTCCATTTAAAACATGCTTTCATAAAGGGCATTCGGACTGTAAGAAAATAAAGCAGTTTTGATGAGTATTTTACAAAGAAATTATACACCACAGGTTGATGTGGGGGGAGATTAGCTGGCAATTCTAATGGAGATTTTAAACTTCTCTCGCACTCAGTTTTATTAATGTTTTTAGGAATGTAAAGAATCAGAATAAAAACCTTAAATTCTCAATTAGAGCCTATCAGCCACACAAGGCTGCTGCCACAGGAGAAGGAGCCCTGCTAAAGCCAAGTTACATGCTGGTGCAACAACAGACTGTCCACACTGCAAACTGTTTGCCAAAATCCAAGTGGGATCTCTAGAGTGCAGTTGGTGTTTCACACTCGCGTAGCTTCTCTATCAAAAGTGGCAAATTTTGATGCATAAACGTGTTCACTGTGAGCTGGAGTGTGGGCTTTAAACTCCCATTCCCAAAGGAGGGCTGCCAGGCACAGGGTAGGTCATTGTACTCACTTCTGACTGTAGGCAGGTCACAGTTGCAAGTTTTCTACTCCAAGAGTTAGTAGCTCTGGAAATCTTTTGTTAGGGATGTAATGCAGAAAATGGGTTCATTTGAAACTTTATACCTGGAGACACAGGTCAGACAAATTTCTCCAAATTGTTTTCCAAAGAGAGGACTTCCCATTAAAAATATTGGCAGCTCAGGAAAACCAACAGGAAAACCTCCAGAGTCCTTTAAAAAAACCCCAAACTCAAATGCTGTGCAAAAGCCAAAATGTAAAATTCATGCGGCATTCCCAAGCACAAGTGCCTGGATAAATATTTCCTGATCATTATGAGGTGAGCTTGTGCCCAGCACAGCTAACGCTCAACGTGCATAATGCAAAGGGAGCAAATCTCATCACCACCCTGGCTGCTCTATGTTAATCCAACCTGCCCTTACTGATCGTCTTCACAGTGCTCCCCCTAAGCAGGGCTATGCATTCATTTTTCATTTTGGTATATTTATTTGTATATCTACTTTCATTTCCCCCTCCCCCTGACTCGTATATTGCCCCTTAGGCTACAGAAATAGGATAAAATTAATTCTGGAGCCATGCACTCCAGGGCACTTCATATTAAACAGTAGACACTACAGGCAACTAGATAACACTAATAGCACCTGAGGCAATTTCCTTTCCTATGTTTCTTCTCAGTTACCAGCTGGAGTCAGGGCTAAAAATATCCTTGTCATGACAGTATAATGAATCCCAGAGATAAGTGTATTTCTCAGCAATGCAATGAGGTCATTATCTATGCGCTAATGGATGAATGGGGTGGTAAAGGGAGGGAAACTGTTATTGGCTGGTACAATAAAACTGCAGAATGAATGAAAGAAACGTGAACAAACGTTACTCAAAAGGGACTGAAAAATCACAGCCTGCTTTCCTGTTTGCGTTCGCATAGGAATAATTTACATGACATTAAAAATTGAAAATGCTCATAAGAAATTCTTCTTAGCTGGCAATTTGTCTGCATAAACAATTACTGCTTTCTTGGCTCTGTGAAATGATTCTCTTTTATCTATAGGACATTGCAATAATTGTACCATATATCTGATAATTACAGTTCCACTAATAGTAAAGGAAGCATATTCCAAAGCGAATCTGCAAAAAAACCCAAACCAAACCCAAACCAAACAAGGACAAACCAACCAAACAAACAGCCCTAAAACACCCAAAGAGCTCCAGAGGAAGTCACCCTGATCCAGGAATTCTGTGCTACCTGTTGCCCAAACTATATTCCCTGTTCAAAAGTTGAGAAAAATAAACAAAGAATGGTACAGCTACATTCCCATTACTGAGATTTGAGCTGAAACAGTAAATCTGCAGCTAGACACAGCTGATGTAGAGAGGGGATTAATTTAAGAGTAAGACTACTCAGGGAGAGGGGGAAATAGGCAAGTTATTGCTGCTGGAATATGCCCAATATCACTACACCAAAAAGAAACCACGCTTTTTACTTCCCAGTATGTTGATTATCATCATTTGACATAATTTGCCTACTGGCAGTTTTAGTATTTCTCCTCTTTTTATAAACAACTGATCATATCTTTCTTCATTGCTTTCAAACACAGCACTAAGTCAGACAAAGTACATTTTAATACACACATTTAGAGCTGATACTCCTTTATCTTTATGAAGGAAAGAGCAGAGAGGTTTTCACATTAGGAAAACATTCGCTTTCAACTTTGAAGATTCTTTGCATGACAGTGCCTGAGTGAGACAGGACGCCACGTACATAAAGGACACATGCCAAGAAAGTTGACGAGGGCAGTTAGTGAATGATACCGTCAGCCCAGCAGGTATGAGGGGACTTGAACTGCAGCACTTGCAGGGAGCCCTTGACCCAAGAAAGCAGAGAGCCTGCTAGGTTTGAATTGAGCCGCCTGCCTGGACCCAGCAGCACAGCTTAATTGCTTATTGTGCAACACCATCAGAATGCAGATTTGCTTGGGAAGAACATCTAATACAGCACGACTTTATGTCCAGGACTCCCATGCCTTAGCAGAGAACAGCACAGCAATTAGGTCTTGCACAGGAATAGGATGCACAAAAAGCAGGAGAAAAAACTTCTGAGGCAGAGCAATTATCAGTAACACACAATGTAATGACAATGCTTCAGACTAAAGAACAGCCTCATGCTGCCAGCATTTATTATTGTCCTGCTCTTGCCTACCGTGAGTAATCTCGGGATTCAGTGAGAATTTGCATAATAGTCAAATTAAACTATGTATCATTATTTCATTTCTGAAACAAATACCATCTACAGTCTCCACTGTTTGCTGCGCAGAAGAAAGGAGAAACAGCAAGAAGTCATCAGAAAACTTCTCTGACAAAGGTCTTGTTTTTCTCTCTGGCTGAGGAAGAACAGACATCATCACCAGATCAATTACGCAAATGTTAACGGTCTAGCGATCAGGATATTTTCAAGTTGAATAGGTTGGCACAGACTGGCCTAATAGACCTGGACTCATCCCATTTTTGTCTCGGTTCCCTTTCTTTGGAGGAATGCCAGGACAACAAGCCTTCTTACAGGTGTCCTGAAGTTAAACACCTAAACCAACCTGCATCCGGGTTTCTGTGTACAAACAACAGCCAGCTGCAGCTTCTAGAGCCTGGTTTCCAGTGCAACTATTTCAGCCTGTGCATTCACATATCCTCTCCCTCATACCACCTCCAAACACGGACTTACTGAGAAAATTCCTTCTGCAGAACCTTCCAGGCAAGGATTTTGCCCTACTTAGATATAGAAATCAGGCTGGATATAATCCTTCTGTCCATGTACGCTGTCCAGCATCTCCCAGTGCTTGAGGCAATATATTCCAGGTAAATGGTATAGGTAACAACGAGGCAGTTTTGAACTGGAGAATCTCTCTTGGAAAAAGAGATAAGGTTTTGAATTTCTAACAGCTGAGAAATGGTTAAGGAGGGATTTGCTGAAGCACAGCTGAATTGCTGCTGTGCACAATGCAGCATGAAACGGGGGACAGAGAGGAAGGAAGCGTATGAAGGAATTAAAAGTTTCCATCACAGGCTCATATCAGCGCATACAAAGTATTTATCTTCTTTCAGAAATTTTGCTTTCAAGGACATTCACACTGCTTGGCATGAAAAAACCAAACCACTCCAAAGCCACTCGGTTTAATATTTTGCCTCTCCATACATGTCTGATACAACAGGTACGATCCAGTTACATGTCTAGTGAAGCAAACATCTTACATATAGAAACATCATTGATGCTAAGTACCAGAGATGTAGTGTCATGCATTAATATTCTTAAATGCAAGTTTCAATACTTCATTTTCTAACTGCAGAATGCAGCTGCCACTTCCCAACTCTTTTTCCTACTGACACTAGATCCATGTATCTGCACCAGCCTCTGTTCTACCCGTGTTTATACACTTTCAGGGCTAGCTCTCAACAAAGACACATGCCAGGCCATGTCTTCGCTATCGCATATAATAAACAAAGGTTCCTTTATCTTTTTTCCTGCAACAACACGGGGAAGAGAAAGCAAGAATACTGCCAGCACTGGGGTAGGCAGCATTAACTGCGGGGTATGACACCTGCGGAGCAGAAGCAAGCACATCTCGGAGAGATTCCCCCATAAACTTCATCGCATAGCACAGCACATCTAAGAGCTATTTGTAAACGGAGCCAAATCTGAACACAAAATTACACCCATTCAGCAGCATGCAATATTGCTTTCAATTTAAGGAATTGCAGCCTTGCTGATGAAATTTTCTAATTTAAGCTACTTGATTGAAATCCTGTGACTAATGTAGGCTCAGATTAACAGCTCAACTGCACGCAAGGTATCCTCCAGTGCGGATTCGGACAGATTTATCCCATACTGCGTTACAGATGTTGCAGCCAGACACTACCAACAGCTTCCATTTTGAGCTTGTGCGTCAGTCAAGTGCTTATTAAAAGGTGAGACTGTTTGGGGAATTTTTCTCCAGTGACAACACAACCTGCACACTTTCCATTGCTCTAAATAGGTTTATTTGCCCAGTCGAGCTGCCTGGCTTTATTGGTTCAGAACACATCATATTCTCCAGTGTCTCTGCTTGAGATGCTGCATAGCCCACCATCTCCCACACACACTGAAGCTGGTATACATAGCAACTCAAAGATGTCAGAAAAGCAGGTCAAACTGAAGAGACCTCTCATCACAGCCTTAGATGTTGCCCTATCAAAAAGGTGCACATGTAGTTATTCATGTGGTGCAAGCTTCCCTCCAATACCAAATTGTAATGGTGATATAAAGGTACAGGTAAAGTACAGATATATCAGAGGAAGCATACTCAGATTTTACCATAAGGGCAAATGGATGAGATGAAAATCTGCTAAGGAGATTAATTCCCAGTATAGTGCTCCTACACAAATTTCTTTCTTCCCTCTTAAACCAGCACAAGCCATAGGAATCAGAGCAACCCTGAAGGCAGATCCATTTCTAGCATGAAGCCTCACCTAGAGGACACGCATCAATCCTGCATCACCATCAGGCTCCCATCCAGTTTAGCTTGACCATATCTTTCTGGAAAAAGGCACATTACCACTTCCTGAAAGTCTTTTCCAAGGGGCATTTGTTCCCCACAGTCACTCTAGATGGCGAGGTAAATGTCAGGATGGTTTATCCAGTTTAATTGTGACAACTGCTCCAACATCCCTTCCCATAGCAAAGGCAAAATGCTTTGAACCAAACCCTCAGATCTGCTCTGGAGATGGTGCTGCATAGCTCCTGCAACCCCTATTAGACAGCCTCAAAGTGAGCCTGGTCTAACATAGCCAGAGCTCAGGGGTCAGCTACTGCAACCCCCCAGCCAAGGATATGCTGTTTGTGATGTCCTGCTTGGTTGCTCAGGTAAACACCAGTGTGCCACAAAAATATGTAGCATATGAAGAAGCTTCTGTTCTGGGCTTGTAGGATTTAATGCATTTTTTAAAACACAGAGCGTAAGAGACTGTGACTTGTGGCATCAGCTGAGCCTTACGGATCCAATCCGCTGTCATTTTTAAGCATATCTGATTAAAATCAAGAAGTCTATAATAGCAGCCATTACTTCAACATGAAATTAGGGGTACTGTTAATTCTTTTCAACATGTATCAGCTCCCTTCTAATTGGATCTATATTCATTACTGAAACTGAAATTAAAGAATAGCTACGAAAGGCTTTTGATGTCAGCTGTATATATCATGCCTTGAATTAAGTTACAAAAATGGTTAATGCATTATATGAATCTTTAAGTACCTATTTCATTCCATTTAGTTGCACATGTCCTGAGAATCAGTGCTCACTGAGGTACTGCACTAATCCAGCAAAGTTTTAGGATGGGTAAAAGAGCTTTTTTCATTGTAATTGCTGAAAAATGCACAGTTCATGGCACCAAAGCTGCCTGAAATCTGTTGGTTCACAATTGATTTGTCTGCTGGATGCAGGATCTGCTCAGCAATAAAGGTGCATGACAGGGAAGAAATAAATCCTTTGTGTTATTGCCCATCACAAATGCCACAGGAATACAAAGCAGAAGCTGCTGAAATCGGGTGAGTGTACTCTGCCCTGACCCCTGCAAACATGGAAAGGAAAAGTTTGTGCTCACTTTCAGAAGATGTTTGGGGTTTTTCTTGCAATGGGTTAAAGCAAGTGCATTGTGCCAGCCTCTCAAACTGTTAAAACCTCCTTTCTCCCACTTTTTGCCACAGAGCAGCAAAATACAACCATTCTTTCTTATACCTTCAAAACCTAAACCCCACAGCATCCTTCCTGTGGGGCACAAAACCAGGCAGAAGGACAGCGGAAACCCTTCCCTCATCTTAACAAATCCAGACTGGAAAGGCAGAGGAGAGAAGAAAAGGTTGCCCTGATCCTGTGGTTTGCTCGCTTTTGAATGCCATCCCATTTTCCAGATATCAACAACCAAGATTTCCACTAATTGGACAAGAGAGGCAAGCTCCTCTTGCCTTTGAGGCTGGATAACACAAGGAAAGGCAGCAGCCGTTACAGGATGCACGTTTGCTGCGCTCTGGAGCTGTATTTAGGCAGTTCCAGTGAGAGCTGGTGGGAAAACAAGGGGTGCAGCCCAGAAACTGCCCATCTGTATGCTATAAAGCAGGATCTCCCAGCAGAGAGATCAGGGATCTCTTACTTGAATACTCTTTCTTCTTTAGGTCAGGGGTCTTTATCTAATGCTTTACAGGCCCCTGAGAGAGGCTCTTAAGGGCTTTAATAAGTGTCTCAAAGCTGGCACACGTTACAGTTTGATTTTTGCATGTGGTATTACTAGAGAAGGCTACCCTTCTGGTAAGGACTTGTGAAGTCCTTAATCAAAAAATGTCTTTACTCAGATGCTTTCTCAGAGAAGCTTTCACTGGACTTTTAAACAACTTTAAAATAGTAATATACTTATTATAAGTGGAATAATAATAATAATAATAATAATAATCCCTATTCCCCCAGCAAACCTAAACTGATCCACCAGCAAAATACAAGTATAATATCCAACCCAAGCACCTTTCCCTTCTGGAGTGCCAATTTCCTTTTACTGTGGGAATACCCCACCTGAATCTCCCTGCAACTGCTGAAAATGCTCCGCAGTGGCAATTGTTCCAGTCTCTGTTTCCCTTCCTCTGCCTGCCCTTATCTTGCCTGCTGCAGTCTGACCCTTCCTGCCTCCTCCAAGCAACACACCCGACATTCGCTCAGCCTTTCAGAGAAGAGGTGGACAGGCCATCCAAATTCTATTTGACCAGAACAAAACCTTGAAGTAATTAATGTAAAGGATACCTGGCTGAAGAAACGGTATATTCCATTTATGCCTGGTTATAGTTCACCAGTTTGCAGTGATAAAAAGCCAGTAATGAGCTTTGTCATCGATAGCATTAACTTTCTAATCTTAATTCCTTTAGGATTATTAGCTTTAAAGCTACTTGCATAAAGAGAAGTTAATTTATCCCAAAATTAAATTGAAAAGTAACTCTTCGATGCAGCAGTAGCTACACAATAAAGCAGTACCACACACACTCACTTGAATAAACCCCACTAATTCACTTTTCACAACCCCTGAAAATCTGTTTCCTGTACCATTGTTTTTAACTACACCACAGTGATCCATATGGAACGAGTAAAAAATAAGCCTTTAATCACATCCTCTGATTTTCTACTGACTTCAAGGTCTGTGTGAGCTCTGCTTTCTCCAGCGTGATGAGCATTTTTCCTTGCTTCATCACTCTGCTTCTCATGGTGGCTGTTAGAAACTCCTGTTCCTAACACAGCAGCCCCTCTGAGGGTCAGCAACCTAAAACCCCACCTTTGTCTCACAGAGCCTCATGACAGAAATAGTTTTAATAGGGAGACTTTTGGCCAGAGACAGATGAGATCAAAGCAAGCAGTGGCTGAAGGCACTAGGGTAGGAGCTTTAAATGACGTTTTGCTTTGGCTGATAGTTGGATATTTTTATCTAATGAGAATTTTCATCCCTCCAAGCAATAGGTACTTCTCTGGAGTATTCCTGATGAACTTGAGGGATATGCTACCCTTACTAGCAGCAGTACCTCGGTAGTAAAGGCTATAGCCAAGAAAGGCATGGAGACGTGCCCGTGATCCCACAGTAACTTTGGACCTCTGAAGTGAAATCCAGAACAGAGACAAACCTCCATATGTCTAGATTTAAGCATCTACCATGATTTCTACCATCATTAAGACATACCTAGACTTGTGGAGCATCCATACAAAGTTAGTGGATATAACAGGTAACCTGTGCTAGGCAAAGATTTTAAGTAGCAGTGTTATTTTAGGTACCTTAGGGTAACTCCACCTGTATTTCCACTCCTGACGTTCCCTCTCCCCCACTTCCTTGTTCAGTACACAGAGTGAATTAGATATCTAAGAATAAGATTCAAAACCATCATCAACTTCATAGAGATGTTAATTAGTATCCCAACAAGAAAAGTTGAGTACAGAGCAGAACAGAATCATCACAAGCAATTAGAGGAGGCTTTAACCTCTATATCTGCATATTAATAAGCTGCAGTATAGCACCTTTGCCTGGGATTTACCTAGATGCCACGCTCACAGAGTAGGTGCTCACCTTCCTGTAACCACATAGAGGCAGGGCTCATCCTTCCTCCTAACAAATCAGCTGTGTGCACAGATCTCCAGCTGTCATGTGGGACCAGCTTTAACTTATTATGCACTCAGGGGCTGCCTCCCACATCCAGCTCCCTCTGATCCCATATCCTGGCTGCACGTCCAAAATCAGTGCTTGGCCACAGATAGGGAACTTGCACATTAAAGTTGAGGAGCTTGTTCAGGCACATTCAGGGCTACGAGAGGCACCACCATTACAGAGGAGATGGCTGTGAAAATGTCTGACTCAAGCTAGAAAGCTGAGATGCCTCATCAGCTGAAGTGATTCAGGCTAAAAATGATTCAGGCTGGAAAGACCTGCTTGGAAACTTCTCTGCTGCAAGAAAAGTGAGGACTCAAGAAGCAAGTACACAGAACAGTCCTTCTTCCACCCCCATCCCCCTAAAAAGAAAAGACAAAAAGAGAGCTGCAATAACCACACAGGTGATGCTGACCTATGCAGAATCCTAGCTGGGCTGTCTGGCACAATTACTCAATTGCACAGCTGGAAGCACAGATGCTGTGTATGGTGAGAGGGAAGGGGGAGAAGAGGAAGGGCTGAGCAGGCAGGTGGTTCCTTTGCTAGCACATCACCCGCAGTTCATGCACTCCAGCAGAAAACACTAACAGGAAAGGGCTGTCTTCACCTCCTTGTTCCATCACAGCAAACACAATCCTAACTCACAGATGTGCACTTAATTTGTGATAGTGCAGGTGGTTTCATTGGTTCCATCACAAGAGCTCTGCTGCAAGCACAGTGCCCTGCTAGGTGCAGTGTAACAGAGTTTAGGTACTAGAGAGGGACTGTAAATTCAGGCCAAAACAATCACTGTCAATCTTTTCCTGAAAGTTATGTCAAACTGCTTGCAGAAAAAAGCAGATTTGGGTTTGGGAAGAATTTTCCTAAGCAAACGTCCTGAGGCTTTTTGCTTATTAGTATTCTATACTGAAAGAGAAGCAAGTACTAATAAGTAAGTGAGCTAAAGGAGAAATGGATATCTTTGCTGCTTGTATATCCATCAACAACTCACTCCCATGGTGAGAGCCACTGGACCACTTCCCTTCTGCTTCTCACTGGCAGAATACTATGACAAAACAAAAATGGGAGTTAAGGGCTTAGGATTAGGGAAATATTCTGGGCTCTATCCATACAGTTTTTGCTGTAAGTATATACTTAGAACTCCTGGTCAGAAGAATTGCACTGCTTCCCTGCATATATGTATGGGTAGTGAAGGGCTGATGATAAGGAATGGAGTTTTCAAGACAGCTCAGTTCAGCTGCAGCCTTTGACACCAGCAACCCTTTTTAGTAGTGGGAACAAGAAGAGCTGGGGCAGCCCCGAGCTCTTCTGAGATTTCCATCTGCTCCAGTGAGAGCTGGGGCATGGAGGTAAGAAAACATGGAATAATTTGCTCCTCTGTTAGGGAATAAAGAATTTCAGTCTCCAGGAATCTCAGACATTCCATGAAGTTTGGCTCTTCATGATAACAGAGGGAAGGAAAGAAAAGGTCCTTTAAAGCTCTGCAGCTAAATGTGGGACGCTGCTAGATACAAGGGAGCTGCCAGCTTTCTTAGTGTACATTACAAGTATATAATTAAAAGCCCTCTAAACCCACCACTTATGTAAAAAATAAACCCCCACAACACACAAAATAACAAAAACCAAAGCCCAACTATAGAAATAGCTGTTATTCTTTATTGTACTTCATAATTACGGGTAATAACTTGGTTTTCGTATTTATGAGATTAAAACACTGCATCGAGGCATTCAGATTTGCTTTTATCTTTCTCAGGCCGTAGAATATATGGTTTGAGCACAATCTTTGCACAAAATCCACATGAAATATTAAGAATTATTGCTTTTCACTCATTTCTTGTCATAATTGAATAGAGAATGCAGCTCAGAAATAATTTTGGCCAAGAAAATTACCAGTAATTAAATCTGTGCTGTTGCCATTCCCTTCCCCTCCTGGCTTTTTTTTGGTGTTTGCTTTTCTTGAAAGCCTGGTTTTTAAAGAACAAGAACTTCGCCAATGTCCGTCTGCTCATCAGGCCGTTTTCTTCTTCTGAACCTCTGAATCTCTTGGTTAATTCAAAGCAAATCTGACAGAGCAGCAGAAATCTTAAAGATGACGATGTTCCTGAAGGTTTCGTACAAAGGCATGGCTGGCTGGGGTGAGAGGAGAGCCAAACGGGTTCTTCCCAGGAGGAAAAGGGCAGCAGCATGAACTTAACCATCATCCGTTGTGCTTGACCTGCCAGCGCCCACCCAGCAGTTTACCTACTCAGGGCTTGGCAGCGTGTGCACCTCTCAGCTCTGTCCCATCTACCTGTAGCTTCTTGCTCTCCAGGTGATCGGGGGACGTGAGAGTGAAGCAAGAGAGAGCGGAGCCCTGAGGGGCCCCAGTGGTGGGGAGGAGAACAGGGGTTACTATACAAAGCACAGAAATGCTGGCATCTTCTTGCTCTTCAAGACCTAACCTGACCTTGTTGTTTGGGAGGTTTTTCCCTTTGCTGTACAAACCAATTTCTGTCCTATCTGACAAGTCTCATTCCTCCCTAAATCAGCCATGCAGGTTCAGCCCACTGTGGAACTGGCGCACATCTTTGCCATTCAGTGGGATAAAACAAAACGGTTGCTTTTGTGCCCCCGCTAGTAAACCATGTTCCTTACTCCAACCCTACTGTAAGAACTAACCCAATATGTTCAGAACAAAAGCAGTGGGGAGCCACAGATATGGCTGGTGAAGAGCACCCAACAACAGTGGTTAGTGCTCATTTCTCTGATTGCTCAAACAGACAACGGGTGCTCAAGCATGCTTTACAACCAGGAAAAGAGAGCTGAGGAACATAATGTGCCAGAGCTGCCTTGGTTGCACCTGTCCTACAGAGAAACAGATAAGTTTATCTCTAGGTGCATCAACCTGACATTTTTCTCTACTTTTTATCCCAAATTAAATCTTTTTGAGAAGTAACTTGACTAGAAAATGAAAACAAATGCACTTGGATTGCAAGCTGAACAGGCTCTACAGTCCGCTACAACACAGCTTTTCCTTCTCTCTGCCCACAGAACAAACCAGGAACTCCACAAAAATTATTCCTTTTTCCTTGAGGGAAGAAGTCTAAGATTAAGTAATAATCAATAGCAGACAGTAATAAACCAATCTCTTAACGGATTGCAAAGGGACTTTGGAGATCTTTGTGCTGCATGGCAGCTACTTCCAAAAGAACAGGCGATTGTCTTCAAAGAGTGGAGACACAGTGTCTGTGCCAAAGAAAGGTCACACTCAACATCAAAAGTACATGCTAAACCTCAGAAAGCCGAAAAGGAGCTGAGGCAGTAGGATGGATCATTCTCTCTCTGACTGGACCAGGCACCCTGAAGCGTATTTCTGAAGTCACCGCCCTGCTGCACAAAAGGCATTGCAATTCCTAATATCAGACCTATAGGAAGTAAAAGCTCTTAAAAATAATACAGAGGTCAATACGCTGCAGCTCAGCCTTTTTAAAGAAGATGCTAGAGGATTAGGAAATAAACTTTCTCCAGGTGAAATGCAGTTTGAGGCAGTGCTGACGATTTGATGCAATGTGGGCTTATTTGTATTCACAGAATAGCCACAGCTGCTGTCACAGAAACCGAGGTTTAGTGTGCAATCGCATCAAAACCTGACTAATCACAAATACCCAACATTCATAAGCACTGGAAGTCCAAAACTGTTACAATTAAACCCTAGTCAGGTCTGATCATGTGATTTGTTACTCGTGATGTTCTGTTTCTACACCTTTGCTCCTTTCCAAGTTCTTCCCCGGTACCGCCCTCATCCCCTTCCAAACAGCCAGCCCCTTCTTACTTCCCCATGGGCCCAATTTTGCTGATTTTACACTCTTATCTGATATTGGTGGTACAGTAATGTCAATCCTGGTCTGCAGTTCTGTTAAGCTATTGCTCCCTGTTTTGTTACACATACAATGCTTCTCTTTGCTGCTGCTTCTCATTTTGTTGGAAATCATGGCTGGCCTTTTGTCGGCATAACAACTGCTATTGCCTTAATTCTTTATCTGTAATATGGATGTGACCAATGTATCTTTTCTAACGCTGTTTTTCCGCTTCGTGCATGTAGACAAATGGACAGGGGACACCCTTCTCTCTGTTCATTCAAAGCACCTGATTTCAGATGAAGGCATTCAAGTGACACTGATGAAAAGTTAGGCAAGCAGACAAATAATAGCACAACCACGCAACCCCTCAAACCACTGTGCTATCTAAGCAGAACTCCTGTTGTGCCTCCAATTGAAATAGAGCATACACCCTTCCAGATTATTACATCTTTCAGTGATGCTCTTCATCGACATGCTCCATCACTGTCTTCTGCTTGGGAAATCCCTGCCTCTCACATTCCCAGGTAATTTAGAAAAATAAACTGAGGAGAAAATAGATGAACTCCACAGGACATGAAAACTGTATTCCTATCCCCTAGATGCTTATAACAGCTCTGCTGTTGTGGTTACAGGGAAAACAATCATGAAGCTCCTATAGTTGCCTATATTCAGATGACAACATTCAGCAGCTGCTGTCCACCTATGCCAAATACTTAACCTACCCATCCCCTTCCAGCTTCTTGTAAACGCATACAAGAAGAGAAGCAGTAGTAGATCCCCATCTCTGATTCTAGATTGCAGGGTTGCAAGAATATGCAATAGTTTGGATGCCAATAAGCCATAAAGATATTTTTCTCTTTGGTTTTGGCTAAGTTTCATGACGTCCTTGCTGTAGTCTGACTGTTTATCCTGATTAAACTAGAGTGAGTTTTTATTAGGAAGTACCTATCTCATGCCCTAAATAGATTATCACTCAAGCCTGGCGATTTTATTGTGATGAACTTAACTACAGATGTGAAAAATACGAAGTCACATCAGGATCTGCTTTCCCCTTATATCTTGCTGAATTGTACTGATTGGTTGCTCACAACTACAATCTAAGAAATGAAAACAAAATAGTCCAAATCAAAGATTCTGGTTCAAGACAAAAGGAGCTTTAAACTCACAGCAAATGTTAAAAGAAGCCCACTTCTGGCTCCAAGTGAAATACAGCTGAGCTGTGCCCTAAATTAAAAGCTGGCAATACCTTTGGGTTTGATAAACTGTGTAATGATGTCATGAATATTTAGAAGTACTACCACTTTTCATGGGGAAACAAAGTCTTCATGGTATCACACCCTTCTGCTCTCTTGGTGTTAACCTGAAAAAAATCACTGATTATAAAACTATTCCTTGAGCTTGGGATAAAGCTGAAATCTCTAGCTCAGAGATTTGATTTTTGCTGATGTTCTGCTCCATTACACGGCTGGGAAGGTAGCAGATGGTTGTAAAAGGTTCAGACAAGTATCTAGCTATGGGGAGAGCAAATACAGCTGGGTGAATTTATCATCTGTACTGCTCCCAAGAACATGGGGAAAAGCAAGGAAGTGGTTAAAAGCAGGAGCTGGAAAGGCATGGTGTGGAGTGGGCTCCATCTCAAAGCAACCTGGAGATATATTGAAATTCTTCACATTACTCTGGATTTCAGACAAATTCTTCATATTATTCTGACTCCATTTATTTTCTAGAATGTCCTTTCTCGATGATGCTGGTGCCCTATGGCTTTGGCTCTACACGCTCTTTGTTCAACGGAGCCTTAACACCAGTATGGGCTCTTTGAATTCTCATACAGACACCAAACTTCCTCACAGCTACTTACAGCTTTAGGACTTCATTTAAAATATGAGTAGCATATGGGAGGTTAAACATGAGAGATTGTACTCTGATGTAGCAATGTATTTTACTATGTACATATAGCACATCAACTTAAAAACCAAAAGCATTTTATTTCTTTCAGTGTGAATATTAAATCTGAGAAAGTTAAATCAGGCAAGTTACCAGTGGTGAAGTATTGCCAGTAATAGCTGACAGGTTTGACAGGAAAGTTGGAGGCTAACTTTGCTTGACCTCCAGAAGCAACGGAAGACACTGAGGAATCTGGGAGGGGTGGGGGTGATTCCAGCAAAGCACTGAGGTGTCAGGGCATGTTAAACCGGCAAACCAAAAATCACAGCTAATGGATGTATTAGGAAATGAAAACCAGTTTGGATAGTGAAGAAAATTGCTAAAAGGTAGACAGCAGGGCTATTGCAATTTATAAAGTAGGCAAGAAGATCAGTATTAATAATAAAGGTCTGCTGTATGGGCATCAGAAATATGAGAGGTCAGGAGGCCATGGACAACTATACCAAGAGAGTTGAGAGAAGACAGAGCAGAGCTGTGATTGTAACCTTCCGCAGCTGGGAGGGAAACTTTGTGAGGACAGAGTGGGTATGACTTCAGGTAGCTGGAATGTTCCCTGGAGCTGCCATTCCCCTGGGGTCTCATTTATGTTTATTTTACTGTTACTCCTCTGCTAGCTCTCCTGTTGACTTCTACCATACCATTCTCATTTGTTCTCTGCTGATTTGAAACACTTGTGAGTTCTGGAAGGACAAAAGAAGATGTGCTGATGAGATCCTCTGCTGCAGAGAAAGAGGAAATGTGCATGATAATGACAGCTCTTTTGATGACCTAAAGCTTTACAATCAGAACAACTTTGGACATCCCTATCTTGTAGAAAGGGGGCAAAGACTCTGCTATCTTTCTGCTGTCAGAGGCATGGCACATGAAGAGAGGTACCACCTAGAAGTCATATCCTTTGAGGCGTCTGAGGAACAGCTGGGAGAACACAGAATATGACAAAAAAGTCTAAAACTATACAATAAATCAGCAGAAAGCAGCAGTCAGGCAAGCAGTAAGCCGTGACAAACGCAGGTATGAGAAATAAAGCCATACAGGACTGAGACAGACATCTGGTATGTATCTCAGCAGGTTGGGTTTTTTGCAGAACAAACAGCAAAGAAACACGAACAGCTCATTTGTGATCTAGTTTAGCACATAAAAGCATAAAAATGAAATTTCCAGATGCTAATAACTTCATGTTTTTAACAACTTAACCCATGAAACTCACCAGCTTTATGTCTATAAGCAGCTCGGCTTATATGACTGTGTTTCTTTTAGAATCAACTGATTTTCCTGGGGACTAATTTTAAGAGAGATCTTTCCCAAGAAGCAGTCATAAGTATTTGGTGTTTAGATGGCACAGGTTTTGCTCTCTGAGTGTGAACGAGGTAAGAAAAGAGAAAGTACAGTTAGATCACTGGGCATTTGATCTGCTTATACAGAAAGCAAGAGCGGTCTGTGCAGTTCAAGCTGAAAATGAGACAGCTGCCCAAAATCTTATGCCATTTCCTTTCTGGCTTGCTGGAACTGAGCATTACATCAGATGGCCGTTGTTAAAACAATACATAAAATATATGAAAAGGTGGTTTTCATATCCCCCCTTTTTTTTTTCTTGGAAAGAGGAGTTAATGATTTCAGGGCTGACCCTCGAGAGATTTATGTACAGAAACACCAGTAACCATAAAAGCCAGAGAGATTCATGATGCCTCTGAGCATAAGGCCCTTACTGTAAGCATGCAAAGGGACAGACCCAGTTCATTTGACTAACAGCGTGCCCATATGTCAAACCCTGTAGGATAAACTCCATAGAAAATAGATACATCCTATTTCTATTCATAACCCTTAAAAAACACCCAACACAACAGCTGCTAGAAGAACCCCAGAAGCAATGAAAATGACCTGAAGATCCAAAAGCATGAAGTGCATTGGAGTGCTCTAGGAGTGAGCAAGCTGCTTCCTGAGCAAGGTTCTCCCTTCCTCTCTCCCCCATTCCCTGTGGAACTGGCGCCACTTCAGACTTTGTCAGCTCTCAGGCTTAGTGTCTTTAAAGGCATTGCTATACTAGTTGTTAAACAGAACTGGTTAAGCTGCTGAGGCATGCCTTAAGTTAGAGGAGCTCTCTGGAAGACTGGATAGCCCATTGAACATGCCTGTCCTCCAAGAACAGAATCATCAAGAAGCAGCATCAGTGGGTAGTCTAAGCAATGAAAAGTGTCAAATAGTGACATTCTGGAGGAGCCCAGGTTGAAGAATTGTACAGAGACACAGACCACCAGCCTGCCTGGTAGGGCCATCTCTGGTAGGGATTGACTTATCTTAAGTACATTGTGCTCTCTCCTTACTGATGGGAGTTACCAAGGCAATAAATATGTACCTTCTAATTTACGTAATTATTCTGGCATGCATGAAATCTCTGTTGATTGCCAAAGGATGAAGAACAGGTGGAAGCATTTTCATACAAAGAGTTCAACAATCAGTAACTAGGCAGAGATGGGTTTGTTTAACTTAAATATTGATAGAGACACTCATTATTTGGTATTTTGTCCTGTGTGGAATTGTTCTTACGTCAGGATTACAGAATTTCCTAATGAAACTAATTGCATCCACATTTAAATGATGCATAGGTTTGGTTTTTCTCCTGAAAAGGACTCCCAAGGAATGGGAAGCCTGAGCAGCACCAGGAGCAGCAGCTATTCCTTGATGCTTGGTTTTGTCTTCATGTGTGACAGCTGGAAGAATTTACTTCCTTGAAATTGAATATATACTCCTGGCAGAGGATTGTCAGTGCCTTCTACAGCAAAAAGGAGAAAAATAAGAGAAACTGAATAGACAAAATCCAAGTATGCAACTTCTGAATTCCTTCTAAACCTGCCCTGGTTTGAATGTATCTAAAGAAACCCTCATAACTGATTTTGCCAGGCTGCAGTGTACCATAAACAAAAACCAGACAATGCGGGCACCTCTGGAAACCAATATTTCTTGATAAAGTTTACACCTGGTTCTCCACTTGCAAAAAAAATCAGTTAAACCCTTGTCTTTAGCTGGTCGCTTTCCCTCACACTTGGTAGCAATGTGGGCTTCCCAGGCTTGGTGGTTTTTTCCCTGCTTGAAAACAACAACCACGAGAAGATACAGTGTGAAGATGAGGAACTACACAGGAAGAAACTTTGTCATGGGTTGGCAAGAGATGCTCATCTCCTGGTAATTTTCACTCCAACCTGCCTCCTCTTTTCGCTTCTAGAAAGACAGACCATGTACATTTCTTTCAGCAAGCCATCTATTGAACGGTTGTAGCCCTCCTTCCTTGTTGGCAAATGATCCATGCACTCCTTTTGACTTTCATTAATTTGGTGGTTATTCAAATACACTGAATGAATGGTTTATGCAAATGTGACTGTTGCTTTGAGAGTTTGCTCGTTATTCATGCTGTGTGATTGATTGTCTAAGTCACAGGGTATTGTTTCTGCTGGAGGAGTGGAGAAGCCCTACAACCAACAGCTTTCAAGACGGCCAAGCACCATCAGGGTGAATCTTCACAGAAACACCAGCTGCTGCCAGTGTCTAAAACATTTTCTCTTTGTGCAGAAGAAATAGTGTTACAAACAAAGCCATGCCGCCTGGTATACAAAGCACAGGGAAAAGGATAATTAAATGAGTCTGTTAGTTTTCCCCTACACAATGTTTCATCATTATGCAGCACTCACCCAAGATCAATCTTTGAAATTATTTGAATAGTCATTGGCTAATACATAAAAATAATCTGTCATGTAGGACATCTCCAAAGAAAAAGTCTTTGAGCCTTGGTCAGTGATTTTGCTGAGCTGATAAGTTAAGCTACCTTAAATTAATGCTCTTTTATAGATGGTTTCCATCATAAACAGCTGGATAATATCACCTATTTTGTATGTTCACAGATCATCGCTTGAATGTATTTGTTCACCAGGTGCTGAAAGCTAGTCTTTGGCAACCAGAAGCTCTCAAGAAAGAGCAACAAAAGCAGCCAAGTATATCTTTTGTAAAGAAGTCCATTGCTTATACTCAGGATCATATAGATGTGATCTGGATGCTGAAAGGAAGGTAGATTGACCTGTTCTTCCTCGATCTTCACTCTTGTGAACTCTTACATAGTAGCTACACTTGTGTAAGTCTTTGATCAAATGCAGAAAAGCATCTAGTGTGTGCTTTGCCCACTCAGTCATGCAGATCAATAGCAACTGGAAGATGCTGGGGTAGAATTCTATACATTATTATGTACAGAGGCAGAATCCTGGGTCAGATAAACCGCTAACATGACTCCTAAAGTCATCCTTTTTGTTCACTTTATATTTCTTCATGTAAGGGTGGTTTAGGGTACTTCCTTTCACCAAAAATATCTGTCCACCTCTGTGTACCGTACTGCTTTCTTTGAATACTACACAGGATTCCCCCCATCCCCTTTTACAGAGCCCTTGCATTATACCATAGCCAGCACGAGAGCACATGGGACCAGATTCAAGGCGACACTGCTCCCAGGAATCTGGCATTTCCCAGTTCCCTAGCACTTAGCATTTTTTTGTCCTCCAAATAATGTTCTTCTAGCAAACACTGGTATATATACCCTTACAGTCAAATGCACTGAAGGTCTTTTTAAAGTCATGTGGATACTGAACCTCAACAGGAAATTTACCCCTCTTAATTCCTCTGTGCTGCCCCATTTTTGAACTCTTCCTGCCCTTTTATCACACCCCCAAAGAGTCACCTTGTGCCAATCTTCTGCAATCCCTCTCTGAGTCAGCTGACCTTTACTAATTTAACTTAAAGCAGGCTCTGCCCTCTGTTCTTTCTCCCTGCTTCAAAGTCCATTTTTGCCCTGCTGTCTTTATAGCAAAATGTATTGATCCCCACAGAAAATCCATGTTGTTACTTCCTTCCTCTGACCCCTGTTTACTGATGAGGTTTGGAGGGACAGGAACTTTGTACATCTGAAAAGCACCTGCAGCACTGGAAGGATTCTCAACAAGAAATAACCTATAAGAACAAGAGACCAAAGAAGTGCTTGGAGAAAGCATTCCAGTTTATGTGAGCCAGCACTGCACTGAGAACACCTATTGCACTTCCCCTTCTAGCAGAAAATCATTAGCATTATGTGTGAAATGTGTTTCCTTTTCTACACTGAACAACTTTGGCCTTTAATCTTTTATCTAGATCTCTAAGTGCTGTATCTGCAGCATCACAGTTTTTTGCTTCAACTAATGACTGAACTTTCTGATCCCAGACATTTAATCTCTGTATGTAAGCGCATCAAAATGACTTGGAAAATGGGGATTGCAAATCACATTCTCCAGAATCGAAGCCAAAGTCTCCCATTACATAAGCAACATGATTCGTCATTTTATCTGAGAGGACAGATAAAAAGTGACATCTAAATATCAAACATCAGTGAATATTGCTCCCTCGTTTCCCAAAGAGAAATCAGTGCACATAATTCTTCACACGTTTACCCCAAGAAAGGTCAGATCATTGCCTGTTAACCTTCCAGCATGACCCAGTTGAAATTAAGGCCATGCTGACGTACACCAGCTAAGAATTTTGCCCCCGCATTTACTACCACTACTGGGACATTAATCTTTTGTCTGTTGACTTTTTAATTAGTTAACTAATATATGATTTATTTTGACAAATAGTATAACTGCCTTGGATTTGCTCTTGTAATTAAGGTACATGATCCACCACTTGCTATTCAAAACCAAGATGAACTGTTAAGGTCTGTTTCAGAAGAAAGAAACCACTTTGCTTGTACAGCAGCATGTGGAGACATTTAAAAAGCTACAGAGATTTAGAGAAAACAGTTTTGAACACCGTATTAACTAGAGTACTTTGCACGGGTCCATTATAGAGCTCTTTTCCATTTCCAAACCAGATCAGCAGCTCTGTACTGGAAGTAAAAGCATAAAAGCATTAAAGTTTAGGTGGCCATGAAGCACACATTCACTGCACAGGTATTCCCAGCATTAATTAAAATGCATTGCAGTCCTGACTGGGAAAAAACATTAACCCTATTCTAAGGGAGGCAGAGAGAATACTGAACCTAGTTAAAGTAATAATTCATTTATTTTATTGGTATATTGAATTTAAACATTCCCACTGAATCCCAACCTGAAGAAATCCCTGAAATCATCACAGAGCAGATTCAGGCTGGTTTTGTGGCATTTCTACCTAGGTCTGAAGCAGGAGAGGTTATCTCATGAGGAAGCCTGTTCCCAAGTAAACTACAGGTACATTCATGAGACGACTCTGTGCCGGCGCTTCTCTGTGCTTAACTCAGCTTTAGAAACATCCACACTTCCTCTGTCACTGCCCCATTCTCCTGAGAAGATGAAGACTGCTGCACCCTTATATCACAGCAGCGCAAAGAGGAGGGCCTTGAAATGTGTGTGATAAATATGCTTTTAGATATGGTTAAAAGTTAACCAAAGACAAACCAGGGCTTACCTTGCCCAAATATTTATGGGAAAGAGCAAACTGCTTACAAGGCCAATGTGCATATCAGGAGAAAATGATTGCATTTTTATCTCGAACTAAAGCACAAAAGAACTCAGCAACTTGCTCTGAGACACACAGAATGTGATTGTTGATCTGATGCTGCTTGCAACCAGATCAGTGTTTTACCTATCGCTCAGGCATGACTTCAGTGTAAAGTTCAGCTCTTCTTCCCTCATTCTTTTACTAGAAAGAGTTGAGAAGAGCTTTTGGAAAACTTGCAAAAACATTCATTGAGAATCCATCTTAAAATTACCAAGCAATGCATAACAGTGATCTTCACTGCACTGTCACAATTTGCTAAGTTTTATTGAAAGCTGATGGTTTAGCGAGTGTTCTTTGTTTGAAAAAGAACAAATATAAGGAATTTGTTCGTGGAGCAGGAAGATGGGAGCAACTCGCAGCTTCCAAAACACAAGGTTCTGCCCAACAGAGAAGTACCTAGCAGGAACACGTTCTTTTTAGTGGAGGTGTTTGTGTGAGGAGCAAAAGCCACGGGAAAGCACGAACCAAAGATAAAGTGAAGGTAATAGCCTGAAAAAGGAGCATAGCTCTGAAGAACAGTCTAGGAAGGGTACCACCTGGGCAGAATTATGTCTAAAAGATGTTGGCAAAGAAATATATCCTATTCCATGCTTTGTATATTTAGGAAAATGGGGGGTTCTGCATTTTTTAAATGAAGTTTTTTGCGAAGGTTCAGGGCTTAGACACATATAAAAGCATGTAAGTAAACTGAGTGATGCAAGAATAAGCAATTTCAAATCAATACATACAACAGGCAACTCAACACTTTTAAGTCAAGATACCTTCAAAGGTTTAACACTGAGCTCCGACTCAAAAAACGTCAGTATTTTCTCCCTCAGGAAAGAACCTCTCTTTTCCAAGTAGCTGCTTATCCCTGCTAGTCTCATCCTTAAAGCCGTGCCAGAAATTTCCGGAGAGGAAAAGAAGCACCGTCTTGTGTTGAGGGGAAGTTCACACACTGAGCTGTTTCAAACTAGCATTCAAAGCAGCCAAAGAGCAGTATGGAAAATAGGAAAGCCTTGAGATATTGTCCAGCCGTGATCTTGGATAACGGAGTTGCTACCTTAACATTGGCTAGAAAATTTACTGCTAAATAATCGATCTCAGCTTTCAAAGACTCTTTCCACTTTAATTTTGGGGGTTCAAAGAGTCCAGGTAAGGCCTGGATTACTGAAGATGTACATTTGAAGAAATACAAACCTTCTCAAACTCAAAAACAATACTGATTTTGATTTTCATTCCCTTTATAGAATTTATTAAAGAAAGCCAAACTGCGACTACAAGCATCAGCTCATTAGCAGAGCAGCATGAGATTTGGATTCTCTCCACCAAAACAAACACCAGGTCCTGGCACCGGTCACATTATATCTGTTTTCTACTTCAAACAATATTTCACAAGCCCATTTCCAAAATCTGATGTCATCAGTTCTGAACCACCCAGATTAGAATCACAGAATTCATCTGTATTTTATTACTCCTGATTATTCCCCCCTGCCCTGCTCACTTTGAAGTTGTCAGTAAAACTCACATCATGCCCACATGATAATGTTAAGGACATAATCTCTCTCCAAATTAATTTACATATCCATCCACCTCGTGCGTTCCTCTTTGTCCTTTGTCATCAACCCATTCATATGCTTTCCCTCCTATCTTTCATTCTTTCCTCTTTTCCAGTTTTAACCTTATTTGTTTTGCCCATTTCTCTTTATTGCTGAGTGCTTTACTTTTTCTGTTTTCCTCTCTACACATTTATTTGCTCAGTTTTCTCCTCAGTCTTTCAAAGTATTTCAGCCATCTTCCAAATTGCCATATATCCTACTCCTATCTCCTTTATTGACTCTCTTCCTTTCAACTCATTTTCTCCTGTTCTGTTATTCTTTCGCTTTAGATTTCTTTTCAGCAGCTCTGACATTCTCAGAACATTTCCCTGGAAATGCCTCAGACATCTTCCCAGTATTTGAGCCAAAATGATGTCCCCTCTAGAGGTGAAACTAACATGAAAACATGGACTGGAGATCAAAGACCCCAAAAGAGACAACCTTCGTTAAAAGCCCTCCTAAATATTCAGAGGAATTTGTGATTACAATAAGAACTGCTTTTGCACCCATAATGCAAAATTCCAGTGTTGATTAAATAGATGCATGTTGCAATAAACAGACTTAGTGCTATGCCCTAATAATATATGTGTTGCTGTCTGAGAGAAGAAATACAGCATCAAACAGCAGCTGAAGTACTCCAGGGAAACACAATTTAAGGGACTATCTGGTCCGGTGTTATCCACAGATTTGAATGCAAAATGCTGCATGAACCTCAAATTAGAATCCTACTGAAAGAAAAATAAATGGATAAAACCAACACTAATTATTATCAAGCTTCGATTTTCTTAAGCACATCCAGACACAGAGAGATCAGTTTTACTGTGATAACAATAGTACGTATGCATGCATATAAGCTGGGTCTGGCTTTTATGGAATACAGTATTTAGTAGTCCAGGAGAAACAATATACATGCTGAGCTAATTGCACTTCGAAGACATCCTCTTTGGTTGCTGCCCGGAGCACAGAACACAGCTTGGGCATGTTGCTCCCTACCTGATTAGCTCCATACATGAGCTTTTAAGGCAGCAGGCAATCCTTACTGCTGCAAATCTGGGACACAATACTGTCAATACTAGCTTAGAAAGGATAGCATAATAATACAGAAACTGACTTCTCTCTTTGTGTGCTGGAGACTTTACAGAATGATTCTTCTTCACACTAATAATTAACATGTATGAAAGTGCTTCAATCTGTCTTAGCAGAGTTTAAAAACAGTTTACAAATAGAAACATCTTATCAGTCTAGCTATGTAAAGGAAATTTCATGTAGGCAGCAACAGAGCTACAGCATGGTCATACTGCACCATTCAGGCATTTCCTTTCTATTTTAACACATGCTTCACTGATTTGCTCTTGACCCATCTCAGCAAAGCCTTTAAGCAGTGGCTTAAGTTTAGTCACCTGAAGAACCTTCTAGAGCTGGGTTTGAAAGCCTGCCTCCAGCATCCCCGCCTGATTATAGAATCATCGGATAGTTACGGTTGGAGAGGACCTTTGTCTCCTTACCTCCTTCTGCTCTTTGCTGCTGTTCATCGTTTACAGTCACTACAGCTCCCTTTCAGACTTGCAGAAACTCCAGCAGGATGGCAGTGAGTGGCCAGAGCGCAGGTAAAGCGCAGGCTGACAATTGCAGCTGCAGTCTGGGAGAGTGTTTCAGCGCATGTTCCGCTCTGTCCTGATATGGTGAATTTCCTAGACAAGAGAAATACATAAGCTATTAGTCATTTCTGCTGATTCTGATGGACTCTGATGGAGTCATCATTAGGATGAGGTCCCCCTACATCAGAGGTCATCATACACTGGGATTTTCCCAATAAAATGTTTGACTTGTTTATTATTCCCTTGTTAGACTACTTTTATTTCTTAAGGCTTTATCTCAAATGATATGAGAACATCATTAGTGCAAATGGGTTAAGGCATGTGTTAAGGGTATCTAAGCTATCTGGGATTTCTCTGGGTATCCCTCTTAACTGTTAATACATACGTGGTGACTGTATCTTTCTGAGGTAGATATAATTAGCTAAACAAAAGTAGCATTTTCTTCAAGATACCTAAGACCAGCACACACTGTACACAGCCAAGAGGAAAGGAAATACAATGTTTGCTAGAAAACTTGAATTAGCCTCACATTAAACAACCAAAATAAAAAAAAATAAAATAAAAAAGAATAAAAATCAATAAATGTAATATTAACTATATATTCTACAAAATATTTACTAGCAAATTAAATATTAAATTATTAAATTAAATTATTGAGTTATTAAATATTTATTGATAAGAAGCAATAAATAAAAATCCATTTACATTTACAGTTCCAGTGATGAGCAATTCTGCGCCAGCAAACAATGACATTATCACCTCTTTCTTCACACCACTTCTCTCTTCAGAAGAGCTAGCACTTATTGATTGTTATTAGAGGGGACTAAAAGAGCAAAAGAGCAACAGTGGACACAGCCAACAGTTGCCTGTTACTTTTAACTCAACCATAGGTATGGTCATTTGTGGAGTCTGTGGGTTTTTCCTACCCAGGACTACTTAGGAGAAGCCATGTGAGTACTGCAGACTTAGAGGCATGAAGCAAGCTGGCTTGCATCAGTGAAGCAGATGATGAAGGAGAAGGCTGTGCCCATGACCGAGGGGGGCACATGTGAGGCACACATGCTGATACCACTGATAGCCACCAAATGCATGTGACACAACTTATTGGAAACCTCCTGGAATTTGTTGTGATTGTTTATTTCAGAAATGAAGTTGCAGCAAATGCAAACAGTATTCTTTCACTTAAGCACGTGCTTTATTCAGAAGACATAACCTTAATAATAAAGCTGTTTAGAAATAGATTTTGCTTGGATCGTCCAATTAGATTTTGATGTTTGGTCTGGAAAGGCAGACATCATCAGTTTAGGTCAGCACGGCACTGCCTACTGAGGAGTGATGACTGCAAAGTTAGCTAAATTAGACATGATGAACCAGCCTGAAGCTTTCAGTGAGTTCATTAAAGCACACCATGCAAAACCCTGCCTAGCCAGAAGAGCTGACGTGGTTGGAAACAAAAAGTATAGCTAGTTCAGCTCAACCAGAAACAAAGTCTTTTGGCACAAACTCTGCTTTGGGCTCATCTGGCAACCTGGATCTTGCTGTCCACGTCCTCTAGCTGCACAGCATGAGAAGCTGAAAGAAAATGCAGGAGCTTGAAGCCACTTTAAAGCAGCTCAGTATTGAAAAAGCAGCTCTGTATTGAAAAAGCAGCTGAATCTGAGCACTAGAGCCGGCTGTAATTGTGGGGACAGCAAAAAGCAGCTGGAACAAGACAAAGCAAGAGGTAAGCCAAGCAAGGGTGGAAAACTGGGCTGCTGCAGAGGCAGAGGCAGCACACAATGTTCCATGAGCCCTTTGCCAACACCACTGTGCATCCTTGTGAGCTGTGAGCTCGCCCTCTATGAAAGAACTCCTTTCTGTGGACTCTCTCATGTGTTAAATACTAACAGAGGTAGCAGAAAAAAAAAGCCCTATATACCTGGTTTGATTTTTAAGTATAAGTGAGGAGGACAGGGGGAGGGTGCTAGCTATTCTCAGGACTCCAAGCCCAGATGTTGTGCCAGATGTTGGAACAGTCACTGTAGTTAAAATTGCAACAGATCTCTCTGAAAGCAACTGTCATTGCAAAATGTGATCCAAGAAGAGAAGGGATAAAGATGAGAAGGCACAAAGAGAAAACTATCACCAAAATGGATAATTAATGGAAGTGATTGGGAATTTTGCAGCCAAATGTTTTCCCTGTGATTCACTGATTCGCAGAAATGAACCTTTTCACAGCATGGCTATGAGTAAGCATCTGTTAGACTGAGACCCTTAGGTGCAGTGACAGTGCAGACAGGAGAGAAACCCAGCCCACAGTACCTAACACTGCACACATAACGATCACCTAAATTCAGCCCATTTGCTCCGGGTATTCTCATTAAGCACTCTCACCAGCAGGCTATGCAGTGAGAATTTCACCTTCTTTTCTTACAAGGACTGTGTATGTGTGCAGACACTCATGCATACACAGAAACCCCAACTGAACATTTAATCTTTTCCTTGTGTGACATAGGAACATTCTTCCAAAATCTCAAAAACTTCAGAGATTGAGTAAAACCATTTTCTACCCAGCTCTACTAAAATAAGTTAAATAAAACTAATAATTATATCTATTAAACACTTGTTAACTCTCCCAGCTAACTGGTCTGCAACACATGTAAATTAAAGCAGGCTAATGCAAATACATAAATTCAATAACAGTAATATGAGCATCCTTGTAAATCAGAGCTGATCAGGTGCCAAGAAAGCTTGCAGATATTTCACCTTTCCATTGCTCAAGTTAGTGTGAAAAAGAGATCTTTGACCTTATGAAGCAGCTTTCATATACAAATGTGGAGATTTCTAAGTAGAAAGACTAATTTTCACTAAGCTGTATTTGTACTAAGTTGTCACTGATGATGTACAAAATACACCATATGGGGTTTTCCTCTAGGGTATAATATCTCTTGAATCAGTGTACACCAAAGAAAAACTCTTGTAACTGTTCCTGTTTGCCATGGTACCTGGGATTTCTTCAAATGGACAAAGGGCAATTGTATGAAAGGGTGTGGAGAACTACGTGTGTTTATAGAATTTTAACACACACCTCTCACGCATGACCCCAACAGCTTTTAAAAAGTAAGAGTCACATTTTCATGACATTTTCTAAGTGCATATACTAAGAGAAACAACATCTTCCAGGTTTGTTTTCTCATACTTAGTACAAACCCACAATAACAACTCTGAAATTCCAGAAGCGTGAACAAGATCAACATCTTAACAGCGAAAACCTCATTGTGTTTATAGAAAATACCTTTTTGCGCCTTATATCTATTTTGCATGCTATATTATCTTTCTATCTTAGGAAAGCAGGTAGTTGAGGGTTTTTTTCATCCCGTTCAATGACAAAAGAAGGTAGCCTGGAGTGATTAAAGACATTTAATCCAAGCTTAACAACTTATCTCCTATTTGCAATATTGTTAATGTGTAGGCTGTCAGGTAGTGGAAAAATATCTTTACAATTAGAGACTTGACTTCAACCTAATTTTCTTCTGCAGGATGCTGTAGATCTGCCCTTGAAATCAATGGCATTACGATGTAATAACTTAAAAGTGGGGTAAGCAAAAGTCTGAGTCACACGTAGCCAGATCTTTTGAAGGAAGGAAAATACAGCAGTGGTAAAGCAGTTCAGTTTTAATAAGCCATTGTAGCTTACTTTGAGAAAAATCAAAGTCCTGGAAAGCTGTAATGTGACTGAAATTGAATCGCAAGAAAATTAATTTAGCACTGAAAGAACGTGGAAAACAAATTTCAATTCTTTGTCTGCCTTACAAATCAACCGTGTGGAGAGAAGCCTGGATACACACAGATGCATGATCTGGCACGCCATCCGTTTAGCCACCTTGTTCAGAAAAGACCAAAGACACTTAAAGAAGGGTCCTCATGGCTCAGTTTTCAAATAACTCCCTAAATCTTTTCATTTTCATAAATGTGCCATTTTTAGTGCTGGCTGGAAATTTCCAATTCACGCCTGACAAATACTTATTTACACGCTGAAACCACACTTTGTTCCTTTCTCCTGCTTTACTTACTGTTCATGAACATTCACACTGGCAGTTTTTTGTTTGCACATATGTTTAGGGAACATCTGTTCTTTGTTCCCATCTGATTGAGATTATCTATGTATCTATGCATGAAGAAGGCAACTGGTTGCCTGCTACTGTCATCTATTTTTATCTGACTTCATATGCTCAAGTGAGAGGGAGCAGGGACTGAATACAGCAGGAGTCGACTGTTTGGCTTGCACAGCTGGCGAAATGCCTGACTTTACATAATGTATACCTTCAGCAAGTAGATATCAGAGCACTTTATTAAAGGAGGCAAATATAGATATCACTACCTTGGAAACAGGAAAATAGAGAATAAAGGTCACCTGACTTGGTCAAGGGCAGTCACCAGATTAGTGGGAGAGCTTACCAGTTCTGCATCCCAGTTCATGTCTCTCTCCTTTGCTTTACACTGTCTTCCTATAATAAAACACTGAAACACCATTTCCTCCTCCCCCCAAAAAAAGTCCAAACCAAACCAAAACCAACCCTAGTTTGAATCCAGTAAGAAGAGAGTTACTCTGAATAAAGTGATAAATTATACTGAATAAATATGGGCAACTAATAATTTCAACAGCACATCCTGTCTGAATATATGATTTCATTTGAATTATGATTGATAAAGGCACTCGGATGTCAGTCAGCATACAGGACCCTGCAACAGTGAGTTTTCTTTGTTCCATCACTGTGGATAGCACTGCTTCCTACAGTATTTGTGTTTCAGCAAGTCATAATTTTGCTCCAACAACAGTTTCTTTAAAACTCTATGTGTTCACACATATGTCCACCATAAATGAACTAGAATATACTGGATAATAATGTTTATTTGCCACAAGACATGTTTGTGATTACCTCTGCTGCCCAGCATAGTGTGAGAATATGTTTAGCTATGGATTTGATGGAGGCAGACAGGTTTTTTATAACAAAGGGCTTTTTTCCTTCCCAAATTCTGCTTTTAAGTGTCTGGTATTGTACAGCAGAAGCAATTGCGGCAGAATGAAAGTTCCTCCTTTTTATCCCCATTTCTATTTACCTGTCTGCAAAACAATCTAAATTTTCACTGCCATTCTCCTTGACATTTCCCTTATCTATTTTCCTTTCTCGTTAGTCTGCCTCATAAGAAAATATAAGTGCAGAATACTAAATCAACTTTATGGTCACCACAGCTGGTGCATATCAACAGATTGACCCCATATGTAAGCCTTGGGTTTGAGATTTTTTGTCACCAGATGCATAAGAACACATTCTTCCTGAACTGGAATATGTTCAAGAAAAACCTTTGCAAATAAAAGACTGTTATTCACCTAAAAGGAAGCAGGTGGCATCATTACAGCAAAGCGATGTAAACATATAAAAAGAGAAGAGAAAGATGTAGTTTCTGTCCTTCCTCTGATTATCCAGTTGGCTGATTGATTTGTTTTACCTTTTCAATTACACATATGAGGTCATTTTCACCAAAAGGCATCCCAGGAGGAATTGGTCTATGTCCAAGCACCTGCAATGTTTTCTATTTTGCCCAGGAAAGGCAGAATACACTATTGCCAGGGGTCTATCTCTCACAGTGATGTTGAGTGAGCGTCTATGTCTCAGTGAGATCTGCCTTCTCTTCTCCATCACTCTCAGGAGTGATGCTACAGACCCTTAATCATCTTTGCGCTGCACTGCTGAACTCTCTCCAGTGGCCCCAGCTATCTCTTGCATTGGAGAGCCCAAAACTGGGCACAGGTATGCATGGCCTCACCAATGGTGAACAGAGGGGAAAAAATCACCTCCCCTGACCTGCTACTGCAGCCCAGGAAACCATTTGCCTTCTTTTCTACAATGCAACATGCTGGCTCATGTTCAGCTTAGTTTCCACCAAGATCCCCAGCATCCTTTCCTGCAGAGCTGGTTTCCAGTTGGACAGCCCCAGTATGCATGGGGCTGTTCCTCCCCAGCTACAGGACTTGGCACTACCCTTTGTTGATCTACTGCTGAACTAGAAATGAGAAAGAAATTCTTGAAGTCTTTGGAGTCCATAGTAAGTCAATTTCGTGTAAATCCAGCAAAATGCTGTTTATGAAGGCAAACTCGAATCACTTCTCTTCATAGGAAAAAAAAGGTCAGTACTTCCGAATAACAGCAGAAAATCTAAGCTCCAATATAACTGCCACTTTAGAAACAAATACTGACTTCATTTGCCTGAAACCATCCGAAATGTAGATATCCATTTATTTTAATAAGCTCAGACTCTGGAGATTTATTACGCTACATGTTTTTTGTTCTGCAAAAACACCAATTTGTCAAGATTCAAAGATGAAAAATATCACCTTATGTTTAATTTGACAGGACACAGATGAAATAGCTTAATTTCAGCATTAATGTGCATAATCGTCTGATTTTCAAGACCCAAAACATCCTCAGTCATTGTCTGTAGCTTTCTAAAGAGCAGTATTATTTAGAAGACTGCTACAATCATTTGCTGATTTACCAAAGCAGTGGACAAAACTTTCTGACCCCAAGACTTGTCTTCCATGATTTTAATCTGGCTAAGACACTCCAGTGTCCCTGCATCCCCTTTCCCACCCACAAAGTGAGACCCTTAGTCCCCTTACCTCCTTGTCCCCATGACGCTATTGACACCATTTCACAGGCTTGTTGCACTTCCAAATCTGCCACAAAGCACTGGGATGCACTCAAGGGCTCAGAAGCCAAGCTGTGGTTATCTGTCACCTTGGCAGATTCTTTCTCACTTTAAAATCAATCTTTGGTTGGATGTAACTTATGTAAGCAGCAATCACAGCCTTCTTTCAATGTTTATTGCTCCCTGTCTACTCACCGTAGAGCCAGATTGGGAAGCTGAAAAAGTATGCCAGTGAAGTTATGTGGGAAGAATGTAAAGCAGAAGTGGAGAAGAAAACTTGCGCCTCAATTGATTCAACACATGTTTCAGACTGAAGTCAAATGTATCCCAAATTCACCTGCCATTTTAATTTCCTGTAAAGAGCACCCCGTAGAGTAATTTTTAAAGCAAAGAAATACAAAGCCACCTACAGATGCTTTATAATTTCAATGGAAGCCATTTCATACACTACACTGATTAGGAGCGGAAGGGGGTTTTGGGTGACTTGCAGATATTCTGTGTCTCTTCTTCAACACCAGTGGGATATGGGAATGTTCAGCAATTTGGAGATCATCAGCCCTTTGCAGGAGTGATTCACTTATCAGTTGACAGAAACAGTGATAAGCCAATGTTTAAAACTACCTATGTCAGTGTGATTTGTATAGGCGTAGCTGTTTACAGAACGCATCACAACTCTACAAAAACACACCTCAGAATTACTACAGTTACTTAGATAATGGAAATGGCAGTGTGCTTAGCACACAGGTATGCATGCTTTCTGAGCAGCAGGACAAGAGGGAAGGGGAAAAGAATAAGGAGAGAGTGAGGATAAGGAAGAGGGGAAAAGGAGAGAAAAGAATATTCCCATAAGCTCAAAGAGGAAAGATGAAAAAGATGCAAAGAACATGTCAAAGAGCTGAAAAAATTACAATTGTATAAATGGCAGCTTTGTAAGACCATGAAAATATGCCAAAACAACAACACTGCAAGCTAACAGGCATCTCTTTTGAGTCAAATCTTGCAAGTCTTACTCAGGTAAAAAAATATATACAGTAAATGTTGAGTAGGACTTGCAGATTTCGCAATTTACTAGTAGAATTTATAGATATTATTCTCATCTCTTTTCCATTTATATTGAAATTCCATGTGAAATCCTAGCTTCATTGAAGTTAATGCCAAAACCCTCTTTGACTGCAAGAGGCTCAGAATTTCTACATCATTAAGTACTACTACACCTATGAAGTAGCTTTCAGGAGTATAACTTATTACTTTAAGACACGTATTTCAATGCATTCAGTAAAAGAGCCCAGGCTAAAAGGAAACACAAGACATTTGGATCTTTAATCATTGTCCCAGTTAGCAAAACTATAGCCATATTTTCATGCATACTTTGAGATGGCATGAGTGCTGCTGCCAAAAGAAGTCAACCGAACCATTTCTGCTGCATGGTTTCGACGAATGGGTTTTCTGATTCAACTTGCTGCATAAACGTGCTGGTGAAGGGAGGGAGCAATCTGCAGACAGGAATGAATGTCAGCCTATGAGAGGAAAGTAAGTCTTCCTTTAGTGAAAGTGATGGTTTGTTCCAGCTTCAAGTGTTTGTGAAATTGTGATGGAAGAGCGATCACAACCTGTGTTTTCTCAAGCGGTCTCACGGTACAAATACCATCAGAAAACAGCGTGTGGAAACAGTGGATGAGAAACACAATACACATTTATGATGTGCATGGCAGAAATGGCATACCTGAATTATGCCTCAGAAGAGCTCAGGCAATGCCACTGATGCTGTTACTATGCTAAGGAATAGGTAAGCCTCCATGGTGCTCGGGTCCTCATTGTAGAGATAGGCATGAGCTTGCCCTGCCCAAGCAACTGAAGATACTGACTGTAAGCTATTTATGAAACAGAAGCATGTAGCTACAGTCAACCTTGAGAGCATCAAAGGTCCACTGAAACATAAAATATATTAGCTTTTAGTCCATTTGGAGCACAGGCAGAGCATGCTTATGTCTGCCTGCAGAAGGTAATGCAAATATAGCCTTCTGTCTTTTTCTTCTGCCATTTGTCACGGCTCTGGTTTATTTGCACTGGGAGATCTCCATCACAGCAACCCTCTCTCACTCCAGATCCTGCTTGGACCACTTGCTCATGCACAGCCCCAGCAACAGCTCCCCACTGCTCACTGTCTTAGGAAAGGGAAGTTTTAATCTGATGTGCCTCAATAAGCCTGCGCTGCAAAGCTGGCAGGCAACAGCTAAATCCCTCTCCAGCACCACATTTAATTCCCAGTTTCTAGGGAATGGAAGCAGAAGGTGAAAGCTGTAGCGGGTAGGAAAAGGGATACTAATTATTAGCCATGTGGGGCATGGATTTTCTCGCACTCGGTACCACAAAACACAGTACTGCATATGCAGCAGATCCAAATGGCAAAGCACAGCGATGTCTCTGACAACTCTAACAGAGACAGGAGAACCACAAGAACATTTCAGCAGAATTCCATTGACTCCAATAGGCTGCAGCAAAAGCTGCAGAAATTCACTCACTAAGAAACTAATAATGGATAGGGGTCTTTTTCACTCCCCTGCCTTTTCAACCTGCTCTGTAAGTAATTTCAATATAGATAAAAAGGTGCATGCAAAAGAGGGAGTAAAAATGGGATTTAGAGGAGAGAAAAATATGGAGGCATTGGGAGAAAGGAAGGAGCTGGGAAATTAAGTCTTACCTTGATTATCTCATGGTTCTAATGATCTGAAAAGTGCGGGTGGAAAGAACAAGGAAAAGAACAAGGAGCTTAGAGTAATTAATTAATTCATTGTTTAGATTGCCTCATTCTACAGCACAGAAAAAGAAATCAAGATTAAAAATAAGAATGAAAGTGAAAGTTATTAGAATAATTAACTTGTAATTATGCTGTTGTGCTGATTTGTTTTTGTTCTAACTATAAAAAAAGAAGCCCAATAAATCCTACTTCATCAAGTTATTTCTTTAACAATTTATTTCTCAGAGTAAAAGCTTTTGAAGTGTGCAATTAAATGCCATTTGAAAAAGGAAGGAAAATTGGTGTTCAAATTACAGGCTAAGGCTGTTGACTGCTAATACAGTGATCAGCCCAGCAATATTCCTATGTTAGCTGCAGATAACGCTAGCCTGGAATACCCAGGATTTTATTTATTACATTTGGTTATGTTGCTTCTTTCAACATCTCATTATTGTTGTTGATGTTCTGGTTGGGTTATTTTTGGTAGCATATTTAATTATTATTGTTATTATTACTACTATTATTACTACTGGTGTTATCATCATCATATATGTCCACAGCCCCTGCAAATATTGACGTTGATAAAATGTCTACTGTCTACCTTCTTAGGGGAAGTTAGTCATCTGAATCATTGGTTAATTTTGTCATCTTAATCTTCCTTATGTAGCTTACAATATGGCAATTTTTTTACCCCAGTAATCCTCATCATTGGATTTTTTCATATCATATACAGGCTGCATTTTCCAACACTGTGTCAAATTTGACTTGATGCAAAGAATTCAAAGAATTGGGAAAAAACTACTTGAAAGGAAACTGCTCAAGACACCAGTTGAATGGTCTACGATAGATAGCCTTTTGCATGCAGTGAGCCAGGTTTTCACAGGACATAAATAGGTGTAGTTTTGCTGAAGCTAGTAGACCTGTACTGGAAGGCAATAAAGTATCTTTTTAGACACAAAGAGATTTTAAGGAGAACTTTAGTTCTCCAAATAGCCCATCCTGGCTAACTTGTTTCAGAGATTTGAGAGCTGATCACTCCAGAAGAAAACCAAAGTACCCTCAACAAAATAGATGCTGTAACATGGGACTTTATGTATCTTCAGTAGACATGACACATTTTAAAAGTTGTTTCATAATGCAGCCGGTTTTATTTCCGCTATTCCTCTGCACTCTTCAATTATTAAAGCTAAATGCACAGAATTCCTTGGGGACTTCCACGTTTCTTAACAAAGCACTTTATGTGCTAACAGAAAATCCCAAAATCAGGAGAAATCATTTACAACAGACAACAGCTGTTACAGCATTAAAACTTTAATTGGCACCCCCTAACAGATCATTGGGTATTTCGGTCATTCTTTTAAGGATGTGATAATCCTGATATTACTCAGAAAGAGAACAATTTGTTACACATTAGCACAGATTTAGTGTGCATGCAGATGCAAATACATGTCTGCCTGAAATAGATGGTGCCCTGAGAAGACACTGAGAGTCAGGAACCTGAATTCTGACTTTTGACAAGCCATTTCTGTACCCACTTCTTGCCAGTACGTCTTAAAAGTTCTTCAGAAGCAGGGTCACCTCTCACTACCCTTTCTATTAGACAGAGACTTCAGCTGCATGGTAATGACATTAATAACAATGATGATTTGTTAACACACAAGAATGTGACAAGGTGATTCCTTGTGCACTGTGCAAGTGAAAGACAAAGGTGATTTCTGATAAATACCTATGCACAGTGAATGAATACCAAAGAAACATAGATCCGCTCTGACAACGCATCCCTCATCCAAATTCTTCTATTGTAAAAACAAATTGTTGAAGAGCTAAGTTAGTGATTGAGAGTCAGAGAACACCAGTGACAAAGTTATGGGTGGACTGGCTCAATGGCACATTTGGAAAAAATAATAAAGTGAACAGAGTAATTGGTACAGTAAATTACCTCTGTATTTCAACATCCAGTTCATCTAAACCTTGCAGTACTGGAATGAAGCTGAGAACTATCAGTCTGGTTCTCCTCAGGGATTTTTTCCACCTCTGAGCATCGTTGTCACAAAGTTTTCTCTTTTTTCCTGCATTTCCCAAGCACCCAAAATAAAACAGTAATGGAGAATCCCAGGGAAGGTGATTAAAAGTGGTATTTAAGAAATTGCCTTGGGATGGGATTTCATCTCGTAAGCAGCTGCTTGAGTGTTTTGTTGATCTTGGTCTTAGAGGAAGATTTGCTCCAGTGGTAGGAAACACATAATGGTTGCACAGCTCAGCCACATTAATAACAAAGTATGTAAGATGCTTTCTTCATAGCATAATTAAGAAATTATTTATTCTTGTCTTGCTTTTACAGGCAACCCTCCTATTAACTTTGGTATTGATGTAACATTATTGCATGTTTTTCTCTGATCAGAGCTAGTCTCCATCTTATCATAGAATGGTGTAAATAGGAAGGGACCTTAATGATCATCTAGTTCCACCCTCCTACCTGGAGGCCAAGGAAAATGCCCCATTTCTGTTATGAGCATAAATGCCAAGGTCCAAGCATAGGTGCACAAATAGAGACCTCAATTTAGCTCTAAACACAGCTCTACTTTGACGAACCTTTCACTCCATAGGGAGCTTGTACCAGGCTTCAGTGTACCTTTTGGAAAGGGAAAATCCTGCCTAGATTCCAGTTATCTCTTTCTGATATGCATACAGTTGCATGAAACACTCAGGTTTTTCAACATCCATCAGTTTCTAAGAAATAAAATGTCTGCATTATGACAACTGAGCCTTACAAGCATCATATCTGGGTACAGCAATTCATATGCACCTTCATGCAAAAGGAGATCTTTCATCCAAAGAACATAATTACAATTACTCATACCTGTTGTTCTGCATTGTTAAGGAAATGCTGCAGAGAAATTTGTATTTAGTAGCATTCTCACGGCTACTGCTCAGCTGTGCTTAGCAGCAGCAGAACAAATCCATCAAGAATGGCTCAGAGGGGAAAGTTGACAAGAAAGGGAAAGGTACATCAAAACATGACTGACAATCCTATTGACTTACCCTCAATCACTCTTAACATACTTTATTGCATATACATGCATGCAACAGTGTTCATACTTCAATACAGTAAGAAAACCAGGCAGAACAGACACATTTTTAGTTTAGATGCAGAACAAATGAAACTGTAGAAGTCTTCATTGCATAAAAGCCTACTGCTCCAAAACCAGTATCAGCATAAATAGGAATCAGTACTACAGCCCACAGATTGCAACTCAAGTTTCACAAGGTTTCTTCGAGCTTTCTATATGCATCTATGCACATAGTGTAGTCCATCCTCAGTATTAACAGCTTGGATGGCATAACAATACTGTCTCATATCAATGCTGTATCTATATGACTTGAACTTCATCTACCTGCATAATATTTATCAAGAAAGCCTGCTCACTACTTGAGGCAACACGTGGCAGCCCCTCTCTTAGGTCTAAGTCGGAAAGACTAAGAAGAAAGAGTTTGGATGCACTGGGGCAGGACTGCAGCACTGCTTCACCTTTCCCTGACCATAAGCCAAGGAGCTGGGTAGTTGCATGCCAAATCTTGCAGAGCTATTAATGAAAATAATGTGGATTAAATACAAATTCTCATAGAAAGACTTACTTGCTGGATCCCCAATATGAATAAATGCCAGAGGAGAAGTAATCTAAATGGTTATTAACATAATTTGAGTGCTGAGTGCTGTTCTGCTCCAGCTACAAATGTGATTGAGACATATGCTTGCTCTGATGGAGGAAATTAGCAGAGGATTACCTCTTCCCCTAAGAAGATTAAACTAAAAAGAAAAAATAATTTGCCTTCCATTGCACTGCTATACCGTCTACCATTAAAAGAAAACAGACTACATTAAAAAAGACCAGCAGTGTAATGGAAAGATTATTCTGACAGTTGCCAGCTTTACAGCCTGTTCAGTCACGTAAGTCAAGCCCACATAAGAAGCAGCAACAGCAGTTTCTGCTTTACCCAGACAGCAGAAGTGTAAAGAATTTAGAATGAAATCATGAAATGAAATCAGGAATTTGTTCTAGACTCCTGCATGATAGCACCATCCATCTTCCTCTCCCATCCCAAAAGAGGAAGCCTATGCAAAACTGCTGGTTATGTGAACTGAAGACATGGACAAGAATGATCACGTTCTTCACCCTCACTCTGCCAAGCCTTCCAGGTATGTTGGTATGGAGTATTGTATGGTATGGAGTTATTGTGATTGAAAGTTGAAGCATGAAGTAGTAGGGATTGTAACACTGTCAATCCTCGTATCCTCAAACCTCTGTTTCATGTGTCGCAGGGTCATGTGCCAATCATGGGAAAACGCACAGACGGCAGTGTCCCTAGAGCACTGCCAATGATCCTGGAGGGGAATGTACATGCAAAAGGTGGAGGGATGTGCAAACATTAACTCAAATGTGCTTTTCCTGATTACCTGACAAAATAGACGCTGTGCACCCACATGACTGTGCAGACAGAGAAAATGGGAGAATTTTGCAGGTATTTAGCATTGTCACTAGCAGGATCTATATTTTCCCCCTCTTCTGCAACAGCTGTAGCTGAAAAAAAGATACTCAGGATCCTTCCTGCTTTTGGATGCTTTTTATAAGCATCTAGGTACTTTCTTGAATTGAAAGGGGTTGGATTAGAAATACAACCAGAAAAAAGAAAAGCCAGAACCATGGCCAAGCTCCAATAGGCCTACACCCTACCCATACCCTGTGTAGTGCTCCTACTAGCTTCTTTCAAACTCTTCAAGCCGCAGGAAATGATAAAAATGGCACAGGAGCATCCCTGTAAATTTGGGTCCAGTGAATGTGATCCCATTTTCCAGCTCTCTAAGGAGCACAGCTCACTGGCTATTGTGTCAGAGAGTAGGTCTCATATGTACTATCTCCTTCAAGATGAGAGATTAGGTTATGTCCAATTTATGATGCCTATTTATATTAATTTCTGTATTTCTGTTTGAATGAACCAGTCAACTGAACTTAACCTCAGTCTAAAGTATAAAGCTGTCATATCTAAATCAGTTGTATTACTACTGCTGTGCTAAAGAAGAACCTCTTCACCTCTCTTTACGCAGCTCACTCATTTGCAAAGCAGATAAAAGACAGCGTTAGGAGGCAACTTGCACTAAAGCTTGGGTCTGATTCTAGGCACAGCTCTGAAAAAGTGCTAGTTAAAAATGCCCACAAACTAAAACCTTGCACTGAAAGGATGCTGGCAGAGCAGACCAGGAGGCGTTGTGACTCAGACATACTCGGCTGAGTCACCATTCCCCCACTCTTCCTCACAGTGCTTCCCCACTGCTCTTATCTGACTGCAATTCACTGAAGGTACAGGCAAGCGGGCAATTATTAATCACCTCCCCTTGCCGACCCCATTCCAGATTAGCTGTGCTTCCAGCTGAGCATAGACAGAAGAAACAACCTGAACATCTCACTTCTGGATTATGCGCACGGAATTGTCCTTCCCCCTCAGCCTGTTTTTTGGATGTGCAACCCAAGATATACAACATAGCCAGTTGTCACCGGATAGGCTCAATGCAGCATCACAGAAAGCCCACAAAAGGACTGCCTTATCCTACCTTCAGTGACATAGAGACCTGCTCTCCTTAGGCAGGTGTAAGACTAATGTTTGTTTTTTAATTCATCGGATTTATCAAACAAATAGATGCTTTTGAGAGGCAGTGGGGGAGATACCTTTTGCAGCAGAAAATAAGTCCTTTTCTACAGTATGAGAGGAGCTACCCACATTACACCCCTAGCAATAAGGCCTTGTTTACCCATTAAATACTTTTGTCTTGTTCCAGTTTCAGCCTTTGCACAATGAGTGTTCAGTACCCGAATATAACCTTGTTATCTGTGTTTTCCCTTACATGCATCATTTGGCAATGCCAGGGAGCATAGGATAGGGCCTGGGGATGGCCCAAGGGGGACTGCCCTCTTGCCAAGGAAGGATTCCTCATCTAAACACAGAGCATAAGTAAAAAGGCTCCTGAGAAAAGCAAACTGCTTACTAGAGGTGATGTTTAGCAGCTAGTTCTTAGAATCACAGAATGATAGAACAGTTTGGGTTAGAAGGGGCATTAAAGCTCATTAGTTCCAACCCCCTGCCATGGGCAGGGACACCACCCACTAGACCAGGTTGCTCCAAGCCCCATCCAACCTGGCCTTGAACACTGCCAGGGATGGGAAATCTCCCCTCTGTTAGTTTAAAACCAGTTCAGCCCCCAGTTCTAATTTTAACAGCCGGCTCATCCAAACACAACCAAACTGCTGCTAGCAAAACCCCTGTTGTGCTGCTTAACACGAAGCCTCCTCCCCCTGACTGAAGATTCGTTCGTTGTGGGTATACAAGACAGCCGACATGCCATAGGAAGAGCAAGTGCCCAGAACTGCCTTTTTGGACCCAGGAAAGGGACACTGCAGGGGAACAAATGATCTTGTGTATGTGGCCCTTCAGGACGTAGCACGATGTGTTTAAGACAAGATAGCATGAGAGAATGGCCAGTGATTTTCCTAGGAAACTTTCATCTCCGTGGCTACCAATCTGAAACCTTTCAGGAACAGAGATAAAAAAACTTTCAAAAACTGAAGCTAAGCCACCTGGAAGAGTTTTATAATTTTACACAGTAAAAAATAAGAAATATGTAATCAGCAATCTGGTTCTCCAGATTCTCCCTGCCATGAATTTAAGGAGACCACGTTTACTTGATTCCTAATAGCATCTTCTCAGAAATGCATGGTACCCATTTTTCCAGTGCCAAAATGCACTCAGATGTAAGCAAAGTTGATTTTGTCTTCTGGAAGGAATACTGATAGGTTTACACTATCTAACAGAGCAAAATTTAACCCTTATTTACCCCAAACGGGACTCAAAACAGGCAGTAGGTCTTTACTTTTTTGATCTGATAAAATGAAGCAAAAGCAAGTAAAGAGTCATTTTTCACAACACGGAAAGTAGTTTTCACAGTGCTTTCAGTTCTGTTAACAGGGATGTCACTGTGATCCCATGGCGATTTTATTCTTGATCTATCTCTTTTCTTCTTAATAATCCTCTTCACTCTCATCCAAATAATTCCATGATGGGAGATTCAGATGTCTCAGTCCTTTCAGCTTGCTCTGATTCAGGCTATCTGCCACTCTGACTGTACATACTAGAAGATTTCAAGTGTAATGTCGTCTCCTTCAGCAAGTGAAAAAAAGCCACCCATGTGGGTCTCAGCCTTCACAGCTCACAACCTATGAACCAACTCATAACCTCAGTTTCCAATTCTCTGAGTAAAGATTATAAGACAGAGAAGAATTGAGCTTCTCCTTGTATTTTAGCCACCCAAATGTCTGAAGCAAGTGTAATTAGAGAAAGAACAGTCATTCACTATGTCAGCCTTGTGCAGGACAGAACATCACTCCATCATGCCCTGACAGCAGCTTATATGAGATATGGGAAGCTATCATGCCAGGTCTCAGCCAGGAATGAGACTCCTTCTCCTCTTTAAATCCATAGGGATTTGACCACTGTCTGCAGCAGGGACAAGAATAAACCCTTGCTGCTGCTGTGTTCACATGCCACACGCTCTCTCTTTGCTTCCTCATTAACATCCTGTAATTGCAATGCCTGTTCCAGGCTGGTTTACACTGCCCAAGGCAAACTAGAAAATGTCCACCTTTCCACCAGAGGGTCATCTGCATAAACAGTTAATGAAGAGTTGCTGCCCTCAGCTCACGTCCTGTCTGTCAGGTTGATATAACCTAGGGCTAGTTAGATCTTCTGAACAACGACCAGTTGCTGCTAATGCTCCACTAGACTATTAAACTCCTGTTGGCAGGCTAAAGCATCAGACAAACATAGTGGGCTTTTTGATTAAAATACTGAAAGGACTGCATCCTGCTGTCAAGAATGGTTTTGATCTCCTAAAAGAAGAAAAATACCTTGTGGCAGAAATGTAATTACAAGAGAAACGCTGTACTTCCCTGGTTTAGAGCAGATGGAGGAAAGGTCAGCTATCAATTAAGCTGGAAGATAAAATATCCTTCTATAAAGAGAAGAAGAGAAAAAATGACAAAGTTCTTTGTATGAAAATATATGTTTTCTGTTTCATTTATTCTGCAAGATGAGCAAGCAAGTTTAGAAGAACCGCTCACTGGAAAACTTCTAACAACCCCAGAAGAGCATTTCAGGATTGAGGCAAAATCAAACAAGTTCAATAGTGTGAGTATGGAAGAACCTCGAAAGCTGTGCAGTGCCTATCTCACATAGGGCACAGAGGATAGCAGAATATGTCACAGGCAAACGGTGCCCAGGAACAGGAAGAGGGGCACATGAGATTAACTAAGTACATTAAAATCACCAGGTTCGATTTCCACTGGGTGCAACTCGGGGTATCATTCGGCTTACTGACCTAGGACAGGGAAAACTCACCTACCATTAAATACACTTTTTTTTTTCCCAAATCAGCCACATACTTTCGATTGCATTCTTCATAGTCTTCAAAACCTGAGGCCTTCATAGTGTACCCTGTCCTGCACATGGTTGCATTTTCTGTTTCTACCATCTCTATTTAAAATTAAAGACATTTCCTGGCAGAAAGAACAGTTTCTTGATATTTGATTATTAAACCTACTGGTTTACATTTTAAGTTTGATGTTGTTAGCAGATTGAGCTGGGTCAAAGAGAGAGAAACTCCCTAGTGATGAAGGTTAATTGGAGGAAAGGGTGTGATTTCAAAGGAACAATTCCAAAAGCACTACCTATTTTAATAACATTTCATTAAATAATCAGTAGTTAGTTTAGTCAGACTCTCCCCAATACAGCCTTTAAAAGCCATTTTTCTTGAACTGATTTCTTGAAAGATCACATTACAGAAGTGAAGGAATGATTTTTACTTTCCTTCTCTTTTCTGTGTATGTGGAGAGGTCTTGTCCTCAAGTTTTCATGCTGAAGTATGACCTCTGCTTTTGCAATATCTAAGTCAATTTCATAAATAACTGAAATTACCATTGCAAAAGTATCCATGACCTTTGCTCGTTAATGGACACTTCAGAGGAAAATCAATTTTTATGTACTTCAGAAATACCCCAAGAATGCGAGTTAGGTTTCCAAGTATTTTTAATGGACGTGCTGGGCATCTTCTGCATTGGAAACATGTATGTACAACATGACTTAGGAAGAAATAATAACCTTCTCCAGTGCTTAGCAGCTTCCTTTGGTTGTTCATAGAAGTGCATCCTTTTGAGATTATTACAAAAATTACATTAAAAGTAATCACAAGTAAACCTGTTTAGAGTTTAAGGAGTTAATTATTCTATATATTATTGATGAATGATAGTTTAACCTAAAAAACTAAGATCCTAGGTTTACTTGAAGTGCTCATGAGCTTGTCTCCAACTTCCAGTGCATTTATTTCCTTCACTTCTCTCCCAACCTATTTATCCAATGTGTTCAAATAATGGCTAAGACTCAGAGGTATGTCAGTGCCAAGCGCAAGTGACTGGTATGCACAGACATGGGCAAACTGCTTTGGGTTATATAAGTTACAATATCCCCAGCAGCAAACGTTCAGTGCAGGTAACTCTCAAAGGAAAAAAAAAATGATGAAAATGTGTCTATGCTTTGAGGACATTCACTTGTTTCCTATTTCTGATTGCTCCATGATCTAGATCTGATTCAGACCCCAACATATAGCTGGGCACTATTTGGTTAGAAAGAAAGTCTCTTTTCTCCCCTCTGCTTTCAGGAGAATATAAATAAATATTAACTGTTGTCAAAACATCAGACTTGCAGAAGATGATCTTGCTGTTGCTTGCGCTGTGATTCAATAAGCTTGTAAGCTTTTGTTGATTTAATTTCACACATGCCAATCACTTCCAGGATTCTGACTCAAGAAGTTAAAAACCATGGCCCGTCAATGCCTGCAAACTGCGGAAGAGTCACCTTCAATGGTCCATCCAACACCCAGCAGACTTCTGCTTTCTCTAAATAAGCATTAATGACAACATAAAGTGTACATCCCTGAAAAGGATCCAAAGAAGTGATATATGAAAAGATTAAAACCTGCCATTTGCATTTCTAAGAATGTATCTAATAAAATAAGAGAATTTATTTTCTTGAGTACTACAAACCAGATGTTTAATTTTGAGCTCTTTCCTCCCAAATGTACCCCCCTTTACACTGTATAAAAGGAACCCAGCTTTAAAGATGAGGATAAATACTATAGGATTTGACCTACTGTGCATTTCACTCCATCATCTCTAATAACTGCCCAGTTCCTTCATAAAATAGCAGTAAATTAGATCCAAAGCTTCCTTTCACATTACCTAGTAAACTTTTATAGACTGTTCCCTGCTAAATCCATCAGAAAATCCACTTTCAAACCTGTCTACTATCTTCCACAAAGTTAACACTTTCAAGGCAAACCGACATGTAGAAAACAGCAAAACCTGCTCTATTCCATTCTAAACCTAAACATAGATGATTGAACATAACGCTACATCACGGGCACCATTTATATTTATGCTGCACAGGTGAATAAGAGGTTGACTTTATACACTATGTTTATACCAAATATTTTAAACCTGTCATCTTAATTGCCTGACTACTAGATCTCAAAATTCCAGTGCCATCAGTGGAAACCTGAAAATACAGGACTCTGATAGCTTCAGGCTTTAACTTACACATCAAACATAACATAAAATGTAAATCAATTGCATCAGGGATGAAAAAGATGCTTACAATGAGAAGAACCACATCTGAAATATTTTGTGTAGCAGTTTTTCCTGGCACAAATTAGCCTTTATTTGACACGATTCTACTACTCATGATAAACCAGTGCAGTTTACAAAGCTGAATCTATCATCATTCCTTGGATCAGTTATCCTTTGATGACTTGAGTGGTTTGTTTTGTGTATGCTTCTGAGCAGATGGAGGGCAAATTCTGATTTTGGTAATTAGCAGATGGGTCATTGAACATAATTTTTAGTTAGTTAATATATTAGGTTTTGTAAAATAGGGGCCTGCTGAACTATCATTAGTAATGGTAACTATGCTATTCTGAGCAGGCAAGTTGCATAACTCTTATGTATTCAGTAAAGGGGCACAGGTCTCTCAAGCACAGCAGCACAGAGTCAAGCCATAATGAGAAACCTTCAGGGTCACAGGCCATCAGTCCTGGCTTGCAACAACGACAGCTCAGCTGTGGTAAGGGAGGAAGACACATCCTTCCGCTTAGCCATTTATATCCTTTTTGCTACCTTTCCCTTCAACTCTACCTTGCCCAAGACACTCCTGTGTGTTTCCCCCTCTGCATTAAACTCAGCTTCAGGGAGGGGGAAAACCAAACAACATCAAAAACCCAACAAAGCGAAAAACTACAAATAATATATACCTTACCAAAGCAGCATTACACCTTCTTCAGAGCTGGGAACAATACAGAAAATAAGAAAGAATCGACTGCTCCCAAGTAACTCTGTCATGTAACTATTCATTAATTCATCCACTCCTCAACTGTTAATGCAGGTCAGGGCAATTGAAGAACCTTGAAACTCTTCTAAATTACTTTTTGGACCTGGATCATTCTTTACAGTTCTTAGGACTTTAGCACAAGGTCATTTTTTCCTCTCTTCCTTAGGTATGCTATAGATCTAACACAGCTGAGGATCTTGAAGTAAATCCCTAGGAGGGGTCAGGGAACTCAGCATCACAGAGCAAAGGCAGTTCAGAGGTGATCAGAGAGCAGAAGAGTCTCTGAATCAGGGCAGTGGTTTTGCCTGTTATACAGATTAATTTAGACCCTGGCAACCAGAAAATGCCCTTCAGTTTGGGTTATTGCTTGGAGTCTATTTAAATTACCCGGGGTGTCTTTCTCTCTATAGTGCTCATCAGAAGGCTGACAGATTCAGTTCCTGCATCTCAGGAAAAATTGCATGCATGTGTCAGTGGAAAAAATCAGTCTTCAGTCATGGCTTTGAGAAGCATCATATAAACAAATAAAGTCACAGACCTGTTTTCTGTGGCATGTCTCTTTTCTCCCTCTAAAGAACACAGGCTCCTCACCGGGCACCAGGCCTATGCAAATGTGAAGTGACTTTAGGGATACAAAGTACACCCTGCTTGCACTGAGGTTTTCAGACTGTCTTGAACAGATTATTCACAATATATGAAAGCCAAGAGAACAATATGGAAAGCAGATTGGCTGTGCACCTACAGTCTGATGCCAATTTGGCTCTCTTTTTAGAGGCTGACATCATCTCTTGAAAGAGCTGGAGCTACAAATTAGTTTAGCCTGAAAGGAGGACACTCAGCTGCAGGCAGGTCCAATTGCAGCATGCTCAGGTTTCATGGCAAAGGGAGTTATTAAATACCTATGATTTGGAGGTAGGGGGAATTTACCTTCAAATTATTGATATTAGTTGGGCATCAAGTGTATTCTGCACTAGGCAGTCAGTACTAACTCCAAGTCTAAAGTACTCATATAGAGAAGACAGACAGGATATGGCAGACATGCAAAAAGACACTGAAAGTTTACTACCTGGAAAATGCTTTTTAGAATCCCAAATATAGAGATTTGGGGCCTCCATATTTTCATTGTAGTTCCAAAGATGCATTTTTCCAAGGATGCAAAAGTGGAGTTAAACCTGGAGGCTAATAGGAATTATCCCTATAGCAAAACAGCTGACAACTGCTGAGCTGCAGTGTAAGAAATGTTCAGACGCCATTCAGAGACTACACAAGATTGTCCCATTTGTTTGCCTTTTAAAAGAGAGAAAAATAAAGAGAAAGGGAGAGTGAGTGAAAAAGCAGCCTCTGTGAGTGAGCACTCTGAAGAGCTGAGGGTACAGTTACTGAGGGTTAGGGGATCAGCCAGATGAAAGAGTTCATTATGGGATTCTAAGACCTCAGGAGATCAGAGGAATCTTGGGGTGTTTTCAGATCATGGATTCCAAAAAAAGCCATTCCTACTGAAACCTGAGGATGAGCTTAAGCACCCATAGACAGACAAAGGGATAAGGTTTGACTGTCTACAGTGATTTCATGGGATCAGTCATTTAGGTTGGAAAAAAACTTCAAGCTCATCAATTCCAACCTTTATCCCAGCACTAACCCATGGCACTGAGGCCTCGTCTCCACGGTGTGTGAACACTTGCAGGGGTGGTGACTCCAGCACTGCCCTGGGCAGCAGTTCCAATGCCTGAGCACCCTCTGCGGAAGGAATTGTTCCTCAGCACCATCTAAACCTCCCCTGGTGCAGCTTGAGGCCATTTCCTATTATCCAGTTCCTTGTTCCTTGGGAGAAGAGGCAGACCTCCATCTCACCACAACCTCCTTTCAGGACTCCATCAGGGGTCAACACCCGCAGACACACAAGCAGGGAAGGAAACACTGAGCAAAAGAGAATGAACAGAGCACTGAGAGCCACTTTTGGGTCCTTCTATAGCTGCAATGAGGTTATCCTCCAAAGGACAGGCAGATGGACAGTTCTGTAAAACCCACAAATGATGATTTCTATCTACAGTCCAATCTGCATAGATTAAAATGCACATCAGGCCTACAAAATCCCAAACACTTACATTTCTTCGGGTTGTTCATTCTTTTTATATAGAACCTTTTTTGTGAGTCGTATCAGAAATGAGATGCAAATACAAATGATGTTTAACCACTGTCCCTATTTCTCAAAGATCTGAAAAGCAGAAGTGCTAAAAAGGTATTTATATGGCAGGGGGGGAAATAAAAGGTGGTAAATGCAGCTGATCTGTACCTCAGCTGTAACCAGCAACAGAAATGCGTATCATAGATGCAGGCACACGAACACAAACACACCTCTGCACTTGGCATCTGAGAGTATAATGTAATTTCAATGTAAGCTGTAGCCCTGTGTAGTTTACAAAGAGCTGTATTTCAGCAATATTTACAGCAAAGGCTTTCTTTAAACTGCAACAATCTATCAATTCCGGTATCACTGTTAATACAAAGAAAGTAACAGGAACTAATGCTGCCAATGTAAAGAAAATACCCAAACAGTTCAGTGAATTGATGTACATCACCCCAGTAAGCAGCTCGGCAAATATATAGGAACCGTGTTTCCCTTCAGGCTGGGCACAACCGCCAGGTCTATTCATGCACAGCTGTTGGGGTAAACAGCCTCTGTTTGCCTTTAAAAAATAAATAAAATACTAAATATTTCTTAATAAATAAAATTAATTGAAAAGAATCAATGCAAACACATGCAGCAAGTTGAAGACTACAACAGCATGCCACAGCATGCCCTGGTACAGAGAAGCAATAATTATTCAAGACAAAAAATCATAGGATCGCAACATGGGTTGGGTTGGAAGGGACCTCAAAGCTCATCCAGTTCCAACCTCCTGCCACAGGCAGGGACAACTTCCACTAGCCCAGGCTGCTCCAAGCCCCTGTGTCCAACCTGGCCTTCAACACTGCCAGGGAAGGGGCAGCCACAGCTTCTCTGGGCACCCTGTGCCAGCGCCTCAGCACCCTCACAGGGAAATCACTGTAGACTCCACCAGTAAGGAAACTTAAACCATGAAGCTCTTGTAAGACTTTGAAAGGGAATAAACACATTGCACTATGTCTGTTGCCGTCTCGCACTTTTGTACCTGCGGGGACTGAACTGCCTGATTTCCTGTAAGCTCCGAAAGCTCTTGTGTAGCTCCAGATAAAGAGAAGTTTGACTAAATACACCTCTGAGTCATCAATCAACCTCTCATTTACTCATTTAGTGGGAGGGTGAATGTCTTTTATGAGAGTCTGGTAGAGCATGGAGGTTACAAACACGCTCAGTCTGTTCTGGGCTCAGTCTCCACAGACCCCAGGGAAGGGAGGGGGATTCCTGCCCTGAGCAAGGAGGGAGCCTGACAGCTTCCATCAGCTCCATCTGACCTCCCATGTCCTCAGTCTTGCAGCCTCCAAGTGGTGACTGCCAATCGCACCCAACTGTGGAATGATTTTGCAGCAGTCTATAATATCATACATTTCAAATGGCAGGTGGAGACATCTCTTTGTTAGAAGTGGGTTCTGTTAAAAGCTGAAGTGATAGAACATACCTCCCTATAAACTGCAACACATGGGAAGCAATCAGACACTCAAGATTCTCATCTCCCTAAAATGAACCTACTGACTGAATTTAGTAACACATCCTAGGGATTACACTGAGAACAAGTCCGAATCTGAGCATGCAAATCCACCTTTGGATTTAGGAATTTCTACTGACTTTAATTGCATGTGGCTGCTTACCACTTTCATTAGCTCTCAGCAGCTCAAATCCAGCAGTGCAAACCAATGCAATTGTTTTGCATTGCTGGATTGGACTGATCAGAATCTACTTCTTACAAAAGGGGATTTTCAGAAAAGATGAAGGGAATAAAGACACCCATCTGTCAGGGGTGGGCTTCTTGTCCCTTGAAAGAGTTGAGAGAAGAAATAAAATGATGAACTGAAAGGGTAAGAAAGCACAGAGAATAAGGTGAAACCTTCCTGCGCTGCTGCTTGGCATAGCTCCTTTGAAACCAGAGCAGCTGTGCTGGTGCACAGCACTTGAAAGGATCGCAGTATGATGAAGGGAAAAAGAAATAAACAATGATGGTTAGATGGATATGCCGAGCTAACAGACATGCTTCCATGCCTTTTCCACTGACCAAAAGACAAGATTACATGCTGTAACGGTCTTAAAAGATACTGAAGACTGGAAATTACAACAACGACACAATCTTTTCTTATTATTACCAGCAGGTTCTATGTTCTTTGACAAATAGGGCACCACAGAATGTCTACTTACAACACTAGGATGCATGAAGAACAGCTACAAATGCCATCAGAGTTTCAAACGAACAGCTAAGCTTGAGCAAGTTCTACCTAAACCATTTAGCATCCAAGTCCTGTACTTATTGTATTGCATCCTTTAGATAAAACCGATAGAAAAATGCAAAGAAATTAGTAAATCACACACACACACAATAAAGGACGAGAGTATCTAAAGGCTCACTTTGAAATTTCAATGTGTTAATTACGTGTAAAACACTGTTCTGCGAAAGCAATAGATACAGGTATCAACTGAAGCAAAGGGAAAGTTAGTTCTTATCCATAAGTACCGTATCAGAGGCAGTATTCAACTTTTATGCCCAGAAAAGTTGCTTGTAATCTCTGCCTCAACCTTCTAGTGTTGAAGTCCTTTAGCAAACCTGTTTAGAGCATGAGATCACAGAGGAAAAAGCGTGGTACTGCCTAGGGAATATAACCTCAGATATAGGGCCTTTATATAGCATAATGATATAAAGACATGCAAAGAAATTGAGTGAGTATCAGAGCCTGTTTTAAAGACCTTTCAAGATGTAACTTATTCTTGATTTTATATAAATATAATTCGCAATTACTTTTAGACCTTTTCCACTACAAAATTATAACTAATTTTGTCCAAGAACACAAACATGTATGTGAAATATTAAATGGGAAAGTGTGAAATGTAAACGTGTGAAAGTAAAGATCTTGGCTACTTTGAATTTCCTTAATTATCTGTAAAGGAAGTTCGGTTAGGCGATCATTGGGGTTTTAAAGAAAACTCCATTTTCTGTAACAGTTTTGTGGTTTTTCAAGCAGGCAAATGTAATGAGAGTCCAGATCCCACTTAAAATATATCCTGACAATTCCTCTCAACCAACAGGCTTGATTTTTGAAAAGGATAATGGACTTTTAATATCATGTGGAGCCTATTCACTGATGGAATTCAGCCATATATGTGGGAGCTTTAAAAGTCACTTTCAATACATTTTTAACAGGTATTTTTGGCATCCTTTATTTCAGATTGTATTATCCGGGAGAAATGTCTGCAAATGGATTTTCTCTGAAAAGCAACCTACCTGAAAATCTTTTCAGCAAAAATTGTTTAACTGTGTTTAATTGACACAGAGAAAATTGAGAAGATGCTGGATGTGCCTGTCTGGATAAAATCTGGAGGACAGAACAGTATAGTGCCCGTCTAACACAGACTGCCCGAGTTCATTCAGAGATTTTGACACGTAATTACATTCCTATACACTCTAGAATGAGTGCGGTGTCAAACTGGTTCTGTCAAACAGATCTGATGTGACATACTCAGAAGTGAGAACACAGAGCTACAGCATTGTAATTGAAATACCCGCTGTATCTTTGACAGTGCAGAACAATCAGGTGGATCACCATGGAAGATCCTACTGGAGCATCTGCCCTGCGAAAGACACAAGGAGTTGTACCATGTGTTGAAAAACATGGAATTAAAATAAAACTGTCATTTTAGAGAGGGATACAGCCTGAACATTGATATAAGTGGTATCAAGATCATAGAAAAAAGGTAGAATTTGATAGCTCAAAGTGATAATGTGCAGCTTAAATGTAGAAATACTAACAACAACGGAAGAACCGAAACAAGGAGTAACAAGTCACCAGCTTTATAGAAGTGAATTGCTGGAGATCAGCAGAAAATCTTCATTAACTTTAATAGGACGGGGATTCCAGCCAATATTAATGAAGGAAACACAGCAATGACCATTTATGAAGACCTCTAATCTCTTGCCCCAGTTCCTGCCAGTAACTCTGCCTTGATGTCTAAACTTTAGATGGGAAAATATGACATAGGAGATAATTCTTCATTCTGCTTGTACAATAAATGAATATCACTTCTGTGTTCAATTTCTGCTACTTATCACAAGCTATTCCTTGAGCTCAGCTACCAAGGTGAAGTGAGGCTGCGCGGTTTGATGATCCCATAAGAGAAGGGAAAAAAAGAAAAAGATGGGGGAAACAATACCTGCTTTGGTCAGTGAAATGTGTGATATGACCTGCTTCAAGACTCCTTGAGGAGCTGAAGGGGAAATTTCAACACTTCAATCCAAAGGTCAGGAAGGAAATCGCAGGGAGAGCAAACAGGGAGCCTGTGCGCCCTGGCTGTGTGCTCAACCATCCTAACAGCTTCCTGCATTTACAGGAATTACTGCCTTTATTTCTTTTAGTCCTTAGCCCTTAACCTGGAAGCATCTGGAGTTCATATCGGGCGGTTAATTTCAGCTCCTTGTATTTTCTCTACACTGGTTTGATCTTTCCTCACCACAGTTTTTAACTCCAAAGATATACCTTCATTGCCAACTTAATTCACACGAGTTAGTGTAGATCAATGCGAGGGCAGACACATGCAGCATAAATCTCCAGCAGCACGAGGCAGCCAGATGACCACACAAAAAGACCAAGTTGGCGTGGAGAGTACAAACATGTTAGGATCTGCCGAGCTTTAGCCTGGGCTTGTGTTAAAAACTCCTCAGCACACAACTGAAGGGATATTTTTGTAGATTTCTGATGTGGATAGGTCTATTAGTGAGTGACAGCACTTCAGTGATAACTTCAGCTGGCTCTGGAGTGGAATAAGCTTTAAACCCACCGACTGTTTGCGAAGTAGCTACAATGACCGAAGGCAAGCAGGCATGGGCTCTTCCCTCTGTGAGATGGGGGGCATCGAGATACTCCTCCTCCTTCGGTCCCACCGGGATCCAGAAGACGTGCCCGCACACTCTCCTGCTTTCCATCTCGAGGCACGCAGGTATTTCTCTTTCAATGGGATGTCATGAGCTGTAATGCTCATTTACAACAGAAATTACATTCTCTCGTATTGTAATTGCTGAGCTCAGTGCTGTGATTTCAAATTTGCAGCTTCTGATAATAAAATCACTGAAGTATGGAACTTGCTGTCACGTCTCATACACTGTGGTCTAGGTGTGCTCCACATCACACCAGGCATCTGCCATGCCTTAGCTCTCTTCTGATTCACCTTAGTCACCTCCCAGAGAAACTGTGAAGCAAGAATACCAGGGATAGATAATGGTTGTGAGCTGTGCTCAAGGTGCCATCCTAACACAAAATACTGATGCAGCTGGAGCACAAACCATGAACCTGGGAGCTGGATAATTCACCCAGCAGCTTCGGGAATCTCATGGAATTACAAAACTAGCTGCAGTTTAGTTTTATTGTAACTGGGAATATCAATTTGTGGACAGCCAAACACAGCACGCTGCGGAGTTGACTTTAAGAGCAGTTTGTTCTGATGCTTTCTGGGAATGCATAGGTTTGATTACCCAATTCCAAGCCCAATTTTCATCTCAACGTCTGTTTCATGTGGTACATCAGGGAGGAAAAAGTGGGGGATGGAATCCGGCGAAAATACTGTGCCACAAACCTCTCCCTGCTCAGTTCCCTTCCTGAAATTTCACGTGTTTAGTTTCTCACAACTTTTTGCATTCACACCCTCTGGAAATTTAAATGGGAAAGACAAAACCAAGCTCAAAATCACTGGATTCTTGTCCATTTGGATATAAAATCAACCAGTTCCCACCCATCTTGTCTTAAAATGAGACCGCAGAGGTGATATGGCATGAAAGGGACTCTCACATCGGTTTGCAATTTTCTCTCTCACAGTTTTCAGCTGAGTTCCTCAGTTGGAATATGTCACACATCATAAACCCCGGTGCCATGTGCCTGGGGTTTGGCAGGCTTTGCAGCACTGCAGGTTTCACTTCTTTTGGACATCATAGCTGATGGTGACAGGAAAGGCCAGAGGGGAATATGAAAAGCAGCTGGGACCATGCTGGAGTAAGGCACTGGTGAAGGCTTGCCCAGGCTCACTCATTTCAGTTCCATATTGAGGCCAGCCTTTGATCAGCTCCTGGCTGTAATTCTCAGTGGAACATATGCATTTTTACTCAGTCATTTATTTTGTTTTACTGTCAGGTCTTTGGTATTTAAACTCCTCCCTGCCTTTGTCACTGGTAGGATGGGAACAGACCAAGAGAAAGGCAAGCTGACCTGCTTCACTAGATATGTCAGCACGCTTCTGCAGGTTGAGTGGTGCCACTGGCATAAGGAGCCAGCCTTATTTAGTATCCAGTCTACCGCATCATTCAGACAGCAATCTAAGCTCATTGGGGTTTGCTGCTTCTAGACATCTGCCCCTGGTACTGCAGGACTCAAATGTCAGCAAGCAAGGACAGAGAATAAGCAAATGCTTTCCCAGTCTCAGAGAGCTACTCTTCAACAACCCTCTTCCTTTCCAGGTGAGATAGGTATATCCCTTGAAGCCAGGGAGGGTTTCAGACAAAAGAAAATGCACAACAAAAGCTTGTGAGTTGGAAGGACAAGTGTCTTCAGGGGCCTGAATAAGGAAGCATGCAGCAAACGCTGAAGAAAACCTAGAATACTGCTGGCGGCAGTGTTATCTCTCACTGAGCAATGCAAAACAAAGGTGAGTCATGGGGAGTTGTGTGCAATTAATAGAGCCTGAACTGCTCCAGGAAACAAAACACCAACAAATCAAAACCTTTTCCTACACCTCAGATTTAGAGAAGTGAATGGAGTGAAAGCATGAAGAAATGGAGCTGGCGGTGCTCAGCGAAAGGAAAGGTTCATTCGAAGGAGATGGGGGATCTAAAAGTCAGTGGGGAGGAAAGGAAACTCAAGTCCTCTACCAAAGTACAGCAAGCCTACCTCAGTCACCACTAACCTCATTGAGAAGATCAGCTCAGCAACACAAAACAAGGCAGACAGGACCTCCAACCTAGTGCAATAGGGCAAGCACTTTTTCCTCTCTCTGTTCAAAAGGATTATAACCCCACTTAAAGCTGGTGAATAATTTCAATGTAACAGTTGTTAATTCCACCAGCATGAAAAGAGAGCTAAAAACGGAAATACTGCAAAGGAGGCTTACAACTACTCCAGGCTTTTTAAACTGTCAGCAGTCCCACAAGCAACACTCCTGCTTACAACAGGTTCTTTCATAAGAAGCACATCGAAATGTGAAAGGGAGTGTTGCAAAGATGCATGGAAATTAGCTCCATATTGGAGTACCATGTGCAGATTTCCTCATGGTCTTGTAGCTGAGAGGGGCAGGAACACCCAGTGAAACAGGGATTCCCCTCTGTCCAATGCAAATGCACTTCATCAGTAGGGTAGACTCCAGCCACTATTCCCAAACTGCCTTTTCCAACAGGCTGAGAGCTGTTTTGCCTATCTGGTATGACATGAAATTCTTCCACAGGAAAGAAAATATTACATATGTTTAGAAGGCTATCATACAAGAATTAAAGGAAAAAGTATATTCCAATTTGGGATATTAATTAGTTTTCCTGCATCATATTACTGAAATTCTTAATAAAATCGGTTTTCAAGGCATCAAACTTCTGCACAGCACAGAGGTGGCAGCCTGATCTAGTGGAAGGTGTCCCTGCCCATGGCACGGGGATTGGAACTAGATTGTCTTTAAGGTCACTTCCAACCCAAACCATTCCATGATTCTACGAAACTAGGCTCTCCGTGACTGCTCAACAGGAATAAAATGAAGATATATCATCAGAAAATGCAACAGACTTCTTCCCTGGGAAAACATTTTCTCTGGGTTCTGAAACTCCTATATGGTGTAATTTGGCATAAGCACTAAAACTGTCCTGCTTGGAATACCAAATAAGAATTTACTTACATTTTTCTACACCATTACTTCCTGAGAATTACTTGAACAAAATCTATTGGTTTGGATCAATACTCTGCTTTACACCCACGAGCTTCACCACACTGCTCATGACAGCTGCAGTTCCTGGCTTCAGCTGCTGCTCTTGATTTACTTTCTTGGTAATCTTCATCTCGCCCAATTCGTTAATATTTTAGTAGATGTTTTGCTCCATATTCTGTGACTAGTTTTAACATACAGACACTTCCTACAGATTCAAGGTGATCTCTGCCCTCCATCTCTCCGCGCTATAATGAAAAAGGTGGTGTGGAAATTATTCAATAACCTTCTGTATCCTTCCAAAATCCCCCACATGGAATAAATTACTGCAGAGGAAAGGCACCACGTGCCCCAAAGACTGTCTATAGTCTGACACTATGAAAATGCTTTTGAATAGCTCATTCCAGCAAATAGCAAAATGTACACATTAACAGAAGCCATCTTCTTTTCCCCTGCCATGAGTGGGACATGTTACAGATACAGACTTCCAATTGGGGTATTTTGTCTCTCTCTTTCTGCTAGACTGCCCAGCAGGTTTGTGTTTCTCTAATTGTAGGAAGCAACAGAAAAAGGGAAATAGGAAAAACATCCCTAGATGACACTGGATCCTTTCTCTATATGGTCTTCATTCCCAAATCATTCTATTCTCCACTCCTCACTTCAGACTGTAGTTTCAGTTGCTGTTTCTTCCTAATCCAAATATTCATCCTTCACCCTTAAGAAAAGCTATTGGTTGTTTCTTCCCAGCTACCATTCTTGTCTGTGTTCCTTGCCTGGACTGAAGGCCATCAGGCTCACTCAACAGATTACTTCTTTTTCCCCTTAATTTTAACCTGTCTCAAATATGACCCATAGACACATTTTCTGTAGTCTGTGATAGCCATCTTTGGAAGGAAAGAGATGGTTTCAGTTTGTATTCTATTATTCTATCAGTTACCAGCAATGGCAAGGAAAAATCAAGGACTTTGACTTCTATCTAGTTTACATAGCCTTTGCTTAGAGGAGGGGCACAACAGTGAGAGAAGTTACGTAAGGCCCTTACATACCCCTCAAATACTAGATTGTGTATAAGAATTGGTGAGGGTGACTAATAGCGGAAGCACTGCTAAATGCAAGCAATCATGGATGTAATAAAAAGTCCCTTTGGAGTCTTTTTTGGGGTAGCAATAACACCAGCAGATTTGAGCAGCTTTCCCTAGACTCAGGTTTGCTGTCGTAGCTATAGACCACCAGGTACAGAGTTTGAGTCTACAGACAGGTATGCCTTTCCTAGCCCTGCTTTGCCAAACATTTGGAAGCAATCTGCAGCTGCCACCAGAGATCCACACATTCACCTTTGAAACCTCTTACTGACACCTTTCTTTCCTGCCACATTTTTGGCACAGGTAAAGAAACTCGAAACTGTTTCCTTTAGGGAATTTGCTCACTGTCTGATTGGCAAAATACAGGTGGCTCCATCACACTTATGTGAGCAAGGTCCTCTTCCCTTGTTGTCATGAGGAGGACAGCTGTTGTGGTACAGCTGTAGCCCTGCATCTGGATGTACTCATTCAGGAAATGCCAGAAGTGGAAGGAAATATTCTGGACTCAGTACAAAATAATCCCCATACCGCCCTTCCCAGGTGAGACACGTTTCAGGCAGCATCACCAACATCCTTCACATTGTCAGTGTCATCTAACAGAGCTCTCTAAACAGGATCCCATTTCTACATGTCCATGAAAACAGCAGCATTGTTACTGATTCTGTTCAACCCCCAGAGCTACCCATCTTCTTAGTTTATCCCCTTATTCATTCATACCAGTTGTTGTGTTTAGGACCTCTACTTGATTCATCCCACCATTGCTTCACTTTTCTTCCTTCAGATCCTTTCTTATCACACATTAGCTACACAAATAACCCATTTCCATTAAGCTTGCTGACATTCCAGTTGTCTATTGACTGCTCAGGCTGTAAGAATACCTGTTAAAATATGTACCACATAAACATAATGCTGAGGAGCACCTCTCTTTGTGAGGAATGCAATGAGCTATCCTGCAGACTCAGGGCAGCCTAACCCACATGAACACACTTCATAATTTTCATATAACTCCATAAACTTCATACGCCTTCTGTATACATCACATATCTGCATACAGGTACAAGATCTCATCACCTACATAAATGAAACCACAAATTCATTCACCCAACACAACTGAAGAGATTAAGAGCAGGAGGTTGGAAATGTCTTTACAAGTGATTCATACCATTACACAGTTCCTATGTAGCACTGGAGAGCTTATATACTTGAAATGTGCTCTTTCAGACTCCAAAAAGTGTTTTTTCTTGCTCTAAGCAGCAGCAGAGAGGCAACTCATGGCAAAACAAGGAAATGATACAGAGGCAAAAAGTGAAAAAGTAGTTCTGAAAATCAGGGCAAAGAAAAGAAAGCTTTAAGAGACTGCACTGTTTATTAACCAGCATCACAGCTTTACCTCAGTCCTTGCGTCTTACTGCCCATGAATGGGCAGGTCATAGTGGCACTCATTTCTGCTTGTGTGGCTGTTGTTTCCAGGTAAATGGGACAAACACCTAAGCACGGATATTTGTGCCACCAATAGACTTATGGAAGCTGCTTACCAAGCAACTGTGTGTGACAAACACCTACAACAGCATCCTCTTGTTACACAGATGTGAGACCGGCAGAGGCAGCCCCACTGGTGTAGTCAGGTCAGTCAGACGTAGCGTGGCTCCCAGTGCATGCGCGACTGATACCAGGACCAGGTTCACATTAACCACCCTCGGTTTGAATGAGATTGCCTGCTCTTAAGCTGTAAATTGTGTCTATTAAGAAGGTAACTCTTACAAAGGGTGGCTCACAGAGCGGAACACAACTAGGTGAAGGTTTAAGTGGGCTTCTGGATCTCTTACAATTACCTTGATATTCATTTAATGGACTAGACACACACAATGGTGATAAGTGCCAATTACGGAGCTGAGAGAGGAAGAGTGCTCCAGTTGGGCTGGAAAAAGCAAAAAGGGTCAATCCTATAATCTTTTGGTGAGCAGCACTCCTCATACCAATGCTTTATCAAAACGGATCTCTTTTTCTTCTCCAGATCATTTTATTACAAAAAGAATATTTCTGTTCAGAAGATTGTGGGGTTTTGTCTTTTGTTAATTTCCAATGATAGAACATATGTATGTGTATATATTGTATATTTTATACGTATATGCATACATATGTATACATACATTATACTTCTAGAGATATATATACACATATGCATGCATATGTATGCATACGTTATACTTTTATATATAGGGTTCAGGTTTTAAGCATACCACTGAGTGCAGAGTTCAGGCCCCAATATGAAGGACAGTACAATGGCCTCTGCTGCTAAAAATCAGCAGCAGCAGCAAAACTGCATTAGTCCCACCCTTCATGAAGCCTCAGGGCATCCAACTAGGTGTGCTGTATCTAGGTCTTACCAATCTTCTGAACCCACTGCACAAAGAGCATTTGGCAACACATACATAAGACACATGGAGAGGAGATGGAGATGAAGGCTCCCCAGGTCTGCCACCAACACAAGCAGTGACAGTCCAATGAAACAGGTCCTGAACTTCTTTTTTGTTAGGAGGAAGACGGAACCTTGGGGATGGAAAATTAACTTTAGAAACTTTCTTATGAAACAGATTAGACCGACCTGTGTGGCTTCAGATGCTTTGAGAGAGCTTTTTTTTCACCCCCTCCTTCATTTCACCTTATTTAAAATTAACTTACAGTCTCACCTATACTTAAGCAGAAACTGTTGCCATGGTAATGCTGGAGGTCTTCTAAATGCAGTGCATGATGTAAGCAACACAAATGAGTCCCTGTAGGAAGGGATACTGGCACCAGACACAGACAGCTCAGCAAAGATTTCATCTGGGAGGAGCAGAGGTGGAAGCAGTCACTGCTGCTGCCGCCCCGGGAGGTACCTCTCATCCTTCTCATCACCCATCACCCCATGATTTTGATGCCTGTGAGATGCACCAAATTGCCAGCTCACTCATTCCCCACACAAGAGCTGTAGCACTGGTCCACTCAATTTCCGCACCCACTCTGCCCCTGCCTGTACATCTTGGCTGTGAAACAGAGGTTCAGTTGCCACTGGTCCCTTGACCACTTTATTCTTTGCTCCATTCATTAGTGCTTTCAGGTAATGAGCAACTACTCATATGACTGGAATAAGACCTCAACGTCATTTCCCACAGACCACTTAGCTGCTATCAGAACAGCAGCAATCACTGATCTGGGCTGAAGCTGAACCAAAAAGCCCATTCGTTCACACACTGCCCCATGCATCTATTGAAAATCACGCCGCATGGTTCACATATAGACAGAAATATTCTTTAAAGCACTTATTTCCCTTCCATCTATGTGGCTTGCCCATGTATCCCTAGGCTTTCCAGGATTTTCATTCTTCTCCCTGACTATCTGAATCCCAGGTTTTTGTTGAATTTCTGAGTGTCCATAAATCCCTACAAAGGGTTTGAATTAACAATAGAAACAATATTGGATCTGGGGAAGAAAAAAAAGGAGGGGTGGAATTTAAAGAATCGATATTATCCTGCTGTTATCCTGCAAAATGAAGAGATGGTTTATAGCTGATCAGGGCACAAAAACGGCTGCATTTTGCTGTCTTTTTTCCATATTGAGAATCTCAGATTGCTGCATCAACAGTCCCTGAGGTTACAGTGGGGCTTTTCATGACAAGGGTGTCAGAATCTAGCACAGGAATTCAAGGAGTGCAGAAGCTATTTTTGTGAAGCAATCATTTAATCTCCTTGGACTATCTTTATCACAGAGTACTGTGAGGATACATATAGCAACATACAGCCTTTCTTACCAAGAGCTCCCCTGTTTCCTATGTTGAAAATCTGCTGGTGGTTTTTCCCTAAGCAAAGACTAGAGAAACGAGCTAAATAAAGCACTTTCTTTGTTGGCTTTTAAATAAACAAATAGACTTCACAAGAACATCAACAGCTACACAAACCCCCCATGGGCAACCAGTGAATTTGCCTGTCTGGTGCCAACTATGCAGCTCCTGCAGCTCTCACTTCTACAGCAGTTCCCTCCCTCCAGGTATCTTAAGATGTATATAGATGCACATATTGGACCAGATATGCTACTTGTGATCTCTGGAGATTTCAGCTCTGTAGAAGCTCAAAAACCTTATTGCTTCTGTTCACCCTCTGTCAGCTTGGCACACCAGAACGGCATTTATCCCCTTTAATTTTCTGGTATTTTAGCAGTTTTGTCTCACTAAGCAATTAGTGACTATAGGCAATAGAAAATGGTCTTTTCTCTTGATTTCAAAGCTTGCTCCTAATACTCCAACCTCCATTTCCACACATGAACCTCCAGTTTGCTAAGCAGACTTCTGCTGCTGGCTGAACTTCATCCACAGTGAATGAGGTTAGACATGGGGACTTTTGAAAGTGTCCCTACTATACACAGCAGCAGGGAGTCATGGGCATGGTCACACACATGGTTTCCAGTTCTTCACAGTCCTTTATATAATTTCATTTATATAATTTCATTAAAACCAGCAGAAATGAAATACAAAATATCCCAAATCAGAATGCCACACCTTTCCAACTGCTTTATCCTGGTGTGACTGCCCAACATTCCAGTCAATGGGAAATCAGCTTTACATTTTCACTGTTTAAGAGGAGATTTAAGCTGAAGTCCTCATGGCTCCTGTTGAAGTGACCCACGTAGGAGTAGGAAAGGAGAATGAAACTTTCTGTCTGTGAGTCAGAGCTCTTCAATTTTACTCTTTCCTTCAGCCATCTTCCCTGATATTCTCTGTCCAGAAACTTTAGAAGCCATCAGGAAGAATTAAGGTATAACCAGAGACAGTTTTGTTATCATGGGGGAATCTGGGATAGGAGAGAAGGTCATGGGATACTGCCAAGTATGTTCAAGCTGTACTCGATAATGCTGTGACACTAATGTCACCCTGTGCCCTTGGCAAACAGCATTCCTACCTGCACAAGCAGGTGTGGGATCTATGCAATCATGCATCCTAATCCCACGTGAGTGCTCAACATGCCATCATTTCTCATTGTTCTACTGACTTTAAAAGTGTATTTGTCACTTTAAATGTATCTTTATCAGATTTGCCTCCAGCATCTTTTGCTGGCAGTAACAAACCAAGGAATTAACTGTTTTGGAAACTGCCTTTCTCTTTAAGGTCTAGGTAGCTGCAAGAAGTTCAGTAGCTGATGGAGGAAATAAGAACTTATCCGTAATGCCAAGCTCATATTCTAACCTGTCATAGCTCCAATGCCACACCTATCCAAAAAGCCTGGGAAGGATCCCTGCCTGCTTTGCTACTGTCTGTACATTATGTCTTTTACAGATAATAGAGTCAAATTTCCATACATCCATCAAACTCTGGAGAACTAAGCTTTTATTCACACACAGACAAAAGCACTAGGAAAGATTAGTCGACGGAGACACAGAGAAGCACACCCAGCAACACAGTGTTCTTCTCCCTGACCCAGCGCGCGATTCGTCAATGCACCACATTCAGTTACCGCTTCTCATATACACATACTTAAGTGTACAGATTTGCATGGCAATGTATGCATGTGTATACATGTGCATATATATAAATCTTTTTCTTTCATTAATCCAAAAGAAATAGCACAAAATAAGAAAAACAATTACCTGCAACCAGGAGAGATCAGGAGTTTTCTGTGAAAGAAGAAAGATCCTGCATACAAATGAAAGCAGTTGAACCCTTGCTTCCCAGCTGAGACACATAAACCACAATTACAAATATGCTGTGAACCACACCAAGAGAGGAGGCATCCTGTTTCACAGCTCAGATGAAAAGCATACATGCAATCAATTTAGGAGACCAGTTTTATTCTGCACCTGGTCAGTAACTGAACGTGCCCATTTACCACATCAGGTGAGAAGCAATGACTTGAGCACAGGTCACTCAGTCACTTTTGCCCACCTGTCCATGCTCTAAATGAGGGAACTGGCCATAACTGTTATCAACCTCCTCTCCTAAAACAGCTGGCTGCTAAACCAAATGGACCATCAGATGCAACAATCAGTTTGCTTATTTGTAGAACAAAACATGTCTCATTTAACTCTTGGCCCTAGCAGGTATGTCAAATGGGGTGAGCCGGGATGAATCACAGATCTGGCAAAACCTGAAGCATGCTGCTAGACAAGAAGATGAAAAAGTGAATAAGAACTGAAGAAGCTAAAAGTGGTCAAGGTTAGGTTTGCCTTTTATAGATACAGTACCTGGGTAATGATTCTTCCAGGTACTTTACTGAAGAAAACCTTATGGAAAACAAGCTGGGGAATAAGATAGTGAGATAAGAAGTGTGTTGCATGCTGTGTAACAAGGCTGAAGAGTGGGCTGCAAATAGCTGGGAGGTCCCCACTCACTTCCTCCATGCAGGCTCAGTTGGAATGTCAAAGCTGTGGTCATGGTAGCAGACTTCTTGAAATCACCTAGGGAGCTGGTAAAAGGACATGGGACTTATTTAATGAGCTATTAAATGAGGTAGAGACTTCTGTTGCATGTTGATCCGACAAGGTGGACTCAGTTAGTGGGAGGATGCACACCCAGGCTGCTCAAGTGAGTTTGTCTGAGCCTAGTTATAGACTTTCTTTGCCATTTAGGTGGTATTTGAAGTGAGACAGGATAAAAGCAGTTTCTGAGCCACTTGAAAGAGTATTTCTGACACCTTAGGTCAACTGTCATTTTATTTCCAGGGCAGACATATAACTACTCTACACGGAACTTATTTAGTAAAAAGTGGACTGGAGCCCTGGCCAGGGTGCTCGTGTCTGGTTTCTCATACAGCCTCTGACAGAACAGCATTGTCATTTTCAAGCCATCCAGATAATTCCTGACCTGTGGTCTGGCCTCAGCTGCCTGAACTCCACTGGGATGACAGAAAGCAAGGACCGAATCCACTGCCAATTATTTCTGAAGCCAGCTGCAGTCGCTCTTACAATGAATACATTTCTTCTTGGCCTAGAACACTTGAAATTAGCAGCTTTTCCTTTTCAGCTAACGGCACAGAAAAGTGAGGTCATTCTTGTGGGAACGTTAGAACTTCCTCACATACTCCAGCAATCTCCCTGTGCTCCAAGGGTGCATGCAAAACCTATGGCAAAACCTGGAGCTGAAACTCTATTCCCTGAAACCTAGCCTCAACAGCATGCAACAACAAAACCCTCTCAAGAACCTTTAGGAATATATCACATATGGATCATATTCCTTTTTCATTACCACTCATGGCTTTTTTCCCAGGCTTTTGCTGTGCACTGGCCATCAGCAGGCTTTGACAGAGAAGTGTACAGCAAGAACATAGTCTTACATAGTTGTATAGGCTTTGGTCCACAGTTTCAACGAAAGCATGAATTATTCCACAGGAAGACCACCGTTTCAAACACCATTGTTCATCTCCAGGAGCATAGCCCCCTTTTTGTTCGGTACATGGAATGGAAGAAAAGACAGAAAATGTAGCATGAACATTAGAAGCATGTCAGGGGTCCAGGACGTTGTGAAATAAATTCTCTGAGAGAGCATTTTAGGTCTCTTACTGGAAACACCTGAGGTACATCAAGGCATGCATTAGAAGAGGTGCAGCAGAGAACTATCCCAACCTCACAAGTGGGCCAGATGACCTGAAAAGGCTTTATCCCGTAACACACAGGATTCTGCGTTACATATATTTTTCTCAGTATTTGTCTTCTCTTTCTGATTAGAAATCCCATTTAAATGCAGACTTTTTCTCCTGCATAATACAACCTGGAAAACGGCACTAACCAATTACCTTGGCCATTTAATACCTACAGAGTCTGTCCTTTTGGAACGCTATGAGCCTATTTTTTCCCTGGATATGTCATTAGAATGGAAGCGTCGCAATGCTGCTGACGACTTGCAAGGAAGAAGACGACAGGACTGACTGTGAATGTATTAATTATAGTTTCACTTTGCAATGCATTTCAGAAAATAGTAAGAAGACAGAAATTTCAATTATTAATTACATAATGAGTAGCACAACGCAGTTTTGCGGTCTAATCCAGGTATATGCCTGAATAATTTAATTCTGAAGGTGGTGTTACACGAAGGGCTTGGACCACAGTGAAACCAAGCAGCGGTGGGAAGGTAATAGTCCCAGGGCTAAGAAACCCAAATTATTTTCTTCCAGTTCCCCTCTGAAACCCAAATGTTCTTCAGTGCTAAAAATTAGATTAGGAAATGTAATCTCAGCATAATATCTAATCAAAGAACAGGGCCCCAGCCAGTCATGTCTTACATCAATACCAGTGGTGAAACCTGCACTCCAAAAACGATCAGGTGTTTGACCAATGATCTTTGTTTCCTGATTACTGATCACAGGGTTTAGCTGCTCACTGCTGTGTCTATCTTCACAATACCTATTGTGTGAATGGTCATATTTACTATTAAGAGTATAGACTAGCAGACAGGGAAATGGTGTGCAAAAACTTGTGGCATACAGAAAGTCCTCAGGATTTTTTTTACTGTGATGTACTGAAAACCAGACACCTTTCAAGAACATTTGTGAAGGAATCAGGAACCTCTCTCTTCGGGCCAAATATGCCCATAGTCTGCTGAAAATCAGGAAGAAAAAGGGTTTGAAAGAAACATCCCATGCCTGCAAAACATCTCGCACTGGCTACTGCAAGGTGAATCATAGAATCACAGAACAGTTTGGGCTGGAAGGGACCTTAAAGCTCATCCAGTTCCAATGCCCTGCCATGGGCAGGGACACCTTCCACTAGAGCAGGTTCCTCCCAGGCCCTGTGTCCAACCTGGCCTTGAACACTGCCAGGGATGGCGCAGTCACAGCTTCTCTGGGTACCCTGTGCCAGCGCCTCACCAAGGAATGTGGTCTCCTGATAGTGGCCCCTCTTTTCTCTCACCCTTTTATCTCCCCAACTGGTAGCTCATCAGTCCCCTTTCACTGCCCCCTGAGGCTTAAACCCCCCTTGCTGGCCAAGGGCTGGTCTGCACTTATGCAAAACATTTCAATTTTGGCAAACTGGCATTTTGTGACAGTAGCTGAGCACTGCCATAGCTGGAGGGTCAACCCCCGGCAGGGGCTCAGAGGATGCTAAGCAGTGTGGGGTGCAGGAAGCCTGGCCAGGGAACGCTTTGATCCAGCCATTTTCGGTGCACTGACCCCGGTGCCACCCACATGTCAGGCAGTAGGAACTGAAAAGAGATGGCTACTTGTTTTGTGTTTTAAATCTATCCTGGATTCCCACTGCTAAGGAGTGTAGGTGCAGGAGCCAGATGGAGCAAACACCAGTGTCTTACAAATGCTGCTACCGCAGGGAGATGCGCACGCACTCACACATGCAGATAAAGGGAAGGGAGGGAGCAGCAGCATCCAGTGAGAAGAAACGAGGTTGCCCGGGGCAGGGGGGGCTGGGGAAGGGAACAGATTGTGGCTCTGCTGCTGCACCCCAGCGCCCTGCCAAATTGTCACTCAGGCCAGCAGTGGCAGCAGGACTGCAGCCAGCTAAGCCATGCCAAGGTGTCCGCAGCCAGCCCCAGGGAGCCAGCAGAACCTCCCGCTCACCCCTGCCATCCTCCAGGTAGCCAATGGCATCAGGAAAGGGCTACTTCTCTGCATGAGCTTTTGTCTTTCTGGCCGAAATGTGCCCCTCTGTGTTTCGGTGACTCGAGGTGAGCCACAGGGAAACAAGCACTGGTACTGCAGGGTTTCAGCTGTTGTTGTGGCTGACTGCAAAAGATAAAGCTCAGTCCTTTTACACGTGAAGCTAGCTCTGAAATGGTGGTGAGGAGCCTTGCAATGCACACCGAATGAATGCTGAATACATGGGTGGTATCGCTTCTTTAACCAGGTAACTCTGCTCTCGTCAGCTCTTTCCTACCTGTTTCCTGCAGACTTCTACACTACATGGTTTCTACGTGGTTTTCCACACTACAGAGTTTGTTCCCAAGCTCTTGACAGAAAAGGAACCATGAGTGCTGGGGCGAATGCTCACTTCCATGAGTGGCTGCTGACGAAGCCATCTCTGAGAAAGCGTGTTCTGGGTGTGAGCTACGGATGCAGAAATAATGCAATGGGGAGCCATCCAGTCATACACACCAAGTTGTTCATTATGGGTAATTTTACGGTTATGGGGCTTTTTAGGCTAATTATGCTTAATTTAGGCAAAGCTGAAATGCTCAGCTTCACCGAGTTAAACCCCAAGACTTGGAAGGCACCCACTGAGCTTGAGATCACATTATGTAAGATGAACGTATCTTCTTACTCCCTTGTGAACCACCACTAGATTAGTGCACCAAAAACAGCAACAGAAATGACTATGCAGAAAAATAGCAGTTTCCCATCTAATAGCAGGATATATCCATGCTTATGCTTGTGAAAAATAAACTCCATTGAAACTGCCCCTGTTGCTATATGGCCCAGAGACCCTCCTTCTGCACCGCCTGCTTTTCCCCTTCATTTTGCTCTGTGAGTTGATGAAAGCAGCACTTACTCAGTGGATACGTCTTTGACACCATATGTGCAGTTTGCACCAAAAAAGGTTTTGGCTAAAAACAGGCATTTACTTCATGCTTCTTTCGCAGTCATCAGAAGCAGAGCCTGAGATTTCTTTAAATAAAAATAAAATAAAATAGAAAGATATTCAAACCTTATGTATCCTCCCTTCCACAATGTCCTAAAGATAAATCTATTTTTATGCTTAAAAAACCCTTCAGCTCACCCCACCACCTTTGTTCACAATGCCACAGATTATGGCGTTCTAAAGCAAATGCTTTCTTGCTTCACAGTGCCTTTTAAAAAGTGTTAATTTGATGCACAGAGACAAAACTGGGGTGGGGAGAGATTCCTGGATCGAGTTTTCTGGACTTAGACAAATTCCACCATTGCCAAGCAAAAGAGCGAGAGGAGAGGAAAGCATTCGTGCCAAGCATAGAGGACTATCTTCCAGAACCATGAGCACAGCTCTAGTAACCGCAGAGCAAGCCTGCATTGTGCTGGGGAAATGCATTACACACAAAGGAAACTTCCTCCTGACAGAGCAGCAGGGTTGCTTTTCCCCACCACCCTTTCTTCTCTTTAAAGGACCTTATTTTTAACTGTCATGAAATCCTGAGCAGTGGCAGCTTTCCTTGATCGTCAGCTCTGCAAGTGAAAAGCTGCGATGACTGTATTAGTTTGCAGTCCTGTATAGAAATACCACAAGAACCCTGTTATCAAGTGTTGTACAATGAGCACATTTCTTCACATCCACAAAATGAATAATGGGTCTGGCTTAGGAGGAATATACTTTTATATTAATAGAAAAAGGCTTTCAGCATAGGTTTGTCCAAGTACGCTTCATTAAGAGTATCACTGCTCACCCAACCAGAGCTACGATTTCTCATGTTACTTAGGGGACCCCAGCACTGAGCTTGCCGCTGTTGATGTTGCAAGCTGTTTACCTGCACACAACCCTAGACTCAGTGCAGCCCAAGCAGATATAAGCATCTCTTTCTGATGTGGGGCTCAAACTGCAGGTATTGTGTCTTTGTTCACAAAGTTGAAGGAAAAGGATGTTGCGATACACCCAATGACAACGTAGTGCTGTTCACAGGGTAGGAGAGACATTCAGATTTATGTACAGATACCAAATGAAAAAACAACCGTTGCCCAACTATGACATAATTATTTTCCATTCCAGGTATGCTATACCTATTCATTAACTAAAACTATGATTTAGCAATCCAGGCAAATATTCAGTTTAGAAGGACTGTGTCATATTTCTTTTTGTAACATAGCAAATTTTTACCCACCATAAGCATCTCTCCATCCTCCTTCCCTGACATGCAGGAAACAGTTGGACAGGAAATCAGCTCAGAATAGCAGTTATTATGGTTATTATTCTGACAACAGTTACATATTTGTGCATAAGCAAGTGGTGTTCAGGCAGGACGAGAAGCAAGACCACGGAGCAAGGACATAACCTCACATCACCAAAGTTAATGAGAACTGTGGAAGGGAGTGAAATTGGTTTTGAGCAGTCTATGAAAGTACGAAGCACAGAAACCTGAATCCAGTGTTTGAATGAGGAGCTGAACTGTTTTGCTTTACAGAGTGGGAGGAGTGTAGAGGAACATTTTGTCCCTTCGAAGGCTTCCTTTAGTTAAGATCTCATTGATTTTATAAGCATCTTGTATCATGCAAAAATATACTTATTGCTGAAGTCTTTGTCTACACCTCAGTCAGTCCAATATGGTCCTCCCGAGATAACCTACTTCTCAGAAACTTCTCTCCCAATTCCTAATTCTCACTTTCACCCACAGACATCCTGCAAATCTAGAGCTGGGCAAGAACTGGAAGTTGTATCTTGAAAGAAACCACTTACTTCCAAAACTGTCGTTATCAACTGCAATTCAGAAATGAAAGAGCTTGCACACAAGGGAGAAAAAATGTATATAAATATATATATATAAGTTAAAGAATAAATAATTATTTTAGAAAATAAGACATTGAATCCTCAAAACCCTCAACTTCCCAGCTCTCCAACTGACTTCCGGCCTGGTAATGAATCAGTGAGTTCTAGGTACAGTAAACACACTCTGGAAACCTGATTAGCACGTGTGCACTCCTTCACCAGACTCCTGGCAGCTTTGAAATGGCAGATTGTTAACAAGAATTTAACCTGCAAGAAAGGAAAAGCTTAGTTTTAATCCAGGGCCATATTTAATTAATCTGTCTATTTACAGTCATCTCATTCTTTACTGCATCCTCCTGCATGGAGGAAAATGGGAAACGGACAGTTCCGTCAGCACCAGCTGTTTGACTAGCGTTAGTTATATAGCAGTTGTGTTCCCTTCACGATCACATCCCGAGCTCACCTTTGCCTGCTTTAGTTTGTCAACATTACATCTGGTGTTAGCCCCAGCCAGGTAATTAATTTCACACTCGCAGTATGCTTCATGCCACAGGTCTTACAGGCTAATGGTGTTCCAACCTTGTGTGTCATACTATGTCCTTAAATGTCTGTGGAAAGAGTCTGCAATGCACAAGAGGGACCTGAGGACATGCAGGTCAGGTTTTATTTACTCTGCTGCTGAACGTGGTACATATAGAACTAAGCACTTGTGTGTTAGTGTTTGTACACACATGTCAGATGGCTGGTTAGAGAGAGATTCTGTGATCACACCACCATAGAATTAGCCAGCACCACTCTGTTATACATTACATCTTTCTTTTATCTTTGACAAGCTACAAATCCATCTGCCTCAGGACTAATTCACACTTCCCAGCCCACACTTCCCCAGAGACCAAGATATGCTACAAAATTACCTCCCAAAGACGAATTTTTCCTCCACCTCTCTGTAATTCCATATTCTGCTGCCATAAAGACACAAATCTATGAATCTAGTCATACAACAGGCTGGTATCTTACAGGCTCCAGGGCTGGACCCTCTGCCCTCTGTTCAGGCAGAAAGCGGGTGGTCAGAGATCCCAGTGGGAATTTAACAGTGCCTGCTACATCCACAATTATTCGTAAAACAAACTCATATTTGGTTTTACTGGAAAATCCTCAATGAGGGAGATGTTTATTCATTAGCAGCAGAAAGGAATGCAGGAAGCAATATCCATAAGATTACATCTGTTTGCAAACGCTACACCTGCGGAACATCCTTAGGCCCAGAGTTCTTAAGACTAAATGGGACTTCTGAGAGCATTCTTCCTGACCTCCTGCATTACGCTGATTTTCACCCTGTCGTTCCTGTCATCGAGACCAATGCCCTCTGGTTAAACTAGAACATAACATTGATAAAGGTCTGTAACTCTGATGAAACATTCCTAAAGCATGGAGAGCCTACTGCATTGCTTGGTAATCCAGCCCACTGATTAATTACCTTCACTGTCACATTTTTGTGCTTAACTTGCAACTACATTTTTTGGTACCCTCTTCGTACATGGGGAGAGACTGGAATTGGAGTTGCATTTTTTAACCTGACACTGGCTCACAGGAGCAATTTCACATATGCTATATAATAAAGGGAATATCACCTTCATAGTCCTGCTCATGACTCCAATCATCAGCAAGGGACGGTACTCACATTCTAGATGAAGACTAGGAATATTTGGGGCTGGAGACTGTGTTGCTGGCATATAGGCAATCTGAGAGGTGCTATGACAAACCAAGCCATCATTAAATCCAATCTTTCTGCCCACAGAATTACACTGATGCTTCATGTGCATCTCTTCGCTTATAACCAGCAGTACGTGTTTCACAGGTTTGGGTCAGTACACACGGTCTATTTCATTTCTTTCTGACTTTGTCTTCTGTCAGCCAGCTGCATTAAAAATCACAGTATTTGCCTGGAACTGCATGGCTCAAGGACACTCAATTCTTCCGTACTTCATAGCTTTTTTTCTGTATGTTATCTAGTTAAACCTCTCAAACCCTGCAGAGAGAGCTCCTTACAAGCCTCGAGGTCTTAGCAGATTTGCCAGGTTCATAGGCCTGCTGGGTTTGGTTTTCCTTTTTGTAGGAAATTGAGTAATCTTGAGAAAAAATTCAATCAGCTCCCACTACACTTGTGCTGCTTATGGAAATGCTGTGATTTTGCACATTATTTGCTTTGAGACCAAGCAAAACATAATACTGGCAGAACTCATTTTTTATTCAGAACTATTCAAAGATAGAGATGCCTGAATACATCCATTTGGGTGAGATTCTCTCCTGTGTTGCATTACAAAGTTTAATGTGTTTAACAGTATAACTGCAAAGAGACACAACCACTGCAACATACAACACTGCCTAAGAGCTGTGCAGAGCCACTCATGGGACCACAGAGCTCTGACAGCTATTTCATGACATTAAGAAAAGACATTTTGCCACACACACAGGCACTTTGGGAATGCCAGTACACTCAAAAAAGATTAGGGGGTTCTTTGTATTTTACCCTTGTGCTTGTGCTCCTACAAATCTTACTGCCATTGAACCTCCCAGGTAAAAGCTGATAGGGAAAGTAAGTGCTCCTTAGGAGGCTGTCCCTTCTGCCTGGGTGAATTTGGATTAAGTGTGCAAAAATACATCCTTGGAGTATGTAAGAGGTCTGACTTGAGGCCTTTGAGAGACATTCCCTCACCTTTCACTGCTTAAGATGAGCCTCACTTGCATCATAGAATCATAGAATGGTTTGGGTTGGAAAGGACCATAAGATCATCCAGTTCCAACCCCTGCCATGGGCAGGGATGCCTCACCCTTGACCATATTACCCAAGGCTCTGTCCAACATCATTCTACTATGAATAAACCCTCCCCACTCCCCCACCCCGATTTCTGACAGCCCTTGCACTAAAGAATTAGAATATATGGCTTTTTCTTTGAGCTGCTTCTATACTCAAAAAAGTTTGCGGTCACCTGTCACTCAAGTGGATGCTGTTCCCTGGCTATCCACTCTTGCTGATCTCATTAATTAGTCTGAGTGACAAGAGAGTGTACTTTGTTTATATTTATTATGGAGAATTGTAATTGCTATCGAAATTCCAAAGACAAATAAGTTCATCTTTTTCCCCTGGTGTCACTGAGACATTTAAACAATAGCAGTGATTAATTTAAACTGAAAAAGAAGTTGTGGTTCCTCCTAAATCCAAATGCCCTTTCCTCCCATTTAAAGTAATTAATATTAGTGACTTGCAAATTCCTTACTGAGCCTGGAATATTATGACCAACCTGTTGCTATTCAGAGAAGTTGTCTGAAATGAAACTGTTCTTTCCAGACATTTCCTTGTACCAAATTCAGCTTTCACCTACTGCAGCACACAACAGACCTGGGGCCAAGGGAAAACTCCTTTCATTCTTCAGTAGTTGGCATACCCCTCAGGCAAACAGGTTTTCAAACCCCTCTCTATACAACTAGTTACAAATTACTCTTTACTGAAGCAAGCAGCAGGACCAGTTATTTGCAAGTTTATGTCTCACTCAAATAGAGAGGCCTCTAGAGGGATGAAATTTTATTCAGGGAGAAGAAAGTATGAGTTGTTCCATCATCTCCTTGTGATTTCTGATACTCCTTATCATGTTGATGACATCTGCTCATTGTCCAAAGAATCCATCTCTCAGAAGTAAGAATAATAGCAAAAAAAAATCTCACCTGATTATAAATCCAGGTGAACTACAAGGACGAAAATCCTTTTGGAATGCAGTGTTCAGGCAGTGATGATGGTGGTGTTCTGTGATACAGATTTTAAAACTATGCACTTCATTCTAGTATATTGAAAGAAAAGCAGTTTGCATAGGGCAGATTGAGTTTGACTGAGCAGTCAAAGGTAATGGTATAATGGAACCAGTAAGAAAGGACACGTGAAACAAAACTTATTTTCAGTTGGAGATCATATCACGCTTCTAGTTATCTTCTATAAAGACATTCATACATCCTCAAACTCTTATGGAGACTGGTACAAAATCTTCTCCCCACACTGGGGGAACTACAGTAACTTGGTGTGGAAAAGTATACCACGTGTTTATCTTAGTGATATTATGCCACTTCTGTGGCCAGGATTATAACAAAGGGCAGAAGAAGGTATAACTTCTGGAAGTAAACAGCAAATATAAGAGAGGCAAAGATAAAACAGCTTATGTGAACAACTTCAAGGGGTTTGTCTTCAAAGGACTTGGCTGGGCCACCAGTTTAGAAAAAGCCATTTACCTGGAAATTAAAATGCTTTTCTATTCTTGAGCACAGGATGAGAAGTTATTTAACTGTAATAGAGCCTCAAGACAGAGAAGAGAGTTAATTACCAACAGGAATGTCAATGGTAGCAGTGAGTCATGCTGTAAGAGATGGTAAAAGACAGAAAAAGAAGGTTCAGAAGACTGCAAATTTCACCCCAGAAATAGAGGAGAGCAGGCTCTGTAATGCACCAAAACTTTCAAGTAAATTAGAAATACATAAAAAGGATTTTATTATTAAAACTCCTTGATATACATGCTTCCTAACTCTAGATAAATGAAAACACACTATGCGGATTGAAAGAAGCCTGGTTTGCAGCTCTTCTCTCCACTTGCTAATCCCACCTTTCCCAGAGGACTTTCAGTCTCAACATGTATCTATAACTGTTGCAGGCAGAGAGCTTGGGGAATGGAGAACCCCACCATCTGCTTCACCCTCAGGAAATCTAGCCTAGTGCGCTTGAACCGCAGGCTTCACCAAGAGCAATGGAAGAAATTCAGGACTATCCCCAGAGTGCATGGTCAGGAACAGTTAAAAGCAGCATAACATCATCAGGAGGTTGTTTTGTAAATGATCCACCAAGATGGTGTCTGTTAAGGCAGAAAGTACATTCAATGCTCCCTCCCAACATCCAGAGAAAGCTCTGTCCTCCCCACATCGCAAGATTAAATCAATGAAAAATGTGAGAAAAATATGTGAAGTGCGAGGCCGTATCCAAATAACTGACACAGGCTTGCAAGCCGTATTTGTCATAATTCGAGCATGCTTGCAAGGTCACTGTTTTGTAGGTGTCTACAACACATCTCTTGTAGGCGTCTTCTCATCAAATCAGATGGTCAACAGAAGCAAGGCAAGCTGTCAGGCATGCACTCGCCTATTTGATTTTGTTTTTTTGATGTAGCTCTAATGAAAGTCATACTCCTATCCATGAACCTTTCCTTCCTTCCTTGTCCTTGGATGGCATCTTATTGCGAGGCCTGCTTTGTGGTGATCTAAAGAAGTTACAGAATCTACTGGAACCAGGGGAAGTGCCTGCAGGGGAAACTGGCTCTTCTTTCAGAGATTAAGGCCACCACCAAAGCAAAACCATAAGCCATCACAGAATGACTGCACCTTCTGAAAGGAGAAGGCTGTATAGTGTATAGTGGTTTGAGTGTAAACCTTTTGGCTCCTTAAAGTGCAGCAGTGGATTAAATCCTGCTTACTAATATTTGTAAGATAACCATAGAAAAACTTTTAAAAGAGAGATTAATGATGAAAACAAACTGATTCCCTAGAGCTCAAGTCATTCATCACACACCACGCTCCGTGAGTGCGTATGTGCCGAAGGCATTAGCATGCTTTTCACATTTGTTCTGTGATGGTGCCCAAGACTTCCTTCAGGGCAGACTTCTACTGTTACAGAAATACGTCACAAAACCATGCAGCCCCCCACCCTTTCATTGCCTTCCAAGTTGTCACATCAGAGGTCAAATGGGACTAAGAGAAACAGAAGCTCTCAGTGCTTGCTGTGTCCACAGACCATGCATTCCCATAGGGAGAAGAGCAAGCTAGCTCATGTTTCATTGGTTTCAATAACTAGACGCTAGCATTGGTCACAGCACCCAGATGAGCAGATGGCAACCACCAGGTTTTGTCACATTAGCTGGACAGTCACTAAAATGGAGGATGCTGATCACATCTTTCAGCATCCTCACAGAAGTGGGTTTTCTTTACTCTGGTCACGGTGATGCCACAGCCTGAAGGAGCCATTACTCCCTTAAACAAACATGTTACATACCCTGTCACACTGAAAATAAAGATATGATACTGAAGGGGAAGCAATAAACAGAATGTGTCAGAGGTGATTGCAGCATGGATGTAGGAGTATAGCTAGCTGGGAACACCACACGTGAGGTAAGCAAAATGCTGAGGGTTTGGGCCTGAAGCCAGAAAAAGCCTTGGTGTATGTATCTTTCCTCAATAATGAACTCCCCCCAGAGCCTACACTTTATGAGCCTGACACATCTAAATTACGTTCAGCAACATTTAAATGTTGAAATAATAGGATAAATTCAAACCAATTAGAGAGCATATGGAATACTGCCTTCCTAATGGTATGCATAAGCATCTCCTGTCAGTTTTATCAGATTAAAGACCCCAAGAGCTGGCAATGATCAGATCTGCGGTGATAAATGGGGTATGAACAGAGCTGCATGTGATCTTTGAGGTGGGTCTAACACAGGAAAGGGAATCTGCATTGCAGTTGGAGGCTTCTGCCTTTGTTTTAAGGAAGCAGGGAAAGTAGACCAGATCTCTGCCCAACCAAAGACCACTGCCTTGCTAGGTCCATGCCCTGGACAGAGAACATTTTCCTTTGGTCATCTGGGCATCTCTGTCCAAACAAACACCCCAAAGAACATCCCAATTAACCTTCAAGTGACAATGAAACGCTTTGCTTTCATTCTTCCTGCACGAAAGTAGCCAAAAGAATTTTTGAGCAGATTTTTTTGCCCAAATTGCTGAAGTTTGGCAAAATTACAAGTGACTGCAAAAATGGCTGTGTTGCCACTGAAAGGCAAGGGGGTGTTTGACAATGGCAGATTGTAAATAAGCCATCAGAGATGCAGAAATTCCTGGTACACTTTGGCTAGATCTCCAGGGATTTATTACTAATTATTACTATTGGTTTGTGCAATCCAAGGTTTCTAAGATGCTTGAATGTGAAGTGTGAGATTCTCAGTTTGGAGTTTAAACCCCAAGGACTGCAGTGAAGTTCAATTAGGGCAGGTAGATGCTCAGCTGATGATCTGGTGTGCACACCTGTTTCAAACAGATGAAAATGCCCTGTCTTCAGCTTTGACTTGAAGTGCACTGTGCCAGATTCAATGCGGTGGAATCTCACCTATTACCTGCCTGCAGAGACACTCAGAACATACTGAGGTGCTGCCCTAGCTATGGCCTCATTGTTGCCTCCAAATTCCGTCTGGTGAGAAGGTGCACTCCAGAGTAAAGGCCCTTGTTCTCTGGGAATCCTGCTGGAATTCCCCCTCAAGCACCAGTACAATATTCCTGCCCATACTGGTCCTGGCCTGGGGAAGCCGCAGACATAGCCCCCAATAGCATGGACTGGAAAGTGTTCCAGGTCAGGTATGCAAACCTATCAAGAAACTGAGCATCCTTTCTCCTCAACGGTGGCATCAGCAGAACAGCTACAAATACATAGGATCATGGCACAGACGTGGCACAAGACTATTTAACCAGCCTACAAATCAGTTCAGCCAGTGACAAGAAGGCAATTCTCCTGCTAAGCCTTAGATCCCTCCTTTCTATGCACTTTCCACCTGTGTTCCTTCATCTCCAGCTCTTTCTTTACTTCTCAAGACTTCTAGGAAGTACCTTCTCCAAAAGGAAATTCAGCTTCAGGGATTTAAGTAAATGAAGGCTGGAGATGCAGAATTTAGTCTTTTTCACTAGTCACACAATACTTGGCGTTTTCTTTTAGCTCCTGGAGGCACCTGATTAAATGATCCATTCAGTTTCAATTTAAACACATTAACCTAACCACTGTTGGAAAATCTCCTGATTGGCAGAAGCCTGGCTTTCCAACATCCATGGCCACCATTGTTCTCCACTATTACCTGGGATCAAAATGAAAATTAAAGCGTGCTTAATGAAACCTGTTTTTCCCGCAGCCCCTATGCTTGCGAAGTGTCTTTACATCTGTTTCATGTTCTGAGAAGTAACAGGGTGATTAAATACTGGCACATATCAAACCCTGGCTGACACAAAATCCATCTTCTATTTATATATCTCATCTGGCTTCTTCACTTAGGCAAAGAGTGAGCATACGCCCAGTCATGTAACCTTCCCTTGTATTGTTTCGCCAATACTTCACCCCTGCAAGTAAGGCACGTTTGCTTCAGGAACAATATTCCACTGCCTCCGAAGCCTTACTTCCACTTATGGCAATAGGGTTTAAGCACATAGCTGTGACACAAAACATTGGCAGGAAGCAAAGCAGCTAGATTCCTAGAATGCCACTGAACTATTACCATCATTCCCTGCCTTTAAATATTCTTTTTCCTAGCATTAGGAGGTGATGATTAAACTCACTGATGACTAGTCACAACACAATGTAGTGCAAACAATAAGGTAGTTTCTGTTCTTATGTTTAATTTCAATACCCTACAAAAAAGGTAGGTATTAGCTGAGGGATCAGGTGACAACAAATAACAAGCAAAGCTTATTTCTCTTGATCAAACTGTAGCAGTGCTCTCATGAAAGGCTGTGGTGTTAGAGGTTTCCGTGACCTGCCTCTTCCTTCCTCAGTTCTGCACGTGGATTCGAGATTCTGTCTCTAGCGCTTATTTAATGCTTTGGTTGGAGGGATAGGGATTTCCAACCTCAAAACACAGCTATTAGATGAACATGAGTTAAAAAGAAAACATCTTCTGCAGCAAAATGAGAAGCGGGGACAGATGAAAAATGTGTAGATTCACTTAAAAGAGCAAAATTAATAATTATCACACTATTTTCTTTAATCTCTCAATGTTGAAAAGCAAACAGAGCATGTTATTTTCACACATCAGAATTTGTTTTTACTGCAGCTACCAACAACAGTTGTTGATGGAAAAGGGGTCAAAATAAGGTGACTTTAAAAGCATTCCTCCTTAAAGAACTATGTAAAAGTTACCAGGGCATAAAACTGGAATAATGGCCTGCCATAAACTCTACCTTCTGACTTGATAGTAAAATTCAATGAGAGTAATCCATCTGCATCCTAAAGCAGCAGAGACCGGTCCCTTTGTTTTCACTCAGAAACAAGGAAACAAGCCCCATACCCTAGCTGTGCTCACTACCTCCTGCCATGGGAAAGTGAGATTTCAGGAAAGCAGGATGACCGTGGAGCCACCCGGCTGACAAACCCCCTAACTTCTTTATACCTGTTGCCCAAATACGAAGGCAGTAAACTGAACTTTTATCTCTTCTTCCATCCATTTCAGCCCACACAGAGCCCTGGACCAAGAGCCAGCCCTCAAGGGGCGCAGCCTGAGATCTGCAGCATTGGCATAGCTCAGTTGTTGTCCCCCTTAAAACTACCCTGTCTTTGCACTGGCACATCCCACCCCTTCTGTAACCTTGTAGGAGGTAGGATATTTGAATCTTGTGGGTGCACAAGATTGCAGGGTTTTTTTCAGTTCCTTCTATCAGCATAAGAATCATCACACTGTTAGGAGTGGAACAGCTAAGCAAGCATAAACTTAGTAAGCTGCAGAATCGCCATCAGGCAACAAAGCAGTCTCCAGGTGAAGACTTCGGACCCCAGAAGATTGTAGCTGTGTGTTTGCTTTTGCGTTACCCTGCTTTTCAAGCACTTGCTCAGGGCTGCTGTCTGGTGTGAGAGATGGCAGCAGGGTGACCAGGGTGCCGCACAGCCTGTTAGACATCTACTCCTCTGTTCCACCGAGACCAATAGGGATGTGCAGTGCAAGCGCAGGCACAGAGGCACAGTTCTGTATCCAGAATGTGCAGCTTGACATTTGATGTGTAGGTGGGAGAGCCGAGGCTTGGAGAAACCATGCAGAAGATCCTTTAGGAAAGCTGCAGCCCAATGAATGAAGGAGATTTAATCAAGTAGCTGCTCCCTCCTTTGACTCCTCTCACTTTTAGCTGACTGCTACCCCATGTCCCATGGCAGCCTTCTCCTCCTACCCAGTGCCACTTGCCAGGGAAAGAGGGTGGTGGAGGCCTGACCCCTCCTGATGCCACTGTGAAGGTTGTCTGCTCCGCCTCCATCCTTGTGGAGGCAGAGACAGCATCTGCACCACTTTGCAAAGCTCTGCCATGCTCTGGTGTTACATTACAATAATCAAACAGTTTGTTCAATTCCCTTTTGGTTAAATTCAGCTTCATTAAACCTAAGTAATGACTCTGTTTTCTTTTAATAGCATCCATATTTCCATTCTAAGTGTCTTTCTGAATATCTTCTCCCCCTTTTAGACCTTTCTGTGACCTCTGAGCATATTCATTTCCCATCCCATTTTTCCTTCTCAATCTTTCTCTTTCCATGCAGGCAGCTTCCTGCCTGTGAACTTTGTTGAAGCATCTCTCTGGTTCCTGCCTTTCAGCATCTCCAGGGGTCTGATTGTGCATGCAGCCCTTGAAGCTGAATCAAACAGGCACCTCTGTCCTGAGATGACGGAAAGTTAGCTGCTTTGATTCCTGTTGCTATTGCATGCCGTGGATAAAAGTGGTAATGCTTAGACAAATCAGGCATTTTCCTGGTGACTGTATAACTCTGCTCAGGTTCCATTTTTACACAAACATGATCTTTCCACACAGACTACCTACATCACCTAATTATCATTCCTTCGATACATCAACTTGCATTAAGCATACAGTGCAAACACCAGCAGGATACAGTGCAAAAGAGGGGGAAGGGACATCGAAATAAAAACCTGCAGGTACCTAGAACAGGCAGAGGAGCAGCTTCGGCCCCCCTTGTTGAGCTGACAGGTGCTGAGCACAAAGGTGAGCTGGCAATGGTACCCACCTAATTGGAACTGATGAACCCTCCCCATACACCTTGTTCCAGTAACCTGGGCCAGCCTTCACAGATATCCACTGTGAAAAACGGCTGCTTTTACATAGCTTGAGGCTTCAGTAAGGAAATGCGTTTTCCCTGAATAGATGGCTGCCAGAGCAGGGAAGAATGTGGGAGTCTATGAAAAGCACAGGCATGGTGGAGGCTGGCATGCATAGGTGGGAGCAGGGCAGATCTGCCCTCATCAGAGCATCTTTCCTTCCCATTTTTCTTAGAGAGTGCCCTTGAATTCTCCTTCTCTGGATGTTTATTCCATGGAGGGGAAGGGAAGTTTATTTAAAGCTATTTTAAATGCCTTTTCTTTGTTTTTTTAATGACACTTCGAGCCAACAGGGGTCTGCTTCCTGGTTTGGATTGCAGCTATAATCTGAAGGGGATTAATGTGGTGCTGATTGCTAGGCTAAACTGGATCAAAAAATATCAGAGCATAATGTACCCTATCTAATGTTTAATAATAGCTGTAGTTTTAGAGTTACCATACTTCTGTCGGTTTGGACTTTTTATTCATTTCAGTAGAAACACAATCATTCTATATGCTCCTATGTTACCTTAGATGACTTTGAGAAAAGCAGCTTTTTAACAGTATGTCAGGCTCCAAAGCAAGGAACTGCAAAGGCTTGAAGCACATTTTGATCAGAGCCGCTCTGTATAATTTTCTTGCACTAGAGCAATTTTGTTGCTGACACTGTCGGCTTTATTTGTAGGTGAAATAAAGAAAATCACTTTGGTGAATAGTGATGGAAGAATCTGGATAGGAACCGGAGGAAAGACGTCTTTTTCACAAAGCTGGATCATTACATTGGCTTACAGCACAGTTTTGCAAGCCCGTATTAGCAAAGAGGGACAGCAGTCGGGGGTGGGGGAGAGGTTTGTCAACCTCTGTGTGGGTGGGAATGTCTTAAATGCAAGTTGCTCTTAATGGAAAAATGCCTTACTGCCACCCCATAGGTGAGTGTGAGCAATAGAGCTGAGAAGCCAGGAAGTGCAAACCAAACTGAGGGGGATCCTGAACACTTTTCTTTAATCATGTCTGATCAGATAGTTTTAATCATTAGGTTTCAGCCTGACACGACAGCGGAGAGAACAGACCTCACATCTGAAGAGCAAGTATTTACCACTGAAAAGTCAATTCCTCTGTCACCAGCTCTGGCAATAGTATCACTATAATTATGAGTTTAATATCTGAAATGCGTTGATTTCATATTTGCATGCATGTATGCTAACTAAAATTAATTAATTTTAATTGCATACACCAATTACAACATCAGACTCATTTTCCAACATATTATTCCTCGCTGATTACATATCCTCTAAGATTGCTTTAATTTTTCATTTTGTGCTTTAAAGTCAAAGAATAATATGTATTTCTAATTAAGCTCACTTACATATCTCACTGCTGATTAAATCACTATTTAATATTTTATAACACAAGCCACCTTTAATCTCCCCCACTGAGAGCAAAAGCCTTGCAGACTCTTTTTTGTCTCCCTTTGGTTTCACTGACCTTGCCATTGCTGCGTTGCTACAGGCAGATTTCTTCCCTCTTCACAGCAGAATGCCAATGAACCACCTTGTTGACAGACATTCATTCTTTGGAGGGGATTCAAACACCTTACTGAACACAGGACCCACTCTGAAGAGATCAGGAACCTGCCACTGTCACTAAGAGAAAAGAAAGAGACATTTAGGAGGGATTCTTGTCATTGTTTGAGGCTATCAGAGATCTTGCTGGGAGTCTTTGGAGCTCATACAGTTCAAAGCTTTTAGGGGATGCCGGAAGTCCCCTGTTGGTGCCTACCAAAAGCTGAATGCTGAGAGATGAAAAGGAGAAGGGGGTTCTCCCCTCTCTCCCGAACAGCACAGCACAGTGAAACTTGCCAGTCAGTCCTGACCCAGGACTGCATTAATGTGCCCGAAGTCTTAACAGCAATTGCTATAAAATCTTGATAAACCTCCAGACTGCTTCTACCTGCCTGTGTATATTGCACAACTTGGGTTACACAAGCTAAAAAGTCTCATTTCTACCACATCAGTTCTGGAGCAGCAGAAAAGAAGCTGGCAAACCATATGAAATCCTTAACAAATTTGACTTCTTAACAACCAAAAGACAAAATGAGGTCCCTGGGATCTCAGAACTTGACACAAGCTTCACTGAAATTGATGGGAAACTTCTGGTCATGTCCTTAAAAGCATCATTAATCCCATACACAATGGATACACAAATTTGCTGTCAGGGGGATAAATTTAGACAGACCAGTTCTGATCCAGGCTCTGAATGAAACCAAAAGTATCTGTGTTTGCATGCAAAAAAGAATAGCCTTTACCCGAATTGCTTGTTAAACCTCTGCTTTGCGGTAAGTAACTCGTTGTTAGCACCTAATTAATTGGCTAGAGACTCATTGGCCCAGATTCATCATGCCTAACTCTTGGCATGTCAGCAAAGCCCAGGTTCCCTCCCACAGTCAAGAGAAGGAGAGAGGAGTCTCCAGAGCATGGTTCATCCCCTCTATGCTCTGAATCCTACTCTCCACTGACCACCAAATCTTTAGCTAATACCATCTAAAACTAGTTAAAGGTGCCACTGTGTCAGGTCAGAGAAGAGAAACAATGCAATTGGAGCAGGACGCAACAACTGGAAGACTTTCTCTCAAAACTCCCCAGTCCACTGGGAGGAAAATCACAACCCAAATACTTTGTACACTGAGTTTCTTACTGAATTAATCAAAAAAGTAGATATTGGTGCCCATATGTGGTGGTACCAAAACAAAACACTCAATCAAAGGAAAAATATACAGTCCAAACCCTTACAAAATAATGTTTGAGAGAAAACAGAAGACACAAGGTAGAAAAACTGGGGCAGAAATAAAGAGAGGGGAAGACTTAGAAAAGAAAAATCAGCAGAAATTAATAATACCTTTTTTTTAGGTATCCCTGTCTCCCATCTCTTAAAAATAAAGAAGTAATTTATGTTCACTTTTCATCTCAAAACTGGGTGATTATTCAGGCTACATTCACGATGTAGGTAAATATCATTGCTGCATCCAATAGGTTAGCACAATCCTTCCAAGGAAAAAGTGCACATCATCAGAACCAAGAATGGTGACCCAGCAGACAATGCATAGCAAAAAAAGCACTATATTGAGAAACTAGCTGCAGTCCCTATTAAAGATCCCTCTGTAAGTTTATTCAATCTGTCACCATCTAAAGAAATTGAAATTAGAAAGAGAAAGGAGCCTAAATTCATGCATTAGTTGGGTTTGTCACACTTTACCAACTGTGAAATGGGGCTCATATTCATTTACATCAGAGTAATGTCACATGTATATGTTAAATGTATGGATCTCAGACACTATAGGAGAGGAAACAATTCTGCATTTAAAATAGAGAAAAATAACAGAACCTATTGCTCAAATTTTCCTTGCATTCATTTCATCGGGAGATAGATTCATAGATAAGAATTATATTTATGTGTTCATCTTTACATGTGACAGTGAATGCAATCCGCGTATTTTTGGCACGATTCATTTCAGTGTCCAATGAAACTGTGATTGTTTTTGTTTGGCTTCACCATTAATTACAACTTGCCTGTTGCCGAGGTCAGTGCGCTATCTCAGAAGAGGATATTAAGTAGGATTTGCTTCATCTTTCTTTAGTCTAAATAGTCAGCATCTACACACAGCCAACCGATTAGACCACTTCTGTTATCAATGGAAACAGATGCTCCAGAGGACAATTTCTTTTCAGCATATTAGGCAACTACATTCTACAAGTACCTATTGAGAGGTCTTCTCCATTGACTGCATTAAGCCTACATATACATATTTTGACAAAGCATCTAAGGTTTAAATGCTGAAGTTGAGTAAAATGAATCCCATATTCCTGGGAAAAAAAATGACTGGATTATCCAGAGTATAACCTTTAGGAGACAAGAGAGGAATATTTCTTGGAAGAGGCAGCATCCAAGCAGAAAACAGAGACATCTTAAGGTGCTAATGGCTGAATAATTCCAGAGCAATGGCAATGCCCATGGATGAGTTGTTTCAATCTGAATATTCTTCCCAATGAACTGAAAAGAGACCCTTAAAAATGATCCGTGTTATTTTATAGCAGGAGACAGTAAACAGTTTGAAGGAGGCAGAAGATGGCTTCTACTGTTTGTATTTCTGTTCCATGCATAGAATCAATACCAGATCTGGGAACAGTGTAGCTGGTCCTGTGATCGCATCCCATATGTGCGGGAGGCTCACAGCCACAAAAGATTTGTTAATAACCAATATTGATTCACTTTTCCCTAATGCATGGGCAAGAATGTCATCAACAATCTGGTCAACTGCCCGAAGCAATAAGCTTTACAATGGTCTACTAAGCCAAGAATAGCACAGTGTTCATTTATTTATTCAAACGTCACATCAGTTATACATGATCCCCCAAGAGATTAATGGATTTCAAGCAACAGGGGTACTATTTATATGGCCAATTCTTTTGTGGGTGTTGCACCTATGTTGTGCCTCAGCGTGGTGCTGGCTTTAGATGTTGCTGAGCTGGCTTCACCTGACTCTCCACCTCCACCCATCTTTGCTGTTCTGTTATCCTTTCAGTCCCAAGAGCTAGTATTTCAATTCTACTTTTTCTTTTGCCTACCAGGGCTACTCAAAGCAGTGTATCATGGCAATTATGAAAGGTTTTCCAGTTTTGCTGCAATGACAGTGATATCGATGTGTAAAACTATTTCAGGATTGAAACAATTCACCCATGAGCCTTTCCCACTATGTTTATTTCTCATTAAAATGAGTGATTGTGCAGGGGAGTGGAACAGAGCTACCCATGAAATCCTGTAGACCTCTCCTAGGTGGAAATTTCACTAATGGGGACTAGAGAACACTTTGCAATTAAATGGTGCATAAAGGCAAGGCAAGCAGAAAACATGAAAATCCTGCACTCTCTCATTTCTATAACCACGTTCAAATGAATAATAACATGGCATAAGTATAATCCCATGAACCTTCCAATGTAATTGCTCTTTGTTTAATTTATTGCTATACCCAAATATATTACTCTGGGAGGTTAAAGAGCTTTGGGGAAGAGGTGAAATGCTTCTTTTCTACATTAATCCCAATTACGGGTTTTGCTTTGTGTCTATGTATTTATGCAACATCCATTACCATAGTTTCCAAGCATGTGAGCATCACAAGAACATGTTTATGATTAGCTGCCTTTTTTCTTTTTTCCTAGTGAGAAATTTATGCTGGGATCAAGCCAGGAAATGCGGATAGAGAGCAAGCCTCCAAATATCAACCCATTTTAAATTACAGACTTCCAGTACCTCCCCATAAGACAACTTGAGGACTTTGATGCAACTTGGACCTAGGGAAAGGAAAGCCTGTATTTTGAACTGCTCATGTCTATCTTTAATAAGGAGTTGGGTTTTTCTCCATAGAGTTCCAGACATCAATGAAAGTGACAGAGAAATGTCCATTTCATGGCATACACAGGGTTTTATGAATAATGCATAAAAGTACTCAGCAGCATGGCTTACGTGAGTTATACACATGAAGTAGCCTCACTAGCAAGCTAAAAATAACGTTCTGGCAAAATTCTGGGCAGCAACTTGAACAATGCGGTTGCCTTACCCTTGCTCAGGTACACTGTGCCCAAACAAAACCTTACAATGATCTCATGTGTCCTTTTCCATTACCTTTACGTACCCTTGCCACTGCTCAGGGATCCGAGGAATTTTCTAAGTGAAGCAGTCCAATGAAAATGGGAACAGGGAGTTTGGAAGTTGATGTCTTGGGAATTTCTGATCAAATCTATGAGCTTCAGAGATGGGCTACTTGTTTCTTATTTCCCAGTAGCCATTCTCAAAAACCCCCTGAGGAACTGAAGCCAGACTAGATCCCCTTTCTCTGCTACAGGACCATCAGTAAATAACATTTAGTGCATAACTTATTAGGACTGTTGTCCTATCTTGGTAGTTCCCCTGTGTCAATGTATATATCGAACTAACACAACATCACTGATTCAAATACAATCTCCTGAGGCTATCCGATGTATTCTTTTAATTAAAACTCAATAAACACTTCTAATGATAAAGATACACAGAAAGGAGCTGAATGGAGATCTCTTCATGGAGCTGTGCCACTTCTGAGGGTGAGCAAGATTAAAACAAGCGGCAGAGACCTTTTTTGCTTCTGAATTCAGCAGATAAAACTCTGAGCACACATATGGAGCAGATCTGATAAGTTAAAAGGTGACACTTCAGTATCGTCACTTTTCAGAATGAAACCAAACTTTCAAAGAATCTGTCCCAAGGGGGTTTCAGGAAATGTCCTGGAGTGGCAAACGCACTCATCTCATCCTAGAAATGCCTAACAGGCGCTGCGAGATCGTCAGAAAATCTGAGGATGCAAAGACGAAGTTGTGAATTCTTTACTGTCCAGTATCACAGTTTCTATCACCAGGGTATTCTGAAGCATACTATTTTCTTCCTTTCTGTTCTGACAGAGCTGTCTATATTAAAATAAGTCATAAAAATTCAGGTGCACATTTTGATTTCAACCAAAGCTGGAAGACATAAGTAGCCAGTATTCAGTCAGACCAACAACTGTCTTGACCATTCCCAAACATTAGCCATCCAATGCTAACATAAGCAAGTGAAAATATAGAAATCAGAGACAATTATAGAATAATATTTCCCCAGCATAATCCTAAAATAGCAACTTGTCTTCGGTCTCTTAACCTCTAGAGACAGGATCAGAAAGCAACATACACTGATGAGGCAATGTTAATGAACAAACTTTAAGTTGCTAGGCTGTGCGCCTTTTTCCTGGATTTGGACAATTCAGACACTGTAATGACTTCAAGCATCCTTCAAAAATGCCAAAAGCTCCCTGCCCTTGGCAAGACACCCAAGCTCTTTATTTTCCACCTTGTTTTCCTTCCAGACGTACAGAGATTTTTGTTAGCTGCCACTAGCAGGACAACTTCATTAGAAGCAAGGTTTCTCTTAACAAAAATATAAAGATTTAACCACCACAGCAGCTATTAAATAGAAGCTTTGGTGAAAATACCTAGAGGAGGCATTGCAAAGATCAGAGGCAGCTAAGCTTTATATTTAGTGATAGACAGTTTGATTAACTGAGTTTTCACAATATGTTGCTCCTTTTCATTATTCCAGGAGAGGACTATTTCAACATTGCTCTCAAATGACACTGTCCTGTCTTTCCCAAGAATATCTTTGCCCAGCATCCTTCTTCCTGTCTGATAATCCTCTGATGCCCAATGCATTACTGATGGGCACATAACATCTCATTTATAGGGGTGCTGATCTGTGCCCGGGAGTCTAAAAGGCAAATGTAAAAATACATACATAATTATCACTCAGAAAAGAAATATACTCAGATGAAGCTTTCAAAACCATTCTTCCTTTGAACACAGAAAAGTCCAAAGGCTCTGCTAAAAGGAATTGTTACTGGATTTTCTGAAGACTTAGGTGATTTGGACACCTTTCTCCCAGTTACTGTAATAGGTTATCCTTTGAACTACACACAAATGCGATGCAGAACACATTTGCCTTTGGACTGGATATTCTCAGTTGTGACATTCACTTCCTTAAGTGTTTTCAATGTCATTACCAATTCCTCCCACCAGAACCTTTTTAAAACAAAAGGAAAAAGACAGAATCGACCTTGATTAAAACATTGCTGATTATTTTTTCAGGTATCTCCATACTGCAGTGTATTACTGTATAAAGCGGGTTCCATAGGAAGAGATTTGTTCTATAAAATGTAGTCTGGAGTTTCTCGTCTTTTATCTCGTTCAAAGGACAACTTTATTTTCTGGAGTATTTTTGTAAACGCTCATTAAGGGAAGCTCTGTGGGGCTCAGACTGGGGCTTTTCAAGCTTCAAGCAAAGAGGAAAGACTTTTTCTCTGTCATTTGTATCCTTTTCATAACCTAAGAAAAAGAAGGAAAGAAGCTGAGGCTCCAGATTTCTAATACACGGACTGAATAGTTATGTCACATCAGATCCTATACATTAGTGTGGATGGCGGGGGGTTCCTACTGTAGCATTTGGCAGGACTAACACAAGTCGTAATAGAACTCAGTAATTATATCATTCTTAAAATGACTGCTTCAGAACCAGCAAGGGACAAGTGAAGCCTCTTCAACTTCAGTTGGGTAAGTGAGAAATTCAGTGTCTGGCAAGAAGAGACACCTGTCATTTACTGGGAAAGTGAAACTTGTGAAGAGTAGGCTCAAAATTCGGCCTTTTCTTCTCTTTTTCCTCTCTGCAAAATACCACACAATTAATCCCACAAGCTTTATTTAACTGTAAGACTATAGTATCTACATAGTAGGCTCCCTTTCCCTGGAAATCAATCTATCATGATGGCTACCACAATAAGAATCAATACAAAGCAGATGCTGTTGTATGACAATTAATATACAGTGGTGAAACAAAAGGGAGGGTTTCTTTGTTTTTAAAACTAAGATATTGAGGTGCTTCTATTCATGAGAGGAGAAGAAAGATTATCCTCATATTCAACCTCTGCTGGAGTCTAAGTACCTTTTCACCCCATTGTCTTTGTATCAGGCTATACATAGAGCTAGAACAGGATCAAATTTAAACTCAGATGCTTCCAAGCACAGAGTTCCTATTCACTTCCAACTCCTTTCACAACTTAAGAGTTTCTCTGTTCTCAGCCCTTCAGAACACCCGTCCTGCATTACCTGTTTTTCCATCCGCCCACCGTCCCCCTCCTCTTCGTGCCCCCCAGCATACCAGAGACTCAGCACCTCACACCTCCTGTCCCACTGTGCTGCAGGAGAGTCTGGCTTGCAGAGACCCTCTGAAAGACGTGGCCTGACAGAGATTTTGGATTCTTTACTTCGTTGCAGAGGAAGAAGTTGCCGAGCCAGAATGAAGAGAACTACCCAAGCACTACTCTCGGAACCTGTATCTAGTGCTTTCCCGGATGCAGAGCTCTAGAAAAAATCTAGCACAGAGAAGTCACAAAGAAAGAACATCAAGGCACCAAACAGGAATGCCAAATAGAGACAGGAAAGTTATTTCTACTTTCTAGTTATGGGAAATGAAACAGCATCCTGAAACTGTTCTATAGGTAAAAACTGAACTGTTTTAATAAATTCACACAAGCCATGCTGCCTCTTTGTGTCTGGGCAGCTTAAAGTCATCTTCAAGACGAAGCGATCCAGGTACCTGAGACAATGCAGGGATACAAAATCCAGGCTGTCGCACAGCTGATTTGTACCTTTCTGAGGGAGGTGGGCAGCAGTTTAATGTATTTCACTGTGTGTCAGATTTAAATAGCAAGACAGAAGAGCCAGCCTGGCTTGAAAAACTGCCCTGACACTGCCATGTACTCTGAAGAGCTGAACAACATGCAGTGCAGGGGTTAACACCACTCTGTCATCCTCATTGTTGATTAATTTCTGCGTGAAATGTTATTGTTATCAACAATCAGGCTGAGCATCATGATCTGGAAGGTCTGTAAACTGAAATGATTTTGTCTAAAGATTATTTTTAATGACCTAGTAAAATCAATGGGGTACCATACGGGCCAGCATTGCCTGATTTGGCAGAAATGTTAAACCTGAGGAAAAAAATCCCTTGGAAACAAGAATCAAACTTGTTTTGCAAGCAATGCATTTTTCATACTGCAGGCATAATAGCTACCCTTAGGGTTTAGAGATTTTAGTTGATTTAGAAAAAGAGAAGGAGAAAGAATAAAGAGAGTCACATATGCTTTTGCCTTAAAGAACCAGATTAACGATGTGCAGTGAACAATGAAATGAAAACATTTTGTTTGGTCCAAAACGCTACTTATTAGCTCACAGAGTTAGGCAAAAAGGATAATTTTCAAGATTTCAAAGAGGATATCAAGAGTGAAAATACCCCCAATATTTTTAATGGTGTCTTTCCTTTGGTTTGGATCAATTAAACCATTCCATTTTGCTTCTTTCTCATGTTTACATTGGGAACTGTTGGCTTTTATTGTAAAACAATCTTAAAAGCAACAAGTTTAACAGACACCTCATTTTTAATGTTTCAAATAGAAAGGGGAACATTTCAGCAACCTAAAAACAAAAACTTCTTTTTTTTTTTTAAGTACAAACAAACTGGTTTAGAACAGCGTTATTCTTCCATAAAGTTGCAGCTGCAAAGAAAATACAATTGCTGAAGAACTTGGGGGGCTATAAGATTGATGGGGAGGGACTATTCATTAGGGACTGGAGTGAGAGGACAAGGAGTAATGGGTTCAAACTTAAACAGGGGAAGTCTAGTTTGGATATAAGGAAGAAATTCTTTACTGTAAGGGTGGTGAGGCACTGGAATGGGTTGCCCAGGGAAGTGGTGAATGCTCCATCGCTGGCGGTGTCCAAGGCCGGGTTGGGCAGCACCTTGGATGGCATGGTTTAGTGGGAGGCATCCCTGCCCATGGCAGGGGGATTGGAACTGGAAAATCTTAAGGTCCTTTCCAACCCTAACTATTCTATGATTCTATGATTCTAACTCTTGAGAACTTGCATCCACATACACACCATGCCCCCCACAGCATCCATCCCATTTGTTTCAGGTATAAACAGGACCTAAATGGAAGATAGCCTCATATGGAGTGGAGGGGCATGGAAAGGGAGAGGAGACAAAGAAGCATGATCACCAATATTGTGTAACTGCAGGTATTTTTAGCTGCTGTACAGATATTCAAATACCTTCCGAACCTGAGTTGTTGACCTCCCTGACTTGCAGTGCTAATGAATCCTACCGATCACCTCTTGAATAGAAATGTGACTGGTGGCCAGGAGCATTACTAAGCAGAAGAGTCCTATCAGCTATAATTCAGTAAGTACAATCCTGCTGTTTCACCATTGACAACATCTCTGTTTCCATTACTCAGGTATGTGGCAGCAACATTTCTCTGAAGCAAGGCTAAAATTAAAAGGATAGACTTCTAAATAGGACTTCTTAGAACACTGAGCTGAAAATCCCTGGTTCCTTATAGCGCCTGCAGATCTCAGCGCTCCTTTTTATATCCTGTTTTCTGCCTAAATCTAACTTTGCCTTCCCACAGGTGATACATTTCATCCTAGTTTTATTCATTCTGCTTTTTTACAATCCCTTAGCTTGCTTTCAGTCAATTATCAATCAGCTTTATACACCTCTTAGGGTGTAGTGCAGAGTCAGTGCAGAGGAAAAGCTACCAAAATGTCTAAAACACAGACAGATTTGAAAGTCTGAAGGAATGAAAATGGTCTCTAAGGGAAAGGGCCATTTCAAGCAAGCTTTTGTAAAGACCAGAATTTAAAGACCTGATACTGTAATACAGGTAGAGTTGCTATCTTGTGACTTCCAATACTGGAATGAGCATGCAAATTAATTTACCTTATCATACTGGCTCAATCTAAGGATACCAGCAATAATTTACATAATTCTTATGTCCTCTCTTTCTGTAGGCAATTTAGGACAATGTGTAATGCTTTTAATCAGTCTTTTATTAGCATCCTAAAAATGAAATCTTCCCAAAACAGGTTGTGAAGCAATATAAACTCATGTACAATTAGCTCTGTTTAAAAATGCTTTCTCCTAATGGGATTATGCTCTGTAAATGATGTTGTTGCTGTGGCAACCCCCACAAAACCCACACCATGTTTTCAGTTCAATAGCAACTATTGCACCTGGGTACCAGCCTCTCCTCCCGTGCTTTATGGTTCTGCTTCCCAGACATTAGTGTGGAAGCAGAGGCAAAGACTGTGACATAGAAAAGTTCAGGCACTGTTTCAGCTACACTGATAGTATTATTAGGAGTATTTCTCTCATCTGTTTTCTTGGAATAAAGTACAAATAATCTTTATAAATCAAGCTGAAAAAAGAACTTGCTGGTGGGGGGGACTGTGTGCATGTATCTGAAGGGATAGTAAAAAAGTACCCAGCTTAATTTTCATGGCATCTTGGCAAACGAGTAGATGAATTGTAGAACAATAAAAACTGGTCGCTGGAGACCTAGTGACCAGCATCAGTCATAACCAGCAATACCACTTCTGGGTGGCCACAGACCTATTTAAAAACAATCATATGAAAAGCTTCCCTCAAGCTTCTCCTTTCCATTCAAGCTAAGGAAGCATCAAAGAGCATGGTATCAGTTCCTTATCATACGCTCTGTTAAAATCTAGTGCTGGAAACACAAGGGAAGGAGGAATTATTTTTAAGAGTATCCAAAGTAAGAAGAGATAAAAATAGCTTCTTTTTACTTGTAAATGTGTTGCTAAATTGCATTTGGAGTCAGGTACACTGACTTCAGTGATAAAAGTGAATGTCAAGCTGAAGAAGGAAGCGTGGGTGAGCAGAAAACTGAAGTTACATGGTAAAAGTGGAATTTGCCATTAGCGAAGATCATGTGGAAAACTCAGAAACATGTAAGACCATTTTCCCACCTCATTGTACCCTTGCTGAAAAGTAAAAAGCAACAAACAGCTTCCATTCCTTCCTGAGAGAAGAGAGGATGCTGCATTTATCATTTTGAGGGGTAGTCAGACACAACAGTGATGGATGCTGAGTCCAGATAAGATTTGGTTCTGTTCCTCCGGCACCCATTATCATTTCTACCCTATCAAAAGCCTATCATTTAAACAGTGTCTTAACAGGAAAATTATGTCCTTTGTTGTTGCAGAAAACCAGGCATAAATCAACAAGCTATTTGCAAACTGAAGACACTGAACAAGGTGTACAGCAGTTTCTTCAAAAGGCATCCTGTGCAAAAGAAGGACAATAGCAGCATCTGATGAAGTCTGGGCAGATAATGACTAGCCTATTTGGAGAGGAATAGGGAAAAGGGCATTGCCAGCTGTTCCACAGTGGAATACTGCATGATCCACTGTATTAAAGAGAAATGGATTCAATCCGGTTAAAAGAGACATTTTAGCTAAAATTGTTGAGAGCCTGAAGGTAAAAGCCTGTGACCAATGTAACCTCCCAGCAACAGTCACCCCTGACCACAATTTCTTCATACCCAACATACTCCTTCCCCCACCTCCATAGGGGAAGTCACCACTGAAGCACAAGAGCATGGGGAAGGAGCCCGTTACAGACCAGCAGCCAGGAAAGCAACGCAGAAGTCTCTTTTTCACTGTACCTGCTTCACACTTCTTTCCCGGAGCCGCATCACACGGTGAGGTGATTTTGTTCTCAGTTTCTTCAGTAAATAGATCTAAAAGCTGGAAACCTTGCTATGAAATAAATCTTTTGGACTATGGGTTATCAGGGATGCCCAAACTGCACAACAAATGCTTTGGTATCAGTATTTCTTGGACCAGGCTGTCACTATTGCAGTGTTACTATCATTCTGTTCTTTTTAGTCGGTGTTCGGAAAAGGTGAAACATCTTCAATTTATGGTAGTGGATGTTGAACAACAATGTCCATTCTCAGCTCTTCCTCGGACTTGTTTTATCATCTGGAGAACTTCACCCATCTGTATGGCTGTGTCCTCTCCTGCCTGTGCTACAGACTTTTCTGGGTACCTGTCATTTTACTTTGCATGGCATAACCAAATCTTAGGCACCCACAGGTCTTCCACATACCACTGATAATAAATTAACCAGTATGTTTGGGTTTTTAGGAAGTGTTCCCATTCTCACAGGGATAATTTGTTCTGTATGAAGAGACACAAACACCAGCCATCCTTCCCTTGCTTTTATATCATTCAGATTGTGCTGCTCTGCTGCACAGACCATATTTGCTTTGTCATGAACATAAACAAACTGGGTTTACCACTTTGCCTTAATCATCAAGCAACAGGGCCAAAGTCCCTTGACTTAAATACACAGAGTCCAACCACCTAAAAGGAACAGGGGTAAAAAGCAGATATAAACAAATAACTACTTTGTGGTTCACTTCTCTTCTTGTAAAGCTGATGCAAAAGATGCTTCCTGTTACCTGGAATATTACCTATTTTTCGCTCATTACATGTGAAAAGTAAAACAAAGATTGGTTCGAAACTGAAACCCCAGGATTGAATAGCCTGAGCTTTCCACAGTTTTCAATCTGCTGACTGAGGACCAGTGCTAAATTGCTACAAAATGTATAATTACTATGAAATGACAGGTATGATGTGTGCAAGTACCCTCCCACTTTGACATACTCGTCAGATGCAGATAGAATTATCAAATGACACTATAAGGGGGTGAACAGGTTCTCTCATGAAATGTGATTCCTATGGATAAACCTGCATTTCAGCATGCTAATATAGGATAATTGCATGAGACAGCAAAGTATTGAGGCACACAATCCACTGGTATATATGTGCAATGATCATCATCTCTATGGTGACACTCATAAGATGGACAGAAAACGATTTGCTGCCAGGGATCATTGCTCAGTCATTCCTAAGGTTTATAGACAATGGCAAACGGGGGATGTTTTCTGACTGTCAGCGTTTGCCCAAGAAATGAAAGAGGAGAAAAAGACAAAGAGCAGTTCAGGACGAAGTGAAATGCTGCATGCAGGGGTCATTAAGTTTTCATTCTGTGCATTAAACATTAATGAATAAACTACCAAGTAAACAATGGTGAATAGAAGAAAAATTGTTTTGTTTTAACAAATCGCATTAAATTCTCAGAGAGGACATTTCTTTCTGAGATATTTAATTTAGAGGTTCTCGACAGTATCTTAAGTTATCAAGCACCAAATGCTAATTAGATCATAAGACCTAACTAGATGAACTCAAATGCCAAAAAAAATAAAGGTTACTTAATCACCAAAGCAGTAACAGTTCCACTCTGAGAGAGCTCATGCATCCTTTGCTCAAGCTGAATCAAACTGTGCTGATTCCTGAATACAAAACACTGCAGGATCAGTATCCACAGTCAGGCAACTATCAGAACACCCAGGCTTAGCTCTAAGCATTTCCCAGGACGCATGAGAAAACCCTCAGTGCATTACTCAGCCCTGACCTACTCCCATTTTGGTACATATTAAAGAACATATGTTGGACTTTAAATCTCCCCATGGAAGAGATGGTGTCCAGCACCCCACAGCCAGCACTGTCACCACTAGCTCCTGGCAGCACGGCCCAGCAGTGCCCGGGAACTGAAGACAGTCCCCTGCTCCCACAGAAAGGCTGTCCTTGGAAATGAATTCCTGGTGGCACAACACAACTGAATCTATTTCTGAGGTTAATTCGTGATGACACAAATGGCTGTGTTTGCCCGTGAACTCGCTGTTAAGCAGGAGCTGGTCTTCCTGGGAGAGGCGAGTGAATCCTGCTGACTCACTGGTGTGAGTGGCTAGAAGGCAGATTGGGAACGACCCTGGAAAATGACAGCCTAGGCAGAACAGCCTCAAGGGTGCAAACTCAGGGATGTATCTGGAGGCAGAATTTGGCTCATAATATTCATAAATTCTTTTGGAAGTGAAGACTCGCTCCAGAAGAGGAGATTGGTTCTGACAGTCTGTAAAACATGTTGGCTATATTAAGAGCAGCTTGAGAAAACTCCCAGGTAGGTGTCTGCAAGCCAGTAGCATCTATCTAGAAGACACTAATAACTCAAAATGAGCACAGAAAATAACAGGATCACTTGGGGGCTGCTGGGAACTAGGGAAGATAGTGCAGAAGAGTGAGAAATAGGTTTCAGATGAAAAGTTCAGGTTTTGCCTTAACAAGTTCCGCACTGACCCCTTTTTGACAGGCTCTTCATCCAGTTTGCTTGAAACTCAAGTATATCTGGTCATGATTTTTAAATGGAGTGCTCTCAGAGAAAAGGCATTTTCATCTCCAAGTCATGTGAAGGAAACCCAGTGAGATGTGCTGGAAAAGACAGAGTGGACCCACATGAAACATTTCTTCTACAGGAACTACACCTTGTGGAATCTGATCAGAAGCCCAAGACCCACATGTCACTGAGGGCTATTGTAACTGATCCCAGCTACATGCATTACTAATCTCATAAAAGCAAGCAGAAAAATGAACACCGTGTTTCCACGTGTGTTTCCAAAGCACTGGAATGTAGGCAAAGTGTTCTCTGCAGACAGACCAACACATAGCTACATTTCCCACTCTGTGACCTCCTTTCTTGTGTTAAGACCAACCCTGAACTCCTCTTTCTAGACACAGGGACTATGACCTAAATTGAAATAAAAGGAAAACATCATTCACAACATCCCGAAACATTAAAAATTCAAAAGTGTTTTCATAGGGCCTCAGAAAAATCCTAACAAAATGATGCAGTTTGCCATGAGAACCAGAGGGAAATGTAGGCATATGTCTGAGCTTTGGTTTTCCGGCGTTCTCTGCACGTCTGAGCTTCAGAATCCATCACCAAAACCAAACACCAGGCTGAGGACAAGTCTGTGATTGATCTCTGTCCGTCTCTTGGTGAAGCTCCTCAGACTCAGGAGAAACAAACGAATAGTTATACCCAGTGGAATAGATTGTTCCACTGTCCGGTGCTGGTGGCTCTGGCCTGGACCACAGTAAACTGTTTCTAATCTAATGATAGTGGAGCTCCTTACATGAAGTGGAAAAGCACACAGCCGATTCTTCATACACCTATGACAGTTCCTTTCTTTCCCATCCACCCCCCCTTCAGTCACAGCTTTCCCTTCTTACTTTGGCCTGAAATAAACTCCTTACAAGCAGCTGTATGAACATTCCAATGGGGGTGGGATCAATTTAATGATCTGGTTTCCCACGGGGAGCCTGGGCTGTCAGAAATATCTCTACCATCTGTAAGAACCGTCCCCTGACACTTGGTTACAATCCTCCAGGGAGAGGATCATCAGTACGAGCAAAATCTCAGCTCTGTCCAGCCCTGACTTCCAAGGAACGTGGAATCTCTCTGGGTTTTCACAAGTGATGCACAGTAAGCAGAGACAAACAACTGACAGGCACATGTTCCCTCAAAGAAAACTACAACGGAAAGCTTATTTGTCTTTCTGTATCCCTGAGTCTCAGCAGTGGTACCCGTGTGTGCTGCATGCTGCCACTCTGCCACCTCTGCATCATGTCAGGGAGGACTTGAGTTGTCTCTGATGGACGTCAGCACGCATCCTGCCCAGCACCTGACAGAACGGTCTGCTCATGATTGATGCCAACCACTTAGAAACCATTTGGCTCCAACAAACTGTTCTTCACAGTTTGTTTGATGTATTTGATAGGAACTGGGAGGGGAAAATAGTAATTTAATAATACAGCATGTCAGAGCTAACAGGTTTTTTTGTTAGAAAAATTGTGCCTTTATCACATACATCACTAGATCAAAATAAACAACTAATCCTCAGCTCTGGAGTGATGTTGCAGTAATGGAGAGGTGGTTCCAGTTGTCTGGAGAGGCGTAGCAGGAGCCAACACAAAGGGTTTCTTTCTTTTGCTACCTTAATCTGTTAGGAGAGACCTATCCTTATATGACATGGGTTCACTGACAAATACGGCATTACTTTGTGCAAAAAACCTGCTCTCAATGCTGGCTGAAGTCCCACCAGGACAGTGAAGAAAGCCATTTGCCCCACAGCTCCCACACTGCAGGAGCAGGGACCCCCTGCTTGGGTAGAAGTCTAGAGGAGAAAAAAGGTGTCCCCTGGCTAAGAGTGCCTGAACTTCACCAGCCAAAGAAAGCTTCTTCAGGAGATGAAGCATTTAATGGAGCATTACCTGAAATTACTAAGCATCAACAGAAATGCCACCTCATTTCCCTCCAGAATCAGCTTTAAAGTTGTAACCTAGTAACTTCAAGAACTGGAAGCTGGATAACATTTCTGACCATTTATACAGCAGAAGAAATAATATGTCACAAGCAGTTGTGAATTCTAACTCAGTAACTGCATTTAGGAAGTCTCAGTGATGTCACATGAGAACAAAACTCAAGTTCTGGCTATTTAAAGCATCATTTATTTCCTAAATACCATTATTGTAAAGTAGGGCTTTTCATAATACTGGTAGTTCCAAGGTAAACTTTTCTATGGAGTAGAACAGCCTGACCTGTATTAAACTCCAGGAAAAACAGAGAAATATGTAGCTGCTTTGAGAAACACCACTGTCAGGAATGTCGTGGCCTGACACAGGATCAGCAAGTGCCGAGCTATCTGGGCTCTGAGCTGTATTTGCCTAGTGCAGCAATACAGTCAGTAAACCTAGAATAGTTTTCCTGGCAAATTTTAAGGCAGTTTCTTCCTCAATGAAACCCTAGTTTCTGGCGATCACCTGCTAAGGTAGAACAGCTAGTGCTTTTGTAGACATCGTCAAAGTGACCACCTGTAGCTGCAGGTGATGCTGGCCCTTTGGCTCCTTGTCTTAACTGTCTCTGGCACCTGTGTAAGCTTTTGCTCACGACCAGAAAGCTGAGGTCTGCAGGCTCAACAGATGCCACAGCTCTTTTTAGCACTTTTATGATGGAATACCCTTTAATTCACTTTACTGCATCCTTCTTTCCGAACTATCAGAAAAATAAAAGACAAAAATCAGGTACGTTCCACTGACATTCACTTCATCTATCACCATCTCAAAGTTAGGGAGCTACTTAAAGTTAGAAAGGCAGACCCTCCTACTGCTTTAAGGAAGAAACAGATACACTTATAAGACCATTCCTTCCTCCTTAAGATAACACAAAACATAACTGGACTGAAGAATCTTTTTCCTGTCGCAAGTGCTTTGGACTGTATTTTTCTGTATGCAGAAAACAAGTAAAACTGAGCCTTAAGAATGCGCGAGGACTAATTTCAAGGTTCTCCTCACTTTGTAGAATAAGTTGTTCTGATTTATCTAGGCTGTCATAAGATCCTACTGTTGTAATGCAAGTTGCCCTCCAGCTTTTTAATACATCACAGATCATGCAGTGCTAAAAGCCAAGAAAAGCACTACTTTCAACTATTTCCCTACTAAATTACGCATTTATTGTAAATGCTGATAACTTTAGCGGAACTTGAAGAAATACTGTGTGTTTTTCTGCATCATTGAGGCAAGGTTCTATCTATTGGTTATTGCAGAAAAAAATAAACTTTTCTTGTTCCTGTGTGTCTATCAGACTCAAAAGAGATGCTATCTCTTGACTAATCCAACCGCCGGTACTTTGTATATGCAGCATACTCAGAGAAGCAAGTCTTCTTTCTGAATGTGGAAGTGCCATCCCTCAAGAAAGTACTCCAGTACTCCCAGACTACTTATTTCACAGGAGATAAAACCCAAGAAGTCCTAATCCCTTCCACTCAAGGGCACGTTTATATTGCAAGCATCCTGCTGACAGCAAACAGCTTCTAACAGGAATAGCTTACAACTTATCCCTAGAGAAGGAGAATGAAATAGGATAAGGCACAGGAGATCAACATGGAGCTCAAGAACTGGCTCTAGGAGAAAGACTTCAGATGTCCAGTCCCTAGAAAGAAATCATGGACACAAGAGCCTTCTTGACAGATGGATAATTCCCTGAGTATATGGTGTATCCGACCTTTAGCAATCAAGCCTGGCATGACTGGTAAGATAAGTGTTAGGCTTAGAGGAAAGGCGACAAGAACAGAAGAGACTTGACTTGTAATCTTTGTGGCTACTTTAAATGTACATAAAAGGAATGAAAAAAAAAGGGTTACAGCAATACAAGACTGTCAGAAGGCAGGAAGAGGAATATTAAGGGAAATCGAAATTCCATAGGAGTGGAAATTGCCACAAAGAGCATATTAGAAAATGCAGTTAGAATTGGACAGAGCAGATAATTGCCATTCTAGAAATTAAGAGCCTAAATCATAACTCCAGCAGCAAATATTTTGTACCTCTGTAAGTTTGTGATGGTAGATGGAAAACAGCAAATTAACACTTTATGAGTTAATGAGGAGAAAGTTGCTTGGGCCCTGTAATCTCACTGCCAAGATAGAAGAGAATTCAAAACAAATTCGAAAGGTGAGAACAATTAGAAACTGTGCAAATACAAAAGGAAATGTGACAGTACATGGGCGTAAACTGCACCAAAGTTAGGATCCTTTTTGTTAATGAACCTGATTTTCTACAGAACAGGAATGCTGTAGCTCTCATTTATTTGAACTTAGTTAAAGCATCACTCAGGGAGAAGGGAAATTCTTAAGCTGAAGACAGGTAGTACTAAAATACTATGAGGCCTATGAAAGATTGTATGTAGTGGAGACAAGAAGACCAGTAAGGTAAGATGAGTCTTCGGACAGCCCTCTTTCACATTTTCATTTGTAACTTGGCCATACTAAATGAAAGCATGCTGATAAACTCCAGTAATGATGTAATGCTGAGAAGCATCTCAAAACGGCACGGACTCTGGCATTGTCTTAGAAGAGCTGGATGACTGAGATATCTGTCATGTATTCCGTTTCCTCTGGGCTCCCAGCACATATTACCAGGGTTTGTAAGGAAAGAGCAGCCTCTCCCAAAGAAGATCATGCTATTGGAGCAACAATTTTCCTCTCTATGTGTAAAACTGCCTGGGCAGCAGATTCATGGTGAGGTTTCCATTTGGAAATCTCCCCTCTCTCCCGTAGTTTCCTTTTTAGTCTCTTGTGTTCAGCTGCTACTTGTAAATCCAGTGAGGATTTTTAAAAAGGGATCAAGATCAAAAATGCATTTATTGAATCCTTAAAAAAGATGCAAAAAAAACCCCAGGTAAAATAAGAATTTTCTCAGGTTTCCTACACTGATAAAAAAGCTTGCTGGATTTTGTCCAGAAATAGGCATACGTGCTAAATATATTGTGAGAAGGCAGCGCATTGATAGGTTAACCTAAAGAATGGTCTGAGAGAAACCAGCTCCATCATTATAGCTTGTTCACGTTGTACCTTAGCTTTTCTATTTTTAACCTTACATTTCCTTGAATGACAGCTGCCAAAAGGGAACTAAAACAATCACATACCTGTTCACAGTAGGCAACTCGAAACTAATACTCTGCTCTGAGTGGGGTTGCTGCTGGTTAGACCTCACTAGAGCATGTCACACAATTGCAAAACCTCTTAATTATACTAAGCAGACAATAAAGATGACGCCTGAGATCCCCATTCACCAAACCAGATTACCAGGAGATAGATGCTGAAACAGAAATAAAATGGCACTTATCTCCAGAAACTGTGCGTGTAGCCTAACACCACAAATAAAGGAAAGCACAGACCCGCAGGGAGCATCCCAATCCCAGCACACCCTTACGTCCCAAAACTGCCCTTCAGGAATGCCGTGGCAGCAACCAGAGGGGCTCTGGCATACCTGGCCCCATTTGGTTCCCCTCTCACTTGATCCTTTGCTGCTGCTTTTGTATAGTATAAAGCTATTCAGTACATGGGGGGGGGGGGGGGGGGGGGGAATAAAACAAACCCGGCCCATATTCTAGCAGGCTACAGGGAAATTAAGGAAATAATTTTGAATCACTGTGTTTACAAACAGTGGCCCAGTTTAGAGAACTCTTCAGGGAGCTAAACTTTTAATGACAGTTTTAAATACAGCAAAATAGGTTTCGGAAGGAAAAGCAATTGTTGTCCAGAGACTGTAGGGTGTGGGAGGGAGCAAACTGGCAGTCCTATAAAGAATGGAGCAGCTGCTGCCCGTTTGGCATAGTTATGCAGTATTTAGGATATATCACCCCTGAGGATGATTATCTTTCTGTCATGAGCATAGAAGACAGAAAACTCATGAGCCAGTTGAATCTCTTTCTCATAAGTGGTAGGGAGGTAATGCAGTGATAACTCTTTGGAGGTTAAATATATTTATTCCAAGGGAACAAGCTTTTATTATTATGGTATTTGAAAGGGACAGATATCGCCTGAAATCCTGATTTTTCATTTCTCTGTCTGTTTGGATTAAGCTTTTTATTATATCTGCATTATGCTTGCCACAGTAGGATACAAGCGTAATGTGGATGAGTCAGTGCAAAGAAACTTTGGATAAGCATATACATTTCTTTATGAGGCTTTATGCTGCAAGTACCTGCACCTGTTTTCTTTGGGTAGCTCTGTGGCTAAAAACCTGCCAAAAAGGAGATCAGTAGTACAGATAATTTTAAAGAGTTGTGTGCTTTGTTCTTGTGGTAAAACAGCCACAAGCAAGAAGTGGTGCGGTTTCCCTAAATCCCTCCAAACTTCCTTCTTCATTGTTGTAGTTGATTTGTCTTTTCGACATTCCATAGCAAGGCAGATTTCTGAAACGGGTGACACAGTCAGCTTACACTGTCATGAGACCCCAACTATTCCACGCTGAGCAACACTAATAGCCCAGCAGGGCCACTTCCAGGGGAAATAATTACTTCAGGACTCGATAACCCTAAAGACAGTTCATATACAACATTTATTAGGAGATACTTGATTATTTCATGGAATTCTCAGAAGCGCAGGCCCTCAGCAATTTGTTTTGGGAAAAATTAGCAACTCTGAGTCATTTCCTTATTAAGCTAAAGCAACTTATTTCAACAGAGGATGGGAAAGGTGCCTCATCAGAGAATTGGCCTGTATCAGGGGGGCTGGATCCTGCCTTTTAGACTCTTTGGCATAATTGTGCTATTAACTTTAAAACAAATCCCAAGCAAACCACCTATACACAGAACTCTGCAGCTGAGATAGCTATAAGCACCAGTGGGATCCTTTTCCTGGGCGATTCATTTCAGGTTTGACTCCAAGTCTGAAGATAACCTTCCTTTTTTGTTTAAGGAGACCTTAGCGATTTTAGCCTCCTAAATTGGGCACCTGAGTTGGATGGTAAAAGTTAAAAAGGAACATTCCGCTCTTGTGAGACATCACTTGGAGTACTGTGTGCAGTTCTGGGGTTCTCAACATCAAAAGGACATGGAGACTGTTGGAACAAGTCCAGAGGAGGCCACGAGGATGATCAGGGACTGGAGCACCTCCCGTATGGAGATAGGATGAGAAAGTTGGGGCTGTTCAGCCTGGAGAAGAGAAGGCTGCGTGGAGACCTCAGAGCAGCCTTCCAGTATCTGAAGAAGGCCCATAGGGATGCTGGGGAGCGACTCTTCATTAGGGACTGGAGTGACAGGACAAGGGGTAATGGGTTTAAACTTAAACAGGGGAAGTTTAGATTAGATATGAGAAAGAAGTTCTATACTGTGAGGGTGGTGAGGCACTGGAATGGGTTGCCCAGGGAAGTTGTGAATGCTCCATCCCCGGCGGTGTTCAAGGCTGGGTTGGACATAGCCTTGGGTGCCATGGTTTAGTGGGAGGTGTCCCTGCCCATGGCAGTGGGGTTGGAACTGGACAATCTTAAGGTTCTTTCCAACCCTAAGTATTCTATGATTCTAAGTGGAATTTGGCTTCAGAAAGGCATGGTCTTTGTGTAAGGAGGATATATCCTTTAACGATCCGCTGTTCTTTGTTATCATCTCAACCTAAAACTGTATTTTAAAATAATAAAACAGTAATACACAAATACAAATGCAGAGGTTCTTTACCCAGTGTATGTTGTACAGCTTCACAAAGCAGGTTAATTTGACCCTTAATATAAGCAAGTACTTTTCACAGAAATTGTCTGACAGCTACTTTTGGGTAGAGAGTAGAAAGAGATAACTCCCCCTTCACTTTTTCCTCGTGCATTACATACAGCATCATATACAGCATTATATACTGCAACACACTACAAATTGAAAAAGTAAATTGCTTGTGTATTGAGCTGAAAAAAAACCCCTGCTTAAAATTCTGATAGAGATTGATTATTCTAACTGCTGAACAGCTTTTTCAACTGTAAGGCTCAGACAGATTCACCCATACAATGCACCGCTGTCACTCAATCGAAGTAGTTTCATAATCCCCCTCTGAAAGCAATAATTTCCTCAATTCTGTGAAAAGATCAGCCTTCTTCCTCTTTGAGTTTATAAATTATCCCTATTACAGCAGGTTTTTTAATGTTAAAAGACAATTAACTATATTACTTTGAAAGCAGACTGCATGTTACCAGAAAAAGCAAATAAAACAGAAGCAGTCTGAGATGCTCTCAAAGCCTTGCTGCAGCAGGGGAGGGGAGAAAAGCATCTTCTGGCTGGCCACAGGCAGGATATTGGGAGGCCTAGGAGGGTATTCTCCAGAACACCAGGATAGCCATTGTAATCTGGGACTCAGACAGCTTTGATGAGCAAGAGCTCACATTTCTAGTCAGTTTTGGACACTTTGCGTTAATAAGCACTAAAATAACAACTTCTCGGGAACTTTAAGAAAATGAGAGAAACTGTTTATTTCATCAGCGCCTTTCCTGAATTGTTCCACCTTTTACAGCTCCTGTAATAGGCCTGTAAAGAGTCTCCTCCAGTTTTTCCACTGTTTTGTGACATCCAGTCCAGGTATAGCTGATAATAGGCCAGTTCTATATCTGTGAAATGGGAGAGTCAGCTTCCCTTTTTCAGCTTTATCCATGGCGTTTGATTGTAAAACACTCAAAGAAAGGAATGTTCCTTACTCTTTACACACACGGCAGTGGGGCGTTTGGACACTTCGTCTTATGTTCTGTGGGTTCCTGCCTCTCATTTGATGGACAGCTCTTGGTGAGATGTCACTAATAATTATGCTGTAATAAAGTCGCCAAAATTGGAAAGGTCAAACCCAACCCCTCAACTTCACCAAACTCTGCATTCACCATCAGTTAAAAACACAAAAGAAAGCCTAGGAATTAATTTACTTCCAATTATTTTAGGCAGTGTTACCTCTTCCTGACAGTCATGGGACCCCACCAGCATAACATGGGGAGCTGAGAAGAGCTACTTTATAACACATACCTAAAACAGCAATGTGATGTTTGCAAGACTCTGGAGGCAAGAGTCAAAGAATAAGAGAGTGGACAGGAAGGGTGATTGTTATCATTGCAATAGGGCAAGTAGCAGCACTGAAAAGGGGAAATGTACAACAGCTTGAGGTCTCTCCCTGTCTCAGGTGACAAGAAAATTGTGTGACTTCTCATACAGCAGAGACGTTTAGAGGTGCCTATGATGTTCACAGTGCCGCTCCTGGGAATCAGGCCTTTTTGCACACAGCTGAGAGCCTGATGCAGAAAACACATTTCTGTTCATGCAGATACTTCAGAATAAGCTTCAACTAGCCACTAATTTCGTATTTAAACCAGTTTCTGCGTTATTTTTTTTTATTTCAATTTTCTCCGAGAAATATTTTCTTTGACTGAAATATTTTGATTTTAGGAATCAAATATTCAAATATTCAAGCAAACTGACATGAGCTGCCACAGAGCCTCAAGTCTCTTTCCTTATCTACAGCCTAGACTCACTGGTTTGACCCCTTTGCTCTAGCTAAGATAAGGAAGCGTTTCACAAAAGGTCTTTGACAACAAGCACAGGTAAGGGAGATGTCTCGCAATGAAGATTTCTCCCAGGGTGGGAAACTGCCTTCGCAGGAGGCAGGATGGTAACGCACCACACTAAATTCAACACCAAATTCATTATTGAATATTGCCATGTTAAATGAAGCGTTCCTCAACAGCTTTTGCAACATTTCTTTTGGTACTGTCTGGGCTGTTTTACAATTTATGAAGAATGCCAACAAAATCCAAAAAACCAAAAGCCCACGGAACAAAAAACCTGACATTTTCACTTAATAATATTTCATTACTGAGGACTCGGATGCAAACTTTGGCGCTGCCGTAAGTCACAAAGCCATCCTTTTAATTGTCTATGAATTGGGCTTTAATCCAGTCTCCAAGAGATAAAAAGCATCATCAGATCCTATTCTATTTATTTACGTACAGCAGTATGGCTTTCCCACACCGGCTGAATCAGCATAACCGACTCCAAAGAACATGGCATACTTCTGAATTCTCACACACACGTGCAAAATGGGCTGTCTACACAAGGAGTATACTCAGTTACACAAAACAGCTCCTCACATGAACACAAAGTGAATTTTGACAAGAGCAGTTTGCTTGGAAAGAATCAAACAAAACTGAATTAAGGCAGCTTTCTTTTAATTATTATTATTTTCTAATTAGGAAGGCCTTGCATGACTTTAATCTGGTTTCATTAATCTCATTTATGGCAATTAGCCCAGATTAATTTCCCAGAGAAGACAAGTTGAAAAATCAGGTTTCACTGAATCAACAATTGTACTAGCACAATAAAAGTAGTTGGCTTTAAATGCATAGACTGTGATGGCAATCCTGCTAACAATCATTACTGCTCACGTACCTGAAGAAAGACACAAGGTGAAGTGCTCACATAAAGCAAAAGCATAAGTGAGAGGAGACAGATTTTTTTTAAATGGGTATTCTAAAGGGGCATAAAATAGACTTGCCATCAGACAAATGAGATATCAATATTGGTTTGTAAAGCAAGTGTTTCTTTAGAGTGAGGTGGAGCAGCTTAATTAACACATGAATAGGTCTTCAGAACATTACACTTCTTGAACAGAAACAGCCACACCAGTGGAACCTAACACAAGCACTCTCCTCTTTTAGAACTGATCCACCTTGCTTCAGCTGGCATTGTCAGTGTGCTGATGTCCCCTCGCACCCAAACTGACTGGTCAGAGCAGTACTTGCTTCAGTTGGAAGTCACCTCCTCCCAGGTAATGTGTGAGTCCTCGGGATCTGACACAACTTGGTGTGTGTCTGCCTTTAAAGACTCTTAGTGTGCTTCAGACAAATTCATCCTTTAAGTGGGTTACCAGAAGCGTTTACACTACCCAGTGCAGGTGATTTTGCCAAAGCACATTAGGGTACATTTCCACAAGCCTCCAGTAAGGAAGTTGAGACAAGAAACCCTTCTTCCAGCCCCATGGGACCCAGAAGAGCACGTAGCCAAACAGGGCAAAACAAGTGTATGAAATGAAAAATAGGTTGAGGCTTCTGAGGAAGTGCATGATAAAGGGCAAAAAGTGGCGAGACAAGAATGCTGACGTTGTTTTTGCTGTGCTCTATCCTAGCTATGCTCAGATGTAGGGGGCACAGCTCCTTCTACTACCAGACTACCTCGAGAGATCACTGACCTATGTTAGAGAAGTGGAAATCTTGTCAGACCTGCCAGCCTGTTGCATAATAGCCTTTTCCAGCCTGGGTCACCCTAACTGAATCAAATTACACCAGAACAACCCAGCAGTAACTGGAGGTTAATTTCTAGGTGTTGGAGAGAATAACGTCTTCACATGGCTAGCTGATGCAGGAGACCGGAACACAGCCTACTTAAGCCAGGGTAAGCCAGAAATGGACATCAAAGAGTCACACAAAGCGTTTCTGGTTTGCCCAAGAAGCATCCCCAGAAAACACGTTATGAACAGACAAAACTGTACAACATAAACCTCTTTACAAAGGCACAGTGCAGAACGATGTACGCTCCAGTGAACCTGGCCAGACCCTCTTTCAACTGCTTCTCTCCTCCTGTCTTTTCCTCTCCCACAATGACAGCAAGAGCTTCTACCACCTGTGACTCTTTACTGTTTTTCTGGTAGCCAAAAGCATCTGCCTTTTTGCTCCCACACCATCTCACTTGGCCTCTCTGAGGCAGACTGCACTACTCTTAGCGATCACACTAATGTCAGAAATGGGGTTTTGCTCCTGGTCTTCCCCTCTGATTCAACTACACTCTTTATTTCCACATTTTTCAGCCTCATTTCTCCTCTCAGGAGTAGTCATGAGTCTGAATTTGCAGCAAAGTAAGGAGTAAGGTGGCTGTGGAACAAAAGGAAGAGCCAAGCTTCCAAAGCTGCTTCAGCAGTAGTTAATGCAGTAGTTCTCATCACGCAGAGAAACAGCATTGTGTCTTTGGGCAGCCACTTTTCTAGATAGCATCTAGCTCTCTAAAACCAGTTTGCCAGCATCTTTTGTAGTCATGGGAAGCCCTAAACTGGACACAGTGCTTCAGATGAAGTCTCACAAGCACTAAACAGAGTTGAATAATCCATTTCAACCTGCTGGCTACAGTCATGCTGAGGCAGTTAACCCTCCTCACTGCCAGGACACACTACTGGTTCACACTCTACTTGATCCACTAGGACGCTCAGGTCATGTGCAACAGAGCTGCTTCTCGGCTACCTGTCTGGCCCCAGGAAGGGCTGCTATAGGGAGCCAGTATATCCCTCTTGCAGGACTCTGCATTCGCCTTTGCTGAACCCATTCCTGCAGCCTGATGAGGTGCTCGTGATGCCAGCCTGGCCCACCCGCATATCAGCAGCTCCCCTGGTGAGATGGCACATCACAGAGTAGTGCCACTGCCAGGTTATGACTGTGTGAAGTGCAAACATCCTGCTGTGCTCCTTATTACCTCAAACCAGAACAATAACTGACTTCAGGGGAAAAGGAGCAGTGGGAAAGACAGTACTTCAAGCAAAAGGAAACACTTTTCTAGCTCACAATACCTGGTAAGTCCTTTCTGCTAGTACAGAGAATTTGTCTGTTCCATATCAGTCCCCTTTAATCACAGGGAAAACATGAACCAGTGACAAAATGAGAAAAAGAGCAAGTAGAAGATGCTAAAGAGTCTGTGGAGGGAGGAAAAGCCAAACTTCCTGAGAGCTGAGGGCAGCAGTTCCAGCATGATTAATATATGCACAGTCTTGAACGTAAACACTAATGGCCTGCAATGAAACTGAGCTGTCTGGGGAAATCAAGCAGGACACACTTTGCACCACCGCAGCCTTCCTCTAGAGTTTAATTTTCCTGTTTACTACTAACAAACACCTTTTCCTGGGTCTCAGCACTTTCCCTTGGTTTTCTTCCACAGTTCCTCCTGCAGCTCAGGTGAGAGAGTATTTGAAATCCATCCCAGGGACCTCCTCAGGGCATGTGGGTGTAGCTCTACCGAAACTCCCCCACTGCTTCAGCTTTCACAAATGGTACATGGCAGAGGATGAGTTAGAAGCATCTTTTCCTGGGTTGCTAAGCCATGCAAGTACCAGCTGTGCTTATTTCCTGCCTGATCTCTGCAGTTCAGCTCTTGGAAAGAAGCAGCACTTCAGAAAAGCATTGTGGTTTATGCATTATCCCTCACTACTCACTTTAGTACAGCGACAACATGACGTTGCTGAGCTGTGCTGGGTAAAAACTGGCAGCAGTCTTTTTGTAATCAGCTGTCTGCATGTAGAAACTCGAATGTTTTCCACATTTAGTTATGAGGAATGGTAATTGCAAAGCGAAACGACCCCCTCCCCCCAAATAAATAAAAATTATGATGTCTTGAGGTTGGTTTTTTTCAATAAGTAGCCGAACACTCACTCAAACCTCTTAAGGTATCACCATTTACACATAGTTCCAAATTATCTCCTCCGTGAGCTAGTTTATGGTTAACAGAATTTGACACTTCTAAGTGCTCTGCTGAAACACCATCGAAGTACAGAACTAAAGATAATTACCCTTGCAGAGTAGAGAGTACTTCTGAATGGACTTACTGAACCATCTGAGTATATGTTGCAGAAGTCTTTTTCAAAACAGATAAAATTGTTACAGAATAGAGGCTATTAGAAAAGAAATGGTATAATCTCTTGTAATTTACATCTTCCAAATAACAGTTTCATCTAGGAGTTGAAAATGCACTACTGAGTATCATTCAAATATTTACAAAACCTTCCATGTAACAGCCCATGTATCTCTTCAGAGAAAAAAAAAGGGGGGGGGGGGGGGAAGTGCTTATCAACTTGTTTCCTAAAGCACTCCAAATGAGAGAAAAGCACCTATGAGTACGTTGCTTGTTGCCCCAGCACACCAGAGAAAACTGCCATGGGCTGATGGGCAAGCAATTAGCAGTGACATCTGTTAGTCACACAATGGAGAGATGCCATCACCTGCCCACCAGCTCCTGACAGGGTTGCACTCATTCCCTCTTCACCAACCTGGGCAGGTTGTGCTTTTCTTCTAATAGGAGCCACTAAACATGACGGGTGTCCTCACCTTCCTTGCTGTGTCACCTATTTTCTGCTTGAACTGAAGTTGCCACGTGGGAGGAGCGAGTGCAAACTGATGAATGGCACGTTCAATGTACCTGGTGGGCAAAAGATCTTTGGCTGGCATGAGCTGCCTTAACCTCAGAAGTTAAGGGACCTAAACCATTTGTAGCGCCAGCTGACAACTGACCCACTTTGTCTGTAATTATTCAAAGCAGACAGGCTTGAACAGAGAAGTAAACTGCGTGACCAGTTTACTGACCAGCTGACTGAGATGGATAACTCCGATAAGTTTTTAAGCTGCTTTGGGTTTTCTTCTGACTTCACACTGTTGTTCCTCCCTTGCTACTGTGGTGATTACAGTCTTGATTCTTTCATTTGCCCTTGGTGAATTCCAGCTCACCCAGCTGTAAATGCAGCCTGCACCTCAGTTAGGTTTCTAGCTAAACAGACCAGGTTGGTTTGGGGTTTTTTAAACTCTCACCTTTCCATCTAACACCTTTCAAAGTGGAGAGTGGACTCAAAATGACATCGTCCAGCTCCCCGAGATGCAGCTTATCTGGTCCCATGGGCTTGTTTATGCTCAATTAGTTTAAACCCTCCTTGCATTTCCTTTCTGCAATGTGGATAATGCTTCACTCCCTCAGGTCCTGCTAATAAACCCAGGAAACCTCAAGGCCAGAGGGCAGACCTACAAGTGAAAAAGTCAAGCTGAATACTGAGCACCTTGCCCTTTTCTCTGCCATTTGTCATTATGTGCTCTAGCCCAATTAGTAGCAATGGGCTCTGGGCCATATTCCTCAGCCTTTCTTCCTGTACTGACGTACTAGAGAATTTCTCGTAACCCTTCACAATCCTTGACAGTTTTATCCCAGCTAATTTTATTCTACAGCACCCATGGGGTTTAGTTTTGGATTTCAGAAGGATACATAAGTGTGCACCTGTGTTTAAATGAGGGGTCAGGTCAGTATGCTCAAGAAAGGAAAGATTTTCTTTGTTTTGCATAAATAGCTGAAAGAAAGCTCTCTCCCAACAGCCTCCTCAGATTAGAGCTTCTTGGTTCCTTCCATAGTTCTTCAACTTCCTCTTTGGCTAGCCTAGTAATAAGGCGAAAATGGAAAGACAAACTCCCTCAGGAGGTATAAAAGAAGGTAACAGCCTCCAAACTGTATTTATCACCATTGTGTTCCACAGGGAATCAAATAACTACCACTTATTTCTTCATTTGTCTGTTCACTCCTCTTAATATTGATTTCTTTCTTTTGCAGGAGGAAAAATCTGAAGAAGGAAGATGATAATGCAATCTGCTACTGCTAAACACACATACACTCCACATTGATGCTTGGAGCCCTGCATTATCCAGACCTATTATGTAGAAGCCTAAAACTGTAGTCAGTCTTGCATAAAGAGTTAGAAATGCTGTACTCTTTAAAATCAATTTACCACTGTGCTCACCATGGTCTCTGGAGAGAGACATTAGGCCAGACTCAGAAAAGGTTATTGAATCATTTCTCCAACAATGGTTTTCAATTATAAACAAAGCGAGGGCTCCATTCTGCAAATCCCTACTTGTGGCCTGCACACACATGTGCTTCTATACACAGAGGGTGAATGGAGAGGATTACCAAATAACGTACTGAGGTCCTGTTGACTTCACAGGGATTGGGGGCTGGATTTAACATTCAGGTTTCCAGGCTACGACTTTCGTTGAAGAAGGAAAAAGAGCTAAAACCAGATCGATGTGATTAAAACTGCGCAACAAATGAGTCGAGGTGGATTGTAGTGTTTGGGATACAACACTTCATGCTCTTTACTGGGTTTACTTTGAGTTGCTTAGCTGGCTTTTTTAAAAGTAGCTGTGTGGTTTGTCTAGCTGGGGGTAAAAGGCCCCTTTGACAGCCAGAGCATAGCCTCACGCTCATTATTATTGCATCTTGTTCTTCTAGTTCCCAGCAGGCACATGGCCCTTTACAGAGAAGTGAAAACAATGCTAACTTATGCAGAGGGTCTAAATTAAACTCTCCACAGCAATGGATGAGAACAAGAGAGGTTTGTGGTATTTACAGTAAACAGGAAAGCAGAAAAAAATCTTTTGCAAAGGCTGTTATTTAGGCAGGTTTGTGTGTTTCTGAAAGCAATAAAGTAGAACAAAGCCTCTCCACTGTTCACCAGGGATACCTATGCAAGAAATAGGCAAGGAACTGCCTGTGGAAAAATTATTTGAGGGACAAGGGGTGGTCCAGGGCAGATAATGTGTAAGAGCAGGGACTAAGCCACATGACCCCCTGATGAAGCATTCATACAGAAAGAAAAAAGTTAAAGCAGGAACTACCAGTAAAGGAATAGGACTTTTGTGGTGTCGGGGATGGACTGCAGAGGTACAAAGGGACAGGTAACAGCAGTAAAATTCCCCTCAAACAAAAAATCCCACACCAATGTGCTCCAAGTTTCATTTAGTGGGAGGGTAGGCGTGTAAAAAAGGGGAAGGGAAAGGACAGTTCTCAGGGAATAAGGTGGCTCTTTGTGGTATTTGACCTCAGCAAGCAAGTGCAAAAATATAGGGGACTTCATGACCTATGTGGCCACAAATATGTTTTTAAAAGGTGGACACTTTCATGAGAGGAAATCAAATCCAGAGCTTTCCTCAGAGACTGGCTAGAGGGAAGGGAAAGAAATCCCATAAAATGGTTTCATAAACAAACTCATAGTGAAATAATATTGTTCCATGCCTCCATGGAACATATTAATGTCAAGCCCATTCCAGAGACAACTGAAAAGTCCACTTCCATGTCTCACCAGTCTTACAGGATAACAAAATCAGTACAAATAATTTCCCTGGTAATTAAAAGAGAAGAAGAGGAGAAAAAAGCAGCTGGAGGACAGAAAACCCTGAAATTGTGACATTTAAGACAAATAGATGCATCTTGCGAGCCTTTAGGATTTCACTGGGTGTTGTCTGTTTGGTTTAATTAACAATAACTACCAACCCCCTTTTTTGCTGCTAATGTAAGCTTGAAAGCACTGCACTAATTCCACTTGCAGCTTTTATGGTAACATTTTAAATTATAATACTCTGAGTACACTTAACTGCACATTCAATGTGGATCTAGTAAGGTGATTATAGCTTCATTAAATAGCAATTGATTATTAACTCTTTGCTAGCCTACAGATGTATTTGGTAACGAACAGTGTGTTCTGGAAAATACAACCTGTCCAACAAATTAACTTCTTAGCCCTTAACGCATCAGGCTTAACCATTTCATCCATTCAGTAGCAAACACAGGACCAATTCAGTAGCAAAATGCCCATTGTCTTCACGATGAAGAAAACATTTTAGACTGATGGTTTTGTAGTGAATAATGGCAAGTGCATTTTGTCTTCACTGGGAAAAAGCTCACTATATTAAAATATATCATTACATTTTCTTCTATGTTACTGAGCTTGTGAACACAGCTGGAAAAGACGCTTTCTAACCCATATGCTTCAAAAAGCAATTTTGGAAGCAGAAGTCAGATGGAAAGCCAACATGTCTAAAAGTAGAGCTGAGTGCCCAACAGACAGGAGCAGTGCTCTGCCCATGCTCAGTCTGCTCACCTCACAGCAGGTCCCACATTTAATGACAAAAAGCAGGGGAAACACTTGTTTAAGGTTAGCATGTTACAGCGGTGCGCTCAGAAGTAAGACCTATTATTATCCAAAATGCATTACTGCCCATCACCTTCTCATGGGTTTTTTGTGTTTCAAAAACAAATAGAAAAGGTTCATTTTCTGCTTGATTTTTAGCAATCCCACTTTGCTGTCTTTGGACTCCTTCACCATTCCCAATAGGAAGCACCATTTGAAATGTCTGTTCTCAGAATACTTCATGAAAGGGGTTTGGAGACTTTCATCATTCACTCAGCACTTCATCACATCAGTATCAGTGTCATGTGATACTGATGCTGACCAGGCTTCAAGACTGATTCATCTCTGTCACTGATTATATCAATTTTAACCCATACTGGCAACACTTTCAGAGCATTCCTGTGGATCAAAAAGGTGTGTAATAGTAACCTATTTAGCAAGTGTCATCAAACAGGACGAGTAACTAGCTGGTACCCTTTCCCATTTCACCTCAGGGATAAGATTGTATGTTTGAAAGCAGCTTCTTACCAGTGTCCACTGGGTTCTGAGGGTGATGAGGCACTGGCACAGGGAGCCCAGAGAAGCTGCAGGCTGCCCCATCCCTGGAAGTGTTTAAGGCCAGGCTGGATCAGGCCTTGAGCAACCTGCTCTAGTGGAAGGTGTCCCTGCCCATGGCAGGGGCTGGAACTGGATGTGCTTTAAGGTCCCTTCCAGCCCAAACCATTCTGTGATTCTATAGAGATAAAACTAATTTCTGCATCTTGCCTCAAGAACTGAGTAACTGAAAGACAACAAACAAAAGCCGGTTGCACTGAGAAGAACATGCTGTAAGCCTCGAAGTGCGCTGTGTGTTCCCAAGGTCTGTGATCAGAAAGGGTTGAGGAGCATGCAGTGTTTCTACCCAGTAATTGAACAGCTCTCCTCTAAATTTCCTAAGACGAAACACTATTGATTAATGGTTTAGCCTGTGCAACACCGATTTATTTTGTCCTATTTAAAAAAAACCCAAGAGAAACAAAAGTCTTTCTCTTCACCCAGATAAAAAGATGCCTATACCAGGAGCTTCACTGCTTCATGTTCATAACCTGCTTGCTTCTAATCCACAGATCTGAAGTCAGGCTGTATCATACTACTAATGGAATAATCAGACCCCTCTCACCTAATAAAATACAACTTTATTAACTTAATTCAAGTAATTCCCTGCTGCACGTGCAATTCTTGAGCTTGGTTGTAATGACTTTAATGAGGAAAGCAAATCATTTGTTAGTTAAGTGCCAAACATGCTTTTTCTTTAAAGCTTTTCTTCTACTTTCATTAACAAGCTCCCTTTCCAAAATAGCTGTGTGTATGTAAACAGTGAACTCAGATCAGCACATCCAGTTAAACAAGCTCATACAATCGCAGCATGCCATGGGATCAGCAGTTCAGACGTGTTTTGAGATTGCTGGTATAACCCTTAGCTTTCTTCCTCTGAAGTGGAATAAAAGGTCATTTCATATTCCAGACACATTAACTCATCGTCAGAATACCCTTCTTTAATTGTCTTTAATGATAACAAGCAGGACAGTCATCCTAACCTGCTAAAAGATTGCGCAAAAATACAGCTTATTCCTTGCATTTTGCTGACCAGACTTGATAAAGTAGGGAACACTTGTTAGTTTATAAACATTAATTAGAAGAACAGCACTGGAGGTAAACATGAAATTGGGGATCTCAGTCCAGACCTAAACTGTCATGGCTAGCTACAATTAAACCTGTGGGTCAAATGAAAAGTCCAGTCCCTTGCTTCCAGACTGAGCAGGTTTTCTGCATCCCAATGAAAGCAAATAGTAAAACCAATCAAAATAAAAGATGCTTTGTCATCTAAAAGGAAAAAAAAACCCTCCCAAAAACAACAGCAAAGAAAACAGAACACTCTTGATAAAAGAAGCCATCCATGCTTTTAGTCTCCTTTCTTCTTTTCCAGCTGATCTGACAAACAAAGGAGGCTGAAAACAGCCTTACTTTGCTTCTGACTTTATTTGATGCCTTGTGGATAGAGCATAACATCCCAAAACTTTCTTTGTATCAGACTTCAATAAACTTGACACCTGTAATAAAGCTCAGGTTATACTATACTTCTATTAAAACATTTTCTGCTCTCAGTATCACATCAGCCAAAGTCACAGACCCGTATTACCATTATGTCTGATCTGGTATATACCGTAAGTGGAGTCAGAAAACACTCACCCATCATCATCATCATCTTTTCAGATTTCTGTAAAGTCAAGATACATACTGCTTGCTGAGTCTCTCAAGAAAAGAACTTAAACAAATAAAGGAATATTTTGTTCATTAGCTAGAGTCTTGCTTTAGGCATTAGTGTAACTAAAATTCTTGCACAACGCACTTTGGGGCCGGATATTCTGCAGTAGCTCCTCCGAACTTGAGAAGCCAACTCCCTTGACCTGCTGGTCACGCTCCTTTTGATGCAGCCCAGGATACAGTTGGCTTTCTGGGCTGCGAGCGCACAGCGCAGCCGGCTCATGCTTCATTTTCTCATCACCCAACACCCCCAAGTCCTTCTGGGCAGGGCTGCTCTGAATCTCTTCTCTGCCCAACCTGGAGCTGTGCCTGGCATTGCTCCCACCCAGCTGTAGGACCTTGCACTTGGCATAGTTAAACTTCATCAGGTTGGCATCACCCCACCTCACAAGCGTGTCGAGGTCCCTCTGGATGCCATTCCTTCCATCCAACGCATCAACCAAACCACACAGCTTGGTGCCATCGGCAAACTTGCTGAGGACGCACTCAATCCCTCTGTCCATGTCACCAACAAAGATGTTGAATAAGAGTGGTCCCAGCACCAATCCTTGAGAGACACCACTCGTTGCTGGTCTCCAGCTGGACATTGAGCCATTGAGCACAACACTTTGCATGAGGACATCCAGCCAGTTCTTTATCCACCCAGTGGTCCACCTATCAAATTGATGTCTCTCCAACTTAGAGACAAGGATGTTGCATGGGTCAGCATCAAACGCTTTGCACACGTCGAGGTAGATGACATCAACTGCTCTATCCCCATCCATCAGTTCCGTAGCTCCATCATAGAAGGCCACCAAATTGGTCAGGCAGGATTTCCCCCTTAGTGAAGCCATGCTGGCTGTCACCAAGCACCTTGTTGTTTTTCATGTGCCTTAGCATGCCTTCCAGGAGAATCTGCTCCAAGGATTTTGCCAGGCACAGAGGTGAGGCTGACTGCTCTGTAGCTCCCCAGCTCATCCATTTTCCCCTTCTTGAAAATGGGGGTTATATTTCCCGTTTTCCAGTCGTCGGGAACTTCACCTGACTGCCATGATTTTTCAAATATGACAGACAGTGGTTTAGCAACTTCATTCACCAGCTGCTTCAGGACCTGCGGATGGATGTCATCAGGTCCCATGGACTTGTGTATATTCAGGTTCTCAAGATGGTCCCGAACCAGATCCTCTCCTACAGTGGGCCCAAGGTCTTCATTCTCACAGTCCCTGCATCTGCCTGCCGGGACTTGAGTGGTATGGTCAGAGCATTTGCCAGTGAAGACTGAGGCAAAGAAGTCATTAAGAACCGCAGCCTTCTCCAAATTGAGGGTAGACAGTTCTCCCAAGAGCTTCTGGAGAGGGCCCACGATTGTCCCTAATCTGTCTTTTAATTAACATGACTTTGATTTATATGATCTGCCCTCACCCAAAATTCTTCACTGGGAGGGCACGGTAGGGAAACCTTGACAGGAATAAAACACAGTGCCTGAGAGGGTCCCTATCTGCTTTTAGTCAGAAGCAGGACATGCCTAGAACAATCATTCTGCACCACAAGTTCATATGCAGCAGGAATAGTTCCAGTGAGCATTTGTAGCACAATAGGTAATACAAACACTATTTGCAGTGTTGGAAGGATATGGATGAAATGTGATCATGAGGGAGCTTTCCAACAGACATGAGGAACGTCATTGCACAGGGAACTAATTTTCAGTTTGCCTGAAATACTGCCTACATCCTCAATCACCCATGCTCAGGAAGATGAATCTATTACCAGAATAGGTGCGGTAAAAGGCTTCTAGCATGATCAGAGGAATGAGGAACCCTTTTTTTGACAGAGGAAACTGGAAAGCTTGGCTAACCTAGCCTAGCCAGAGGAAGGCTAAGGGGGATACAATTGCTGGTCTATTAATGTAGCAGGAAGTGTGAGAAAGGACAGCAGGGAGTGAAAAGAACTAACCAAAAGAACTGTGTTGTACATTAACTAATAGGCATAAATTTGTCCAAATAGGTTTATGCTGGACATGAAAAGAATGTGTCCAACCCCCCAGAGCTGTGAGATTTTTCTTTAGTAATGAGAACAAAGTAGCTACAGTTTTAAAATGAAGTTTGAGAGGTTCCTGTGTAACATCAGACCACAGAGCAGTCTGTGAGGCTCTGAAAACCACAACTTAGGCGCACAAATGGCATGCAGGATACTGTTCCAAGTCACAGAAGGTGTCTGTGGGGTAGCTCAAAAGTCAACTTCTTTTCCCCACTCAGCTTAGAGACCTCTTCCTGTCTTACTCTCAGAATGCTTTATGATCTCTGAAGAAACAGGCAAATGTACATGTTAGGGGCACACCTGTATACGTGTGCCCTCACAATGAGGTCAACACAAAACCAAGTGAAGATGCAAAAGCAGAAGACAACCAGAAATCATGGACAAAGAAAGCTTGCTGACATGTCAGCGTCAGCAGTCAAGAATGGATCAAGGCCGTCAGCCCCTGGAAAGAAATCAGACAGCCATCATCCCCATTCAATCAGAAAACTGAAGTGCTGCCAGCTTAATTTGTAAAGTTTGTGTAATACGGAAAAAGTAACAAGGACTCAGATTCCTGAACAAAGGAAATCATGCCTAAGGAATTACAACCTTCTCTGCAGAGGCATGCTGTGAGAAAAAAACAAAAGCCTTGCTCTGAATGCTACATTCCAGCCATCCTGACAGAAACCTGACATTTCTGCTGAGCTTAAATGCATCAATTTCTGCAGGTGACATAAGCAGATGGAGTCAGACTTTCCATAGCAATGAGCTTTATCAAGAAAACAGTGGGAAGCAGGCTACAGGGAAGCCCTCTGCAAGCATAGAATCATAGAATACAGTCAGGGTTGGAAAGGACCTTAAGATCATCCAGTTCCACCCCCCCTGTCACAGGCAGGGACACCTCCCACTAAACCATGCCATCCAAGGTTCTGTCCAACCCGGCCTTGAACACCACCAGCGATGGAGCATTCACAACTTCCCTGGGCAACCCATTCCGGTGCCTCACCACTCTTACAGTAAAGAACTTCTTCCTCATATCCAATCTGAACTTCCCCTGTTATAAGTTTAAATCCGTTACCCCTTGTCCTATCACTCCAGTCCCTAATGAAGAGTCCCTCCCCAGCATCCTTATGGGTCCCCTTCAGATGCTGGAAGGCTGATATGAGGTCCCCACGCAGCCTTCTCTTCTCCAGGCTGAACAGCCCCATGAAGCAACATGTTCCTGTTGGGACAAGGCACTCCAGGACTCTCCTTCAGCAAGGCTTAGCTGGTGCATTGCTCTGTAATTGCAACAGGCACTTGATTTAAGCTGGAGCTTCTCTGAAGTTATTTGAATTGAGAGCATGTTGCATAAAGGTGAGAGTACGACAAGCAGTATTGATAACAGGGCAGAGGAGCCCTGTGCCACAAGGTTAATTTGAATGCAGAGCCATTCACATTTGACAGATTTAGAGGAAGACAGATATAGAAAGGTCAGAACAGAGCAGTGGGAGATGCTCCTTGATGGCTCTTTCTCTCCCTTTACAAAAGCCTGTCTCAAATCTGCAGACACAGTTCTGCAGAAGTGGCACACATTTCCCCATCCTTCCTTTCACTGCATATTACCAGCTAAGACTGAGGATTCAAGTGAACTGACAACCTGAGATATAAGAGCCTCCATATTAGAACTAAAAAGAAAGCTATGTGCCTCCTAACCTACTGCCTGCTGAGCAGGTGCTGCTGATGTTGAGAACTTCATTAACATGCTCTGCCAGGACATCCAGGAGGAATCTTCTCTATTCCTGAGGCCACATTCTTCAGGAGAGTGCTGCCAGACAGCAAGATTAGCTGGAAGCCTATGAGTGTCATGGCTGAATCCATAGGCTCAAATGTCTTAGAGATGAGGATTTCAAGAGCAGGTGGTCAGCTCATTAAATCCTGATTCACATCGGCAGGCCATCCCCTTCCTCCTTCCTTTACCCTCCTGCCCAGCTCCCTGGCCTGGGGATGTGTGTGCCTCCCAAGCCCCCATGAAGCATACCAAACACAATCCTTAGGGCTTCTGGTCCAGCCTCTCAGCAGCAAAAATCTGCAGCTGTTCCAGAGACGGTGAGGTGGGTTTAGGGCAGGGACTAGCCAGAGGTGACACTGGTGTCTTAATTTGCAGGACCTCCATCACCTACATGCAAACTAGGAGGACTGCATGTAGGAAGGAAAAAGGCCTGCAGGTACAAGGGGAAAAGGGAGAAGAAGCATGAAAACAGACAGTACTTTCACTCTCCTTTTTTAGTTTGCTTTCAAAGTGTTCAGGATTGGCCAAAGCATCTGATGGTGACCTACGAATGAGACTGTACTGTAGTTACAGTGATTGGCAAATTCAGATAGCAATTAACATTTCACATTACACAACCCTCTGCGACAGAGCTTAGTGTCAGTGGTCGACACAACCAGACACATTATATGAAGCTCCATAGCTATTAGATGAACATGTTTTGGACATGAAAAACTTGAGCCAATAGACAGAAAAATATGATCAGGGGACTGGAGCACCTCCCATACGAAGACAGGCTGAGAAAGTTGGGGCTGATCAGCCCGGGGAACAGAAGGCTGTAACGCACAGCTCTCTTTCTTTTCTAAGCCTGCAAACCCTCCATCTCTCACATCTTCTCCCATTTCTGAGGGAGAGAAAAGCAGCACAGAGAATGTCTGCTCCCTTGCCATCGCCCTGTAAGGTCACTGAGTGAGTTCTTGCCAACAGCTTTACTGTTGGCAAACCTTTGCTCCCTCTCCTGGTTATCCACTCCCTTTGTAGCGCCAAAATGAAGAGCATCTGTGACTTTGATAACAAAGTTTCAAAGAACCTAAACACAGCTGAATACGAAATCCACACTTGTTCTCTATACAGACTTCAAGTAAATCCAATTTGCACTTGAATCAACCGGCAGAATCACTTTAACTCTTATCCTTATTAACTTTGCTGGATGTGCCTTTATCTCTGAAAAAGACGTAGTGACAATACAACTTCATATTTAAAATTCACTCTGTTCATTTGCTCTGCTCTGAGACTTATGCCTGGAAACCAGCCATGTGTGGAAACGGTTGCAGCACCTGGGCTCTGAGGATACATTGAGCACAGATGGATGTGGCCTGTGGTAAGGACCCGCAACAAGGCCCAACTCCGCTTTCAACTGTTCCAGCAAAAGTGAAACATGGAGGATTTTTCTCTGCTTATGGCAAGAATTATAGTTGCTCTATGAACCCAAGTTTTAAGTGAGAATTTGGCTGGCTGTAATAGAATTTACAGCAAAGATGACATTTTTTTGTCTTTCATGGGGCAGGAGGAAAAAGGACTGGAGCAGTGAAATTTGGAAAAGAAAATAAGTAATCTCAGTGGCATCCCATGGAAAAAAGAAATTAAAATCAGTGAAATAGTTCATAAACACAGCTGTATTGATATCCCCCTTCCCAAAATGGATCAAACTCCTTTTTTTTTTTTGGCATGATGTGTACTGCCTTTATCTTGGTTTCATGCAGTTTCACTTGGCATCTCAACTTTCTGAACCCAATGGTTATTTGCCTTATTTGTGAGGATGACAGAAACCTGCATCCAGCATCAATATTGCTGGTCTGAAGACAGCGTGACTTTGGAACTGGCCTTATGTGCTCCCAAATGAAGCCACAGCCCTCTAACGCCAGAAGTTGCACAATGGGAACTGTCAGCAGTCATCCAGGTTTCTGGAGGGCACCGATTAAGGCAGAAAGAAGAGAGGCCACATAGCAAAGCACTTTTTTGCTTTCCAGGAGCAAATTCACCTGCTTAGGGCTGAATGCAGCATAGATTAAGGCCTCACAGACTTCTTTATTCGGGGGGGGGAGGAACCCCTTTCACCTACTAGGACACAAAGAAGTAATAGAGTTCCTCTTGGTCTGACAACCGTTGCTGAAAGGAAGCATCAGCATCAGTCCAACAGCACAGATTTATGGGTCCAAGTTAGAATAATCACTTTTCAAGCACCACTACTCATCCTTCCTTCCTTCTTCATGTTTTGGTAAATGGAAGGGTAGAAAATATGCTTGGCTCTTGTCCACAGCCCTATCTATTGTACTTGTAAGAGGTTTAAGTAAACACAAAAACCAATGAGGGTTTAAATAGATTTAGAAAAACCCAGCTACCAACAAAGCACCAAAGAATGTGTGCTCATGTTGAAATAAGCTCCCTTTGCAGTGGGGAGCCAAACCAGACCCCAACAGCGCATGGCAGAACTCCTGCTGGGACCACAGAGCGAGCATGCTCAAGCCCTCCACTGGCACAGGGGAAGAAAGGAAAAGAAAAACCCTTCAGGCAGGTAACTCTTGAACATCTCCTTCATTGGAGTCAGATGTGGTGAACTGCACTGCTGGCAGGCAATGAAGTCAGTCTTAACACAGGCAAATAAACCCCATGTGCTGTGCCACTTTGCACACTGTATGGAGCACGCACCTAACAGCGCTGCTCTATTCCAGGAACTTTAAACCAAGTGATATACGTATATATGTGTAAGGTAAATTTTAATTATGTATATTACAACACTGGCTCCTGCAAGTTGAACAGGAAATTTTGAAGTGAATCCCCAGAAAGGCAGAGTCAACAGTAAAAGATAAATGATGCAGTTGTGGGACTGCAACACATCTTCTCAGGTCCAGCTTTTTTGTCATGTCTTTCCCACATAGTGAACCATTTATACATAACACGCATCACTGCTTTGCAGCCTTACCCATGGCACAAGAAAATATAGGCAGACTGAAAATGAACCTAAAAAATCCTCTATGAAACTGAAACAGAATTTCCCCCATGAAACAGCAGAGAGAACTCAGAAGGGTTTCAGAGATGCAATGACCCAGTTGAGACTTCCCCAGAACCAACGGTCTCTGCAACCTGAAGAAGTTTAGCTCGTTCTGTGTTTCAGCAAGATCTGTGCTCCCTTCCAACCACGCTGATTTCTGCTGGCTCCAGACCAGCAGAAATTTAAAGATATTAACAAGTCTGCAAGGTATTCCTCATATCTGCCTGTCGTACCATATGAAAAGGAATGCTATCTAACCTGCTTTCTATGCATACGCACAACCTCAACAATGACCACTCTTCTCCCCTACACCCTCTCATTTAATCTTTACATTTCTCATGACAGAAGCTGTTAGTTCAGTCTGTTGACGATGATAAACAACTCCAACTTGTGGCTTTGCCACTGTGCTGTTTCTGAAGGGGTTTTTTGACACATCAGAAGGCAGGCACTGCTCTCTAACACATATCCGCACACAAACCCTGAGCAATTTTGTTAGCAGATAAGTGTGTGAGGCTCTGGTATGTCAGCAACCATTAACAGATGCACTGGTAGAGTCATACAAGGCCATGAAATGCCAACTTGGAGCAAGGAATACGCCTGCACAGATAACAGCCTCCTTAGGAACTCCAGAGAAAATCCGTGTTTTGAAACACATCTCCCTCAAAACAGTAATAAAAAGTAAGTTAAAACCCAAGGAATTACAGAGCAGTCAGTCTCATATCTGTGCCTGGCAACATCTTGGAGCAGATTCTCCTGGAAGGCATGCTAAGGCACATGAAAAACAACAAGGTGGTTGGTGACAACCAGCATGGCTTCACTAAGGGGGAATCCTGCCTGACCAATTTGGTGGCCTTCTATGGTGGGGCTACGGAACTGATGGATGGGGATAGAGCAGTTGATGTCATCTACCTCGACGTGTGCAAAGCGTTTGATGCTGACCCACGCAACATCCTTGTCTCTAAGTTGGAGAGACATCAATTTGATAGGTGGACCACTGGGTGGATAAAGAACTGGCTGGATGTCCTCATGCAAAGTGTTGTGCTCAATGGCTCAATGTCCAGCTGGAGACCAGCAACGAGTGGTGTCCCTCAGGGATTGGTGCTGGGACCACTCTTGTTCAACATCTTTGTTGGTGACATGGACAGAGGGATTGAGTGCGCCCTCAGCAAGTTTGCCGATGGCACCAAGCTGTGTGGTTTGGTTGACGCGTTGGAGGGAAGGAATGGCATCCAGAGGGACCTCGACACGCTTGTGAGGTGGGGTGATGCCAACCTGATGAAGTTTAACTATGCCAAGTGCAAGGTCCTACAGCTGGGTCGGAGCAATGCCAGGCACAGCTCCAGGTTAGACAGAGAAGAGATTCAGAGCAGTCCTGCAGAGAAGGACTTGGGGGTGTTGGGTGATGAGAAAATGAACATGAGCCGGCTGCGCTGTGCGCTCGCAGCCCAGAAAGCCAACCGTATCCTGGGCTGCATCAAAAGGAGAGTGACCAGCAGGTCAAGGGAGGTGATCCTGCCCCTCTACTCTGCTCTTGTGAGACCCAACTTAGAGTATTGTGTGCAGTTCTGGTGTTCTCAACATCAAAAGGACATGGAACTGTTGGAACAAGTCCAGAGGAAGCCATGAGGATGATCAGGGGGCTGGAGCACCTCCTGTATGAAAATAGGCTGAGAAAGTTGGGGCTGTTCAGCCTGGAGAAGAGAAGGCTGCGTGGAGACCTCAGAGCAGCCTTTCAGTATCTGAAGGGGGCCTATAAGGATGCTGGGGAGAGACGCATCATGAGGGACTGTAGTGATAGGACAAGGGGTAATGGGTTCAAACTTGAACAGGGGAAGTTTAGATTGGATATGAGGAAGAAATTCTTTACTGTGAGGGTGGTGAGGCACTGGAATGGGTTGCCCAGGGAAGTTGTGAATGCTCCATCGCTGGTAGTGTTCAAGGCCGGGTTGGACAGAGCCTTGGATGGCATGGTTTAGTGTGAGGTGTTCCTGCCTATGGCAGGGGGTTGGAACTGGATGATCTTAAGGTCCTTTCCAACTCTAACTGTTCTATGATTCTATGATTCTGAAACAAACCACAATCCGCTCTCAGAAGAGAACATGAGAGCACAGAGCTTGCCTGCTGTGCTTGTAAGCAGGCAATTATTTGCGCTAGTGACACGATTTAAGCACATACCCTGATACAGAAATACTTCTTGCATATTATCTGTCTATCCATTTTCCAAGCATGCTGCAGGGCTATTCTCTGAATGCCTCCACATCCCTATTTTAACTGTAGGTTTTAACCAAGCCAAGCCTGTGGGGAATGACAGTGATCCAGAGCAGCTTGAGCTGCAGTCCCTTCACTTTAACTGGAACTTATATTCACTCTAAGTATTTTGGTCTTGTCTTTGGCTGAACATGGGCCACACCAGCTTGTGTGGCCCTGTGGAGATAACATTACTACTACAATCCCTTTTGCATCCCTTGACTAGTTTTGCATTTCTGACTTAAAGGGATACTTTAATGGGTTAGAAGTCACACATCCTAAACAAAGCACGCACAAAATCAACCAATTTTAGTTAAAATGCTAACATTAATGTATTGTTAAAAAAGTCTTCTAAATAATTAAAGAGAAGTCCTCCTGATTTCCAACAATCACACATGCGCCCTCCTTCACCCCAAGGACGTCTCTTCTGCAAAGTAAACACCCATGGCTCGCAATGAGGATTCCCCACCAGCAGGCAGTCCACCCCAACAGAGATACTTGCTAATACTGCGTCAGTGCATGGGCAAACATCTTGGTGGAAGACAGTATCTGCTTATCATTCCAGTGCTTGAGCTCTGCCAGGACAGGTGCATGTCCCTGCCCATGGCAGGGGGATTGGAACTGGATGATCTTCAGGTCCTTTCTGACCCTAACTATTCTATGCTTCTATGTATACATACAGGAAACCACCAGCAGATTAAAGGGCAATATTCCAAAAGGATGAAGAAACGGCTTCTGAATTCCCCTCAGCAGAAGAACAGGCTCTGAGTTTCCATCAGAACTGAGGCTGAGCACCAGTGAGGTCAATATTTCATACTGCTACTGAACACTCCCCCTCAATAAAATCATGCTGGAGAGGGCTGGGTCAAGTTTTGGAGCCAAAATCACTCCCTGAATAATGTTGTTACAGGAGAACTAAACCGCTAGTGTTTCAGTTAGACATTCATACCAGAAAAACATCCGGAAAACCTCTCTCTAGTCAGAAAACTCTCTTCTAACTTTAATTCAAACTTGACTTTCAAGCTTAAAATCACATCTGTATTTAATTAAAATATTGTCTAGATTTCCTTACAATTTATTTGAACATAAATTTTGAATTTGAAAAAAAACCAAAATCACTTATCATTCAAAATAAATTCTTTTTTTAACTTTTCAAATGCAATCAAATATCTTTGTGGTTCATTTCACCCACACACAGAGATTTTGTTAATTCTTGGAGGGACTGCAAACTGAAAAACCCATTCTTTCTATAAAATTTGGGTTAAGCATTACATGAAAGCATAAGAAAAGAAATTAGTTCCTGCCTCAGAGTTTGTAATAAATTACAGAACAGGAGGAAGAAAAGAAACACCATTCTCTTGGCATTCCAGCTGACTGGAACTGGGCTCAGAATGATTTACTGAGTTGACCAAAGGCCCACTGGAAATCTGTTACAGACTGAAAACATATTTGCTTTGTTCCAGACAAAAACATTTACCGCACAATCTCTATTCTTTGTAACGATCAAGACATTTGGGTTCTGAGTTTATAAACACAGAAAACACCTGTGTTTTGCAGCTCAACAGCAAAGAAACAAACTCAAAGCTTGCAGCCTGGTCATTGCCTATACCTCAGTTTTTCCGAGTGAGGCTTTCTGATGAAGTATAATGTTCTAGGACATCCAGCAACGTGAGACAGAGGTCTTAGCTCTGGCTGAAGCGAAAGAACAATGGAGAGGAGCTGAAGGGGGTGTTTTGTATTCAGTGGCTCTACAGTTTCTGGCAAATGTTTGGGCTTCCATGGAAAATTACTAACCAGGAAATTTCCAAGAAAGAATGAGATTTATTTCCACTTAGCAAAGAACAGTTACGAGAAGAAACATATGGCAAAACGGATGAGATTCCTATGAACCTTCTACAAAGCTCTCACCGCAAGAAATAAGAACAGTGTAGTATCAACTAAAGCTGTACAAATACCATTGTTCTTCCCCTTGCTGCCTGGGTTGGGTTTCAGGTTACCCAAAAGGAAAAAAATGTGTGGTTTTCTCATGAAAAGGAGAGCGCCGCTAAGCAAACATTTGAGGCTGTGTCAGATGTTTCCAGTCACCCCATTCTGTTCCTGAATTGGGAAAGCATCGATCTTCCCCAAACAACAGAATTATATTAAAACATAAACCAGGAATTTAAGAGGTTTTCTTTTGCAGGGTGTACATAGGATGTGGAAGGCAAAGAATAAGTGAGCTCATTAACAGTTCAAGTTAGCTCCGATTGGTACTTTTCAGTAGATAAAACATCGAGCAATAAAACATGCCCCCTTCATGTATCCTTCTCATTCCAATATTTAGCTTCCATATCTCGCATCCAGAGGTCTGGGTGGTGTCCCTTCTCTCCCAGCACACAACACAACCAAATGAGTGAAGGGGTAGGACTGAACAGCCCAAAGTACAAATTGATCATTCAAGGATGAATAAGTTTATATGTACTTTGGGTGCAAAAGTCTCTAGGCATAAATCTGGGGTGAGGCTCATCAGCCAGACTCTTCAAGAAAGGAAGATGTGGTGGTTCTGGTTACCTAGAGAATGCCTACACCATTGCTACAGAAAACAGCTGTGGAAAAAAAAAAATCCCATGTGTCTTTAGGACAGATCTGTAAGGCAAGGTATTCTTAAGAGCAGAAGCATTTCATACCGTATGAAATCCTACACTGACTTCTTTAGGGACATGAGCCTATGGTCAGCTATGGTTACAAAAGCCAGTTTTGGACTGGAGTAGATAAAGAAATGTGTAATGCCCGACTGCGGGAACAGTCATCACACAGACCATCTGATTGGAAATTACATGAACCAATTGTCAAACCCAGCCAGAGGCTGAAATGCTGCATGATGATTCCTTATTAATACAGTGTAGAGGTAAATCTGAAGATGGCAGCAAGGTTTTAACTAAAGGATAATAACTGTATTATGCTAGAGGTAAATGAATACAGCAAACTTCTGCTCATTTGGGATGCAATAAAATGACTAAGAGTCATCAGGGGAAGGGATCTATGCCATTTGAAGATGTGTTATTGCTAAACTTATGGAAGTGCTCTCTGACAAATCCCAGCAATGAGAAATTGAACTTCTAATTCGAGTCCTTGATACCTGATGTGCTGATAATTTGAGAGGAGACTCGATCATCTTCCTGGCATCATTTTTACAGACAATTATGTTTGGGCCTTCTACTAACTGCCTGGAAAATCCTCCTTCCATGCCTGGTTTCTGCTGCTGTTATTGCACTTCCCACTGCAGTACTGGAGCATGCACAGCTAGGCTGAAAATGCTGGGCTGCATGAACTGCTGCATCAGTCGTACAAAACTCCTTCATACAAACAGGGGATTCAGAAGCTCGGGAATTAGGTAGGAATCAGTCTATATAGGATTACTTGGATCAATAAGGATTGTTTTCACATCCATTAGGGTACCCTCAGTTTCCTAAAACAATCTGAGGATTTCACCCAGTAAGTCACCTGTGCAGTCTGTGGCCCTTGATGTCTCCAGCAGCACGTTACACTTCTGGCAGTAGTTTGGGAGCTGGGCAGTGTTTGCCACCCTGTGTGAGTACAGGATGTGGAATCAATCTTCCTCATTCCGTCTGCAAGCTTTGCTTCTCTTGTCCTGTGTTCTCTCCAACTTGCATCTCACCCTTCATTAGCCTGAGCTTGATTCAAAGCAGTATAGAAGTGAGGGCATTTCTACCTAACTGAACACGTATGATGCACTACGTGTGTTCAAAACACCACTGCCCTGTTGGCTTGCTTGGTGAGATTAGTTTTCTCCTTGCAGTTCTGAGGAACCTTCTCCATTTCTCTGGAATTTTCAAGTCCTTACACAGGGACAATACCCTCCTCCTCACACAGAAATGACAAGAACAAAAGAAAACACTGAAGATGGAGCAACAAGCATAAATGGTTTGCTTTGGTGCCCTCTCTGGAGATAGGCTTTGCCTACGAGGGCTGCATACAGAAAGCGTGCACAGGCAAATTCAGTATCTCACCTTAGCTCGGCTTATTTCAACTTGCTGCAGACAATTCAGTGATTTGTTAAACGCACACTTTGTATTCCAGGGCAGCATCAAAAATGATGATTAGCAGCATAGTACTGAAGGCAGATATGTGCCGCCAGCTGAGTCCCTAGGCCAGAATTCCTAAAACTGTTTACTGTTTAAACATTGAAAAGCCAAGCCATGATTATGCTGAAAACGATTCTAACCTCTAGCTGAGCTTGTTTATCTTTTGCCCCTCCGACACAGCAAGATTTCAGTTTCTCCCACAGTATAGCTTATAAGGCAACTTCATGACATTAATTTGTCAATCAATAGTTCTGTTAGAGCTAACCCAGTGCTCCACTATCACTGCAAGAAAGAAAACCCACAGCAAGTGCTCAGAGCAAAAAACCAAAGCCGATTAGCTCCATGGAGACTTGTTTCTGCATCAGACTGCATGGCTTACTGCTGCTGAAAGAGACCACGGTGCTGGTGACACCGGAATTGCACAGACACGCACAGAGAAATCAACTCCTGAGCACCGCCAGCTGAACAGTGCGTGTGAAATCTGGCTACAGCGAGTGCAGGGGAAGCCATTTACATGGCTGCGTGATCAACTCTGCTCTCAGGTCTTCCCAATGCAGACGGGGTGGACACTTGTTTGGTACCTGTATCTCTGATCACTACATTCGAGCAGCTCCCTCTTAAGGCCCTGGCTTGGCAATCTTTCCCTGTTCAGCAGACACTTCAGCTTCTCTCGCAACCTGTTTAAGTGTCCCATAAGCAGGCGCTTAAGAGCTTTGCTGAATACAGTGGATCAAAGCATGCGCTGAAATGTCACGCTAAATGATTAAAAGCTGGCTTGAGAGCTTGCATAAAGGCACTTGCTGAAAACCACCAAGTTCTATGAGAATATAATGAAGCAATTAAGTTTAGCTTTCCTGTCTCTGCTTCCAGAAATGCCCACTAAATTCAGCGCAGAGCCCTAGTTGTTGCAAGTGACAGGGTTTGTAAACCTGGGGCTACTTAAAACAAGTTGCCTTGTTCAAGAAAGGCCTTGGTATGGACAAGGTGCTTTGTGCATTTCTTTTCTCAAGGTAAACCCTGAAGGAAGGATTCTGACAAACAGCCTGACAACACAAGAATTATTTATGCCTTCATCTTCCTTAGGTTTGCATCTCGCAACAGGTGACTACAGTGGCATAAATCACAGCCTCTTTTCTCATGGAGGCAAAGCTGATATCCCACCCATTCATTGCATCCTTTCTTTCTCACATCAATTCTTCAAAGCCTCTGAGAATTTCAGTTGCCTGAGCCTTCCTACATTTGGGTTAAGTCCCAAACTGTAATCTTTCTGAACTTGAACAAAACTGGTTTATCTACATAGGAGTCGGCATTCAGACAGCAAAGCTAAAACTGAAAACAGATGCAGAGTCTACAGGGACAGGAGAAGAGTCTGTTCTCCATGGAAGCACTTGCTAAGCGTTACATGGCTTAAAAAGATCTGCAGAAACATTTGAGTTCCATAAAAAAACTTGCCAGCTGAAGTGAGAGCTTAGTTTAGCTTGCAAAAAAAGCAGAGTTCATCTTGTGAATCCTCTTTATTTCAATCTGGTTTGCTCAGTTGTCCTTTACCATCAGAACCATCAGCACTAAGCCTGAGACAAGTTCACGCTTTCATTGGGTAAAACCACATCAAAACCATATGGTAAGAGACTCCTTCATACTGAAAAAGGAATATCATACATGGAAGGGAGACAGACATCAAAAAGGTGTTAGGTAACTTTTACAGTACAGTTCGAGGCAAATAATAATCATACTTGGGCTTAAATACAGAAGAAAATAAAATGAACACTGAATTGGCAGTGTCCTACAACAATAAGTGGTTCTAGATGGAACTGGCAAAGTTTCCTTACATACTCCTGCACCAGCACCAATCCCAGAGTGACTGCATGGGGGACCTCAGCTCACCCAGCGCTGCGGCTTAAAGGTGCCCCTGAGCACTCCCGTTCCAGGACATCTACAAGACAACTGCTGAGGCTCTTCTTTTTCCCATCGCCAGGGGAAACTTCCCTTCTTTGCATGAGTCTGTTCCGTCTCTGGCCTTCCTGCTCCCAGTCAGTTTAGCTCCTTGCCCTCCATGCTAGATCATTCCTCAGTCACAAGTTACCTACTGCTGAGCAGCTACAATAAGAATTTCCCCTTCACTGAAAAAGAGATTTTCTGCAAGCAGTACACCCAGTCAGAAGCAAAATTAGGAGCAATACCAAGACCTCCTCGCTCCTAGAATCCCATTTGCCATCTGCTAGACTGAGCGCTAATGACTGCAGGACAGCTCTTGCTTGGAAAGTACATGCCTCTTCTTAAGACTCTCATGCATTGCATTACTATTTAAAGGAAAGGGAGAAGAAGAGTATGTGGCATTATAGACAAATGGAAGGTTTGAATAGAGCAACACAGAAAAGTCAGGAAAACTTTTCATCGTTGTATAAGAAGAGACATGAAAGCAGAGGTTAAAATAAAGGTTAGAATATGCTGCCCTACGTTCTTCAAAGACACCCAGAGCGAATTTCATGCTTTTAGTGGAGTTAGTATGTAATGTCCTGTGCTGCTGAGGTTTAAAAAATACATTCTCTTCAAAGTGAGAAAGTACAGATGAGCATTCAAATGCCTGCTGCTTGGCTCTACCTGAAACCCCTTCTACCTGCCTGGAGTCAAATCTCTCACTGCTGTTGCCTCCTGAAGCAGCACTCATCCATACCTAATACCAACACCCATAGCAATGGACTAAAAATGAACTAAATCCCCACAAACTTCTTCCTTTCTCTTTGTTCTTTTCTTTTTTTAGTTTTAAACACAATGTTTCTGTGGGCAATAAATATTTAATTTTAAAAATTAAAAAAAAAAGGGCTTTGGGTTTGTTTGATGGCCTCCGTTTAGTTAGCATCAGCAGTTTTTCTCCTCTAGGGAGTAATTAAGGGAAAGCTCCCAGCACAATGCTAAACTGTGATAATGACAGAATTTAAAATCATTTTCTACCACATGCTGCATTGCAGTTCATTTCCATATGCTCTGCCTCCAACAAAGGTGTCACGCTTATAAAGTCTTCTAGGCAAAAGGGTGACGGAAGTCCCACTGCCTGGAAGGGGGTTCGGGGGAAAGTCACACACTGTCATGCTGCATGTGATAAGGTCAACACTTTACAAAGTGGGAAGTAAGAAGGCCCTGGAGATTTTGGCTATATTTGTCTCTGCAGCACAGTTAGCAGCTGAGATTTGAGATGCTTTGTTGCTGATCCACCTGTGCTATAAGCTATTAATTAATACTGGATATTCAGTACATATCTACTGTACTCATCCTAAAGCTAGACAATAGTGAAGCACCCATAAGAAACGTTCATGGCACACACTTTACAACACCCTGTAGCAGAGCATGTGGCAGGGATCCTGTAATACCTGGACCATCTATTCACCGTAATACCATACGAAGGAAAACCAGCAGCACAGAAACATCAGCTGACAGGTCACTGTTAACTCGAGTGCAGCATTGTCCTGACAGTTATGTTCACTAATTCCAGCTCTGGCTTCTTCAGCAGAAATGAAAAGACCCTTAGGGGAAGGTCATTTGCCAGACATCCCATCTGGGCTGGGAAATAAAACTATTGACAAGTGGTAGCACTGAGAAGCAGCCTCCACATCAAATTTAGATCCGAGAACGATACAGCTGAAGAAATACTCTGCAAAAACCTCCAAACAGTAAAAAATGGCAATCAGCTTGTTAGCAGCGGCAAACAGGCAAGTTTGGATCATTTAGTCAAGTTCTGTCTCCCACTTCCATCGTCCACAAATTGGAAACAACCATGTAAGGTGGTAAATGAATAAACATGTCTCACACACAGAACTGGTGATCAACCTGAGAGGTCTCCCTAGGGGAGGTCACTGAACGAGAGCAGGGGAGGAGGCTGACAAGAGAAATAGGAGCCAGAAACGTGGTGCGATAAGTGGAAGTAGTACGGAATGGACACACAGGAGGCAAGGGTGGAGAGAACTGGGAGCAGGAACTTGGTGAAAGCAATGGGGAATACAAGGACAATCAGGAGACAAGCCTTCAGACTTGTAGGAGTCTACCAACAAAGGTACTAACAGTGAAAACCATCCACTGAAGAGGTGAAAATGAGTCCCCTGCATACAGCTGGGCACAGGAATAAAAGGGACTCAGACAACCTGGCAAGCACAGCAGACAGCAGGGATGTGATCTGAAGAAAATGAGCAGAAGGGCAAGTGACATGTTTCTCCTGGGCTTGGATCAGAATCAAAAAGCCCTGGGGCTCCTCACCCTCGGTAGATCTCCACTCCACTGTGACTACCTCACCCCCATTTTGGGTACTTGTTCACACAGGGAACAGTGGTCTGACACTGTGCCCCAACTGTTCTTGTGCCAGGTTTTGGGGTGGTCAGCCTGAAGAGCCCATCTCTGCTAATGGTTTATAAAGCTGTCAGTATGACATTACAGGATGCAAAGAAAATGAGGGAAGATAATTGATTTGCTGTTGTAAGAAGCTCAAAAACATACCTGAAGTTAGAAGGATACTACTGAAATCACTGAGGTTAAAAAGTCAGTCCTCAAAGGTTAGGAAACGCTTTATTTGGGAAATTTCCAATTCTTGAAGTTGTTACAATTTACCAGCCTTCATGTGCCCCTACAGTGGTGTTATTTGTGTATGATGCTCCTGTGAAATCATATCCCATGCTACCTTACGCCTGCTAGGGCTGAAAGGAATGTGAAAAAAGCCAAAAAAACCCACCAAAACCCTCGAAGAATAATGCTGATGCCTATTTTGGTTCTATCCCAAAAAGGAGAAAGTTTCGAACGTAGCTATTTGAAACTGGAAAAGTTCTCATTCGGTTCTGCAGACTCGGAATGTCTGTTTCCAGGGCAAACTTAGAAAGTTATCCAACCCTTTTCACCTTGGCGCAAATCTACATTGTTTCGCTAATTCTTTGAGATTCCTCCATTTAACATCTCAAATCATTCATCTCTAAACATAGCAAAACCTGTCTCAAAGGCTAGAAGACTCATTTCCTTTGGGTTTTTGTTTGCTTAACATGGTCTGTCAAGGAATCAATACCTGCTCTCATATGCACACAAAGACAAGTAATCTTAAGCATGCATATGAATAAATGGCAAGCAACAGATTTTATGCAAGCGGGACAGTGAATAATCTAAGCTTGTAAACTGCTTGAAAGACTTTTATAGAACTAATTTAAAAGGTAGGAAAAGATCTGTCTCAATTAGGACCGTACTTTCTTCTGTAATGCTTTTTGTGCAAATATGATGACAAAGTAAATTTTAAACTGCGTGCAACCGATATATCTGAAAGGTGACAAAATGTGCTGTGCTTAAGGAAAGGCCTGGCTGCTCAGCACTGACACATGGGTTGACAAGCATTTCAAAATCTCTATTCTTTCTGTTATCCAGGAGGACAGATTAAAATTCCCAGTAGCATTCCTAAGGCATCTCACCGATTGCAAAGATGCTGCTGATAGAGTCAGGAAGTAGAAACAATTGTGATTTGTTGCTACCTGTAACTGGAGATCAAATATCAATAACTGCCTTTCAAATGCTTAAAATCAGCAATACAGCAAAAGACTTCACCAAAGAAATAAAGTGAAGAAGTTGCAATCTGCCACTCAAAACCAGCACTTCCAGGAGTGTAAAGGTTACATTGACTGAACGTATTTTCCATGCGATTATTCACTAAGACCTACCCTACTTTGTAGAAATGATCCATTTGTACCTTCTTTATAAATTTTGCATTGAAGTCCAAGTTCATGCACATTATGATAACTAATATCTTCCTTCTACTCCTGAAAGAGAGACCCCATAATGATATCATTAGCACACTGAGCATAGTTCCATTTTTCTCCATTAGCCATACTGCATGCGTAAGAGCAAAATCTGGCTTCACTTTGAGAATCTCAAAATGTCTCTACACAAAAATTACTTCTTCCTACGCAAGCGTGAGATAGGTAAGGATTCTGCCCAGATGGCGTGAGCTTCATTAGTATTAGGTTAAATGATTTTCTGCCAACAGAGTAGACAAAAAAAAAGACAGGAATGAACGGTGAGAATTGCAGTCAATAGACTGCATTGGCATAACAGGATTTAGATGTTTTATACAGACAAATTACACCCACACAGTCATTGTCTGAGTTATCAGTCAACAACAGTATGAATATTCCCAAGCATTGCAAAGCTGGAGGCTCCTTCTTGTCTTGCAAGATCAAATCTGAAACTCATGAAATGGTTTGGTCGCAATCAAAGCAAATGAACATTTTTTCACTAAGGAATCTTGATAAACCCAACTGTTTCATTTTGAACTTAACACACAGGGATGGCCCATTCAAACTGAAGTAAGGAAAAAGTTTGCATGAACTGGAGACCAGGAAGTGTTCTACAATTATTCTCCTTTCTGCGCTCTGCTCCTTCATAACAAGTGGTGATCTGGGGACTCAGCATCTGCATGCATCAGTAGCTTTGACTGTGAATTACTCTGGGGACCCGCAGGTCAGTAAAAAGCCTCTGTTCTCTTCTAGGAATGTTCTACTGAGCCATTCAGCACATCTCTAGCAAAAAGTAAATCTTTTAAATCAACTCGCTTCACTTCTAGACCATGAAGAGCCACTGATCAGGATAAAAGATCTGACTGGTATTTCATGTTGTGCCCAGATGCAGCCAGCTTCCAAAGCCACACATACCTGAACCAGATGCCATGTAGGCAGCGCTTGTAGTACACCACAATTATTGACTGAGGAGGGGTTACAGGGCTAGACACAGCAACGAACAACTGGCAGAATGCAAGGAGAGTGCAGCAGCCACTTTCTTCTAAATTCCCATTAATTTCAACATCTCACTAAGAAGCAATGGATTCTCTTGCTAGAGTTTTGATCCATCCTCTTTCCAAAAGAGTGGGAAGGATATGCTAAGTGTATTGTAGCATAGCACAGAAAGCTGATCCATGGGAAAAGGCCTCAGCAGCTGTCTGCAACCAATAGCTTGAGCATGGCTAAATGTATTTGCCTCATCAAGGGTGAATCCTAGAGCCTGGGTGAATCCCAAAGCCTAGGTGAATATTTATGTTTGGCAAATACTTCATTAAGCAATGACAACATCGAGCCATGTCCTTTTTAATATTACCCCTGTCTCTCTGATCTCCCCTTGCCACTAGCTCTTTATAAAAACATCAAAGCCACCAACACGTTTCCACACACGATTTTCCAAGAGTCCAGACGCTGGATGGAGGTCAGAGCTTTCACCTTTGCAAGTTTCAAAGAGAACTTGTCATCTGTACGGTTCTTTTGTACCAAAACAACTTACACTCAGTGAAGTCTTGAGCACATAACATCTTTCTATCAATACTGTATGTGCCTTTCAGGTACAAACACAACAATCTAACCAGAAGGCTATGGCTTGAACCTTGCTGCTGCCTGCACCAGGTAAAGTCCTTCAGCCTATGTCCTGCTGAAACTCAGTCTCCCAGCCCTTGGAAGCGTCAAAACTGTCACCAGTAATTTGAATTTTAGCCTGAAAGGCCTGTTTTAGTTTAATTAAAGTTCATTTTATCACGCCAAATGTAGCTGCAATGCTCTTCATTAAGAAAAAGGCAAACAGCTCTGAAGGGACTTGTAAGGTGACTTGGTACGGTAAGTATGGTAGGCAAGTACCATTTCAATCGGCTATAATCTGATGATATTTAGAGAAGTTGCCTTCAAACCATAGTTTGAAACTTTGCTGTTTGTCACCCATGGCCATTTCTTCTAACTTTTACTATTTGGGAAATACAAACAAAAACCAGTGCAAGCCAATGTAAGTGACAAGCCTACCATATTTTTAAAGCATTATGCATAGCTTTCTATGCTAAGGCCACCCACTCACCAGCTGCAACCAAACAAGCCATGTGCTAGCAGAGTACAAATAGATATACAGTCTGATACAAGTACAAAATCAAATGGTAAGTAAAATACATCAATATCCTAAACCGAAAGGTTTTACAAGTTTTAAAATCAAGTTAAGATGGGGAATTATTTAACCCGTCCTCTTATTGGGACAGTAGAGTCACACTGAGCCGTGCTCTTACCCACACATTGCCCTTTAAACAGAAAGCTGCTTGTCAGCAGTGGAAGCTTCACAGTGTTAGTTAATGCTGTTTGGCACACCAATGGTATACTGGCAACTGAGGCAGGAATACTGATTCTGGCACAGCTGCCTATGGAAAAAGTAAGAAATGTAGCCTACAGAGCAGTTTTATGGAAGCTGTACCAGCCTTTTATTAATGAAGTACACAGGGGCTCATTAGGCATCTGCAAACTATGAGGATTTTATATGTAGCCCAAACAACAGTTAACTGTAAATGATTACACTTGCCTTTTTATCAGGGAGCCATAGTTAATTCCACCAGCCATTGAAAACTCCAGCTGCCAAGCTGTTCTTTGACCTCTGGGTTTTTTTGCCCACAGCCATAAATTTGCCTTGCCTCTGTTCTCTGGCAAATTTCCATTCAGTGTAAGTGCCATTCATTACATGAACCTAAGATTAAGTTTTGACCCTGGTTTACAGTAGGCAACAAAATCCACCTGTTTCCTTAGGGTAACTATGCGTAACTGTCGCTGCTAAATTTAAGCTCATGTGTTAATCGGCTGAATAAGGTATTAATTAGCCAGAGGATGATAATAATATGGTGACATTTTACTGGCAATGGAACACAGACCATTTAATAGTGGGACATAACAGGAAAATTATTCTGTATGGGAATTCTTCCCACTTTAGGAAGCATGTCCCATTAAGAGGGACATGGTTTCTTTTAAGTTCTAATAACCTTCTGTCCTGTGATTTCTGCCTTGTCATATCAAGCACACTCTCTGATGTGAGGGAGGAACCAGAAGAGTTAATTGAACAGCCAGGTGATAAGGTCTAATAAATCCCCGGATTTTCACCTGGCAAGTTTATCTGAATAGGTAAGGGAAGCAAGCAGAAGTCAGGCAGGGTGACTCATCAGTTCTAGCAATGCAAGAAAATGAGATTTTAAGTGGAAAAAGATGTTTCCTAGGAAACTGCATGATCTGCTTGTGGAACATCAAACAAGAGCAATTTCCTAACAACAGCCACAGCCAAATTGATCTACTGCACCTCAGACGGCTTTATCAGTGAGAGAGAGATGAGTCCCTTTTATATTTTCTTAGTTACCATCATCAATTTGCCTATTATTTGGCTCCTTCAACTGTTACCTTTCTGACCTCCCACAAGTACTGTTACCTTTCTGACCTCCCACAAGTAAAGCATGGTATTTGCCATTATCTAATTGGAAAGCATGTTTCCCTTACCCTCATCTATTTTTTACCTCTCTCCTTTTCTGCAGCAAGCTCCAGATTCCACTACTGCTGCTGCCATGGAACCAGCAAGATGAGTGCATGTACCATGGCATACAACATGTCCAAGAGCGCCCTGTTTAAAACCCTCCCCTTTGCAGCAATAAAAAGGGAGCTGCAACACAAGCAACCTCCTGGGCTCCCTGCTCAGAGATGCTCAATCTACGGTATATGCAGTCCACCCATGAGGGATCAAAACACTGTATTAAAACCAACAGTATGCTGTCTACATTTTCATTCCAATAAATTCAATCCCTGAAATTTCTGCTATTATATATTACACTTCATATTATGCATGAAAATTATTGAGTATTTTAGATGCTAGGGAGGAGAACATTAGTTTTCCTTCATCATTTCCAATGCAGATTGTTCAGTATGTATAAGTCCTAGCTGATGTAATACAGAGACTGTCTTCAGAACACGAACATGGATTTCTAAGCATAAACCTGTACATGTGCTGACCATGTGCAGTCAGCCAGGGAATTCCAGTGGCAGGCAGCTCCCCAGTGCTTGCACTTGTCCTGTGACACCAGGCAACAAATGCACATCTGTCCAGCAAAGATAGTCTCAAAGAGTTTGGCTTCTGTATATTTAGTCTGCATGTGCACACTGAGCCCCATGTATCAGAAAGTGAGAGGATTTACTTGAGGTGCAGACATAAAGATGCATCCTATCATAATGCCAAGGCATTCAAATGGCTCCTAGACAAAATTTCCTGGCAGAAAAGAAAGAAATGTCTGAGGAAACCCAAATGCCTGGTAGCTCTAATCCTGGCCACTCCTGAGCTACCAAAATGGATGAAGATGACTGCCAAAATTTAAGTAAGCTGCCAAAAGCATTACTGAAACATTTTCAAACATGCTGATTGCACAGACAGTTGGAAATGGGGAAAAAATACATGAGACCAAGTCCATCCATGCTTGCAAACTTGTCTACTTTGTTTCTGGTCTCTTGGGAAGCAACTGGGAGAAAAGACAGTATGTGTTTCTTCCACAAGATTGCTGCTCTCACCAAAAGGAATGGAATACGGTATTCTTCTAACATGGTATAAGACCACGTAGCTGAGGCTTAATTATCACTACTCCCCATTTGGAGATTCAGAGGCAGAGAGAAATGATGACATACCAAATTCAAAGTCTGTTTAAGCACTTAAATTTACTCTCTAAAATATAGCAATACGTTCTGGAAAACTCAGGTTATATTTTGTCTGAATTCGGCAGCCAGTAGAATTTGTCCATCAACATGAATTTCTCCTTAGACTTTCCAGAAATATTCACTATTGACTGCGCATCAGCCAGACACACATGGAACAGAATCCCATGTGAAAGCCACAAAGTGAAGGAAGAGACTGCCTTCTGGACCTGTGGCTCCAGAGCACAGTAAAGAGATGGCATAAGGAGAGTTTCTCTCACTGTAGCCGGCCCTTTGGATTTGCAGCAACTGTTTATTTTCACCAAAGCAAAGCTGGACAGGCTCTCTCTCCTCCAGCCCTCCAAACAGAGCAAAATTCCCTAGATGTTGGTGAAGCCAACGACAAACTCTTTAATATCATGATCAGCCCCTGCCAACCATCACCGCTCCCAGAACGCTCACATAAAATCCCCTCAACAAAACTCTCATTACCGCAGTATTTTCCCCAACCTGCACCTTTGCAAAGGAAAACTCCAAACCCTTCTTTTCTTTCCTCATGCAGTTAACAGCTTCATTCTTAGCCTAAGACATATTTAGGATTAACGCTTCATTTTAAAGGAGCAAGATTAAGTATTTTTAGCCCCTGTGAAACAAGATGATGTATGCTGCAATTGTCAAATCCCTCTTAAATTGCATGTAGCACATTCTGTACCTCATAAATATTTAAGATGACTAAATAATTATCCCAGGCTCCTCAACTTGCCTTTCTTTATTAGTTCCATGGGGAGCCAGGAAAGCATTTGTTCTTCTTCGGCCATACAGACAATTATTATATTGCAAAATACCTCCTTTCTCTTGTTGGCGGTGCTGTTACACAATTCCCTCCTCTTGCGGTGTGATGGAAGTAGCCTGTGCAGAGGCCAGCAGAGCCCCCGTTTCCACACCAGTTCAATCTAACAAGTTTGGCAACTTCTCCAGAACACGTCCATCAAATCAAATCCCATCTCACTTCATTCCTCCCTTAGCTCCCAGCTCCCAGTAGCAGAGGGGAAGAATGAAAACTAAACAAGCTAACAAAAACCAGCTGGATCTTTATCTGAGCCCCCTGCATTATACAGGATTTGGAGCATCAAGCAAAGAAATGCCTCTGCTTCAAGCAAGGGAGATGACAGGGGCTGAATGGACGTGGGTGTATCTAAACCTGTAACTGTAATGACCTGGAGGGGAAAGAGAGGGTGGGTTAGCAGCCCTCTTGCCATGGAATGGTATCGAACACAGGTTTTACAGTTGGTTTACAGCTTATTCTCCTCTCTGTCTCTTTTTAATGCAGCCCCATGGTAACAAGCAGATACTTGCAACCTAATGGCAGGTGAAGAGTTGGCACAGTCCCACAGGCAGCAGAGCGTGTCCCAGCACGCAGGAAAACCAAGGAAAGGAGCTGCATCCCAGATGGCTGGACACAGAGCTCTGTCTCAAAGCTTAAGCTTCTTGCCTGTGCAGCTGTCAACTCTGTCACCCTGGTTCAGTACCCGCTGCCACCTTCTTCCACTTGGGTACACTGCAGAGCAGCAGAGTGGGAGCACAATACACACCTCCAGTGAACACCGATGTCATGTTATCCTGAGATTAACTTGCTTTGGAATGCTCTTGTGAAAGAGGGTGCATGGCATCAAGTCAAAATAACCAGTGTAGATACTGTAATGTATCTGTGCTGAGCTGAAATCTCCATCTGCCTACAGAAAGTGTGATGGCAGTGATCCGCCAGTGCTATGTTAGAACTCGGCTTAGACACAGGGCAAGATGAGATGTGGTAAAGTGCTGCAAACTTCTCCAACACTTCGCTGCCTGCATTTGCATTTTTCAGATTCCCCTTTATTTTTAAGCTCAAAATAATGCAAGCAATAACAAAGCTGGGGCAGATCCACATGGGGGACCACTGAGAAGTTACGAGTTTAAAGGCGTGAAATTAGCGTGCAGAAGCTGAGACACGTTAGGTGCCTATGGGAATGCTCTCATTCAGAAGTAAATTGGCTTAAAGTTCACTATGGCTTAATACTCCCTAGAAGATCATTATTTCCAGTGCCTGGGAAAACCAGCATGTAGATCAGCATATTTCAGGGTGCAGTTTGACAAGATTGTAAAGCCCGGTTAATTTTATTGCCACCGCAAGCAGGTATGGATCCAGGCAGCTCCATCTCTTTCTCTCCAGTCACACTTTGCTTCGCTTCCCTCTTTTTGTTCTTGCTCTGCCACATCTCTGACCCCTCAGTGGGCCTGTTCAATTAGCTAATCCAGCAGAATACTAACAAGCAAAGAAATGCGATTAGATGCGATCACCTGAAAGTGATTTTGCAGTCAACGTGGGGAGTTTGATACCAGGTCCTTATTATAAACTTTTGCTAGGGTAGGTTGATGAGCTACAAGCCTGCAGGGAAAAAAACAAACACAAAACCAACCCCCACATCCCCACCAGCAAAGCAATGCCTTCAGGATATTAGGATTTAGTTTAGGCTACACCAGTCAGAGACAGCATACAGCTGAACTGTGTGTCTGCTTCCCTTTGCCTGGGTGGTACCTCTGCAAGGAGGACTCTGCCAATGTGCTTGTAATGGTGGGAGCAGGAACAGCCCAGCCTTTGCCACTCTGTCTAAACTGCAAATCCCTCAGGGAAAAAAAGAGAACTGAATAGAGTCCTTCATAGGCAGTCCAAGCTGACATGCCAAGTTTAGAATAAGACACGGCACATTCTATTCAAAAAGGTCTGGAACCGAGTGAAAACAGGTTCAAAGGAGTGTCTAAAATTGACCTAATAAAAACCACTTCCTTTACAGCTGTTCGTAAAAGGTGGGAGGAAAGCAGCAACAGTAACAAGGAAATAATCTGACAATGAATCAGGGTTTACAGTGACAGCATCCAGCTATATTTTGATGAAAAGGAGTGTAATTACTGGTGCAGCCGCCAGAAATGGGGGAAATATTTTATATTCTCCTCATCAATATTGCTGTCCCTGTGCTCAGATTAAACAAGCCAGACCAAATCAATAGGCAAAGTCTGACACTGCATATGTAGTGCATAGAGCAAAGATTCATGGACAGGGAAAATCTTTGACACTGCCTCTTCGGAAATGTCAGACTTCTGTATCCTACACCTTTTGTGCCCATCAGTCTAGCAAAATGAGCAAAGATAAATGTGAGACTGTGCATTTGAATCACGCAATTCAGCTGCACGAAAGCAAGAAGTTTCCTCTACAAAGCTATTACCTCTCCTTAAGGAAGTTCTTGAGACCGTAAACCATTGGAAGCTGAGACATCACCTGGGGAAAAGAGGAAGAGGAACAGCCCTGACTGTACACTGGCATTGTTCTTGTGCTTTTACTGAGGCAATGCTGCTGATCACTTTTGGGAGCCGGGTGGCAGACCAGAAGGGACAGTGCCTGCTCTGGCAAAGCTGTTTCTATGGTCCTCGTGTTGCAACTGCCTCTAGCATTGCGCTGGGAAACAGGGGTGGTGGAAGTCTCTTCAGAACATGCTATGGGAAAAGCACTTGAATAAGCCAAATCTCTGCTTCCCATAGACACATAGCAAACACATAATCCACATAATCCCTTGAGAAATATCTAGAGTGGCTTCATGTCTTCAGATTGCCAGTGATGCTTTTTCAAAACAAACCAACCACTGAGGATGGAGATCTCGATCAAGTGGCTCTGTCTATAAAATGCACCTTCATGCAGAACACTGAGAACACTATCTGCATCAATTGCACCAGCTGTCAAGATCTGAAACTTGAAGATTCGCAGCTGCCAGCGTGAAGTTGTTGATGCTGCAGAGCGCTGAATATTGGTAATAAAGGACCACAATTAAAACATGGGTTATTTGTCAGCAGTTGTGTGCCAAGCCAAGAAGCTGTGGCTGCCCCATCCTTGGCAGTGTTCAAGGACAGGTTGGATGGGCTTCAAGCAACCTGCTCTAGTGGAAGGTGTCCCTGCCCATGGTAGAGGATTGGAACTGGATGAGCTTTAAGGTCCCTTCAACACAAACCATTCCATGATTCTATGAAGTTGGGAGAGCTTTTCAGCTCAGACTCTGCAGAAGCCCGGATCTGTTGACTATTTTCTGCAAGAAGTTAGGTCACAGAGTTGAGAGTACATGCAAAACATGCAGATGACACCAAGCAGAATGGTTTGCTATTACTTTTAAGGAAAGAAAAAAATAATCCAATGCCACCAAGGGGAAAAAAAAAAAAAAAGAACCACAAAAAAAAAACAAAACTGTAAAGACAAATGCAAAGCACTGCATTTATTAATGCTAAATCAAGCGCAAAACTGAGAAACCAGGGTAAGCAACTGCTCTGAAGAAAAGGGTTTGAAGTGTTAGAGGATCACAGGCCATTGACTCATTTCTAGGATGATACATAAAGGGAGATATCACTTTGCAATGTATTAACAGAAACACCCTATGCAAGATAAGGCTGGTAATTATTTATTCTTTTCAATCCTGTTGAGATTTCAGTTGCAATGCTGCATTCAGATTTGAGGAGGAAGAAGCCAAATGAGAGAGCAGAGGGGAGCTACATGAAACATAAGATCTGTGAGGAAAGAAAATTAAAGAGGATCATGGGAGAAGAGATACAATGACAGAATACAAAGGGTTGCTTTGAAGAGAAAGATAACCAGTCATTCCCATGCCTAATGGGGAGATAGGACAACAAAAGATTAGCTCAATTTTGAGCAGATAAGGTTTAGGTTAGCTAGTAGGGAAAGCTTTTTAAGTGCAAGGATTACAAAGGATTAAAAAAGATACTCAGGGCTCTATGAACTTTTGTCCACAGGGACTTTGGGAATTGGTTTAACATACCTTTGCCAGGATGGTGGCAATTCTAAACACACTCAATACTTCCAGAACTTAAGCACTGTGCTATATAATCTCACTAAATCTCTAAATACCATCTTTTCCCTGCTGAGGAGGATGAAGAAGTCTTAATTTAGATATTTGGGATTTTTAAGTAGAAAATGAACTAATAAAGCAAGTTGCAAATATATATAGGAAAAATGTCACTCATTCACAAGAGCTACTTCAAACAGGATGCTGAGAAATAAACATAAATGTGAAGCACATTATTTATGACAATCTAATTTGGTCTCCTGTGGATGGTATGATGTCTGAGTCATCTGAGTGGGCTTGGGGAGTAATTTTAGGTAAACTCACAGCAATTTATTCTGGAAAATAATGTTCATCAATATAATATTTACAGCAAGGTAAAAAGGAATATGATATAATGATCTTATTTCTGATATTGGTTATCTATATAAGCAGAATTACACTTTAAACACCAAGCATAAAAATATACCTGGTATTAACACTAAGAAAAGTCAAAGCTTGCCATTGAAGAATCAGGCCACAGTGAGAGTTCCTTTAGTCAGGAGTTAAGGGAAATCTGCTCAACCAAATACCAAATTCCATTGCCAGAATTCAAACTTAGCCAGACAATAGGAAGTGAAGGGTTCCATTCAAAATGTGTCATAAAATGGGATATCATTCATAGCCTGCCTGCCCTCCCTTTCAAGAGGGTCTGTGTGCACGTAGGATTCTTTGGTTGATACCAGAAGGTTAGAAAGACTCGGGGAACCCACAGGAAACATGGCCCCAGTTGCACATCTCATTTCTCTAGGAGACCTAGAACAGAGTCATAATGTAAACTGAAAACTATTTCAAGGATAATGAAGTCGAGCCAAGTCGTTAAATAAACCCATACATCGTTTTCCTCTAACTCAAATCTTTGTTTCACACAGCACTAATTGCTAGGAAAGAAGACAGACAGACAAAGGGAGGGGACAGTTCTCATTATCACAGCCTCCAGATTAATTACCAGATAGCTTCAGCAATGTCTGAAGCAAATGGAGAAATGTCAATCCATCCTCTGAAAGGCTGAAGTCATGTTCTTTAAAGACAATAAATCATAATGATCACTTCAGCACACGTATATACATGACTAATTTGAAGTCAATGATGACACTCAGGTGAGCAAATTATTTTCCCCCAGGACTTACATCTCCATCTGCAAACAACAACCGAAAGCTCCCCAAAAGAAACACATAAGCCACAGTGCATTTCTGTCTTGCTGACAAAGTTTCCTCAGTGACAGTCTGCACAGTGTTGAGTTTGTCCCAAGACATTCCACAAGAATCATTTAAACTAGGAAGGGTTAGAAATGTGCATATTCAAAAATAACCAGAAGCTGTGTATTTGTTTAGAACTATGTCCCCCATGTGGCTGAGCCTGGGGAATACAGACCTGGATCAAAGGCAAAAAGCAAGCTTTCTTTTAAACAGCATGTAAAGGTTAGTTCTTACCAAACATAAACCCCTCTGCAATTTCATAGCAAACTGCGTAGTGGGAAATTCTAGCTCAATTCTACTTTGAAAGAAGTGTTGAGGCTTCAAAATCAGGTTTTGCTCTATAATGGAAGGAAATCTTCTTAAAATACAAATTCTGATAATCAGTAATAATAAAGGCAATGTACACTCACACCAGGGTTCTGCCAGTCAGAAAAAACGCAGTTGGAAAAGGGGTCCCCAACAGCCACAGGCCAACAGGATCACTTCATTCTCTCAATATTAAGATTTAATCACCTAGGGTTTAACCCCATGTGAACTGCTTCAGCTCTATTGCCAGTTTCATCAATATGATCCTATCCTGCAGTATCAGTTCTTCCTGGATGACATTAGACAGCTCCAAGTGCCATGCTGGGTTGCTGAGTTGCTCTACAGTTTGTTACACATCAAATCTAAAAGTAGAAGTCTACATGTCTAGAATGTATGTGAGACATAGGAAGAAAGCCAACATACCTCTGAACACACAACCTTCCTCCTACCCGTACATAGTCTCCTTTTCAGAAGGAGTGTTGCCATCTCAATGTACCCTCAGGAAAATCCTCCACTCCTGCTATTACCCATTACAGCCAAGTTACTTCTACCACATTATGCTCCTGTCCATAGCAAAGAGGGAAATTTGGCTCCATGTAAAAATTACCTTATAAACAACCTGATTTACCCAGCTGCATATTACATGAAGCTGGATAATAGCCCAGTACTTACATTACCGCACATAGTAGTACTACTAGCAGGGAAATTAGCTCATGTTATTACCACTGCTACAGTAGTAAAATGATATTCTACATCCAGAAAAGCTTAGGGTTTAGAATTCTTGTATTTAATTTCAAAAATTGGATAGCACCACAGAAGCAAGAGCACTCTTGTCTTGATCACGGTTGTTATAAAAGTCATTTTGTACTTTTGGAACTATTTCTCTCAAATAAATATTCATCATTGGACCAACTCCTTTCTACAACACTCAGTTTGAAAGGGCATGGTAATAGTTGTGCCTCCAAAGGCACTAGATTAGAAAATTTCGTTAATGTTTGCTGCCTGGCTAAGTACTGCTTGAATAAGAATGGATAGGAGTAATAGATTTCATAACTACAGTTATCTGTTGCAAATAATGTCCTTTTGTATCTCACAAAAATACAGAGGTTTGGGGGACTTCTCCCTCTATTTTTCTTTTCATACATTTTACTTCATTATATGTTGATTTAACAGAAATCTGTGTAAACTACAAAACATCTACAATAGAAGTTCTAGTGAAAGACAGTTGCTTTGAAGATGTTACCTGCAGTTCAATCCCTATGAAAAGCCTTGGAGAAGGCTGCTTCTATAGTCACAACTCCACTTTTCCAGCCTTTATTAAGACACTGTGGAACATGAACTTAAAAGCTCTACTTTTCCTTCCAAAATGGCTCATGAAGTCTTCCATGCCCAGCTATTGTGATACATCATTACAAATACAGAGACTCCTAGATCAATAACAGACTTTAGGATGCAGACAAACAAATATATGCACCTGCAGTGAGTTTACAAGCATCTTGGGGGGGTAAGAGGGCTCCCCTTGGACTGTTCCCAGAGAAGCCAAGAAGCAACCTCTGAGTGGATCAACAGCCACGAGCAGAGAGCAAACATGGCCAAATGTCCCCTCCCCAGGGCCACTTCTGAGCAGCTGCACACATGCAACCATGCAACCTTATCCGTCTCCACAACTACAGGTGAAAGGAGGTTGTAGCAAGGTGGGTGTCGGGCTCTTCTCCCAAGTAACAAGCAACAGGACAGGAGGTAACAGCCTCAAGTTGAACAAAAGGAGGTTTAGACTGGATATAAGGAAAAAAAAACCTTCCCAGAAAGGGTTGTCAATCATTGGAACAGGCTGCCCTGGGCAGTGGTAGAGTTGGTGTCCCTGGAGGAATTTAAAAGACGTGTAGATGCGGTGCTTAGGGACATGGTTTACTTGTGGACTTAGCAGTGCTGGGTTAGCGGTTGGACTCAGTGATCTTAAAGGTCTTTTCCAATCTCAATGATTCTATGTCTGCCTAGTAGTGTTTGAAGTCTGTGACACCACACGGCCAACACGCGCAGGGCATGGGGTTGTACGGTTTCTAAAGGTGGCACAAAGGTGAGAAGTCTCCAACCCATCATACTGCATCCTTCAGACCCTTTTCTGCACAACCAGCTGGTTTAGTTTGCATTTGTTAAAGCCAAGTTTTTTTACAAAAAGAGCTTTTTTAATATTCTATCAATTATGTATCTTCAGATGCACTTAATAGAAAGGATATTGGTTCTAGACTTAACTCATAGATTTTCACTCTTTGTTCTATCAGGATTTCCAAACACACACAGAAAACCACAGAGAGATCTCTTTCATGAACACAACACTTCTGTCATTTATCAGGTCACTGCTCCTCGCCACGCAGCCCTATCACGTCAACTTCAACTAGCTCACCTTAGCTCCTGGAAAAATAAACCCGCATTTTAAGGTCCCTTCCAAACCTAACCAGTCTATGATTGTAATATGCTATCAGAAGAACAAGTTATTTAAAAATGCAAGGTAAAAATTAATAAAGACACCTGCTTATAACAATAATAAAACTGTGCAAATAGAGGAAAGGAGAAGTGGTTTAGTAACCACAGAAGGGAGAGAGATTATGTCAATGATTATGGATTACAAACTAGCATAAGGCAAGAATGTTGTTTTTTTAAGAAAAGCCAAACACTATCCTGAAATGCATAAATAAGAGTATTGTTGGCAAGTCATACACAGCAATCATCTTGCTGATTATGAAGCTAGTAAGATCTCAGCTCAGTATCTCACATTCCAGCTGGACAAAGTCCAGAAGAGATAGATGAGAAAGTGAGAGGTCTGCAAAGTACAATCTATGTAGAAAAAGGAAAAGAATAGTTGTTAATCTAGAAAAGAGAAAGCTGGAGAAGCATAAAATAAGCACAGTTGAAAAGAACAAGCATAAATTGGTCTTCTTGTCCTAACTGCAGATAGGGTAAGTGAAGAACTTAAGTTGCAGTGGAAAGGGGAGAGGAAGAGGGGAAGATAAAACTTTGTAGCAGTAAGGATGGCTATGAATTGCACAGCCAGCCTCAGACTTCATAGAAGTTTCAGCTGGAGAGGTTTTGGTCTTAAAAAATGTTAGATAAAAATCACTCATTCCCTAATTATGTTATCTCGGTGCTCTGTGGGGACAAAAGGAGGCATCTCAAGGTTCTTTCAGTCCTTTGATTCCTTACAGTATTTTTGTGTTGGTTTTTGAAGTGGAAGGTGAGTCACAACTGGCAATTTCATGCACTACAGTTCCAAGTATGGCTAAAAATTCCAGTAGATAAGCAGTTGGTTTTTCAGCACTCGTTACATACACAAAGTACCAAGTTTTCTGCCCCTGGAAATTCTCAACTTGAAATGAAATGTTCAAATATCAACATTTATTCACAGTAATTAATTTATCTTTTTTCTTCAAATTGGGTGTGAATATTCTGCTTATTTCATAATGAATTCAGTCTAGGAAAGTATAGGTTTCCTTCCTGTACAATAGAGAAGTAAAAGGTAGTAAATCACAGTATTTATGCAGTTATGAAGATATTTTCTCAGGCAAGATTCCAAATCAAGTGACTGGCATCAGATCTGTCTTTTTTATGTGATATGTTATGATTTAACCACATTCTAGGGAGACACAGAATGATAGAATAGTTAGGGTTGGAAGGGACCTTAAGATCATCTAGTTCCAACCCTCCTACCAAAGGCAGGGACGCCTCACACTAGACCATGTCACCAAGACTCCATCCAGCCTGGCCTTGAACACTGCCAGGGATGGAACATTTATCACTTCTTTGGGCAACCTGTTCCAGTGCCTCACCACCCTCAAGACATAAGTTAGCAAGATGTAGTTACCTATTGATAATATAAACATCTGCACATCAGATATATTGTGTTTGGGGTTTGGAAAGAGGTATGGAAAGGAAGGCAGTAGAGTTTTCTTAGGAACTGATTTCAGGGTAGAGAGGGAATCCTCAGGTATGTAATGCCAACCCTCTGTCCTAGCAACAACGTATAACACAATGCATAACACATGCATAAGTTACTAACAGCTGGAGCAATTTGCATGAAATACTGTATTAGCAGCACATACTTAAAAATGGATTTCAAATTTAATTAGCTAAAACAGCATATCTGTATTTTCTTCCCAACAGATCAACAATTCACCCTATACTCATGATTGTTTCCAGTTCATCAGGTCAGTTTGCAAATGCCGACTCCCCTCTAGTGATTTTCACTGGGCTGCAGGTAAAAATGGGAGTACCCATGATGCATGCAAGATATGACACTGAAGAACGGATGATTCTACTAGTAGCTACTTAAGACATTAAGGAGGGGCTTGAACAAATACAGCATAAAGTTGCCTGCAAAAATATAGAACTAGTTTATTTTATATATCCATTTCCATCCCCAGTCACTCAGCAATGGTGCAAAATCTGTGTAACTGCAGTTTGCAGAATGACAGGATGAGTCCAATTGTATGTCATGACCAATTCTAACAATCCCAGTCTATCCCTGGTTGCCACAGAAGCTAATGATGGATTGTTAGAAACCACTTCTGCCTCAGGAAAAAACATGGGAATTAGCAGGGCAATCTATATTAAGAAGTAAAACCAAGGTTTTTGGCTATTTTGGGGATATGACTTCTGCGAATCAAGAGAAATTTTACTAAGCCATTACCTAGTTTCAGGATCAGGCTCAACTGGTAGCATAGAGATCAGATTAGAGGTCAGTGTATTTCCATCCAACACATGGGTGGAACTGGTCTAGCCACCCGATTCTCCTTACGCAAAAGCAGGCTTAGCAGCAGATCATTAAAAATGGGTTCATTTAAAGGGGTGGTTCATGAAAATCAATTTCAAGATATCCATTAAAGCCTTTCACTTCTTATTGGGAGAAAATAAGTTTAGCAAAAAACCAACAGTGCTGTGAAAAGTAAAGGAAACTGGAAACCCACAAAATGCAGTAACTCTCCCAACAAGTTGTTGTCCATTATGTAGCTACATCAAAGTTCAAAAAGAAGTACAGATGTAGCTATCATTACAAGTCTGCTGTTTAATGTGCAAGAATAGCAAGAGCTTAAGATGAGTTTGGGAAACCTCAGAACAGAATTCAAATATGGCTACAAATGCAAAAGCTGTTATTTTTCAGTGCAGAAGTTCATGACAAACACAAAATTACCTTCTGTCAAACTGACTTTCAAGATTATTTCATCCTAAAATTTGCCTTATTCAATCCAATCCTTCCCCCACTAAGGACAATGAGTTTCCTAGTATAGATTGTTGAATCTATTAATAGTCAGTTTGGCAGCCGCTTCTTATTGCTGTTTAACTGCTAAGTTGAGAAATATTTTGCAATAAATACCTTATTGGACAAATAATACCATTGCCTTTTCCAACTCGCAGAGCATCAAAGAGCAGATGGCTATTTCTATAAGCATACTTCTTATTCAAAGTACTAAACGTGGTGTGCCATTCAAAAAATATCAAACATTTCTCAACCAGGCAGCCTGCATTCACTTCTTGGGCTATCCAGCTCTTGGTGACCATTTAAGAATTGTCCTGAATGGACAAGTGCATCTGCATTTCTTATGTGAACAAGGACTCGGATGACCGTGAAATTCTCTTTCAAAGCTTGCTCAGACAGCAAATGGGAAGAAAGAAATAGGATGTAAAACTCCATGACAGTCATCTAAAAAGGCTCGAGTATACGAGTATATTCTTACAGTGCACTTGTATGTGTTCTTTGAGTGTTTGTGCATAGACACATACCTTTTAATGTCTATTACCTCTGTGTATGCCAGATAAAGAATACGTTTTTATGTCTAACTGACCTATTTTGAACCCATATAGGGAAGACATGAAAAATGAAAATCTATAGTCCAGGAACTTGCTGTAAAGCTGTTTCTTCCTTAGCACTGCTGCTCTTCAGTGTTCAGTCTCCTTTGCAATTCCCTGTGGTTAAAGTCTTTTTTTATTTCCTTCCTCTTCCAAAAATACCCTCCCATGTTACCAACAGTTGCCAAAGGCCAATCTTGCTGAAAAGAGAGGCTATTACTCTCAGAGGAAAGAGCAAAAGGAGTTGTTTTATCTAAAATTGCTAAATTAGCCATGTTTTTCCAAATCATTTGACAGATTTTGTTCTCAGTGCATCACACTGAACTTCACTCACAGAGTCTCCAATAGGGTAAAAATAGCAGCCAAGAGTCAGTTCATTCCCCTTGGGGTCTTCTTTTGCTCATGTTATGGAGTCTAGATTAATCTAATAGAAGGAAACAAATAAAGTTCCAAGGAGTTTACTCCATGAACAAGCAGAAACTGGAGAGTAGTAACTCCTAATTGGAGAATATCTAGAAGCAACTTTTTGATGCCATTTTAAAAGTGCTTTAGCATTTAACAAAACTCTACATTACATTTTATGATGCTTTTCCATAACAACCTAATCATAACAGCCAAAACCTGTATTTCTTTTCATATAGCAAGAGAAAGGGCTTCTCTGCCCTTCAGAGCTTGCACACTGGAGGCTGAGGTTGCTGCAGTTTACTTTTCGATTCAGATATGAATACTGAGCCACCTATCTATGCCCGCTCATGATTCCAATATTGAGAAACATTTTAATGACTCAAAACTCCAAGTACAGGGTTAACATTTGCTAGATAAGTTCACAATAAAGGCAAGTTGACAATAAAGGCAAAATAAAGTTAAAACCTTACTGAGATGTGGCTTTCAAGAAGCAGAGGCATTTCCTAATGGCAAATGACATACTCCACTGACATCCATTTCCATTTCCCTGTCTAAAAGCCTCTCTTCCCACAGCTCTGACAGCTACTTTGCAAAAGGCAGACAGCCACAAGCTTGCAGACTCCCTGTTATAAAATGGTTTCCTCTTACACAAATCAGCCTTTTCCTTGCAAAAAACTCCTGTATCCAGTGGCAGACTTGAGGGCAGATACGCTGAGATAACAGTAATCCCTACTTGTGATCACACCTGCTAGTAACAATGAAAAGCAGTAAAAAGCACACTCTTTGCCCTAGAACCACTTCAGTTCCAAATCCTTGATCCTTTGCACCACAGCATCCATCCATTCAAAACCTTTCAGAATGCTCCCACCAGACAATCAATAGGACTTCACACACTGAACACCCACTGAAGCTGCTGTTAAGTTTTTCTGTCTTCAATGTTGGAAGAACCTCAAAAAACCCCCAAACAACATAAAACAAAACCAAAACGACCCTCTGCTGCTTAGCACAACAAATAAAGCTGGTAGTGCTGCTGTTAGCTCCTGTAGCCATTACAGAAAAGAGCACTATATAGAAATAACATAAGGTCCCTTCATTAGCAATCTTATCTTCAATGTGGATACAAAAATCCCACACAAGTCAATGGCAGAGTCATGCAAATGATCACCAGAACTGCTTCCAGAGAGCTTATACTGAGGGTAGAATTCAACGTAACATAAATTAATATATAACCCATTAAATCATAAGATTATCTACAAAAGCAGCACCAGAGCTATTGGTTGGGAAGAGCAGCACTTCCTAAGAGGGTCTTCACTGAACTAAAATTTGATGGGTTTCAACAGAAGATGCTCTCCATTAAATCTCTTTATGGGACTCTTAAATATTGCAATGATCCAGCACAAACACTAAATATTCATCAATATATTTCGTCAACTGATATTCCTGCATTTGATAGCCTCAGGTGTTACCTTTTAGTCCTTAAGAAGCTTTTCTGAGCTCTGAACAGCAGCGACATTATATACACATCTGAGACACATCTCTTGTTCACTTCTTGAGGTTATCACTACAAGCTTCAGCAAACCTTTCCTTCAGCTGATTGCTAGCAGCAGCTCAGAGCTCACACAGTGCTGTGCCTGAAATACGAGCCTAAGTAGTTACAGAAAGTTATTAAAGCAGAATTTTGATTTCAGGACAAGATGTCAGTCCAGGAACAATTAAACTCTAATTCGCAACTTCCACACACAGAACACTCCCTGCTACTTGGTTATACATTACTTTAATGATCCCATTGATTAGGTGACTTTTTCAAACAAGTGAGAATGCCCATTCCCAGCCATACTTCTCTGCACTTGATCATTCTTTGTGCTCTGATGCAGTTTTTACTTTCTTATTTAAGAGGCGGGTTGTTAAAATTCTGGGAAACTGTTCAGTCTCTATTAATCTTTAACAATGGTCAGTGATTAGCAAGGCTTTTTGCATATTTAATGATGCAGTTACTGATAATGACAAGCTGTTCACCCTGCATCTTGAATGTTGAATTGATTACCTGCCTCTAATATTGTTTTCCTGGTTAATACGGAGAGGTAGGTGCAGTGGATGGGCATGATGAAGCTCAACTATCAGGCTTTTTTTTATGATTATCAAAAGTACTATGTTGAGACGACTGGAATGACAGAATAATTTGAGGTTGGAGGAGACATCTGGAGACAGCCAATGCTACCTTCTGCCTGAAGCAAGGCTAGCTTCAATGATAGGTTGGGTTACTCAGGACATCACCTAGTCAAGTCTCATTAAAACTCCAAGTATGAAGATTTCTCTCTGTGCCCTGCTCCTGTACTGAACCAGACTCATGGTGAATTTGTGGGTTTTTTTACCCTTAGATCCAATTGCCGTTTCCCCTACTGCAACTTGTGATTGTTATGCCTTGCATGGACTTGCATCTGCAAAGATGATCTTGCCCTCCCTGCTGGCTAATTGCCTTCTATCCATATTTATCAAGAACAAAGTTGCAGAGCAGCATTTTGTGCATAGCATAAGACCAAATAGAGCAGCTATGTGGGATCCTGGGACAGGACAGCCTCTCACTGCACTGGAAATCTCCTAGGAGTCATGGTAATCTAGCTGAACTGATTGCTCTCTAATATGCCTGATGAAAGCCCGACACCCGCACACAAAATACCACCCATACCCTAAAATAAAAATGATAATACAAAGCAGCACCATGTCCATTAATGCTATTTCTATGCTCACCTTATTCAGACAAAGAAAATAAAATAGATACATAGATAATCTTGTAATTATATAGTAAAATACTTGACATATCATGTAGGTATACAAAAGTATAGCACTCTGCTGGCTGATTTCTGGGGCAACCCCTAGAAAAGAATGAAACATGATCATGACACCAGAAAGACAGTACCTTGGGGAAAGCAGAATTGCAAGTGTCATGTCCTGATAAATGGCGTCTCTTCAGCTGAATATTTTCCTTTAATGCTATAAGATTTGCACAGGAGCCCCTTTCACTTATTATAAGACCTTGGAGAAAGCTCTCTGTTTTCACAGCCAGCTTCCATACATGAATCACGTCTGCCTTCCCTGCTATAAATGCTGTCACCTATTCCAAAAGCCTCACTTTTTTCTTTTTTTCACTCTTAAAAAATGCTATGCTTTTATAAAAACTACATTTTTTATTTTAATAAAAAAGATTCATGCTGCGATAGTGTCCTATGTGAAAAAGTGATATTTGAAAAACATAATTCAACTGCATTGAAAGTTGTCTCCTGCAGCTCCTACTAAAATAGCTGACTTTCTGACCCTGACATCTAATAACCCTTTCAATGGTCAGCAGCTAAACATCTTTATTATCTGCCATTCAAGCAAAGACTGTAATTATAACTGAAATGTTCTACTGGTTTCAAAATAAGCAAACAAGGAAAAACATTTCTTGGTGCATCATTTCTAAAGAAAAATTCAAATGCAACTCTCACTATGCAACCTTAAATACTTCTAATTATATACTCACCTGGTACGTGAAAATGAAACTATAATTCAGGAAAGAACACAAGTCTAGGGCCCAACCGTTACAAGGAAAGACTCTTGAAGGAACGCTTGGCTCACAGGGAAGTGGTACGGTTACATTAATTGAACAAGAGGAGTAGGCTTTCTTGGACAGTGCAGATGTAGAGGGGATTTAATTATTTAAGAGGTTATAAAAAGAACTCAATCTCTATTGTACCCTATTTGCCTCCCTTTAACTTTGCCAAAAGGTATGACAAAGAAAAAGATACTGAAAACTTATAGAAGGAAAGGTCTTAGCCCATGAGGAAGAAACTAATCTTCCCATTCACATAAAAAAGGACCCAGAGCATCAGCAAAATAATTTGCATGCATCCAGGGAAAAGTTTCTTCCCAGAGTCCTTCAAAAAGCAGAAATCTTGTCATTGTATTATCGACAGTACAAACAATGTGAGGCACAAAGTAAAATTAAAATTTATAGGAATCAAACTTCATCAAAATCTATTACATATGCACATATCCCAAACGCCTCCTTGTTTTTAGTAACAGCAATCTGTAGTGACTGTAAGTGCGAAGATGGTGTCCTATCCTTAGATAACTTCTCTGAATTTCTGACATGAAATCTAGTCAAGACTTTAATACATCTGTTCTTTATCCCTATCCTGAGATTGATGCAACTCCACTCTTTAAGCAATCACAGAAAGCAAAATTTACTGCACTGCCTTTGTGGACTTTGAACCATTTCGGTTTTTCCTCATCTTTTTCTAACCTCAGATTTAATTATACACTTTGCTGTGTTTGTCTTCGCTGCAACAGGTCCATCTGTCTCCACATCACACCTGTCCTGTACTTGCACAGTATCTTCTACAATGTCCTGTCACACCTTGCACAGTCCTGACAGCAGATACCACATGGAGTTCTGACACTCCAATTGCCCCTCTAAATTCACTGCTCCTTCCCAGATCAGGATTCCCAGTCCTGTATTCCACCCAGTCCCTCCTACTATAGTTGTAACTAACTTAAGAGACCACATCTCATGAGAAACAATGAGGTTAATCACCCTATGCATCTAATAAAAGTCACTTTGGAAAATGAGATTTGAGCTCTTTGAACATGATTTAAGCATGCAGGCTAATCACGCCACTGCAAACAGTGTAGCACTTCTCATTGGTAATTAGAAAGAGCTGCGGAGCGTGGTACTGAATAACACAGACTTCCTGAAGATATTCTGTATCTGTGAAAAGAAAAACCATAGCTGCTTTTCTAAGTAATTTATAGCCCTTGCTTCAATCACCCTTTGTTAAAAAGGAATGAAATCAATGGGTATTTTTGAGCTAAGCGTTGTCGCAGACAAAAGCATAACCTTTATAAACATCAAGCTGTAGCACTGAAGAGCCAGTATTCCTAATATTCATATAGAGACAGAAAAAAAAACCAAATCCAAAGTCCCAGGGGCTTTTATCAGTTCATGCAGCAAACGTATTTTCAGCACGTCCTTGTATATGTGCTCATACATGAACGTGTGCCAATACACACTTACATAAATCTTTCCTTCGTGAAAAGGGAGAGTGTCTAAAATTTTCCCTCAGTTTTCCCCTGCCAGCTGGCTGGGTGAGCTGAGGACAGCAGGGAACATGCTTATAAGGATTTTCATATTTCAGAGACCTGTCATTTCGAGGATAAACTTCTCATCGCAGTACTCTGAGAACCAAACCCGAGACCAGTCCTCGCGCCCAGCCAGAGCCTGATCCCTGGGCTGCCCCAGAGCTCCACAGCCCAAGTAAATCCTGATCCTTACAAGCGACTTGAAGAATTTCCCCCATACATTCATTTGCACACACTGGCATGGGTATTTCTATATTCAAGTTGAGAAGTCGGGTTTAAGGTTACCACTGTTCCTTTCAAAGTATAGTCTACCCATCAGCATTAACCCATTGGACGGCTGTGAACAGAATGACGTGCAGGCATGCTAAGAGAAGGCTGGCATGCAGGACAGTGGAAGAATTAAAGCTAAACCTGTGGTCTCAGTGAACACAATCAATGGACAAAAAGAACAAATTATTCTGTGAGTTACCTCAGCTGTGTTAGTTAATTATGTTGAAATTTTCCATTAAGATATAACCAGAAACATGTTGTTGGCTTCTTACTAAGTCCATCCCAAGAAAAGAATGGTTGCACAAAGTTGGCTTTGGAAGGCTACAGTGGTATTATATCTGTCTTATTACTGTAAACCTTTCTATCAGGTCTGGGGTTAGCTTGCATGGTTTTGCACAGAAGACAATCATTTCATGCTAAAAAGACCTTGTGTTTTCTCCCAAGGAAGACAAAACTAGAGGGGGATGAATGAGGACAGTACAGATCAGGCCCATAACCTCTCAGTTATCCCACTTCCATTGAAAAGTAAGATGTGAGCTAGTGCAAGAATGGGATTTCTCCCAACTCCACACCTGAGACTTCAAAGAAGAGTCAAATTCTTCATACTGTTTGTATATATGTATACGTGTACATACATACATATGTGAATAATCTCTGTGAAAATGTAGATAAGTAAGCATTTACTATTGCATATTTTCCCAGAGGTTCATTCCTTCAGCTCATATTGCACAGGTGGCTCTGTTTGTTAGATCTGGCATCAATACTGTCCCGCAGCAAGAACAACACATTATATCCTGGGTCTCTACATGTAAGATGTACTCAGATCTCACACTGAGAGCTGTTTGCACAAACACCTCTCAACCATGTCAAGCATTTATATTTGAAAACCCTATTTATTAAATTAAAAGTCTACAATTCAACAAGTTAGAAAAAGGCCTGGGAGGGTTGTCGGGGGGAGGGAATCCCTTGGTACCACTAGGAACTGCTAATAAAGCAAAGGATTAGCAACAAAGTCAGATACACCTCATTGCTTATTCCTTTTTCACAGGCACTTGTTACTTAGAGGAAATTAAATCTTACACACTGCAGAGTTGGTTCAATATCCCGGTGAACATTTAACATCAGACACCCTGCTCCTAACAATGGTGGTAAAATAAATCTCTTTCAAACGACAAGAACAGGCTGGTGACCAAGAGTTGATGTCCCCTGCTTCTGTGAAAGGATTTTGAGAGATTAAATACATATGTAGGTTTTGAAACTGGGTGGGATTATCGATAGGAGCTTTCACATGACAGTGTATCTAGGCAGGAATCACACTGATACCCATTGTTGAGCAAACAGAGAAGAGCCAAGATTTAAAAAGTATCCTTAAAACATTCCAAAGCGCAGCGTTCCTATGACACCTCTATTGCTACGGTCATATGCTGCTCTCATCTTATGACATTAATTTCCAGGTTCTATCTCTTGCTGCCTTCTCTCAGTCCATGGTACAGAAGATTACCCGCCTTCTGTTTTTATCTCCTGCAGTGCTGCAGTATAATCTGAGACATTTTGCTTCATCAGCATCAACATGGTAATGTTGCAATAAGTGTTCTTCAGGGTAAGTAGTCAGACTCCCAAACCTCCATAAGCCAGGCACATCAAAAGAAGGAATGGGAAAAGAGAGAGCAAGAGCAGAGCGAGTAATCTCTTTCACAATTAGGAAAATTAGAGAGGAAAATATCAAAGAAGTGGCAGATTTGATATATTTTTTACTTCTTAGCCACTGCATGAACTGAAAGTTCTTTTCTGAGCAGGACTGTTTCGAGATTTCTGCAGTGTTTTATAATGGTTAGTGGGGAAGTGGTAATTAAAAAGATTTATTCCTGTTCACAGGTAGGAAATACCATCATTATATGGCACCTTCAAAACATCGTAGGAGTTCCTGTTTCAGTATAAAGGTAATAACTTGCCCTCCCCATTAAACAAGACACCAAGTCTAATTCTTTTCAATCAGCTTAAAAACAGAAATGCCAAAGTAATTTTATTTTTGTAGTTATAAAACTGATCTCAGAGACAAAATTCCACTCCAGAAAAATTAAATCCTACAGAGAATTGAAGTTCCTAGAGGAAAGATGTTCATACAGTACATTTCCACTCGTTCCGCTTTAGCTCCGCAGTATCACCTCCATGCTCAGTAGATAGATAAACCTTAACTACATGCCCAGGAATGATCCAAAGAATCAGCTAGAATAAGTTGAGGACAAAATGTCAATGTACTATGCTTTCATCTCTGCTGCCAAACCTTGAGATTTTTCTTCGGTAACTGTCTCAGCCCCATAGTAACAAAATTAAGAACTAAAATCTGGCTTCTGGGTCCCAAAGTCCAGTTCCTTGGTTTCATTCTGCCCTCACACACACACTTCCCTGGTAGCAGCTTGATCTTTGCTGTATGATTAGTAGAAAAGCCTTTTGAGTTGGGGTTGGTTTTTTTTCTGGGGATAAGGAGGAGGCAGTTGCTTGTTTATTGCAGAAGCTGTTAACATTCTCTAAGTAAGTTTCTAAGCAGTCAGCCTAAGGTCTCTTTATCAGGAAGCTTTCTTCTCGTTGCTTGGTTAAGTCCCACTGCAGAAGACTTGAAAATCTGGGTATCACAAACCAGAGATTAACCATTTCCTGGTGTTCAGTGTGGCAGAGAGAAAAGCTATTAACAATTAACCTCTCCCTTTCATCTGAGTGATACGCTTTCTGGTAGCAAGTTAAAGAACAGCACGGGTACATAAACCTGTTGGATCTAGAGGAGAGAGAACTGCACTTAAACTGTTCCCAATGTATGGAATAAAGCAACTTGACATCTCAGCTACTCCTCCTTGGTGGAGCATCCCTGATCACCCAGCATCCCCCCCAGCCCTGCAAACCTTCTCACCCTGTCCACTCAGAGCAGATAATTCTACAGCTCAACCCTTGTAACCTATGCTGCAGTACTAACAAATCAGAGCTCAAGCTCATCTGAAAGAAGATTTCAAGCATGCGGTAAGTGATAAAGCAGTGAAAAACAAGTGCATGATGTTCTAACTCAAGTAGACTTAAATTATAGCCAAAAGGGTAAGCTAAAATAATACTGTCACTGTAAAATCAGGAGCAAAAAATGGAAAGTTTTTATCTTTGTGTGTAGCCCTTATGACCCACTGTAATTCTACGATCGCACGTGACTCTCCTGTCACAGAGGTACAGACAAAAATCCTGTTCAGTCCCCAACCACAGATCTGTTATTCTGTCATTTCCAGACACAATAACACTTCTTTCTCAGACCGCTTGCTTACAATCACATCTTTGTTGCCAGGCTGGTGGTACCTTAGTGGTAGCAGTTCAGCACCCCAACACAAAGCAAGCAGACTTAGGTATAGCGTGCCTTGGAGCAGCCCTATGTGAGTTGACAGGCTTGATTTTAAGCACATGAGATAGTGACCTGCTTGGCTTCTCCAGCACCTGCTGCTGATCGAGCTGCAGACAGCAGGGCCACAGGAGTTACGTTCTCAAGGGTAAGTAATGTAGGATGACAACTCAGTAGCCACCAGCCAAAGAAGGGACTGGAGTGAGGGGACTAAGGACAATAACGTTAGCCAGAAAAATAAGCAGAGCAAGAGAAAGGGACAAAATGCATCCCAAAGCTCTGTGCAAGTACTGCAATACCCTTTTTTGTGAGCTCTGAGAGTCAAACTTGCAGAATTCATAGACTCATAGAGGAGACCAGGGTGGGAGGATGCGGTGCTCACTCATCCTCAATAGCAAAGCACACAACTTGCCTGAACAAATTCCTGCCCTAATTCCTTGTGATATATTTTGCAATGAGGAGTTCAGGAACCTAGACCATTCCTATTTTTTCTAGCTGACATTAGTTCTAGCCTTCTAATTCAAATAGCAGCTGTTGATCCATTAAAGGACCAGCTGATTAAACCAGAAAGAATAAGAAGATTGAGTACTGAAAATATACAAATAGCCAAAACAGGTTATACAGATACAGAACCTATTTCAGATATTCTTCCCTTCTATTCTTCCCTCTTCTTCATCTATTTCAGGACAGGGTAGATGCTTTATCTCACTTCCTGGTATACCAACAAAGACATTCTTTCTTTTTAAAATTATATATATTTACTGTGAATTATAAGTAATATATTCTTCACAAGGCTTTGAAAGTAACATTTGCTTTTTATTCCCATGGCTCACACTTGATTGTACTGGCAGGAAGTCAAGACTCACAAAGCAGCCTCCTGTCTAATCAAAATTAATATACAGTAATAATTGGAAGGGCACTGGAACAAAACACTGAATGGTGCCAATAAGAAGCAAATATCACACTGAGCGCAATGTGTATGTTTTCAAAAGGGCTGGGGAAAGCAGCATCATTCTGTGTAGCACAGAAGCAGGCTGCTTTTTTGGAACAGAAGCAAGAAGGGCTGTGATGCCCGTCCTTGCCCTCCAGACTGTGGACTTACACCAGAGGTGTCAGGGGTCAGGCAGTAAACACGTATGGGGGCCCGGGGCACTGAGAACTCTGTGCTTGTGTGAAATGGAGCACTCCAAGGAATAAAACTGGAATAATTTCCTACTGCTTTAAGGATTGCTTTGAACTCATGTGTGCATGTGCACGAAGTATGCCAGAATGACAGCTCCAGGTACTGAATCACTGAATAGATTCATAGAATGGTTAGGGTTGCAAGGGACCTTGAAGACACAATGCTGAGCAGCTGTCTCTCCATGAAAGGAGGGCAATGTCCAGCTGAGGAGGTGGCTCAGTCTCAGGATGAGATGATGACAGGAGAGCTGAACCAAAGCCAGTAACACCACTGGGGTGCATCAGCCTTGATTCTGAGAGACTAGTACTTACAACTAAGTTAAGGATTAGCAACCTCCACTCAAAAGGGAAAAGATAGAAAGGTGCCTCCAAGTTTCCAGCAGGCTATATCCCAAATGACTCAGTGTTTTACACCAACCAAACTTTGCACGAAAGCTGATGAAAGCATCCTGACCCTCCTCCCTTCGCAAGGGTGTATGTCCTGTCCAGACACTAAAAGTGCAACACGTTTATGTTAAAAGTGGGAGCTAATGCAGCAGTAGCTGCTGCACGAATAGGACCAAGGCATCCCTTCATGGAAAAACCCAAACAAAACAAACCCAAGAGGGAGACTATTAATAACACAGCACTCTAAAAGTGCCGAGACGGGTTTTTTCCCCACACAAGTTAAATAAGCTACTTACAAGTGCTGGATGGAGACTCAGATACTTCAAAAGCTGGTTGATCAAACAGCCTCATCAGTCTTATGGCCTACAGCAAACCCTGCAAAGGGACCGAGGTAGGACCGGCACCAAGCATAGCTTTGAGGTAGGGAGTAGGGCAGAAGAAGGAACGGAATTTGGTGACAAAGAGATAAATATAGCAACATGCATGAAGTATAGCTGCCTATTTTTTTTTTATATGTGTTTCCTTACTAAGGTATTCTTAGAGGTCTCTCCAGTAAAGATAAATAGGAAAAAAATACACATCCATTGACATGCACAGCAAGAGCTGCTATAACAATTTCACTGAGTTACTGGAACACAACACTGGGTACTTTTATTCCCAAACCCTTGCAAATCATTATTAAATGGTTTATTTGTTAAAAGCAGACTTGATTTCAAATGCACAAAACCAAAAAGAGACTTTTACTGGGACCTTGTAGTCCCTATTAGGAAAAGATGAACTACTCCCTTACCAGCCCACATCATTCACCGCCTACTGAACTCCAGAGCAATGACTCAAACAACACAAGACTATAATACAGCAGCTCAAGGAAGACCTGTATTATCTGTTACTGCCAATGTAACACTGAGGCTTTTAGTGTGCCTTTAAGGAAACAAAGCTCATATAACCACGGGACATATGGGTACACACTGGCTCCTCCCTCCCTTCATCACCAACTTTTGAACCTCTGAACTTATTTTTAATAAAGCAGTCTTGAAGATATTGAGTTTCTTTATACTCGTGGAAAACAAGCACGCAGATAAATGAGAATCATTATACCTGCCCTTGCCCAGGGAAAGACTTGAAGAGCTCAACGCATTTGCCACAAGAGAATTAATGCAAGAATAAGTGTTGCCTAGCTGTGAGAAAGTTACAAGATTACTTTCTGTTAGACTACAGGGACTCCAACCACAACCCAGAATCACCGGCTGGGCTGGAGGGAACCTTAAAGCTCATCCAGTTCCAACCCCCTGCCATGGGTAGGGACACCTTCCACCGGAGCAGGTTGCTCCAAGCCCCTGTGTCCAACCTGGCCTTGAACACTGCCAGGGATGGGGCAGCCACAGCTTCTTCTCTCTGGGCACCCTGTGCCAGCGCCTCAGCACCCTCACACAGAGGAGTTTCCTCCTAATGTCTAACCTAAATCTTGCCCTTATCAGTTTAAAGCCTTTCCCCTCCTTGTTCTGTCACTCTTTGCTCTTATGAAAAGTCCCTCTTACCTGAAAGAAAGCAAAAACATGATCATAGCAACCTGTGAAGTCGGAGAAGAATGGTGGGCTCTCTTGATAATATCTACACCAAAATTAACAACTTATTTCAGTTGTAATGAACTTTCCTCAATTAAAACTGCTGCATTTGTTTCCAAGGAGATTTCGTTATGTGGATGTTATGAAGAGCGAAAACAAACCTTTCTACCAAGACAAAAAGGTTAAAATTAAAAGAGTTTTGTTTGGTTTTAATTTAAATTTAAAGTATATTCCTAGACCAATTCAATGTAATTTTTTAAACTTTGCAGAAATAATTTCCCGTTGATTAACTTTATTCACCAAAACCAGAATTTCATGGTCCCTTAAAATAATGGTTTCCATATTATGAAATCTGACTGCAATTTAAGCTACTGAAGGGCTAGTTTCATATTATTATTACACTAATTACTTTGTAACCTTTAGCTAATTGCCTTCAGATCCCCATTAATTCAAGCTCTGATTATCTTATGTTCCACTGCAAGAGATATTATTATTAGCTCATATGTCTTCAAATGTTAGGTACAAACTCCGAGTCAGGCTACATATATTTGCAAATCTGGCTTCACTAAAACCTGCACTTTCACCCTCCGTTCCATTTTCTCTATCAGAACCTTCAAGTCAATTGGTAATAACAAAACTCTCCAAGATACTGCCGTGAGCGTGGTTGATAAGATCACAGCCGGTATTTAGAGCACAGAATGACATGACAAGTGTTGGGAAAAGCACACAAAGTGAGGCACAAAAAGGTGTCTCCTTGCTTTTCCACTGGTTTTGCATGGGTTAATCAGGACCAAAGATCCAACATGGCAGAGGATGACTGGAGGAGGAGTTACATTACTACATGATCTAGTCAGACTGAAACAAATGATCTGTACGAAACAGCTGCATCTCCTCTTTAAAAGTTCTTAATCTGATAAGGAATAAATGAGGGGTAGTAGAAGATACAGGGCAAGAAGCAATTACAGGAGCAACAAATAGGTTTAAGCACTGCAACTGAAGACAAAACATACATACTCAGATCTAAATTATCATTCTAATTAAAACAATATAAGCGAATACAACTGGATATGATGCAGTAATTAAATCATGTACATGATACGTTGACCCCAACCACATATACTGGCATTGTTCACAAATAATTGGGATTTAATAATATATTGAAGGATTACTAAGACTCTTACATGAGCCTCATTACACTTAACAAGAGCACTGTGCAAGAGACAGCAGGATCACCATGAAAATATATATGCTCATTCTGCATTTCACACAGCCAGTGCTGACACAGCTGCCCTGCCCTTTCTTGGCATAACCTGCTGTGGAAACCAAGGTATCTCCCTTCTTAGAGCACCTACACACACCCAAGACTGTATATTTCTAAAACAGGTCCAATTTTTAACATCCTCAAAAAACATTGCTCAAGAGGTGAGCAAACACAGCAGAGGTGTAGCTGGGTTTGGGTTGATGCTGCAGGCTGCTCTTGGCTCCATCAGCTGCAGAACACTACACATCCACAGAGCAGCCTCAGGCTCAGGCCCAGGGGGTGAGCTCTGTGGACACTCAGGCAGGGAACAGGGGCTGTGCTTCAAGAGCATCACACGCTGGGATGGAGTCTTGATACAACAGAAACAAGAAACTTTGGCCAACTTTCAAATTATGTTACCATTCCTGTATTCCAATTAACCTTCCTAATCATTTCAGTTGTATCTATAGCTGCTGCCCAACATCCATTTTGTCTGAACAAGTACCTTAGAATCATAGAATGGTCAGGGTTGGAAAGGACCTTAAGATCATCTCTTTCCATCTTTCCAGAGGAAAGCGTGGATGGAAACATGCACACCCCCAACCAGAATATGCTTTTGTGCAGGAAACATTTTAAAGTAAAAAAACCTGAGTCCTCTATCACAGCAAACACCATTTTGTTTTCAGTTTTCTAAGCCAGAGAAGCATTGTTAGCATTTAAGCATCTTCAGTTAAAACTGCAGCTTTATTCCTTGTGAAGAAAAGGATACAAAAGGAAAAAGAAGACTCATGTTAGTTCAGGACTTGATCTAGTCTTCAACTTCCCAATCCCAGTCTTGAACTAACTCTTTTGCACCAACTTAATAGTTTAACAACTCTTCCTACTTTGAGTTTCTCAGGGAAATACTTTATTTCCTTTCAGACTGTTTAATTAGTCTCAAAAGTCCCCCAGTTCAACATAAGTCATAGCCAGTATAAAAAGATGCCTAACTAGGACAAAAAGGAACCTGTAGGGCAGGGTTATATCATCAGAACCCAAAGATTAATTTTCAATAGGTATGTAATGTAGAGGTTGCCTTGTTAAATTGTTGTTTAAAAATACTCTCCTTGTATGAGGTTTGAATGACATATTGCAGACACCTAGAACTCCAGCAAGGGAGGCATTTTGGATTCAATGTTTTATCTCTCTTTCAAATCCTGTATCTTGGGAGTTTTATAAACTGCTGGGAAACTGAAAAATGTCCATAAAGGCTTTCAAATGTGATCTCAATGGCTGCAAGAGTATTGCTCTTTCTTTCCTCATCCCTAGCTCTCAGGGTTTCTGAAGGGGAGGAGGAAGTGAGGAAGTTTGTAGGGAGACATGTTGCATCTTCCCTCCTGTCTTCCCATGGTTGTCCCAGATGGCTCCACCAGCCGGATCTGAAGATGAACCTGTTCAACGTATTCACTGACATTTTGGGTAGATGCTGCACAAACCTCTGCATCCAGACCCTTACAGAACTGGACATTCTGCTCATTAACTTTGTCTCGTTATTTCTGCTCCTGGATGTGACTGTGCAAGAACTCTCTCTTCCAAGTTTCTAATTTTATATATGCAAGGAAGCACTTACAATTGAAACGAATGCAGGGTAATAGCTGGAACAGTTCGTTCAGGTCAAATACAAACAGGTACTAACACCAATGGTGTGTTTTTCTGGTGCTAGAATATGAGAAAAGGAAACACCCTCTAGGAGTAGGCTTCTATTTGGAAAAAATATATGTACAATGACATACATAACATTCATTGCACTGCATAACTCCTGGAATACCAGAAGTCTCACCCTGCCCCTAGAAATCTGAAACCTAAAGTAGGCAACATCAGCTTCCATCCAAAATGAACAGAATAAGAAGATAAGGATCTAATCTCCAATAAGAGCAGAGTGCTGTTTTATCATTTAAATCATGTGTCATTCTATAGAAGCTTAACAAACACTCTCAAGCTTTGTGGAAAACATTTCAAGACTGATTCCAGACTATGGCTATTTGGAGAAAAAGAAGAGAAAAAGAAAAGGCTCAGCTACTCTGACTGCATCTTTCCTTTCAGAACCAAAGCACCACAAGCTCACAGGTCCTCCTGGGTACTGTAACTCATTTAATGGTGCAGGAAACTGAGAGAAAACCACAAGCTGAATTATTCCCAGGACTTGAGCAATAAAAGGAAACCTTCCCATGGTAAAACAGGTAATATTGGGGGTTCTCATCATCAGGAAAGAATTCAAGATGGTATTCAGAAAGGACAACTGCAAGTGACTCCGCATCAGACTAAATTCTCCAGGTGATTAGGGACTGAAGAGCCTAAAAGAATAAATACTCTTGATTTAAAGAACAAAGATAAAGAAAGCTGGGAACATGTAAAGTCTGTTAAGATGGACGCCAAAAAAGAAGTAGCCCAAATTTGCTTTCTCTTTGGAAAATTTAGGCTGAGATACTTGGGCACTGAGAAAGAACATGGTATGTACACCAAAGAAAAAGATAGGGAAAAGCAGGGAGAACAAATCCACTCTACTTCTACTAAGCTGCTACAGAACCTCCAGAAAGTAACTGGAAAAACAAGCAATGGGAAACACAAAGATGCTGAGAAGTCAACCATAGGTTCTCTCCTATAAAGAGAGGCTAGTGACAGAAAACAGTATGGATCTACTGCAGGTAATTATGGAAAGGCTAGGGAGCAGGTCAGAGATGCAGGACAAAGTATGCAGCCAAACCAAAACTAGCTCAGGAGTTTTGCAATTCATTAGGGTTCCCTCCATTTCCATTCCTAGCTACATTTACATACTTACTGTGAAATTATACTGCCAGCTTAAAAAAATATCATGGAAGATAAGCAGGTTCCTATCCTGAACTCTAATGAAGCCATTAATGCCTTGAAAGAACAGACCTCTTCTAATTTGCTTTGTGCAAGCATGGCCTATGCAGGTGTGACTCTCACAAGCACACTGAAATGTCACCTACATGATGCAAGGAAGGAACCCACCTATAGAGCTTCATGAAGGTTTGTCGAGTCAACATTAGAAGGAAAAATCTTGGTAATTAAAAAGGTCCTCAACTGGCCAACAGGATGTACTGATTTGTACCTTGTAAAGCTAAACATGTCCCAGTATTATGGAAATATCCTTTTATTCTTTCCTAATGAAAGAGGAAATGAAACAGCCTATAGTAAAACTAGCCAGGCACAGTTCAATTACCCCCAGAAGTCCCTTGATCCCCTCCTCACCTGCATTTATTTGATGATTTCCCAAAGAAACCAAAATACCATCATGCCTGAAATAGGGAATATCATTATAGAAAATGGTGACAGGTAAGAAATAGGTCTTCAAACATCTGGCAGTATTTGGTGCTCATTATAATTTCTAATACAAACTGACACTGTCCAATTTTAAAGAAAGTAGATAGTTATCAATATTCTCACCAATAGTCCTCCAAAACAGCCTAATGTTACCAACTGAGAAAGGACACAAAGCCACCCTCTGACAGATCTGGTCTGCTCCTTCAGTCAGGAGCCTAAAAAAACAACCTTTATTCAAAGCCTAACCCAGCAACAGTTTATTTGATATCTGAGAGCATCAAGCTTCTCTTGCCTTTGATATTCACCTTTTTATCTTCCCATTTTAATGTTTTGTATCAGCAATTAGTACAAACAAGGCTGCTTTAAGATTCAGATCTTCCAGTTCAGTGATGCAGATGAAACAACTTCCTACAACATTTGCAGAGTATCCCAACAGTTGGTTACCAAACTGAGAAAGCTGAGGGTTGACTTGGGCGACTGACCTATTGCAAATTTCCAGCAAGCAGAGACAGAATGATGCCTCTTCTTTGCTTTGGTTCAATAATCAGTGAATTTTTATTTAGGATATAGTAGTTATTAAGTTGGCAATAAACAGATAATCTGTGTCATAGCAGTATCATTCATAATGGCCTTCACTGATGATGCTACTGTAATCAATGTGTTCATACAAATATGCTGCCAGAAACTGGCCCAATATTTTACTAGACATTAGTCAGAATCATAGATTCAAGCACCCTGGAACTTTGAAGAGGGCAAAAATCAATGCAATATTTACACCTGTAATTAATCTCTAGAATTTATACAGATTGGGATGTGTGAAGTTCTCTCTAATCAGTGCAGAATAAAAGTACTTTTTCCCCAATATGTTGCCACTGTTCTTTCAAAACTAAAAACATTCCTTTTCTGTTAAAATTTATTTAACTTTTAAAGGCTGACTCAATTTTAAGGAGTGCTACAGCCTGGAGACAGAAAAGGAATAGAAGGGAGAAATCAGTGCAGTATTATTGACTTCTTATCTTATAATGTTCCTACTTTGTTTACAACTCTTAATTTATTTTGATCGCAGACAAAGTGGATGGGAATGTCACAAGCTCTCTCTAACAAGTATTTTAAGCCTTCTAAATAACAGCTGCCTTCAAACAGGATTTTAAAGGATATTCACTAATATCTGCTCAGCTCCAACAGGCTGATACTGCAGGCTACTGCATTACCCACTGATCTCTCTTAGGTCAACGAAAGCTGCAGGTGCCAAAACCATCTCAAGACTTGGCCCAACAATGAATCCTCAAAATGTCCAGAAGAGACCACAGCACATATTGAAGAAGACATCAACTGTCGTCACAGTTTTACTCAAGCTAGAAAGAAGTTGCTGGTTGGTGTACCTCAAAGCTACGGATGATCAATGACAGAGAAACATGGCCCAGTCAATCCCCTGAAAGTTTACCCAACCAATAGTTTGTTTTCAAATTTGATTCTTAAAATAAAAGGCTGTGCTATTCATAAATTTTTAAAGAATTTATAGTCACAAGGACATTTCTATAGGTGAAAATGTAAGATTATCCCCTTGCCCACAGGCACTTCTGCACTAAACAAGTTATGACAGGAAAACCTGTACTGAAGCTCGAAGCTGCAACTTTCAAAGTTGACTTTAAAAGTCTCATCTGAATTAGGACTGTCTGTAAACTGATATGGTCCAACTGAAGTTCAGACCCACATCACACCCCTCCAGTTTTCTTCATCAGCTGTGACTTCTATAACAGATTTGCTACAGATACACACGAACTCATTCTACTTGCAGAATGCTAGTCACAGCATCTACAAAGATTCTCCTTATTCACGCTGGGGATCTGAAATGCAGTGAAGTTATTATTTTATGTGTAATTGCCCCAGAATGCCTGGCTCTGATAGGCTTTATGGGGAGGTTATTGTAACAGTATGAGATGTAACATTTTGAGCAGCAGAATTCATGATCATTAGTTTCTCAATTTTGCACTGAGATAAACAGCTGTGATTATTCAGGCACATTTTTGCTGTAATAGCTCAGGTAGAAACAGTATTTTCTTCCTGCATACAATGGAAGCTCATGTTACCTTCCAAAAACCAAACAAATTAGCATTAAAACAAATACCAAGATAAACACTAATAGCGCAGTAACAAAGAAAGTCTTTTGTGTGTGTGCATGTGTCTGTCTCCCTGGGGCATTAGTTTACGACATAAACCAACAGTTATCGATATCCATCTTCCTCTAAAGCCAAAGCCATACCTTTGTCGATTAAACTGGGATGGTCAATTGCTTCTGCAGAAGGGAAAATTTTATATAAGTAATAGGCCCCTGTGTGAAAGGGCACTGATAAATCCCTACTACCTGCAAGCAATAATTACAGGAGCTTACCTTTTAAGCTACTCTTATGATGAAAACTGAGCAAAGCAGCAATAACATGCCCTATAGGGCTGCCTTGTATCTCTCTTCACACAAAGAATTCGTGCCAGTGCTTGGTGTCCAGTCTTTGACACAAAGTCAAAATTAAGTTATCTGCATCTCCCTGAAGTTAACCACAAATCCACTTGTGCTTGGATTCATACATCGTGGATTGTCCTTACCTACAGGATCAGTATATATATGTCTAAATAAAAAACACAAAGGAGGAGCCACTGCTGTTCTGGAGAGCCCCAGTTAAGCTCGTGAGAGAGACTGCAATTTGAACCAAATCAGAGGATCCTCTTTTCATCCTCCTGCTTCCCGAAATAGAGCACCAGCTGCAGGGGTAGGATGTAACAGAGAGAACAACATCCACTTTATATAGCACAATAAACAGTGTGAGTGAGGGGGCAGGGAAGAAAAAGAGGGAAAGAACAGGGGGAGTTGCTCACTGAGTAGAAGAAAAACCCTGATCTCTTCCTGCATCATTTTCAGAAAGCTCCATAGCAGCTGAGTAAGAGCTCAGAAAGTCAAGGAAGACCTTCTTTTTCTTACTTCTACCTTTTCTTTTCACTCCTGTAAAACGGAATGGTGGAAAGGCTCCTTTCCACCCTCTCCAGTTGCCCTCATGATCTCCTGAAACAGAACTCAGGGCCCTATTTCCACACCGTCCTTCATACCTTCACCCTTTGCTGAAGCCTGGAAAGGCCTGTGGCTGTCTGAAGTGTTCTCCCTTGGGCTCCTTGCTCTTCCCAGAGCTGAGCAACACTGTTAGGTACAATAGTCACCCATCTACAACCACCTGGGAGATGTAACCAGCAGGGAAGCGCCAGGAAGGGTAACTCCACAGTCTGATGTCTCAGGCCAGGCAGTGCAAAGAGGACAGACTGCATTACCCAAGCCTGTGAGACAGGTGATGCATAGCCCACACTGAAGTGACTACCTCACCAGTGTCCACAGGAGAATGAACTTGAAGAAGAGCAATCCTAGGAAAGGAAATCTGAGACAGAACCAGACAAACAGAAACTTCCAACTGAGGCTTTTTGGTTTGCCCTTTTTTCTTTTGTAAATACCTATCACTTTTTGATCAGCCTTCTCACTGGCAGTCATTTGTTTCCCCTTACCCGCTCTGCAGCATCTTTTCAATTCACTTCCATTTTAGATTTCATCAGCTCTTCTCTATACCTCACTCTCACCATCCTCATCACCCTTCAATACCTCAGCTTCTTTTCCCCTGAAATGTATCCCTTCCAATTAAATCTGTTGTCGCTATCTTCCTCAGGTTGTCTTCATTTTCTCCCACTCAGCAACATGTTACAAGCTGTGCATGGATTGGCTGAAACTCTGTTCTTTCAGTTGACCAAGTGCAACAGCTACTCCTTCAGCACTGCTCTCAAACACCATAAAACCAAATGCCATCCACAGGGCTTACTTGATGAACCTTGTATTCAAATCTGCCTCTAAAGTGCTGACAGTGGAGTATCTCTGAGAAAACATCCCTATTTGCTTGCATCATTCTTGACTAATGGAGCTGCTTTGATGAAGAATGACATTTTGAGTGATGGAGCCAAACCTACCAGGGCACTCAGTTATATCTAAACACCTCTAAAGGAATTGTTGGAGGAAAAGGCTTCTGGCAAGTTAAACAATTTTAATGTGGAAAATAAGAAACATTTTGAAATTAAACCGCCTTTTTTTTTAAAAAAAAAAAAAAAGGGTTACAACAAAAGGATTAAACCACCTATCCGAATAAGATGTTTCACTTCATTAAGCAAAGGATTTAATTCAAATTGGGGCTGGGGGGGAGTGAACAGAGAGGGCAGTGAAGTACCAGAAGAGAGAGAGTTGTTTCATCAGCAAGAAATAACACTACACCTAGGAAAATATTCTTTTAGATTCATCTTCATTTAAAGGAAAATGAATCATAGAATCACAGAACAGTCAGGGTTGGAAAGGACCTTAAGATCATCCAGTTCCAACCCCCTGCCATGGGCAGGGACACCTCCTATCAATTCAATCAGCAAACTGTTGTTTATGTTATCACCACTTGACTGTCATTGCACAGTGCGGCTGCCTGGCCTAATGTCCACACATTTTTTCTTTGCTGACATCTTCTCTGGAAAGACCCCTGGAGAACAGATCTAGAGAGAACTGGCTTTGCCCCTGAAACAAATTAGGTCTTCATAAAACAAATCTTTTACATCAGTTAGATGCTGTCCTGGATATCCTGCTTATCTATTATCCTCTAAATACCAAAGGCTTTGGGAAGGAGATGATGGAAGTTCACAGCTGTGGCTTCTCTCTAAAGTCAGTTTCAGATGCCAGTTTAAGGTCTTGACTTTAATCTTCAAAGCAATTAACAGATGAGCCTCTTCTACACTGGAGACCAAATTGCTATCTATAACATTTCCTAAACAGTTGTGCTTCTCTGGGACAATGCTGAGCACAAAGCTCAGACCAAGCTTCAGGAGAGCTGGGGCAAAGCATTTTCTGTCATAGGAATCTGGCTATGAAGCAAGTCTCCATAGGAAAATTCAGAGCCTCAATCTTTTTTGAACTGCTTTAAGCCTCTTCCTAAAGAGGGTGGAAAAAAAAACCCAAACCCAAAGGAAGAAAAAGCCTCCCACCTAAGCGATGGCACCAGCACCAGCAGCCCTCCCAGTCACATCAAAATATTTTCCCTATCCTGTTCCCAAATTAATTAGCAACAAATCCACAGAAAACGTTGGTATTCAAGAGAGATGAACAGAGATTTTTTAAGGCATTCAGGAGAGTTTTAGCTAATGCTGTTGCTACAGAGGAGAGGCGGGCAACAGTCCCAGCTTGTCAGGACTGTATTCTATGCGCAAACATAAGCGACTGGCTTCCTGTTAGCCTTGCAAACCAGTGTAGAAGACACTGCACCAATAACTAGATTCATGAAACAAACACGCTGCAACTGTATTTCCTCTTCAAAATGGAGCCAGCCCATCTCAGCAGAACTACTATATGCCTCATGGGCGCTATCTGCACCTGCAATATATCTTCAGTCCTATGCAAACCCAACACACGTAATCACAGTACTTAAAAAAGAAAAAAAATATGCTTTTAAAACACAAGGTAGAGGGAGAAGGAGGGAGAGGTCCTGAGGAAATAATGGCAGATCCTGGAGGTGAGGAAACCATGTGGAGATCAGTGTCAGGAGGTGCCCACAGACCTTGGCAAGTGGTGCCCGAGACCAATAACTTGAGGCAGCATCACAGCAGGAACAGAGGTGACTTCCTGCCCAACATTCCCAGGTAAGTAGTGTCCTCCTGCAGGGAAGGGACCTCAGATCTCAAGAACGAAGCACAAGGGCTGTAACAGCCACAAAATAAACAGCAGCAATGAAAAGCAGGTTTTTCCAGAGGTGATACTCTCAACTTTCCCCAAGGATTCTGGATGAACCTTAGAGAAAGAGCTATGGGATGAAGAAGGAAGCACTGAGGGAGAAGTGCTGCTGCTAGTTTGGTATTCCTTTGGAGGCGCTGAATGGGAGCCAGAAGCAGTACAGATGGTATCTCAATTCCCCCTTCTTTACAAGAAAACGTATTTTTAATACAGTAAATTCTTGTTTCCATTAAGGCATTTTTAGCTGTGAAATAAGGACAGTTAAAAGCAGTAGTTAAAACCTCAGGGTTTAAATGCCAGTTCTGAAAGCAGTTTATTTCACACGGCGATGGCAATACACACATGCAGCTTCTTCAAACCACACAAGCTCTGGACAATGAGGATGCAGCGGGCTGTGGGCAGGTATCTGAGGGGAGATCACTAAGCCACACAAAAGAGACCATGCTGTTGCCTTTGCGCAGGGTAGGGGGAGTGTGGCATTTATATTACATTCTATATCCTGCTTTCTTCTTTGTAATGAGCACGAGCTCTAAGCCTCCCCTGCTACATACACGCAGCATTCCAGGAAGCTGCCAGGTTTTCAGGCACCTGATTAAAAGCCTGACAACCATCAAGGCAGCCGATCTGGAATCTGGACTGCATTTCAAACACTGGCTCATCTCATGCTGTAAGTAGCACAAGAACCTGAAAGGGATACAGGTGGGAAGAAAGCCATGGTGGCACTTTTGGAGTTTCTCACCCCTGCGCGGAAATGCAGGCTGTGTTTTTGATCTAATTCCAACTAGGAAATCAGTCGACATCACAAAAACAGATTCACAAGAAGGACTAGAGAAGACACTGGGCAAGAAACATTACCCAACACAAAGTACTGCTGGAACATTGTCTTATGAAAGAGTCAAGGTCAGACAAGGTATGAAAAACCTCAAAGCATGCTAGAGAGCCAAAATCTGAGTTCCTATGGTAAGATACTCTTACTAAAACTACAGTCCTCAATCCCTTGTCAGATGGCCCTGCATTATGCGTATTTATTTTGGTGCCCAGTGGCTAAATCCTGAGCATTCAAGATATTTAACTTGGCCAAGCTTACAGAGCTGCTGTAAATCCCTGTAGTTAAAAGCCAGCCACAACATGCAAGCCAGGAGAAATAGGTATGACATATCCTCTACAGACAAGTTATGAACTGAACAGCTAAAAAGAGCAGGACCTGTGGGAGACATGGGTCGCCATTTTCCTTGATTCTCTGTAGGATTTAATAGATCCTTATGTTTATTTTACTACTTATTTCTACTTCAGGTGCAGCTCTTGAACTATCAGGCAGTCACATCCCAGCATCTCCTATTTTTAAACACAGTTATGGAAACTTCTAGAGTCAGTCTAAATTCTAAAGACAAAAACCCATGAACGAATACCCTACCACACAGTCAGAGAACTTTGGTGCTGGTTGGCAACTAGATATATAGTTGGGATAAGAGCTCCTTTAAATCCTTGACTGTATTATCCAGCTCAAAGTCTAGTAATCCAAACATAATGACAGCTTTCCTGTTCTAGGAAAGAGTGGTTTAACTATCCGAGCATGAAAGCTGACTGAGATTCTGAATTCCTGCTTTGTGGAAAACTTTGAAACGAACCAGAAACAGGTTTTCCTCCCTATGAAGGCATGAAATGGCAGATCTGAGCAGAAAACTGTGCTGAACTTTCAGAAGTGCTACAGCAGAACCTCCAATTATTTCTTCCACATTTGGCAGAGGTTCTCATTATTTCACGACAAATACATAGTACTGTATAATTACATATTACTATTATTAATGCCAGTATATGGATATTCCATTATTTTCAATGTCCTCTAGGGCAATTTCTAATTAGTATTGTTTGGAGAATGTCAATTTGGGTGGGGTTTTTTTCCACTATTAAATGGCTTGACACAAAATGTGTAAAATAAACTGAAACATTCCCATCACTGCAGCAGCAGATGACAATGCAGTAAAAACAAAGAATAAAAGTCAAAGTGTTTCAGAAATTCAACAGTTTTTGATTGGGAATTTTCACGTGGTTTTTTGTTTTCCTCTAATTCTTTTTTGACACAGGTAAAGCTTTGTCAGGAAAACAAGCTCCACAACAGGAACTTTGTATGACCATGTTTGCCAAGACATACATAGGTACTACAGCTGTACACACCAGGCAGCAAAGCTGTGGCACAAGCATGCCCAACACGAGACCACTCAGCAGAAGCTAATCCCAATGGGCACCTCACAGCCAAGGAGGAAGACATCAGCCCCTTGTGTGCTCCAAGACCTTCCCCCCTTCCCAATAACCAGCTTGTGCTTCTCCAACGCATTAGAAGGAGGAAGACTCTAAACCTACACATCACTAATTCCGCTACTGGTTATGCGGGAGCTACCACTTACTAAACCTGTTTAAAAACACACAAGAACAGTGTAGTACACAGGAGTAGGTAAATGACTGTCAGCGCTCAGGTTTACCTCCATTCTCATTCAAAGCTGGAAGCCCCGCGTGCAGCGAGATCCTTCTGCCAAAGTCTCTGCTTTCTTTGTACAATCCTGGCTCAGCAAGAATCAAAATCCCACCTCTCCCTGGCCCCTGCTCTGCCAGTGAGGCACAAAAACCAGAGGTGGTTAATGAATAGGTTGCTTCTTGTTTTGTTTTGTCTTGGGGTTTCTTTCCCCCAGAATCAGCACAATGCTGAGGGCACAGGTGCACTTGAGCAGTGATGAATCTGGGAAGTTCACATTGATTAATTACTCTCTGGTTCTCATGTTCACTGTGTCATGCAAAGGCGGATCAAGCTGCTGAAAGCATTTTTTCCCCTCCACCCCTTTGATATTATGTGCTGCTATTTTCTGGGTTTATGTTGGTTTTAATGTTGTTTTAAAGGAAACAAACAATAAAACCCTGTTTCTCAGCATCTATTTTCAGCTGTATTTTGCGGCTTAAAAGTAGAATTGGATTATCTTAAAACATAGCTCTAAGAAAAAGAAGGCAAAGAAGGCAAAGAAGGGGTTAGGAAAGCTTCTGAAACAGTAAAGTAATTATTGAAAGACAGCCACTTCCTTAGCTATCTTCATAATATTTGGTCATTTTCTACCTGATAGACACAGTTATTGCCAACAGCCTTAATATTCTGCACAGAAAAAGAGACTTTTCAGTTCTCAGGCCAACAGTAGGAGGTATGGGTGGTAAATATTCCAGTATAAGTGCTTTCTCATAAGCACAAGAACAAAGAGTCCTAAGAGGGCTCAGATTCAAGTGAATTCCGCAATCGGGAGTCTCAGTCTGATCCACCACCAGCTCCCCACAACCACTGCCGAAGTGATATTAAGCAAGTTCAAAACTACAACATGTTGTATCAGAGTTCCCACAAAATAAGGCGGCTCAGGACTTTAGACAAATAGTTTTGAAACTGCTGCAAAATTAGATGTGCAAATCCACAGAGTATGTAGCATAGAAGAGTGTAAAATCAGACTGTTCAATTCAACTGTTACTGAATTCAGGGTCACCTACATCCAAATCTGTGGTGATGCTGTCATCTTCTGTATAATGAAGAAACATTTCCCTCCTGCATGGAACAAAACATGACAATGATGGCTTCTCAGTCACCACTCTTGAGTTCAAAGCAAACAATCCACCACAGTAAGACAAATGTGAGTGTAAATAGAAATAAAACACAAAGATGGAAAGCACACTTGCTTGCTTAATGTTACAAGCCTCAAGTAAGTACCCCTAGTTAAATATGGTTTTTTTCACATCCTGTGTGTCATCTAAGCCAACCAATAGCAATCAATTCAGCCACAGGAAGACGATGAACCAGATAGTACCCATTTCATTAGCAAAGTTACTTAGCTGCCAGCATCAGAGCATCCTTGCCTCTGTCTCACACCAGGTCCCACCTAGGTATTTTGGAGGGGGATGTATTTTGATTTCACCTACCACCAAAAGGGAAAGAAAACTAGACACAAACACATGATTTCATAAAATTGCAGGAAGGAAATGCATAATATATATGTCAGAACACATAACCAGTATATATATAAAAACACATAGTATTGCCCAGTCATTCTCTATTCTTCGCTCTGATTTAGCTTCTTTGGAGCAGACTATCTCCAGTGAATCAAGCTCAATTTTCTTGAGTCTTTTCTGCTCAGGAAGCAATGTGGGTTTGGTTATTAACATTTTAGCCTTTAGACAGGGAAAGGTACAACATTAACAAATGTACTTGTCAATAGAAATCAGGGTAGCATCAAAAGAGAAAAATAACTAAAATTTACAAGTACCAAAACAACTCGAAAGAGGAAAAAAAAAGCCACATACTTTGTCACTGATTAGCAAAACCACCTAGAATCTACCTAGTACTGGAGCAGAGATATCAAGTGCTAATGCACTGCAACAGTTCCTACATGTGGATGGGATTGACAGCACTATTAAACAAGTGAAGATTAATGCCCTGGCTGCAGGGATGCTGCTGGCCAGCACTTGGTGGGGAAGGTGGTGGAAAGACAGGCATCTCAGTCCATGCCAGCTGATGGGATTAGGGCTGGTCAGCCTGCCCACCCCTGCAGAGCCTGCATCTGCTCCTGAGAGCAGTTGCATTAACACGCAGTCATCCTGCTCCCCAACTCCCAGCTCCTTTCTATCTGAAGTGAGCAAAGTCCCAATAATTCTCGGGCATCTCCTCTTGCTTCAAGTGACACCAGAAATGAGGAAAATATGCCTGTACTGAGTCAGAGCACTGAGATAACTGGGTAGAATACTCTAATAAGTTGTTCCAGCAGTCCCAAAACTGTGCTCCTGATTTCCTTCTGAAGCAACTTTTCCATTATAGCACCGAATAAAAAAAAGCAAATAGGAAACAAAAAGTTCTGCTGACTCAGCTGCAGTTACGTGGGTTTGAATTTCCCTTTGGGGAGCTCTGATCTTCGTCCTATCAGTTTAAAACAAAAGTAACAAAATAAAGCATTTTCAGAATAAAATTCTAACGTTAATGCAGAAAACGATATGAAAGATTAACTTATGCTACACCATGAAAACAACCACCTGACACTGCACAGATTGATTTTGTTCTATATTCCACAGTTTCCATCCAATACAATTATAATTGACTTATATTTTCCTATGCTAAAAGTTCTCAGCCTTTTTACTCTCCCAGGGTCCACACAGGGTATAATGGACTATTAAAATCAATGTTACAGTCATCTATTAGTTAGATAATAACAGGCACAAGCAATTATCTAAAGCAATATGTGTAAAGTAAAGGAGAAAAGTAAAACCCTGTCTCTGATTAGATGGTAACAAGCTGCAAAAATGTTATTTTACTGGTGCTGGGAAAAAAAAAAAGAGCTTCGTTGTATAAATTACTGAGTACCTTAGTATTTGTGCTGGCTTGGGATGGATTTGTTTTCTTCATAGTAGCTGGTATGGGGCAATGTTTCGGATTTGTGCTGGAAACAGTCCTGGTAATAGTGTGATGTTTTAGTTACTGCTGAGCAGTGCTTGCACAGACCCAAGGGCTTTTCTGCCCCTGACACCACCTCACCAGCAAGTGGGCTGGGGGTGCACGAGGAGCTGGGAGGGAATATAGACAGGACAGCATGCTGGTTTGGCCTGGCATAGTTAATTTTCTTCCTAATAGCTGGTGCAGTGCCGAGTTTTGGCTTTAGCCTGAGAACAACGCTGTTAACACACCGATGGTTTAGTTGTTGCTCAGTAGCACTTACCCTGATCAAGGACTGTTCAGTCTCATGCTTTGCCACTGAAGACATGTACAAAAAGCTGTGAGGAAGCAGAGACAGGACTCTTGATCCAAACTAGCCAAAGAGGTGCTCCATACCACAGAAACCCATGCTCAGTATATAAACAGAGAGGAGTTACCCAATAGGACCAGTCACTGCTTGAGGGTGGGCTGGATATTGTTCAGTGGATGGTGAGCAACTGTATTATGCATCTCTAGCCTGGTTTGGGTTTTATTCCTCTCTTTTTCCTATTATTATATTCTTATTGTATTTTACTGAAGTATTGAACTGTTCTCATCTCAAGCCACAGGTTTCACCTTTATTCACAACTCTAATATTTTTATAAGCGTGTGGTAAAAGAATTCATCTCATTAATCCAGCAGAAAAATAACCCAACAAATGCAGTGACCATCTCTATTCTGTGTTTAATTAGATCATGGCTAGGTCACAATAGAGCTAGAGCTGATGCAAGGAGTACACAAAACCACACTGCCCAGAGCAGGGCCAAAGAAAGGAGAAGCATGGAAAAAGAGAAAAGAAACAGTACCCCCCATTTCAGTGGCCCCAACCCACTGCATCGTCTCAGCTGCACTAACTACCCCTGCAATGTCCTGCTCAGCAAGCACAGAGGAAGAAGGATGTTTTCATCTCCAAAAGTCTCAATGCCTGGGAGAACACTAAAAGCATAGTGCAGTCCAATAACCAGCTTAAACACTGTAGGTACCAGAAAGTAATATTTGACAAGAGAATCATTGCTGAAGGTCCCATGGTGAAGATCAAAACTGCCCTGTAATTCCTGTCACTAGCTGTCCTCTGGATCCCATACAATTCCATGATAGCTCAAGTGAAGAGAATTAAGGACTTTTTTTCATCTTGGTAGATGAGCTGTCTGTCTAATCAGAATCCATGCTATATACCCTGCAATAGCTTCAACAGTTACTTATGTGAAGTGCCATGTTTTCCTCATACAGTGTGGGATTACATGAGCCCATTCTTTAGGCATAAGGAAATAGCTCACCTTGACATATGAGTAAGAAGGTACCACAAAATAGGAGAAGCAAGAGGCGAAAGGAAGGCAATTCATTTGTAAGTCATTTTAATAGATTGAGAACACTAGACTACCACTTTCATGTAATCACCAAAACAGACCTCTCAATCAAGAGCTGAGACATGAGTCACTTAATCAGCATGTAATCTGAGGAGCAGAGGGGTTCGCAGCAAAACAGCCCTTCAAAGTATCAGTGATCTAGCCAGCTGTAGAAGGGATGCAGATACGAAGCTTCAAACAGCAAAGGAGTATTAGTCTGGTTTCTACACCAGCATTCTTGTCAATCCTTTTAATACATCATCTTCATCATTTTGCCAAAAATACCAATGATGAAAGGGGAAAGGAAGTTTCTGATAAGTGACAGCTCGCTAACAGTAAAGTAATAAGCAGTGACATAGACTGAAGATAAAAGATTCTTTGGGAAGGAGAAAGGAAGAGTGTTTATGCCTCCTTTGGGAAGCAGAAGGGCGCAGATTGGTTTGGAGGTTTTGTTTGTTTGTAATTTTTTCAAAGGTCAAATTCTGGTGGGTTTTAGAATGTTTGCTTCCCTCAGACAGCAATTTCACTTCCAGAAGCACCATCCCCATGCTCCAGCCACGTTTATCAAGCTGAAAGCATCCACATTTCAGTAAATGTAAGAAAGTGGATTCTTTAATTACCTATCCAAAACACAAATTAAGAAAAAGGCCTTGAAGTCACCTTTAAAGGCAGAAAGTTTTACCCGCACAGAAATAATAAAAATTAAGGCCTCATTAACTCAGTGTTCGTCGTTAACCATTTTATTTGGCACACGTTGTGCATTCCTACGCACAGAAACTCTTTTCCCAGTAACTTAGACAAAACATCTAAATAGGTGAATTGACATTACAGTGAGCTAGTTCACTTTTCACTCCTGACTTCTGCACACTTACAGCATGAAAGTTACATTCCACATTAATATGAGCCTTCAGTTTAATACTGTGTAAGTGTCCAACAACTCTACTGTGAATGAAATGCTATCACCTCAGAGTAGATGTCCAAGACCTCGATCCAACCCTAAGCAGAGCACACTCCCAAGACAGATGGAGTTGTCTGAGATATGAAATGTTGGGGTCTTTGACACATGCTTGTCTATGGCCATGGAAGAAGCTAGCAACAGCTAGCTCCCACCACAGGAAACAGTTGCCACTCTGCCTGCACAGTCAGCAGGAGGGAACGTCTTCTCACTTCTCCCAGTTGAGTGCACAATCTGATGGCTCGCTTTACACTTCTGATGGGCTGAAGCAAGGCTGCCAGTCTCTGCGTTGAACAGCCTGAGGCTCACAGACACATTCTGCCTCTCTGATCCTCCTCCTGGGAAGGATGGGCACCTGGGAGAAGTAACTTCAACTGCTTCAGCTCATCCATCAACACCTTGGTGTCAGACAGGCACACTTTACCTCGGGGTGGGGATGGGTTACGATGATGTGACTGCAGCTTTGGTTGGGATGCACTGATTTTATTTTTAATTATTTGACTTGCTCATTACAATACCTAAACCAAGAATTAAGTTCTATAAAACAACCTTCTATTCTGAGACAGAATCAAGAATAAGTTATGAGGGAAAAGCAGAGTTTTGAGTAACTTACCGTAAGACCGCACATTGCAGAAGAGAGAAAAAACAAACCAATGAATCTGGAACAGAATTTAACCTGCCTTTAAAGAAAATATTGAGCATTTTCATAGAACACCCTTCCAGCTTTAAGAGAGGTTGTCACATTAGGTCTGCAGGCAGCTTGACAGCAAGAGTGACTCAGGCCACCTCACCCCAGGGAGCTGGTAAACACTGAACCTTGACAAAACCTTCACTTAAAATCTGCTCTGTTGCAGAAAGGTACATGGCCATCTATGCAGGCTAGCCAGTACTGAACACTGCCGTATACCCATCCCGATGATTCCCAAAACAAGTCACCTAAAAAACAAACATGTCTTTGGATTCAACACAGCAGAAATGGAAATCCAGAAAGCAAACTATTAGAAACGCAAACTTCCTCCTCCTCCTCAGGGGACAACTGTTGGGCAAACCCTCAGGATCCCTACGCTTACTTCCAAAACCCAGAACACCATTTTCCAGCAGGGGCTGACAGTTTGGAGATGCCACAGTAATCTGAAACATCAATAATTTATATTGATTTACTTTTCATTTAACACAAAAGCTACTCCTGCATGGACACTGTAATGCTTTAGGCCACAGTTAAATCCAGGAAAAGCCCATCCCTGTAGGTAGCTTAAGTGAAACTCAAAGCGCTCAGAATGCCTGCAGACTGCAATATAACGAGTCAAGCATTAAATATCCTCTCAGCAGTTAACATGGGATTTTTCCTCCCACTCCCACAGTACCGTAGGAACCAGACACAGCATTCGGTGGAAGGAGGAAGACGACTGATCATTCACACACGCATGCCAGGGTCCCTCATTCCAGTGGGAGTCACTGTGTGGCATTACGAAACAGGTTTACAAGACCCTCTCTCTAGCAGCTGAGCACAGCTTTGGCAATAAAACAATACTACTGCCCTAATATGTGATGTTATTTCTTCAGAGAGCGGTGTGGCAAGCAGAAGAATGTCTTCTTCCCGCTTTAATTTCCCTGCAGGGATCAACTTTGCAGGTAAAGTTTTTTCATTAAAATCCTGTGGCTCTGTTTCCTGCAGTGTCTATGTATACCTTGACCTTATTTCCAAGAAGAGAGTGAAAATCCAGTTCACGCTTTTCTTATTCAGTCTCAAACACTAAATAAAACTAGTGAAAAGCATCACTTTGAAGGAGCCCGATAACTAAGCCTGGCAGCTGCGTGCAAGATTCAGGTTTGATCCAGAAACAGAACAGCACTCATTGAAACAAATCAAACTGGGGGTTGCACTAGCTGACCTTTGAAGGTCCCCTCCAACCCAAACTAGTCTATGATTCTATTAAATTGAATGCATTGTTGGGTGATGCTCCTACTTTCTGAAGCGCAATTCATTGTCCTGCATTAATGCTGTGGGCTTCATTGCCCAATCTATTAAGTCAGATGCAGTAACAAGCTCCTGATTATTTGTGACTCTGAAATTCCTGGCAGGCAGGAAGTGACATCACTGAATATGAGGTGGTTAATTCTGGCTGTAAAAAGATGTATCTTTCTACAAGTTAAAAGTTCTGAGATAAGAAAAAACTGGGAGCCCAAATAGCCGATCTTTAAAAATGACACCAAAGAGTCACCTGAGGACCGGAAAGCCTTCATGAACTGCAGTAGATTAGGTCATACATAACACACTCAACTATGAATATGCACCTCCTTCCAAATGCAAATAGGATTCTTTCCTTCAAGGACAAATGCCAAAAAGAAAGCATGTCTGTGTAAGAGTTGGGCTCATCTTCCAACCCACCATATTTGACTTCTGTCACATGACATAACTTCCATTTCTTTTAGTGGCAGCAGTCAATATTGCTTGTTTCAATTAATCTGAGGGTAAATCAAATTGGTAATAGTGTCACTGGTATGATGATTGACCACTGATGACTTCTGCTTTCCTCTGATGCTCCAAAATGGAAACTAGATACCAAAAAAAGCCAAAAAGCTTCCTTTGTTCTTGTGGAAGGGTTTTGGGGTTTTTTTTACATCTATTCCAGAGAAACTTTCTCTAAAATTAATTCTTTGAATTATGTTTGTTACCTAAGAATAATAAATATCATTCACAAGAACTGGAATAATGCCAGAAAGAACTAGACCAAATGAAAACATTATTTGAAATCCAAACGCATCAGGAAAGTCATTAAAAGAAAAACATTTTCTAGCAAAATATTGATTTTTATTAAAGGCATAAAAATAGAGAGAAGGGCATCAAATATCATTATCTTCACCAGGTCATCTATCATGTAGCACTTCAAAGGAGAAGATAAATGACAAATGAGATTTAAGGAGCAATAGCTTGAAGAAGCAGGTGTGTCTCTAAAAGTTTATCCTGTCTTGTAAGAGTTTCTCACAAATGGCATTCAGGATGGTAGGAATAGAGGGTACCTGAAAACTTTTCAAAGCAGAAGATTTTAAGGGCATTTTATATCAATAGCTGTGCTCTAGCACACCTCTACGTATTTTGTGGCTTAACCAAAGAATATCCATGCCATTCAATTAAATATAAACTATTTTGCCTCTTAAAAGGAGATCAATGGTGAGCATCTGATTCATTAATATAGGAGACTTTCTAAACAGAAGGAAAAATGCCTCAAGAATGAGTGACTACTCTCTTCCCATTTCCTAGCTATGAGTGCAGCTCCATTTAGAATTGAACAAAACAAATTAAGGATGACAGTTTAAATTGGTTTGGAATACCAGTGAAAAAGAAATTATTTCAGCTTAAAAACTTATCTTACTTTTAGCTACTGTTTTGGTGAAGCAGGATTATAGCTTCTGCATGGTTGCGTTGGTGCTGCAGAATTGCTTTGCTCAGACAAGGGCTAAATGATGGCAAAGAGGTGAAATTGCACATCTGCAACTTCTCTGTTCTTTACAGTCTTCTAAAGAATGGCTATAAGCTCGGCTGGAATAAGCCCTCTATAAAAAGGCATATCCTTTTAGACTTTTGCACTGATTTCTATCCTAAATATCAGAGTAGCCAGGGAAATAGTGGGATGCCTGACACTGCAGGGAATAACTCTTGCCCCACAGACCTTTATGATCATAAGACACAGCAACCAGCAAAGGACTTCAAGAGAGTTCTTGCTTTAAGGGACCTGAGATGCTAAAGTCCAAAAGCCTTCAGTTATATTAGCAAGTGCCTACACAATGAACAGTGCCTCCAAAGGGTGAGGAAGGATAGCTCTGCTGGGATCTGGTGCTGCTCAGCTAGAGCAGCAGCAGCAAAACTCAGCTCTGTGATACAGAGCAGAGGAATTTCTTCTGATAATCTCTAGGACTCAAGCTTTTTCTGGCACTGTATTAATCCAGCTTAAACTTGCTCTCTCATTGAGATGCTGCAAAAAGAAATATAACTCCGGAAAGAGATTCTCCCTTCAGTAAAGCACCTTTAGGAATCTCTGCTGGAGTCATTTTCCCCGTTTCCCGCCCCGCCCCCCCCCCCCCCATCTCTTAAACAGATCTATTTTTCTTGACATATTGAATTTAATACAAGAAACATAGAAACATAGTTTTCCATATGAAAACTGAAGTGATGGGTTCATGTCCTCGTGCAGAACAGAAAGTTGCTTCCAATTGCAATCTGACAAGAGGCTCTGGGCAGGTAGCTGCAGGACTAGAGCTGGCTTGAGGGCACATGCACACATGCAACACCAACAGAGCAGACTTCCACAGCATTCAGCCTCCCGTAAAACTGAGCCTCACTTTTTGCTCTGGTTTTGCCTGCTGAGAGGCAATATTGACAAGAGCATCCTCCTGACAGGCAAACAACAAACCATTTCATTTAAGGTTCTTTTGAAACAGAATTCATGCAGCATTTGGTTTTGACACAAAAGATTCCAGGTTTTACTATGGTCCTGGGAAAATACCATGGAAAACAAATCAGGGAGGAGTCATGAAAATGGTTAAAAAAAGAAATCATTTGACCCTACTGAAATAAAGAAAAACAAAACCTGGTTTATTTAACTGAGAAGTGTAACTTCACAATGTCTTCTAATTACCTGCAAAACACAAAAACCTACAATCCAACAGACGGGTACACTGCAAGATCTAAAAGCCAGAAACCGAGCCACAACCGTTTCAAATGCAAACTAAAGCCCCAATGTTAAGTGAAGGTCATTTGCCACTGGGACAGTTCACTAAAGTTTGAGCACTAAACCAAACCACCTTGGAAATTTTTAGGTGACAAATCACTGCTACCCTCAAACATCTCTCTCCAGTCCACCTGGTATATAATTGCTAGGCTTGGTAGAACCAGTGCTGACTATCTCATCCTTCTCCCTTGTCTGTAAAACTAGGATGCAGTGTGTAGACTGATAGACTTCAGGACATCTTGAACCTAGCAGAGGATTTCTTTATCATATATATGAATAGTTATAATAAACAAAACATCATCACATGGCCCTTACTAAATAAAGCTTTGGATAGAGAATAAATTGCACATGGGTGTATTTGTAAGTATTACTTTGGGATATTATCTACTGGAAAAGGTGTTCCTGCAGACTCTGCCTGGAAATCTGTGCCTGTGCACATCATCACCATCACTGACATAAGGGGCCACCCACACCATTCAGATTGCAGCAGCAGGGCTTCTGGCTTTGTCCAAGCTGATCACGACTGTCCATCACTCCTTCTTTTGGCGCTGGGTTATTGTGTTTTGATTGCTGTGTACCCACTGCTGCCTGCTACTGCTTTCACCTCACCCTGCTCCTGGTGAAGGACTGAGACAATACACACTCAGTGATAAAGGATTGAAAATTATCTGTCTTCAAAGCAGTATTCATTCCATTTTCCCTAGCATATTGCAGTGCCAAGGTAAAGCACACTGTTCTGATAAATAGAGAAGGAAATGATGCTCTAACAGGTGCTTTTTTTTTTCCCCCCTTCCATTCGCCCAGTTTTGAATTTTCACCTCGAGCAATGATCTGGTATTTGCATTTAGCATCAGGCACCAGTAATTAACCTGAATGAAGATACCTTCCCTCAGGTAGCAGGGAAGACAAGAATCACTTCATATCAATGGAACCAAACGTTTGGAGAACATCTTTTAATCAAATCAATACCTACAATGAGAAAAGGGCTTAAAAACTAACAAAGCAATAATGCACATATTAGCTTTCTGATTGAACATGCTGATAACCTCAGCAAAAACAATTACACTGTCAACCTGCACCAAACATAATGGGACTGCCACCTCACAGGGGGGTTGACTCCATCAGTCCCAATTCTTTGCAAAGGCAGACGCAAAACCACATGTGTACCCCCGGCCACACCACTGCTCTTTTATCCAGTGCATTTCAGCAGAGGCTTAGTCACAAAGGCATCGGCTTAGTCTCAGGCTTAGTCTCAAAGCCATTGCTAAAAATTATTCCTCCTCCCATCTTAAGGTATAATTGACTTCTCTAAACAATGTACTGTTATGCTAACCACTTATTTTTGTAGCCAAGAGAATATAACTGTTTTCATTTTTAATGTATAATTCCAGCCCAATAACCCTACTGGGAAGGTTTTTAATAAGTCATGAAACTTCAGAGCAAGAGAAAGCAGCAGCATGAATGGCCTATCCCTATTCCTGCTGCAGTACTTGTTTTCACTCTCTGAGGTAGGAGACATTTAACACCCTTTGGGTTTTAGAATGTATTTTACAATTTACTACTAATGAGTATCAAGGACTGTAGCTATGTCAGGATATGGTGCTAATTAACAGGGCTACTTAAACAGCCAAAGTTGGTCTGGATCTCAAGTCGCCTCTCCCCTAAGTTGTCAGGAGTTTGTGACCTGAATTACATCTCTGTACTTTGGCAGAAGACCCCAATTTTTAACTTTTCATTCCTTGGTCACATAAAATCCGAGAGTTTGGAATCTCCCTTGGCTCAAATTGTGGAGAAAGAAAACTGCACAATTTTTCATGGCTCATCTATCCATTAAACTCTATGTGAGCTTCATGCCATGAAAATACGCAAAGGGAACAAGGTGTTCCAGTAATACGCTACCAAAATTTTCCCACCAAATAAGTCATTTCCCAGGAAATGCTTGGCTTTTCTGAAGGAAGAACATTCAGCAACCAGCTCTATTAAACACCATGAAAATCATTAGCTTTGTTAATTTCTGTCTGCAGCAGTTTGCTCAGCAGCCCCAAAGACATTATGGATGAGACAGCACTGACCATGAACCCCAACAGTACAACATCAGACATCGACAGAGTGACTGAGAGATTTAAAAATGGGATGCAGATTGCAACTGGGAAAACACACCACAATCCAAGCTCCCCTTTCTTCCCAGCAGTCATTCGTGTATGCCTCAACTCCTTCCCTTCCTCCCATATTTCACTTCCTCCACACACACACTATATCTGAGTGGTTGCTTCTTAGAGCTGAACTGTACTTCTCTTGGTATGTTTGGCACATGAAGCACACAGGCTAACATTCAGTTGAGGAAAAGGCACGGATAGGGACGCTTTACGTACCACTACAGTCATTATCTAGCTCAAAACCAATTTGCTTGCAATCAAGCAAGCAGTTTTCAAGGAATGAATGTTTCACTTTGAGCAACAACTCCGTAATAAGTTTCATTTTCATGATTTTCACAAGACCTTTGGAAGCTTTGTTAAGTAAGTTTATGGAAGCAATGAGGACAGAGAAGAAATTCATCCAGGAAGATCAAACCAAATGAGCTGGGAGGCAGCAGACATCCCAACAGCTCCCACATCCTCAAAACCCTCAGGAAAGGCAGCTCTACATACTCAGAGTTCATGGGGAACAGGCATTGCGTGGATCTGACTCAGTCTGTTTGCTGCCAAGACCGGCCTCAGCAGCATTCCGTTGGTCAGCACTGATCCATTCCACTATCTGCAGACGATCAAGGGGCTTAAGCTAGGTTTTGACACCACAAAAGCTGCCCCTTCCTGCCACCATGGTCAGCAGCAGGACTGAAAACTGAAGCCAGTGACAAACAACAGTTGTTTCTCAGGTTCCTTCCGCTGATCCACAGGTTTTGCTCAAAAGATGCAAACCAGATGAGTATAGCCGGAAGCATCATAGGAGGTCAGTGACTGGAACAGATACCAGCAATTTTTAAAGGAAATATGTCTGTAAAGGTTTGGTTTCTTGACAAGTACATCCTTGCACAAACACTTCCCGATTGTCTAGCGAACCAGCCGTCTCAGGAACCTCATTAGAAGTCATGGAATACACTCAAATTAACCTGTGATTCAACTGGTACAGCAATCCTACATTTGGTCTCATCAGAAATATCTGTCAAAGATCAAAAATACCTAGTATTCTCTAGCTCTTTAGAAGAAGTGCGAGAGCTCTGCTTACAGCAAGAGGTCTAAGCAGTTCATCAAGTTTATTACTGCAAACTGTGTAACAGCAGTTATATAACAAGTTTACTTTTTCACCCCAAGCTCTATATGAGTTTCCCTGAAATGGGTGAAGAAATGGCACAAGTTCAAAAACAGAGATGAAGTTGGGTTGCGTTGACTTCCAGGTATTTATTGCATGAAGAGGTAAATATTGACAAAGATTAAGACAGATTAGAAGAAGGTTAACAAGTCAATACTAGAAGAAGGTTAACAAGTCAAGCCCTGAAGGAAGAGAACACTTGATATCTATTAAAGTCAAAGTAAATTATCCAGAGAAGATTTTCCCTTTGCTTTTTGTGAGGCAGAGAGCGCTGGCTTACAAAGGACCATTCATTGCTATCTAGCAGCTCATCTGCCTTCAGCCACTGTTTTTATACCCTTTGACAAAGGCCCAGATATTCTCCCCCTGGTTGCTTACAGAACATTAGCTCCTTCTTGCCTCTGAGCCAAACAGCATGTGTTCCTGTGACTCTATTTTTACTGGCGCTGTTGCTATCACAAATAGTGAGGAATTTATCTTAGTGTTTAACCACACTAAGGCCCATCCATAACTAACAAAGCATCCTGGCACACATCTACATGCAAGAATAACATTTTGTTTCTTTGCTGAAAAAGGATTTATTATTCTATTTATCATTCTAACCTAAGAGATAAGTCAGTAATGAAAATGACAGTACTGTGGAAAAAAATACGTTTCTCTCCGTTTCCTTCAACCAAGGTCTTCCAAGTATTACATTCACCTTCATGCCTGGGTTTATTAACAATATCAGCTCTGTAGTTTGAAGCCAGTGTTTTCATCCTTTAACAATTAAAACTTAGTTTTATGAAATTGAAACATTATGACTTACCAATCATGGCCAAAACCGGATACAAAAGTAGAGATTTCGCCCAGGTTTTGTATTTGGTTCCAGTTTCAACACCACACTAAACATGAATAAAGTCTGGAAAGCAGAATTTATGGACATTTGCATATTTCAATATAGCTTCTTTCTGTACTGTTTAAGTGATTTTCACATGTGTTTGAAGTGACTAAGAAGAAGGTGGCTAGTTACATACTGGATGCTCAAAGACTTCAAGATGTCATGTCATCAGGATACTGCTACATGAAGCAAATTAGTCTGATTAACACCAATAAGTTCATATCAGTATTTATGAAATATAAGTGATACTTAAAAAGTACGTCAAATGAAATCCCAGGAAGATAACACCAAAGTTTAACCTACCTTTGGTTTCTTCTCAACATTGCTTATGTAGTTTGGCCAAGAATAGCGTTCATTATCGGTGAGAGCAGCAGGTCCCAGCAAGGATTCTTGAAACCATTCCTGAAGAATGTCCCCAGAATAGTAAAATGCTGGAAAACAAAGATGAGTTTCTGGTAAAGAAAAAAAGCTATAGGCTCAGGTTTCAACATCTTATTATTGTAGGCAAAGAGCAAAAAGTATCTATTAGAAAACAATATAAGCAAAACAGAACAATAAAGTCTTTCTCCAACTTGAAGTTTAACTGCAAAACAGTTTAAAGCTCCTTTTTAATTGTTATTTTTGCATTATCTCCAGCATAGTTCCCACACAAGTGTACAGAATTCCATGGCTAGGATACAAGCAACCTTTCTGTACTGCCAAATATTGCTCTGGGCAGAAAAGACAGCTTTGCTGTCCCAGACAGAGTGGCTAACTTCTTGTGTCAGCAGTGGGTTTTCTGGTTTGGTTTATGATAACAGCAAATTGCTAACAGGTGATCACAGGTGTCTGTTTTCCTATTCAACTGACAGGTTTAGCCTCAGCTTCCCAGTGACAGTGAACTGAAAATAAGCATGCGCTCATCAAGCGTCTGCTATTCATACATGGAATGTTATGTATTCACCCTGAAGATACCAAAAAGCTAAACACTGTGCAATAGTTTCTTGTAAATACGTAGCTGTGCATAACCCTAACTGCTTATTCCTTTAGGAATAATTTTGGGCTATGTGTCCAAAATAAACCTCCGCACCTCTGAGCCCCACAATCCCTCTTTTTGAGCTCCTTTCCCCAGGCTTTTAGGCCCAAGGAAGACTTCTGGGACAGCACTTGAAGTTTGCATTTCAGAAGTGATTTAACTACAGGTCAACAGAGCCCTGTGTTAAGAGCTATACAACAAAGCATCCACAAATGGTGCCAGTATATTCAATACTACATACCCAAAATATCTTATAACATTGTATTGATATACAACTTATACCAATGCACTATATACATTCCTATACCTGTGATGGTTATCTAAAAAGTTTCTAACTGGTTTTGAGCTCTTTTGAAGATGTATTCGTCCTGTAACATAGCTCCTTTATTGATAAGTATATGGAACCACTGTTACTTAAAATATTCACTTGTCATTAAAAAGAAAAGCTTTTACTGCATTTAATCTAACTCCAAGTTGTATTCTTGAAGTTGCCCACAAAATACTGCTCAAGAACAAAATGATGTGCTTACAAGGAAGCATCCTTGGTGAAAATTTCAGCATATACTCCAAAAGCAGCAAGTAAAGCAAATGCTGCCTAAAGAAGACCTTTCAGAAACGTGTGTACAGACTGCACAATTAATTTGCTCTCACACTGGTCCCATCACATTTGAAGTTGCTAAAATAGCTCTACAAAGACATCATGTGTGTTGGACCAAAATGAGAGCTCAATGAAGTTGCAGGAATTCAGCTAACAAAGAATGGTTATAAATCTTACAAGCTCTGCTGGAATCAGCATAGGTCTATCTGTAATAACTTCCCCTCGTCCATCATCCCAACAGTGATCCACACTTCTTTCTTCCTCAATAGACCCACTGACCCATCCACACCACCTCAATGTGCTGCATACCCCATTTTATCCACCATGCAACAACATTTCCTGCTCGTACAGTCCTGCTTTGGCAGTCGTCCTGCCCACCTCAGGCAACACAACTGCCAGTTCCCAGTTCCTTTGGTCTCAGTTCAGGCCAAGCTGTAAGGCATGAGCCGCTTCCAATATACTTGCTTCTCCCTGCTGCTCTCTGCCCAAACCAGGGACATTGAAGAGCTAACAGCGAGCCATCAGCACTCAGCTGTGCACCACCTGTCCCTCTAATCTCCCAGCCATCTTCCTTGGATCAAGAAGAAATTCAATGCTCCCCTAACCAAGTCAGGGATGGAACGGCTGCTGGAAGCATCGCACAGGCACAAACCAGATCACCATAGTTCATGCACGCAGGCAAACAGTCCAGGAAAAGCTGTCGCTTTTCCCCCTCAGGTGACTCCATGCCGGAGACTCCCTGACACTTCAAGCAAAATGTGCAGAATGAGCAGGACTTCCACATTTCTGGAGGGTGGCAATATAACAGCAGAGCTCGCAGCTCACTAAACTAGGATAGATGCAGCCATATCCAGCAACAGGGTTTAATTCCTTACAGTAATTATTTCACCTGTGGTCCAGGGCATTAATTCTGATAGAGCCTTATAAAACAAAGCCATTACTGATGCCTTACAGGTGAACGTCTACAGTCTGAATGGCAACTATAACCATCAGTGTCTATTTGTTGCAGTCTCTATGGCAGTATTTTTCACCCTGTCTTCTTCTGTCAAAGTTTCCTTCTTTTCCTCTGTCAAAGATTTACTTTTCCCAGTAATTAAATTAGTTAAATTTGAGCCTAACTGAAACTAATTTTGTATAATATCCCAAACCATTTGCATAAGGCTTCTGAAAATCTCCAAGCTATTTCTCTAGGCAGTGGGGTAGCTAATTATCTACCTCTCCAAGCAGCCTTCAAGGCATCACAGATTATATGTTTAGAAGACAGAAGAATTTCATTCCTTAGGAAAAAAAAAAACCAAAAAACCACACCATAGTACCCATTACAGTCCTAACGTATCATGAAAATTCCATGTTTCCACAGAGATTAAATAATTCACCCTCCGTGGAATATAGTTGATCATATAATAACAGGCAGGCATGATCATTATGCCCTGAATATCATCATTTAGGAAATCAATTCCTGAACTTTTGGGATATGCAAATCCAATTGATTCTTGAACTGTGAAGCTCTCAAAATGAACTGAGACTTTTGTTATCATGCAAATAGTCACCATCCCTTTAGGCTGGGCCATTCTGTCTAATATCCTCTTACACATACAACCGAGTCCACCCCAACTCAGTACTACCCCTTTTTCCACAACCAGGGGGTTTAAGGGAGGCTAAACTACATTGCAGAAATACAACCAATGCTCAGAAAAAAATGAAGGATTCAAACCAAAGAAGTTAAATATAGAAATGTTATGCACAGGTGGCATCTCTGGGCATTCTCAGAATAGAGTTAGCTCTCCAGCAAAGCACCATGCCCCAGCCACAGCCCCTGGTCGACACAGCAAACATCTGACTGGATTCCAGAGCGTGGATGGGCTGAGCTCTTGTCTGACTACACGCAAGCATCCCAGTAAAACTCGCCAAGATCCAAACCATTCGGATCTCTCACAACTTCTCCACAGCGGTGGAATTCAACTCAACAATAGAATTAAGGTAGTATGTCACTACAGCAAGTCAAACACACACAAACAGCAAGTCCTGTAAACAGATTGACGTTTTGCCAAGCCTCCTAATATAAAGCTATTCATGGCCCAGGCTAAGACTACAGCCCTTATTTGGCTTGAAAATTAAGTTTCCTTTAACCTCCAGGTGATAACTTTACTCCTAGAATCCACATGCAAGAAAAGCTTTTGAACTCAGCACATTCCTAGTATAGCCACAGGTGGCCAAGGATATGGGCTCGGGTCCATTCCCATACAAGGCTTGCCCCCAGTGTGGGAGGAGAGCAAAACACAACTTGGCATGTCATGTAAAAGAGGCTTACTACTTCTAGAATACACCAGCTCATCAGGATTAAGTCAAATGCATACTAACATGGTTTAAAACAATGCCTATCTTATAGACGAGAGCATTCACCCCCAGCATCAGTGTAAGGGAAATTTCAGAGTTTCATCAATGTTTTACTCTTCCCTTCAGTGCCAAGGACAACCCAAGAAAAGAGCTCAGCAGAAACCTGTTCCTCACATAAGAAACATGAGAAATTCACATCAAGAAGTCACAGCGCCAGTTTGTCCCAACCTATCTTTAGGAAGGGCTTAAACCATAAACTGCTCACCAAGGAACATCAACCACATAGCATTTACAACCAGAACACGCATTTTGGTTCTCTGGAGGGCTCAGTTATAACCCTTCAATTGAGTTAAAAACCCAGACTCATGTCCCATCTGTCTAAAGGACTTGCTGGAGTTGACGCAAGTCAACAGCAGACTTTCTGGTGCTGTATTAAACTCTCTTCCCTTGGTGCTCCATTAGCCACAGCATCTGAAGCACAGAACTTAGAGTGATGAGTTCTAGAGACCCAAAAACAGTCTATTGCAGTGGGAGAGAACAGTATAAATTATTTTCCTGAAGTTCTGAAACCATCAAGTGCCTTTGCACCCTGGAGTACGCAACATACAGAAGAGTAACTGGTGTTTTGGAATACACCTCACCCACTTTACAGTTAAACTTAAAAGCTATTATTACATAGAAAGAAAGATGCAAAGTTCTTGCTGTTGTTCTTAAACAAATCTTCATTTTTATAGAATGGAGAAGTATTTCCTCCTGACATTTGAATATTGCAGTCTAGGCTTCGACTCTCTTTAGCTGTCCATATTACAGTACTTTCTAAGACCTGCAGATCCGCTGAGGCTAGGAGTAACCTGGAATAGCAGGGAACAGACTGCCCTTCCCTCTTCTGCATTTTCATGGAGCTAAAGAAAAACCTCAAAGCCAGCACCAACTCCAAGAACATGGATCAGCTAACTCACATTAGCAAGGTGCTGACTGTGAGAGGACAGGGTGCATTTAGGATACAGGGAGTGAACAGTAAGAGGAGTCAAAGCATTAGCCTGGAACCTAGGAGACAAGTTCTGCCACTGACTTTCAAGACATCCCTGGTTAGATCACAGCATTTCTCTGAATCCAGGTTTCCCAGCTGTCAGTTCCCCTGGTAGCAACAGAAATCACTGTTATTCGTTTCCACAGAGGGCTGACAGTACAGATTACGCAATATGGAAATTCAGTGGTCATAACACTTGCAGTAAGAAGCCCCAAGTCAGAATGTCAAATGCCATACAAAAATGATATTTGTTTGCCTACATAGAATCATAGCATAGTTAGGGTTGGAAAGGACCTTAAGGTCATCCATTTCCAACCCCCCTGCCATGGGCAGGGACACCTCACACTAAACCATGCCACCCAAGGCTCTGTCCAGCCCAGCCTTGAACACCGCCAGCGATGGAACATTCACAACTTCCCTGGGCAACCTCAGCATGCTGCCAGCATTGTAAAATAGAACCCTTGTTCAAACTCACTGATGCCAATTGAAAAGAAAAGAAGCCTAATGACTGGAGATGGCTCTGGGAAAAAAAAATACAATTTTAATTAATAAATATTTAATACTAATTAGTTAATACATGTACATCTGGATTTCCTTGAACTACTTTGATCTTGAAAGTAGGCTGTATGGTTCTGATTGTCAAGCTTTTTAATGAGGTTTCTAATAGTTCACCAAAATAGCAGAAACTACAAATACCAAAGATACTTGCAACTAACTCATAGTACATTCAGTACTAATATATTCCAATTTTTATATAAGATACCGATTTAAATGCACTTGAGAACAATGTAATACTTGTTAGTCTGATAGCATGTCCAGGAACTATCTAGAATAAAAATAACTCAAATGCCATAAACAATAACGGGGATGAATCACTGCAGCACAGTCATACACAAAGAAAATTAATTGAAAAGACACAAAGTTATATTATGCACCTGTGCCTTTATGCATATAAGGAAAACAATAGGCTGAAATACCAATTTGATTGACAGAGGGAAAATTAGAATATGAGAGTGATCATAAAAGATCATGCATCAGGAAGCAGGGGAACGCTTAGAATATCAGATTTCAGGTAGTAAGTTACCAAGTAGGAAGCTTATTAAGAAACAGCAGAATAAATGCAGTAATTAAAATAACATTTGAAAGTGTGTGTTCTGAACTATTGTAACAACAAAAATGCATAATTCGCTTGCACTGAACGTTTTTTTGCAATGCAGGTGTCAGATTCGTGCCACACTGAATTTATTCACTATTTTTTTAACCTACACTTATACATTTTCCATGAAGATGAAGTTATTTAAATACCACCCCAAGATGCAAAGTTGGCTCTGCGACTGCAAAGATATTTTTTAAGTGTGAAATGCTTCATTAACATATTCATAAGGGAGCAAAATAAGTGCAGGCTTCAGGTGAATCACTAGCAAAAGTATCACCAGAACTCAGTTGCAACAAAGGGTGCTAAATCCAGTGAGTGCAATCACTGTGGCACCACTGAGGCTTCTCCCATAACAGGCAAGTGTCCAGATAAGCCCCAGGAGCTTTGCAACAAAGAAGTCTGTTTTCAATAAGGACACTGGCCCATAGAAGCCACCATAAAGGCAAAGAATTGAGGAAGACATGAGGGGGAAAAATAGCAAGGGGGGAGTTTCCAGTCAGGGCGTAGGAGCGGGGAATATTGGAGTATTGTTGGTTTGGAGCAGAGCATAGAGTTAAGTGATTATTCTCTTTTCTTTGCAAATACTTCCTCTCTTTCACTTTTGGTGTTATTCTTAACATGCCTCTCTACTCATAACTGCACATGAGAATTGTCTTTAAACTCCAGGCAAGCCGAAAAGGCTCTGTTACTTTATTTTCTGTTAAAAAGATGGAAAAAGAAATTGGTCTCTTCGCTGACCTGAAACAACTCTGTAACAGCAATACAGAACAATTAATACAGAACAATTCCACTACAATTAAACACTTTTAAAATAAACTGATTGCTGTTTTGCAGGGTGCCCAAAGAACAGCTAATTCAGAGGTGCTTCCATCACCATCCTCAGGACTATTTTGATTCAAGACAATTGCACTTCCTAATCAGTTGGGTTTGGTTTGTGTTTGCTTTTGGTTCTGTTTTTTTTTTAAACAGCCTACCTCAAAGCCACACCTGACCTGAATAAAAAAACAGCTCAGTGCATACCTCATGCATCTTCCCACACAACATTCACTCTCCTGTACTCTGTCCATCCCTGCATGGTGCAACTGAAGAAAGGCAGCTCTATCCAACGTAATATCCCCTACAACGCAAGGGTGAGACTTGCTTGAGCTCTTACCCATGAATTTGGGAATCATCTGACAGCTACTTGTGTTTGTTCTCCTTGGTCCTTGTCTCCCTCCAGTGGCAGAAGGATCAGACCTCTACACCTGAGACAAGACGCACAACCACCCTCTGACTAAACAATACAGCTGAGCCTTCCTCAAATCTTCTGTTCCCTCAATGAATGAGGAATTCCAGGAATGCTTATTATTTTCCCTCCAAGCATGGAACTTCACATGATTTAAACAGTTATTCCTTTCCATCTCCAATTCATCGCATAAGTTAATCCTATAGGATGGTCTACTCTCACACAGTTCCAACTTCAAGCTGTTAGCAAATGTCATTAGCACATTCCTGTGTTTATCCTAATTTTTGGTTATTAGTGAAAATAATAAATAGGATCAATGTCAAAGCCAGTCCCTGAGGATCTCCAGTAATAGCCTCCCTCCAGCCTTATAGCTTCTTTCCACGCAGTATCTTGTTATCTCCTTCAGTCACTCCCAAAGCAATTGCACCAACCACCCTCTCCTCGAGCTCAGGTAGTACTTTTTCCCTGTAGCACTATATGGAGCACTCTACTGAGCTTGAGGCATGCTCAGTCTTCCCTTTGCTCACAGATTGACACAGATACAAAAGATACAAAGGGCACAGTACAAGAGGTGTCAGGGAGAAAATGGAAAAGCCATCATACCTGGCCCTGGTGGGACTTCATCCAGAAGGTTATGCACAGCTTTCCCTTTTCCTTCTCCTTCCAGTGTGTTAAATGAATGGGCTATTGCCTACTCTGCCCCCTCCTTATCGTCACTTTGGGTGGAAAAAAATATTCCTGGAAAGAGTTTCATTCGAATACCCTGAAAGTACCATTTTTCATGGAAGCTACAATTCACAGCAACTGTTGGGAAGTAAATCCGTTCATCTACACAGGGAAAAAAACCCAGCCACAGCACTAAAGTACAACTGCCATTTAAATCTTGGCAATAAGTTATTGCTTTAATAGTGGTGAGTGCCTAAAACCATCCTAGAGACTACAGAAAAAAGCTGAAACATGTGGACATTATCAACAACAATTTTCAGTCTGCACTGACTGAACACAAGAGGCAGTTCTGCGTTAGATTGGGACCCCAGCCTTGAGCCCCATAGCAGCACTCGATTTGCCATGGTATCAGTAAACACTTTCATGGGTAAACACTGGCATCTGGGTTACTGTGCAAGAGTAGCTTCCTGCCTTAGAAGCACCAAAGCAACCCAACACCGGAGAACATCAGGGAAGAGTTGGTAGTGTTGCCACAGAACTGCAGTGCTTAAAGGCAGCAAGCATAAGCTGTTTCACAGGAGCCAGACTGGTTTGCTTTCTTCTCACAAGTGGAGGATATCTGACCACAAAACAACCAGTTACCTGCTCCATAGCCAAATCAGGAGTTATGATCTAGAAAGATGGAGCTAGACAGGGTGGCAAGCCAGGGGACTCATTTCACTGCACAGGAAGAGCCAAGTCAGTCTAACTACTCAATCTAAAGTTGCATTAACACTTGTAAAATAAAGCCTTTTCTCTATTAGAAGGCAGAGAATAGTCAAGGATCACTATCAGAAGCCAACCACTTATTAATAAGGATGCTTATGAAACCATTAAATACAGCACAGCTGAGAAGGAGCCAAGTAGATCAGCTACCTTTGCCCTCAATTTACAGCACACTTTTCCAGAAGAATAACAGTTTATCCCCCTTCTTTCTAACACAATTTATCAACCTTCAAAAAAACCAAGGGGGATGGGGTGGTGTGTCTGTGAATGAGTCCTTACCCTGCTTTTTTCTTCTCATTTCTTTCATTTCAAAAGACATGATCGATTAATTTCTGACTAAATATTATTAAAAACGTTATTTTAGTCCATGCATTTGTCACTCACTGCAACATGTTCCTAAGCAAAGCTTACACAATGGAGCAGAGGAAAAATCTGGCAGCATCTTTCAAGAGAAATAGACCAAGGAGGTTCTGTTTGTCTCTTCTCCAAGAGAAATGTCACTGGTGTTGGTGCCATGGAATAAAAGCAAGGACATTCATGGCTGAAGGGTGTTTACAGCTGAAAAAAATAAAGCTTCCAGCTTGGGAGCAAGCTAGATGCTGAAGCAGAGCTTGATTTGGTTGAAGGTCACTTCTCTTTCCACTTTCCTTCTGATGCCTCATGAAGGATATCAACTGGTTTGGTACTGGGGCAAGCGATTCAAAAAGTAAAGGCTTGTTGGGTCCCATGTGCCACTGTTTGATATTCCCATAGCTTACAAAATGAGGATAATTAAATACACAAATCTCCCAAGAGTATTGTGAATATTAATTAGCCAACAAACACAGAGCACTTTGAGAATGTAAAATACTCTGTGTCAGTACTTACTGCTATTCTTTACACAGAGACCCAGAAGATTATGGGTAGAGTAGAATTAGAGTAGAAAATGTATTAAGATGTTGGAATCCAAAGTTGCAAAGATGCCTGTCTGCTAATGCAACTTTTCAGGATTATTTCAAGAAGTCAAGACTGTAGACTGTTAGTCATTATAGAAGATGGCAGCTCTCGAGCTCAAAAGTGAAATACAAGAGCTGGTAAAAATAGTGAGGTCAAATGAAGTCTGGAATAATAAATGGCAAACTTTCCTGGATCTATGCAGAAAAACATATTAAGGTTCTTAACTAGGATAGTGCATGCGACTCAGAAAAATACCAAGCAACCTAGAATTAGAAATTAACACATAATGGAACTTGAAGTAATACCACAAAGAAGAGTCCTGAAAAACAAGGTCTCTCAATAGCGTTGCACCTACACAGCAAGATCCATTTTTGCACATGCCAAGCCAATTTATTTCTTTTTCCTGGACTGCCTTTCATAAATCAGGAGTCATTAGAATTATACACATAATAAAGGGTCTGGGGGAGCAAAACCCCTTAGCAAGTAATTTCCCAGCCAAAGATTTAATACCAGTTAGAGTTGAAAAGACAGGCCCAGTTTATGCCCAGTAAGTTAAGTTGCTCAGCACTGACTAAAGCAGTTGATACGACCTGAACCAGTAACTAACCTACCGCTACCAACCATTCCCGTACAGCCAGACCACTACCTGCCTTTTAAAAGAAACCATTTGACAAGAATTTTACGATTCACAACATTCAAGGCCTTATTAAGGTCCATAAATAGTACAAGTAAAAACCTTCCTCTGCTGTGAGAAAAGGGTCATTATTCAGTATTTACTGCAATTCAGTAATGTCAGCAACAGCATTGTATGCTGAATAGGAGCCTGATTGAAGAATGTTATAAGAAGAAAATCAGGTTGATTTAATCTTTCTATGCCAAGCAGTGGACTTTTGTCAGCACAATATATGCAGTGGGTAACTGACACACTGAGATCTCCAGCTTCAAAGACTTTAATACATTTCAGGCTGGTTTTGTGTCAAAGAGCTGCATTTACACAACCTGTGTTGGCAATCAATTGTGAAGTCAGAATCATATTTTGAGCCCAGAGGAAGTTTCCAAACAGCTTTCTTTTTAATGAAGTAACACTTGATTGCAATGGATAGTCACAAAGCTTCATCACATAGTATGCTTATTCCCCTGCATGCTCCATAGTAAGCTCCCATAAACAACATTTTTAACCCATTTATCTGTCTTAAGAGCACTAACTGGGTAGGGCTGGTTGTCTGGAAAGTTTTATGACTAACAAGGAGCCACCTAGCTCCTACCAGCACCCATCTCTGTTGTACTAAACACTAGGCACACCACTCAGTCCCCAAGCAGCACAGTTTACACACACAGCCCACAGTAATAACCACCAGCATGAAACCAGGAAAGGGACAGAGAGACAAAACAATTTGGTTTTCTTTTGATGATCTACCGGGGTAGAACCAAAGCCAAAACTTCATATTCTTAACCAGCATCCCTTCTCCTAGGAAGGGCCAATTCCCCAGGACAACTTTTCCCTGCATTTCTTAATTAAAGTGCTAAAAAGAAAAATTGCTAAGCCTGGTTAGCGACAGGTTTCCTCCTCCCCCTTTCTCTCCTTCCCTTTTCTCCAAAAGGTACTTCACATATTACCAGATTTATCTTGTGTGACATTGCCACTGTAGCTCTGTCAGGCTATATGGGAGAGAAAAAAGCTTGACAGTTGCAGAAACAAAGCTATGCTGTCCCACCATGCCCAAGATAAAACCAGAACGATGTCTTGGCATAGGATTTCCTGGAAAGAAGTGCTGGGTAACATGCATGCAGCACAGTACAGTGCATTAGATGTCACAGAAATCCTGCAGATGCAGAGACTGGTGATTGGCACATCTGGAAATGTACCCCAGAAGTCTGTGACACTCAGATTCTATTATCCACCACGTCCGGTTGGAAGAAGATAGAATACCCAGAGATACAATGACCCTAAATATAAGCTTATAGATCACAGTATTTTTCTGACAGCTACTCTTTATTTTTATGGGATGAATTTGCCATGAAAAATTATACCACAGCAAAACTCCATCAGAAAGTTCAATGTAGAGTAAAAGGATGCTGTAATAGTTTATTAATACTAGCAATATACTTGGGGGTTTTCTTTCTTCTATACAGCATTCTAAAAAGCTGTTTCTCCAACCACTTTTGTTGTTAAAATAGCACAGATATTGCACAAGGAACATAAATTTCAAATTCTTACTTAACATTTATTTTCTGCTTAACAGTACAAAAATGCTCAACATAATTAGATGACAACTAGAAACTACACCTTGTTTGAAGTGGCTTCAGGACAGGCTATCTATTCCCTTGTTCCACAAAATACTATTTTATATATACACAGAAAATTGCTATGACCAAAGGCCCAAATGCCAAGAGCCGGTCAATTCTCATACCCAAACGTCTTGTGGAAAAACCATGTTTCTATGATAATTAGTTTGGGTTTGGCAATCTCTGTCTCAGGAACTGGTTTCCTAACAGTGAAATGGTGAACCCAGGTGTAAAAGGCAGAATTTGGATTTTTCCATTGGTCACAGGAGTGACAACAGTACACAGGTTTGCCCATCAGTATAAACTTGCCTCAAGTAACTTTGGAAGAGGCGGATTCCAGTTTTTCCTCCTCTCTTCTTACAACTTGAAATTTAAGCAGTTGATAATTCTGATTGGTTACTGAACTGTCTTCAAGAAAAACCTTCATTTCAGATCCTGATGCGATTTTACCCGCCCTCCTTTGCTCTTGCACAGAAAGAGCTCTAGCGCAGTTGGAGGATGGAATGTTTTCCAACAGAAAAGCCTCAGCTTTCTAAGACAGAAAATGTCCATCTGCTTCCCTGAAAAATAGAAGCTTTTTTGGTGTTGTTTTTGTCAGTACTGGAAAGACGACAAACCTGTGTGAGGATAGAAGAGGTCGTTTGCTGGGTCACAGAACAAAGTTACCAATTCTTTGATGAGCTGTTGAGGGACCTCTTCCAATGTTCCTCAAGAACTCAGAGAGATATCAGATGGATGCTCAGAGATTGACTTCAGTAGATCAGCATTAAAAAAAGGTTTGCAAAAATCATTAAGTCCCGGGGGAAAATACCGAAAATATGCGCTTTGTTTGATTTGGGGGGGTTTCTTGTATTCCTCTTTAAGCACACATCAGCAGCAGCTGTTGAAGTCTCTATCAAGACAAAGAATAGAAGCCCAAGACAACTTAGGTCAAAATTACCAGTCTCCATACTACAAAAGAACACTCAATGGACCTTGGGGCTTTGAAAGCCTTCAACAGCCACACAAAGGTACTTAACTACTGACACAAAACAAAACCCACTGTTAGTTCAATGACTCGCTAGAAATGTTGAGCTTTTACAAGAACCTGGCAATCTTCTCACCAAAACTGAAGCTATTTATCTTCACACAATCCCATACAATAAACATTAAACAACAAAAAGGGAATATAGCACAAACAGCGATGATGGGGAAGGGATTTAGGTACATTCTTGCTGCTAGTCTCATTTTAGGAGGAACCTGCTATAAAGCAAACTCCAGTGGATTATATTTTGTTTCCAGGCTATTCGTTGCCAATTAGTTGGTTAAATAAGAAACTATCACTCAAAGATTAAAAAAAAGTGTTCAAATGGAATTTAAGTAGCAGATGTAAATTACCAGTTCTTTAAGGAATCATATGAACATTTGCTGTGAAATACTCCTCTTTTAAGAGCAGAAATCAAAAGAGAATAATAGATTACATCCCTTTTTTGGCTTGTGGAAGCAGGCCATTATAGAATCCCAGACTGGTTTGGCTTGGAAGGGACCTTAAAGCTCATCCAGCTCCAATCTTCTGCCACAGGCAGGGACACCTTCCACTAGAGCAGGTTGCTCCAAGCCTGGCCTTGAACATTGACAGTGATGGGGCAGCCACAGCTTCTCTGGGCAACCTGTGTCCAGATATATGAACTTCTTCCTTACATCTAACCTAAATCTCCCCCATTTAAGTTTAAGAACTTCAGCAGTGGTTGCACCCATTCCCATACACACAGCAAGTCACAATCATCCCCACTCCACACAAACACACAGCTGAGCAGCACTAGCACAGGTAAAGTACAAAGCAGATGGGCACCTCCACAAATGTGAAGAGAGATTTGTCTGCTTTCCGAGACAGCAAGAACCTCCATGTCTGTAGTCAATATAGCATGAAGCTCAAACTAATAGGGCCTAATGACTAAAAGGCATGTTGCTGTGATTGCTCCTCAGGCAAAGGCAAACTTGTAGGTTTTGGCTGGTCATGCAAAGAGGAGACTGGTCCCAGGTCAGGTGCAAGCAAGATCAAAACCCAGATAGGACAAGTTTTCCACCTGATCTGTATCCCATGGCATAAACCTGCAATTTGTTAAATGTTAACGTTCCACAAAACCCCTTTCTTTTGGCAGAACTCAGTAAGAAATGGAGATCTGGTTTGCAGCCATTTATTTTCTGACCCCTCAGCAAGAAGGGCCTGGATGAGAGGACCTGCAGGTTTGCAGACCTCACAGCTAACCCCAGCCTGCAGCATTATAGTTTTCTTAGCCAACATGGAAATAACCAACAGATCTATTCAGAGATATAGATCCTTACTGAGAAGTTTCTACATCCCTATTCAGGAACCTCCTTAGTACCACCACTGCCAGAAAAATTAAATGCTATACAGCTGAAATAAAAGCCTTTAGTGTTCCAATGTCATCCACCCAAATAAACTCAAGCCAGACCACGTAAAGATGCAGGTCTGGATTTAGGGGTCTCATTTTAGGCTCTCAGAATTAAGAACAGAACAGTGACTATCACCAAGCTGCAAGCTGAAATTGCTTCGCTTTCAATTAATACTGTAGGGTTTTCACAGATAAAAAACTCCTTTAAAAACAGCCTATTCTATTCTTTCTCATAGGTTGTATCAGAATCAGCGGTATTCCCAATTACAGGAGAAACTATGCTCTGAATTTCCAGCAACAAGGAGCAATCACTGAGAGGTTCAAACTCACTGTTTTCCAAACACCAGTTTGCTTCTGCTGGGATTGTAAAAACACTGAGAGCAAACAAAACAAGATCAAAGACAGAGTCCACACTGCTGGAAAAGCTTCAAACAGGCAACAAAGATCTCGGAAGCAAGAAACAATAGTCAAGCAATGGAAAGCAGCAAGGAGGTAACTTGAAACAAGTCTATAAGTAAGGCTTTTTGTTTATCAGCACAAACATCTTCTGGTTTTCTGCCCTGGAAATACAATTCCAGACTGTGCCAGACTGAGCCTGGATCAGAGCAGCTCACACCAAGCACGGCAGAAAAAAAACACCATAGGAGAGGGAAAAGAGCATTGCTTGGATGGCATTGCCTGGCAGCTGCTTCCTTTGTTCATCTTTACATAAGAAGTTAATTCAGTTGTTATCACCCAGGAGAAAACACTGTGAAATCAAGCCCCTTCCCCTCTCCCCACCGCAGCTCCTTACCCAGCTCTGCAGGCCCACAACACAAATAGGCTACTTACAAAGGTATGTAGGAATCAGGGGCAGCTCAGTCATCCTTTAACCAGAGGTTCCCAGAGGGGATCCATAAAACCAAGAGACCTGCTTCTGGCTGAAGCCTGAAGCTACTGAGGGTGAACAAAAGAGCCCCTGCTCCTGCAGACAGGCCTGGAGCCCAGGAGCCACCTATTAGAAGCTTAAATTAGGGCAATTAACTTAGCCTGTGGGAGCAGGGGTGTGTTCACACCAGCCCCAGCCTGACCATTAGGAATAGGAGTTGGTGGGACACAGCTGGGGTCAATTTAACCCATCTATAGCCTTGTCAGTCCCAGGGCACACCTCCCACCGGAGGGCAAAAGGGGTAAAGCAGCTGTGAACATGAGGCTCAGTAAGGGCCCTGGGCATGTAGCAGTCAATAAAGGTGATTCCAGAACAGCAGTTCAGGGTCAGTGCTTAATGCAGGAGCACATGTGTTGAGCCAAGCATACTGTAAGGTCCCGAGGAGGAAGGATGTCTCTGAAGCACTTGTGAACACAAACATGCTCTGCAACCCACTCTTCAGACCCATTGCCCAGCACCAGAGCAATGGGTGGAACAAAAGAGGAGAGAGAACACAGGGCTTTCCTTTCAATTCTGAAAGCAAGGAGTCACAGTGACTCACACAAATCCTTTTCCCTTCGAGTGAATACTGCAAAGAATAAGCAGCAGGTCAGTAGCTAGAGCCACAGGGTCTGCTGATGAAATATAAAATCCATTACTAAGCATGATGATGCCATGATAAGGCATAATGATGCCTGATGAAGACACGATGATGCCATGATGATACATGATGAAGTCATGACGGTGTGTGATGAAACCATGACAAGCCATGATTTCATCATGCCGATGAAAGTTGTTGCCAGTGCCCTGAAGCCCCACCAGCCCTTATCTGTGCTCATCAGTTCACAGAGGGACCTGGGAACCTGCACTGCAGCAGTGTGGGAAATGCTTGGCAGCATTTGCAGCAGGCAAAGGGTTAAACACAGAGAGAAGGTGCACAGAAATGGAGGTACTTTGTTCCAGGAGGCTGACACACACCCGAAAAGCCTTCAGCCTGTTCTGCAGCCAAATACCAAAGGGTCACCTTCCTTTTCCTTTTGTTTTGTTAGAGATGACAACTGACAGACTCTTAAAGTGACATCTTCAAAGCTCTATTTAATTTTCTGTGTCTGAACATTTTCATGACTTTTTAATTGCTGCATCCAACAGAGGTGGGAAGACAGGTGAAAACTGCTAAGCTTTACCAGACAGCAAAGCCTCTTCAGTTCCTATTGGTTTATTATCTATTTCCACAGTGGAAGACCATAATTTGTGGCACTCCACCCTGCCATGTGCAGGATAATTTTCTTTAATAGAGCTCTTTTAAGAGAACAGCCTCATCTCCTCATCTCGTGTTTCACAATGCTGTTTCATTAGGTACCCTTGGAAGGCTGGAACCCTGAAACCCAGCCCCAGCTGGAGCCTAATCCTGCCCCACAGAACAATTACAACAAACCCCTCAGACTCCACTGGAAATTGCTTAAATCAGGAAGCACCTGACTGCTGATGTCTTGAATGCTGTGTTACAGAATATAGGTAACTATTTAATTTTGCAGGGGGCAATGCAAATTGGCCTGCATTATGAGCAGGAGGAAAGGAGTAGAGAAGTAAATGCTTTCAGAGAATGACTGTTGTCTTTCACAAAACAAAATGTCAGTTTAGGTGCCTGAAAAAGGATGCAGAGATCAAGGTTCCCCAAAGCACAGGAATGATGTGGGAACACAAGCCCCACAATTCACCTTCGGTCCTGTGTGCGTGGGGCCTGCCCACCAGGTGGACATGTTGAACCAGCTGCAAACTGGATGGATACCCAGACAGCTTAGGGGACTACATTTATGGCCGCCATTTCAGTGGCCACTTTTTCCACAGGTGGTGACCACAGGCACTTTCTTCTGGCTTGAGTTTTACTCCTTGACAGCAGGATAAATAGGGCTCCTTTTCTTTCCCTTTTGTTCCACCCAAGAGATGGATGTTGCCTCTAAGCAAGCAGGGTTCAGCTACTGTGCAGGGAATTCTGCGCAGATCTCAGCATTCCAAACTGGAATGGGGAAGCAGTGTTCTTCCCTTTCAAATGACTGAAAAATCCAGCTTTTTAACTTTCATACTTAAAGGTACATACACCTGCAAGTTTCTTAACAAATGTATCTCTCCCTAGCCTAGAAAAATTATCTGGCGTCAGGCTTCATATAGGATTTATGGTTGTAAAGCAAGACTTAGGTGGAGAATATTCCATCAAAATTGCAGCTCTGGATAAACAAAGGTCCCCGTTCAGCCCTCCCATGATTACCCGCATTATAGCACTGAAATGTCAAGCTTGCATTTTATACAAACTAATCATAAGATTAAATAGTTTATGTCTTGAGGGAGCAGAACACCAGAATTCCCAGGCAAATACCCTAACTATGAGGACACAGAGTACCTCCTCCCTTGGTTTTATTTGGTCTCACAGTTCTCTTCTTTCCTTAAAAGACAACTAACCCTCCAAAACCAAAAACCGGAGTGTCATTCCCAACAGGACAGGTAGCTCTCAGCTTTCTCAGACGTGGAAGAAACCTAAAGAGCATCTTTCATACCCTGACAAAACAACTGAAGAAAGGCAGAGTTACATCCTTATGTGCATTTCCCTACTGTCTTCCCCTCAAGCAGCTCATCATCCAGCAGACTGGTTCTGTCCAGGGAGGCTGAGCTGAGGCAGTGCCAGTGCCATTCTGACACACTTCAAAACAAGTCTTTACACACCCCACTCGTAGCTGTGCACCTTCTGTGTCTGCAACCTACAAGGCAGACTCCTCCATAAATGGCAACTGCCCTTAACATCCTTATTTCCCTCTACTTTCTATAACCTTGCATTTCAGTCTCCTGTCAGAGCAGGAAAAAAGGGTTCACATTCCTGTACTTCTCTTTCAAAGGTTAAGTATAAGGCAAAGCAGTTCCAGGCACTGCAGGGGGGGAACAACAAGAACAAATGAAAATAAGAGCTGGGAATGGGAGGAAATCCCTTAATCTGGTTTAGTTTGCTTTGTCTTTTCTCCTGCTGCCCATGAATAAAACCAGCACCTCAGGGGGGGGGGGGGGGGGGGTGGAAATGGTAGTTCAATAATCCCAGTTTATTCCTGGGACAGAAAATGAGTCCCTAAACTGTCTCTTGTCAAGTGAGTGCCATTAGACCACCAGCAGCCACTCTGTGGCACATTTAAGGAAGCTCAGCTGCGGCAGCCATCAGTCAGCAGGCACTGAATGAAATGGGCTCACTGTGCTAGGAGGACCCTGCAGACAAAGCGTGTGTCATTTCAGGCAGCGAGATGGAAAGAAACAGAATGCATAAAGCTGACAGTCATCTCTCTCATAGTTGGCCAGATCTGAACTTTAGGAGGACTGTGCTCTCCCCCTCCTATCACCTTTATTTCAAGAGCCTGGATGTTTCCCTGAACTACAGTTATGGTACAGAGACCAGACTCTGGTCTTTCAGCTGACCATGAGGGTTGGGGATTTGGTGTGCATATATACATGGCAGCCATTAAAAGCCCAGCTGAAAACAGTGATTCTTAAGAGAACAAAAGCTTCTCCTTCTGCAAAATAAAACTGTGAAATCATTCCAAGTCTTCTTTCTTGCAATATTTAGACATACGTATATACCAGCTGCCAAGGTTTTGCTTTAGCACTAGTGAGCTATGATGATAATGTGGGGAGGACTCTTCATCTTACAGGTTTTAGGTACAAGTTTCATCTACTGATGCTTGCAGTGCAGTTTCTCACAGGACTTTTCTGCTCTCTTCCATGAGAGACGTTGCCCACCTCACCACGAAACATCTATCACTTATGTTGGATCAGTAGTCATATCCATAGGGAAGTAATTCCGGTGTTCATCTCAGTGTTAGCATTGAGAATCACATTCTTCTACCACAGTAAAACAAGATTCCTTTTATCCATCACCCAATTCTGTAACTCATTGGCATTTGCACTATTGAAGTTTTCTCGATGGCTTTGAGGGTAGAATGGGTCATGTTTTTAATGCTGAGGTTGTCACAGTCACACATCTCCAGGATCTGGGGGTTTAAGAAAAATGTTATTGGGGTAGTAAGAGACTCAGGATGCAAACTGTCCTCCATCTTTGTGCTTCCTCAAGTGTCACCAATGTGGTTGTGGTATCTTAATCAGCTTATGGCCCTGGCCTTGGACTCTGCACGCCAACTTGAAGCAAACCCACGAAATCATGAGGAAACAGCCACAGATGCAATGCAGAAGGTCTGATCTATAGCAGTTGTAACAATTTTACATTCAATTACATTATGTCCCCTGGTAGTGGCAGGGATCCCTCAGCATTGTTTAAGCATTTCAGGTGTTTGGTTCCTTACAGAACAGAACCTCCGTGTGCAGTAAATCTGCATGTAGAGAAAGCGATGCGTGTATGTATGTATACACACATCCACACTAGTTTATCAAACATTGGTGTTATAAAACTTCTAAAAAGCACAGCAGAAGCCTGTCAGTCAAATAGCTGCAAAAGACAGATTTTGATATTTCCCCCTCACTAAATGTGAATACATTACTTTGAGACAAAAAAAGTAATGCCTTTCTTGGTTCATGTTTTATGCAAAAATGAGGTTTCGTAGATGAGAGTTTCAGTGAAATAACTAAATTCTTTTCCTAGCTTCTAGACTTAATCTGTTGTGAATCACTTAACCTCTTTACATCGCCCTTAAAATACCAGAAGTAAAAAACCAATATCCACCTCTAGAAGACATTCAGAAAGACAGAGGCATAAAGACTACTTGTATACTGAACTGAGGTTCAATTTGATGTCACTGACATTAGCAAGGCATAGTCATGCGTGCACTCTGGGAGCAGCTGATGTGCCTATCAGCTGTGATATGCCACCCATATGTGATATGCTCATATGCCACCCAGCAAATGAAGCATCAAGCCAGAAGACTTGGTGGATTAGGAGAGCCCATGCCGCAGCAGCTCTGCCTCAGAGACCATAGCAAGTAGGCAGCAGTCACAACAGCCCTTACTCAGTTTCTCATGGTGTTACGTCTTTTGATTCGACACAAAATGCAATGCACTGGCAAGCAAGCGTTTTTCCTTTCTTCAGTGTCAGTGTTCATGAATACTTAACAGGAAAGACTTTGCACCTTTTTACACCATTAAGCAAGGATTAATGGGTTTTATACATATTCATTTCCATTGGGAGGGAAAAAAAAGAAAGACAAACAAAAAAAAACCCATAGACAAAACCTCTTCCGTTAACATGAGCTTCTCCAGTGTGTTTTCACACCATTTGGGCATCTATTTTTTCCAAAGGCACTCTGACTTGACTGAAACAAATCCTTGCTGTGAGCTTTTTAACAGAACAAGTTGAATTCCTTCTATCCTGTGCCTTTTACACCCACATGGGAAGAAAACGCAGTTTCCATAGTAGAGCAGAATCCTCTCCCCCAGACCCTCCTGCTGACCCCTGCAGATCTGACCAAGCTTCTCTAGTCATTAAAAGAGAAGCTGAAGCTCTGCTGCCACTCTCATGCCCAGCTGACTCCTCTGTCAGACCACCAGTGGTCAATGCTCAGAACTGAATCATGCTGCTCACTTCCATGGGAGCTGAATCCCACTCTCCATTTCAGTGAGTTACTAGAAGAAGGAGAAAATGGTGCAGTAGGCATGAAATATAAATATACAAAGGAATCCAGGGAGCATCTTTTAAACCTGTATAGAGTTTTGCAGAATAGGGCTGAGAACACCATGGAAGTGTAGACTGGTAATACCTGAAACAAAGAAGCTTTACAGGTAGCATGAAGACAAAGAACGAGCTTTCAGCATCTCTTGCTTCTCTGTCAGAGTACAGGTTATAATGGATAACATCAGCATGAACTTTTAAAAAGCATAACTGTTTTAATTGCACTGATATTTTGTAGTCTTCCTAAAGAACAATATGAACAATTATTTTAATGACTACAAAACACAGTATTACTTCTTTCCCCTGCTACACTATATCAAAGTCAAGGACAGCATAAGACAAAAGTTCGACTTCAGTTAATGCTCTTGTTTTAAAGCTTCGAAAACTTATTGTCAACAGGTCCTGATGTTGACATTTTGGTACCAAATGAACTTCCAGGAAAATCACATTGTAAATATTTTCACTTTGCTATGTTGCCTATTTTCCTCTTTCACAGTTTCCTGTTGGAGGTTAAAAAACTACTTCCTTTCCAGAATGGGACAATGACAGTGTCAGCTCTCATCCCTTCTCTTAATGTTTTCTTCATATGTTACACCGATGTACCCAGTATACAACTCAGACTCCAGCCTTTCTAGGCAGCTTCCAAATCCAGATGATTCTAATTCTAAATGCCTAAATCCTGTATTGCCATCATGGCAAACAAGTGGAAACCTACCCAAACTCAGGCACTCACTGTAGGTGAGCCGTGTGCTCACTGTCCCTGCAAAATCAGATAATCCTCTGTCAAGGTCACACACAACCCACAGGAGCGGGAGATGGGAAATGAATTACTTCAGCTTTACAAAATCAGCCATTTTAACATGTCTAACATACTCCTCACCAAAACCTTTTGCTGCTTTTGACCTGATTTCACAAGTGACACTTGTAGTTCTCCCCACAAGCCCAGCACTGAATGCATTCACCCTTTGTCAAGACTGATTTTGCTGGGCGTTACCTGGAGGTGAGGATGCCTGCACACCCCCAGGACCCTTGTCTTAGCTCTGGAGAAAGAGCAGTGTCTGTTGGTCAGCTACGATTGATCTTCAAAGTGGTTCAAAACAAAGCAGCTTTCTTTCTGATTCTGCCATAATTTTGGCCGTGCTGCATCCAGTCTCTGTCCAGATCCTCTGATGGATCCTGGCAGAGAACCCCTCTCAGCAGGAGCCGTGCCTCTGTGTGTGCAGCGCTCCTACACCACACCAGCCAGTTGGGCAAAGGCACTAGATCTTATTAGTTTCTGGTTTTGCCAGCAGTTAACAGAGTCAAAGCAATAAAAGGTGGAAAAGACAGAAGGTGCTATGCCAAGTGTAGCATAAGCAAGCTCAAAACCAGGACTTCATCCATTTGCCAGAAACCAAATACACCTCATCCCTAACAAGAGCTAAAAAACAGGGATGAGAGGAAGAAAGATGTTGAAAATTCTCTCTCCCATTGGGCCCAATTATTTTCATGAACCCAGGGCCAACTGAGCATCATCAAAACTTAAGAGCATTTAGATTGGCCACTAAACCCGCACAACTGTGGCAGACTGCACCTATCAAACCTTAGGTGACTTGGACTTAGTCTGCTTCTGGTTTGCCATAGCTCTGTCTGCACACAGCCCCTGCCGTAGTCTGCATGAGGAATGCACAACATTGCAGGATGGGCTGAAATCCAGGCACTCGGCACTGGACAATGCAGTGAGGAAATGAACATTTGTAATTTCTGTTACCCTTTGTTGGCTTTGAAAATATTTGTATTGAAATAATCATTGTTTCATTCAATAACGATGCTTCATAATTACAAGTTTAAAAACAACGCACTTACTCTCCAGGGAATCAGAAAAATGCACATATGAATCAAACCACATTTATAGAGCACCCAGACACATTTATGAAGAAGAAAGCAGAGGGAGAGATTTGTGAGGTTTTCGTTTAAGTGCTTTGCACAGAAGCAGCAAAAAAGAAACCCATCACTTATGTACTCGGTGTAACAATAATAATTAGCTCTTGTGCAATCCAGCATAGAAACCCTGCATGGATACTGGCACAGCAAATACATCAGAGGACCCTGTGGGCTACATGAGCTACAGAAAGATCCAGCGATGCACAGGCTGTGGCCAGCTCAGCAATCTCTCTGTGACTACACCTACACAGCAGGACTATTTAATTCACCATGCACTGTGGGGGGATGAAGATGTCAGAAGACACCACATACTTGCTGCACAAATCAGTGCCTGCTACTAGAGGAAGACTGAGAAAGGCACAAGGGGAACACTTTAAAGTCCAGATGGCAACCATGAAGAGGTTTTTGCCTGGCAATGCAGACATCACAGGTACATGAGATCCCCCAAATCCTTCCAGAAATGGTGTTTCTAACCTTACAGAGTATTCTCTTGCTTTAAGCTGAGATCAATCACATCTGACCAGTGCTGTGCCAGGGCATAGCACAGTACCCACGACTAAGATGGGCCTAAGGTCACAAGCCCCTTCTCACACCACAGAACCTGTGCTCATTAACCTGTGCATACTACTCAGTTCCATGCTGCTAGAGCTGCAGGAGGTCCATGAAAGACTTTGCTCAGTCAGCTAAAATTCAGCATCATATACAACTCAAAATGCCTCCCTCAGAGCAGGTGTCTTTGCATCTCAAATCATGTTTCTTTAGGGCCCATTTGACCTAATGCTGTAACAGATGGAAGATGGAAAATCATTGTTTGGGTTTGGTTTTTTTTCCCTCCTGCACTATTCTCAATCCTAGGGCATCAGGGATCCCCAGAAATGAAAGTGAAATTACCATCCCTGAATCAGAACTGATAAGCCCAGATGAACCCAGATTGTCTCCCTGTGTAAGCAAAGCAGAGAATGCTCACGTGCTTGGATTGTCTCAGATTTTTCTACTACTTAGACAATTCCAATCTACTGTTATTCCAAAGTACTTCCTGCCTATTCAAAGTCTTGTATTAAGCTAAGCAAGCCAAGCAATCAATACCCCAGCACTGGACCCAGCTTGGAGCACTATCAGCGTTGAAGACTACAGAAGAACTCCAGAGCACACCTTACAGCTGATGCTTTCCCAACAGATTCATCCTGTAATATATTTATTTGCATGCTTCCTCTTCCCCTTCTTACAATCACACGATGCTTCCTGCTCATTAGCTGACACCATTGTATCCATCAGCAACATTCTTTGCTTTCGGAGCATGTGCTAACTGGTTTGGTGCTTGGTTGTAAGTCTACAGAATCTTTATCTCAAAATAATTCCTATTTTAAGATAGAAAAAAATTCTTTATACACTAAATGATATATTGCACATTCTGTCCTGTCCCGCTGAGCTCTCTTTCTGCCTGAAGTGAGAAAGAAGGGCTCCACAGAACGTAGACAGTTTTTCTCTCTTCTTTTCCCACTCATAGCTATTGTATTTCTCTCTTGGGCCCATTTTTAAGAATAATAAGGGATTGGTCCCATTCTCAGCGATGCCAAAGCTGGCAGGAAAAGCAGAAATGACGGCAGCCGACTGCTCCAATGCTTTCCCTGGTCAAAAGGCAGTATTTACCTGAAAACTCATGAACTTTCAACAATGCACTCTTATTGAACTGGGGACTGCTGGAACCACTGGAGCGTGGGGACCTGGGGTCACTGATTCAAAGTTAATCTATGCACTTCATCATACCCCGGCCAGCTGAGCAGTGCTGCAGCGTTGGGAGCAGCCTGGTGCTCCACAAGCTCATGGCAGAAAACAAAAGCCACGTGGCTCTATTCCTACCTCTATCGTAGCAGCAGAGATTGTGTTTTGTGACTTCTCAGTTCAGCACCTGTGCCTATGCATCAGCCCAAACCTCAAAATAAGGGTGCCTGTGTGCCGACAGGTATTTAGTCTATGACTGCACCCCCAAACAACTGCTAGCGTCCCTTTGTGCACCATGACATGGTAAGCTTGCCATTCAAAAGCAATTTGGGTACTCAGTGATTCACAGAACACTGTCTGCCAGCTCATGCATAGCGCAGGTCGTGTGTCAAATTATACATTACAACTACCCATGGTACCTCTCATTTATAACATCACATCACATTATGTCAGGTTACATTGTGTCAAGCCACATCATTTTCTCTAAAGGAAAATCCTGTCAGACGGAATTGTAATGATAACTTCCATTCTTTTTTATTTCATTTAATATGAATGGCCCATCTGTAATAATATCAGAAACTGCCCCCTTTCTCTCCTATGTCTGAGGACCTCTCAAAGATTGCTGTTTTCTTTATACAAATGCTAGAATCAAATGTGTAATTTCTCATCTCAAAATGCATGCTGCCAGTTTAATAAGGGCCCTGTCATCCTGTCCCTCAGGGATGTATCCTGAAAGAGCAGAAAGGCAAAAAAGATGCTTTATTACTTCACATCAGTAATATTAATTTGTTCTGTTCTGCAGTGCATTCAGTGGATTACAGCACTTCGCAATCATTAGCTCTTCAAGAGACCAGCCTGAAACAAAGGCTGGCTTGGCATTTTGTGGGGCATCTGCCCTACTTGCTTGTTCACCTGCTCTGCTGTGGAGCAGTGCAGAGTACATGTATAATGCCTGCAGCCACGAGAAGTGTGAATTTGGTGGAAGACCTAAGAACTAGTTTGCACCCCCCTGCATGCTACCATGTTCCATGTTTAGTTACCTGTTATTCTTTTCCCAGCACCCTTGTTAGATTCTCAGGACCTGTTTTATACTGCGCATCCAGCATAACAAGATGTAATCTGGGCATCTGCTGATGTGCAATAAACTGACTTTGTACTGCTGGGTGTACCAGACCATGAATATATGTGTATGTATATAGGTGTGTTTTGACTGAAGAAGGCATCTGCCCAAATTAACCATGCACATAATCTCCTTTTTCCTCCTATCATTGCTATAGATGGTTACACCTGCAACCAGTAGCTACCTTAAACCGAAGATCCTGTAGTTTTATATCAGTAGGAGGTGAAGCGCAGCTCCAATGCAGGTTTGCCTCACCTTGAAACTCTGTGATGGGCTTCTTAGTATGATACAACTGCTGACTCCAAAAAGGTATGAGGCCATTGCAAAAAGCAGCTGTCATCCCCACAAATGTAAACCCCAAAAGTATAATGGGGGCTCATCCCCTATCTTCCACATGGTGCACCAGTCATCCCAACCACAGCCTGGTTATCCTAACACGGGTATTGTGCTAGCAAGTGTGGGGGAGAAATTCATGAGAAAATAAGAGTGCCTGCCATCAACTGCATTTAAGATAGCTAGCACCTCAGTCTCCAATGAGGCCTTGCACTGAGTTCTGCCACATTAATTTCATACATAATTGCCAAAAGCCTCAGACTTGATGCTCAGTATGCTTATTGTACTGACAACTCAATAGATTTCCTACTTGCAATATTTTCCAGCAATGCATAAATTTTATCTCTTATGAAAACATACTGCGAAGAAACTGAGATTACTGCTGGTTTTATCTAACTGTAATAGGACACAGCATCCAAGTGAAAAATACACTTTGTTACAGCTCAAATATTAAATAGTTTCAGTGTTTAAAAGGAATGTATTTGCTGTACAAATTCATTCCGTAATTAAAGCCCTACCGCTTTTCATCCAAGAGTATGAGAACTTATATCAGAATACCTAAAAAAAGTATTCCTACTGAACAAGAGGAGCAAAGATAGCTAACCCCCCCCCCCCAAAAAACACGCGAGTTTTGTTCAAATGGTGCAATAAGGATGTTTGAATATGGTACCACAGTTTTTACTACCTATCATTTGAATGTAGTAGATTTAATGCATTCTCTGTTCATAGAAACCACTTCTCACCTAAGAAAGAGTCCAAGAGTCACTTGACTCCAAGAGTAGTCCAAGAGAAGAAGAGAAAAAAACCAAAACTCATTTTTTAGAGCTCTAATCAGTGAGCATTTGGGTCCAAAAGCTACATTCACTATTTGCAAAGGATGAAATATACCTTCTATTATATATGTACATATGTATGTACATACGCGCACAGGGATCCCACTGCAGTCAAGAGCACGGGATATAAATCACTTGGAGAATTTCACCATAAAGAGCAAGTTTGTACTTACAGTACACAATAACAAGACCTATGCTATTGGATGCCTTTCAGAAAGATCAGATGTGGAAGATTAACATGAAAACTAGAATTGCATCTTTCTTTGACCATAGAAAATTGGGGTTTTTTCTACACAACCACAATAAGGGCAGGCTTATAAGCAGCACTCTTACAGAACAGCAAGAGATGAACTGCTCCCCATCTTAAGAAGGCTTTAAGTAAATAAGTAATACATCAGAGGACAAAAGCTTTGGACAAGAGGTTCACAAAAGGAAACTGCACCCGACAATTGGACTTGCTACCCCAGGTCTCAGCAGGAAATCACAAGCCTGTAAAACCTGCAGTCACCTATCCAGGGAATGGGAGAGCAGTTGCACCTACTTTGCACATGTCAAATCATTTCTGTGTGATGCTGGTCATGTTGCTGGGTTAGCTTAGTGGTCAGTGCGTGTGATGAGTATGTTTACATTCTGGGCACCTGTTTTTAAGATGCACAGCATCTGTTTGCAGAACCCTTGATCCTCCCAGGACTGAAATAATAGCTAATACAACTGGGCACATTTGTATAAACTGCACAAAGCAAGCAGCCTGGAGCGTCACGCCTGATGGGATGTCTCACATCAGCAGATAACCAAAAACACATAATGCAACATTTTATACTTTAAAAACTGGCACAGCCTCTGCTTTCAGTCCTCCATTCTCCAGCATTAGGCTGATGCATTCCTCACCTCTCTAAGCCCTCACAAGCGCTAACCAATTAATACTCACAGGCATTTAAGCACAACATGAAAACCCGTGTCACACCTCTGGGAAGAGGCAACCATTGCACACAGGGAACAAGACTTGCTGTGGATGCCCTAAAGACAGCCCCATAGCCACAGAGGGGCCTGACTGAGATGGAATACTGGGAAAGCAGCTATTTGGCAAACCAGGGCTGTGAGGAATGATTACTAGCCAAACAATTAATATTCCCAGAGGCCAAGAACAGCATCTCATAACTCTTGCAGGCTTAACCTTCCACCTCTAACTTATACGTGCTGCCAGGGATGTTGATTTTTAACGTGAAAAAGCTGGGCAGAAGGGGAAGGCTGTTTCAATTTCTAACAGGGGCAAGCCAATAGGTTTTCTCCAGATTGCAGCCTGAGAAATGGCTGACTCACCTCCTCCTGCAGCATTCCTCACAAAGACATTAAGCCTGAGCCAGAGAGCTGGCATGGAAAACTTCAGCCTGAAGGGTTAAAATCATAACCAGCCGACAACAGAGTTTGACATTAGGAAGTCTTCTGCCATGGAGCACAAACAGCTTTCCCTGTGGCATTAGAAAGAAAAGGGAATAGATTCATTTCTGTGAGCAGGGTTATGCAAAATAACATCTTTCACAGCATCGCACTGCTAAATGAATCATGTTTCAATTCTGCTTACACGGGCTTGGCTTTGTTGTAATGCCACTGCTCCTGATTTATTCCAGTTCCAGGCAGAAACAAGCCCACCCATGTGTGTCTGGGCCTTTTTGTTATTGAGCTCTATCAGAAAACACATCAAAACGTCAGGGCCATATCAGCCTGTCAGCTTTACTCCTGAATAAAGTTGCAAAAGAGTTTACAATGCCACAAAGCCCTCTCTTTTTAATTCCATTTTTTATTTCAAAGCTTGGCTCCTCTCTGATCCCTGCATTCGGAAGAGGCAGCGATGGAACCAGGCAGTGGAAATGTCTGTCACAAAATAGCTCTGCTGTGGCCAGACCCTTGGTGCTGAGCACCATTGAGCCTCCAGTGCAGCCGCCCTCTTTGCAGAAAGGAGGCCCAAATTTTTGCTATTTTTATATAGAATTCAACTTTTAGTTTGAGTTATTTGGAGGAAAAAGCTAACAAGGGAAAATCTGGGCTGTGTCTGAAATAGGGCCGAACACTCTTACGAATATGTGCCTGAAAGCTTGTAGCTGGGGAGGTTTCTCTTGTTGCCTTTTTTCTTTCCAATTGTCAGACACATTAACTTTGGGTGCTGACTCTTGTAAAAGTGTAGCTAAAAATGAAATAGTAATAAGAAGAAAAATAACTATAGGATCTTCCTAATTATATATTGAATTTATTTTGCATTTCTTGTGCCCCAAACAACGTGTCATATTTAAAGGTCATTTGACCACGACACTCGAAAAGAATGCTTCTTCACTCTGTTATCTTAGATTTTAACCTTTTCTTGCTATGATCGATAAATGGATGCAGGTTTCTATATAATGAGCTGGAATCTCAGCTGATTTAAAATAGGCATAGTCCACCGAGTTGACCTGAGCTGTGCCAATTTATGCCTACTGAAGTTCACTCCTGCCATTCACAACCCTTTCAGCAATTTCTAACTTGCTTGACACATTCTTCCTCTGTTAATCCCCATTTCTGTAATGAGCAGCATACCAGAAAGTGTTGAATCTCCATTTAACTGTACCACATATTCTCTAAGATTCTTAACAACATGAAATAATAGCGTGAACTCAGGACATTCTCACTTCACCTTCAGGTCTAATAGCTCGACCTACGTGGTTACTGATAATGTGGCACTCGTTGAAAGGCTACAGCCAACATCTGACGCTGTCTTTGACTTTCTGCCTGGTCACTCTATCAGAATTTGCACAGCCTGGTGGGATATTTCCTATATAATTGGCAGGTATGTGCTTTTCACTGCAAGAGACAAGCTGCAGAATTGCTCCAAAGTCTTTGCTCTAAAGAGCTACTTTTACGTCACTGAAATGTGATGTTTTGATGTGCTTCTCCCCCTGACTCAGTATTTATACCAGCCTTACCACGCGAGTAGTTGAGCTGGTCCTTTTTTTATTGCTTGTTCATTTTTTGGCATGAATCAGTGTAATTCCCACCCATTTCAGCCTAGCCACGATATCTTAAATACCATACAAACCAGAACAGGTTCTCTCAGATGTGCACAGATTTGCTAGAGTTGATATATTCACTCATACTGTTAGGTCAACATTTATAATAACAACTCATTATATTTCATATCTATTATTATAAGATTATGATCTAGCAGTGCCCGGAGGTCTCAGAAGTGGCTGGCTCATCATGCACAGTTTTATACTCCTGGAGAAACCATCCAAAATGAATTTGGGTTATTTAAGCACCTGCGGCGTACTGTTTAATTTCAGCCTCTGGCCTTGCACCAGACGTCATTTGGAGATGCAGAGTGTGAGATGGCAGAAGATCATTTCCCAACAGTGATATTAGCTCATGTTTCTAAAGCAATTCTTACTGCCTCCCAGACTAAACATGTTTAGTGGCTCTCCCATGAAAATAAATGGACCGTGAGCAGAAATAAGACTAGTTTCAACTGTCCAAGGAAATCGCATGTGAGTTTGAAGTCATTTGAGACCCAGATGGAACAGAGGATTTAGGAATATGTCTCTGATCCATGTTTGTAGTTAGGTAATTGAAACTGTAATTCTGCTGAATTTCAGCACTCTGTCATCATCTGCATTTAATTTCACCCTCCAGGGTGCTCACTGTATTGCTAAAAATCCATACTAATAGGAGGCTTTACAGACAATACACTATAGCTGAATGAGAGACCCCAGATCTGAAACAATAAAGAACTTCAGAAGAAGGAAAGAGAATAATAAAGCAGCTTGTGATACAGCTGAATCACTCACTACCTTCTGCAAAAGATGTGGTCTGCCTTAATTCTGCCTTTTGTTTCCAAAGTGAGTAAAGGCTGACCCGCTCTGCATATTTATTCCATGGGTACTGCAGATGCATCCGTCAGAATCAGACACACTGTTGCAGGATAGCAGTGTTTAAACATCTTTAACACCCTCAAGCATGTGCAACAGCAACAAACGCATAAGACCCTTTCTCCTTTTGCCCCTGGTGTTAGAGCATTAAAAATAGGCTAATATTAGGATTATATAGGGATTAGGATAATATTACTATTATATATACATAAGATAATTATACAAGAATAAGCTAATACAAGAGAATAAGAATAGCTAGCACATACTTCTGCATGGGAGGTTTTCCAGATACACCACGGGCCATTTTTATACTATGCAATACCTGCAGTCCCTGTGGCCTACGTATGTATGTACATAGCATCCGCTAGTGCAGGTGGCTTCTTGTCCACCCTTTCTGCAAGAGTTTAGGGCCACAGATGTGACTGAAAGCATGCCCCTTTTCTCCCTGACATCCAGCCCATTTTTCTGCTCAGCCTCTGACCTCTGCTGACAGCCTCCTGCCTCCTTTACTGGAAAACATCCACAGCGCGAGGGGCAGACTGGCAAAAACAATGGTCTGGGAATGTACTCCGCACCGCATGTGGAAATGTTCTCCTCTACTGAAGGAGCAGGCAGGCCAGCCTGCAGCCAGCAACATGGGAGAACGACAGCCTTCCGGTGAGAAAAGTCCAGTTAGAGCTGATGAACATCCTCTAAGAAGTGGTTTCGCCCAACAAAGGTGTTTGCATGCTACAAGAAAGTTTTGTGCTAGTGCGGGAGTGAATCTAACCAGCTGATATTTGTAAAGGGTCTTCCCATTAACAGCCACTCGACAGAAATCCCCAGAGGTGTCAGGAATCACATATCCCCGTGCTTAAAATGAAAACTTTCATCATCTTGTGTAAGGCTTGCCTTAATATCAGCTGTGGCGGTGAACAGTGCCACCTTCCCCAGCTGCTGCTTCTCTCTAGACCCTTAACAAGAACTCAGACAAATTTAATACACACATCACTTGCTCAAGGCACTCCCAGAAATGCTTTGGAGTGACAAAAAAGCTTTGGCAATGATATTGTTGAGGTGAAACCAGATTGGTAGGTTCAATAAGTGTAAGAAATGCCCGCGTGTGTCTGAAGTTTAAAAGAGAGCTAACAGATGCCAGACCTGTTCTTACAATCTAAGTATCTCATTTACAGGTAGAAAGCCAGCAAAAGAACACAATTAGCAATTTGCCCTTACAGGCTTTATATCTGCACTGCTACCTACTCAGTCATTTACATGCCCAGTGCGCATACACGTTTCAAGAGTCAGTTCTCAGTCTAGTTTTAATTATGTCTTGTTTTACACTTAAAAGCTTTAAAATATTTTATGGGGCCATTTAGTGATCCCAGGAACTGTATACTGAAGGAGGAATTAGAGCCCTGCTGAAGCCAAAGGGAGTATTGCCATGGGCTCCTGTGCCTGAGCTCTGGCTCTCACTGGGAGCTGAGACTGCAGTTACTGCTCTGGCACCTTGAAAATATAGAAATGGAAACCGGTGGCTAAAATGGGGTAGTAAGTGCCAAAAGCCACAACTTCAGTTATTACTCAACTATGTCATACCCCTGTCTGAGTACCCTTCTAAGAGAGACTGCATTACTAAAGTCATTAGCAAGTCATTTTATTTCCATTATAACCACATTTTCATCCAGAAATAGAGAAGAAAGGTAATCAGATCTCTTGCTCACCTACACACACTGCATGTTAATGCAGTTGGGTTTTTTCCTTTGGTTGCTTTCTTAACGCTAGACAAAACACTCTGGCACTTATGAATAGCATACTAAACCCACATCATTGAACATACACAGAAAAGCAAACCTAACCCTGACTTTTAATAAACTTGTCTGCTTTCAAATAGATGAGGGGAAAATCAGAGTCACAGCACAGATCTCCAGATCAAGTAGTCTATTTGCCTGCATACTCTGTGTTAAGAAAGCACTCATGGCACCCCAGAGCAATCACCAGTGCTAGATCAGATGGCCAAAGTACCTCTCAGCCATGAGAAATGAGGGCATTTACACAAGGCCAGCTTCCAGAAGTTGGTAAGCTGTGCAAGTTGCTGAAGGAGTTTTCTGTCCTGAGGGGCAATGCATCCTGATGTCAGCTTGTGCGTTTTGCAGGGCCTGCTCAGCTGCTTTCGACTTCAAATCAAGGTTCTTGTTGCATGTACTGATAAGTCAGTATGACTCTTTAAAGAATACATTCACATTGTTTGATTGTATTGATTTGTTTTAGCACACAACTTGAGTTCAGCCCCGTTAGTGTCCTCTTGGCTACTCAACGGGGCTGGCACAGTTTAAACTGACCATCTCTTGAGGCAGAGGTATAAATTATCTCTTACATAAATAATTCACTGTCAGTGCTCAGTGTCTGCTCGGTGCATGTTGAACCACCCAGTTCAAAACACAAACAAATTAGGGTGGATCCACTCCAAGCACTGGTTACCTCAGGCATATTTTGCTCCTTCTCTTGATCAAACGGATCCAGACTGTCACGGCTCAACTGTGGAGGTGGCATAGCCTAATTAAAAACCTTCCTCAGTATCACATGAATGCCAAATAGAGCCCCATACATTGCAAGGTAAAAGACATGCAATTAATTAACTTACCGCTTGATTGACTGGCACTACCACACCAGCACAGAGGATCAGCCTTATGAACGCAAATGAAACACCAGTGTACAAGAGCACAAAGGTTAGTTACATCTATGTAAGCTTCATCAGATGATAGAAATTAGGCACTGCTCCTGCTTTATGCCTTTGAAAATCTCTCTTTTAAGTCCCATAATAAATAAATGCACAATATCTGTTACGGAAGACCACTCACCTGCTGCAAATTCTACCAGTAACTATGGGAAGCACCATTTATTGAACTTAGAGCTGGTCCCACGCCAGAACCATTCTAAACGATTTGGGTAGGTATTTGTCAATGGGAAGAGTTCCCTTTCCGTGGGAACACCCTATTGCTAAGAACAACACAACTGGAAACACACCAGTTTACAGGAGAAACAAAGTTCTCATCCCCAGTTCCAGTGTGGTCTTTGTGGGACACAGATTTGGCACCTTATGCCACACCAGCCTCTGTTCTGCACCATGAAAATGCATCTTGCTAATGAAACACGTGCCTTAGACGCTCATACGTCTCTCATTTCTCTGCACATTTCATATAGGCTACACTTCCATTACAAATGGTTTAAACTATTGCTGGAGGAATCAAGTTGCAAATGAGTCATAGTCAAATAAAGGTGAGTGTCTTCCTATTAGGAAGGAATACCAGTACAGAAGTATGAAACTTGTATCATCACAAGTAGACAGATAGAAGTCTGATGGTCTTTCAGGGCTCCTTTCCCAGTAGGAAATAAGGAATATGCAGTAAGTAAAAACACAAGAAGTTTCCATAGTCTACTAAATGGCTCTAGCAGTGTCAACACACAAGCTAGCTGAAATGGAGCAAACCAAGCTGTGCATTTTCAGTGTCACCTGCACTAACAACTGTGCTATATGTGCACCTTTACAATCCACAGAATAAGCTGCTACAATTAGTAATGTTATCTACAAGTTTCTTGCCAGTTCCCAGCTTGAAATATATGCCAAAGTCATTCCAGTCGCTGGTCTAAAATGAGATCCTGTCTCTTTCATGGCTGGTTTCTGTGGGAAGGAAGCTGGATGTAAGGGTTAGTGTAAGTCCAGCACACTCTAACCTGGCTGCTGAGCTCCATTGTTTCAGAAACCAGGAGACCACCATTTGAGGTGTAGAGCCAGGCTCTGACACTATTACTCTTTCCCTGCCTATGTGCACTGGGTTCAGACTTCCTCGCCACGTACAAGCCTTTTACTTTGCACGGTACATCCTGTCTCAACAGACTGTGGTAGTATTCCAGGCCCTGAGACAGCTGCAGAGGAGCTGGTTTGCAGTGCGTGATTGCATTAACATTTCCAGGATCGCAGCACTAGAAATAACAATAGCTGTAAATGGTCAAAGAGATTAACCTTCAGGGTTTCCACTGTTGTCTTTTATAGGAGGTTACCTGGATTGTGTTTTCCAGATTTCCCAGTAGAAACCCAGCAGGAGCCGGAAGTAAGCAAGATGCTGCTGTTCAGCTGGTTTGTGTTGTCTTGCGCCAGCATAAGGCTTGAGATCCACAAATTCCCAACACCCACCTCACAAAAAGCCGATCGGCCTCACTTCTCACAGATACCTGTCTGCAGATTATGTGGATTTAGCTCCCAGCCCTTCACTGGTCTTGCTGATTATCATTAAAGATTTGCCTGCTTTCTGCCAGCTCCCATGGATTGCTGACCCTGCTGTAATATATTTACGGAATGCCCTCGCTCACTCTATTAGCAAGCACTGACACTCCAGATTCCATTGGAAATTCTCTACCCTTTATGTCTTTGCAGTTGCGGGGGTAGCACACGCTCAACTACCAACATAGCCAAGAAACGGAGTTGTTTAATAACACAATCCCAAGGATCCAGGAGCTACAAGGATGGAAATAATTGCAAACTCTGTCTGAATCAGATGGACACCCTGGATTTGAGTCACCAATAAAGTGGATACAAAGCTTCTGGGACTGCTTTTGCTCTTTTGCTCTGTCATTCTTCTAAAATTATTCTATTTAACTCTTCAGTACGGAATAGTCAGGGCAAGCTGAATTCTAATCCATTACCAAGGCATCAAGCATTCGACTGACAGGGATGCAGGCACACCTACAAAAGGAGATACTTGGAAGACAGAAAAGCAGAAGGCATTTTCCTTACTGTTTTTTTCACGCTGCTCATGCAGACCTATTGTGCTCAGTGGTACAGATAAAAGTAGAGCAGTCACTGGTTAGGCTTGCTGCAGCAGAAACATAAGATGTTTTTTAGGGTAGTCAGACACCAAAGCAGCCATTTCTAACTTGCTATTAATGATGATAGCACTGATCCAGACACCACTACAGGCAATTGAAAGACTCTGACTGACTACTAGGATTTGGAACAGCCCTGGATGCACTCATCAAGACACGGATTTCTGTTGGAAAATCAGGGTGGGTGTGAAGGGGAATGCATGGGATGTGACGGGAAGTCCTGCAGCTAAGGAGTTGGTTTCACTTGTATTCAAGGACAGTTCTTGAGGTAAGGGTTAAATGCTGGGTTCTTTTCATTCATCTTCTGGATGGCGAACATTTTTAATCATGTTTTTAGGCTACACACACACACACTGTTTTCTTTCTTTCCTATGCAATCAAAGATTCTTCTAAGGTATCTCCAGGGCTTAGTGGAAAATAGCACATATTATAAGCTTTTTGGTAAAAGGTAAGAGACAACAAAAGTGCAGCCATCACTGAGAAATCCTTATGGACATTCGTCACCTTCCACATAACCAATGTCACAGTATTCTTAATATGTAAGAATACTGCATGAGATGCCCCTTGAATAGCTAACACTTGTCTCTTTCAGGCAGCTGGTATAACATACATCTATGGAGTTCAAGATAGTGCTCAATTAGATTTCCTTATTTAGCAGCTGAGCCTCCTGCCTCTGCCATTTTTTCTGGCACATCTTACCTTCGAAGAGTCTTAATGACGCTCAGTGACTGGGTTTAACAGAGAATAGAGTAGACATCAAAGGTCCATACCTGAGATACTTCTAGTCTCTATCACTGTAGTTCCCTGGTCAAGCTTTTAACCTGAATTCTATAGATGTTTTGTGGAGCCCCAGCTCTGCTGGGCTTTTTTGGCAGAACAAAGTCACTAAACAAATGAATATTACAGTCCAGTATCATATTCAGTGCATGGTTACAAGCATAGCTCCTTTCAAAGCATTGGCAGTGGCGAATCTTCTGTGACACTTCACAACATTATTTCTCCCCAAATTGCTTTAATTCTGAGTTTACAGAATTCAATTCTGCAGGCACAGAGAAGGCGATGTTTTATGATGATTTCTTCTGTCCTCGGTTAATTAGCATGTGGAAAGACTGTCATCCCTGGAGCACGGATGGCTGGCGTCTGGAAGGCAATCAGATTTTCTAAACCAGGCCAGCTGCAGATGGGCCAGATTAATTTTTCTTTGAGTTCAAATAGGGGAAAAAAAAATAGATGAGTCATGGAGCTGCTGTATTTACAGATGCTCCAAATGTGACAGTCCAAAGTGCTCCCGGTGAAATTGCTATGGAATATAGAGCTCATTCGAGGTGACAGTGTCTTAATGCCTTTGAATTGCATTAGTATCTATCTACCAGTATTGTTATTGACAGACATTCATCCATTAATTCTCTGAAAATACTAAGCAAGAGCAGAGTGCACATGTAGCAGAATGGCTTTTCCAGATTCTAGAGGCAATTAATAACAATGGTGCCTAACACCACCCCTGCCCTGAGGTTAAAATTCCTACACTAGAGCACAGAAGTGAAGGAAAGATATAATATGGCAGATCTTTCTCCCTATGAATGTAAAGACCTGAACGGGAAGGAAAGTCTCTCTGGAGATGGGCTGTCTGGTAAGGGCCTTTTGCTGGAAAACCTGCTTTTTGTAGACCACAGAGATGGACTTCAACTTGCCTGTTAAGGTTCCTGCAGCGGTAGTTCATGGTCCTACCACTGCCATCCAGTCAGCCTCATCAGCTTACAGAAGGGAACTAATGCTGCTCAGAGAAACAGCATCATACATCTTGATGGGCATCAAGTACCTCCTTCACCCTCCGAGGTGAACGCTTCCAGTGCACAACCAACACCATCTCCCAGGAACTCTCATGCACTCCACACTCCCCATGCTGGAGGCTGGAAGGAGCTCAGCGGAACACATTTGGAACAATGTGTACGCAATTGCATGTACAAACCACAAGGCCAGCCTTGGAATTTGCAGATCCCCCAACACAGCTGTTCCCAGGCACTCTGCTGCATACATTAGAATGAGCTTTTCCAGGCAAGGGTAAAGCCACAGGGCCCTGGCAGATACATGATGTTGGCTGTGAACACGTCCAAGCCTGGTCTGGAAACAGTATACCACCAGGTCACATCCTTGCTGTGCCAGGGCTGTGTGCAAGCCAACAAAACCTCCTGATAGTACAGCTGGACATAAAGGGAGTTTCAGGACCTGAACATCTCCATCAAATCATCTTCCTCTTAGCTGCCCAACTGAGTTTCCCTCCTGGGCAAGTAGGATAAGTGGTTTGCTGCAGGAGTGGGCAGAGACTTGTAGAGCTGTGGGTGCCCTGACCAAGGGGGAACTGCCCTGTTACAAACACCCATGTCTGGCATGAAAGAAGCTCAGTCTCATCTGTTTCCAATTCCCTCGGATCTCCTTTTCTACAAAGAGCACGGGGAGCAAAGCTCTGATTAATTCAACACAACAGCAAAAGCCCACAGCTGGATGTCATAGTCATATGCTGTTTATTGGGATGCCCAGTTAGATCTTAGCCTGCAAACTAGATCTGACAAATGCATACTGGTATAAGCAAACCAACTAATGGTGCATTGCCTTCTTGTTACCTGCTGCACTGCTACCCTCACGGGCATTGTCGAGTAAGATGGAAGCTGGAGAGACAGGAGATCTGCTCCTGCCCTGCCTTTGATCTGCCTTTGACTCCAAACAAGTCACTTTGCTCAAATGCTTCTTGTTTCCCCTCTTAGCTTTCTTTTAGCACATCCCTCCATAAATCCTGCTGTGAAGGATAGATCCGTACTATGAATTTGAGCAGAACTCAAGCTCTACACCAAAGACTTCACTGGCGATTAACAAAGATCCCAACAACCTGTAACAGCCCACTCAGGGTTTTGAACTTGGCCCCAACAGACTTGCTGTGAAAAATCCAATCATTCCTTTCTCTCAGTTCAGAAATGACAAGTAAGGGGAGAATCACTAACATCATAGCACTGACTCTTCTCTCGTTTACACCAGTTCTACAGTTACTTGAGTTCAGCAGAGCTGTTTCTGATGTACATCATGTGAGTGAAAAAGAATCAAAAGACCCAAACCCTGTGTCTCTAGAAGCGATCCAGCCACGGCACTGGATAATCGCCTGAAATCTCTATGGCAACAAGAAGGAAATTGCTCGTCCCACTGTCTGGGTATTCTCACTCCCTGTGTATGAGTGTTGTGTCAGAGACAGGGAGAGAGGGAATATTTAGCACATAATCAATTAAATTTCACCTTTGATCCAGTCAGTTGTTTAGAAACATTATCTTGGCATCAGTGAATGATTTTTCTCATGGGCTGACAAGGTGCCTGTTTATTTTCTATAAGGAATGATTAACTTAGACATCCCTTTTCTTCCTGCGAATGAATGGTGAAAAATTGATTCAGTATTGATTGACCCACTTAGTGATGCCCCTGGATCTCTGTGCCTCTGCTCTTCAGGAAACCTTAACCCTGGAGTGAATCATCCTCATGCCTGACCTGGCAAAATCTTTCTGTTAGGCACAACACCACATTCGGCTTGTATTCCATTTGAGTGCTTAAAGGAGTAGGAAGTAGGGGCATAGAGGCTTTCACAGCCTTTGACCACTCACATACAATCATTGAAAAGGTAGGGTTGGAAAGGACCTTAAGATCATCCAGCTTCAATCCCCCTGCCATGGGCAGGGACACCTCCCACTAAACCATTTCGTCCAAGGTTCCATCTGACCCAGCCTTGAACGCCACCAGTGATGGAGCATTCACAACTTCCCTGGGCAACCCATTCCAGTGCCTCACCACCCTTACAGGAAAGAATTTCTTCCTTATATCCAATCTAAACTTCCCCTGTGTCAGTTTGAACCCATTACCCCTTGTTCTATCTCTGCAGTCCCTAATGAAGAGTCCCTCCCCAGCATTCTTATAGGCCCCCCTCAAATACATGCGGGAGGAATTGCATTTCATACTCTCCCTACTGCAGGGCACTGATGCTTCCTCATGTTGCCTTCCCTCAGCATCATTGCATGATTGACACCAACTTGGGCTGCTGTGTGACTCAAGATCCAATCTAAATCTAAGCTTACGCTGAATTTACATACAACATAGACAACTACATCCTCCTACTGGACAAAAAGCAAGTATCACAGCATACAGAACTGAAATTAAAACCTGACTGTGTAAGCAGAAGTAAAGATTTGGCAATCTCCAGATATTTTCACAGTTCACAAAGTGGAACACTGCTCAGTGTCATGATAAGATATTATTCCCTTACTCTAAGGAGAAAAGACCGTCTTATGATTAGACACAATCAATAACAATGGCTCAGCGTGGCTGCATATGGCAGTGTTGTCTTGCAAACCTGCATACTGGTAAAAGCAACATCAGTAGTTTACCTATAGGTGCTTTACAAAACCAGTTACATGGGCAAATAGCACAGTGGATGTAAAACATAAGAGTCAGCATTTTGGGGCATGTTACTTGCATCATGTTTTGCTGGACAGTGTCCCCTAGATTATGCAGGTTCAGGCTAATTTTAAGCTGCAGTCTAGATTTCAGAACCAGTAAGACGCAGAAATATGTAAAAACCTCTTCATTTTGTTGCCATGCAATCAGCAGTGACAGAAACACTCTAATCCCCTTAGAACAGTGTTGCAATGTAATACAATCAGGTACTTAGCACTGCTAGCATCTATCCTTCCGTATATGGTTTTAGGCACCCTAATTATCTGATGTAAATTACCTCTGTGTAAACTCGCAGTGCTTTAGAGAAGATTTCCAATAAATACTAATAATGCTGCTGAGAATATTGGTAACCTGCTACTGAGGTAGAGAGCACCTCCTAGCCCTAGTTTTTGTCCTAATGATGGCGCAGCAACATATAGTTTCCCAATTATATATTACTGCCTGCTAAATGAGCTCTCTTTCTGTCCACTAGTCTAAATCAGAGAATCTACTGATAAGAAATGACATTTGCACAAGAGCTGCAGCAATTCCCCCATTTCCAGGCTGAGGATTTCTCCAAATTATAAATCTCCTGTCCACCGGCAATGCCCTGGAGTGGAAGGAGCTGTGAGATGATTAAAGCGAATAAAAAAAGTGAACCAGCCAACATACATTTCATTCTAAATAATAATCAGGCAGCAGGGTTTGACAAACCGAGCTGAATGCGTGCCTGGGCATCAGAAATTGCTGTGGTTTAGTTGCAGGCTCCTTGGACAGTTCCTTCTGCCTTGCTGTTCACTTTCTCATTTTTATTTGCTTACCCTAGTTAGGTCTTTTTAGTGTAAGTTATTTTGAAGGTATAATGGCAATTCAACACAGTGCCATTGCTCTTCTGGAAGGTCTGTAAAGTATTGCCACATATGCGTGGCACTGTCACATATGACAGACACTGTCACAGGGTGCCCAGAGAAGCTGCAGCTGCCCCATCCCTGGCAGTGTTCAAGGCCAGGTTGGATGGGGCTTGAAGCAAACTGCTCTAGCGGAAGGTGTTCCTGCCTGCGGCAGGGGGTTGGAACTGGATGAGCTTTAAGGTCCCTTCCAACACAAACCAGACTGGGATTCAAGGGTTCTATGATAGGTACGTTTTTGCTGCCGGTGCAGCTTCCTTCCTCTGAATCTTCCCTCAACATCCATCTGCGCTATAGCAAAATCTACTTACACCAAGGCAGTGCTTTGCTTCATGGCATTATGGGTAGCACCAAGGAATGCTGGCATGGTCCCTGCCAAGAACCAGGTTTTCACAGTGTGAGGCACTGCACAGTTACGCAGTCACAGGCATCCCTGTGGTTGTGTGGTGGGGAATGGTTAAGTTGTGGTACAGGGAGGAGAGATCCCAGGTTACAGCTTGCTCAGCCATCACCAGCTGCTGGAATTGGTAAGGAGCGGTGGGAGTGCAATTGCTTCACAAGAAAGCAGTGATTCTGCCAAGTGTCAGCACCCATGCAAGCATGGCTTTTCCTGGCTCATACTATGAAAACACAGGAAGCAGAGTTCTGCTCTAAATGTCGCAAACATCCTTCTTGGTGAGTCCCTGAACAATTCTAGCCAGATGCAGAGGGAAAGAAGGCTGCTTGCTGATTGCTGCTCTTTTGCTTTCCTACTGTATAGAAATGATTAGACCCAAACAGACTCAGATTGCAGGCTCCAGATCAGACACTTGGTTGACAGCCTTCAAGAAGAGAACTCACTGACTGGAGCTGTGACAAACAGAAACTTAGGACAACTCGAGATCATGGCGCTGAACGGGTGGGATAAACATTACACACAGTAACCGCATTTTCTTGATTTATTCCAGGACAGAGCTCAGGTCAAGGCTTTCAAATTCACCCCCTGAAACACAGTTCCCTTGGCACCTACTTGAGCAATTTCATTTCCAAAATCGTCAAGTATTCAGTACCTCTCAATTCCGACTGATTCCAAGAAATACGAAAGAAATGTGGATGCCCAGTAGCTCTGAAAGAATCATAATATTTACCATGGATTTGACAGAATGCGAGTTTAGATAACCAATTTGCAAATATTAAACTTAATTTTGCAGTGTCACAAAAGTGAGCATGTTTAAAGCGCTTCTGTTTCAGCTCGTTATTGCTACTCCACATGAAAACCAACAGCATGATTTCTAAATTCAAGGTGATAATACATTCCCTCATCCATAAGGCAAAGAGAAAGATCTTTGAAGAATATCATTATTGTGCTGCACTTTGGATGCCTTTCTGAGCACTTGAGCATAATAGGAGCTCATATGTAAAGGGGTACTAACAGGTAAACTTTGTAAGGCTTTGAAAAGCCTTCCCCTTTATCTTAGTTAGCACAAGAAATGCACAGATTTATTAAAATAAATGAAAGGGTGAGAGAGCTCTCATCACGCCCCTTTTTTGTTGTTTAGCAGCTGAACAAACCCCATGCGAGTGAGTTTAGCACACTGCTTGCACACGTCTGTCTCTGCTGACAGCGTTCCAACCGTTCCGCTCATGCGGTTACTGGGATTTTACTTGCGTTTCAGATTGCTTTTGGACAAATAAGACCCTGAAGCAAGAAGTGATTCTCTGGTTTATGGCTCCTCACTGACAGTTTGATACAACGAAAGACTGAGCACACTGAGGCTGAGCCTGTAAAGCGCTTGACTTGACATAAAAAATGTGCTTTATTTAGCACGTCAGAGCCCTGCTCCCAGTCACCTTCTGTACAGCAATGAGCACGACCTCGGACCCACTCTGCAAGAGAGCTTTTTCCACTGAAACTGATGCCGGTTCCATTTCCTCCACAGGTACCAGGAATGGAAGGTCAAGATCTATGAACAGGACTGACAGCACCATTCCCCTGGGGGCTGAGAGCCTTCATATCTGCCTCTCAGTCTGCAAGCACAGAGCCTGACCCTAAGAGCATGGTCACACAAGCTGTCCTATTCACTGCAACTGAGCTTCTCCTAGTTCAGTATCACCAAGCCAGCCCAAAACTGCCAACACAAACACAAAGGTGGTGCATATCTTTCCTCTTTGTGGAAAAGTTTACCACAGCATCTAGTACACGCTTGCATGAAGGAAAGATTATCCTCGACACTATAATCCAAATTTAATAAGTGCTGGGAATAACATTTTATTTTTGAATATAGGCATCATCTGAAAAGCCTTGTTTGCTTTGTATTTGGATATATTTTTCTTTAGTTGGTAGCATCCTGTGGACCTGTACTGAGGGCCAGACCATGGAATAATGCCGACTAAAAAGAAGGGAGCTCGCAACCAGTGTTTTTTTAGCAAAACCAGTGCATTGATTCACCATGTACCCTGCATACTAGTTTTCCATAATACTCCATAAAGGTGTCGTAACACCTTCAAAGCTTTAATCCAGCTGTCAGAAATGAAGCTGAAATGGCTGACCTCCAGTCCTGCTTTTAAATCCACGTAAAGCCAGATTCTTATGAGCCAATGCTAATGTGCATTCATTCATTTCCATGGGTTCAAATCTCTTCATCAGTATTGCCATTCTTCTTCACATCATAAACAATGCTGACTATCCAAATTGCAAAACATTCATTTATGCCTTGTCCTTAATCTGCCGGTGCTACTGAGTAATGGAATTATCCAACACCAAACCCTGGTTTGCTTTCTTTGAAAACTGAGTGAGGTGAGAAGTTATTGGGAATGAAACATCAGTAATTTCAGGCACATGATACAGGCAAACCAAGATTCTCTGCTCTCTGCATAAACAAGTTTTTCATAGCTCTGCTAGCATCCTTGGAAAGAACAAAATATCCCTGACCTGGCTTTTACCTCTCACTGGTACAGCAGGTTATTGAAACATTAGATGTCTTGACAGCTTCCTGTAAAGTGAAGACCTTAACCTTTAAAGTGTTCTTTCTTATGTCTATTCTTGACCTCCCACAGTAAACCAAGTCCAAATCTATTCTTTCCAAAAATATTTCATGTAATTAAATGTATAGATCTCTTATTAAATGTATAGATCTCTTATTATCCATCCTTTTGAAGAATAAACGAATAATTCCCCAGGCAATTATGTATTTTGTAGCTCTTGTAATGTTTTAACAGAGCTTGACTACAAAAGCCACAAATGGGAACAAACTCACATGAGTAACAGATGAAAAGCTAGCAGGGTTCCTTTGCTCATTCAAAACAAAAAAGTCATGAAGAATTGAAAATGCATATAAGCTGTTTGAGTGCAGTTTTGAGTCTACAAGTTCTTAATTACTCCACATTACTTTAAAATGGGAATATACAATGCTCGTTTTGGTCTGTGTTGCTCATCTGAAACTATACTTGCAGAAAGTAAATGTTACTTCCAGAAGCTGTAAAAGGAGGGAAAAGACCAAACAGAGTAAAAGTAGAAAAGCAACAGATTTAGCTAATTTTCTCAAAATTCTGGGGGATAAAAAAATCAGCATTTCATAGAATCATAGAATGGTTTGGGTTGGAAAAGGACCTTAATGGTTGGAAAGGACCTTAATGAACATCTAGTTCCAGCCCGCTGCCATGGGCAGGGACACCACAGTCTAAATCATGTTACCCAAGACTCCATCCAACCTGGCCTTGAAACCTTCCAGGGATGGAGCATTCACAACTTCCTCGGGCAGCCAGTTCCAGTGCCTCACACCCTCACAGTAAAGAACTTCTTCCTTATATCTAACCTGAACTTCCCCTGTTTAAAAAGGAACACATCATTTTCCTTCTTGTCTGAGCTGCTTTGCTCAATTGTTTTTAATGAACCATTTGATTGAATTAGCATGAGCTCATGTTCAAGACAAGGTGGAGAATGGCATCTTCCCAGTGAGCCAAACTGAAATGTCATGGCGACCACAAGACATGGGTTTTGCCACAGCTGCCCCAGCACCTGGTACTGGTGCAGCAGTGGCGAATGTGAGTTGACTTTCATTAGTGCTTCATTTGCTTTATTGTGTTTGCAGAGAAAAAGGCCCTGCATTCGCAGTGGTCAGGCTCAGTCTTTTGAGATGCTCCCTTTGGCTGGCTAAGAGAAACTCAGAGGATGAAACAGAGTTCAGCGAAAATGAGTCTTCTCAGGGAAAGGAGAGAGCGATACTTTTCAAACCAGAACTGCTTTTATAATTAATTTAGGAGCTTTTTCCTTCCCTCCCTCTTCTCCCCAACAGTAGTTAGTTGCTATTTTCACCACCTCCTAATTGCTTAGTACTGGTTTGTGGGAGGATTCGGCTTCACACTGCATCCCACACAGGTTGTCATTTTGTCAAGAATTCCTTCATTAACAAGCTGTCAATACCCTGCCAACAGCCACCATTTGGTTTGTTAAGGGAATGGGGGCTCTGGAGTGAAGAGTTGGCTCTGTACCCTTTCCAATGTGGTTTTTTTAAGAAATAAATAAATAAGGCAAGAGGCAGATGTCTGCCAGTCTGTTCCTTTGTGACACATTGCAGCCTTTTCCTTCTTTTTTTTCCCCATTTTTTCCCCTTTCCTTGCTGAAAGAGGAGCAGAGGAGGGAGAGGAAAATCACACAGACTGCGTAGGTTGTAGCTCAAGTTACTCTCTCCCTGTCACACTGCTTCCTCTTGCAGCCAGGCTGCCCGAGCATCCTTCGCCCCGCACTACCTCCCAGCCCCGCATGCCCTCTGACATGCGCCAGCTTTAACACTGCAGTAAAGGAATGCTCTAAAGCAACACAGGCACAGTTTTGCCTGAAACCTTTAAAACAACCATGTTAATGAAATATGAAGGAGCTTGCCCGCCACATAGGTGTTTCCAGAGGAGTTTGTCCTTTCTTGCTAATTAACCAGATTAACACAGATGCTGACAGGCTTTGCCAGGTCCTCCTATCACTACTCTGTAGAGATGCTGATGATTAAGAATGGCTTTGTGCATCCTCCCTTATGAAAGCCAGACTGTATTTGCACAGTCATCTTTTTTTTCTCCCGTTAGCTCCCAAGATCAAATCCCAGCTTGATTTCACTGATTAGTTTTTGATTGCACTGTGCCTAGCAGGTAGGGTTTCAAGGTTAGCACAGATGCTGAGAGAATTGGGGTGCTTGTCCATCATCTGGGGCATTTCTGAGAACTTGCTGTTGCAACTGAGTTTTGGCTATGTCAAACAGGAATTTAGCTGGGTTGGCACCAATGACTGGAATAAAAAGACAGCCGGTGGGAGAGAGAGCAGAGAGGGACACAAATCTGTGCTGTATCCAGAAACTACAAACACAAAGCATTGTTCAGATTGGCAGGGGATGAAGTGATGTCTCTGGAGGTCTCTCTGGCATGTTTTTGATTCTTACACACCAGTGAGGCTATCATTACATCCAGGAGACACTCAAAGGAACTCAGGAGAATCAGAGAAATGTATTTTTTGCCCTCATTTTGTTCCTGTTCTAATCATTATCACTTAAATGCCAGGTAGACCCTCCTTTCACCTGAAAAATCATGCATGTAAGGGTCCCATATGAACACAGGACACCGATACTTATTTGCCAGCAGTCTTATGTACATGCAGTGACCCACAAACACAGGTTTATAATGAACCTTGTGTTAAAAATACAGTTCCAGCCTTTACTGTGAGGAACACAAAGCTGTTTATGCCCTCCTAATTCTCAGATACAGACAAAAGGATCTCTGTGACATGATTACAAGGAGTTAGTGCTGTCTAATTTTTGCCATAGCACACAAGCACCTTTTGCACGAGAGCAGCAGCCTGAATGATGGAGGGGAAGCAGCAAAGACCACTTGAGCTTCAGCATGAAAAGCAGGTGACAGCTACGTCAGACACAGCTCTGAAGCTGCTTTAAAATATTCAAGTGCAATGGAAAGACTTCCATCTGAATGGAAAAACATCGCCCCTTATCAGCTGCAAATACATTCCAAACCTAATTGCCACGTAGCCCATAAGAGTGCAGGGAAGGAATAAGTAGCAAAAAGGAAAACAGGGCAGATCCAGTATGTGCGGTCATCCTCTCTGCTTACATGCTCTTATCCTTTCCTCCCATTTTCTTGTCTTTTTTCCTCATGCCTTCCTTAGTTAAAGCTTTTCCTGTCAGACTGTGCAATACTAGACAGTATAGTAGTAGGATAAGCAGAACCAGCAGGGAGATGCTTTGGTAGCCAGAGACACAAGTGTGTATTGCAGGGGATCCCTATAGCTCTGCAACCGTGCAAAAAGAATTCACTGTATGTTTTAACTTATCAAACCCCAGTTCCTCCATTTTCCCCGAGAGCTTCTTTTGTGCTTGTTCTCACATTGCAGAAATCAGGCACAGGAGCATCTGCTGTCATTTCCGGGTCTGACGGGCTTTTTTCCCTCTTCCTCACATTAACCTTTCTAAAAGTTGGTTAGCACTTCTGAAGGAAAAGCTTTAAATAACACACTGTAGTCAAAGGAACCGCAGGGAAACTGGGAGGCTTGCATTTCAGAAGTCTTCTCAGCATGCAAATAAGACTCCTCTATTGGTAGATATTTACCTGCCTCAGCTCTTCAAGGGGTGCATAAATGAATCCAAGACATTAAATAAATAAAGCTTAGAACAGAGCCAGGCTATGTGTTTACAGTGCCCCAAATGGCACATTGTTAGAAGAACTTCTGCAGAAGACTTGTCCACACAGTCAGCAGTGGAAAAACTAAAGCAGTGGGAAGCAGGATGTGACCCAGAACTGAGACTCCAGGATAACTCTTTACCTACAGCAATTTCCATGAGTTAAATGCAGGAAATAAAGCCCTGAGACAGGTTAAAAAGCAGAGCACTGAACAGCACTGTTAAAATCCTGGGCTCTGCTTCAGACGGAATCACCTACATTTTTAAAGTGGTACCCAGGGATCTGGCCATGTGGTTCCCATATACCTTAATGTGATTCAGACAGCCAAATTCCTTATGTAGCACTTTAACAACGCTTACAAGTATGCCGGGCTCTGCACCCTTTGCTGATATTTGCTGCAGAGCATTAAAAAAACCAAACAGCTGGATTTAAAATATCCTTCATAAAAACATTACCTTAAACAACAGAGAAAAAAGGGACTAAGGCAGAGGAGTTATTAGCAGGAGTGACGGCCTGACGGACCACCACACGCCTGCACAGCAAGCGGTACCATCACCCTTACTTCAAGAGTAATGTTATCTAAACGTAGACGTAAAGTAAAACCAGTTCTTAGCTTTCAGTATCAAGAAAGACTAGTGAGTTGATCCTCCTGATAGAGGAAGGTGTAGCATAGCATTAGCCCTTCCCTTTTTTAACCAGGGAAAAAAGGAAAGGATATTACATCCTGGATTATCTCAGAGACTGAAAGACAATGATTTTCGTGCAGGATTTCCTGAGCTGGTTGGTCATGTCTCAGAACATGCACGCTTCTAAAATGTGTGGACACTGAATGACAACGTGTTAGAAATGTTTAGAGCGTCTATCCAGAGCAGTTTCTTGGGACTGCGTTGAGCACGCAGCGTTCATGAATGCCTCTGGGGTTTGGTGAAGGAAACCATCCCCAGGTGATAGCGCAGACTCCTGAACTGGGTGGCTGTTTACTTCTCTGGCAAGCACTCAGGTTTATCCAGAGCCAAACTCCCCAGTTTTCTGACAAGGATGTTGGCCATGTTGAATCACGTTTTCAAACCTAGACTAGAGCAAACTGTTCTACCAAGGCAAATCTGCCCCCATGAGCTTTGAGAAAGCAATGCCAGTTTATGTTAATGTTATTTGTGGGCTCGAGTCTTATTTCATTCATATTTGTATTTGTAGGCCACCTGCCTAAATAACAACACAGCAGAATCCTCATAGCAAACTTAGTCCAGCTCAAAGAAAACAGATTTTCTTTGAAGTTTAAACATTTTACTGCATTTAAATTGCTTTTAAAGTAAATGATAGGTATGAAATGTTTCAAGAGTCAGCCTGGTTTCTGGAAAGAGCAGTTAAACAATGGCTCTGAGGAGATTTGAAGCCTACATAATTAAGTTTTGCATACATGAGCCTGGAGTTAATTTTTTATGCATTGTGATGTTTCTGTAGAGTGCTTCTTTTTTTATTGGTTCATAGTGATGCTTTAGGTGTGCTCTTGTTTTTGTTCACACAATAGCAGAATACAGTGGATCTATGAAAATCAATGGACGTAAGGCCCTGTCACGGCATTGGTTCTGAAGCAGTTTTGCTTTCACAGTATCAGTTGTATTGCCTTCCAGAGCCCCTGCATTAACAGGGGTATGGCCACAATCAAGGAGTATCTCAACTCAGAAAACAAAATGTTTCCTGTGTCTCTCAAGTTAGACACAGCCTGTGTTCCTCTGTAAGAAGTCACCCTCTTCCTAGGTTCCTACTATGGATTCAAAGAACCAGATCAGGTACTGTCACATGGTTTATCCCAGGGCAAAAACCCCAACCCCATAGGGACCAATAATAAAAATCTAGATAAAAATTGCAGTGACATTGGTCTATGTTTGCAGATTCCTCTTTGGCAGTCTCAAAGTTCCCTATTGTGCCTACTGTTACAAAGAAGCACGGAAAAACCTATGATGTGCATTTGAAGCCAAAATGGTAAACATAAATCAATATTCCTAGTGATAAAAGCACATTCTAGGGGCTGTTACAATGCAGGCAAATGCCAAATAGTCTAGGCTAGAAGTGCCCCAGTATAAGAATTTAGTGTAAGTAGTTTTGTGTTACATGTACAGTTACCAAAGCAAACATGGACTGAGAGAAGCCACGCTGATAACTCTTGGATGTAGTTACACATTTAATATTTCTTTAACTAAATGAGCATGCTTTCAAAAGGAACAACTTTGGATAAAAATATGGATTTTCACCTAAATGGTACTGCCAATATATTTCCTCATAATCTCTCGGAGCCCATGGAATATTTCTTACAGTATCTGAAAGATAATCCACAAAGGACAGAGGAAAGCATTCCCACTCCCTCTAGGTTTATAAAGACACCTTGAAAAGTTTCATATTTGGTGTTAACAAATACTTCCCTCCATTAGTGGTTTTAATATTCAGGAGGAAAGTCTTGGGTACAAGCCAAGCCATCCACTATGTAAGTCCTCCAAGGTATATGGGCATTCACATAGGGGTTTGGATCAGATAATCAAAATACACAAGAACTAAAATGCCTTAAGAGCCTCAGAGAGGTATTTGCAAGATCAGCTCCAGCCTGGGGAGGGAGTCTTCCCCAGTTCCCTCTGGAGCACAGAGGCTGGTTTTATCAGGAGCAGCTCAGAGCAGCTCAATCTCGGCAGCTCCCTCCATTGCCTTAAGTCTGTTAGAGGTTTCAGTAAGTGCAGGACTATCAAGCCTAAGTAGCTTAGGGACAATTTTAGCTGCTTGTATCTTCCAAAAAATACAGATAAGTGCCTTAGAAGATTGCTGAATGTCTCTGATCGGGTTAGTGTGTCTCTGCATTGATCCCAATGGTTTCAGTCCTCTCCGTGCATGCCCCAGACTTTCTTTTCAGTCTTTTTCAGAGCAGAACCTTTATAGTATGACCTGGAAAACTAAACACCTTGGACTGCAAGTCAGATACCAGGTTTCTTTTGCTAGAAACAATTCAAAGTGAAATAAGAGCTTAATAAAGTTATGAATTGGAGGTTTACATAACTGGCTTTGCACTTCCAGAACAAATGTCACTAATGACAAGTCTTTGACTACTTACACAAACCAATGGTTTTAAATACAGATCCCGATCCAGAACAGACAGTATGTGATACTTCGACTTCAGCATGTAGAAAGCATTATCCAAAGACGGAATCCGGACAGATGGAAAATGCTTTTCATCCTGCCTGTGTCAAATACAGGTATTTGCTGAACTGCTTGGAGTTTTCATTCTGGTATTTCTGATAACATCTATTTCAACAGGTGTAGGAGATCTGAATGCTAAAAAGTCAGTACTCAAGCAATGCTTCAACAATTAAACTGAAGGGACAAGACCCGAAACTCCAGGTATTTTTCCCTTAAAACTAACAGAAATAAAAGACAATTTAAAAATGATCACACTGATCTCCTTTCTTCCCTTCATTTATACATTGTACAAAACCACAGAGGTCCTAAAGCCCAGCCCTGGGTTGCTTCTTTCTCACTGCAAGTCAATGATAGCACTGTGGTCCCTGCTTTGTCTGTCTCCCTTAAAACCCGGTGTACACCCGAGCCCACTAACTATAGCACTCCTTTTGAGCCTAACTGGTATGACCAAAGTATGGTGAGAAATTGGACATGTGGGAGACAGAGCAGGACCACAGTACTTTTGGACCAGATTTTAGTATCTAGGTGCATAAACCAGCATCTGGCAGGATTTTTACATGCCAGTCAATATCAAACACCCATTGGCACTTCAGCATTCAGGGTGATTTTAAATCCTGGAAGAATTCAATCTGCCTCTAGGTCTTGCTGTGACATTAGCCTGCTAACAGAGAGGAACAGAGCTTAGTCATCATTCATTTTGGTTGCCTGGGTGTCGGCATAAATACCTAAGATGTTTTATGGACATGCATATAAAAATATATATATACATATATATATATATGTATACTAGCACACACACACATGTGCACCCAGAGGCTTGCAAGCCATAAAGTAGCATTTTCTCTTCAAGAAGAGCAGATCACATGGTGGCAGCTACCCACCCACAAACAGGCTGTGCTGACAGGCTGGGAGAGGAGATGGTGGCAACCTGCAGGAGAGCAGGCATTAGAAACATGGGAAACTCAGCCCAACCCAGTTGCAGGGAAGCTCACCCATTTCAGCACAGGGCTGGCAGAAGGCGCGTCATTGATCAGCCACTTTCTGAAGCTAGTGCATTTCTTGGCTTGTCAAAGAAATCCACAGCATGTGTGGTTTAGATGCCTCTGAGCTCCTGAAGATGCAATGTGATGTGGAAAAACTCCCCAAATAGAAACTTTTGATTTCCAATGCTTTGTATTAGAAACCTAATCATGGCTGTGGGACTGTAAATTGCACTGAGTTTAGTTGCTACATGCTGAGCCAAAGTCTGTCCTCATAAATCTACAGCTTAGACAGCTTTCATCTCAAGGTTAGTTTTTCTTTCACAATGAAAACATTTTCCCAGCATTAGCAAATGGATCCCATCCCCTCAAATTGACAGTGCCTTCCTGTTTAGATGCCCTCATCGCAGATTAATTATTTAATCCAATCTGATTGTCATGCCCATTGGCTGATTACTAGCAAAGGATGCTTTCATCTCTCTCTTTAGATGGTGCAATATTGCCTGAGAAACTGCAGTTTACAGATACTGATAGATACAGATATATGAAGCAGCACAGGATTTTGAAAGTGAACAGACTCCCCTCAGCTTGTTGTGTATCATTAACTGTGATCACAACTGCCCAGTGCTTGTGCGTTTCCCTGCTGCGTGTCACACGTTTGTAGTTCAGTAAACACACCAACACTATATGTCAGTTGTCAGTGACACATACTTTTTTGACCATTTACACTGTCTGGCAGTATTTTCCACTTACCCTTCATATTTGCAAATGCCTACAGGAGAGCTGAGAATCAAGACAGTACCATAAGGACCGATGTCAACAAAAAAGAAATCATATTTTAGTCATCTGCAAAAAAAACCCTCTTCACGATAGGAAAGTGGGTGAATGTATTCTTTCAAGGCTGCCCCAAGGAAAAGAGCAATAGTTTGAAGCTTCACTGTTCCAATTCTTCTGCCATTCCCACAGGTAGCAACTGGTGCGGTTGAAAACCATCATCTGGAATTTTTTCCTTTAGAAAATGAGATTGTGTCAAGAACAAGATTTGGCTAAGAAATGCTATTGTAGTTTCTTGGTGGGATGGGTGTGTGTTGGTTTTTTGTTTGGTTGGTTGGTTTAGTTTGGGTTTTGGATGGGATAATATACCAAACTCAACAAGCATTCAGGTTTCAGTGGGTTTCTAGACTTTCAAGACTTCTCATTCTATCTTCTTCTTTTGTAACTATAAGCATTTGAGTGAACAGAACTCATTTTCCCATCTTCTGAATCATCAGAGTTCAGTGAGACAGAAAAGACGGAGTAACAAAACCAGAAAGAACTTGGAAACCCAGACAAACAATTGCGCTTTCAGAGCTGAGTCCCACAGCTGAAAAAAGTAAACATGTAAAAAAGAAAGAAGAGATAAATAGTAAAAAACCTTAGATATGATTCATAGTCTCAGTCCCAGTGACAGAAAAAGGGGAGTTAGTAATGTAAAAATTTCCTGAATAATATAGTCCAATATAAATTAAAAAAGAAAAGGAATAAAATATCCAATTCTAAAACCTAAATATGAGAAACTTAATAAGCATGCAACATTTACTTCAATTCAGTTTCTCTATCAACTCTAACACTCAACTGCAGAATTAAAACTTGTCCCTACCAACCTCACAATCATATTGTTAAAGTATTCAGATTTGTAACATTCCAATAAAAGAAGGAATTATGGTTTCCTGCCTATTATCAAGGGGATCACGATGACAGTAGCAGTTCTGTGTGAATTAGGGCTGCGGAATATGCCTTTAAATTGGGCAAGGGATGTATTTTAACTTGGTTTTCTAAAGGACTGATTGTTCATATTCTTCTGCCTTAGCTATTTATGTCTAGGTTTTCTTCAAACAATTTGGCACATCAATCCAACTCTATTGATAGCTATTTCTTCATAAACAAGGATAGATAAATGCATGCTCAAGCACCTCATTATTTGAGTGATATTTTACAATTCCAGGTGAAGCAAATTCTGTTTATTTCTCTGATTATAGTCTCCAGTTCTGATAGATATTGGCCATATCAGATGTTATCACCTTGATTCTGGTATTGTCGCTGACAAAAGGAAGTAATGATGGAAATAGCTCTTATCTGTAATCATTTATGAAAACCATGCAATTTGACTATTGACTGTACGACTATATTGGCTAAATACAATAGCAGGATGCTGGAAAACAAGGCTCCCTAAACTTACAATGTAAAACCCTGTTTCAGAGAACTCCTGAGGATCTCACTGCATTTATCTTGGGCATCCAGTCCCAGCTAGGAAGCTAAAAGTTAAAGGGCTTTGTCTGGATAAAATTTGGCCAGATAAGGTTACCTCTGTAAAGAGGGGTGCCATGGAGAAAGCAAGAAAGATGGAGAGCAAGATCTCTCTGAAGGGATTGAAGAAGGCAGTCTTTGCCTCTTCCCTGAGTGAAAGGTCGCAAATAAGCAGGATCTAGGTGAAGACTTTCTCTTACCTTACAACCCCATTTTCTTAAATGAAGGTTTGATAAGGTTTGCTTCAGGTTAGCTGAGAAACCTGTCTTGTCACAGCTGACAAACACCATTTGCCTCTCCTGGGAAGGAGAAACATCTCCTGAGGAGGAAAGATGGGGTCAGACCCCGCTGGTGAGGCTGTGACTGGAGGAAGCAGGGTGCACTAACTGGGTTCCAGTCTGATACTAGGAAGACATAGGGAAGGGAACAAACATGAGATCTTGGGGAACAGGAAGGAATAAAGCAAAAGTACAGACGAGGGATCACCCTGCCCTGCAGCCACATAACCGCAACAGCAGCACTGCCTGAAACCGAGGGAGAGGATTTGCTCCTCTGCGTTCTCATAAATACAGGATCAAAACAAAACAGAACAATCCCCAGCCACCTTCCGTTAGCTGATTTAACAAATAACAGGCAGCCAAAATTCATCTGGCACTCAGCTAAAACTTGAACTAAATATGCACTGGGCATTCTGAGATTGACACAAGATATAAATGAGACACTAACAGTCCTGAGAGAGACACTGGCCGTAGCCTCTTCTGACCTGCAGCATTGTAAGACCATCAGTACTGGAGGCTTATCACAGGAGTTACTGTAGTTTTAAGGACAATGAACTGTTTCTCTTTGCCTTGAGGTTTGTACTCTGTTAATGTTTCATTTTTTACCAAGAAACAAAAACTTTTAGCTAGGAAAGCTTTTGTCTCGGATTAGATGCAGTTGGCAACGCCAGAAATAACAATAAGGCTTTAAAATTAACAGTATTTTTCAAAGAGTGACTCAGATGACTGATAACTTCATTTAGTAACCTCTGTTAGCAACTCCTGCTTATGAGAGGACATAAATCCCCTCTCATTTTATTTTGGGGAAGTTTAGCAGGGCGAAGATCCTCCCTTAGGATCACAAAGCAAACTTGGAAGCTAGAGATGCAGAAGGAGCATTTGTTAAACAGTATATAATTGTAAGTGCCAGGTTTTCTGTAAGAAGGAAGCCGAGAAGCATGCTAGGAATGTTCATTTTCAAAGCCTCAAGCTGTGACTGCGTAGCTGTGAATCTCATTCTGCTATTGTCAAAGCACCGCATTGGTAATTGGCAAGAATGGATGGCTAGCCACACAAGAAGTAGCAAAAGTTACAACATCAGCAGCAGGTAAATATACTTGCTGCTTCTACAAAGTGGATAATCTGCTTTTATTCTTTTTCCTCTGAGAGCTGCACAACAGGCGATGAAGTATAAAGTTAGGGAGCTTGGGAGTTCTGGGTAAAGGTTGGACTTGCTGATCTTAAAGGTCTTTTCCAACCCAGTTGATTCTGTGATCCTATGAACGTTCACTCGCCAAGAATTCAAGCTGGAATCCAAGCCACCTGCTCCCACCTTCTTCCTGCCATGCAGCACACCATAGTGACAGCAGCACCCAACAAGCGCTCATCAGTCTGTTACTCAGCAAACCCTTCAGGAGCCTCCAGGTGCCTGGATATAGTAAATAACACAGCTGTGTCTGCAACTGATGCTCCAAAGGGAAAAGCATCACCAATTGGGAGAGGGAATGTGGCAGGAAGTTCTTAATGATACCATGGGGGGTGGGGTGGGGTGTGTAACAAGATGATCTTAAGGTCCTTTCCAACCCAAGCCTGTCTATGATTCTATGTGGCATAGTCCGATGTAAGGTGACATGACACACAGCGTGATGGACAAGAACCTGGTAAAACAGCAACTATCTGGGGATAGGGATTTCACCTCAGCAGCAACCCGGATTGCAAAATGTCCGGTATAAATTCCTGTAATGTAGGAAAGATGCTGGGAGTAAAAAGATTGTACCTTTTTTTTGTAACAGCTGTGAATCATTTGACATTTAGGCAATAGTGTAATAAAAATAATAAATAATACTTCAGCCAGAGCCTGTTGGATCCTTTAATAGATGCAGCACTGGAGCTGCTCGTGTCTCTTGAGCATTTCTGAAATGTTATCAGAAAACACAGGTAAAAGAAGACCCCAGTGGTAGCTCTGAATGTCCTCTAATGATTCCCTATTGAGACAATTTGCTCAGACTCATCATCTTCACCATCATAAATCAAACCTTGATGTGATTTTTAAATCCCTTAACTACCCACACAGAAAGGATATCACGTTAGATTGCTTTCTGCTGATTTTATCCCTTCCAAGAAGTTTGGTAGAAATAAAAGCAAGTTTTTATAATTCTAGATAATTGGAGAGTGGGGTTTTTTCAGCTGTTGAAATGGCTCAGTCCTGGCCTTTGTTTTGGTGGAGTCTCTGAAGGAAAATATTTTTAGTTTGGGGGGGATAAAACCACCTTTTTTTCAGTGTCTGAAAACTGTGAGAGTCGGGTGGAGGTTTAAGGTATACAAAAATGGTTCCATAAAGAGACAAAACATTCAAAGAGCTAAACAGGACCTGCTGAGCAGGCCAAGGCACATGGATCTACCCCTAAAGTAGCATAGTCATAAAACACTTCTGTCCCAGATCTACAAGCACTGCGGTCTATTTTGAACAGTCTCCTGATAACTGTGCATTTTAGAGGGCAAGGTGAGGATGGGAAGGCCTTCTGAGGGTCAGTGAGCAGCACAGGTTAGCTGACAGACAGAAAAGGCTGCCTCTCTTCAGCACTAATGTCTGGATGCTGCAGAACACTTCTCTTTTAAACAAGAAATATCAGTAATCATAATAAATTGTATTTAAAATGTAATATTTATTAAATATCAAATATTTGTTAAAATTTATATTTTATAAGCATATATTATAGAAATTCATAATAAATATTAAATATTTGTTTTAAAACAAGTAATAATTAGGAAGCCTGTCATTTGATAAAATCAGGGGGACACATATTGAAAGATTTCACTGAAGGACTTGATTAATTATTTCTATGCATTTGTCTGTGCTGCCCAGCTTCTGTGTGGAGCTCCGTTTTGGGAGCTGCATAGAGCAAGCAAGGGCAGAGGAGCTGATAAAGATGTGTGAGGCTGCCACGTTACACAGCAGCAATGAACCCTCCCAACCAAGACGTGCTCCCCCTGGACCAGCAGCTTCTTTCAGCACAGCCCCACAGCGGTGCTTCACTGTGCACATCATACATCATGATCTGGTTGGGTTGGCTTCCCTCAGACACCAACCCCCATCAGAGCCTATGGCAAAACTACCACACATTTTCCTCTCTGCCACCCTGTGAGGGATACCAAAGCCCAAGGAGGCTGATACATTCCTTAGCCCAGTTTCCACTTCCTTTCCCTTTGGCAAGTATACATGCATGCTGTTAATAATGCTTCCTTGGCCGTCTTTCTGTCCCTTCTCTTCCTATTTTTCTACTAGGACTTTGTCTTTTGTTTTGGTTTGGTTTTTCCCTTTAAGGCAGGAAGAAATAATCCCCTTGGAGTTGGTTTTATTTCACTATCAGGAAAGTGAAGCCTACTGCAGAGAATGTATGCAGTTGGACTTGCGTGGCTCTAACTCCTCTCCCGAGACAGACCATTTCTCCTGGGAACTGAAACACTTTCACCATGTGTTGGGTGACAAAAGACATTAGTCTGTTCTTTATATAGAAATACCACATATGACTGGTTTTTAAGCATAATTAGGAAGGAACACTGTAATATGAGCTTCAGAAAGCTGGACTCAGATGAGAGAGCATTAATCATTCCCAAGGAAAGTACTGAGACAAGATTAGGCTTCTATGTTATGTTCTATGTAGACATCTCTGCAAGCAGGCAGCTTGTATTTGCTTTGGGAAGCTTGGCATGTTCCATTTGATTGCAACTGACTTGATAGAAATACACATGGATTCTGCATAAGCATCAAGGAAATCTGTGTTTAATGAAAGCATGACTACATGTGCACAGACACAGAAAAGAAAGGAGGAAAAAAAGGTGCAAGGACTGCAGGCAGCGGGCGAGCCCTGAGACATCACCGGCTCATCAGGAGCCGCCTTCACTCCCTAAATTCCTATGCCTAGAGCTCCTAACCTAATGGCATAAAAGAAATGTTTCCTGCCTGACAGGACAGTGGATGCACATGCCACTTGACAAACAGAGGCCTTGTGATCCTGTACGTACTCCATGGGACAACCACATTGTCTCACTGCTCAGACACAGGGGACTCAGAGGTAGATTTTCATTGTTCTTCCTTTCTTCCGTTTTTAACTTTTTCACCTTAGGATCAGCCTTTGAAAGAGTAAAAAGCTTCATTTCCACTGCCTCTAATTGCAATGAAAATCTGAGAACATTAGACCCTTGGGCCCAATCCTGCAAGTAGCTTTTAGAGAGCAGCCCACCTTATCTGCAGATAGCTTTGCTTACAGCCAGGATAATGGCATCACCAGAATGGGGAGCTGGGCTCTGAGAGGGTGAGTGCATCCAGGAAATTGCTTGTGCCAGGAACCTGGCATTTATAATGCTTGACCTGCCTTAGCACAGCATCCTTTGTGAAATGGTGAGGCTGCTGAAGGCTGTTAAATCTGTCTTCAAGGAATAGCACTAACATCAGTCCTTCCAGCTCTGCAATAACCATATGTGAAGGACTCGGTAGCTTAGCAGCTTGTTCCTCCGTCAGCCTGGGCTCCTGTGCCCCAGTCCTGAAAGGACAAAACCCAATCTCTCTTTGGTTCTCTTTTCCTGCCCGTCACAGAGGCTCCTGGGGAGGCTTCCAAACCACAGCAGCAGGAGCCACAACGGGGCAATTTCTGGACTTGCCATTCTAGAAATGCCTCTCCCTGCTGTCCGCACTCCTGCTTTGACAACAACTGCTCTGGAAACAGCGATGAATTCCTGCCCTTTGCGAGGTGCCTGGGGGATCTGGGCACAAACCCCAGGGCACGGCCGTGCATTTTCACAGCACCATTTTCACCTCTCTCTAGCTCTCTGTGGTACAGCAGCTTCTTCCTTCTTGATTACTCAAAGTGAAAGGAAAAACTCCTTCGTTATTTCTCTTGGCATTTGGGTTTTAAAGATCTCTTGCTACATATGCTCCACTCTTCTGTTTTCTTCCCTTTCTCCCAATTATTTTGAATTGCCATGGCCACGTTCACTTAATACTGCCGGTATTTTGGGATTCCAGACTTTAAAATACAACTCTCAAATACCAGCGTGAGCTTCAGACAATGAAATCGTTAGCTTTAAAGAAAGAGCTCAAGTTGTCCATCAGCACTAACATTTGCTACATGACAGAATGCATCCAGCTAGGTATACAGAAAAGAAAATGGGTTGGTTTTTTTTTTGGAATGCAGGGAATTACCACAATGATTCTTATTAAAAGTTAAGAAAAGGAATAACTAAAATGTGCTTGTTATAGGATTCTGAGTGCAGTGATGGGCCAGTGAAGGATTTCCAGTGTGCTGATCAAGAGCACTGCAATGTGGTCAGGGTGTGAAGGTATCCCAGCACAGCATGTATCTGCCCAAGAAAGCATTTAGTCTGGAGATACTGCTTCTGAATGACTGGTTGGTGTTAGAATTGCTTTAAGCATCTAATTATTTTATAGCTTAAGTGAAATTACTCCTTCAGAGGAAAATAGTGGGGGTTTTCGTATCTATACCATGGCTTAATTTAAGAACAGGCAAAATCAAGCTCCTAACGAAAATTTTGCACAATTACTCCTTATTTTGTTAAACAACTTCTCATGAATTGAGTATTTATCACAATGAACACCCAGCTCTTGCATTCTCCGTGGGACTGGAACATGTGGGGATAGTTCAGCTTTTTTAAAACAGAGTTGAGGTGAAACCATGTCTGTTCTTCCTATTACACTTTAAGGTCCTTATCCACATCAGTATTCAAACCTAACATTGAATATCTAAGTAATATCATTGCCTCCATTGGCAGCACTGTCTAGACTGGATTCTGCTTGCTACCTACAACCATACACTCCTATAAATATAAATACACAGTATATACATAATGTATAAATACACAATTTATGTATTATTTATATTATATTATATTATACTTGATATTTATGCAACTAAAATATATAATAAAAATACTCCTGGCTATTCTCTGCATTTGAATCTACACATGACTGCTATGGCACACAAGAGCATCTCTATCTGTGTTGCTGCAGTGAAGAACTATAGGAGTTACGCTTGACTTTCTAATCTAAGGTTAGAGACAAGTGCAATTACCTCATCCTCCTTCATTTCGCCCACGGTTGTAATTCTGCTTAAGGAGAAGACACAGGGAGGGCTGACATACCTGTTGCTCAGCACTGACAGATGTCTCTGCTATTATTACAAGCATAATCATAATTCAGTTGCTTGCAGTATGCTACTGCACCTTATGCTGGAGCTAATGAAGCTCCAGATACATTGAAACAAAGCAGGAAAAAATATCAACTCTGTTTTGCAGATTGGTTGGTGTCAATTAATATCCAGGATTTTGGGGTATGTCTGAGCAACCTTCATTCATGTGTGTGTAAATGCCAGAAGCAGAGGACGTTCTGAGCGCAAAGCACTCTGAGCTGGAAAAAAACGCACCTGGTCACTGGGCGGTATGGACAGTGTCCTCAAGCCTCTTGTTATTAGCCCTGTGCTCCCTGTGACCTTCCCTGTCTCTCTCCTGAGTACAGATGAGACTACGAAGGGAGGTCGGAGACTTCCACATCACTCCCAGCCTCCGCTTGCTCCCTTGTTTTCAGCTGCAGAGTGAGTCAATTTGGGAGGGATGTTAGAAAGCAACCATTAAGGAAAAATTAAGTAGGTTACACAGTTGCGTAGGGTATAATGATCTGGATGAATATAGTAAGGTCTCTTGGCAGCTGAGACGGTGAAGTTGCTTTAAAGGTTTGCCTGCTGCAGGTTTAAAGCAGCAGTAACAAAGCCTCTGGTATGGGGGAGCAGAGGATGCCAAAGAGGATGCTTTGAGGACCATGCTGAGGGGATGGAGCCCCCTTTAAAACACATTTTCACAACATATGGTCACATGTTATGTGCCACAACCCCACTATTTTGGGCACAAATGTGCAGTATAGAAAGCTGTGCTTTCCAGTCATACACAGAGAGAAGAGAAGGCTCAGGGAGACCTTATAACAGTCTCCCAATACCTAAAGGGGCCAACAATAAATCTGGAGAGGGACTTTTTACAAGGACAGGTAGTGACAAGAGACAGGGGAATGGCTTTAAACTGCCAGAGGGGAGATTTAGATTAGATATTAGGAAGTGAGGGTGCCTGTGAGGGCAATGAGGCGCTGGCACAGGGTACCCAGAGAAGCTGTGTCTGCCCCATCCCTGGAAGAGTTCAAGACCAGGTTGGACATGGCTTAGAGCAATTTAGACTTTTCTGCATAGAGCTTGAAAACAACACAGTGGAAGCAGTGAATGGCATAATTAAATAACTCTTTAGAGTTGCCATTTTTAGAATTAAAAAAGAAGGTTCATACATTACTAGCCAAAGTGGGTGAAACTGTTGCTACAGTCCTGCCCTTCCTTTTTTTCTCCTGTATTCATTACCTTATATCTTTATTTGTCTTATATTTAATTAAGTCCATGACCACCTTTTCTTGTTAAAATGGGAATAAGATAGTGTCGTGGCTTAAGCCCAGACAGTAACTTAGAACCTAACAGCCTCTCACTCACTTCCCCCTTTCTTCCCCACCGCTCCCACAAGGACGGGGAAGAGAATCAAAAGAATGTAAACCCCATGGGTTGACATAAGAACAGCCCAGTAACTAAGGTATAGCACAAACCACTGCTGCTACCACCAGTAATAATAATGATAAGCGAAATAACGAGGGGAGAGAATATAAAACTAAAAGGGGAAAAGGAAAAGGAAACAACACACACAAGTGATGCGCAATACAATTGCTCACCACCCACTGACCTATACTCAGCCTGACCCAAGCAGTGATTTGGGCCTTCCAGATAACTCCCCCCAGTCTCTATACTGGGCATGCCGTGCTGTGGTATGGAATACCTCTTTGGCTAATTTGGGTCGGGAGTCCTGTCTCTGCTTCCTCCTGGCTTTCCACGCCCCTCCCCACTGGCAGAGCATGAGACTGAAAGTCCTTGATAGGAGTAAACATCACTTAGCAACAATTAAAACATTGGTGTGTTATCAGCGTTGTTCTCAGACTAAAGCTGAAAACACAGCACTGCACCAGCTACTAAGGAGAAAAATGACTGCCACAGGACAGAGTAATTTCCCATGAACTTAGTAGGTGCTTAGAAAGGACTTTGGAGCAAGAAGTGTGATTAGGATTTTGAATGAAGCATAGACATCTAAGCTGTCACAGTACTCCAACTGCTTTCCACTGAGAAATGGTCACCTTCCCATAGTCCTTCTTGTACCATTCAAGTCAGCGCAATGTAAGGGTAATTGCTAAATTCATCTCAATCTTGTAAAGCTTAACTATGCGTCTTGGTACTAGTACTCCCCAGAAGTCTATATGGTAGCTTTAAACTGACTATGAAAGGAAAAGTCACTTAAGGCAAACTGAGTAAGGAGCAGCAGAATAAAATGTGCATATATATGGCTTAGCTGCATTTGTTACCATGAGCATCTCTTGTTGCTATGGAGAGACAGGTTTTATATATGTGCCAGGAAAATCGAGCAGTTCTGTGCCAAGACAATTGTTGCAGAGATTTCAAAGATGGGGGGCAGAAGTTTCTCTCCCTAATGGGGGATATTGAGGGACAGAGGACATTCATCTCCATTTGTCTATATAAGGTTTGCTCAGCCCTTTGAAATCACCAGATCTTCGGCACACCAAACATAATTACCTCCACCTGGAGTTATTATAATGAAGTCAACACAACACAGAATTCTCAAGTTTATGACATAAGGTAGCTATTGTGGTACTAATCTTTTTTAATTTAATAATATATTCCAGCAGATGCCGCGCATTAGAGCTCTTGTTTTCTGTCTCTTGGCATTGTCTAGCGAAACAAAAAAAGGCAAAAGGCAACATGGAAGACTGCCAGGAAAAGAAAGTATAAAAGCAGTAAAATACTACCTATGAAAAGGTAACCGTGCATTGTCACAGCGGGTACAGAGTATTCAGAAGTCATTGATCGCATCCTCTGATCTCATGAGATTTTATGTGGGATTCCTTGAAATGTGTTTTTCAGCTTTAAGGTTCCTATTTTCAAGCTCCCTTCACACCTTTAGAATAGAAGAGGTCACTTCTGAAAACAGAAAACCTCTTCAAATTGATACCATGATGCAGAATTTAAAACAGAAAAGTTTTCTGTCTGACCTGAAAAATGCAGGTTGATTCTCATCCACATTTTCCTTTATCACCTCTGATCTGGGATCAGGTAGGAAAATGCCTCTAACACCCAGCACAAGGAATGCCATTCAGCATTTCAGCAAGCAGCACAGGCGGTCGGATCTCCTGCCAGAGTCCTGCTCCAGCAAAACCAACAGGCTCGCAACCTTCTGTCTTCCAACGCTGCATCTTGTGATCCCGTCTGCTACCAGCTCGAGCTATAGCTTGCTAAATTAATACTTGTGCTGGCCAAGTGAGCGTGCCTACGGCCACCTACAACGGAGAAGAACCTACCAAGAGTGTGACACTATTGCATTACACTCTTTAATGCAATCTGCATTAAAGTTACATGCATCCAACCCACTGAAGCTCCACCAAGCCCTTTGGAAGGCTGCGTGGCTGGGGTGAAGCAGCTGCTGACACAGCAAGGCAGTTCGATATCTATAGCGGTTACTTGCTTATCAAAGCTAAAATTAACTTTTTTTTCCCCCTATATTTTTGCCAACAACTTAATCTCACTCCTCTGCTCATTCACTCCATAGCAAACACCCCTCCAAGGGAAGAACCGGCATCACTAGAGGAAAGCAGGGAGCAACTGACAACAAAGGACCCTGTGCTCCCCCCTGTTTTCCAGGAAGGGTGGCAACCACCATTTTGGTTGATACAAAGGCTCATCCAAGACACCTGAAGGTTTGGAACAGAGACAGAAATAAAAATGGATGTATGTTATTGATAGCTATCAGATTAAAGAGGTATATTTTCCTTATCAGTTTATCCAGCTGACTACTGTGTTAAATATACCTGTGGTTTTCTGACATGTGTGAGCTGTTATCTCAGGTATGTATTTCAGTAGAATTACTAGCTCAATATTCAGAGCTGATTTACTATAGTGTGCATCTGAATGCATACTTGAATAGGTAAACTTTTGATAAAAGGAATCTCCACTGTAAGAAGCTCAATGACAGCAAACAGGAAACAAGAAGCAAACCCCAGAGCTGTCCTCATAAATCCCTCCAAACTCTACAACAACCTGAAGGGCAGTCAGTGGTTACCTGATGTACATTTGACAGCTCAGTCTAACTCCCACTGGACCAGACTACTCCTAATAGATTTCCACAACTTTGGTTCCCAAACTGCAGTTCCTGCAGCAGCGATTCCCTATTCCCAGCACCGCGTCCCCCCAGCTCCCTGCACCACAGCCCTGAGGTCAGCATTTCTCTATCAGATGGTGCGAGTACCTGAGGGCAGAGGAGGAGAGCATTGCAGCTGCTCCCTACTGAAGGCACATCCATAGCACATGAGACAATCCCGTGGTGGGAAATACAGCACAAATGTAAGGTATACAGAAAACATCATCTAGCTCAAATAGAAGTTGTGGGCTTCATGCAGGAATTAGTGGGTGAAAACCTGTGTTATACAGGGGCTCAGACAAGATAAATGGTTCTTTCTGGCCTTTGTATCCATGAATCTGTAACTTGGCACTTTGCTGGCAGCGCAGCACACTGCTGTTGCAAAGATTTCTTCTTGAAAAAGGATCTCAGGATCTTCTCTTGGGAGATTTCCTCTCAAGAGAAATCTCGTGCAAGTCAGTCCAGTGCAAGAGCAAAGGCATTCTAGGATCATCAGAAGATACATTTTCCTATGTAAAGAAAAGACTCTAAATTTTAGCTTGATGTTTCTCATGGGAATTCCCCTTTCCTATTCCCTACTCCCCCCAAGTTTATCCAAGATATAATTAGGTTTATTTAATTAAACCAGTATCTCTGTGGGAATGGAATGACTCTGGAGATAAATTCTGGTGATGGAAAATGGAGACTTTCTCTGCTTTTCCTTATCCCAGATAAGCATCATAACTTGCTTTCATGAGAGAGCTGGTGAGTGATCTGATGCACTTATATCCAACTATTTAGATATGCGGTTCATGTCAACCTATCACTCTTCCTCTAACTCATGATCTCCCAGGTCACCTTTACCTTCTGCCTTGTCACAAAGGATATTCTGCCTTACCATTATATGACTGACAGATCCTATCACGTAATGAGCACAGATCCAGTCACAAGTTTCTGGAACAAGTAGAGCCTTGTCACACAGAGGGTAAAAAGTATGTGACAGAGGCATTTTAGTTATATGACAGGTATTGTTTATGTGACAGTGGAAGAAATACCCTGGAAAGAGAGGTAGTTGCATATAAAGGCAGCAAGAATTGCTTCCAGCCCACCAAAACATCCTGCTTAACAGATGTCCAGCCCTTCCTTATCAGGGTTGAACACCCTGATAGCTGGCCAGCAACTGGGCCATAGCATGGAAGATTGGCTGGAAGTCCAACGTGGCAGCTTCAAATGAGGCCCCTGAATTGCAAAGGACATACAACACCGAGCCACAATGACTAAATACATCTTGCATCTCACTTCCCTGACACAAAGCTCTGCTGAATACTCTAGGGTGAGAAAAGGGGCTGTAGAGCAGCCAAGATTCTCACTTGATGCCTGATTAGCACCTTGACAACACGTAAACCAGTTTTACTGCTGCTCCATTAGCAAATCAGAAGTGTGGCCATAACTCTGTGCTTGGCCTTGGCCACCTCCTGGCCACCAGGTTCACGGGACACTGAAAGAAGCCACTGAAGGAAGAGGACAGCAGCGCTGCAATGAGGAAGAGGAGGCAGCTGCAGGTCCCTGCTGCCAGGGAAGGCAGTGCAGGCATGGAGCTCTGGAAAGAAGGAGATAAGATCCACCCCACTCCAAAATGCATTTTCAGAACCGACTGGGTTAAACTCCCATGGAAGCCATGTCCTGAAACCAGGCAATGCAAAGGAGGAACTTACAGTTGTTGGGAGCATGAAAGGAGGGGGAAAGGAAGACACTATTTGACACTTTAGAGTGCATATCTTTCTCTGAGACACACAATTAGTATCATAACATTCACTATAAATAATATTTACACACACATTGACTAACGCTTTAGAAACTCAACAAAGCATTTCCCTCCATGAAGCTTTCGCACCCTCCCCATGGCCACACTGCTTGACCCTTCTCCATGCACAAGAAATCACAGCTTCTCAAGACCTGCGTGTATTCCTATACACCGAGATCAGGACCAAGCTGGAGCTTATGAAACAAGACCTTCACGCAAGTTGTGCTTAAAAACCACAGGTGACAAAAATGCAGGAATTATTAATGTAGCTTTCTGTAATCTCTCTTGACTTGGGCATTTGCGCTGATGCCCTCAGTGGCAGTTCAGCACCTTGCCACTGAAGCACACTGCATTATTCAGCAGTCACCAGAAAGAGGGAGAGAGAAAAACTGTTCTTGCTCCCAAGGCAGGGTCAGGTCACCACTTAAAAAATCACCACTGCATTAACAGGAGTGCGGACAGGAGGAAAGCTGTGCCCAAAGTTATAAGAGAAAGAGCAACTCAACCCAGTAGAAAGCACTCAGGAATAGCTCAGAAGCTTCCATTGTCATTCAGGTGCATTTCAGAGTATGAATTAATTAGCAGAAAAGAATCAAATCCCTCATTGGCAGTTCCCAATGTGAAAGCTCTGTCACTGCGGCTGAGAAAGCGACTCAGAAATTGAAAATGAGAGACAGAGAACTGCCACAATACCCAACTCCCCTCCAACACCGACCCATCAAGCCAGACAGCAAATCCTGCTTTTCAGTGTGATTGGTCACATACCAACGTAACTAATATCATGTCATATCACTTCAGACCGCACTCTGTTGTACACCTAAGTGACAGAGCATCTCTTAATATAACGCGGAATGGAACAACTGCAGGAAGAAAAGATAGTGACTGATGGATTGCATGCCTGCTACCAATTTAGGGAGTGATTATCCAAACTGATCTGTATTTTCATTTTTAATGTGATTATATTTCCCTCTATCTTCACCATCCTCCACATTCTTCCCTATGGCTCAGATACCTTTTCCCCTTAATGCACCAAACAGATGCAAAGGATGATATTTTTCTGCCCACATTTCTCTTGCAAGAACCCTGCAACCTTGTGCTTAATGAGGACGAGTTTTAACAGAAGGACAGAGAGGTTAAATTGGCTAACAGAGGGGAAAAAAAAAGAACCAGATAAGGAAAAGATCAGGTTTCCATGGAAACAAAGCCACATCCTATAATACTCCTGACTTTATGCATTTATTTATTTATTTATTTCAGCTACACCCGTTTCTAAGCAATAGGTCAAAAAAAAAAGTCCAGGAATTGAGAGTGGAAAAAGCTGGTTTTAAACAGGGGCCCAGCCCTCCAGCTGCTCTCAATGAGCACAGCCCGGCTGAAGGCAGCACGGCTAATGGCACCGGCACGGTTTACACCACTTCAAGGATATGTCCCATGTGCCCCACAGAGAGCTGCAATGCATGAATATGAACTCTGGAACAAGAGGTTAGTCACAGGGTTATACGGAGGTTGCATGCAACTGCCCTCCCTTGAGGTGGCTCTTCAGACAAGAGTTTTTACATAGGTCCCCTGTTTGTATGAGGAGGGAAAGGGAAGGTGCAGACCTCAGCGTGCAAGCTGAAGGGCAACAGGGCAGCCTGGCTAGCCACACAGAAGATAATACAGTGTTAAGTTGGCTTATACCTCCATTTTCCATCCTAACCCTAAAACGCCTTCGAAGAAGGAGGGGAAAATATTCTTATGATTTCAAGATATGTTGATAGAACTTACTTTCAGTTACATATAACCAGTTAGACAATTATTTCTCCCTGTAACACATTTCTCCCTAAGCATTTCATGGCATGACAGCATCTTTCATAAGGAGCAATGTATTTCAGTGTTACCTGGCAGTCGTTCAGTGCTGTGTTCCACAGATGCACTCAGAAGACTCTGGAAGCTGCAGCAGCAGGCCGACATGTCCAGCAGGGTTTTACATCTCCTTCTGCAGGGCTAAAATAAAAACCACTTTTGCTTGAACCAACCGGGGCCAAAATCTGACACCAGAACTGCTTCCCAACACCTGCATTTGAGACCATGAAACAGATCTCACAACGCATGGAGAGCTTTTGCAGGGGAACTTTATTTTCCCAGTGAGCTCAAGCTTAAGCCCAGATCTGCTCAGAAAGTTGATTTTTGGAGCCTTGGAAACCTAGCTCCAGATCTAAAGAGTCTGACCTCAGCCTGCGTCCTGGGTTTGTGTGAGCTAGTCCAGCACCTGAAGGTAGGAGGGAGTGACATAGTGTAAGGAGTGCTGACCTTTAGGATGCACAATGAGCAGGAATCTTTCTCTTCACATACAGGCTTATCTATCTTTCTGTGCCTAAGGAGCATAGGAAGATCAGGAGCCTTATTTAGTCCTTCTTCTCCACCCCAGTTCACCTGGTAGAACTTGGAGAATTAGTTTGATCTGAAAAAAAAAAAAAAAGGAATATAAAAGACTTTTGACTTATCTCCTCAAAAAGGAGGAAAAGTGATTTCTTAGAGCTCCATAAAATAGAAACACACAGCCAGGGAAGGATATGCACCCTCGTGCTGTCACTTCAGAGCTTTTTCTTCTTGAGCACCACAACTCACCCTACCACAGTGATGGCTTGCCTGTCATCAGTGTCACTGCAGAAATGACCCCAGGAAAGTGGTAATGCAGCAGTGAAGGTGGTGTTTGCTGGGGAGGCTAGAGCAGCCTCAGCAGGGAGACACCTCGCACTAGAAATCAAAGGGCTTGTAGGAACATTGCAAGTCACCACCTCAGCCACATACAGGCAGGACTGACTTCTGCTCTGGCCACTTCCTCCCTGTGATCAAAGGCAGCAGAGTGTTCCCTCCTGCAGAAGAGGCGTGTGAAGGATTGCTGTTGATTGGCTGCCTCAGCCACCATCTCCTGTTCTGCATTTCATCACTTTTGGGGGGTGGGGAAGGAGGGAGACAGGGAGAGAGAGAAAATCCTGAGGAAACCCTACCCAGAGCATCCTCCCATTAAAACCTCAGATGTTCACTGTAAAACTGCATTCTTTGTTTAAAACCATAACAATTTTTACCAAGAGGTGAAAGGGTTTACAGAATTGCAATATTAAAATAAAGCAACGATAAAAAGTCTCATCCCGAGTCGCACGATGTTATTCTGGTCGCACAAAGCTGTATTTTCAATTCGCTCAAGCTCTTATCAGAGTTCTATTTCAGTTCAACTCTAACCAGTAATTTCTTTCCACTTCACTAAATATTTCAGCCAGCTCTAGTCTGTAACAGGCTACCACCGACGTCCCACAATAAGCCAGGAGGACTTGCTGGATTATCCCAAGTTCCCTTCGAAGCCAAGGAACCATGGAACGATAGGTGCTGGTCGTGTCACCTGAGATGTTTTTCTTGATTTTACTTTTCAGGTCTCTCTGTCTGTAGGCTCCTATTAATTATAACAATCTCTGCTCACCAGCAGCTAAAGTAGATGTGATTATATTCTTAGTAGCAGTACCCCCCTGAATTATGACAAATGTGTTTTGCAATGACACTCTTTTTATATCTATTATCAAACTAAGACTCCTACAGCAATTAAGGAACTAGCAAGCAAAACCAATTTTTTGAGCATTAGGAAAGTAAGTACATTCTTTTTCTTAATGAAAACATGTTAGACTGGCTGTAAGCTACCTTGAAAAAGAGATTGTTTCGAACATCCTAATTCTCCTCTTCAGAAGCTCTGTTGAGATTATACTGCACAACATTCTCCTCATTATAATGAATCTTTGGTTGGTTCAGATTTGTGGTTTCTTTGACTCTGGGCACCTGAGACCATTCCTAATGCAGCATGCAGTCACTGTTTTGGTGGGGAGTTCCAAATGCCTGGATTGCTTTGGGTGATGGTAATACAAATATCTATCAACCACACAAACTTCTTTTGGCACCACTTATCTAGCCATGGCTTCATGGATCCAAAACAGGAGAAGGATTCAAATAGCAGAGTTTACCTTCAAACTCCTTGACTGTTTGCACTGAGAACACAACAGGAACATGACGGAACAAGCAGGATTTTTGTGGCACAAGCCTGGTGGCTATTTCACCCCTTTTGGACTAGGGCTATTGGTGCGAAAACATTAGCTGAAACCAGTGTTTGCCAGGCTTGAGAAAGGGCAGGTGACACTGCATTCCCTATGCTTAAATGTTAGGGTTAGCTGCTTTCAAGGGCTTCAAGTACAGCATTGCCAAGCGAACACATTACTTTTATACAGTCCATTACATTACATTAACAGTGTCCCAGTTAGGACAGTGTTTCAGCTTTCAGAGATATTGAGTAAGACATGAATGCAGGAAGAGCTCAAGGATATGTGTGTGGGTTATGACCGATTTCCAGACACTAAGCACATGTAAGGTAATATAGGAGTCTCATTGCTTCTGCGATAACTGGAGTTCAGTTTCCACAGAGCGATCTTTGGTCAGCATGTTGCATAGGAACTCTGGTACAGCACCAACAAATTTTCTCTGCAATGTGCTTATTTTTCTCTTAAGTCTTGTTAAGTATCTAGTTAGGTTTGACTTCGTTGACCCGCTGAAAAACCTGCTCTCTGGTGCGGTACTTGCTGCTATGCTCTTGGAAAGGCCGCCTTGGATCTGCTTTGCATCTCTCAGCAGTTTCTATTGGTATCTCCTGGTAAACTTCAAAAGCTACATCAGTTCTGCAGAATTTCCTTCATCTTCACACAGGAGCTGACAACCAGGCACAGCCCCTAAGCTGTGAAAATGCTCTGTTACTACCATTTATTCTCTAGAGCAAGCTCATCCTAGCCAGATGGCAAGAGGATGCTTTCAGCAGCATTGGCAGTCTGCACTGTGCTTCTATTGCCTGTATGGTTTCTATAGGTACTCACTGAATCACTCTGGTGCCCAGAGGACAGATCCCATTGCACACATTACTTTGCTCATGCCCACCTTTGGCTAATAATTAACATGATCACCCAAACAATTGTAATGTGTTTTGTATAAGTTCATTCTGAGATCTACAACAGCTATTTCTGGGCATCTGGTCATATTTCAGTGGGGGAGGGTCACTTTCAACGCTATCACCCTGATTTTCTCGAAATCACCATGCACTTGCTTCCTTAACTTTGTTGCTGTCAGCAAGTCATCAGTATCTCCTCTCAAGCCTTGCTAGCCAGCAGTCAGACAGATGGATTACATCTATTCAGCTCTTACCAGGTCTATCCAAATGTTCTCAAGTGGTTCCAAGGGAAGTTCAAAACCTGGTTGATATTTCTGAATCCTAGAGAGCTACAGATCTGCTGGAGTTCGAAATTATTCATTTTGACATGTCTACTGTCATACAATGCTACACTGCTCAGCAGCTAAGTAGCAAGCACTGACAATCCCAGTTCAAGAATAAATCCCTTTGTAGCACTCAAAATACAACTTTATCTGTTCTTTCACAAGTTACTAATCTTTTTTTTACCAAGAACACTTCCATTCGAACAGAATGTCTCCCATTCTTATGATGCATGTGGATATTTGGGAAGCTTTCTAGTAAAGTTATGGTTTCCTTTTGGTGCAGAAGTTCAATTTATCACTTGCAAAAACGACTCCCAGAGCAGAATTCTGTCCCACCCCCCTGCTTAAATGTTCAAAATAACCTCATGGTAATGTGGACTATACCAATGTCAGGAAAGAACATTCTGGCAGGGTCCTCCACCAGCATTTCACAGGTATCTGTGCTTGTAGGTAACAGATACACACCGAGGACATTAACGATTAGTCGAAGTCAGTCATTACAGCAAAGTCAGTTGAGATGGTCCTGGTTTCTGTCATCATTATGGGTGTCAACTTCCAAAGCTGGAAGGTGACAACGTCTCTGAGCAGGTTTCAGAAGGGCATTCTGCACACTCATGCTCTGCAGTGGCAGTGCATTGGCATGTGGATCTTCCAAAGTCATGTAAATCATTCATGTCTCACTTGCTAATTTGGAAGAATGTCCACTGCCTCCCCTTGTTTCTCTGCTTATCTCCACAGATGTGACATTTATTCTCCAAACCCCCAATAAAAACACTGTCGGTATTGTAAGCTGCACAATAATATCAGGTAAATAAAAACAGTAGTAGCAGATGTCCAAGTGAAATGGCATCCAATTTCATTCCAACCACCTTGGAAAAGCAACTCATGCAGAAAGATTATTGCACACAAAAAGACTGAGTTATACAGATAGAACTGGCTCAGATTTAGTGACAGTTATCAAGCTAGTTAAGCACTACCAGGTAATCACTGTTGGTCAGGTGCCTGGAGCTGTCACTTTTCCCAGTGGGACCAAGCCAGAGAACAGAAATGGGAAGGCAATAGGCTCTTCTTCTCTGTGTTTTTCTCTTCCTCCTGTGCAGGTGTTTGAAAAGCATTACATAGGAGCAAATTCTCATGTTTTGGATCTGCAAGAAGACATTGTTTGATTTCTTTAAAGTGTGAAAAATCCTTCCCAAGAAAAAGCATCCACTGGAATTTTTTCCTGACTGCTTTTTAGTGTCTTCCTAGATAGAAATACAGCTTCCCCTTTTCTAGGTTCTTTTATCATGCTTTTTATCCTCCCTTGCAAGTGGGTTGTGTTTTTCCCTATTAACCTATTCATCAAGGGCCTTATCAAACCAGTGTCTCTCTCTTGGCTCAGCACTGGCCATGAGCTGGGTTCAGGACTGGTATAGCAGTGGAATGCTATGAGTCACTGGAACACATGAGTCACTGTCCTGCCAGGCAGCATGGCAGGAACCCCACTAACACATCTTGTTCAAACACATAGAAACCTATTCCAGGTTTTCCTTTCCTGTCTTAATATGCCACTCTGCCTTTCACTCCTTGCTGCTTCCTCTTTCTGCCTTAGCTAATTATCTTATTCTGACTGTTCTTATAATTATTTAACACCCGTGGTGTTCAGTTTGAAGATTTTGGTAAAAGGGTTAGCTAATCACTACTCAAACCAAACAGCGCTCATCTTGGTAGCCCTGCTTCCTCAGGGGAAGCAGTAGCTCAGAATATGCCCAGCATCACAGGCTCACCTCACAGCCACTCTCTTTTCTGCTTTGGAGCAAGTGCCGTTACCATTTTGGAGCTGCAGCGACTGGGGAAAGGGATAAACTCATCTAGTCTCCCTTTAAACTCCCTGTGAAGTGTCAGCATCCATGACTTCCTCAGGCACAGAGCTGCACAGAGGTGCTGCTGCCCACTGCATGAGCGCTCACCCACCACGTCTTGTTTGCTTTAAGCCTGGCTCTTGCTAGCCCGGCTCCTTCACCTTGGCTCTCCCACTGCACAGACAGCATAGAGTTTATTTTTATCTGCCTTATCCATGTCTTTAAAGAGTCTACCATCTCTGTTCCAGACTGAGGAGTCCTAGTTTATTTAGTCATTACGTATCTTTAACCACCCACCTCAATTGCCTCTAAATCCTTTCTAGTTCCACTACATTCTTCCTGAGACAAGGAGATGAGAAGTGCATATTGTATGAAAGACAGGAGTGAACCAAGGTTATTTTCTGTTTTGTTCCCTAATACATTCTTGGTAATTCCTAATATTTTATTTGCTTTTCCACCAAAAAATTAGCATTTCCACTGGAAAAATGAGCTTATGTTTTGCAGGATCTCTCAGAACTCCAAGGTCTTGTTCCTGGGGAATAACAGTTAGCTCAGAGCCCATAAACACATAGCCTGATGTGGGTTTTTTTCCCACATATACACATCATTCCACAGCCTGTAGTGTGGAAGCTACAGCAGAAGTAACGTGGGAGCCAGTGCACTCCTAACCTTCCATTTTTTAGCTGTGCACTTACAGCATCCTGGATGGAACCAGAAGCCAGAGCTGCTGCCCTCTGGCTCCATCTCCAAAACCAAATGGACTAAATCCACCTATGGATTTACAGTAATCCATACAGTAATCCTGGGGTGAGGCCACGGATACGGGTGTTGGGACAATTCACATCCCACCTCCTCTCTCACAAGCAGGACATGGCGAGCAGATTCCACCGCATACCACCATTATGAGAGGGCTCACCAGTTCCTGTGTGGGAGATATGACTCAAGCACTTAAAGACAGTGTTTTGTCTCAAGAAGAGCTTACAGTCTCAGGAGACAAAGGAAGAAGGGGAAGAAGCATAGGGGGTGAAGTGACCTTCAAAGGCTATGCAGCAAGCTAGAGCAAAACCAGGAGAGGCAGCTCCACCCTAAGCCGTATAGGAATCATTTTAGTGCATGCCAGAACCACAGGCATGGAAAACAAACTGGAAACTTTGCCTATAACCAATGGGAATGAGGCTAGAAAATTTGGGAAAGAAATATAAATATTTGAGATACCCTTTTCTTTTCACGTTCTTTTTTTTTCTTCCTTTTTCACCTTTTTCTTGCCTCATCCCTTCCTCATCCTCCCCTATCTCAGCATCCTCAGCAAGGCCCCTGTACCAAACAACTCTGAACAGTGCTGTGGCAAAACTTCACAGCATTCAGGAGCTAAGGAAACATCTCCATTCCAAACTGTGTGCACGCCTAGGCAGGCTCGAGGTGTCATCTCAGGCTGTCGAATAAACTATGTGCTTACAAGAGTGAATCAAAGCCCTTTAAATGAATTGGTTTGTTTTCTCTCACTGCCTGGTAGGTGCACCTGTGCTCTTGCTCAGCTCCAGATGATATACATCTTTGTTTTCCTGTTTAATATTCAGCACATAAGACACACACAGAGAGAAAAATAAAAACAAAAGAGGGAAAACAGGAAAAGAAGATAGATTTTTCTAAAAAAGTCACTTCAAAATTAAATCTGAAGGGTAAGGTGATGCACACAGGAGCCTGAAAAGACTGCTCAATTACCCATGATTCCTGCATAATAAATGAAACCAGTGGGTAGGGGATAGGAGCACCGAAGACTAGGGGAAAGTGACTGCATCCCACACATTGCCAATGGGATCACGGTGTCCATAACACGAGCAGGTGCCAAGGTGACTGCTTGGAATCTAATAGGGAAAAGGCATACATCTCGTCTAGCATGACTAGAACACACTTCACCCAAGTTGCAACTGAAATATATTGTAGCTTCTATTGTCCTGATGCAGGTAAATGTGCATAAAAGACCATAAAAGCAGTCAGCTACCCCACAGACATCTTGGTAAAATAAGATGCCGTCCTACGGAGTGAAAGCAATAACAACTGGAGAGGAGAGGGAAGGGTTTCTGCAAACACAGGCTCCCTCATAGCCACCGAACCCTTTCTTCCTCTTTTCATTTGCTAGTGGGCAGTGTCAGGAATCAAACCAAACTGTCCTGTTAGAGGCAGCTCCCGCTAGATGCGAGCAGTGAACTTGCCCTGCCCTCCAAGATAAAAGTTTAACAAAATGAAATGGAAGCTGCTGCTAAGAGCATAAGGTGTTAGAGCAAACCAAACTGGAGCTGCAGTGCTTGTTTTTCCCTTTATGATATCGCTACAGTATTTTGCAGTGATGGCTTCATACCCTGAGGCCTTTGAGCATTGGAGAGAAGGATCCTAATCTTTTTCTGTTGTCTTCAGCAAAGCCCTTCTCTGAATACAATCTGGCACTTTAGTTGGTTTACTGAAGAGCTTAGCAAACTATTGGCAGCATTGTAAGATCCTTCAAAATCCTTATATGAGAACAAGATTTTTAGGCTTTGATTCCCTCTAACAACCACACTGAAAGCCCAAGTCTAACAACAGGGCAAGTGCAGGTGACAGTGGCACACATGAGAAATCTGTCCAGAGACAAAGGAAAAACATTACTGCAGTTACAGGCCTTTGCTTTGATACGTATCAAGATTTAAGTTAATTAGTCCTGGCATATCCCAATCCTATATATCATACTAAATCACTACTGCCAACTTTTATGTTCCTTTCCTGGGCCCCTGGATGAGTGCTATCCCCATCTCCTTCAGCAACCTACACCTTTCTAGGTGCTCACTTTACAAGCAAAGGACTGGGTGAGAGCCACAGAACTAGCTAACTAACTACAGAGGTGTCATGGTTTAAGCCCCTCAATAACTCACGCGGTCTCTCTCTCTCACTCACTTCCCCTCTTTCTTCCCCTAGTCCCAAGAAGATGGGGAGGAGAATCAAAAGAATTCAAATTCCACAGGTTGAGATAAGAACAGTTTAGTAACTAAGGTATAACACAAATCACTGCTGCTACCACCAGTAATACTACAAGAGAAATACAAGGAAAGAGAATACAACTGCTCACCAAGCCTGACCCAGCCAGTGCACCCCCCAGCAGCGAACCCCCCAGTACACCACCACAACACCCTTCCAGGTCTCTGATCTCAGTTTCACATCCTGGACATGACGCGCTGTGGTATGGAATAACCTTTGGTCAGTTTGGGTCAGGTGTCCTGTCTCTGCTCCCTCCAGGCTCCCCTCCTCCCTGGCATAGCATGAGACTCAGAAAGTCCTTGGCCAGACCAAAACATTACCAACTGATAACACTGGTGTTATCAGCGCTGTTCCCAGGCCCAAAATCAAAACCACAGCGCTGCAACAGCTACCAAGAAGGAGGAAAATGACTGCTGCTGCTGCTGAGCCCATGACAAGAGGACAAAGGAGATGTGACTGAGCCATACTCTACATTAAAAGCAGGTCATGTTTTGGACAGTATAAAGTTACAAAAATTTAGATGAGATGGAGCTATCAGTGCTCATTAGGAAATGAACTGCACCTGAAACTCTGCCCTTCAGCAGTGTGCTGTGTTGAAATGGAAATCACTAATTATAAACCTGCCTTATGGGCTAATAGTGTAAAAGTCACCAGCATCCTTTTTGCATTGAGAGGGTAAGCAGGTTGGTAACATACACTTGGAGTAGTGATTTAAGCCCAGTCGGCAACTCAGCCACGCAGCCGCTCGCTCACTCCCCCCCTTTCTCCTCCCTGCTCCTGGAGGGATGGGGAGGAGAAGGGAAAGAATGTAACCCCCACGGGTTGAGATAAGAGCAGTCCAGTAACGAAGGTATAACACAAACCACTGCTGTACCACCAGTAATAATAATGATAAGGGAAACAACAAGGGAAGAGAATACAACTGCTCACCACTCGCCGACCAATACCCAGCCTGACCCGAGCAGTGATCTAGCACTTCCGAGTAGCTGCCCCCAGTTTATATAGTGGGCATGATGTGCTGTGGTATGGAATAACCTCTTTGGTCAGGTTTGGGCCAGGTGTCCTGTCTCTGCTTCCTCCCAGCTTCCCCTCCTCCCTGGCATAGCATGAGACTCAGAAAGTCCTTGGTCAGAGTAAATATTACTGAGCAGCAACTGAAACCATCGGTGTTATCAGCGCTGTTCCCAGGCTGAAAGTCAAAACCACAGCACTGCACCAGCTACCAAGAAGGAGAAAAATGACTGCTAGCTGCTGAATCCAGGACACTTGGTGATAGTTGACCATTATGTTGTTGTCCACTAATGAAGGGAACCTTTCAGCAGGGAAGGGCATTCAGCCTGTGGGAAGTCACCTCCCATAGATACATCATGTTCTCCCCACAAAGAGCTGGCATGAAAACTAGTGCTGGCCCAAAAAAAGATTAAAGTACAGTAACAAAATATGGGGTCAGAGATGAGAGAGTGCATAGCAAGGTTTTTCTCACTAACAAAGTAAAAGCTTCAATACTTCAGAGAGCAGGGGCCAACAGAAGTACATCCTCTCTTTGTCACTTCAGTGGGCAGAGGCATTATTAAGGTCACAGAGGTGTAAGGATGGGAAGCTAGAGGCCTGAAACCATGTCCCTGTGTACTTAAACACACAGGCTTTTAAGAGAGTACCAGCAGGTAGCAGCTGTTTTAAATCACATGCATGAAAAAGGGAGAACTGGGAAGCAATTATTTAAAGAGAGACATAAGATGAACCCAAAACAGGAAAGCCCCTTCCACCTTGGAGCAATATGTGAAGATACATTTCATGTGTCCCCGAGTCCGTTCATGACATTATGTGACAATTTATAAGGGAATCTGGAAATAATCGCTTTGGCTTTGGTGATGATGGAGCATCTGGCAGTGTCCAGCTGAAATTTCCTCCTTTCTGCTTTCTCGCTGTCTCTGGCAATGTGGTTCAGTTGTTGCCATACTTGTCCTATGATGCCTGTATTTCTGGCTCTCACAGTATTAACAGAAACACACACAACACTCGATTAAAAAAAACCAGCAAAACCTTCAAATCCTGTTGAGAAGCCTTCATTAAAATTCTATTAATATCTGTTTGTCTCACACTGTGAATAAATTGTTATCACTTCCCTGTTCTTCCAAACAAAGCCAAAAATAAAGCAATATCTTTCTGAAAAACGCTTGACACATACAAGAACAGCCAAGATCCTGATGGAGCGCGCTGCATTTTCACTGAGGGGTCTGCTACTGAATATTCCGGCGTCTTAAGATGTTCATCTAAACAGTGCTGAGATAACGGATGCGACATTTCACAATTCAGTTGGGATCTGCCTACATGAGGTACAGATACTGAGAAAAGGAGGACAGATGGAAAAAACGAAACAGTTCTTCAGGCCCCTGACTTTCTCTATTCATGAGTATCTCCATAACCCTTGGTGCGAGATCATGAAGTTCCAGACAGGTTGAAAAACAATCCAGATTTTGGGAGCTTCTGCGTGTTTAAAAGCTTTCTCCTTTCTCAACCGTCCCTCATGGGCAGCACAACTTCTGCCCTGGGTTAGGGTGGAGTATAAAGGGAACCCAAGAGGAATTTTCTCACAGTGCTGCCGTGTGCCTTCACAGTTTTGCTGAAGAACACGAAAACATCCTCAAATCAAATACATCATGGTTCCCTTGGAAAGGTGAACGCAAGCAGGAGAAAGGGAATACTGGCCAGGTGGCCCAGAGGTCAGGACTCATGCTGGACATCAGGCTTAAAATTCTTCACGGAAGTCTGTAACTTAAAAGTGAGTCTTGCTGCAGTTTGAGCTGTTCAAGGATCAACACAATGCAGAAGTCCATGCAAATATTTCATTGTTCCAGAGAAGTGTTGCTCTGCTAGGAATAATCAGTCATTTGGCCTTGGCTAAGAAACCCTTATCCTTTTCCAGCTCTTTTGTGTCTCCAATCTTCTTCATTTCTCCTGTTATTACTTAGGAAAAGCTCGTTCCCATATTTTTCCCCTTATCCCTCTTTTCTCTTTTCTTTTCTGCTCCATAGCAGTTGCTAGTTTAGCATGTGTGGTGTTACCAGCTTAGCCTGTGGTAGAGGTGTGGTGGTACAAAACTGCTCCAGGAGGCCTTTTTGTGTTCTGTCAGTAAGTCTGACTGGATCTGAAGTCTGGTTATTTAGGGGGCTCAGAAGCTCTGAGTATGGAAAGATCTAATGTAAGCCATACTCCACTCTGCTCCAAGCCTCTGGAGCAGTGGTCTGGCAAACTTGAGATCAGCCCTGGAAACTACAGAGCTAAACCCAAGAAACTTTTTGCCAGAGACCAGCATGAACCCTTCCAGGACACTTACTTTTGACCGTTACACTAACCTGGAAAAGTGCTCTTTCATGACATTGATCTTTACAGTTTAGATCACCAGTAGGACTTTGCTGTCAGGCCAGGAAAAATCTTACCTATCTGCTTGCCTGGTTTAAATTGACCTGCAACTTCAAATATAGAGTCTGCGAAGAGTTTGTGAACAGACTAACACAATGGAAGGAGAGCAAAGGTCTCGCCGTACATGGCTTGCCTCACCTGACTCAAGAGACCTGAATTCCTGTGGACATTAGAAAAATGTAAAACCCAAAAAGAAATCAAGAGGTCTGGAGCACGAGTTCTGTTTATTGCCTGGTGCTGCCCCTCCTACAAAAACATGACGCTGTGCCATGTTTGGTACCAGCAGGATCACTTACCTGCTAACATGCACTTCCCACTAGCTCTCTTGGCTTATTGCAGGCACTGCAGCCAGGTTGCAAAAGTCTGTGGAGGCCTTAGCGCTCTGGCCATCAACAGTGTTTGGTCTTTAACACAGATGATCAAAACACATACAGAAATGGCAGCCTACCAGCCTGCATGCATATATCAGGACCTCAGAAGTTAATAAACCTAGTCTCCATGAATTAAATAGAGAGGGTTTTTCCCCCACCTCTTTTCAGCCCACAAAATGCACCAAATCTCATTAGTACTTTTAGAGATGGTCGAATTTCTCACTGTAAAACTAGACACTGTACCTACTTCCTGAGGTCTAGGCAGTGTCTACGTAGCATGGGCCAGATACCCCACAGAGCTGCAGAGACAACAGGCACACTAGTAACAGAGGGAAAAAGAAGTGTTGCTCAGAGAAAGAAAAGCATCTACATTATTGCCAAGCACATCTTTGAATGATAAAACATATCAAATACTTGTTTCCATCTCATTAAACCTGAGCACAAAGAGAGGGACCCTGTGAATCATTCCAGGCACCTTCACTGGTGTCTGAGGGCACACAGCACCATACACAACTGAGCCAAAGAGCCAGCCCTTGGAAGAAACCTGCTCATTACGTTTTCTTGTTCATACGATGATTTAAGCCTAGAGCCTTCTAAGACAAGCATTTCAGCGCCTCATAGTCTCACACATCTCCAGCAGGTCCAGCACATTCTCTCTAGTCATTCTTGCAAAAACTAAAAGGGAAACACAACCAATATTTTATAGTCTCCAGTTTGTTTATTCTCAATGTTTGTGATTCCTCTTATAAAGCTTGGAAATAGCATTTCTTCCTGAACAGATTTTGTCTTTTTCCACTTGGCCAATAATATTTCTGCTGTCACATGGTGGGAGCCAAGACAGCTTTGTTTTGTTTTCTTCTTTGCTTATCTGCTGGCATTCCTGATCTGCCTTTCTTGCAGTTATCCAATGAACTAGTCCATTAGCATCACTAGTGCAGGGCACTAAGATGATGTGACCTCAGCCTGCATTGCCTCTTCTCAGGAAAACATGAGAATTTTGTTCTTTATCCTAATGTCTTCCTTCCATTAGCAGACAGACAAAGGAAACAGATTCCTCTTACTTAATTTGGTACCCACCCATGCACCTTAGAATTCTTTTGTAGGCAATAGAAAGAAAAAGGAACCTGCGTATCATGCTACATCTTCTCCTGTGAACATATGAGCAGAATAGCCATGCTAATGCAATGTGTGTCTCCCTTCATTCACAGCAGCACTCAACTCTGACTGCTCACATGTACACAGCTATTTCTTTACCCCCAGAATTATGGGAAGTAAAGTCCAGCCAAGGCATCCTGATCCCATAACAAACACAGAGCACTAGAAGAAAAACAACAGTACCCCTGAAGAAAGCTAATATGTTAGGTTTGTGTCTTCTGAAACGTTGGTGGCATGACAAATGTAGACGGCACATTGTGAGCTTCACATTTCCAATCTCTTTTCAAACACTTGGACTCAGACGATGAAAGAAGTGTTGGATTTGTACAACTGTATTTTCAGGTCTTCCCTGTCCTCTCTTACACAGCAACATACATCACAAAATTGGTTCAAAAGCTACAAATAAAATCCCATTGGGACAGAAAGGTAGGATTTTGCACTTCTCTAATCTGATGCAAAATAGAAGGCAGGAAGGACCCAGGCTCTGGGGTTAAACTCTCCGCAGTTGTCTGAGGTGCTAGATCTGATCCAGCACCCAGGATCCCCAGAGCCCAGATTTGTCTGTTCCAAACTCAGCCTAGGATGGAGTATCGCAGATGCACAGATTTCTTTTTACTGTTCTTTTGTTTTTATTTCCATATCAGTTTAGTAAATTTTCCCATTTATTCACCTTGATTACATCTTGTTCAGCACAGGAGGGATCATTGTGGGTTCAGGTAACTCATGTAAATGCATAGCTTACACTTATCTTCGGCGTGGACAGCTTACTTCTCTGTAAAACATCGATGACTGCCACACGCTGAGGATGCTGGCATCTCATGGTAACTTGCTTCAGATAAATAGATCCATTTCCAGTTTAGTGAATTGAGAGGATCAAGCCACGTAGATGCAATCCAAGGAGAGGGAAGGGGGTTGGTGACCTCATTTCGCTACTTCCAGTGGAACTGCATCTAGGCTGTTCCATAAAACAGTGCAAATGTAAACGAGCTGTGAACTGCTCTTGCATCTTATTTAGGTAACAGATGAGGCATGAAAGGCATTTCACAGGCACATGTACCAGAGCGGTAAGCTAAGGCTTGTGACAATGAAGAACTCCTTAATTCAGGCACAAGCACTGGATTAGCTCTGTAAGTATAGGTGAAGAGGAGAAATATCATCAAGAAATGGCATGTTGGCTGCTTTTATCAGCTCTCAAAATATTTTGGATAGTAACCAAAGCTCCTATGGTCCTCCGTCATTGCAAAGATTCTTTTTCCTTTTCCCACAAAATAAGTCACCTCCAGACGGTACCAAACAATGAAAATAAATAAGCAAACATAATGTCGCTGCACTTCACAATGAGCTTCTGAGCCAGAAAGCAGATTCACTTCTGCTGAAGCACAAGGATCTAAAGCGTGAGGCAAAAATGTCCTCAGCCATTTTTCCAGACACGCAGGGTGCAAGGGTGTCTCTGCCAATCCCACAGCAGATGTAACATCAGAGGGCTTTTTTAGTTTCTAAAGAACGTAGAGATAAGTTACAGAACACTTAACTCAGGTTTAAGGCAAATGAACACAGATATGAAAGACTGTTAGAAAAAAGAGGAAAAAAGCCAAAGTCTTCATTCAAAAGTCAAAAGTAACGAGGTAGGCTAAACTAGAGAGCCTCTAGGCTGAGCTATATAACCCATGGAGAGATATTCAACCCCCTGATACGAGGTGAGCATGGAAGGATATTTGCTGGCAGAGAGTCGGAGGAAAATCTGAAATGTATTTCGATGCCAGTGGCACAGTTGAAAAGTTCAGCAAAGGACACAGTCAAGAGGAGAACTTCACAAGCGAAGGGCAGCAGAAATGGAGGCATCCAAGAGGACAGCAAAGCAAAGTAAAACTTCACAATGATAAAGCAGTTAAAGAAAGGTTCTGATTTTTTTTAAGCCCCACCAAAAGTCACCTCAGATGTCCTCGGCATTTATACCTTCTATCACAGACAAAGTTTGAACGTACGTGTTCACAAGTTGAAGTACTTTTTCAATTCTGTATCAGCTGGGAAACTACTAAAAAACCTGAAGCAAACACCATTTCACTCAATTAAGCACGATTTTTTTAACTGAAATGCCAGTACTCTTGTTAACATTAGAAATTGGTTTAAAATTAATTGCATCTTGTTTAGCACTGGAAGGTATTCTTTAGAAATCCCTGTGCTTTGGCAGTGCTCAAAGTCCCATGAGAAGTGGACCTTTCTCTCATGCTCTATAGGCTTTGGCTTCCAGTTTCTTACAGTGTCCTTTATTAATTCAGGTAAGGCACAACTTGGGTACATACACAAACTGACTACTGATGAATAATTGCTTTACAATACTTCAAATAACAGCTTGAAGAACCAAGTAATTTAGCCATTACTCAGGCAAAACCTCCACTAATTTGAGGCTGAAAGGGAAATTTACCTGAATGAAACCTGAATGATCAGGCCATAAATTCCTAAGAAAAGATGAAGTAGAGAAACAAGTAAAAGGCTCAAAGTTTTGAACAGTGCAGAAACAACCTAGAGGAACACTGCAAATGATTCAGATAAATCACTGCAAACATGCAAACTCCTGCTGACTGTTTCTTGCCAGCAGGTTTGCATCTTTCCTTCAACACTTCTCCCTCCATCCTTTTCCTTTGCTTTCTTTAGGTTTCCTACCTCACCCCATCCTTGTCTCTGAATGTCTTTCCCCATCTTTATCTGAGATAGACCTGTCTTGCAGACTCAGACATGCCCCACAGCATCTACACACCTAACCCACACCTACAGTCTGGTGACCACTCGATCCTGATTCATACCAAGCCAGGAAGATCCCTTCAAAGTAGGTCTGCTGCCAATTGATCTTACTTTCATATGTGACTGACATGACCTGGCATGGCATGTCAGCAGTCCTCTGGTATTCACTCTCTTTTGACCTTTACATAGACATGGATTCACAGGCACACAGTCCTTTATCTGCCCTTTACAGCTGTTTTTCTCTAGATCCATTTAGTGTTTCTCTCACCTCAGCAGATGAGCATCCCATGGACAGTAGGGACCCTGGGCTTTGCACTACAGCTTCAAACCACAGGGTAGAAATGTCAATCTTTGTCTCTCTGCCTTTCCTCTTCCTGTAAATGAGTTCATCTGTCTAGATAAATGGCAGCCACTTGCAGATACTCTCAGAAGCATCACTGCCTCAATGATAAAAGGTACAGTAAACGAGCTTTTGGAGATAACCATTGTCTCAATTCACTGTTTGACTGACTGACTCAAGCCCATTAAGCTTATTTCTTAACACACTGAAAAGAGCAGATGGTCCTTTAAGTCTTTCTGAGGAGTATTCCAGGCACTTCAAAATGTCATCTACAGGACTGCTTTTCTTTTCTTTGGCCGCTTTTGCTGCCAGCATTGCTTTTCCTGTTGCATCTTCTGCAAGGTCATCACCTGGAAAGTGTAAATTGGCTGGCTTTTTGGCAGAAGCAATTAAGCTAAAATCATAGGGTCTGACTGAAGGGTCAGCAGCAAGCCAGGCTGAGCACTGGAAAAGCAAACATCAACTTCCAAGTTCAAGAAAGAAACCACTGAAAAAAGCACAAAAGCAATACCTTTTAGATTAGGGAGAACCGAGCAGAGCAACCCAGGCAGTGCAATATGATGGAGAACCCCTGAGATTCACCCCAATTTTTCTACTGCCTCATTTGCAGTGTTACAGAGGGATGACAGATCGGAGCTGCAGAGAAGCAGCTGTGAAGAGCTCACCCCTCACATTCCTCTCACTAACACCTCATATGCTTCTCCCCTGCTATGACCTCTGCATTTGCCAATATTGTGTCAGGGATCAAAGATTAAGAGCACATCACAGTCCTGTCTTGCCTTAGTGACCGAACAGGTACTGCTATAGTTCTCCTTAGCGCATGCAAAACCTGAGCAGTTAGGTTTGTGTCTCAATCTGACCCAGGGATGTCAGGATGGGATCTCATTGACAATGGAATGTGGGGCTGAATGACTTTTAGTTAGATATTCACAGCCATTAAAAGTTCTACATTTTTTAATGGCCTAGAAATTAGGCTTATTAGCATATAAAACTGCAGGATTAATGTCTGAGGACTATGTTATTGTCACAACTTCATGCATTGGCAAGATACATCACCTTTCTGGAACACTTAACAGACAAATATCATTGCAAAAGAACTGCTTACCCCCTGTTACAGTCAGAGCAAAGATGCTGTGATAATGCCCTGGTTTTTGCATTGTATCAAATGCACAGCATAGACAATCCTCCTATCTAGTAAACCTATTGGTGCAGCAGAGTGCAGGTTTCTCAATGAACCATTACTTGCTGCTTTTTGATCATTCGAGGCGTGTTGTGTGTGAGGTGCTGATTCAGGTGGGTAGTGAGCTTCAGCAGTCAGCATCCCTCAAAGTAATGTCCTCTTCGTGGGTACCCCTGGTCCGTGTTTCAGTCGGAGACCATTTTATCCATAACAAAGGCAATGACTGAGAGGTGTAAAGTAAGGTGTGAAGTTCTACAGATATCTTTTCAGAAGCCTGATTTTCCTTGAAAACATAACCTGTGAATGTTGGCCAGGATTCACTCTGCCATTAATAGGTGGCTCATTTTCTCAGTCCTAAAAATAAAACTAACGAACAATAAAAAGGCAGATTCTTTTGATTCCAAAGCCTTTAATTCATGATCAAACACAAAACTTAAATGAGAAACACTCGTGTTGATCTCAGTTTATGATCTGTTTGTGATATATAATTTTCGAGTTTGCCTTTCATCCCTTCTTGCCTTTTTTTTTCTTTCCCTACTGTTCCCCCTCTATCTCTGAGGTCCTCTTTCACCTTTAAAACTAATAAAACTCTTTAATCATCAAGCTGTTAATTCAAATATTTCTTTCTCACCAGCCTGGAGAATGAAGATTTTTGTCACTTTCCTATAAGGGATTTGCAACAAACATCCACTAATCAAGACAAATAGAAGATAAATCACAAACTACCTGGGGCCAAGCGTTTCGTACTTCGGTGCTTAATGACAAGCACATAAATCCATATATAAGTAACCAAATAAACAACCCAATTTAAAAAAAATACAGAACTTCCAGCAATTCCCACTGATTTCCTCAGTCACTTCGTTTTCTCCACTGCTGGTGAAAAATGGAGTATTTATGCAATGCCTCACTCTAGGAATTGCTGTTTGAAAATACTCACTTTAGGAACACTGTTCTGAGGAACTTCTGCCCCAATGTAAAAAATGAAAAATAGCAGCGTTGGGTTTGGGTTGACAGCTGTAAATTACGGGATTAAAAAGATAACCTCGTACCTTGGGTAACGTCAAAGCTGCTGATACGTGGTTCCATTGAGTTATGTGCATTGACTCGGGGGACTCAAAGTAACTAGCACATGAAACTGCTGGCAATGACTGGCAAATCAGGCCACACAGGTCTGCAAAGACTGAAATAGCCACTACAGGATTTCACATTTGATTTTGTAGCAGATAGCAGGAAAACTGTTACTATACTAAAGCTCTTAATTCTGTCTCAGGCTGGGGAATTCTCGGAATGCCATCCGTCAACAGGCCTGACCCTATAATCCCTGTTCAAATGACCCCACATGTGGGAAATCTTTACATTCAGGCTCCCTGGATTTTTGCAGGCAGCTAATGTGCATTGCTTCAAACGCTAAACTTCAAGGAAAACAAAATCTGGGAATGGGACACGAAGTATGATGAGACCTAGAAGTGTACAAGAGTGATGGTGTGCATTCATCCCATATATGTGCTCCCATCTCTCTGAAATCAAGTTCACTGACACCAAAGCAAAGCTTCCAGAGATCTCCATAATGTAGGAACAGACCCCTTTAGAAAAGCACTGAGAAGAGTTCATACCTCCACAGCTTTAAACCAAAACCTACACCTCAAAAAAGAACATAAAACTATACCTAGGAACAACCAGTTGCCAAGTGGTTTGGCTACTGCTAGACTAGCAGGACTTCCATTTGCCTTCAGACATTTCTCAGCTGGCTACAGAATCTTCCAGCTGAAGCCCCTGTGCATCTAAGACAATATTGACATACGGCAAAAGTATTGGTACCTGACTGATCTTCATGGGGCTGCAGGCACTGGATGCTGTTAACTCAGGGTTGTTATTAGCTACTGGGGCCCTGAGCTCCGGGTGTTAGAAAACATTCATTATCACAACCTCGTCTGAAAATCACACGAAGGCAACAAATATGGCGAGGCAGCGCTCTCAGTTATGCAACTGCCTCTTGGGACTAATTAAATTGCTTTTGTGATTCACAAGCTGGAAATGCCTTCACATGCTTTCGGAAACACTGTGTGATCTCCTCAGCAAGGTTCTGTGTTGTGCTGATGCGACAAGTTAGCTCAGCTTCTCAAAGCACGTAATGATCCATCTGATCAACAGCTAGGAAAGCTGAGCACGGTAACTGAATAATGGCAACTGGTTTGTTAATTTCCTGCTTCCCTTCCTCATTCACTTAAGGTTAATTTTACATCCTGCAGAAGTCTGCACTCTGTTCTCCTGCTAGACTTTTATTTTTTAATTAGCTTAATAACACCATCTTATTTAATGACCGACCACAGCTAAGAGCTGGAACTAACCGTGCCCGCATAGCAAAAAGAGCAACTCAAAGCACTAAGGTGGGATATTGAAATGTAGGTTCACATTGGCTACTGAAATGCAGATATTTTCTCCTTTAGAGGGAAGCAAAGGAAGTACAGCCACCGATATAAGTCCCACTTGTAATGTCTTCTTCCCTGAGGGCAGGTAGGACCCACCATCAGGCACAGATATCTCCCATCAGGGGTATGAGGCATGGTCCCGCGTAAATTTGCTGTGCAAGTCTAGATAACCAAAAGGACATTTAATTTGCTCTTAGTGTATCTCCTGCCTGCAGGTTAGAGGAAAAATATAGAGAAGGCAGTGGTTAAGCAGACCACCAACAAAAAGGTATTTTTTGCTGAGGATGGTACTGAGGAAAATACATGAAGAAGGAAACAATACCTTTTATTAGACAAGACTGGTAGAGGTGGTAAGAAACAAGCACAATCTCATACATGCTGCTTCTCATTTCTTTTACCAGTTATACCAGTTGACCTAACAAAAGCTACAATCATCCCTTCCAAACCACCTCTCTCGCACATCCTGAGAGAATCACAAGCACAATAACTTTCGACTATCATGCAGATTTTAAAATACATTTTGGGTTTTCTGTATAAATATCTGGGAATATGTGGAGAGTTAATGGATATTAAAGTTGTGCTATTATGCCAACATTCTCTTTCATGAATATCACTGAAAACAGAACTAATCAGACTGGGATTTCTTCCTTTATGTTTTATCAGCCTCTTTGGTTGTAAAAGCTTTCTGTTTTGTTTAAAAAATAAAAATAAAATATTGAGTAGGATGAAGTAATATAAATGGATAATGAAAGCAAATGATTATCAAAATGTTTCCCTCTTCACTGCTACAATAAAACCAAATTGTATTATGCTAACAAAGCCAAATTGTCAAATACAGAACTACAATTTGGTTTAATATACCGTTGCAAGCTGCATATTCAAAAGGTCCCAAACTGTCTTATAATAGTAAAAACACAGCCTTATTACCATGTGTGTCTGCTTTTGTTACCAACCAAGCACTAAATTGAACAATAAACCATCTAATACATATATCAAAGCTATCTGGGTTTTCTTTTTTCCTCAGCTGCACACAGAGCTGAAACTCTGAAATTTTATTTTGGTTTGGGTTAAACCATAATTTGAGTATTAAAGTGCAAGAACTGATCCAAACCCACATCAGCAGCTTTAGCCTTTGTGGCTGCATTCTGTAAGTGCATTAAGGAGAACCTGGGAAGGCTCAGAACCTGGCAGCAGTTGCTTTTGCCCATCCATGTGCTCTCAAAAGGTTTCCAAGCCCAGTTTGTGACACAGGTCACTCCCACCGGCAAGGCTGCCTAGATCTACCCTGTGCCGGGCTCTATAGGACTCTAGAGTCTACAAGAAAGTCTGGAGTCTATAAGGCCTTTGTAAGCAATAGATAAAGCACTGAACAAGTTTGCTTTGTTTAAAGAAAGAGCGATAACCTCTGTGCCTTTGACGCATGTATCTTTAAAGACAGATTTTTAAGAAGGGACTTAATGTCATTTAAGGACCAAAATATTTAGCCAGATTTGCAGAAGGGTTTACCATGAGAATGGCAATCAATTCTAAAACCTCGCCCTCTTCCTTTTCATTCCTTTAAGTAGGAGTATTTTACAAATCTGACCCTCCAGTACAATAAAATATAACTTAAAGTGAAACAAAACTGAAGTCAGCTGAGACTAACTGCAATATGTACAATATCTAACCAAGTTTCAACTGGATTATTTAAACCTCACCTCGCTTTGTGCAAAATAGAGTTCAGAAATCTCCCCGATAGAGGCCCTCAAGCTTGTCTCGTTTCTAACTGTTTTAGCTGCCTGATCACAGCCCTTGCCAGAACGTTCTCACTGTTCAAATTTGGGCATGAAATGGATTTCTCTCTTTTTTTTTTTCTTCAGTCATCAAACCAAAATCCTGAGCAAAGAAAGAGAGTTTGAGTCACACTGAATTTTTAAAGAAAGTTTTCAGAGTGGCAAACTCTACTGAAGTGAACTCCTAGCCCCATTTAAATTCATAGAATCATAGAATAGTTAGGGTTGGAAAGGACCTTAAGATCATCCAGTTCCAGCCCCCCTGCCATGGGCAGGGACACCTCACATTACACCATGTCGCCCAAGGCTCTGTGCAACCTGGCCTTGAACGCTGACAGGGATGGAGCATTTACCACTTCTTTGGGCAACCTGTGCCAGCGCCTCACCACCCTCACCCATTTAAGCTAAATCCTATAGGACATGCAGTATGTTCACAGACCTCAAATCTTAAAGGCTGGCAGATTATTTGCTTCTGGTTTGCATACCTGCGAAGCATGCTCTCGTGAGACTGACCTGGCAACAGGCTTCTCTTTCAGACCTCAAGCAGTGGCCCAGCACAAAAAGGTCAAGTCTTGGCTCTCCTTTCCTAACTTAGCTTTTCATTCTTTCACCTGTGATCCCCCCCCCAAATCCCCTGCTCACAGCTACAAAGGAAGGCCAAAGTCCTGGCTGACAAAGGGACACAGAGCAGCACAGAATAACTCACTACAAGTGTTCTGATGCACACATAAAGGAACTTCTGCTTTTCAAGCCTCAACCTGCCCTTTAGGAGACCAGACAAAGTCCTTTTACCATGACCACTGTTTGCAGCAGACTCACCCCAACACACTCCAGCCCCAGAGGACAGAATCTTTCCCCAGTATTTTCATTCCTGCTGCCTTCACCAACTTCCAAACCAATCGTCACAGCATACATCAGAAAGTGTTCCATCTGATGTTCTGACACGTTTCTGCAGGAAAGTTGGGGGTTTGCCCATTTAATAGAGCAGGGAAGACCAACTCCAGTTTTAAAAATCTCTGAGTGGCTTAAATGAAGTTCCCCCCCGCCCCCCCCCCCCCCCCCCCCATGGCCTTCAAACCAAAATAGTTTCATGTTCTTAATAGCCTACCCCAGCTTGTTTTCTTTCACAAGCAGCAGCACTTTAAGTAGAGAGCCCACACTGTAATAATTTACTTGGGGAGAACAGATGGAAGTGGAGAGGATCAAGGCTGAGATGTATGCTTTGGCTTTTTGTGTGCAGTCATCTGCGCTATTTTTCTGTCTTTTTTTTTTTGTGATTTTTTGACAATGCAATACGAAGACTTTTGGCATTTTTTCAGACAGCAAAGTATGAAGCTGAAGCAGTAACACAGTGCTTAGCAAGCAGATCGGTTGTAAGGCTCTACTCTGTGCTTTCTCATGTAAGTTAGAGGGTCAAATTCTCAGTTACATTTAAGGACTTCAGAGAGCAGTTTGCAAGGAAAATGGGGGAAAATAATTTACATGGTTTTGCTCATGCCTTGGTTTGAAAAGTGCCTCAGTCCTCCAGCATATAGAGTTGTCTGCAGGATCCTCTTCTTCTGTCAGCTGCCAACAGCCACAGCAGAGAAGGGGAAAGGAGAGGCACAGTGGGATCACAGCCACCACAGCAGGTAAACGACGCAGCTCATCCAGTGGTGGGTGATCCTAGTTAATATCCTCCATTGGTTTTTCAGAAGGATCATATTAAAAGGAAAGTAGGCATTTATTTTGGTACAGAAACAACTAAGACAAATTTCTTCTTCTTCTATTGCTTCATTTCTGCAACTTCAGTTGCATAATGTTGGGTGTTTCCCAGCTATATGTCCAAACTGTGACCCTTTTTAAACCTATGTAAACCTGGTGTGCATCTGTGAGGTTACTATCTGTTATCCAGCCTTTTGGAATAGGTTGATCAGGGCAGTGGTGGAATCACCATCCCTGGAGGGATTTAGAAGACCTGTAGGATGTGGTGCTTAGGCATATGGTTTAATGTTGGACTTGGCAGTGCTGGGTTAACAGTTGGACTCAACGATCTTAAATGTCCTTTCCAACCTAAGGGATGCTATGGTTCTAAAAGAAAGAGCAAAACTAACATAAGAGCATGGTTCCTGGATTGAAAAGGTGCACTTGGTTGTTATAGTAACTTGACTTCTGCAAAGCACTCTTTGTGAGAAAATAGAGGTCTGTTGCATTAGCAGAGAATCTTTTGAGAGAAGATATAAAATTATATGTGCAAGATATATAATTTGAGAAGTTACAAAAAAATCTTCCTTTGTGTTTCTAATGAAATTAAGGCAGAAGACACTTTCTGAGTCAGTGACAAAAGCGAAAAAGCACATTTGCCTAAAAACTTTTTAAGCTCCCCATAGGTACAAATGGAGGAGAGACTTTTGCTGGCTTCTCAGCAACAGAAGTAGTTCAGCTGTTGGGGGTGTTACAGCCTCACACACGTTCAGATTCGATACTCTGCCAAGTTCACTGTCATGTTGCCTTTTTCTTAATAGACAGGGCGGTGAGGGGAGGATTAAGCATTTTATCAAAAAGGCTGATAACAAGGTCTCTTTGGTTGACATCCAAATGTCCTTTTTAAGGGATCACATGTTTCTTTCCCAGCTCCATAATATCTTTCTGAAAAAGGGATATTTAATACACCTAGGGAGACATCAGCATGTGTGAAAGTCTTGTCAACTGCTAACAAAGTGTCTTGATGCAGACATTAATTTGTACAGTGTACTTGCTTTTGGGGGAAGATCAGAGTTTCACACATGTCCTGCTTATTTTTCTTTGACCTTTGAGGGCTAATTCAGCATGTGTACTTGATTAATTTCATTACCCGATCCAATCTACACAAAGTGCTCTATTTGAGTATCTGTAATTAGCCATCTTTTCATTGCACTGCTCCTATAGTCTGCTCATAATGAGATACATAATGCTTTGCTAATGTGCTGGAAATTTTATGGGGTTTTTTAGCTGTCAATTTGGTTTGCTGTTACTGTATGTTCTTTTGGTAAATTGAACCATTCTCCATCTCTCAACACCCAGGAAATCAAACCTTTCAAAGAAGCATCCTTCTCACCCACATCTAGCTAATATATAAAATTCATACATAGCATCACCATAGAATACATAAGCACAAACACACACATAGCATATGTCTAATAAAAATTTTCTTCTCAGTATGCTTCCCTGATGCCATATTTGGGTGTTAATTCCAAGTAAAATTCCATAGGCCAAACATTATTCTCCAATTCAGATTTGCATACCGAGTGGGCAGCCAACACCCAGTCTCCCACCTCATCCGTATAAAATATGTCCTGCTTTTGGGGCTTACATACAACATCTTAACAGTAATCTTTCCTGAAACAGGACTTCCTTAAGCCTTTCAGAAGCAAATGACATGGATATCACTGTAACTGCAGCTCTATCATGATTAAGGAATCTCCGTAACAATGCTTAAGCTCATGGTATTAGGATCAAAGACAATCCCCTCATAAGTGTAATGAACACTTATGCAAATAAAAGGCCAATTTAATTTTTTTCAGACCTTCTCTAGCAACAGTTTACTTTTAGTTTAGTTTGGACCTTCTTTAGTTTAGTGGGAGGTGTCCCTGCCCATGGCAGGGGGGTTGGAACTAAATGATTTTAAGGTCCTTTACCAACCCTAACTATTCTATGATTCTATGATTCTAAAAGCCTGTCCTTTCCACAGATCCACCTCCCCACAAAAGCCACACAGATACAACAGCCTTTAGCAACATGATTTGCCCAAGACTCTCCAGAGAGTTCAAGACAACACTAGGAGTAAGAAATGATTCACAGGCTCATGGTCCAGTCTATAAAACATAGAAGTAAATACATTTTGCATGTGCATGGGAAGAAATATTAGCTCATAAAGAAAGTTATTGTGACCACCTGTAAAATGTCATCATTTGTAGCAAGGACAGTAAAGGGGCTTAATGAAAGAGACTGGAAAAAAATCTCTATTCCTCAAAAATAATGATTAAACCATCAGAAAATTGATTTTACGGTTTCATGTTAATAAAAAAAAAACCCTCATGCTCAAAAAATATAGTCTTTCTCTAATTGTTGCTCAGCTCTAAGCAAGATGAACCATGCTTTCTTGCACGAAACTCGTCTGCATTAACATCACATATGCTCTAGCCCTCCTCAGGATTTAAAACAGGTACTGCAGCACTGTCGAAGATTGTGTATCTACAACACCAACTGTGTCTATGGTCTCCAAGGAGTGAAAGCTTTGTTTCAGCTTAGCCACCTGTAAGATGGTCATAATGGTACTGATTTATCCATATCTCCCACAGGACAAGGATTAGCTGCCCAGGAATACTAGATACTAGGCTGTTTCTGTACAAGCAATCCAACAGCAAGCCTGCAAATATTTGTTTGCTTTAGGGAAATCCATGTTTAACTACTGCTCATTTAGCTAGAAGTGGGTGAAATTCCTCTGTACCTCTTTCTACATTTAGTGTAATAAACTTTTACAGGGCAGAATTTAAATGACAATTGTAGAGGAGCGGTATGGACTAATGGTTCATATATTCCTTCTGCTGGCAGGGAGAAGTTACACATAGATTATATATACATGAAACAAAATGTCAAGTTATTGGATCTTGTGAAGGTGTTTGGCTATTCTGCTAATTTATCATGGTAGATAAACAACATGTTTCTCGTTCATACTGCTCAGAAACTAGGTAACGCAGAGAGGTTCTTTCAGGCAAGAAAGGGAAGAAGGAGGGACCTGGGAGGAGGGAACAAAAGAAAGACTATGGAACCTGAAGGAAAATTAGTCATCACAAATCACACAGATATTTAGAAACCAGGGTTTGTGTTTGTAACTACCTGCCCATCATAAAGAATTATTACTTAAATTACAAGAATATTACAAACTGGAGAGCCTGAGGATAGGAATTTAGGAAATGCCCATTGTTTCTGGTCTAAAATACCTTATTAAATCTGGTTTTACTTTTTCTATATAGCATGTATCTGTCTGGTGTCTCCTTGCACTTCCCTTTGTAGTCTCTTAACCTGTTCTTAATGCTCTCCAGTTTCTGCTTTAGTTTTTACTCCGTTCTTTTTCTTGCATTCTTCTCAGTCTCCCTGCACCTACATTCCTTCTCCCCTACAGTTTCCAAAATGCAATGCAAATCTTCATCCTCAGATTGTATTTGAAAGAGGGCAGTTGCTGATCTCAGTCACTTGCCTTAAGATCACCAAGACAGCTGAAGGCAGCATTTCAGATAACAGCGTAGCTGCAGTTCAACCACAGCACCCTTTATGGCTAGCCTACATAAATATCCTCTTCTCAAAGTAGGGAAAGTAGGGATTATGCTTCACTTTCAGGTCTGAATATCTCCCTCACATTGGCTGTCACCCTAAAGGCAGCATTAGTTGGTTTACATCTGTGCAGAAGGAGAACTGGGGCCCCACTCTGACATCTCAAATAACCTGCTTCCATCACATGATGCTTTTGCTTTTCTGGTACACCTGATGCTGTGTGCAGGGGAGGAACCCATGCAAGGCAAGCTCCCACCTCTACCAGACTCTTTAACTGAGTTTAAGATATGAATGCTTTCCTTCCCTAATCTGATTCCACTCCTTCACCAAAATGCTATTTAAGCACATTGACTATGGTACGGTTCCAGTCTGGTGTGTGACAGAAAATCTGCTTTCCTGATTTGCTCTATTCTCCCTCTGGGCTGTAAATAGCAAATCGTACATCTTTCTGACCTGTTTCTCCTTGTCCCATGCCAGGGACAGGAGGAAAGAGCTGGGGGGAAGTAGAGAGAACCCATCAACAAGGTAAGACAGGACAACTGAGAAGCATAGTAGTGAAGGTGGCACATTTTTGTGCAGCTGGTGTCTTCAGGAGCTAGATAAGGACAAATGTTTTCTTTTGTCAATCCCTGCAAATGTGATTTCACTGTCAGAAGCGAGCTGTTCTCTTTGGCACATTAAGGAGTGAAAAACAAGAGAAATACCAGCAGAGGGTAAAGCATCCAGGAAGGGGGGAGGAGTACATTAGCTCAGCTCTTTACTACATGACATGTAATGAATACAGACCAAAGAAGAGATTCTTCTTGTCATCTCACAAGTGAAACCTATTTGCGATCTTCATGTGAGAAACAGAAGGGTTTTTAAGTATTGTAGGGACTCCAACTCAGTTGTGACTGGGCATGCAGTGTGACTTCTACAGGCTGAGTTTTCTGCTACCAATACACCAAAAACTAACAGGCAAGTATGAAGAAGTGAGGATAGAAAACAAATGCATTTGTATAGCTATGCACTGAACATATACTTTATGTATATGTTCAGTGAAGAGATACTTTACAAACTGAAGCATCTATGATCTTCAATTACATGCTCTGGAAACATGCGGTCCTTTCTGGGGTCCTGCTAGTATTATACCTACTGAAAGCAGGGGAGAGGTACTCAGCTTTTTTGATACTAGGACATACAGCTCCTAAAAGGACTTTATAAAGTCCTTTTAGAGGTTTTCCAATAAATTAGAATCTATTCCAATTGACTGGAAAACCTCTAAAAGGTATCACAGTAATAGGTAATATTATCATAGTATAGGTAATAGGTAGCATTAATACCTATAGGTTGGAGGTATTCCAGCCTATTCTTTGAGACTGGTTGGAATACTTCCCCTCATTGCATTACATCACCCCTGGGAAGCTCTTCTTGAGTGAATCCCTTCCCTTAAAATCAAATTCTACTGTGGCTGGAAACCATGTCCAACTGTTTAATATAAATAATTGTAAAACAAGAAGGGACAGCCAAGGTCCCCTTGGCAAGTGTGGGGAATGTTCCGTTTAGCACCAAAGAAAATAATCCTTCAGACCTAGGGGTTAGAAACAGCAGTGACCAGGTCATTGTCCAAGAGGAAGAGACATCTTCCAGCTGGAGGTCACCAAACAGTTTCATTTCAGTCTGCAAGCTCAGCAAGTGTTTAACCAGTTCAGCAAGTGTTAACCCGGTTCATCCAGCATTAAGCACTAAAGGCCCAAGTGTTTCCACGTAGTGGCTCTAGTTTTCTGTTTGTGCTGATAACCAAGAGGTAACGACCTGAAAATGTGTATCATGTCAGCTGTCACTGTATGCCAAAACACATGGGTTATACAATGTGAGTTTCAGACACAGATTCCTCCCTGTTGAAGGTTAGAGTACTTAGCTGGCACTTGGGGAGTTAGCATTGAAGTTTGATCAACTGCAGAATTTGAGGAGTAAAGGATAGAGGCCCCTGCAGTAAATCCTTTCAATCTCCAGATGCTGCTAACTGATCTGTAACAAGCTAGAGAGGCTTTAGAGTTATTATTATTCTCCTTTATTCATAAAAATACTGCTGAAGATGGTGTATATTATTCTAAAATGCATGACATTTTATAAAGTATGCCCATACTTACAACAAAGCTCCCAACTAGGAAATATATTGGTCCTTTCCTCCCTGTGGCATACCCATTTCTCAGGTCTATCAACTACTCAGAAGTTCCATGAGGCAAATAAATGCCGGCTGTTGGGGACTTAGGTCCACTGATCTTTTTCATTTGTGAGCTAAGACAGATTTGAAGCCTGAGTTTAGCTTAATTTCCCTGATGGATGATGTAGTGTCCATGCCCCAAAACAAGTTCCAGAAGATTCTATATCAGCCTCAGAAAATCAGTATTTCCCATATTGAAACATCAACATTTCAAGGTGCGCAACAAAATGGAAGTTGTATGTGGAAATAAAAGAACAAAACTCCCTCTTAGTATCTGTAAATTGAGAAGAAAAGCCAGTGTATCTGTAGCTGGTTTGCTCATTTCTTGACTGACAACTATTTGTTGTCAAAAAGCAACACACAGAGTATTAGCCAGAGCCATTTGTTGACCGTGCAGGCATCCTACATTGTGCTGTTCTCCGTTCATGGACTAGCAGAACATGAACAACAGGACCACACTACTGACTGCTGTACGCAAAGCACACCGACTTTCACACTAACACAAGAGTATTGACCAGCAATAGAAGGAAAGGATCAACTATTATCCAGACTTTTGCCTATTAAAAGGGTGCCAAGATATTAATCCCTTGCTACACTGGCGAAGCTAAGCCATGTGTACACAAACCATCAGAGATTGTGCAGCCGGACATGAACTGCTGCTGCTGAGATTCAGAAGGAAAGTTCTACAGAGGGGCTTATCCTTAACTGACTGTGAAAATGCTTCTTCCACCTTTCACACAAGCATCTACCTCTGTGCACCCTAAGAACAACGTAAGTCTCTTTCACTATAGTGAATATAAGTTACCAATACATTATCATGTTTCTTACTCCAAGTGATTCAGTGAGATGGCCACCTGAAAATATCTCTGTGTGCTTCCTTGCTAATCCATCAACCTGATGGGTCAATACCCAGCTCTCTGTGGCCTGCATTTTTTTATCTGACAGCAAAATCTTTTCTTATACCAACTGACAGATCCTGCAATGGACCGCGCCAAAGTGCCTGGAGAGCTGCACATAGGAAAGCACCAATCTCTTTGATGTTCAGATGCAGTGGTTTAGTCAGTTCCAAAACGTTCCGCCACACTTTGTAATTAGGGTCTAGAAAAACAAGATGCCCTTGCTGAAGATGTAATTCGCTGACAGCATGAAGGACAGGGTGACAAGGGGTGTTGAGTAAATGTCTCTATAACAGACTTTCGAGCAGACATGCCTACCTACCATGGCAAACATGTTAATCTGCTGAAAATAAACAGTGACACTTGTCTACACAACTTGTATGTGCTCTACAGATTAGAGAAAGGTATTTTATTTGTCAGGTCTACAGAAATTGGCAGTGGAAAACCTGTTTCCTCCTCCTACTCCCATTTTGTGTCCCCTTTCCTCATCCTCCTCCAGCACAAACTTTCTCAGAGCCAGTTCTCTCTTACACTGGGTGGGAAAAAATGAAAATATGCCTCTGAATACCCTTCTTTCTCGTGTCTTTTCTTCACTTGAAATTTTTGCCCCTTTCCCCTTGGTGCTCCTTCATCTCCTTCAGCACTTAGTGGTCTTACTCTTTCTTACCCCACCTCTAATCACTCCCCACCCTCTGCATTGCTCAGACAATTATTTTCCATCTCCCAAATTCCCAAACACCAGAATCTAATTCTTCTTCACCCTCCCATGAGCCTTCTTCCCTACCCATCTTTTGTCTAGCAAAGAAGGTAGGGGCTACCATTTCTTCATGCTCTGTTTCCTTCTTGATTTTCTGCATTTTTTCCTGTTTCTCAGTTCCTGTGCTGCACACCCAGCTCTGGCCAATGTCCAGAGTGGTGAAACCCAAGAGAAGGGCAAGAGTAGGTAACAGCACAAGGGGAAGACCCTGATTTCAGGCCTGTCTTCGATGCACACAATAAGAACCTAAGAAATCAATTGCTGACAGACCAAGGATGGAGATATTAAAACAAACCAGACAAAAGGATTTAAGGTCCTTAATCCCAGCTGAAAGGTCAGGCAGGTATCAGCCTGAAAGCTCATTAAGCCAATGAAAGCTATCTCATCTAATAAGCACAAGTTTTGTTTTAGACAGGGATGCCTTTGAAAATCAAAGCAGCACTTCCCATTAAAATGCCCCCAAATCCTTTGTAAACAAACATGAGTTTTGTGGGACAAAAAAAGTCACCTGAAGGTTGTCTAGGAGAGCACATGGCACGAGAGAGAAATGGTTATCATAGATATCTGCAGGAAACAGGCATCACACCTGCAGCTACTTGACAGAAGCTCAGTATTAGACATATGCTCCTACCTACATTTCATACTAGCTGCTTTTGAGATCAGATGGGTTTTTAAAGGGCTCAGGCTTAATATCACTAGTAGTTTAAGACCATTGAATGGAGAAGCAAACCTGGGACTGTAGCCCAAGGACCTATTATTTTTGTTCTCTATTTTCAGATTTTCATTGGATATTGTGCTTCAGTTCTTATGCAAAAGGAAAGAAAAAAAAGAGTAAATTGATTTTTTCTTGTATCTTGATATTTCCCCTTAGCACAAGGACATGCTTTTATATATCCTGAGTGCAGAAAACACTGCAGCAAATGCAAAGGCTACATGGCAAGTAAATGTTACATATACAGAACTGAATTATTTTTGTCATAGGTTCAAATGGCACAGAGCCACATTCAAATGCCTTTACTCTGATTTAATGACACCATATTCCAAAAGAACTCCCACTGGCTCTAACAGGATTATTCAATTACAGCCCAACTCCAAATATGCTGTAACCATAGCCAATGGTTGCACTGAATTAATTTTAGATCAGCCCATGGTAAAATAATATCTAGTAGAAGCAGGGGCATCAGAATACAGTTACTACCCTCACATTGTCAAAGGTGCCTAGCTGATGTACAGGGTGAAACCCATCATTAAATTAAGGACAGGACAGGATATTTCCTTCCTGGGTCATATTGGTGAGAAACCAACAGGGGGTAACCAAGTTACTGGCTTTCCTCTGTATTATGGGATACTGTCCACTTTTAGCAAGCACACCTAATGCCATTGCAGGGATCTGTAACACTGATGACACCCACTGACTTTCTTCTTTCCTTCCTATGACATGTTCTGAGGTCCTTTCTTACTTTTGGCCTCAAGTGAGTCTTGTGGCTAGTAAGATGATTTCTGAAGGTCATCAGGTACATGTACAGGGAACATTCCTGATCACTCTGGAACTGGAAAAGCAAGGAATTAGACCTAGACACAACCGGCCTTTCTTGGTCCCATTATACCTATGCCCATTCTACGCAGCACTGCAGAACAGGATAATGTAATTTGAGATGCTGAAATTTAAAGTACTGAAGTCTGTGTTTTGCTTGAGTTTACCAGAAGAGCTTCTTTCCCTTGTATTTTTTCTAGGTGACAAAATGAAGCCATGGTTAAAAAATAAATCAGCTCCAGCGTCAGGAGCATTGTTATGCACGCTCACATCTTGACAGTTTTTCACAGCTTTCCAGAGTAGGAGGAGAGTGCTTGCCACTAAAGCTGTAAATATAGCTTTTAGAAAAGGTTCCTGCTACTTTTTGGCCTACATGCACTTGAGAAACAAAATAGAGTCTGCACATATTGAATGTATGAACAGGACATTGTACAAATGTGAAACAATAAGGAAATTAGAGCTCGGAAATCACACAAAATTAGAACTCTATCCAAGCAAAGAAAAAAGAGTAGAAGAGGCAGAGGCATCTTCAATATAGAGAGCTGTTTAAAGCAAGCATAATGGCTTTGCAAGGTGTTTTTAATTCAAAAGGATAATGGAAAAGGAAATAAAGAGGTAATAATCATCCATCTATCTCAGCACAATTGGTTTGTACTGTGTGCTAAGATTTCAGCTGTGACATCATTGTCCAAACACACACTATTAATGCTATTAATATGCATTTACTTGAGGTGAGGAATAAGACCCGAAATTTAAGTTAGAATTCGATTTCAAAAACCCCAGGGTTTTTTGGGGGGTCAACTTCTACGTGAGGCCGCAAGATCAGCAACAAAATTCCAATGAGCTCCTTATGAAACGGACAGCCAAAGGTCGTGGAAGTAGTCCAATGCAGCATCTTCTACATGAGCTGTGCTCTGAAACCCCTGCTTGGACCAGTGCAATCTGCCAGTCCAAGCCTTCCCAGAGGGGATAATGCAGATCACATCACATCTATCTCAGTGACACATATGTGTTGTCTTAAAAGAGAACAGTCATGATGCCCATCAAATCCTTAACTATTCTGTAAGCAATAACTGTAAGACAGAAGAGTGGAGATACTTTTCCCAATGTAGACTTTGGGAAAATTAAGACTTTGAAAACTTAGAAGGATGCCTCAGTCATCCTACATTAAACAGCTATCTCTGCTAAGGTTGGCAATATTCTAATCAGTATCTTCAATGCCAAATGCCTTGTAGCAGACTAGTTGTACCCAACCCAACACTGCCAAAGTAGCCTTCCCGCACCTCTTACATTATGTACGTTACCCATCAAGACTCTTAGCCATGACCTAATGTGTACGTGAGAATACACGTTGTTATTCAACATGTTATTCAGCATTAACATGTTATTCATGTGAACGTTTCTGAGAAAATAAGCAAAAAAAACCCAAAATCTACTGAAATCTGAGGCCCATGTGCAACAAATCTTCAGTTCTGCAGTTAAAATGCAGCTTCTCTGTTGTGTCGGGCAAGTTCCGAACTGTAGGCTCTGCTACTAGTCTTTATTTAAATCTTGATACCCAAAGAAGAAAATACTGAAGACATCACGACAGTGTCATTCTCTTCAATCATGCTATTTCCTCTTGAGAACAAAATGACACTGTGCATCACGAGAGCTGCGTGGGTTGTGACAGTAGTGAAAATCCCTCTCTATGATTCTACTCTAAAAGGTATCGAAGGGAATTGTCTACTGCATATTTTGGGCATTACCTGCTATTACTTTCATGGTAATGCTAAAGTATTCTGTAATGGAATACCAGGCACAATAGTGTTGCTATACAAGCTCTAGTGCTGTGGGTGCTTGGTGATTGTTTCTTCATTTGTGAAAGAATGCACAAAGATATATGGATGTTCTCTTTAGGGTCACCCCAAAGGTTCACTTGATCTGTGGCCTGATCCCAGATGGCTGCCTGAAGAAGATGATTAGGGAAACAGGGCTGTAAAACACAGCAAGCAGCAGAGCGATCCTTCCCCTGGCATATCCTCCATCTCAGACTTCTTTCAAGTGAAGATAGATTTTGAATGGGTGTTTAAAACAGGCAGATTTCACAGCTACGAAATCCCAATTGTGCTGTTTTGACAACCCAGTTTGCAACCTCCAGTCTAACCCTGGCGTGGGTAAGAAACACGACATAGTGATTTAACATTGCATGTTTTCTCAGTGAATCAGCACACATATGCAGGGCAAGAATTTCAAAGCTACAACACTCTGAGCAAGACACTTAGCACCTACATGTAACTCATTGCCCATTCTTGGCTCGTGTATCTTTTGCTCTTTGTGTAAGACAGAACTCTTTAACACTTCCATGTATTAACTCTATTTTGAAAGAGGGGGATTGATGGGTTTGGTTTTATCACTGAGAGAAGAACCCCGGTAAGACCCAGGTAAGCCTTCCTCATTTTCTCCAGTAGGACTGCTCTCACAGATCTCTATCTGCATCTGCTACTTGCTGAGTTAGAGAACAAGCAACATTCTGCAGATGATGGGGCTTCAAAGGCAGTGTTGACCAGTGGGAATTGGGTTAATCACAGCTCAGGATACTTGTGTCTTCATCCTGGCTCTGTTGTTTGCCTCCTGGGTGACTAAGGTTGAACCATTTTGCCATGTCTCAATGACCCTATCTGTAACACAGGAAAAGGGGACACAGATCCTTTTTGTGAAGTCATTTCTGCCTTTATGCATTCCATAGCAAAGGGTTTTGCTGTCAAACTCTCTTACTTTTTCTTCCAAAGCTTGTCAAGACCCCCAAGATATACAGTGGAACCAGATGAGAAACGCAAGAACACCCCAAAGGGATGCAGGCCGTCTGCCAAGCAGTCATCATCTGGATTCTGATGTTTCATGGGGGCCAATCTACATGAATAGTGGTTCACACGATGAAAAATCAAAACAATAAGAAGAAACCTGGCAATGCAGAGTAAGGTGGTGAACTTATTATGCTCAGCATAGCTGCACAGTGCTTTGATGGAGATATAAAGATCTGGGGGTCTTTTAATGAATGTATTGTATTTTCATGCTCATTTATTTTATGGGGGTTTAGTTGCAGTATTTTTTTTTATTGGTTCAGACATATAAACTGAAAAACTAATCTGGAAAAAATTTAATCATTTAAACAAATCACAGCGCTCATTTTATGCCATTCAAAGTTCCTACCTCCGATGTCAAGACTTCAAAAGTTATTTTTTGCCTTTTGTTACGGAGCATTAATAGACGTGCAGTTAATGCAAGCGAGAGGAAAAAGGCAACACATACATGAAATGGAGAAAGATGAAATGTTTACACAGATTGGTTTTGGGCTAATAAATTGTTACATATCCACTGTGCTGGAATATGGGATATCAATATGAACTGGAATAAACCTGGATGTTACATATTTAACCAGCCTAAAGAAAATGAAGAGATTTGAAAAATAGACTGGGAGCTGCTCACATCTCCTATAGTTTCACAATCTCTGACTGAGCCTACCGTAACAGCCAGAATACTGTGCTTCACTAATTAGCTGCCCTTCAGCAGCACACTGTTCAATCACACCACCAGCCTTAGAAGTCTCTCCCAGCCTCACAGCAAAGATGGTTCAGAAAAAGCTGCAGAGAGATTTGCTATTAAATCTGCCTTTCTTAATTCATCCTGTTACAAGTATAAATGGAAGAGATAACTGGTTCACCGTCTACCCTTTCCTGTCTTATTTGCTCTCTTCTGGTCCGTCATTCTCTGGGGAATGATGCTGCTTAGTGTAATCACAGATAAGAGGGATAAAGAACTCGGGTTTCTGTGAGACCTCAGGTGGTGACAAGCAACAGCAGCAGCCGAGGCTAATGCTGGGGCAGAGACATCAGGAAGAGCGACAGAGTCCATCTGCCTCAACCCAGCCCAACAAAGCCTGCGCAGGTTACTCTCCTGTAGTGTGAGGGGCAGCACTTTGGCAAGGGAAACATCGGGGTTTCTCATGGAGACAGCAGCAAATAAACCTGAAAAACGACATCAGGTAGGACCAGCAGAAAAGCTGCCAGGAAAGAAAGGTTAAAATCCTCCAGCTTCAGGAAGCTGCAAGTTCCCTGTGCTCTGCAAGGGCAACGCAGCCCCACAGGCTATTTCTTTTCCAGCACCACCACTTCAAGGCCCCATAGCAGACATATGAGCCAGAGCTGTCCTGAAAACAAGGGTACTGCCACAACCAGGCACCCAGAAATATGGTTCTCTTGTATCTTCTGTGCCACTGGAGCTGAGAGCTGCTGCGAATGAGGCACAGCATGGTCTGACAAAGAACTGCACTGGGTGTAGTATAACAAAGCAGGTCATACCATAAAATCATATACTTTTGAAGCTGGCTGTATTACTGCCAGCTCTTTGAGTAAAGTAGTCTATTCTATTCTATGAAAGCACAGAAACATTGCTAATAGGGTTGTTTAGAGCTGGGTTTATTTGGAAATGGCTCTGCTTTGACTCATATTATATACACCAGCTTAGCTTTTATGCTCTTCTGAATGTCCCCCTCAAGTCCAAAGTCTTTCACGGATTATTTCTTGCCTTTGGATGCGGAGTATAATCATTTGTCCAGTAAACACAGGTAGTGGAAAAGATCCAAATCCACAAAGCGGAACAATTACTAGAACAAGATAACTGAGGATCCCAAAAGCTTTGGGGAGAGTTGTGGGAAGCAGAAAACTCAAACACCATGAATGACGGTACGAATGGCCTGTGGGAAATAATCCCTTCAGTAAGTCAGCATTTCCAGTTTTCTCTCATTGTGCGCTATTTGGCATGACTTACTACTCCGAGAATCTCTGAAATAGAAAACTGCAGATATGAGCAAGGATTAACTGAAATACACTGCCAGAAACCCAGCATACTTCAGGCTGTGTTGAGCTCTGGAAACCTGAAGCTGTTGTTATGCCCACAGAGCAAGCAAGACTGAGGCTTTGCGCTGTGGGGAGAAGGGAAAAGGAAGGAGGTGGTGAGTAAGGGAAAAGTAGGCCACAATGCCACAGCATTTGAGCGGAAGTGCCTGGCAGCACTGCTCCTCACATTGCTTCACCCGTGGGCTGCATGGACAGCCCTTGGTCAGCATCCTTCCAGTGACCTCTCAGGTGGGATCTGAGGAGGAGGAGGATGTAATCTCTGGGGAGATCCCAGAGCAGCAAAGCTTCCTTTCTCTCTCCTACAAACAGGGTCTGCAAGTTGAAGTGCCAGTGCTGAAAATGTCAAGCGCTAATTAAGGTTCGAGTTCAAACAGAGGGGTAAAAAGTGGCTTAGAAAAATCATCCCACTTAAAGACCTGCAGTTTCAGCCAACTACTTGGTGAAAGCGCATCTCGAGACTCAAAACCATGTCTCTCTCCTAAGCAGTGTTTCTCTATTCTCTCTTTTTAGCCTGCTCTCTGATGAAAGGACACCAGCTTGCCCAGCTCTGCCACAAGCAGGCAGCCCATCATCTTCCCTCTCTCCCCCCTGACACCCTCCAGCATCCTGCAAGGATCCTTTGGTCCCCTCTGCCTCCAGCGGTGCTCAGTCTGCTTGTTGCTCTCTCTGCACCCCAAAGCCCACACGTTTCATGGCACAGGAGCAACTGTGGCACAGATTAAACAAAGATGGCGAGCCACAGAAGATTTCACAAGGAAGACCAGAATAAGAACAAAGAGGAGCAGCCTTCAGGAGGAGTTAGTTTTAATGTCAAAATGCAAGTGTGGAGCTTGTTTTGGTAGCTGAACTCAGAAGTTACCCTGCAAACTCAGGCTCCTTGCGGAGCTTTACCCTTTTTCTTCCAGGTGTGTTGAAGGAATTTGTTTTTCCTGTCTCTTTGCCTGCCAGCCACATCACTACCTGGGGATAAGTATAGCACTGCAATAGCTATTAACACTTTACCTTACTGAATGCTTTATTGCCTAGCAGCAGTTGGTGCATTACACTTGGGATGCAAAAGGAGGAGAAAACTGGTCTTATTCAAGAGAACAACATTCAAACTGATTCCATTGAAACACTGTGTCTCTCAATATATAAAAGAATATGTTTGTCAGAGCAAGAAGCAGCAAGCAAATGTCACCTCCTTATCTCTAAAAGTACCATAATCTTCTCCGGCTCCAGTCGCTCCACCTGTACAGATGAAGTATTTTAGATAAAGCCACATTCCATGAGCATGGGAGAGGCAAAGCTACCCCTCTGAGGGTGGGGAGTGAGCACGTAAACCAAGCATTATCATATCAGCACTACTATCATGACTGGCATATCTCAATATACCCATCTGATGAAACTACTTTGAACATAATAAGCCACTGTCACCTTTCACTGCAGTCCATCCAGCTGAAAAGGTTATTGTCGTTACAGTCTAGATGCTACACCGCTTAGCCCACCCTATGAGAGATGCTACATGCCAAAGTGGAGATTATTACCACGATAACCCCTCTGTCAGTCCTTGTAGGTTGCTCCTCTGATCTAGTCCAAAAATAAGACTACCCGGAGGCTTTAATGAACTATACTTAATTGGTGTCGGGTATTAACTGCACCCTCATAAGAGAGATAATATCTTTTCCCCAGACACATATCATTCATATCCTCACATAAATCTAGTGTTTGTTGAGTGGGCCCATTTATATCATCTTACAAAATGTCAGACAGATCAGTTCTTGCTCCAGTTTCTAATTTCCTGATATAATGGATATGTGCATCCACTGTTGCCAGGCAGCAGATCTCAGGCTGTAACCTCCACAGCATTATTCTTCCTGATTTCCACATTAATTACTGACACACTAAAATATATTAATTAGGACCAGCCCGGAACAGCATATTTCATTGCTAAACACCAGGATTACCCCAGCCTAGCAAAAGAAGGTGAATAATCTTTAGGGTCAAATCTGAAGAATCGATTGAAGCAGAAATGAACAGAGGAAGTTCTTGGCTGCAGGAGCATCCTTTTCCTGGCTGTGAGCAAGTTCAAGAGCGGGCTTAAGTCCAACAGCAGCCACATCCTTTCTCCTTTGCATCTGTATTACCAGCACAGGCTCAGGGCATACACTGTGTAGAAACAGCAACAGCTAGTACAAATGACAGCATGAACGCTATGCCTGGACAGCCCTGAAGAATGACGGCTGCAGCTGAAGAAGGGCAAGAGTCAGCAGGTTCAGCTTCTCTTGCAGAAATCCCTTTAAAGCGTCATCCAAACCTGGACGCTTTAAAGCAAAATTCAAGACAGTCACAGCCCCTCTGAGTTCAATGTTTCTGAAGAGGCTCTGAACATGGCCTTTGGGCTTTGCTCATGCTAAGGGACACATGGGGTTTCTGCTCACCTTAGCTCATGCCTGTTATTACTTTATGCAAAGGAGACCTCTCTCTCCACAGGAATCAGTATTCCTGAGGAAGGCTTTGCCACACTGAAGGACATGAGAGTTGCCATGCTTGCTAGCAGCACCTGAAAGGACCACAGTTCTTGCAGTGAACTGCAGAGCAACAGCAGCCCTTGGGGCTGATGGTGAGACTCTCCCTGGGGAACACAATCTCAGCTCTTTGTAGAAGGGCCTGGTTAAACACACACATGGTGCAGGTAGCTACACTGTACCATTGGGAAAAGAGCTTTAAAGCCAAGTAATCCTGGATCCAGCATCTGCTACTGATAAACACTTGAAAGGTAACCAGGCCTGAGAAATCCACTCCATTCAAATGCAAAAAAAACCAAAAGCATCTTATGCCTCACGTTATTTGCTGAATACAAAGTTGGGGGAGCAAAAATTCTTCATAGTGTCAATACTAAAGAGAAAGACTCATAAATATACAAAGAGCAGGAGCAGTGCATTTCTCCCTTGATTCTACTGCAAAGAGCTGCTATCCAGCTACATGAACACTCATTTGCACACACATGTAGATCAAAGGATTCCAGCAAGAGCTGGCAATTTTGCAACATCTGCCTACCCCAGAGCCTTCTCCTGAGATGGTGTCTTAGCTCATTGCTAGGAAAATGCCTAGATATCATGTATTTCCAACAGGTAAGATCAAAGGGGACCATCTTGGAAAAACCAAGATTTCCCCATCTGTCCATTCACACAAACTGCTTCTCTATCCTTAAGAAACCGGAAGCCAACTTTACCAGGTAAGCTCAGCTTGTCACAGGCACTAGCCTGATACCAAAAAGGAAAAGCTCCCCCTGATTTTACACGCATGATGTGATGAAGACTGCATGTTCCCGCTAAGGGCACATCTGTGGATGCTCGCTGTGCCCATCCTCTCTCTTTAGTTCTTAACCATTATTGATTTCCAGACTATATTGCAGGCTCCAATTATTGAGTGAGGTCTCAGCGGTAGCTAGAGGAATCATTTGTTGTCGCGTTAAGGAAGTTGTTAGTAGCCAGTCAAACCTCACCTGGTTTGTTCTGCTGGTGTGATCTAACGCTTTGTCAGGTGCATCTGCGCGTTGCAGCTCAGGCACGCGTTTTCCTCTCTGTGACCCCTGGAATTAAACCTCTCCTCTAAAGTCTTCAATTCCCATTCATATCAGCAAGAGCTTGAGGACACTGAGTGCTCAAGAGAGGTTCCAGGTACCTTCCTGGAAGTGACCCTGAAAGGACAAAGCCAGACACAAATGTGGCATTGGGGGATTGAATGCCTTTTCTGTCTCCCTCTTGAAAGAAAACATTCTTTTTCATGTTGCCTCTTTCATTTCATTTCAAATCACACACAATTTTTTCAGATTAAAGTGCCTTCATCTGCAGTCAAATAAAAACATTTTGATACTCAATGCTTTTTTAGATTCTTATCTTTGAAGTCTGTAGAGGCCCATTCAAAAGTGAGAGGTACCCTTGTCATTAAACGGGGCTCTACAGATGAGCATAGGTTGTAATAGGTCTTCTCAGGGTAACTGCTATCATACAAGCATCATATTAGAATAAAAAGCAAATTAAAACCCTCTTAGTCAGAAGCTTATCTAGGCTTGAATTAACAGCCCGTGCATCCGACTTCCCGATTGCTCTGTGCATCCTCGCTGCAAATGTTCAGCATCTCACGCTGCTTCTGTAATTGTGTCGAGAAAGGCCATCAGATCCAGAGCACTGTTTCCCATATTTCTGAATTACATTTATAGACTAAGGCTCTCCAGGGTACAGCGTACGCTTCTCCTCCTGCACTTTAAAACGTGGCGGGGGTACCGCAGCCCTGGACTAAAGATGCATTAGCAGAGTCATGCGGTGGCATAACACCCGCTTTTACTAGGCTTAGCTCTACTCTACTATTAGTCCCTGGCTTTCATGTGCAATGTATTTTACCTGCAAAAGAATGAAACTTGGTCAAGGGGGAATTGTAAATAAATGCCAGTACATTAAGCCGAAATAAGCTTTAGAGAACATCACTGTCAACAACCAGGAAAGCCAAAAGCTTGGAAGTGCAAAGTTTACACACACAAGACTGATGAAACCTCAAAACTTGGCCTCTGTCACCTCATGCACCACCACAGGGCAGAGGCTTGTGTCTATCACAAGGATCAGGTTGCTCATCCACAATATTGAAACCCCATCCTTTTGCAGCACAGCCCACGTAGCCACATCAAGTGGAGGAAGAAACGGCATCTTGTGGGGTCCCACACCACTGCACCACTGCTCTAAAGGTGCCAGCAGACATTTAATCCTTGCCTACACAGATGTTTTGGAGCACTGAATGCTGGTTGCTCTTGCTGGGGGGAAGAGGGTGCATAGGCTTTGTCCTGGGGTGGTGGAATGTGGAGGGTGGAGCAGGGTGCTGCAGGAGCCAGCCCATGTTACTCTTGGAGCACTGTGCTGCAAGAGAAGGAAGCCCTAAGTAATAAGGGGCCATAGAAGAGATCGGGACAGCCATGACTGGCAAGAAAGCAAAAAAAGCCAGGGCCAACTCCAGCTTTGTGTGGCCAAACTGATGGAAGACAATACCAAAAATGAGGTTCCTCATTGCTCTGTTCTGAAGCAGGATGAACCAGAAAATAGTGCAGGGGCTGTCAGGACAGAGGGAAAACCAGAGGAAAAACCAGACCTGTGGGACATGGAGAAGTACTCCCACTGGTGGCTGAAACTCAGGAGCAATAGCTTCTCCTAAGCTCCCCGGCCCATAGTGAAGAAAGACCTTCAAGAAACCATCAGGCACTCTTGCAGGTGCACACAATAATTTAGGGTTCTCTCCATGGATCTATGTAAGATACTGGGCAGCAGCTTAGAGCTGAAGAAGAACCCTAAAAAGGTGCCAAAAGGACGTCGAATAAGCCAGTGGTGTGCACCAAAATGATTTTATATGATAATTAGTGCTGAAGGTCTAGATAAGCACAACAGAGACTGGGGAAAACAAGGGGAGAGCAAGGCATAAACATTTAAATAACAAAAGGATGGGTAATGATGATAAGAAAGGCTGACTACAAAAGAATCCATACTGAAGCACACATCATGCCTCAGCACCAAAACAGCACATCTGCTGATGCTCTAGGACTCCCAAAACTTTCCTTGTACTGTTTCTTGGAATTTAGAACATGAAAAAGGACACCACCATAAGCACATGCGGATTTGTTCAGCACAGAATACAAATGGTATTTTCACTGTACAAATATGGCAATCATAGATAAGTTTCCATGCTTCTGAGACATGGAAATAAGGTTGTCATACAAGCTGGTGTGGCACACATGCCAGTTCTAACAGGAGGCTGTGGCAGATGAGTTAAGTCATAGAATCATAGAATGGTCTGGGTTGGAAGGGACCTTAAAGATCGTCTGGTTCCACCCCCCCTGCCGTGGGCAGGGACACCTTCCATGAGACCGCACTAGACCAGCTTGCTCAAAGCCCCATCCAACCTGGCCTTGAACGCTTCCAGGGATGGAGCATTCACCACTTCCCTGAGCAACCTGCTCCAGTGTCTCAGCACCCTCATAGTGCCCAAGATGCTCAAGAACAATCCCTTCTGTGATGTGGCAAATCTCCACCCAGCTATGCATAGGCTTAATTTACAGTCAAACATACAAACTAGCAGCACAGATTAGCAGGGAAACCAAGGCAAGAGAAGAAAATGCCTTGCTGCCTCTGCATGGAGGAAGGAGCTGGTGCAGCCTCTCTCCCCACCCTCATCACAGATGGGCTTTGCTTGCAGATGCAAAGGATGCCAACCGTCTCTTGCTGCAAGTGACTCACATAGAGAAAACAGGGCTGCCGCTGTTCTCTGAGCTTGTGTGTAAAACTGATTCTCCAGCGTTACTTAAAAATCTACTCTCTTAAAGCATCTGCAAATCCTAATTAACTGCAAGATCCCTGCAGTGATGCTGAGCATCGCGGCTGTTTCCTTGATGGGACTGGTGAGATGGGGCGTCACCAGACATGGGGCTGCGTCCAGTGTATGAGGTGTGGGACAGTCTCAGGAAAGCAAATTCAGTTCCTGACTCATACACAGATTCATTTTACAGCAATGCATACTCTTACCATGCACTTCATCTTCCCTTTTGCCCAAGTATAAAACATTAATAATTGTACTTAAAAATGTCCTGTAATCACCAAAAGGGCTGGGATGTACAATTCAGGTCTGTAAAGCATCCTGTGATCCCCCAACAAAAGATGCCGTAACCAGAGTTACAGATCTGAAAGCAAGAAGGACAAGTGCCTGCCTCCCTGCTCTGCCCTGTCCCAGCAGCTGTACTGCACAGAGCATTTAGTAGGTGTGTTGGTAAGGCTGTTATGCAAGGAGGGAGAAATAACTTTCTGTTCAAGGCAATGGCTTAAAACCCAGAGAGTTCTCTGTCTCTTTTCACTCTAAGTGTGCTGCAGATGTCTCACTGGCTCTGATGTAGCCATTTAATCTTTCTGCACTTCAGTTATCCTGTTAAGAGAATCAGGAGATAACCCTTTTAACTCACATGGGTGTTGTAGGTACATTCAAGTTGCTGAAGAGCTCAGATGCTAAGATGATTTAGGCTATGAAAGTACATAAGTGTATTAGGAATTCTGTAGCTAGCTGATTCCTATTTCATAACACCCACTAAAACTGGCATATGGGGTTCTTAATCCCTAGATAAATTCATTTTAATCCCCAAATCTAGTCAACGGCGCTGGTTTTCTTCAAGATCAACACACACACACAAATCAATCTCTTCCAAGCCATCTGGATATTATTGGGCTAAGGGAAGCCAGAAAAAGGGTGAAACAAAATAAAAACAATGAATAAATAAAACCACTTATAATCATTCATAATTCATCAGTGTTTCAGCTGGTGTATTTAAACTCTTCACAAGTAGATCCTTGCATAAATTTCCACATGCAAAATGTCAATTACGCTAATTTAGTTGTGTAATTCAGAGGGCAGGGCATGGACGCTGTGCTTCAGAAGTGTACAGTTAGTTTGAAGAGGAACTATGAACAGAAGAAATCTCTTGAATAAACTAACTGGGGGGGGGGGGTTTACTGTACATGATCCTGGTTTAACAAAAGCAGCAAAGATACTGGGGAACGCATACTCCAGCACAACATAAATTACAAGATATAAATTACAAGAACAACAATATAACTGGTGAAAACACCAAAATGAAGAAACCACATAATATTAAACATGAAGCTTCCTGTCAGGGATCAAACTTCAGTCTGAATACAGTGAACTTACTGAAATTAGTATCCCTCTTGCAGTACGACTAATGCAATGGTCTCATTCATGGGATCTCACAAGAGCTTTCTGCATGTGAGATTTAAGGTGAGAATTTAATAACATCCTTGAGCTAGAGCTAAGGCCATCTGGCACTTTAAATCTCTCAGATGGAAAGTCATCAGCAGATAAAAACCTTTTGTTGAGTTCAGTTAGTGATTCAGAGAGGTGAATTTGCTCAAATGACAGGGCTGAAACAAAAGGTAGTGTTAACGTTCATACATTTGCAATAAAGATTGAATTTAGGAGTTCGGGAAGACAGTGTGTGGAGCCCTAGATAAAACCAAGCATAGCCTGGGCAGATGAAATTTCAAACTCCCTTCTGCCTCCATGTTTCATTTTAAACCCTATCAAGAGACAAGATAATATAAAACCTCGACTATTTCACAACTGGGTAGATAATCAGCTCATGCCCTTCTAGTTGTCTGTGGCACTTTGATGCAGACAAATATCCACGCGGTAGTGGTAGAAAATGATAAAACCTACTTCATTTGGAAGCCTAAATAAAGCTTAAAATTTGAAGAATGAGAGAACTAAGCTCTTGTTTCCTACAACGCCATTTCTATTCTGAAGGATCAAGACTTCTGGTCTTCCTGCAACCTGGGTTTGATGGTGAATCTTCACTAGACTGGAAGAGGAAGGAAACTGGCTTTTTAAAAGGGAGGAAAAGACTCCACCATTAGTATTTTAAAAATCGCTGAGGGATTTTTTTACATGAGTGATTGACTTTCCTGCCATGAGACATTCGGGCCTGTGTATAGTGTCTGTAGCAGCAGCAGGCACAGAAAACAGCCCGTGGAAGAGCTATCAACTGGGGGCATGGTTTGGAAGACAACAGAAAATAAACTCACTTTTTTAGTTTGATAGGTGATTTTCTAGATGAAAGGAACATAGGGCCTTCACCAAGCTTGACATGAGAAAAGCATTTGATGAAATGTCAATGGAAAGTATTAAGCAGGAGAGGGCAGGGATTAGTGCGAGGAATGCATTGGTGCTGGTTTGAAAAAGGCAGGGTTTGGGCAAAACAGAGCTGACTGTGGCTGTAGCTTCAAAATCAGTGGGAATCACTCACATCTCATGTTTTTGTATAACAACTTCAGTTAAAAGCAGGACTGAGCTACAACATTTGCTGAGGCGTGTCACCAGTAAAGATGAGTATTAGCATATTGCGTGGGAAGAACCTGAGACGTTCAAGAATAGGAGTAGTGGAAATGGAATCAAAATGGCACAGTTCAGAAGTGGCATTGCCTTGCACTTAGAGGGTAGGAACAAGAAGTTTTTTTCTCCAAGCTGAGAACTCATTACTCAGTGATGACAGAAGGGGAAAAAGGCCTGAGGGTGTTCATGGAGGACAAGATGACTGAGCCATGATGGAAAGTGTAAATACAAGGAGCGAGAGAACAGTATTTTAAGGGACCTTGCGAAATCTTCCCTTCAGTCTCTAGCCCCGCAGGTGTTACACACTCAGCCACCTATGCAAATTGTGCATTTGCTTTGTGTTTTCAACAGATTGAAACTCCCACTTAAACACAGAAGGGCAGAATCCTGGGTTCATCCAGAACATCAGCTACATCCTACCACCCCAGGTAAGCAGAGGTTTGTACCAGAGCACATCCCCTTGTAGAAATAAGGCTTAAGGTCATGATTTTAAACTTAGAGCTTCCAAACAGACTTAACATGCCGCCTATCATACCTATAGTCACAGGGAGGCAACTTCTGACACGGTTCAAAGGGCGACACATTGACTCCAGGAGGAACAGTGCAAAATCCCATTCGGCCTTTTGGAAAAGAATAATGGATCCTACTGCTGGATTCCCAGAGTACTGCCACAGGCTTCATTGAGGGGCAATTTAACCTGAAGCCCTTTGCCCATCCCACCAAAAAGTTAAAGCCAAGATAAACGCTTCCCTTAGAGCACATTCAGTTTATGCCCCAAAGTCAGGCTCATCCAGAGGAGTGCTCTGCTCATCCTAAAGCCTTTCCCCAGCTTCCCTGTTCCTCTGTACATGCCTTTGGCTCCAGCTGGAGTGAAGGAGCCCCAGAGGTACCAAGCAAGGCAGGGAAAGCTATGACAGAGAACTAAACTCCACTTGTCAGGTTAATTTGCTGAGGTACTTGATAACGTATTTCTTTTAACAGCAAAAACTGTACACTGTGAATGCAGCTTCCCGCCAGCTGGCTTTTCTTTTGAGTTGTCAACCCACTGAGAGGCAGATATTTAAGCCTTTTACCACCTTTCTTGAGAACTGTACTGAACCTTTAATCAATTAAGTTTTTAATAGCTGTTTAATATCCCAACAACAGTGATTTTTATAAGCTAGTTTCCAACTTTCTCTGCTGACTACCAAGCCAACTAAGACGAGATCGTGTTTTTAGCGGTGTATGTAAAACAACTCTAAAGGAGTCCTTATTTCACACACATAATCCTGTAATACATTGGGTACTTCTGATCCAGCAGTACGTATCTGAATGTCCTTCAGTTCAAGGACACTTCCCTCAAGTGAGTAATGCTCTTTTAAAGAAGGGGATAATTAACGTGCACGGTTGAGCTTTTTGCCACCGCAGGTGCTGTGCTCATGTGCTCTTGGACAGGAACCAGACACTTGGAGTCACCAGACTGGAAGTGCATCAGACAGCTTAAACCCTCCTTTTTCTGTGAATCATAGCAGCAGTTCCTGATTGGGTTCAGAGCCTGTGTAATCACTGCAGCTATTTAACGATCTTATCAACAGAATCCATATTTTAAAGATGCCTTTCTCATTTGTAAGGTACCCAGAACTGAAAATTAGACTCCTCTTACTTATTCTTTCCAGTGATCTTTTCATATAATCTTTACACAGAATTTTGTAAGCAATCCTAATTAGACCAGAAGCATTTCAAGCCATCCAATGTGTTGCTATGTTGCTGCAGTAGCTGTAGAAAGAAATGGCTCTCCAGGCTTAAACAGTATGTGTCTATTGCTGTCTTAAACAGGAATGACGGTTTTGGTGAGGTCTTAAGCCATATATCTGATTTTCTATGGGCTCTTATAACACAGCAAAATGAGCAATCATGAGGCAAGCCCATGACAGGTTAGAAATGAGAAATTTTAAGGGCTATTAAACTTTCTAGAAATGCCCCCAGTGGATCAGCATAAACTTACTTAGTGCCTCTGTTTCTGTAATTGCGATGTAGTGAGAGCTTTCGCCGTGTTTAGTGGTTTAGTCAGGGGTATCTTACAGTTTGGTAGCAACCTTGGCTGTTGCATAAGCAAGGAGGGCTATCAGAGCATTGACACACCTAAAACAGGGTTTTGGCTTATTTTGCACCTATTCCATTTTTCACAAGTCTCATTTTGCAGTGTTGTTTTGCTTCAAGTTTCTTTGTTGTTAATATTGGTAGCTATTCTTTTTATAAGAAGGGGCCATTTGCTTTTAAATTAACTGGAAAAAAAACAGACTTTGAAAGACAGTCTAGATAACTTTTTTCCCTATCTATGGGTAAAATCAGAGCCATCCAAAGCAGTGTTAATTTGCCCAATGTGCCACCAAAATGAATGCAACCAGCTGAAAAACAAAATGCTAAAGGTCACAGTTAGTAATGGACAGTCTGCTCAAATCCAAGACAACACATGGAAATGAGCATGGTCAGGTCATATTTTGCATTCATAGGCAAGTTTGGGTTTGCACCACAAAATGAGATTATGAATCCAAAGGAAAGGAGTGAGTCCATGCCAAAAGTGAAGGAGTTGCGACATATCTGTACTGGGCAGTAAAAAACACCTTCTAATCATCAGAGCATTGAATCAACTTTTGAGCAGGACCTGCATCCATAACTTGTGCACTGAATGGCACGTATAATTGCTGTTGACAACGTAAAATCTATCCTACATTCTACTGGGGTCACCGAGAGCAGAAGCCAGTCTTTTAATGTGAAACAGGTCCCCTGAGAGACATCACTGGGTAGCAGAGAGTGACAATTTGCATCATATGGGCTGAGATGTCACTGACATCAGAAAGTGCCCTGCCAGCATTCTGGGATAAAAACAGGCATGGAAGTATTCAGATTTTGATTTAGTGTCTGAAATACTTGCCGCTGGGGAAAAAGTTTGCGTCTGGCCATCAAGGCAGCCATACAGGTCTCTGCCTTCCCACTCCACCATCACCACCCCATGCAAACATCTGTATAACCCCACATCTGACCAGCACTTTTTACAAGTAGCAAGGATGCAGCAGATCAAATCTGAGCACTCTCATACATCCTTCACAGGTGGCCCAAGCTTCCTGTAAGGAAACCTGGAGAAGTTTCTCAGGCACGTCTCTCTACAGAGGGTGCAAAATGTTGTAATAACTGGGCAACCTTCTTGACTTCAATCAAGGCTTGAAATGGGGGGAAGGAGTTAGCTGTGCCCTTACCAGGAGTAGCAGCCATCTTCTGCTTTATTTCAGCACAGAACTTGGCTCTGATGTGCACTTCCACAGTAGCACGAGGGAGCCATAAAGCCACACTGGCTGACAAACCAGAGATTCTCCTTGCACAGGGAATTCATGCACTGCAAAGCCAGTGACACCAGCTCAATATCATTCTTCCTCCCTGTGGAGGTGCTGTAGACAGATGTCAGCAGCAGCTCATGACTATGATTCTCCAGCTGCTGGAGCAGCTGCTTGGGGCCAGCGTCGACCTGGAAGATGCTAGAATAATCTTAAGGCTGCTTTGAATCATTGCAAGAGCAGAAGCAGCTGGCTTAATTTTGCTCAGGAAACCCCACTCACTTCTCGCAGGCCCACTATCAGGATGCTTCTTTTCCACAACCCAAATCCTTCCTTGCAGAGAAAGAAGACGAGAGGTGCAGATTATCTTCTCCAGAAGACAAGGCTTCTGAATAATACAGCACTAGATTCTGGGGAGGAGAGCAAGAGGGAAGATTACCCATGTGCTACTACCAGCATACTGTCTTGTTCCATGAACACATCTTTAGTAAGTGACTGACAGTGCCTCAGGCACTTTAACCAACTGCTGCCCTTATTTAATGCCAACTCCTCCAAAGCCTTTGCTTCTGCCACTCAAACCTCAAATGTGTCCTTCCAAAGTTTGTCTTGGAGTATAATCCATCTTTCTTTGCTGCAGTGATTCTGAAAACCACCAGACGGAACTCTCCTGATCAGCAGGAGGGGAGCAACGTATTTCCTGGAATAAAGCTCTTCATTAAAGGACTTTCCCTACCAGGGAAGCATAGTGTGGCTGTCACATTAATTAGAAGTCGAAGGAATGAAGCTTAAATGAAATGGCTATGTGGCTGAATTATTAACTTCCTCAGCTATTAACATGCAATATATACCAGCTACATCTCCATCATGGGGATGCTGAATGGCTTAGTCAGTGAATATACCTGAAGCATTTTGTAAAAAGCCCTTTGGAAAGATGAATACTTGGCTTTGTGGAGGTGACCATTCTAGCAACCAGTGGTAGCTGAACAGGGAGCTGGTAGATTTGGAGCTAAAGTAAATAAAATGCACCTAAGTAGGACTTTAACACTTTCCTTTCTCCAGACTTGGAATAAGTTAGCTGAGAGCAAAGGTAAGAGTAAGTTACCCACTATTACTGAACAATACTGCCATTTGAATTATATTTTTAATAGGCCTGAAAGTGCATCTGGCTATCATCAGGCAAAGTTTATGAGCCCAGGATTCTTCCCTCTAGAGCAGAGGAAATAAGCCATTTACTTGGTAGTGTATTATAACCATTGGAAGCAACACAAACTTCTGCTTTCCCTCTCTAAAAGTCCAGTTTCATGTAATGAGCCATTTAAGGACAACTTGAAGTCAACACAAGCAACAGAATCACAGAACAGCTCAGGTGTGAAGGGACCTCTGGAGATCCCATAATGCTGAAACACCCAGTGCCAGACTTATGGGTGAGAAAAGATGTTTTTTGCCTGACATCACAAATGACCTTAACTCCCAACTTTGCTTCTAGAAGTTTTCTGGAGCTGTACTTATCTCTGACATTTCTCTGTTTGCCTTTACCCTTTGCTGTGATGCTTTTCAGGTCTGCCTTGCTGTTCAAAACCCATTCTAATAGGAGAGAGAAAGTTTATTGAGAAAGATAGATCTGCAAGAAAGAGGGAACTGCACAAGATGCTCACAGCTATGGGAACGGTGCAAAATGCTAAAAGTTATGAAGAAAGAGCAAAGGATCATAGTTTCATCACAAGCATGAGGAACCCCAGCATTAGTGAGAGAGTTCTTGAAAATGCTAAGCAAAACCAGGAGCAGGTTACTGAATAAGATTTCCATCCTGTAGAAATACCACAGGTTTCAGAAGCAACCACTCCGGGCTAGAGAAAATGGCCTGAAAATAAAGCAGCAAATACTTGACTTCAGAATCTATGTCACTAGCAAATGGGAATCAATAATCAATAACCTAATTATTGCTCTGACAGGTTTCAAAATTGAAACAAAACTACATTTTCTGCAACTGCTACAGTGTCAAAACAAGAATCTGCATGTTTGAGCAGGCTGTCAGCTATTGTAGAGACCTATCTGTGCTTGCAACTTTACACTGAAAATTGTCTCAAATTGGAGGCATAATCTGCTGCCCTAATTGCAACATACACAACCATACTGGTTGGAGAGAAAAGTGCTGATTTCAGCTTCTTCCACATGCAGAACCTGACTTCTGAGTACAAATAAACTGGAACAGCATCTTCAGATAGATACAGGCTCTTTTCTGACTGCTATTATTTTACCTTTTCATCCTAATACTGTTGGTAGCAAGTGTAAAAAGGAGTGTTGCATAAATCACTGCATTTGGTTTGCAGCTGGGGTAATAATGATATCTTTTGCTAAGACTACATCATGTCTCTGTTCGTGAAGATATGGGCTATTTTTCCACAAAAAAATTAGTTGTGTAAAGAGCCCATCACTAATATTTATTTAAATGCTCCATAGAAACTATGGCTAATTATTATTATTGTCACAGTCTCAAGACAAATGCAGATGAAACCAAAGTGGGTTAAGGCAAAAATAAGGTTCTCAATAAAGAATCCACACGCAAGACAGTACAGAAATTAGATCCTTACTGCATCCTGACATGTGTGCGTATGCAGGGCTATGATCTTACTGGCATCACAGGTGTGTAGAGAGATGGCTGTTATGACTGGAGTGTTGGAATGGAGGGACACAGGCTCTTTAGGAAGGACAGGCAGAGGAAACAAAGAGGGGGTGTTGCCCTTTGCCAGTGACCAGCTGGACTGTGTGGAGCTCCCCCTGCCCAGCCCAGAGACCCCCTCCTCAGTCCTGATCCAGCTCTGGGGCAGCAGCACAACAGGGACATGGAGCTGCTGGAGCAAGTCCAGAGAAGGCCACAGAGCTGCTGCGAGGGCTGGAGCAGCTCTGCTCTGGAGCCAGGCTGAGAGAGCTGGGCTGGGGCAGCCTGGAGAAGAGAAGGCTCCTGAAGGGGAGACCTGAGAGCAGCTCCAGTGCCTAAAGGGGCTGCAGGAAACCTGGAGAGGGGCTTTGGACAAGGGCTGTAGGGACAGGACAGGGGAATGGCTTTAACTCGCCCGAGGGGAGACTGAGATGAGCTCTTGAGCAGAAGCTCTTCCCTGTGAGGGTGCTGAGGCGCTGGCACAGGGTGCCCAGAGAAGCTGTGGCTGCCCCATCCCTGGCAGTGCTCAAGGCCAGGTTGGATGGGACTTTTAGCAACCTGCTCCAGTGGAAGGTGTTCCTGTGCATGGCAGGGGTTGGAACTGGATGAGCTTTGAGGTCCCTTCCAACCCAAACCGTTCTATGATTCTATAACATCAGACTTCCTTAAGGCATCCTCATAGAGACAGATTTTTAAGAGTGACCTAAATGTCGAGAAAATGTGTACCGTGGAGATCTGTTCAAGAAGATGTATTCATTTACCCTTATATGACCAACAACAGCAGGGTTTGTCCCTGAAGCTAATGTTCAAACCGCTTCTTTCAACACCAGCTAATACCCTGCGTAGGTGTAAAAGCAGCAGTTGGCGACAGTACACCATGGATTTTGCAGCCAAAAGGGACAGCACTTCTTACCTAGTGAGAATACATGAGGGAATTTGAGATAAACCAAAATATCTTCATATTTTGTCCATCACACAGACCAGTTTTTCCATTTGTTATTCAATTATGGCACATGTCATGCAACCCAAGAAGTTAAATGGACTCCAAATAACAGAAACCTCCCCTGTCAAGGCAAAGGGCTGTGTCACCACTGAAGTCCTCAAAACCAAAATGCTTTTTACTCTGTTCAAACTGTGGCCTGGTGCATGTGCCAAACACAGAAAGCAACTCACAAATAACACTCTGCCCTGAAGGGGTCAATACCACCTTCTGTCAGGTGTGAAAGCAACAATAAAAAGTAATGTACATGAGGAAAGACAAGAGTGCTAACTTTAAAGATCTAGTGATGGACTCTGAACTAGCTATTACCACTCCAGACAGAGATGTTGCAGTTATAATAGATAGCACTGTGAGCATGCCCGCTCGGTGCTCAGTAGCTGTCAAAAAGGCAAGTAGAGAGTTAGGAATTATTAGGAAAGAAATAGAGGACAAACCTGAAAACCATTGTTATGCCTGCATCTTGATTACTGTGTTCAGTTCAGTTCCCCTCATCTCAAAAAGAATGTAAGCTGAGCTAGAAGAGACAGAAAGAAACATGATAAAGATGATCAAAGGTTTGACACAGCTTTCAAGCAAGGAACAGCTAATGTATGATGATTCCTCAATCTGAAAGAAGAGGTAATGGAGCTGGAGAACAAGAGGGGGGGGCAAAATCATGAAGGGCATTGAGAGAACACAAAACAATTGCACACTTTGTTTACTAGTACAGGAACTAGCAGGCATCAAACATAGTCTTCAGAATGCACCTTCGAAACAAAGGATGCATAGCTCAGCTGCAGCAGTTGCTACCAAGCCTGTGGAATGCTAAAACCCCACAGCTGCAATGACTGATCAGGAAAAAGTCATGGTGGGGAAAATAAATAAACCAGTCAATAAACAAATCCATCAAAGGCTCTTAAACATCAAGTCAGCACATCAGGCTGATTTTACCAGCACCTCAAACCACTGGAGGCTGGAAGAGTTTACCAGCAAAGAGGACTAAACCTTTCCCATATGCCTATCCAGTGTAAGATGCTGTGCCACATGGACCAACACAGCCATTTTAACCCTCTGTTAACCCCTTTCAAATAGAGGCCACGAGAGGGAAGAAGGGATTTCCCTGAGACCCAAGGATTCCTGAGATGGGAGAGTGCTTAACTGCATACTTAAAATTAAGCTCATGATTAAATCTGATTACATTTAACAGAAGTAAGACATAGCCAGAAATCCTTTCTTAAACTGGGGTTTTCTGGGCTTGGAGGTCTTGTTATTACTATTCATACCAATGTCTTCACACTATTGTCTACACCTTCTGTTACCATTTTCCCAGATTAAGAAAAGCAAAGCGTGCATAGTGCTCCACCATTCATTAAGGGCAGACTGAGCGTCCACTTCTGTCACTTAACTACACCAAAACTCTGTTGCCAAAGATGATTTTTACTACTGCAGGCGAGTTTGCCAACCGAAGATTCTCATCACTTTACTGGGAACAATACACATTCATCCACAGGTCTCAATATTAGCTATTAACATGTATATTTAAATTTTGCTGTCACACTATAATTGAGCAAATGCAAACCCCTCAAGGGATCTTCTCTAAAAAATAAATGATTTATAACTAAGAATCAGTGAATTTCAGGTGTGCTTTTATTGTGAAAGTTCACTGATTATGTTCCAGTCAGAAGATACAGAGCAAGAAAAAAACTAAGGATCTAAGGGGATTTGTGTGTTCAGTGATGCTAATGACTAAGACTCCGGTCATGTTTTCTAGATCTAATAATATATCCTATAGCCTTTTGGACTAATCAAATGAAAGAAGAGGATTTATGTTCCAGTGTGCTTTAAGAAGAGGGCTTAGAAGATTCCCAAAGTAATTTCATTTGACATTCAAAGCTATTTGATTGTGGTTTCTGAACATTTCTACCACATTTGCATTCAGCATGTGGTAATCTGAATTTCATGATGTTTCGAGGCTGACTAACACATGAGATTGGTCTTTCCCTTCCTTTTTCCTTGTTCTGCAGTACTGATCAGCTTTCATATCACTATGGCAAAAACATTGGGAGTGCATTTTAAATTGCTAACATTAGAAAAATCCCAGAGTCACCGGCACATTGGGAACTATTATGTAGTATTTGGGGATCTGAAATTTAAGGGGAAGAAATGGAAGCCTTATTGTATACTAATGGGGAGCAATTTTCTGCTACAGCAGCTTTTGCTAGGACAGTGCAAAAGCTGCTGCTAATACAGTTTCAGAGGACAAAACGCTGATGTAAATACATTTGTGAGATTGTATTATTCTGATGATTTTATCTTTCCTAACACGATACGGCACGGCCGACATAAAGGCAACTTTACTCCTCTTTATACTCATCTTCTTCCTGTTCTTCCACCTCACTTTTCAATCATCTCACATGTCCTGTACACAAGTTACATTCTGCTTTATTATTCGGCTGCAGAGAAAACTAGTGTCTTCAGCTAGTTCTGGTGGCCAAAGGACTGGACAGGGCAGATATTCAAGTCCTGAACCTACCACCACAGAGCATCTCAAACTCCCAATCATCACACCAGGACAGGGACTTTTTAGCTCTCTGGGAAAAGCAGCATGTGCAGTTAAGCGGATGCTCCAGTTCACACACCAGCTATATTTGCACTTGGGATTTCTAGCCTGCCTTTGTATTTTATTGCCTAAAAGTCTTCAAGGCAATAAAAGCTGGCTTGCTCGAAATCTATACAGATATTTCATGATAAATGCCCTCATCTTCTCACAACTGCTGCTAGTCCTTATTGTAATGGGAGCTAAACAAGGATCTCTGCATGTGTGGGGCACAGAGCTGCGTTTGTCCTTGCTTGTGTAACACAAATGAGAACCATCAGAGCAGACCCACAAAACTTGAGAAAGAAGTCCTTAATTCTGCTAGTGAGGAGGAAGGCGAGACCTAAAAACCCAGTAATAAACATTGGCTCTGCCTATTTACTGATACAGGCTTTGCAATGGTGAGTGCTGAGGGCTGCTTTCTGATGGGCAAAAGAGAGCTAGGATAGGTCTGCTCTACGCCTTATTAATAACCAGACCCTCAGAAAAGAGAGGGACAGACCTCTGAGCTGGCGACAGAGGAGGTCAGAAAACCACACAGACATCTGCTTTGAAGCTTTGGGATGGGTAGGCTGGTCTTTCTCACACTGCAGAACCACCATCTTAGGGCGCTTTGACAAGCGAACAAACAAAACAGCTTTCAGGAAATGGAGTAAGTCACCGCCTTTACTTCCAGTGCTGTATCTAACTATTGTCCTGAACCAAAAGCAATTAAAACAGGGACCATACTGAGACAGCTGCATTTGTGGTGATACGTATGTGCAGAACTCAGCCCTGCTTCCAGAAGCTGATCCATTTTTTAACACCTTGTTATAATTAGAACCTCATGATTTACAATGAATTATTTATTTGATTAATTTCACCCTTTCTCTTTCTATCAATGAATTGTCCGCAGACAGCACGCTGAATTCTTGAATTCATTTTTAATTTAAATAGTAGCTTAGATGATTAACTCTGGGTCTGTCAGTGATTCATCATTTGCCAGTGTTCACAACTCGCACTTTGTCCAGCAGCAATGCTGTTTTATGAGGCTTCAAAGACACATGGACCCTTTCCTCCTCCCTCTTTGGAACAATATGCATAGTATAGTATTATACACACTCTGTAAATTTCACTATTACATATACAGTCTTACATCATCTTATAGTTAAAATGTGAATTGAAAACAAAGCTAAACCAAAGCCTCCTGGCGCTAAGCGTTCCAATTCAAACCCTAATGATTTTGAAATAAACTTAAAATAAAAAATCAGAAAAGAAATACTTCCAGATATTTAGAAAATAATTTCCAGTAAGTTGAGACAAAATATTATGCCGCGTTAGAGAATGGTTTGGAGGAGTCCAGTGCTAGATACTGTTATACCATTGTTCAAACCAGCTGCTTTCAGTGATTTATGTCCCAAGAATGCATCACCCAGTCCCATCCTTTTGTTGGCACAATAGAAAATTCTTAATGTATTTCTGGAAACATAGACAAAGTAGTTACTAAGCACAGAAATTCATCTTAGTCATAGAGGATGTGTGATGTTATAATATACGTCAACTCATGGTAAAATGCTTCCCCTGTCTCATCTCATGCAACCTGAAACACTACTCCACAGAAACCTGCTATCCTCAGAACGTATATCCCAAGGTAAGGATGCATTTATAGTTTGAATATCATATTTGGTGACAGTTTCCTGGTCTGCAGCAACTCATTATTTGGAAATACAAGTTACTATGGTACAATATAGCACAGTCAATGATGTTCAGGCCTCCAAGCCTTCCTCTCCACACGCAGCGCTTACAGTTATGTAGCTACAACACTCACGTTTATATGACTGTTAGTACAAAACTCTGTCTTACCAGGTGAAGACGTTTTTAAGCCTCAGGCTATATTTAATCTTCCGGATGTTTTCAAGTCTTGAAGAAAGGATGCTCAGTTAATTTCCCATTTTAGTCAGCAGGAGAGAAGGCAGACGGTATAATAGTCACACACTCGATTGCACATAGGTTGACTTGTAAACTTGTCTGTAAATTCCACCACAAATCATTAACAAGTACCTGCAATGTTCTGACTGAGGAAAAAACTACTTACATAATAGTTCATAACGATAAATGCTGAGTATTCCTATAGATGTATTTTTAGCTGGTTCCTATGGAAACACTCTATATATGTTCCTCAATAACTTTTGACCCCAGTGGCTAATTTCAGCTACCTCTGACATAACAGTGGAGCTCAGGATGAGGAAAGCCCTCCAGTATGTGCAAGGCAGCTGGGTATCCAAGTAGTCGCCCTCACTAGAGAAACACTGCTGGATGAGCTCCGCCTGCAGTAGCCATCTGTGTTGGCCTACTAACAGGCACAGAATAAGATGAAGACAGAAGATGTTGCCAGGGTGCCCCATCCCTGGAAGTGTTCAAGGCCAGGTTGGATGGAGCTTTGAGCTACCTGGTCCAGCGGAAGGTGCAGAGCCTTTCCCTGCACAGCCCTCATCTTTCCAATCTCATGAGGTTAAGCAGCCTAGGAAGTAGTTCAAACAGTCACATTTAGGAGAACATGCAGCTTGAGCAAAGTTTCCCCCTTCTGAGGAAGAAACAAGAGACATCAGTGGCCCAAGGGAGTCTCTCACAGTAACCCCTTCCACCTCCTGGCCAGGCATCAGAGCCAGAAAGGTGGCAAACTCAAAGCCTGGTCCGTGTGCCAAGTCAGGACCCAACCTCCTTCTCCGAGGTGGCCACTATTTAAATTACCAGGCCTTTAATCACCTTCCAAACAAAACTCAGTTCCAGGACACCAGTTCCTCAGAGGCTTTCGTGCACCAAATGAAACAGTTCACCACGTAGTACTGGTTTTATCTTTCACCCTGTTTATCCCCACTGTGGCTCTGATCACCAGTCACCGCTCTCCCCTTCGCCTTGTGGAAGGACACACCATCAGCACCAGCCTCATGGTCAAGGATGCTATGCACTGCTCTGCATCCCATAGCAACTGTGAAGGGAATACACACACCCAACCTAAGTCTTCTGGATCAGCTTCCAGACTTACTTCTTTGACTACACTTTCCACTGACTACAAAGAACTTGATCAGTGTTCTGAACGGCACCTAAATGAAATGCCTGCAGCAACCTGAGGAAGGCTGTTAATAACACCTACTTCAGTTACCGCTCTGCTATTCACAATCCTTTTTAACCCTGCAAGGGTTTGAAACCATGTGTAAGTAACACAAAAACTAGGAACCCATGGAACTTCCTTCAAACTGCAAGTGACTCTCAGCTTTTACAATACATGTGTTATTATTCCAGTGCATGTTATTCCAGTGATGCTCAGCAAAATCAAGTGTTGGGTTTTGGTTTTCTTTTTTACGTTGTCACACTAATAAGAGAGGACATTAAGATTCTATGAACAAGGATAGGAGCGGGAACAATAAGGGAATTTTCTCCAGCGCTGTATTTAATTTTAAAGTGTCAAGATTAGTACCTAAGCTCTTCTGGACACTCTAGGAGTTGACATCTTGCTCCCTGAGTGTGTACACACGTCTGTCTTCTGTGCGGCTCTTACACCTGCAGCTGATAATCATAAGCAGCTCCAAATGAGATGAGAAAATGAAAATTACCTTCGAAAGGGAGGAAAACGCATTTGACATCCCTCTCATTCCAGTACTTGTGAGCCCCGCTATAATTACCCTGTGAGCTCGCAGGCAGATGGCAAAAGCGGCAGCACCTTGGATTCAGTCAGCAGGACTGCTGCAGAAATGCTCTTACTAACATTGTGTTCAAGATGTTTCAGCACACAAATCTAAAAACTGGCAACCCAAGACAGAGCTGCTGCAGTTATCAGTGAGCCTTAAATAACGAGCACGTTACATCTCCGCTGTACCCTGCCTGGCTGGATGTGCTCAGCCCCAATTAACATTATTACAGACAGCAGGAGAGACAGAAAAGTTAGCACTAAGAGTTGAGATTGAAAAGGGCTGGATTCTGCTCCAAGGAGGAAAAACATTGATCAAGGCAACAATTTCGAGACTTGGGGGCTGGGGCAGCAGCGACCTGGAGGTTTCCGGTTGCCAGAGTCTTAGTGAGCTTTTCACATGGCAAAAAGGGGCAGGGGAGGGGGAAAGGAGAGCTTTGGGAAGATAAGGCTTTAAAAAAGGAGAAGTAATAGACTAAATATCCAGCTGCCTTAAGGCAGAGGAGTTATCTCTGTTCATTCTTTTTAATCCACTTGGCTCCCTGGCTGGGGGATTTGGGAGTATCTCTTTGTACAGAAAATCTCCTCCAGTGGAATAATTTGAGAGGTTGTAAAGGAAAGGGTGCTTATATGTCTGAACAGCCTTATGAAACTAATACCAGAGTCCTGCTGCAATGACAGAAGCAGGCTGAAGAGGGTTAGCTCTGTTCTCTCGTTCCCATTTCAAAAGAAACTGCGTTCAAGATGGTGGGGTTTTATATTGTTTGCTACACGGGGTGTGCTTTCACAGATCTGAGTCCCTCCCTGTATAGCTACAGCTCTGGAAAAGCAAACAGGGGCTCCTCAGGTGCTGGTGCAGGGCAGCCAGCTCCTGTGCTGCTCACCTAGACTGCCGTGGCTATGAGCACTTTACAATATTTCCACGTCCTATTGCTGCATGTAAGGATGAAGTGATCAGAGCACCTGTCCCTAAGCACAATTAATTCGTCTTCCTCAAATCACTTTAGTCCGTGCTATTCGCAAGCTCAGATTGTTTGCGTGACTTAAAGAAATGGCTATAGAAGATAATGCTGCAAAGGTACAACAGCTCCTGCTCTTTGCTAGCTGTTTGTGTTTGTACATTGTTAGGGTTTACTTTAACCTATAAAAGGAGGGAATTTTAGTCATCCAATACATAGAAGTAAGTTTAAGGTTAATAAAGGAGGTAGCACTTTCAAAAGAAAGAGTGTTTCTCCTGTGCCCTTCTCTCATAATGAGTGTGAGAGCAAGAATCAAGGTCTCAATCCCTCCCAGCATGATTTAAGGGAAAGGCAGAACATCTGTTGTCTGCAGCAGAGGGGAGCTCAGCTGCAGCAGCAGACAGCAACTGCAGTATATGGCATACAAATTGCAGATTAAAGTTCAGCTTTTGTTCTTGGACTGAGATGCTTGGAAAATTAGAAATTCTACTTCTTGTATAGTTAGCAAATAAGAGCAAACACAGAGCTTTTGGTGTGGTGAAGGAGTCGACTCTATTGTCTCACCACCTTGACCTTGTGTCTGCGAAGGCTGTGGGGAATACAGCAGCAATTCCTCTATGATTGACAAGCCATGCCACATGACTGATAATACTGCATCTTATCACTGCTGCCAATACTGGGTTTTGATCAATCTTGGCAATGCATTTTGCATGCAAATGTATCTTCTATTGCAAGCATATACTGTAAGTAAAACACACCTGCTTTCATGCCACCTCCATCTCAAGGCCATGGCCACTTACATTTTACTGAAGATAAATTAGATGAGGTCCATGCTGTCCCCTATCTCATTAAACTTATCTTAAAACTAAAGCATCTTAAGTTTTCTTCATGATCATGAAAGCATGACACACACTGTGGGGTTTAAGAAAAAGGGTATTTTACTAATCTTAGCAATATTTAGCACCTTGGAAAAGGTATCTAGGTCTTGGCCTCAAATAACACAGCAATGGCTCATGTGGAAATCACTTCTGCTCCATAGAAGTGGGTTTGAGTACTCCAACGAGGTAAGAAATAAAACCAGTGCTCCTGCTGCCTAGTGACACACCTTGGCTCTCTTGGCATCATCGCCTGCTTCTGAAGGAAAGCAACAAAGAGGTGTTTTGTAGTGAGCATGGCCCTGTGGGTATGTAAAGAGGCTACATAGACACCAGGATGAGGAACTTCGGAGCTTTGATGTGAGTGTTGAAACCTGCCAGGAATAAGCTGCTCTTTTTTAGGCTGGGTCAGCCTGAGCTGCACTGAGGTGCTGAAAAAAACAGAAGGCAGAAAAGTAACAAAACAAAGAGGGTGTATTTGCTGAATGTATGTTTTCATAACCTAGATAGTTGTGGATAACAAGTTAGAGCATCCTATTCCTGATGTAAACAACAGCAAACCGGTATATGAGGTATTCAGAGGCTGCGCTTCAGCCAGAGGTCACAGAAGGAACATAGGAAAAGTAATCCAAGGGTGGGGAAAGCATCGGCATCTAACAGGCTTTGCATAATACCATGACAAGAACTACAGCTCACAAACCACGCAGATCAGGAATGCAGAGGGGCTGAACACCGTGTTCAGCTCAGAGCAAAGGTGTCTAGCAGGCACAAAAGCTGCTGATCAACGCGTGACATCTTCCTCATCACCCGGTGCCTTGCTCCTGTGCTAAGAGCCCATTAACACAACATAGCAGAAAGCACCCTCTGAGCAGGAGCAAACTCTGAAGGAGGCACCAAATATTGGAGCAATTAATACTGAGAGACAGATTTTATTTCCTGCTCAGTCCTTTCCTGCTGTCAAACAGACAACCCATAAAGGATGAGGGAAAAGACTCCGGAAAGTCATTGGGAAGGGTTTCAAACAGACCACAAGGCAGGAACCAACTTTAACATTTGTACATCATACAGACCTTTATCTGCTGCAAATCAGTTCCAGTTATCAATACCCTTCTCACCACGGTCTTATGTTCTAATACCTCAACCATGGGCAAAGGGCATTTTCCCTGACTCAAGCTGCAGGAAGGAAGCCCAGACTCAGGACCTTTCCACTTCCAATGCTGCAAATGCCTCCACATGTACCCACTTAACACGATTTCCTATTTGGAATTCATGTAATATTCTTTCGCTAGACTTTGCCAATGAATATTTTAGCATTAACAGTTTTGAAGCACTGTTAATGACAAAAATTACATCCATAGCACTTTATATTTTCAGAGTGCTTTCAGTTAATTAGTTAATAAATGAATTGATCCTTAACAATATAAGTAGGTTGCTATTTAGATAACCATTTTTAAGTGGGTAACCCAAGGAAGGCAGAGGTTAAGGAGCTTGCCTGTGATAGAACAGCAGAGGAAATAGCAGAGTCAAGATTAAACCACAGTCAAGTGCTGATTATTAAAAGATTAACTTATGCCAACAAATAAGGTGGAGGTTATTCTTTTTTAGAGGAGCTAAACTTCTATGTGTTATGGGGAAAAATAATACTAAAGGTATCTTCAAACCCAATTTAGAGCAGTGAATTAAGGTCATGCTGAATTTAACTTAAATAATGTAGGCAGAAATCCTCACCAAACACCAGAACAAGCCACAAAAGAAACACCTGGAAAGTCGGTCAGGGTTGATTTATTCTACGGCTTCTGAAAACAAGATTTATAACATCCACAGACAGTCGTACTCCTTAAGGAGGTAGAGAGACAAGGTAAGCTGGCTTTAGCTTATTTAGAAGCTTTTAGAAAACAAACCCAGAAGCTTTGCAAGTCTCTGTTGAAATAAAACTTGCAGAAATCCATGCAAGTAGGTACATTTCCCAGAACATTATTTTAACCTAAAAGCCAAAGTGATTTCAGGTAGCAGAACAGTTACACAGTTATATGATGTTTCCTCACATGGAAATAATCTCAGAGCACATGAAAAGACATATAAAAAAGTATTGCTGCATCAGTCCAGCAACAAGGTCTTAAAGATTTACACATGGAAACTGATTAAGACACTTCTTCCACTCCATTGCTTTCCGGTAAAAGTGGACAAATTCCTTATTTTCTCTGATGAAAGTGAGGAAAAACACCTCTTTTTTTATTAAAACTAAAAAATTCAGGATCCCCAGCCACAGCGATCACCACATGATAAGAAACTCCATGTTACTGCCTTCCAGGGTTCTGTCAAATGTTCATCATCCCTGCCTAAGGGTGGCTAATCCTGACGTTGCACGAGGTTCCGAAACCCAACTCATCATCAGATTGTACCTTTAAATCTTGAGCAAAGAAGCATTTTGTGGACTTATAAAAGTTCCTCTTTTGAGTTCACCCAGAACTAATGAGGATTACTGCAGATGAGCAGTGCTGGGCTCTGCCAATATAAATTAGGGCAGCTTCTGTGCCATGTGTCTTCGCTCTGTGTGACTCCAGCAGACGCCGTAACTCCTGAGTCTCTGTGTTTTAAGTGCTACAGTTGCTTGGATGCTTTGCATAGAGAAGCAATTAAAAGTGAAAGTTGTCATCTATTTCACCTTGCATTCCTTATGAAAGGAGCGTTTTTATTTTAAGCCTAGGTTCAGTAGTTGTAAGGAATATGTTCAAGGTCCAATAAACAGGTAATACACTGAAGAAAAAAGGTATAAGGAAAATATGGGGAAAGTACAAAAGAAATGAGTTGGCCTTGGGTGTATTTTTCCACAAATGGCAGATTTATAAGATTTCTGGAAAAGCAGTAAGTAACGTAATAGGAGATAACCTTGCCTACTGGTTGGTTGGTTGTAGCAAGAGGGTTAGTAGCCAGCTAGAGGGCTCAGGTTCCTATTCAGGCTGATTTACCCACCTAATGGGAAGCCTCATAATAAAAGGTTAAGATGAAGGACTGCATTTGAAACAAATTCTCTGCAGGAAACCTGGTTCAAAAAGAACATTATGTTGGAAACAATTGCTTCCATTTGGGTACCATAAACTAGCAGAACTTAAAAAGAGGCACTTCAGTGCCTGTCTACCTTTGGATATTCTGTTTTGAAAATTATGATTCTAGGCAGAGGAGAGACATGGTTAAGAAGATAAATCAGCACATTCTTTCATATAATTTAAACTATATAAGTAAAATTGCAACGAATCTAATGGCTTACAAAGTAGTTGCTACAAGAGATTCCCTCTTCTTGTACGATTTTCATGTTAAGAAGAAAATAAGAAGAAAGTTCAGTAATTCCATGAAAAGCAATGGGAGTTTTACCTGTGTAGTGGTAAAATCTGGTTCAGCAGCTCAATTTGCTGCTCCTTATTTATGAATTCTCCCCAGTCAGTTCCTGTGGTGGGTCATGATAGAGAGTCGTGTACCCCGCTTAGCATATTTCCCATTGCCATCTAAGGGAAAGGGTCACTGATACACAAGAATTTCAGATTCTAGTTAGACATTCACCTAACAACATGAGTCATCCTTGTTACTATGTAAATATCACCCTTTGCCTGAAGGCAAATTCTTGCCTCTCAATATTGAAATCTTGTCCAGCTTTCATTGATTTCTAAACACTGCTGCATCATTGGAATTGTCTTGAGAATACATTGAGGCACAAAAAGTCTCACTCTCTCTTTCCCTCCCCTTGTCTAATAAAGGGATTTTTATTTATTTACCAAAGCAAGATGCTGTTCTTGATCCAGACAGTAAGGAAATCTCAGTTTAGCTATTCTGGAAAATATAAAGTAAATTAAAGCAACTTCCTTCACTGGCAGAAGAAGGTGACACTAAAGACAGAACTGAAGACAGCCACTGCTGTACCTCACTTTTAAAGACCACAGCCCTAGTGACAGGTCCCTCTAGTACATGGTGCGCTGGCTGCATGATAGCAAAGTCTAACACACATTAAACTGGCATATTATGGGACCACCAGAAATTGGTGCTCCTTTGCCCTTAGCTGACCAATGCAGACACACCGAGGATAGGTTGTGGCTTAAATTTACACTTTTCCCCAACAGCTTCTTCACAGCTACAAGAAATGCCCCTGCCTTCTTGGCATTCACAGCTCCAACCTCCTCTTGAAGACTGGTGAGTAATACAACTTCCATGGTGACCTTCTTGCAGCAGTACCAACCTGGGAAGTTGGCTCAGTCCCTGGTCTGGGAAGTGTGCTTTTGAGTCAGAGAGCACGAGGAATGAGCTGAATTCCACAGAAATAACCTTGATTTGTCTCCAGAAGCTCTGTTCTTGTTCTGATACTGTTATAAACAAATAATAGGCCACCACAAGAAGCCTGCCTTCACAGGCACATCTGAGGAAGACCACCATCAGACCCACTGCATCCTTCACTGCCATCACCAAGGGCTGAAATGAGAGGATATTGCCACAGGCAGGGATACAACAATCAGCTGCAAAGTTAACTTTGACACAGTCATCTTTCATGAACCGTTCTCTCTGCAGACAATGGAAGAAAAGGGAACAAAGGCTTGTTTCCTCCAAATCAGCTGAGCTGCTGCTTTATATCAAGCTTGAATCATGGTGCAAATCTGCTTTCCTAGCCACATATATCACCCACTGGTCTTTGAACTGCAGTGAGCCAGTTTCTAAAGCAGAGCCTCAGTTTGCAGTGGAGGTGCAATGTTTAAATCTGATTTCCAGTGTGGAAGTACAGTGAAGATCCAGAGGGCTTTTACCCCAGAAAGCTTTTTACTCAATGCCAGGGATAGCAAACAGAAACCTGCCCTGCAGACTTTTGGAAAGTTTTGGAAAGTTTGGAAAGAAAAACGAAACGTGGAAAGCAGTAAACTGTCCTGGAGAATACTGAAACTGGGCAAAGGAAGAAAAGGTCTGGGCCATTTACACACCTGTCTTGCTGTCCATGGATTGCTGCTTGAAGCAGAACAGGAAACACCACGATGATGCACACTGTTTGCTGATAACTCCGTGCTCATTCCTTCCCTGCCCCAGAAGATAACAGAGCAATCAATCATACATAAGGGAGTGTGTGGCAAAGGAACTACTCTAAAATGTAACTGCGTTGGGCAAGGCCATATCACCTGTCTCAGCAACCCTGGGCCACATTCTGCTAAATACAGAAAGGCTGAAGAGAGCTTTGCCACCCCTTAATGAAGATATCCCTGGCAAGCCCAAGACCCAGGCCAATGGACTGAAAGGAAAACACCAGGAACTCTGCTCCCTTCACCACAGAGGCACTGACAAGGAGAAGGAGGTTAAGACATTCATAGACCAGCCGTTAACACCAAGAGCAACCACTTGGGCTTCCCCTGGAGCAGACAGTGAGGTTTTCCTTGTGGAGGTGCAATGGTGCAAAGCCAGCCTGAGCTGCTAGTGAATCCCAGGCTGCTTTCCCTTGTGTTTTCAAGCCCCACTCAAGAGATAATCTGAATTGGTAAATGCCCTCCCGAGTCATGGTGCCAGCAGCACAGCAATGGAGCCTTTACTTTCATGTTTCAGCAGCATCCAACTCTGCCTTAATTCAATTTATAAGCCAGTTTTCCATGTAGCACCTGAGGAATTTCTGAAGTGCATTTACATATGATTATTGGCTTTTGCTTCAGGCAAGAGAAACAAATGAAATGTGCAAGTCATTGCAGTGACTCAGAGGCACAAGAAAGTAGAATTTGAGCCTTAGCTTAATCACTGAAAGAGCCAAGAATGACTACCCAAACTAATATTATAAACTGTAGGAAACATGAATCCTTCCTCCCGAAATGATTTACTAAACACTAGGTACCAGTAAAGGAGAATATTTATTTTGACCTTCTCCACAGTTTGTTTTAATTATTGCTTTTAAAGAAAATTACTGGCAAAACCAGCTGTGATGCACAGAAAGCTGCAAGAATAAAGAAGTCTGCTTTCAACGATGGGACTCAACGTCTCACCTGGATGTGAGAAAATAATGCTTGGTTTTCTATTGCTTCTGGCCAAAATGCCTTGGTAAAACACAGAAAACAAGGGAGGCTTCTCGGGTTTCCCTTTTTCACAGCCTTTTGCATTTGGTGGTTATATTTGCTTTCGTTAAAGAACAGGAACAATTCATGTTGGTCAAGCAGGAACATAAAGTCATTTAGCTGCCCTATTTTTTTTACCAGCTTCTATGCTCCTCCTGCATCAGAGACCTCAGAGCTGCAGGGTAGCTGGAAAAAGGAACAAAACACTGGACAAAAGCATCCAGGGTGGGAATTGGAAGCTAGAATAACCCAGAGACACAAATGCACAGGGAGAAAAACATGTCAGCTTCAAAAAGGGACATTATTAAACAGGGCCCAAAAAGTCTGGAAAGGAATAGCTTATTCCTTCGTATAAGAATCAGAACGATTCACCAATCTACCCTCACAAAGCATTATGACACTTTTATCTCAGGTGCAGGGAAAAAGAGGAATCTATTTTAAATATGCCAAATCATTCACAGAGATATTAAGTTAGTCCACCTAAAAGTGGGACATAGATCTCTGGGACTTCCCTCACTATGAGATTTAGAGAAAGTATCTCACATTTTCACAGGCCATTTAAAAGCAAACATTTTATAGCTGACCCAGATGATTCATCTATTTGAACAAAGTGGTTATTAAATCTCCCCATTCTAAATATACTTTTGGCCAAACCACCACATCAAAAGCAGTTATCTCAGCCCTCCCCACTGAGGGCAGTATCACAGGTATCCTGCTGACTCCAGGTTCCCTAAGCACTTTGCTCCTTGTCCTCCCTCTCATCTATAGCAGGCTCCCTGTGACAGCACCCCCGCAGATCTGAAAGAAGGAAATCCCTTCCCCTTTATGCTTTCCCCACTCTTCCTCCCAGTACCTACAGGAATTTATACAAGCCTTCCCTACTGCTGAGTCCCCACTTTTCCACTGCATTCCCCTCAGTACCAAACACCTGACAAGAAGCACAGAAGCATCTAGCAATTATGACAGATGTTAAAATCCCGCACATCGTTTTTAGCTGGTATAACAGGCCACCAGAAGGCATTATGCAACTGACCCAATTGGAGGCATTTGAAATAATGGAGTTTAACAAAGTATGTCTTTTGTAATCTACTGGAGACTGATGCTGTCCCTGCTGAGAATCAAGAATCATATTAGCGGCAGCAGAACCAGACCCTATACGTCAGCACTACCCATCCATATTCTAAAGAAGTTGCACGAGGAAATGTATTAGTTTCTAATCTTGGTTCTTCGGTGCCTAAATAAGCCTCATCACCATAGCAACAGATGGTTTCACAATCTTTAATGCCTTTATTTTCACAAGTCCTCAGGGAAAGAGAGGAGGACAGATGTCCCCATTTTACGATTGAGTAACTGTGATGCAGAGGCAAAGTGACTGCCCCAAATCTGCATGAGATCTATAGACAGCAGCATGTCAGGGCACAAGGTCTCTCAAGCACCTTGCCGGTGCCCAGATCTCCTACCCCATACATCCTTCTGAGAGTGCTATGGCCATGGTTATGTGAACAGGGTCTCTGAAAACTAGGCTTTTACATATAGAGGCTCAGGCCTCCTGAAAGCCTGGACTATCCCTTCAGAAAGTCCAAAGGGAATTGGAAAATGGATTTGTCCAATTCAGTAAGCCAGAAAGCAATGATGACTACTGTGCAAATCCCACCCATTTGCTATCATTTTAAAAGGTTGGAAAGGGACCTGATTCTGTGCTCCCTTTTCATATTCATTAGCAAGAATCTTGACTTCTACACACTGCACATAGCATGTGCTTTGGGGAACATAAACATTAAGGTAGTTGACAAAACTAATACCAGTCCAGATGCTCTTCCTTGTGAGGTAGTTACCTAAAAAAGATGAAGTTCATAACCTGGAAAGAGCAAAAATGTGACCCAAACCTACATTTTCATATGCGTTTTGCTGTCCACCCCCTCTGAGAGGGGTGAAGAGGGAGAAGCTTGTTCTCCTTGGCTGACAGCAGCAGGTTATCCTGCTGGCATATATACATGGCAGGCATGTGGTATGCAGAGAGACGTGTACTCTTTCTGTATAACCTAAACCTGCATTGTTTTATAGTTCTCTTCCTTTCCAGGCATAAAATTCCCGTTTCCAAATGTGGGATATTCTGATCTGGGCCTGTCCTGCTTTCAGGCTGGGATAGAGTTAATGCTCTTCCTAGTAGCTGATGCAGTGCTGTGGTCTGGCTTTAGACTCAAATATAGCTGAAAAATTTGTTATTATCAGGTCAGGACTGGTTTCCAATCCATTTTACATTGCTGTGCCTCCCCTCAACGTTCAGGTAGTAGCTTGAGTCTTTATTTATAATGGTTTATAGGTAAAACAACTTCAGTTCAGGAGATTTCCATCTTTATTTTATGAGAAAAAAAAAACCCTGACCAAAGGAAAGGCAAGATTCATTTATCAATATGAGCTTTCGAACTTACAATTAACATCAGAGTTGTATATAAAACATCTCAGCCTTAAAATGCCTCTACTTATCACAGCAGTCTACACTTGGTATTTATGAGGCAATTTGAACAAATGCCTTTAGATTGATGCAATGATCACTTTTACTTCATTTTTATACTTCTGGTATGTGGTGTTTCTCTTCCCTTTATACTGGCTTTTTTCAGGAAATTGCTTTGGTCATTTCTGAGGAAGAACTGCTTAAAGAAAGGCAGATGGGAGCAATGGGAGCACCTACGCAGTGAAATATGGAAACTGTCTCCACATGGCATAAGTGTCCCCCTGGGTACTAGTGAACAGTATACTTTTAAAAAGGCATGTTTTACTTTGGAAACAGGAGCAATTACTTTTAATTGTGGTTCTCAGCATGAAAACCTTACAAAAAGCTTGCTTTTCTCCTCCTCAAAGTCAGACCCTGTATATTAAAACCAGAAACACTCCAATAGACACTAAAAAGTAGGCCAGAGCTGTCCTGGGAATATATAGCAGAGCTGCTAAGCATGACTGCGTAAAGATGATATGTTAAATATGAAGTTGCCTTAGGTTCATCTTGGCTGTCTTAACTCTGATGAGATTAGAGTTGCAGAATCAAATGCAAATACAATTCCCTGTTTCACTACAATAAACCTCAGTGCTTCTTAAAACTACCAAAACATGTCAATGCTTCACTGTATCAGCTGGTTTTGAATGTGCGCACTTTTTTCCCTTAGTTATGCAGAAAAAGTTAAAATCCAGGACAGATGCCTTAATCCACAGACGGATTACAGAGCCACACCACCAGAGAGATCTGATGGAACGCAGAGCACTCGGCTCAGGCAACGGGACTGACCTCTTAAACCCAACACACTCTGTAGGACCCCATGAGCCACATTCAGTCTGGCAATCACTGGAAAAGTGTCAAGCAGTTCTGAGCTGGCCATATTACTTTATTCTGGGGGGTATCTCGTTGGCTTCTTTTAGAGGCAAAGCCAACTCCTGTGGGATGCCTGAGGTAACCCCTGGTAGTGGGACAGCATTGCTGGAGCGTCACCTGTGCATTTGACCTAGCAGAAGGCAGAACACAGATATTCCTCAAGGACATAAGGCAGGGGAAGGACTTGTGCTCAAACCAGGTGTCCAAATGAACAAAACAAATCTGCAATGGTAAAAACTGACACAGGAAACCAAGGAGTTAAATAAGCAGTTTGGTGACTGCAGGTATGCATTCAACAGCCTTTGCCTGCAGTGGGAGAAAACTTGGGTTCCACATCTGTCAGTGAGTTTATCAAAATTTCCCCAACAATACAAGGATACTCATTTTCATAACTACTTGGCAAGGCTTAGCTCACACAGGAATTGATGTACAGAGCAGAGCATGGTTGGAAAGACACATTTCCAATCTTTGTTCATCCCACACAGAAGAATAAACTTCCCTTAGACAGCTACTTGCACTTCCTTTACACAGTCAGGATGTTGCAGACAGTGCAACTAAATTAACAACTGGTTTTATCAAGTCCATTTTTCTGTGTATTCTACCTGTCCAGAGATATGTCCAAGACTGAGCTAGAACTTAATGGACATGGATTGAAACACTGCCTAGTGAGAAGCAACCACTAATCCTCATTATCCTTAATTTAAAGAGGCATTGGGAAACGATAAAAATAAAATGCTTATTTGAAAGACCTTGGAATCAGCTCCCTACCCATATTTAGCACTAATTAAGGAAAATACCATTGAAATGTGGGGTTTAACCCTCTGACATTTTGTTCAACAGAAAACTGTAAAGCAGAGCGCCTGCCTGCACTGTTAAAACCTCGTGTCAAACACGTTAGAGATTTGCAGATGTATAAAGCAACAGACAAAGAAAACCAAAAATGAAACAATGCAATTTGAAGCCCTGGGAACTGATCTAGTTCATGAAAATAGCACTTGGTATTCTCAGTGAAGAGAAACAATAGCTGTAAATAGCAATACTGTCTCAAGAGGTTGCCCTCAATTATACGATGCAGCTATTGCAGAGATATTTTGTGGAGGAACAGGCAACAGATTCACAATAACACATAAGAGGAGGAGATACAGAGCATGAATCTGCCCTCTTATTTGCAAGGGACTGGGCTAACAAAACTGGTTGAGACCATGAATATCCAAGACAACTGAGTTACTCATTTTCTGAGAGACAAAATGCTGTCGGGAGAGGAAGTCACACATGGCAGAAGGAATGATAGAGAGCATATCAAAGGTTATCCAGACACTGTGAGCAGAGCTGCCTATTAATTTAGTATATTGGCTTTGGTTAGTAGGTGTTGATGAACAGTACGTTGCCAGACTCCTTAATCCATCTCCTCACCAAAGATCTCTGTTAAGCACGTTACAAAAGACCCAATGTGTATGGCGATACAGGCAAAGAGGACAGCTTGGGACAAATTCAGAGTTAATACCATGAAAAAGCCTGTGCAGACAGAGGTTCAAATTCTGTACTCACTAGTACTAAACTCGCAGAGTCTCTGTTGGATTCTGTGTCTTAATTCAGGTTCATATAGGCAAAAACTAGAGAAAACTGTGGTCCAGTTATTCATCTTGTTCCTCGCATCAAAAGGCAAACTCAGCAACTTCTGACCAAAGAAAAACATAGGTTCTTTTAGTAAATATGCCCCTCACGCTAGCACACATATGCACACAGCATATGCCCCCTGCTCTCTCCATCATTAATATAGTCACACTTTGCATACCCTTAAGCAGGTGCTATGATAACAACTGCATGCTGGTCAGACCTTGACTGTAGGTTGCTGATGGGTCTTGGCTGCAAAGCTAAGCCACAACACACATCCCTACTTCCAGCAGATGAGCAGAACTATCTCCAGTGTTTCTCCCTAGAACTGGGGAACCCTGGGACAGGTAACACATAAGGCATTTAGAAATGGGCTTTCTCGGTGGCTCTACTCTGGTTATCAGAAGGCTCCCTCTCTTATATTCTTTCCTCATGAAGTAAGCAATAGGGCAAATGCTTGGCCACCAGAGATTTTAAGAATTCTGCAAACATCTACAAAGATTACAAGCATATCTAAGATATATATAAGGTATATATAAGCTTATATAGAGGAGAGAGAGCATATATATATATACAGAGGAGAAACTTCATTACCAGTTTAGTGGCTGGGATGAAGTAAGTAATAAAATATCCCTAACAATGTAACCCGCTTTCTTGGTATTCTGTAGGCACTGCCAGAACTGACTTTAGAGATGAGCTGAAAGATTCTCATAACTGAGCCTACTTACAGTAAAATTAATACATATATTTCAGCCTTACTGCAGCTACTGCTTAGCAATCAGGGAGGTAAAAATCCCTCCTCCTGTAGCTCCAGAGTGACTCCATGTGCTGAACTCCCTTCAGTCCCAGCTCACAGATCGCAGCGTTTGCTGTTTGTCAGTAAACCGGTCAGAGTTCAAAGGCAGATAAGGCAAACTAGATGAAGGGACTCAGCTATAAAGGAGAATTAAAAGAGCCAAGTGTCTAAAACTTGTTCAAGCCGTGAGGAAAGGCTGATATCAATCGCCAGGAAATGCCCAAAAGATGACAAAAAAATACACAGAGAGGAAATATTTCATGTGCTCTAGGGGAATGACTGGAATGAACAGCATGCACACTGTGGCTCCTGTGACAGGTTTTGGCAGCAGTCCAGTCCCACCAGCCTTGATCAGCTATCAGTCACTGTCCCCTGGTTAACCAGAATATTTCATGAGCAAAGATGCTTTTTTAGCAGTGTTGTGCGGAATTAATTGTAAGTGCAATCAATCAAACAGTGATGTATAAAACTTTTCTCCTCTGACAAGAACCTTCCTGTGAACTCAAGCAGCCCAAAGCTCAGACTGAGCCTCCCTCTGCTGAAGGATCAGCTCCAGCCCAGCACAGAATGACTGTCCATACACTGCTGCAGCACTGCTCTTGGAAGCAGTAGGGTTCATATATCAAGTATTCCCTGATAGCAATTCCTATTAGGTAGTTGAACAGCCTCCTGAGAAAAAGATAAGGCAGCCTTATTATTGAGCACATACAGTAAAGTAGAGCACCATACTGCAAACTGTACTCCAGAGGATAAAACCTGTAATGGCTTGTGCATGGCTGAATAAGGCTTTTCCGTCTTAAACATCTGCAGGTGATGCACAAACCCTTAGAAAAGCTGCGGTGATTCATATTCCCCCAAAAGAGCCCCCACAGTATTAGTTCATATTTTGAAAAACAATTTCTTCTTGTTCTCCTAAAGCACAAAGAGAGGTCTATCTGAGGTCACCGTTGGCGCTGCTCTTCTAGACTAAGTTCTAACCAGCTCTGATGTTTTTGTTTTAGTGTAAAATGTGGACAAACTTACAGAATGTTTCATTTTCATTAACTAATACCCGCCAGATTTTTCATTGCTTCATTCACATTTTTACTCTTCTTCTATTCCTCTGTAAATAGTGGACTCAAAGAAATATTGCTGCATTGCCTACCTTCCTGGTCCCATTTACAGCAGTTATTTCTCTCAGGAATTGCTGAGTTCTGAATAATAAGATCTCGGTGAGTTTTCGGCAAGAAACCAGAGGACAAGTTGTTTGGCTAAAGCAATATCAGAGGATATTTCCTTACATTTGTCAGAAACAACTGGAAAGAAAGGTTTATGAAGCACTGCACTGTCAGCCACAATCAGTCAGTCTCTGACATGAAAGCCTGGAGAAAGGAATTTGCTGATCCAGGACCCAAGGGACTTCCTGACCTTTATTTTTCGCAGAAGATCCAGCTGTTCCAGAATTCAGGCTGCCCAACTCACGGAGAAAGAAACAGGCAAAGGCTGTTCGAAACTGTGCCCAACCCAATATTCAGGAATAAAGAATGAACAGAGGCCAAGAACCCCATCTGCCTTTCTCAGGAAATGAGCCAAACATTGTTTTCTCCTTTTCTGAACTGGCATTCGGATGAGATCACAGTTTTTAGAGGGTAAAGGGATGGTTTAATGCAAGTGCACAGAAAGTGCAAGGAAGAGGTTTGAAGAAAACTACTGCTCAGAAAGATTAGGACTATTTCATTTTCTCCTGTGGAAGAACATAATGAACTATTCAAGTAACTTCCAAAGCATTTAACTTCAGCTAAAGAGCCTAGGAAGAATAAAATAACATAAACAAAATACTAGAAACAGATTGTGGTTTTAAACCAGGGCTACGCCATCAATCTCCATTTACCATAGACTGGATTAGACAAGACCAAAGAATCCAGATCATGCCCAGAAAAGAACTTATAACTACAAATGTGAAGTAACTGTGGACTTCATCGTTTGAGCCCCTTCCTTTAATCATTTACCAACTTCTGATAAAGAAATAAAACCCAAAACCAGAACATTTAAAGCATGAGAATGGATAAACATGCTAGCTGGATCCCTCTCTTCCGAAATGAATAGGCTGCTATCAGCGTAGGACGTTCCCCATGAACTTTCCTGTGTTAGCTGAATTGGCACCTGAATGGTGCCAAGTTTTCCTAAAGCCAAAAATAAATTAGATGGGGGGGGGGGGGGGGGATTACATTAAATAGAGCCAGAACCTGTGTAACACTCCTTTGATAAGAAACCGGAGTAGCAAAGATGATTTAGGACAAAGGCTACACCTGTTTGGTTTTTCCGGATTTGTACAAGACGTGACCTGTGATTATCAACAATTTGACATTAGGCTCTCCTGTTCTCCTTTGCTGTTTTTTGGATTTATTTTTAAGCTCTGCCCATTCACTTATAATAATAATGAATAATGTATTAAAAAGGAAATCAAGGAAAACATGAATCTTCCTTAATATTGGCATGTCAAATGATGTTTAATAGTTGCTTAGCACCATGGATTTCAATGGCAGCATTTCCTCATCCCTGTCAGGTAAGTTAAAGCAGAAGCAACAACACAATTAGACATTTGCAGAACCTCCTAAGTGGCTTACTTCATCTAAATGCTACAGTACTTCACTATAATAGAAACAATTATATGTGGATTTAGCCCAATTAAGCATCACCCTCACAGTGCTCTCTCTTTTATTATCCAATCATCATTGCAAGTGTTCATCAGGATGACTGAAGTTTACCCAGGAAGCCAAGTCAATTTTCTAGCTTCATATTTAAAGTAAGCCAAGTTCAAAGAAATAATTTTAAAGCCTGAAACTAACTCTTCATTCACATTTGTTACTTCAAGTCTACATGCCTCAGTTGTTCATATCCTGGCTGAGGGCACCCATTGGCTGCATTACCTGACAAATTTTTTCCAACTTAATTCTGAACCTTGGCCACAAAATTGTATCTAGTATGTTTAATATTTGTAAAACATGACCACATCCCTACCCTGTCACCTTTCCTCTCTCCTAAGAAGCTGCCGTCTATTCAGTTGTGTCCTAGAATCTCTAATCTTTCCATTTGCTCTTCCACGAACACCCCACACTTGATCTACATCTGCCTTGAAGTGAGGTACCCAGACTGGGCAGACCCCTCTTGACAAGTAGTTTGGCAGAATCTGAGCAACAAGTTACCTCACATTTACGCATCCTAGAGTCGCCTTGCCTTTTTCTTTCATTTTTGTGCACCTTCCATGTTCCCTGTCACTCCTTTTCTATAGGATTTAACCATCCCAGATTTGCCTGGTCGATTACTCCCATCTACCTGCAGTATCTTGCCTTGTCACTATTGCACAGCTTCCTGGGTGAATCCAGATAGCAGCTTCAACCTGTCATTTAGAATTCATGTTTGCCCTTGAAACATTCCGGAGGTCCCTCATGGATTACTGTCATCTGTGCGTTTAACAGCTATGCTCTCTACCCTATCTCCGAGGTGACTGATGAAAATACTCAGCAATACAGTGTCTAAGACAACCTCAGCGTGTTGACTGTGGGTAACTTGATGTGGCATTTTCAGCAGTGATTTAGTCTTGGATGATGTTTCGCAGGCCAGCTTGATTCAAACATAACAAATTAGTCAGGAAGTCTCCATTCTGGGATCTGTCTTTTGTCGCTTTATACAAAGTGTGCCTGACACTAATTCAGTGAAGACTGATGGTCTTTTAGTAATTTCTCAACATCATCTACTTCTCAGATGACCTATTCCCAGGAGCAGAAGACCAACTCTTCCTTTGGCCATCCTATTTACTGTTTTGTGTTACTGTTTCTGTCCCTTGACAGTTTTGATACCGTCCCTTCACGTTACTGCTATAAATTTATTCCATCCTTAATGGCCAAGACTTGCTATGATGTTTGGATGGCTGGAGACTCTTGTGGCCTGGCAACACCATAAGCAATGACAACCATACACTTTCTGTTCCTGCGAAAGCCCTCTTGTATCCACCCAGCACAACAGAGACAGTGTTTGGCTCAATGTAAGCCTAATTGAAATATGCTCTTTTTAAAGTCAGTTAGAACAGCATTATGCTGCATTTCAGTGCATTGTATTACATTACAATGCATTTTCTTTTTGCTCCAAAGCAGTTTCTTGAAAACACATCGTTGCTGCTGGTCTCTCTTTTCCAAAATGCTCTGCAGTCTGCCTGCACAAGACAGCAACTGCAAAATCAGGCAGCTGTAATAAGGCTTTTCCTACATTCTCTTAAAGCTTTGAGCCATCGGATATTTCAAGTCATTTTGTTGTGTTCTCATTATGCAGGTTCACTGTTTCATGCTGCTTTTCTTTCTGACATAGAGCCTGTGGATCATTGCAGATCATTCCATAGATTGCAGCTGACCTGTCCCTCTTGCAGCAAAAGAATCTTCCTACGTACATATATGTACGTATTTATGTATGCATGCACATACTTACATATATCCAAATAAGAACATACATACACACACAACTACAGGTTGTTATGTACATGTATACGAACGCACACACATATTGCACATGTGTGCCTATTCTATATTTTACCTCCAGAACTAGGTGTTTGCATATAATATACATGCTGTTGTGTGACCTGACAGCTCGAACAGAACACTTCTGAAAACTCGCTCGCAAGAAGTTATACAATCAAATTATTATTGGAAATCAAGAAGGAGGAAAGGAGTAGGCTTGAAAACACACAAGAAAACAACCCGAGCTCTGCATCCATGAAAACAATCAAGTGGGGATTTTTCAGTGACAGCCAGAGCAAAGGCAGCATACATAACACCAGGAAAGGGCTGAGGCTGATCTTTGATACAAACTACCACTGACATCTACCCCTAAAAGCCAATTTAGCTCCTTGTTCTTGTTTAGACCAGGATTCCTGTGGAAAGCACATTACCGCTGGGCTCAGTGCTGGCCCTTTAAAACAGAGGGAAATCTCACCACTCGGGATGACCATCACACTGCTGCTGTAGCAGAATGGCCAGACTAGACTTCCCGTATGCATCAGTTGGACCACTTGGAGAACAGTGACTTAATGTCTGTCTGCATATTAATAAAGAAAACAACCTTTCAAGTGACAATAAAAAGAACACAGAAGGGACCCGGTATAATTTGGGCACTTGTCTACAGCACGGGCCAAGAGATTCAGGGCTGTTCTGCCTGGTCATGAGCTAGATACTTCATCACTCTCTCTTTAGGCATATTCCTCACAGTTGTAAAGAAAATGTCTTTCATTTGGTCCCTCCCTGCTTCTCAAGGAAACCACAAAGCCCTTTCAGTTTTGACAAAAACAAACTTCCAAAATCCGTCAGAGCACTCCATCGACATGTTCCTTCCAGTGCCACATGAAGGGAAAACTTATCTCCTTCACTGGGCTTTGGATTAGTCTCAGATAAGCAGGAATAAAAAAGGAAGCCATAATTGTGAGATCTAAAAGACTTGGCCTCATGGTTTCTGCAAAGACAGGACCCATCTATCCAAAGCAGCCATTTATATTACCCAGAACCAGCTTGGGCCAGTGGGAATATTTGTAGGCTTGCATCCATGCAAAGAAGTGATTCAAATACTTCTGTGGCTGTAAGACCTTTCAATAACTTTGATTTCCCTGGCCTTTTCTTAGAAGGTCTCTGCAAGACACAACTCTCCTGCATATAAACTAAGGAATAAAAGCTGCAGGTTCATACAGGCACCCTCTGAATATTATCTGTAGAAGGTAGCAAAGGGTACAAGAAACTTCTAAGTGTAAAAACAATGTTCTGGTTAATTAAATAGAAAAAAAATGAAATCTTGCCATCCTCAATATAACTTTGACATTTAATTTTACTTTGTTTTAATGTAAAATAGGCTTTCCCCACAGGAGACCCAGGATGGCCAATTAGAAAGAGGAAAGAAAAATGATTTAACATTTCATGTTCTCATAAATCAGAAAGTTTGCTGGTGGTGTCAAACTCCAATGAATCACCAAGTCTTCAGGCTGTACCATGTGTTCTAGAGCCTCAGACTTACCTCAGATTGGACCATAAACCCATTCATCCATCATTTGTAGGGAAAATTTCCTCATGTAAACCATATGATTGGAATAACCCCCATTCTGCCACCACAGACTTGCTGCATTTAAAATTCAAAGCAAACAGAGCCATTAGCAGGCAAATCTCAGAAGCCTGGTTTCCAGAACATTCTGACCCAAGGCTTTCCAAAGCTCTTCCCCATCACAGGGCATGCGCAGGACCCACATCTTCTCTAACCAGCCACCTACCCTCATGAAACTAATGGGAACTTCTATCTCCATCAAATGACCTTAAAATTAACCAAGCCACAAGTTAATTGGGAGGGAGAGAAGAAAAAGGCGCAGCACCATCACTCAGCTTTCACTTAGTTTTCAGTTGGGTCTTAGGGAACCAAATGAAAAATTAGAAGCACTGTCCTTATCTAACCAAACCACAGAAATACAAGGGGCTGCAGCCTGAGCTAACGTCATCCCTTCAATTCACCAGGTTTGCTCAAGGAGCCCAAGTTTCGTCAAGTCCCTCAATCACAGTCTCACACTGCAAACAGTAAACAGCTGAGCCCACACAATGACATTCACTCCTCCATTGCCTCTCCCTACCTTTCAGGTCATAGTCATAGGATACTTTTTCCCATTCCTGCACATCAGCTGGGCTCTGCTGCCAGCTTCTGCTACTAACAGAGTTTTGTAGGCTTTGAGAGTTTGGGTATTTTCCAGGGAAAATGAGTGGGCAGTCTTTGTTTCCTGAGCTGAACATGCTGGCTTCCTTCCCTGAGCTCCGCAGGAAGAGTCACTTATTACCAGATGCCTTTACACAGGCAGTCACAAAGTCAGTACAGGATCTAAGTAACACCCCCAAGCACATCACTGTCTGTAAACTAAGGGTATGAGGTGCCACTCATCCTGCGAGAGTGGGGAGAGAGCGAGGGAACCAAAGCAAGAAAATACTGAGATAGCTTCCCATAGAAATAGAAATATATCCAGTCAGTCTTCCATGCAATAGAAATGCCTCTAAGTCTCATAAGGGATTACAAATCTCTTTTGGAGAACAGTAATGGTCAGAAGAATGGCAAAAATCTCTGATATGCCTTGCTCATAAGTCAGGATGCATTGAGAGATGGACAAAACTAAAGCTCTGCTCATGTCAAGACAGCACAGTGTACAGATGACCGATAAATACTGAAGTACTTAATCTGTATTTGATTACTGATATCAAACAGGACCCCTACTTAAAAAAATACAGCTCATTAAAGCACGATAATTTCCTATTATATGAAAATAAGGAGAAAATACTCCCAAGAACAGCACTATTTGTAAACTCTTCAAATAGTAATAACACAGTTCAAGGAAATACAATTTTTACCATTTTCCCCTCTGATAAAACCAGCATAAATCTTATTGCTTACTTTGGTATTAATAACGAAAAGCTGATAAACATGTCAGCATTCATCAGCTAGGTTTCAGACACGCAATTCTGTCCAAGATGATCTAGAAATTCCCAGGGGAAAGCACTGACAGTGCCCGCACCAGGCAGAGTCAGATTTTGATAAATTAAACGTTTCTCCTCTGTGCGCGCTCGCACTCCAATAAAACACATATGGAAAATATGGAAGATATTCATAGAATCAAAATTTCCTTTGATGGCGATTCACTAAAAGCAAAATCAAATCTGTTATTGGAGAGAAGACTCTAAATGATGTGATGAATGCCTGGGAGTTACATGGCACTCTGCATCTTCAGAGTACTGTAATTAATTATTGTTGTGCTGTGTGGTACAGTTTTCACACCAGGCTCTTCTCATGTCCAAGTAGACAGGAATCCTAATGGCTCCTTTCCTCAACTGGCATAATATGGTGAAACTCTGATTGTGTACCTAAAATAGATGAAACACAGATTTGTACTGAATGCTGCAATGACAGATAAAATACCTTGATTTCATCAAAATTAAAGTTGAATGCTTTTGATGAAAACTTTCAAAAGTAATTTAAGGTTTGGTTTTCTTAATAAGATGAAGCTCCAGAGGGAGTCCATACACGAAGTATATATATATATATATATATATATACATATACATATACATACACAATGTCTTCCAGGCTAATAGCAAAACTGCATGCAGAAATTTCCTCAAATTGATGTTTCAAACCTGTCTTTATTAGGTAACTATAAGTTTCAACTAAATGGAACAAACCTCCAAAGAATCTTTACATAACAGGGCTTACTTTGTTTTATTTAGCGTGCGTATGTGAACAAATACAAAGCCTGTTATAATGGAAACAATCTCCATTTGATATCAAAGACTCTTGAACCTTTGCCTCAAATTCAGAAGAGTTCAAGATAGCCTGTAGTTAGTTATTCACAGGAGACCAAAGACACATGCAGGAAATAGTAATATAACGGTAAGATCATAGAGTCATAGAATGGTTTTGGTTGGAAAAGACCTTTAAGATCATCAAGTCCAACTGCTAACCCAGCACTGCCAAGGCCACCACTAAACCGTCTCCCTAAGCACCACATCTACAGGCCTTTTAAATACCCACAGGGATGGTGACTCCCCCACTTCCCTGGGCAGCCTGTTCCGATGACTGACAACCCTTTCTGGGAAGACATTTTTCCTACTCTCCAGTCTAAACCTGTCCTGGTGCAACTTGAACCCATTTCCTCTTGTCCTGTCACTTGTTCCTTGTCTTTTGGGTTTTGTTTGTTTGGGGTTTGGTTCTTGGTTAAGTCTCAATTATTACTGCCTTTCCTGACTGGCTCGCTCACAGGTTTCTATTAAAGCCCCTGGTAAGACCCCACGGAAGTGAAGGTTTCGTGGGTTTGTGTCCCTGCCCATGAAAGAAGCCTGCTACTACAATGCGACTGTGGAGCAGAGTCCTGTGATTATTGTTTGAGGATATCCTCCACTGACACATTTCACACCCATCACTTCCCCACGTTTTCCTTCCCCGGGGTTCATCCTCTGTTCCCATGGGCACAATTTATCTTGGTGTGCATTGGCAAAAGAAACCAAAGGACCATGAACTGGAACAAGCATAATCAACCTTAGGGAGGGCAGGCTACTAACACAAACTCTTACATGAATTGGTTCTCTGGAAAAGAATGCTGAAAGGAAAACTGAAGCTGGAGACAGAGGGAAAAACTTGCCCCAGACTGACATGCACAGCAGGGAGAGAATCAGGAGGAGAACCCTGGAGTTACTGCCTCCAGAGCCAAGCCAAGCACTGCTCACCCCACTGAGATGTCTGGCTCTTCTGCTTAGAATTACCCATTATTCCTTTGAAAAGACTGGGAACTGCAAACTGGGCTTAAAGAAATACGATTCTCTGTCCAGGACCCCTTCCCACTATTAAAAGCTCTTCCAGCCTTAAACGTTCCAATGGGCTTCAGTTTTACAGGCACTGCAGATAGCATCCAGCTAGGGTACTAGTAAATAGCTCCCCAAAACAACAAGGCTTTTTCAATGCCGCGCTTTTGGTGAAGAGCACAAACACACAGACATAGAGATGAACTGAAATAATTCTGTTGCTCTGTTTCATTTCAGAGAGCCACAGGGGAAAAGGGAAAGTTACCTGAGTGAAGAATGGAAATATTTGCTATGTTTGGCAGAGGAAGCATGACTAAAATGCACTGAAGCTGAAATAACCGCTAAACTCCATCAAGAACAACTTACCAACTCATACCACAAGTGTCCCATTTTCAATACAGATAAGAGTACACAAAATCCATCTCGTTTCAAGGCGCATCTTATAACTTGTGACCATTACCTTTAAAAAGAGATCTCTCAGGACTCACAAGCTGAGAAGAGGCAGAAGAGCAAATCAGTGCAACTCCAATAACCAGAAGTGAGTTAGTCCTGCCAGCAGTGCTCCAGCACAACCATCATTTCTCTGCTCACCTGCACAGAAAAGCTCCCTACATCTACTCACAATTTTTCCCCAAGAAAATAGTTTTCCATAGGAAGCTACTGGCTAAAAAATGAGCTGCTCATGGAACTGTGGCAACTGCTGATCATTCCAGGCAATTTTTTCCTTGCCCTCCAGCACAGCAGTAGCAAGGGTTACTCATGTTCCCTGGGATTTTGGCTGAACAGCAGAGGGGCTGCTCTGAAGTCACAGAGACAGATCTATGTCCATGTATAAAAAGTGATTCTGCCAGGGGACTGTCAGGCAGGGGCCCAGTTCCTCAGGTGATCTCTATCCTCAGGGGATAGAGAGAAAACAAAAGTGCTCCAAAGGATGAAGCACCAGCACACAGATGAATAAAGGGAAACATTAGTCAGGAGGGAAGATGTTTCCCTGACTCCAAGAACTGCGATCATTTTAAGAAATCAAAGTTCACACGGAAAAGCAGCCAACCAAAACGAAAAAGGACTTTTGAAAGTTATTTCACCCTTTAAAATAGTTTTGAACTTGAAACATTTCATTTTGATTAAATGGTTCTTTGGGGTGGGGGGTTTTCCCCAGAACTCATTTCAGAACGCATTTTCACATCTCAGTGCTTTACTTTGATTTACAATTGAATGCTGTATTTAATGGAGAGTTTCCCACAGGATGAGTACTCATCCTGTTGCATATATCACAATCCTGAAGTGCCAGCTGACTTCAGAACTCACTACATTGTTTTAGAGATGAACGTGGCAGTGGCAATTAGCATTGGTACTTGCAAAGTGGCAGGAGAAATCGAACCAGCAAAACTCTGGACAGCGCATCAGGAAATGCTTCTCAACAAGGAAGTCTGTTGTATTTTGAACTACAAAAAGCCCCACCACTTGAATCAATTGAAACAAAACACTTGAAAACACTCTGCAGGGGGCAATCCTGTACCAGTCAAACAGAGGGACATGATGATCCCTTGGGTTCTTTACATCTCTTAAATCTTGGGAACAGACAAGCACTGCTCCCAGAAGCAGGGATGCCAACAGGCATACCTGTTTTCTATGATTCCCATTATACAAGAGAGGAACCCCAGGAGCAGGACCAGGATTACAGGATTACTCAGTCACTGCAGTGACTGAGGCTCTGCAGATGCCTGGGATAGCTCTGAATCCCCCCACTCACTTGGGATGGGCTAACAGAGGAAGTCTTGCAAGGTGTAACCCAAACCAGGCTGCGTAGCTCTCCCCAAAGCTGGGAAAGACTCATCCAACAGCTCCACTGCTCCTGATGACTGGGACAGCTACTTCACTAAGTGCCTGGCTCTGTCTATAGAGGTCGTAGTGGAAATCTTTGCTAAAGGGTTTTGCAACCAGGGAGTCAGAACCTTTGTGCTTATTCAACAGCAGGTGAGAGCATCACCCCAGTATCTAAAGCCTGAAGGGGTACGAAAAGCAGGTTTCAAAGCAAGACTGGGGTTGTGTGACAAGTGATGGAGGAGGCAGCTTCAGGCTTTCCAATATGGTTTCATCTTCACTTGTTTCAGTGCATCCTACCTCATCCCCCGCACACCTTTCCAGGTGCTGGTGTGAACTTCAAACAGACCCATACAACTGTTTGATGAAGCTTTGAGGCTAGAACCAGTGAACATCCTCACTGCATCAGACTGCTTTCCTGCACATAGGAAATGCTCTGCAATTTGGTACTGCCCAAATCCACCCCAGTTACACCTCTTTACTCACAGACTACTACTTCTAATATGAACATATATATATTTATATATAGAGATATGTAGCCTACACTAGTATCCGTGAAAACCCAGGCAATGCTGGTCTTCATTTGTCTCCCATCCAGTCTTCTATATTTCTCAGCTAAAGATAAAAAAAAGATTAAAAATATTAAGGAAAAAAAAGGGAAAACCAAGTTATTCCTACATGGTTTCCAAACACCTGCTCTTTATGGCCTACTGCAAAACACCAGGCAATTAAAACCTGGAGAGCAAGGAAAAAACAAAGCTTGTCTGCATATAGGGAATTATACATTAGACAGTAATAGCTGCACTTGCAGCCATGAATAACCTGTTACTGTGTGCGTGTGTGCGTGTTTGGTGCTAAACTACAGAGGAAAAGAATTACTGGGATTTGCATGTTTAAATTCAAAAGCAAAGTACCCAAAGCAACCTTAGTTCTATTCATCTTGCCCTCTGACGCAGCACTTGTGCAGTGATTACACGTTCCTGAGTAAACTTACATCTCTCAGATGATGCAAAGCAAGGCTCAAGAAGTCTTCATGTTAATAAAGTTCTTCAGTAGACTTGTCAGATTTACAGCTAGAGGCATTTAAAGGCACATTTTGAGCTGCCTTGATTTGGGGAAGGAAATAGATGTAAACTGCCATCAAAGTATTTTCAACTCATCTATTACTTTTTACTCTTAAAATACCCCTTTTCACATATTTTACCATCTCTCAATGTGAGACATGAGTAACGTATTACTCATTTTACCTTTTGGTGTTTAGTTTCCACTTCTGTGCTCATGCTCCAAAGAGAACTGAAAAATATCATTTACCATGATTATTTGGGAGTTTCCCCTACTTTTCCTCACTGGAATGTTTTTATAATGATTTTTTATAGACCAGTGTAATACTGTATGATGACATTAAAGATAATGAAAGTCACACTGTAGATTTCCAGGCATTTTACTGTTTATTTTTAACTTAACTTTCTAATAATAGTATGCTTACACATTCATGCTCTCTGTCCAGTAAATGTGTAAACTGGGAAGTCCTCCCTCATCTTTTGAGCTCAATGGCTAATTTCACCCAAATTTGAAAGAGAAGGATATGACCCTCCAATATAACTGAGTTCGTACAAGCTTAATGGGAAAACAGGCAGGCTAGAGAAGACAGACACGAATTAGAGTGGCCAGGAACACCCCAGAAGAAAGGCAAGAAGAGCAGAGCCATCTCCCATTCTGCTTTACAGCAGCCAGATGGCATTAATGTACTGGCGATGGGAAGCTCCAGGTTAGCCAGGCGGTTGTGGTGGTGATGGAGAGAGGAACAGATCACAGCACGTTTTCTCACTGGCAGCGTACCTCAATGCTCCCAACAGGCAAGCTTTGCCAGCCAGATCCCAGCACCATTTCCTGTGAAAACTGCAGCACCTCTGAGGATTGGGAGATGTGGCTTGGATACATCCTACCTACAGAGCATCGTGCATGAGGGAAGGCTGAAAGCAGTCTTGCAACGAGGAGCAGCAGTAATGAGACTGGTAAAAGCAGCCAGTTGAAGTACCCTGAAAAGGGGCTGTAGGGGAGCAGACCGCAGAGCTGCTGCGGTGTGCAGCATGGTCAACACGTGGGAATGAGAGGAGAACGCTGCCAGGAGCACTCTGCTCATACTGAATGAAGAGCTGTGCTCTGCGCACAAAGCATCTTGCCTCGTGGTGACTCACTTCTTTACGCCATGCAGCTGCACCCTTAGAATGCAGTAGAGTCCTACATAGGCACTGGCAATGCTCTTGCTTCTGCACGCACTGCCCCAAGCCAGAAGGTACCAGATGAGCTCCAAACCCGAGAGAGACTGAGACTCTTGCAGACAGCCACCTTAGCACCCTTCACAGCAGCACCCTTATCTTGCTTCACTCCGTTGCAGCAAGAGTAGCTTCTGAAGCAGGAAGGACCTGCTATCTTGCTTCAAGCCCAGGAGAAATGAGAAAAACCGGCTCAAAATCACACCCATGGTGTACTTCCTCTGGCTGCTCTCCCCAGGCGACACACAAGCACTAATACCAGATCCTAACCTAAAATAATGCAGAATCAAAACCGAATGCCATTCACTCTTTTTTGCCTCTTCTCAAAAGCAAGCAAACAAACCAAAAGACAATAACGGCAAAAAGCACTGGATTCTCCTAGGTATCGCATATTAGACTGGTTAAAAAATAGGGAAACAGGATGCTCCTGCCTCTCCTCTTACTGAAAAATAACACAGCAGTAACTTTTGTAGCAATAAAATGTATTGATGGGAAATGAAATACTCTTTATTGCAATCTTGGTTACAATCCAGGAATTGCACCTGAAAGCTATTCCTTGAACACTTGATGCTCTGCAAGACTCAATCACAGTTTGGGGTTTAGAGCAGCATTGCCCTGGCATCTTAAGAACCACTTAGATGGACCTGTCCCTTGAGAAAGACCACCTGATACCAAAAAGGTCCTACATGAGAATACAGAGGTAAAGAAATGTCAGTTCTGCGCAGTATCTGCACCTGAGTTTATATTCTGCCACTTCTGCCCTCCACAGTTTAAGCTAAAAGCCTTTTCTGGATATACTAAATGAGACCGTGGAGTACACAAAGGGAAACACATCCCCCTTCCTTCAGCTCAGAGCCACACGGCAATTCCGAGTTTGCATGCAGCCATGGTATCTTTCAAGAGGACTACAGGTAGAAAGCAATGCCAATTAAATTCTGTGCACCCAGCCATGTTTCTCACCTAATAACAACTACATGGGGCCAATTATGCCTTCCCCATCTCTCTCAGAGCTCTAGCTGATGCACAGGGAACAGCTGGTTGCTCACTCCATCCTACCAGAGATTGACTCCAGTGGTCCTACACATGCGTTACAAACAGGCTGAGATATGTAAGGCTTATGTGGAGATCAGGTGGGATGTGTCAGTCAACAGGAGTGGTGGGGACAGAGTGCTGGATAGTAAAGCAAGAAGCACAGTGACCCTGTTAAGGTGAGAAGAGAAGCATCTGCCCCAGCCTTTCAGCTGGGTGGTCTATGGGGAGAGTGTGAAAGGCAGCAGGAAGGGGAAATTCAAAGGCTCAAACCAGGGTAGGATGCAGAGTGTTAAGCTAAACAGAGCTGGGGATTGAAACCCTCTATTCCCTTTGTGGTATCCTCAGCCATGCCCAAAGGACTGTCCATCAGCTGTGCCCTGTCTTGGGAAGAGGAGCACAGGAGCTCTCTGGGATGCAAGAAAGCATGCTTCCTTCACAAAAGACAGTCTGTGATGCACAACACCCAGCAAACGTCTGCTCAGCCCTGACAGTTCAGAAGTTTATCAGATTCAGCTCACATAGCAGCAGCACCATCGTTCACATAATCCCCTTTGGAAAGGGTGACGCCGCTGTCAGCTTTTACTGGAGCCAGGCTCTGCATGCATCACACCCAAGGTCTCCTTGGAGAAGCAGCACTTTCCCAAGATGGCCTGGAAGAGGGAAGCTCATGCATCTTCTCTAACCATATAGGTGGCCCATGAGGAGCAGCCACGGCTGTTGGTGTAGCTGCAGCCCATTCCTCTAATAGTTCCACTAGTTCCAATAAAGGAGGCACTGCTTGTGAGGATGAAGGAGCGCTGAAGGAGGTCACCTTGATTAAACTGGGTTGTTCTGCTGAGAACTCCTCAATTCACTGCCTTGGTTATGCCTGTTAGAGCATACAGCATGCTGCTGGGTGACATGAATTGCCTTTTATCTAATTGGAAAACACCCACGGAGTTTAGAAGCAGTCATTTAGACAGGCGAATCAATAAAGGAAATGGTAAGCATGAGAATACAGTGCGACCATAGAGCCTGTGTGGGCTCTATATGCTTTTCCTTAATAAAGATTAACTCTTGCCGAGTTTGCTGGCATGCCTGGACTTGGATAATAGCAGAACTAGTAGATTCTGCCCTATAATGTCAAGGAGGAACTTTGCCCTTATGCATACATCTGAAGGCAAGAGAATAAGCTTTTTGTTAAAGAGGCTAGAAATTTATAAGACTTAGAAATTTAGAAGACATTGCAGAGAAGGCGGAAGAGAGGAAGAACATAATTCTAATGGTTCTGAAGCTGGCAACCGTATCCAAAGTTACATTCCTGTTAAAAGGAAAAAGGAGCAAAACCTGGTTTGCAAAACAGCAAGGGCTGCACTTCCACAGAGGTCTAGCTGATGTAAGGCAAACTGCAATGACGGAAACAAGCAGAGAAGCGATTCCAGCTTTTCCACTTTCAACTTTCCTTGTCCTTGTACCTCCACCCTTGTCGGTGGCTGAGCAAATCCCCTCCCACAAAGCCTCCCTAAAAATTCAGGACTGTTAAGAACAGTTATTTGGTGAAAAATCCTCCAGGTTTCAAGGAAAAACAACAGCAAACCCCACCCCCCCCTCTACCCCCCCCCACCCGTTCCTACAGCTGCTTCGTTTAGAATTAGTTTTGTTTTTCTGATTTCTCTTTGGCGTTCCTTCCCCCAAATCTCCAATCACTTTCACAACTGGCTTACGCTGAGTAGCTCCAGGCAGCTGAGAAAAAATACCCTGTTTAGCAATGTAAGCATCTCTCCTCTCACCGGAGCTAATAGGTGTTCTGTGCATAAATCACAGCAGGCACCAAAGGGAGAACAGATCCTGAAGCCTACAACTGTCTGCCCACTGCTTGATTCTCTTCTCATTTACACCATTATATTGGCCTCAGGGGGAGTGCTTCAGCATGCCTCAGTGTGAGAGGAGAATCAGGCCTGTGGGATGAGAACAGAGAACTTGATACCTTAGCCTGCTGGCAAAAGTCAGAAAAGGGGGTTTGGAATAACAAAGGTTGGTTCAGGATGGCTCCTCAGAAGCTGATAACGCAGGACAGTTTGGGACTCAAGCTCCAGACTCAGCCATCCTCACCTCACCATCCCTCATCTCAGTCACAGGCTGCCCTGCAGCTCTCCTTCATGTACTTCACAGGGGTACAGTTAACTTGGAATTTCCTCACTGGGATGACAACCGGTCAGAGCAAGGTCTTGGAGGAAGTGGGCAGGGATGAAAATAGCCTCATGTTCAGAAATAGTCTCTGAAACACTGTGTGACAGAAGACGAATCAGCCAACCTCTTGGCATCAAGCGCATCTTTTGGAGTACTGGATCACTAAACTAGAACATTCTTTCACCTCTTTCTTGCTCAGGCTTGGAAATACCTAGAAAGTATTCATGCATGGTCCATGGTCTAGGGTAGAGGAACACACAAAGCAAAGTAACCCTGGCAAAGTTTGTTTGATGCCTTTGGACTGCCAGTAGCAGATGGGCTTCTTTTAATATTGCCTGGCCTCTATGATGCCCTCCAAAATACCTACCGGGTTCAGGGTAGGTGTTCCAAAGCAGGGCAGGAGGTGGTTTTCTCTGCTAAGCACATGCAAGAGCGTGCAGAACAGGTCTCTGGGGCAGTGTTTTCTCTTTTCCTGCTGTGGCTGACTGGAGGCAGAACAAGGTCTAGGGGTGTTGCAGGAGGGAAATAACATGGCTAGGGGAGCCTAATGGGGCATAGCTACAGCTGGGGTGGACCACGAAGTTCCTAAGGGGCCTACAAATAAATCATAAAGGTAATCTTTGACAGGGAAGGTCTGCCAAGCAACCTGTCACAGTCATTGCCCTATAGAGGTCTACTGATATTAGAAAGCATTCCTCTGTTCCAAAGGAATATTTTCCACCAGGATTTTGAGTAAGTTTTTGTATATATTATAGCTGCAGTTCTTCAGTTCATGTTTCCTCTCAAACCAGCATTTTATTGATCACCATAAACAAGCAAAAAGCAAATAGTTCCTTAAAAGAAGCACTTTTCATCTGCACTTGTGCTCAGCTGGAGGAGGAAATACATAATAAAATAAATGGATTCTTTATGAGTTCCTTTTCTTCTTATTGACAGTGTATTTCAATAAGGACTTTATTTCCTCTTGCTTGATCCCACGCTAAAGTTGTGATCCCATACTTTGGACATCAGTCTGTTGCCATGGAAATAATCATAATCTCACCAAAAATGCATTATTATGACTTCACTGCAGGATCAAGGAGAGAGAAAAAGGCAGGCTGCAAGGGATCACGGCCTGAAGCAGCAGTGGCCTTAGTTATTAACACAAAGAAAGAGAACAATTATGAAAAAATACATCCAAGGCAAATTCACTTCTATTTCGCAATGTTCAAAGACTGTTTCCCCTAGAAGGCAAATGCTTTCTGAAGCACTAATTTAAAACAGATCCTAAATGCCTAGTTTTCATTCTTCCAATTCCATTCTTCCAAATTCCATTCTGTAATTCCACTCAGCAATTTGAAATATGCCCTTTCTATGAATGAACCCTGCCATTTTTCATTCCATTCCTTCCCAATGCCCGCTCAGGACCTCTTTGCTGTGTTTGTAGTCCCATGTTGTTAGTGAAAGGGCTAATGCCTAATTCAAAAGAATTGCTCCAACTGTTGAGAGTCTTTCAGCTCAGGTGATGCGGGTGATGGGATGAAGCGATGTGCACCAGATCCCACCCTGCAGGTTGGAACAGCACATGGCCAGAATAACATGCAGATCTGATAAGCTCTCTCTAAGCCTAAAAGTACTTTCAGATAGTGAGTATCCTCAAGGCTGTGTTTTACCTCTATAGGGGTAAAGTGAACTTCCTTGTTCATTTTCACCCTCTGCTATACTGGTTGGGACAACTTTAATTCTTACCCAAGACAAAGCCAAGGACTTCAGGGGTCCCATCAGAACAGACTTTCCCCAGCTAGTCACAAACTCAAAGGTGCAGACTTTGAGCCCTTCGCTGATACCGAGCATCTGATTAAACCAGAGACTTCATTACGGACCCTCCACATCCCAGCAGGGCTGTGTGAATGAATTAATAGCCCCAAGGGGGAAACAACATTGGTACTTTGAGAGCTTAAATAGCTCAATGGGGCCTGCAAGGTGGTGGGTGCTCCTGTACACTGTGGGTGTAATTCCTGACAGGAACAGCAACCTTACCAGAGCAATAGCAACAGGCACACTCTGGAAAACTCTGTAAGAGAGTCGTGTCCTTAATAACTTGCTCTCAGGCCATAGTTGTTCTCATGAGCAATGTTCCAGTGATCATTCTCTGGAGTTGCCTAAAGCTGCAGAAGAGGTGCTGCTGCAGAACACAGCTTTAGACTTTGGGCTGTAACAAGCATGACTTCCTCCCAAAAGGCACCAGCCTTGGCAGCTCTCAGAGCTCCTTTCCACATATCCCACATCAAACAGCTTCTCCCTGCAACCGTATCTTAGGGAGAAAATAGGATTTGCAGTGGTCACAGGCAATACAAAAGGTACTGGAAGAAAGATTAGGGAGAAAGAAAAGAAAGCAATGGTCGAGATAAGAGTGTCCCTTCCTGGGTTTTCTCATTTTCTTTTGGATGAAAACCTTATCTTTCTTTTGACTTCCAACATGCACACACCATAAACTTGTGATTACTTACAGATTTACGTGTATACAACGGAGGTTTCTCAACATTACTCAATTTTCCAAGTGAGAAAGCCTAGAGCATCTGTACCACATAACAAAAGACTGTACATTCCCATTAAGAATGCACCAGGTTTTTTTGCCTCCAGATGTGTTTTAAGCTGCTGGGAAGCCTCAGAATTCAGCAGATTAACTGCTCCAAATGTCACCTGATAAAGGGCACTGCAGCCAAGGGTTCATTCACACTGCATAGATTTAATTACCTGAATGAAGTACCCTCCAAAAGAAATGCAGGTGGGTTTGGTTGTGAGGCTTTTTTGTGCCCGTGGTTTTAGGTTTGTTTTGTTGGGTTTTTGTTAACTCCACTCCAGTTTGTATTTTTTTCCTTTCTAATTGAAACTAATTTCCCTGCCTGTTTTATTTTAGACACCTGGAACAGGGCTATTATTTCAAAGAGGTAATTATGAAATTAGAAGGATAACTGTGCTACTTATTTCTTTAATTACAGATATAAATAGGGACTATAATGCAGAAAGTGCTTACAGACATCTTCCCGGACTGTGCTGGAAGAAAACTGCAGAATCTGCTGCTCATCTAATTCCAAGGAGACACAAACCAAGCTGAAATGAAGAGGTTGCTAAATCTACTGCTGAGTTCTGCTTGAAACTCTGACGAGGCCCTTCCCTGTCATAGCCCTGTTTGTGCAAGCAGAGCAAAAACTGCGAGGGATTTTTTGGGCTGGGGGGGGGGGGGTTTAAAGCTTCCTCAGCTTTTAATACACCATTGAAACCAAACGACGATATGTGCAGGTATTGTGGAAAGAAGGACTTCTCTGATCCTGGAAGGAGCACAGCGGGATGAGAGCATAATAGCAGCCCATATACCTTGCCAGAAGTCTTAACCACTTGCCTTTTTGAGTTGGAAAAGCAAATCCTGCATGAAAGCTTCTACAGATAAAACAGTGCAGCACCACTTGATACAGAGAAGTATCACATTAAACAAAGGTGACACTGAAGGTTTTTAAGAGCAGGCAGGATAAGGCCGTCTCAGGAATATAAAGTCTAAAGTCGATCTCAGGTGGGTCTAGAGGTTCTCCTGGGGCCTCTCCCGATCTTATGCACTAACAGAGCCTGTCCTTTAGGGCACCTGGGCCACTGCAGCCCAGTGCCAGACAGAAAGACAGCAGCAACACCAACAACCAGAACCAAACGCAGTTGTTCACCATCCCTGTTCAAAGCCTTCTTATGTAGCTGGCCACAGCGACAGCCGATGATTAGGTGCTCAACACAGCATAATGCTTTCCAGAAGTCAAGGTGGTCCCACACAGAAGTCATGTAAAGAGGTAACTTCCACAGCTGCTGACCCCTCTCTGCCATGACCTGGTCATTCTCCGTCACTGATCTCAGCCCTTTATTCCACCCATGACTCCCAAGCCACCTGCCAGGTAATAAAAGCCTGCATCAAAATGCACAGCACACAGGGTGCTGTGAGCCAGAAGAGACATTTGTCTTGCAGACCCAGCAACCTGGCAGTGTGGATAGGGGCCAGGTATCACAGCATTGTTTGATCTTTCTGCTGACGCTGTAAATAACTTCCATGGGCAGCTGAATGGATAGAAAGAAAGAATCTGCAGTGTTAACTATAAAAGCAAGATGCTGCTGTGTCACTCACAGAAGACATAGTTAAGCAACATAAGCAGCCCCTGCTGTCTACAGATCTTTAAAGATGCCCCGAGTTTCAAAGCGAAGGGTTAGGATGCTGCATTTTTCTTGCATCATCAATAATTGTGTCTTTTCCTTTCAGTGCATTGTTGTCCATGAATATCTGCCCAACACCAGCATCCTAAAATGGGTCAATGGAGTCCTGGAAGGATATGCGACATTTCAAAGCCAGCCTCACTCAGATAGGGAAATTCTGCATCCCTTTGCTCTCCAAAGACCTCCAAGCCCCTTATGCCTGTAGAACCAAATGTGCCCATTGACTGTGGTTAACAGCATTTTGAGCAACAGATATACGCATCTCTTCTCACTCCCTCCTTCCCTCACGAGGTGAAAAGAGGGATGGGGGAAGCAAGCTCTTATTTCACCTCTGTAGGGGATGATACTCCAGCAATTACCATTAAAGTACCAGTAATGCAGCAGCCAGGGAAGCTGCCCAAGCTATGGGCTTTTTCCATATTGAATAATTCAAACCTACAGTACTTTTTCCTGCTGTCACAATCCAGCCACTTTCATGAACACTAAAACATCCGCTTAAAAATAATCTTTGTTTCCTTCCAGTTGTTTGAGGCTTTCTACCAGGAGACTCTTTACATATCTGAGAGAAGAGGATGAGTAAGCGGTGCATACGTAAATAGATGGTGATATACTTAAGGAAGGTATAGATGCATTTTTCACTCCGTTTTAACAGACAGGTCAGAACAGAGAGCTTTTAATTTTTGAAGGAAGTGGAAAAAAATGAAAGCAGAGGAACAGAAAAATCTTTTCCTAGATCACAGACTCATTTGGCATAGGCCAAGATATTTCTCTAAGTGCTCATATATGCCATCCTTCAATCTCAATGCAGCACAAAGATTACCTTCCAAACTTGTCCCCACACTGTTTAAGTTATTCTAACTTTTCCCTTTTCTAACTACCTTTTTTACAGCTATTATAAATATTATATACCTATAAATATTATATAACCTCTTATAAATATTATTAAATAAATATTATAAATATCTATTCTAAATTTCTTTTCCCTTTTCTAATACCTTTTTTTTCTAAACATAAACAGATTTGCCGCACTACAGCTAAGGACCTAGTTCTCCTCCCCTTTGTAGCACAGTAAACCAAGGAATAATTCCAATGAGAACACCTCTAAAACTGACTAAATTGTACCAAATATGTTGCTAGTATTGAGGCAACATTTTTGTCTTGAAGAAACAATAAAAACTTACCTAACAAGTTCAGATGGGGAGTTTATGAGATCTGGCACTTTTGGGGCCAGAGGAAATATTATTTTAATGAATTGAATTTATGGAAGCACTTAGGCTGGATCATTACTCTCAGAGCTAAAATGCTTAACTTAAAATGGAGACCTAAAGCTAGATTTGCCCTGAAAAGCAGGATTTCCTGCTGAATGTGGGTGCCTCCCTGAGAAGGTACACCCCAGAAGACTTGACTCAATCACAACCTTTCCCCATAAGCAGTTAAACTCCTCAAGCACTTTCCACTGAAAGCTATCACATCCCTTCAGTTGTTCTTGTAAGCCTGCCCAGGGCATCAGCCTGTGGCACCCAGTTCTGGCTTGATGCTGGACAGGCTGGAGTGAGTACAGCTATGAAAGTCTGCACTCATGGCTCTCCTTTCTGGAGTTCATCCTTAGGGTGAAGGAATTCCAAACTTCAGCCACTCATTTTGGGAGAGAGCACTCACTGCTTCAACTGTCAAAGCTGTGATATCATGCTGGAAGGATCTCATGGGGGGAAGAAGAGAGGCAGAGACAGAGCAGCTCCAGAAGCTAGCAGTGAGGATGCTCACAGAGCGTCGCAGCTCGCCTCTGCCCTGTCCTTCTGCAGAAGCAGCTGTGAGGGGTATCTTTACCCCATTCTGCAAACGCTGCATCCAGATCTGGGCTTGTGTTCATCAAGTGCCCTCCCCCTCTATCTGACAGCACATACAGCACAGGTGGAAGCCTCTCCATCCAGTACAAGGGATCACTTTCTTGTCTAGTTGTATTGCTTATATGTAGCACAGGCGTTATCTCCAGTCCATAATCTAGCGCAGCTCTCGGCAGTGCAGCAAGCCTCTACATTAGCAAAATCCCAGGGGTTATTTCAGTACATGGACTAAAATACCATTGAAATTAACTAAAGCCATTTGTGATTTTAATTCCTTCCCTCCCTCACAATCTGTCCAATACAGAAGATTACCATGAGTTACTTAACTCCACGTGCAAGTTAAATGAAGTAGCATAGACCATTTCAGTGTCAAAGAACTATGAACTTGTCTATTTCTAAGGTCTATAAATTCGTCAAACCTAGACTGATTTCAGTAACTGCATCTTCAAAAGCCAATACATATGCTATACCCTATCACGTTACTATGTCACCATAAGTCCTTTAGTTGGATGACCTCTACTATGCATGGCATTTGAAACTGTTTCCCATCATTATAATGCCAAAAAATAACAGATTTCCAAGTTTTCATCACCTTTTCTCTTTGAGCTGTTTTGATGGCTGGTATTACCAATGTTTATTAGCACCACAGGAATATAACACTACATTGACACTTGCATTTAAACTGGATCCCTGAAGAGTTCAAAGTTATTGCTTCATGTACAGCTACAGTCGAAGACAGCTTCTGTACTGCATCGCTCCACTACTATTGTATCACGTCCAGCTGAGACTCATAGCCAAGACAATATTAGCAGAAGGTTCACTCAGCCATTTGTACGTGGACGCACATAGTGCTCTTCCAACTCTTATAAAAACAGCTTTTACATTTCAAGCACTTTAGAAAACCATTAAACCCATTTCTTTCAAAGTGATATTTCTGACACCAGCTGACAAGAAGGAACTGAAAATTTAAGTTAAAGCTGTTATTCTACCCTTAATCTACTCAACTGTGATTAGGAGGATGCACTGGCTGGATAACTGCGTCTCTAATTTCAATGTATGCCGTGCAGGTTTAGTCAGAAGCAATGACCTCTAGACACAAGGGCTTATGCAACAGCAGTTTGGGAATGCACAAGCTACAATCCTTCCCTCCCCTACTTCAGAGAATTAAGTTTTATTGATCTGATATAGTCAGACGGCGGCCCAAAGGGAATGGCTGTGCACTACCGGCAGTGCCATGCATCGCTGCCAGACTGACAGGCTGATGGCACTAGTGCAGCCTATGACAACTCTCAGTTCATGACAAAGCCTCCAAGTTATTTACACAAGTACTTTTTTCTCCTTCCTTCATTTTTCAAAGCCCCTTCTGACAGTGCTTCCTAATGAAAACCAAGGGAACAAAGTTTTCTCTCTTCTGTATAATTTGCTTCCCTTAGATTTGCTCATTGGGCTGAATTCTTCCAGTACCTGCCTCGCCATTTACCACGCAGCGGAGGCCTGACACCTTCCCTACTGAGACAAGCGGCTTTGCCTTCTCCTTTGGGCTCTCTGCGCTCCTCCAAATTATTCTGATTGATATAGACCTCGATCCATGCTCATTAAGCAGAGCTTCTCTTATCAAGCGCTGCTCCCATGGCAACAGCATCGGGCGAACAGGTGCGTGGAGAGCTGAGATGCTTTAACCGACAGCCACCCCTTGCCTCTGCCCACAGACTGCATTCGCAGGGCTTATTTATAGCAGGTAGTAATTAATCCGTGCGAGTGGTTTCATTGAGAAGGGGAAAAAAAACCCACACAGAATGATTAGCAAGAGTCCTAATTATTCCCGTACCTTGGATTCTGAACATTTCATTGCTATCAGATAACACCGCATCGTTGGATTATCATTGGTGTGGAGATGTCACTGCGAGAAATGCTCACGCTGACACCCTCACCGCCTCAGCACTAAAGCTTGCATTAGTGGAGCTGCAGTGAAGGCGGAGCAACAAAATAGAGACATTGCTCCATAATAAAAATATAGATACAGGCTTTAGTTGGCTTTACTTGGGGGCCCATAACAGTGTTGAGTGGGAATCAAATGCACAGCACAAGTCTTCAAAAGCTTTGGCAGGAATAACAGAAACCAGGTTTCAGCCCTGATGCCAGCTGCTGCTGTGGCCTGGGGCAAGTCCCTCAACCTCTCTTTCTCAGACATAACTTGCATAGTGCCTCTTTACCTGGGACTAAAAGCAGTCTGAAAACACTTCAAACATGAAAATGAGCTATTATGCTGCAAAGTAAGAAAGGTTTCACAGTTTAAAACAACACACGTGGTAGATTCATCTGTACTGCTCTCTGCCCAGGTCAGCCTTGTGGTTTAGAGTTCCTTGAGTAACACAGGTAAGCTTGGGAAGCCAAAACTAAACTACAGCATTTCTGTGGGAGTTGTGATGCATCCTGTGATGCTGTGCTAGCAATAGATGGTTGGCAGAAAAGCTTCCTTTAAAACAAATAAAGAGACGATAGAAAACACACACATGATCAGGATAACCTTCCCCCCAGAAATCGATACCTATCTTAGACTGAAGTGCACAGCTTGGAGCAGAGGGCTGAGAAGGTGAAGAGAAGATCCCCAGTTACTGTTATGGATACCACTAGAAATATTTGTACAAGCAAATGTAATTACTGGGAAACCTGAATATTTCCTACTGCTCTGGTTTGCTTGGTTTCTTTACTTGGGAAAAGTTAAACAACAAGCAGGTGTAGGCTGGATCATTCATAGGCAGTACAGCCTGAGCTCAGCCTCAGGGCCTTCTGAAACCATCAGGCAAACAGGGCTGCAGATTACAATTAGCAGGTAGAAGCTCTCCTCAGCCCTCCACCCCTAAGTGAAAACTATGGGTACAGCAGCCTGGAAGCCTTTGGGCCTGGGGAGTGAACACATGCTCCAGAAATCAATAGCCTTGGGGCAGTGACTGCACATCCCTTGCAGCAGGATTCACTGCTGCTGCTTGCAGCCTTGAGGACTGTTTTCAGCAGAGCGCTACTGGGGCCATGGGGTCTGAATTGGTCAGAGCTCAAGAGGACTTTGCTGACTCGGATCAAATCTCCTTCAAAGTTAATCTTATAGTCCAAGGCAGCACCCATCTTGTTCCTGTTTAATCAGATTCAGGTTAGAACCTTGCAGGCAACAGCTAAACCTGTAATTCTGAGAGAAAGCAAAAATCATGACTGTGTAGCAATTATTCATTTCCTGAACAGACCTGGTTAAATCAGAGTATGAAAAATGAAGGCTGCTCCCTAAACTGCTGGGAAATCCTCCCATGATAAAATTCTTCTTGGAAACATAAATATTTCATATAAATAGGTTACACATGGTTTGCACCCTGATATAAATCACCGTCTACTTAGACCCAGACCTAGTTCTGGGGCCAAGCACTACACATCCCACCCTTGCAGGAGGTCCTACTAAGCTTAACTGAGAGGTGATGTTGGATAGTATGGGGCAATAGAGAGGATATCTCTTGGGCTTTTGAGAGACTTAATCCCTCTTTCCTGAGTCTCATACTACATGGCACAGACTAGACCCCCATTCATTGAAATTAATCAGCCGCATTTCTCTTTGAGTCTAGAAAATGTGGTCTCAGAACAATGCCGGTAAATAAATCATTCTTGCAAACCAGACTAATTTTCCATAGTGAAGTCTGCTTGTTATGGCTTTCCAACTGCCCAGGGAAATCTGCATCATGCCAGGTCGGCATTGGAAGCCCACATCTACTGGACTTGAACGTGTAACTTCTTAAGTCACATCAGTTCCGTCCATGCCCCTCATCTCATCCTTCAAAACTGCCTCTTTTAGCGTCAAGCCCTTCAATAACTGCCAGCAGGAAGAAGGAGAGGCTACTGGCAACTTCTGAGGGGCACTCATTTCAAGGAGCAGGCACTTGCCAGAGCTGCAAGAAGAACTGGTCTGTGCAAACACAGCTTTTGGTAATCTCTCCCTGGTGCTCCCTCCTTTTAGGCCTGTTATGCTTCAAGGTGGAGTCTGGTTTCCAGTTAGACTGCAGCCTCACCCAGCAGGACCCACCTCTCTTTTTCTGCTTGCATAGCACTACTGTACAAGTTATAGTTAATAATAGCACATACATCAGTGCTGATGAAGTTGTGGTCATCTGAGGAAATAAGACGAGGATTGAGCAGAAAGAGAAAATAGGGGTTTGGGTTTACTTAGACTGATTAGAAGAGGTGGAAAAGGCAGACAAATCTTTCTGTGCCCAGGAGCTTGCCTACTTTTTCCAGCTCCACAAGTTAGTTTAATAAAAGACAGTACTTGCTTTGCCTAATAATCATGTCTAATGTCAAGAGAGTTGAGGTTTCAGTTAAACTCTATTTAAGCAGGTTTTAAAATTAAAGCATGCAAACTTAGCACTCCTTACAGTGAGAGATCCCTTGTGTGCATGAAAGAAGAGGGCAGACTGCATGAGTCGCCACTAGAACTCATTTAGAAATCGCCAGTGGATTTTTTTCCCCTTCCCTAGCAAAGCTGTAAATACTAAAGCTCCATGCATGGCTCCTCTAAGCCATTCTCTTTTTATATCAAGCATATCAAATTCTCCGCTTTGAATGCTTTCCCAGGGTCTCCACCCTTAGGAAACATGAAGTTGTTCTAACCTAAGGAGCCTATCACAACCCTCTTCAGCAAATTCACAACCTGATGATGATTTATATGTTGTCTTTTTGTAAGTGCTGCCGTGTTCCTGCATCCAGACAACAGGAAAACTCTCTTTTCCACTTATGCCGCTTCCAAAGAGCCCATCGCTCTTTGAAACACTCTCAAAAATAATGCTGAATCAAAAATTATCACAGACTAACTGATATCCTGATAGGCAAATAGATAGCAAGGTAAAAAGGGAACCAGTACAATAACCCACTGTCTAGATGCTAGCGCGTAGCTGTAAGAAAACAGAATAGATTTCAAACCAAACAGATGTCTGTCTGTGGAAAAAGTGCAATAATCATCCAGCAAACCTCTAGAGAGGTCAGAAAAAATTGGGCGCCTTACCAAAGGCACTGATGAAACTGTATTTACAGAAATGAAGGGGGTTTGCCTATACAACGGTCTAGACAACTCTTTATCCAGCCAACTTCATGCTAACCTCGGCATTCAGCCAAGCCTGCAGAGAGTTTCTCTCCACTTCTCCCCAGTGTGCGGCATTTACAAGACAGATTCCTTTCATTTCTGTCCCAGAAGGAAACTTCCCCTTTCCTCAGTGAACACGCTCCCATTCACACAGCTTTGATAATTCCCAGTTTATGGCCTTTGTCAGAACTGTCATCTTTTCTTCTGCGGCGAACCCTACCAGGATGTGCCTGGGACACGGCGCCAGCGGCACTGAGGTGACCATGGAGTTTGCTGTCAGATGAGACCAACCTGTTAACCCTCCAGTGAAGTCTGGTGTCACAGCAGTGCTCTGCTACAGCTTCAAACAGCGACGCAACAAAACCTTTGATGAGGGTGGGAGAGGGATCACCAGACCACACAGGCTATGACTGTATGCAGAGACAGCAGGGAAGCTGCCCGTTTCATTACAGGTTTGATTTCCTTCTTCCCCCTGCCCTCCAGATCACTGCCAAGCGCTGCTGAAGCTGTTCCAGGGCTCCTGGGGTCTGGAGGCAGCTCTGGTTGAAGAGGATGGGCAATCCTCACACGGATCTTTGCCCCAGTGGAAATTCCCAGCCACACACCTAGTTCATGCTAGTTTAGACAATGAAAGAGGACAGAAAAGGCGACTAATTCAAATTTCAACACAGTCTTCGCAACCACTAAGGCCTGCTGCTCCCACAGGTACTGAGCCTAAAAGGAAGAACTACCAGGAAAAGTAAGGTCACAAATAACTGGAGAGATACAATTACTACAACATGGAAAACTGAAAGTATCCTAAAGTGGGAGACTATTCTTTGTTGCAAGAGCTGGGAATTCTCCTGTGGTTTAGGTCCATCATGTTAATTATAAGTGCTCTGACAAAGGTTGTTAAATGCTCAAGTGAGAGGTTTTGAAACACCATCAACAGCAGGGCACAAAGTTCAGCTCTGCAAAGCTGAGGAAAACAAGCTCTAATAAAAGGGAGCCTGTTTACCCCACTAAATCTGTTCCAGTCCCTGGAGCTCTCACTCGAGCTCAGCACCGTGTGTGACAGTGGGAGGAAATAGGACTGATTGAAGGATACTTCCAGTTTATCCAGCATTTTCCAAACCAATTGTCAGAAAACACAAGGGCACCTTCCCTCTATTCTGTAAATACGCACACAATTTGAAGTGCATTCAAACTCCAGCGCTAGCTCTCTTCCTGTCTATGTTTGGAATCAGCCTGTATTATTCAGCAGTGCAGTCTTTAACATTATAGGAATGTTGTCACAATCCCTCAAAAAAGAATCGTAAAGAAACTCCAATCAAAGTTTAAAATGAAAAGATATTTAAGTAAAATATGATGCATGGAAACGCATTATGAAGTCACACAGTACAACTTTTTCCCCTCTTTGAAGGGTGTAATGACACCAGAGTGCTCTATGAGAATGTTTAGGATGCCACTAACTTTCACTGAGCCCTGAGACCCGAAGGGTTTTTGTTTTGGAGGATTTTAGGCGAGATCAGGAATGTCCTGCTTTCTGTTTTGACTCTTCACAGCTGCTACTCGAAGCCAAACTTCAGAAGTTTCCCAGCTGTGTGTTTTCAGGCTTTGGACCATTTGGGTCTGTTTTGCGTTTGACTGCTTCTGGACACCTTGCACTTTGTGTGCTGTGTTTTGGATGTTACAGTCTCCTAAACTCGGATATTTGCTTCTTAGCGCCTGCCTTAGCCCCTGGTTTACTCCTATTATAAAATAAGGCTTTCTTTTTCCTCTTTCTTCCTCACCACCAATGAGAGCAAGTTGTGCTTTTCCTCCCTGTCCTGCTTTCTGTGCAAGGGCCATGCTTCCCACAGCCCGGGGCAGCAGCACACAGCCAAACCCCGGCAGGAGCCGTCCCAGCAGTGCCCAAACCAGCGCAGGATTGTTGGGATCACTTGAGCAAAGCCATCAGCCGCCATAGGGCACTGACTTCCCATAGTGACCCAGTTTCCATTCACTGAGTCAAACAACAGGTTTATTCCTGCACTCCCCCAAACCCCAGCTCTGTGCTGAGCCAGCATTGGGGGGAGGAGGGGTATCTGCTGCATCTTTTATATGCAGCAAGTGGTAGTTCAAACCCCAGCTTTAACAGCAGAGCCACAATGAGCGGCTGCCTCTCCTCGCTGCAGAGGAAATCCAACCAAGCACCTTTCCAACATGACCCTCTCTGGCATTCATGACCTGCTCTCCCCTCAGTTCTGACCTCACCCAAAATAGTTCCCCTTGCCCGCAGTTCACTTTATCTCTTTTTCCCTTTCAGATGGATATATTTACATGATGCTGGTGATGATGCTTAGTCTTTTCTTCCCTCACCACCCATCTCCACCTCCCTTTCTAAGTAATCATCATGCTGCCAGCAGTAAGGGAGCATTTTGAACATGGAATAAATTCATACATTGGCCTGTACTAACATGCAGCTTTTCAAGACAGAACTACCAGAGCTGCTCTCATGGGTTAATCAGGTTCCTTAATCCAGATTTCTTCATCAGCTCTTCCTCAGGAAACATTCCTGCAGGAAGCAGCCCCAGAGAGGACAGGAGAATAACTGGCTCAAATATTGCCCTCAAACCCACGGGACTGTCACTCATTAAGGAATAGGTAAAACCTGAAACAACCAACAGGGGAAAACCTGTTGTAACTTGCCCTACTCTGTTTTTGGAAACATATGTACAAAAACTCTTTTCGGGAGTGTGTAGATCCCCATTAAATCCACTTAGAAGCTTTTCCAGATAAACCTTCCATAGAAAATAAACTTGGAGAACAAGCATTTCCATTTCTTTACTCACATCATTAACTAGTGTGGCACCATTGGCTGACTCCTACATGCAGATTTGCTGCTGAGCCAGTTTCTCCAGGCTGTTCTGCATATCAAGGCTGCTGTCACACACAGCCCGATGCTTCCCACTCTTGTCTAGGGTTCTTTTCTGATCACTGATAAAGGGAGAAAAGAAACCCAAATTGCCTTTTCCCTACTTTGACACAGTCCCTCACCTCAGTGGCTCACCCCTTCATGGCCCAAGGTGATGCACCCCTACCAGAGTAGCAAAAGAGAAAGGTTCACATCATCCTCTTTCTGATAAACGCTGCTCTCCCCAAATTCAGCCTCTGAATCAGCTCTTACCCCAGTCTGCCTACACTCGGTAAAGCCTGGTTCACAGGTGTCGCAGGCAAAAGGTTCAGGGCCAGTAGTGAGTTTCCCTTGAAGAGCAGCTTCAGGTTTCCCAGAATTCTTTCTAAATTCAAGACTTGAACGTTTCCATGGCATCATTCCGTTTTCTCCAATAGCCAAAGCAACCACCCAAGTTGTGGGAGTCTGTGTTCAAGTGTTTCTCCCCATCTTAGGGATTCTGTCTCACATCTTTCCCAGTCCCCAGCCACACCACACCACAGCGCTTGACTGTCCTGGGTCGAAGTCAGTGCATGCACAGGTCACCATGGCAGACTATTACTCCCTTGCTCTCTTGACTGATTTTCACGTATTTTGCATGAATAAGAGTGGTATCACCTGGGGAAGAATCCCTCACTCCAGAGAAGCCACAGGACGCACTCAGAGCATGCTTTGCAAAGAAGTGTGCTGGTTTGTGTGGAGCCACAACGTCAAACAGGTCACTGAAACAGCCGAAGAAATAAGTTGGAGAGGGAGTGGGGGGTGAAATTCATTGTTTTAGCCAAGTAATTTCAATATTCGACTTTCCAGCACAGACCTGCTAACTGCAGCACCAGTGAGTGGAATCCCTTTCACCAGCTGCGCACCCAAGGAGAAGTTGTTGTAGGCCAAAATGCCAGAGAATAGCAGCTAAACTGGTCAGATGAGAGTAGAAAAGAGACCGCTACAATAACCAGGTTTGACATTAGATGTTAAGTTAAATCCACAAACCTTTGGGATTTCAGGATGACCAGTTATATTTTTTTCTTAATAGGATATCTCATGCCCTTAGAATTAAAGAATTAGAATCATCAAAGTTTGTTTCCAGCTAAAAATCTTACAAGTTCATTGTGACACAATCCCATATTAATAAATGTAATCCCATATTAATAAGAGTAATCCCATATTCCTAATAAGTGGAATTAACAGTTTAAGCTATTGTTCCCTCTCACACCATAATGCAGAGCATTACACCAGCAATGAACCATCTGGAACAGTACACAGCCAAAGCCTTAGAGGATATCTGTTTGTAGACTGAGGGGGCTGAGATTTTCGCAACAGTGCACAGTCATCCATCTTCCCAGACACTGGATCTGATTTGAACCATGACTTTGATATCGGTACTTACTGTTTTACTACAGCCAAGCGGGCCTAACCAATGTCTATTCAGTTACTACTAAAAAGAAATAAGCAAATTAACAAGCCCATTTTCCATAAAGTTCAGAACGGGAAAAAGAATCAGCTTATGTTGCATAAATCTCCAGCTAGAAATTAAAGTATCTGGACTTGGTTTAATTACATTTTTAATGTGATCCCCAATAGGATGCAGTAACCTTTAGGGTTTAATAACCTCCGCTCATTTAATGTCCTTTCGTTATATCAGTGTAACCATCCAAGAGCAAGGTTTGAAAGCTAAAACTGTATGCTTCCTCCTGGGCTTTCCCATATGTTCACCATCTTTAGCTCAGACTCCCACGATACTCATGCCAAGTCTCATAAAATGTTCTTAGCAGAACAGAAAAACATCTTCTTCCACTATAATTTATATATTTATCCTTTAAGAGGGTGGGGTGGGGATTAATTTTGTACTGCAAAGCTCTGGGTATCTACAAAGATCCAGCCTCATCTCAGGTCGAAAAGCCTATCAGACCTCTTCATCTGGCCTCAGCAGTAGGTCAGAAAACATGATGGGGTTCACACCTGGGACTGCGAGCTGTGCCTGTGGTTTGGATAGCCGTCTGAACACAGACCTACTCCAGATCTGGCACTAAACAGTCATGCAGTAGAAAGGTTTTATTGGCAGAAGAATCACAGAATAAACTAGACTGGAAGAGGCCTCCGGAGGTCACATAATCCAAGCCCTGCTCAAAACAGCGCTAACTTGCTCTAGGTTTACATCAGAAGGCCCTGGAGCACCTCCACTCCTTTCCTGTTCATTATGTATATTCAGATGTCTTCATTTCTGCATACCCTCATAGCACAGCTATGTTATCCTAAAGCATTTGGGACCCCCATTTATATGGCTGAGCTCAGATATCAGGGCTTACAGAAGAGCCCAGCCCTGCCAAGGGCAGAGCTGTAGCCTCATGGGTGAGGGCACCACACTGCAGAAGCCACTCTCCACTGACACCGCTGACGGGACACACATCACCAGACCTCAGTGTCTACTGAGCTGATGGCTGTAACACAGCCACCAACTCTCCCTCTAAAACCAGTGGAGAGAAATAAGCCTCTTGGTCATGGTTTATCTGACCTATTAAAGTGCTGCTTTAGGATAGCAGGAATTACACTCCAGTATCTATTGACTGTCCTGATTTGATCTCCACTGACTGTGAAGAAAACTCAGTTGTAGGCAGATGAATCCTACCCTGTGCTTTTACTGCAGAAATAATGTGCATATGTGAGCAAAGCAAGGCCAGATTGTACCTTTCAAAGCAAATACTACCAATGGGAGAGCGGAGGGAGCTACAGCACTTCCCTGCAGAGAATGTATACAGGCCTGTCCAAAAGACTATCTAAAGCAGCAAATATTTCTCAGAGATACTTCCAAGTGCATTTTTTGCATCCTCAAGCATCTGCCCCCTTCACTAGCAGGTGCGGGCACAGATTGGGATTCCACTGTTCCTGTCCCCCTTGGGAATGAACCAAATTCCCTGCGCTTTTGCCCTGCTGGATACTTCAAGCAGAAAAGCAGCAATGAGAAGAGAGAATTGTTTGTCTAAAATGTGGTAAAGGTAAACTGAAGTTTTATGGGCCAGAAATAGTGTGGACAGGAGGATTAGCATCACCCAGCAGCACAGGCCCTGAGTCCCAGTGTGGTCATGGCCACACAGACGTGCAGCCTGTCTTCACGTCCTACTAGGGAAGAATCATGGTATAATTTCTAGATGCACTAAATCCTGAACTTTTAGAAACAAAAAGGACCAGGACTCTTTTGACTCTCACCTACTAAACATTGAAAACCAGAGCAGAATTAGTGAAACAACCCATGAAGTTAATGTAATGCACCAACCACTCTGGGGCAATGGTTTTCCCTGATCTTTTCCTTTGTTCCTGTAAAAGCAACCATAAGGAAACAGACCTTTGCAAAAATTCAAGGCCTCGAAAAACCATTGGAGTGATCAACTTCTCTGCTAAGGAATCAGAAATGCATGTTAAATGTTTTTGTCTGGCTGGGAACCTCAGCAGTAAGAGGAGGTTGTCTGAGAAAGGCATAGAGGGTATTCCTTAGAGAAAAGCTTTCGACATGCAAGAGCTGTTGTTGTGTCTGATAAGGCTGTGAACAAAGACAACTGTTAAACCCAAGTATTATGCACACACAGGATGCTTATACCTAGCTACACAGCAGGGCTTCTAGTACCATCTCTGTTTAAGGGCAGAAAGGCAAGGTTACAAAAAGGCTAGTGCCAAACGTCCCCCAAACATTAAGGATCAATTTTGGGATTTTAAGACTGATTCCAACTCTAATAAAATGAGTGGAAAACTCAAGGCCCAGACAGCTCAGACCTGATACACGTTTAAGTACCAATGGAATTTAGCATCTCAAACCTATGCTTAATTTAACAAAATCATAGGTGAAATGTGTATCTGTGAATCTGCCAAGGGGAGTTTCTACTTGAAATTACCCTGCCCCATGCCACAGGCCAAAAAAGACAAACCCCAGTGACAGCCCCAGATGAGAGCAAACATTTCTGGGTGCTACTGATCCGTTTATGTACACAAACCTGGTCAAATACACTGCCGAATTATGCTAGATCTTGAAAGAAAGGAATTCCTCAGCTGCGCACAGATGAACTACCACTTGGCCTAACAAATGAACGTTTATATGTGCGGCAACAGCATCTGATTTGTGTTATCATCAAGTTCTCTTTAATTTGGGATAATTTGGTAACCTCATCAGATCCTGCTGTTGTGAGGACAAATCCTTATTTGCTAATCCAAATGGCAACGGTTAGCAGGAAAAAAGTAGATGCATCAGTCCTCAAAGGCACAGTTTATACATTCCCTACCAGACATGATTTCAAGTAGTCTGAAGCTTAAAGAGGAGTCGTTTTGTGTTTCAATTAAGAAACAATTTGAGTCAAACGACCAGAACACTTGCTCCTGAGGAATTACATTCTCAGCACATGTTTCTTGTGCATCCACAAGTTGCATTTTGTGTTCTCTTTAAGTTGCTGTGCATATGAAGATGTTTGCAATTGCAAACCCCATCTCTGTGCATCGTGCTCACTGCACACAGGCAAATGCCCCTATAAAACGCATTGATGTTTATATGCCAGTATGCCATGCCAAGTCATTACACCACCTCACAGGTTTTCATTCTGATCCCTTGCCCCCCACTACTTACCTATACTGAAGGCATAACAGTCCTTGCATTACTGTTCAATAGTAGACAACAAATAAACCCATTTAGGACTCTCTACAGGTCCTTTTTCACACCCAAGCTGTTCAGAGCAGGAAACACCCTCTGCAACTTTGCTAAAAGAGCAGGATGCTGAGAACAGGGATAACAGTTGAGCATGACAAGACCTATATTTTAGTAAGCCATCAAGAACACTGCAATATCAATCACATTTAAACCCTCTCTCTTCAATGGCTCTGCAAGGAGGCAAACAGAATCCAGATAAGACTTAGAAGTCACAGTAGACTTATTCCAAATGACAAAGAGTCCAGCAAAGAACACAGCAGCTCTGATTTGCCGTCACTATCCACGTGGTGCACTCAATGCAGGCAATGCCTGCTCTAAGCATCCTACGGCCTGAAACTTCTGCTTTGATGCAACCTTACTGCCTTGATCCTGCACCAGGGCTTCAAAAGGAAACAGCATCAGCTGAACAAGGTGCCTGCACACACACAGGGGAGGAAAGCAGCCACAGCCCAGGAAGAAAGTTTCAAAGTACTTGGCCACTAAGTTTGGAGCGCACAATCAGAGTTCAGCACTAAAACTCCCCATGCAGTACAATGCCTGGGGATGAGGGGTTTCCCTGGGGCTAGCATACGGAGAGAAAGGATATCTACCATCAGTCAATAGCACACTCTTGGAAGAGGGATAGGGATGAAACCTCTTAGAGTTAAGTACCTTCTGAGAGTCATAAGTACCGAAGAAACCAAACCCCCAAACCTCCTGAAATTTCCTTCTTCCCTCATCCTCTGCTTTATGAACAATTACCTAAGAAGTTTCCCTGAGCTTTGCTTAGGATGTTTATTGCCTTATTACCTGACTGCAAATTTGATTTTAAGGTAATGCAGTAGGAAGAGTTTTACTCACAAAAAGGAAGCATAAGAGCACATTTGTATCGTTTCACTTTGTTTTCTCCATGATGTATCCCTCTCAACACCGTGAGCATAAAGTGAGATTGGATTTTGCCACTGAAGCGAGACAAACACACACAGAGCACACTTACACAGAAATATTTATGAGCAAATACACAAAAGGCAAAGACCACAGACTTCAATAACAAAGTCTGTGTGATTCACATGTCCTCGCTGAACTCTGCGCAGCAGTGGGTGCTCCTGTGTGTGTTCTCCAGAGCACAGGATGGAATGTGTCACTCAGGAGAAGGTCATGGGCTGGAATGCTGACAGCCACAGCAGCAGGTAAAGCACTGCCTAAAGAGACTCTCCCCGCAGGCATCAATGACCCAGCAAGCTTAGTGCTACAGACTAGCAGGGTCCCATCAAAATGAAGTTTCCCAGTGCAGGCACAGCCTGGAAAGCAAACCAAGCACTGACATCTGTGTTCAGAACAGTGCAGCAATGTCTTTCTATATAAAAAAATGCAGTATTTGACTTCAAGATGTCATCACTCTCCTTTTCAGAGGGGAATCCGAGCTGTTAAAATCTCCATTTCTGTTTGTTCTTCACCACTGGTTTCATTTCATTAGCTAACAAAGATTTCCTGACACTAAGTATTAATTAAATCCTGCCTCTGCCTACCTGTTGTACCAGAGTTCTCAACAGATCCCCCTGGGGCTTCACAAAGGTCAGAATCCATCTCCAAACAGAAGAGAGACCTGTGATGAAAAGGGAGACGCTATCTCTTGTACACTACACCTTTGGACTTTATCCTCTGGGGATGGTCAAAGGCTGACCTGCTCCTTTTGTCACAAGCTTAGTAACTGCATATAAGAGGAAAAGACTGAAATTTGTCGTAATGCTCTCTCAGCCCCTGCTTCGTAGGAAAAAAAGGAGATGCATTCAATTAATATGGGTTCCTACTAAGCATTTGAATAAACTAAGACCTACCCTCAGGGAGTCAGGAGGTGTCTGCTCATCCACAGCTGTGGCTTTTTCTTCCTCACTAGCAAGTATCAACAGTGAGCTCTCCCTTCAGGCCTTTGGGTTACTATTATACTATCACACATACCACCTCCAAGCCTCTTTTTATACCTGGAAAAGCAGCAGACCCTTACAGGTAACCTGCAGCTCATCTCCTCATTAAGACAAGTGGTGCTGCCTACCTGTAAAACGTCACCAGACTCGAGGCTTCTACCTCTTGTCCTAGTTTAGAGATGCTGATGCACACATTTGTGTACTCCCAAACCGCCTGCACTCATTAGCGATCCTAACTCTCCTGTTTAACCGCACAGAGCACAGCAGCTCCTGCTCCAGCACTGCGATAGCTCAGTCGCACTCAGGGTGGCTGTGAACTGCTTGCTCAGGTTCTCCACAGCGCAAATGCACCATCTGCCTCGTAGCTAACTTGTGTTGCCATTCATTACAGATTCCACACCTACCCCTCATGCTCTGGGATAAAGCATAAAGCTGTAAGCACTGTTTTACCGTGAAACAGTGAAATGGAGCCTTGTCTGTTGACTTGCATGGAGATTTCACCCCCAGCAAAAACCAAGACGTAATTAATCTGAGGCTTTGCAAAAACTCCTGCTAAACAGCAGGAAGCTGCTTGATTAAAAATGTGAGCAACCTCAATTGTCCCAGTGCATAGAGAGAGAAGACTGGTAACACAGTTTTCCCATCAGCGAACCCAAAAGAGCTCAGATTAAGGGTATTATTTCTAAGCGCCTTCATGCCCAGATGGGCATGGAAAAAATCCATTGTGCGTGGGATGAAGCGCTAGAGATTTCTTATGTCTCTCACCTTCTCTGCTTGAATACAAATTCCAGGCTTCTGCTTCAAATACTTCTATCTTAGGTGCAACCCACTGCTGCTCAGCTCAGTTTTGGTGTTTATCTCCTGATGTGCTCCACAGGACATGAAAGTCTCTTTAGTTGCAGCTGAGCTTTTTCAGCTCCAGATGTAGGTTTGAATGCATTTGGCTGGGGAAGGCTCTAAACCATTCCCAGATGCCAGATAAGATAACAGGTCCTCAAGGAAAAGGTTTGTCTTTGTGCCGAAGTTGTTGCCTGCTTTCTGACCAGAGCCCTCTAGATTGCTTTGGTTCAGGCAGTACTTTTTGGCTTGAAGTGGCATAACAAATACTGGCTTTACATCCCTTTGCACAGGCTTTGATAATGCCATAGAGCAGAAACGCAGATCAACATGTTCTGTATTCAGCAGAGACCAGTGCCTCAAGACAGGCAACTAGGAGCACTGCTAGGCAAAGGACAGATGCGAAATGGCAGGACAGAAGATGCTCATTTGACAACGTATCAAGACAAATCCAGCCTTTGCATCAGGCATGTGCGCTGTGCGTCTCTGAGGCATAACGCTTCCAGTTATTTGGAAAGCATACTCTGTGGTCAGATGTCTCACATTTCTACACAGACCTCACCTTAAATATTGCCTTAACAAAGGTTGTTGGTCCTTTCTTGAGTTAATTCCTAAGAGTTAACCGAGTCATTACTAAGAGTTATAATTGTGAGTGAAAGGCAGCTTCTGAAAAAGAGAGCTCAATATCCGAACCAAAAGTAGGTTTCTGGCTCTTAGAATGCACCCTTCGGTCTCCAATACTAAAACTGGTAAGTTCTCTCCCTTCTTCAGGAAAGTTAGAGATATCACCCAGAGCCCACAAAATGGGACTTCAAAGAAATCCATTCTACAAAACAATGGAAAAAGTGGTGCCGACTGATGGATGGCAATCAGTTAAACTGATCTCTGGATGTATTATGCATTAGTAAATCTCAGCCTGTGCGTTCATTCAAAGAAGTGTAGGAGGCACATTAAAAACTTTTAAGGAAGGGAATAAGAAGTTAAACGTTCTATTTCAAAGGAACCTACAGGAGGATTAGCATTGAGATCTTGTCATGAACACTGGTACTGAACACTTACATGAAGATCAAGGAAACAGACACCTCCACAGGAGCCCCCTAAGTTGTTTTTTGTTTTAGAAGACACTCTTGCTTTTCACTGTAATTGACAATAACCCTGTGTTATTTCTGAAGCAATCTTGCCCAGCCCAGCAAAGGTATTAGTTCCAACAGTGAGCGTCAGTTATAACACCAAAACCCATACAAACTCTTCCTGTTTAGCAAGAGCAGAGCCCCAGAAATGGAGACAACTCCTGCACTGCTTCACCTCAACCAGGGGTCCCAAGAGGTGCACACTACCACAGGAGCAAAAAGAAAGGCTTGCAGTTCTGAGGACTTGGCCTTGCAAATCACTTCAGCACTGTCTCTGCCCTCCCCAGGGCTTGGATGGACAAAGGATGCTTACAAACTTAGGGGGGGAAAACGCCTCCCAGCCTGAAAAACCACCCATGACTCTTGCAGGCAGCTGAGCTTAACCAGGCTTCTCTTCCTCAATGTCTTGACTGCAGATGTAGGAATCTATGGAGAGACTTCCGCATTCAAAACATCAACCCCCTTTGGGGTTTGTTTCACCTATTGGTGCTGCAGAAGTGTTTGGGGTTTTTCTCTTCCCCCTCAAATGCAACAGCAGCCACAAAAAGTGTTTCCTCAGACTCATTTACAGAGTGACCCTGCTAGCACTAACACATTGAAGGCACCGTGAGAGGTTAGAATGCAAAATTAAGACAACCAGAGAGCAGCAATATGCCAGGGAAGCAATGTTTCAGTTGATCATACAAGACTGCACTGAAGTCTAAACACAGAACACGCTGTTCTGTCAATAAACCCTTACCCTCATCTCCTCTTTCGCTCCAGCTCTATTATGAACTCTCAGAATGGTTGTATTATGGTAGAGCAGGCTTGTATAGCACTAAGTTAAGGTAATCAATCTCAGGTTCAGCCGTGGAAACCTCTGCGATTTCAGTAAATTGGAAAAAGCATCAGTGAAGACAGAATGGGTCCTGCCTTTTTTGTTGTTGTAATGTAGCTGAGTTACAAGGAAATCCTTGTTCCAGCAGCTCCTGATGCTAGGCTGCTTGCGGTGATGTACGGGTTACAGCACAAGGAAGCACCTATTAATTGAGAGTACTCCTGTTTCAAAAGCATAACATTGCTATGGTCTGTACATTTTAACAGAGCAGTTTGTGCTGTACATTCATCCTACAGCTCGTAGGAGACGCACTCCCTAGGAAGCCAGAACTTAGCTAGCATTCCTAGGGCGTGCCATCATATGAATACATACTCACATAAAAAACATGATCTGGGACAAGAAGAAACCAAGAAGTAACTTGTAAGGCTTATAAATAATTGAAAAGAGAAAGCTGCAAAGTTTCGATGTGTCATAAAAGCCAAGTTTAGAAGGTGAAGAAATCATTTCAATTAAACAGAACAAATGTCAGCCATGAATGCCTAAGCGTTTTAATGAATTCATCTGTAATACTATGGTGCATGCTGAGGCACAGAGCCAGTGGGGGTACACACACAGAGACAAGCTATTTGTGAATATAATGTGAACTGTGTGAGAAACACCTACTCAGACTGGGGAAGAGCTGCTTGAAACGAACTCTGCAAGAGCTCCAGAGATTTCTCCAATACCAAAGCAAAGATTTATGCATGAAGATGAAGCAGCAAACACGTCCAAAACTTGGGAACCGGTTTGGTCCAAACAGCTGAAAGAGTTCCTTTAACTTGATTCCTCATGCGCGTAAAGCTGTTCTGCAACAGAGCAGTTCCACTGACTTAAATGGCAGCACTTCCCACCCTGCGAAAGAAACTAGAGCTAGGCTTCCTTCCCGCAAAATGGCTTATGAGAATAGTTCCTAGTCAGCTCAATGACATTCTCCTCTACCAAAACCTTTAAGGCGGCAAAGGAACAATACACACAGGCACACACCATGGGCAAGTAGAGCTAGTACCCAAATTATTTCTCCTCAAGAAAAAGTGACTGGAAAAAATTAGATGCCAATAAGTCTGAATTAAAACCAAACCAATCTGCTACCTGTTCATTTCAGCGCCTGCATTTCACTGCTTAGGACCCCAAAAATCACTGTCAGCACTCCAGAATACAACTGAGCATCCACTGTTTGTTTTGCTGCTCTTGAAGCCGTTTCTTATCCCATCTCTTTCAATGAACCTGCTTCCTTCAACCTCAGCTTACCACACATTTCAATTAAATACTGGATTAGGTAAGTGATAAGCACATTACATCATCAGTGACTCAACAACCAGCAATGGCGTCCAACACTCCAGCACTTCGAATCCAAAGAACCCAAGCTATGGGCTATATCATATGTATGTTATCACAATATGCTTCATTGCACGCTTTTATTATCACCTATGATACATTTTCTTTCTGGTTAATTATTGCTCCCCATAGGAGAAGCACGCTCACAAAATCCAGTGATTAGCAGTACTACAGCCACAGCTCACATTATGAGCTGCCACATGCAGATGTTACACTGAATTTTCCCAGCCGTATGTTCTCCTTGTACAGAGCCATACAGGTCTTCCGCAGCCCATGCTTAGACCTTTGATGGATTACTGACACCCTGCTCCTTAACCCTTTATTTCACTATCAAGCCCTCTCTAAAGACCTCCATTGCGTCACTTGCACAGCTATAATAATTGCATCTCATACTTTTGAAACCTTCAATTTTAATCTGCAAATAAAGCCTTTCTCAGCGCATAGCTGAGCTATGTTATGTTGGTCTTGGGTTAAGATTAACAGAAAGACAATGGAAGCACACACACTAACCATTTGGAAGTGTTTGGGATGTGATGCAAACCAAACAGCAGAACTCCAGAATCAGCTTACAAGTGACTGTGTTCTTGTCTGTACTCCAGTAGAGAAGTTACGAGATGGATCATATGTCTGGCACGTCCCAGACTCATGGGAGCATTAAAATGGGCTCTCAGTTAGGATAAACTGACCAAAAAGTATTTCTATAAGCTTGAAACACTTAGGAAGAACATTGAGCTTGGCACTTAACACCACTACTGAGCCTTTCTTAATATTTCACAGGCATTTTGTCAAACCAGAATTAGTTTCCAGATCATGAAGATAAAACCTGACTCTCTTGCTCGGCAAAGAAAGGGAATTGAACTGGATTATGAAGGCTTTATTATTAAATAGACCTCTCTCCTCCTGCCCTCAAGAAGACTTCTGCACGACTACCTGCTGGTAAGCTGCCTTCACAGGCTTGTGAGAAAGCACCCCCATCTTCCTCTGTCCTTCAGGCACAGCAGGAGAAATGTCTGCAAATAACAGCTTTCTATTCAATTCTTTCAGCAGAGAGCAATCCAGCCAGTACCCCCCTGTGAAGGTACAGGGAAAGAGTTCCCCCTCGGTGACTGTCAGATGAGAGATAACTCACGAAGTCACGGAAACAGGTATTTCCTAGACAAGATAGGGGCCTGTTGGAGGCTTCACAGGGGACGACTGGAACACCAAAGGCTTGCAGAAGTGAGAAACCTGAACTCCGAACAGCAAGCAGACCACAGTAACAAAGAGGAACGGTGGAAGCTGCCCGGAAGTCAGCACGGGCAGAAAGCAAGCAAACAACTGTGCAGTTATTCAGCAATTGGCGAGAAACTGCAACTTCTGACAAAGAATGAGAGCTCTGTGGACGAGGAATTATTATGGATCTGGCAGGCTACAAATCAAACTCTCATTCCCAGCATCCAGGTGGTGAACAGGTCAGTCAAGTCTTTGAGAAAGAGGAGGTTTTATCACTGTACAGGTAGAGGAATCCACTGGGATACTCAAAATCAAAGAGCCACAAGCAGCACAGAAAACCAAGGAAAAGAAAATAGAAAGGAGAAGGAAGAGACCTTTCAACAGCAACAAACAAGCCCAAAGAATAGCAAAACAAATAAACCACTTGGGAAACAGCTGTTACTGATATGCAGCAAACACAGGGCTGGCTTCAATCTTCTTTTACCTTCTATAGTCAAAATGGCAAACCAGCTATTGAAATCTGAAGAGCATAGTCATTCCTTTATATAAGGATAAATGGTTACACAAGGCATGAGAGAATGCCACATTTAGCAGTCCAAATTCTAATAAATGAATGGTGTTTCATATAGTATTTACTCAAATAAATAAAATTGGAAGTGATGAGCAAGCAAAAGGGAACAGCATCTCCTGACTTCTCCGTCAGCCTTCCACCAAACCAAGCTATTTGCAAGAGGAAGATACAAGCCATACCTGGACAATAAGGTTTTCCACAACCAAATGAAGCATTGAAGCAGAAAAAAGCCAGTTTCTTCATCATTCTGAGCACTGGAAGTGAGATCAACCTGCTCCACCTGGCCTGGAAAGTCAAGCTGGAGTTAAGACGCCAACAAGCCATTCCCAGGTCCTGGTTGAAGACCAGAAGGATTCACAGCACGTATTCCAGCAAATACAGTGTATTAGTTAAAAATAATACTGCAGGATTTCAATAATCATAGAAAAATACAGGTTGGAAAAGCCATCCATAGGTCATCCAGGACCATCTCATTCACAAAGCAGGGCTTCAAACTTAGACCGGGCTGCTCAGTGCCTCAGCCCATCAAGAATTGAAAGTCTTGGAGGTTAGAGAGCCCACAGCCTTTCTGGATCCCGTTCCTTTGCTTGAGCACCCTTTTTCCTTAATCCCATAGGAATTTCTATTGCAGCTTCTTCTGTTCATTGCCTTTACTCTCTTGTTGTACGGCTGAGAAAATTCCAGATTCTCTATAGTCCCCTTTTTTAGGGAATGGAAAGATTGAAAACAGATCCCTAGATTCTTTCTTTGTCCATTTCAAGGCTAAACCAACCCATGTCCTCCAGCAGTGTGCACCATGGCCCATCCCCTGACATTAGCCCTCCGCTGGCCTCACTCCAGTCTGTCTCTTACACTGAAAGGAACAGAGAAACACCAACCATGGACACTAACAACAGAGTAATATTCCCCCTCCAAGGAACAAGGCTTTTATGGAGACAGGTTAGCAAGGGGGTTCCCTTTTTCATCGCCAGACACACGTAGGTAACGGCAGCAGCATACCCAGGCCATAACACCAGCCCAGCTGCTGTGTGTTTTGCACGGTCCTTCACACAAGGATTTAATACATTGCAAAGGCAATTAGTAAACCCAATACAACTGGAAAGCATCTCAAAGCCTCCCACAGAGCCAGCAACCCCTCACAGAGCCAACTGTGCCCAGTCTCGCATCCTAAAAGCCATAAAACCAAAAGGAAATGCCGGTTAGCATTAGGATTATAGTGTATGGGGAGATAAAAGATAAATGAAAATAACTTCCACTTTTTCCTCATGTATCATGGATTTAAATTTTAACAAGGCAGAGGAAAAGCATCTATAAAGGACTTTACTGAGTTGAGTGACACTGTTCTAATTACACTAGATAATCTTGGAGCAAAGAAGTTTTTCCACATCACGCCTTTAAAGGATTTAAAGAAAAGAAGAAAAGCACAAATTACCTTAAGAACTGAATCACTCTGAAGATTAATGATATTTAGCCAGAAAAGACTTCAAAGACACAAAGCATCCTTCCAAAATCCAATTGACCCAGCCACCCAGGAACAAGCAGGTTGGCTCTGCTGAACAACAGGCAAGAAGGATATGGATTTCCTCACCTATGGCAGCCAAACAAGAAGCTGAAGCCAGTAGATTTCCACATCAGTTCTGCAGCACCAATTTATCCGGATGAAGGCAGCAAACTGAATCTGAGCTCCATAAGGAAAAGCCAAGGGGGATTCTAAGGGCAGTTTTAAAGAATTTTCCTGTGTTTAAGCCCTTTCTCCAACGTTCCAGTGCAGGTAAAGAAGATTCCCTCCACCTCCCAAGTGCCAATCACCAGAAGGCTCCTCTTCCCCTCATGCAGGGGGCTGAGCTGCACCCAGTTGCTCTGGAGCTCCTGGAGGATCAGCTCAGGATGCTGGGTCTCACAGAAGAGGTTCAGCTCCCTTTCTTAAGGATGAGAAAACCCATGGGAACAGTACCAAAGCTTTAGTAGTTGTTGGTTACCTTGGCATCACCCGTAATACAAGCCAAGTAAAAAGCAAAGAACTAATTGACTTACTGAAATCAAAAAAACATCCACCCCGTTTCTGATGTTGTGAAGGACGAGAGAACAGAAATAGAAGTGCAGTTTTTCTCTTTGATCCCCTCATCTTAGGATCAGATCTAAGAGGTTTCTCACTCTTTGTTATACAGGTTTAGATGAGACAACCGTGTGGTGAAGGCTCCGCTCCTTGAACAAGCCTTCGATCCTCACATTATCCACACAGCAGGGAATATAGGCTGAGGAACATGTTTGCCATAACACCCCATCCCTCCTGTGTGGCCTCCAGCTAGGTTTAGATCTTGGTCCCTTTCTCATCCTCTAGGCGTACTGTATTTAGCTTTACTAAGGGTTGCAACGTCAGTAGGCTTCCCCCACCTTCTCCCCTCCCTCAATGACCACCCTCACTTATTTGGAACTGCTTAAGTACAGACTGAGGATGTTCCTGTGAGGAAGATATAAAAGGGGAAGTAAATGTTACTCATTCCACAGGCAGGTTACACTCTGAAGAAGTTAGGGCCGGATTAAAAGTACCTCCGACTTCTTAAATCCATTTCACAGCCCACACCAAGCACCCTGCTGCGTTGAGCCAGCCAGCCAAAAGATAAATTGAGGAAGCAAATAGAATACAGTGTAATTGCTAAACAGGAGAAAACTGTAAATACAGCCATAGAGTGCCTCTTCAACAATGTAGTTTCATGCAGATAAAGTCATTTCCTTTGCACAATAGAGATCAATAGCAACACTTTGAGATAAATCCTGCAAACAATATGCCACTGCAGGAATGAGCCCATGGATAAGAAATAGAAAGGATTATTAATGTAAAAGAGCTACAGTGCTCATCATTATTCCATTTGGACAGCAGGTTCCTGAAGGCTTCTGGGGAACGCTAAACTGCACGTTTAAGGGCTGCTTACCACCATGGAAAAGCAGCCACCCTGGCACTGCTCCGTTGCCTCCCCTGGCAACTTTTCCAGGTGTTCTTGCAGTATATGGAATGTTCCTTAAAACGATGGCTGCAGTTTTCATACTGTATGAAGAAAAGGTTCTGTCTTTCATAAAGGACAGAAGGATTTGAAAACTCACCCCATCCCTGCCAGTGTTCAAGGCCAGGTTGGACGGGGCTTGGAGCAACCGCTCTAGGAAAAGGTGTCCCTGCTTACAGCAGGGGCTGGAACTGGATGAGCCTTAAGGTCCCTTCTAACAGAAACCGGGCTGGGAATCTGTGATTGCCTGTAGAAGAAGAAAAAGCAAAACCCCAAAGGAGACGTGACACAGCCCAGATGCAGGAGCGAGAGAGCACAGCACCATAACTGGAAACTTCCTCTTCAGCTGTTTCACCAAGGACCACACAGCTACCAAGTACTGCCTTATAACCTGGGGGTACAGGCAGGTACATCCAGAATGGATTCATGTCAAGTATTGCCACTGAACATAAGATATGTTCAAACTGAGTTATAAGAAAGGCCTTTGATAGAAAGGCTTCTACAGCAGGATCCCTAAAGCAGTTTCTCAGTGAGGGAAAATCATTTCTTTATTAAAAACACACACCCAAACAAAACCACACATAAAATGCCAATGTTTCTCATTTACGGGGATTAGGATTTTCAGTGCGGTAAGGAATGTTGCTTTATAGGATCCTGCTTTTAATTCAGACATCTTGGACTCTGCTGGACACTAGAAAACTGCTGTTTTGACACAAAAGCTCTAACTTCAAGCAGTACACAGGACTACAGATGGCAATATTGGGCCTTTAGAGAGCTTATTCTAAAGTGGCAAAGTTCAGTGGAAAATAGCACAGATCTTCCTTTTTGATAGGCACAAGGATCATCATCTACCTCTAAAAAAAAAAAGTTATATTTTGTGAGAATACCTCAAATTCATGTTTCCAAGGGCTTTTTTGATAGAATAATTTGTAGATCACAAAGACCAATGGGCCTTTTAGCAAAGAAAATGGATTCCTTTTCTGAACCACAAAGAAGAGACTGATGACTTCCTAGACCGCATCTCCATTTCTGAGAGTTGTATAGCGCCAAAAGACAGCAGTTACAGTGAGGACTTAACAACACCATAAATAACTCATACACTAATTACAGCTGAAGTTCCCATGGTGTTTTATGGAGACTAGAAAGCAATATTATAGCACAGGGAAACTCATGATGTAATTTATCTTATCCCCTCAGTACTTGTTAAAGATGATGTAGAGGGGGTTAAGTAATAAATGTACATGGCAAAACAGTAAATAGGTACATACATTTCATTTTCTTACATGTAGAGCAGAAGTAAACTCAAGAGAGTATAGAAGGAAGTGGGCAACCCACAGTGGCATTTGCTGTTATGCTGGCATATGCTGTCCTCAGAAGCCACAAGAGATCTGTGCAGACCAGAAGCAAAGAGCTTCCCAGCTCGATGGGTACTTGCTGAGGGCTACGCCTTCCAGTCCTCCACAAGGTCAGTACAACTCGTCTAGATTCATCATCTCATGCCCATCTGCTAAAACCTTTCACACCACCAGAGGTAGGAGATTCCACATTGGTTTCTTATAGACATCTCCTCCACCACCCAAATAGCGTGTCTTTTTGCTCAGCTTGTGAGCCTGTGACCGAGGCTCAGTCATAACCCTTGGTACTGAACAGCTGAAGAAGGCTAGACTGAGCAAGCAAGAAATAGTGCATTGTAACAAAATAATGCAACCCTACAACAACCAGGGATTTTCTTAGCTTATATATATATATAAGCATTATAATAAAGATGATAAAATTCAGAGTACATATCTTCCCACAGGCCCCTTAGATCCCCAGAAGGTTCAAGAACAATTCTACGTATCAATAATTTTACCTGTGCCTGTTCCTCCAGTGGTGTGCCACTCATTGTACAGCAGCTAAAGCCAAAGGTTACAAGAATCCTACTTCTCTACTATGCCTGTTTTTCAGTCTTATTCTTGTTCTTGTCATCTTTATGCTTGTTCTTTTGGGTTAATGCGGCATGTCTCCAACACAGCCCTGGAAAATAACTATATTGTGGTTTGGGTTTAGTGTCATTAAACCCGATTAAGACTTAGAGGAGTGCTCATGAAAATCCATAATTATCTCACAAAACAAAATAAAAGACTTTTTTTTTTTGCCAGGGGACTACAAAGAACTTCACTTCTATTCAACTGTTTAGGCTACGCGGGGAAAGATATTGTCACATTGTTTTCCCTCTGCGCTTCTCTGTGCCTTGAAAATACCATAATACACCAAAATCTGCTGAAAACATCAACCTTCTCCTAAAGCTGATTTTTAATATGAAACTAAATATACGGTCTCTATTTAAAGAAAATAAAGTAAAAAAACCAGAGAGATCACAATGCATCTTGACCGATGTGCTTGTGCTTTGGGTACAAGGCTGGCCTTTATGACTACATCTATAAGGATAAAAATGTTCTAGCTGGACAATAGCACAGCGTGGCTCAGATCAACACAGCTAAACTGTTTAGCTTCTTACAACACAGTATTGTCCAGTAGTTTGGGCTCTCCCCCAATTCCCACTTCACCATGTCATTTACTTTGCATTTATTGCTTTTTGGGAAAGGGAGGATACTGCTCTAAACTCTGTGAGCAGAGGCATAGTTGAAGACATACACAAATACGCATTCTTCCAACTCCTCATTTAACGTTTAATAGAGAACAATCTCTGCCTGTAGGCTTTTGGTCTGTTTCCAGTTGCAACTTATGCACAGATCAGCCTTTACATCAATTGCTGCTTGAAAACTTCAGTAAGAATCGGGGAGAAAAAGAGCCTTTCCCCCCTGCAGCATCAGGAAAAGGTCTGGGGAAGCTCCAGTGCTGCTCTCCATGGGCAAGCATTCCCACAGACCTGTCCCCAAAGCCTTGGCAAATACAACAGCATCCTTGTTTGATTTTCGCAGTAATGCCATCCTCAGAGAATGAGCTTGCCTTGACTTGGCATAAGCAAAACCCAGCTTTCTTTTGCACTGTTAAGAGGCTCACAGCCTTAGTTGTGTTAATTAGAGGCTGGTGTTGTCACACCCTGGTTTTAAGCTAGCTGGTGTTCTTGAGCTCTGAATACCATAGACTTCTTCCCATACAGCTCTCATATCTGCATCCAGAGCTGGTCACCACAGGGTAAATGTTTCCCCACCTTTTACACAGGGACAAACCAGCAATGCCTGTGCGATGGTTGCATGTTGTGCACAGTGCTGAACCCCAATCAGAAGATGGATGTCCTCTGTACCTGAATGAGAGCTGGGTCTGCAGCCTCCAAAGCTGCCCCTGAAGTGCTCTAACATGCAAGTTTACAGATGTGAGTGAATGGATGTGCTGTAAAAAAGTATTTGAGGAACTCTCCAGACCCAGGCAAAGAAGGTAAAACACATCGACAATCCCAGTAACAACATGAGAAATGTAGGAGGGGGACTAAAATCACCTTCTTGAAAGTACTAAGTACACTCTGTTTCACTCACGTTAGAAGCAGGTTGAATTCCACTCACATTTACCCTGTACATGCAGTATGATCGTATCATCTAAATCCCATAAGAAATGACCAGCTTCCTTCAGAAGGCCTCAGGCTTGCCTCTCCTGCACAGTTTTATGGGTACACACAAGTACAACTGATAAAATACCCTATGCTCTTCCCCTCCACCTACTTGCCAGCGAAAGCAGTAAAATGATGGCAAAGGAGAAGCTGAGTCAGGCACTACCTCGCAATGTTAAGGTAAATGCTATAAACCTGCAGAGCTTCATCACACAGACCAAGGTGATGAAACCATTCTTTACACATGCCACTTCCCTACCTAACAGTAGTAAAAACAAGTTAAAAACCCACCTACTGGATTAATGGTGAACACATACAGACAAGGGACCGTCTTACTTTAGCAGCAACGGGAAGTTTGAAACAACCTTCCAACATCATCAGCAAAGGCAATGCGGGAACTCTCCCTCTTCCATGACACAATTCTGTCAATTAGCTGAAGCAGCAATTACCAGTCCTTTTCTTTATTATTTGTGTAGAATCAAAACTTGCTGAGGATGATAAATGGCTCCTTGGAAAACACAGCACTCGGTTCTGCTAAATCTGCACTTTCCTGTTTGAGTGGGGGTTTCAATACGTCTTTTACCTATTCTTTCACACAGCCTATAAAAAGAAAGTAGGGGCTGCTGGGGGAAAAGGAGAGACAGGACACACATAATGGAAGGAAAATGCCAAGGAATGGATAAAGGGGAGCACAGAGCTTTCCTCATTTCACTCACTGACCAGTGACATGCTCCCGCACCTCCAGCAATCAGACAGAAAAGTTAACACTCCTGACCGCATTAGGAACAAAACCTCATGTAAGTTCTTCTGAAACAAAGCAGACACAAGCTGATGCTTTCAGAAGGTGACCTTTGAGAATGCTGCTTCATTAACATTTCAAACAGCACAGCACAAAATTAAGACAGGAAATAGAATTGCAATGCTATTTGGCTGCAGAAATATGCATCAATTACGTGCCCATAAATAACAGGACACCAATATTTGTCCCATTGTCTCCACTAATAACGGTGTAACATGCAAAGAGCATTTCTCCTAACAAAAATCAAGGAACATGTTTATTCCACCTCTTACGTACACTGACTGAAGCCAAAAGAGGCCCTTTTGCTGTTTGAAAGGGATGATCTCCATGCCTGCCCTCCCAGGCTCACCTAAAACAATTGCAGACAGTAGGTACAGGCTGCATTTAGAACACTTAGAGTCATACCATCCCTTCCCACCCCACAGCAGCGAGCAAATGGGAAGCTCTCAATAACCCACACAGGCACTACAGAAAGCAATCCAGATGCTAACATTACCTCTTCCATGCAATGCCATAGTGTTAGCGGATCCCATTCTTCTCAAGGGGATGATTTTTCCCCAAGACATGATAGCAAAACCCTACCTGTACCTAATTGTTCAGAACACTGAGCTCCTATGCCATTTCTTGTTGCCTGCTGCATGCCAGCCAGCCACAGCCACACTGGGCACAATCATTCTCATTTGACACTGCCCCGCTCCTATGGGACAGGTAACTGGGCCTGCTCTGTGCTTCAGGTTTTGGGATCTTGCAGTGGGAGGAAAAATTAGCCATCTAAAACGATGCTTAACAGGCAAATGCAATAGAGCCCTCAGAGCAACCCAGCCTTGATTTGCTATGAGAGGGTTTCAGTGCAACCCACTGAAACCAGGCTGAACTGAGGTGCCAACAGCAGTGCCACAGGAGGACGAGGGTCAACATATCTGAAAGCCAGAGCAAGGTCTGGGAGACGGACAGGGTACTAAAGTGCTTCTTGAGGTTCCATAAGCTTCAGCCTCCTCTTGGATAAGCTAGTGATAACACCCCTCTTTGTGAAGCAGGATTAGGACCTTCCTTAGGCTTGCAATCAATTAGTTAACATGCAATTTACTGCCCTTTACTGCCCAGGCAGGGAAGGAACTGCTCCTGAATCATGTGGCTCCTATCTCAGAGAGCTTGGCCTGGGTTCGACTGGCACATGCTGCCAAAGTAATGCCTGTTCATTCCTACCAGCATAGTGCAGCCCTTTGTGGGGCCAAATGCAAGTTTTGGGGTTTTTGAACACTCACATGGAAACCATACGTAACAGTTCCCAGGGCGGAATGAAGGGCTGGGCATGACAAACTCTTCAAGTGTCACTGCCAGTCCCTCAGTCGTGTGATTTAGTCAAGTTACAGTCACTTGAATCTGCTCCTCTATTATCCCTTTTCTACGCAAAGAGGCGAAAGTAGCAGGGAATGAAGCTTACTTTGTCGTGACGGACTAGGGGAATTAGCTAACCTCCTCCTATTTGCATTAAGACATCATTTAGGTTATGAGTTTTCATACAGAGTCACAGAAAAATCAGATACTTAACTGGCTGATTGTTTGGGTCACTTAATAATGCTTGCACATAAAACGTCCCATCATCAGGCCATTACACAATCACTGTTGTGCCACAGTTTATGTCACCAACCTACTAAGGGTTAAGGAAATAATTATTGTGGTGCTGAGAGACTTAGTAAACAGTAGAAGATCAAGGATGAACCAGATTTGTTGATCCCAGCAGAGAACTACAGTTAAGATGTAATATTTCCTTATGTGTGCATGTGTGTCCCTTTACTGTTCATCAGTATTAAAAAGGGAATTGATACTTAACAGCTCTCTAGGCCAACCAGTGCATCTTACCAGCAGGCAGAATTAACCTGTCCATCACAACAAACTGTCCTTTCCCTCCTCTTATATTATCAAAGCCTATTGAGATTAAAGCCATAGGAAAAACAGTCACTCGCTTCAAATTCACGGGCTCATGAAGTTATATTCCTACACACCAGTAGTCATCTTTAATAGGAAAAGCCAAATCCCAGATGTTCCCCGAATGGTAATGAAAGAGTTTGAGAAACATTATACGCGTTTGCTGAACTCGCTCATCAACACCACAAAATATCTTGCCAGGGTGCCCCAAACCAGCGCCGTCAGAAAGGCAACATTTCCGGGGCTGGTCTGTGTAAAGAGGAAAACTACTTACCCGTTTGGCTTCGGGCAGCTTTCCCTTCCAGAGGGCTCTCATCCGGCCTCTCCCATAGGTACCGGTCAGCAGAGCGGTGTTAAGGTGAGGGACGTTTCAAAATGGTTCACTGCTCCACACACTATCACCCAGAAAATCCGCTTTGACCAAAGTCAATACTGCAGCTTTACTGTATCAATTGTCATGCTGGTCTCAACGAGGTGCTTCTAGATCCATTGTTGGTATACTCCTTCCGAGGTCTGAAAACCAGGAAAAGCCACTGTATTATGCAGCCACCTCATGTTTGTTCTTCAGTCGAATGTTCCCATTCTCCGTTCACTTCATTAAGACCCTTCAACTGCACTTACCAAACCAGCTGTAAATCTTCTAGGATCAGAATGCCTCTTCCTCTGACACAGCACTCCTTGTCAACCAGTTGAGCTGACTTGCTTGGGTTAAGAAGTCTTTGTGCTTCCCTTGGGGCTGATCGGAGGCTGTAAAGCCAGGGGTGACCACACTAGAATGAAAGGAAACCCAAACCAAACACATCACTATTACAGTTGATAAATACACCGAGCAGCTAGCCAATATACATGTGTAAGTCAGCACGAGTTCATCGAAGTTGCAACACTCCCCAGGGCATCCTGATACCATGGAAGTGCGAACAACCTAAGTGGCAAAGGAAAGAATAAGCGGCCGCATAGACAGAACTGCTGCTGGAAGCTCTCCAGGAAGCTCTGTCATTGCTCAGGAACAGCCACAGTTTTATTTGTGCTGTAAATAAGATCTCTTTCTTTCTAGAACTGTGCCTGGAAGCAGAGAAGTGACCCTGCCAAGCTCAGAGCAATACAGGGAAAGAAAGCCCTTTAGGATGCCCACATCTTTTTGTACTGCCCCCACAGACCAAACTGTCTTTGGATGCTCACTGACAGAAAGCCCTGTAACACACAATTGGAGAAAAACCCTCCTCTAAATTCCTTAGAAGCCTTTACTGGATACCGTTATCATCCCTTAGTCAAAACCACCTTTCTTCTACTCACTAAAGCCCCCTACTACTTGAAAAGCAGAACTGCCTCAGGACAGATGTGTCCCTGCAAAGCTGCAGCAGAGCACAGATCCCATGTCCGTCCCTTCCAGACAGCCACATCCTCAAGGGGTGACAGTCAAATGCAAGGAAATCAAAGCTTGCACAGCTCAGAGGACAGACTGAAAAGGCAGAAAAGTGAAACAGTGAAGGACGGAGATTTGCTCCCCCAAAAGGTTGGGTTTTAGTTTCCCTGCTTCGCCCATGTTAAGCAGCAGCACAAGGACCTTGTATATTCAGGTGTATGTTTCAGTCAAGAGGAACAGGCAAAACTAATCCAGCAACCAGAAAGACTGCTGAGGGCACGTAAGCATAATGTTTTCTCCAGCTTCCATCTGCTAATTGGTAAAGTGTATGACTGCTTGTGGCTTGGTTTTCTCCCTCTTTTAACAGAGGTAACACCCGGTCCACATCCTTATGAAACTCCTCAGCGGCTTTAGAACGCCTGAGCTGGGGGCCAAGGGAAGCCCAGACCGTCCAGTTTCATAAACAAATTGGAGCTGGGTGAGGATCTAAGCTGGTACTCTCCCTGCAATGATAGCAGCGATGCAGAAAGGTACCAAAATGGATTCCTCAGTCCTAGTGTCATTTTCTAAAGGGAGCACTGCTACACCACATGTGCCTTTGTCAGGATGGGACCAGCTTTCAGTACTGGTACAGCAAGTACGAGCAAGATGTATTGGTGAGTGGTATATTCAGCAAAGGATTCATTTCCCAGATCATAGCAGACAGTTTATGAAAACAACAAACACAGAAACCCCACAACTATGAATAGGAGAGGTTTTCCTTGGCAGGATTCAGCAGGTGACATATTACTCACTGCAATACACGTAATTGCTCATGCCAAGCACAAACAAGGAGACAAAGCCAAGAAGAAACTAGTGCAAGTTCATGGGGAGCTTTTGCACAGCGGAGGACATGTGTGAGATTAACAGAGAAGCCAATTAACAGTAAACCACCTCTCTAAACACACCCCAATGTCAAATCTAAAGAGAGAGGCGATGCTGTAGCACCAATCCACATCAAATCACAAGAATCAGAGCACAGGATCCGGGTAAGACCTTGGACCTCAAGAGACACATGTTAAGGGCGCACTGAAACCTATCACTAAATGCTATCTGCCCAGCCGACATTTTTCAGCAGCAAACATCACAGTGAGCAGCCTGCCTGCTTACAGCACCCACACAACAAGGGGAGAACCAAATACAATCAAACAAAAGGCTTCCATGAAGATGTGTGCCTGAAAGAAACCCAGCAGTAAGAAAGACAAACCCCATCCAACTCCATTGAGAAGCAGTCTCAATTACCCTGCATAGGTAATAGTGGGCCACAGTCAAGAATTCCCACTGGCTTCAGCTGCTCAAACCTCAGCAAATACACTTACAGCAACATAAGGAATGAGAAAGAGAAGCAAACCCTGACCTGTGACAGGCATCCATAGCGCTTTCCTGCTCAGGCGAACAGCCGGACAGCCAGGAAAGGAACCAGCTGGGAGGCAACCAGGCTCGTTAACCTGCAGACAGCTGCTGTAATTAAGCAGGCGCCCAGGGCAATCAGCAGGGTTTGAGACACCTGGGAGACCACGGGCATTCTGTGGCAAAGGGGAGAAAAGCCCTGATTTCTCAGGTGATGGATGGCAGTAGAGCAGTGCCAACACCTGCAGACGTCAGCAGCTCTGCTCTTACAAGGCCTTCATACCTTTTGTGGGAGCCACAAATTAATCCACCAGGAACCCATAGGCAGTGAATCCAACCCCAGCTCTCTACTTCCGAGATGAACTGTAAACGACTAATTAAAGGCCAAATAGTGGTATCCTTACTCGCATTCCCCAGTACCTTACACCACGAGTGGTCCCTTTGGCTTCAATTAGTTGCTATCCTGATGGGCGCTGACTAAAGAGCAGATAAATGCCCAGTCTTGGCAAACTGTGAACTTCTGCCCCAGTGAGTTTTCCTGTGGGATGCCCAGGCTCTTTGCAGCTGACTGCCATGCTCCAGGTGAGCATCCCAGAGCTCAGAAAGCTCCCAAGCAGCACCCTCAATTGGAAGTCTGCTCTTTCCTATTGACAGATGCTGTGAGCCTGCACTGCTCGCAGCAGCGCCTGCAGGAGCAGCTGGATCAACACAAGGGCTGCAAAGTTCATGGAGCTCCTTCCCTCACCCCCTGTGTTATCAGAAGCCCACGCCGATAACAAACAGCAGCATTTGGGCTGGGGCCAAGGGTTGTGCGTGGCAGAAAAGCAGGGGTTTATGCTTCAGTCTGTTAAGAGAGGAGGGATGGATGCTGTAATGTCAATTGTGCCTCAGGACAAAGCCTGCTCAGAAGCCTCCAAAATGTTCCAAAGAGGCGTTTTACTCCTACATACCTTCCACACGGGGCTCTGTGAATGTCAAACACAGTCCAAAACAGAGATACCCAAGACATTCATAGCCCCCAGGAAGGAAAATTCACAAGAATCGGCCGTTATTTTGAATTTTGTAGCTTTTTAGTAACTTCAGTCAAAGGGGAAAGCAATCGGGTGCTCTATGGCTTCTCACAGCACCTTAAACACAGACTGGATGCTCTAGATTTGTTGTGCAGCCGTTCCAGCTCGCACAGGTGTAACACATTGGTTGACATTAACTTCGCTCTCCCCCCCCCAATGTCTGTATTGATAGATGGCACTTATCCTGCTCCACAGCAAGAGCAGGTTATCTTCTAGGAGACTGAATGTCTTTCACCCTCAGAAAATAAAATAAAATGATAAAATGAAATGAAATTAAATTGAATTAAATAAAATGACAAAATAGGCCAATTCCTTTACTCCTTTTCGGTTCCTCCTTGTCCTCACCCCCCGGCAACAGACAGGCAGGTTTTCCTGTGACCCCTCTGAGCACAGGCCAACAGAGGGTCATGAGGAGAGCAACAGCAGCGCTGGGAGCGCAGCATCACTGGAAAAGTGCCATTTCTTGCTCACGAGTTCCCTCCCTATCTGTAACTTCAAACTGTACCCGTTGCCTGAACTGCTTTTGGCACCTCAGGTGGCTGTGCCGAGCGGAGTGCATTTCAGGGCACTGGCTGACCCCAGAGGTCCCCATAAAGCTCCATGCAGCAGCTCTAAGGCAGGAGAGGTCCAAGTGTGCTCCCAGGCGGGCATGCACGGCTCATTCCCAGCTTTACCCCGGGGCTTGTTTGGGTAAGAGGGTTTGTCTCCCCTGTGCTAAGGAGGGAAGCTACGGTGCAGCTCAAATCACTGAACTTTTAAGTATTTCATGACCTTTTTGTCCAGCCTTCCCTGGTTGCCAGACCAGCAGCAGATGCCTTTGCCAGCAGCACGGGGGGAAGAGGGAAAGCACCCAAGTGAAATATGAGCAGAATAAACTTGGCTTACCCTCTCCTGTCTCCTCCTCAGAGCATCCTTGGTTGTGGGCTCACTGTTAGAGGCCAGGCTGGCTATAAGCTGGGACCAGCAGCCCTGCCCACCAGCCCACCTTGAACCAGCAGCTGAGAAAACAGCTATCAGCTGGGGTAAGGGAGCACTGCTGGTAGCAGTGTCAAGGATGTGCCGGTACAGCTGCAAAATGGGGACATGACGGAAGGGAAAACATGGGTTGTTCAGAGCATGAACCAGGCTCTTGCCAAGCAGCCAGTCGTGGAAAGAAATGGACCCGTTTTGAACCTTTGTACATCTATAATCACAGAGAAGAATGGAATTCTCGTAACTTTTAAAGCTTGCAACCATTTAATCACACCAAACCTCGTCATTCCTCACAAGAAACAGCCAATTGGCTCCTTTCCTCGGCTGATCTCCCCCCAAAACCTCAACCTATGTGTGCACAGCTCTGTTCAGAGCAGCAAGACCTGAACAGCCCCAGCATCCTCCTTATCCACAGAGGACTTGGGATGACCCAGGAAAGCTCATACAACAAGGCAAACACAGCAAAGGTTGTACTAATGAAATGGAGACCATCGAAAGCAATCTAAGTTTTTAAAGGAATCTTCCACTGTTTATAGAGGGAAGCTGATGCTGTTCAAATGGCTCCTGAGAGGACAATACTAGCAGCAAGTTTGCAGCATCTAGAGCATGTTTGTCTACCAGATACTTAGCAATCCATCTATGTACGCTTATTATAAGTGAAAACATACACAGACCTTGGCAGCCCAGACACCCGTCGTGGATGTAACACACACTGCTCCTAAGTCTATTTATTTTCTCACATGCCTAAAGCAAGCCCAGAAGGCTTCAAGCAAAACTTTCTAGGGCGCAATACCACTGCCACAGGCAGAGGTAGAAAATAAATGACTTCAGGTGCTTTGGGAGCATGAGCGGTGCTGCAGGCAGAGGCAGGCAGTGGAAAATAAATACAGCTAAACAGTAGGAAACAGATTACTTCTGCTCCTTCAGGCTTCCCACTGGGGAAGCGGATGGCAAATACAAGGCTGCAAAGGGCTTCCAGAGTTAGCAGTGCCCCAGATGAGGAAACTATCCCCTTTCCTTTTGCATTCTTCAGCTGCTGGTGTTGTGAAAACCGGTGACTGTGTTGCGCAAACACAGTGCGGTCCTGGGGTGAAGGCATTGCCTCCACCTGGTGCTTCTGGTTTGCTGCCCATAGCTCCAGCCAGAAGGGATCCCAAACCAAGCAGGGTTCGTCGGTTTTTAGAGCTGGGAGTCAGGAGAAAGGCCACGTCCCTGAGCTGTCCTTCAGGAAGCGGATGCAGAAGGGGGTTCTGTGTTTGCTGTGATTGGGAACTACCTTACTCGGGGGGTTACAGCTGCGCCCCCCAACCTGCTTGCTTCAAGGATTAAAGTTCAAGACCCCCAGACTGGCCTGTTCTGGTGCTTCGAAGCAGCAAATCCTGCTTATCCAGCCTTTTCTACGTCTTTTTAATCCAATGTATCTTTAAGGTAAAGGGCCTTTCAGCTCTTTCTTCCATACACACTCTGCCTACTAAGTACTTCCAGCTCCAAGAACATACTGCACCTAAGAACTGTTCAACCGCTCTAAGTCAATGTTAATCTGCCAAATTGCCCCATATTAAAGGCTCTGTAAGTCCATTAAGTACCATGAAATGAAGAGCTGCTGAGCAGTGCCAGCAGCCTTAAAACTCACAGGGTTTCTGTGCACTGATTGATAGCGTTCGTACCTGGCTCAGAACACATCCCCACACAAACCTCAGCCTCAGGACAACCTGCTCTAGCGGTGTCACAAGTGAAAGAAGAAAGGAAATACATGACCCTTCCTCCATTTCTGCCCTTGCCCCTAAGGTCTTTGTGTGGATCACTGAATCAATGGACATCAGCAGCTTCTGCATTAAAATTACAAGCAATGTAAAAAGTTACGAGTTGCATTTGGCTTTTATCCTGCTTTATGGGGAGATCTGTGAAACAGCACTGTAAAAACAAAGCAAGGACTTGGTAGGAAGCAGCAGTTTGCATTATTAATACAAATGCGTTTTAAATATCCAGATTTACTCTTAACTTCTTTGCTTTTCCATTATTAACGTCTCTCTATGCTGTAAACGGCGTAGCCCCATGAATAAATATGCTGAAGTAATTTAATATGAAGACAGAAATGGCTTGGGTAGTTAGAGCAAGTTCACATCCATCTGTGGAAAAACAGTCCTGCAATCTGTTTGACACCGAAAATGTAAGAACATGGCTGCAACTGCTCTTACCTGCGGATTTCAGAGCCACTGAGGATGCAGGAGGGCTCAGGAGGGGCTGTTGGCACAACCCCATCAGAAGAGTGCAGAGCAGCACAGCTCATCCTCCCAGGAGCAGGCAGACCCACCTTTACTCAGAATAAGGTCCTATCCATCACCCTGTGCAGCAGGATGGGCTTGAACAATGGGTGCCTGCAAAGGAAAGGCGTTAGATGTGGAAAGCACCGTATCTGGGGTTACTGCTCCTCCAGGAGCACTCAGCATCACTCCTCACCCGGCAATCTCAGACTGCCCCTTGTCAGTGGGAGGTGTGGGGCTGGCACCCTGCAGAGCCTGGAGCTCACATCAGAGCCCTGGTACCAGCCCTGGGGCAAGTCAGCCCATTCTGCATCAGCACCTACCTCTTCCTGGTCAAAGGCTGCCCATAGCTCCAAAACACAGCCGGCTGCTGCAAGGCTGGGGCTTCCCACAGGCAGCATCACAGCGTGGTGCAGGCAGGCATGGAGAGAGCAGGTGGACATCGAGGAGGGTGCAAATGGAGGAGGCCTTCTGTAACTCAGTAAAGCAAGGTCTCATTGCACCACGCTGCTGATGCTCAGCAGCACTGAGTCTGGAACAAGCTGTATGTGCTTAGGGACAAAGTGGGGTTTGTTTCGTTATGAAAAAGGGATGCAATACTCCATTTATTAATGTTTTACTTTTAAAACTGCCTCTCACCTGGAAGTGGAACATCCAGCAAGCCAGGAGGTAGCTGTATTGAAACATCACAGCTGACAGCAGGCTGAGCTCCTCTGCCGCAGCCAGGAATTGGTGGGTTTCTGGGTAAGAGAAGGTTAAAAACACCTTCATGCGGAAGCAGGAAGACTTTGTGGCACTTGCAGAATTAGCACAGAGGAGAAATCCATGGTTCAGGATATTTCCAGGACAGACTGCAGCAGAACTGCAGAGAAAAGGCAAAAGCAAGAGCTTTAAACCCCCATACAGTTAAGCTACCTAGACAGTGAAAAGCCAAAACAATTGGAAGATGTAAAACTCTCCCCATTGCAACGGTTTAAACAAAGCACACTTAAAAAGAGATTTTATACTGGGTACTATGCCAAAATAGAGCAAGCATTAATTAGCGGCTGTTCAAGAAGGGCACTCTGAAAATGTTAATTAAAAAGGGCTTTCAATTAACAGAACACAACTTTAAGGGAGATGCTTCGGAAAAAGATTAAGCCTTTGCTTTCGGGTTTATGGAAGCAGTCACGAGGTCTGGCCTGGAAGCTGCAGGCAGAGCATACGGCTCACTCCTGATATGCTGGAGCTCTTTGGGGGGAAAGGTTGATCCAAGCCTTCGAGCGCTGGGGAGCTTCTGACGATTCCCAGGAATAGGACACTCCTAAGCTGAACTTGCAGCCCCAGGTGAGCTGCGGAAGAGGAAGTTCAGTGTTTTCCAGTCTGAGCGTTTGATCTGAGGCAGAAGGATCGTCTGCTTCACAAGGGGCTGACCCCAGTCCAAAACACAGCCCTGCCATTCTGCAAAGCAAGCTGCTCCCTTCGGCTCTGACACAACCGGTCACGCTCAGATGCAGGAGACCTTATCTAAAAGCAAGCCCATTTGCAGAGGAAATGGCATTTGAGAGGGTGCATTGTGCTGAACGCAATGTGTTGGAGAAAACCACATTGCAGAGCTGAGTTCAGGTCCTGTGAACATGCTGTGGCTCTAGTATGAGGGAAAATGAGGTAGAGGAAGAGCGAGTCTCCTCTCAGGGGAAAAGCAGTCTCAATGATGAATGACATAAGACGATTAATAGCTAAAGGAGAGCAGATCAAAGGCTGAAAACCGTAATTAAAGCATTAATACAAGATGTCCAGGGAGGTGTCAAAAGCACAGAGCATGGTACATAGACCAAGGCAGGCAGGAAAGAGAGCAGCAAGCTAGCTTGCTTTTGACCTCTCTTTAAGATGGGAGAAGAACGAAACCTGAATCTCAGGTTGCCATGCAGAGGGCTGCAGGAAGAACCACAAGCCACAAAGTCCTATCTAAGCGTATCGCATGCAGGTAGCATTAAGGGTCCGGTCTTTGGCATCTCACAGCCAAGCCAGACAAGGGCCCCAGCTTCACTAGCAAAAGGCTTTTCATGACCTTTCCTCAGGACAAAAGAGCATTGGAGCCTTGGGACATTGGTACAAACGCTTGCGCAGGGTCTTGTGTCCGAGAGCTCTTCACTCCCAGGACAGGCTTCAGGAAGCATGGAGGCTGACTGGGGAAGGACAGAAAGTCCAATTTCAAAGCTGTCAGCAGAGCTTGCACCAGAGGGCTTCAAGCACAAATATCCTGTAAATAATAATGATGGCATGCACTGGACTGTTAATAACAAATATAGAGAGAAACCACGCATCCCCTCAACGCTGCTGGGGCAAAAGGCTCTCCGAATGCCACCAGATGCAATGGTACAGGTTGCAATGAAGTGCGTGCATCAGCAAAGGCAACGTACAGCAGCTCCTTCAAAGGAGAAAAGAAATCACGCGTGAAACAAAACTCACATAGGTCAGGCAGTGAAGTTTAACTGCACTGCGTGCGCCACACACAGCTGTCCACTGGCCTTGAGCTCTGCTCACAAGAGGCACTAGAGCTATGCCGGGTGAGCGTCCCTGCTAAGTAACCCTGATTAATCCATCAAATTATGACAGTGTTCTGAAAGGATGAGCAATGCCACAAACGTCATGGGTCAAAGCTTCGCAGTGGACAGAAATCATCTCTCGTCAGCTTTCAGCAGGCTCGGTCAGCTCCACAGATGCTGCATCACACGGAGGGTGAAATCCCACTTCAGTTACCAAACGCCCTTCTGGGCTGGGTCTAGAAGAGCGCCTGGGAAAACGAATGAGGTGGTGCGTGCTGAGTGATGCCCTCCTGCACAGCAGTGCCTTGGAGGGATGCAGAGAGAGCACAAGAAAAGTACTCTAATCGCTGGAGAAGCAGGAGGTGAAGCTGAAAGGTCTTGAATGTGGTCTAAGTCAGAAGTGCATGACATGGGAATCGAAACGGCTGCTGCAGGGGATTAGAGAACAGAGCAACATAGTAGGTGGGCTGTCCCCTGTAGCCTACACACAGATGGTTTTGCTAGGGTATTAGGTACAGCTCATTATAGTTGTGTCAGGATGTTTGATCGAGCATCGCTGTTTATAGCACAGGAAAAGCTCCAGGAAAACTGGAGGTCATTTTTTACAAGATCAGTGACTGACAGAGTGTTGAAACCCACATTGAAAAAAACCCCTTTGTTTTCCACAGAGGGAACAACCTGACCCCACTGGGGCAACCTGGATATTTACCCATTTTGCCTGGCCTGCAGATAGAAAAGAGATTGCAGCACAGGAGTGTTTCTCTGGGTATCGTTTGGTCATAGAATCATAGAACAGTCAAGGTTGGAAAGGACCTTGAGCTCATCCAGTTCCAACCCCCCTGCCACGGGCAGGGACACCTCACACTAAACCATGCCATCCAAGGCTCTGTCCAACCCGGCCTTGAACACCGCCAGCGATGGAGCATTCACAGCTTCCCTGGGCAACCCATTCCAGTGCCTCACCACCCTCACAGTAAAGAATTTCTTCCTCATATCCAATCTAAACTTCCCCCGTTTAAGTCCACTGAAGCAAAAGCATTCCAGGTTTGTCAGACCCACTGAGGTTCACACTGAACAGCCAACAAACCCAGGAGGAAAACAGAACGTGCTTTCTTTTCTCTGGCAAAGGAATGGGGCAAGCTCTTGAGTAACATCGTACAGGTCAAGCCACGAAAGAAAACCAAGAGTAAAGGCAGACTCGACCTGTGCTTGAAATCTAGTTGTCTGCTAAGGAACTATTTGAGGTTTCTCCAAGACACCTTTTAGCAAAGATCCTCCTGATGCTGGAGGCATACGGTGCATCAAGACACAGTAAGGTATTCCAATTAGCTGTACCTTTCTCTCCTGCGTTCAGCAGTTGCAGTCATTTTTCTCTTTCTTAAGAATAATTATATAACAACTGTAATATAAATTATATAATTGTAATAATTAAGATAACCCTTAATCACAACAGGTAACACTGGCCAGCCTGAAGGCAGCCAGAAGGGACCCCGCTGTCAGCTCTAGCCATACCTGCAGTTTATCAAGGGGTACACATTGACACCTTGACCCATGATACATTGAAGCTCCATAGAAGGTCCTGGGTCCCCAGTTTTCCTCCTTCCTCGCTAGGCAGTTTGCAGAGGCTGATGGCATTTACAGCTTTGATGAGCTCAGAGCCTTTGTGAGGGCAAATTGAATACAGCTTCAGACCGTGCGGGGACATAAAAAGCCATTTTGCCACTTTGGTATTTCTCACTCACTCTAGCTGGAGGACCACCTTCCCACCTCGCAGATCCCAGATCATGTGTATTGCATTAGGAACTCACCTTGGACCTGTAGTAACTTGCACATGATGAGAGATATTTGCTCTGGGAGTTCTCTCAGATTCAACCTGCTTAGGCCCTTCATAGTCATCATGGATACCAGTCCTATGCCAGCCCACACGTGCACCCTAGGTAGAGGAGGAAGGATGCTCCTTACCCTCCCACCCTATTGTAGAGCCATAACCCCATATCTCTCCTCCACAGCCTCTCCCAGCTGGCCCCTACCTCCTTAGCCACACACAGATACCTACCTGCACTAAACCCCACAGACCTGGGCCTTGGGAGCAACATATCCACCATGGGAAACACTTGCTCATGTGGAGAGCCTTCTGCAGCCTGACAGCAACAGATGGCTGGGAACCGCCTCCTCCTGTGTTGTGAAGGCCATTCTAGCAAAGACAATGTCTATTTGCTGTTCTTGTGCTGGAAGGAGAAAGACTCTTGGTAGGGCTACTGACAAATGGACATTAAATCACCGGGAGAGGACATCTAAAGCCTCTCAGAGGTCTGTTATGTGAGATGCCCAAGGCGCTGTCCAGGAAGGAGCACATCAGCTGAGAAGGACCCCTTAACAAAGCTATATTAAATAAAACTATTAAAAATATTGTAAAGTGAGGTAACTGAAGGGTACAGAAAATGGAGTGTAACAAAAGGTCTACGAAGCTCCTCGGAGATTGATTGTCTTCTGATCCTGGCATGTTTCGTCAGTAGAGCCCGTACCTGCATCTAAGTACAGAACTCTCACAACTGATCAGTAGCAGCACTAGTTTGAGCTCGGGTTAAATGACGCTTCCTACCAAGGAAAGAGAACCGCAGTTTAGGCACAGCACACCAATGCACTCCTGCGTCGTGCCTGAAGCCAAACTTTCAAGCAAGACGGTGGTGGGCAACTTCTCGGACTACCTTGCTTTGAAATTTGGCTTTCTGAAAAGCATCCACGGTGCTATGGAGGGGACGCAGTTTTCAAGCAGTTTCATCAGAAGATTCCTAAAAACCATCTCATAGCAGGGTATGGGCCCGCAGACCAGCAGGGTGAGCAGCCAACAGAGCTGCCCATGCTGAGGAGCTGGCTGATTTCTGCATGACTTTCTCCAATGGAAGCAGGACTATACTTATGCTTGGAAGAGGTGAAGGATTGTTATGCTCCTGCGCTTCACGTGGAAGAGCCTGAAGCGCACTTGGCAACGCCGCGTTTCGCTTACCTTTAAACTCTCCATTTACCTCTGGGGAACGTGTGGGCTGTGCTGAGAAATCAGAACAGCAGAAGAAAGAAGCTTCTGAACCCACATCAAAACAGTTGAAAACCCCCCAGAGCGCAGCCCTCTGGTCAGGAGTCCTTCAGAGAGAGGTAAATCTGGCAAATTAATGCTACTGGGATGATAAAATATGTACCACACTGCGAAGAAGAGGGAAATAGCCCCATAGCAAAAACACAGATGGGAAAAGATGTTGAGTTCTTCACTGCACTTCACCTTCTTGTGTTCTCCCCACACCTCAGTGCACTGGTGTCTTTCGATCTGTGTGTCCTCCCTTAAGTCAGCTCACGGGGGGCTGTAAGGAGACATGCAGCACAGAGCAAACCAGCCAGCTCGGCAACCGGAAAGGGATGGGGATTCAGACTCCAGGGGCCGACACAGCAAAACCAAGAGGTGCGTTGGCCTTTGCCTACTGTCATCCCAATGCCGTCCGTAGCCCAAAACCTTGAACCAAAACGTGGTTTTGTCCGCCTTTCAGGAGTGCCTCTGCTGTTGATCCACCTGGCTTGGAAAGCACCAGGTCCACTGCTCAGGTAGGCAAGCTGGCTACCGAAAGGTGCATTTGCCTGAACAATGAGGCAGAACCTAAAACTGGTGATGCTTCAGAGGGGGAATAACAGCAACAACCCACAGATGCTAAAAGACCATTTGAGGAGAGGAAGAGGTGCTCCAAACCTAACAACACTCAGCCATCACAGGGCACTTACACAACGCTTACACCCAATGACTGCATCAGACTCACAAACCCTTTTTTCCCCCCTTCTTATTTTTTGGGGTTTTTTTTTTTCCTTTTTTTCTTTACTTTTTCCTTTCTTCTTTTCCTCTTTTTTCCCCTTTAGTTCCTTTTTCTTCCTCTCTTCCCCACTTTTGTCTCCTTTTTATACCTGGGACAATAACAATCCTATCAAAGTAATAGCCAGGCACGCTGCACAGCCCTACTTCACTCGCCCAACCTTGCCAACCTCCCAGCCCCACCAGGCTGCCCAGGTCACCAAACCATTGCTCTCCATTCCCCTCCAGCAAGTTGTTCCTGTGCGCACCAAGAGGGGCTATAACCAACAAACCACACAAGCACCTCTGTCTTGAGTCCTGAACTCCTCCTGCCTGGCACCCTGCGGCTGCGGTATTCAGTACCGGTTGGCACAGATGGTGACCCACAGCATGTGCTTGGGAGGGATGAGGAAAAAGAGAAATTGGGATTCTGATACAGGAGGGTCATTTCACATCTGACCCTGGGTGCTAAGTGCCCCGCTCCGCAGAACTTAAAGGCCTTGGAGACCATTCGGGTGGCTGAAAATACCCCATTGTCTCCTTGCGCAAGTGAACTACTGCCCTGGTGATCCGGCAGGTAAGTGGGCAGCAGCCTGCAGCACTGCCCCTGCCGGAGCCTGCTCAGCGGAGCAATGAGTTCCAGCTTCTTTTCTGCATGTTAACTCTGCCTTCCGCTTTCCACGCAGCAGTGCCCTAAACTCCATAAAGCTGCTATAAGCAAAGAAGCTTCAAGCTTTTGCTCGGCCAGCTGCAGCAGCACTGCAGTTTCACTCCCAGAGGAGCAAGGTCCCCCCATGCTGCCCAATCATACCCCTCATCCCTTTGTTAGGTCTCTTACAACCATGCTGCAGAGGAAAGAAAGACCTTGTCCCAAATTAACTTTGTGTTTAGAGGTAAGTTAGCCACTTCCTTAGAGAAATAGTGAACATTCTGGATAGTCAACAACAAAGGCATTTGAAACCTCATCACGGCTTCAAGTATTTTAGCATCTTGAAGGTTAGCTCAGTGTATTCCTCCGAAGGTTTGCTGGTGCAGAATTAACCAGAACATACATCACCTCTTCTAAAGGCAGCATCCTTTCCGATATCTTCAGAGATAACCGCGTGGATCAGGAGGATTATTGTGGCATTAACTGCTCTGATTACACTCCCCACAGTTTAATAACAAGAGCAGTGAGACTGTAGGTGTATCAACAGAGTTTTGGATTTGTGAGCAAAGAAAGTTGGGGTTATTAGCAGAATGTGGGAAAAGAAAAGGTCACACACTCAAATGAGCCTCTCAGGATACAGCTGACATTCTGTGGGGCAAGAAAAGTGATTTCTCAATATAGCATCAGGAGTTTCTGATGAGAAGCAATAGGAAAATAGGAAAGCTGCAGATCCATCTTGTCACCGAGTTCTTCGGCTTGGAACTTAACCCACAGCAAGTAAGGCAACCCGATGCCTTTTGTAACACCCGCTTTTTAAAGGTGCTGGCTATGGTGTGTGCACACCATGCTCCTGCTCATCTCCTGGTGTCTGCAGCGCTGGTTTGGGGTGTGGGGGGGAGAGTCCATTTTCCTCTTCGTAGCTGGTAAGGGGCGATGGTTTGGGTTTGTGCTGCAAACAGTGCTGATCGCGCAGGGATGCTCTCATTACTGCTTACAGAGTCAAGGCCCGTTCTGCTCCTCACACCAGCCACCAGTGAGCAGGCTGGGGGTGCACACAGAGCTGGGGTGAGGGGACACAGCCAGGACAGGTCACCCCAGCTGACCAAAGGGATGTTCCATGCCATAAGAAGCCTCTCTCAGCCTATAAAGCAGGGAAAAGGAGGAGGAAGGGAAGGGGAGGATGTTTGGAGTTCTGGTGTTTGCCTTCCCAAGTCACCACTGCACATGATGGAGCCTTGCTTTCCTGGAGATGGCTGAACACCTGCCTGCCCTTGAGAAAGGGTAAACGATTCCCTTGGTTTGCTTTGCCTGTTAAGCTGTATCCTAACCCAGGAGTTTTCCCACTTTCACTCTTCCAACTTCCTCTCTCATCCTGCCGGGGGGGGAACGAGCGAGCAGTTGTGTGGTGCTCAGTTGCTGGCTGGGGTTAAATCACAGCATAAGTACGCAGGCTCCTGCAGGTATCTTTAATCAATAAGAAACATACTTTCATTAGAAATAAAGAGCTAGAACGTGGGGTCTCAGCAACGTGGTGGCTGCTACCGGCACTGCTGTTTCTGCTGTCTCATGTTTTCCCCAAGGAAGCATCCTGCCCTCTCCATGGCAGGTTTGCAGTTGGTACTCCACGGAGCAAAGCAGAGAGGCAGCTGAAGAACCTAACAGCTAAAATTACCAGCTACCAATGAGGTCGACCATCTATTTCCCAGGCACATTTACTGAAGATAACACAGAAGAAGTTTGCAATTCTATTGTTCCAGCTCCCTGTGCTTGTTAAAGTGCAGGAGACAATCTGTAGTTGCTTATTTTGTATCTAAGCAACTGTCAGACTCTGTATCTACTAATAAGAAAGGGTATAATTATACGCCGCTACTTTAATTAGCAGCAGATGCCTATGTTTATGAAATAACATGTAAGATTTGCTGAAGTGCAGAGTCTTGCTTATATGCAAATTGCAAGAGCACTTTTGGAGGCTTCTGAAGGCTTTGTTTGGCTGCAGCAGCTTGCTCAGGGTAAGGCACCTTAGGACCATGGGCTCAGAGCCCAGCTGCCCCGAACACCCATTTGGGTGAGCTGCAGGGCAGAGATAAATCAGTGCCTGATGTGCCTTCTTGACATGAGGCAGGCGCTCGTCCCTGATTCAAAGCCCAGGAACCGCCAGCGCACAGCCTGCTCTGGGCTGCTGACTTCAGCGCCCCAGGAGCTGCTTTCTGCTGGATGTGGCTGCAGAGCAGCCGACACTGGGGCAGAATCCTGAACATGAATCTCTGATCTCATCGAGGCGCTTCAGCAGCACGCGGCGATGCAATGCAGCACTTTCCTTCGGAAGCAATAACAACGGGGGCTGCTGCTGAGGATCCTTCTTTGTGAATAAGAGGAAAAGAGTACCAACAAAGCAAAGTAAAACCCACAGTCTTTCAGAAAGCCATGAAGACACAAGCAGAGAGATTATGGATGAGAATAACCTTGTCCAGGATAGAAAATAGTTGTTAGATGAGTCTCTAATGTCAATTATTCAGTATTTTTAGCCTTGTTTCCATAGAAACAGCACTTGTGCGAAGATGCTGTCCTGCAAGGGAGTGAGTGGGTGCACACGGGTACCTACATCTGTGTATTCTTCTCCCGGCCTCCAGCAACTTGGAACAAATCTGCCAGCAAAGCTGATGTCCTGAGGACAATTACATGTGAAAGCAGGCAGGTAAGGGAGAAGTGATCTTGTCAGTTCTCCAGCCAAAGGAATCGCATTAGACAGTAGAGAACCTGCACGAAGAACAAACCCCCTACTGGGGACTGCTACATCTCCAGAAGGGGCTTCAGGAGGAAAGCTTGCCCTTGCTTGAACATCAAATGCTGTGTGACACATGGCCTGCCGCAAGGCACAGACCCACAGGGAAATCTGTTCTTGGGTTTGTTTAGCATCTTAGGGCTCCTGATTCGAAACTGCCAAAATGCAAGACCTCCTGCCTGAAGGCTTGCGGTGCCAATACAGCAGCGTCTGTCTTGCCTGTTTGCCCACCTATTGGGGTGCCTGCCCTGCCACCTGCACCCTTCAAACATGAAGCAGTCAGCCAAGTTCAGCCCATTTCTTCATCCCTTCCAAAGGAGCTGCCCGGCTGCCCACAGACACAGGGAAAAGGGCAGGTTGTGCCATCAGGCTAAGTTATGGAGAAATGCTGAGCGTCCACCACTGCACTCCTCATTGCAGAAAGATGCAAAACCTTTAGCATAATTTCATATTCCCAGCTTTGTGCCCCTCTGTCGCTGTTGGCAATCCCATTACAAGAACTAAGGTACACGAGACTGCACCCTAGGGGGCTGCAGGAGCACCCAAGTGAGCAACCTGCACCTTCATCTTCTTTTACCGCACTTCCTAATGCCTCACCCGCCCTCTGCGAGAGCCGCCAGCCATTCCTTTGCTCACTGCAGTACAGGCTGTCAGCAGAGACACGCACCAGATGCTTCCCACAGAGCCAGATTTCACGCTCGCTCTTACTCTGTGGCTCTCCACCAGAACTCGAGGTCATTCTGATCACAAACCTCTTTGTACTTGGCCTTCCCGGGCACAGCTGTCAATGCGCAGCGTGCAAAGCAAAGCTTCCACAACAGGTATCACTCAGCACAAAGAGGCAGAGGGATCTGGTTGAGCGAGACAGTGCTGCTGGAGCATTTGCCTTCATTCAGAAGGTTTAGGGGCTAGTTTACACAGCAGAATACTTGTGACAAAGCCCCGTCAGCTGTGTCTTCGATATGCTTTAAGAAATCGCCCATGCTTAAGGTTAGCTGCATAAGACCACTGTGCCCTTTATTAATCAATCCTCTAGAAGAGGGAAACTATTTACACCCTACGGTCAAAGTGACCCGGATGACTGTTGAGCAGTATTTCAGCGTTATCCTCTTCCCAACAGGGGCTTTGTACCTCCTGCTACGCACAGAGCCAGCTTTAATAACCTGTGTGCAGGTGATGCTCAGTAGCAGGTAAAACCTACTGCGTGTGCCCCGAACATCAGCACCTATTCCGTGCCACCTGACACGAGCATTACTGCAGCTGTGCAGGGACCGGGGCTCCTCGCACTGCCCCAAAGGCAGTGAGTGCAGCCCAAGAGCACACCAAGGCACCAGGAGTTTCTACTTACATTGCCCTGAGTTTCCAGCTCACCTCTTCGCGCTCCTCTTGCAGCGGATGAGGCCACATGAAACACATCCACCGTGAGACCACAGGAGGGCAGCAAAGAGTCCTACTGTCAACTGCATCACCGGCGAGGCTCCAGTAGCACGGCCCCCGCGGGGAGACTTTGCTTTTGCTACCCGACAGCACAAACAGTTACCCAAAGTGGTGGCCCTTATCCGGAGGGGGGAGACTGCAGTATCTGCTGTTACCTCTTCTGCAGAAGCTGGGAGAAATACCTTATACTAGCAAGGTTATTAAGTGATGATAAAGGTCTTTGCTATCAGTATTTCACAGAACCTATTGCCCTTCTGCTCCTTCGTTAAGGATAACGGACATGAAGTGTTATTTCACAGACAACCGGGCGGAGGGGTCCCACTGACCGCCCTGTGCTGAAATACCACATAGCCAAAGGGGGGAGACACTCTCCAAACCCAGAAAACTGTTCTAGAACCTTACAGGCAGCATTCTGCTCTAACACTTCCACAGCAATCTCTTTCCGTAGCACAGCAAAACTTTTCCTCCCGTCAGCTCGCATCATTTCATCGTGACTTTTAACGACGCTGCTCGAAATTTTCCACCCGGCGCTGATGATGCTGCTGGGATGCGGGGATGCGCAACAGCAGCGCGGCTGACGCTGGAGGAGCGGAGCTCTTGCCATGCCTTTCCATCTGGTGCCACCTAGCGATAAGAAGCTGCCAGACACTCTCGGTTGGTTCTTTCTCTGTATTGGGGTGTTGGAAGCGCCCATGCGAAGTTTTGCCTACTGATAAGCAGCAAGAACAACTCTTTCAGCGTGGCCACAGGAAAACACGGGAAACAGCAACGCAGCAGGCAGGTTTGTTCTGCTGGATCTAAGCCTGTTTCCTTGCTCAGTCATAGACTCCCTTCCTGCTTATGGAAGTTAACACATGTTGGAAACCACAGACTAATGCAAAATTAATTAACAGAACATGAAATACGCTTTCACTAACACAATATAATTGGTGGCAGAAAGAGGCTGAAGAGAGAACAAAGTCAGCTTTCTTACTAATAAGAAACTCCATTTGCTCCGAGGTACTCCTACCTACCACTTGTGCCTTGACCTGCTCGCCTTCCCCCATAGGCTGCGGGGGTCTCCAGCACTGCAGCCTGCCACGTCAGCACCTACCTCAGTTCCTCTACTCAGATGGTCACCCCGTGTATGATCCTACTCCTTTCTAAGACCTAACTCCCCCTTACAGGCAGGCTGCGCCAACACGGCCAAGTCCACCTGACCTGCGGCACCTTCCCTTCCCAAGGCCCACCCTGCCCATCACCACTCCCCAGCTCTCACCCAACTCTCCAGAGCCACTGGAAATCATATTCTTGATTAACTCCTTCCCTTCTCCGTTACTTCTCCCCTTGCCCAAGGAGCAGGGGGAAAAAAAATCAGTTTGCCTCACCTTTAAATTCCTTCCCTGACTTCCCTCTACCTGCCTGCACAGCTGAAGCTCCTTTTCCTCTTCCCCTTACTACCATTCATCTGTTTCAGTTATTTAAGTGCTTTCAACTGATTTTCCTTGCACTACCCGAAGCATTGATTTATGACATCACGATGCCAGAGCCCTAGGGCCTTTCGTCCATGCTTCCTCCTCGTGAGCTCATTTGATGGTTTCCTCAAGCGTCAGCTATCCCTCAGCTTCCCTTCCATTTTCTCCTGGCTCTTTCTCCTCTCTGACCTCTTTGACACTTCCCCTCTCCCAGTATTTTGATGCCCCAGTGCAACATCTGCTGTTCATGCTGTAGTTCTCCACGGTGAAAGAGCTGTGGCTGCCAACAGGCTTTTCCCCTGCCAGCAACACATGCTCCTGTTTAGTACTCCCACTGTCAGAATGGGTCATGGTAACACCCGCCATCCACTTTGCTCCAATGTCACTTCATCACAGCAGCTGGTTAAGCCTCACCACATCACTTGCTGCACCGGGTAAGAAACCGTCTTACCATGTCAGATAACAGAATCCCAGATGGGTTTGGGTTGGAAGAGACCTTTAAAGCTCATCTAATTCCAACCCCCTTCCACTAGACCAGGCTGCTCAAAGCTCAGTCCAACCTGGCCTTGAACACCGCCAGGGATGGGGCAGCCACAGCTTCTCTGGAACCTGTGCCAGTGCCTAGAACAGTTAAAATAGTCAAAATTGCTATTCTTTTAACACTGCCCATTTTTATGCGGAACTGACAAAAGATAAAATAAACCTAAATAGCAGGGAGCTAATTCTAGTCAAAAATGACAACAAAAAAGCCCCAAATCCTCCCCATAAACAGCACAAAAAAGCTATTTGAAGCGTTGCTCCGCTGTCATAGCTCATCTTTTCAAGGGCTAGAAACTCCAGATTAGTTTCTTTTAAACTGAACATAGCCAAATCCTGATAATTCAGGAGATTTCATCCAATAGTATGCAACCAAGAATTAAACCACGCGATCACTCAACAGTCTGTTTAAACGTTCTGTCAGGACAAATACATGCCAGAACACGGGCTCTGAGGTGCAAGTCACTTCAGAACTGAGCACATCTTAGTAAAAGCGAGCACATTTCTCTGCTAACGCAAAGAAAAGACTTGCTTTCCAAGGCATTTTCCTGCCGGTTTCAGATAGCTGGGATGGGTGATGCTGCTTCACAACACCAAGGCCCAAATACTGCCTCAAAGGACTCCGGAACAGCAAGGACACTGCTCAGTGTAACTTAGACTAGATCCTACAGATGAGCCCTAAAGCACTCGACTAACCCTACACCAGTAACAGAACCAGCATTAGCAGCAGTGTGGAATCAGCGGTCAGGAGAGACACTTCTTCATATGGGCTGAAACCATTTTGAAAAGGAATAAAAGAAAACCATTAGGAAAGACTTAGCAGCCTTGCAATGGTTTGGTGTTTCACTGATGATCCATAATTAGTATGCTTCGTAAGACTTGCTTTTCTCATTAACTGCATTGAAAGCTTTTCTGCAAGACAAAATGAATGCTGGACTTCAAAAGTCTCTGGAAAGGACACGATGGTGAGCTTTGATCTCCACACGGCAATTGCAGTATGCACGGTATTAGATAAGCTCAGTTTACAAAGTATAAATAAATGAATAAATAATCAACTTCTTGGTGTGCCCACAGAGGTCATTTTTGTGCTGGCAACAGTTAAGCAGCTGATGGCCCTGACAGCCTGGAATGGCTTTGCCCAGCTGCGAGTCACACAAAACCCAGCCTAACATGGAGCTCAGGAAAAGGAACTTTGATTCAAAACTTCTGGAGGCAGAACCTGACCATTTCCTCCTGTTATAAAAGGGGAACACGCTCCATCGGCCTTGGAAATCAACACAACTCCCAGGATCTGAACTTGGCTGTTACTCCAGAGCAGCAGCGGTACCGTAAAGCACCTGACATACCAAGTGCCTTTCACCACAGCACACTTACTTATTTCCATCCTTTCCAATACAACATTTGTCTGAAGCCAAAGGACTCAAGAGAAAAGCCATCGAATCAGGTTTTACTGACTGGGGTTTTTTTAATAAACTATAGAAGAACAAGGTAACATTTCAACCAAAGTCATGACAGCTGCATGCTTGAAAGCAGATACATACATGTCCCTGGATTCTTCTGTTCTCTTTAGGAAGAAAAACAAAGAGAAAAGGGAGAAGAACAGAAAGCTGAACACAATGCATAGATTTGTATACATATTCAAATAATAGCAGACTAAAGCAAGCAGTAACACAACCAGAAAAATAAACAGCGATTCCAGCTCCATGCAACTTTAAAAAGGGAATTTCAGTTCCAGGAATCTTTACGCTGAACCAAGTTACATTTTTATACAGCATTAAAATAAGTCTTATAAATTGAGGCACTAGAAACAAACTCACCCAGTAGCTCAAATGCATCTAATGTGCAAACTGAAGAACCTACAGGCCATAGTGTACTAGACATTTTGAACTTAAAAGGTTGCATTAGACTTGCACTTGCTCACATCAACACAGTGGAATTAGTGGAAAACTACTGGTTTTCCAGTTAGAGTAAAATCAGGTTCTGATTGTTGGTTCCAAACCGTGATCTTCCAAGCTTCTTCTCATTGTCCTTGCTTGCCTCTTACATATTCTCATCAGGCAAAAAAACCTGGAGTTTCCTGTGCCACCTCACTCAGCGAGGCTCATAAGGGAATGCAAAGCACCTTGTCCTTGAGCAGGGTTGTATCTACAGCACTGCATTCTCTTATTTCAAGCTGCTCCCCCACATCATTGAGCTTCTACAGGGTTAATACATGTGTTCAGAATTAGATACTCATGTTCTAAGACATGCTTATTTTTACTTTTTGATCTGCATCTTCTGTGGGGGTCAGGGAGTATCAAAGACAAGTAGTCTTCACGAAGTCACTGGAGTGATCACATAGCAAGAACTTGAGACAGGAAGAAAGAAGCTCACATGGGTACATGTGCTGCTTTCTTCATGAAGAAGAGTATTCAAGGTCCAGTGAGGTTTCCACCCAGATGCTACAATAACTAAACCCCTACATCAAAATATACCTCGATACTTTAATCAGGCACTTAAATAGAAAATAAAGCAGTAACATTTAACATAGGTATTGTGATAGCTCTTCTGTAAGGCCAGAACATCTTCTATGAAGCACTCAGGACATTAACTGCCCCACAGAACCAAGGGACTCATGTCAAGGGCTAAAGTAACTGCGGGGTCCCCCACTAGACAAGCATGTTTAAAAAAAACCAACCAAAACCAGACTGAAAGATGGTTTGTAAGTATTTGGTAGAAGCCATTAAGCACAAACAGATATTCTTCACTATCTAATGCAAAATGTAGTGCAAGATTATTAGCCCCTTGAGAAGATGGGTCCAAAAGAAAATATTCCGTGTGCTTTCGTTTACAAGACTATTTTTTCCCCCCACAAGACAAAGTTTCTCCACTAGTACCAAGCTCCCTGAGGGAATACATTGATTTTTCAAGGGAAAAAAGCAACCATTAGAAACATATTCTGAAAAGCGCCAACAATCAAGAGTTGCCCTATTCTGAGCCATAACACATTTCTCATCAATGTTTCTTTGGAAAGTGTGGGTTAGACCAACCAGCCACTGGGTCCTGTCAGAGGGACCCTGATTTCCCGTCTTTGAAGTAGTATCTGGAGATGAGATTAACCACTCCTTTAAAACAGTAATGAACATATTTTAGACCAATACACTTCCAAGTTATAGGAAAATTCTACCTGCAAGACTTCAGCTAACAACATTTAGATGGTTAATTATAGATTCTGTCACAAAAACACAGAGTCAGGGAAAAGGTGGAAGTTCAGTCGTAAGGCTAACCACTTGGGAAGCTCCTTTATGTTGTGCAAGTCAAGAGGCAAATGACAGAACCTGCAGACACACCAACCACATTCTTACTGTAATGAGAATGCCAAGTGTTCAAACCATTCTTCAGTAATTTATTTTGTTTACTGACGATTTACAAGGCCTTGATTATTAGACAAAATAAGCATTTTTAACTAACCCCCCCAAAAAAACAAGCCAATAGGGTATAGAAGGAAATGCTATATGGTTCCCTAGAATATATCACACCCAGTGCACACACTGCTTCATTTTCTCATCTGAACCCATTTGTTACTTACAGGATTTTTGAAGACAAGTATTTTGGTCTAGCCAACAGGTAGTGTACAGTTTCAGAACACGGAATTAGGCTCTAATTCTGATATTAGTCTACAGTCTAAACCACTGCAGCAGATCTTTCAGAGTGTTTAGTGTAATCAAGAACTGATCAAGATATTTTTGAGCAGTTAACAATGAACAGGAATTATAGACTGCATACAGTTCAGTATGGTACAGTAACTGAAGCTAAAAGTTTTAGTATGCTTATTGCCAATTTCTTGCAAATTTTAACAACCAGAGCTTCTTTGCAGATACATTATTGCTGAGGGTAATAAGGCTGTTGAGGAAATAGGTATCCAGGTTGTTGAGGTGTTGGATACGGTGCTTGTCCAGGGTTTTGATAGACAGGTGAAGGAGCATACGGCAGATTATACTGACCATACATGTATGGATTATAGCCCATTGGCATTGGCATCTGGCAATACCTGTGGAGAGGGGGAAGCATCCTTTAGTTACAAAACACTGATAACCTTAATTTGCAAAAGACAACTCATAAATAGACACAAACCCAAGTGCAATCACTGCAAACGCTTTCCTTTAATCTTTCTCTTTGTGCAGCAGAACTTGTGGTAACTTTCAAGGACCAAGCATGAAAAAAATTATAACGCATGAAGCAGAAATGCAGGCAGGAGGTGGAGTAAAAGCAACTTGCTGGATTTAGAACTGATCTAAACTGATTATCTCATGTTTAATATCACCGTGTACATTTTAACATTTGCCGAGCCTGCTGCTGAAGGAGAGCATCTGCCTTCAAGTCCTCATCCTGATTCCAGAAAGATGGAAAAAAGCATCAGAAGACAGCACACTAAGCTGGAATATTTTCTGTATTTTTCACCATCTTTCGTGAAAAAACAAGATTTGAAAAATGAGATACGCCAACATTTTTGAGAGAAAAAACACCAACTGATTATGCAAGGGCGGGCAATAGTCCCCAAACCACAGTTAAGGAGCTGCAGTCCTATCTCCCTTCTCCTTTAAAGAAGCCAAACTACAAAAACTTTAAGTTTTCAAACCCTTCCCACAAATGGTACCAGCAAATGATTCCAGCAAGAATGATATAACTAAAACTAAAAAGATCATCTTTCCCCAAACACTAAACGCAACTTCAGTTGTCACACTAAAGGATTTTAAAACAGCACATGCAACAAACAAGTGCTTTTAGATAACAGTAACAAAGAACTACTTAAGTACTCCCATAGCTTACCCTGGGTAACCTGGATAAGTTGGGTAAGGAGGTCCCTGTGCCTGCGACGGTGCAGTGCTTGCTGCAGGTGCGCTGGCTCCTGGAGCAGGAGCAGCAGCAGGAGCAGCAGCAGGAGCAGGAGCTGTTCCAGAGGGTGCCGATGTAGAAGAGGAACTGCTCGCTGCAGAAATTACTGGTGGTGGTGGCCGTGCTGGTGGCTGTGGCTTAGTCCCCTAACAAGAGAAAAAGGATTAAGCTGATGCTTCTTTCTGGAAGTCTTGGAATCAAAAGCTGTGCATATACAATCAGTTGATATTTATTTCTATTTTCATTTTAAGCAGGCATTCTATTATCTCTATAAACTAAGCATAACATGAAGCATCTATAAACCAGTGAGCTTTCCATTTCAAATCTGTAAATTATGAACATCAGTAGATCTCTCTGCACCTTTGGAATTTGCCTTCTATTTCCCTTCAACACATTTCCAAATACATTAAATATTAAGGAGCGATATACACAAGTTACAGATCAGTTTGGAGTTCCATAGTATTTTCAACCCTCTAATTCTGTAATGTGTGTTTACCACCATGGTTCTGGGTGCTGGAGTAGGAGCTGACGATGCTGCAGGCTTGCTTCCTCCAGCTGATGTGTTCTGATAGGTAGGCAGAGGAATAGAGGGAGCACTGGGTTCTCTAGCAATGCTTTGCTGCAAATCTCTATTAAAAACAAACAAGCAAACATACAGCTTAGTTTAAGAATTGGCTGTTATACACTTCAGCAAGCTAAGCTATAAAGAGGCAACAGGGTAAATCCAATTCTTAAAGCATGATCACTGAGCTAACTCAAATTTGGAGTCAAAATCACTTGAATGGAAACAATCCTGTAGCCAACCCTCTGACTGTTACATCTATTTTCTAATAATGTCTTTATGTCCCAACTCAATACTAGGTAGAGATCACTGAATTAGCCAAAAGCTTTGGGATCAGAAATCACAGAACAGTCAGAACATGGAGCAACTTGGAAGCTTTCCTGATAACCTAAGGAAACCTCAAGGCTACAGAAGAATACAAATTTCAGTGATTTCAACATGTGAAAAGATGCTCAAACACAGAGGCAAAGCAATGTCACATTGCTTAGAGACTGTCCTAAATTAAATAATATGGCATGCAAATACCACACATCTAAAAGAACTGATAAAAGAAGTCTGCTAGATAGTCTACAATGTCATTTACACCTGTGTAAGCACAACTACCAAAAAAACCCCTGGCAAAAACGTGACTGGTTCTGCAAATAAGCTTTCAAGTTCTCTATTCTGATACTTCTAGTGCTGGAATTAGTCTTGGTAAGATACTCTGGTAAGATACAAGAAGGCTTTGGTGCCATGTGGCACCACAGGTTGCCGTGCAACAGCATCATTTTACAGGCAGCTTGTCATGAAAGCTCTAAGGCAGCAGTCCTAAGCTACATACTCAATGCAGTGCATTCCTCAGTGCAAGGAGTCAATATTTGAGATTGGGCTGATTCTCCAGAGACATATTAGGAACCATTTCAAATTTCAGGCAATTCTGTGTAAAAGTGATAGGGGAGCAGCATGTACCAGCTAGAACTTAACACCTGAAACAGAAGATGGAGCAAACCAGCAAAGGCACAGTTGAGTTAGCAACTACGGTATGGTGTGCAAACTAAGAAAACCTGAACATCTTAGAATATGACCTAAGGAACAGAAGTTAACAGTTTTCTTCTTCAGATCTTCAAGACCAAGAGCTTACAGAACAGCAGCACCATCCAGAGTGAAATATATTTTAACCACAAAGTGACTAAATACATGAAACGTGACGCTCAATACACTACTAAAACTGACCATCCAATAGGCAACCATTATATGGAGAAACAAAATCTCTCTAGTTGTAAATAAGAAATCACCTAAACAACTTCATTTTTACTAAGTGAAGACGTAGCCCACAGTCAGTATTTTTATTGTACTTGGGGTTGTGGGAAGGGACAAAACCACACACTTACTCAGATTGTGGGTTGGTGCACTGAGGAATAAATGTCTGTAGACATATACTACAAATATCCCAAATCTCATCACTGCCCCAAACTTGACAGGGTTTCATGTAGTGAACTCTTAGCACGTGAGGCAGTAAAAGAGAGCATGGCAAAATTCAGCTCAATGTTAGACCGACACTAAACCCACAGCTTTAACACTAAACATTAACATATTAGAAAGTGACATATTCAGACCTTGGCCTTGGTTAGACAGCCGACATTTCCTGAATTCCATGAGCATATGAAGTGGAAGCAATTGCATACAGTTACAAGCACCGTGCCCAACCGAAAAGGAACAGTTCTATAAAGAATGAAGTCAGGGAAGAAAACCTAAAGGCTGAGCATCCCATTGACAATACGTTCCATGAACACAACTGCAGTTTCACCAGCTGAAACTTCAATAGCAACCAGCCCTGTTTAGAAAAGGCTCTGCTAAAGAATACTGATTAACAGGTAGCTTTTCAGTTATGCTTTCCTCTTGAGAGGAGAGCCTAAAAATGATGGCAGAAGCATACTATCCCTAGCCTGATCAGGTGTGTGAGACAAGAGCAACAAACACTTTCCTTCGCATGAAGGACAAAATACGCCAGCAGTGCAGGCAACCCACGTATCTAACCAATGATACAGTATGAGACCAGAGCAGAGGTAGAACACCAACATTGTTCCTCCCCACCACACTGGGCACATGGAAGGCAATCACAGGCTGCAGCATTTATCTAATTTCTCACACCAAAATCACAGCAGGAACAAGGTGCAGAGACCAGAAGTTCCTCAAAGGAAAGACTACAATAAAATGATAAACAAATGCACGCCAAAAAGAACTAAGAGTAAAACCATGGTCAGATGAAACAGATTCATGCAAAACTACATGGGAACAGAGCAACAGACTCCAAAGTAGATTTTGCCATTTACTTCTCCTATCGCTTTCCTAGTTTTTCAGATGAGGGGAGAGTGAGGCTAGCATTAAGGCAAAGAAAGGGTGACAGTCTTACACACCGGTTCTCCCTTTCTCATTTCAAGTATGATTCCGAGAAAACTCCAGGAACAAACTTGCTAACCAAGTTTTCTAGTTGACAAGCAGGTATTCTTATTACGGGCGCCGGGAGACACGGGGGATAGCTCCTCCTAACGTGTGTCCACCTATTGCTACACAAGCAGCCCTTATATAGCTACAGAGCATACATACATATTCATGAGGCTACGTATGGATTATCTCATTTTCCAGAAAGTTCCCCGCATGCATACAAAAATGTGGTGGTGGTCTCTGAGGGTCATTTACTTCTTCCAACAATCTTCATCACTGCTGGCAGCCTTTGAAGCACACGCAGTAGATGCTTATACCAGCTTAGTCGGTTCGTTAACACCACAGACATAACCATCATCCCATCCTCCTGCTTATCAGTTAGTTTAACTGCAGCCTGTCCTGGGCCCCTGCCTTTGCAGATACTCCCTATCTTTACGTCCTGTTCTTCTAGCCTGTTTTTCTTACGCTCATTTTGTACTAAGGTCATAAAGGCCTAAACTACGTCAACTACAGCAGTTTATCTTGTACAAGGATTCTCAGCATGTTCTCTAGCTGTACTCTATATTTTTTTTCTCTGCATATCATGCATCTCAGTAATTTTCTATTACCACTGTTAAAAAGCCATCAAACTTAACATTACTTAAAATTATTCTAAAGGTTTATATATTTCATTTTGTAATTTTGTACCCCCCCTTGTCTCAAGTACCACAATAAACATATCCCCAAAGATTAACTTCCGATAGATACTTAATGTTTCTACAATGCTTAAAGAAAACACTGAAACCTTACTTGAGTAGTTCGTCTCTTTCAGTCTTGCGAGCAAAGACAATGTCACTGCATTTGTTTTGGAATTTCAGCAGGATTTCTGTCAGCTCATTGTAAAACTAAAGAGAAAAAAGCCAACAAGAGCATACTCAATCAATACACTTGCATGTTTCTACACATTGATCCAGTTATAAGCTTTGTATTATTACAGTGCCCAAAACCTGCCATTCCAGTAGTTTGCTAGTGCCTTTTATTCCGCTTTTCAAAACCAAGTATCAGGCAGCTGTTGTCCATCCCTGCAATACCAGATCGCTTTGGGGGGTTCTTATACATGGGGGCTTGTGTATACATGTATTAAAACCAGAATAAAACTAGATCAAATCTAGTGATTAACATTTTTTAAAGGGTACTTTTTCTTCCCATTTTTCTGCCTTCAGTCATTTCCGTGCATTTCATTTGTACAGACATTTCAGTTTTAGTTCCCTCTAGTGAGCTATCAATAAACCAGCAGAAAGTACTTAATACAGAAGCAGTAAGACACCTTCCAGATGCTCAGATCAATAAAAGCAAGCTAAATAAAGCTCTCCTCATTTTTCCTCACATATGCATAGCAGTAGATAAACCAAAAATTTGATAAGGTGATTAAATACCATAGGAGAACAGATGAAAGAACTCCTTAGATAACATGGCTTATCTGGGTAAGTTCAGCACCGTTTACTCAGCTGTAATTAACAACTTTCTATTTTAACTATAAATTACTAATTAGAAAAGCTTACTTTTCAGAGAGGAACAAAGCATTTCACAGCTGTCGAAACAATCAAAATTCAAGCAACTCACTGTGCTCACTTCAGTAGTAAACTCCTTAAAAGTGTACCTCATTCTAGCACGCCTGCAACGTTTATCCATGTTTCACTGGCAAGTACATCACCCTTAAGCATTACTGTACCTTTGTGCCTTCTTTCAAATTGGCAACAAGCTCCACAAAGTTGTCGTTTGCCACAGCCAAGTTCTTCAGAACTTCTTCTCTTAAATTGGATTCATTGTTTGATTGTTTCATCTTTGAAAAATCCTGATGTGCATTCTTAACAGAAGGGAAAAAATAAGCAGTGAAAATAACGCAAGCTGGTTTGGTGTCAGATTCTGCTCATTGTGGTGTTTTGCCCTCTTACCCCTTGCTTCTATCCCCTTTTCCCAATACCTGCCTTTCTTTACCTTCCATCCACTCACTGTGCTTCCTGACAGCCTGCCATCTGCCACATGCAGTGACCATTTCAGAGCTATACACTGGCATTAGCTATCAGCTAATTATCAGTCCCTTGTGGGCCACTTTCAGCTCATTCTCAAGCTCATTCTCAAGCAGACTCTCTCTCAGAGGCTATACTAATTAGGCTCTCTCCTCTACTACCCTCCATCGATATTCACAAAACCACACTTGAACTTAGTATTTTTAGGAAGTGCCACCTCAAGTTTGGTTGACATTGGCAAGTTATTAAAAGGACAGGGAAGTGGAAAACATCCAGAAGGACCACCTACCTATATGTCATTTCTCTGGGGAAAAGAAACAAACAAGCTAACTTAAAAAGACTATTTCAGCTGTCGCAAGCAGCAACACTTGAACTCTAGGACGTTCAAACACCAAAGTAACATCCATCAAGGTTTTAAAACTTTACCATGTTAAAAGATATCTAAATACAAGATACTTGATACACACAGGCCATATGGTCATTTGGAAGCAGTTCTTTCCCTTTTGTTCTTGCAAGCCAGGTAGCACTCAGAAGTTGTAAGCAATCCTGTGCACAAATAGGCCCCATTATTTTTTTGGTCACTTGTCCAAGCACCAAGGGTTCCTCTTTTGCCAGATGTTTCAGATATTTGACTCCAGGGTTATTGACAAATTCAGGCGGAATTTACAAAAAACTTCAATTTTTACTTTGATGAGCTTTGCACATGCTAGAAGTCAATCACGTTGTAAATATCAATTAGGAACAAAACAAAACGTACTTCTGAGACCCAAAACGTCTTGTAGTAGACAGTAAGTACAGGCCTCCTGCTATCCCAAAAAGAAGTATTAAGATGGGATGAGAGTGTTAAGAAGTGATGAGGGGGGAAAAAATCAAAACAAACCGAAAAAATTCTTAATACACCAGGTAAGCTTCTTTCAAAGGCAAAGAGATCTGCAGAACTGGGGAAGAAAAGGTCCAAGAGTGACACTAAAGGGCTCTGGACAAGTCTGTTGAAAATTTATATTCATTTCCAGTGAACACAAAACCACCCCTGTATCTTTCAGTGATCAGACAGGTAATGGAGCAGCAACTGGCCTATGACAGCAAAACAGAGTAGAAAGCAAAGTGAGATTTCTAAAGTACTGGAGAAATAATCATTGCTGCTTAGTTGAAGAGGAAGGAGGACATACAACATGTTGTACCTGAATGTTTTTGAGAAGTTCTTCCTGCTTTTTCAGGGATTCTTGCACTTTCTGTGTGTAACTCCCATAAATTCTGTCCAACTCAGTCACAGAGATTGCCTCCTCATTTATAGCACCATCCTGTGCAAGTGCAGTCAGGAATTTGCTTGTCATGTCAAAGTTGACGGATTTCAGGTCATTTTCTAGTTGTTCTCTCTCCTTCTTAACTTCATCCAGATTGGCGAGCAAAGTTCTTAAGACATTAACAACCTAGGCAATGAAAATTGTCAGAAGTTAGCACATTTGGAGGAGTCACTGCAGAAGTGTACTTTATTCCTTGTTCCCAGCTTGCACTCCTCACTGACACTGCCTCCACTACTGCATGAGTATTTGTTTATACGTGTTTAAGACGACAAACCAGGACAGAACGCAATGGAACAAAGATCTTCAAGCATTTCTCAAGCTATAGTCTCTTCTAAAGATTTGCTTTCACTAATAACACTGAATGACCACAAAGATTTTGCAATCTTTCTCAAATTGATCAGACACCTTCAATTGGATATTCTAAAAATGGCAAACCCACTGACTTCAAATCACGCCTACAGAAAACTGATCGTACTGCTGTAAGACATGACTTTCTAAGAAAGCAAACTGGTGTAATTGCATGGCAATTCAAAATACTGGGCCATGTCTTTTACATTGCCTGACTGCCCCAAGACCTCAGCGCTACATCCCACCACCCTACTTCAAAGTATTCATCAAGAATTGCTCCTTTTACAACAGATCTACGGTCCTGCTGTCCATGGTGAGTGAATTTGTACATACTAAGTGTTACAAAATACACTTGAGCAAATTTTAAGAGAGACGCCTTCTTTACCAGATGTTAGTTACCTCCTGTACCAGTTGTGACAGAAACAACAGCAGCTAAGAGTCAGCTTCCACACCAATTCGTGCAAGTTTACTTAGTCAGATAAACAGCACTTCCATTCCTAAGGACAAATTTCAGTGCTTTACCTCACTTCCTTGTAATGTTTTTGCTGGGTTGGCAGAAGGAATGGCTGCATTGAGTTCTGATTCAGGCTTACAGAGAAGGGCAATGGTGTCCCGGTGAGCCTGATAGCGCTCTCTCACTTGGCCATCTGCCTGCACAGCTTTATCCAAAATATTGTGGTAGTTTGCTCCCTCTGGTGGTAGGAAGGGAAAAACACAACAGAGTTTAGGTGATCTCAAAACTTGTTTCATCCAGGACCTGCACCAGAGCAGTTTTCATGCTTTTCAGCGAGTCTCCATACATCTCTATGAGCCTGTACATCATGAAGTTGAGACTTACAAGTAAACTTAAGCTTCCAAGTTATCTTTTAACTAGTGCATAAACTAGGCACCTATATTAATTCTCCACAGAAGCATATGGAGCAAATGAACACTGGTTTGAGCTACTCCCCAGATGTAAATCTCCATAACTCTGCAAAAACTAAGGTGGCAGCATCAGTCCCTTGTTAGCTTCAAGCCAACACACACTACACACATCAAAACCATGCTCCAGTGATGGCTCTAAGTACATCGACGTATTGAAGAGGTAATTCAACCAGATTCTTGGGAGGACAGATGTTTTCCATTACACACGCTTTCTGAACCTTCAGCATGCACACACACTGTATGGGTGCACAAACAGCAGGAAATTTCCTGCCTGCACATCATCTCTCCACTTCAAATGATGCTGCAGACTACAATAAGGGTGTTCTGGTACAACCTCTCCTGAACCAACATTTCACAGAATCATAGAACAGTCAGGGCTGGAAAGGACCTTAAGACCATCCAGTTCCAGCCCGCCTGCCATAGGGCAGGGACACCTCACACTAAACCATGCCACCCAAGGCTCTGTCCAACCTGGCCTTGAACACCGCCAGCGGTGGAGCATTCACAACTTCCCTGGGCAACCCATTCCAGTGCCTCACCACCCTTACAGGAAAGAACTTCTTCCTCATATCCAACCTAAACTTCCCCTGTTTCAGTTTGAACCCATTCACCCCTTGTCCTATCACTACAGTCCCTCATGAAGAGTCCCTCCCCAGCATCCCTATAGGCCCCCTTCAGATACTGGAAGGCTGCTATGAGGTCTCCACGTAGCCTTCTCTTCTCCAGGCTGAACAGCCCCAACTTTCTCAGCCTATCTTCATATAGGAGGTGCTCCAGTCCCTGATCATCCTCATGGCCTCCTCTGGACTTGTTCCAACAGTTCCATGTCCTCCTTATGTTGAGGACCCCAGAACTGCACACAGCACTCCAAGTGAGGTCTCAGGAGAGCAGAGTAGAGGGGCAGGATCACCTCCCTCAACCTGCTGGTCATGCTAGTTTTGATGCAGCCCAGGATACTGGTTGGCTTTCTGGGCTGCGAGTGCACACAGAAGCCGGCTCATGTTCATTTTCTCATTGACCAACACCCTCAAGTCCTTCTCTGCAGGACTGCTCTGAATCTTTTCTCTGCCCAACCTATAGCTCTGCCTGGGATTGCTCCGACCCAGCTGTAGGACCTTGCACTTGGCATGGTTAAACTTCATCAGGTTGGCATCAGCCCACCTCACAGGCGTATCAAGGTCCCTCTGGATGCCATCCCTTCCCTACAGCGTATTAACCGAATCACTGCATTTGTACCTTTACAAATATTTACCAAACTACTTTAATTTACACAATGAGAATGGCCATTTTCAGATCATGCCCAGAATCCAAAGCATGACCCTTACCTGCCCGTAAAGGCTTATAGAGGTCATTGGATGGAGTTCTCTGCCACCGCTCTTTGAATTTTGTTCGCAGGTCATTGTCTGTTGCTTCTTCTTCATCTAATAATCTTAGTGACTACAAGAGCAAAATGTTACATGCATTATACACAGATCTAAACGTGAAACAGCTAGTGTTGAATATATGAAGAATGTTTATACATTGTCATGGGTTCAGCAGCAGCAGTCATTTTTCTCCTCCTTGGTAGCTGGTGCAGCGCTGTGTTTTTGATTTTGGGCCTTGGAACTGCGCTGATAACAGCAGTGTTTATCAGTTACTGCTTGGTAGTGTTTTGTCTGGCCAAGGACTTTCTGAGTCTCATGCTATGCCAGGGAGGAGGGGAAGCCGGGAGGAAGCAGAGACAGGACACCTGACCCAACTGACCAAAGAGGCTATTCCACACCATCAGCACATCATGCCCAGGATGTGAAGACAGAGAGCAGAGACCCGGAAGGGTGTGGTGGTGGATTGGGGGGTTCGCTGCTGGGGGGTGCACTGGCTGGGTCGGGCTTGGTGAGCAGTTGTATTCTCTTTCCTTGTATCTCTCTTGTATTATCATTGATGGTAGCAGCAGTGATTTGTGTTATACCTTCGTTACTAAACTGTTCTTATCTCAACCTGTGCGAGTTGCATTTTTTTTTGGATTCTCCTCCCCATCCCCCCGGGACTGGGGGAAGAAGAAGAGGGAAGTGAGTGAGTGAGAGAGAAAACTGCGTGAGTTTTAGAGGCTTAAACCACGACATACATATTTCATAAATTAATTTGGTAAACAGAAAACAAGCTTGAAAGGCACAAATCACCCATATCTCTCTAGAACACTCCCCTCCCCACCTGAACACTGAAAACCAAAATGCTTGTAAAGGAACAGGCACATGCGACAGCACAGTTTTTGCATCCACTAAAAACTTATATGCCATGTTTTTAAAGTGTTATTAAAGTTACAGGCATTTTGGTTAATCGTGAACTTTTCCTATTGCCACTTGAAGAGGAAAAAGTTCACTGGTGGTGTTTTCTAGCAACATTTTAGTGGTAGCAGCTGCTGAGCTTACTCACTTCATCTAAAATTTCTTTGTTCCTTTGTAGCAGTTCAGGCAGATCTTTGATCAGCTGATCAACAGTCTGAATTCCTCCCTGCTCAATCACAGACTTAGACTTGGTCAAAATAGACTGAGGAACAGTATCCCCAGACACATCTTCGATAGCAGCAGGAAGATTGAGGGAAGCCAACACACTGAAAAAGTCAACATGTTAAACAACAGCTTGTCTGTAGCTTTACCCTGTAAATAACACTGCTGTCCAAACAACCACTCAGTCAACTAGAATGGAAACAGAGCATAATGTCCTCCTGGAGAGAAATTTCAAACTGAATACTCTGAATGATTCCTAGCATACACCTCACCAAAAACATGTTTCAAAGCTCTTAAAAAGCTAAACAAGCCCTAGTGAGAAATGTTTTTAGCAGTAACTGTCTGGTAGGCAACCAAATGCCTTGAGTTACATTCTTATCTTTCAGCTTGATAGGACTTTTTATGATTGCTTATTGTAAGGAGCAATTTCTTCTTTCTTTTGGGGGGAAGGGTATATAATTTATTGAGTCACTAGTACATTCAAGCTGTACAATGTGAAACTCCTTCAAATTAATGGGACTGGAACTTTTTTTGAGCAAGTGTCAAACTCTCAAAGGTAAGGGAAGACTGAAGAAAATGAAAAACTATTTGTTTTTTATAAGCTTTCAGTCTGCAGAAAAGTAGTTCTAAATACCCCTCTATGGCCTAAGTTTGCCAGCCTCTCATATAGTTACACAAAACTGCTGCTGTAATCTGGATGTCTGCAGGCTGCAAGGGAGCTGAGGTTTGTAGGCTGCTCCACAACTCCTCTGGAGAAATAGTCACAAGAAGCCATACTTACCCATTTGCCAGATTTGTGGCTTCTCTCATCTGGGCTATTGACCTGTTCACTAGATCTGCCTTCCTCTGGTTATAAACACTCACAGATTGCTGAACTTGCAATGGAACCATCTTCTCAAACAGGTCTGCAATTAAAGTAGTATAAATTACTCAAGTTGCACCGTGAAGGTAAAAGGATACAAACATCTTCACAGCTCCTTTACTCAGGCTGTATTACAGACACTGATCTGAACAGCTTAGGATACTCTCTCCAACTCCCCAGGATGTCTTAAAAACACTGTTTTGTTTCTACGGGTGTTTAGGTTAGGTTTCAGTTTTTAAGACTGAAATTAAGACAGAAATAACTTAAAGGCATTATATTTAGAACAACTGTAGGATTACAAATCAGATTACTCTTAAGGCTTCATTCGTAATTTTGCTTCTTGAAAGGATCAAAACTAGAAAAGGAAGGGAGGATCACTTTTCAGAACTCCCCTGTACAGCCAACAAACTAACACTATTTCAAGCCTTATGGGAAGCCAGCAGCTAGGTTTGTTAAGATGGTACAATTTGATACTTTTCCCTTAGTGTTCTTTCTGAAATTAAAAAGGCTGGTTTAATATACAAAATACCGTTGCTGAGAAAATATGAGAAAAATAAAAGAACACCACATTGCAGATGATGATTTTCAAGCTGTGGTTTATTCTTCCAGTACTTCCACCATCAAATAGTAGGACACCAAACTGGAAAAGACAAACCACACTTTCAAAACCACTACTGTACACTCAATAGTATCCCAAAGTAGATGTTGACCTTTTCATGGTACAAATGAATGCTGGGTGGTACCCAGGTGTCACAAGGTGACAGTGACCCTGTGCACTCTACACACTTCACTCACCAGTGAATTTCTGACTGAGCGGAACAACAACTGGAGTAGACTTTACAAGACTGGCTTTTCCAATGGACTCCAAATCTTTCAGGTCAGGAACCCGGTCATGGTAAATGAAGTCATTGTCCTTCTTGGCAGCTGTAAGTGCGCGGTTGATTTTGTCAACCAGATCTTTCACATTTATATATTCATCATAACGAGACGCCACTGTTTTCACTAAGTCTGCTGCATGCTAAAAGAGATTTAATACTGTTACAATTAAAACAACTCTTCTTTTTCCTTTCATCGATGCTTAAGAAAACTGATGAGCTTCCCAGATAGCCATAGAAAAAAATCACGGTCACAAGTTAATTTACTCTAGAACTTAACAACAACAGTAAGTTTGATACAGCCAGACCCTGTCATGGGTGAACGCTAAAAACCAAGTTAAATAAATATTAATATTCTATGACAGTGAAGTCCTAGGAGATCCACAAAGAGCTGAACTCAAGAACAAACAGCAGGTATACCTACATCTATCACCCAGTAATACAATCATAATATAACTGCTATTAGAAGCTCATATAGGCACCTCAGTATCAGGTAAGCATACAGAAAAACCCCATGTTTAAGGACTTCGCTGAGCACCAAGTCAATAAATGCAGAGTGGCAACTTTCAAAGTGTCAACAGGACAGTCTTCTGCAAGTTCCTCAGCTTCCTGCCTGTCAGCAAACAGCTACTGCACACAGATCCTACAGGGTCAGCTGAAGCAGCATTTTATCTTTATTTTTTCCCCCAAAGCATTTGAATGAAATACTTACTTTTAGCCATTTCCCTCCCCGTTGTACTTAAAACACGAGAAGACCTTACTCATTACAACATCTATAGCCAAGTTCCTCTGAAACCAGATCCAGAGGCAGAAATCTATAAAGTCTAAAAATACAGCTGTTTGTGTGCTTTTTAAAACTGCCTCAGTTTTAAATCAGGATTGCAGGAAAGGAGTTAGGTTTAACCACGCAGACTTTTAATGTTACGGGGACTTCAGAAAATGTATTTTGAAATCTGTTATATTAGCTATACTGAGGTAAGAAGCCTCTGCAAACGTAAAGATGCAGACTCAACGTGTCAAGCAGTATCGAAACCGCTCAAAGATCATTAAAAGCCATCTTTACAAAGGCTGCAGACACATCTCTCCTCTTGTTAGCTGCTGCTGATTTAATTCATGTGAAAAACATGCTTCGCAATTTCTGAGTACGTTTCATGCTCGGTTATTTGGATTTCAGTACTCTGAGCTAACTTCTCAGGATTTAAAGTCTTCCCATAGTATTCAGAGCAGAAAAAACCATTACCCACCTGTAACCTCCCAATTTCTTCACCAAATTTCTTCTGCTGTTTTGCCAGGATAGACTGATGATACTCTGCATTGGCCTGCATAATGCAGTGCTTTGCAGCCAGAACAGGAAACACCTCCTGGAAATAAAAATACTGACCAGGGGAAAGTCCAACCACAATAACCACCACAGACAACATGGGATGCCGGAAGAAAAAGGAAGAAGAAAAGGAAATTAGAATCACCCAATTAATGGTTTAATAGGTTAAAATATTAGAGGTAAATGTCAGAGGCCATGTGACTTTGCATGGATTGAATCCATTCTTTTTTTTTCTCCTTTTTTTAATCTGTTGTTGCAAAATTCTGCGTGCCCATTATTGCAGATAGGCTGTGTTTTAAATTCAAGCCATGAAGTCGCAACATTTACTTCAAAGATTAGAACTGCATGCATGTATTAGAAAGGATAGTTGAAAGAACACACCCAAATGCCCCTGAGACAAAGCCAAGACACAATGCCCTGAGAAAGCTGGGGGAGGACACAGGCCTTTGGGGGAGGTTTGCTTGGTTTGGTTGTGGGGGTTTTTAATTTAACAAGGCAATTCCACTTAAAACAGCAGCAGATCTATCAAGAAAGTAACTCTACAGTTACAAAAGCAAAGAAGAAATAAAGAGAACAAGTAACTGCTGACATGGAAAGCAGCTTAGGAGTCATTTTTACACTTATGTAAATGGACTTATCTTTGCAGGAGTAACAACCAAGACATGAAGAAAACATTATGCTGCAGCCCACAGGACGGGCATGGTCTTTGATCAAGGATTTGGCCTTACTGTTTTATCTCTTAAATCCAGGTGCACTGAAAAACCACAGTGATGCTTTAAATACCTCAGTATAAAAAGACCTGCTTCTTCACAGATGTGCAAACTTGTGGCAGCCCCAGAAATAAAAACAAACCAAAGAGAGCAAATGTGAAGGTGTGGGAGGCCTTGCAACTGGAATCTGGCACATATCAACCTCTATTTCACACCCCTGAACACATAGCTGTTCTCAGAGCTGGTGCTAACTCAGGGAGCCAGCAAACCTTACTATATCCTTTCACATATTCAGTTGACAGATTACTTTGCACCTGGAAAAGGGAGCAGATCTATGGCTTAGAATGGTCCACAACCAAAGACAAAGAAATGCCTTTATTATATCGCCTAAACCACGACACCTCTCAGAAACCAGTCCCTGCCCATGGCAGGGGGGTTGGAAGTACATGATCTTAAGGTCCTTTCCAACCCCAACTATCCTATGATTCTATAAGACCTAAGTAAGAAACTGGCCCAATCCATAAAATGACACAGAACGCATGAGAGGAAATACGTGCGTACACAGAATCACCTAGCAAGCTGTAGCCAAGCAAGATACCAATTAACTTTAAAAAGCACCCTCCCACACCTCCAACACATCTGAAAAGCCACTGACTGGCCTACAAAGGCATTTGTGTAAGGTACTGCTTAAGAATAAAAATGCCTACTTTTACTTCAGCACAGTAGCCCTTACTCACCCAGTTCCTAGCATTATCAAGATTCTATACTGCATTAGAAACCTGAGGGAGTGGGGGAAACATTACCTGACCTTTTTTCCCCAAGGGAATAAAAATGCTTTTAGCAAATACTTTGGCAACAGTTTGACTAAGACTGCATATCAAGTTATAGGACCAAACATCAACCACTTCCATTTATCACTGGTAATAATATTTTCAGTATGTTTTCTGGTGCATTCTTAGTAAATCTAGTATATTTCATATCTTCTTTGTAACAAGAAAGACCTCTGCAATAGTTATCACACGAGTTTTGAAACCAGCTGCAAATCAGGAACAAGGGATGCTTCTCAGGGACACGCACAAAAAAGCATTATGAAAAACAACCTCCTCCTTAACTAGATATAGATTTCAAGAGTCCAAGAATATCAAAAGCAAGTAAATCTTTCACATTTATAACACTGCATAATGGATTGTTATTTTATGATTTGAACATAATTGATACATTGAAAACCTGCTCATTTTTGTTATACAGTACATACATAGGGTGTGAAAAAACATCCTTCTGCATCTTCCGAAACCAACAGCACCCAAATGAACATTCAGGACTAAACTGAAATACTTAAGTATCAAGATTGTTTTGGGGTGGAGAAAGAGAAGAAAGCAGGCAGAAGAACAGAGGACGCACACTGACTTCCAGTCATGCATTTCATGAACAGGTAAGTGAAGAGTACCACTGTATTCACGCTGTCAACATGAGAGCAAATGTCACAAACACATTGAGACTAGAAGCCAGTTAAGCCCCATTAGGAAGTGTTAGTTTGAAAACCAGATTTAGTAAGGCATTAAGTGCTAATAAGGCATCCTTAAACACCATCATAAACATTTCAAGTTCACTTGAAATGAAATACGTTGCAATTAGGACACACTTCAAGTAATAAGATTTTACTTAAACAAAAGCCAAAACCCCACACTATCTTTTGCTTCCTAGATTCTTCACTCTATTTCAAATTACAGGTTAAGTTCCCTTAAATGTAGCAATATGTCAGCTTTTCTTGAGGATACACTTCAAGTGTATTTCATCAAGTACATTGTAAACAGTTATTCACAATAACAAGCACATCCCAGATTATTTCCATCAGAGTTACTAACCTTGGGCAAAGTATCTTTATATTGACATTGTTTGTAAGCATCTCCATAGTAATCTGCAGCTTGATTAGCTAGTTTAGCTATGATACCGTCTTTCATTTTATCTGGGGGAGGGGGAGAAAAATAAAGAATGATTATCATCAGGTTTTACAAGTGAGCAGGTAAATGACTTCAAACAGCAGCAACTGCATTCTGACGGTACAGCTTGACACGCTAACTCAAGAAGGTGGGATTCCATTCTTCTCTCGACATCCAGCAGCAGTTTCCAGATTTTCTACTTCTATCATGACACTGGAGGTTCAGGCAGTTGTACAAGAAAACTCTGGGCAGCTGCTGACATAAATAACTACAGCTCCTCCAAGAGATATCCACTACTTCATCAGAGCTGCATGTGCCTTAAGGCTGCAGGTATTCCCTGTCTCACGTCCTCACCCTATTCCTGAAGTCAAAACTGCCAAAGCAGGAACATGCTGGCTCTATCTTTATCTCCCTTCATAACCACCTCTGGCCTGTACTAGCAATTCAGCCTTCCAAGAGAAGGCAGGCTACCAATACAAATGTCAGCCATCCACTTGAAATAGCGGCCCTTACAAACAAGCATCCTCCAATTCAGGTGACTTTCATGTACTGCCAGACTAATAAGCACGGAGGAGAGGAGGAAGGAAGCATATGGGGAGAGTAGGAAATCTGCAGAGTATGCTTAATTGCCAAAATTAAACCAAAAGAATTCCCAAGTGGTCATTCCTGCATATTCACACATCTATCTACAGCACTTCAAGCATGAGCTATGATTGAATATATTTACCTTCTACTGAGGTAAATGCCAGAAAGATCTTTTCACTGTGGAACAGGATTTAGATGACAAACAGAGGAAGGAGTCTGAGATTTAGCAAATCACCTCTTTGTTAAAATGTTTCTGTCCAGAACACTAAATATTTAATAAAGCCAAATGAAATAAAACTTAAGTGTGTCTTTCTAGCCCCACCTAGTGTGTGGTAGCTGCATCCTCCTTCATAGAGCCTGAGCTTTAAGGAAAAGAAGATACTGGTGTATTAACTACATTTCCCTTAACAAAGTAAATGTTAGGGGAGACTCATTTGTCCATGCAGACAGCTCCAAATAGATCTTTTGCAATCAGATGCTTTAGTTCTACTCACATAACATTAAAATATCACAGCTACAACACAAACCTTGAGAGAATAGCCATCACACGCAGACTTAAGGACACGTAAAGAAAGCATTAAGAAAGGCTCAGAAATTAAAGAACTGATGTGTAGTCATGCAGTGGAGTTAGACTTCCCTGGCTAATTTGGGTTTTGCCAAACACTTCAACTTGTGAATAAACTTCAGTTCTATCAGAAATACCATTATCAGCTAGTAAGCTGCTAAACGGACTGTCTCGCACAAGAGCAACCAAAAACTGCAACTAAGGTAAACAGTCAATACAGCAAGAAGTTAAATTTGAGTTTTGAGATCAAACTTTGAAGCATTTCCCCTTGAAAAATAGGCTGCTGGAATTAATCATGCTGTCAAACATGATTCTTCACAAAATGTCTTTCCTGCCAAGGGAAAGGACCTCTACATGTGGAAGCACCTACAGCCTCCATAGTCAGATGATTACTAACCCTACTGTCCTTCTAGCATTGGCAAACCTGTTGTCTTGGGACCAGACACAAAAAATCTTCACTCCACTGGGCACACATAGCTTTGAATCGGTTTTGCTTTGTCTTTTTCATGTTTGGGTAAGACAAATCCAGGTGGCAGACAGATTTATTTCTCATGCAAAATAAGGTTAAGCCCCTGCTTCTGCTCCGAAGAAAAGCTCCAGGCATTCGTTACACAAATTCATTTCAAAGCAATGTCCAAATAGCCAGAGACTAAAATAGTACCAGCAGAATGATAAAGAATATAGACTTAATTTATCAGCTGGCTGGAGGACAAGAGTTTCTCCTTGAGATTCTCCTGAAGGCAGTAAGGGTACAAGAATTTTTCAAGGATCTTCCCTTTGAAGAGAAGAAACATCCCAGTTAAGTTAACCCATCTTTCTCCACTATATGGCAAACAATGCGGGGAGAGAGCAGTCGATGGTCTATCACCTCTATGTCCTTAGTTATACTTCTAGGTATCTAATTTCTAGATGCACAACCTCCTGTAAATACAGACAGAAAAGCAGAATTGGAAAGAGAAAGAGATCTTGTACCAAAGATTGTTCCGTTCCACAGGAAAATTCTTTCAAGCCTATGTTCTTTAACAGTTGTACGCAGCCCCTGAATCATCGTTTCACAATCAGCCTTTAACAGTTAGGGACATCATTTTTTGTCCTACCTGCAGAACTTCATTTCCCAAGACTGGGCATACTCAGAGTTAGACTTGGTCAGAGTTCCTCTGTCAAAATTAGGAGCAAAGAGATTTTGTTTCCCCTAAACTCTTAGAACATCTCCTTTCTTTCCTAGTACAGTCATTTCTTTCTAAATTCTCAAGAAACCCTTTCTCAGACAGGGGAAGAGGGGAGTAGTGGCAAAACCCCTATGAACTATTTCTAGTACTGTCAGTTCTTTTCAAGAATGTCTTGCTCTTAAGGGGGAAAAGGAAAAAACATGAACCAACAAAATCCTTTCTAACTATGGAGACTAATGGTTTTGGACATAAGGAAAGGCAGACAAGAAAACTGCACTGTCAGGTGAACCTGAAACAAAAGTGGCGCCTGTAGTTTGCCTTTAATGACCTGCAAGGGTGTGGGGGAAGCAAATTCAGTAAAGGCAAAACCAACTTCTGACAGGCCCTTTACAATCTCTTAACAACTTGACACACTTGTAAGTTTTTGTGGAAGTTGTAATGAGCACATGAACACAGACGCTGAAGATTAAAATATACCTCTTGTAGCTTTCAAGAAAAAGACTTCTTGGGCTTGAGCCAACATTATAAGACTGAGAGTTCCAACTGTGTCTGGAGAGATGTCCACTGTAGGCTCTCGATTCAATGCTGACAAAACCGTGTCTTTAATGTGTTGGAAAGCACCACTTGCAAACTAAGTAAAACAAAATGATACATTATCATTCATGTTTCCGAAAAAGACTTTCTCTCCTACAAATATAATGCATAAAACAATTTAAAAATAAGAGCTTTTTTTGGAGTATAGGTCTCTTATTTATGGCTTAGCCATTAAACAATTCCTTGTTCTTGGAACCACTTACACCGATACATTTATCAAGATGGACTATAAGGAAAGGTATATTGCTTACACCTAAAAACATAAGAACATGGACATTTTAATGCATACCATGAAGAAATATATTATTACTGTAAAACCTGTTAAAACTAAAACTTATACTAACTAAAATTATTAAATCTTAAGCTGAAGGTTGTAAGGTACCAACATGCTTGAGGAAAGGAGCACACTGAACTCTAGGGGACTCAATTCTTCCAAGCTGGCAAGTAAGTAGTTAGCCAACTACCTTTGCAATTAAGAGGGAGAAAATACACATATATATTTATGTATGGGTGTATACAGCCTTAGAATTGAGAGATACGTATTTGATGTTCTAAGATTAATTATTCTGAATTCCAAAGCATAAGCACGGAGCTCTGTACCTGATAATGCTTAGCTGCAGCTTTTAGTCCTTCATCATTATCTAGATTCTGTTCTGCTGCAATCTGGCTTGCCAACGCTCCACAGTTGAACAAAACACAGGTCTTCTCATACCCCAAACTTGCCAGAGCTGCGATCAAGATGGACACAGTTACCCATAGTGTTAAGGCCATAAACCTTAGTACTCAGCCACCTATAGATAAGGCCAATGCCAATACTATCTTTGCTTAAGATACCAACAGTTTCAAGCCAAAACAAAGAAAAACAAGCAAACAAAAAAACCCCAATCATACTGAACTTCTCATGTTTGAAGTCATCCTTATTAGGAAAGCTTGACATAGTCTAATGTAGTACTTGCACAAAATGTTTCATGTGAGGAACTACAGAGAGTAGCATAAAGCATAAAAGCAGTAGTATAAAAACCCATACAATACAAAAAATAATGTGAAAGTCTTTCTAACTCAAGTGCAGCTTTTTGCTCCTGAAGATACAGAAACACAAGCACTACTGAAAGATAATCTGAAACATGAACTTGTATGCATTAGCTAATTGACAATAACTGCCCAATTACAGGCTCTCACTGCATCCTGAATGCAAGATTAACTACCCTTCTCTCACTGAGGCCAAAGACTTTTGCATGCTGCGTTACTATTGCAACGCAGGGAATTTTCCACCTCTCAATGCTATCGTTTCAAGACTGAAAATGCTGACAAATATCTCGGTTATGCATGTACTTAAACAGCTAAGGATTTACTTAATTAAAACTCGTGCTCACTAGACAGCAATGTAGCCTGTCCAGGCTCGACTCCTGTAGAACTTCACAACCCTAGAGGATGGAGCCCACACTTCTAGAAACAGTAATACTTGAACAGGAACCATTTTGAACCTATTAATTGCTTTCAAAGGTTATTTGCCATATGCAAGCACTGGAAAATCTGAAGACTGCAGGTATATACTACTGTTAAAAGTGTTTAGATGCTTGTCTTGAGGAATACAGAAAACTCAGCTAGTGAATTTTCAGTTTCCCAAACCCACATACAACTTCTAAAGTTATCCTTAAAACATGAAAGTACTAGAAGGGCACATGTGTTTTCTTTCACTAACATCCAGCCTCCTTACACAGCTACAGATTTATCTAACAGATCTCTGAAGTTTCTGTATTAGCAACCTGCATCAAACTTTCAGACAAGCAGCTGTAAATCTGGCATGCCATTCTTCCTGTTGTGTTTGAGTGAAAAGTGTTACACAGTCACTGTATTTCTGCAAGATAATAGTAATTTATCTACATCATCTCTCTTCTGTGGTTTATTTTCCAGCTCTTTTCTCAGATGATCTTGTGCAACTTAATACATCATTCAAAAGACTGAAACAAACACAAGAAAGGAAAGAAAATATGGCTTTAAAGTTTGAAGTGCAACATTACTTCATATGCAGAATTACTTTACACTCTGGATTGCATCTCAAGTGTGATTTACAGGAAGAACAGCTGTTTAGCAATATAGATTTTCCTCAGTCCCATCTGTTTATAGCTCTACTTATTAACTTAAGACAACATATTTCAGATTACATGCCATGCTGCGAACTGGGTCACTTTTCAAGCAGCCACAGTATCTGTCAGCTATCCTTGTGATACAGACTTGGGATTCAGTGAGAGCTGGGAAGAAAACAGTTTGCCACAACAGCAAGAGCCAGAGCTCTCAAGTCACAGCCCTGTATCTCAGCTGCATGGAAGTTTTAAACCGAACTTCAGTCTGGATATAGGATTGAGGAATAATGGCACGTAACTGAACAGCTCCTCACTTAATTCAAAAGGATTTAGTCTCAGTTTCTCCACTGACAATTGTTCCAAATCCAATGATCCTGATTTTGCACTGCAGAATTGTCCCTATATGACTAAAATGAATCAGACTCAAAACTTCTTATGTTTGCCGGAAACAAATGCTTTTTTTCTTTCCAAGCATTCAAATCTGCATGAAAATATTTTATAAACAAATAGTAGGAAAATCCTTTCAGGGCAATGTAAGATCTTTCCATTCTCTTGAACAAAATGTGCTATCAGACTAGGTTACTGAAGCCAGCTACCACCACTTCCCTTCTTCTGGAAGGGACCCATTCACTCCCAAGCACATCTCATGAGGATCTTATTCAGGTAGAGGAGTAAGAGCTGGCTTACCAAAACCTACTACTATGAAGCTTAATGTTAACTTGAACGATTTTGATTAATGTCAGTTGGGACTGCTCCCAGAAAAAGTCTGAAGAGCAGACAGCATAACTATTATCAGATAGCACATCTGTTTGTGGCTCTGGAAAAACCAATATTGAATCTTAATTTTATAGAAATTCTTTGCATTTATTCAGTACCAATGGTGAACTGATTAATCTGTTACCAATGGAGTTGACACCATTTAAAAGCTATGTTGAGAATACTAGAAAGAGACTATTAACAACTCAGTGATATAAAAACATTCTCCAACTTCAACATCCTGAACACTTGCACTTTCAAGTCATTCACATACCCAGCTTGGCAGATCCTCCAAAAAGTGATCCTTTATCAAAAGCATCTTTCCATGTAAATGTTACACAGACCTGAAAATTGTGAAAAAGAAACATCTTGATTTCATATTTAATCTGAGAGATCTTCAGAAAATATCCCAGTTTCATGTACTTATCCTTTTATACTCTAATTGAGTTAAACACTTCATTCGTTGTAGCATCCACGAACATCCTGCAAGTTCCAGAAAATCATTAAGGATTATTAAAAAAAACCCAACAAATAAAAATCAACCTTTTTTCCTTCCTGTTAAGTTTGCTCAAAACTTTTCAAGTAGAACAGACAGAAATGCTCAAAATAAGCTTTGAGCTCTGCTCATATTCTGAGTGACAGATAAATTTCTTTCCAAACCAAGTTATTCCTCTCCCAATAAGTCTGATAGTCTGTTATAGTCACGACTAAAGGAAACCACCTAACCAGGCAGTTTCCACTGTTCCAAACTGGTAGCATATTTGGACCTGGTTAGTAATACCAGAATTCATTCATTTTTTGAACATTATAAGGGGCCTATAAGAATGCTGGGAGGGACTCTTCATTAGGAACCGTAGTGATAGGACAGGGGGTAATGGGTTCAAACTGAAACAGGGGAAGTTTAGATTGGATATAAGGACAAAGTTCTTTACTGTTAGGGTGGAGAGGCACTGGAATGGGTTACCCAAGAAAGTTGCGAATGCTCCATCCCTGGCAGTGTCCAAGGCTAGGTTGGACAGAGCCTTGGGTGACATGGTTTAGGGTGAGGTGTCCCTGCCCATAGCAGGTGGGTTGGAACTGGATGATCTTAAGGTCTTTTCCAACTTTAACTATTCTGTGATTATCAGGAAATGCACTTAGGAAAGACAATTCAGGTAAAACCAGTGTGGTTTATGTTACAGTTCCAGTGTGTATTTCATAGACAATGCAAATACTTCAAAGAATCTGCTCAAAGTTCCATGCTTTGATTCCTTATTCAGTTGATCAAACTAGCTGTACACAACTGGTATCAAAACAGAAAAGACAGCAAAATTACTTGGTTTAAAATGGTTGGCTAGAGTAACTTCAGAAAGGGCACAGTACTGCTTGGTGATGAATTTTCCTGCACTAGCATTGCAGCTAGAAGTTCTGGCCCTCAGCTGCTCATTGCTGCTTCCACTGACAACTACTTCCCTCTGATGGAACAGTTTACAGCACTGCAAAACTCCCTCTTCATGTTTACCAGTCTTCCAGATCACCGTATCAGACCATTTTCAACACTAACAACTAAAGTGCAGTTCTCTGAACGCAACTATATGCAAAACCCAAGTCAGCTTGAACTGCATTAAAACTATTCCCTTACTTTTAACCAAGCCCAAAAAGAAAGTTTCTTATTATGTTACCATTTAAATATGATTTCATCAAGAACAAAATGTAAATTCTGTCCTGTTTGTCATCACTTCCAAAGAAAAGATACATCTTTTTCTACCAAAACACAGGAGCCTATAGATCTATTCCACTCTCCACCTGAGGAACACTCCAATGGTCGAGAGATAAACTGAATTCCTATAGAATTCTGAAGAAATATGCTAGGAAAAAAAAAAGAACAACTTAATTTATAGATAGATACGATGTTCATTATGACATCTGTAGATGCAGAGGTGGGAATAAAGTGGTAAGCTCTTAAGTGGCTTATTCTGTTAGGTGTTGCGAATAAAACACCTGTACTACTTCAGAAACACTCCATTACTTAAGGTTTCCCCATAGAAATTATGTTTTTAAAAGCCTTTAGAACACAGTATGAGAAAGACTTCTTGGAAAAAGAAGGACTGAAGAGTAATCAGCACAGCACAACTCTTTCCAGCCACTAGCCAAAGTCAAAACGCTTCCAAATCTGTAAAATGAAGATAATTACGGCCATTAGAGGTGACATTTCAGTATAGCATGTGAGCACTGACTAGAAAATGAACAGAGATTAGGAAATCAAGGCTCAAAGAGATTAAATGCCTAGCCCCATAGCAGTACTGCTCAGTGGATTAGGTACAGGCTTGGAAGTCATACATTGCAGGTGCTGTGATTCTTTAACAGTTTGATAAGTCTTCTTACCTGATTTTCAGAGAATGGGAACTTCGGTTCAATTGAACACAGCTGATCATAGTATCTACAAAAAAAAAAAAAAAGAGAGAAGAGCTATTAGATAAATCAAGAGTTCTGTTTCTTACACTGTCATGTAAAGAAAAGGGTGCAAAAATCCCACACAAGTTGTGAAGCCCGTTCTAAACTATGGAGGGTCTGCAGGACAGGCAGAAACTGCCTAAAGAGACGTCTTCAGCAGAGAAGTTGTTCAGCAGGAGGCATTCTTTCACAGATAAGGTGAAACCTTGTCTCAGTCAGAAGTAGAAGAGCATCACAGATGAAGCTGACCCATTCCATTTGCTGATGGAGGGTAGATTAGAGAAAAACGGCACGCCAATGAGTCCCTGTATATGTACAGGAAGGCAAAGAGTACAGACATAGAGTCATGCTGCAACAGTAAATTAAGTACAGCATTTAACATAATGGTAACAAGCTACCCCACGCTCTCTTGATCTGAACATTACATCCCACTCCCCTACAATTTCTGACTCATCTGTTTAAACTTCAATGTCTTTGAAATAGATGCCATTGCCTTGCACAGTGTCAACTGGAGAGCCTAGTCCTTGATTATTTGATCCTTTATTGTAAGTCTAGTTTTCATTATATTGTAGTAATCACATGAATTAAAACCAAAACATTCTCCGTGCCAGTATTTTATCTACTCCTACTGAAAAATGCTTGGGAAAGAATTCCCTAAAAGATAATACAGCAAGTATAGAATAGTACCTCACATAGTCTATCCAGGTAAGAGTCAGCAATTCAGTTTTCCTGACTGGTACTCTTCACCAGCACCACTTGTTAAACATGACAGGCTGGATGCAGAACAGAATACCTTTAAACTGCCAACTGCTAAGCACAGATAACATGTAAAGCCTGTTTCCTACTCCATCCCTGCAGCACTTGCCATACACGCATACACCCAGTATTATATTGGTCAAATTCCTTTTTTAAGAATTTATTTCCCCAATATACAAAACACATTATAGCAATGAGTTTGATAGTGTGTGAAACAGGGTTAACATTGTTCCCATCTCCTTACATTACATTATTAAATATCAATCGCTACTGATCTAGACATGAAGCAGATGTACAAGGCGTATGTTGTTTTACAGGCAATAAGAGTTTAAAAAGTCAAGAAGCATTTTTAGAAGTCAAATACAACAATAAAAATAATGTTAGCATATTCTTCAGTGGCTTATACCTGCCAGTGTACATAATACGACAGGTTTCTACTTCAGCCACTGCAATTTAAGACACAATATATTAAGCCTAATCAAAAGCCACAATAATCTGCAGCAGTAACCCAGTGCGACTTACACTAGCAACTGAGTTGAAAGAAATTGTTCCTGAGGTTAAAAAGAAAAAAAGTTTGCAGATATTTACTGTAAAGGCAGTTCAATCAAGATTTACTTTTAATAGCTTACCAAATATGTAAAAAGTATAGTTAAACCCCTAGCACTGAAGATCCCTGCAACCGATTTATTTAAACATCCTTCCTTCACTGCCTTCAGCTGGTCTCAACACAGCTCTCATTTGCTATCACAAACAAAATGAGATTTTCCATACTTCCTCCTCCTGCCTCAACTTAATTTGTTAACCAAAAGCCACTAATAAAGCCAAGTTGTCTTCCCACATTCCACAATTACCCTGCCCTCATCTGCCAAGAGGGGAGAGCCAAGAAGCAAAGCTAGCCAAATGTCTGTGTGAAGCTGGGGGCGCCTGAGCCTCAGCATCAGCCGTTTGCAGCAGATTGTTCTTTGTATGCCAACAGAACCACAAAGAAAATAAGCAAAGGAGGTGTAGGCTCCTTGCAAACTTGCACATTGCTGCATTTAGCATCAATGAACATCAGTAACACTGGACTGCGTGTCTGGTTGGTTTTAAATAAGTTCAGAACTTCGGTTACTATTTTTGTTACTTCTTTAAGCATGCGATATCATTTCTTTTTATTAAGAAACTTGAAATTCTATTTAAGATTTGAGAGCTCTTTTAAACTGTGGAGACAAAAACCAAAATCATTTAGTTTAGCAGATAAACATACATAAATGTAATGGAATACACAAACTGAACACATAAAATGTCAAACAAAGATGTTAATCACAGCAGCTGAAAACTAGCAGTACAGAGAAATAAATATTGAAGGAAAGGCCTTCATCAGATGCACAAGTCAGTTACACACTGAAAGACGAAGGTAAACATAAAGGTGTCATTTAAAAACATTTACAGTAATCTAGCTATCGATACACAAATAACAGAAGTTGCCATGCAACACAGATGAGTGTTGGGTGTTCGGCTGTGCCAGTGATGAGCTACAGAGAGCCATGCAAACATCAGCTACCTGAGTTCTAACAGTTACCAACGGGAGGGCAGAGGCCAGCAACACAGATCTAGTTCTCAAAGACAACGACCTTCCAGCAAAACAGGCATTACACACTCCTAAATGCTAGTAAAAATGAGTGACAGCACTCAAATTGGAAGTCAAGGTTTAAATTAGAATTTAATTAAAATATATGTATTACATTAAAAACCTCAAATCCTGTTCCTCTTTCCAAGGATCATAAAGGAAAATCTTGTTCAAAAGAACACAAAAGAGACCAAGATCCCTCTTTGCTTTTCTAGATAAGAACAGGAGTCCTGAATCCCTGCTGAAAACCAGAACTACAACTGTCAGCCCTCAAGAGACTGAGACTGTTCAAAATAAAACCATACAAATAGCCCCCCTTTTTCCTTATTTCAAAAGGACTACAAGAATTGCTGGTAAAATTAAACTACCACCACCACCCCATCCCTCCAGAAGAAGGAAATGAAGTCCAGGCTACCCTTAATATTAAGAAAGGCAGCAAGGAATCCCTTCAAGCTGTAATTATACTCAGAACTAAAGAACACCAAAACCCACAACACTAAATCAAATCTGCTATGACAGAATTTAAGGAGAAACATCTGTACCAAATTCACCTACGTCACCTTCAGAGCACTCAGATTCTCACTAAACAAAGAAAGCCTGGAAGCAGGCTGAGGTCTTTCCCAGTTGCACTGTGCCCCTTTTCACTGGGCATCTCAAATACCTGGCTAAGAGAAGCATTTGAGCTCAGCAGTCAAACAGCAGCACCCCATGCACTTACAAAGCTTTACTGATTCCTGTTTGCCTAGGAAATGGGACCACAACCCATTTCGTATCTTACTGCACATAAAAGAAATGTACAGTAAGCAGTCAGCAAAACAAGGCTTCTAAAGATTACTAAATTGTGGGCAAATCCTGGATTAATTAGCAGAAGATTAGCTCATTTCTTTATTAGCTATTATTTAATTAGCCTCATTTCTTAACAGTTAGTGGTCTACAGCACTCCACAAGGTATTGTGGTCTATAAAAACCTGCAAAGAAGTAAATGGATGCAAGAGGTATCCACATTTTAATTAGCTCTTCTAACCTTACTTCACTAACCAGCATTAAACTCCAACTTGAATGAAAATCTTGCTAAAGTTGTTACTTAAACATGACTGAGTACAACTCTTAAACAACAACAGGAAAATCCTGGAAGTTGGAGAGGTAAAGGAATTGTCAGGAGAAAGGCAGGGTGCTCAGACACTTACGCTCTTTTAGCCATAAACTCAGCTGGATACTCCACACTTCAGGTGTGCAGACAGTCTGACTTTTTAAACTGCATCTTACAGAGTACTAACAGAACTTACGTCAGAGTATTCTTACAGAACAAGAACATTATCCAGCAACTGCAATATAAATGGTCAGACAGGGGCAGACCATTCACACCTTGTTAGAGATACAGGAAAACAGACATCTGATCCTTTTTCTCTAATTAAGAGTTAATTCAGATCCTCATCTTCTCTCACTCCCACTGTAAAGAGAGCAAGTAGTCTCAAAAGATACAATTTAAAATGCAGGCGCTTTATCAGAGGAGCTTCTGTGTAGCAGAGAACTGCAAGTGGAACTGACTCAAAGGAAAACTGGTAATTATATGCAATTGCAAGTGGTTTCCCTCATTATTCGGAAAGAAAACCTGAGCTGAAGCTGCATACTGTGGCTTTAGTTAATGCCCTGCTGCAATTCAGAGAGAGGTTCCACTCAGCCCCTTGGTTTTCAGCAATACTACTTTGATCCATTTTTGCACTAGCTCTGATGTTCATCTGACCATTCACCGAACTCATCCAAGTAGCTCACTGGTGAGAACGCCATGTACACCTTCTGCCTCCCAGAAATGGCTCAAGAGAAGGACCAGAAATGAAGAGAGGACGATTTAGAGATGTTAGATAAGGTGAAGCCATACAATGTGGCTGGGCCAAACAGGCATTTCAGCTAGAAACTAACGACAAACCTTACAGGCACCATCAGCAAAGTAAGCTTAACTCCAGCATTCAAGGGAAGATAACAACAAGCCTTTCAATTTGGGTAGCAGAGTCCCTCCTTCACAGAAGCTGGCTATTTCCCTGACCTTCAAACACATATGCAGTAACAAACAGGAGTAGAACAGGAAACTAAGATACTGCGAAACAAGATTAGCGCAATCACAGCTTTTACAGCCCAAACACCCAGTGCAGGATTGCTAAGCTCAAACATCAGCAACTCATTTTACAAATCTTGCTTTCTTTTCAATAAGTCACTTGTTCCTTTTCTATTCCTCTTCAAGCTGATGAATAAGAAAATTTAAAGAACACCAAACGCATTTCTACTTGTTCATGCTATTACAGAGATGTCTCCCTCTACTAGAAAATCCCTCTATCTTTTTTCCTTCTTAAAGAAAGGATAAAGTTGCTGTCACTATGTAAAAACTTGAATCCTGGTAGTACAAATCTTTGCTTCCAGCATTGAAAATAGAAGTGTGCGCTTATGCCTCCAGCAAATGAGTCACGGCGGCATCAGTTGAGTAGACGAGCTACAAGAAATGGGCTCAAAATACTTCCAACACAGAGAACAGATCAGCAGTATTACCACAGCGATACTGCAATCCACGGATGTTCTACAGAGATAGGAAAAAGTGCTTTGGCAGGTGACAGAGCAGCTAGCCCTAGTATGCTTTATGCAGTTTACCGGACAGAAGGCACAGATTAACCTTAATGCTCCTCTAACCTGTGATAAGTCCAGCATAACACGGGCACCAGTAAGTTTTCCAAGTACAGCCTAAGTGTGCTAAGTGGAAAATACGGGTGTGACTTCGCAAATACACTAAGAACACAGGAAGAGGAAGGAAAACATACAGTAAATAAATAAATACACAAGTGAGTAAATAAATAAAGCTCTCAGCTATAACAACAAAACGTTAAATAAAAGGCACACCAGCTCTTTTAAACCAGCCTTTCTGTCCTTTCTACCTAGACGCAGCGGCGAGGGGCAGATTACAAACACGAGCAGGGGAAGCTGGCCGGGACAAGGCCTACCCGCGCCCCGCTCCCCCTCCACCACCTCCCAACACCCGAGAGACTGGGGCCCGCGGCCGGGAAGCAAGCGGCAACCCCCAGGCCACCGGAGCCGGCCCGGCAGCCCCGGCCGCTTCCTTCTGGGGAGCTCTCCGCCCCGCCCGGGCCACCCACACCTGGGCCCGCCCGCACCTGGCTGCGGTTGCGCCGCGCCCACGGCCCAGGCCCGGAGCCGCCGCCAGGGTGCCCCCCACCCCCCGCCCGGTGCCCTGCGAGGGGAGGCGCTCGCCCGCCCCACCGGAAACAGGAGAAGAGGGGCGGGATGGCGGCGTTAGGTATGGGGGGAGTGAAGCCCGCAGCAGCCCGGCCCCACCTGAGCAGGGTCTCCAGCGCGCTCTCGTGCTTGTCGAGCGGGCGGCCGAGCGCGCTCTTGCGGAGCTTGCTGAGCTCCTCGGCCGCACGGCAGTGCTCGGCCTGCGCGTCGCCGCCGGGGTAGCTCTGCTGAATGAACTTGCACAGCGGCTTGGCCAAGTCCACCTCCGCCGCCTTCTTCAGCTGCACCGAGATGAAGTTCGTCATGGCCGGAGCGGAGCGGGGCGGCGGCACCCGGCACCCGCCGCAGCCTCAGCCCGCACCGCGGCCCTCGCACCGCGCTTCCGGGATGGCCGCACGCTCCCCGTACGCGGCGGCGTCGCGTCACGTAACGCGCGCGCGCACGCCCCGCCTTTCCCTCACGGGGGCTCGGCGCCGCCGTTGCTTGTGGGAGCCTATGGCGGCCTGAGGGGAGGGTGAGGGCCGGGCCACGGCGCTTCGGTGACGCTCGGTCTGTCCCTTACCGAGGGGTACGGGGTAGCGGGAGAGTGTTCAGAGCACGGGGAAGGCAGAGGAGAGCTGGCGCGCCGCCTCTGGAGAGGCGCGGTTCGGGGAAAGACGTGCCCGCGGAGCTGCGTTAAGGGAGGCTTCGGCAGCCGGCGCCGCCAGGCCTGACCCCCCGCTGAAGTTAACTGTAATCATGGATCTGCCGTCCCGCCGCGCTTGTGCCGACACAGCGTAGCTCAGGAGGCAGCGCAGGCCGTCTGCGCCGCTGGCTTGCTTGAGCACCTACAAGGGATGTTCAGCCCGTGCCCTTGCTTTCTGCTGCCACTTGTTCCAGGTAGCTAAGGCTGTAAGCCTGCTCTTTTACAACCCGTATGCCCCGAGGTGATGATACCATGACAAAGAGTGGTAAAAGTGCTTTTAAAATTACGTGTAAGGGTTTGGTGACGGCGAGTTCTGCTGTAAAGCCCATAATCCCTCTGTTCTGCCAGTGGACTGTACTAAGTAAAGCTGTCTTTGTGTCATCTGAAGAGGAGAAGGGTAGAGCCTGGGAACGACTCCTGGCGCCTGCTGTCGTCTTTGGGAGGGGCAGATCCTTCCGCATTAGCCGTGCCCCTCTGCAACCCGCAACCCGGAGCACAATGGCAGAGGGAAGAGAGCGATGGAGTTGTCCTTGTTCTGCTGCTTCCAGCGACTTTCGGTGGTGTCCGAGTGGTGATTCTTGAGAGAGTGCCCAGGGTGCTCGTGTTGCAGACCCCTGTTGTATTCACAACCAAGTGAACACTTATGTTAGCACTTCCTTGGTGCGCTCCTGCCTGCCTACGTTGAGTGAACGCCCAGCTCCATTTCTCATAGCTCAATCAAAACCAAGTAGTGGTTGACTTAATTTTACATTTTTAAAAGTACATATTTGTATGGTACAACGAGCACAGCAATGAATATGGAAAGTAAGCTGTCCTCCCTTATATGCATGTGAGTTCCTCGCTGCTTTTGTTTTCCCCAGGTTTTATTGCCCGCATGCACTTGTAAGCCTTTGGTCTCAGCCTGAGTCAGCCTTGCACTGCCTGCACTTTCCTGTGCCAGGCAAAACCTCTGCTCTCACAAGTTTAGATTCTGATTAGTCTTAATGTACAGTCAGCTGGGCAGTTGGCCTCCCTGTATTTCCAGCATCAAGACCATGCAGGGTATAGTTATCCTACGCAGTATTACAAGGTCTGTGGCTGCCTATATATGGAAGGTGGAAGCCATCAATACCTTCCAGCGTCACAGCCATAAACACGGAAAGGGTGTGGATAGGGAAGGGCAAAAACTGCAGCAATGAGATCACAGTGCTACTTTAGAGCCACGGTGACCTTCATATGGCTGCTGCTTAACAAATGCAAGGGCTGATACTTTGCACTCCTAAACCTTCCACCAACACGGCACAGGAATTTCACTTTGCCTTAGAACATTACCAGACCTGCAAACATCTAGGTGATTGGCTTCTTTCCCACAGGTTTCTTCATAAATTAGTACTTCTCTGAAGGATTTGTTCCAATTATTACAATTATAAGCAGTAATGACTTGTCTCCTTATAACCTCTGACTCGTTAAGTGCTGTTTCCTAATTTAGAGATGAGGAAGCTGCATAGCAGTTACCAGTTCAGGGGGGCCTAATCTACATCTTGTGACTCAGTCCTGTGCTTTAAACAACAGGCCATGCTTCCTTCAAGAAATTTGTGGTAATATCTAAAGGAACCACTTTAAAACAGGTTTCTCCTAAAATGTTTGAGGTAATGCAGCATAAGCAGGTTACAGCCGTGTTTAAGCTTTAACAGCACTCCTTATGTATTTTAGTGTAGGCACATCATTAGATCTTCCCAGTTTTCCTCTGTTTTCCTGGACAGCCATTCCATATACATAGATGCAAAAGCATTTCTGAAAGATTTGCTTTCAATACATGAACTGGCTTGTCTGTGTGTGTCGTGGGGGTTTGTCTCCTATTTTTAAACAGAAAACTTTTCACTGAACTCTGATGTTCTATTTTATGCCCATTTTCTATTCACAGTTTCTGTGTACAGGTGTTTCATTGAAGCAGGATTTTATTCTGCCTTTGCTCCATTTTATTCTGTAGATTTTGATCCTGCTGCTTTATTTGTACATATTTACCCTAATTGGCAAACAGCTGCTATACTAAACAAATGGAAAACCAGCAAAAGGAAGTGGTAAGGCAGCTAGTTGATCGTTTCGTTAAATCTGATGGTCCTCTTGCATAAAGCTTCATTTAATCACTTGGATCCAACCCCGTATTGATGCTCCTGATATAATCTTTTGGTGACACAGCATAAGGACCAAGTCTTTTATCACCATTATCTTTTGACCATGAGTTACAGGAGTGATTATCATCAAGTTGCCAAAATGAGGGAATGCAGGAAACAAGTTGTATGTCAGAAAAAGCTCTGATTGAATCTAAATAACCCATCTGGTCCTGCTGCCCATTTAGAAGAATGTGTAAAATTCTTATGTCCTATGGATGAATTTTCTCCATACAGTCCCTAATGAGAAGCAAGAGGAAGAATTCCAACCATTACCTTCACATATGACACTCCTTTACCTTTTGTTTCAAAATTTAGAGGAACTATTGATCCTATTGTCCTCAACTTTAATGTCTGTTTATATAGAGAGAGTTCTGTATTTCTCATAGGTGAGGAGGGACCTGAACCAGAAGATACACTGGTAGCAAAGTCAGCTGGCAGAGGCTGTGCTTGTCTTGTGCTTGTAGAGCTTCATTCACAGGAACACTAGATACAGCATCCTCCTGCTGTTCCAGTGCTACATGAGACAAATGCAGCCTCAGTCTAAATTGCAGACATGATACAGGTCAGGATGAAGAAATGAGAGGCTGGAGAAGGAAGAGAACAGGTCTAAATCAGTACCATCAGTACACTGACTGAGGATAGACGCTTCTGTGTAGTGGTGATTACAACAAAGTTGCCTTTCAACCGCAAGCTAAATAAGGATAATGACTCTGATTTTTGCTTGAGGAGAGGGTGCTGCCAGAATGGTCTAGAATAAGAAGGGCATCACATGCATAGCTGGTGGCACAGAAAAGAACCTTGTAGATGAACTAACTTGTAAGCAGGTGCTGAAGTGAGAAGGTTAAAGAGAAGATAGAGGTGAACTAATGTGAACTTAGATGAGACATTAGAGAGAGAGAGATTACACAAAGCCTGGAAGTTGTTGACCCAGGTAGCTAATTTTACCTGCTGCATTGTAGATGGACTAGAGCAGAGCAAACAAGGAATCCAGCCTGCATTTTCCATAAATGATTGCAGGAATATTAACTATTAGGCCAATTAGAATGTGGCCGAGAATTTTCCTCAAGTCTCAGCAGGCTTCAGAAATGTGCCATGTTACATTATCGCATAATGACAGTGCTACTGCTTGTTACTCAAACACACCACATAAACAGGAATGAGCAGCCCTCAGTGTCCCGTGTCATGGTTCGTACTATTGGGTCTTCATAATAAGTACTGGAAGTATTGCTGAAGTATTTTTGTATGTCCTGCTAAAAATCTGTGGTAAAATTATGTCCCACTCAAAAGGATTTATCAGATTTTTTTTACACGTTCTCTTTACTGTTTATGCTATTCCTATTGCTGGGAAGATTCACAAAGCAGAACTTCTGGAAGACAGCGGCAGCTTCCAGGTCAGTAAGAAATAGCTGAGAGGCTATTAAAACATGTTTCCCAAAAGCTGAAGGTCAGGATTAGTGCAAGATGTCTAAATACAAACATATAACATGCTGGTTTACAGTGCATTGAATGGGCAGATTACACAGCTATTTAATGAATCCAACCTTACATATAACATCCAAAGTCATGCATGAGTATTTGACTTTGGGTTTGTCATGGGAACTCGGTAATCAACACGTTGTGGTGCGATTTATGGTATGGTGTTTGAAAAAAGCTCAGAGCTGCCTTCTGCAAGTCTGTCGAAAGAACGGAAAGGTTTGTTCCGCCTTTGTCCAGTGTTGAACCGTTGATGCGACTTAGTAAATCATTAATTCTGCTTTACATACCCTTAGGAATGGAGGACGAAGTACTTGTCATGTTGTATTAAAAGCAGATGAAAAATCAAACATCTGCTTCTTATGGTAGCGGACCAAATTTTGCCTTACTCTGCACTTATTCTTGCTGTGAACATCTCCTTGAGCTGTCATGGGACTTCAGAAACCCCAGCTGGAGATGGGTAGTGTTCTTATGTTATCGCATCTTGAATTGCAGTTTAAAAGAAGAAAGGATTAATGACCTTGAAACATGAGTGTTTTGCAATATATGCTTCCCGTAACTATGCTGGGGTTTTACTGCTTCTGATTTTAAAACAATAAACTGAAACTTACACATATGATTCTTTATTCATTCCAGAAGAGAGGAGAGTCTTTTTATTTCGCGGTTTGCTCTTACAAGCTTGGCTAATTAAGCTGCCCTTAAGATGCGAAAGTCAGAAAGTTTTCACTGAAATTCTGTACTGCTAAATAATGCAAATGCATCAACAAGGGGAAGTAACAAAACAGATGAAAGCGACCTGGGTAACTCCAAGTGTCATAGTTACTGCAACATGGGGGATACCTAAAGCGATGGCTTTATTTTACTCACTGTAAGACATTGCTTTCTTTATTTAAAGCATTGTATTTCACACTTGGTAAAGAATTTTGTCCAAATACGTCAATCCTTTTTGAACCAATGAACAGAGTAGCCTTAAGTGAAGCAGAAATTAATATTTCTCATTTGTTGGTGTTGTACAATATGTGAATACATTTTAGATTGCTTTTGCCTGTATATTCAATACAAGAAGAATCTCTTCTCCTGTGTATTTCATTACAATTACAAGACTTGACTAGGAAACTTGCTAGGTTTATTACATTCGAGATACGAAAGAAAGTAAATCTGGTTAATTGAGGGACATCTTTTATAAGTCATCATTGAGTTAGCATTTATTTCAATAGTATTTCCATTTGGAGTGTTTCTTATCCTGAAATATCTTAGAAAATATTCAAATAGAAGCAGTTTTACATAGCTTGAAATAGGTCTGGATGGACGTAGGGAATTAGGTAGCCAGTCATCATACAGCATAACGCTTGCGAGTATAGAGACACCACTTCTTGCAGCAGAAACAAAGCAGGACTGTAAATGAGGTTCAGAAATACATTCACTTGGTAGATTTCCCTGAAAACACTATTGAAAATCAGTTCTGTCATTCAACAGCCTTCTTATAGCAAGGGAGAGGTTCGCGCCAGTAACCAGTCCTCTCTATTGACAGTGAACTGGTTTGCTTTCAGAATTGCAGGTGGAGAAGAGCCTGTAGTAAGTATGTATTAAAATATCTCAAACTCCTTCGCTGCACAAAGCAGTCTGGGATTTTGAGAAGACACTAATAAATTCTGTCGCTCCTTGTGTGCCACAGCAGAGGCAAGCTCATTGCTCACGTGTGGGGCAGGAAGCATCTGTCCTTGTGCCGGGGCATGTGCCTCTGCTCGCATGCCTGTTGCAGTGCCTGCCCAAACACGCAGTGCAGCTCTTTGCTGTTCACTGGGGTATTTGACACCTACTCACTAATTCAGCCGAACTATGAGACAATGTGCTCTGCCCACTCACAAAGTGAAGGGTTTGGAGCCAAGGTGAATTGAAGCCAGATGTACTGTTAGCATGCTCATATGGGCCAGTCCATATTGCTGTCTGTGTGTACTGCCACTATACAGGTGGCATCTCACATAAAAACCTATTGCAATCAGGGGGGAGAGTTTGTCATTACATACTGAACAGAGGAGAGCCACGCTGATGGAGAGATAATGGGAGATGACAGCAGGGGCCAAGACCTAATTCAGGCCCAAGGCAGAAAACAAGTATGTAAGGAGGAAAGCAACAACCTGATGTAAAAGCTGTAAATTCGAGGTTTCTCATTCTAATGTGGGAACTGAGTAGATCATTCCAAGGAGCAGAGTCCAGGAAGAACAGCTGGGGTCCTTATTCTCTGGAAACAACCCACTGCAATGCACAAGTTTGAGACCTTACAAAAGATGGAAAGGCCAAATAAAGATGGAAGAGCCCGAGCTCAGGTTTGTTCCATGGTCCATTCACGGAGCAGCTGATGACCTTTCCCAATTCAAAACATCTTTATGCACATACTGCTGGGCTCTTAGAGGGTCACCTCTAATGATGACATAGGCAACCTGCTGCTGACAGCAATGAGGTTCCTTATGTCCTGCTGTTGAACTTGTCCATGATAGGAGGGGTTTATCTTGCGAACATAAGGAATCAGAACCAAGTCTCTGCTACATAATGTAACAGGCAGCTCTTCTGCAAAGTTTGGTCTGACCACAAGCATTTGGGATAAAGAAATGGCCAGAGGATTTGCTGGCAGCACTGCCAGAGGATTCCTCCTCACAAGGCTTGCTTTGCAATGTTCAAAGGAGAAACGACAGACAAACATGCACCAGCGCAGTCTGCAAAAGTGAGATGCAAAAAGTGTGGTTTAATCTTCTATTTCATCATTCTCTTGCTGTGTGAGAGCAAATGCGGTGCGAGGAGGCAACAAACCCAGCATCAGCAGTGTGCTGCTGCACAAACAAGGGACAGAGAGGATGATTTGATCAAGGGCATTTTTACAATACATGCCTTCTTCTAATGATTGCTGTTTTTTCCACCAAAGGAGATAACTGTGGCGCAAGTCGTTTCTCATTGTGGTAGGACTTCTGTAGGACATCACAAGTCTGACTCAGACATTAAAGGGAAGAGTTTGGGAGACACTGGGAGAGCCAGTTTGTGTTACGAGGCTGCGCTTCAGCCAACACCTCTGCAAAAGCTATACAAATCGGGGCAGATTTCAGTGCACTGTTTGTCAAACATGACTCATCGTGGCATGAAGTATCTGGACATGGCCTGACTAATGCCAGTGCCTAAAATGCTACTGTAAGGAACTTTGCATACAAATTAAGTTCTGCAAGCTCAGGAGATGATCCCTAATGCCTGCATCATGAATCCTCAGTTTGATCTGCTTGACATTCCCTCTGAAGTTCCAGGAAGTTCTCATTGCCATGTACAAAGATTGAGATTTTTGTAATGAGTCACTCTTAGGGGGAAGAGAAATCCCTTTTCTTAACTGATGTTTTCTTCTGTGGCATCAAACATTCAGCTGGTTTGTATACACAACTCTTCCATTCACACTGACTGCTATGAACTGTCATGTCATGTTCCTTTTAAACCAGCATGCCCAGCGACTTAACAGTGTTTCAGAGATGTTGACATGCGCAAATGAGACGTTTCAAAGAACATGAGATAGTATATTCCTGCTTCAACTATTAGGTTTAAATAAACAATTACTATCCATTCTCCATGCAAGCATGGACAGGCTGATCTCAGCGGTCACTTTTGCAATCGGCTGGCACTGATGACACACTACTCAGTAGGAGTGTGGCAATGACTAGGCATAACTGACATTAAAGTGTCCTTGGAATCACTCTAGAACAGCAAGTGCATTTCACGGAGTAAGAAGCAAAGAATAACCACTGCTTTACAGGCAGAATCCTTCATGCTTCTGTAACACCAGAAGCGCATGTGTCTGTCCACTTCCAGGCCTGTGGTTTTGTGTATCCCTTCTGTACCCCTCCGTCTACCCTTGTCTCTACATCTTCTTCCTCTCCTTTTCCCAGGGCTGAAGAACCCTGTGCTTGGGGTTGCTTAGTTGGACCTGAGTAACCCGAGCAGCTCAGTGCATTTTCCCATGGCATGTTTTGTTCCTCCTCATGACTGTCATTGTTTCCATGTTCATCTCAGCAGTATTACCTGCTTGGCAGGGCAGTTTATCAGTGATTAATGCAATACCTATCTTCAAGGATGAAGCAGCTAAAGAATTTTTTCTTTGCTATGTAGATGACACAGTATGATTTTTTACTCTATGTCTCTGGTGTTCATATGTGAATTACTGAAGTGTTCTGTTTTAATGGCCAGAAATGTATGCAGTGATTCAATGGGAGCCATCTCTGTATAAAACTCATGTAAGGTTAGATGCATGCACATCAAAATATGTGCCCAAAACAGAGCTCAGTGAGAGATGAGTAATTTCACTTGTGATGTATTCTTTAAGTGTGAAGATAAAGATGAGAACTTAAGGCTCACCAGAATTCTCTTTCAGAAGTGCCATAGTTGTACCCAGTCATTTGCACTCTTGGGCCGTGATGTGCTGACACCAGTATCTCATCAGTGAGAAGCAGAAAGTTGGCTCAAACTCATTTCCCCTCCTGTTTTCCCATACACTCGCACAAAATAATAAACCAGGTTTGAAAATGGCATATTAGCCTGATTATATGCAGGGAAACAGAGGAATTAAGCATGGTGACTGTAGGAAATGGAACGGGAAAGCTGTAAAGAATGGAGGGCTGTGGCTGAGGTGATGGATACTTGTGAAGAAGCACCAAGCTCAGGTGCTATGCGAGGGTCTGTGCAAAGATTTAGGAACACCTTGTAAATTAAATTAGAGAATAACTGAAGCAATCAGCTATTAATAGGCCTATTCTAAATATATTAGAGAAGTTATGTGCCAAAAGCAGCCTCATGCCAGACCCAGGAGAAGAACGAGGAGGTTCTGCTTTGGTAGAATTCATTCATGCTGTGAAAGGAGCCTGAGGTGTGGCCGAGATGTTCTCTAGTGCCTGTCATGCTCTGTGCTGAAAAGTCCAATGGGAAACAGCAATTACGGCGTGAGGCAGGGCAGCTCCTAGGGCAGCCGGAGTTTTTCCAGGGACTTAACTGGCCTGTGGCAACTTCAGAAGGGAGATAAGCAAGGATTTGTTGTGCTAGCTTTCTGCTCTGTCCTGCACCTGAAAGGAGCTGAGCTGTCTGACACTGTCTCAGTTTTATGGTGGTGTCAGTGCTGCAGAGGAAGGGCACGGCTGCATGAATTACTGTACAAGCCCATACAAAACTGCTGTCTGAAGCAGCATGCAGTTGTAAAGAGCTAACGGTCCAGGACAAAATGCACTTTTCCCTTCTAAACATTCACTGCTAGAGGGGAATAAAAACCCTTCCAAAGCCAATTACATGTAAATCACATTTCCAGCCTCACCCTTCAGCACTGCCTAAATAAGCAGAGGTACTGACAGGAGTGATAGGGAGCTCAGTTTTTCTCGCCACAAGATAAAGCTGAAAGGACCGATATTCATGGCATGCTTTTGACTTCTTTCCTGAGAGGAGCAGTGTATCTCTTCAGCCTACTACCAACTGCGACTGCCACGCTGACAAAGTCCATCTGTCACTGTCAAAAGATTATACTGCGCAAAGCTGTAGTGTATTAATTTAATGCTGGATTTTCTCCTGGTTGCAGGATCAGCTCTCTGCTTTGTTACCACTGACACGTGAAATAAAGCACAGAGACCAGAACACATCTGACATTAAGTCAGATTTTATTGTGTGATGGACCTGTATTTTCTCCCACTGTCAGAGAGGGAGAAAGAACAGGGCTCATAAAACAAACTGCTAATTAGTGGCTATGGGCAGAAAGTCAATCTGCAGTTAAGCTGTAATGGTGGCACATTAAATGGGAGTGAGTCGTGGCAGCTAAGATCAGTTAATGCTGGCAATATTCAAAACGTCAGTACCAGTTCTCTACCAAACCCGTATGCTGAGATCTGGCTGGATCCCTCTCCAAAGGAAACTGCTGCACAGCCCTTCAGGCCAAACACCTGCTGAGATCCATGTGCTTACAGAAAGAGATCACGGACTCATCTTAAAGCTGGTAACGACTGCCTGGATTCAACCAGCGATCCCATAGCCTTTGCCCATGTCTGTGAGATACAGTGCGCATCTTTTGATGCAAAACCACTGGATTAAATACCTACATGGACTGATGGATGCAATTATGGCTCAGGAAAACTCTTTGTGATAATTGTATTCTTGGACTTTCATGTAATGATCCTTCTTAGCATGGAAGAGAGGTCTGGGCTGGTCTGTTGGAGCCAGAGTCTGCCTTGCACCTACAGTGGAAGCAGTTTTGGTGGTAGGCCAGCACAGCCACAGCAGCTGTACCTGTTTCCACACTGGCTTCCACCTGCGGCTGCAGGCCTTCCCCCAGCCATGCCCCTGGACACCAAGCAGTGCCCAGCACCACTCTGGAGCTGACTGGGACAGACTCTGGCTACAGCTTGGCCTCGTCAGAACAGTTAAGGTATTTGGTGTTGAATAACACTCCTCGAACAAAATTCCTGGGATCTGTGACCAGGAATATGGTCACATAACTCCATAAATACTACGCTTCCTGACATGGTGCCCGAGAGGCAGCGTTACTTTGCACAAATACACATCTTTAAGCACAGAAGGTTGCATAAATACACGCTCGAAAATGCTCTCAAAGCCAAAAGGGCTGATTTCTTTTTCATAACTTCATCACCGAATCACAGAATATGTGTATATCCTACAGTGTGTCCCTGTGTATGGGCATCCCTGCAGTGGCCTGGGAGCGGAGTCTGCAGTGTGAAGTTGGGAGAACACTGCATTCTTACCCTGTGCTGAAGGATGTCTCCATTTTGTTGTCCAAAAATACACATAACTGGATGCTGAAAATGTCTTCATGCCCCAGGGTTGCATTGATACGTTTGAGGAATTGCAGCCATTGCCAAGATGTGCTTCCTTCCTATTTTTGGGCATACTTCGGAGGTCCATCCTTCAGCAACATCCCCTGCACTCCGTGCTTAGGTAGCACTGACACCATGCCTCATCCCAACAGGATTTCCTGGATTTCTGAGTCTCGACCCGAGTCTACAGCTGAAGATTTGGAACTAGTCCTTAGGCTTGCAATGGTCCACAGCAAAACCACAGGCATGACTGAGAGCTGTGGGTGGAAAATCAAACTCTGTTGAAATTGTAGATGTTGTCATTCAGGTCCATCTCAAAGCTGCAGTTCGGATGGACTGGTTTTACTGCTCTTACTGCTCCTTCACTACACGGCTTTGTGACAGAAGATCTACATTCAGTACCAGATGTTTAAAGCATTTAAGGCAGAAGAATGCTGCTGTTCTCGTACACATAAAGCAGCACGGGTTTCAGACTTCAGAAAGCCAGGGGGTATAGATGGAGGTAAGAAATCAGTTTATTTTAATTGCGACCGGAGACCACATTGCAAACCTGTAATTGCAAATCACAGACTGCAAGCAGACCGTTAAACCCCAGTATGGGCTGCAGCCCCCAGCAGCGTGGGACTGGCTATGCTGGAGGCCAGCACTGAGGGAATGCAGCTAGGTCACTGTGGATCAGACCCTGTGGAGAGCCGGTGGGTGAGGAGGAGCTGCGAGGAATTCCGCTTGAGGAATCCCCCCTGTGCTCAAGTCAGGCACCTCACTGGGTCAGACACAGGGCTGGAGCGGGGACTTGCGCTGCGTCTGTCCAGCAGCCACAGAGCTGCTGCCTGGCACTGCCAGGGGATCCCCCTGCTCCCCTCGCTCCGGGGGACCCCTCTTTTCCCCTTGCTTCAGCAACAGGCGCAGTGGGTGTCCCCCCCCAGTGCTTGCCTTGCTGTCACCTTGTTCGGCGGCCGTCCTCCCCTCAGCAGCAGCCTGCTCTGGCTGCGGTCCTCGCTGCAGTGATCCCAGATGGCGAACATCTGGAACATCTTGACGTAGGATCCCTTGAAGAAGAATTGCATTGTTGAGACCTGAGAATGAAGACCGTTGGTTTATGACACAAACCAAGCAGCTGGTCACTAAACCCTTAGCTGAGGTTGTACAGCCTTGTCCTTCCAAAAGGATGTGGCTATGAATTGGCCTTTAAACTACTTAACATGATTAACATAAGCAGGTATCTGAATGGAACGAGCTGAAAGTCTGGTTCTGTCTGGTGCTCAGCTGATGGCTCTCACTTGAGTGTTCTCCACTTCTGTGGGTGTCTGTTGGGACACCCATGGGGTGGTGTCCTGGGTTCAGCTGTAGCTGTCATTTTTCTCCTTAGTAGCTGGTGCAGTGCTGTGATTTTGACTTTAGTCTGAGAACAACGCTGATAACACATCGGTGTTTTCAGTTGTTGCTAAGTGATGTTTACTTCAGTCAAGGACTTTTCAGTCTCATGCTCTGCCAGTGAGGAGGGACACAGGAAGCCGGGAGGAAGCAGAGACAGGACCGCTGATGACCCAAACTAGCATTCTGTACCACAGCACGGCATGGCCAGTAATAGAAACTGGGGGAGCTACCTGGGAGGCCCAGGTTGCTGCTTGGGTCGGGCTGGGTTTTGGTTGGTGGGTGGTGAGCAATTGTATTGTGCATCACCTGTGTGTTTATTGTTTTCTTTTCCTTTTCCCCTTTTAGTTTTGTATTCTCTCCCCTTGTTATTGCCTTATTATTATTTCCTTATTATCCTTGTTATTTAATTATCATTATTATTATTGATGGTACCGCAGTGGTTTGCGTTACACCTTAGTTACTGGGCTGTTCTTGTCTCAACCCCTGGGGTTTACATACTTCCCATTCTCTTCCTCATCCCTCCGGGAGCGAGGGGGGAAGAAGGGGAAGAGTTGAGCGAACGGCTTGCATGGTTCTGAGTTACCGGCTGGGCTTAAACCATGACAGATGGGTACTGGAGACAGCTCAGACACCATCACAGAGACTGTGAGGGGATAGCCCTCACTGCGAGCACCGACACTCCCACACTTACCTCTGAGTGTATATGCTCTGGAAATCCCATGGCATGGGATATGTCTGTGTGCAGAAACACCCGGATGCAGAAATGTCTATTCCAATTGGAAATGACTTCTGAATGGGCTGGTTATTGTCTCTACATGCTGGCAGCGATGACAAGAATGTTTCTGCTGTGAGTCATGCAGTATCAAAAATAAAAGGAGGGGGGCTCATGATGGAGGCATCGCAGATACTGTTGGTTACTCAGCTCAAAGCAGATTGAAGACTCCACTTCTGCTGCCACAAAGTTGCATGATGTTGCTTGAGATTTTATAGAAAATAAGTTATATTCCATTGGTGCCTGGATGATCACACATTCCTCTGCATCTGTCTATAGTGAAATAGGTCCCCAGACTCTTCCCCCAGTGAGTGCTCTCAGTGGGAGGACAGAGGCTCCAAAGCGGAACAACCCCTATTCATAACACTGCCCTAAGGAATGTTGGCTGGACCCATAATAACAGTGTTTGGTCAAAGCTGGTGGTGGCCATGGTGGGTACAGTCTGCTTTGTACTGCACCTTCAGCACCACCACCCCCAGTGGAGGCTCTGAACTGTTCTAGACAATGACAGTACTTTATAGGGTGAAAACTAAACCCATCTGTGACTTGTTGGGTGTGTAGAACATAGCTGAACACCTCATTTTTCTCATGTGCACGCTCATCTACAGAAATTCCTCCCAAACACCAATTGGTGTTTGCATCCAAACCAAATCAGAGGGCTGCTATGTGAAAAGGGTGGGCAGACAAGCAAAAAATACGACTTGAGTCAACGGCTGGCTTGGCTGCTTTCTATCGGCAACAGAGACGGTCGGCGCAGTTTCAACTCCGTGCCTTTGGACCGGAACACTTCCCAAGGTGTTCCAGGACAGTTTTACCACGAGAGGGAGCTCTCAAACAGCCAAACAAGGGAAGGTTTCCTCAGCCTACAGAGGAAAAGCGTGTCAGAAGAAGGCGACAGCCGGAAAACTCAGCTAGCTTAATCCCAAAATGTAAATACACCCAATTCCGTATGAAAAAAGAGTTTTATACTTTATGTCTGTGACTTCAGGTATGCATTCAACTACAAGTATGTAAGGAAAACTTTATTCTTCGCCTGAGGAGGAACCCTGCAGCTGCTGCTTCTAGGAGGAAACCTTCCTGGTGATGCAGGAGTTGCTCCAGTGGTAAAGCGCTGCCGGGTCTGGTCCTGCCCATGGCAGGGCTTGCATTACCGAGAAAAAGCAAGCTAAAGAAGGCACCAACCGATCACACACGTTTCCCCCTTTCCCTTCTAATTCCCAAGCAAGTGAGCTGTGGGCTGCTCTATGTAAGTGTGGGCAGTGCCTGCGCTGCTATGGGACGGGTATGAACACCACCTGCTTTGAGGAGTTGTTTCTGTGCCCTGTGAAGGACAGCCTCCTACAGGGGTTTCACATTCGCAGCCTCGCAGGACTCTTGCAGGTAACGAAAATGCCATGGCTTGTTTTGCAGGAACAGATTTTGCCAGCCCAAGGCCAAAGTTCACCAGCCACACATCAGTGTGCTCACCGGTTTGTATCCTTCAGGTCAGATGAATCAGATGGTTTGGATCCTTTTTCTGCAACAAACAGTAGTGTGCCAATACAAAGGTAATTGCATCGATATCAAAACAGCTCTCAGGTATTTTGACTATCAGCTGAATCAATTTCCTACGTTTAACAACTTAGAAAATTCTGAACTGATGGACTACCATGTTGAGCTGTTGCACCCCAGTTTTTTCCAGCCAGACACAAAGCTCATTACAGAGCAACATTCTACAAAGGTTTTACACTGAACCCTGACATACCAGACCGTACCACGGACATTTAAAGATAGGAAAGCATAATTAATCAAGGTCTAGCAAACCAACCTGCTGCACAAACCATGCAATCACTCACCTAACAAGCCACAGCCAAATACTTACAGCACTGGAGAGAGAGAAACATCTCCGCCACAAAAATGACACAAAGCATGCCACATTAGGTAGCAGTGCTTTGAGTGATTACAGCAGGCAGAATAAAAGGGAAGAGGCTGCTTACATGTTAATTCTGACACTCTTTTCTTGACCTGTTATTACTGTTTTTCATTACCCATAGTTTTTAATTTGTTCTTCCTTCCCTGTGTTACACATATCAAGAAAATCAGCAAATGAATCATAAAAGGTTTATCAGGATGAATTATTTAATTGCAGTATCTACATGTTAAAACACATTTGACAGTAAGGAACAAATTAACACTCTAGAGTAAGCTGGTAATGGGGCTCCAGCCAGACCCACCTCATGGCCCATCTCCTCAGTCATCAAATGGACTACACACAAGAAAAATACCATTCTCCTGATTTCAACCTCTGGTTTATAAATAAGTATATGAAAGTGATCCAGATTAAACGTGTAATTTCAAGAACAACCACGGCACAAGCCAAACTGTAGCAGAGTTCACCGAACACATTTGTAATAGTGACATTCGAGTTTCAACTCCAAGGCCTTCTGAGAAAAAAAGGGCAATACTTCAGCTAGCTTGGTGCACGCTTTCCAACATCATTATTGGAACATTCCATTGTGAATTCAGGAAATATGTATTAGCAATCTGCTATTAATTATCACAGAGGGAGATATTAAAATGATCTTTTACAGTTATCGACAGCTTGAAAAGATACAGCTTCTATAATTAATGTTAGGAAAGATGTAAGATGGATACTATGCAGCACACACAACAAAAATGCCACATTGCTGCTTAAACTAGCCCAACATGATGGCATTTCACCTCCCGACGGTATTAAGAAAAGCCTCAATGTACTGGTGACCAAGCTGCATGCACACAAAAGCCAGTGATTACTGCAGAGCACATTAAGGGGAGGTGGTATATGACTGAAGGAACACCACCTCCGAGATGCAGCCTGAGCATTTCCCTCAAGCCTCCCTGGGTGGAACACGATGCAAAGTACTGTCCGCGCTGCTGAGGAATCCAACAGGAATGCAAGCACAACTTTCTCACAGATTTCTTGTGTCAGCTTAGGCTCCAGCAAGGGCACTTTACGGGAACTTTCCAAGTGACTCATGTTTAAATTCACTCTGTTTTTATTATTATGGTCTGCACTTGCTATTTGTAATAAAAAGATGCTTTCATCAGAGGGGATTTAAGGGATTTTTATGGTCCTTTCAGTGGCAGGATTACATCATCTCTGTAGGAAGGGTTTTTCAGAAGGGGAAGTCTGTCTGTGGAAGTGACTTTTCTACTGGGATGACTGACAGGTCTGCTAAAGACCCATGAGTGGGTTGCATGAGGTCTTGGCCTGTAAAAGCAACTACTAGGAAGGGACAGAAGGTAGAAACAGAGCCTCAAACGCAGCCCAAGGGAGGACAAGCACAGCCCTCTCCTTCTCCAGCCTGTTTTTCTGTAGGATTCTAGCCTTTTTCAGCACAGGATGTTACCTGTGATTGTTGTGCAGCACCCTTGCATGGGATGGGGGGTGTAGAAACAGGTTTGGTGTGCAGTTCAGGTCGGAAAAGTGCCTCACTGGATTAGCTGTTGTGTCCCTCAGCTCCTGCTGTAACTCCCCTGGTTGCTAGCAAGCAAATCATATCAAAAAGACCAAAGAAAACCTTCACTCTGCATTCAATTACAGGCTTAATTGCCCTCCAAATATTACACGTTGTACAAATACACAAGAGTAGTGGATTTACACTCACATGCTTGCGTATCAAAAAGAAGATTGCATTCCAAAGGAAGAAATCTCCTTAACTGAGAATAAGAGGCTTTCAAAGATCTTTGAAGAAAGCCTTCTCTCTGGAGCCTAGCCCACATCCCGAGGTACAGAGTCCATCAGGACTCTGTGAGAACATCTAACAGCAATCCCTGATCTTGGTGCAAGCTGGGGGCTGCTCTAGACCCAGCATTACAGCACTAGCTCCTGCCCTGTTAGAAGCAGCAAGCATCCAGCAGCTTTATTTGCCAAATCAAACTGCTATTTGTTTGCAGAGGAAAACAAACATCAACCAGCATTTATTGATCCCACAAGAAACTTCATTCTTCTCAGTGCTAGGGTTTCAAAGGAAAATCTTATCAGAACACCTCATGCTAAAAAGGGCTACCAATTTTCCAGCGTTGTATCAATGCTCACATAGCATAAAGGCACTAGTCACCACAGGTAGTAACAGGATGAAATGCAGTAGCTTAAACCTCTGATTTTACAGGGAGACAGGTATTTTCTCCTGTGTTTTCTAAGAAAACATGGAAGGAAAAAAACAAGCCACATATCCCAGCATGGCTTTTTGCCCTTTACATAGCTTTGTGGTGCCGTCTTTGGGTTGACAAAATAGTTTCAGCATTTCAAGTGTGCATCTTATTGCACTTTATCCTTCTCAGCTTCAGCGCTAGTCACAGCAATTAGATTACCTCATCAGTGTATGAATCTTTGAATCAAGAGATTGCCTCTTTGAATCAAGAGAAAAGCCACCACCGTGAGATTAACCCCCTCTTTTTGCATAGGATCTTCTGTCTGAAGAGACTGACTTTAAGTTGGACTATAACAAATGAAAGGTGCATTTTAAATCACTCAGGGGTTTTGGTTTGGTTTTTGTTTTTCCAGAAAGTTTGGTGGTTTGGAAACCATTTACAGTTCTTGATACTCCGAGAGTCCCGTATCATCTACACAGTCCTTTATTATTTAGCCAATCGCATTAGATCAACAGTTACTGTTAAAGCTTTCACAGCAAGAAGTTTACTTTCTAAACTTGCACTAAAAAAATGTAACAGTGCAGTTTTACTTTTTCAGCACACGTTTTTCAATTTCCAGCAGTTTCTTGAGTGCCATTTCAGTAACAGAAAATTCCACACCAATTAAATGCCATTGCACACGCAGGACAAGAAGGATTCAGCTCCATCCAAAACGACGGTTCTTTACATGTGCACAGGGAGATCCACTGTGAAAGCATGATGAGCAGTTCGTAATCTTTTTGTAAAATTACAATGAAGTACCACACATACATTCCTGCTTTAAACCATAATGACCTTTTAATAATAATCTTTTAAACCATCTCCATTACTGTAATGCCTAGGGACCAACCAAGCGTGGGATCCTGACTTTGCCACATCACACCAGAATCAACAGAAGGCTGCTTGTGGCCCTGCTTTCTGCTGTGCCTGTGCATGGAGATCCCTTCTTCTGCCAGATGAACCCCCTGAGCCAGCCCTCTGCAAAGCCACACAGAGAGCAGCACGCAGAACAGAACGGAAGTGCGGAATTCCTGAAAATGGGATTGGAGAGAAGCAGGAGCACTGTAGCACCACTTTAGTTTGGTTTACACTGCTGTGAAGCTGCAGTTTGCAGGCATGGTTCCTCAGTCAGTTTATACCTGTAAATCCATTTATACCTGTCTATCGACATAGTTTGTAGCTGTATATCCATTCCTGCAGCCAAATGAAGGGAGCTCCTCTCTTTGCTGCAGACTCACCCTTCCCCAGTGTCAGGACTAATGAAGGAAGAAACAGGCAGACTGTGCCGACTTGGAACTAAGCTAAGCTTTCATGGCATAACGGCTCCCATTGACAGAGGCCCCACCAACCCTTCCTCTCCCCCATACAGCTTCTGGCTGTCTTGTTCTACTTTCCCTGCTCCAAATCTGGCACTGAGACAGTTCAGGAATCTGGATTAGCAAAAAGCTAATTCTGTTGGGAAAGAAAAAAGGAGAAAAATAAGAACACAAAATCTCCCTGAATTGTTTAAAGGGGAGTCAAGTAAACAGCAGCTCTGGTGTCAGAAAGGGAAGGACTGTATAGCACTAACCCGTGTCACCGACAGCCTCATCTACACAGGTTTCGAACGCTTCCAGGTACGGTGATTCCTCCACTGCTGGGGGCCGCCTGTGAAGAGACTTCTCCTCATCTCCATCTAAACCCCCGCCCCGGTGCAGCTCGAGGCCGTTTCCTCCTGTCCTGCCCCTCGGGAGCAGAGACCGACCCCACCTCCCCACAGCCTCCTGTCAGGCACTTGTACAGAGCGATCAGGTCCCCCTGAACCTTCTTTTCTCCACGCTGAAGCCCCCCCGGTCCCTCAGCCGTTCCCTCGGGCAGCCTTCCCAGCGCAAGCCTGACCCACAGCACCCCCCTCCCCGCCTGCCCAGCGTCTCAACGCTTCTCAACACCGCTCCTTCCTCTTCCTCTTCCTCTTCATCAGCTTCTTCCTCCTCCTCCTCCTCCGCACCCCCCGCCCCCGAAGCGCCGCAGGCACGGCGGGGACGCACCGCGCATGCGCCACTACCACAGGGCCGGCCGAGGCAGCCGGGAGCACGGCAAGGGGGCGGAGCCAGGCGAAGGGGGGCGTGGCCTCCGCGTGCCACGCCCTGGTTCTCCGGCGCCGGGAGGGGCGGCCCGCGGGGGAGTGGGGGGGGGGGCGCGCGACTTCCCCGGGACGGAGGCGGTGCCGCGGGGCGGGGGGGGCGCGTCTGAGCCCGCCCTTGGCAGGGGCTGAGGGGAAGCGGCGCCGGGGCTGCGCCGCGGCGAAGTTCGGAGGGTGCCCCGCGGGCGCGCAGCGGAGGAGGGGCCGCGGACCTCGGCGTCGGGAGCATGAGCGGTCCGCCCCGGCCTCGCCATTGCTGCTGCGCCCGTGGGAGGACCGGCCGGTGCCCGCGGCCGTGAGGGGGATCAGCGGCGGATCCCGGGGGGACCCCGCGGCTGCGCGCCCTCTCCGCCGCGCAGGGCGAGACGCGGACGATTGCTGTCGATTCCCCTTCTCCCGGGCGGGGGACGGGCAGGGGCGGCCGCCGGAGCCCTCCCGGGATCCCCCTGGAAAGCCCCTCGCCTGAGGCGGCCGCTGCGCCCACCGCCCCTCAGCTTCCTCCCGCTCGGGCCCCTGGCGGCGGCGGGCGCGGGGCCGGGGCGCAGCGGGCGAGGGGAGGCCCCGTGAGGGCAGCGGCCCTGCCGGCACCGCCCGGCGCGTCCCGTCCGCTCCCCGGGCCCAGCTGCCGGCGCTGACGGCGGGCGGCTCCTCTCGTCTCCGAAGAAACTTTTCCGTGTCGGGCGGAGGATGGATCCGTGCGGTCTGGAGTACTTCTGCCAGCAGGTACAGCAGAAGGACGTGGCTCGCAGGATGCAGGTCGGGCAGGAGCTGCTGGAGTACCTGAGCGACCCGGCGCGCTGCTCCGAGGTGGAGCAGGACCTGCAGCGCTTGGACAAGGTGATCGACGAACTGACCACATGGGTCAACTCCAGCAACTTCAAGGTGAGGCTGCGGGGACGCTCGGTGCGGGAGCGACCATGATTCATCATGGCTGGGAGGTGCGGGGCGCCGCGCTGCTTCGTTATCGGGTACGAGTAGGAATAAAACTGCGTTTATATCGGGTTTTATCCCTGTTCCGACAAAGGGAAACTCGGATATTTTTGGGGGGTGTGTGCGCGCTGTTAACGTTTTCTTATTTGTGTTCCTCTGCTCTGAAAGAGCCAATAATGTGAGTTTCATTTTTGCTTTTATCGCTGGTTGAACGTTTTTGGACGTGATATCAAAACTAAACCAAACCACACAACTGCTTTACATACTCGGGCTGTGTTTCTTATTCTGAAGCGAGATAAGTGATGATTTCTTCCCTTCTCCCTCCGTTCCGTGCTCTGTACTTGGGTGTAGCGTTTCCTGGATTGCCGTGCCTCTCTGTAGGCCGTAGGAGTGCTGTCTCACCGGGTTTGTGCCGCACCGGGCGTGTTCGACACGGTTTAATGGGTAATTTGCTGCTGGGGGTTCCCGTTGTAAGTCTGAAGCTGTTTTCCCGTCTCCAGGTGACTTTCCCGGCCGTGGGAAGTTGTGCGGTGCCTCCGCAGCCGCCGATGATGATGACTCACGTTTCGTGGCGTGTTGTGTGTGAGCGTTTCAGACCGAGCTGCCGCGAAGCAGCGGTCGCTCCCGCACGCTGTTCCTGTGATACGTGTCCGTAGCTGTGGCGCTGGGCAGCTGCTAAGGCGGCCGACAGCGTAGTTTTATTACCGAGGACAGCCGTGTTCGCAATAGCGAGTTGTGTTAATTAATTAATTAACTCGGCCTGCCGCTGGGCAGGGTCCGCGCTCCCGTCGGCTGGCGGCGGTGTCGGGCTGCGATTGCGCTGGGCTCTCTCAGCCCGGCCAGGTCCGCCCTTCTCTCCGCGTTTGAAAACACAGCGCGGGTCGGGTTGTGGAAGGGACCGTCAAGCTCACCCAGTTGCAGCCCCCTGCCACGGGCAGGGACACCTTTCATTAGGCCAGGTTGTTCCAAGCTCCGTCCAAGCTGGCCTTGAACAGTGCAGGGATGGGGCTCATTCCCTTTTCTCACTGTTTTGCCTTGTAGGATTATTGATTTGCACTTTGGGCCTCTGGATGCAGTGTCATGAGGTTATTGTAATGTTTTCCCATCTGCTTAGTCTCAGGAAGCAGATATAGGAGTAACTTTGGGGCAGATTGTTCGTTAAATGGGTATTTTTTTTTCAGTGTTAGCACATAGCCCACCTAAGTTTCAAGTTCCCTTCTAAGTCTCAAAACAGTAAGGCTTAACTCTATTTGTACGTGTGATTTCTTTATTTTGAAGAGTGTTTGTCATTAAAGGAAAGGTTAGCTTGAGGAAATAACGTGGACAAGTATAATTTATTTGCCTTTAAATTCCTCATCTGGGGGCAGTTGCTGGTGATAGGTGATTGCTGTGAAACCTAGAGAGGTTTGTAAAGAGGACTAGGTATTACTTAACAAGGTAATACAGAAGTTTCCTTTTGCTTTTTTGAATTGTCAGAATTGGGCATTGATTCTTGAAATCTGCTTTTCAAGAGGAGTGTTTCATAATGTAAGACGTTCTGCTTGCTGCAAAGGTAAGGTGATAGGGCTCCTTGGCTGTTAGGACTGCAGGACAGATGAGGATATGCAGCACTCCAGATCACAAGCCTCAGTCGTGCAAGAGGAGTTTTAAAAACAACTTGCATAATAACTGAAGTATTTTTGTTACCTCTTGTCTATATCCACTTACTGGGGGCTCTTTACATATACTGTGCTCTATTTCAAAGCATCTTATGTGCATTATATTAGCTGCAGCAGCACAGGATCTTGGATGCTTTGCATATGATCAGTTCCAGTATTCCTGGCTGTGGTGCCAGCATCTGCTGCTTCAAAACAAAAATACTCTGGAAAACTGTGCTTTGCATCTTCTGTGTGTATTTTCTCTTATGCAAGCGTAGGTGTAACTTTAACTGTTAAGTCTGAGTTTGCTGTTAAATTCAGTACCTGTATGATATCATCAAGTAATGAGTGTCCCAGGCTTACAGTTATTTTTAAGGAAAATATTCAAGTAATCTGTATTTTTTTTAGTAATTTGTTAGTGTCCTTTTCCTTTGCTGAGTGACAAGTGGGGAATACTGGAGGGAATTTTAAGGTGGGCATTATTGCCACTGTAGGTGATTGGTATGGATGATGAGGGAATAACTACTGTAGCTTAGCCTGGATGTGCCTTATCTTGCTTTTGTGTGTAGGCTCCATTCTTGCATTCAGTGCACAGTGGTGACCACACTGAAAGAGTAGATGCGTGATCTTGGAGCTCAACTCTCAGGCTTAACTCTCTGCTGTACCTGAGAAGAGAGAACTCCATAAAATGCCACCCTGGAAAGTTTCTGTCTCGCATCACCAAAAGGGAAAGGGTCTGAAGGGAATAGAAATAGGAGAATTGTTTTGGCAGACTTGGTGATGAGTGGGGAAAAAGGGAAGAGGTGTTCAGTAGACAAGTGTGAACAGTCTCTAAGGTTGAATTGACTTGTCTCAAACAAGTTTTAGTTATCCAAATAGTGCTTTTAATATTCTGAAGTTTGCAGCCCTTTCTAGTGGTTTAATAAACAACCTGACAGGTCCAACCTAAGAAAGCAAATAGCAGAATTTCTGAGTTTATCTAGCTCATTGAGGTGGAAAATGCAATTACCTGGCTGAGTTACTGGTAAATCAAAAAGGGGGGAGTAAGAAAGTGTTGACTCATCTGCAAATGGAGTTCTAGTGAAAGTCGGCTGTGGAGCACTGGGAGTGACCTAGAGAGATATGAGTCATTAAAGGCTGATCTTAATGGTGTATCATGGGGACTTCAGCTACCAGGTCTGTGCAAGTCAGGATGAATTACCTTCCACGACTGCTGGAGACTTTGCCAGGCCAGGGAGCATCCAGATTTATTTTGTATCTCATTAGAATGAAAGAGTTGCTCACTGAACTAAATATTGCTTGCTTGGTGTCCTGGGATTATGAGCTCGTTTATTTCAGGTTGGTTGGGACTGACCTCCCTCCTCCTGCAATTTAGAGGTTACAGTTTGGCTTGGGTTTTTTTGCCTCCCACAATGACTCGGTTCCAAAGGCTGCAAGGAATAGTGGAGAAACAAAATAAGAGTGGTGAATTCTGAAAGCTTTTTAAGGAGTGGGTAAGTTGGATGCAAAGTATTAAGAGATGGGCCATAGTACTCTTCTGATGCTGTTTGTTCTCCTCAAACTCGGAACTGTTTGGCAACTTCAGCAAATTGGCATAGTGCTAACATTTGCAAACTTCAAGCAATAAATTAATTCCCCATTCTGTGAGGGTATCGCAACTGATACTTGCTGGCTTTACTGGGTTAACCTGGATGTTCAGCTATGTATACATGAGTTTTACCACATATCTTCATGTCTCTCTGGTGCTAGGTAGTCACTTGAAGCAATTGCAAGGTTACCTGACTTTGTACGGTCTGGTGGCTCAAACTGTTCTGTGTCTGACTCAAATAATCGGGAAATCTGCTTTGAGCTTCTGCTAAAGGGGTATGGGGTGAAGGAATACTCTACTGTAGAAGCACCTTTGCAAGCTGTTCGCATATTGTTTGGCTTTAAGCCCACCAAAATCCAATAGTTACCCTCATAAAATTTCCCCCACCTTTCAGTTCTTTATGCAAATTGCACCCGATCAGAAGTAATAAAAGGTATGACTGAAATTCTGGTAGTTTCTCAAGATGATTTTTGTAAGAGCAGTGGGCAGTGTTTGTGGCTGGGAGCCATTTTTGGGTTTCTTACCTTTGTAGTCAATATCTTAGCTCGGTTTATTCCTCAGCTGCAACAGGAAAATAACCAATAATCCTAATAATCACTGGGTTTATGTCAGAGGAGCCGATTGTTTGCTGTGCAGAAACAAAAAGTGGATATCTCAGAGTCTTTTGCCGGTAGTGTGGATAACCTGTTTCTTCTAGGCAGATCCTTGGAATTATCTTTTATTCTACGCTCCCTGCAGAGTGAGATTTGGTCCTTTGCTTTGTTTGTCTCAACCCCACGTACTGAAGGGCACTGACGCGCCAGGGGTGTTATTGTTGCACTTCTGTGTTTCCTTAGTTTGGCAAGTGCTTTGGTCTGTCTTCAGTTCAACGGATGGCCGGCAGGAGGAGCTTTCGATTGCCGGAAGGGAAGATCTGAGCTGGAGTCTTGCTGATAGGTTGAGACGAGTGGTCAGGATGTTTGTCTCAAGTCCTCGAGCAGAGAGGTAGCAGTCGTTATAACTTCAGTGACTACATATAAGTGTGTGAAGTGGGAGCTGGGATTTGAAATTATTTGAACAAAGTGGAGATGAGATCTGGAAAAAAAAAAATGTTCAGAAATAAATGTGGCGTCCCACGTTTCAGTAAAATAATTGAACGCAAATGCAGGACATGGGAGTAAGTAAAGGTCCTTAGGAAGAAAGCGTATGGGCTGCTTTTGAGCTGAAGTTGAGCACAAGCCAACATACGCTACACAAAAGCAAATGCTGTATTGAGTTGTAGGACTGTAACTTGCAGGACAGAAAAATGGAAGAAGAGAGGTCCCACCTCAACCTTTATTCTTCAGTTACTGCATAGATCCTGGTATTTCCTTAGCCTTTGTTAGCAAATAGTGGTGATTTGAATGTCTTTGTTGGAGGAGCAGCGTTTGACTTTGAGCTCTTTGCTGAACACCATTATTCCTTATTTCAGGTTTGTTTCATCTTGGCTATGTGGGAGCCACTTCCCTTATTTCTATGTAATGAGAATGTGATTCAACCTGTCCATGTATGAGTCCAGTTTTAGTTTTCAAGCTCAAGTATTTGATTCTTTCTTAATAATTGCTATTTTTCATGTATTATTTATGTTGTGTTGGTAGAATGTTAAATAAACTATTAGCCAAATAAACAAATCTTCAGAAGACAAGGGACACTTGCAATAAGTTTAATTGTTTGAAGTATAATTAAAACTAGTTTTGTCCAGCATTTAATTACGAATGTGGAACATGTAGTCTCAAACTCCCAGGCATCTCCTTCAGAGGGGGAACTGACAGTTCTCTGTAGTTTTGCAGCTTCAGTTTGTGTAATCCAGCCTAACTGTAGTCCCTGTTGAAACAGCAGGCGTGCTTCTCCTGGCCAGGCATTACCACTGTCACTCCTGAGGCAATTCCCTTTCTGTTGATGCTGAATTCATTTTCCAGCATTTCAACCAGCTGATTGGACTGATTCTGCAGGAGGTGGAAGTGCGTACCAGGTCAAATATGCCTGCAGGTCAAGAGAGAGAATGGGGCTGTCCCTTTCAGCCTGCAGTTTGATTTGGGTGTGACTAGAGACCATTTCCAAGCTCTGTGTGGTATGCAAGAGCGGTGCGTCCTTCAGAATGGAGTTCACAGCAGTTGACATATGAGCCACATGTAGTTCCACACGTGCTCATAGTGGTGGTGCCCGTTTGAGCAGTTTCTTTCTTTCTCTGGCTGCTGAATTGCCGTGGTGCTTCTGCCTTCATTGCTCCAATGTGAGTGCTTGGGAGGCTGTACAGTGGGCAGGCTTAGGGAAGATCTTTGGCTAAGGAGATGCTTTCTCTTGTTCACTTGTTGCGCTGGCTTTCTAAAGCAGGTTACTCTTCAGCTGGGTGAATACTTGTCTCCTCACAGCAGAAGAGCTGGTGCCAGGGGTATGAGTAAGGAGCAGAATAGGAAGAAATCACTGTGTGTTTAATACAGTCTTAACAGAGGAAATGGGAAGGGAAGTAAGAGACCTTGGGCACGAAAAGAATTATATTCTTTTGGAAGAACCAAGTCCTAAAATAAAGCGGTTTTTGTTCTTCTGCATCAACAAGCTTAGAAAGGTTTTCAAGTGCAATTGGGGGGGGGTGGGGGTGGTGGAAAGCTTTTTCCTTTTCTTTTTTCCTTTTAATTAAAAATTTATTTCAAATTTATTCTAAGGAGAAAGGCAATACTTACATCTGATTGTCTTCCCACTGAGCATTGCTTTTAAAGAGACTCTGTCTTCAAACCTTTTGCACCGTAGCACGTAAAGTTTGAGCCAGACAATCTCAAAAAGAAAATGGTTTAAAATGTGAGGGGTTGCTCTGCGGTATAGTTCTGTTTTATGCTCACTGTCCTTGGGGCAGTGTCTATGAAAACCATATGACTGTGGTAAAGGGAGGAATGTTCCATGTATGTGTGAAGCAAACTGTAGATATTCCTGTGATGGATCAAAGCTGGAGGCAGCACACTACGCACTGTAGAATAGTGATTGCTGAGTTGTCACAGAATACGGAACAGTTTGGAGATCCCACTTTCAGTCTGAACGGGAGTCAGCTGTAAGATCATGAGAGATTCTGAAATAACAGGAGGGTGTAAATGATTTTGAGTGTTACACTGATGTGTTCTTCTAAACCAGGTAACTGTTTCTTCACTGTTGCTGGAATGTTCTGGTTCCTAACTTGGGGGAAGGGCAGTAAACCAGATTTATTAAGTTCTGACATTTTTATGGGGGCACTATGCCTGCTTGTTTTGGCTGCTGTACAGGAGAGGTGAAAACAACAAGGACTTCCCGGATCCATGCTTGTTGAGAAGGACCTCTGAGGGAAGCAAGCCTTTTCAGTGCTGAGCTATACTCATCAGCCTGTGGGTAAATCTGTGTGAGTCATTCAGTAATCCTCTCATGGTGTGGTGACTTGCACTATGGAGCTGGAATGATTTGTGCTTGGCCCTCGCAGGAGGATTATGAAAGGAAGATTATCCTGGGAAGCTTGGTAGTCTGTGCCGCTTTTGAGACTTTGAGGGTTGCAGCTGATGAGTAGTTTTAACAGTAGCAGAGATCTGATACTCTCAGCAGGGTCTTGGCTTGTAGTCCAAATTGTAGTTGCAAAACACTGCTTTGAAGTCAATGAATTTGCATTTTTAGATAGAGGAGGCTCTGCATTTGCTGAAGGATTGCAACTCAAATTGTTGAGCTTGGAGACTTTATGGTAGGTTACCAGCAATCCTCTTTCCTGGCAGTGTGAAGTGATGTGATGATATACGTACTGCTAAAACAAAAAAGATGGTACAGATCTTGGATCTTCGGCGTTGTGTCATTGTAGCCTTGAAGATGAAAGAAGCACGAGAATGGAAATAGTGCTTTCTTGTCAATTAAGATATCTAAGGTATAGATGACGTGTGGCAGCTTCAGGAGCTGTGACTGCAGTTTTGGCTGTCAGCAGAGGCAGCTGCCTTACTGATTCTGAGGGGGAGAATTGAAGTTCTCTTGTCTCAGGGAGAACGGAGTCTAAGGATGATCTGGGTGGGACTGGAGAACCACCTGGGCTGAAGAAACAACCAAGGGAAGTGGAAGAGTCCTTCTGCCTGTGGAGGTGGGGCAGGTTTTGGTATCTATGCAAGCTTTTGGATTAAGGATGGGAATGGAACATAGTAGATCTCAGGGAAGTGGGCAATGTGGAAAAAAAATGGAGTGGGAAGCAGTAAAGGAGCAAAAAGTGATGGAGTATCCTGTGAACTAGGGGAGAAGTGTATTCAGGGAGATGAGTAAAGAGAACTACACAGGAAATTCTTCCAGGGGAGCTGGAAAAGGGACAAGCTGCAGAGCAAGAAATAGGCTCAATTCATAAACACAGTTTGGTTGGAGCATCCCAACTTCACTGGAGAGTCTGGTCCTTTCCGGAGCAGAGAAAATATTTCTCAGTCGGGTTGCCAATTTTATTGTGATCCAAGAAGTCAAGGACAGTCCTGAAGACCGGTTTGTTAAAGAACAGCTCAACTGCAGCTCAAATGAGTCTAAATTTCTTTTGCGAACCTCAAATGCAGCGTTTGAATGCATTAAACAATACTGAGCTGATGAATGGGCCTAAGCATACAAAGGCCTTTCTAGGCAGCAGGAAAAAAGGCTTAATGAATGCAGAGTAAGAAACAGATCCAATGATTTTAATCCCAGAAGCAATACATCCCTCACTGAAGTGAGTGGGAAGAGCCATGGTGCTGTTGTGAGGTTTTTCTGTCCATAGTGGAGAGCCTGTGTTGGTACAGCATGCCACACAGTGTCTGAGAGGTTAGACCCTGTTTCTTACAGATCAGCTCTCCCTGTCTTGTGCATTGTTCTTGTTGGTTTTGTTTGAATGCTGCTCTCTTGATCCCCTGTCAGTCCTTAAGGGCTCCTTCCGCAGGGCTGCTTGGATCGTTCTACCTGGAGATACTGAAACTCAGGACACTGTGTATCAAAGCAGAGAAATGTAAGACCTATTTACAGAACCAGTGAGGTGGTTTATTTGATGTACTCTGTAGGGGTATGCTTCAGCTGACTTGTTTCGAAACATGGAATGAGAGCCGATTTGGTAGCTAGAGCAGTTTCCCACTGCTTCAAGCCTGAGGTCACATCCTGCTTTCTGTAGGTATCATGACATTTTTTACCTGTTGCCATTTCAGAGTTGCAGACCACAGGGGACTTTGCGTGAGCTCAAGCCATGTGTGCTTTACTCTTTTAAATCTCTGAGGTGCTGCTGTTTGGAATGGAAGAAGTGTTCAAGAGGGATTTTAGAAAGATAGTCAAATGTGTGGAGAAGAGGGAGACTCTCTTTAAGTACCTTTGCAGAAGGAAAGGCTGTGGTTTATGCATTTATAGACCTCTAAACACATGCATAGAAAGGGTATCTTAAAAGCTGCCACTGGAAGCCAAGTCTAAGGTGGAGCTTGTAATCAGGAAACACAAGCATAGGAAAATGATGTATATCCAGAATGAATTCCTTACTGCATTCAGGCATCGCTTTCTAGGTTGAATTTTTGTCTCGGGCCTCATAAAGCTGGACAGTGTGGAAAAGAACATCAAAGGGGGAACTTTGATGTTACCATAAAAGCTGACTTCTGCTTTTTTTTGTCTGAAGTTACCAATTATAGTGTTCTGTTTTCTCACCTTAAGCTGTAGATGCAGTCACCTGTTGGCAATATATCAAGTCAGTGATGCCACCTATTGTGTTTGCTCTTCTCTTAGTATGTAATAAAATGGTGTGAATTTCCACCTAAGAACTTGAACCTAAGTTTTGTTCCCCTTGTTTAAAAGGAGATCTATTGTACTAATAATGACTTGATTAAAATCCCCTTAATTACATGGCTGCTTCAGATCCGAGGTTTTCTGGGGACCATATTTGTCTAGTTTCCTGTGGAACACAGCTCATGGGATCCGGTGTGCATGGGCCACGTGCATTCACATTCACCTCCAGACGGATTTTCTTTGGCCTGTTGTCTGCTGTGGACCATTGTGACAGATAAGGATCTGGCGGAAACAGCATTGTCCAAGAAAACGTGGTTCCAAGTTGTAGGAATATAAACAGCTGATAGAGGCTCTGCTCAAGGCTTCACGGGGAAAAAATTCCAGTGCCTTAACTAGAAAATCTGGAGGAGGAAAAACTGTTACAAAAGCCCAAGCATCGGGAGGTCCTTCCTTTGGGATTTGCATCTTCGTGTGCAGCAAATTGAGCTAACTACAAGGCGTGGGAAATGCAGTTCTGGTGTTCACAGTGAACTGTGACGGGACATCAGGAATGAAGTCTTGGAACACTGTTCAGGGTAGTGTTAGGGTGAAAAAAAGCATCCTGACTTGTTACAATAATTTAGTTCAACCAATCATTTCTGATCACCTTTTTGTTTCTCTGTTAGTGGATATTACTCTCTTACCTGGTTTCTGATCATAGATGGGAACTTCCTCACGACCCCAGCAGTGTTTTGACCTGCCTCTTGTTTTCTGATTTTCTTTATTTCTATTTTATTTTTATTTCTTTTTTTATTTTTATGTCTATTTTTTTTGAAGAAGAGCAAATGAAGAGAAAGGAAACTTCTCAAGCTGAACAAGCAGGTGGACAGATGGTGTGGTCTGAACTGCCAGGGAAGGCAACATTGGCTTCTCTCCCTTGTTTTCTTTTGGGAGTTTGGAAAACCATGTAATGACCTTAGTGGATGAGCTCAGTAGCCAGATTGGAGTAAGCTCTTAGCATCTGGAAAACTGTTTAAACCGTGGAGGTTTCCTAGTCTGTGTTAGTACTTATGTTTGGGGGCTTAGTTTTGCATTCTAAGTTGTTTGCTTTTTCTGAGTCTTGTAACTGCATCCCTCTCCTTTGGTTGTGGGTTTCTTCAGAGTTCTTTTGTTTTCTGTTTTTGTTTTGCTAAGGCGTTCTGGTTGGTTTGTTTCAGCAGCTTAGAGACCTGGTAGAGGAGGAAGGGCCTAAAGCTTCTCTGTTACCTGGTTCAAAGGAACTTGGACTTTCATCTGCTATCAAGTTAGTCTTCTAGAGTCGTCTTTTAGAGGACGGGCCGAACTGCAGACCCTAACGTATGATTTAGACAGGAAAAAAAGAAGCTTCTTCCAGCTCCTTAGTTCTCATAATTAGTAATTTAAATTTGAATGATTTGTAGTTGAAAATACAAAAATGTTCATAGTCGTTCTGTTTTAAGGCAAGTACTAAAAAACCTGAACTGTTCTGGTATACGTAAATACACTTGATCCATCCCAAACATATTCTGATGAATTCATCTTCATGAAAGCCTCAAGGAATTATCACCTCTCTAATTGGAGCCTTAATTTCTCTTTGGGCTAAGATACAGTCTTTCAGCATGTTTGTATATCTATGTCTGATTTCTTTAAAATGTATTCTAAAGAATTCCTTAGTGATCTGTTTTATATATCTAATGCTTTTGTTTCAACAGGTAGCACTACTGGGATTAGATGTTTTGGGTGCCTTTGTCGACAGATTATCAGGACGCTTTAAATCCTATATAGGAACTGGTAAGTGAAGTACAACTTTATTGTTAAAACCAACAAGTAAAAGACATTCTCCTTCTTTGCCCCTCTCCCCCTCCCCAGCCCCCCCCAGCAGCTGAAGTCAAACATGTTGAAAGCTTTGAGCTAGTTATAATATAGTGGTAGACATCTTATTGCTACTGTTGGAGTTTAAGTGATTTTATATGAACTCGTAAGTGTTCATTTCTCATGCAATTATTGACTTCTGGGCGGTGGTTGGGATTTTTGCAAGGTTCCAGGAACATCTCTTCAGTGGTTAGGTTCATGCTGTATAGTTGCTCACCACACCCATGCTATCTGTGTACTCGCTTACCAGTCCCCAAGACAGTCATCTCCAAGTTACATTGGAACATAACTTGTGTTGAAGAGTGAAGGTTTTATTTGAGATCGCTTTAATTAGAGCCGTATGTCTGCTGAAGCCTGTGGTCTCTGAGGACACCGTGGTCTACCTCCTGTGAGATAACTGTAGCTTTTAGTATTCTAATCTTTTTATGGGATGGAAAAAAGGACTGTTGTTCTTGTGTGAAATATTTGCTTGAATGACATTCAAATTAATGGATCTGCGTGTGCCTGAATATGAAACAGTTGTGCTAGGAGGCGTGAGCAAATGATGCTGCCCAACTCATTTTGTTGGTGTCCTTGAAAAGAGATGGTGCTCCTGGAGCATTGACATTGGTGGTGTTCCGCTGGCTGTTGCCAGCAGAAGTTCGAGCTGAATGTCCTTTCCCAAAGGGTGTGTAACTTGCATCTTGTTCCCGCATCTGGGTTGCCTCAGATTTTCCGCTACAATGTTAACCTTCCTTTTCTTTATGTGTCTACTTTTGTGTTCAAGAGTTAAGAAACCAGCTACATCTGAAAGTTTAGGAACCCAAAGTGTAGTTTGGCAGGAAACTGACCCAATTCGCCAGAGGGCTGTTTCAGGGTGCTGCGGAGCTACTGCAGTAGTGTGCAGAGCTGGGATCTGTTGTTGCTGAGGGCTTTTCTGTGCCTTGTTCTGTACTGGAGCAGTGTAAGGGCACTGAAGGTGTATTGTGCTGTGCAGAACATCGATTTCTGGATGGTCTCTGTCACTACACACAGTGCTGGGCTGCAGAGTTCTAGTCTGTTTTGATTTATATTGTAGTGGTGTGTGTAACTGGAAATTACAGCAGCTTTATTAAAGGTTGGAAAGCTTTATTCATTTCTCTGGTTTTAAGTGTGAACTACTTCAGAAGAGACTGAAAATACTGTTTGGTTTTGTCCCACTAGTTGCGTACTTTGAGATTATAACCCTGTAGCATTTATATTTAGAAAACCAAAAGGAGTACTGGCGCTGGGTGACCATGGAACATGTGTAACATCAGTAGGCCTCTGAAGCAGTGTATTCCACAAGTACCTTTTAGAAGAGCTCAGTAGTACTGCTTTCTACTGAAATTGGTCTTCTGAGCATCTTCAGACTCAAGACCCGTGGAGTGCACTGTGCTGAATATGCAAGTCACTGTTGTGCATGGTCAGCTTTTAGGTAAGCTTAACAGACACCAAAATGTTAGTCTCGGTAAAGGCACAACACAATCTTTTAGATGACTTTTAAAAGAGAGTGATTTACAGTATGAATTCTCTTCAGTCAGTAGCTGTCTCTCCAAGTCTTATAACATGATTTGAATAGCTTTCAGTTTTTGTCAGTGAAGCAGTCACGCAAAACCTTCACTGTAAATGTCTGGCTGTGGGGGTAGTCCAGGGTTTATGAGAGCAAGTAAAAGCACACTGGTGAGCAAGAGAGCTGCTTCCTTCACCAAAACTTAAAGACCCAGCAGCTTCCCAAAGCATGTTCTGTTGACTCCATAGATTTGGCTTCTAACATAATCTGAGAATGACTCCAGTAGGTCAGACCAAAGTCTCATGTCTGACAGTGACCCGCAGATGCCTGAAGAGACTTTAAGGCCACGACAAGCACGCAGTGCTAACCCCTTCAGTATGATCCCCAGGCTGTCAGCGGCTTTGCAGTTTAGAGTAGCTGAGGCCAGTGTCACCCTGTATTCTACAGCTGTACCTGGTTAGGTTTTGAGCACGCGCAGACATTTGGCTTCTACGATGTTCTGTAATAATGCTTAATTATGGAAAGTTTTTGGTTTGAGGCTGCCTGGTAACCTGATGTGTGCTAGATGTTGTGTTAGAGGTGAGCTATCACTTCTTGACTTCTTGACCACCATCCTCATTTCACAGATCTCTTCTGTGTCTGGCCTGTGCTGTCCTTCTCCCTGCCCCAAGCAACAGCCCCGGTCTGATTATTTCTTGTATACACATGGTTCCATAGTTTTTATTGTTCTTGTTTTTCCCTTCGGAGCCTTTCTGTTGGAGGGCTTTGAGTTGAGGAAGCCGTAGCAGCACCAATGCAGTGTATGCTTATAGCAGCATAATTCCATTTGGGTTTATTATGTGTCTATTACTGTTGTAATGATTAAGAACCTCTTTTTTTTCTTTTGTTACCTAGCTGCTTCCTGAAAATAGACCTAATGTATTCATGAGAATGCTGCAACAACCTGTTCCCTGTGATTCCTAGCAGATTGAGGGTCTGCTGTCCAGGGTGGTGTCTCTCCCTCCATGTGCCTTTATCACTGTGGTACATTCCTTCCTTTAAGACCCCTTTTCTTGAGAACTATCTGAAAATCCAGCTGCAGAGCGCTCTTGCAAGTTAGTGAGGCACCCCTTAGAACCACATAGACTGATCTGGGCTGGAAAGGACCTTAAGATCATCTAGTTCCAGCCCCCTGCCATGGGCAGTGACGCCTTCCGCTAGATATTGTTGCTCAAAGCCCTATTCAGCCCGGCCTTGAACACTGCCAGGGATGGAGCATTCACAATATCCTTGGGTAACCTGTTCCAGTGCCTCGCCACTCTCACAGTAAAGAACTTCTTCCTTATACCCAACCTAAATCTCCCCAGTTTGAAGCCATTACCCCTTATCCTTTCACTATAGCTCCTGATGAAGAGTTCCTCTGCAGCATCAACTTCATTTTATGAAATCTGTATTGTCTCCTCTATGCCATAGATGACTGTGCATGTACTAACTCTGACTATAGTGGGTTCTTCACAGATGCCAGAAGAAAGTAGAATCATCGAATCGTTGAGGTTGAAAAATACCTTTTGAGGTTCTCGAATGCAACTGTTAGCCTAGCACTGCCAAGTCTGCCTCTAAACCATGTACTTATGATTAACGACATTGCACGCTCTCTGCAGCTGGCATCAGTGTTGTGGGGACTTGGACACACAGATTTGGAATCAGTTTTCTAGTACTGATCATAAAGATGCTTCAAAATACTTTGGAAGCAATGAATCTCAGGGTATGTGTTAGTTCCTGAGATTATGTGGCTATCTTGTGGAAGAACTGGAGCAGATTAAGGAGTGTTTAAGTGTTACATCTTTCAATATTTAAAACTGCTCCTTGTTCTGTGATTAAAAGAGATTACATAAGTGTTCATAATTACCCTGTCACAATCTGTTTTCCCAGATGATGGCATTAATTAGTAAAATATATCAGAAATAAAAGAGTATTAAAACTATGGGCAAATGTAATGGCAATAGAGCTTATGGGAAAAGTCTGTACTCAGTTTCATTTGTAAAAGAAGTGAATGTTCCCCACTTATTACCCACTTGCTCTCAAAGGAATGAGAAAAGAAGAAGTACAATAAAGGTATAAGCACCCTGTTTGATATTTAATGTGGTGTTCTATCAAGACATTTTTCTACATATCTTGAACTGCCCATTGGTCTATCATATAATTATATTGTCATTCACTTTCGCATACAACTTTCCAAGATACACTGCAAAATGTATTTTAGTTATCTGCAGACTAAAGGAAAGCTACTTGACGTTTAAGGGCAAAACACAGATACCCATGTTATATTTAGGTACGTATATGTATAAGTCTGAATTAGACACACATTTTACACACAAAGCCCCCACGTGTAGATCTCTACATATGTGTAATAACAGTTTCAAATTCTTATGTGAAAAGAAACCAGTGGGCAAAAGTACTTTTGGAAGGTTGTTGTAGTGCCATATACTGGGAGGTGAAACCAATCGCAAGTGTTCAAGTTCTTTCCCAGTAGGCTTCTAGAAGTGATAGAACCACCTTTGAATTAGGCTCTTCAGAACAATTTAGATGTTCTTTCAAATTTATTGTTACAATTAAGCCTTCAAGTACGTTGCCTGATTTATTTGCAAGTCCTTACGAGTGCTTTAAATGTGCATTAATATTTTGAGGGTGCTTGGATTGAAAAGCAGTTGGTACAGGAATTTGCAAGTATTTGTTTGAGTAAGGCTGCATTCAGATAAGTGGCACCCAGGTTCTGGATTTTTTTTTTTCTCTCTCCTGCTTAATGATTGGAATTTTGGGATGGAAAATACTTAAATGCACAGTTTAATCAAGAGGTGACTCTTCAATGAGTGGATTTGATGATGTGTGGAGAAGTGCTTTCCTCAACACTATGAAAACCAAGAAATGTTTTGCCATGAGCTGCCATGGATATGTAGCATGTGGAAGGATATGGGATCTTTGGGTTCTAGGAACTGAGTTTTATTCTTATTTGTAAGTATTTTATTATCAGTCAAGACATTTAATTGCTCAGACAATGTAAAGCAAGCTTTTGTGTTTATGTGAGAAGAGTCTTGTCTCAAAGGTCTCTTCTTGCACCTAACCGCAGGTCAGGTGTGTCTGTTACTGCCTTTTCATCTTATTGCTTATTGAGCTCAGGAGAAGCTGTCTGGATATGAATTGTAGGATTTGCTTAAGCAGTAAAATGCTGCCGAGGCTTTTAGAGGAGACTTCATTGTTTGGGGTGGGGGTGATTCTTTTATTTTTTTAATGCAGAATAGATGTTTTGAATTGCTTTTATATTTTCAGATTTAACAAAAAGATGAATTTCCTGCAGCATCTCAGGAAATCCTTACGTTTTCTTTGGTTCCCTCTATCGTGATCGCAGCTGATTGTCATAGCTGATGTAAGCTGCAACTCTTTTGCATCTCGGTGACAGTTTCTCTAAAGTTTTACTAAAAAAGAATAAATTAACAAAATAAATCTGTGCAGCCTTTTAAAGCTTTTTTTTTTGTCCTGGCTGGCACTGGCGTTTAGTAGTAGTGGAAATGAATTTTGCCTGGAGTGATCCATGCCTGAAGTGGTAGGCTGTGATTTAGAGTACCGTCTGCTTGCTGTCTGTGGACACGTCACTGTATGACACCTAGAAATGCCGTGCCATTAAATAAGAGGAGAGAAATCACGGCCGTCCTGGGTTTGTGTTTGGTTTTAATTAATACTAGTCCTGTAAAGCTAGCCTAGAGCTAAACAGTTTTAAAAGATGACATGAGTATTTGTTCTCTCTGCTTTCTAGTTTTCTTGCTGGTCTGGTACAGCTCTTGAAAGTCTTTGGACCTGAAGGCTCTTGTCCTGTGTTCCTGAGACCGAAACCTTGATAGGTTGATGAATTGATGGTGTTAAACAAAAGAAGTGTGTGTTTTCCTTCCACTGCCTGTGAAGAAGAGTGTCTCTTGTTAATCCTGCTTTTCTTAGGTGGTTTCTGGAGAGATCCAAAGAAGCACATTAATGTCTGAGATGGATTTGGATTAGGCTTACTGGAGACTGGACTTTATCTTGAGGAGGGGAGAGCCTGCTAATGGTTCTTTGCTTAGAAGTAGCCCTTGGCCATGTGGGTCTGTTATTATGGCCCTAATGCTGGCCCCGTAGGAGCCTCTCTGGGGCTCCTTTCTCTTCCATGCATTGTACCCAGCAGAACAGCTTGCTTTTTCTGCCCTTGTCCTCCTTCTCTCCAATGCAGCTGCTTTATGCTGTGCCTGAGCTGGCAGTTCCTGAGAAAATGAGGAAGATACGGATTGCTGCCTCAGTATAATGTGTCTGTCCTCAAAGCTTTTTCTTTACATGTCTAAGAAGTTAGACTTTTTAGTAACAGGATTTCTGCCAGTGCTAACGTTATTTCCCTGGCACAGATTCTTATTACCTTGATGCTTTCTTGTCTTTGCAGCAGAGCAGATGTGGACTATCAAAATGTGGGCCATTGAAATGGGCAGATGTGAGAGGGTAAGAGGCTGTAAACCAGGCACTTACAAAGAGCAGGTGTAACTGGCAGGAGAGCAGGAACAGAAGGAGCTGTGAAGGATAACACAAACTGAAAAGCTCCATGTTTGTGTCACAACAGAAGGAACTCTTGTTAAACTTTAACAAAAGGAAATTGTTGTGCTTCCAGTGGCATTCCAGCTGCAAGGGGGTCATACAGTTAAGCTGCTCGGGATTCTTAAGGACACATTGGGTGCCATTCTAGGCACTGACTTCTGGGATTTACTTGTTCATCGTCTTCATTCCCTGTAAAAGAAATCAATTTCATCTCTCAAGGCTGCACCCAGACTCTCCAGGCTGGTTTTGGCCTTAACTCTTGTATCTGTTGTCCAGCTTGTGGTGATGAAGTCACTATGTGAATGTGTGGGAGTGAAAATCTATTCAGGCTTACTGAGCCAAGAGAAGGAAGACAAAGAATCAAAGAGAAACCCATGGGATAATAAGCTCTGTTAGGGATATAGTAGAAAGGAAAAAGGCATAAAGAGCAGCTCAGGTGTAAATAGCAGGGCAGATTGATCTGTTAGAATTACTGTGTTCTATAGATTATTTTTACTAACGCTCCTAAGTTTTCTTCAGTAATGAAACCCTATAAAGTTGTGGTATAACAGTGTAGAAATCTTAAGAGGAAAAACTCGGGAGTAGCTGGTAGTGAGAGGTGTCATGGGTTCAGCAGCAGCAGTCGTTTTTCTCCTTCTTGGTAGCTGGTGCAGCGCTGTGTTTTTGATTTCGTGCCTGGAAACAGCGCTGATAACACCAGTGTTTGTAGTTACTGCTTGGCAATGTTTTGGTTTGATCAAGGGCTTTCTGAGCCTCATGCTATGCCAGGGAGGAGGGGAAGCCGGGAGGGAGCAGAGACAGAATAGCCACTCGTCACAATGCTGGTTTACTGGCTCTCAACGTTGTTGCTCTGGTTCTCACAGGTTCAGCGTATGATACTTTCCTTACAGCCGGTATTTCTTATCTTAACACTTTTCACATCTGGGTTTTGGGTTAAGGTTCTTGTTACATTGTACTTTATTGAAATGGCTGCTGAACCCATGACAATAGGGAACTTTGACAATGCGGTGAAAGAGCAAATTGAATGGGATATAGTGCTGCTTGGCTCTGCAAAAATAACCAGCAACTGCAAAGGGAATTGGTGTTTCTTGAATTTAATATAATGTTTCTCTTCCTATTGGCAGCAATAAATGAATAAAAGGAAGAAAGTTGTCATATGTTAGTTTTTCCAGAGTCCCTTCCAAATAGTGAAATAGTATAGAACAGTAGTGAGTCCATACTGAATGCAACAAGTTATATAGTTCACTGGGTAACTTGTTAGGAGACAACAACTTTGAATACCACCTTCACGTATGGTCCTGCTTCTCCTTTCTCTCCTCCTTTTAACTCCAACATCTATCTGAGATTGTTCAGTTGCAGACTGATGCTTAGAAACAACCATACGTGTATATTGGCACTGCAGCATAAGGAAGGATGCTAATTCAGTCATGGTAATGAAATGTATAAAACCTATAGGAAAAGTATCAGCCAAAGTGATTGTTCAGTTGTATTTGGAATGAAGCCGGGGGGGAGCATTGTTCTTAGTGATCTGTTTTCTGTCATCCGTTTTTTGGGATCTGGTAGCGCTCTAATCTTCTAAAGCACAGGCTCCATTTATGATAAAGGGTGCCCTTGTATTGCAAGTATGACTTCAGCTGTTGCTGGTAGGGGTAGAAATCTGCCTAGGGTAAAAATCTGTCTATAGAACCTTAGTGCTCACACATCCCGGCACATCCCAAGGTGCCAGAACCTCCACAGGCTGTTCCTGTTGGCTCAGTTCCAACAGAACTCCTGGCTCGCGCTTTTGACTGAGACGCATGGATCATCTGGAGTGTCTGAGCATGTCCTCAGTTCGCTCTGCAAACAGACAAGTACCGGTACGAGGGGTGGTATGAGCAGCGAGTGGTTGGCACAGTGAGTGGGCAAAGGTGCTGCTTTCTGTTGACAACACTGGCTTATCCTGCTGCAGAGCAAAAGCCTGTGTTGGTGTGTCATCTCTGATGCTGAGCTGTAATTGCTGCTGTGGGCTTAGGTGGGGTTTCTTATGACAGCGTAAAAGTTTCTTGTGGTTTGTGACTTTGGCTGGGCAGGAGTAGAGAGGAGCAAGGAGAGGGCAGGAGGCTTGGAGCAGGGCGAAGAGAAGGGTGATCAGCAAAACCAAGCTGCTGGGATGGACCCAAGTGGCTCAAATCTGGACCCGACTGACACAATTCAGCTGTTCTTCTCTACTGCTCTCCCAAGATGTGTCCAGTGTTTGGAGAAAAAGCTATGAAGGCATTAGCAATTCACGTTCAGATATGTTTAATGGAGATTCCCTTCTGGTCGAGTGCTCTGAAACTTCTTCAGTAGGCAATCAGTGATTTCCTACTGGAGCCTTCTCTGACAAAGAGGATGAAATACCAAACTGAATATCAGCGTTCGGCAGCCTAATTTCATTTTCCCTGTGCAAAAAGAATGTATCATGCCTTGCATGGGGTCCTACAGCAACTTGAGCTTTGAGGGGGGGAGTCAAGCCTGCATTTGGGTCCCAGAGCAGGCTGTCCCTCTGTGACAGGGGCTGGCGTATTCAGCAGCCATGTTCAACAGGGTGAGCTCATCTCTGTCCTGCAGCTCCTAGTAAGCTGTTCTCTGTGCTTGCCTTGGTGATGTGAGCTCAGCCCTGGTATCTGTAGCTCCATCAACTGGCTCAGTGTGCTCAGCGGTCACAAAGGAGCCCTGTTCCCGCAGGACTGGCACTCCATGTGTTTCCCTCTGCTTTCCTGGGGCTGTTTCCCTCTCTTTAAAGCCTCTCAGCTGCACAGCAGCCTGCTTTAAGGTAGCAGACCTCACCAGTGACACGTGCCATGGGTAAAAGGTCCATTTAGAAGTGCTGAAGAGGGTCATGAAAAGTAACGCTGGCAAGAAGGATGCAATCAGTAAGTGTAGGAGTGATGGGAAGCTTATGGGGAGGGGTCAGCTCTGTACCCAAATCACTTACTGAGCTCTGGACGTTTCTTCTGTGCTTACAAACTGGGGGAAAAAGGCCACCCAAGCCACTGAACAAAACCAAACCACCCCTCCAAACCCCAAAGCAAACAAGCAACACCCCACACCAACAAAACAACCCCCAAAACCTCAACGCTCCACCCCAACAGAAGCACCAACCCCGACAAAATAACTCCAGACTCCTCAAACTAGAAACTGAAAGTAGCTGTTCGTTTGTTTAGAGGAGAACAGGGAGAGAAGATAGAGGAGAAACACAAAAACTTTGAAGCTAAAGGTGTCAGGGGAGTACCCGGAGCCAGGAGAATTCAATGTTCGGATGAGGACAATTAGGAAGTGTTCAGGTGCAGCGGGAGGGGAAATCGTAACCCCAGTACTGTCATACTCATGGCCCAGCAAGGGCTGCTGGCTTTGATGGACGAGCAGAGGAGACATCCTGAGTTTCTGATTCTGTCCCTGTTCTCTTGCTGGCAACTCTATTGTTTGGTTATTGCTATGCAGTCGTGAAGTGCTATTAAAATCCTTTCAGATCTCCCTTTTGAAAAAAATAGAGAACACTGTTATTTACTGCGTGAGTAGAATAGGACAATTAATTTGGTAGCAGTCACTGTAAAATACCCTCGAGCGTTCAGAAGTGCGACACCGAGTGCAGCAAAAGGTGATTTTTAGCTGGACTTAAGAATGTTTTGACCAACTTAAAATCGGTTTTTATTTTCATGGGAGCTGTGTTTTAAATCTGTTCCAGGAAATCTCCTAAAGTATCAGAAAATCTTCCCTGGGTGTTTAATCCTCTTTTCTTCCCTCTTTTGCAGTTCTCCTGCCTTTGATCGATCGTATGGGAGATGCCAAAGACCAAGTTCGGGAGCAAGCACAGAATCTGATATTGAAATTGATGGACGAAGCTGCACCACCCATGGTATGATTACTTAGTGTAGGTTCAGGTGGAGGCCTCCAGTGAGCTTATGACTTGTGTATGAGCTTACCTTTGAATATGTGACAGTGTTGTGGTGACTGTTAATGGTGCAAGTGCTGAAGATATTCTTCATGGGGTAACACTGATGCATTGTTCAGCTGGAGATAAAAATCTGGCAGTGCAGTGCTGCAGTCTTGGCATATCATAGCTGAATTCTGAGTAGATGTTTTTGTGTCATGTGGCAGAACTTTGTCAATTAAAGCATGTTTGAAGCATCCTGGCTTTGAGTTTGCATAATGGGAATGAGTAAGTTTGTTTAGCTCTGATTTTGCTTTAAAATTAGCTTTGTACTTGAACATGAAGGAGTAGCCCTGCAGTGGAAGCCGTCCATTCTAATGTAGAAAATATGGCTTCCTAGGTGTATGACAGATGCTCTGTGTGAGCCTTGAGCCAACTCAGGGGGAAGATAAGGCGCCCTCTTGATTTATCTGAGGTTGAAGTTTGAGTGAAGCAAATTTACAGCTCTTAGCATTAGGTGGCTTCCATCCTAGAAAGTTAGGTGCTAAATCCGCCAGTTTCTACTCTGGGAGTCTGAAAAAAGTAGGCTTGTTTAACAGGGTTATGTTGTTCAAGCAGTGATGTTGCTGGGAACGCTGTGGATCCTGGTTGTCAACAGGGACTTACAATTTGAGGTTTTAGTTTCTGAAGGAGAACTGTTTAAGTGCAGAAGTTCATAGGGAACATCTTGGGTTTTGTGAGCAAAAAAATAAGGTTCGTTTGCGTGCTGATTCCTGTCTTGTTTTATCCGTTGATACAGATTTGAATGTTTGTGCACAGAGAATAACATTTTGCGGACTTGATCTGCAGTCAGAAAATTGTTCTTGGTTGTTTTGTTTGCCTGATAGGGGAAAACGAGGCATATCTGGCAAATATAGAAACGTATTTGTATCCCTTCCAGTGTGAGGCATTTTCTCGCATGATTTGGTCTCAGATCTGACTGGGGTTTAGGCGTCAAAGTCTAGTGGTTTCATCCACAGAGACATGCCTTGACCTTTTCAGAAGATCCCATTTTGTTTGTAGTCATTGACAAAGAGACATCGCAGCATTTTTTCATGGCCAAGAGCAAGTAGTTCATGAGCGACGTGCTCCTGTGCCCAGGATGCTCTGAAGTACCTGACATTGAGACCTGAAAGTGCACATACCTCTACAGTAACAGCATTTGGATAATGCAGAGCGTCTTGGAGCCACCTTCATTTGAACCATTGCTGATAAAATCTGGTGATCGTTGCTTCATGCTAGGCCCTCATCATGGCAGTGCTTTAGATTACTGGTCCATCTTTTGGTCTCTGAAGAGTTGTTAGGCTCAAGGTTGTACACTGAGGTCATGGAAGGAAGCTTCCACCCCCTTTGAAGCTTACTCACAGCATCAGAAAGAATACTAGGCTTGTGGTGTGGAAGGAGCAGCGCGGGTAAGAGAAGGCATGGATGTGGTGGTAACTCCCCTATGGTGGAAGAAACCTGGCTTCAGTCATTTGCTCTCAGGACAGCCTGTGTATCATTAAAAATGTGGATGAAAAGCATTAATCGTCCTCACAGCAGGGACAGAAACAGAGAAGTCTCTCCTGTGCCTCCAGCATTGAAATACAGAGTTTTAGGCTCCCTTTGCTGCAGAGGAACATCCTTTTGGAAGAACTGGGTGGAGTAATCTTTTGGGGATAAGTCCTGTAAGTTTCTTTCCAATCAACTCATCTTGTCTGTTCTAGTGTGTTGTCGAATGATATTGAGTTTGTTCTGTTGCCAGTTCCCTTTTCTTGGTTTAGATGTGTTTGGGTTTTTTTGTTCGTTTGGGGTTTTTGTGTGAGTGAGAGCTAGACATGGCTGGGTCTGGGCAAGGAAGCGTCAAAATAAGAGTAGAAGTGGTACAAATGCATGAATGGGGCAAAGGAAGGTTGACATCAACTGCTGCTAGCGAGTTGTGAGAGCTGACATTTCTAAGCAGCCATTTGGATTTCTCTGTTTAGAAAAGTGGGGTAAATGCAGTGAATTTCTCTTCAGCCTGCTCTGCTTGTTTCAGCACTCTACAGCTTCCTCCCTAGCTGTACGTTTCGTACACCTAGCATGGAGGCTTCCATTTTCCCATGTTTTTTCAGGACAGTGGGTCAGCTGCAAGGATGTTTTCTTCCATGGAATCCCGTTGTTCCTTGTTAATCTGTGCAGTTTTAACAAGCTGTGTCCTGCTTGCTTGAGCAGAATGTAATGAATTGCGAAACAAGCAAACCAGAAACCACAGATGGGACAAAGTGATCAGGGAGGGCTCTAACCGGAGAGTTTTTACATCTGCTGTTAAGTGTGCTGCCTCCTGAATGGAGAGGATGCAGCGTTCCCTGCTCTTCGGCTGTCTTTGAGTTGCTGTTGGTGAGGGCTTGGGTTGCTTTTATTCAGGGAGGCGAACAGGACTGCAGCCGTTCGTATGCAGCGCACCTCAGCAGATGTGCATGGAGGGACCGCACGCTGCAGTGGCCCCATTCGCAGCAGGAGCGAGGGTGGTGCCTGGGCTGGGCGATGTGCAGCCATCGCCAGCAGTCTCCCTGCTGCTGGGGCTGTCATGGCAGCGCTGCCGCCGCATCTGCGCCGCGACACTGCCGGGAATCCCCAGCCCCGTAAGCTTCCCCTTTGTGCTTCTTGCACCCTTAAGGTACAGCTAGAGAAGGAGGAGGAGATGGACAGGTACAAAGGTAAACGGAGGAGGGAAGGGCTGAAGGCAGGCAGTGAAAAACTAAGTGCGCAAGAGGGTAAAGGAGGGCTCAGAGCCGTAGAGACGCAGCACGGGAAGCGGCGCAGCACAAAAGGAGGAACGAAAGCAGAGCAGAGATGGAAGCGAGGGAATTAGCTTGGATGGACGACAAGAAATAACTGACACAGGAAGAAATAAATTGAAAGCTGAAGTAGGGGAGAATTGGGCAGCAGGAGTGTGGGTAAGGATGAGCTGAAAGGAAGGAGAGATTTGGCAGGGAAACAGAATATGAAGCAGGAAGAATATAGCAACTTCTGCTTGAGTCAGTGGTTTGTGGTGTTAGCGTTTGCTTGGTGTGTTAACTGTAACAAATCCGTATGTTTCTAAGAGCTGTTGCTCAAACAATACAAATGCTCAGCTACGTTTCTGAAGGGTTTTTACAAATTGTTTTTGGCACAGGACTAATTGGTGTTGTGTTCCATGCTGTGCGTTTTGTAACTTCATTTTATCCGAGAAGTGCCTTTACTTCCCTGGTGGACCTGTCTTCTGTTGGTTTCTTGCAACTGTTATGAATGTAGTTATGAAATACGAATAGATTTACACCTTCTTGTGCTCTTGGTCATCAAAGACAACTATTTCTGTTTTATAGCACCTATGGGAACGCCTTGCTGTTGGTTTTAAACACAAGAACTACCGATCCCGAGAAGGAGTGTGTTTGTGTCTTGTTGCTACCTTAAACACGTAAGCTTTGTGTTTCTATGGAGATGTAATGGTTCTCCCCTTCTTCTGAATGGCATTCTTCTCTGAAACCAATACTCTAAGAAGTCTGATTGAATTAAATTGATAAATGGGAAAAATCAAACCATTTAACTTGTGAGCTTCCTGAAGGGAAGACTGAAGCTATAGTATTTCTGGCTTATGTAAAAGTAGACAGAGGACTTAGAGAAAGACTTGTCTGATGCAAGTTTGTATTGTATCAATGCTAAGCTAAAAGTTTACTTCTGCGTGAAGTATTTTCTGGTTTTCTGTTAAAAAAACAACACAAAAAACCAACCAAAACCAAACCAACGACAAAAAAAAACAACAACCAAATATTTAACTTCTGTTTTTTCATTATTTTCAGTTATGGCGCACAGTCGTTAACTCTCAGCAAGTTGGTACCACATCTGTGTATAGCGCTTGGTGACTCCAATAGTCAGGTAAGGGTTTCATTACTTCCTGGTGCTTCAACAGCCATAGCTTGGCAGAGGGATGGAAGTAAAAGAAATGCAGACAGTTAAGAACAGCCAATACGCTTGCTTATATACAACAGATCATTATTTTCTACCATGAGGAACAACAAACCCATTTTCTTCTGAATCAGTCTATCCATTGGCCCGTGAAAGCAGAGCTGCACAGGCAGCAGTGTTGTGATATACTGGCCCCTTCAGTTTTGTCTTCAGAGGCTGAGATTTGTCATTGCAGTTGTTTCTTACAGAGCATGTTGAAAGAAAAGGCATAAAATACGTTGACAAGGAAGAATTGCCTCCAGGAGGAGCCCCTACATGAGACCTGTAACAGCCTGCCACATTTGCTAACGCTATCATGTGTAATGATTTCCTAAGCGAGACCCAAATGGCATTTGAGTACATGCAAGGACTGTAGTTAAAAACAGTCCATTAAGCAAAAGCATCTTGCAATGAAAATGAAGATGTAGTTTATAATGGTGATGGCTGAACTTCAGAAAACCTTCAAATGGAAATTAATCTCAATTTATCTGAAGGTGTATCTGAGAGAAAAGGCCAAGAATACAGTAAGGAAGAAGGCAGCGTTAGTAGCAGATGGACAAATAAACAGGATATGCTTTATGCTTAATTTCTGGATGCAGCAAAGTCCTTGTCTCCTGTATAACGTAGCATTGTTCTAGTGTAGAGAAAATCTGTTAAGGAAATGTTCTGTTTGTTGATCACTAGAATAGATGTAGTTGGTATCTTGATAGAGCAAGTGTGGGTTTAGGTCAAACTGCTGCAAAGAACAATACTGAAGTAATTCCAGGAATTCTTGATAGAGAATAATGGCATTTACTAACATGCATTTGGGCAGTTGTTTTGCTGACAGTGGTTTAAGATTCTTAAAGAGGCACCGTCTCCTTGGTGTAGCTGATCTTCCTGTCTTGTCTTATTCCTTTCCTTGTGCTAATATGATGGTAGTGCCTGTTGAAGGAAGTAAAGGAAAAGCTGGTCAATTTGACTGATTCTTGTGGGCAGTCAGGTCCTTGGTTTTCCAGAAGGACCTCATTGCATATAGAAATAGATGAAGGCAAGGTGGAGCGTAAGGACTGAATGCGGGGACTAACTTGGAAGCACTGCCCGCTGTGAAAGTCCTAAATAAATCACTGGGGTTGGGTTGGTTTTTTTTCTCCCAAATATTCTTCTCATGTCAATCCCAGAAATTCCCTCTAGAGCTGTTATTTCCAGGATTTTTCATTTACCATCTGGAGATGCTCTGACTTGGAACAAATACCATCTTGAAATAACAGTTGTATTTCCTTTCACTTCCATCCTTACCATTGCAAGTGTTTTGTGAAATGAGTTGGCATGCAGGTCGATGGAAACTGGAAGATTGTCAGCAAGTATTGTCTTGGTTTCTGTAACCCTGAAGTGAACAATCTAATCTGCATCCACAGGTGAGAGATGCTGCCATACTAGCCATTGTAGAGGTTTATCGGCATGTGGGAGAGAAAGTACGACTAGATCTTACGAAGAGAGGAATTCCTCCTGGAAGGTGAGTTATAGCTGTTGGCGATTTGGTACTCCTGAGCCCCTCTGCATTACTGTTCTTTATCGCAACTCTAAATTCACTAAAAGCTTAGGCTTAAAATGATTACAATTTGCACTTTATCTTCCGGTCAGTTTTGCTTCCATCGTGATGCTCCTAGTGTTCCTTACTCTTTTGCTGGTTTCTTTCCTGCTTGGAAGAGGCCTACAAGTGTGTGATGGACAGCAGCCTCACAGTCAGCAGTTAAAATCCCCTGACTTGAAGAGAAGCTGAGAGCTTGCCAGAAATAGAGAAATTCTTCACCGTTAAGCAAATATATACTGAGCATAGAGGGGAAATAGAAAATACTTCAATGTATACATCTTGTTCCTTCTTCTAGAGCTGCCGTTTAGCCTTGGTGTAGAAGAGTCACAACTGAAGCACTTAAATCAACGCTTACATATATTGGGCATGTCGGAGAGGGAACAAGCATGCGTGTGCAGTGAGAGCGTGGCAAACCAACAAGCTACTACTTTCTTGAAGATATTTATAATGGGAGAATTTACCTCCCTTGCTTCTTGCTAAGTACATCAGACCAGTCCTTTCCAGCCTAGATGCTTGCTTATGGGTTACAGTTAGATGATAGAGCTGCTTTTCAATGTAACTGCTTCCCAGTTCTGAAGTTGCAGTTCTGGGGTTCAATGAGCAAGTGGCGTTCAGGAGGAGTGTTCGCTGCTCTAACTGCTGCACATGCCATTGCAGGACATAGGATGTGACTTGCAGAAGGTGCAAGGAAGTTTTGCAAATGCATGTTTCATTGGCCCTTTCTCGTTCTGAAAAGCAGTTCTGAACTTTTAAAGCTGCTCTGTGTTGTGGGTAGACTGGTTCATCTGCAGTAAAAGTAGCTGTTGTTTTGTTGCTACCTTGGTAAAGATTTGTTTAGTTAAGAAAGCTAGACAGAGCTTGAAATTGCCCTGAACGGGCAGTTCTGTTGAGACAATAAAATCTTTCAGATTCCTTATTAAAACAGTTTATAGGTTTTAAGATGTATTAACCCCGTAACAATTAACATACCACTTCACTCGTGAGTCTTCATCTCACTTCTTGATCTTGATAAAGCTGAATGTATCTACTCCATGGCGTCAGAGAGCATGTCAGGATGGATACTGTGCTTCATCACGGACCCTTCTAAAAAACTGTTAGCCCTGGTTTCTAATGATGATTTGTATGGTGTCAAAATATCATAGGAGGCTGGTGTTGAATTTATTGTTTCACGTTCCAAGGGAGAGCTCAGCCCGTTTGGGTGGAAGCTTACCCTGCCTATGGGAATTTGTATGCATTCTATGCTATTTAATAGCTGTCACAATTTTAGACTATTAAGAGATTTTATGGTTGGCATGGAAGTTTAAGCTGCATTATTACTGCAATTCCAACAGTTGAATTCCATGGCAGATAGCTGGAGAAGATCTAAACTCAGATAACCGGAGAAGATCTAAATTCAAATAACCAGAGAAGATCTTCTTGCGCTAAGATAGGATCTTGGACATCTTTTGGAGCAGAAAATAAGAGCAAAAGAGTGCAGTTAACAGCCTTTGTGCTGTGTTCAGCACTCATCGTGTTCACATCTCCATGAGCTACAAACTGAGTAAATCTTGGGATCCAAATGGGATTAAACATCATAGGAGCTTTGTATCCTCAGGGCAATCAACAGCTTCTAATTTAGTTGCAGTAGGTGCCAAGTTGTTATTTCTACTGTCTGCATCAGCTGAGTACAGAATTCCCCCTGACCTGAAAGCAAGCACAGTTGTACTGCTTGCGTTTGCATAAAGAAGCAAGGCTCTACTCGGTGAATCTTAAATGGATTATTGCCACTCAATCTCAACTGTCTTGCACCTGACAGTCAAGGCTACTGTCAGATAATACATGGGCTGAGTCTGTGCTGTGTCCTCTGCAGCAGTTTTCAGGCTGGGATGAAGGGGGAAGTTACGATGTACTTGACTTACACATAAGGCTCCTTGTCTCTGTCCCATCCATTGCGGACAGGAGGCAGAGTCCCTGTAGTCTCTTCTTCCTCCATCACGGAAGTAACAAGGAGGTTGACAAAGCTCAGGACAGATTAGCTCTATGGTAGCTCAGGCTGTTGTTCCTTCAGAGGCAGACCTCTACTGTAAGATTATTTCTTTCCCAGTGCCTGTCAGAAGTTTTCCATTCCCTTAGATGCATTCAAACGTTCATGTGGTTATGCAGGAGCTACAATCTATGGAATAAACCCTTTTGGTGTGTTATCTTATTGTTTTGAGGCGAATCTGTGTTCACGTTTGTGTGTTTGGGTGGGTTTAAGGGGGTTAAGTACTATGGATAATCTGTAGTTCTGACATGGCTGCTTTCAGTTGTCAAGTTCAGCCTTAAAGAACTGCACTGCAGCTCCTTCAGTGTACGGCACTGCATTACGAACTGTGTGTAAGCATAACTGTTAAGAGAAAACCCTATCAGTGCTGGATTTGCTGCACCTGTGGTTGAGTAGAATGGAGGCTCCTTTAGTTTCCATAACAAATTACACGTTCGAGATCTGTGTGTTGCTGCTTGAATGCACTCTGCCCTAAAGCACTGAAAAGAAGAGCTCATGTCTGCTGGAAGGAAGGCAGGAAAGTCAATCAGGCATTGTTCCGAGTTGTTCAACTTCCTTAAATATGCAAGTGGCGTATGCATCTTGTGTCTATGTAAGGCCGAATGTAGTTAGTCATTTAATAACAGTAGGCTTACCAGGTATTGTAATCTGCACCTGGTGGGTTTGCCTTGGTGGCAAACACTGGATTTTCTAGAGAGGGTTGTCGGACCTGCTGGAGTCTAGGTAGGCAGCGAAAGATGGCTGGATCTTACTTGGCTATTGGAGCTTTCTTTGCTATTACTGTAGCTTTCTTCAGTGCATCTTCATGCTCTACAAAGATAAATTTGTGAATTTATCTATTGAAACAGTGAGTTCCTCTTTGTATTTCTTTTTTTCACCTTACAAATCTCAGACTAATATTGTGCTTTCTGCCTGAAGCACAGTCCTGTCTCAGAAAAAGCTGTATCAAATCAGTGGCTGGAAATTTGGATGTGGTTTTCCCTTTGGTTAAAGCTGCTGCCAGAGAGGTTTGATGGTCTTTTATTGGGCCTGGAAGTATTAATGCTAATAAATCTGTGAATACTGAATGTGGACGTTGTATTTCTTGTTCCTGACAAGAAAAGTGAATGGGTTTTGTTCTATATGGGTCAAACTGAATTTGTTACAGTGTGGAATCCATGTGGCTGATCATCTCTGAATGGCAATGGTGTATGTGATTCTGGACAGCAATTGCTTGGTGTGAGTGTTAAAAGCTCTTAAAGGCTTTTCAGCCAGCCATCTGACAGCTTTTCCCACTGTTACTTGAGGAACATACATGAATAAACCCAAATATTTGCTTAGTTCTTATGTCTAAGGCCACAGCTTTACATCCTGAGAAGTTAAAGCATTTCACAGTGCGCATTTCTGTATACCACATTTCATGTGGTACGCACATCCTACTTATCTGTCTAGTTCATGCTGCAGATGAGGTCCATCTGCGTGTCCATATGTGGCCACATGTTTGTGCAAGATCGTGTTGGGGGGGTGTTGTCTTTTCTTTCCTCTTTTTGGAAGGGGGAAGTAAGGAGAACTGAGTGCAGGGTTTCATATGGGCCATTTCCTGCCTTGGACTCACTCTGGATATGAAGAACAGACTAGCCAGCACCCTTTCTTCTTTAACTTCCTGCTGTAGTCAGGGGAGTGGTGCTCTTTTGCCTCTGCATCCCAAGGTCCAGACTTTCAGGTATCCCTCTGTGCAGCTGAACCAGGAATCATGTCAGGACAAACCTGTTGCTGATGTGGGGTCACGTTCGTTCTGGGAGGTACTTCAGTGCTTTAACTGAGTTTTCTACAGGAGTGACCAGAAATGGCTCTTTAAGCCAGCTTTTTTGCTCGAATGGCGTCTCCTACCCTGCGGGACTGATTTGCCAGTGTGGAGTGTTTGGGAGTTTTGATTTGGTTTTAGTGGGGGTTGCTTTGGTTTTGTTTAGGGTTTATTCTGTTTGTCTGTTTGGGGTTTTTTACTTGTTCTCCTATTTATACAGAGCTCAGGACCTGCAGAGTGGTTTCGGTTGTGAGAGGTTGAATCAGTGCTGTGCTTGTCAAACATAACTGAGATCTTCAGCGTACCTTAAGCTTAGGAAAAAGTCTTGCCTTTGTTCTTGCTGTGGAAGTGCCAACTGCCACAGGAGTTCCTTCGTGGCAAAACTGAGGAAATTCTGAGGAACAACAGTTCTGAGGAAGACTAGTAATTGTCTCAAAGCAAATTAAATCCCCATTTTTTCCTTCCACATGAACGCTCCATAGCTCAAATTATTGCCTTTTAGTATTGTGTATAAATAGTGACATCACAGTCACTTGAACCCTGTATGTATGATTACTGAACCTGAATTTAGCATTTCAGTCATTTTTAATCATGCTAATAACAATGCTCAGTTTTGTTCTTTGCTGAATTGACTTGGTTTTCTGTGCAGCTGTGCGAAGAGGCTCAGCTAAGGAGGAGTCCTTTAGGAATTGCTTCTTGATGCTCTTACTCCCTTGTTTATTCTGTATTACAGCTTTATAGATTATAATGAACTGGGTTTACCAATAACCGGGGGGATTTCAGAGATGTAAACTATTTTGTTGTTGTTCACAGGTTGCAAGCAATCTTTGCAAAGTTTGATGAAGTAAGAAACTCTGGAAATATGAGTATAAATAGCATCAGTGGTGAGTATGAAATACATACTTATAATCAGCTTTAGATTAACACAGTATTTAACTGGCATTTTCAATGTGAGATGGATGAGTAGAAACGTACATACGAAGAAAACGAGACACAGTGAAATAAGTTTATAGTGTGTTAGTGAAAGTATTTGCTGGACTGTAGACAGAATGCAATTGGAAAAGGTGTTGAAACTGCATGGAAAGGAGCAGTCCATCTTTAACAAGTTACACATGTGCTCGGGAGAGGATACAAGAATGCTGCAGAGTGTTCATGCGTGGGGGAAACAGATCAGATGAACTGTTATCCTTAATCTTCTAAAGGAAAATGGTAATTTATTAATGGATGTGTTTTATTTCTTCTCAGTTAAAATGATGAATAATGACTGTAATAGATGGGGGTTTAAGTTATAAAAACAGGTGAGTGAGTGCAGCATTCAAGGGTAAATGTTGAAGTTAAGACCTAACTGAGTTTGAGCTTTTCATTTTTGGAGTCTTTCATAAAAAGAAATCCTGTTGTGCAGAGAATCCTTGTTGCTTTCTACTGTATTCTTGAGATAGTATTTTATAGTATGAAAGAGCAAGACCATCAATCTTCCTTACTTAAAACCATAAGAATTAAAAGGCTACATAACAGCACAACAGTGGAGGAGTGGTGCAAGTGGCTTAAATAGAGTTGGTTTTGGAAGCTTTGATGCCTTATGTAAGGAATGAGGAGACCTTGTTTTGCAGGGGAGGGTTTTCCATCTCCCTTTCAAAGCAACTATGTTAACTGAAAAGGCTCTGCTAGATCTAAAAGGTGTAACTGTGCAAGAGAAGTATTCAGAGGAAAGCGTATGATTTGTTAATATCCTCAAATACACCTTTTAGTTATAAGTATTCACACCCTTTTCTTAGTGAGAAAACAGCAAAGACTGTAGATTCAAAGGAATGTGTTTCTACAGCCTTTGAGGCAGTAAGTTTCTGTGCTGCGTTCTGCTTTGAAATACAGCGTTGCTGTTCTTGAACACGTTGAGATTACAAAGATAGGTTTGTAAGGATTAATATTAAGAACCAAAGAAAACATGTGGGTTTTGGTACACCATTCTCTTTTGCATTCAAAGTTAAAGCTGCTGTATAGGTTTGAGCTGGCGAAAGATGCGTTTACATGTGTGTTTTTCTGTTGGTAGCGCTCAGGAGAATGGAGAAAGTTACAAGAGGGAATGTAAATGCATTGAAGTCATTTAAATGTATATGAAAATATAAATACAACATTGCTGGACTAGTTTATACAGCACTTCTGAGCTTTTTGTCTTTAAGAGAGTTGATTAAGTTTTGGGGATTTTTAAAGCCATTTCTATCCCATCTTTACTGTGTAGATGTTAATGCTGATCTACAACAGTATATACACCATTTATGTTGTCTCATAAGAGGCAACTTCTATGCAGAAGTTCCTCTTACTCTGTTTCGATTTGGCAGAATCCCTCTTGCAGTGTTTTCCCTTGAACCTAGTTTATCTGTTGCATCCATCTGGAGAATTTTTTGGTGTTATTGAAAAGCTTCTCTTCCATTGTTAGTGCTTTCTCTTGGCTTTGTCCTTCACTATTCTCTGAAGGACGGTTTGTGTTTACTGCTTGCACATGTAGGTTGAAAGTTACTGTTGAATTCCTGTAGCTTTGTTACCAACTTCTCTTTCAGGAGCTTTATCAAACATCTCTGGATAGAGGCCAAGGTTTAAAGTCTACACACATCTGTTACAGTGCTGAGGATTGTTTTAGTGCTTTTGACATTCTGGAGTAGGGTTTGGGATGGCAGGAGAGGAATAGGGTTGTTTCCACAGAAGGGGGGGAAAAACCCTTTTAGACAGGCTTTACTGTAATGAGACTGGTGCAGCTCTATTGGGCCTTTTTACCAGCAGAAGCACTGGTCTTTCTTGCCAGGTGGACTTCCTTCCCAAATAAGTTAACTGAAGTGACGAGGGTTCTCTTCAGTGTGCCATGGATAGGGAAGGGCTTGCTGACACAACGTGGAAGCTGTCAGCTTCTTCAGCCCTGGCTGGCGTGTTCTTACATTGACCTAGTTTCTGAGACTCCAGAGATGTGACTGAGGATTCCTGTATCAAAGAATGCCAATGTCAGTTGTTCAGTCTCTTTATTCAGCATGTTCCTAGGAGGGAAAGCAATAAAGAATAGAAACCTCGAAACTCGCAGCTTTTAACAATCTGAATGCAAAAAGTTTTCCAGAGTATTTTAATAATCAAAACATATATAGAAAAATCCAATGTTTCTACAAACATCAATAAACACGTGACAGGTCTTTAAAGCATTGTGTTGGTATGCTTGGGTATGTGGGAGAGAAACGCAGGGAGGAGAGGCACCTGCAGCCTCTCGTAGCTGCAGTCTGACGCACGCTGGTGGATTTAATACCTTGTTATCCCTGTGACTGTGTTGGGGTGGACCTGGCCTGAACAAGCCCTTTAGTCTTGTGTTACCATCTTCCTTTATTGACTCTGATCCCTGATGGAGCTCTGAAGAGGAGGAGGCCAAGGAGTTACCATTAGAGACTGAGAGATCCCCTTGGAGGGTAGGCAAGGTGAAACTACATTGAAACGAGTGTGGATGGAGTAACGGGCAGGATGCAGCGAGGAGTTTCAAAAGCCAGCAGATGAGGAGGCACGTTGTATAGCAAGGAGACTGGGAAGGAGTCTTAGTGCTTTTGCTTGGTGAGGATGACTTACAGGCTTCAATAATACCACGCTGCTAACTTGCCTTTCATTTCCTTTGGGTTCTTTCCTTCACATTATTTTTCCCTTTCCTCATCTTCCCTTGCCCTCGGATGTGGATAGGAAAAGCAGAGATCATTTCGGTAGTGCGAATGATGTGAATGGGTTAGCTGCTATGAAAACCTTGTTCATGTTTGTAAGGATGTTGTGCACTAAGAGAACCCCATCAGGATGTTCGCCTGGTGAGCAGAATCTTCTGCATGCAGCTGGTTCTGCCTTTCCAGGCCACCAGGAATACACATATCCCTGTGAACCAGAGAAGGTTCTTCAAAGCACTTCCCCGTTTCCCAGCAAATGAATGTTCATTTCTATGGAAACAGGCCTGGCAGCCAATCCCAAAGCTGTGAGAGCACTTGATTCTGCTGTGTGAGATTTGTAAATACTGTTTTCTCTGAGAGAATTTAAACAGACTCCTGTATCGGGCAGCAGCGTCAATTTTGAGACAGGGAATTAGAAGCAGGGGAAATGTTAATATCGAGCTCTCCTCATTCAGCAGACAGGATGGTTTGAGCTGAATATAAATTGGGGCATCTCTCTTCCACCCAGGCAGTTTTCCCCGTTTAATGGTATGCCTCACGGTGTCAGCTTTGCACACCTGAAGCGCGAGAGGCAGGGATGCAGGGGTGTTGGTATTAGGGTTGGAGGGGAGCTGTGTCAGGGGTGAGAAAGATGCAGTCAGGGTGTATGTTCTGCTGCAAACCCCCAAACCCAGCTAAAAAGGCAGTTAAAATCCATGGCACAAGCGTGTGTTTTTCCACATTAGGCTCCTGGTTTTTATTTCCCTTGGCTGTTTTCCTGTTGGAAATACAGTTACTATGGAGACACTGACGACACCCCCGGCAGACACAGCGCACCAGTGTGGCCCAGTGCGGGAAACAGGGGCACTGTGATCGCTGGTGGGGTTTTGGTTGTTTCTTCAATGCAGATGGTCAGCGTGTAGCCGCGTTGTTTGAAACTCCGGTTGCTGGATTAGGATTGTCGATAGGGAAACGGAGCGAGCAGTGGAGCACAAGGCTCAGTTCAAGCCCATGTTGGAAGGGAAGGCTGATGCTTCCACTGGCTGTAAGGACCTAGAGTGAGGTTTGAATTAGTACTGCAGGGGCTGCGCTCCTGATCTGTGAGCGCTGGGGTGGGCTGTGGCTGTGCCCATCTGCGCCGTTAACTGTTCCTTAGGCAAGACACAGTAAACCGGGATTGGAACTGCCTTGAATCCCTTTACGGGATCGCACTCTTTCTCCCATCAGTATGGCACCCGAAGCAGCGACGTGGGGATAATCCATCGGCAGAAGTGCAGGGTTTGGGTAGGTCTGCGCTGTAATTCCCACTGCACTGCAGCATGCTCCCCTGCACCCACTGCTGCTTAGCGTGCTGAGGGCACTTCCCTCGCCTTTCTTCAAGGAGCCATCTTCTGCTTCCGTCCGGGTTGCGTCTGCTCCGCTCTGCCGCCGTTCTCTCCTGCTGTTCTGCTCCACCCTGTCGCGCCCTACCTCTGTGCTGTACAGAGCCTGCTCCCTGCTCCCAACCTGTTCCGCTCTCCCCCATTCCCGTTCCTATTCCTCCTTCCATCGCTTCCCGCTGGGATCGGGGGGGGTGTGTGGGGTGTGGGTACGGACAGGGGGCACGTGACCGGCGCGGCGCGCAGTAAGAGCGCGCGGTGGGCGGGTCCGTAGCGGGCTCCGCTCGAGGCGGGACTGCTACTTTGAAGCGGGGCGGCTGTTGCGGCAGCATGGCGGTGGGGGACGGTGAGTGCGCGGCCGCGGGGTCGGGGTGGCCCCGGGAGCTGCGGGGCCGGGCCCCGGGACGCTCGGGGGCTGCAGCGGCCCTGCCCGCCCGGCCGTGAGGCGGGGAAAGGAGGGGGCCGGGCTGCGCTCCGCGCCTTCCGCCGAGGGGTTGGGTTGCCTCAGCGCCTCAGGTCTCCCGCGTGGCGGGCTGACGGCTTACCTCGGTGCGGTGCCCTCCCGCCGCGGCGCGCTGGGCCCGCTGTGAGGTGTCGGCCCTGAGGGGCTCCTGGGGTGCTCCGGGACCGGCCGCGCCCGGGTCCCCGTGGCCGTTCTGCGCGCCCCTGTCCCGGTGTCACCGCGTCTGTTCTGTTCTCCTGTCCCGGTGTCACCGCGTCTGTTCTGTTCTCCTGTCCCGGTGTCACCGCGTCTGTTCTGTTCTCCTGTCCCGGTGTCACCGCGTCTGTTCTGTTCTCCTGTCCCGGTGTCACCGCGTCTGTTCTGTTCTCCTGTCCCGGCGTAGTGCGCACCAGTTCTGTGGCACAAGGCAGAATTCGTTGCACCGCGCTGTAAGTGATCGTGTTTTCATCTGCGCTGTTCTGTGAAGAAACGTGTAGTGATTGAGTGTAGACACAGAGGGAATGCGTTGCTTCTAGGGCTAGGAGCATCTGTTTGATAACAGCGCAGGGTGTTACTACGTTTCCTTTGCTGCACAGTGTATCTTACACAAACCCGTGGAAAGTAGGTCAGAAAGGGGACACGGGTTTTGTCCTTGTGTTGTCGAGCCGGACGCAGGGTTTACCTTCCTCGCAGCCCCTGGTTGGTGTGACTGCTCAGTACCGTGATGACTTCCAATGTGTGCACGATGGTCTCCAGAGAAACTTGGGAAGTGCTGGTGTGACTTGCAGCAAGTCAGGGAGCGCGGTGGGAGGGCTGTGCTTTCACAGGTGGTTATAGCGGCATCGTTCTAAATAACACTAAGGAAGATGGTCTTATAAAGATCACCTACTTGTTGTTTGTCACCCGCAAGCTGCGAGGTCTTGGTCTCTGTGGAGCTGAACATGTAGAGTAAGGTCTGTCATGGTGAGGGGTTTCCCCGGGAATAGTTTGTTTCCTTCCTGTGAAGCAACACAATTCTCCCCAGGGTGTAAACATTGGGGATTTGCAGATTGAGGAGCGGGTTGTGGCATGTGGAGAAATAACTGTGTTCCCTGGGCAAAGCCATGGGGGTTCTGATGCTCTGTAATGGTCGAGGTTTATAACGTGAGGGCGGTTGTGGAGCTCTCTGCTGTATAATTGAATTCGTCATTAACAAAGGCACTAAGAACCAAGCGCTGTGCAGGCAGTCAGCTGACGCTCTGTGTAGGAGCTTTGAGCAGTAATGCCAGATACAATTAACAGTGTGTAGGATGATTGTGTAGCTGTTGGTCTCTCTTTAAACTACTGCTTACTGCATTTAGAAGGAATTCAGTCTTCTGACGTTGTGTTATGAAACTGCTAGGGACAACAAAACCCTAGTTACTGCTGAGAAAACTTTGCTATCTTTTTTTCCCCCTGAATTTAACGTAGGTTGTGCCGTGGTCTTTTGTTTTGCAAATGTCCTGCACATCCTTTTAATTACTATATGCAACATAGGATAAACAGTCTGTTAAGGTTAGTGATTCTGTAGCCTATGAGAAACGTCTTTTCTTGACAGAATGTCACTTCGTTGTAGCCAGTATGAATATTCAGCTTACTATTTGTGAGACTGCTGATTTTCTGGAAGGTGTTAATGCTTAAAGAGAGCAAATGTTTATTAATCTATTTATTTATTTTGGTTTACTCAGTCAGCCTGGATATGTTACAGAATTGTCCAGAGTGTGCTTGGAAGCACTATACGGAGGTGGTGATTTCAGCATTTCCTCTTTAATGCAATACACTGGCTTATTGTAACTGTAGGATTTTTGTCAGTGCTTTTGAGCACAAGCACAAATGTAAGTAAAACATGGTGCTTAACAGCTGAATCTTAATCTGATTTCTCACGTGAAGATTAAAGGGAAGAGCCAGATTTTCTGTTTGCCCCCATGTTAACTGTCTCAAGCTCTCCAAGCTTTTGGAAGAAAGTAAAGGAAAATGAGCAGTACTGTGTTTGTGGCCCAGCCAACAGTTGGACCATTCCTTCCACTGTACAGAGCGCGTGCCAGTGGGAAGGGATGCACTGCCTCAGTGGTAAAGGCACTGCGTGTACTTGTGTGGACGTAGGTCTCTGTTGGACCTGCAGGTTGTGTCCTGAGGCTGCTGAGAAAAAAGACAGGAGCCATTCCTCGCTCTGAATTTCTTGTTCCTTGGAGTGGATAATGCATTTGTGTCCTTATCCATGAATACCCAGATCAGAGTGTTCCAGGGGTCGCTTGCATCATGTTGTGCATTGTCCCCAGGAGAGGCCATTCAGTGATTTCCATCCATGCTTGCTCACCTTATTGTCAGTTTGTGCTTTGCTGCTTCATTATTTTGTAGGGAAGGAACTCTCTTGCTCCCAGTTGCACAAGGTAGTTTGAATAAGGACACAATTATCTGCCTAAAACTGTGAGGAGCCATGAAGGGAAGATTAGACATGGGTTTTCTTAAGATGTACTAAACACGCTGCAGAACCAGACACAAGGTATTTGCGGGCTATCTAAAAGCATATAATCAGCTTTGTACCAGGACATATTTGGTACACACATGTTGCACTAGCATATACCAAGTACCCTATTTTGAACTGTGTAGCAAGTGAGATATATCTGTTTATTAGTAGAATTTTATTCAAATGGCATGATGACCTCGAGCACTCCTCAGATTTCAGGTGATAAAGCATGTGTGACTGGTTCATGAATAGGAATTATCCTTCTATCTTACTACACATGCATATCAAATTGTGGGGTTTGTCTTCTTTCAAAATACTTCATTAATGTATGCATGGTCCTAGCACACAAGAACAATTATCTTCCATTCCCTGATGTTCTTTGGAAGGAAGGCTGTCTTCCTAAGGCTTTAATCTGATTAGTAGTTTCTGTAAAATGTGGGTGCTGTACAGCTTTAGTACTTTACTTTTGTCTGACAAAAAGATTGGACATAATAAAGGTACAAAGGCTATAGTGATCTTGAGACGTTAGCTTGATTTAATATATATTTACAATTGCAGTGCATGTGCATTTCTGATTTTCCTTTCCTCTGGTAGGAGGCTTTTTTAAACTGAAAGTCCTATGAATGATGGCAATAAAGCAGCTGGCCTAGAAACTGAGCAGAATGTAACTATGGTGCTTTGTACCATTCAGAGCTGTTTCCTGGAAAAAGAAAAGAGTTCCAGACAGTAGCAGGCGTCTTTTCTGGGGAACAGGAATGTTCCCTTTTATGTTCCTCTTTGGGCCTGTTTTTCAGTGTGCTGACTGTGCCTGCACTGGCTTCTTTTCCTGTCGTTGTTCTGCACCCCTCCTCTTCCGTTATTAGCAGGACACGTTGGTTTGGAGAATTCCTCTCACTGTGCCTGAGAGAGGAAGGACAGATACTGTGAATATCTGAATTCGATTGCTGTTCTGAACCAAACCAGGGCAAAGCTGCTTTCCGTGGTAAGGTCATATGCTAGTCCCAGTGATTAACATGGATCCTCAGTAGCGTTTAGTCTATAAAGTGCACATACTGTTGCTAATAGCAGTAAAAGAACAGTGGGACAGTGAAACAACGGAGTGGGAGAGGGGGGATTGTGTAAACAAGCCAAGGGCTGCATGAAAGGACACAGTTTCTACTCGGAGAATGGATGAATACAGTGAGGTTTAACACTGATGTGAATTAAAAACTGAATTCAAGGGATAATTCCAAATAATTCAAATGTGGAACTTGAACCATTTCTTAAACAACAAAGCTGCAATTGTATGACAAACACAGTTTTCTCAAAACTGCCGTAGATTCTAGAGAGAGAACTGCATTTGGGTTTTGGTATTCTGGAATAATAACTACCAGTAAGCTTTGTCCTCTAGTTTCTAAATGACATTTTTGAAGCATCAAGGATGTTTTGGTGCTCAGTTCTGGGAGACTTGTGCATGGTGGTAGTGGTTGTTTTCATTAAATGGGGAACACCAGCCCACTAAAAAGATTTCCACGTTTCGTCTGGCATCCAGAAGTGTTGGTTGCTTTTGGAGTCTGTTTCCATTTGTTATCAAGAGCAAGTTATCAGAAGAAAAAAAGCTCCTTTGGTGTTTCCGTTGATACCAGGATTGGTTTTGAAACATCTTTGGTTATTCCAGGCTGTTGCTAATATTACAGGTTTCTTCTTCTTTGCTTAAATAAATAAGTAAAAAAAGCTGTGTTTTGAAATGAGCATTAGAACTGCCAACAGCCAAGGAGAAATCTGAAGTCTGGTAAGGACTTTCTTTGACAGATGTTACAGGACTCTCTTGAATGACTAGTTGTGTATTTGCCTTGCAGGGTTAATGTCCATCTTTGCCGTCTATTATAAATATATATATATATATACTCCTCATATCGATATGAGTATTTCCTTACTGTTATCTATTATTTTTCATAAAGCCTTCCTGTAGTAAATACTGATGAGCAAGGTGTCTGAAGTGCCTTCAGAGATGAGGGTTCTGCTGTAATATTCACCAGAGTCAGAAGTTCTACTCTCTGGATTGTATTTACAAGAATAACTTGGTTTTAAAGAACTGTGGTTTGAGGTTTGTGTGTTCCATCCTTTCCCAACTCCTTCATCAACATACACTTCTGTAGCAACAGCAGGAAGGAGCCTTTTGAAAACCAGCTGTGCCTGTAGATTCTTACAAGTAGTAACTACAGTTTAAAACTCAAAGGAGTTTCACAGCTATTGGGAGTATGGACAAGATCTTCATGCTACTGTTTTAGAATTTCTCTAGTACATTGAATTGACGTGGAAATGCTTCAGCTGATGAAACATTTAAAAGCCCTCAAAATTATGGATGGTTGGAGCTTGAGGAAAGGTGGGCAGAAGGGGTGAAGATGGGGAACAAAGCTCTTAACAGCCTGCGGAAGAAACTGACTTTCTTCAAATTAGGTATATTTGCTTTCATCAAGTCAAGAGCTCCACCGTGTTCCTTGGTCACCTGAACAATTAACATGAGTGGATCTATATTTGACAAAACACCCTTTTATCATTTCAGGTTGTTTTGTGTGTTGACCTGATAAAGTCCTGTGGTCCATCAGCTCACACAGTATGAGGTTTGCTATTGGACTTTAAGGTCGACAGCTTGTCTGTATAGATCGGTTTCGTCTTTGTGGTGTTGACTTTTGCAAACCGTTCGGAAACACTGAAGGAAGCAGTCAGTAGGTATTATTTTGGGGTTGGATGGCCTCTCAAAAGAGGAGGAGGGAAAGACAACTATTAAAGCTGTCCAGCTATGTACCAGACACCTTGGATTTTCCAGATCTGATGTGAGTTTTTTAGCTTCTTGTAAAAGCCTGGTTGCTGGAGAGTCTGTCCTCTTAAAACCGCAGGTTTTGTCACCTGCAGTGAACTTGCAGCATTAAGAGTCGATTAGAGGGAGTTTGCCATAATTTCTTTAGCTCCACTTCTGAATACTTGAGGTAGGAAAAGAAGAGGCACCTCTGGGCGTGAGTCCGTATGCTGCAGCTGGTCGATGGGATGTGGGAGAGCTGTATTCCACTTTGGTTGGTGAAAAGTTGGGAGGACTTGATCAGAATTGGAGGTTGTATCATTAGGATACATTTAAGTGATAAGTAGAATCATAGAATGTTAGGGTTGGAAAGGACTTTAAGATCGTCTAGTTCCAGCTCCCCTCACCCTGCTTGATGTTTCCCAAGGCTCTGTCCAACCTGGCCTTGAACACTGCCAGGGATGGTGCATTTACCGCGTCTCTGGCCAGGCTGTTCCAGTGCCTCACCACCCTCACAGTAAAGAACTTCTTCCTTATAACTAACCTGAACTTCCCCTGCCTTATTGCTGTTACTGACTGCATCTCCTGGTGCTTGCTATCTTTTCAGTCCTTTTATTTTAAAGGAGTCCGCCTATCCACTGGAACTGCCCAAACAGCTGGCACGTGAAGGAATACATTTAGCTTCACAGTTGGCTTTAGTACATTGGAGTTTTTTGGAGACTTTTGTTTCTTGTGTAAGGGTGTGAGATTTTGCTGATGAGCATCAGAACGAGTTGCACAGAGCATGAGAGCCACTCGCTAGCACTGAATGCTAGATACAGCTCTCTTCTTGAGGAATGCCAAGAAAAGCAGAGGAGGTACCATGAGGTGAAGTTAAACCCGTCAGTAAGTGGCCTTATGTTCTTGTCACTACTTTGTCACCTTCTGAAGGACCTTGCTTCCTCATAATGGGAAGCAAATTTTTGGTTTTGATTGGGAATTTGTGTCCTTATAGTCTAAGATCCCTCTTTGTCCCATGGCACAGGGAGAATGCCCAGGTATTACAGCTTTTCCAGTAGATCTAAAGCACTTGGGTGTGATTCAGCTGCCCAGGCTTAGGCTTGTAGTGCCATTCAGGATGTCCTGCAGCATCCATGCAAGCCACGCAGAGCAGCCAAGTGTGACATGAAACCCGCCAGAGATCTGTGCCCTTCTGGAATGTCAGCTGGGGCCAGACAGGATACCCAAGACCTAAACCCGGAATCTATATTGGTTTTAGGTGACTGTGCTTAGGCAGATGAACCCTGTCCTTTGCATCAGGATAAACAGACTTGTGCTGTATGGAACGCCTCAGTGTAAGGGATAAAGTGCTCACTAAATAATGTGAGGCATTGGCTTGAGGTATGGATTAGAAGGATCAACTAACCTGATGCATTTGTAGTGCTCGTGGCTTCATTTTCATGCTTGACAGCGTTGTCGTAGGCTGTACCTGTTCATGTGGAATTGAGCTAGTGATCCAGTCCCTGATGTTCCAAGTGATTGATGCAGTGTGTGTTTGTAAATCACTGAAGAGAGATGGGCAGTCACAGTCTGGGTGGGCGCAGGATGCGGGACCAGCTCAGAAGATGGGAGGAGTTCATCTGCTTGTTCTTGTTTTGCCTGGTCACAGTTTGCAGTCGTGTCATCACAAACAGTTTTCACTTTAAACTTTAACCAAAGTCAAAGTTTAAAAGCAGTTTTATAAAAGATACTATGTTCTCTGGTTTGACTGTTGTCAATCTACTGTGACATACTGCGAGCTCGTACTTGCAGCCGTAGTAGTGTTAGGTGTGTAGTATGCCAGTACCGATGCAGTATTGAGATTTACCCTGATGGCCAGATTTAGTCCCGTGTTACTTGAAGGGATACGGCTTTTTTTCCCCACTGTGGTTATTTGGGGATCTGCTTTAGCATCAGCCAACTTCTGATTGGCACAACTAGGATAAAGATCTTCTGTTTCTACAGCCGTGTAGGGGATAGGATATTACTTTTCTTCTGTTATTGACTGTGGCTTGCCAACTGTTAGATATTAAATGTCACATTGATCTATGAATCTTAAGCCCAACTCAGGTAAAGTCTTGAGCTGCAGAAGCAATGAATGTGTTTAACTTTCTTTAAAATTTAAACATTATTTTCTTTAGATACGAGCAGGTTTAGGTTCTCCTTTTTCTCTGGGTACGTCTGTAGTTACCCTGGTTGTTCTGTGGCCAAATCACATTAAGTAGGTTGTTTCGAAGTTTTGAGCATTGGGGTACTAGAATGTTTTTTGAGTATCAAGTCTGATTGTAAATGCTTGTCCTTTGATCTCTCTGAATACTTTCAAAACCAGATACTACGTATTTGTCAATCTGGCCCCACAGTAATGCTACAAGGCACAAAGATGTTGCGTATCGTGTGGTTATTTTGGTTCAGATTGCATAGTTTGTTCCTTAAGACTTTCAGTATTTAGACCTCTGGGCTGGTTTGGGGTTTGGTTTGTGTTTCTAACTGATTAGGTGTGTCTGGATTTAATCTTTGAATAACTTCGGTAAACCCCAAGTTTTGAAAGTGTGGCATGCACCCAGGGCTGATGTGTCCCACAGGTGGTTATGGGGAGTGTTAGTTACTAAGAACGTGCGTTTGTCTTCACTGAAATGCTCTGTAGCAGTGCACAGCAGTTCATGACACCAATTCACTTGCTGCACAGCACCCCCAAAACACTGCACTGCAGTACAGATCTCTTTTCCCTATTAGAAGATAGAACTTCTAATGCTTGGAAATGGGATCATGTGTTTCTGAATAGAAGGATAACCTTTTCTTGAGTATCTTTTCCCTTCTGTTCTGCTTTGAAGTTGTTCATCTGGAAAAGAACTTGTACCAGAGTGAGAACATTTGCAGTCCATCAGGTCTCTTGAGGAGCTTTTGGCAACGGGAGATTCCAAGCTCTTTTCTGTGGGCTGTGCTTACCTCCAAAGCTCCTCTGACCCGCTGTGATTTAAAAAGGCAATATTGAGTGCAAGAATAGTCCTGCGAGACTTCACTGAGGTTGTGTCTTTCATTAATTGTGGTTTTCATTCAAGATGATCTGTACATTGCTAGCAATTCATACAGTTTTGTATTCCTTTTTTTTTATCCCTTGGGACTTTGCTCTGCAGTGCTGGTGGGACGATGCTTTCCCAGCTGTCAGGTGTATTTGCATATGTAAATGGAATACTCTGTATGTGTAGAACCTAGGATGAAAATTACCTAGCCATTCTAGAATGAAGCAGTGTTTGCATCCTTCAGATAAGTTTGGTGTGAAATATCCATCGTATTTAGACTTCTGTGACTCCTGTAAGTTGCATGAAACGACTGGATACTGACAGTGCAGCATCATCCTACCCTGCGTGGTGCTGCAAGGAGTTCCAGTTATATCATGGCTAAAGCCTAGGGAAATGAAAGTGTGAAGGCCCGAAAGGATGAGAAAATCTCTGGTTTCTGGGAAGGACAGGACAAAACTTTCCTGCTCATGTTTATTAAACAAACCCCAATGAGCCCACCAAAACCCAACAACTACTCAACAAAACTCACACCGCTGTGTTATCAGTTGGGCCTTCATTGAATCAATACAGATCCTTTTCACCCATTAACTTTACACATTTATGGTAGTGTGCTACAATTTTAATGTGTTTTAACATAATTTATGCAAAGTCTAGTTGTGGACATCAGTGTATCGGTGGTTAAGATCAGTTATATGTGTCTCAAAAACACTTAGGGATTTAAAACCAGAAAAAGAATATGTTTTAGAAGTAGTTTTATGCGATCTGAGAACCTGTATGAAACTATTCAATAGTGTATGTTTTTAATCCAGTGTTAGCAATGCTTTAAATGTATGAAAAGTAATAGGGGTAATGGGTTTAAACTAAAATAGGAGAAGTTCAGGTTAGATATAAAGAAATTCTTTACTGTGAGGGTGGTGAGGTGCTGGCACAGGTTGCCTGAAGAAGTGCTAAATACTCCATCCCTGGCAGTGTTCAAGGCCAGGTTGGACAGAGCCTTGGGGTGACATGGTCTCAGGTGGCGTGTCACTGCCTATGGCAGGGGGTTGGAACTGGATGATAAGGTTCTTTCCAACCCAACCTATTCTGCTATCCTATGGTTCTATTAACTAGGTAGAGTAATGTGACAGTGTTACCAAGGCTGTTGTCCAGTACATCATCCTATAATTTCCACAATGTGTATAGTTTTCCACAACTTAGGACCGTTGCCTTTGCGTTTTGCTGATGTTCTACTTGTGCATGTAGGGGTTGAGCAATAACTTCTGCAATTCTCCATCTTCAGCACTCCTTTGTGAGGAGTAGCTTGGTAACAGTGAAATGGTTTTATCAGAGCTTTTGGCTCCCAAAGCACGCTGGTGTTTGGGGCTGCTGAGGTTTTTCTCCATGAGGAGGTTTTGCATAAACAAGCAAATGCCCACTTACTATTTTTAGGCTTGAGCTGCAAATACCTTAATTTTCAGAGGCTTCTTGGGCAGTATTTGCCCATCAGCACTGCACTGTCAGGCGTTTGGACGTGACAGACCCACCTGTTTCCTTATCAGACTTTAAAAGTGTGGCAACAAACCCATTTTTATTTGAAAAGCATGCTTTAATCAGCTTCTGTGATAGCATAATATGTCAGTGTTGATCTGCTCATGCTGTTTAAAAACCTATAAGGTGTCTCATAGTGCTATTTTACAGTGACCCATGATGTTGCAGGTACCCTACCTAGCTGTTAACCATGGCTGATCTACATGTCTGCTACCGTGTTTAGTTCACTGCAGCTCATCTGGCCCTGGTGTGAGTGGTTTTCCCTGGCTCTACGTGGGATGCTGTGGGCTGGAGCCTTGGATTCAGCCGCTCTGCCTCAGCCCGGTTCCCATGGTGACACATGGGGGGGGGCTGGTGCCTCTTCCTCAGTTCCCAGAGTTTATACAGCCATAATATGCGGTTCTGCTCAGCAATATTATCTTAAAAATGGCTGTTTGTAGAGGAGAAAGGGATAACGTTAGTGGAAATTGTCAGTATGCTCCCGGCTGCTTCTTGGGGTGGTGCGGTGCGTCTCAGGGCGTGCAGGTTTGTTAGTGCAGCACGCAGCTTTGCACAGATGCTGGGAAAACATCCTAACCGCAGCAGCAGGGCTCTTGGGCATGTCAAATGCAGGGTGTTGTGTCGTTTGGTGCTGCAGATGCTGTTGGACAGCACCTTGCTTTACCCTTTTGATGCAAGCTGCCTTCCGGAGGGAGGCTGTTGTTAAATATAGCTGACATTTCAGTGGGAGAGGGTTGGGAATAAGCACAGGGTAAATAATTACCATTGCAGGGATGATCAAGCTTTGTAATTAATACTGTTTTTTTAGAAGTGGGCAGGGTGTAGAGCAAGTAACAAGCTCAAGTGGTCCTTCATTACTGTCATGCAGCCTCGCCCATTTATTTACCATAGGAACCATAGGCAGATGTGGTTTTCCATGCCACATAGATAAATCCTTCTTCCTCCAAGTGGGTTGGGAAACATTCACCTTCCAGTGTTGGGTATTTTTTTGGTGCTTTTGGTGTTCCTTTATTTTGATGCCGAAACATTTTGTGTTGAGACTATTTTATTTCGTCACTAGAGATTAATTTCCTTCTTGATTAAAAAGGCACACACCCGGAATTCCAAGGCAAGAGGAGTGCAAACCCCAGAGTATTGTCTGCCTGCCTCGTGCCTTTAATGAAGGGCTGGGATAGTGGCAGATATGGTGTGTGGGAATGAATGTATTTGGATGGATATTTTCCACCTTCTCCGGTGGTGGTGGCCCCAGCAGATGATGTCACCCCGCAGCCCATTGGCTGCGCAGCTCCCGGTGCGGGGATCAGAGCAAGATGCCGGCACCACACTCGGTGCTGGATCCAGGCTGCTCACAGGCAGCTGCTGATGGAACCTGTGGTCAGCACTGAGAATTGGCTGCATGCGGCCATGTGAGGTGCTGGATCTGTCCTAGGGCGAGGGATCGAAGAGCTGTCGGAGGAATGAGGCGGCTGATCTGCAAGAGGATCTGTGATTGTGAGTTGAAAAATCAGGGTGGAAGGAAGGAGACAGGGAGTGCTGGTTAGAGACATTGTGGGAGGGTGTGTGGCAGAACATGCATGAGTGAGAGGAGAAAAGGGAGAAGCATTTGTCTGTGGTAGAATGGAATGATGAAACTGATTTTAAGGGCTTTTCTTTAGGAAAATACTCAGAAATAAGCAAAAATACTCCGTCTGTGCAAGGACGTTTTCCCTTTGTGGGCATGAATGTGTAGGATTCATTTTTATTCTCAGGTTTACAGTGGTTAATTGTGAAGGTAAAATAATATTATAACCGTATATTATAAGAACAGAAGATGTAGACAATGCTGTTTATTTCTCATTGTCATTTTGTTCCTAGGTCAGAGACAGAGGACAAAGTGATAAGTGTTTGTTTTTATTTATGCATTTCGTGAATCTCCGTGAAATGTGAAGCAAACCAGTTGATTAGGAAACAAATATGCTTCCATTCTAATAGCTGTATTTTTATTTCATGTGTCCTTTTCTAGACAAAAGCTTCGATGATGAAGAGTCAGTGGATGGAAATAGGCCATCATCAGCTGCTTCAGCCTTCAAGGTTCCAGCACTTAAAAAGCCAGGAAATCCTTCGAATAGTGCACGGAAGCCGGGATCAGCTGGTGGGCCTAAGGTTGGAGGTAATGTAAAGCTATTCAGATTGTAATCGGTGTTCCCAGAAACCTTGCCAGAGCGGGGACAACCCAGAGAACTTTGGAAGGTGATGTTTAATTCATGACTGCAGTATTTTTGCAGGGCTGAGAACAGTAAGGGACTTTGACATGATTATCCATATGTAAAGATGTGTGCATGTCTGTGGGAATGTACATTTAGCTTATAAAGGCCTCTCATGTTATAAATGCAGTTAACATCTGGAGATTGCAGTTGTGTTGGTGAAATGAATGTAAGGGTATCTCTGATAGAATCCACACCTCACTTGCTGTATATACAGGTATACTGTGAAATTCTGTCTGTGTAGATGAGATTTCTACCGTGGGTCTGCACTGCTGCACGTGGCTGGAAGGGATTAGCCCTCAGTCATATACCTCAAGAGAGGTGCCAGTTACACCTGGATGTTCTCATTATCCCTTAACCTGTTGTGACATCGGTTATGAAAGATAAAAGAGGGGTGTCAAAATCCTTGCCAGGGTTGGTTTTTTTGGTGTTTTTTTGCATGTAGACTTCAAACAGGATGCTGCTGCTGCTTACTAATTATGGTCGTTGAACATGGAAATCTGCAGTTTTTTAGGGCGGGGGTGACCTAACAAAAGCAAGGGTTCACTGCTAAAAAAGTGACAGCTTTCTAGATGGTTCATGTACTCGTTCAGAAAAACACATGATTAAGTGGAAATGTACCAGACTTCAGGTGGCTTTTTTATGAACAGGTGATTCAGTAAAGGATTTCTCTAACAGAAGTGTTTTTTGCATGGATCTATTCATGTAACATTCCCTTATGTGAACTGCAAAGCTAAATTTGAAAGAAGACACACATGCCAAATGAGGTGCCTTAAGCATTTTCATGTTACTAAGATGTACCTAATGTTCTGACAATTTATTGTTTTTCTAACTTCATCTTCAGAATTCGTAATGAATTGAAAAGGTTTCCATAGGGCGGGATCAACACTGCCGTAGTGTAACTCCAAATTGATAGCAGTGTGAATCAGGAAGTACCGCCTAAAAGACTTCCTAAAGGAGATGACCTCTTGAAATTGACTCTTAGTATTTTTTATTATGACACAAAGAACTACTACTACTACTAATAGCATCTCCTTTAACCTGGAGCATGGTGGGTTTTGCATGAAAGACCCGCTACATGTAGTAGTAGAACTGAATGGTAAGGATTCCTATTTCTTTCGGTATGTGTCTATTTTAATAATATTTTATTAAATATAGATGAGTTTTAATGTAAAATTATTTTTACATGGAGATTTTGGCTTTACGTGCTCTGCAGTAAAAACATGGAGGTAGGAAAGCAGCAGAAGGGAAATAAGAACAGAATAGTCATTCAACCGATTTCACAGTTAATCTAAAAATTCACTCATAAAGGACATTGACCCCCAAACTATTACATTGGTTTTCCTTCTTTTCCTGTATTGCCAATCTTCAAAAAAATTAAAATGGAGAAAGGACAAAAGGTGAGCAGAGCCCTTTGGTCACTCCTTGCTTTGTACCATCTTTCAATCTGGAAATTCCTGAGGACTGTTCCCCTCTGTTATCTCTTTCCCTTCTTTTTATATTCTGTCAGTATGTCTCTAGTCAGAATTTTAAGAAGTAAGCATTTGGCCTGTATAATGTTGATGAAATTGTTCTTTGAATGATCATGTGCGTGGTTCTGCAGGCTGCTCAGGTGCTTAGCCATGGGAATTTTTGCCTTAATGCTTTGTAGGAGGGATGTTATGCTTTGTATTCTTCACCAAATGGCTGGGAAATGGAAATTTGTCTTCCAGTCTTCAGTTGTTCACGACTACCTCTACTTTTTTCTCTTGCTGTATACCAAGGAGAAACTTTTGCAGCTCTGTTAATCTGCTTGTGCACACATTTCTTTTATTACATGTACTGTATGCTTCCTAGAATTACTTCTTTGGTGGTTTTCTCCCATCAAGTTTTCCTTGAGTTGACGCTCCATTACCACTGTTTTCATTTTTAGCAGTGTCGTGGTTTAAGCCTCACCCAGGCTAATGACTCATGAAGTTTTACTCACTCAGTCACTCCCCTCTTTCTCTTCCCCCAGTCCCAGGGGGATGGGGAGGAGAATCAAAAGAATGCAACTTGCACAGGTTGAGATAAGAACAGTTTAGTAACTAAAGTATAACACAAATCACTGCTGCTACCACCAGTAATAGTACAAGAGAAATACAAGGAAAGAGAATACAACTGCTCACCAAGCCCAACCCAGCCAGGGCACCCCCCAGCAGTGAACCCCCCAGTACCAAAAACCTGACCGTGCCGTGCACCCCCAGTCCACCACCACCACCCTTCCGGGTCTCTGCCCTCCATTTTCACATCCTGGCCATGACGTGCTGTGGTATGGTATAACTACTTTGGTTAGTTTGGGTCAGGTGTCCTGTCTCTGCTTCCTCCCGGCTCCCCTCCTCCCTGGCATAGCATGAGGCTCAGAAAGTCCTTGGTCAAAACAAAACATTGCCAAGCAGTAACTGATAACACTGGTGTTATCAGTGCTATTCCCAGGCCCAAAATCAAAAACACAGTGCTGCACCAGCTACCAAGAAGGAGAAAAATGACTGCTGCTGCTGAACCCATGACAAGCAGCTAGTATTTGTCTTCATTTTACTTCTGCTCCTCATTATTTGTATCTTTCAGTATCTGCCTCCATCTCCATACTTTTTTTTTCCTGAGGTTACCAGTGCTTAAACTAGTTCTGTCTAGTAACAAGCTTGCTGGCAGATAGAAATGTTAAATGTCTCCACTAGGAGATCATTACCCTTCTACATAGTATTTACAAATCCTGCATCTCCTAGCGTATTGAAGAACATTAGTGTAGATAGCAGATGTATTTTATAGTCAGTCAAGTCATAGACTCTTCCAGAAGTGAGGAGTTTTCCATATATTACTCATAGGAGCAGTGATGCTAGGTCAGACAAGAGGTCTGTATTGTCCACCGTCCTATCTGACAGTAGTCAGAACTATGGCTGCTAGAGAAATGTATGTGATCAGGACAAGTGTCTAGAAGCACACTGTCATTGCAGGACAACATGCTAGGTTTAGGGAGCTTTATTCCTCAAGAGAACCATGGTCTTTGAAGAGTCCAGCTAGGGCATCCTATTCTGCTTGTCTAGAGACTTCATGGATCTCTTTGGCTATAATCATGACGCAAGTTTGTATTAACTTTCCATTGTATGTTTTGTAAGAACCTGTGTAAGGCTGGAACACTATTCTTAGTGTTGTAATTTGGAAAAAGATGTCCTTTCTACTTTTTGCTGCTGTTTTCAGTAGCAAGATACCACATCTTGTGTTTTTACCTACAGTTCATTGCCCATTTTAAATCCATAGTGTACTTGCCTTATTAAACTTGTTTACTGTTCAACGCTAGTAACATGGCTCCACTTTCCGAAACAACCTGTGTTGCTTTAGGATGAATCAGCCAGTAACAAACCAGCAAAGGGGATGTTATTCATTTAAATAGCAGAATAACTGCTCTTCAAAAAGTTGGGTTTTTTTCCTATCAAAAAACAATAATGCAAAAAGCATTTTTTTTTTATTTCCAGTGTAAAAATGGTGACGTTGCCTTTGTAAACTATTCCAAGTATCTGGTCCTCAATGTGCCAGTTCAAGGTCTGATGGTGGCATTATTTGAAACAACCCTCAGTTTTAGAATGGCCCTCGTTCTTAAAGCTAAAAAAACTCCCAAAAATTTGATGTTTGTTGAAAAGATATTAAAAATATCTCCTTTTAGGTAAATATCAGGTAACTGGAAAACTTCAGTCCATGTAAGAATTATTTTGTGCTTAGTCTTGGTACACGAGTCCTGTATTTGCCCCTGACTAATTTGGTACACCTCAAGGACTATTGAGATGTGCTATCCTAGTAGTTGAACACCCCGCACCACCTTCTTCCTTGTCAGCATAGCTCATGCCTTATCTCTTCTTGTCCCTCCCTGCTCCTGTTCTTCCCTGCAGTGAGTAAGTGTATGGAGAGCTCTGCTCACTCACTTGCTGGTCAGAATCTTCTGTTCATGTGCAGCATCTCTGACATGTAGGAGGAATCTTCTAGTGAAGCGGGTGTGATACAGGTGGGATCTCCAGGGACGTTCCCTGTCTACCACGTTTCCAGCACAGGCAGATAAAGTAAGGAACAGAAGGTATTAGAAAGGTATTTGAAGGTATCTTGCCATTTTGCTCAGGTTTTCAGCTGTTTCAGCTGAACGACTTCGGGTGCCTCAGGGATAGAGATTTTGGTATTGGAGGAGCAGAGGTGGACACATCGGTTCAGAATGAATGTCAGTCACTGAGGCCGACATGACAGAGTTCATCTCTCGGTTTTCTTAAAGTGGGCTCTCTAGCAAAGGCTTTTCTGCTCTGCAGGTCACTTGGTTATAGCTTGAATTGCTTCTAAGCTGGCTTAGAATAGCATGAAGGCTTTGTCAGTTCAGGCTCTGCCAAAAAAATAAAAGGCTTGTTTGGGTTTAGTGTTGTATCTGGTGAGTTAAAAATATACTCTATTTCTGAAACTTGCGTCAAAAAAATCCCGTGCCTTGTGTTGGAACAACTGAACAGGCTTGCTGATCCTATCTGTCTGCCCAGTGTGTTTGTCAAGGGCAGTTCAGCTTCAGTCAAAAGCATTTTGGCGTGAGCTAATATATTACGAACTGTAGTGGCTGAAGAGCCCATTACATGTTCCTTCTGCTGTCCCTCTCACCCCTCCTCTCTCCCCTATATGCGTGTAATAACTGCCATTAGGCAGATGTGGTAAGTAATCCCATAAGGTAACCTCCCAATGGTTTCCTGTGGTTTACGTGCAAGGTTTGGGAGGCAAGGTGTGCGCTCACCCAAGGGGCGTACAGCCAAGTTTATAACAACAGATTGGTCTTTGAGGATGGCAAATTATTTGTTTAGCGATGCAGTTGTTGTTTTCCTCAGAAGATGGACGCAGGCAGATGGAATTCTGTTGATGGAAATTTTTGTCTAGACCTAGGCTCACTAAGGCTTCTCATGGTTTGGTTTTTCTCTAATGTTTGTTGGCAGAGCTGTGGCAATTCGCAGCATGATCTGTTTCTTAACTCGTAGAGCAAAGCCAGTAAGTGACTCTTAACAGTTACACCAGCACAATTACGCAGGGAATAGGAGCAGGAAACTTGCTCATTGAAACTTCTTGGCCAGTTCATTTTATTCTCATCTTAGCCACTCCCCACTGTAATTCACTATTCAGATGTACTAGTGCTAGATTGAGGGCGGTCAGTTAATCTGTTGTACAAAAGGCTGACTATGTGCTTGAGCTTATCCTACCCACTTACCCTGTGCTGAGCTGAAGCTGCTGACAGTTCCTCCTGTTCCTCCAGTGTTGGTTATTCCACAAAGTCAAAAGGGTAACAGTACTTTTTAAATCCAGAGTGATCTGCATCTTGTCCTTGAGTCTCTGAGAGGTGAGAAGTGAAGCTTTGAAATCAGTTGAGATGTAGGCGGTGCTGACGGGGTTTGTTTCAGAAGAAAATGGTAATCCCCATCATTTTACTCCAGATGTGTTGCTCAGTAAGATACTGTTACTGCATGCAATTCAATTTCCCAGGGATAAAAGGTGTTGGTGTGGCAGTACCCTGTTCAAAGTTAACTAACATTTGATTTGTAATGCATGTTGTATCAGAAACCAGCTACAAATACGTTAGGGAAGTGCCTTTTGAGAAAAGGGTTCGAAAAGAGAGAGAGAAACAAGTTTCAGAGTTTGTGTTACTACCCAGTTGCTGTACCAGGTTTGAAATCCCCTTTTTTAACAGGGAAGTTGTCAAAAGACCCATAGAAGTAAGAAAAAGAGTTGGACTAGTGAAGACATGCTACCAAATCCACACCAAGCATTTTAAGACCAGGGCTTGTATGCTTTATAAAACAGTTAAACAAGCTTTGATTAAACATTTATTGGTTTCGAACAATAATGCCAGTCCAGCATGACTTTCATGACATCCTCCTTCTCCCATATAGTGTTGTCCTGGTGTTTTGTTACTCCATGATGTACAGCTTTGTGGGAGAGAGCATCAGGGTGGTGCAGGAAGTGAAGCAGTCCAAAGTTGTTATGATATGATGGGGAGATTAATAATGTTTCAGTTAGAGGGGAAGAGCTCTGCCGCAGGAGTTAATTCCTGGGTGAGAAAACTGATTGTGCAAAAGACTAGGTAACTTCTTTGCTTGCATACAGTACCCTCCTGGCATTGAGCTCTTCACAATGCTGAACTGAAAGCCTTATGACTGGAAAACGCTTCCTTCAAAGAAAGACTCCTGGAGCCTCACAAGGTGTTAGAAATCCTTAAATTTAACTTATGAAGATGTGATCTCTCTCAGTAGTCTGCAGGAAGTCTCCATCCCCAGAGTCACTGAACTTAAGTTAAAACAAAACCAAACCCAACCAACAACACAACAGCAAAAAAACAACCAAAGAATACACCCCAAACGCAAACCCACTCTAAAACTCAGAGCCGCTTCAGCTGGTAATTTACTTCCATATCTAGTCTGTTATGTCCAGTGGATTCTCACCAGCTTCCTCAAGTGGAACTTGGACTTACAGGTCTCTTTGTGATCCTGTCTAACCGGAGTGCTTGAAGGGTAAGAATAAGTAGAGGTTAGGATCAAAACTAACAGATAATATAGATAAATGCCGTGTGTGGATTGTCCTCCCGCTTCTTCAGATGCTTTTCTCTTCTGGATCTCAGCCATGGGAGGCCCAGGAGGTTCAGTGAGCTGAGTCTGCAGGTAGAGTGATGTGAATTGCATTCACTTAAGAAGAAGCCAGTTGATGAGGCTCTGGATTTTAGTTATCTGCTGAGCACTTAAAGATGTTAAATGCAGCAGGGTCAGAGCCCTCTAGAATTGCTTACAGTGTTCTTGCCATTAGGATTGCAGTAGTTGAACTTCTCTGTATTTGGGCAAAGGATTATGTGCTCTGTGGGCAAGGTTAAGAACATACAGCATTCACTGTAAGGCATTAACACTCAAGACAGCTACCTCTAAGAAATTTGTAGTCATGGCTTGTTCTGAGAAGGTAATAAACAAGAAAACAGCTCCTCAGAATGTGTGTGCTCTGCCAGATCCATCAGGTTTGAGACTGTATGCAGTACTGTCTGAAATGGGAATTCCATACAGCTCTGCTGTTGCTTTTGTGGAGGGGAGTCAAGCCTGACAGAAGCATGAGAAGTTCTTCTGAAGGCATCTGCACGTGTGTGACTGTTGATACATCTTTTCAGTGTGGTAAGAGACTTTCTCCTGAACTGGGAAACAGCAGCTTGAGTTCTCTCATTTTTGGTTACTCTCTACAGAAAAAATGACTTTGCAAACAGAACTGGTAAACATACCTATGAAGAGAGTGGGAAGTGACGGGAAAGGCTGGACAATATTCTTTCTCCTCTTGCAGTACAGACTTCTGACTTGTATTCAGTTTAAAGAGAAGACACTTCACACTTTATTTCGGTGTGCATATGGGTTCATGCAGCTAAGGAGGAGAAAGACCAGTGAAATAGCAATGGCTGTTCTTTTAGAAATAACTGCAAAGGTGTGAACTGCCAAAAGCCCACCACATAACCTTTTATCATTACCAGCAAAGAGGCAACAAAACTATTTTCTGGGGGTATTACTTTCAAAGAGAAGTGGTCTGTAGAAGTGAGCTAGTTGTTGAGACTGGGGAAGGTGGGAAGTGCTGTGTGCCTGGGCTCTGTCAAACGGGGTTTAAGTAAGAGTCTGTTGTTCCTCTTTCTCTCTTTAAAGTAATAAATCCTTAGATGCAGGACCTACTCTTATTCCTCTGGATGCATTACTGGATGATGCTAAGGTGATAGAAAATGCAGTCAGTGCTGGTTTTTGTTTTTCAAAGCAATACTTTGAAGCAGGCTAAAGAAAACACTAATTAGGAAAAATAACTTAATCTCCTTTTAATCTTTATAGCGTACAGGAGTGCACTGTGACTACTTGAAATCCAAGCATATTCTGTGTTTGTATGTTCATGGCCTGTAGGTGTCAATTTGTATTACTTGATTTCTGTAAGTTTATTCCCTTGCAGAAAGTTGTTAAGCAGTGGATGGGAATGAAGTGTACTTATTTTCCCCTGCTGTAACAGTGGTGTTTTGTGTATTTATGTAACTGAGTAATAACAATACAGGACCTGTATAAACTGTTAATGCAGCTTCGAGGGCCTTTTGCCTCTCATGTCACAGGATCACTTTGGTCTTCATGTTTTATCAGCTCACAAACACGTAGTATGAGTTTCGTAGAGGTTTACTCTGTTGTGACCAACACAGTGGGTTAGGTTTGACTAAACTATTTTGGTAAGAACAGAAACCTTGTTTATATAATTTTGAACATTTTTCTTCCCCTTTTATTTCCACACAATGCAAACATTGTTTAGAAAGAAGTTCTTTGACCATATGAGAACTGTTTTAACCTTAAAGAGTGAGGTTTTCTGGTGACCTTTTGGCTACTTAAGCTTTCTTTTCCATTTACTTCCCCTGAGTATGTATTGCATGTTGGAGTTTTTTGGGAGGGACGTACGAGGTTATGAGTGAACACCCAGGCATCTCTTTGTACCACCTAGCTTAGCATGGTACCCCTGTGCCAAATGATTTCTTCTCAAGATTTCTCTCTATGAAATTATGCTCTGACCAGGGCATCTTTCCCTTTAGGAGCTGTACAAGTCTATGCGGCAAAGGGTGTGTTCTGGGTACAAACAGGATCTTTTCCTTCTCTTTTTCTTGGCTGCTTGGATGCTCATTCACCTTGTGGAAGGACTTGTTCCCTCTACTGTCTGTCTGGAGAAGAAATAGGTGCTTGTTATGTCTTCTTTCCCTTCTGGCTGCCATTGGCATTTATGACAGATGGTGTTGGAGATAGCACATTTCTACATGTGTATGTAGAGCATCTCTTTACAACATCCTTGAGCTAAGGCTGTCAAAATCTCTTAGGTGTTCCTATATCTTACTGCAGGCATCATGTCTAAATTTTGCTAGATACCACTTCAGTGGTTTTACACTAGGCAGCCACAAAAGCATGTGAGAGATCTTTTTGTGCATAGACGTGTTGAGATCTAATAAGTTTGCCAGCAAATTTGTAGTAATAGTGGACCCTCGTGTTCCAAACTGCCCAAGTATACAACAGAGCAGGCACAATCCCTTCCTCTATAAATAGGAGGTCAGGGACTGTAGACTGTGAAATGGTTTTTAAGGGTGCAGCCATCAAGAGTTTGATTTCTCAGGAATTCCTAGCTTTTTGGTTTAGTTGACCCCTCTGCCTTAAATGCTTATTCCTTACAGTTTTTATTTCTCATAGGTCTAGTAAAATGCCTGCCTTCTCTGAGTAATGCCCCATTTCAGCTGTGCTCTGTGCATGTGAGAGGACCTTCTGCCATCTATCCTGTTGGCCTCACTCTGAAAGAGTTGAGACAAGACCCTTGTTCCTGAGAGCACATTTGCTGTCAGAGGTTGTTATCTTTTTCCCCTCTCGAGAAGGAGGTGTTCTACTGGTCTGGTTACCTCCATGCAGTTAACCTGTCTTCTCGTATTAGCTGCCTGGTTTGATAATTGAAGATACTTAAGGATTCTGCCAAGCTTCACTTTGTACTTGGAGTTTTTGACTTCTGGCACAGCCTGGATCTTGGGACGGTAGTCTTTGATTTGACAGCAAACTTGAGTTCATTCCTTTAAAGAAAGGGCTTTCTTGGTAACCAAAAGTGAAATCCAGACACTCTTCTCAAATTATTTTCTCTTTTAGGGTTACTTTAGTTCCTACACAAGATTGTAATGAAATTTGGCAAGCACATGCCAGTGTGAAACCAGCAGGTTACCTGTTAGTATTCTTCCCTGATCCTTTTGCTTGGGATTTGGGACATCTTTGCTGGTAGGTGAGAATAGTTCCATCGCTTCCCTCATGCAGAAGTAACTGCCCTATTACTTGCACAGGTGTCATGGAAGTTTTTGGAGAGAAAACATCTCTGGTAGGACAGTTTTAGTCGTGTGTTTGGGCTGTTCTGAGGAGCTTCATGCAGGTGATGCAATGCTGAAGCCCCACTGGGGAGTATCCATGGGGCTGAGTGCTCTGAGAAGGAGAATGCTCATCAGTGGAGTTCAGGTTCTTCTCCAACACAAATTCCCTTCACCACGTCCTTGCTTTCTTTGTTGAAGCTCCTGGAACTTTGAGAAATGCACCTCATTCTTACTACCTGCTCCCAAGTCAGCTGGGAAGCACGAGGCAAAGGGATCATGTGGGGCACACAGGAACACCATGGCACACAAGAAAGGTGCCATCACAGGTGAAACAGAACTTTCTTCTGTCCCCTCCTAACCAGCATTGACACTTGCTTCAGGATCCCTCCAGCGCCCTAACGAAGCCTTCTTTATGCAAACCAAGAACTAGGACCTGACTTAAATGTGGTGAGGTGCTGAGTGTGGAGCTGGACGGGGAGGTGTTTCTATAGCTGTTTTGACTGCAGACATGGCCCAGGTTTACCTGGAGCAGTGGGAAAGCTTAGGGAATAAGTGTGAGATTGAACTGTGCAGACTGGGACCCACAGTTCCGCTGCTTTTGTGTAGGAGCTGCTGTTCTTCAACTGTGACGCCCTTCCTGTTGGTCACCCAAGCGAGGAAACAGGGAATCAAGCAGTGAGTGCAGGCAGGAGGCAGGGAAGGCACGGGCTCTTAGGAGGCATCACAGTCTCTTTCTGACTCCAGTGGGAAGCAAGAGGCATGAAGCTGGAATTTGGCAGAGGGAAGGGATGTAAGAATGGTTCCTGCCTGCATCGCTGAAGCCGAGCAAAAGCAGGAAGCATGGGGACCATTTGTCTTCTTTTGGAAATAGGTGTTTGGAAATAGGAACCCAGCACCAGAGCTGGTGCAGGGCCTGGAGCACGGTGTGATGAGGAATGGCTGAGGGACCTGGGGGGTTCAGTCTGGAGAAGAGGAGGCTCAGGGGGACCTTATCGCTCCCTACAACTGCCTGAGAGGAGGATGGAGCCAGGAGGGGCTGTGCTCTGCTCCCAAGGAACAAGAGGAAATGGCCTCGAGCTGCACCAGGGGAGGTTTAGATGTAGATGAAGATGAAGAACAATTCCTTCCCCAAAGGGTGCTCAGGCATTGTAACTCCTGCCCGGGGCAGTGCTGCAGTCACTGTCCTTGCAAGTGTTCACACACCGTGGAGACGAGGCCTCAGTGCCATGGGTCAGTGGTGGCCTTGGCAGTGCTGGGGAGCTGTGGGACTGGATGAGCTTAAAGGGCTTTTCCAACCTGATTCCATGGTTCTAAAAATAATAAAATGAAACCGTTAACTTCATCAAATTGGAAACTGCTCAGAATTGTTAATCTGGGGGGACAGTTTCACCTCTCCCTTATTCATGGTGAAATGAGGGTTCAAGATCTTGCAATTTTAGACATGGTGAATGTGCAGGATTTTTCTGAGTTGTAGTAAATGTTTGAAAACGGATGTTGTTGAAAGGTGCTTCTGTCACTTTGAAAAACTCTGTACACTTCATACCTGTTTAACAGTGGTTTATATTTGTTTAGGTTCCTCAAAAGAAGGAGGAGCTGGAGCTGTGGATGAGGATGATTTTATTAAGGCATTTACAGATGTTCCTACTGTACAGGTAAAGAGGCTGTGTGTACTCATGTTTCTTTGGCGAAATATGCTATTTGTAATGCTGTGTGTTAGCCTACTTTCAAACTTTGTAGTTTTACAGTCTTCTAAGCAGGTGTTACTTCTCCTGAATTTACAGTCTCTATGGGAGGCTCTTTACTATGGGAAGCTCTGGTTAGTTATAAACCCCACCTTTTTTTCGTTGCTGTCCTACTAACTATCACATTGTGTTTCAGCTAACATGCATTACTGCTTTTCTTCATCTTTTCCAGGGGATATTGCAAATAATTCTATGTTTGAATTTTAATAAGAAAAGTATTTCCATGATGTTTGAAGTATTTAGGACTGCAATTTTAAGGCATAATCAAGTAATAGTAGTATAGGCAAATAATTTACAAAGCAAGAATCGTATTTTCAAATGTGCCTGAATTGGAATGATGTGCATCTAGCATATGTGTCCTCATCTCAAGCAGTACTTCAAAACAAGGAATGTAGTGCCTTATTTAAATACTAATGAACCTGTTGGATTCTGGGCTCTTAGCTGAAAGATCAGCCTTTAATTCCTGTTCTTGAAGTGTGGGAGTTGTACAGATTTGGTGCTTTCACATGGGTGAGTCATTTAACTTGCTTGTGTCTTCCTCAGCCTGTTCTAAGTTTTTCTTGAGTAGCACAAGTGTGGAAGACAAACGAAAACTCACTCAGCCATAGCTCCCGAACACCAGAAGGATTCTGTGTGACTCCTTTGTCTTGATATGTACTCTTGTTCTGGTTTTATTTCCTAAGACGATAGCATAGCTGTTTGCTCGATCTCCTACTCTAGGCAGAAATACTTTCTGGTTTTATGAAGGCACACTCTTATCTCCATGATCCCTGTCACATCAAGATCTTTGTCTTACACTGTGAGAGCTTTATGCTTCTTTGCCTCTCCAAAATTCAGAATTCTTTAGAGGGCAAAGCCATGAAGGTCTTAATCTTACATATCCCCATTATGTTGAACAAAGCCATATTCCTCAGCCCAGAAAATGTGCTGCCTGTAGTTCAGTGCCATAGTGTTTGCAGTCCTAAGCAGACTTCTGTAGTCACTGCAGTCAGTTTATAGCATTGCAAGAACAAAAGTGGGGTAACTGTATGTTGTTGACCAGCGTATGTGATTTTTCTGGCTGCTTAGCCAGAAAGACGGTAGCTCATCCCTAAACTGCGAGAGGTGGAGGATAAGGCACATTTGTCTTTAGTAACCTCCTTCGAGTTGAGATGAGGAGACGGGAGAAATGTGTAACTGGCCCCAAAATAGCTCCCTTCTTTAATGGATGAGAATGTAAGCAAGACCTGCTGACTAGGAGGTCTTGGGAATAAGGATTTCTTGCTGTCCAACTTCTTGCTGCTGGTTGTGGAAAACTAGACTGTATTTGGAATTACTCTTGTAGTAATTTCAAGGTGCCTAGGAAAATAAGGTATTTTGTAGAAAATAAGTGTTCGTCTTAAGTTTAGAACAGAAGAAATACGTTCCTAAATCTTATTATAATAAATGATGCTTACATGCATGCAGAACAGTGTGTTCAGGAGACCAGCAGCAAAGCTTTTCAGGAATTCATGCCAAGCAGTGTCCTAACCTCTTGCTTTCCCTGCATTGTCTGTGCTCTTGCATATAGAAAAGTTGTGTCTTAGACCTAAATAGGTCATGTGGGAGCAGCAGGCATGGCTATTTACTTGTCTTGCTGGCCTGAAGCTTACACTCTAAAAGGGTATGAGTTTCCTTGAAGTCCTGAATTATACTGGCCAGCCCTATGTGGATGTCTTGGCTGTGTCTCGGGTGGCCCCAGATGCCTGTGTATGGGCAGCTGTGTTTTGCCCAATGGGTTTATGTAAACAATTTTTGATCCAAAATATTAGAAGACTTCAGCTTAAAATATGCTTTAGAAAAAACTCTGGGCAGATCAAGCTTCTGATTAGTATTTGCTTCATACCCTCCTCAACTCGTTCTCAGTCTGGGGTGAGGGAACTTGAAATTCTGCATCTGCAGTAAAAGCAGAAAAGAGAACAGAAGGGAAATCAGTTAATTTCTGATGTTGTCTTCTTGACTTTTTACTTTTTTCTTTAGAAGACCCCTGTTGAGCATGTGCAGTTATCAATAGATGTGTTAATTCCTGTGTTACCATATAGTGGCTGATGCATAATTAGTTGGGTCAGGCTTCAGTTTTGCTGGAGTTACTGTGTGGCGAGAACTCTGGAGGCTGCTCCTTACCTTTACATGCTGACTGCCTAAGTTAATAAATGATAGGCTTGGAGTAGTAATATGCATAGAAACTGCTGAAGCTTTTAATATGTGTTTTCAGACAAGGTTTTATTTTGGTGTTGACTGGCCAGCCCAGTTAGAGCCTCACAGAGCCTTGCACTCTTAGAATACAGGAGAGACTCCCTGCCCCAGAAGAGTTGCATCAGGTTAAAAGCTGTTGGTTGAGTTTCATTAGGTGAACTCTTGAGGAAAATGTTGATTCTTCAGCTTTTAATGACTGTTCACTGCTCAGTGCTCTTTAAAAGCCTCTTTATGCCTCTTAGGCAGTTCTCTGGAACTTTGGGGGCAAGATTTTCATCATTACCATTGTATTTTCAGTCTTTTCAGGTTAGCTGGATATTGCCAGTCTCTCATTTTCCTGTTTGTTTGTTTAATACTTCAGATCTATTCTAGTCGAGAACTTGAAGAAACATTGAACAAAATCAGGGAAATTCTCTCGGATGACAAGCATGATTGGGATCAACGAACCAATGCGGTAAACTTGGGCAGTTTCAGGTCTGGGTGCATTTCAGAAAGGAGAGGTAGCTGGGTGCTTTAAACTGCTTTTCTTATAGCAAGAGTAATTGAAGATAATTGACGATATTTGCCTTTTCAAACTTTGCCTCTTATATGCAAAATGAGTTTGAGCAGGTATTTTAAAAAGGCCGAAACACATTTTTGCTGACATTTAAGTGGAAGCTTTTCTAAAAGCCATCATGCCATGTAAGTTTCAGCTGACATGATAGAATCATAGAATGGTTAGGGTTGGAAAAGACCTTAAGATCCTAATTCTAAGCCCCCTGCCATGGGCAGGGATACCTGCCACTGAACTCTGTTGCCCAAGGTCCTGTCCAGCCTGGCCTTGAGCAATGTCAGGGATGGGGCAGCCACAGCTTCCTTGGACTTGCTGTTTTGTTGCAGACCTGCATATTCTTGCAGGTGAATTGCTAGCAGTGGTACCTCTTTAGTGTGGCTCTAATAAGTTGCCCTTGCAGGATAAAAATGCGTGTGTGTAACATTTTTATTTCTTATGAGGTTTATGGAGTCTTAGTGTTTGGAAGCAGGTATTTGAACAGCGTTTATGTGTTGGTACATTTGCAGGCTGGGATATGAGACTTTTTAGCTCTAGAGTTTAAGTAATAGAATGTTTTTACGTTTTTCAGAGTTACTGCTATGTATGTCAAGATGATGCTTTGCTTTGAGTTTGAGTTTTGAAAGCATTTGCCTGCAATGAAGTTGGTGCTTTTTTTTTTTGGCATTGCCTATTGGTGGTGTCCTAAATGAAATGCCTTTTGTTTTTCTAGCTGAAGAAAGTTCGGTCGTTGCTTGTTGCTGGAGCTGCGCAGTATGATGGATTTTTCCAGCATTTACGTTTGTTGGATGGTGCTTTCAAGCTGTCGGCCAAGGACCTGAGATCCCAGGTGGTTAGAGAAGCCTGCATTACTGTAGCGTAAGTACCGCTTGCGTGCGCTTGTGTACGGTGCTGCATTGAATGATTAATTTGACTTAAAATGCCTTAGCCGTGCTGCAGGAAAGAGTATCCTGTGGGGCGCTGCTGCACACTATGACTGAGAAAGAATCAAGTCAGTGGCTGAAGCTAGAGAGAAAAGCATTTAAAGGGATTTGCTCTCTTAGGACATATACGTTGTTGATAACCCTATAACAGATTGTGTGTGCGGACCAAGTTCCCATCATTGCCTTGTGTACTTAGCAGTGCTAATAGCAGTTTGTATTAATTTGCCCTGTAATACTGGGGGCTAGTCTGAGGAGCACTCATGCTTTGGTGATTGGCACAGGACTTCACTGTGACTACTTGTAGTAGCAAAGTGAGCTGCCCTATGGTGGTTTGAATATTGCACGTTTTGGTGAGGTGGTTTTGTTCACGTCCATGGTAATTTTAGAAGCTGTGGCTTCACAGCAGTAAGACCTTCACCCTTATCTTGGGCACTCACTGAATTCAAGGAAAGGGGTAAAAGCACCTTTGCTACCTTGGAGACCTGTTGGAGTGTGCAACTGTCCTTGCCAGGGAGATTGAGGCTTTGAGAAAATAATGCTAACCTTTCCTAACGTGAAGTCAAGAGTAATGTTAAAAGTACTGTGGAAGTGTCCTTATCCGTGCTTAAAAGCCTGGAGTTTTACTTGAACCCTAAAGCTTAGATACGTTTTGATGTGTCATTTGCTGCTGACTGCAAATTCTTTATAGCTTCTGCATGGAAAAAGCATTTTCTGTCACCACTGGAGAGTTAAATTACTGTGTGTTGTATGTGTTTGTACAAATTGCCAAAATTGAAACCATAACCTTTAATAAACAAAGGAGTCAAATGTGATGGTTGGCTCATTATGATAAATTCATCAGGTTTGCCTGCATTCAAAAGCAAAAAATCTCAATAATTTTCATAAGGTTTTTAGATCTATGTATTCTCAAAGCGTGTTAAGAAAGCAGAAGGACTATGGTGTTTTATGTGGACATGTGAATTTTTGCCTTTCAAATCATGGCATTTCTTTTCCATTGCAAAATAAAGTTATTGTTCACCCTTTATTGTGTCTGCTAAGTAGCAAAAATGTTCCACAGATCCTGCATTTCTAATGAGGAGAGGACTTGGGTATCATGAAATTCAGTTCTGTTGTTCTGAAAGATAAATCTTGAAAATGTACAGTCAGCTCTGTTACCTTAAGACTAAGAAATGGGCTGTTGTTAACAAGTTTTATTTCTTTTTCCTAACTAGCCACCTTTCAACTGTTTTGGGAAACAAATTTGATCATGGGGCTGAAGCTATTGTGCCTACTCTTTTTAACCTGGTTCCCAACAGCGCCAAAGTGATGGCAACTTCTGGGTGTGCAGCCATTAGATTCATTATTCGGGTAGGTGTTCCTCTCTCACGTTGCTTACTGCGGAGTATTCATGTAGTGGCTCTTAGCAGAGGTCACATTTCTGAAATAAAGGATTATAAATCACTCTATAATGGGAAAGTAATTTTATGTCACAGCTGGACAAATATTACTTACTGAAACCAGCTGGCAGCATTATCATAATAAAGATGGGGGAAAAGGTATGAAAAGCAAGTCTGTTTTCATAATTAGTCTGTAATGTGTTCATTGTAAAAAAGGCAGATGTATTTCAAAGGTAAGTGCTTTAAACTGCCTTTTTACAAGGCAAAGTTAAGCTGGTAGTTAAGCTAGTAAGATTATTATTTTCCTGACAACAACAAAACAAAACTATTTATTTTTATAAGGAAAAAAATAGACATAGTCTTAAAACCAAATTGGAACCATGGAGTTAATGATAAAGTGTTGAAAAGGCCGGATCTATGCAGATCAGTTCAGAAAGCACAAGCTCATGGACGAGAAGCCGGATAGAGATTTCAATCCTTGGGTTTAAGAACTTTATAAACCGAGTCCTTAAAGCTCTAGCATGTAGATGAAAGGAATACTGTATACTAGCTGGTTTTTATTGTCTGTTCCTTAAGCAGCTGCTACTGACTGGTATCTGAGACAAGATATTTAGCTAGATCTTGGGGACTTGTACTGATATTTTCAAATGGAAATGAAATGTTGCCTGTAGTTTCTACATGAAAGGCTGTGGTGTTCTTAATGCTAGGCACTTCCTGGTGTTCACCACAATCTCATCCATTGTTTTAATTGTTTAGTTTGTTGGAAACCAAAGTGGTTTCATCACTCACACCTTTTATTGCCATCCTCAGTATGTTTTGGAATCTGTACTTACTCAATCTGCCCATGACTCTGAGAGCGTGCTCTGAGACTTCCGCATTACCTTTGCATCCGCGCTTGGGCTAAGATCCATTGGTATTTTTATCTCGGACTCTTAAAATATACAGTGAGATGGCTGATGGCACAGAGCTGAGAGTGGAGGGAGGAATACACCTTACACAGAATGATTTAAGTTGCAAGGTAATAATACCATGTGTAGTTGTAGTAGGTGAGCTCAGGCATGTACGAACGAACCCTGTCTTCTTGTTAATGGGAACAAATCGGGCATCAGGAAAGCAGCATGAAATTAAAATTCACTGACTAAATTAAATCGGCTTCATTGGCTCGGGTCAGCTGGAGACAAACCTGCACATTGGCTGTAGCTGTCCTGATTTGTTTAAGCTTCTGTTACTCTTAGCTGTAATTTAACATTGGAGATATAAAAGTGAGAAATCCTGCCCGTGGTGTTCAAATACCCAACCAATAAATGGTGAGTCTACAGAAAAAGAGGGAGGCTGTGTTATACCAGGGATCTTGAAGAGCCCCATCATCTTTGTGCCTTTGCTGGATTTCTTCTTTCTTTTCCAGATAGCTCTTGCTGTACTCTGACTTCCCTTTCTTGACTCAAAGTAAATCAGGAAACCAATTTAAAAGGGGAAGGGGGGAGTGTATCATGATGGGATGGTGTGGTGGCAGAAAAACACTTCCGGAGGGAGTAGGGATTCAGGTTGGGCAATTGAGCTGCCAAGTGGGTTGGGAGGAAGCATGTATCAGGATAGCTGCAAAGGGTAGCAGATGAAATGTGCACTCTGAAAGCCGAATGAAAGCAAGCCTGAGGCTTTGATTCCTTTGCAAAAGACTTTCTAGAAATTACAATGTCAATAGCTCCAAAGACTTGGAACATATAGGTTTCTCCATCTGTAAAAACATCTTATTCTTTCCCCTGATATGGTTTATTGTTCCCTTCCTGGCAGTCACATACCTCTTTTCAAATTAAAAACTATATAAAGCACAAACAAAACCCTAAAACCATGTGCAAAAGGGTATCAGTGTGAGCAAATGCAGCTGTTGGGTCTTCCAGATTTTTGGGTTAATTCTCTCCTACATCTGAAGTTGGCAGTACTCTTGAGAGCTCATAGTCAGCTCTGCTGCTTTGGTGATCGATGTGTTTGCATCCTGGGACAATAACCTAGGGAGAAGGTGTGATACATGAGATAGTGGGAAGTGTTCAGCACTGTACTTTTTAAGCAGGTTTTAATAGCCCGCAGTTTCACACTGTATTTGGGACTGGTTTAGAAGTTATCTTGTATATTTAATCAAGAAAGAAAGACATGAACTAAAATGGACTTGCTGAACCATGTTACTCTTACTTGGAGTTAAAATGTTGATACTTTGTGTCTACAGTTAATTAAGATGAAGCAAGGCTTCTTTAATTCTGAATTCAAGTATTGCATTTGGTTTTAATGTAGTTTATCTTGCCTACTTACCTTACAGTAGTTCAAGTTTTCCTATGAGGATGTTTGGTGTTTCCACATCGTTTACACACACAAGCTTGCTTATCTTACGTGTAAATGCTTTCATTTTATTGACATGTTTTGCATTAAAAGGGTGGTCCTTGTAACACTGGTAGCATTGATCGCTAGGAGAATGCCGGTAGTTTCAGATTGATTGCTTCACTTTTTGCTTCACAGCTTGCTTGTAAGATTGCTGTGTCTGTGGCTTTTTCTTCTGTGGCAAAACTAAAACAAACATCAACTTATAACCCCTTTGGGGAGACAGTTCAATTGAGCCTTCATACATGACTTCTGACAGCTGAGTACTGCATATGATGATGTGATTGTTGATGGCATTGAAAATACTTCTTGCTTGACCTTTTGTTAAAAAGTAGTTTTAATCAGTTGGCGTGCTAGCAGAAGTTTCTTGTTACAGAAACGACATTTAGTTTCAGCACACATTTCAGGTGACTGCAGTTTTTATTATGTTGTTAATTCTGTTTGACTTTAGTGCAGCACAAATTCAGGAACACTTTTGTCATTAACTGCTTTGTCTTTTTTTTCCTTAGCATACTCATGTGCCACGACTCATACCTTTAATAACAAGCAACTGTACCTCCAAATCAGTTGCAGTTAGAAGGTGAGTACATAATAAATAGCAAATCATTAAAGCTATTTTTTTTTACATTTGATGATCATATGTTGGAAATAGATTTGAGGACTTGTGGCCACTGCGTCTCAGGGCACAAATCTGTGTTACACAGTAAACTACAAAGTCTGTTTCAGCAAAGTTAGATGGGATGATGTTGAGGAATGGTCCTTTCTGCCATACCGGGGGACATACACTGTATCCTTCGGCAGATCCCGTTCTGATTTAAAATGTTCCTAACACTTCTTGGGAAAAGTGCCTTCTAATTTAAAACCAGAAGATGAAAGAAGCAGCTGTGGTTGAAATTGTGTTGCTCAGTCTAATGAGAATAAGCAGCACTGGTATGGAGAGGCATTGGCAGAGCATGAAACAGCTACATGTATCTCTGCAAAGAACCAGCCTGAGCCCTTGGGTTACTGGCTGGCTGGGCTAGAGCTGACTGACCTTGTGAGGTTAGCTCTTGTGGTAGCACCGCCGTGTTCTGCATGGGCTGTGTGCCAGCACCTTGCTCTCCTGCTGCCAGCAGAACTTGGTAGCTTCTGTGCCTGGAGCTAGGCTGGCTGATGGTGTGCCCAAAATGATAATCCTACCATGCTGGGGACTTCGGGACTGGGACGGTGGCTGCTACCTGAGGTAGGGTGTGAGGGATCAGTGTGTTCTCATGTCTGAGGGACGCTTCCAGCATGTTGCTCTTTCCAAGGACATGATGCTGGAACACTTGGATTGGCTTCTGTGTGTTACTTTGTGGCTAATAAAGTAGTGAAGCACATGTGTAATAGCATGACTTGAGCAATAGGATGGTTAATTGAACCACATCTGTTTTTCGAAGTTCAGGGTGAGTTAGCCTGCATACGTGCTTTCTCCACAGAATGTTTTACCTTTGCAGTAAGGCAACCAATGCCTTTATTTGCCAGATAAATGCACTTAAATATAAGTATTTGTTTCTCTCAGGGAGAAAGAATAAAGTTACTGTTCATTCCCCAAGCATGTATAGAGAAATGAGTATTAATTACAACTTTTTGTTCTGTCTTTCTAGGCGCTCCTTTGAATTTCTAGACCTGTTGTTACAGGAGTGGCAGACACATTCATTGGAAAGGTATGGACCAGTATCATTTATATTATTATTTATATATAATTTATATATTTCCCCAAAATAAGCTACTAATGAATTTCAAGACATAAATCTTTTCATAGAATCCTCTAATTGGATTACGTTGTTTGGTGTTGGCCAGCCTTTCTAGTACAAGAGGACATGTGGCTCATTCAAGTGCAGGGAGACAGGAATTGTACGATCATAGAATCATAGAATAGTCAGGGTTGGAATAGTCAGGGTTGGAAAGGACCTTAAGATAATCTAGTTCCAGACCCTTTGCCATGGGCAGGGATGCCACACACTAAACCATGGTATAACCTTGACTTTGTGTTGTGTCTTCTCCTTACTCTCTGCCTCTTCTACACCACATGTGAGCATGAGGGTCACTTATATCATGTATCCTGTGCAGCAAAGATGCACTGGGAAGCTTCTGTTCTTTATCCTGGAAGGATGTTTGTGTATTTGCTGTGGGAGAGGACAAGTAGGATTAAGCTGGAGGACTTTTAATGATTAAAAGCACCCTGTAGCTTCTCTGGGTAGACAGGAAAATACTGTGTGCATCAGTTCTGCAGAATGTATCCTGTGAGCACAGAGTAATAGGGAAGGAACTGCAGGACCTCCAGAGAGAAAGATTGGAAGAACTTATCCAGCTGCATAGTTACCTTTCAACCCCTCAAGGTGCTCCTGAGAAAGAAAGCAATGGGGGGATCACTTGATTTATGTCACAGTGTGTATGTATGTGCAAAACAACCCAGCAACAGACACAACCCAAAACAAACCCTTTATCCCCCCAAAAACCCCCATCTTGAATTAGAATCTGTTTATCATCACAATTTTGGGTGTTCTGATAGGTGCTTTGCTGGTATTTTGAGTATGTGTTGAGATTAAGAATTCACAGGCCAAAGCTGTCAGAAGTATTTGCAGACTTACTAATCTTAACTTCTTCCTTTTTCTGACTACCAGTACAGTAGGGGAAATAGCTTTTCCATTTCAGGAAAGCAGATGCCTTAAAAATGGTATTTTTAAGTAACTTTTTCAGTGCGATACGTGGACGTATGTCTGAAAAGTAGATTATAACTCGGTTAAACTGAAGGAGGAAGCTTACCTAAACCTTCACCGAAAGTACAGCTGGGTCATCAGTATGCTGGAGCCTTTGTTTACTTCATATCTTGGGAAGAACTATCTCAGCTGGTGTTTACATCTTAGAGAAATGTCAATTACAGTGTCAAACTTTACTGCTTAAAATAGAATGTGGAGTAGCAAAAGAGCATGAAGAATGTCTCTCTTCTAGGCACGCAGCTGTCTTGGTTGAAACGATCAAGAAGGGCATTCATGATGCTGATGCAGAAGCAAGAGTGGAGGCAAGAAAGTGAGTTTGGGCTACGTTTTGCTCTGAAAAATTGTATATTTTACATAAGTGATAGAAGGGTCTAATCAAGGTGAACAGCAAACTATGGCTGAAGGAGAAGACCCAAGTAGCTTGAAAATGAATGTTTCTGAATTAATGTCTATCTTCTTTTGCAGTTTTTTCATTCTGAAAATTGAGGCAGTTGATACTGTCATAGAATCATAGAATAGTCAGGGTTGGAAAGGACCTTAAGATCATCCAGTTCCAACCCCCCTGACATGGGCAGGGACACCTCCCACTAAACCATGAAGCATTTGAGGGTTCTGAAACAGGAGTCGTGAGGGTTGATATTGCTGGATAATCATTCTTTGCTTCCCCCCTCCCTCAATTAAGTCATTAACAGCTGTATCACTTTGACTAGTGAGAAGGCCAAAAAGAATTTATCTTGCTTCCCCACAGAAGCACTAAGTGAATGTGAGAATTCCAGAGGATAGACTTGTTATTTTCCAAAGATTAATTCGGTCAATGTAGCTGGTTCCTTTTATGATTTGATAAGCACTATTGTATGCATTGCGTATTTTCAGCCTGAGTTCCTTCCCTTCCCATCCCTGGTTCATTCTGTAATCTACTTCCTGACTCCACAGTTTCAAGAAAATATGGAAGAATTACCATGTGGTTATTCTCTTATTTTCAGGGCTTATCTGGGTCTTAGAAATCACTTTCCTAGTGAAGCTGAGACTCTGTACAATTCTCTTGAGCCGCCCTATCAAAGAAGCCTCCAGACCTATCTGAAGAATTCCGGCAGTATCGCATCTCTGCCTCAGTCAGACAGATCATCCTCCAGCTCACAGGAGAGCCTCAAGTAAGGGTCACTTCACTGTCTCTTAGCCTACAAACAAATAAAATCTGTTTCTCTAAAGCATGTAAGCCAGACGTCTGTGGGGTACTGAAAAGCTGCAATTGCATTTTGTCACAATATTTGTTTTTACAAGAAGTCTTTCATTGTATTTTGTTGCATGATGGTATTACCCCAGCAAGATGAAAATGAAGAGCAGTCAATGAACTGCATTTTAGCAGGCTGCTCTTACTCATGTATTTATTCCTTCACGGCTTCTGTTACGCCACAGTATCTTCAAGGTTCACATACTGATGTCCAGTGTCCTGGTGCAATGAATATGCCTAGGAATAGTAGTGTTACCCCTCTTCTTACTCCTTTTTACTGGGAAGTACAAGAAAGGGACATGGACAGGGAGGCTCATTCGGATCAGTGACTGGTGGTTTTTACCTGTCTTCGCAGTATTGAATATGCATTACTAGCATTTTGCAGCTATGGTGATTATTGGAGAGTGGCTCTGCGCTGCAGTCGGTGGAGCGTTAAAATGTACACTCTTGAGCTAAACAATTGAAAGTTTGCTTAGGTACTAATAGCAGTAGAAATCTACTGGCTTTTTAGTAGAAATGTATAATAGTACGTGGTGATTTTTGTCTTTAAATTCTCAAAAGCTTCCTCAATGTACTTAAACCTGTTAGGATTTCAATTCAAAAGCTTCATTTCCAAAGCTAGAGAACTTGTCTGCTCGCTTGTGACTTGAAAGCAGACTGCTTCCAACATAGTGGAAGTTAATCTTTTCCACCTTTTTTGGCTGCTGCCTCAAATACCAGCAGCTTATCCTATCTTTCCTGTGATACTTGTAATTAGAAAAGCCACTTTAAAAGTAATTCTGTAATGTGGGCTATTGGTAACACTTTATTTTTCACAAAGAAATGTTTATTCAAAGGTTAATTACTGTTGTTTAATTTAGTCTATATGCTCTGTCTGAAAAGCAGTGCTGTTAATGAGTTATTAGTAATGAAATGTTAAAAACTAAATGACAGAGAAAGTAGAATCTTAAAATACTCTTAAATCCTCGAGTGTTACTTCCCATATTGCTAGATACTTAAAGCACCACAGTATATAGAAAGGGGGGAGGAAAAAGAGAGGCGAACGGAAGAGATTATAATATTGAAATTAACTAATTTTTAATCGGTTTTTAACTAATTTTGCAGTTAGATGCATTTTATTTTCTCAGTGTTACCCAAAACTGTATTTCTCGCTTCTAATACAGATGTTGAGTTCTCCCTATATAGACTACCTTAGGAAGTATGGGTATGGTTTTCCCAAAAGTCTGATCCCCATCATTTTTGTCCCTCTAAATTTGCAGGTCTGACAAATCATTTGATCAAGTGTGGGTTTAAAAGGCTAGAAATGTAGTTACTTGTTCCTACCTACATGAAACTGCTCAAGTGAAATGTTACTTGCAATAGACTGTAATAGTTGTCTGGGCCTTCTGTCTGGAGCATCTTTTATATGGTCAGGATGACCCAGGAGATCTGCTTCCGCCTCCTCAACTTACTTGCAGCAAAATGCCTCCAAACCACTAGTGAGTAATGGCAGCAAAGCAGGTATTACTCATAATAAGCTGCAAATACGTGATCTTCTGTGAGGAGTTAGGTGCCAGTGCTGAACGCTGGATTGTCATCGAGCACCTGAGCTAATAACTTAGGTAAACACATCACATGAGGCATCTCTTATATCTCTGCTTTCAGGTTTAAAGTTAGGGATTATTTTTACTGAAGCTGAGTCTCTAGACTGAGGTGGTAATTTGATTATTGATGAAATAGTCCTCTATTTCAGTAAATACAGACCTTCCTGGTCAGATGAATATTTAGATTGCTAGGTAGGAATCAATGAATAAAGTGTTGTGCTTTCTTCTGGTAGCCTTTTGCTTTTTGCTGCTCCCTCTGCCTGCATTTTACCCTTCTGAACCAGGCAGGAGGAAGGGCTCACAGTTAAACTTGAGTAGACCAAAAGGTTCTGCTTCAGCAGCTACTCTTTTTTTTGCAGTAAGAGCAAAGGGAAATGGAGGAAAGCCACAGAGGACAAGACACGGGGTTTTTCTCCTTTCATAAATTGTGGGAGTCTCTCACATTGAAATAGGGGAAGTTCAGTCCAGCTGCTTACAAATTCAGCATTTTCCTTTGTCATTTGTAACTCGCTTCTTGTGCAGCTTCCACCGTTCTTGTTTGACAGCTGATGTGTAGGATCAGCCCCGTGGTTAAGACTTTGTACTGACCATGTCTGAGCCTTGTGTTAGCCAAGCAGGCCTGTTGGTAACCAAAGTACTAATGCTTTGTGAGGAAAATGGAGTTTTATGAGATATGAAAGATAAGATGATTATGGTTTTCTTTCCATTCTGTATTTAATGTGCTTGTCTAAAATATGTTGAGAAAGTCGAAGGGGAGAAAAGAACAGAAGATTTTTTTTCTCTCTTTTATTATTGACTTCTGCATCTGATATATGAGACTTACGGGTTTTGTTGTTTTCTTTTTCCAGTCGGCCTCTATCTTCGAAATGGTCTGCAGCCAACCCAGCAAGCCTGGCAGGCAGAGGTGAGGTGGTTGCAGTATAGTGATATAATAATATAATGTGATATAATGCACAGCGATTGTTCCTTGTGTTCTCTGAATTAAAAGCTTTAAATGCAGCTTAACATTTTACTGTCTTAAGCTTTTCCCTTGTTTACAAACTGAACGATGGTACGTGTCACTACAGACTACATCTGGAGATAAGGCTGCGTCATACTTGCTTCATGTTTTATGTATTTCCAGTTGCTGCAAGTATAAGACACAGATGATCGATTAGTAGCAAATTGGCTTGGAGTAAATCACAGAACTCCTTCTTCCAAGTAGCCAGTAGCTGAGGGTGCTTGTTTTCTGGGTACCGAGATGGTGAATTGGGAGTCAAGTTTTGAAGACATAAAACAATGGCTAAAATTAATGGAAGCAAATAGTTAATACTCAGTTCATAATAGGAGGTGAATAGGAATACTTTACAGAAGATGGAATCTTAAAGCAATTCATGGTAAGCGTTCAGCCTGCTGGTGGTTGTATCTCAGCTGAAGTGTTGGGGATGTTACCTCCCCTCAGAATCACGAGGGATGCCGTGACTTTCCTTATGTTGATAGACTAAATCACATGAATGTTAAGAATGACATGATTTGTACTAGGGTGAGGGCACATAGTTTTTATTAAACAATGCTGAAGTTTCACAATGAGCGAAGGTAAATACTACCGTAACATAAATAGCTCTTTAGCTGAATTTCAAGGCAATACCAGGTCTAGTTTATTTCTTAACTTCAGTAATACTTGACTTACAGCTTTTAATATGGCTTTCTGTCCTTTCCGCAGGTAGGCTGCAGTAGTAGAGAATGTTGTCCTGTTTTTGTACAATGCATTTCATTCATTGCCAACTGATTTCCTAATCTTCCTTTGCTAGCTTCAGGCAGCAGCAAGAGCGCTGCGGGCCCGGGCGCGCTGCAGAGGTCTCGCAGTGACATAGATGTCAACGCTGCCGCAGGTGCCAAGGCACGCCATGCTGCTGGGCAGCCCACCGGAGCCGGGCGCCTCTTGGCAGCCGGGCTGCCCCCAGGCTCCTATGCATCCCTAGGTAAGGGAGACATCCTCACCTTGAGGGGTTTATCAGGGGTTACAGGACAGCACTTCTGCCTGTGGAAAAATGGTATTTTCAGTGGTGCTGGGATGTTGCAGAAGAGCAAGTGACCAGCTTAGCAAGAGGTTTTATTTGTCTTGTGCTGGGAGAATGCTCTGCAAAGAGTGTGTCCGTAGTGTGGCCTTTACTTTTGTTAGTCTGGCATTAGTATTAAACACTGGGTGGAGTGGTACCCTCATTTAACAGCAGATGGTAATCATAGAATTGTAGAATAGTTAGGGTTGGAAAGGACCTTAAGATCATCCAGTTCCAACCGCTCTGCCATGGGCAGGGACACCTCACACTAAACCATGTCACCCGAGGAAATTATGGCTTTTGTTTCTAGAAGTACTAAGGAAATGAGCGTTAGGACTCTTTGATTTTCCATTTTTCTCAGCTCTTTAACTGTCTGGTTTACAACAGTGCTAAAGAGACGTCCTGGCAATAAGTGGTGGCTTCTTCACACAATACAGAAGTTTTTTACACAATGATACACAACATTGATTTCATAGATTTTTTTTTTTCCCTAAGCATGTTGGTGGAACTGTGTGGATGTTTTTCATGTAGGTGACAGACTTCATTGATAAGAATACTTGCTGTTGGACATAGGTGGTGCTACAACTGATAAGAGTGCAGAAGACTGTTGGGTGGGATTGATGGTAGATGTTAGAACTTCCACAAAATGGGGAGGATAAAAGAATATGGGCAGGGTTTTGTCTGTTTAGGTTATTGATACTGTAGGAGTAGCAATGGGGGAAGTGAGATTTAGTGTTCAGAAAACTGTTGGCTTTTTCTTCTTGGCTTGTGTGCCAGCGAGATCGCTGTGTAGGCATGTCCTAATGTCAGTGTTGCTGAAGATGATCACAGGAGAGGCAGAGAAACCCAATAGTTCTGATTTCCCTTCTGTCTGGGGAGATGTTGGGATTCACTTAGGCTATGGTTTCCAAAGTTTTTTGCTGTCCTTTTTGAAGTTAAAAACTAGCTTAAATGAGCTGCTTCTTTTTTCATCAGGTCCTACTTGAACTGCTTTGAACACCACTGATTTTAGGATTAAGTTTATGAATGTGTGCAATGCTGACTAAGAGGAGTACTTGCTATATGCAATAACGATTTTGGGTGTGAGGTCCCTCTAGTGCCCACGGAGGGGAATTGGAGAACCTGGATAGCAGGTGGGCACCCGTTTGCTGGGTGGAGGAGAGATGCTTGTGAAATCCTCAGGCCCTCCTAACTTAATGCCTAAAAGCCTGAAACAGGAGGGATGATTATTGTCCAAGATCAGATCATTGCCTGGTCTGTTTTTATTTGCAAGGAGACATGTTCTGAATGTCAGACAAAGCTGGTGTTGAGAAGTAGAAGTGGCACACAGTGCGGTGATAGGAGGAAGAAAGTAAAACAGGAAAAAGGGAGCAATCTCTCTCCGTTAATGTGTCTTCTTGATGCTGCTGAAATGAAGGGATTGCTTTGGTCTTAATTGCTTCACAGAAAGCTAGCTCTCGACTGGGGTATTGGTTTGCTTTCAGACCGTTTTCAGCAGTATGGGATTCATGCCCAGGATTCTGTAAGCAAGGGTTGGAGGAGGGCACAGAGGTTTTCAGGGAAGTGAATAGTGGTGGGTTTATGCAGGGTTAAAAAACAGAAGCGAAGAAATGGCTTGTTCTCCTCACAGTTTATGGGTTTGATGAGTGAGGGTGGGGGAGCAGAATGAGCAGGCAGTAAGTCCAGGTCAGATTCTTTTGAAGGACTTGAGTAGCTAGAAAGTTTTGCCTCGTTAGCAGATGCTACCACACATGGAGAAGAAAGCAGTGGTGGTTTGAAATGGCACAATAATGTGATGCTACCAGTGTACAGTAAAGGCTAATCCTGTACAGGTGGTATAAGGGCCGTGATGGTCAAGGAGGCCAAGATTTGTTTGCAGTCACACAGGCACAGTACTGCTTGATGGAGCTTGGCTTATTCTCCTAATTGCATTTTTAATATTGGTAAGGTAATTAAATTGCGCATGTAGAGTGTGACTGTTGCATGTTTGTATGCATTAACCACACAATCCACCTCAAAATATTATTTGCTCTTAGTTTTCAAAGGGTAACCTTAAAATAATGGGGTGTGGATCCAAGCAAGTGCCATGTTTCAGAACATGGGCTAATTTGTAAACTCCCCTCTGTTCATAGCAAGGGGGTTGCTTTATACGAGTCCAAATGTGGAAACTTAAGGGACAGAGTTGTCAAGATAATGCTGACTGTGTTGCTAAAATGCCTGGAAGATGTTCCTGTATTTCCACACTGCTTTCCACGTCTTCTCGGGTGTTGCAGTCAATACCAAAACAAGAAACATTGTCTCCTGAAGCTTGGGTTAATTTTCACCCTCCCTTACAGAGAAGCATCCACTTTTTGCTTAAAGAGCTGCCAGATTTAGAGCCTCAGAGGACCACGAGTTCATGAACTTCGTAACTTATAGTTGTCTCTGCCTGTCCCATTTTTATTATTAATAGAAGAACTCTTGCTTATTTATGACTTATTTTCATAAAGACTGTTCTGGAAGCAGGAGGACATTCTCTGGTTATTCTAAATGTTGACTTCCTCTGACACAGTCAAGTATTAATGTCCTTCTTGAGGAGATTGGAGCTGTAATTACATCTGTCAAGCTAAATGGCTTGATTTTGATTGTTCCTGTCAGAATACGTGTGTGCTACCTTCCAGCTGAACTGGTGAATCTTTAATGCTTTTGAAGCAGAATGGAGCTTCCTTCCATTTGCCCTGTCTTTATTGTCATGTCTTTTTTTCCTGCTGCCCCTTACCCCAGGTGGAACTATGCTCAGGAGCAGCTTTTATAAGGAATATAAATATTGTTGCTCAGTAATGATATAAATACATACTAATGCTTTCAGTAGTGGTTGATACCAAACCTGAAACAGATCATAAATATTTTACTTGTGAGGGTTTTCTTCAATCTGGGTAATGTAGAGAGATTCCACATCCCTGGGTGGGATACTTTTACCCCTTTCCATAGTTTTGTACCTTGTACTGGGAGAAACCTACTTTTACTTAAGGTAGCTTAAACATGCATGAATTAGATAAACATGTCTGCTGTGTTTAATATTAATGTATTTTCCTTAATTAATGTTTTATGACTCTGCTGTGAACACCTTTATTCTAACACACTAAGTTTTCCATGTTTCTTTGCCTGCTTTTTCAACAAAGAGGATACTTCTGACAAGATGGATGGTAAGAAATTGTTTAGTCTGTCCTTTAATTCTGTTAAATACTTAATAAAGTACCTTATGTAAAATTATTATTATTTAATGTATTTCTTTGCATTAACAAAGCACTATGCTCTTTTCATTAACCTTTATGTAATCTTGACTTCTTCATATATGTGTTGTGTTAATGCTATGTTTATCAGTGTTTTTGATGACTGGTCGGTCAGCAACAAAAACTTTCTCAGAAACAGTTGCTACTCCTGTTCTCTTTTAAAAGCTCTATTAATTACAGAGCAAGTCTAATCAATACGTGCATTTTTAAAACTAGCTGTAGTTCCGTCATCTCCCATAAGTTTTACCTGTAAAGTCAAATTGTTTGGCTTCGTGGCAGAACCGCAGTGGGAAAGCAGAAGGTGCTTGGCCACATAATTAAGGATTTTTAAAGAAATTAAACTAAAATCTCTTTCAAATGCACTGTATCAAAATTTAGTCTGGCTACTGAGTTCTAAGGGCCAGGAAATCCTGTAATACAATGTAATTCTATTAAACAATAGTTTGTTAAAAAGACCTGTCTGTTAAAATAGCTTGCCACATATTCCAGCTATGTTTTAGCGCTTAGGTTTTCTTAATTCGTTCTATTAAATGCACGGAGGCAGTTGTCATGTATTTTTATCCTAACTGCAAAGCAGTTGAAAATGGAGCTTCTTGCAGCAGTTGTCTGTTAAGTTCGGCTTCCCTTATAATGAAGTGTCCCACACTTGGTCAGTATAACAGGGTTTTTTCTAGAGGGTGTCTGTAGGGGTGATGTGTGAGGCAGGATGAACGCAGCTTCGCTCCCCAACTGTAGCTGCTCTGATCTCACCACCACCAGGAGGAGCTAACGTTCTGTAACTTCTCCACTAACCTTGGCCATGTGGCTTTACCACTTCTTTTGCTAGTGCCTTACAATAATCCACTCTCAATCACTGGAGATGAACAAACACCTGAAAACTGATTTCGTAAACCGAAAGTGAGTAGTTTTCTGTCACATAGCCCTTGGAGCTGATAGTGAGCCTTTAGCCATCCAAACCGGGTGGGTAGCGCAAGGAAGGAGAAGCAAAACAATCCCTTTTTAGGAGCAGTTAGCTGTTAGCCTTGCTTAGGTGCTGCATAGAACCTGCCTTCCATGATCCGGCTCTGGAACAATGTTGAATCTGGGGGGATAAGTTAGAGTTTGGGGTTTTTTAACAGAGACTGACAAATTTGAACTGGAAAACTGTGGCACTCCTACATACATGTTACTGTAACTGGGTTTTGTGAAGAAGCATTGAAATTTGCACTGTATGAATCTTTTAGAGGGAGTTTTTAAAACTAACACCTTGAAGATAGTGTAAGCTGAGGAAGCCAGGGCCAGATCTGCTGAGGAAGTTCAGCTGAGGCCAGCCAAAGGCACTGGCAGATGTTGTAGTCATTGAAGTTCTTTTGCAAGGTAGAAAAGGTAGAAAGTGAAAATAGAAATGAAATGGGAATACCCTTTGGGTTTTTTTGAAGCCTTCAGCATTTTCATCACTACCGGTACGTGTTTTATTCCATGATCAGATTCGTGTCAGAAGAACTTGGAGAGAGGCAGGACTGCTGTTGAGTTCACTTCCCATCAACTCCGAAGCACTGATGTCAGTCAGGAGATTTGTCTGACTCTCATTTTGTCATCATCAAGCCTTAAGCTTGGCATACTTGTTCATGTGTGATCTGGTTTCAGCAAACTCATTGCTTCCGCTCCTCTGAGCAAAACTCCATCTTGTGCATTTTCAGATTAATCATGGACTTAATTCGGAGACATCCTCCTTGCTGTCCCCTGTCCAGTTATCACTGTCCTGTGTGGGAAGCGCTGTGGTTTTCCCCCGGATAATGTATAATAGTATGTTTTCATTTTCGGAAGGTCTTGCGCTAAGATATTTTTAATGCCTGTTTTCATCTGTGCGTGGCATTTTGTTGACTGATCTCAGTTTTGATTTTTTCCCTATTTATTTTTTGTGGTGGTTTTGTAAACCAGTTTGGAAGCCAGTGCTGAATACCGTGTTTCTGTAACTCACTGGCAGTACAGTATTGGTGTTTCTTGATGAAGTTTCTGCAGTTCAGTAATGGAATTGCAACAGGAAAGCTGTAGCCCTCTCGATAAAATTTGTCAAGGTTCATGAAATTAATCTCAGAAAGGAATTGGAGAGACGCAATATTGTTTGGAATATCATGTATTTTATTATTTTTTTCTGTCTAGGAACAGCTTCTGAAGATGGTAAGAAAATATTTTGCTAGACCAGCTAATATTTTCAGCTTCATCTTTTCATTGGTGCAAATTAAGCTTTTAAAGTAGAATATGGTCTTTCCGGGGCTTTGTGGAGGTTCATGAGTCCAGATTGCTTATGCATCTAATACTTGGTTGTCATGTAGTCTCTTCCGAATTCTTTTGCTTTTATTTCATTTCTCAAGCACTCATCTGCAGTAGAAGTGCCATGGCTTAACATTTTGTTTCGCGTAAAAACCATAGGAGCTTTATAATTTTGCATTTGTTTTTTAAAGCCAGTCTTGTCACAGAATATCTCATCAGATGTGTTCATGCTCTGGGAAGCAGGTGCTACTATTACTCATCTCTTTGAGACCGGAGAATTCATGTTCAAAACGCTATTAACATTTAAACCTGTCATCAGTAAATGGATGTAGAGGCTCCAAGTGAGTTAACAGTCCATTTGCTTCTGAAGCACAAATTTTTTACTCTGATAAAATTGAACCAGGTTCCCAGTGGTAATTTAACATGGTATCGAAATAGTGGCACTCTGTATTCCCAGGTTTTTGGGCCAGATTCTGAATGCAGTTACATGCCTTGCAGTCTCGCAGCACTTGGTGGGAAAACATTGCTATTGCACAGGGATAACTAGTAGAGTTTGGACTAGCTAATCTAACCGTTCTCGCTAGCATATTGTTTTCTAACAGTTTAGTGAATAACCTCCTTTATCCTGATTCTCTTATAGACTCTCATCTATGGCTATTCCCTCTACTTGGATGAATAATATTAACTTGGTTGGTCTCCAAATTCTGCTCTGGAAAGCCTAAAGAGACTAGAACTTAATACCAGTCTGTGTACCTAATTCTTCTGGGTCTAGTATTGACTCTAAATGTCTAGAAGATATTTTAATGATGCTGGTTTTAAAGCGGATTACTTGTTGAGCTGCATCTACCCTGTATAAGCTTTTGGGGGTTTGTTCTTGCAACTCGTAAGAATTTGGTTAGCATGGTTTTGACTTCATTTTTTCTGTTGCTGCAGAGATTGGCTCAGGAGATGTAGGATATGCCTCTACTATTTTCTTCTATGAATAATCTTTCAGTTACTCACGATTCATCTAACTGGGGTCTTCCTTTCTTTTGCAATTTCACTGTACATGCTGCGTGTTATGAGGAACACTGCTAATAATGCAGAGAAGTTAAACCCAAACCAAAGTGGTTTGGCTTTGTAGAGAGAAGTGAATCAATTGGTTTAGTCCTGTTGAGGAGAGTAGCATTTCCTTCTATTGTGTTCTCACTGAGAAGTACTTAAGTGTGCTTGCTCTTTGTAAAATGCTGTAAAAGGCTTGGGAAATCAGGTAGAAGTCTGTGTAACTGTGGCCAGGCTGATGGTGGAACCTTCCTTAAGAGGAAAGGCAGTACTTAGATTTCTGAGGAGTGAAGTTAGGAAGAAGCCTCAGAACCCAGTCAACATAATTTCTGTAGGCTTCTGACAGCAGAAGTAGAATTACAACCACAAGTAATCATGAGGAGACTGTGCCTGGTACAGCTGCACTAGCATATGCATTGCTTATTGTATTTAATAAACTTCCCTTTTTTTAATGTCATCAACGTATTGATGGCGGAAGCAAGGGCGAGCCAGCTAGAGTCAGGGTGTTCAAGTGATAGTGTAAATCATTTACAGAAACGTGCAGCGTCAGAGGGGAGGTACTTTGATTCCTCCACTGTTAAGTCCTTCAAGGTGTTCAAATTTCTACTAATTATCCCAAGTGAATCTTCACCAGTTGAGTTACGTTACGCTGCTTTTTTATCTGCAGAAACTTAAGAGAGTGTTAGTAAATGTTACTGATGCTTTGCTTTCTACCCTACTGTGAAAAACTGATCTAATGCCGTTTTTCTGTTCTAGGTCGTGTACGAACAAAGCTTTCAACACCATCTGTTGCTATTGGCAATTCTAAAGCAGATTCAAGAGGACGGAGTAGAACCAAAGTGGTGTCACAGTCTCAGCGTATGTATATTCTATTTGTTAGTTATACCTGATAAAGAGGCCAAATGCTTAAGCATATATTCATTGACCAATGGCTACAGTCAAAGTTAACTTTAAAACACAGCTACATACTGAGTTGTTGTTCTGTGCCTTAGGTTCTTCATCGCCAGACAGCAATGAAGGTATTTTTTCAGTGTTTTGGGTCAGTGGTATTTGCATGCTTTTCTAATTCATGTTGTTTTTCTCTGGACAAAATAATAGGTTAGGTCTTCATTTGCCAATTAAATTAGATATTGGAATAAGAAGTGAAAACTAAATCTACCCTTAAATTCTGTCTTCAGTTATAACTTCTCAACATTCTTTTCCCCCCATTTCTGACCTCCCCAACACAAAAGACCAGTTAACTTCTGTGTCAGGCACAAATGAGGCATGGACGAGAGATACAGAAGAGCGGGTACACTGAATGGTGTCCTCAGTGTTACCTGCCAGACCCTAATTTGCCGTTTTCCAAAAAGCCTTGTTTTTCAGCCAGACATACCTGTTTTCATTTTAAGCTGGGCACTACTCTAGCTCTTGGATCTTTATGCACAGTATTAATGTCTAAAGAGATAAGTTGAATTGATACTGAAATAACTAGATTTGTTTACGTGCGATGATATGTGAAAATTAAATGCATGAATGCATCTTTACAGCCTTTCATTAGTGTTTCTGTTCATCACTGATGGCTCCAGATAGCTCATTAGAACCTGTCAGTGGGGGAGAACAAGAATTGTGAGATGTTCTAAGGAAGATACCCAGGCACATAGAAGTGGGCAGGTGAAGGGCTGTTGTGGCACCATGTGCCAACTTTGGGGTTGCTTTATCTGACTGGAAATTGTCACATCCTTGTGGGGAGCAAAGTGCTCGATGTGTCCATGCTTGGTTACTTCCCCAGCAGATAGTGGGAGAACAGCTTCCTATCAGATTGAAGCTTTTTGCTTTTGTGTTTTAATAATTGCTGTAACACAGATGCTTTTGTAAATTTAGGTTACAACTATTCAGTGCTTTTGTTCAAAGATCATTTTATGAAAGACTTGCAAATTTGAATGCTTTTTTTGGGGTTTCAGAAGCCCTTTACTCTCCTTCTTTTAAATTGTAGCATAAAACAAGTGTCTATACAATCCATCGCTCATTGGTTTATTCTTATCTATGGAAAAAAAGAGCTCCCTTTGTTTCCTCTCCTTTCCTGGTTGGTTGTCAGGTCATTCAGCAGCATGTGCAAAACTGACATGGCAATCTTCATTCAGAGAAAAAGAATGACATTTCTGAATGGGATTGAATTCTTGAAACTAAATTCTTACTCTGGTACCTCAGATGAATTTTAAAGAGGAAAATCTGAAATTCTGTGCAAGTCTTTTCAGTTGTGCCATTGTGAGTTGGTTTTTTGTCATCCACCGCACCTGCAGCTCAGTTCCTTTACTGTCTGTCTCTAAATTAAAGTAAAGTTTTGGCCTTGTGTGTGATTTGTTTTTTTCTGTTCAGCTGTTGAACTTCTTGAACTTTTTTGGCAATGCAGTATTCTTTGAGAGTGACATGAAGGCTACAGTTTCATGTTGAATTGAAATGTAATTCTTCAGTATTATCCAGTTATTGATTCGAAAGCTGAAGAATTGTAATTTGCTTGTGCAGCTTTGCTTCATCTGCTTTGTGCATAGCATCTGAGTTTAATTCTTCAACTGTGAAGCTACTTAAAAGCACTGCTTTAACATAACCCCCTGTGGCTTTTTTTCCTGTGTGAAATGACTAAAGCTTTCTTATTTCCATTTGCCATCCATTTCTTTAATCTGCTCTGCTCCCTCCCTCTTCATGGATTATAAACCCCTACCCTAATCCTGCCTTTACACTTGGTCAGGATCACAGTCTGCTAACCCCATTGGTGGTAAGAGTCTCCGGAATTTGTGTACTCATCATTGTTTGATCACCTGTTTGACATCTCATTTGAGGACCCTATTCAGCAGAAACTCTGGCTCACTTTTCTCACCTGCTTGGCTGTAATCCTTATTTAGAAGGCAGTAGGGTTGGGAGGTATTGGTCATTTTTGGAATGCCTGTTTTATTAATCCTTCTTTCATCATTCACTTCCCTTAGACCTGCTGCTGGTGCTAGTACTGATAACAGTGTGCCAGTGCTGTTACCAGCATTGTGTTTGCAGGATATTAAGCTTCATTTGGTTTGCTTGGGCTTTGCAGGTCAGACTATAGGAAGATAAAGCATTAGAATGAGAGGTTGCATTTCTTCTATATATTCTGAGATTCGAGTAAGTTTTTCAGGCTTTTGAACTATTGAATAAAACCTTCAAAAAGTCTCCAGCACAGTGAAGAATTCTGAAGTATTTTAGTTGTTCTAAAGAGATATAAAACACTGGAGGTCAGGAAAAAGGCATAGGAATAGCAGGTCTAAGTTGGAATACCCTGGTATGAAGAAACTGCATAACCCTGAATTTTTGCAGCCCACAGCAATTCCACAGACTTGCCCATTGTGTTTTTTTTGCTATAGAAGTTACACCTGATTTCTGCAGGCTGTATAATATTTTATTTATCATTTCTGCTGAATAGGCCCATAGTTTGGAAAAGGGATTTTGCTAAATGATCATTTCCGGTTCGAATTCAAACAATGAATCTGAAAGTCCATGCATGGAACATTGCTTCACTTTTCCCCTACCCTTCCTCCCAGCTCATGGTCTGTTTTGTTTGGGATTTGGTTTCTTTTCCCATATGGTCAAGCTTTAATCAACTTGTATGTTTTTTTTAAACATGCCTCATAAGAAGTAACCCATGAAACTCACTTGAGATGTTGCATGTGAAGTCTGTAGATCTGATAGCATAGCTGTGGGCATACAGTTACCTGGTCATTTGTTAGAGATGACTGAAAGGTTTGTATCTGTATGGAAATATCCTTGGGTTAAAACTATGTTTTCCTTTTCACTTGGTCAGACTTCTTGAATTCTGCAGTTGGAGGCAGTATACTTATAGCAACTGGTGGTATAGATGAGTTATAACTAGAGAAGAATGGATTCCCTATTAGGGCTTAGAACTTTAATTTCCTGTAGCTGAAATATCAAAATTAGGGCTCAAGACCAGTTTCTGGTAGCAAGTGCAGTGTGTTGAAGATTCATAGCACTCCATAGTGTACGGTTTTGGTTAATAAAAATATGAGATTCTTAAATATGTCTTGATCAGGTTTTTTAGCTTGTTTAAAACCAGTTGAAGATTGTCATTTGAGTCCGTGGGATAACATCCTCAAAAATGAACATAAGAACTATAATTATCTTCAGTGACATTTTAACTTCTCAGACAATAATGCTTGAAGACTCTATGCTTTTAAAAGCAAGAGAGAAGTGTTTAAATATTAGGAAAAATATTTTATTGTGACACTGGCTGTGTTGGAAGAGCTGGATCATTATGAAATCAGTAGTTTAAAGTTGCTGCCTTTAGTTTTTTAGCAGGTTTTGGGGTTTGTTTTTGGCTTGGGTTGGGTTTCCTCTCTTTTTTTTTAATGGAAAATGTGATTAGAGTTCATGTTAGAGACTTTGGGACTGTTGATGAAGACTAGAAATGCTGATCATGGTTTCTTAAGCGTGTTTAGCGCTAAATACCATGTCAAGTGCTTCCTTGAATTGGTAATTTTACCTACCTTGTACATAGTGCTCCAAGAACTTGGACCAAGGTATTTCTTTCACATTGTACCTTGTCAGTTTACCAGACCATTTCAGTCTACCACCACTTCCCTACTAACTTTAAGTATTTCTTTTTAACCACAGTTGTGTGTCTTCTCTTGCGGTTACTGACATTTGTTCACTTTGCCTTCAGCTGGCAGTAGATCTGGCTCTCCTGGAAGAGTGTTGACAACAACCACACTTTCCACTATGAACACAGGAGCTCAGAGGGTGTTAGTGAATCCTGCAGCCGCACAAAAGCGGAGCAAAATCCCACGAAGTCAGGGGTGCAGTAGAGAAGCAAGTCCTTCCAGATTGTCAGTAGGTAAGAATCATTGAATAGCTTGGTTTCTTTATAGCCCGTCTTACTGCAAGTGCCAGATACCTACAGTTTGTGTTTGGTTATAGGTGGATGATGAAACTGGAATACATATCAGTAAAAATCTAAACCATGCCTATTTTCTGAGGCTTGTCTTCACCAGGTCTAAATTTAAGCTGAACCTTCAAATTTTTGCCATTTATTTGTCAGAATGCAGTAGTTTTCCTTACCTCCCTTTCTTCCTTCTCTTTCCCTTTTCTTCACTTGCTATCCCTACCCCCAAAATACCCACATCCATTGAATGAAAGTGTGATACCATCTTGAAAAGATTACTTTCTTCATTACTTCTGTGTGTTCTTTGTATGTGTGCTTGCATGTGTGTATTTCATTGATAGAAAAATGAATGCCGTATGTCTTAGACCTCATGGTATAACCTGATTATTACAAACAGTATTATTGAAGAATATCAGTTGATGTTAATGGTGTTGCTGTCGCTCTTTGGTTTATATTTTGATTTTTACCTTGGCTGCATTGATTTTCTGTGTTCTATCTTTGGAAAGCTGTGGGGTTTTTTATTTCTGTTACTGTTGATCAGCTTGATCTGAGTACAAATTCTGAACCAGTACTCTCTTCAGATTTTTTCAATGCTTGTTCCCTCTTCATCCTTTTTAAGAGGTTTTTCAGCCATTCAGTCAGGAGTTGGTAAATCCCCATTTTGAGCTGTATGAAGCAATAACTTCATTGAATGGGCTACGTATAGTATGTTCCAGTACAATCAAGCGTGTGGAAACAGCTATGATTTAGAATACAACGTAATCATCAGTGTCTGTTCTTAGAAATGCGTCTTTGATCTTACTTCAAAAACACAATTGCATTAAAACTGCAACTTTTCTTATGTCTTCTCCCTTCTGTGCCGCTGTTTGTCTGTACCCTGAATCATACTAGCACGAGGCAGCCGCATTCCTCGCCCTAGTGTGAGTCAGGGGTGCAGTCGGGAGGCCAGCCGTGAAAGTAGCAGGGACACGAGCCCTGTCCGCTCTTTCCCACCCCTGGGTAAGTACTCTCTGCCCCTTGTCCTGCATGGCTGTCCCTGCCCTTCGTTACTGCTCCTAACAAGTCCGTGCCTCCTTCATTTAGCTTATAGCCAGCCACCATTATTTTCCCTTCCTTTGGCACACTCACCACTTCCTTCCATGGAGAGCTGACCAATGTGTGAATGGGTTGCACACTTGAAAACCAAATGCTTTGCTAGTGTTAGTCTTACCTTAAATAGCACACTTGGAAAGGTGTACGGTGCGCAGCATCTAGCTACCTTTTGTGAAAGGCCAGTTCTGCTTTTGGAGGGGCTTTTTGAAACTATAAGTTTCTCTCATTACTATAGCACTCATGGCTTGGGTGCAGTTAGGTAATCCATTTCTCAGTGACCTCCTAGAGCAGAGTACAGTGTGGCTGTCATCCTCTGCCTGTCCCTGCACCAGCTCCTAGGGCCTGCTGCTGTTCAAAATTGCTCTTCAGCCAGTGAATCGTTTTGGTGTGTAAGAAGAAAATGCACTTTGTTTTATGTCTCCTTAGCTGTAGTGTCATCACTATATGATGTGTAAGAAGAAAATACACTTCATTTTGTGTCTCCTTAGCTATAGTGTCATCACTATATGATGTGTAAGAAGAAAATACACTTCATTTTGTGTCTCCTTAGCTGTAGTGTCATCACTATATGATGTGTAAGAAGAAAATACACTTCATTTTGTGTCTCCTTAGCTATAGTGTCATCACTATATTATGTGTAAGAAGAAAATACACTTCATTTTGTGTCTCCTTAGCTATAGCGTCATCACTATTGTATGAAAAAATAGGAGAATTGTAACTTTTTGCTATTAAAGTGAGTAAATACAATGGTGCAGATACAGGACCAAACTACTGGAGCAGTGTTATGAGACTGCTTTCCATTTTGGAAAAACAAGCAGCGCACATAGCGAAGTCCTTGTACAAGTGGATGAGCAAAGTACCATTCTGAAGCTTACTTTTAATCTGCGTGGAACAAGTGAGAAGTAGTTGAGGCAGCAACTGTTGTTCAGTAGGGAAGAAGAGGAATCAAACCCTTTTGAACTTTCATGCATGTACAGCTACATTCAGTCTACTTCTCTAGAGCTGCTCTAAGAACAAGTTTTGGTTTCACTTAGTGTTCCAGCCTGTCGGCCTGGCACTTGAAGGGTTTCGCAAGGTTGTTGAGCTGTGTCTGTTCCTGAAATGTCAGTGAGACACAGGAACAGTGGTTTACGCTTATTTTGACATGTTGGTTAAGGATTAGGGAAGCTTCTCCTCTCTATGTATCCTTGACAAGGTCGCTAGGAAGTCAGTAGTAAATGTTGATAAAAGTCTTACTGGGTTTATGTGTTTGGGGTTTTTTTATTGGTAATGGAAAATTCTGTACAATTGTGTCTGAAACTGATCTTTTGGGGTGTTATTTCATCTGAGTCTTCACTAGGTATCCCTCTTCTTTTGTTTGTTCACGTGTAGCTTGCAGTTACTGCTACCTGTTAAACATAGTCTGAAATAGGAAGTCTCTGGTTTCTATCTCAAATTGAGGCACCCAACTGTATTCCTAATTAGCATTGGAAGTCTGTTGTGGTCTGGTAAGTCAGTATGCTTCCTGTCAGCCCTGGGTTCATTGGCAAAGTACAGATTAATTGAATGAAAGCTGTTTCAATAACTAATGCTAATTTGCTCAGATGCTATTTAATTGGGAAATAAAATGAAAAGTGAGCATTATGCAGGGTCCGTTAGTAAACTCGTGGGTTTTACCAAAACACAGCTGGCACTGTTGTACTACACACACAGCTTTGTTCCTTTTACAAAGGAGGCTGTTTTCCTGATCTTGTTGTGTTGCTTTTGCTACCCTACAGTTTGACTTCAATTGCATCCATGTGAGACCTGGTTTACTTTTCAGTTTTGATCAAATGCTTGTTATTCTAAGAAATCTGTGTTAAACTAATACTGTAAGATGGGTCTTTGGGACCGATGCTACTTGAGGTTTTGTCTTCAGGTATCAAAACAAGTACCTATAGAAATGCAATAGATTGAATTGTCTGATAGTGCAGAAGATGCAAAGTAGCATGTATAGGAATCCAGTGTTATTAAAAAAAACAGCCAAGCAGCAGCTGTACCTGGAATAAATGAGGATTCCTGGGATTCCTTCCATTGTGAGTTATTTGAGTAATTTTGAGTGTCAGTCAGTGTTTGTTGGAGCAGTTTTGTCTCATGAGATGCTATTAACTTCTGTCAAAAATACTAAATGCGATGTTTTTCAAGGGTGGAAGGTGAAATAAGGCAAATTCAGGTCTGTGATTGTAGCTAGAGACAGTTTTACATGGGGTTGGAAGGGGGAGTGTATTCTGTACTGTGTCTGATTCTCAACACGACAATGTTGCTTTGGAATGCTAAGCCCTTCTGGGGTGTAAGATGACCCAAATGCTATGTAATTGCTGCTCCATATGCACTTGGATGAAGTGCTTATGTCATCTCACATCTCAGTACCAGATTATAACCTGGGGGGATACAACCACTCTTGAAAAGCAGGGGATTGGCCATTTAAATGGATTTTTTTGTCGCATACAGTTAAATATCAGATTAGTATAACTTTCATATTTTAGCTAAGAAATTGTGTTATTTTGACCCCATTCAAAATCTTATTCGTTTGTTAAAAACCACCACAACAAAAGTCAGTACTGGCACAGTTTCTGCCATTTGAGGGGTGCAAAGAATATTCTTGAGAATATGCCTAGGAATAAAGTATTTTTGATCCAATATAGCTCTTCCTTTTACTGTCTCACAAACTTGACCAGCATGCTCCAAATCTCTATGGGGGCAGGATCCTCTTGAATTCTGCAGCTGAAGTTTGAATTTTTACTTGTACCTTTAATTTTCAGGGCTTGTTGATGGAAAGTAGTTGAAAAGTTTTATCCCATTATTGCTTGTATTTGAAGCTCTATCAGCCTTGACACCTCTGGTTTGACATCCTCTGTCCGGTCTCCTTTTCCATGCTGAGATGCGCTCCTAAAGAACCAAGGACTCCACAAAGCATTAGTTGCAAAATAGAATTTCCTAGATAAACAGTTTTGTTTGGGTTCAGTTTGAAATGAAATACATTGCTATGCCTTCTGTAAGGAGTAGAAAATTCCATGTGGAAAACCCACAGTGTTCTTCCTGGGACCTCGTTTTGGTTGAGAGATGTGCTTCCCAAATGGGATTGGGTCTGTATCAGGGTAATTTGATTCAGATTGTACTCTTACATTGTCAGTGTTCATCAGAGTAGAGAATTATTCATGGTTTCTATTTATACTATTTCATGTATCCAAAAGGTGCAAAATACTTGCATTTATACTTATTTATTTAATCATAACAGTCTGTCTGGGGTTTGTGTCACTGTGGGTGGATATTTGAAGTTGAGATTGTCAAACCTAATGTCATTTACATGGCTGTTTAACTTGAGTGAACTGAAGAAAGAAGGTAAATTGTTGGACGTACGTTGTATTTAGAATTACTTGGTTTAAGAAAACAATATTGGCAATGGTGAGTCAATGTCTTTAGGATCCCTGAGAGACCAGTTTTATGCAAGCGCCAGGAGGAGAATGCTCAGGTTTATTCAGAGTCCTTCAGGATCTTTGGTTCCTGCTTTCCATAACTTTGAAGAATCTTAATGAACAAGTAACATGAATGTTTCAATTTCACATTTGATTTATTCCAAGAACATAATACCCATGTGAAATATGAATAGCATTAAGTTAGTTTGAACTTTTAATTAAGATTGGTTTTAGCTTTCATTCAACGTAGTGGTGAGTTTTTACCGAGGTTGACATACCTGCACACAGGCAGGAACTCAATTTTACACAAGCTGTCAGCTGCCAGGACGGTAGGTTCATGCAAGAGGCCCTGCTTGCAGGTGATGTATGTAAGCACGTAGAACTGAGGTAACTGCAGTAGAAGACCAGTATCAGTGGAGCTATTTAGATATTGCTGAGGATTCTCTGTGTGCTTGTGTGAATGTGTCCACGCATCTTTTCTTTAAACATATGTGCTTTTAATGTGCTGTTTAATCTTTTAAATTTAAAAAGAAAATCATGCATGAAATGTCCACTGTACCTGAACCCATATAATTCTGTGTAATCATGTTCTGTATGATCAAAGAACTTCCCTGGAGCTTTTTCCTTCTGTGTAATGCTCAGTTTCTTTTGCTAAAGTTGAATCTTTTTTATAAGTGTTCTCTTGTTCATCTAAGCAACTCTTGCAGCACTCTGATTCCATGGTAATAGATAGGGTTTATATGATCCTGTTATTGCAGCTTCCAGACATCACTCGAGATCCACTGGTGCCCTCTACACTCCTGATGTTTATGGGGCTACAGGTGAAGGATGAGTACACTTTGCTGTCATCTGTGCAGTCATCCTGGATATTTTTTTTCCCCACCCACTTGATTATTCTCATAGTTCAGTTTTTTTAAAGCATTCTCTATATTAATTTGAGTTTTGTGGTTTTAGTAATCCAGGTAGCTGTGTTTATGTTGCCAGATTTTGTCTCCAACCCCCCCCCCCTCCCCAGTGTTAATCATTTCCTTCCTTAACAACCACCATTTTATTTTTACTTGCGGAAGACCTTTTTTTAGTTTTCCATTTTTCAGTATGTGTAGAGCATTCTTTATGCATGTAGTTTTCTAATCAGCGCTCTCAATAGCCTTCCCGTTCCGTTTGCTTCCTTCTAAAATGAAAACAAAAACCCAAAATGAAGAAGACCTAAAAAAAAAAAACAACCTAATAAAAAAGGTTCTTTAGGTTAAAACCATTGTTTTGTGGGATTTTTCCCCCTGTGGTACTGGAATAGAATGTGTGCATATGACTTTGCTTTTTACTTCATTTCTTACTTTTTGCTGCACCCCTAAAGACTTCAGAGTGGAAATAAGCAGTATTTCAGGCACTACATAATTGTTACAAATGTTCAGCAAATGCTTTTCTTCTGCTTGGGTTTTTTTTTATTAGGAGAGTGTGATATTAATGTTCCATATTCCTCTCCTGACTGAATTCTTTCTGTTCATTTTTGTTGTCACAGCAGGTTCCACCTTTGGAATTAGTCAGTCGAGTCGATTGTCATCATCAGTTAGTGCTATGCGAGTTCTAAACACGGGTTCTGATGTGGAAGAGGCAGTAGCAGATGCTTTGGTAAGAATCTCACGCTTATGCTGTGTAAGATACAGACTTCAAATGTTTGGCACCTGTGTATTAAAGTATGCATAAGAACTTGTCAGTCATTATTTTACTGGCTCCTAAGTGGGGGAAGAAAGAATTGGTAGAGCTGCAAAGTGTTGGAATTTTTGGTCCCTATGGAATTCTGAACTTCTGAGAAAGGTACATTTTTTCCATAGCAGACAGGAAATAGTTTTGGGCTGCTCTGTTGGAGTGTCCCATGGAAGCCACTTGAGCAGGTTGCATTAACCAGCAGTTGGCCACAACAGCCAAACTTCTGGGTAGGTTGAAGGCTTGTTAGAGCTGGCAGTGATGGCAGCTGAAGCAGTCTGCTTCTCGTAAGCCTGGGTTCCACTTGAAGTTGCTCTGTCTGTCAACACGTAAGATTGACGCTGAAGAGATAAATGATGACTTGGCAAGCAGCGTTTCGTAACTATAGTCTTTGTTTTCTTTTCAAACTGTCACACTGAGTTTAAACCTGGTTCTGCCATTCCCTTTCTTAACCTTTGCTGTTCTTCAGAGAGTGAGTGCTTGGCTCCTTGACCTTCCTGCCCAGTGAGCCAAGCTGAACACGTCATGTCCTTTGCTATTCTGACATGTCCATCATCAAGCTGAAGTCTTCAGTTAATGTCAAATACTTACACTATGAATCAGATACAAGTATTTAATGATACTCAAATAACGTACATTAACTGATAAAAATGTAAGTACCTGTTACCTGTTGATCAGTCACGATGCTCTAAGCAAATCATTTTTACTCTTTTTACTAATGTTCCAAATAATCTTTTTCTTAAAGCAGCTACAAATTGGATTCTGTAATAAATAAGTATAGCCAGATATGATTGGATAGGGAGAAACAAGATGTCAAAGGAAAGCATCTGAAGAACTCTGACATGTTCTTAATCTGGTGATTAATCGATTCCTTGGTTTAGACTGTCTTCTTGGCACATCAGTTTAATATTGGTGTGTCTTCACTGGCATAGAGATCCAGGACCTTAAGATCATCCAGTTCCAACCCCCCTGCCATGAGCAGGGACACCTCCCACTAAACCATGCCACCCAAGGCTCTGTTCAACCCGGCCTTGAACACCGCCAGCGGTGGAGCATTCACAGCTTCCCTGGGCAACCCATTCCAGTGCCTCACCACCCTTACAGGAAAGAACTTCTTCCTCATTTCCTATCTGAACTTCCTCTGTTTAAGTTTGAACCCGTTACTCCTTGTCCTGTCGCAGCAGTTCCTAATGAAGAGTCCCTCCCCAGCATCCCTGTAAGCCCCCTTCAGATACTGGAAGGCTGCTATGAGGTCTCCACGCATCCTTCTCTTCTCCAGGCTTAACAGCCCCGACTTTATCAGCCTATCTTCATATTATGAGCGCCCTTCTTGTGTTTCCATAGACTGAAGCGCCCTCCTCAGAACAATGTTTTTAAAAGGTAGAATGAACAGGTCTGACAGATGTAATATTAAAAAAAATATATATTCTGGATTATATTACAATTTTTATGCTATAAAACCCACTTGGCCAGTTATAACACTGCTCAAGCCAAAGTGGCATCAGTCTTCTGGCTAAGATCTGGTTTTGAATATAAGGTACAAGAAATGCAGCAGTGTGGTGATCTCCGCATAGAATCATAGAATAGTTAGGGTTGGAAAGGACCTCAAGATCATCCAGTTCCAACTTTATACCTTTTATTTCCGTACAGTTCTTGACACTTCAGATTTTATTTCTCTACAATTTTCTTACTTATGGTGGCCCTGTTCAGAAATGCCCACGTCTTTGGGATTTTTCCCTTCCTTTATTCTCATACACATCTGTATGCTTGTTCTCTTGGCAGTAAGCTTGTTTGTTAGATGGTGTATTGACTGGTCTGTATTGTGGTACCCTTCGTGTTATTCCACAGTTAAAAATGAGAACCCTGTTCAAATGGGAATGGTATTTAAAGGGAAACCAGTCAAGGGGAAACCAATCACGCTGCTGCTTCTGTGTGTGTATAATGAAATCAGATTTTAACTACTAGCTTCAACTCCAAAATTTGAACGGCAGGGTTGTTTTGCAGAGGTATGTGGTCTTCCTTTCAGGATAAATAACATTTCTTTGGTTGGTTTTTTTCCCCTCTGGCCTTTGGTGTCTTGTGTTGTGTTGTGCTTTGTTGGCTTGGTTTTGGTTTTAGGGGATCTGGGTTTTTGCATTAGGGTTTGGGAGCTTTTGTAGCAATTGTTGCAATGACCAAATTTAGATATTTAAATGAAGTTAGAGATGGAGAAGTTGATGGAAAAATACAGTTTAAATTACTGTCTCATACTTAGATAGCAATTGGGTGCATGTGTGAAGCCATCATGCTTAAGTACTACTGCATGAGACACAAAGGTGTTGACAGAGAAGTCTTTGTGACCAACCAGCAGATGATATGTAATATTTCCCTGGATAACAGAAGCTTAGCAAACTGCTTGGCAATTCATGATATTCGAATCAGATACAGAGAGCTAAGAACAAAATTTACGTTAATTCTATGTGTTGTTCAGTATCAGGTAGTTTAATAGTCAATGCTGCTATGCCTTACCTTCCTGTTCTCAATTTCTGTTTCTTTTCAATAATTTACTGCTAACAGCTCTTAGGAGACATACGGACTAAGGTATAGAATCTGTTTTCTTTCTTCAACAGTTTAATATTTTGCTATTAACATGCTTGATACAAAGTAAGTTAAAATGACAGAGTACGTGGGTTTAGACCTGAATCTTACATCCTGTAACATACATAAAGCAATTAAGAGAAATAACTAACTTTCGTTACAGTCTTTATGTCACCCTATCATGCAATTCTATGGATTTTTACAAGTAAACCTTAAGTTGAATGTTCCATCAACTGTATGCCTTCTTGGCATTTGCTTTGCTTTTATATTTGGAATACCTCACAAGCCATACTTGAAAATGTTTTTATTAACTTGGTTAGACCTGCTGAACAGTTGGAGCCGTTTATCAGTGCAGGGAGTAGGGGTCACACTGATAAATTGAACTGTTGGTGTCTCTCTACTCTTTACGGGTCTGTATACCCTCTCTTTGAAAATCAGTGCTAATGCGGGATGTTTGTGTACTATAGAAGAAGCCCGTGAGAAGAAGATACGAGACTTACGGGATGTACTCGGATGATGATGCCAACAGTGATGCATCAAGTGCCTGTTCAGAAAGATCCTATAGCTCTAGGAATGGAAGCATACCAACATACATGAGACAGACAGAAGATGTGGCTGAAGTCCTAAATCGCTGTGCCAGCTCCAACTGGTCAGAGAGAAAAGAAGGCCTCCTAGGCCTGCAAAACTTGTTAAAGAACCAGAGAACTTTAAGGTATGAAGAAACTTCAATAGAAAAACAATTTATTTTATAGTCGACAGTGGGAAGGGAAGTAGGAAAGGAGGCTCATGTTCCAAAGAATTCAGAATGCTGGGGGGAGGGAAAGCCAGGTGTGCATCTCAGGGTGAGATGGGGGAAGGAATGAGGAAGCTGTTGTCACTTCTGGCCACCAGCATATAGGATCTGTTTAGAAAGCTCAGTTTAAGAAATGGAATTTAAAATCAATACAATCCTTGCAATAAAAAAGGTGCCTGAAGTACTTGCATCTAGTATTGATGGAAGGCCTTTATGATTTTTGTTGTTCTTGTCATTATTAATACTCTTCTTATTAATAGGGTATTTATTCAGAAGAAATTCTTTACCACTAGCTACTAAGTTTACCTTTTTCATGATCTGCTCTGTTAAAATACGGAAATGTTATAATACACAAGCTAGTTTAAAGAGACATTTCTAGTTCGAAAGTCTCATTTTAGACAAAATCTATTACGTTTTTATTACATTTTAAAATGCTTTACTTTGTTTACTATATTACTTGTTTCAATATTTGCAGTTGATTGTGCCGATTGTTGTGCGTTAGTGCTCGGTAGTACTAGCCGGGGAATTGACTAACGTATTGTTGTCACTTTGACAGTCGTGTTGAGTTGAAAAGATTGTGTGAAATCTTCACAAGGATGTTTGCTGATCCTCACAGTAAGGTATGTTTAGGTTCCTCTTACTTTCAGTAGAGGTTTGAACACTGTAATAGAGAGCCAGTTGTGGTAAAATATGTCAGTGATATTTGCACATGTCGGAACTGGGCAGGCTGTTTTCTCTAAGCAGTTAGCACCAAACTTCAGTCCATTTCATTTGCAGTTTTGACCAAGGTAATTTCCCACCTTGTTTGCAGGATAATTGAAATAAGGTAAAGGTTAGTTTCATCTGAAATGCATTGAAGTAGGTCAATAGTTTGTGTTAAAATTCGCAAGTATTTTTAAGGGGTCATGTTGTTTACAGAGGACACTTCAACATGAATGATGTTTTTCTCTCAATTAAAAACAAAAGGCTCTGGTGCAGTAACGTGAATCATAAAGAAAGTACTCTGACTAAATCATATGTGATGAGTCTAACAAATTATACCAAATGTGTACTTGCTTATTTTCCAGGGTTTTTTATAGTATCATAGCTTCTGATATCTTCCTCAAATGTCATAGATAGGACTGCAGTTGAGACTGCTGTGTAATTCTTACATCATTGGTAGTATTCAATAAGCAAGGTAGAGACTATACTTTAATATAAAAGAAATGGTGATGTTTTATTCACTTTTATTTAGGTAAAGACCCAAGGAGAATAACCCTTCTGTTCTCTAAGACCATTAAAATCTTCTTAACAGCATTACTTCACTTGATAATATTTATGCGGTTTTTGTGGGAGGTGGGTTACTAGTATGGCTTCATACATGCAGTCATTTCTCATAGCAAAAGGACTGCAGCAGGTAAGGAGCTGAATAAAGTTAAGAACATGTAACTTCATATTTTGTTTGAATTATAGGCTTGTTTGGAAAAACCCCCATATCTTTCATGTTGAGTATAACATGCCCCACCTGATGTCCATATTTGAGAACTGATAAAATGATAACCTAGAAAAATTCAGAGCAGAGTAGTTACTTTGGAAGTACTGGGTTTTGCCAGCAGAGGTCTGAAGGAGGAGTTTGACTGTGCAATACATTTGATATATTTGAAGTCTCCCTTATTGCTGCAGTGTGAAATTAAATTCAGACTGATGAGAGGTCTGGACCGGTCCACTTAATGTTTGTCTGTCCTTGTTTTTCCTGGTAAAGAAGTGACAGAGCTGCTATCTGCAACACCATGTGTTTTGGAAGACACTTGTATTGTACACAGCAGCATGATATTAAAGTTGCTGATACACTGCAGGAATGCAGAAGAGACTGAAGCCAAGCAGTACACTGCAGAAAGCATTCCATAAAAATAATGGTTAAGTTGGAGGAGAGGACAGAAAGCAAAATGTTAAAGTATTACTGGGTTTTAAATGAAGTAATGGCAGAATTGTGACTAGCAGCTAGGTTTAATTTTGTTTGTTCTTGTGTTAATGGTATTGCAGCTCTGCATGGATAGGAACTACCCTGGAGATTTGTTTGTAGTGGGGGAGCCAGGGAAGGGTAATGAAAATGTTCCAAAATTCAGGTGTATGGGTCAGAAGAGCATTTTATCTTTTCATTAAGCCTTTAGGAATACTACATTGAATTATTTATTAATTATGTATTAATTATTGTTCTGTTTACCGGGCATCCTGACATAGAATAATGTTGCCATGACTTTGCAAATGTGGCCTGTGTTGCAGCACGTGTGGTACAACTGTTCTGGTCACTGATGCCTTGGCTGTCTTCTGGTGTTGCAAAGCGATGGAAAGTTACCAGTCTGTCATCAGGGGAATCCTTTGAGTATTAAGAGTTCATGAGCTGTGATATTTTTTGTATCACGCACACATGGCTCCACAAATCTCATTTTAGACTCTTTTCAAGTGTCTGTAGGAATTCTCCTCCCATCACTTTTATTGTTTGGGTTTTGTTTTGGTTTTTTTAGAGGTTTACTTTTACATGATAGCTGGATGTAGGGAATTGCTTGGAAAAAGAGAGTAATATCGTGTGGAGGAGAAAATGGGAGAATGATTTGAGGAACATGCCAAGTGCATATCGGTATCCCAGTAAAATTGCTGAGTTTATCATGAAAGTTTTGAAAGCCATTTTTTGTTTTATTTTGGTTTGTATTCCATACAGGAACTTTGTATCGATGGCCACTAATTTGTGTGTTTTTATCTTTTTCCCTTTTTTGTTGTTTTCTGTTTTGTTCTGTTTCGTTTCGTTTTGCATGCTGTCCCCTGTGTTGGAACTCTCTTTAGAGAGTAAGTTGGTTCAATATTTGTTGGAAACCTAACCTTACTTGCATGGATGTGCAATTAACCCTTTTTCTCTGGTTTTCTTCCCCAAAGAGTTCATGCAGTGTCAAGCCTTTTGCAATCATAAAATGCTCTATACAATTACGTAAACTGTGTGGTTCAGTTTCGAGATGTGCTTTCTCTACTAATGAACTGACATTGTTTGGTTATGCATTCCTGCTTTGTATTGTGGTGGTTGGCACATCTGAAATAATTCACGTTAAGGGCAGATCATGTATAATTCTTTTCATACCTGTTTATTTTTTTCCACTATCAAATTATTAAAAACTTCAACTTTAGATGTTTGATTTCAGAATTTTAATTCACATCATTAAATGGAAGCTGCAGACATACACATACATCGTTCAACATGGTGCTCGAGTTCCATTTCTCATTCCAAATTCATCCTTTACCTGAGATGCTCTTGCAGCCGCCTTGAATTCTTCATACTTTGTCCTAAACCAAATTGGTGCGATTTGTGTGTTTCTTAAAATGGAACGTAATGACTCAACTTAATTGAGTTTTCCCCAGACACTCACTGTGGTGAACCTAAAATCAAACAAAGCTTGAAAACAAAACTGAGTCTTCAGTTGTGTGTCTTTTTAACAGTTAAAACCTCGGCATGGGATCTTCAGAGTGCTTTTGCCACAGTGATTCATAAGTCACTTCATAATGATTTCAGTTTAAACCACTTACAAGTGTAAAGTGTAAACCTCTTCATCAAGAGGTTGCAACCAGTTTGTCCAGCTCGCACATGTTAATGGACAGAGGTGTGTGTCAGTGTCTGCAAACTTGGAGAAACCAGTACAGTTTTAACTCCCGCTGAGCTGTACAGTTTACTTGGAAGGATTTAAATACAATGGTAAGACCCCAAGTGTAATTTACAGCACCAGAATTTTTGTTGTTGTCTGCCAAAGCCCAATATTTTTTCCCCTTATTTTAGGGCTGTGAAATCCAAAGACTGTCATGTCACAATACACAAAGTACTTTTTGGTTTGGTTTTGCCTGGGTCTTATAGTTGTGCCCACTACTTGTGCATCTACAACGTGGGATATTGTTTCAGTTTTCAGATGAATACAGAAGACATTTCCAGTCCTGAGCATTAAAAACTTCTTCCCACTGCTGGGAGGGCAATTTTTAAACCTCATAATGCAAATACAGATACAAACCTAGGTGATAGCAGAAGACTGAGTTGTATTTTGTTGTTGTTGTTTTTAACAACTTTCAATGTAGCTTGTCCCAAAAGGGAAGTTACTTAAAGTAGCTCATCCTGATGGGCTTTATGTTGAGTAGGTTTTGTATTGGTTTATTTCTGACGCAGCTGTTCAGTATTTAAGATGTCTATTAAAAGATTCTCCCTGGTCTTTATTAGATCCCGAAAGAATCAAAAAATCATGGGATACCAGGCTGGAAGGCACCTCCGGGATCATGTGGTCCAGCCTTTCTTGGCAAAAAGAACCTGAGTTGGATTTTTTATTTCTAATACAAATTCTGAGGCACATCTTTTGAAGATAAAGCGTGGGTTTTTTCACTTCACGGTGCGAATTTGCTCACCCTGGCTTGATTACCAACATGAGAAGAGATGTAATTCCCCAGTGATGAAGGCATGCAGCAGCATGCGCCCGCTCCTCTGTACCTGGTCAGTGCTGTGGAAGGAAGCTGGTTTCTGCAGCCATACGGGGTCTGATCGCAGTTGGGGATCATCCACTCGCAGACAGCAGCAGGGACTGGGCTTAGGACAAGGCAGGTCAGTGGCAGAAGATGTGGGGTTCAGCCATTCCTCTGCAACAGCCTTTTCCAACCGTGTACCCATATCATAAACACTCAGGAGGACAAAATCTCTCCTGCCCTCTTAGCAATACTTCTGCTTCTGTACACAGCCATGTGCTGGAGCTGGAGTGAGTATCAGTCGTGTTTTTCAGCCCAAACACCCACTTTTCTTGTCAGAGAAACAGAAAACCCACAGGCCACGCAAGCATAGAGCATGTACATCGCCATAGGCCTTGAAAGAATCATGAGTGAGATACTGGAAAGGCTGTTTCAACAGTTACTTATTTGTCCTGTCCTGCTTTATCCTGTCCCTCCAAAAAGCCCTTCTTCCTGGTCTGAGTGCTGAGGTTATTAGAAGTACAACAGGGTTTTTCTGACTCAATATAGACTTTCCACCATTATTTGTATTTATTATATTCAACATTATTTGTTGAAAAGAACGCAGTGGATAATATCTTCTTGAGAAGACAAAAACACTTCCGTGTTGTAAACACCTGCTAGTCTGAAATGCATCCTGGCCTTTTTTCCCTACTCTGGTGAGCAGTTTTGTGCTTGGATACCTGCAATAGCGGGAGCTCGCTTTCATGATTTTGCAGTATTTAGTAAGCCAGATATTTACAATGATTATTTTGCTAAAGAATTATAGCAGCTTTTTTGGTTGTAGAGAGAAAGTGGTTTTGTGGCCTTTGAGGAATGTCAAATCAACTTAATGATAAAGCTTGAAAGGGTCAAAAAAGAAGTTTTACTGAACAAACATTGAGGTTGCGCCAGCCATCACAGTAAGCATTTCTTTTCTTGACGAAACTGCATGGAATACCTAATGGGCAAACTTCTACAGAAGTGGGCTGACATTTCCAATGTACTCTCGTCTCAAAATCCAATGGGAAAGCAAGACAGACTTCTTTTTCTTTTCTTTTTATTTTCTTCCTTTTCCTGCTTGGCTGCAAAACACTGCCTTTCTCTGCCTCTGATTCCCTTACTGCTTTCTTCTTTGTCTGTAAGTTCAGCATACGTCAGTGTCATCTCCTCTTTTGCCCCATCCTACCCTCTTTCCATCTTCTTCTGCCTTTTAGGTGTTCAGTATGTTTTTGGAGACGCTGGTGGACTTCATCCAGGTCCATAAAGAAGATCTGCAGGACTGGTTGTTTGTGCTGCTGACACAGCTGTTGAAAAAGATGGGTGCTGATCTGCTTGGCTCTGTGCAAGCAAAAGTTCAGAAGGCTCTTGATGTCACAAGGTAATGTGTTCTTACATAAAGAATTAAACCAAGCCCTAAAACAAATGCAGACCCTCGCACTACTTTCAAGTTCTGGGGTGTTTGGGTTTTTGAGGGGTTTTGTGTGTGTGTGCGATGAGATTCTTGGAGAAATGCAGAGCTAATACCAAGATCTTGAAACTCCAGTAGATGTCACTGGTTAAGCATTTTGGTTTTCTACATGACTGTAGTTGAAAGGGTTTGAATCCTTAATGCTGAACAATTAATGTGATACTGCTTACCTGATCCCAGATTGCGCATCTGAGCCACATATGTTTCTTGTCTTGCCTTGTCCTCAGTGATGTAATGCTTGTGTTTGGTCTTCTTTTTGACACGAAAGTGTTGTGCAATATCCAGCTCTCAGCGTTAGCAGGCTTTGAAGGAATCACAGCAATAATGGATTTCCTTTCTGTCTTCAAGGGCTGTAGTGATAGGACAAGGGGTAATGGCTTCAAACTTAAACAGGGGAGATTTAAGTTGGGTATTAGGAAGAAGTTCTTTACTGTGAGGGTGGTGAGGCACTGCCACAGGCTGCCCAAGGAAGTTGTGAATGCTCCATCCTTGGCAGTGTTCAAGATGAGGTTGGACGGGGCTTGGAGGGGCCTGCTCTAGTGGAAGGTGTCCCTGCTCATGACAGGGGGTTGGAACTGGATGATCTTAAGGTCCCTTCAAACCCAAACCATTCTATGATTCCCTCCCTTCTCTCCAAACGTTGTAACTAGCCTAGTTGCAAAATGATCCGAAGTGATTTGAGGGACCGTCTATGCTGCCTAGCCAGTTTTATTTCCAGATGAAAGCTAGGGTTTAGAATTGGAGGGGCTCTGGGACCTACTTTTCATCTTCTGTTCTCTGAAATAGGGGACAGTCTAAGCTGTTTGGGCCTCTGCTGTACCTGTTCACATGGCAGATCTGCTGTGAAGTCTGGGGAAGGGTATGGAGTGTGTTGTGGGAGAGAGGGAATGGAATCTGCTGCAGCAAAGCCCATGAGGGTCATAAGCACTGTGTGCTGCTTGGGGGCAGCTGGGGTGGAACAGGATGGTTCAGAGATGTGAGCACCTTTAGCAGTGTTATAGCATGTTAATTTGAGGATCGCACAGAATCAGAATACTACCATATTATGATTATGTCATCCCTTATTATTTGCATTATATATGTAACTGTAATTGGTTCGAAGCAGGGATTTCTTATGTTTTGTCCTTCACATGCCAGGTAAACGTTTCTGGAAGTCAGATACAATAAATACCAACAAAACTGGCAGAATGTGGTTTTCTTTTAGAAGTCCTAAAGCTTGATTTGTTTTGTTTTTTTTTGCTTTCCAGGGAATCTTTTCCAAATGACCTCCAGTTCAGTATTTTGATGAGATTTACTGTTGACCAGACCCAAACACCTAGCCTGAAGGTAAGCGTTTTCAGGCTTGCATTACAAGCAGAACTCTTCACTGATAGACATTTGCTTGTCTTAATCTTTGAATTTGGATTGTGATTTTTGTGTTGTTAAAAAAGAAAGGTTTCCAATTAGCGGATTTTGTTTTTGTAAACTTTCAGACAGTCAAGCCAGCACTGCAGGACCAGCTTCGCTCTTTTTGGAGCTCAAAGGTTTTTGTCTGAATTATTGTCTTTATTCTTAACCCTATGTCAAGCTCTTGCAGTGTTTCCAATAATAGTATTCGAATGCATTCATATGCTGCTACTAACCTGTGCGAGAAACTCGAAGCATGCAGTTGTTCAGTCTTAAATATGACACTGGTACGAAAGCGTTGGCTGCAAGGGAGAGCTAATAAACCCACAGAACAGTAAAAATGAGCAGCAAAAGCGTGGCCGCCTAACATCGAGCTGGTTATGCAAACTCACTCTATCAAGTCTCCTCTAATTTTATGTTTGTGATTTCCCAAGCCTGTTTTCCTAGCTCATCTTGTTTGTTTGTTTTTCACGTGTTCAGCCTGATAGGTCTTGAATTAATTGAAATTATTTTAATGTTAATATGAACTGGAGTTCCTCTATTAAAAATCAGCTGCCTCGGTGGTGCGCTTCCTTTCCTGAAAGCAGTGCGTAGTTTTATGGTTACGCACATTTTTACACAGGAATCTCTAGTCCGGAGACCTGCCAGCATAACTGCAAGTGAAAAACGTATTCTGTAGCACACTTACAGTGCCAAAGAGAGTTGATTTTAGGATAAGTGCATCAAATCCTAAGAAGATTTACGAGTGGTGTAAATGGGGAAATAACAAGCATATGAGAACTGGCATTTTCTGCTGTCCTGCACGGAATGTTTGTACATGGTTTGATACTGCACAAGAATATGGCTTTTCCCAAGTTACGTTGAACTTAAAGTCACATGGCTATGCCTTTTTTTGTCTACAATACAGTAAAACTTACATTTTTAAGCTTTTGAGGACAGTTGAGACATTGACCACTGTTGCTTCGTGTGTTAAAAAGGGACTGCTGTCATTTATTGAAGACAGCAAATGAGGTAGTAAAAATCAGTTTGTTATTTAAATAAATCCTTGGAACAAGTTTAGTTTGGTTTCACTTGGTTTTCTTCCCCAGGAAGGTGAATTTGATGGTGGAGATGTTCTTTTTTCCATGCAGTAGTACAGCTGGTAAACACATACCAATCAGGTTTCAAAGTCTGAGAGTATAGATTTGGAATGAGACACGCACTCCTACTAGACTGAGTTGGGGCTAAGTTCAGTCATGTTTACTATGTGACCTAGAAGGGCTTAAGAAATCTGAAACACTTAATGGGAAGATATTCTGTAAGTAATTTTCAGTATTTAAAATGAATTCTGGGGACAGTAAAGTATGTAACTGTGTAAGTGAAGGTAATCTTTTATCAGGAGAAAGTGGTATCTACCCCATGCTCCCATCTTTATGAGATAACTACAACTTCAGCATCCAGACAGTAAAGTCATTGAATATCAGTTGCAGAAGTATCTGTTTAATGTCAGCTGTCTTGAATATTTTGTCTAAATGCCATCCTCAGTGCATCCAGGTTGCTGACAGATTAATTGATAATCCTAGGGCTGCTCCATTTCTTCAAGTCTTCAGCTTTTGTTCTTGCTCTGATAAAGGATCATTTTGTTGCAGAGTGTGCTTTTGGGCTGGATACTGTGACCGGAAAAACCAGAGAAAGGATTTTCAGCATCCTTAAAGGTGGTCAGATATAAGAAAGGATGATAGATAAGAAATTGGCTCCATAGAAGGATTCCCTTCTACAAGTGACTTTTCCCTCTGTTTTTTATATGGTAGTAGTAAAAAATCGTGATTCTTTAAACTGTCATGGTCATTCTTACAAACACAGCGAAGTCCTGGACAGTAGAAGTCAAGTTTCTAGAGTGGCTGCAGAGGTGGATTTTGACAGCTAGGACCAAACGTAGGGAAGATACAACTCTACTAACCTAATCCATGGTGGATGCAGCACAGTGTATTGTGCTCTATCCCTCTTCCTTTTGCTATACTGTTACATGTAAGCATGGAGAACTGCTGAAACACCTTTAGAGGTGCCAGATGCATGTATCTGTTTTGGTCAAACATAAGGATGGGTGCAGGAGGCAAATTTTCTGGATGGGGTATAATCTATTAAGCTTTTTTTTGCAGATGCAGAGCATGTGCTTCCCAAAGGATGGGGGTAGTCCTGAAATACCCTTCAAACCATCACTTTCATGTTTCTCAGGTTGAATATCAAACGGTTCACACTCGGTGAGGGATTGATTCAAGCATTGTGACCAAAGTTCATTAGCAGCTTCTGAACCTTTCTGTCCTTGGAGAATTTGTTGACAAAGGGGTTTGCCACAGTTGATCAGATATTCAGTGTTAGAATCCCTGGAGCTGCTTTCACTGCAGTCAAAGATCTGCTCTCCCGAAGAGCTGAAATAGACTGTTGAAGAGGACTTAGATCTTAGCCCTCTAAGATCTCGTCCTCTAGTCCTTAGTTACATCTTTTATTTCTAAATCCCAACTTTGTACATATTTACTGGAAATAGTGACAGAAATACATTATAAGTAGATTTGCTGCTATTCTGGAGTTTACTCCAGGAGGGGGTTTTTATCTGTAATGATCCTGTCTTGCTATATTTGAGCTTAGAAAGGTACCCCTTCCACAAGATTTCTTGCAAAAGCAGTCAGTGAAACCCACTCTTACCCGAAGTTTGACAACTATTTTGAATCTCTGTCACTATGAAAAGGTTTATGAGTGTGAACTCCCCATTCATCTTCCATTCAGTGCTCTTCTCTCAAGAGCCTCCATCTCTCCAGAAGAGTGTCCAGAAGAGATTTACTCTGTGGGAGTAGTTTAAACGCTCAATAATACTGCTCTCAGATGGAGTGCTCCTGAGTTTGTTCTCTGGGAGGAATGCCTCTTTGTGTTCCAAGTGTTGCAGTTCTTAACAGTCATCTTTTTAAGGTGTGATATATAAATGTAAATCATGAGCAGTGAAACATAGCACTGTCGTTTCACTTGGTAATCTAGAAATGGTAACTGTTACTTCATATCTGGAAAAGCATGTGTCCTAAGGGGTTTTGCTGTGGAGATGGCTGGTGTTTTGGGGGTTTTTGCTTTGGTAAGATCTAACAAATAGTGTGGGGTTTCCTGCATTTGCTGATGTTGGTCTGCATAAGATGAAAGCCTCCAGCTGCTGGTTGTTGTGTGACTTTGGAGGAGTCAAGCTTCAAGAGCTGCTGTGAAAGTGAGGCATTCATTATTGATCTACATGTATCAGCTGTCCTTACTAATGTGTATGTCAGTGTATCTTGAGTTTTCAATAGCTTGCAAGTTGTCATGACCAAGGGAAATTACTAAATAGCTTTGCTCAGAACAGTTGTACTACAAGCCATGAACAATGGAAACACACCCAGAACTCTCTTTCTGGTTATGATGGACGTAGGTGTCTCCATCCTGGTAGGTATTTCTGGTTCACTGTAATTATTAGTGGAAATAAAACCAGCTTGTTCAAATAGGCGCCTAAAGAGACATTCACCACTTTTGTTGATGGATTGCGTGACAAATCTCTGGGGCAGCAGGAGCTGAGGAGATGAGTATAAAAGGGAGATATAACAGCCCCTTGCCCAGAGCTTTGCAGTGATGCAGTTTTGGAGAAGCTAGAGAGGCTGCAGCAAAACAGAGTGAGTGGAGTCAGAAAATGATGCTCGGATAAAAGAGGGAGTGAGGCAGATTTTCTGTCCTGGTAAATTCACAGAATCATAGAATAGTCAGGGTTGGAAAGGACCTTAAGATCATTCAGTTCCAACCCCCCTGCCATGGGCAGGGACACCTCACACTAAACCATGCCACCCAAGGCTCTGTCCAACCCGGCCTTGAACACCGCCAGCGATGGAGCATTCATAACTTCCCTGGGCAACCCATTCCAGTGCCTCACCACCCTCACAGTAAAGAACTTCTTCCTCATATCCAATCTGAACTTCCCCTGTTTAAGTTTGAACCCGTTACCCCTTGTCCTATCACTGCAGTCCCTCCTGAAGAGTCCCTCCCTAGCATCCCTATAAGGCCCCCTTCAGATACTGGAAGGCTGCTATGAGGTCGCCACATAGCCTTCTCATGTCTCTGTCTTCCAAATATCATCAAAGGAAAAGTGTGCATATGACCCTTCCTAAGTCTTCTATAGAAATTCTGTTCCATACTTTTTAGTATTTAATGGGAAGATTCATGGGGCTCATCCCCAAGGATGGCAACTGCTCAGCTCTGGTGTTTGAGAAAAGAATCCTGAGTGTTAACTGTATAGTAGGAACTAAGAGGAGCTGATTATTGGTGCATCAGATGATGTTCATTTTTCATTTTAGTACTTGTAAAATGTTCTTAACAGTTCTGAATGGTTCTTTAGAGTCTTGATGATTCGTACATATTCTGAGTACTTTGCTTTTCTTCTTATTAAATACAAGCTTCTGCATATGCAATGATCTGTGTATCTTTTAGTTGCTACCAGTGAAATCTAAGGTTTTAATTAATATTTGAATTTCTGTGGAATAATTCCCTTTTTGAAATGTTATATCCATTTGTACATTGATTTATGTGTGGAGTTTTACATCAGTGCTGAAAAGATGTTTGCTTTACTTGGGGGGAAAATTAACCTTTGCTTTAGGGAATGAACACTGCTCTATGAGCACACTTGTTATTGGCAGCCAACCATTTTCAGTGTCCACCTGACTCTCTTTCTCTTTGCAGGTCAAAGTTGCAATCCTTAAATACATAGAGACTCTCGCACAGCAGATGGATCCGGGAGATTTTGTGAACTCAAGTGAAACTAGGTTAGCGGTGTCTCGAATCATCACCTGGACCACAGAACCTAAAAGCTCAGATGTTAGGAAGGTACGTTTGTTAACGTGTGCTTGCAGTTGCACTGCATTCCAAGTGTTTTGGCTAATTCGAGAAGGCAGTGTTTCTTGCCTAAACAAGCAAAGAAATTACTTTAAAAGCAAACCTTTTTTTCATAGAGAAAAGATACTTTTCTATCCTCCTCAGCAAACACACCTGGATTTCCTGTGTAAAGTATTAGAAGTGACAAAGCAGAACTTTGACAAAAGTTGTACATGTAAGAGTCGAAGTAAAAATTTGAAACTAACACATCTTGAAACTCCATTAGAGTTGTATTTTCATGTATGTTAAAAAGTTTAGGTTACCTTTCATAATACAGGGAATCACTGTTTGAAGCACCTACCTGGTATTAAAATCACCTCAGTGGGCATTTCCTTTGCAGTTTTAACATGGCTTCACAGACCACCCTCTGATACTGACTGTGTGTTCCTAACAGGAACATTAGGTTTGTTAGCAATCTGGGTTCAATCCCTGTGGGATTTTCTCAGATCCTTTGTGCTTTAGTAAGGCCATATCAAAAGTTTGTTCTTTCAGCATTGCAGTTCCAGTGCAAAACTCCTTTTTCCACGTGATTGTTGTGCAGTGAAAATCGTTATTTGTGAGCTACATACATACACCAGGGGTATTGAATAACCATGGGAAATGTACTGATGCAGTCTTGGAAAGAGGTTCTGAATGGTCCTTCCAGTTAGAGAATGCAAAAACCTTTGGAGGTTGTTTGCTGTTTGATGGAATGGAGTTCAGTTGTGCTGACTGTTCAGTTGTTCTGACTCATTTTCACCAGCCAGTCTGTTCCGTCTTAACGTCCATTACCAGCATGCTAACGCTTTCTGAGGGCTGAATAAACACACTTCATGGCTCACAAGTGCAAGCATCTTTGACCAGAGAACTAGCTCTTCTGTTTGTTTTTCTCTCTTCATTTCTGCAGTTTGAAGAGTTGAAACAATTCATTTGTTTAGATTTCCTTTACTGTTTTCAATTAAGTTTACATTTTGGTATCTATCGTTACTGGAAACAGCACCAAAGCTTCCTTTGTGTAAGAGGGATGTTTTGTAGGAGAGAATAGAGAGAAAATAGTGGGAGCTGTCTCACGAAATGTGTAATGTGAATAGAACAAAGATTAAAATAGCTTCCACACCTTCGTTATACCTGTAATATGTAATAAAAAACCTATCGGAGAGTTTATGTTGGAGGTAATGTTTCTGTCTTTCTCTTCTTATATAACTTCATGAGTATGAGGAAAGAGCAATAGATTACATCCTATTGACTTTTCTTGCCTAGTACCATATTCTGGTGACGTATCTAAGACCATAAAACAGGCAGAGAATGAAGCAGAACTATCTTCTGAATCAGTGAAGTTTTAGTACTAAGGCACGTGGCAAGCAGTCTTATCTGATGGCTCATATCTCTAATAAGCATTTTTATGTCAGTAAGTAACTGAATTGTGGAAGGAATTGCTGATGAGTTTAATCATCTGGAACATCTTCATTATACGAAGTTCTCTCATTTTACTTTTTCTTTCCATAACACAACTGTTAGAGGCAACCAACTGCCCAAAGCCTTCAGTAACTCCAGAAAATACAGTTTCACTGATATGGAGTCAAAAGAGTTGTTCTGGTGGTATAAAGTGGTTTGTTCTCTTGACAGGCTTCAGAGCCTGCTGTTGCGGGCTTCATAATTCATTTATTTTAATAAGCTTACTCATTTAGTATGATTTTTTCAAATCAAAAGGTTTTGCCAAGTGTATTTCTGTGTAATTGATGGGTTGGGGTGGGTTTGGTTTGGTTTGGTTAGTGTCAAAACTTTTCCATCAGTCAGTATTGTGAAGAATCCTTTCTTTCTTTAGACATCTGCAGTCGGGCAGTCAGTGCAGTTCAGTGACATGGGGCTTCTTTCTGGAAGGTCCAATTCTGTGTTTCACAATGTCCAGTTCTAAAATTAGAATTCTGCTGGAAAGAATTGGAATCTTGGAGTAGTTACAAGAACAAACCAAACAAAACCTTTCTAATCCTCATTGCAGACCTTCAGAGATGTTTTCTGTGTGACTGGACGTAAATCTCAAGAGAGACCTTATGCTGAGGAGAAGAAAATCCTCTAAATGCCCTAAAATGCCTTTTCTTTTTTCTCCCAAGGAAGAGAGAGAGAAAATTGGTAATGGCAACATTGGAAACCTTCTGTGAGTCAATACCAGTTTAGAAAACTCAGGTTGAGCTTTGCTTTGGGCAGACTTGATGGTATCAAGTTTCTTTCTCAACATGACCCTGGACCGTCTCTTCTATTATTATATTGGCAGCTTAAATAGAGTGTTACGGAGCAGAGACATGGATAACGGGACAGAAAAAGGGAAGTGCTAATTCCCAAGCCTGTGCTCGGTTGCTGGATTGGTTTTGGTTTTGCTTTGTATCGATTTCTGTTAAACGACTGACCCTAAGAATAACAAGGAAAAGAAGAACATTAACGACAGATTGTTGAGGGCATTCAGGGTGTTCACTTGAAGGGAAGGCTGTCGGAGGGAGCAGGGAATAAAAATGAAAAGGAACAGCCAGTCACGAGCGTGCAAAGATAATTCATGGCAATCTAACATGGTATTCTTGCCATTAACACTGGGATGTGTGTTGGTATGTGTGCTCATACCTTGGCTTTCCACTTCTAATTAAAAAATGCTACAGTTCATTGCTCTCGAAGCAAAATAAGGGAAATAAATGTCTTAGAAGAATTTTCTAAACTGCTTGCTTGAAGTATATTGCTGCTTGAGCAAGCTGCCTAGCATTCTGTCTAGCACGAGGCACTGGTTCTCTCCAGTGCATGGCAAAGCTTGGTGGGGAGCTGTATAAACTAGACAGAGTAGGTTAATCTTGGAATCAGAGTTTTGTACTACAGAGAAACTGTCAAACAATCGTGCGGAACTTGGTCTCCAGCCCTTCATTGCTTGTGTTTAGCTGCTGTGTTGCCAGGTTTGTTAGACTATCCAGTGCATATTCATCAAAATGTACAAACAGAACTAAGGCAGTCAACATCCCTTTACTAGAGGGAACCCGACCATTGTGTAACTTGCTGTGTTGCTTTGTCAGTAAGGAGCTCTGGTGTTTCTGATTCAGATTTAAAAGGAAATAAATAGTAAACCATGCTGTAGGATGAGGATGACGTTAACGATGAGCTTTAAAATTGAGGGTGTGGGAGGTGACATCCACTAGACTACAAGCTCCAATACTTAGCAGTTGTCATCTTTGGACTATGTAGTCAGCTAAATTATTCCTGATGATGTTTGCCTATCTTGTAACAAGAGAAAGGAAGTGGGGCAGGGAGCGGGGGAAGGTGCATTAACTGATTTGGCTGTAGGATTAGTTACAAGGATCGTCAAGTGCTACGATCACAACTCAGAGTCAAGACTGTCTCATTCCAAATTAGGGTGTCTGTGGGTGGGTTTTTGTTGTTGTCTCTTCTAATTTCTAAAATGAGAACTTTTCCTTTTCAAACCAGTGTGTTGATTACCTGTCATCTGTAATTACCGCTTTCAGAGCTCAGGAAAAGCCACTGTAGGCTTGTTCCTGCCTGGTGTGTTCCATTATTCTCTTCAAATCTGTTTAACTTGCCAAACCCTTTAAAAAGCCATTTTGGGGAATTCCTTTAGTACTTCTCTTGGCAAGTGGTGATCTAGGGCTGGGGTGGGAGGATGTTGAGGAGCACATTCCTGAAACACTGCTTGTCAAAATGATTGTGCAAGCTTGTTGCGTGCCTGATATCTCTGTTCAGATATCAATATCTGAACCTCCAGCTTACCAGCAAATAGGAGTTGCTTTTGTTCACATCTGTTGACGTCTTGGATCAAGACCTAAGTCGCGTTTTGTGATTGCCACTCAACTATAGCATTTCTTGCTGATAAAATTACCTTAGAAACCGAAGTTGATGTCTTTATATGTGTTTCCTCCCAGGCTGCACAGTCAGTGCTGATTTCTCTTTTTGAACTCAACACTCCAGAGTTTACAATGCTGTTGGGTGCTTTACCAAAAACGTTTCAGGATGGAGCCACAAAACTTCTTCATAATCATCTCCGGAATACAGGCAACAGTGGTCAGGTATCGACAGCTTTCTTCTTTCTGAAGTTATTGGTGTTTTGAACTTAAGCCCATTTTGGTAGAGTTACTGGTACAGCCAAGAAGGTTTGGTAGAGGAGGAGTAAACCAAATCCTATGTAGAAGTCTGTCTTAGTAGCAGATACCACTCTTTATGGAATACCTTTTCTTTTTCCTCCAGAGAATGATACTTTTGGGGTCTATGTTGCTTCCAAGTAACTTTTAATAAGTTTGAATGTGCTTTTTAAGTGTAGTCTACCTTTTACTTTATTCGTCTCTGAGTTGTACCTGGTAGAAGTTAACTAGTAATTGGCCAGCCAATCCAAGACATTAAATAGAAGCTCTTTAAATATTTCTGGGCACTAGAAAACAAACACAGGAAGTTAAAAGGACAGCTGAGGTACTTCTGGAGTATCTTTTCTCACCTCTTCCCTTCCAGGGATCAATGGGAAGTCCTTTAACAAGACCTACTCCACGCTCGCCAGCGAGTTGGTCAAGCCCTCTCACATCCCCAACAAATACATCTCAGAACACTTTGTCACCAAGGTAATGTAGCTTTGTGGTGCTTTAGCAGTAAGCTAACTGAGAGACGGGCTGGGTTGTATTGATCATCTTTACTCAGAACCTGTTTTTAGAGAGAATGGTGTAAAATCCCAGTTACTTCCTATCCTCAAGAGGAAAACAGAGCAGAAGTCATTTGTGTTTTCAGGCGGACGCTGCTGCATAATGTATCCCTTTGCTAGCTACTCCCAGTGCTCTCTCTAGTGGCAGTACACTGGCTAAGATGTATTGTAACACGGTTTTATTACGTGAAGAACCAGATCTCTTCCTTAATGTGTTTCAAGAAAAATAATCAATTTAGTTGTTCCATGCTAACGTTACTTAACAATATGGGGTCACAAAATCAATCCATTTTAATTCCTCTGTCCTTCTTGGTGGCGCACAGTGCATTTGATTATGACACTGAAAACATGAATTCTGAAGATATTTACAGCTCTCTTCGTGGAGTCACTGAAGCCATTCAGAATTTCAGCTTCCGTAGTCAGGAAGATATGAATGAGCCTGTAAAAAGGGATTCCAAAAAGGACGATGGTGACTTGGTGAGTATGTAAACTCATTTTGGTGCCAGCAAACCAAGCCAATGACTGAGTTGTTAGAGATGGTAAAGCATCATTTTCAGTAGGTTTGTATGCTGCAGCTTCTGAAATGGAATGTTTCTCCTTAGTTACTTCAGAACTTTAGGAAGACCTGTTCCTGGTCTTGAGCCACATTTTGGAGATGTAAATGCTAATTCTAAGTAGCACCAGCTCTTCATAGAATCACAGAATAGTTAGGATTGGAAAGGACCTTAAGATCATCTAGTCTACTTAAAATGTTAGCCATTTAAAAATCTATTATCTTGGAAAACAGCTGCAGTTCAGGTTCTGGGAGGTCTGCACCTTAATGTGTATTTCTCCAAAGACTTTGTTCTGCACAGACCATGTGGGTGTTCCAGTGCTATATGCAATGTTGTATACTTCTGTTTCTATGGACTTCAGCTTTCAGATTTGTTGAGCCTGTGAAATACGAATGTGCTTAAACATCTTTTTCATTACTTGACATTAGACTTCTGAGATGAAATACTGACAGCTGCTGCTAGTTCATGAATTCTTTTGGACTATGTGCACTTTCCTGGTTTTGAAGGAAAGCAAAGTTTATGGAACTGCTTTTAAGGCTTCTGTTTGGAGGCTAATTTGAAATAAATATGTAACCCAGTTTTTGCTGCATAGATGAATTAGTCCTGTCGTTAACCAAAATGTGTGAGTGTGGTTTTCATATGCTCCCATGATGCTTCTTTCCCTGCAGATTTGCAGTGCTTCGGGAATAGCAGGAGGTGGTGTGAGTGACACTGGCCGGACAGCTCTGGATAACAAAACCTCCTTACTCAACACGATGCCTCCCCACTCCTCCCCACGCTCGCGAGAGTATAACCCATACAATTATTCAGATGGTATCAGCTCATTTAATAAATCTGCTTTGAAAGAAGCCATGTTTGATGATGATGCAGAGCAGTTTCCTGATGGTGAGCTTCAGACTGCATTCTGTGCTAGAATAGAAAGGAAATGGTGAGGTTTTCCATCCCTGAGTTCAGTTTGTGTATTTATTTTTAGCAATAGATGTATCACCGGTGCTGCTGCTTGGAGAGGTTTTTACTAATGCTGCATTTCAAGTTAGTTTATTTGTTAGTAATCCTTTTGTTGCATGGCCTGATATTTGTGGAGATTAAGGATAGAAATGAGATAAATACTGGACTGTATTGTACACTTCTGGCAGCACATCCTGTAGCAGTATTGTCAATATGAATTTACTTACCTGATTGCTTTATGACTGAAATTTAAAGGGGGGAGGGAGGGAGGGGAAGAGTTACAGTAAGGAAGTAAAACTGCATCAAACCAGTTTGGGAACTAGGGGAAAGATGAAGAATTTTGTTAGTAAGGTATTTGTATTTGAAACATGGCATTGGCATTCTTTATTGACTAAACACTCTGTAAGAAAACCACCACAAAACAAACCTGCTTGTACCAGGAAGGAGGATTATTCAGCCCATGCGAATCGCAGAGCTCGGGCTGTCGGTTTGTAGGCTGCTAAAGCTACTTTTTAATACTTCTCTGTATATCTTTTGGTAATTTTTAATCTCTAGATGTTGGGAAGGTTCCAAAGTGTCACTGCTGCCACTGTTACTTTAAAAAGTGGTAGGTGCTGTTCATAATCTGGTGTTTGTTGTTGGTATTGCGTATTCAGTTAGAGATGAAAATCAGGTTTTAGGGGAAGAAATTTCTTAATAGTAAAGGACAGATGAATTTTCCTCCTCCTGATGGTTTTAACTCTTGTCATCCAGCAAAGATGTGTTAAACTGTTGAAGGCCAAAGCTGCTTTCTGACATGGTGTTTTATTCAGCTACTTTCGAAGTTGGCTTTAAGGTTACATTAACCTAAACCAAATCCAAGTCAGGCGCATGTCTCTGCTTTCTGTTCAGTGCAGAGGCATGTGGCCAGTCATTCTCTTCTGAAAAAGACAGGGGAAAGCCAAGTTTTGCAGATCCTGTCATTCAAATAGCAATCATTAAATACCTTTGCATGATAGAGATTCTTCATTACAGGGACCCTGTTTTACATGGGATAAGTCTCTTTGTACCTTCCAACAGCCTATTTCTGGATATTGCATTAAATCAAATGTGATCTGTGCTGCACCAGCATGTCCTGGCTTTGCAAAAACTCATGCCTGGCTGGAGTGAAGCATCCCCATCCAGGATTAGTTTGTCGTGCCTGGAGCAGTAGTGGAAAGAGCTCTGCTCTTTAATGCATCTTAAAGTACTTACATTCATTCCTGTGCTCACCTTGAGGATGTAGTTATACCACATGCGTTCAGTCATTGGCATTTGTTGCTTTGAGAATTTCATCAAGAAGGGAGAATTATTTTATAATTTTTATATGACCTAATAAATTTGTTATGGAAAATGTATTTCATGTGTTAACAAATAGGATAATGTTAGGAAAGAGAATGCAGGAGCATGTACATTTTATGCCAGCACTTTCAACCTTTTCCAGAAAAAAAGTGTTTGTTAATTTATCTAAAAGTCTCAGTGCAGAGATGGAAGCTGCGTGCTTTTCTTTCCTAAAGGCTATGTCCCTTCCCACAGTAACCAGTCTATGGTTCTGTGGGTCTTGATGGTGGAATAAAGGCAGCAACTTGATACTTCATTTTCATTAAGACCAGTTTTAAGGTTTTTGACTGCTTGCTCAGTGTTCACAAATGTGGGTTGTGTTACTGATGCATTTTTCCATTACCGTGGAATTCTCCCAAATCAAAACTACAATTCAGGCCATCTCCTAATGACTGCTTTTGGGAACCTCTGTGGGACTCGTGGCCTTGGTTTGCTCCCATTTCAGCGGTTGCGTACCAAGCGCCATTTTTGTGCATGCTTTTTTCCCTGCTGTGGAACCATGGCTTCCAAAAACCTCTGCAATTCCATGATACCATCAGAGGAAAGACAGATTAATCATCTTGGATGAGTCATATAGGAAAGGTGGCACTTTCTGTATAGACCAGGTTTAAGAGGATGTAGAGTACTTGCCACTTGTGGGTGTTGCAAGTGTAAGATGTCTTGCAGTAAGCTAGTTTACAGGGGGGTTTGTAATACCATTGTGGGGGATTTTTTGTCGTCGTAAGCTTGTTCAGCACAGAAAAAGTAGAGTTGCCAAATTGCAGCTTTTGCAGACAGTTTGGGGGGAGAAAAAGTATGCTGGGAAGCCAGATAGCCATCCTACAAAATATCCTTCAGTTGCACAGCAGGCGCTAATACTTAACTGCAGTGACTGGAGAACTGTGTTTGTGTGCTCCTTTTTGGCAGAGCCTCCTATGGACCATTCTGACCTGGTTGCAGAGTTACTGAAAGAGTTATCAAACCATAATGAGAGAGTTGAGGAAAGAAAGGCTGCCCTGTACGAGCTCATGAAGTTAACTCAGGAAGAGTCTTTCGGTGTTTGGGATGAGCACTTCAAAACAATTCTACTTCTGCTGCTTGAAACACTTGGAGATAAGGAGGTAAATTCAGATTAATCCAGTTTTGAATCTTTACAGAGCACATGGTTTACTCTCAGTATCTCTGAATTTTGTATGGGTTGTCAGAAAGGCAAAAATTCCAGTTAGTCTAGAAAAACAAACAACTACGGAAGTGTAGCCATCATGAAGTCTGAATGTCCTGACAGTGAAAAGGGCATCAGTAGCGCTCACCTTATCAAGTGTTCTTATTTGTCCGTTCCCATATAATAGAGTAAATGAAACATGCTTCACTGAGATTCAGAACTTCTCTGTTAATAGCCCCCGGTGGAGTCTAGAATGTCACAACATCATGTATGGCAAGGCAGTTAAAAATGTATTTCTAAAGTACAGTAATGCTCATTGTGAAGAGACCAAGTTCTGCAAAACTGGATCAAAAAGACATTAACACTTGGCATTGACAAAGTAAAAAATGTATTTGCGTGATGTGATGCTGTAGATTCTGTCAGCACTCGTGAACGGTAAAACTGTTTGCAGCTGAACTTGTGGGTGGCATAGCTTACTCCATTAGGTAGCAACATTTTTATGATGTGCCGCCTGCATTGTCTGCAAAAAGAGAGATCCAGAAGAGTGAGAAACTTAAAGATTGTTTTCCTAGCTTGATTTGTTAACACTGGGTTCATACTATCTATACGCATAATGCATAATCTGATATTTTTCCATTATCAAAAACTCTTTCAGCTGCTGAATAAATGTTAAAGCATATGTCTGTTTAAAGGCACCTAAGTCATTTCTTTTGATATTTAGCATGCAATTAGAGCTCTGGCATTGAAAGTTCTAAGAGAAATTCTAAGGAACCAGCCAGCAAGGTTTAAGAATTATGCAGAGCTCACCATCATGAAGACGTTAGAAGCACATAAGGATCCTCATAAGGAGGTGAGTAATCAGTTGCTCTGTTTGTTTATGATAAATGACTACTAAATGAAACAGCTGCCCAAAAAGCGTTTTGAGAAATCAGCCAGATCTTACTGAGGAAGTAATTTGGGTAATAATCAAGCATTCAGCTGTTACTAGTTAACAGAGGTGTGCAAGAAAGAAGAGAACTGCTGTTTCATAAGCTCTCAAACGCTTAATATCAGCCCTAATAACAGTTGTCTTGGGTGCTGTAACCCATGATGTGTCATCATAGCTCTTCAAGGAGTAACTGAAGGGAGTTTTTTCCTTGTATGACATCTTAAGCCATATATAGGTGTCGTGAAGCTCCACAACAAGCTTTTGGATTTCATTAAGTTTCATGGTTTAGTTATGGGATTGAACATGGTAAGGAATTGTCAACCCTTTCCATTTTTAGGCAGCTTTGCACCATTCGAGATCATGGCTTTGAGTTTGGTTAGGGTAGAATGCACAGGAGTGTATCAAAGGAAGGAGTTGGCTGTGGCCAAGAACAGTGAGGGGATTCAGGAGTAGAAGGATAACTGTAATCTTGCTCAGAAGTCTTTATGATGCATGCATACCCAAGAAAGGATAATGCTTGTAGATACAAGAAGCATAAGTACAGTACCCACCCCAGTATTCAACAGTTCCCGACTGCATCACTGATGCTACGGAAAGAGTTCAGGTATATTCCCAGATGGTCACATCTTCTGCCCTCTCCAAGCACGAGCACTTACTCTATATTGAACTTATGCAGAGTACTAAGTTTTGATGTTTGACTGCAGTGCCTCCCATGCCAATGACTTCTGTCACTCATCTGAAACTCAATTTTCCCTGCACCCTCCTGATCTGTTTCGTTTACTGTATCTATTACAGGGTCTTGTCCTCTTCTGTCCTTCTCTGTTACTGTGCTTTTTCTCTCTCTTGGTTTCAGGTATACAAAAAGAGAGAGTGAAAGGGACAGGGAGGCAGAGAAATCATTATGGAGGGGTTTGTACGTCACTGACTTTGTACAGTGGTTGACTCATTAAAATGGCAGATGCCATAGTTTCTCTAATAGGAAGATCAGATGTCAATTTCCTCTGCTGTGCCCACGGTGTATCCTGAGATTCTGTACCTATTATCTTCCTATCTAAGTACTCTTGTTCTGCTTGTTCCACTTGTTTTTTAGGCTTAAAGCACTGTCTCATCGTAGCTTCTTTCAAACTTAGAAGGGAAGAACACCAGCTAGCTTGACTTGTAGAAGCAGCAACCCAGGCGTGTCATTAAATATGTGTATGAGATGAATGTGAAAACATGTCGTCAGTGATCACTGACCTCACAAATGACAGCACAAGAAATAAGATTTACAGAGGTGGTGATATTTCAGTGTGGAGTTGCAGAATTTCAGATGCAATTCAACAAGCAGGTTTGAAAAGCTAACACACACACATTGCCAAGGACATAGATTAGCCCCAGAATACTGGCAAGAGTCTTGGTTTTAGGAAAGCATATCCAGCAGTTGGAGTCCTGTAAACAGATTCTAAAAGGGTTCTTAATTCCCGTATTTGCACAATACTGTAGGAAATGCTCATGCTCAGGACCAGTGCTGACAGATAACGGACCACAGTAACAGTCTCTTATACGTCACCTTTCCATGTCTTTACTTATTCATTCCATAGGTGGTGAGATCTGCTGAAGAAGCTGCTTCCATGCTGGCCACTTCCATCAGCCCAGATCAGTGCATCAAAGTTCTTTGTCCGATTATCCAAACTGCAGATTACCCCATTAATCTGGCTGCAATCAAAATGCAGACAAAAGTTATAGAAAGAGTATCTAAAGAAACCCTTACTCAGCTTTTACCAGAGATCGTGCCAGGTCTAATACAGGTAAGGACAGAAGAAACACTGTAGGTGTATATAAGAATTGCAAAGACAGTATCACTTGGTTCTCATGAAGGATTTTGTTTGTCTGATAGCTGGTGGCTGCTTTGATGCAAAATAACTTAGATAGTGGGAACAAACTCTTGAGTGGCCGGTAGTTCAGTTGTAACTGTAGTTACGACTCAAAGGAAATCTCAATAGGATATAAAGTACTAATTATAGGTAAGCTTGGAAGATACTTTTAGTTATAAGATAGGGTTTTTGTTGATTGTATCTTTTCCACGTTAGACTCATTTGGTCTGAAGTTGCCTGTGTTGTATCATGTATAACTGCAGGCTTTTCTCACTTATGGTTTAGGGGAGGTAAGAGGAAAGAAGCAGTTGATTGGGGAAAGCTTAATGAAATCTGAAGGATATCACAGGTTTCTCTGTCTTTAAATTCATTCCTACTTTATCAAGAGCCAAGATACATTAATTTGCATGTGATGGATAAAGAGAGCTTGACAGCTGCATTCTGCTGATTCCTGTCTTGTATGATCAGATCAGACCCATTAATCTGCAGGGAGGGAGAAGCAGAGAAGGGACCCTCTGTGAAGGGGCTGTGAGACAGACAAGCATATGGGGTACTGGCAAAGGGGCAAAGAAACAGAAATTACTAAGGAAGGAGATGGGATTTAACAAGAGAATCTTCACTTGTTAAGAGAATACCTCCTTTAGAGTAAGGAGGCTCTAAACTGAGTGGTCTTCTGCTTTAAGTAAATATCTGTACGATCTAGAACAGTTTATCCTGCATACTCCCCTATTGCCTGACAGCAGCTCTGTTTTCAGAGTAACTTACATACAGGATTGTGTGGGCTTTGATTTCAGTCTGGAAAATGATTATCAATGGTGATTAATAATCAGCCTGCTTCGTAAGTGCATGCTCTGAATTTGCATGTTTGATTTTATGCTGGAATGCCTCACTGGGCTACGCTAGCATTAATTTACTGTAGACTTCAATGTATTTATCATAGTAAATAAGTAAATAGCTTTCCGAGACTTTTAATCATTAACTGATACGGTATTAATGTTAATTTTATTGCTTTCTAGGGTTATGATAATTCAGAGAGCAGCGTTCGTAAGGCATGTGTTTTCTGCCTTGTAGCCATTCATGCAGTAATTGGCGATGAACTAAAACCACATCTCAGTCAACTCACTGGCAGTAAAGTAAGTAAAAGATACCATTTAAAGAAATCTTGTGTCCTAATTCCATGAACGCATTTGCATTTCAGTTGCAGTTGCCAGGAAGTTTCATAAAAGTATGTACTTGAATGTATGTCAGGGCTACAAAAACCTTCTGAGGATGAATATGTATTTGTCATAAAACATTCAGAACTGAAAATCCATAGATCTTTATGCAAGTTACAAATTTCAGCATTAAGATAAATACTAAATTTAACAGGTTTAGTTACTGGGTGTATCGCTGGTAGTAGTGATAATGGCTGTACTCAGCATGGCTTTTCTTATCAGTATTTCTTGCCTTATTTTTCATGCAAGTTGTGATTGGAAAGCAATAAATGTAATACATAGATTTTTGCATCAGCAGTTTTGTTTATTCTTCCTCCTCGTTTTGTTTTCATCAGTCCTTTCAGTACCTCTAATTTGAAAACTAAGAAGAATAATAATAGTGTTCTTTTCTGGTTCAGAATATTTATGATTTTATTGATATCTCTTACATGCAGTTTTTGCATGCAAACAGCTGTATATTAATTGTGAATCTCTGGGAATAAAACAGGACAATTTATTTTGTATGCCTCTGAAGAAGACAGTGTTATCTTAAATACTCTCTGGCAGTGATAGTGTTTAATGTTGATTCTAGTCAGTCTTGGAAGCTGTAGTAAGTACCAGCATCGATAACTCTAGTTAGAGCCCCAAAACCTCAACATAGAAGAAAACCAAAACCAAACCTACCTTACTTAGAACAGCATTGTAACCTGAGGAAAACATCCCATCTCTCTTAATCCAGCTACCTTAGATCATTGTCTTCTTTACATCCTTAAAGAATCTTGAGCAGTTTCCCCTGTGACACATTCTGCTGTTTGTTGTTTTCATTAACAAGTGTGTTACCTTTGAATCAACTGTGCTTGCTTTGGGGGAAAAGAAGGTGGTTTAATGTCTCCTTTGTTGTACCATCCCTGCAGTCCGTACAGTTTGCACATACTAAACAAAGTGAATTTCTGGCTTAAATCTGCAGATGAAATTGTTGAACCTTTACATCAAACGTGCACAAACAGGCTCTGGACCAGGGGATGCCACTGCAGATATGGCTGGACAAAGCTAATGAAGCTGACAAGAGTCACCCAGGTCTCCTAAAGCAAGGGCACAGCCCTCTGAAAGGAACATTCTTGCATACAACTTCTGGAACCTTTTTCTTGAGTTTTTTTTCCCTTTTTTTCCTTTTTTTTTTTTTTTTTCTCTTCTTTTTCTTCCTTTTTTTTTTTTATTTAACCCACGGCTGCCCTCAGCCTGCATGTGACTGTTGCAATAGAATTACTCCAGATCCAAGGAAAACCAGTATTAACATCAGTTGATCAAAGCAGAATAAAATCTAACATTATCTAATCCATCAGCTATCCTGTTCACAATCCTCCGTGTCTTCCCATTAACTTTTGCCAGTGTTATTGTATTAAAAAGAGGGTTTTTTTTACTGCTAATTAAAAAGTATGCTTTAAGCTTCAGAAGTTAAACTCTAAATTCTGTTGCTTCTATTCAGCTGCAGATAACATTACCTTTTTATTGCTATTTTCAGTATCATGTCCTTCACTAGAAACAAGAAGCGATGTGAAACAAGGCTGAACTAGTCTGAACTGCAGTGAGACTCGTCCACTGTGGTGGTGGTTCATCATTATCTACAGCTTGTTTGGGGTATTCTGGAGATTGAGAAATATGCCTATAAAAAAAAGCTGGATTGATCCAGTTCTGTAAAAGTGATATTGTTCATTGGTTGTATGTTTGTTGCATAAATAAGAATTCAGTGTGCACAGCCCAGGACTGGTACAACCAGTACCTCTTCCTGTGGGAGACAGCCCTTTCAGGGTAGCATTGCTGACCTGGTGATAGTGTGGCAGTCTGCTTTGTTGCAGCAGAGTTAATGGTCACTTGATGGACGTGAACCATCCTTGTCACCTTTCGTTCTTCAAGCAGGATGCTTCAGAATGGAGTGCTCTGCCCAAGCATGCTCAGTATGTATTTATCTTTATCCCTAGAATGTTTCCTCTCGACCTAATTGCTGGAACAAGTAGTCTTGTATTGTAACTCACATGGGATTTTATGACAACAGTGCAGAAAACTATTTATTCATTACCTTCCTAAAAGCACCAAGATTTTCTGCACTGAATTTAAAGGTGGGGGAGGGAGGGGAGTAGTCACAACTGCTATGGACCTTGCCACCTTTTAATTGAAGATAAAAATATATATATTTTGGATGAGTTGGGAAAGCTGCACCAAATTATTTGCATGGTTTTCTTGAATAGCATCCTCAAGACCCATCCGGATTAAGGTGTGGAAATGTTTCCAGGGTTTGTTTTTCCATTTTTGAAAAAGAGTTAGTTTATTGTGAATAATGGTTCTTTGTATTTATGAACTCAATAATGGAAAGAGAACAAAGATCAAGTAAATGTGTCCCTAAATGTTGTCTTTTTCTTTTTTTCCTTTCCTTTTTCTTTTTCTGGTCTTTTTTCTTTTTGGTCTTGGACATAAGCAGCAAGCTGATAACTGAGAATTGGGGAGAAACTGCCCTTCCCAGGAATGGGGGAACCTTATATTTCCCTGATTTCTTTTTCCTTGTGACTGTGATGATGTCTAGTTGTAGGAATTGTATCCTGATAAGAGAGAAAATAGCGGTGCCAAGGGTGATGATCTGTGCTAGGCTAAAATTCTCTCTACCTCTTCAGGGTGACTAATTTTTGACCGAGCTGCTGCATATAGCACCCAGTGGGAGAACCATCTACAGAAAATCTTTCTTTTTTTTTTTTTTTTTCCCCCAAATTAACACTTAATGTGTATTCAAAACTCTATTCTTCAGCATTGCAGCCAAATATCATAAGAAACTCCTTATACACTCTACTTGCTAGGAACTGAAAAGCAAAAGTGAGTAACAGATGCTTGTAGTTACAGGAAAGGTTGTTTTCACTTTAGTTTGAAGTGAATGCACTAGAAAGAGTTAAGATGTGGTTGTTGAAGAAGCAATGCCATTGCAGAGATTTATCTGGAGGAAAAGTTGTAGAAATATATGTAAAGACTTAAAACTGAGACTGTCCTAACTCGCCACTAGCCCTTTTTAGCAGCTACATCAAGAAAATACTATCTCCTCTTTCTTTCCTTTGTACGTGTAACATCCTTGTTGTTTTCTACTGTTTAATTACATTGTGTATTTATAGTTCTATGCTTACCATTGTGCATATACTGGCAATAAAATGTACATAACATTACTTAAAAAATTAGCAACGTATACATTCTGGTTTTCTGTTTTATTTGATCACATTCTATCAGAAAAATTATAACTGTGATTGATACAACATTGGTTCAAAAAGAAACCTGTCTTCATGTTTGGTGTTTGTAAATGACGTTCCTTTATATACTCCTGTTACTGAATCTGATGTGGCATTCGAGCACATGCTGTGAATTATAGGTATGCTAGCCAAAAATGGATTCTGGAAATTGAAGAGAGTCTATACGAACACCCAGTTCCTTATCAAGGCAGGTGTCTTGTTTCCTGCTTCAGTTCTTTGTACATTATCTGTTGTTTGCAGTTTACTTTTTCTAATGTTTAACAAGTATTTTTCAGTCTGCAGTCTTGCCATTTACATTTGGTTTCACAAAAGGTCACTGTAAAAAAATGGCACCAGTTCTAAGCTTAATAGTCCCATATGTCATTCCTGCTTTTTCTACAGGTAGGATTTATTTTGAGAGGATGATTTGAAGATGACTGCTGTTTGTCATCTTTTTGAAGATGCTGTTTGATACTGAAAGTTACTGAAACACACACTCTATATTCGGGATGAACTTTATTTTTTAATGTGTGAGCAAAAGTTGGTAAGAAAGAAATGGGGTTTGTCCCTGGTATGACTGTAAAAATTTGGCTCCAGGTTGGGGGGAGGGAGATACTTACACAAAGTTTGTCCATCGGATTTGCTTCTAAGCCATCTTCAAATGTTGTAAGTGTGGATATCCCATGTATTCAGAATCTAAATGCAGTATATTTACATGAATATTTTCACTTGACTGGTTCTGTTTCCAGCAAGGAGGGGCTGCTACAGCAGATAGAATCTGTTTGTATGACATGGATCAGAATGTAAGAATTTGCAACAAAATTATTTCCACTGCAGCCTGTTCCCAGATTCTCTGCATTGCTTTTTGCCTTCAGTTCCTATATTACAAATAGACATTAGCTAGTTAAATTCAAGCAGTGATTAGTCATGCCTTATGTTCCTGCTGGAGGTGGTTTCTCTAATGGATTAGCATAAAGATCCAGGAAAAATCAGGACAATTACAAGCTGCTGTTCTTTCAGAAAGAGTTTCTTCATGTTCTGTCTAATACTCTGTAAAGAGAGAGGTCATTGTAATCATTTGAATACTGAAATGTAATTCGTAAAGTTTGGGTTTGGTCTTAAAAAAAGAGGAAGAAGGAAATAAAGCTGCATGAAGAATCAGGCCAGGAAATGTGTATCCTGTACGTGCCCAACTTGGATGTCATTTGCTTTAAGAAATTGAGTGACGTGTTCAGCTGGCATCTTAGCAACGAGGTTGGGATAGTAAATGTAAATTGGAAAGAGAGCTGGTCATGTAAATTCTGAGTGGGGTTCCTTGTATGCTTTTGAAGATAAAGGTTGGAACAGATTGAGTTGTGTTTATTATTTGTGGTCCGAGTCCCAGAGCAAAAAGAACACTTGTATCCTGAAACGCTCACGTGTTCTTAGTAATTTCTATGAATGCTTAAACTTTGGAGTAAATTCACAAACATACCTCTGTGAAAAGCCTGTTGCGAATGCAAGCCCCAGCCGCTCACAGTGCAAGTTTCAGCTAAAGAATTCAAATTCTGATTATGACATTGTTCCTCTGAAAACAATCACAAAGGAGAAAATTATCTCAAAGAATAAATCTGTTGAATTAGGCTCCGGTTGCTCCCTAGGATAGACTGGTGAGAACGGTTGAGCTGGTTGTGGTAACTTCACTGTGTCAGGTTGGGACTTTGCAAACACAAACGCAGAACACAATAAACATACATATGATGGGGATAAACAGGCAGCTTGGGAACCAGGATTAGCTGGAGAAAGGAAACCCCAGTTTTCTCCCAGTTAAAACAGCGAACTGATCAGTTTCGCAGTTGCAGCCTGCTTCCAGGTAAAATGACAGGATGGTAAAACACAAGGATTTTCAGTAATGTGACCACTTTGAGAAACTGAGGGTGTTGGTCTGGCAGGTGAAAGAACTCAAACCTCTCTGTTTTCCCGTACTGTGTATATGGTTGTATATTTCAGCGTATTTTAAGACCAGAGTGTTCCCAAGCTGTGTGCCTTGGATTATCCCAGTCAAAGAAGTTTCTTAATTTCCTGATGGGATTTTTGGATAAGTGCGTGCATTTACTGAGAATTTCCCTACTGAGGAAAGTTTGTGAACAGGTAATTTCTGCTGGGACAGGACTGCAACTATGTCTGTACATTGGTGTTTAACAGGAACTTCTGCAAACCTTAAAACAGTATTTCGGAAGCCATTCTGAATACTGTATGATTTCTGTCAGATACAGAAGTTCTATAATTAGATGTGTTTTAGGTAGATATAAGTGATGCTAATGAAGCATGTTTTGAGGGAGTAAGATTGGGGAAAAAATGGATAGCAGTGAGAGATCAGAATATTTATTCAGTGGAAAAAGCAACATACCTGTATATAACTCTTTGATATCCAGACTTGTTACCACTGGCAGTAGGTAGAAAGGTAACTGAACTCTATATTGGGCATCAAAGTTTAACAAGTTTCCCATTTTAGGATGCTTGCTTCTGTTCCCAGATGGTGCTGTTGTCCACCAGTGCAAGTCTTTGGACCTCTATAAACTCATACTAAAATCAGGAATACATGTAAGGAGAGATTCAAAGGTAGTGCCTCTCTACTCAAGGAAGAGATACGTAAGTGAAAACAAACTTGTAATGTAGGTTATACTGCAGACGCATTCTCAAGCGTCAGCCAGGCTGGCTAGGTATTCATTCCCTCACCATCTACTCATCTCTGCCTGTGGCAGAGCCAGCAGAGCGCCTTGTGGGAGCTCCCTGTCTCTATTCCAGACAAATCCAACTGGGGAGCTGTCTCAGACTGGTCCTCCAGCAGCACGCGGGCATCTGAACCTTCTGCCAGATATGCTGGCAAAAGCAAAGGAATGTCTGTCGGGGGCTTTGAGTCTACCCCGAAACACTCTCCAGCACATTTGATTTAGCCTCAGCATATGTAGCTCATCTGAAAATGCCAGGGAAGACAAAAAACCTGTGATTTCAGTGGTGTTTAACCAGCTGAAGTGAAAGCCTGGAGGGGAACTGGATGTGTCTATTCAGTTAGAATTGCAGATTAGCATATTAAAATGCTTAATTAATCCATCTGCTGAACTGTAATGATACACTTGAAATGTAACTGTCATGGCATACAAGTGCAAAAAGCCTCTAATATGGTAAACCAGGCATTTCTGGCCCATTATGTTTTGTCCTTTGAGCACAACTTAAACTGATATGGATAAAACATTTTTACACCTTACTAAATGTCATTATAGATTGTTGTATTATAGGTAGAGAGTTTCTGAGGCTCATAGGGTTTGTGATCTCTCAGATGACGGCTGGGGCTGTGCTGCCACTGTTCTACCCAGATAAAATTACCTGTTTTCCCTAAGAAGTTTGTATCGCCTGTATTTGCCTAAGGAGAGAAATCTCTATTGGATGTTAGATTGTTCACAGATACTCAGATGAAACTTTAAAACCTTCTTTGGAAGTAACTGCTGGTATCATCAGAGGCTGCCCTTTCTCCAGAGACTGTTAACAAGCCGCTGCTGCTTGAAAGAGAATGGAAAGGAGATTTTTTGCCCTGTTAGGAAGTAGAAAACAATGGGGTTATGAAATACAAGAGAAACTTGATCTATATACTCAATTTATTCCCCTGTAAATTGTAGTTCTTATTAAAAACCTTAATAATCCCACGTGGTTTATAATGTTTTTCAGGAGGGGATTTTCTTGGAATACAGAATGTCTTGCGTTCTGTATTGGGAATTAAAAGAGAAACACTGATGCTGGAGGATTTCATCCACAAAGCCAACACTAGAAAATGTCAGACCTGGCCAGGCAGTAAAACTGCCTCAGAGCCTCAGGTAAAAGAGGCTCTGTCCAGTACGAATGAGAAAGATCTGTCTTCTCTGGGCCAGAACACGTGGGAAGCCTGCATTGCCACAGCAGTCTGGAGTCCAAGTACTTACTTTCAGGCTCCCAAGTAGGAGCCGCAGCAAGCACAGAACAGCAGAATAGCAAGCACTTAAATTGCCCACCTTTAGACTTCTGAACCTCTTACAAAGAACTGCCTCCATCCTTTGCCACAGCCACAAGCACCCGCTTGCGTTTTGGATCGGGAATGACATGATGGGTTAAATCACAGTTTTCCCTGGGCAGTTTGGCTGTCTGACTCTGTGCCTACAAATGATCTCCGTATGACTGGTTCCACAGGAGGCCTTCAAGTTTTCCTAAAAAGAAAGCAAAGGTAAACCCTAGCATGCCTCTCGTAAAATGAGAAGTCAGTAAGACATTGATTCCTCAGTTTATACCTGCGCCTTCATTGCATCCTCTTAGATTTAAGGAGACACTGATACAAGTCCAAGCTCAGGGTCACCGATCACTGTAACTAAGATCGGCAAATTGAATGATGCCTCAGGAGAACTGATCATTTTAGGGGCTGCTCGTGGAAAAAATCCCACAATGAAGGTTTTCAGGCACCATATGCTGAAGTACTTCAGTGCAGATCCACCCAGCTGCAAAACATCAGCCTGCCCACCTTATGTTTCAGGTTGGACTTTGCATGCCATAGACAAGCCGTAGAGCTAGAGATGTTTTAAATAAATAATGGCTTGTGGTTTGTGTATACAGTGCTGCTTTGCTGGCATCTGGCTTAGTGCTCACTGGGCAGATCATAAAGCAAGAAACAAATAGCCCCATAACAGTCAACAGCGCAAGGGGAAAAAAACTCTCCTTATTTGTCCCCAAACTTGCAAGGCCGTGTAACCACATACCTTGATGTCTAGAGGTTAGTCAAGGGCAGTGGATGCGGGGAATACACAGCGTTTCAGGAGGCAAAATACCACCATTAAATAGAAGCAGGGAAGCTTATCCTGATTTAAAGAACTAGGCTATACTGCGTTGGAAGTTTTACCCATTAACTGTGTGCAACAAAGATCAGGCAAAACAGAGGATTGTAAAGATCAGGAAAAGAAATACTGATTGATTTATTATTATAGTGTTTCATTTCAGTCTGAATAACATCTTTCCTACTTGTTCTGTCTAGTGTTTTCCATACCAGGACCTCAAAGCTCCTAATGGACCACCATCTTGTTAACCCTCAAAGGGGAAAAAAGAGAGGGAAATCTTCCTCTTCCACAGTGTTTTTGCATGGAAGTGCACAAGATCTGGTTCTTTGCTTCTCTTACCTCGTCAGGAGCAGTGGTTGTGGTGGGATATATGATGGCAGCTCCTGTGGCCAGGCTCTCTTGAGTTTGAAACCATTTGCATACCATGCAGGGTACTTATGACACAGGCCTTGAACTTCTGCCTTTTGTAAGAAGCAGGAACTCGAAAACTGAGATCAGAATAACCTTCAGCGATTCACCCTCTTCTCAGGTAGCTCTTTGGCTATAACCGATGATTCAAGTTATTTTCAGTCTGCATAAGCATAGTACTTGAAAAATCAAATGAAGGTAAGAGACTGAATGGGCACATCTGCTGCCATGCTCCTGTGCTGTGTGTTTAATTGTCCTGTGGTCAATAGACTAAAAGCTTTTGTGAGGCCACCCCTGGAATACTGCGTTCAGTTTTGATCCCTGCTGTACAGAAGAGATGTGGATGGGGCTGGAGAGGGTCCAGAGAAAGGCCACAAAGATGACACAGGGGCTGGGCAGTGTGTGAGGAAAGGCTGAGAGAGCTGGGCTGGTTCTGCCTGGAGAAAAGGAGGCTCGGGGGGGAGACCTTATCACCATGTTCCTGTATTTAAAGGGTGGCTACAAGGGAGATGGAGGCTCCCCTTTTACAAGGAGTCACATGGAAAAGAGAAGGGGTGATGAGCACAGGTTACTGGGGACACGAGGAAAGCTTTTCACAATAAGCCTGCTGTACTGAAGATGAAAAACAGCAGTGCAGTTTTTTAGTACATATGCACATGTATGTGTCTGTCTGTATGTGTGTGTGTGTGTGTGTATATATATACATATATATATAGAAATAGGCTACTGATTAGTCCAGGAATCACAATTGCTTCTGCTCACAAGTTCTCTCCTGGACTTCACAAAACAAGACTGATCAAAAGTGCAGTGTTCCCACCTGTCAAAACCAACAGGTTATTCTGGGGCAGAGGGGGGGCTAGGTAATTTAAAGCCCCATGAGCTCTGTGGGATACGTATGAGGTGGGAGCCATTCTATGGCAGGGACTTCAAGCTCTTCAAGTTAAGGGGAACCTGTGGTGTCACTGTTTCCATTTAACGCAAATACAAGTCACAGAACAACATGCCTACCCTCCACGTGGGAAGCTCACATCAGCCCGAAGGGAAGATGGGGAAAGTGGTTTGTGGGATGTGTGGTCCTTTGCTTGAGAATAATGGGTGCAAAGGGAAACGGGTGTTCAAATACAATGTGTTGTACACATTTAAGACCTATGCCTAAGACTAGGGCCAGAGACTGTTTTACAACCTGACAGTAGATGGAGCAGACTGGATAGCAGGAGGCATGCTCCTTTTCTACCATCACTGAGATCAAATTAATCGCTTAAAAGTGCAATAGTGATTAGTGGGACTCCTGCAGCCCTTTATATCTGCTAGGAAGGGTCTTATTAAGTGTATGCAGTTACAGATATGTAAAGATCTGTGTATAGATGTGAGAAAGATGTGTATAGATGTGAAAATGCTGACCTTGACAAGACTCCTTCAGCTCTCATCCTTGCTGGAGCAAAGATTAGTTTGGGTACGCGAGCGGGTCTGTGTCATAGCAGCCTTCCTCAAGGTTCCTGGTGCTGCTGGAAGAGGGCTCTCAGACATGCTAAGCTGGCAGACCCAATTCTTGACGGCTCTTCTGGGCAGCGTCGCATGTGGGTGTCTCTCTCCCCACATTTACAGTTCCTCTCCTATGATCATTCTGGCCTTTGCTTTCTGTTCTTTGATGTTGAGTAAGAAGAGCAAGTAAAGGGAAGAACTGCTTCATGCTATGAAAAAAGCCCCAAGCACCAACGTTGTTTATGTGACGTTATTTTTGGATTGCTGCATATTACTATCACTCCATAGGAAATAATTCCTCCTTGTTTCCCAGAACCTTGCTCTTTGATGCCCTGATTTTCACAGCCCGTGAGTTGCCACAATATTGCAACACCCTTTTAAGGTACCTTTTTCTAGAACGAACTGCAGGGAACAAGCAGCGTATGCTTGGGTGGGGGTGATGTTAAAAACAAAAGGCAAAAACCCCACAAACCCCAAACTCCACAGCACGCTACTCCTCTTTGTCAGTAATCCTTCCCACTTCAAGCAGAATGGGTGCCCTCTGCAGGTAACTGTTTTCAGATGAGGTTTTTGGACGTGTGCCCCCTTTTTCTGAGTGCCAAGGTCTCAGCAGGATCGACCAGTGTGATTTTGTGTGGTTTACAGCAGGTATAACAATCCTGGCTGCAAACCCAGGCAAGCAACTGGCATCAAGGCAGGAGCGCACCAAGCAGCTGGTTTGCATCTGAACATGCTTTTTCCTTACATTGTATGCGTGAGGGGTGTTGTGGTGATTCAGAGAAAACTCCAGGAACAAACTTGCCAACCAAGTTTTCTAGTTGACAAGCAGGTATTCTTTATTACGGGCGCCGGGAGACACGGGGGATAGCTCCTCCTAACGTGTGTCCACCTATTGCTACACAAGCAGTCCTTATACAGCTACAGAGCATACATACATATTCATGAGGCTACGGATGGATTATCTCATTTTCCAGAAAGTTCCCCGCATGCGTACAAAAATGTGGTGGTGGTCTCTGAGGGTCATTTACTTCTTCCAACAATCTTCATCACTGCTGGCAGCCTTTGAAGCACACGCAGTAGATGCTTATACCAGCTTAATCGGTTCGTTAGCACCACAGACATAACCATCCCATCCTCCTGCTTATCAGTTAGCTTAACTGCAGCCTGTCCTGGGCCCCTGCCTTTGCAGATACTCCCTATCTTTACGTCCTGTTCTTCTAGCCTGTTTTTCTTACGCTCATTTTGTACTAAGGTCATAAAGGCCTAAACTACATCAACTACAGCAGTTTATCTTGTACAAGGATTCTCAGCCTGTTCTCTAGCTGTACTCTATATTTTTTTCTCTGCATATCATGCATCTCAGTAATTTTCCATTACTACTGTTACAAAGCCATCAAACTTAACATTACTTAAAATTGATTTTAAAGGTTTATATATTTCATTTTGTAATTTTTTTACTCCCCTTTGTCTCAGTGGGGGGTGGTAAATATTTTTGCTGCAGTGTGACAGTGTTTTCATTTGTTGGGTGTTTTTTAATCTTCTTTAATGGCAAGAAGGTGACTGTAAAGTTGTACTCTGTAGTGATGTGCCACTTGAACATGAACAGCATGAACAGGCTAAAGGGATACAGTCTGAACACCACTGAGAAGACATCTTGTGTGCCTTAAAGAGGTTATTGTGTGGTCCCTCTTCTTCTCTTCAGCCACTCGTGCCAATGCAGGTTGTAGTGTTCAGGTATTTTGCTAAGGAGGAAGCTGTGGCCTCTCCGAGGCCAAAGTGCTGTAAAATTGCTCTTCTCCTGGCTCCAGCACACAGTGCTGCTTGGTGACACTCCAACAGCGTGGAGAGAGGCAGGAGACACAGGGGGTGGCTGACGAGGTCACATCAGCTCCTAAGGAAGCCTTGTGTCCGAGCAGCAGCCAACAGTGCTGTGAGGTTTGGGGGCAGGAGGGCAGGTGGGGACCAGCTGAGACCTCTACTACCCGCCTCTTCCCGAGAGGGTAGCACCAGCAGCTGAATGTAGAGGTGTGAGAGGAACCAACCTGCAACTTTAATCTGAATGTATGTCTTTGTTTTGTCTTTCCTCTCTCCCATCGCTGCAGTGACCATCTCTTAGCTGAGCACAACGCTTCACCTCATCCCAAAATGTTTTTCTGGCACAGCCAGCCGGAACATTATCACCATCACCAGTATCCCACCAGCAACAGCAGCTACCTGCGGTAAGAAACGAATGGGGCGGGGTTTGATCATAATGATACGGCTGACAAGAATGCAGACTGCGCAGCCTTTGCCGATTCACAGCTTTGAGCTTTCAGAAGGATCTGGTGATTTTAGACCCTTTAAAAACAGTCCGAGCAGTACCGCCAGCATAGTGGAGGGTGACTTGACTGGAGCTCCATGATTCTCACAAACCATGCTACCACACGTGTGTGCCGGTAGCTGTGACAGGAATGTGTTACTGCTTTATATGAAAGACGTTGATTTTTTGTTTCTCCTTCAAATTACATGTGCAGTCTGTAGATAAAACCCTCTATGAAGTTAATATCGACTTACGCAAATACCTTGATGTTTCACATCTACTTTGATTATCTGCTGAAGCTCGGCTTATCTGCAGGATCAGGTACTAGGGGCTGTTTGTTGAATTGGTCCAGCACTCTGACGAAACACGTTCCCTTGAAATTCTGATGCAATATACAGCTTATTGCATCAGCATATTGCTGTGAGCTACCTTACCTCTTCATGACTACAATATTGTTTGTGTATAGTATTCAAATTCTTATAATTAAAAATTATTATGCTCTGACAGGAGCCAGGCTCATAAATTCCAGGTAGTCTTGGAACTGAGTTTCAACTTATCATGTGGTTCACTCTCTGTGTTAGACCTTTAGCTTATTACTTATTGGCTAAAAACAGTGTATGTAAATGTGATATAGTGTTCAACCATGTACCTTGGTACGGCTTTTTGTACATTGGTATTCTTGCACCTATTCTGTCACAGTACTTCTCAGCTTGTAGAACTGCTGAGTAGCATGGGTTTAGTAGAAATGTGTTAGGTTTAGATTTTAAAGGAATTGAGGCTATATTTGGGTTCCAATGTGTGAAACCAATGAAACTACTGTGGCGTCTTATAAAATCAACCCATTTCATTACAAAGGTCAGGGTGATTAGAGATGTAAATTGTCTAACACAAATAGGGAGCGAACGCAGCGCTGTTTCTGTTGACTCAGGCAGCGAAGCAGCTGTGAAGAATGGGTGCTGCAGTTCCCTGATGCAATCCCCTGCACAAGTGACGTGCACAGCTCCCAGTGCAAAAGCAACCAAAGAGCAAGGGAAAGCAAGGATGTCCCCTTGCACCTCCAGCCTCCACTCCTCCAGCTTCTGTTCAGCCTAGAGGAAGGGAGGCCCACTCCCAGCCCCTCCCAGGCCTGTTTTCACCATGTCCTTGTCTTTTTTCATAGTTCCCTTGCATTTATGCAGGGGAATTAAGTGAAAATTTAATTTCCATTAAATATCATCTAAAAATCTGCCATCTGAATCCCCTGAAGTTACCTCTTCCCACCCACTTTTGAGCACCTGCCTTTAGGTTTGGATGGCAGCCTGCATGTGTGTTACAGTATTGAGTACATCGTAAGGGGGACACCTTTGTAAGTTAAGGGATGTATACAGGAGCAAACAGGGTTGCCCCCTGAGGCCAACTGCCACAAGCAGAGAGAAAACAAATCAGTTCAGGCACGGGGCTTCGGCCTGGACATAATCATCATCAAGTTGCTCGGCTCTCTCCTTACTGCTTCACCCTCAGTGAAGCAGCACACTTCTGTCCCACATCTTCCATTGCATCTGGATGTCCACATCTGGACATCAGTAAGGCTTATACAGAAAAACCAGGTTTGCTATGCATAACTCAAACTATTTGGCTTCTCTGGCCTTGGAGCACTATGGGAGAGGATGCCAGCCAGCACTAGGGAAGCGCAGATGGAGTGTCCCAGGATCCCTTTTCCACATCCCAGTAAAACTCTACTCAGAACACATTTATGCAGATACATATGCAGAGTCAGGCTCCCACTGCGTGCACTTGCTCCCTGTTCTATCAAGTCTCCAATCCCAGTTAGAGGGTTGGTGACAGGGACATGCAGAAATGGAACAGCAGGGCCACAGGGAATATCATCTCTGACAGGTTAGGCTTGTGGATCTGGCCTGCTCAGATGATTAAAGAAGCTATTTGGGATATCACAGTTATTGGTTTAGACAATCATTTGTTTGGAACAAGCCTATTTTAGACAATCCCACCAGGCAGGAGGTAGAAACCTCTGAACGTATTTCACATAGGCAAAGCTTGGGAGGGAGCCAGGAGGAGAGAAGTGTCATTCTGTAGTGTACAGTCTTCTCTGTCCCACAGCCTCTGCTCTCTGCCTTACTGATATGTTGACATTTAACAGTTTAGGCACCAATCTCATTCTCAAAACAGGCTCATGTACCTAACCTTTGGGACTCCGCATGAGGCTTATGTTGTCCATGTTGCAGAATAGGAATTCTATTAGGAAAAGGGCATTAAAAAATCTACCATATGTGCATAGTGTGTGGATTTGCAATGGTTCCTATTTGGTTAAACCCACTCAAGTTTCTGTGAAATACAGGAAGCATAAAACGTGTGACAATTTTCCCAGCCAGTACTGTTTATTGCTCATACAGAACAGCTACTTTAATTTTTGCAATAGGAATCTCTATTCTTTATTTGCTTAGGCTTTATAATAGCTGGGACTTGACCTTACTCTCCCCGAGTATAAGCCCAGTATATAAACTTCACAACGAATCATCCTGAAAGTTAAATTATGGGAAAACTAACCAAGATTAGGATTTATGTCAGAAGAAAACAATTCCCAGCATAAAAATCACCAATTTATGGTCCTATAACTGCTTTGCAGCTATGTTAATGTAACTAGAGTAAGCAGATAAACCAGTTTTGCTATGCATAAATCAAACCATCTGGCTTCTCTGGTCTTGGATCCTGTCTTATCTCCCTGACTGTCAGAAATAGTAAGTGTGCTGCTTTTAGTCTTCCACAAACCACCCCTTCCTTTTGTATCATCTTTGTATTTTTGTTGTGGTTTATAGTCTTACTTATGCTACCTTGCTTCTATAAAGTCCACTTTAGGTCTACAAAAGTCTGCTTAGGGTAAGGTTTCAGTTCTTCAATTGCAGGAGCTGCAATTTTTCTGCAGCCACTATTGTTTATGCTGCATAATGCCTACTAATTTATTAACTGGACCATAAACATCCCATAGCAGCCACTGAAGTTAATTACTGCCATCACTTGGGTTGTTACCATCTTCAGAAGTGCTCACAAATGTTTCCATCAGAATAAGTTAATGAATTCAGGGTATTGTTGTCATCTTGTCAGGCTAAAAGAGGCATCTTACCCGTGGTAATTTCAGTTCTTGTCACTAAAATCTGTAATTTGGTAGCTAGTGCCTGTGCTATGCCTTGTCCCTGAGCCCATACCCTCTTCATAACTTCCCCTTTTTAAGCTTCCTTTTCTATGCAGAGGAATTGCTCATCTGTCCGTAGACAGGCAGAGAACTTTAACATCATTACAGCAGCCAAAATGCCAGTACCATTTTCTGGAGATGCTGGCAGTCATCCTAACTTATCAATTGCCTTTAAAAATCATCAGTCATGGTCCCTGTGCTTATCTTTGAGAATATCTTATGTACATTTGGAGCAGCAGCTAGATTTTGTTAACCATTAATGAACTTGGGGCCTTCTCGACTTGTGTCTTTTGGAGAAACTTGTGCACTTGTACCTGAAGCATGGAATGATGTGATGAAAAGATGTTTTACAGGCTCAATACTTCGGTGTAGGTTGCTCACTAGATGTATCATTTTAATGAAACTTCTGACAGAACTGTTTAACTATCCTCTGAATTAGTACCATTCGAGGTCTTTTGAGAACCCTTCTTTACAGGGAGCTGTGGGTGAACTGCACTGTTAGCACCTCTTGCTGGACTGTTTTATGGCCAGAGGGGACAGGACTATAATACAAGCCACTAGCAATTCCAGTTCTTCTTGCATCTTCTCCAATCACAGAATCACAGAACAGCCTGGGCTAGAAGAGACCTTAAAGCTCATCCAGTTCCAACCCCCGCCACAGGCAGGGACACCTTCCACCAGAGCAGCTTGCTCCAAGCCCCTGTGTTCGACCTGGCCTTGAACACTGCCAGGGATGGGGCAGCCACAGCTTCTCTGGGCGCCCTGTGCCAGCGCCTCAGCACCCTCACAGGGAAGGTGTAATAATAAGAATTATTACTAAAAGCTTGCTGCCTCTTCAAACCTTTCCTTAGAGAATGTAAAATAATCCAGCTTGGTAGTAGCATTCAATCAAGCTACTTCAGTAATTTTTGCAAAATACGAATTAATATCTCAGAATTGATGCTTTAATATACCTTGACTTAACTTGTTTTGGCCTGCTAAAGGCATGTCTTAATGCTGCTAAAAACCTACAAAAAGGACCTAAGTTACAAATTGAGTCGAGAAACAAATGAAGGGCTGGACAAAAGAAGAGCAAATTAATACTAAGCAAAGAGAATTCGGGTACTGTACTTTTCACCTCGCCAGATCGGACGCAGTGTAACCAGATGGCCGCAGCTGTACCTGTTTGACCATACACACAGCTTCCTTCTAGCAGAGATGAAAAGGCTCTGGCCTGACAGTATGTTCCTCCAAGATTCCTCTATCACTTCCAAGTTAGTGCTGTGCGAGCCTTCACGCTTGTGAATGCTTTTGTTTTAGCAAGCTGGAGGCTTCTGAACGCGGGATGCTGAGGTGTTCAGAGTTCATTCCTCAGTTAGTGGTGTATTTGGAGTGTATGTCAGGCGCTGTACTAGACATGAAACCTAGGTATTTCTCTGCGTTGCAGGTGCTGCTGTTTCTCTTCCCCTAGTACCTTTAGCTCACTACCTCTACTCTGCGCTGAGACCACAAAGCTGCCTTCCTGTCCATGTCAAACAATCTGCCTTCTGTGTGCTCTAACCCAGGGAAGCTGTGAATGCTCCATCCCTGGCGGTGTTCAAGGCTTGGACAGAGCCTTGGGTGGCATGGTTTACTGTGAGGTGTCCCTGCCCATGGCAGGGGGTTGGAACTGGATGATCTTAAGGTCCTTTCCAACCCTGACTGTTCCATGATTCTAACGCCCGAGGATTCGGGGCCGAAGCGGCGCAGGCAAGGCCGGGCGCCATTACCTCAGCCTCCAGGGCCGGCCGGCGCCTCCAGGAGGGGGTGAGGAAGCACACGGCTGTACACCGAGCTCCGGAGGAGGCGGGCAGCGCCCCTGCCCGCAGCGCCCCTGCCCGCAGCGCCCCTGCCCGCAGCGCCCCTGCCCGCAGCGCCCCTGCCCGCAGCGCCCCTGCCCGCAGCGCCCCTGCCCGCAGCGCCCCTGCCCGCAGCGCCCCTGCCCGCAGCGCCCCTGCCCGCAGCGCCCCTGCCCGCAGCGCCCCTGCCCGCAGCGCCCCTGCCCGCAGCGCCCCTGCCCGCTCTTCCGGTTCCGCTCGGGCGCTCCCGGCATGCCGCTCGGAAGGGGAGGGGGCGAGCAGGGCACTCGTCACGCGGTGACACCGCCTCGCGTGAGGAAGCGCCCCCTCATTGGCTGCGCGCGCCCGCCTCCCCGCCTCGCCCTGCTCTGATTGGTCTGTCCGGCGGAGCCCAGCCAATCGGGGCAGCCCCCTTGCCCCGGCGGCCGCTCGGGGGTGGAGGTGTCCGCCATGTTGGGGTGAGCGGCGGCGCTGCGTGGGGCCCGGCGGAGGTGCGCGGGGCACGGACCCGGGACGGCCGCTGCCCCCCCCCCCCCCGGCGGGGCTGCCGCGGTGTCCGCGCTGCCGCCCGCCCTGTGAATGATGCGGCGGGACGCGCCGCTCGGCTGGGTCGGAGCAGCGGCGGCCCTGGGCCGTGTCCGGTCGGAAGCGGCGGAGGACGAGGAGGAGGTGGCGGCCGCCCGGTCCCCGGCCTCCCGCGGCGGCCGGGCGAGCGCAGGATGCTGAGGACGGCCCCGCGCCCTGGTCGCGCCGCGGGGAAAGGGCTCCCCCGGGGCTGAACGCGAACCCTCGCTGCCTCCTGACCCTGCAGGCGTTCCTCACCCGTACACCCCACACACCCCCGCCTCCGGCCCCGCGCTCTCCCGGCGCCTCCCGGCGGAGCAGCAGCGGCGGCGTCGGGGCTGAGCGGCTCCTCCCCGTCCGGCTCCTCCCGCGGCGGCGCGGGAGCGCGGGGGGCGGTGGAAGATGGCGTGGGTGCTGAAGATGGACGAAGTGATCGAGTCTGGGCTGGTGCACGACTTCGACGCCAGCCTCTCCGGCATCGGGCAGGAGCTGGGAGCCGGTGCCTACAGCATGAGGTAAACTCGCGGCGGGCGGCGCCTCTTCCCCGGTACCGTGTGCTCGGTGGCGTGAGGGGTTGCCCTCCCCTTCTGCTGGGGGACGGGCCTTTGCGAGGGCGGGCAGGCGCTCGGCGAGATGCTTTTGCCCTGTGTGTGTAATCTCTACCGTAAAAATGCCGTTTCTCTGCCTTTCGGCTATAGACCTAAGTCCCGTGTTTCGTAAGAGTGTCAGCTACTCGGTGAACGCAGTTCTGATTCATCGTAAACAATAGCTGTGTTCTCTAACGCTTATAAGTGTTCTTTCTCGAGTAAGTAAACGTTGCGGTAGTTAATAGAGTAGCAGTATGGATGTGCTTCAGTCAGTCGGTTTATGCTTCCATATTTCTGTGTAGTATGTGTCTTTAGCGGCGTTTTCCTATCCCCCCCCCCATCCCTTGCCATGTAGCTCTGTTCTTAATCCACTCACCAGTTTCTTTAGCTTTTGGTTGTTTTCCATGTTTTCGCAGTAAAGGTGTTTAAATACCGTTTGGGTCTGCTTTTTCGAAGTTAAGATCAAACTGTGCTGGTTTGAAATGGGCACATTTTATCTCGGTTATGGGTAGAGCGTTATGGTTCCTCAGCGACTTGTTAACGTGAGAATGGAAAGCTGCTTTGGAGGCACTGGGAGACATTTTAGTCCAAGGGGTTTTTGACGGGATTGGTCGCTATTTTGAGAGCCTGAAGAAGTAAAACACTGGCATTTGATAGTCTGGATGGCCTAGCATGCATGGAAGACACATCCTCTCTCAGTGTCACCTGAAACTTGGAGGCCAACACAACTTTCAGCCTGTTATGCGTGTTTTAAGGCTGTATTTCCCAGGCGAAGTGTTGGAGTTGCAGTGCTTCTGTTCGAAGTTATAAATGAGGACCCCTTTCCTAGTGTTTGGATTGTGAGCTCAGTGGGTTTATGGTGGGATATGTATTTAATGGGGGATTTTTGTTGTTGGGGGGGTGTTTGATTTTTATTTTTCATTAAAAATGAACTTTGAGGACTTGCCAGGTCAGAGAACAAAGTGATTTTCCTCTCCTGAGGAGAATACTCCTGATTTTATATTCAGCTCCTGTGGATTGTATTCCACTTCTGCCCCATTTCTGTCTTTATCAAGCATTTCTGTCTTTACTTATTGCACGCAGTGGAGTGCCAGCTCCTTTGGGCTGCTGTATGGCATCTGCGTGGATGGCTTTTCAGCATCCAGACCCCCATGAGTAACGCATGTGCTGCTGTTCAAGAGCTGTTCTTCCATCTCTATCATTCTAGGTTCATTCATTCTTCCATCTATCATTCTATATGCCCCTGCATTTTGTTAGGGGGAACTGCATGTAAGCAGGGTTGTATATGATGCAGTTGATGATTCCTCAAGTTGATGCTGAGTCAGTGCCCTGAAGTAGAATATCCTTACTCCTCTGTTTAATAAGAGCAAACTGTTAATGTGCATTAACCAGGGCCTGTATTTGCTTTAAATGTTAATATCATTTGATAAAATTCCTCTGCAGATTCCCGTGGTTTTAAATAGTTCTCAAAATTTCCTTAAAATCTTGACACTCAGTTGTTCTGATTGCTGTTCTAATGGCTTCTCATACAATAGGAAACTGTCTTTCAACACAAAATTCAGTTCACTTGACAGTAATTGTCAGATGTGTTAACTCCCTCCCTCAGAAACCTGTGTAAAACCTATATAAAACCATGGTACCTTTAGTGAGTTTTGAGTATTGCTGTAAACTTCAGTTGGCAATGATGCTCATAGTGATTTCTGACAAATCTGACATCATATCCATGTTAACGCAGCAAGAGCTGTGTGCTTGTAGGGACCACTGATTGTTGCTGTGAACTGTTAAAAAATGGAGGCTGTTGCATTGGAAAGATGAGCTTCAGGAACTGCCATTTCTCCAGCAGAATTGCATTGTTCATGTAATGAAATGATTTAAATTGTGTGAAACGAGTGTAAGTATCTAATGACTGAATTTTTATTTGTAATGTGGAAGCTTAGAATATGGGTTTATTTATATGCTTGCAATTCCAGTGGTATTTGTAGTGCTAAAATTGAAGCCTGTCGTTATGGAACTTGATTATTTCAGGAGTAGCTGTTCTGGTGTATGTTGCTAGGTTAAACCCTAAAGTTCATTAAGCTGAATTGAAAAGGATGGATCTTGGTACTGAAATGGTAAAAGATGGTTCTAAAATATGTCCAGCCAATCCTCCATTTTTTGGAGAATCCAGTCAGTTCGCTGCATCTCCCAAACACTTGGAGTGTCTTTGGAGAGAATGGAGCTGGTTGAAGAGAACAGAAACCTACTGTAGCCAGTCTTGTTTCCATACAGTGCTGGGGAGAGCCTTGAATGGTGAGCGAGCTCTGTGTATGGACTCCTCCAAAGTTTAGGGTAGAGTAACCATGAAGTTGGACTGTTATGATTTGGGGGACCAGTCTGACAGCTTTGTTTCCAGGCAAAGAAGAGAGGGAAGGTGTCTTCTAACAGCTTTCAGGTCCCTGACACCCTTTTTTTGGCTTCTGATGAACATGAGTGGGTCATGGCAGTTACTGTCTGAACTTCACAGTTGCTGTGCAGAAGTAAAATCCTGGAGTTACCTCATTCAGGGCCTGTTTTCCTTGTGGCTGCTGTTACTTTCTCTCAGACAAAATGACTGTTTATGCTTCCCCTGACGCCTCCCACTCTTTTGAGACTCTGCTGATGGTTATGTTGGGTTTTCTTAAGAGGAGTAGTTACTGAAGGTATTCTGAAATGTTTAAGTGGTTTTCTTTGGTTCTTTAGATGTACACAGTATTTTCTGCAGAATACATTGAAAAGCTTCTGTTGCGGTAGTCTGTTCTATTTTTGTGTATTGCACTAAGAATTCGTGTGCTGATTAGAATTGGAGCGTGATTCGTTGTGCAGGCACACAGCTAAGTAACTAACTGTCAGGAAATAGACATTTGAGGAAGAAAATCCACAAACCTAAACCTCTTCACCTTGTTACCATAGATAAAACATGTCGAAAGAAAGATCAACCTCATGTTCTAGATCACTGACATCGGTTTGGGTTGGAGGTTTTTGTTTTGCCTTTTTTCTTCTTCACAGTCACATTTGTGTGAATGTGTTCCAGAAAGTCAAGGAGATCAATTTAATTCCTAAGGAAAAAAGTTCACATTGCATACCTATCTTCTGTGTTCCCCTGTCAGCTCTGGTGGTGGATAGATGCTCACTGTTAGAGCGGGGCAGCAACTTAACCCTCGTTTAAGCCTTATGCATTACTTCTGCGTGAGAGCAGTGCGTACTGTAGCTGCTGCAAGTTGCTGTAGCTGCTGCAAGTTGCTGTAGCTGCTGCAAGTTGCTGCAGCTGCCAAACCTCCCTGTTTTGGACAGTGGATAGAGAATGGGGTATCAGCTTTCCTGTTCCCTTACATTTTCCTATAGTTTGCCCAGACCTCTGTTAACAGTGTAGAGCGTGGCTTTGAGATCATAACTGTGATTCAGATACTGCTTGAGAAACATTTTTCTCAAGGTATTTCTCCTTGTAAACCATGCTTTAAAGTTTCAGAAGGCCCATGTTCTTGGATGCTTTAGTACTCACACCCAAAAGTATACAAGCCAGAAGACAGATAAGGCAGATGATTAATGGAATGTCACTGTGAATTTTGGTGACATATAGTTCCTGTTCTTGTAAGGACAGGATGTTCTCCATTTTGTGATCCTTCTATTATTACTAGGCAGGTTGGTTGGTTTTCTGTCAGAAATAGTGTTGAAAAGAGGGGTTTAGATTTGGAAGGGAGGTGATTTGGTGCCTGACAAAGTCATTTCACAAGCATGGGAAAATGATAACTTACATTTTTCCTGGTCTTTCAGTACTATGCTCATCTAGCCTACATAGCGTGGGATAGCTTATCACATGCGGTCCTTCCCACTGGATGCTTTGGTTCAAGTGTTAGCGTGCACCTGGCTTCCTCTTCTGAGCTTTCCTGCTTTCATGTGAAGTCTCATTTATTTCTGTGGCATAGCTGGCTAAGACTGGCTGTTGGAGATGTGCTGACTGCCTGCTTTGGTGTAGAATGAAGACTGTTTCTGTTTGCTTTTCTGGGAAAGTCTTCTCCTCCCTCTAGGAAGAAAGAATGCTTTCAGTTGAATGCTTTAGATAACAAACTGGGGGGGGAGCTGAGATAAGTCATTTCTTACTGGAGCTCAGCGGTTCAAAAATTTAGTCTCGGAGTTCCATCCAGAGAGTAAACCCTGATCTGCTTTTTCAAATGATATCAAGAAGCCTAACAAAAGATGCTACTCCTTCAAAATGTTGCTATTCATTTATGTTTCAACTTGCTTGTCAGTGGTCCAAGGTTCACTTGGATGAGACAAGTGAATCAGAGAATAGTTTGGGTTGGAAGGGACCTTTTAAGGTCATATAGTCTAACCTCCCACTAATTTAGTATCTTGCTTCCAAGATCAAAAGTTATCAGTGGCAGAAAAAGAACAGAATCAGTTTCTTAAAGCTGTTTTCTGCTGTAGCCCAAAATAACTTCTGCAGTAGCTCTTTTGGAAGACCGATTTTTCTTCCATCTGGGCAACTCTGCCAGTGGGGGCTGCAGTTGCAGTGGGAGGTTCTTTGCCATGTTGAATAACCTGAGCAAAGCCGGCAGTAAAAGTGCCTGTCTCTGCCTGCATTGGGAAATCAGATTTCACTGGGTGAGTAGGAAAATGACTGAAGGATGCTGAGGTGTACGGAAATGGGAAGCCTGACAGGGATTCGCTGGGGGCAGGTGATTGCATTGCCAGGCCATTGGCTCATTGTAAATGCAGAAAGTGGACCTGGGGGCTGAAGGAAAAAAAGCTGGAGCTGAGGGGGCTGACCTGCTCTTCTGGTTTTCTGTGGGCTTTGTGTGTTTGTTTGTTGGGAGGTTTATGGGTTTTTTTTTGGGGGGGGGGGTTCTGTGTGTCTTGTAATAGGATCAGTATAAAGTTTGAGGTGGTAAAGAGGCTGACATCTAGGATCTGTATATAGTCTTTAGGAGTGTGAGCTACATAAAAGCATCTATTATATGCAACTTAACACTTCCAAGATATTGTTGTTCAGTGGAGGTAAAGAGGACTATTAAAAATACTGAATTTCTGTTTGCTGTCGGTTTCCTCCTCTGAGCTGTGGGTGCAGCTCACATCTGCAGCTGTGCTGTGTGAGCAGGGAATTGTACTTCATAGGCAGTGCTTGTCACTGCAAAATTTGGAGGGTCCCTTCTGGAACTAGCATAAGGATAAAGAACAGGCACTTTGGCCTCAGCAAATGGGGAAGAATGCTCCTTGTATTCTCAAAGCCGTTCCAATGGTTTCCTCAGCAGACATAGACATCCTGATTCCTGTATCACTGTTACTGCCAGTCCTGAGGAAGGAAATGGACTTGACTTATGATGTCTGCCCTCAAGTTTTGTCTGGTATGGTGGGAGCTTCTCTACTGTGAGGTTTTTATGACCTGCTTTCATCACCCTCACTTGCGTCGCTGTGTACTGGGCAGTGCTAGATACTGTTAGAGCTTCCAACCCAGCCCAGAGAGGAAGGGTGAGCATGGAGCAGCTTGTGTGGCAGGAACCCTTTATGCCAGTACTGCCCAGAAGACCTTTTGCGTTGCTGAACCTCAGGCTTATGGTGTCAAATAAACTGGTCATCCTCTATTGCTGTACAATGGTGACTGCATTATAGACCAGGTGTTTCATAGCAGCTTCCTTGTTGAAAGGAAGAAAAAAAAGTATCACTGGTTTTAAGAGAAATATTAGCTGGTGGTAAATCAACAAATGTTTCTTTATCACTGACACTTTAAACTCTTAACTTGAAATACTTTATTCGTACCTTACTGACTCTTTAATTGCCCATGGCTCTTTACCTGGTTTTAGGTGGGAACAAGCGCATGTTTAAATGTGAAATCACTGATATTTCATTCTTTATGGGTGAATATATCAAAATGTTATTTAAGCGGTATTTATTGAAAGATGGTCTAGGAAGGAGTTTTAAATTGCATTGCCTTCCCTTTTCCTTTGGAATGTACTAGTACCCAGAAGACTCTTTTATAATAAAAATGTATGTTTCTAGCTGAGAAAATTAATGAAGATCCTTACATTTGCCTTGTGCTATTTGCTGGAGCTTTTTTATGGCATGGTGGCATTTAAGAATGCACATTATGCTCTTTACAACTAAATTGCAGGGTTCAGGAGTTGGATGACTTTTTTGTTTCTTTTTTCTTTCTTTCTTCCACAGTGGCAATTAGTCATTACCACTTTGTAAGCCTTAGCAAAAGCAGGTTTGAAGCTGGCTAAATTTGTCTTCCATTTGTATTTTTTTGGCTTCCAATGCCTTGTCTGTTAATTTAACTAGTTCATTAACTGTGGCACATGTTTTTAAGCCAGACCAGATGCATTTTGATCTTTAAATTGTGGAAACGTAAAGCTTAAAAGATATTTTTCATAGGTACACAAAGTGCTTCTCTTTTGTGTTGTGTGAAAGAAAGTGCTGCGGAACTTGTTGACAATTATAGGTCACTGATTTTGTGAGGTACTTTGCATGCCTTCTGTGTTGCACTTCAACTCTTATGTGTGTGGTTTAAACATTGTTATTGTTTCCATGTTCTTTCTGTTTTAAAGTCCCTCTTCATAAACACACTAGCTAGTACTTCATGTGCCAAAAGAGTGCAACAAGCTTGGGTTCCTGGTGTAGAAGGCATCGTCCTGCCTTGGAATGATTCTTCTCTGCTGATGGCAGTGCTCCCTCTTGTGTTGGGTTGCCCTCTGTTTATGCTCCCCTTTTGACTGACATCAAGGCATGAAGCATCTTGCTGTTTCTTCTGAGTCATCCTTAGGCAGCAGTCCACTCATCTAGGGAACGTTTTGTTCTACCTCTGGATATGATGTTCCTTTTCTCTGTGGAAGTAAACTAGCTGTTTTAAGAGTGTCTGCTTCCTTTAAGTGGATATTTCACATTATCTTCCTCTTTAACTAGTTAAGGAGCACAGCTTCTTATGAGCTTCAGTTTGGGGAGCTGGCATCGGAAGTTGCTAAGATGGTTCAGCAGGCTTGTACTGCTTGTTTGGACAGTATCCTGCCTTGTCCTGCTTTCGCAGAACCACAGAGTGGTATGGATTGGAGGGGATAGTCCAACCCAAAGTTCCAGGCATCTAGTTGGAAGGTATCAACCATTGGGTTAGAAGGGATTGTCCCACCATCTAGTTCCAACTCCCTGCCATGGGCAGGGACACCCCCCACTAGAGACCTGGTTGCTCCAAGCCCCGTCCAACCTGGCCATCATGCCCATTTGTAGCATCTTCTGTGGTTTCTTCCTAGTGGAAAGGAACCCATATGGGTGTTTTATTTCTAGTTGATGTTTTTGGGATAGTGTCTACAAGGTACAGACAAATCTCTTAAACTTTTTCACCATTCATAATTATTTCCTCTTCCAGGTCGGCATAGCTTCTCCCAGGCAGCGAGTGGGGTGTGATGTGGCACATGCTCTGAAAGAGCAGTTAGGGTGCCCCAGACGTACTGCTCGTATCCAATATTCACATAGACCAAGTCTATACTATAACTCTTTGTGACACAAAAATATTGGCTGCAAATTCAGTTTTTAAATTGATTATGATCCTGGTACTTTCTGATTCTCCAGGTAGGAGCTGGAAATCAAGAGGAATTAACAGAGTTCTCTTTAGATAAAGCAGGCTCTCAAAGAAATGAGGAACAGAGAAAAATGCAGTTTTACTTCAGAAATGTTAGGGTACAATGCATACATAATAGTGCAATACAGATATATTTATAGTTCTGTTACAAAATATATGAAGTTACGATTGTGATCAGTGCAAAAGAAACAAATAAGATGCATGTCGATTAAAACCCGAATCGACAAGTGAGGTGATGTGAGAAATCTTGCATCAGTTTAGAAACTAATTCACAAAGAAAGTTTCATGGATCTGCAGGTAATTTTATTATGAACAAAAATTCAATGCCAGAAAAAGACTTTGAACACAAGTCGCTAATCTCTTTGAAGTTTTATTTAACAGCATTACTGTATAGAAGGAATATGACTATTGCTAACACAGAGTAATTCTGCAGAAAGCAGATGTGTTTGTTGGCTGTAGTGATGCTCTTACTGCGGACAGCGTGGATTACTCTTTAGTCTTCAGAAACTTGTCAGCTTGCAAGTTTTTCTGGTTGTCTTCTATAAGTGAAGTGAATCTTGGCATGTGCTTTCTCTAACTTCTGTTTTGTGAAGCTGCTTAATGATTTTTGTGCTATTCGTTATGCTAAAGCGCTATAAAAGCTGAGACTGAAAAATCTGCAATGTCAACACAATTAATAGGTTAGCTATAATGGTACTAAATGGGGAGAGAGGCTTTCACAGGATACCTAACTTATTTTGAGGAATATGTTATTGCAAAGCTGAGAGTTGCATGTATATTAGGCAAGCTTGCCTGTGTTGATACGTTCAAAGAGTGACTTTTTTCAGTGGAGAGAAGAACTGCCGATTCAGTTTTGAGAGGTTCAGCTCAACTGCGTTGTCTGGTTGGGTCCCAAAGCATTGCTTGTGTATTGTAGCCTAAAATTTTGGTGGGAAATGTTTTGGATACTGCTCACACTGGTTTCACTAATGAACTAACACAATGCTGTATGTATTCCACTGTGGCTTTTTAAGTTACAAACAACTTCTGTTTTTCTTTAACTTCAGGCAAAAGAGGGCCAGCAGTCTCACAGAGTTATTTCTGTTCTTTTCAGTGATGTTCTGGCACTGCCTATTTTCAAACAGGAAGATTCCAGCCTTCCACAAGAAAATGAGACCAAACATCCACCCTTCCAGTATGTTATGTGTGCTGCGACATCTCCAGCTGTAAAATTATATGATGAAACTCTGACATACTTGAATCAAGGTTGGTATACATATATTGCAGGCATAACTATAGTGCATGTAGCTTCGGGTGCAAGTTTGAAGCTGGAATTGTATTTAATGTTTTGATACATGTGGGTACATCCAAAGTTAAGTGCATGTAGGAAATAAGGTTGAATACCTTACTAGTAATCTTGTTTTGTCCAACTTGCAGATTCAGAGCTGTAGTCTGTCATTACTTCCCTTTTACAGGCTGTTTTGTTGGTTTGGTTTTGTTTTTCCTTTCTTTCTTTCTCAGCCCTCTGTGTGTTACCCCTCTCCATCCCCCTCTTCCTCCCAGTAAAATCAACCTGATGGAGCTATTAGGAGGCAAACTTCAGGCAATAATAGCTTAAAATACAGGATTAATGTGGCATTCGTGTTTAAGCTTGATTGGTAATATGTACCATTATTACCAGTTTAATCAGACTGCATAAGTAGAGTCTGATTTAACTTCCATGGCACACACAGACCCCCTCAAAAAGTCATAAAAAATGTTAAAATGTCAGTTCTAAACGAAGTGTTTCATAATAGAGGCCACTGTAATCACTCTCAAATTATCTATGCATATCTGCCCAGAATGGTGTAATGTTTGAATCAAAACCACAGGTGCAGCTACCTTTGTAGTTTGTGTGTAATTTCACTGTCCTCTGCCTACATTTATCAGAAATTAACAATAAGTATTTTGTGTGAGTCTTGCTGGTTTTTCCCTCATAGCCTGCAGTTGATTTGCATGAAAATTCAGTTTTTCTTCCAAAGAGGGCACTGATTGCTGTTAAAATAATATGAGTATAGTCATTGCCATGTGATAAAACCTCCCTCACCTCTGGAAATGACATTGGTGTCCTAATCTTAGTTAGCTGGTGTGGTGAACTCGTATAGTTCATCATTTGTTTTGGACCATATCAGTGGTTTTGTACACTCACCTCCCTCTCTCCCCCTCCCTTGGCTCTCATGCTGTAGGATCATTAGTTTTGCTTTTGCTTTTCCTTGTGGACTTTGACCCCAAATCTCTTAATGGACAGCAGTGTGATGAGAAGGCCCAGTCCTGCAGAATGGCTTGTATGAAAAATAAAACCAACTAAAAAAATTACATTCATCATTTCGTTTCCATATCCTACCATGGTTTGGTGCAGTTCATCTTCTTGGATCATGTGCTTCTCTGAGCACTGCACTACCTTAGTGTGCAGAGCATGTTATTGGTGAATTTCCTTAGTCTCATGAGCTTTTTAACTTACTAAGTGCTTTACTAGGTTTGCTGGAATTACTGTCTTGTACGTTTTACATGTGTTTTCTTGATACGATAACTTTTTTGCTCCAGTTGAAATGTTTTTAGTACTGTGAACATGATGCATGTCATGATGATGTGATGCACGTCATGCCTGGAACTCTTTAACTGTGTACTGGAGCCCTGAATCTGAGAGTAGATTGTATATAATTTAATACTGTCATGATGACAAAACATCACTTTCAGCTCTCCATGTGAATAAAGCTGCTAAGAAATTCATCTTGCAGTATCCAGTCGGTCTAAATATGCGTTAAACGTTACTTGACTCTTCCCCTAATGTGAATAGTGGATGTTCTACAGGTGATGTCTGGTGTCTTACAAACACATAATTGCAGTGTTCAGCCATTTGCTTTCTCAGGTTTATTTTTAACCACTTGGTAGCTTGAGTGCTCTTTTCAGGTGAAAAGTAGCACAACTGCAGCAGTGTGCTGGGCCAGCAAGATGCTTTGCACTGCTTAAAAAGCTTCCAAGTTTTATAAACCTTAAGCTCTGTAGAAATATACTTTGTTTTCTTCAGTGCCAGGATCCAGCCTCCCTTGAAGCTCAGCTCGGTGTTGGGAGCCAGCACAGGTTTGCAAGCTGAAGGAAGAAAGTGCTTGCTATCTTGCCTTGAAGAACAGCTTGCCAATTAAGTGACAGTGTCTGAAATGACTCTAAATGTTTGATATTCCCTTGAAAATCTCTTAATGTAAAGATTTATTTTCCAGAGATGATTTTCAGGTTTTCAGTGTCTTTGGTAACTTTTCCTGATGTCAAAAAATGAAAGGGTTGGGATGTCCTTTTCCTAATTAAATATGGGGAAAAATGAAAACAGTTGGCCAGCTTCCCTTGTGAAGCCAGCTTAAAATCAGGAGCACTTTGCAGCGCTGAGTTGTACTGATGTATTTGTTTGCATAATGAGTTAGGTCCTGGGCAGCTGGCTCTAGGTGGCCCTGCTTGAGCATGGACGAGACGACCTCCAGAAGTCCCTTCCAAACTTGATCATTGTGTGTTTTTTATGGAAGAGGGTACTGCACATGCTGCTGCTTTGCTCCTTTGGCTGCTCTCCAGGAAAGAGCAGAGGAAGCAGCATACCTAGCTCCCATGCAGAGATGACTAAAATCAGTGCTGTGGTGCTTCCACACACAGCAAGCACCACAGCACCTTCACACTTCAGACTTTCAGGTCCAAAACTCTAGACTGGAATGTATCTATCTGTTTGTCTTGAAAACTTCCCATGCTATTTTTGAGTCGGGTATTCCTTGATTTTTACCTCCATCAAATCATCAGTTTTAATATTATTTTATACCCATGAAAGATGAACAACACTTCTTGAGCAATCAGTCTGATATTTTTTCTTCTCTCCCCTCTCTAATAAACGATGAAAGAGAATAGAGAAATACTTCCAAACTTTTATTAACAGTGCCAGATTGAAGAAAAAGCTGTCGATATATGCAGATGGATTTACATATGTTATGTGTGAGTAAACTGACGCTGGTAGTTGAACAAATCTTACTAAGAGGAAAGAAGTTCTCTCCTGTTGAATATAGGGGGATGAATGATCTATTGCTTTGCTCAGCTGCACTGAGTTCATTTGGGCTTTGTATGAATTTATGTAATCAATGGTCTCACCAGTGATAAATGCTGCTGGGGTAAAGTAAGTCTATACATATGTAGGGTATTAATTGTCACAGCCCATTTTTGATGGTAACATCGGTCTATGACACAATGAAAGGAATTTAAGAAATCCTTTGTTGGTCACAGGGCCGTGATAGCTGAACTTCTGCCTTGTAGGGCAAGTCAATAAATGTCTTTTAAATGTAGTATACACTAGAATGTAAAGGTAGTTCGGAGGGTGATGTAGAAGGTAAGGAATTTAGTGCACTTGATCTTAGTGAGCTTTGAAATCTGTTTTGTCCTGCACTTAGGGAAACGTGATTTTTGTAAATGAGTATGTGCTGCTCCCCTTAGAAGAGGATAAAACATCCCTGTAGTTCAAATAAATTGCCTCAAGCTTTGTCTTTCTTGAAGCACACCAGTTCATCACATTCACTGGGGAGATAGGTTTGCTCATGTATTTGTTCAAATCACCAGTAACTGGCTCTTTCAAATGCTTATTTCTGAAGTCGTACGAAGCCTAAAAATCACACGAAGTCGACGGGTATGTGGGCAAAATGAAACGTGGGCGAGTAGTACGTATGCTGCAGGAAGAGTATAAAAATGGTGCAGGAGTTTGTTTCAGAAGACCAGGCTGTGTTGCCTGGTTCTCAGTATGTTGCCTTTTATCAGTTTCAAAAATAAAGGAATACAGCTTTGGAAAATAATACTGGAGAACCAAGTGCTTACATTTCTTGCAAAATGAAATACTTCACCTTTTAAAGTATCTGTAGCTTTAAGGGGACCAAAAAGTGTCATTTTTGTTCCATTAATTCCTGTGTTGTAAAGTGAACCCTGCTATTATAAAAGAAGTTTCAGGTAGTGGTATTCTTGTGTCCCGTGACCCAAACGCTAGTTGAGGTGCATGAATCACAAAATAGCTCCTACTGATAAAAATCTTTTCTTTTTAAAGGTCAGTCCTATGAGATACGGATGCTGGACAACCGGAAAGCTGGAGACATACCAGAGATCAACGGAAAGCTGGTGAAGGTGAAGTTCTCTAGATAGTGTTACTGACTCTGGGGTTTGCTTATGAAGAGGCATGTAGCCAGCTGATCTGACCAGCAAAAGATAATGGGCACAGTGGAACCTAATGCCTAGTTTTGTTATTTCTAGTTTACTGTACATAAAATGAATACACACGTATGTGTTTCCCCATTTATGAAGGGTTCATTTCATGAAACTTCAGGTAACTGAAGTTGAGCTCACCACATCATGTACCCCTCACGCGGTCTGCAGTCTGATCTGGCTTAAGATGAGATAAATCTCCACTAAATATGCCCACGTCTTTCAGCCTGAGTAAAAGGAAGCACACAGTGAAAGGAACAGTGATCTCAGATTTAGGTATCTGTAGTTAGGTGAGAGAAATCCAATGTACAGACTACATTTTATGGAACTTTTTTCCTGCTGTCACTAGATACTTTGGGCTATATAATTTATGAAGTTTGGCTTGCTTGTGTAGTCCTGTGCCTTATTCTTGCCTGTGGGATGCTTGTTCAGGTATAGTTTTAGAAGTGTTAAGCACAAGCATAAAACTGGGATTTGAGTTGTGTAATTAAACCTTTTACAACTTGGCATGTTGACCTGCTGTAATAAGCACGTTGTCTATTTCCTTATAGCCTTGGGCTCTGTCTCTGCTGTAATTTTACAGGTTCATATATTAGCGATGAGCCATTTGGTAGGTAGCGTAGGACAAAGCAGTGTAAAAATCTAAAGAAATAAACTTTATCATATCAGGGTATTGTAATGCTGCGTCAACAAACTTTCCATTACTTAAATACTGTAATGCCAGTACTTTTGTTGGTGAAGGATGGTTGCGGGTGTTTCCGTGTTCCAGACCTGCCAGTTTGCAGTGACAAAGGAGCAGGGGGGTGTGCGTGTGCATGTACTCACACGTGCACATGTGCTTTCTGTTAGCTTTGAAATAAAGCCAAGGTGGTGCAATGCATCTTGAAGACACACTTCATTTAAAAGTTTTTGGGTTTTTTGGATGCTTTAATCCTTTTTATAGACTAATGGGGAAAGAAAAGATAGAAACTTGGCTTTTTGTTTGTTCGGTAGCAATTAATATGTGCAGTGTTTTCCCCTCTGTATGACAAATTCCTTTGTATGTACCTTAGAATATGACTTAAGTGTACAGTTGTACCAGAGCTGGTCACAAAAATAGGTATTGTTGGTTGATTGCTTCTAGCTGCATCAATTGTGTAGTGGTTTTAGATTAATGGTTCAGCTATAATAGTTGGAAAAGTGGTGAGGTTGTTTATTCTTACCAGTACTGAAAATCATAGATTTGTTGTAAATATGCTGACCAGCACTAGGAAAGGGAGTGAAAAAAAGAAAGGTCAGACTGTATTTACCGCTTTTTAGGACAGATTAAGTCTTCTGTGTTTGGTATCTAAAATAAGTTGGTGTTGCCTATGCAGTGTTGGTTTTGTGCTGTCGGTGTTGCTCAGTTCACTGGGTGTAGTTCGTAGTGACCTTCAGAATATGCAATCACATGTAATTCTCTTTTGCATTTTTACTATGTTTTCAAATCTCTTGTGCTGCTCAGTTCTGTTTCTGTGATCCAGAATATTTGTGATACTGATGGTTCCCAAATTCTTTGCTGTAAATATGTATTTTTTGGCACTGTTGCTATTTTGCAGTGTTTTAATGCTTTAATTTCAAGCTGTTTCTAAACATGGAATAACTTTGTGGCTCATCAGATGCTTGTTTTCTTCTTTGTTAGAGTATTATCAGAGTTGTGTTCCATGACCGAAGGTTGCAATATACTGAGCACCAGCAGCTAGAAGGTTGGAAGTGGAACCGCCCTGGGGACAGACTTCTCGATTTAGGTATAACTGTTTCTATCTGTTGACACTTTAAGAAGATCAGTTTCCAAACAGAAACTGATCATGGTCAGATTTATGCCAGGGCTCATGAAGACACACGGGCCAGTATGTGTGGCCAGTATGTATGCTGCTTTGTCGTAGTGTTTATTTTGAACATAAATATTCCATCACTTTCATATTCCTTTAAGACCTTTAAGTGCTGCAGAAGCAAGATAAGCAGTAAGGTAGCAACTACAGCCTTACACATTTAGTAATCTTCTAGTTTTGATGCTAAATGTTACAGTGATCAGGAGAACACAATCAAAAGTAACTTCTCTAGTAGATTGTGGAAATGGCACCAACATGGTTTCTGTATTTTGAGTAACTTGCTCATTTTGGTGCATAAGCGGGGGGGGGGGGGGGGGGGGGATGAGGATGGGAATCAGAAAACACCCCCAAACCCTGAACACTTTGTATGTAGAGTCTACAAAGGTTCTTCAGATCAGTCCTAAGAAACGGCTTCCAGGCTTACGGTCAAGCTACCAAAGCCCACGGTTTTCCACCCGAGCTGTGTTTGCTGATGGTAACCTCGTATTAAAATGTATTCATAGTGTTTTCTTGGCATATGTTTATTTTGAAATGTATGCTACTTATTTTAATAGATATTCCCATGTCTGTTGGAGTCATTGATATCAAGACAAATCCAAGCCAGCTCAATGCAGTTGAATTTTTGTGGGATCCAACAAAATGTACATCTGCTTTTATTCAGGTTTGAAATTTTACTTGACTGGATGTCTGCGTGTGGTGCCTTTCAGGTCACAAACAGTAGTACATATGCACTGTGAAGCTTCCTGGTTTCTTACTTGTGGGATAGCCACTAAATACCAGCTTTGTCAATAAGCACAGGTTCATAGTTCTGTAAGGGTCCCTAGTTAGGGTTTTGAACTTCACTTGGGTTTATAGAAGCATCTTTTAAAAACCATTTACATAAAAGGCTTTCAGAAAGTTCTGTGAATAAAACTGTCAAGGTTGAAGTATTCAGTTACACAGAGTTATAGAGTTAATTGATATCCCTCTAAGTAACTCTCATCACTGATGGTTCTGTTTTAGTTGTGTCTCCCCCTCTCCTAGTGGTAAACTTCAGCAGAGGCTCAGGCTTGAGGATACAAAATGAAAAGTAATGTGCTACGAAGAGTTTTAAATCAGACGTTTAAAAGCTGTTCCTTTACTGTGTAGCAGGCTTCCTTGTGGAGGATTTTTGCCATTTATGTATTTGATATTCAGGGCAATTGAGCACGCTGTCTTTGGAAATTATTTAGGTAGAATGTTCAGGTTTGCATTGGAATTTTCAGCTTACTTTTGTCACAGATCTGGTTTTACTATAAAATAAAAAGGTGTAGGTATGAAGTTTGAGGTAGCAGCGGTTCTGACTGAGGCTACTAAACCAGGTTGTATTCCACGCTGCGAGTACATTAACTTTGATCTCGTACAGCTGAAGCCATTTTTTCTACTAAGAATGACATAATTACTAAAACGTAGTCTCCTTGAAGAAATGTGAGAGAAATTACTGGATATTTTTGTTTACGCGCTTCCTTAGAAGCAGTAACAGACTGCAGGAAATGGATCTGGTTATTACTGTTACGCAAGTGTCGTTCACTTATTCTGAAGGCTGGAGAGCACAGCCTGGCAGCACTGATGACACACTTAAAGCTTCAGTTTCCAGTCTGTGCGTCTCTGTTGTTGATAGCCAAAGAAAATAAAAAGCATTGTGGCACTGGCTTGCTTAAAATTCCACAAGGAAGAAAAAAAACCCCAAAAAGTTGGGAGCACTGTGCAGTAAGATTCATTACAACTCTTTCTGTTAAACTGATTTTCTCCGTAGATATCTTTTAGGGTATTTCTAGCGTATAAACTCAGTGTGGTAGTATTTATTACAAGTAACTCAAGTTTATTCTAGCTATAATGCATTGGACAATAGTATCTTGGAAAAGATTTTGCTGTGTTCGTGATAGATACAGTTGTTGGGAATGGGTTCAAACTGAAACAGGGGGAGTTCAAGTTAGATAATAAGGAAGAAGTTCTTCCCTGTGAGGGTGGTGAGGCTCTGGCACGGGCTGCCCAGAGATGGGGTAAATGCTTCACCCCTGGCAGTGTTCAAGGCCAGGTTCAACAGAGGGTGACATGGTCTAGTGGGAGGTGTCCCTGCCCATGGCAGGGGGTTGGAACTTGAATGATCTTAAGGTCCTTTCCAACCCAAACTATTCTATGATTCTACGTGCGTTTTTCTTAAGGTCCAGCAGGGTCTCATTTAATAAAAACCTATAATGACTTCCGCTTTGTGGAGAGATTTTGGTGACACGCTTCCTTGTTTCCCTTCTCCCTTATCAGCTCAAGTACAGTGTTTTTGGCTTCGTTTTAATATGGGCATGAAAAGGAGTTAAGTGTTAGTCTTGCAGCTTGGTCCTCAGGCTGGGTAATTTGTTCCTTGTCCTTAGAAAATGTGTGTGATGTTGGTAACGCATTATGAAATCCATGTCTAGAATACTTCTGAGGGTCCTTTATGTTTGGTGGTTGGTTTTTTTCAGGTACATTGTATCAGCACTGAATTTACCCCTCGTAAGCATGGAGGAGAGAAAGGAGTTCCTTTTAGGATTCAGGTTGACACTTTTAAACAGACTGAAAATGGAGAATATACCGATCATCTGCATTCAGCCAGTTGTCAAATCAAAGTTTTTAAGGTAACAGAAAACACATCCTTAATAAGTCTTCCAGAAGCTCTCATAAAGATGGGGGATATCTTTATCTTACTACTTCTGAGCTCAGATTTCAATTATAAAACCACTTTCCACTTGCGTTTTTGTTCATGTAACTATCCATTTTTAGCCAAAAGGAGCAGACAGGAAACAGAAAACAGACAGAGAAAAGATGGAAAAGCGAACTGCACATGAAAAAGAAAAGTATCAGCCTTCATACGACACCACAGTTCTCACAGAGGTAACAAATGAGCATTGCATCTGCTGTCTGAGGAGGAAATACATAGATACGGCATATTACTTAGCTGTAGTCTGGAGGGGTTGGGGAAGAATTAGTTCTATTCAAAGATAAACTTTTTCTTTGACAGACTTGTCCTGTGAACAGCAACATTCCATTTTAAGTTCTTTGTTTAGTAAACTTTCACTGAGATGCTAGATAGGTGCTTGCGTTCAATCTGAGTGTGTTTTAACACTGACGGCACTGAACCCTAGAGCAAGTCTTTTGGTACGGATCTAAAAACCTTGCAGCTGGAGGGACAAAAAAGAGGGGGGAATCTAGAGTTTAATTATCTGCCAAATTGGAGCTTCAGAGTTTCTTTGTTTGGAGATCACTGAATGTAAGGCCAGAGCCTCAGCAGGTTTTTGCATTTTATTTAAACATCAGTGAGTTCTATGCAGTTTTCTAAGGATTTCAGAAGTTTCTAAAAGGCTTTTAGATCTTTCCTCACTGTATAATGAAAAGAAATTGATCCAAATCTTTGGTGTTTGTCCAGATGAGGCTTGAGCCTATAATTGAAGATGCAGTTGAACATGAGCAGAAAAAGTCCAGCAAGCGGACTTTGCCAGCAGACTACGGTGATTCTCTGGCAAAGCGAGGCAGTGTAAGGGACTTCTGCTTACCTTTTCATTGTGCAAGATACCTTGTACAGTGTTAGATATAGGAGAAACTTCCATTTTGTAAAGTAAAAACATTGATTGCTGTGTTAATATTACTTTTATGTACACCAATTACTCCATGTTTGCTTTCAGCAAAGGAATCCTTCCTAAATCTAACACTTAAACTGTTGCAGAGGGACTGTGTAACTTTTAAGTCAAGAGCTTTCCGTTTATGTGACTTTAAATGAAACAGCTTTTTGCTTTCCTGTATGTGTGTAATTAGAAGTAAGATTGGTGAAATTTAGTGTTTTGTTCCGTATCTGTACTTAGATTCAATGTAAGTTTCCATGTACGTCAGTATTTTTAAAACACCATGTAGTATTGCAGATGGTTGATCATTAGGTACTGATTTTTTCTTTAGCCAGCTACATACTGTGCTTTAAGCAGGTTTAATGCAGTTCAGACGAGTCAGTACCTCTTCATGGTACATGCACACTAAGTGTGTGCCCCCCAAATGAATCTCAGCACACATCCTGCACGCTCCAGGATTTCTTAAATGGTGCTTCTTATTGTGAGTATCGTTGAGACCTTACATTTCCAGATGAGAAACAATCCCGCATCACCCATTTGGCAAGTTTAAATGTCAGTTAATACTGTGACTGTGGAAAACAATCGACTTCTTTGAACAGGGATAACGCGCTGACAGCTCTTTCCCAGCAGTGTGCAAGCATTGACTGCCTTGACTCTTTTCCCTCAGATATTGGTTTCATGTTTAGGTTATAAAATACTTCCGTGTACGCCTCTTGCTTATAAACCATGTAACTGGGTGGGGGAGAAGAGGCAATATTAATCAGATGGGTTCTTTGGAGGATTTGGGGGCTTTTTACACCCTGAAGCCGTTAGCACTGAGCAGTCTGAATTTACCTTCCACTGTTCTTGGCTGTTGGGGTTTTCTTTCTTTCAAGATGTATGTTCAGAATTCTTTGGCAGTGCAGACATTCTGTCACTTGTTCCACATGGCCCTGGAGGGGGGCTACAGGCAGGAAAAATGGGGATTATATCACTTTCACTTCGAAGACATGTCTGAAGTGTCTTCCGAAGCTGGTTCTTGGAGGGATCTGTACTTCCCCCCCACCTCCTCTTCTCTCTGTTGCTGTCTGTACTTCATTCAGTGATTGGTACTTCTCAGACGAATATAGGAAAAGTTACTTTTAAAAGATACGACAAATCCCTTGTCCAGAGCAGGATGAACCGTAGCCAAACGATACCTGAAACTTGTCCAACCTGTTAACAATCTCTTGAAACACTTAAGCTTCCTTTAGCAGTACTTTAATGGTAGCTAAGAAAAATTGAGGTAAGACAGGTAGTACTGGCCTTCTGTTGCCTTTCCCAAAGCACACAGGGTGTGCTTTATGTGTCGGTGTTTATTTCTTGCCTTCTTGCTTGGGCTGAAGGGTAACTCACAGGCTGTTTTAGAATAACAACTATATACAGCTTTCCACTTCTCTTAATAGTGCAGCTGACTGTTCCTGTTGGGACATTTGCCCCTAATAAAACACTGTTTTGAGATCATCTGGTCAGTTTGTTGAGATCATTTGGACTTCTATTCCAGTAGGATGAAGTGCTTTCAGCCTTGCTAACTTGATACCATCTGCAGATTTAACATACAACCTTTTCCATCATGACAGTGGTTTTTATCATGAGTAAAATTATTAGAAGTCACCAAGCCCATAAAAAATGCCACGAAACACTATTTTTGCTCTATTCTTAGTGAAACCTTGATTAGCACTATGCACTCATTAAGTACTGGTTTTGACTATGTAAGTTGAGAGTGTAACTTGTTTGCTTGATCTCAGAAATGTGTGATCTGCAGCTTGAAGGCCACCTCCTCAGCCGCCTTCTCTTTGCACCAGACAGGCGGATTCTTGTGGGCCTTGTAAAGATGGACAGGGGATGATGCATGTCTCTCCTGTGAGCAGTTCTGTCTTCCCAGTTGTAGTCGTCGGAAGGTTCGGCCATTATCAGACTTCCCTCGTGCAGGGTAGATGTGCCCTATGTGCTAGTACAGTTGTCACCGAGGAGCTTAGACACAAAAACTGAAGACCTGTTTCCCTATATTTTAGTATGAGAACTGACCCTGGTTTACACATTGTGTCTTTGTATAAGATGGAATCTTGTATTCAGCGTGTCTGGGGAACCGTAGCTCCGTTCTAGAAGGAAAACAGGGTTGTTCGGAGTGTATTTTTCTTGACAAAGTCAGGAGTGCTGTTACTTACCGCGTAGTTCTTGAATTTTAGAATTCAGGTTGATCCAGTCTGTAGCTCTCGTCCTTTTCAAAACTGGGTATTGTTATCTTCCTCCTACACCTAGCCTTGTATAGGCTGTGTCTTTCTTGTCCCTTGCTTTTTGCACCTCATTTTGTACATGGCTGGTTTTATTTTGCCCCTCCAATATTCTGCTGTTCTATTTGCTGGATATGTCTCATTCTTTTTGTTTCTCTTCCTGCCCCTGGTATGATTCTTCGAGCTCAGCCACAATCTGATTTGGCCAGGTTGGTTTCTTACTGTGTTTGCTTTAAGAAACATTGAGTGCAATATATTTTCTTTCCAATTCAATTTGTATGGGATTCTAACGCAATACAAAGAGTTTGGTGGAACAAGAGTTTGTTTTTTCTACCCTACTCCTATCTTTTCCTAAAAACCAGAGATTGCTTTTCTATTGCCATCATCCATGTTTTCCTTCTCATTCATTTTCATAAGAATTCCATCTAGACTCTTACTGTCTGAATACATAGAAGCTAGAGCTGATGTAAGGAAGAAGAGGGGAAGAAAACCCACCAGATTCTTTCCCCTGCTTTGAATTTGAAAAAGCAGGCACTGTATTGTGATAGTTGGGTCTTCAGGACAGTGTCTGTAAAGACACTTCTTTCTGTCTGCAGTATCTTGGTTGATTTTTATATTATACATATTAGATAATACGTCATATAATACATTATCATATAGTATACTATAGCATAGTATAGTATATCGACTATCTTATATTTATCATTACATTATATTACTTTACATTATATTATGTCTCAAGCTAGAATATATGAAGCCATCGTTTGATTAAACTTGGTCAAATAGTAATTTCTTTCGGGTAGAACTGATTACAGGGCACATGAAGGGAGCGTAGAAGACTTTGAGGTGTAGATCTTGAAATAGATTGGAACATTGTTTTGGATATGGAAGATTGGTGCAGAAGCTGAGTATTTTCTGTAAGTGACTTAAATTTAGAGTAGAAAACCTTCTAGAGGCTATGAGTTAGGAAGTGCAGCTGGAGCAAAACTGGCAACATAAGGATATAGTATTTCTTCAGCTTGTTCCTCCTTACAGCCATACTCCATATAGCGAATGCCAGTCGCATACAGCTTATGCAGAGTGGCTGGCTTCCCATTTTGGAAATGACTGCTTCTGCCTCCATAACAGATGTGCGGAAGAGTTTTGCTTTTGCACACAACAGCTGCAGTTGTTTCAGGCAAGAACCTCATATTTTATACATCCACTAAAAAAGCTGTAAGAAATTGCTGCTCTGTTCTCTAAAGATGATGCTGTGTGCCCGGTTTGTTCTCGAAATCAGACTGCTAGGTTTTGCTTTTGTGTTTATTGGGTATGTGAATATAGTATGGAGTTTGCTGCCAAAGTTCAGTTTTACTCTGTAGCAAAGCATGAATTTGGGTAGGTTCAGGTAGATGGGAAGTAGGAAGAGAAATGACACCAAACAGTGGCTTAGAATAACTTGAGGTTTTCCAGTTTTTCAGAAGTTAGGAACATTCCGAGTTTAAATGCTGCATATCCTGAATCTGAAAGTCCTACTTGGAAAGATTTCCTATCTTCCTTTTTAACTCAGTGAAGCTGTTGGTCAACATTGCGTAACTTCATTCATGGCCTGTATGGAAGGATGCTAAAGATCTGTAACCAAAACAGTTTTCTCCTTTTGAAGAGTTAATCAGTGTTTGGAAATAAGACAATTTCTGGAGCACTGTTGTATCAGTGTAGTGGTAATGGAGGGCAGTTGATCTCGAGACACCAAAGCCACCAGCGTTGCGAGCTCGCCAGGATATATTCATTGCTCATTACAGATACAGATTTAATACCAATCTTCTCTTCTGTGCGGCTTTTCACAGAGTCGGATGCTTCTGTTTGGCAGGGCGGCATTTTTCTTTCCATGTCCAGTGGCCAGGGACTTCTGTGTTAGTATCATTAGCTTGCTGAATGTCCTCTGCTTAACTCCGTGTTGTGCTTAAGAGTACAAGAAACATCCTGATCGATCAGGCCGCGAGCCTTGGAAGTCCAGTTGTCTGTTCCTGGCAGTGGCAATTGCAGATGCTGCTTCAGGAAGGCTGTGCCTGTGATCCGTTCCCCTCGTAGCTCTCCAGTGCCCACAGGCTCCATGCGGGTTCAGAAAGACGTTAGAATCCCTGCTGAATCTTGGTGGTGTTCATGGATTTGATGCCTAGGCATTTGTCTGACCCCGTTTCTGACCTCGATGGGTTTGTGAAATGCAGGACAGTTAGTTGTGCACGTGAGCGATTCCAGAGGCAGAAGCAGCTCAAGCTTACTTGCTTGAAGAATGTGGGGTGTTGCCTTTTTTCTTTCCTTTTCTTAATACTATCTTGTTCCTTGAGCCTTGTCATGTAAGTGCTCAAATACTAATGTTTCCCCTCCACAATGTATAAAGCAGAACTGAGTCAATTAGGCATGCTGCAGTAGTATAATTACTACCTGGTTTCCTTCAGTCTCAGTGGGTAGGTAGTAACACTTTGGTTGGAAGAGAGCACAAGGTAAGAAAGTGTTTCCAGCAGAAGAGAGGCTTCTTGCTTTGGGGTGGGATTTTCTTTATGCAGGTATTTCAGATGTGCTTCTTCCTGCCTTTAAACTCAGCTTTGTTGTGAACGACTTCAGCGGGGTTTGAAGGCCAGAATCAGTAACTGCAGTGCGTGCCTTGGGAATGGCTCAAAAGCTGTTCTCTGGCAGGAGTGCATTCTTCCCTGCCCCTGCTTTTAAATGTGTTGAATGGAGTCTTGGAGTGGCAGCTGAGGATGTGCAGCTTGCATCTGTGTGTCCTGATAAACATCTTGCCTTAAAACTTAGGGAGTGAATGGGAAAACACACCAAAGAAATGTTTTCCAAATACATCAGAAGAACAAAGATTATGTTGAGCTTTTATTTTTAACTTACGGCTTTGGACCACAGTAGGGAATCCACCTGTTGTAATACAGCATCTTTTGAGATGAACGCTAAAATGAGTTTGAGAAGAGAAACGAGATGGGAATATACAGAACAGGAGGAAGAGTGGGTAACACTGGTGGGTCATAGAGGAGATGCTTCCTGTGGATCGCACTCTTTGTGGTGTAACGGGTGGCTTTGACCACGTAATCAAAGGCAGTGTGTGCACGGTGCCTCGCAGGCACACTGCTCTGAATCGCATCTTGGGCAGCCTTTACGCTCTGCAGGGCATACAAGACTAGGTGTTTTAAACTGAGTGTGCCACGCTGGGGAACGCAGAGTCCTGCTCCGACACTGGAGTCCAGCAGTGTCCTGGACTGGTTTACAGGAGACTGCAGCTGGTGGTGTGCTTATTTACTGTTTCCCTGGATAGTGAAAAGGTGTTACACACAGGAGCTGAAACATGTTTCCGTTAATATTAGGTCTGCTTCTTCCCCCACCAAGCTGCGCTGTAACTGCGGAAGTTTCCTTGCAGGGCGTTCAGCTGGTGCATGATACGTATGTCAGAAATCCTTGTTCGAAGAGGCATGCTCTTAGCTTACCGGATCTTGGGCAGCTTGCTTGTCTTAAATCCTGTCTGTCCTTGAACAAACCAACATCTGCTTGGCTTTTATTCTTCTTTAAAACCCTGGATTTGCAATGGTGCTGCAGACACCAAATGCAGCTCTCATTTCGAAGGGCTTAATCATGATGGTTTAAGCAAAATACCCCAAAAACCTGACTGAATCAAACAGCTGCCTCATCGTATGCTTGTGGTGGCTTATATTTATGTATAAACCCTCCAGTTTACCAGGCAGTTGGGGGGTCCTCGAGCAGTACATGTGGCATCATTCTAGTCCTGCAGTTTCTCAGGTTCACAAGACTGAATATTCTGCTTGTATTTCGGCTGGACATCAGATTTATCCACAAGGTTAAATCTAGCTTCATAGTCTCACCTGCTATTAGAGCACCTGTTGTCAGGACACGATTACCTGCAGTTTAATCAGCCCCTTCCCCCCTTTTAGGATGAAAAAAGCTTTTCAGCAGATGGCTTGGGGTGGTTTGTTTTAAACTGAGTAATCTGGATCAGTCTTCTGTCAGTTCCACCATTAATACCTTCACTTTGTTAACAGAAGACAGTAGAAACAGGAGTCTCAATGAAAGAACAAGATAGACCAGAAGTGATTTTTACTTGCATGTTATGCGTGGGATGGAGGGAGTCTTTATTTGGAATGACAAATCAAAACTCTCTGTGGATAAACCCCTGCCTTTCATTTGAAGTGTGCCTCAGAGTAAAACATGCTCTGGTTTGCCAAGAGAAACTTAACTTCCGATTCTTTCTCTTCAGTGCTCACCATGGCCTGATACTCCTACAACATTTGTAAACAACAGTCCTACTCCTGCTCCAACCTTTACCTCTGCTCAGCATAACACCTACAGTGTCCCAGACAGGTGGGTTTCTCTTATGTACCCTAATTCGAGGTTGCATTTTCAAGTGATGGCGGTTCAGAGGTGTTTTCTGAGTAAACGCAGCTGCTCTCTGCCTCCACCGGGGAGCGAGGGGGTGGTTTGACTGTGCAGATTTAGTTTGGAGTTTGACATTACACAGAGTGGTTCTGCTTCAGCATTCTTCCTTCTTCCTGTACGTTGTTGAAAACTTCTCCTCTTGTCCTTTGCCGTGTAGCAAGTACCTTACCTCTGAAGTGTTCTGATTTAGTCCTTGTCTATGGAAACGATTCCACCTCTTCCACTATGAAATCCTCACTCCCCTCACACACAGTTAATACCGTTTGCAAGAAGAAAAGCCAACAATACTCTTCACCAGCTTTTCAACAGCGGTTGTATTGGTAAAAGCATTTAGAATTGAGACGTTATTTAAACTACCATAACCAAACTTGGGCGAGCAAGGAATGACTTGCAGCGGTATTGTCTGTGTACTTTGAACTCATTCAAGTTCATTTGCAGCAAGGCTCAAGTGTTTTGCTTAACAAAATTCTGGTAATTCTTTTCTTTCTTTTTTCAATCTGTAGCAATTCTTCCTCCCCAAATCACCAAGGAGATGGAAGCTCTCAAGGCGCTGGAGATGTGAGTGTTTGCTTTCTGGTACTGCTCATGGCTGCATTTGTATCGTTGTCAGAACATTCGATTTATACGTACCCTGCTGTTGATACTGTGGTGGAAACGTTTAACTGGGGGGTTAAATGCTTTTTTCATATCCAAATCACCATCTCTAATCTTGTTTCTTACAGCAGCTTCATCCTTCAGCCACAATCCAGGAAACTCAGCAGTGGTTGCTCAAGCACAGGTTCTCTACCTATACAAGGCTTTTCTCAAATTTCTCAGGTATCTCTACTATTAAATGTTCAATTTGTATTAGGAGGCGTTTTCTTCTCGTTAGCTCCATCCAAATTCACCCTAACCCCCCGAAGTGGAGCTGGGTTCTGTTTGCACTATGGCAGTGCGCGATATCATTGTAACCTTGATTAGTCCTTAGAGGAAAATGACTGAATGTGGTGAGTCAGAGCAGCGGCTGTTGCCTGTTCTGCTGGGCTGGCTCCTGATGGCAGCAGTATGCAGTGCAGGACACTGCTAACATCTGCTCCATGTTAGATCTTCCATAGGAGGTGGATTTCACTGTGGTATATGAGGCTTTCTCTGGAGCTGTCGTGTCCACAGAAACAGCATAGAATCATAGAATTGTTGCAGCTGGGAAGGACCTTAAGCTCATCCAGTTCCAACCCCCTGCCATGGGCAGGGACACCTCACACTAAACCATGCCACCCAAGGCTCTGTCCAACCCGGCCTTGAACAGCGCCAGCGATGGAGCATTCACAACTTCCCTGGGCAACCCATTCCAGTGCCTCACCACCCTTACAGGAAAGAACTCCTGCCTTATATCCAACCTAAACTTCCCCTGTTCAAGTTTGAACCCGTCACCCCTTGTCCTATCACTACAGTCCCTCATGAAGAGTCCCTCCCCAGCATCCCTATAGGCCCCCTTCAGACACTGGAAGGCTGCTCTGAGGTCTCCATGCAGCCTTCTCTTCTCCAGGCTGAACAGCCCCAACTTTCTCCTCCTATCTTCATACAGGAGGTGCTCCAGTCCCCTGATCATCCTCGTGGCCTCCTCTGCACTTGTTCCAACAGTTCCATGTCCTTTTGATGTTGAGGACACCAGAACTGCACACAATACTCCAAGTGAGGTCTCAGGAGAGCAGAGCAGAGGGGCAGGATCACCTCCATGACCTGCTGGTCACGCTCCTCTTGATGCAGCCCAGGATGTGGTTGGCTTCTGGGCTGCGAGCGCACACTGCAGTTGGCTCATGTTCATTTTCTTATCACCCAAAAAATCCTGTTTTGTATCGAGCTCTGCTTCAGTGCCATGCAGCAGCAGAATTCCTTTATGTGCATTTGTCTAATGAATATTCATATTTATGACTTCTTCATTTCAGCAGAACGTTTGATTATTCTTAAATGTGACGCGTGTCAGTGTAGTTTCCACTGTATATGTGGAAGGAAGCAGTGGTGAAAATGCGTTATCTGGGGCTATGTTTTGCTGTTTGCACAGCTACGTGGAAGACTAAAACCAAAGGGTGGGATGACACAGTTACACACCATGAGAAAAATTCCTTGTTTTCTTTGCTGACATGGGAAGGGGAGAGTATCACAGAATCCTGGACGGGTTTGGGTTGGAAAGGACCTGAAAGCTCATCCATCCCCAGCCCCTGCAATGGGCAGGGACACCTTCCACTAGAGCAGGGTGCTCCAAGCCCCTGTGTCCAGCCTGGCCTTGAGCACTGCCAGGGATGGGGCAGCCACAGCTTCTCTGGGCACCCTGTGCCAGCGCCTCAGCACCCTCACAGTAAATACATATGATGAATGAGGCCTTCTCTCTGCCTCTCAGCTTAGCTCATGCTCCTGCCAGAATTCCCTTTGTACCAAGAGGCCATTTCCTTCATTTGGTCTCATGAGGACTGCAGTCCCCACAAGTACAGACTCTGATGTGGTGTTCCCGAAATCTGTAAGACTCAAAGCTTTATGTTTTCTGTAGCTGCTTAATGCTGTTTGCAGCTGCCGAATGTTTCCTGCCTAAAGCACATCCTGTCTTCTGCTGGGATACACAAGTTGTGAGAAACAAGCTCTCACGTTCAGCCTTTCTGAACACGCTGGGAAGGTGTCATCCAGCCCTGAGACGTTCTGCAGATGAGCCAGTATTGCGCAGTACCCCCCTCAGCAAACAGCATGGAAGCATGGTGCTGATAAAAGTGACTTGGGTATAGCTGTGGGGACATCATGGGCAGCAGTAACCGAACGTTTGTAAACTACTGCTAGTAACAATGTCATAGTATGATAAAAACAACTCGAGTGTTGAGACCCCAGGGCTCCATGATGTATTGCTATGCAGAGGCAGTGTGAGGACTTTGGTCAGTTTCTGACACTGCAAAGGTTCACTACAGAATATTGTGCTTTTAAATTAAGCCCATTTCATATATTTCAAATAAAACCATCATCTCCCTGATTGACCAAGGAGCCTCAGCGCATCTGTCTTGATGAGCTGGAAGATGCTGCTGGTTCAGGGGAAGCTTGTTCGTTCTGCAGGATGCTGTTGTTAGAATGGAGGAGTTTGTTATTCTTGGTTGAAATGAACATACAATCGATGTTCGAAAGTACAGATGTTCTAACAAAACCTTCCCAAACTCCTCCTGTGTTTCTCCAGGTGCTGATTTATTAAAGCTGACAAGAGAAGATCTGGTACAAATCTGTGGTCCAGCTGATGGAATTCGGCTGTATAATGCACTGAAATCCAGGTATGACCTTGGACGCGAGGCTGAGAGGGTTCTGTTCTGTCATTTACTAGCACTGGGAGATCTGGCAGCTAGCATCAGGCTGGGCCTCGATGCCTTTGTGTGTCTGAGGAACTGGCAGCAGTCAGTGTAAAAAGACCCCCCCGTATACGCCGTTGGGGCCTCACGTTTAGTGGAGCTAGGAACGACCTGGGGCTTTCTGAGGTTACAAGAGCAGAGTGCTAACCCAAGCAGCATCCCAGATGATGTTTCTGAAGTGAAAAGGGTGTTCGTTACCACTGACCTTTGCAAGAATTGTTGTTAGTCGGCAGTTGTGTTCCAGGCTTACAACAGGCAGCAGCATCCAGGCAGCACTCGCTGTTGCATTCCCTATTGTCTGATCAGTTAAGGAAAACCCTGCAAGTGAACTATGAGCACAACGGATCTGCCTTTGCGGCACAGCGTTTCCTGTAACCTTTCCTCTGATGTGTGCTTTCTTGCAATTGCAGGTCTGTTAGGCCCCGTCTAACAATCTACGTTTGTCAGGAGCCACTGAGGAGCCTGCAACTGGAAAGACAAGATGCAGGCAATGGTGACAGCAGCAACGGTGCAATATACGGTACGGCACACTGGGGTCTCTTAGCACCGTTCCTGTGTCTTAAAATGCCTAAACCGAGAGAAATGGGAAAAGTAAGAGTATGAGTGGGGGCACACAGAGAAAACGCAGGAAGGTGTATTCACAACAGCACTGCTGTTCTAACACTCCAGGGGGTGAACAGCACCTTAAAACCTCTCCAGCTTAAACGGCTGATTCTTTTTCAGTCCACTGAAAACAGCAGTTCCGTGGTAATGAAGAGTTCTCAAATTAGCAGTGCTGTGGTGTTACAGACAAGGGATTAACCAGGCAAATGTCGGTGCATGCAAATAAACCACTTCAGTTCTTTCCCACTGTCTGTTAGGTTTTGCTTTCATTTCCTGTGCACCTGAACTAAAGCTGGTAGAGCTTGGGCACGGAAAAGCAGCCAGGCAGTGTACAGGCCAACAGCTGTAGTGTTGTGAATGGCTGTTGTTTCAGTGCAGACCAGAAGATAACGTTTAAATTCCTGGCAATCTTACATTTAAGAGAATGGAGTTATTTGAAATCATTCTTTCCTTGCTCTTGGCTTTGAGTGAAGAGCCATCTCTCCCCAACCAGTCGAACTCTGTACAGGCTGCTGCCGTAACAGCAGTTGTGTGTTCTCCATGCAAGAACTGAGGTGGAGGAGGATCCATAGAGGATTCTGTTTCTGTCAGATTGCATGTATTCCCTCTGGAAAATGCGTTTCCCATTTTCAGTCTTTGTTTTGGGGCGGAAGACTGTGCAAACACGGAGCTGCCAAGGGCTTCTAGCACTGTTGAGCTGTAGAACTGTAAATGCAGCATCAAACTGACCAGCTGCTTTGGCTTACTGTTCCCTTTGCTGTGTTGTATTTTCCTGCTGCCGTCCTTTAGCTCTGAGAGGATCTGTAGGAAATGCATTCAGACAGCTGAGAAAGGCTCCCTTTGCCGGGAAACAAACCAACAATCCAAAACCACCTCCATCCTCACTCCGAGCAGCAGCGTGGTGGTGTAAGTCCCTTGTATTACCTGGCGATATGGCCGTGGTCCCTACAGACCTGGTTAATGTGACTGTGCCTTTCTGTGGAGGATACAGGACAAAGATGTGGAATCTGCCTTTGGTACTAGAGCAAATGGAAGCCTCTCCCTTGTCAGAAAGTTGTGCTTATGGCTTTGCCTTGAAAGCCAAGTCATGGCAGTTCATGCTTCTTGGTGAGAACAGAGAGTTTTAGCTTTTAAAGTGCTTCAGTGCTTGGTTGTGAACGGATTCACCTTACTTCTCCACATAGTTCCTTGTTACCAGATAGTACCATGCTTACCGAAGTACTTCTTTTTTCTTGCAGTTTATCATGCAATCTACTTGGAAGAAATGGCAGCCTCAGAAGTCACACGCAAGCTTGCTTTGGCATTCAATATTCCTTTGCATCAGATCAACCAGGTTTACAGACAGGGTCCCACAGGTATCCACATCCTTGTTAATGATCAGGTAATGGACATTACATCTTCTTGCCATTTTATTGATGAGTGAGGTCGGGTGGTGGATTTTCCTATGCTCGCTTCTTTATGAGTGCTTTGTGCTGTTTGGTAATGCAGCCTAGGATTTTCTGGTATTTAGCAGAAGGATCCTTTAAGTGTCATTCTTCCCCTACCTGACTCAGTTTAAATTACAAGAAGAGAAAGGCACGTGGTCCGTATAGTTCTGAGATGCTGCAGTAATGACTTAGAATGTATTCATTTTGAACAGAGAGCCTTTCACTACTGCTGCACTCAGCTTATTCAAGCATCTGCCACACGTTTAGTTTGAAGACGCAGCCAGCAGTAGCAGGCTCCAAACTGGCTGTCACATGATTGATGGGCAGTAGTTTGACAGTGACATGTTTTAACTTCATTTGTTACGTGCTTGTCACTCGCTGACTAAACCCAGAAGTACCCAGTGCTTGTAACGGGCTGTGTTTAGTATCTGGTGTACACGGTTGGTATTGGTTGTACTCGGGTTCTTAAAACTTCCTTTTGCTTTTGTAGATGGTTCAGAACTTTCAAGATGAGAGTTGTTTCTTGTTCACCACAATAAAAGGTACAGTCTGAAACACAACTGTGTAGTCTATCAAGGAGCTGCCTTTAGAGGAAAATGCTGGTCCAGGAGCTCCCCAGGCAGAGTAAGGGCAGATACAGAGAAGGCTGATGTGCAGCCACATCAAGATCTGCATACAGCAGCAATGACAGCAACCCCCATGTGGTCAGAGGGGTGGAATCACTTTAATTGTACCTGCAGTCCACTTTGGGTTTTGGGGTTTCCTATTTAAACCCTGGGGCTTCAGATGAATCCCACCCTTCCTGGGGTATCCAGTGTAGTTCTGGGAGAAGGTGCCAGCAAATAGCTGTAATCCGTGGATGAGTTTGGCCCTGTGCAAGTTTCACCTACAGAAACTGTCCCAGCTGTGAAGACCCAGTTACAAACAAATGGTTAATCAGCGCCTTTTCGTTCAGCAGCAGTAGGAAAACCTTTGCAGCTTTGTTTTCTCCTGCAGATGAGCTGTGGTTTTGAAGTCGTTTCACTCAGTCAGCCTCCTGCCCTGAACTTCTGAGACTGAAAGGTGGTTGTGTATAGTTTGTGTAGGATGAAATCTGTTCAGGGAGCGTTACAGCCCCGTTTGTCTCGCTTGTGAAGCCTTTGGGTGGTACTGCTCGATTCTAACTGTAAAGCCGTAGGGGGTTTTGCTTTTAACAGTTCCCCTTTGGCTTTCTAGTGTAAGGCTGAGCATCACAAAATCGATGACTGGAAGTATATACTAAGGATTTCGATTGCTCTTGCAGTAGTTCATTTTGTCATAGTAAGTAAGTGTCACAGGTGAGGTGGGTTCAATATGTGGTAGGAAGTGAGCAGAAACAACTGCAGGCCAAAGGATGTTTAAGACGTTACTCTCCAGGTGTTTAGTGCGAGTAGCACGTTATTGGTATTTAGCGTGTTCTGACTTTACTGTTTCATAGTAGTCGTGAAATACCACTACACTGAAGTGAACCACTTGTACACCGTAAAGCCTAAGCCCCTGCTTTGCTGTTTAGGGACTTTGGCTGGTGTGTGTATGGTTATTCGATTTATGATTTTAACAACTTCTTTTCCAGCTGAAAACGGTGAAGGCTTCCATATAATTCTGAAGTGATGTCACACAACTGCTAGATGATACTCCACCGCAGAATGAAGTCCTGCCTAAAGACTACAAAGATCGTCCAAAACCTTAGGATCTAACTTCACTGTATAAGATGTTTCATATTGAAAACACAAAATGACCTTTCTAATGAGCTGTTTGATAGGTGAACTTTCTTATCACTGCCATAGCTAAGTGTCCTCATGAGAGGTATAACGCCATGACAGCTTACGTACAGGCATGAAAGACAATGTAAGCAAAGGTGCTTGCCCTTCACTGAAATAAGGCAACTTATGGCCAGTAGATACAGTTTATAGAAGCGTTTTCTATTACCTGTATCCAGTTGGAGATGAATGTAAACTTATTTTGGGGCATTTACCTTTCTGTGCCAGTTTGTCTATTCCGTGCTTGTACCTGACGCTGGGTTTATTTTTTGATGTTAGCAGAGCACATGTTAACCTGTGTGGAGACGAGTAGTCAAGCTGATAGTGATCAGGTTGTTAGGTTCTTGAGAGTCAAGCTGTCAAAACAGCTTCCCGTGTAAATTGTGTATAAGAGTGTATGTAAGAAGTGTAAATGCCAGAAGAGGGCTTTTAAGAAGCCCTGGACAGATGCAATATATGCATGCAGCGAACTGCATTATCAGTAGTACCTTACTGGAGGGATTAATATAAATCCTATGAGGTACCAAGTAATTGTGTTTTGCTTTAATGGATTTAATGGAAAAGACTCGCCTATGCATCCTTTATGTTTAGTTCCTTAGGTTCTCTGCGGAGCACCGCTGCAGTTTAACTCTTTGCTTGTACAGTTGTGGGGTTTAAAATACCGGCCGCGAGAGGTGGACGTTTGACTCACTGGAATTGTGCTGATGAGGGAAGAGGAGCCACGGGGCTGGCGCAGCTTTCAGCAGCAGCAGATACACCGCTTAAGAAATACTAAACCTGCTCCATGTAACCCTCCTCCCCAGCAGGGAAAGGCCTCGCTCCAGCGGCTGTTATGGACAAGTAGTGTCTTACCTGTTCTGTTGCCCTGTCTTTGCCCTGGGAGCCGCGCTGAACCGCTGGTACATTACAGTGCCTCTGCCATATGACCAAATTCTTTCTTTCAGCCAGGAATTGTGCTTTCTCGCTATTTTGGCTCGCTGTCTCTCGTGAAGACGTGGCGCAGCATTTCCCATGCTAACATTCAGTTGCAGCTGGTTCGGTACTCGGAGAGGGACCGAATGACTTCATGTCGCTGTCATTTTGTGCCTCTGGAAAGCTCCACCGCGATTTCTGGCTTAAAGGCTTAGGAACAGTTTTGCTTTCTATGCTGCAGTGTTCAGTGTGAGCAACCGCCACAGCGTGTAAAAAAGCAACTTTGATTTTCCCATTCCCATTCTGTAACCGGCTCGAGTGCTTCAGCACAGAAGCTTCCTGAAGCTGTAGCATCCTGAAACTTCACCTTCATCCAAGCTCGAGGGCTTTGGGTTTTTCCTATTCTTATTGTTTCTACACTGAAAGTAACATTTTATGTACTTCAGCATTTCTTCCTATAAGTTCAGTTTGGGTATTGTTTGGTCCTGGCATTTTCTTGAACTGACACCGCCTTTTCAGCTCCCACCCTATTCAAATCCAAATGTTTTATAAAAGTGGAAAAATCCTTGATTGGAAAGTATCCCAGGATCTAACTTTAAAGAACACTGAAAGTTGTACAGTACTTTGTCCAGCTCACTTCAAATTGGAATTAAATTATGGCACCAGCAAATTGCTTTTGTTTTTTAATGAGATGTACACATTTCAATTTAAGTATAATAAATGTTTTTCAATAATTTTGTAAATGTGCTTTTCTTTTCCTTTACTTCCCCACTGGAGATGCTCCTGGTGTTCAGATGAACCGCAAGACCTGCCCTGCTGATACCAGTGGGTAAAGGTACTCGCAGAAAGCAAACCAGCTCTGTACTTTATCCTGCACCTGACCCACACACATTGATCTTTTGTTTCTAATACAAAAACTGAGTTAAATTTGAAATGATCGAAACAAAATCAAATCTGACATCAGCTGATTGTTTATTGAAGTGGTTTATATCAGAGTAGGTTCTGTTTGGGTTTGTACACCTTTAATGCAATAGACTTACAGGGGTCATTATGTTCTTAGAAAAAAGATGAGCCAACAAAGGGCAATACAACTTGACATACTGGTACTGGTGACCTTCGTGGTACAGCTGAGAAGGAAATCTGCTTGAAACTCTCGATTACAGCAGGGTGCATCCTAATGGAACTTGAAGCATGATGGTAACAACACACATTCCACCGCTGCTGTGTAAAACAAGCCCTGACCGCCTTCTTTGATAGTAGTAATCCATGTACTGCTGCACGCTAACCTGTAACTTAACCTCAGAGCTGAGGCTTCCAGTTACTGTCCCTGTCTGGAAGACATTCACACTTCTTCTAAAAAGTGGCTTTAAATATGTGGGGGGAACTGCACTACCACCAGAAGTAGCTTCTGCAACTGCTTTTTAAGCCAGTACCTCCATTAATCTTCAGAAAGCACACAGGCCCTGAACTCTTAAGACATACACACACAATCAGTCTTACACAAAAAGGCTTTCTGAACTGTTGAGTAGTTTCTCAGATAATTAAGTTGCTTAAGATAAAAAAGTTCAGCTAATCCTCTAGCACTGAAGAACTTAGGATGAAAGCATGGCCTTAAGAGTCAATACACAGATCTTACTATTCTTATAATTCAGATGTTGACAGCTTCTCAAGTAACCCAAATGTGAAGAGTTTTGGCTTTCTACATTTGAAAACCACAGGTTTGGTTCAACTCCACCTACACCTTTATCTGCCCAACTGCTTGCTGTGCCCCAAGAACAGGCGCGACAAACATCAGGAATTCCTTACTCCGTCAATCACAGTTCCCCTAACAACCTGGTTTTCATCCTTCAGCTGTAGCAAAGCATGAGTACCCTCTCCTAGAACAGCAGCATCTTTCCCTTACAGCCCAAGGAGGTAACTAAGGGCAGCAGGAGCAGTGCTGCAGGAAGCACCATGTGGCTGCAGCAGCCGCTCAGCTCTACCACAGCAGGCTGCTCTCCCCTTGTAACGGCTGATGGCACGGGGTGTAAAACATGCTTCAGTGACAGGCAAGCGTTACACCAACTGAACTGAACCAAGCTCAAAACCTTGGGAAGTATCTCTGTAGTTACCTAGAGGTACTACCTTGCCTTCTGACATTAGCTATTGTGTCCCCTTGTGTAAATAAATACAGAGCTGACTCATGAAAAAGTATAAGCTGTTTGGCTGCAAGAGCTCATGATTACCTTGCGGTTTTGGTCAATATCTGCTAAAGCTGATTTGTCTTTAAACCTGGTGTTTAATCTGCCATACATGTAACAGCAGGTTCGGTTCCGTGGTGCAATGGACTTGAGCCCCACGTCAGGTCACACAGCTTCACACCAACTTCACACCGAGTAGTGCTTACAAATGGAAATCAACTTCCAAGTTTAGCGAACTTCCACCGAGTAACTGCTAAGCTGGAAGGCCTGCACGCTTCACACAGCATTTCAGTTCTCATGCCAACAGAAGGAAGGAGTTGCTAATACAAACTGAAGCATCACCAACTTAATCCACAGCTGCACATTATGGTTAAAGAGTTTTACCTGGAAAAAAAAACACTTTTCTTGTCACAGAACTGGATGACCAAACGCCACCATTAGGACTGTCAGGAAACCAACTCCTTCCACTGCCTTGCAGTCCCCTTCTCTTCAACATCAACAATGAAACTGCTGCGTGGTTGCACTTACTGTCAGAGAATGATACAGCATCTGCAGAGGCGCTGTCCGCTCCCTCCTACTGATGGCGGGGGAGTTACCGGAGCAAAGTAAGCATGAACTTTCACATGAGGTAGATGAGCCTGCGGGTGAAAAGTCTGCGTTACAATGGCAGAGAAAGAAACGCAACTAGTGAAAAGCAGCAGCACGCCGCAATTGCTGCCAACGTGGGCTCTCACTCAGGCTGGTTAGCTGAAAGGGAAGCATCTGTACCCTGGATACTGTCCAGGCTGTTGTAATGCTCCTGTCCCATCCAGCTGAGGCACGCTAATGACCGGGCTCTCACCTGCATAGTGTTCCCACTTCCTTCCCAACAAAGCATGGCTCAGCCCAGGAGAGCTCTATCAGCACAGACCTGTGTTCTGCTGGAGGGGAGAGGGGGCGCTGGCAACTGAAGCTACTGCATCCTGTCTCCCCTATTCCCTACTTCTCTCATCCTAGACAGCAGCATGGAGTAGAACTGGGCATATGCCATTAACAGTCGCTGTCAGGGAGTTCTCCAGTCACCAAGGTGTTTGGACAGGAATCTGGGAGATGAAGCTGCAGACAAGTATAACAGTAAGGCTAAGCCCACTGCTCCCCCAGGGCAGGTGTGTGGAGGAAAGGATTGTGTCTGGACTTGAGGGCATAACAGCTGTATAGTCCCTTCATCTCCATGCAGATGTTTTGCTCTTGGTGCTATATGTTAACTTATATAAAATATATGAAATGTTTTATATTTCCATTTATGCCACTACACAATCTAGAAAACATAGAAGCCTGTCTCTGGAACAGTAATACAGAAAGCAGAAGATAAAGCACTCATCATTCCAACAGCAAAGTGTCATGGGTTACAGTTAGGCAATTATTACCGCTCATAGAGAAAAGCTCCATCTAGTTCCTAGAGGTGAGGAACTAACGGAACAATGTTCAGACTGTCCATCCTCCCTTGCCTGGGACATGCGCAGGATTCACACCTCAAGCAGCATCAGCAGCTCATTCCTACCAGCACAAGTCAGCGAACACGTACTCTGATCCGCTTGATTCCAGCTCGTGTCACTTGCTGGCAGTCATACAGCTCAATTCTCTCCAAGTTGTGGCAGTTCTCCAGGTGCTCCAGAGTCACGTCAGTGATGAGGAGACAGTTATCAAGCTCCAGGACCTGCAGCCTCTCATGACCACAAGTACTGTTGCTCAGATGCAGAATCCCATCGTCAGTGATCAATTCACAGTGAGATAAGCTCTAAAAGAGAGAGGCAAACAGTTAACACATTGCTAGGTCCCACTCACTCTGTCCTCCAACCATCAGAACTCTTCAACCGACTTCATTCTAGTGGTTGAACAGTTACAAATAGTGCAGAGCTGAAATCCAGAAGAGCAACCAAGAAACAGCTCTGCTCCACCAAAGGGCTGTGCTTTGTATTTAACTCGGCCTCAAAACACAGGCCATTGGCAGAACTCCTCAGGCCCCTTTTGTTCCACGTGAATGGGGGAATTCTGGTCCAGCTGTAGGGCACCTCTGCTACCAATGCGCACAAACAGCACATGTGCTGTGCCAGCAAACAGGAGACAGCGTTAAAGAGATGCTCAAGGACATGCAGGAAGAGGTGAGGATCTGCTGACAGGAGTTAGTGCTTCACGAGCTACCACATTTTCATACATACTACCGGGACCAAGCCTATGCAAGCCCATGGAGATAAAGAACAATCAAAGTGGACTGATTCGCCAAGCAGTGATTTCAAAACCACGTGAGCACTCGGCACCTCAGGCTGTATGTACAAGGAGTAATAAACATCTCGCACAGCTGCAGAAGCAAGGCCCTTCTGCAGCCGTCAGCATAATAAACCAAACAGTTCTGCTCCTCTTCAGCGTGTTGTCTTACTCCCTTGAATTTCAAGGGCATGGGAAGAGCTGCAGCGCCTCGGGCAGCAGCGCCACATAAAGCAGCTTCCTGGTTCCTTCAGGAAATTCACGACTGTTGGAGAAGTCTGATGGTGACAACAACAGAAAACAGACTTTCCTCAGAGGAGGCTTAACAAGCACTGCCACCAGTGAAATGAATGCTCTCAAGTCTCCTGCGCTAGGAACATGCGGGGTCTATGACCTCAAGCCCTCTTGCCCTGGGCTCTGCGATAGCTCCTTGCTTCGTGCTCAGCCCATACTCGTACCCAAGCCTAACGGGGGCTGGTTCCTGCCTTGCCACCAGTGTTATTTCAGACAGCAGCTGCTGAAGAAACGCTTGCAGCAATCCCAAAGCACTTTTTAGCTCAGAGCAAGCAAACCTTCTGCAAATCACCCAAATCAAACATGTAATCCTTCCCTTCTCTCAGTACAACGCATCCGTCTTCTTTTATTTCAGCCTGACAAGGAAGCCTTGAGCATTACCAACCTTACCCTTATTTTACCTTGGCTAAAGTCACGAGCACTGCCTGCTACACACAGGTCTGTCCTGCCCTGTCCTTCACAACAACTTGCCCCTCAGCTGTTTTTCCTCCTTCGCTCAACAGGATGAACAAGCCACCAGAGAAGAGGCTGGGAGACAGGTCTGCAGCATCCCCGAGCCTGATGGGGAGCCCCCGGCAGCTCCAGCAGGTCCAGTGTCACCCACTCCGCAAGCGTGAGCGGCTGGCAGTGGCTCCAAGCAGCACCACAGCCAGTGCTGCCTCCCATAATGATGGGGGTCAGCGCTGCTCTAACTTACAACTCGTTCACGTTCTGCAGGTCCATCAATCCTCTGAATACTTTAGGTCTCTCCTACACCCAACTTCCTTTATGTACGTGGTCTCAGCATTTGATTTGGCTCACAGCCTGGAAACAATCAGCAGCTGCAGGGTTAAAGAACATGTATAATAGACCTGCTGTTTCAAGGAAGGACAGGAGGTTCTGTGGAGCCGGTGGCTACGGCAGCAGCCTGCTGGCTAATTAAAGAGTTTTCCATCCAGGAAGTAAGCAGCTTATAAAATCAGCTTTCCTGAGACACTGTTTGGTCCTGAAAGGACAATACAGGATGTACAGCCGAGTTCCTAGAACTTGGTAAAACAAATACGCCAAATGATACATACTTCGTGTTATCCGACCTGACTTCATAAGCCTGTCAGGAAGTGTTAATGATGTGGAATTTTACAATGACAATTGCTTAAAACCTTGAGAGGTTTCAAAGGTTTTGAAATACATGGATTCAAGCCAAAGAAATGTTTCTGTTCATTAATTAACACATTGATTTTGTTAATTTTTTTGTTAATCCTTACTAAATGCTGTAAATCAAACACCTATCATACTGTGAGTGACATATGATCAACTTAATTGAAGAATTCATTGGACTTCTCATCTCCAATAATGAGTATTTCAGTTTCTCCAATAATTTGAACGTGCAATTATTAGACATTTTCAACAGAAATTCCTTAAGTCCAGTAAGTAACAGAGCATTTGAGTACTCTGATTGATGACCATAAGCAGTTGGTTATAATTGGCCTAACACTGCTTTTCCTTATTTCCCCTCTCTACTGAGCCTCCAAACACCAAGAAACAAATTCAAAGTTGATTTCTACAACTCCAAACTGTTTAACCTATAAATATGCCTAAACATATGCAAAAGCACAGCTAGTCAAGATTTAGAAGAACCACCAACAATGCGATTTCGTAGTTGAAGCACAACATCAGTTCATGCAGGGTATTTGGCACCGGCTAGTCTGTTTTCTCTTTCTCTGTAGTTCTGAGCCATCACTGTTCACTCACACCTTTGAGGATGTATCCTTCCTACACACAGGGTAGGAATCACATTGACAACAGGTAAGTTTTTCCTGTTCCCTTAGAAAAGCTATGCTATTTTACCAGTGCCACGCTTCCCTGCCCCGGGGCTAACACACACACACACAGAGGCAGCAAACAAGAGCAGGTTCAGAAAGACACTTGGAAATTACGGGGTTTTATGGTCCCTCCAGCGCAGCACTGGCACAACTGGTACAAAGGATCTCTTGCAAATACAGGTTACAGTTGCGATTACAATACAAGAACACAGCCCTTACAGAAGAACAGAAAGTGTCCCATATAAATGGCTCCACATCTCCTGACAACTCTCGTTTGGCTTAACATTAAGAATTATGGTACAGAAATGAGGCCAGGCAGTTAATGAGCAAAAATAAAACCCAACATCAATAGAAAATAGCAAACAAGCTCCTCCTTAAAAGCCATCTCTCCTCCTGTTCCTACCTCAGTGACGCTAATTATAACACCACTTAATTAATGAAGCAGCAAACCTTCCTTTAATCCTATCTTAAGAACAGATTATAAAGATACTTGCTCTTTCATGTAGATCTGTCGTAGTATATAAAATAATCTACCCTCATGGCACAACCGGCCTAATACAGGAGCTCCTATTGTAAGGACAGCCTGGTAATTTTGGAGTACCCTGTCTGAAGAACAGCCGAATATATGTCGCCTGAAATTGGTTCTGATGTTCTGAAAGATCTAAGCAAGCACTCCCTAGGGAACAGTTCTCTGAAGTAAGCAGGGTACCCCACTGCAGGCATCTCAATCTTCTCCAACTGCATTCGGAAGTGTAGGTCAAAAAAGACCTGTCATCATTTACTATGTAAATGTAATCCTTGGGAAGAAACTGCCCGCATACAAAACTGGTATCAGAGGGATCACACAAGTTACATTTATCTTCACTGGGTGGTTTTGCTTATTCAGTATCTGATGCAAAGTCATACTCTCTAAGGAAAACATTGGTGAACACTTCAAGGGTATCTATAAAGGATCCAAGTACTATAAGTAACCAAACATGAAGGATGTTAACTACAAAAATACAAGCTTTCTGGTTATTACTCACTGATTTGGCAATATTTTTTATCACACAATGTAAATATGTTAGGAGTAATCTTCTTTAGAATACTCTAGGAAGCACGTGTATTTTGCACAGTACCACAGTACATCAGGAACTTTAGACAGAGAGTGAACAGGAGTTGTGCATGTGTGTAGTTTTGGGGAATGCATTACAATTCACAAACAAAGACTTAAACTTACCAATGCTTGTAGCTTAGGACAGTGTATAGAAAGTTGTATCAATGTGCTGTCAGTTATCTAGAAATGAAAGAAACCAATCAACCATAAGCAACAGATAGCAGGAGAGTCAACCCTCAAATAAGATAGCTCTTTCTCTACCAGATGAAGGTTCTGTTATTGCTGGAAAACACCCAATCCCCTGTTACTCTTCAAGTATTTCCCTCTACAGAATTTCCCAATAATTATTTTTATTTACTATCATAAACACAGCACTATTAATAAAACCCCAAAGCACATCCAGCTGAAAGTGCTAATGCACTGCATTCTTACATGGGACATTCAACATTCCTTTGCATAGTAAAGCTCACCAAAACACACTCTTCCAAGTCCATCTTCTCCAGCTCATGGCAATTCTAAAATAAACAAAAAGCAAACAGATAAACGGAAGATGAAACAAACCAACACACAGACATAAAAACATGCACAGGAGTAGTGATAGGAGATGGCACAGCTTTCAAGAGGAAACCGTGAGCTAAATCCCTTCAAGTATTTGATCGCCATCAAAGGACAAAAAATGGTAACACGATGAAATATCCACCAGCCACACACCACCTCCCTCTCAAACCTCTACATTTCAGCCTTTCTCCTGCTAAGTGAAATGCCTTTTCTTTGCTCTGCAAGGTTTGAGCAGTATGTACCAGTACTCACTCACCCCTCCTTCCCTCTTGGAATCAACTTCAATTCAAACCTATGGTATTTATAACCTGTACGCCAAAGATAACCAACCTGCATACAGATGTATGCACCAACCTGCATCAAACTCATCTGAAACACGCTTAAGCCCACGGATCATCTCTCTTCACCACATTATAAAGCGGCATTAAAAACCAACGTGCTTTGCTGATGAATGCTGAAAATATTAAACCATGGTCCACTTTAAGGCTGAGAGAAAGCTGCACTTCACATCTGTACAAGCAATTTCCCCAGTACACTGACAGAACCCCAGCAAGCTCTTGTAAAAGTGCTTTCAGTATCTGATCATGCCTCATTTCAAGCAAATAACGTAACCTTGTGACCTTGCAGCAGACCACACGCTGCTATGGCTCAGCCCAAACCCCAGCCCATCTTTTACAGGCATAGGAAGAAACTTGCAGGTCCCAAAGGCAGGCTCGAGGTGGCCACCAAAGCCCAAGGCTGTAGTGGTGAATGATTAGAAACCACTCTGTTAACCACTGTTACTAGAAAAAAGCCCCTGCATTCACACCAAATATCAGCAGTGCAAACGAATTCTGTTAACTATTATTTTAGTGTTCAGATGTCTTAAATCAGCAAGCAGACAAGTCTAACTTGAAGCATTTGGTATCATCAATATGCTTACTTTACATATTTACAGCATGAATCAGGGCACAAGCGTTTACAGTTTTTAATGTAAGCATTTTTGTAACTTAAGGGTATGCTTAGAATAATCTACTACACAGTCATTCTTGGGGTGTAAATATCACCAGGTATGTGTTATCTTTATAGGGGAAATTTAGCTAGAATACATAACACAAGTTTTGAATTATGATGAGCATAATAAATTCCATCAAAACATACAAAAAGTGAAAAATGCAATCATAGATGGCAGAATTATTCTATGATACTATGAAAATAGATCAAATTGCAGCTCCACGTATAATTGAGAAACAAAACCACTTTTTAGTCCTTTCCTCCACCGGGTTTCTTTCTACTTTATTTTTCTGCTTCTCATACTCCTTCCCAGCAGCACTACATCAATTCACAGCTGCTCAGCAGCAATGAAAACAAGGCAAGCTCTAACCTTCTGAAGTGACCCTTACCCGTGCTAAAAGGGTAAAACCAGCATCTGTAAGATGTGAACATCTTGCAGCTTCCAAAATCCTGGAAAAGTTTTAAATGTTAAAGAAAATATTAGCAGAGAGTAAAGCAAATGCATTTGAGATACAAATCTGTCTTCTGCAACTTACAGCCCTCAATAGGAAATGTACACATACACGCCTATTTTTCAATGACTTGCAATTAAAAAACTCTAGGCAGACTTTTGATCCAGCTTGTCAGAAGATTCTAATAGTTACAGACCAGACTAAGTTCAACCCTCAATCTTCTCAACAGCTAGTGCAGAATTACACCTAATTATAGGCATTTTAACCTCGTTTCAGCAAGACAGCAAAACACTCAAGTTCTTTAATGTGTTATCAGAGGAAGGAAAGATATGGGAGAACAAACCCCAAGTTAAAGAAAACACAGATGAAGCCTGCATCTAAAGCCCCTTATATAAACACAGGATATTGGGAAGCCACAAAACTGAGAAACTGCTGACTAGAAATTCACTTAGAGCATGAAGCACAGTGAAAGAAGTTACCAGAAAGTGAGGGTCAACAAATCTCCAAGCCCACAGTAAAAACAATGAACTACACCAACACAACCTTAAAGAAAACAACACAGGGTTTTGGAATGATAAACCTAACACTCTCTCCACTGGACCTGGGAAGCAGTACTGACAAAAGAAAGGTCATCTGCCCCAAACAGCACCACTAATATGCAGAACGAGCCTTCAGCCCATTAATGTTTTGCCATCTTTGTCATCGTCTTCTTTTTCTTTCTTTTAATGAATGCTTTTTACTTTGCAGGTGGAGTAAGTATCAGGATGAATAAGCAGAAACCATGCAGCAGGAGTGAGCAAGCGGCTGCATGGTGCCAGCTGCGGTTAAACCATGACAGACTCTTGACTGTAACTTTGCTGGATCAGTCTCTTCCAAGCCAAAAGCAACAGCCCAGCAGAGTTCAGAGGTTAAGCCTCACAGCATATACCCTTGAAAATCACTTCCAGAGCGCTCATCTCCAACACAATTCGAACGTACAACAGAAACTCAAGAGCATCCAACAGAGAGGTACAACACAGGTACAGCTTCTCAAATGGCTGGCTGTAACACCCCTTTTTCTCTACAGACTCACATTTGGGAACTGCGTTCCCTTCCATCAAGGGCAGTTACTAACCCACCATAAAATACTCTCAGCTACTCTGAAAATTGTCCATGATACCAAATAGGAATGGAAAAAACCCACCGCCACCACCACTAAATATGACTCAGGTCACACGTTACCTTCTTACTCCTTTCATTGATTCCTTGCTTTCAACCCCACCTCACTTGCAACCACTGGATCCCCAACCCTATTACATTACTGATTTTAAAGTGGGGAGAAGGAAAAGACATTTGAAGTATGCAGAGCAGTAAGGATGGTACTTACATCTGCTTGAGAAGAAGATGGAAACAGAGGGGTAAGAAGCCAGAAGACTTGCAGCTCTAGTTACCCTGAACTTGGGTGTGCAGTTAGGTTGAAAAGCAGAGTGGGGAGAGCAAGCTGCATATACACATGCTGCAGCAATCAAGCTCACAAATGAAAAACAGGTGGGAAGGCACTGCTCAGCATGAAAATAGGCAAAGTTCTAATTCTTGCTTTTAGTCATTGTTCTTAATTAGAGAGGGCTCTTGTTTTTTTTCAGATAGAGCTGACATTTATATGCCACCCAGTGATTCGTGACAAAGGACCTAGAATGGGAGCTGATGAGGCAAAATGATCACTGAGAGCAGATTCATCACTCTTATAAAGCAGTGTTCCCCGAGACAGACCTGCCAGAAGCATTCTCAGATGTGGGTACACCTGGAGTGTCCCCACATACAGCACCTCCCTACTCATACTGAATTAGCAGCAGGTGGAGATTACATTGGTGGGGTTAAAGGAAGAGGATCCCAATTTTCACAGCCCCACCTAGACAAAGGCCTTCATGGGTGCTTTTCTCCATAAGCCTCACCAAAACTCTTACCAGTGTTTTTACGTTTGAAAGTGCTAAAAATCAGAAAAAATAAGATACCAAGTGCTTAAATGAGCAGGTATAAAGAGATGAGGGGACAGCTGCATCCTGACACAGGGGAAAAAGCAGCTGAAGGGAGTTGGTCAAACTGAGCGTTTTGTTTCAAGGAGATGTAATTGTGAGTGGTAACAGCTGCAGAACACACTGGTATCATGGAAAGCAGCACAGCAGGGCTACCATACCCTGAAGTGAGAGTAGGACAGTACAAAAGAATAGAAACAAAAGCTTCTAACAGAGGCAGCAGAGTTTTCTTTCATACTCAACAAATATTCAGAAGGTATGAACAAGTGTGAAATTACATTTTCCTTTGAATGTAATTTTTTATAAAGTACTTTCCTTACATGATCCCAAAAGTCTAGATGTAAACAGCCATACCATCCTTCCATCATGCACTCCCCTGCAGTAACCACTGCAAAGGATCCTTCTCTTTCCTTACACTGCTCCTCAGGACAGAAGAGCAGCAGACGCCTTCCCCCTCGTGGCACAGACAAGAGCTAACAGTTAACCTACCAAAGTCAAACCGGTTCCTGCTGCAGTTGTACTGGAAAGAACTGCACAACTAATAGCACTTTAGAACTCCTATTTCCAATCCGAGCTGTGAATTGAGAGAACAAGAGAAATCGTGGGAAGAGACCCAGAGGAACAGCACAGCTCTCTCAGGAACACAATTGAATGTGTCAGAAGACTCCTAAGCCCCCAACACTGGCACACATAAGCTCTAGGAAGTATGAAGCGTTACGTGAAGGGGAATGTCACTCTGGAATTGTCTTAAGGACAGGTTTCCTACAATAGCAAAAGCTCTTCTTTCTCAATCTGCTGAAGGAACACTGTGTGTCAGTATACTGAACACTTGCTTCCCCTAATTTTTATGATCTGCACTTCCCTCCATTCATCTGTGATTGAAGTATAACAACTCTGACTCCTGCACATTCCTATCAGAAATGGCAATTGAGCGTAATCTAAAAATCTTTTGATTTACAGTGAAATCAGACCTCACAAGAAGCATTATGTCTCTACAACTGCTGCATGACTGAGCTTTCTTACTAAAGCTGAAGCTGTCCCCAACTTCTGAGATCGCCACTATAATCTACACGTCAGCACAAGTAACACCAATGTAAAAGTTAACATTATTTTTAACTGATAAGCCCTTATTACTCAAAATATATGCCATAAACATCAGACTTTAGCACACTCCGTATCAGAATTGAAGAATGCCAGGATATACTGCAGAGCATACTAAAGCCACATTAAAAAAACCCACAAAATCTTTAAATATATTCAGATATGATTTAGCTTTTTTTTTGGCAAGACAAACGGCTGCATAAAACCTCATCAGAGTACAAACATCACAAGACACAACTACAGATATTTTTACCTTTTAAAAAAATAATGGGCTTTATAGCTCCTTTTCTCCTGGTTTGTAATTAGCACCTAAATATTTAGCTAGAAGCACAGAACTGAACTGCTCTGTTCATCATGTCTTATTTGTCACTTATGAAATCCGGTTTTCAATATACGGTGGACTTCATTAATATGACAGCTACAGAGGGCCAACCCTCAAGTTTCTGTTCAGCTGGTACTTCTACCTTAATGTTTTGATTGCAAGGGTAATGCAAGCAACACAAAGCTAAATCAAACCTGTGGGTATCAGCTGATTATCTTCAGAAGTGAATTTCTTAGACCAGGTAGTAAGAGCATGACATACTCACGACAGGCTCATGACATACTCACTTCAGCCTCGGACAGTTTAGACCAAGTGCTGTGAGAGAAGCATCGGTCAGGTTGCTACAGCCTGAAACACAGAGTGATTGAAGTCTGTGGCATCCTCTACAGATTTTGACAATACCTTCATCTGAAATTTGCTGCAACACAGAAGAAGGCTGAAGTTACTCCGTTATCAAATAATCAGCTAAGAACAAAAATCAAATCATATTAACTGAACTGGTAGTGCCACACTGTATATAAGCACGGCAACCTGCGGATTCTCAACCAAAAAATACCACCATGAAACCACGTTCATTGATAACACTGAAAACAATCAAGAGACAATTCCTACTCATCTATGTATTTTTCCACAGATCTCAAGTACTGCTCAAAGGCAGTCTGAAGCACAGAAGGAGAGTTATCTGTTGTTGGCTTCCTCTTTCACTATGCTTTTGCTTTATAATTTTCACTCTTTTTTCAAATTATTTATATTTAACTGTAATTGTCATTGTGTTAAATAGCTCACTTATACGTTTGTAGGGTGCAGGTCTTTTGTTCCAGTGACAGTGTAAGTTCAGGAACAGTGCAAAAGAGAGCTTGAAGCTAGAAAGCAGTAAAGCTAACTACCTATTTTGCACTGGAGCAGTAGGACCCAAGGGTAAAAATCCTTCCTCTTTGGATGATTTTCAAAGCAAAAGCTGTCTTCAGCTGGAATATTTAACTCAAAAGAAAGGGTTTCATTTTGCTAAATTGTTTTGTACTAGGTATCTGGGAAGAAAAAAAAAAAAACACAGTAACTCTTAAATTTGGAAACAGGAACTAGAAGAAATATCCCCAGTGCAGCTGCACACAAAATAGTAACAGGAATTGGGTTATTGAGGGGGGTATGCAAATATTATTTTGTTTACAGGTCTTCTGTTCTGGAAGAAGTATTCTCCCACTCCTAACTCCAAGAACTTAATTTTTCTGCTGAATGACTAATCCTTCACGGTGAAATAGGTTATTTTCTTTCCTGGCCTACCATTATTCTTCCTATAACAACAAAGACCTCTACTGTATTTTGAACTGAAAATACACATTCTTTTTATAAGCCACACATTTAGGTACAGTAATACTACTTGAGCATATTTCTGAGGCTGTTACCACAACTACTACCTTTCACAGATGAAAACAGGATCAGAGATCACCTTATACCCCCTCCCCCAACCCAGCACTTTTTAGTATCAGAAGTTTGTATTTGCTATTTGTTCTGTCAAATAGAAATTATTCTAGATGACAAGACTTCTAGTTTTCTATCTTTTTGTGGATCTAGAAGGGTCTCCATCATACACAGGTAAGAAAAGTCCAACATCAATCAGGTATTTCTGGATTTGACTCTCAAAAAACATTAGTTTCTAGAACTGTCTTGGTTTTTTTGGGGAGATACTCATGACACCATTACTGGGAACAGGAACCATGTTGGAAGTAAGGACTATGTCAATTTTCTGCTGCTGTTGGAGATGATCAAAATCCTCAAGTTATATACAAAAATTTTCCATTCTGAAATTGCTTGTCATTCAATGCCTACATCTCTCTTGGGAAAGAGAAAGGCACAAAAATGTCTGCAAGTCCCCATTGTCTAAGACCTTTCTCTGAAGATTGTACCTATCAATCAGATGTGCATTTTTCAGAGTTAATATCAGTTCATTTCATAGCTGCTGGCCTGGCATTTTACAAGGTCCGCAAAACAGAGCCACTAGAATTAAAGTTTGGATCATCTAAAGCACAAGGAGATCTGCTGTGTAAATATCACTGCTAGACCTTTAATCATAAAGACCCTGGTTGCTTCTGGAAGCATGCTTCTAAGCCATAGCAAGTGTGTGCTCTTCCACAAAGAAAGTGTGCCCTTCTGACACACAGATGGTTCTGAATAATATTCAGTTGATGCCAATACATTTTACTTGCAATTACGTAGCCCATAATATGTCTTCGGCTACATTAGAAACCTTAAAATTATGAACAGACCAAAGTGTTTGGCCTTAATGGATGGGAGAACAAGATCTACATCTGTGAAACTGCATGGTTTAGCACATACACAGTCCATGAGATTTGAAGGAATGCAGTTAATTCTTACTCTGGAGCTTGCTAAGTTAAAAGACACAATGAGGGGAAAAAAACAGGGGACTGGAGCACCTCGTGTATGAAGATAGGAGGAGAAAGTTGGGGCTGTTGAGCCTGGAGAAGAGAAGGCTGCGTGGAGACCTCAGAGCAGCTTCCAGTGTCTGAAGGGGGCTACAAGGATGCTGGAGAGGGACTCTTCATTAGGGACTGTAGTGATAGGACAAGGGGTAACGGGTTCAAACGGAAACAGGGGAAGTTTAGATTGGATACGAGGAAGAAATTCTTTAGTGTGAGGGTGGTGAGGCACTGGAATGGGCTGCCCAGGGAAGTTGTGAATGCTCCATCGCTGGCGGTGTTCAGGGCTGGGTTGGACATAGCCTTGGATGGCATGGTTTAGTGGGAGGTGTCCCTGCCCATGGCAGGGGGTTGGAACTGAATGATCTTAAGGTCCTTTCCAGCCCTAACTATTCTGTGATTCTGTTCTATAACCCATCACTCCAAATCTACACTCAGCTGTAGAAAATACCAGCTCATTTAAGATCTCTGAGATTAAGATTTCCACACAAAATTTTGTACAGCACAAAGATATACTATTTGAATTATTCAAGTGTGAAGCAGATCAATTCATCAGCATTCAAAAATGGTTTATGATTCTTAGAGAACCTATCTTTTGAAGCTCCAAATACATACCGTACAGGATTGCAAATTCAGGATCACAAGTTCATGACAGTGATTTTGAATGTGTTTCAATGCTTCATCTTCTAACTGTGCTCAGCAATTAAACGGGACATAGGAAAAGAAACAAGAAATTAAAAGCACAGCAAGGCAGTCCAAAGAACATACACATTTTGTAACATTGAACAAAAGACTATAACAAAAATGGTATTTTTTAATTCATGGAGATTTCAAAAACCCAAAATAAAATTTTATTCCTAAAGGATCACCCAAGCAGTTATGTACCTGTGTGCAACCTCTAAGAAATAGAGCTTTTAGTCCACTACACCCTTTCACCAGTGCTTCAATACCATCCTTCGTAATCTGATCACACCAGGAAAGATTCAAATGTTCCAGATTTCTGCAACCCTCACTGGGAGAATTAAAAAAATACATAAAGTTAAATCCAGCCTTCAAATAGTCATAACAGTGGGAAACCCAAATTAAACACACTGTTAGGAATTAATGATAGCCAGTGGACTGTGCCAGGCCTCCACAGAAAAGTCATGAGAAAAGACCACACACAAACATTGCAGTCTACACCCAAGAAGTCCTAGATATAGAATCTGGTCAGTGCTGATACACACCATTAAGGTTCAGCAGTGATTTCTTTTTAACTTTATTAAATGTTGAACAGCTCTTTAAATGCTTTTCTTTAATACAAAACACTGAATTTTCTTACCTTAAGCCTTTCAAAGAGCTGTTTGTGATGGCTACACAAGATGTCAGATCCAGATGTTTCAGCTTGGAACAGAATCTGCTAAGACTGTAACACGTGCTGCAAAACAGCAGACACACTAAAAATACCTTCAGCTACTTCTTCTTCCAAGTTTTCCCATCAAACAAAAAACCACTTTGACTTACCTGTCAGTGATTTTTGTGCACCCATTTAGATTTAAGTGTTCGATGTTTCTACAGTTCTGTGCAAAGGTCCTAAAACAGCAACAAAAAGCTGGAGTTAATACATAATTCACAAATTGTAATACAGTCACTAGAGTGCGCTCATGTCCCCTACCGCCTTCCACCTCAGGCAAGAAGCTTAATCATCAAGCCACAGAGGAATTACGAAGTACACCTCAAATATGTCTGCCTCTTACATTAACAAAAGGAAAAAGCAAGTTTCTGAACCAAGTGTTGTCCATCTCTCAAATACCACTTGAGCAAGGTGTTTATTTCTGTCATATATAAGCCAGAACTGATTTGCTTCAAATGCTTTAACTAAAAACATTAAGGCATAAACAGAAAGGCTTAAATATCACATCAGTTAAATATTAAGCTGCTGGGAAGAGCTTTTGCACATCTTGTTACTGAAGTCTTTGTAGGTCTTTGTAGGAGCTTGCTCCCACATCAAATGAAAAGGAACGTAACTTATACTATGCAGAAGCGGGACTTATTGACCTACGAATGGAAAGCCCTGTGGACTGCAAATTAGTTATTTATGATCTTAAAAACTAAAATGCATCTGTGTGCACTACGGGGTATGAACTATAAGGATGACTGGAGCTAAAATACTGCTAAAAGCCTGTATGTATCACGATACTAATTACCCAGGAGAAACACACGAACTTTCTTTTCATCTCTGCAGAGTAATATTTACAGCTGCATTGCATTTCAGAACACTGTTTCTATGCCCATGTTTTCTCCAACTGCATGGATTTTATTGGCAGGGGTGGAGGAAAGGCACAAAAACAGTTTTGTCTGGAGGCCTGCCGCGGTTAACAGATCCAGCTACACACTCAGCTGGTAACAACTTCCTGGCTCTCCAGCGTGGATTGGAAACAATGGGAAACAAACCCAGCGAGCAGTTATACTGGTGAGAGTTTCCACTTGAATTCTCATAACAGCTCTTCCAAAATTCATGTACTGGAGGGAGATTTACGATTGAGACACTCTTCACATCACTTGGGAAGATGCTACACTGGAGGAACAGCAAACTTTGCTTCCAAGATTCAGGCATGGGGCATGTCCTGAGAGAGGTATCACAAACATCCAGTATTCACATGGCCAATACCTACTTCCACGATTGGGCATCTTTAAACAAAATTTCATGTAGGAGTAGGACAAAGAAATTAGTATCACCCACAAAACTAATGGATCTGGAAACAACACAAGAAGGCTCATAGGAAAAGTCGCTTTTAGAACAAGTATCTGAAAATTAATGCCACCTTTCTCCTGCTAATGTTTTGAAAGTCTTAAAGCTCATGCATTTATCATTTGTTAATTTCAATATAACCTGCTTGTATTTCAGGGGTGAAGCATCTTCTTTTCTGAAGTGTCTTAAGCACCACCACCTGCACCAGTTAGTTGTCACAGCCGTACGTGTGAATGCTGGTAACACTCTGGCAGCCAGTCTCAGCTGCTAGTCTCAGTCTATCACCTGCTGGCAGGACTAGCTCTCTCATCCCAACGATGTACACATGCTACACACTGAACTGCTGTATCCTTATTCTAAGTATCTGTCCCCTGAATACATCATTATTTTAAAATATCCCAGCTCCAGCCCTTCCCCTCTTCTCAAATGCGGCTACTACATGAACCCACTTTGGATACCTGGTCCTGTTCATAGCCCTCACTGCAGCCTTCTAGCCTCAGTACCCTGAAAAGCACAACTGGGAGCCTAAACCTAATGGGGAAAATGGAGTTACTGGGGGGAAAACTGTTACCTACTGTCCTAACTCTTTCTTCCTACACCTTTCTCACTGATTTCCTGCTACCTCCCCCTCACGGTAGCTGTTACCTCTCTCAGAGCCTGACTCTCCCCCCTCTCCTCCACTTCTGGTATTGCCTCCCCTATTGTGGGCACAAGAACTGTCTGTGTGAATGTTCTGGAAACTTGGAGGAGCATGACAGAAAGTTAACTCTGGTTGGAGCTACCTCTTTTTTGACAGCAGTTGCCAGTAATCTGGGAGCTGGCAACAATATGCACTGTCCCCTGAGGAAGCAAGATTGACTGAAGGTGGAGACACCACAGGGCAGTCATGGAGATGGCTTAGAGGCAAGGAAAGGCTTAGGGGAAATCTTCGGGTCTGAAGCTAAGATGCCTATTTGGGTTCCTAAAGCAATCTGGTGCTCAACTAGTTTCTGCATTAATTTACCTTAGACACAAAATCCAGTGAATTAGACTTACCTCTAAGTTTTAGAAAGACCTAAAGGTCACAAGACACTAAATGCTCACTGCTTAACAAAACTCTTTGTGCTTGTATTTTCCACTGAAGAATGGCCACGCTATATCAGACCTAAGACCATCCAGCCCAGTCTCCTGTGACAGCAGAGGAAAGCATACCTGTAAAAAGCCATACCCTGAGGCTTCTGCCAAATACTCTTTGAGCTCTAAAGCACTCATGGCTTAGGGACATTTCAGCTGGAGGTAGGATCCCTTGAGTTTTAATACTCAGGAGAAATAGTCACAGAGGGATCTGGCTAAACAGCTTGCGTACAGAAAAAGCTTACGCGGATTCAAACAACCTTCTGGGAACAAACTGCACAGTTCAGTTTATATACTGTACAAAAAAGGGCCACTGTCTCTATTTGGAGACTCCCGAGATGATCCTGTTGCCTGCCTGTCCTTACATTAGAGCCAGAAGAGAATCCAAGGCTTTTCCTGATTTTGTATGCACTAAGTTGTATCAGTCTTTATTCTTCCTCCCATTGCTTGGGTCACCTCTTGTCCAGACTAGGTGATACACTATAAACTGACTGACTAATCTTCATGAAATTAAGTGTTGTAGGACCCCAGAGTATAGGTCTGAAAACATTCTAACTACTGGAAAATGGAATGTATCAACATAATACTAATGAATAAAAAGACAGTTCTGAAGATCACAGTTCTCATTTCTTAGTTCATTTTCAGAAAATAACAGTAGCTATACTTTGATCTCAAATGGACATCTCAGTCACTATTAAGGTACTTAGTACTTCAGTATCCCATTTTGGTCATTAGTCAGTAATCAGAAATCCAAACAAATGTAACAATAATTGCTTTTGGTCCAGACATTAGGAAATAAGTGATGTCTCAATCTCAGACTTTACTTACTTTAAGGAGGAGTCTCCAACACCAAGACATCCTCTCAGACTAAGTTGTCTCAGGAACCCACCACACCTTTTCGATATATTTTCCACAACTCGACCCTTAAACCAAATAGAAGGAAGATTTTGTTGAGTTTTATTCTGACATAGCATTCTAACCAAATGAAAAATGCTGGCAGTGAACACCCACCCCAACTCTACCCCACCACAACTACAGGGCCTTGAATTTCTTCTGCTGCTTTAAAGAGAAACAGTTGCCTGATGAGACTCTCCACCCACTGCAGTGCAATTCAACAAGAGCTTTAGTTCCATCTCCCTTTTTTTCAGTCCATCACACATGACTCAACTTTCTGTCTCGGCAATAACTACCCATTAAGATTGCTGAAATCGTCTTCGAGTTTTGTCAGATGTGTAGGGAACCTGAAGAACTGCCCTACAGGTTGACTGGGAGGCATGCCCATTCCTCAAGGATCACAGTTACTATTATAGCATCGAAGTTGAAATTAACCACAAAGACATGCTTAGGCTAGTACATCACTGAGCTACAGCCTCTGTATGTCCTGTTTTACAGTTCCTCCTGTAGGGATCTGTCTGAGCCCACCTGCCAGTCTTCAATGTCACACATACTTGTGTGCCTGTGCCTAACACTTGGGAATGACAAAGAATATCACAGGCTTTATGCCTCCTTATTTGTTCGAAGCTGAAGCACATTTTACACATAAAACTTCCTACTTGACCCCTTTTTGCTATAAAATGCTTTTTATTTACATCCCAAAAGGAAATTTTGTTACAAATCAGGAGTAAGCAGAATAGCACAGTACTTCTAATATTCAGTCTGAAAGTAGCACTAGGCAAAAATGTTATTTAAATGCCAATAAAAATATACTCATTTGGTTTTATATTTATTTAATGTTTTTTAAGAAAAATAAGATAGCAACAAGCAGGTGGCTCCTGCAAAAAAGATACCAGACATCACACTGTGTCTAATTTTAGGGAGGTAAGGTAACACTGACCATTTAACAAACAGGACTACTACCTAACACCTAAAAGCATCTTTCATTTTCTTTGCTCTCTTTTCTTTCTGTTTTTAAGAAGGAATACTTATAAAATTACGGGTCAATGGATTTTTGTTTGCTCACTGTTCACCTCCAATACCAAAAGTCCTAGTTATCACTACCTGAAAATACCTATCAGAGCTTGTTTCTTCGTCCATAAGCAACACTGTTTATCTTATATCAGAAGAATTTACAGCAAAACAAACTGAAAATCACTATACAAACAAAATTATGTATTTTTTAAAGCTTTCTGATTAGACAAAACTCTTTTCCAGCAGAGGCCAAATACCTTCACTGTGCAGACAGGGTTCAATGAATAACATATAATGGGAGTTCAATCTACACTGCAGAAAAAAGCCAAACCCTACTGCGTTATTCAAAGAAAACGGAAACAAAAAGTTTTCCCAAACCATTTATTTATTTGAGCATGTAACAAACCCCAACAAACAGCATTTTTAAAAAGTCAAATGCATTCAAATGTGTTTAGCTGGTTGAATAATTCAATGTCACTCAAACCCCCAGATTTTCAAATTACCTCAGCTGACATTTGGTTCCACGTACCAAAAAATCCTAAGGCACATTTAACTTCAAGATGATCTTTACACATCTTCATCATAGAAAATAAACATTTTTTTTACAGTTCCACCTCCCTCTTTACTCTCTACCACATAAGGCCTTCAATATGGAAGGCTCCACAAAATCTGAATTTTCCTTATTTGATAGTCTCAGACCAAGTACTGCTTGATACTATGTGAAATATCACCAACCAGTACAATGTCAAACTGAGCAAAAACTTGCTTGATCCAATTAGCAGCTTTTACCTGCCCTAAATCTATAGACAAAAAAATCTTACCAAAACAGCTGAAGAAAAAGACAGTGTTCTTAAGACACTAAATGTGAGAGCACCACGTTCAAACCTACCTTATGTAATAACAGTTGGTGTAATGTACTCTTATGAATAAATGTAAGGGGCATATATTACAAATATACTTAAATATAACATACTGAACTAAATTGCTACAAACCACAATAGCTTCTTATAGCAAAAGAGGATCATAATTTAATTTCATCCCTTCTCCTGAATCCCATGCTACAAACACAGTGTCTCAAAGCGCAACACCAACACAGCATCTCAAAGGTACCACATAAGACAAATACATCGAAAACATTAAAATCCGATACTGTGTTTCTAAATAGAAGAAAGGTTTCAGACACCGAAAAGGCCTACCAATAGAAGGACCACAGACCCATGGGGTTTTCTTCATTATTTCTCAGCAAATGAGAAACACAATCTCTTTTATAAGTAACTGAAAGGATTACATTGAAGCTCCAAGTCTTCGTAAGCACATCTAGATAGAGGCAGATGCCAAAACTCCTTCTCCTACCTCTACAAGATTCTCATGTTTAACATCAGTATAGCAGAGGAGTTGGCAATAACTTTTTAAGAGCGGTGAAAAGGATTTGTGCTATATATTACTGTAAAGCTTTAGGAACCGAGCTTGGCAAAATATACCAAAGGAAATCCATCTGGATTTTATTCATGCAACTAAGAAACTATAACATAAAACCCAGAAGCAAATTCATTACTGTATTCTAAATTTGATTTGTATCAAACAACAATAATAAACCAGTTCAGATTCAATGTAGGAATTGTATTTCATCATGGATTTTTGTCTTAATTTTCTAATGTCCTATTTGTTATGCACATCTATGAAAGCATTAATGCTGATATGTTTTTCTTACAGAAGACAAGACTGCCCTAATCATTTCGTTAAATGCTGAAAAGGACTTTAATCCACATGTACCTGCATTACACGCAAGGTCCAAACCTCACAAAGCAAACATTCATAAAACGCAACCAGACACACACCAAATCAAATCTAGGCATGTAAGCGGTTAAGAAAAGTTGTTCAGCATTTTAATGTTTCAATCTCAAAATCCTACAGGAAAGGGTGCAGAGAGCTTTTAGCACTAGATGGCATCCTCACAGAGAGGCTCGACCAGAAACAAAATTGCTGCCTGGACGGCGAAACTGATTCTGAGGATCTCACTCCATCCAAAAACACCACTTATACTTTTGCTTTCTGGAAATGAGCAGCTTTGAGTTTCAAGAACCCTGTATGCATATGATATATGCCAGTTATGTGATACATAGCTGGCAACCAAAACTGAAACACTCATCCAGTGTGAAAAAAGATAAATACAGAGTTGTTTTCCATTTGCTCCTTCACAGTACTATCCTGAACTTCAGCCTTTAAAATGTGAGCACAAGCACAGTCTATGTGATATTCAAAATGGGCTATGCTTTAAAACATCACCATCGGAAAAGAAAAAAACTAAGGACACTAACCTCTATATCCGTTTGAAAGTTGAAGAGGTCTATTCTTTGCCAATTGCTTCCATCCAGAGCTAAAACATTCCATGCCTGCAGAAAACAAACACAGTTTATTTATTACCTCCACTGCCTGCTCCCTTCGTTTTCCTCTCGGCAACTCAAATATAACAAAAATACACAACTTCAGGTCAAATTTTTTTAAAAGAACTATAATTGTATATGGTGGTAGTCATACAATATCAAGTAGTTAAGAACACTGAATTTGTGGAAGTAAATCTCACATCTCCCAAATGGATTACACTGCAGAAGTTAACTTTTGCCACTAAAACATGTAGGAAAGCAAGCAATTAAATGCAAAGTATATCCATGGATACAGCAGAGACCTAACCCAGCATTTTTAAAAAAACTTCAGTAAATTCTGCCCAATAAGTTACTTTTGCTAGATCTATATGGAGAAAAGTAGCTGCAGATGAGATTCTGTCCAATAAAACCATAGTTCCTCAACCGCATTAGTTACCGCTCTGAGACAAGCAGAAACCTGTCAGAAAACTGCTAATCTTCCACTGTTACAGCCCGGCCTTTCCCTTACAGGCGCAAAGTTACATGTGCACGCTTGAGAATTTGCCCTTCTCTGTCGAAGCAAAAGTTTTTGAAAGCAAAATAAACCAAGAAAGCTAGAGAAACATAAATACATTCGAAAGCAGAAGGAAAGAATACTGCATCCAACTGACAGGTAGTCCTGAGAGAAAAATACAGTTGATTCAACCACTTTGCTTTTCTTCCGCAGTTTTGCAGGCTTCACCCAGAGGTTCTAACAAAACCTGATGTTAACCTGATGTTAACACAAAGCTTACTGACCTTGCAGGCCACGGTGATATGGGTGTAGGAATTAAACAGTTACGCAATTCTACATTAAAACAAGCAAACAAAACAAAACAAACAAAAACCAATAAACCCCGAACAAAATAAAACCCAATCCTTATCAAGAGAAGGAAGAAAAGGAAGAAATAAACACGTTCGTTCATGTTATATAAGAATACATTTCACTGTACACACTTAATGTGGGAGCAGACTATCATTCTTTAATTCAAGAAAAATAATCAATACAAGCTAAACATAAAAGCTTACTTAGCATGCTTTCTCTAGTATCTTCTGCTGCCTTTTTCCTCCATTAGTAGTCCATCTACTTAACACCTTTCTGTACTTGGCAAGCAAGTGATGAATGTACTTCTTAGACACATGGTGCACATTAACTGAACAACATGGAATTTTAAACAGAAAATACATCTGAAAAATAGCATTATGAAGCCACATGCTTTATAAAAAGCAAATGCCATCACACCAAACTGGGCTTAATCCTTTCCCCAGATACAGACCATACATAACTAGATTATCTTTTCCGTAGCCTTTAAACAGAAGTTCAGTACATAGCAACTAAGACCACATCTGAATGCAAAACTGTTCCTTTGGTTTAAGAAACAAATAGACTGAGAGAACTAATGTTTGGGGGCTATTTCTGGACAGGAAACAGACTGTCCCAAAGCCCATGATTCGCACATAACTAAGAGAATAACATCCCCAGAAAAACAAAAACCCCAACAGAAATACATACCTTGGAAACTTGTGCGCATCGACACAAAGTAACTATGTCCAAGAAAGAAAATATTCTAGCAAGAAAGGCAAAGAACAACGATTAGAAGGTTATAATATAAAGTCAGACTAATACATGGACTCACAGTTCTGTAGTTCTACAAAAAAGCACTAGTTGCACAAGAAGCAAGTTAAATGCAGTATGAGCATTTTATCAAGCTATTTTGCTGATCAAGACTTAAGGAATAATAGCACATCTATCATCTAAAGACAGTCAACATCAACATATTAGAACCAGCAGGTGCTTCTTCGAAAAATACCTATTTTCTGTTTCCCCCTCCTTACTACCCAAACATAAATGAATTATAACAAATTCTTTTTCTTCTTTTTAATTCAGAGAAACTAGGTCATATACCTTTAATTGGGCTGCAATTAAAGAAGTAACTCACACAAATACAGGTGAAGATTTCAGAGGCTGGAGAAGAGTAAGAAATGGAGAAAAACTCAAGAATCTAAGTACTAACAAAAATTACCCAAACTTCTAAAGGGCTTCCATAGTGACTACCAAAGAATATTTACTTTTAAATTTACTCTACAAGAAGCAACTACAATTGAAAATTCAGCATTACTATTCTGAGCATGGAACCAATTCCTCAAGGCTGCCAACTCATTATAGTTTTTCTAAAGAAATTTTTCACTGTCAAAATGAATTTTGCTAAATACCACTTCCAGGCAACAATGAAATTGCTTCAAAGGATGTTCTTCATGAAGAAAAGAAAAATAGCTTAAGCATAAAATATAGATCCTACTCCAAAATAATTCTCTATTACAAAGATAAAGATGAAATATATGAAAGACGCTACTGTGATTCACTTATAAACTGTTACCTTCTCACCAATGAAATTTTTCAGTTACCAGAACAATTAATAGCAATAATAATTTCATCTTTTAATGAGATGTGAACACTGAGGAGCAAACAACAAGTAAAAGATGCTGAATTTAACAATGTAAAATTACTATTTTCCAAGTGGAAATCTCAAGTTAGAGCTCAAAATGGATGCCTACATATTAAGCACTGTGAGTTTTAGCTGTGCTAAGTGTCAGGAAATGTAATGGAAGTTAATGAAAGTTAATGGAAGCACTTCTTAAATGTAACAGCCTTCTGGACGCTTATAATGATCACTTCAGATAATTAGTATTCCAATACTCATTAACACATGGAAATACTTTATCTTTTTCACTGTAGGGTAATACCTTGTCTTCAAAAACTAAAATACCTTGTCTTCAAAAACTATTAGCCATGAAAACAGAAGGTAAGACACTCTCAAAAGCTACGAAACAATTTATAAAACCTGTTGATAACATCCATTTTGATAGCATCTATTTTTTGTCATTTGAACATCCACTCTGAGGTCTGACCACTTCCAAGAAACTCAGCAGTGTTTTATGCAAAAAGTACATCCTAATGTGCTCAGCAAAACTGCTGGACTGTTCAGATGAGCACTGAAAGTGTTCTCACCCTTGCAAGAGCAGCATTTATAACAGTGCCCACCATGAACCCTCTATAACCCATGACTTGCCGGCATAAGGCAAGTGGCAGAAGATGAATGTCAGAGATGAAGCTGGACACCTGCTAAAGCTTCTCAGTTTGTAGAAGCTTCCTCCTAGTACCACTGTATGAGTGTAATCAGAAGGTTATCTCAGGTTTACAGAAGCTGAAGCACAAAAAACTTCTGTTATTTGTTACAAAGGAAGGTTTGTGACAAACCACATTGTGACACAATACTCTTGCCTAAACGAAGAACATTACATGCTTTAAAAGTGATGTATCTAGTTACACTGAAATATGAAACAACAGAAGAAAATGCAAGATGTTGAAGAGAGAGTATTTCATACTGCCAGACTGAGTTGTCTGGCAGTCTGTCTTCATGTTTGATTGTTTATTGCTGTCAGAAGATTAAAAGCAAATGAAAACCAAATGCAGAACACACGTATTTATTTTTGCTCCATTCTGTATGAAGTGACTTTTTAAAAAGTCAAAACCAAAAAGTGGTCATTTGATGTTTAAAGGAAAAATACTTCAGTAAGTGTAAACATTCATGACGCTCTCAGTTTTTATTTTTATTCTAAAGAAGAAACTTTCTTGCAAGGTGCTCCAAAATGTCCCCATCAAAATAATATTTGCTGGATTATAATGCATCCTAATCAGAATTATTATTGAATTAAATCCTAGGATAGGTAACAGATGCCAGTAAATTCCAAAGACTCATTTTGCCAACTTGCCTGAAAGTATTTTTTCCCCACACTTTTCTGTTTACCTTCTATAGTACAGGCTTACATGTGCACCACTAAAACACTTGCTTCTTTACTGCAGCCACAAAGAATTACTAGGAAATACTTACCAGTCAGTGAAACTAGCCAACAAGGCACAAGACTGTAAGGTTTAAAGTAATTTAAGGTCTTTTAAAGACTTTAAAGTCTTTAAGAGACCTCAAAGGCAACCACCAAACTGAGATGGAGATGGCAACACTGACACTGTAAGTCATCTGTTAGCATTAGACACTGACATTGTCTGGCACTTAAGAGTGAATGATTATGTTAGCAGGCACCTGTAATTTTAAAAAGTGGAAAATACTACGAAGTAAGGCAGCTGACAATTCTATGGCACTTCTGTCCTCTATGACCATAGCTATGTACATGGAAGCTAATGCAGCCAGCGGCAGGATTAATTTCCACTTAAGCCTTTGGCATGGAGTATGAGGAAACTGGAAATTAAGTTAATAGATGCACAGGAAAGTTTAGGATTGTCTATTCCGATTTCCAGTATCCCAGGCTATTCAATTCTCCATATATGAAGTTCAAGGAGAATTCCTTTACAACCAACCAAAGATCTTCAAGACTTCCATCCCTAGGCACATACCAGTCTGGACATATGAGTTTGGCCTTGGAGATCTTTCAATGTTAGCAGTACACATAGGCTTCATGCCAAAGGCACAATGGGTGGCACAAATGCACAGTTCTTCAACTCCCTTATGGTAAACATGAATTTGACTAAAGCCTAATGTCCATAAAAGGATCTATTCTTGATTTGAAAGCCTTCAAGAAATGGAAAATCACCACCATCTCTGGTAGTTTGTTCCACTGCTTAATCACTCTGTTACAACATCTGTGTTCTTTCCAAGGTGAACGTCTGACTCGCAGCTTTAATGCTTTTTTCTACTTTTCTTCACCAAATTAGAGTACATTAGCAGTTAGTACTTTCCTCTCAGCAAGTTTTATAGCACTTATCATGTCATCTTCAATGCTTCTTGTTGACAGTCTTTCTACTTCAGTTCTTTAAATCTCATTTTCTCTGCACATTTTTCCAGCATGTTTCTTCAAATGTAGACATCAGAAGCATGTGCAGCATTAAAAAAACTATTAGTATCAACAAAGCTGTACACAGACATGTAAGTCTGCCAAGCAATTACAGTATCAGAAACAGCCAAACTGACACAAGTACATAAACTGCATTCATATAGACTACTACAGAGGCCTTCAAAGAGGGCAGTATTGCCCTATTATACAAATCCTCAAAGTGGGGAAAGTTAATGATGTGTGTGCAATGATTCAGCACACGGTCTAGCAGTAGACTTGGCACTGCTGGGTTAACAGTTGGACTTGATGATCTTAAAGGTTTCTTCCAACCTAAGAATATCAATGATTCTGTGATTCTATGTGTGAGATGACAGGTTTCTCCCCCACCTCAAAATACACACACTGTTTGTCTGCTTACAGAATTCTTAGCAACTAAGAGCAGATCCATATATGAGTTTGTATTTTTCAGCTCTTTGACTCACCCGTCGGTGCTCCGTATGATAAGATACAGCAGTCAAGTTTTGCAGGGGCTGTGGGCCTACCGTACCTAGCTAAGAAATACCAATTGCATTATAACAATTTCTTGTAACCTTTCCTATATTTTTTCTATTTCCTCCACAGTTGAGCACACAGATTGTAAAGCATCACTTCAAATATACCAAATACTATGTATGAATACACTGATTTTAAGTTTCTGGCAATTTCTTCCCTACAGTAGTAACAGGCTAAAAGCTGAGCAAAAAGTAGTGTGCAGTACTAAAAACAATGAACAGAAACATGAAAACATATGTACTATTTAATTGGCCAACTCACAAATATATATTCTTGCATACAAGAAAAGCAGCTACTGGAACACAAGTCCTGGGCTGCTCTTCTAATTTGAGCCCCAAAACTTTGCTTATCCTCTTTTTAACCTGATTGAGCAATCATATTTTTAGTCTGATGACTATGACCTATTATTATTCCAGTACATGCACCAAGTACATATGGTTTATAGCAGAACTCAGAACAGCTTCTGCATTTGTGGTCCAACCTATGAAGTTGGTACTTTGAAGGCAGAAGGGAACATAACATGGTTCAAGGGGTCAAAAGGAATTAACATCTGTTTCTGAAGCTTGCCATTTTTGCACAAAATCTTGTAGCACAGGTTAGCAGTTAAAGCACAAATGAACAAGTGTTATCTGTCCTTCTACATGGCAAAAGTACTTGCTATATCCCCATTTTCAAACACTTGTGTTTGAATTCAAACATGTGACGTATGGTTTAATGGGAGGTGCCCCTGCCCATGGCAGGAGGGTTGGAACTAGATGATCTTAAGGCCCTTTCCAACCCTGACTATTCTATGCTTTCAAACTTCTCATCAAGCATAAAATAAAAAAAAAAAAGGAAAAGATTTTTGGAAGCTGTTGGAAAGTCACAACATTCTAATATTACATCCGCTTCCTTTTTTTTGTTCCCAGTGCTTTTCAGACTCATACAGTAACTTTAAAAATCCATTTGTTTTTCCCAGCAATTTGCAAGGAAAAAAAGCCAAAGGAAAAAAAAAGAAAACTATTCATCCTCAAGGCTGTGACATCTTACTGGAACAGTTGTTATGGTAAAATTGCAACAGTCTCTCTCTGACTTGACTTCTGAGCCTTCTGAAGTTAGATATGGGTTTACTAACTTTAGACACCAGGACAAGTCCACAACTGATGTCCTGTATAATCATACGATGCTTTTCCATAAACATACAGGCTAAGCAAAGAAAATTCTGTAATTGTCTCAAAACATTGTTTAAATGACATGACTTATAACATCATTGCAGGATTCTTACTCAGACATCATACAACTTAGCATTTATTCAACCTTTCACTTCTAGCAATATATAAGAGCAGAGGGGAAGGAGCATCCCTTATTAGCTGGCAAATTAACAGCACTGCAACAGCTAATAGTGGTGGTCATTTTTCTTTTAGCTTGAAAAGTACTACAAATCAAAGCTTTTAGAAGCAGCCTGTTTCTTCCACAAAAATAAAATTACTCCAATATTACAAATAAAAATAAATGCACAAACCAGAAAAAGTTACAAATTATCTCCTCCCTCTCTCCACTCAAGCTATTGTACCTACCTCAAAGCATAACTGCTCCCTCCAAATGAGGGTCTTCTTCAAAACCACTACTGTCCGTATTAGTCATATATCCTTTTCCTCCTCTGCACAGCCATCTGGGTCTCATTGAGTAGGAACAATAATCTCTGGGTTTGTATCCTAATGAGCTTCTTGCCTGAGAAGCTGAGGGTTTCAGTTGCTTACTTATAAGAACAGCAGATAATCTGTAGAAAATGTGCAAGAGACATGGCACTGCCCTGAAAACCTTGCAATCTAATTCTGGTTGTTAGACAAATAGTGCGAAAGAGCAAGAACTGCAATGTAAGACCAAGGGCTTACTTTGTTCAACTTTAGAGTATGCAACTGTATCAACAACTGAGTAAAATTTTACAGCGGCAGTATGTTCTAAGTCTACCATCAGAGAAAGGTTTCTCAATTTTAGAGAAAAAGAAAATGTGGATTGCTTGTTATAGTCAGATACAGAAGTTTGAATGCTTGATGTAAATAAGAATGCAATACAAGAAATTACGCTTCTATTTCCAGATATTTGTAACAAAATATTAACCACCCTTTTTCCACATGTCAAACTGTTCTTTAGGTTTTTTTTAGTTTTCCTGGTTTTTAAGAGCTGTAGTGTTTTCCAACAGTTTTCATACATATCTGATATAAGCAAGCAACAAACTATGTGTATTTGATGACACTTGCAGTAGTATTTACTATTCAGTTCCAGCACTATGAGCAAAATGTTTCCACTGCAACTGGTTTACTTTCCTTTTAATTAAAAGGTAGACTGCATAGTTAATACAGTAAAAATAATTAGGATATTAATTACACTCAGTGCGGCAATATTTAATCCCTCCTGTCATAACCATATGGCAAGATAATTTAAAAGCATATTGTAGCACAAGCATAAACTGTTAGGTGTTGAAAGACTTTCAGGCTCTGTCTTGCAAAAGCATTCATGTGCAGAAGCATAAAACAAACTCCCACTAATAATCCTTTAGACAGCCAGGTTCGTGCCCCTAAATTTCCCCAGGTATCTAGACTCTGCAGGGACAAGAACTCAGACCCCGTGTCCCATCATACTACTCTCCAACATGCCCTGCCTCTGGCCTTGTGAGTTTGTCTCTGCAGAAGTAAACTTCAAAAGGAGTTTTACAGAGCACTTCTCCCACACATCTCCTTCCTCGCCATTCCAAAGCCCTGACAGCCTGTGTCAATACTGCGCGTGTTATAAACCATGGACTTTATTTCTCTCTGGCTATGGGCAGACCTTCACCCAAGTCCCAGCATTCAGCATGAGATCACCATGGTCTTTACTAAGAAAGCTGACTCTCCCAATTACATTTCTCAATCAACTATACTGGCTATAGCTTTGATCTACTTTGGTAGATCACTGTGCAACTGCAAAAAGGACATACACACACAAGAACTAGATGGTTGGCTAAATCACTTCTGTGTATGCTAGGTCTGGGCCATTTTATTTTGTCATTCCATCCCCAGGAAGCACTTCAACCATGCAAAGGGTTTCCTTAGACACTGCACAATAGCATAGTGGCAGTGCCTTAGCAGCATCACTTCCTCAGTTGATATAATCCAAGGTAAGCCTACATATCTGCCAAGTTGCTCTGCAAGAAGTTATCTTGCATTCAAGAGCTAACAGCTAAGCCACCAGTATTGCCCAATTTCTTGCACTTTTTTCCCCTGCTGAGTTCTTTAAAACATCCTTTAAAATATGTATGTTGGAATAAACATAGAGCTCAATGAAACAATTAAGCTACTCCCTATTTAACATTTTAAAGAACTCACCAAATTTGGTGTTGGAATACACAATTCGGGAAATTGACACCTAGAAGTTAAATGCAGGAACTCTCACAATAAACCTCAACACATTAATTTTATTGATGATGCTGTCATTAACATAGACACAATAATTTAGGCATTTAATACCTATATAGTGTCACAGATATTTTCTTTTTATCCTCCAATGAAAACTGAAGCATACTATAGAATCAGTAAGTCCTTTCAAAAGGTGATGCCTTTACTATTTCAGAGCATGATACTTTTCACTGCCTAAACCACATCAACAAATTCCACTGAATGAAATAAACAGGACACTAAGCACCCATAATAGAGAAAAGCACAGTCATTTCCACAAACATCTGGAGAGTCCTACTGCTAGAAAAGAAGTGCTTGCTGTCATGGTTTAAGCCAACTCAGAACCACGCAGCCACTTGCCCACTCTTCTTCCTCCCGTGGCTCCTGGAGGGATAGGGAGGAGAATGGAAAGAATGTAACTCCCACAGGTTGAGATAAGAGCAGTCCAGTAACTAAGGTATAACACAAACCACTGCTGCTGCCACCAGTAATAATGATAAGGAAAATAACAAGAGGAGAGAATACAACCGCTCACCACCCTCCAACCGATACCCAGCCCAACCCTATCTAGGCCTTCCAGGTAACTCCCCCAGTTTCTATACTGGCCATGCCGTGCTGTGGTATGGAATACCCCTTTGTTAGTTTGGGTCAGCGATCCTGTCTCTGCTTCCTCTCAGCTTCCCGTGCCCCTCCTTGCTGGCAGAGCATGAGACTGAAAAATACTTGATTGGAGTAAACATCACTTTGCAACAGATAAAAACATTGGTGTGTTATCAGCATTGTTCTTGGGCTCCAGTCGGAAACACAGCACTGCACCAGCTACTAAGAAGGAGAAAAATGACAGCTACAGCTGAACCCAGGACATTTGTATATTACAATACCTTGCTAAGGAGGCAGCATATTAAATTGACTTTACCTTGTGGTTCATGTGTGGCAAGGACTGTAACAAAGCAAAGTCATTAGAATTTTTGTCTCTGTTTTAATCACACTTTCTAAACAGTTGTACGAGTCTAATTTACAGCACTGACACCATATCGAATGTGTGCTTCTCAAGAAAAATGAAAAAAAAAATTTAATACCAATTCCTTTAACAACAGACTGCTTCTTTAATACCACCAAGAGAGCATCATAATAGTGCAGACACTAGGTCACGTTTTAAGAGCACTTTCTTCACACACAGGCAGGCAAGCAGGATGGCGAGCACTCGCCTCAGGACCAGGGCCCAGTCTGGGAGCTCTGCTCTGGCTGCCCCAGCGATGCCCAGTGTCAGCACCCAGACAGAACTGATGAGAGGGGAGGCTGCAGTGCACAGCTTGGGATGATAGGACAAGAGGTAATGGGTTCAAACTGAAACAGGGGAAGTTTAGGCTAGATATAAGGAAGAAGTTCTTTACTGTGAGGGTGGGGAGGCACTGGAATAGCTTGCCCAAGGAAGTTGTGAATGCTCCATCCCTGGCAGTGCTCAAGGCCAGGTTAATGGAGTCTTGAATGACATGGTTTTGTGCGAGGTGTCTCTGCCCATGGCAGGGGGTTGGAACTCGATGATCTTAAGGTTGTTTCCAGCCCTAACTATTCTATGACTCTAAAATGCAAACTACCATTATTTGAGACATTCTTCCACATCAGACTGGATGCAATGACATACATACAAGGTAACCCAAACACCTTGGTGTAAAAGAAGAAATCATCAGCTCAATTTTGTTAACACCATCACTTAAATCTATAATTATAGCATTACAAGTGAACACTTTCCTTTTTTCTTTCCCCTCCAAGAGAGGTTGTAACAAACTCTGTATGCAGCTACAGAAGACATCATTAAGCTGGTTCAGTTCCAGCTCTGATGTGATCACATCCAGTTGAGCCGTATCATCATATATGGCAGTTTACACTTGGCCTGAAACCAGCTTAAAAAAAGATGAGTGCGAAGACATCCTTTAGCATCTCAACCAAGGGCTGAACTAAACTGATCTTGGTGGTGTAGCTAACTCCTGTACCTAAAGGTGAGCTACTCACAGTGGCAAGCTGACGAAATTTATGACTGACCAAATTACTACAGTAAGGAAAGTTCTTCTGCTGGTTCTAACTTAGAGTAATGGTAACAGGCGGCACTTTTCTGCAGTGACTTTTTGACAGCTTTGCAGTTGAACTTATATTTTGTTATAACAAAATTCATGACATGAAGACTATGAATTACATTACAGAAATGATTACAGGCTCTTCAGACAGATAAGTCATTGTGCAGTGTGGAAGACTTGACTACTCTGTACAACAAAGCTTTTTGGACATTTTATTTCACTTTTTCTGACATGCAAGGAAAAGATCACTGTTAGATTACACCTTCCATGGTATAGTATAATTTGAACACATTAAAACAAATCAAGGCTAACCAAAAGATAACAATTTGAACAATTGCAAGAATTAAACCATGTATGTTACTATTTTAAGACAGATTTAAGAAAGAATAAATAGCACTTGATAGCCAGTAAGCTACCTAAGCAGTGTACGATCCTCATGTTTTTACCCCTTAACACACTATAAAGTTACCTTAACAGAAGTTCTTTGGGTAGTTTTTTGTTAATAAGGGCTTCATCATTATTTGAGAAAACCTAAAAACAGAAAGAAAAATCATCACTTAGACCTACAAGACAAAAGCTTTTAGAGAGTCTTTTCACCTTCTACTTAGGTGCTTAATTCTTTCAAATTACTGTTCACATTTTCAACACATCAGTTGGCAATACTATTAAATTATCTCAACATACGCAACAGGGCCACACTCACACATACACTCGGCATTCCCTAGTGCTAAGATGTAACTGTGCAAAAGTTGTGAAGCAACTTGACAGTCATTAAACAAGCAATACAAAGACACATTTTCATAGTATTCTAGGCAACAGTGAAACTCCTAGAAATAGCTAGCCACATACAAACACACACTAGTTAGCATCCTAAAATTGTCCTATTATGGAAAACAGAAAGGGGACTCTTTCCAGTTATTCAGGTCCCTTTCTTCATTGTCTGCAGTGTAAATACTTCAGCCCAGGAATGTGAATGTGGATAAAATATAATAATCTAAATTTAAATAATTTACTGCCACAGGTATGACAGCAATTGCTACATAAGCAAGGGAAGCATCTAAAAAAATGCTACCAGAAAAACTGAAAATACCCCTCACCCAGAATTTCCTAACAGATATCATAAGGAAAGAAAGTGGAGAGATTGAAAGAAAATGCCAAAGGAAAAAGCAGGCAATACACAGGAAAATGTCTCTGCAAAAGACAAACAGGATTAGTCAACAGTTAAATAGCTAAGCTTCAGAAAGGAGACACTGACAACTTATTGTAAATATGCAGGTTTGAGAAATTTTGCCACAGAAAAATGGCAATAAACAAAAACTGAATCAGATTTGCAGTCAATTTAAGGAATCACAGTATAGACTGGAGGAAGTCAAAGCCACAAGCAATCACTTCCCCTGCAAAGAGAAGACCATTTTGTAGTCATTTGCTGTCTACATTGCCTGAAACAAAAGCCAGAAGGAGATCCAATCTAGCCAAGAGCTTTCTGAATGCTAAAAGGTAAACTGGAAGTAATCTTTCCCCTGTCCTTCACTAAGAGTACACTGTTCCTGACTCAGTGTTATCCCTTGTCCATCCTACCATCACACGTTATCACTTACTTGGCAACTATCTGCTTTGCTTCTCAGGAAAATCGGGGGGGGGTAGGGGGGAGGAAATAAAAAATAAAAAAATAAAAAAATAAAGAAAAAACACAAAAAAAACCCCAATCAAACAAGCAACAAAACCAAAGAAAATCAAACCTCAATTCTAGTTCCTTAAGGAGAAAAATATTCATGGCTTTAAGCAGTTCTACATGGATGAAGTTCTGCTTTACATCCCATACCCACTGCTGTCAGTATGCTGACTTGATGCTGAAATACACTATGTACACCAACGCTATTTTTAGAAGTGGTTGTCTGAGCTTAGCAATTCATTTATTTACGAATTATCTGCATGTATGCCATTTTAGTATTATATGCTACTCATGCTTTTCAGCTTACAGCCTGAAAACAGTATTGTATATTGGGATAATTTTTTAGAAGAACAGTCAAAACACAGTCCTGTGTTTATTGCAGCACTCATTTAGAAAAAGAAGACATATACGCCATCCTCACAGAACTTAACATCACTAAAAAGCAAAGTGAGGAAATACTTCTGTTGCAGAGAAGGAAGTTACCTCTGTGAAAGCACACCAGGTCTATGGTAAAACCAACGAGTAAACTTAGATCTTAGGAATTCTGGCCCAGATTCTGACCATTCAGTATCAGAGACCACTAAAAATCTTGTTTAAACTTAATTATTCTACAGTTGCAGGTAATTCCCCTAAAGTTACATCACCTACTATACACTTCCCACTTACTTGCCTAAGTATTTTTACTACTTTGCAGACTGCTACTAGTTAACACGTGGCATCGTTTTGCCAGTACAAAGGTTATCACCCTTTTTTCTTTACACTCTAGATTCTCAGATGTATAGTAACATGGATATGAGCTCACTGTATGAAGGCAACATAGCATTTAAGTTAGTAAATCTGTCACACTCAAAAAAAAATAACCTCCCAGTTTTGCTTCCCCTTCCAGATTGTTACACACACTAACTACCACTAGTCCTGGAACATAACTTGGTACACCACAGTCAACTTGCCACTATCAAAAACACTACATATTCATCTCTTTTGGTCTAACAGTTGGTGACAAAGCTTTCCTGTTTTCATCAGAATTACTGATGGAATTGTACAGTTGTGGTTTTGTATCAAGTTTGGCAAAGGACTGCAGTATGCTCATAAAAGTAAATTTTTCTCTACAAAGAAACATAGGAATATTCCCCATAATTTATTACGCTTATCTTAAACATTTGGAAATTCCTTCCAACTACAAGTTTAAGATCAAAACAAGGTTATACTAATGATTTTGGTGATAGTTTTATTTTAATGATGCAATTCTGGTTATTATTCAGTCCTCTTTTGAAGAAGACTATTGTCTTTACAGATGAAACAGTTCTGTAGGCATTATGGCTCAGTTCCATGGAGATATTTATGTATCTAATTTCCACTGACATCAGAGTCAATAAGGACCTTCAACCTGTCAACTTTACAAATCAAAAGTTATTAAAAACTAGACTCAAAAATATACTTGCTCAGTAGTGTGCTTAAGCAAGTAAGTAGTGATAGGTTTAGGAAAAAGGGAAAATTATGTCCGAGACACCCAAAAGAACATCAGCAAAAGGAGAAGACACACATACTGAAAACAAGGCTGAATTATTTATCAGGTCAGGAACAAAACACAACACTGGGTCATTGTCACCAAAGGAGACAGCAGTTTAGAATTAAATCCATACATTTGTGGCTGACAGGGCAAACATCCTAGTTAGACTGTAAATACTGCCATGTCTAAAAAGCATAGTGTCTTTCCGGGTTTCACTCCCAAGAACAGTACTTATTTACTGTTATTTATGCAGCGATAGGCATTGTAAGGACAAGGTGTTTTAAAGGAAAATCCTGACGAAATAAAATTAAACTTTTAATCAGTTTCCCCGATGTGCAGATTTTTATTACCAAACATAAACCACACAAGCTTGCTGCACATTTCTCTTCCTCAAGAGACACCTGATTGCTGCCTGTGCAATCTCCCCTTTACCACGTTACTGAAATCACCTCTCACTATAGTGACATGAAAGCCAGCAGATCAGCTTTGCTACCCAGAGCAGCTCACAAGCACACTAAAGTTAGGAGTGGCATTCTAAAAAGCTCTCTACTTAAATACAACAGAAAAGTGGAGCAGGAAGAAAAGGGACAACAGTCTTGCTTTACTCTAAATTTTGTATTCTCTCACATGTGACACTATAGAGTGCTCTCTAATGGTCAGAGAGCTGCTGCTAGCTGATGCTTTCTCCAGAAATGCACAATTAGAGCATTGGACAGGCAGAATCATTTAACTCTATGCAAGCAGCAAAAGGTAAAGGTATCCAGGCAACAAAAGGAGTCTCAGACAAGCAAAGGGATGCACATTGCCAACAGAACAGAGCTAAGTGATATCCATGACACAATAGCTGGTGGCACAGGACTGGTGTTACATTAGAACTCACGGTAAAACTTTCTGTATCAATAAAATTATGACACACCAAAGTGAACCTTGAAAGGCAGTCCCACCTCAAACCAAGCTTGCCTAGAGCAGAGACAGAATGGCCAAGTCTTTTGGTTCAACAACAGACACTACTTGCCCTCCAGGCTTTCACTCGCACGCTCAAGCTGCTCACCAGGCTCCATCACAAGCTTTGACTTTGTGCACTTTAAAATCCCAGCCACTCTGGTCTGTTTTGGTCACTAACCTCTTTTTCCCATAGACCCTCTGTGAGAGCTCAGGGCATTGTCTTCAGTAAGCTCACAGCTTCCTCCTTGCTGCCAGATAGATACCCACTGGGGTCTTTTACACTGGTCTTTCCTCAGGATGCCTTCTCTTCCAGCACTGTGACAAACTGACAGATGGAAGCAACTAGTACCTCATATGAAATACTTCTGTATTTACTGTGTTGGTCAGCTTAAACAATTAAGGCCCACCTTCAGCGAATAACATCAAATACCAGGCTGGATAAGGCTTTGAACAAGCTGCTCTAGTGAAAAGTGCTCCTGCCCATGGCAGGGGGTTGGAACTGGAGGAGCTTTAAGGTTCCTTCCAACCCAAACCATTCTGTGATTCTAGGAAATGTGCCTGGGAATTTCTCTTTCGATAATGCCTTCTACTGACCTAGGGCTGCCTGTAAGAGCTATATTGCTTTTAAAGTTTCCCCAAAGTACATACTGTCCAATATATTAAAACCTGCCAGGCAGAAGCAGCTGGCCACACTGCCCACTTTGCTGCTTGGTTTTCTTCCAGAAGACCCATCATTCTTGTTTTGCCAGCACTGGTATTCATACCACATCATTCACATTTTACTGGAGAGAATCAGCCTGGTGTTGCAAGGTCCTGTTCTCACTGGGTGACTGATCAAGGTCATTTGTGAACTTCAGAGCTGATGCCCATAGCTGTTCAACTCTATCTCAAGGCCTTTGGCGGTTCCAACTCTTAACATGGAGTAGGAGGCACTCAGAGGTTGCTTTGACTGCTGTCTTGAGCACACAAGAGCATTCTCAGTTGACCTAACAGCTTACATCACCCTTTTCTGTGTGTTTTTCAGAAGGGCTGTCACCTACTGCCAACAATGTATTTTGGAAATCACCAATCAAGCCCTTTCAGTAGTATGATTTAATTACTGCAAGCAGCCAAAGTAGAAAGGCCTAACAGGTTAGCCTGACCTGTTAGCTGAGCTGGCCATTCGTTAATGCAAGACTTAGCCTCATCACCCATAAATTCACCAATGAGACAGCAATCCTCTGAACTAGCTCCAGATATTAAGCGTGTCTTACCAGTGCCGTTATTTAAGGTGCTGTGAAACAGATTCATATAAGTACTTAATTCATGTAAATTCTGATACAAACCAAAGAGATACATCTTGTTCTAACCATTAGCAGAGATGGCAAAATAAACCCAAACTGCATGGCAAAATAAACTACCTCTTACCTAATCTTCATAACTAGAGACTTGTTTCAGCTCAGTGCAGGGAATAAATAAATAGATAACAAGCAATCCAACAACTACTGCTTAAACAGTAAGAAATTTGGAAAAAGCTGTTAACTGTATCCCTGCATATTCTGTAAACACACACAAAGAGAGGTGAAAAAACAGGTTTGACAAAGTTTTATCCTTGTCTTTCTTTAGTCATACACTGATTGGTAAATCTTTTCTTCAGTTTCTTTTCTTTTAAAAGATGTTTTTAATGACTATTTCCTTCTTCAGATATTTATCCATTATTCCTTTTTTAAGGTTATGCGCTTCCAAATAAAAACAAAATGATGAAGCATTCAGATATTATTCCTAAAAACCAGAACAAAGCATTCAAATAACAGTCAAGTCTACAGATCAGTTTAAAGCAGAACTTGGGAAAACCCACATCACCTACTTTATGGGCTTGGAGATCAAAAGACCTGTGGCAGAAAATCAAAATGAGATGGATAAAGCAATTGTTGACTGTAGACCATCACAAGGGTAGATGGTGCATCATGCAGGTTCTGTGCTTTCTTTTTCTTGACTAGGCAAAGAACAAATCGCTCCTTAAGCATCAAGCAGAAACTCAAATGCAATTTGCAAAAGCCTAAGCTCAAAACACCAGAGAAAGCTACTTTCCTTTGACCACTCACGTAACATTGAAACTGTAAGCAGAAAAACTGGAATGGATTATAATGCAGCTTTCATCACAAAATGCACTGGGACTGTGTGCTCAAATTACAGTTTGTTTCATCATAAATACAACCTATTCGATTTCATGCAGTCTTGAAGAATTATTGCATTAAATACACATTCTCAGACACTCAGAGCACTACAGGCTTCTGAAAAACGAGGCCAAGACAAAAAGTTGGTGTCCCTCTGTTTTGGTGCACCAGTATCTGGTTAGGCACAGCCATTCAGTCTCAGCCGTCCACAGATTCATCAGAGCCATCTACATCACAGATTCAGAGTCCTTAGGAGTACACCTTTCAAAACTCCTCTGAATCATCACTTCTGCATATAGCTGTTTTTACTGACATACATATGACTAAGTTTTACTCACAGTCTCCAATACTAGCATATGAACTGACACACCAATAGCATAACAATGGAGACCTGAAATCATCCCAGAGTGTGTACATGGAGATTCTTCAGCAGCTCCATTTCCCCAGGAGTTTGCACCACTCTAATTTTGACTGTCACAGTTCTCCCTCCAGCTACACAATCACAAATCCAGAAAGGCAATTCTTTTTCTTACTGTACTTAGCTAAAACTGTAAATGAAACTACAGCTTAAGTCCTGACTGCATGGATAAATGTAGGATCCCATCTCCTAAGCATGTGTGAAACAAAAAATTTGAGTACTAATATCTCCCCCCGATGTAACTGCTCTTCAAAAATATATCTGAGACTTAAAAGCTATAGTTCATTACAGAAATTACTCCATAGCTTCTACAAATCCATTTCATAGCAGTGCTTGATCTGCATCATAAACACTGTGTCAGAACTGATGGTTTCCTAGTACTGAGTGTGTGAAATCTTTATTACAAAGAGCAAATGGTCTCTGTGAGGCAATCTCCCTAGAGCATGAACCAGAAAAAAAAAAAAGATGACACAGAATCTGTGTTGCAGCTGCACAAGCCATATATGTAGCATATAATTAATAATAGCTTTCAGTTATAAAAGACAAAATTAGGTACCTCTTAAGGATTACAAGCAGCAACAGTAACTGACTTCAAAGGAAATAGCATCACAGTAGCATTTCCAAAAAACCTTTTTCAAACTTTTCCAAGAAAGAGGCGGAAAATTAGAAGAGAAACTGGGCACTCACTGAATTGCCAGCATTTACCAAAGTTTCTGGTTCTTGGATTTCTGCAGAAATAGAATAACCTTGACACTTCTGCTTCAGAAGTACATTAAAGGCCATTTTTCAGAACAAGCACATGCAGACATGTTGCCCCTTAATATTTAGATAGCTACTGTGTAACTTCAATTCATGATACGGAAATGCCTTTCCTCTGTGAAGCTCTAACCTCAATTTCAACCTCTGAAGACAAACTTGACATACGGGTAGAGTTTCACATTTATGCAGATTTGATGTCTTGTCTCCTTATTGATTTAAATTTACAGAACATACTGGTTAACCAGTTGAACAGCAATTGAATCCAACAAAAACACTTTACTATTTCCTTCTGCCTGAAGGAGAACATGGGAAAACAGTGGGATAGAGAAAGAGAGTATACCATGAAGTATGGCCAATATTTTAAGGGTAGCAGCTTGATACCAAATTTAAAGTACTTTCTTGTGGTCTACAAAGCAGTAGCTTGCGGTTCCAAGTAGTCATAAATGCGCAAGCTGAGAAAAGGGCACATTTCCAGTTCCAGTCCTCCTCTACCAGGAGTGCAGCAGTTCCTCTAAGGCAAAGCTAACAAGCCAGAGGGAATCACTCAAGAGATTGCCTAGAGTTTATTTTATCAGCTGAGGTGCCCTTTACTTTAAACAATGCAACTGTTATTGCATTTCCATTACCTCTCTGTACCCAACAGAAATTATTTTAGCCAATTCAGACACTTACATTCATACTGTAGCTTTGCTTGGGGCTGTGTTTTGATTTTTTTTGGAGGGTGGGAGTGGAGTGTGGAGACAGGGGACTGGCAGCCATAGTAGAGAGGTCACTGAAGTCAGCAAAAATTACGCATCTTACAGATTCTGTGCTTTAATTTTCTTGGTCAGGTACAAATTCCTCCTTATGCATCAGACATTCAAACGCAATTAGCAAAAGCCTCAGTTCAAAACACGGGAGAAAGGTACTTTCGACCATTCAAGCAACTCTGAGACTATGCAAGACATACTGACATAGAAGGTAAGGCATCTTCCACCACCACACTGTTCACAGGGAGCATACTCTCATTAATGTCAATCTCATCACAAGAATAATCCACTTGGTTTCACGCAGTCTTGTAGAATCAGGCCATACATATACACAAATTTAGAGACATTCATAGCACAGTTAATTATTTTGAAAAATCAGTCTGAGAAGATTGACCTTTAGAAGCTACTAGGAAAAAAAACAACTTCAAACTAAAGCACAACTAGTTTAAACTTTGATAGATATACACTTAATTTCTTGATCCTGAAAAATAAACATGAAATTGACAGAGGAGAAAGAAAAAACCCAAAACAAAACCAAACCCAAAGAAATAAAGAGGATTATCTTCCGATAAAGGTTATTAGAAAGAATGCAAGTGAATGTTGCGGCTCATCTAACCTAGCTCGAGGCTACCGTCTGAACTGCGAGGAAGAACTTTTAGGTGTCACAACATCATCTGGTTTTGTCCTACTTAGCGTATGCCATGTATGTGTATTTCTGATTCTGTAGAAACACTACCAGAACTATGATACAAATTGATAACAATTAATATTAAATTTGTGCAGTTATTCTGAACTGCCGAAGTACTGTCCATGTACAGCTTTCTGTTGGCATTCAGATCAATATTGTCAGAGTGCCAGATTAGTACTATTTTTCTACACTAACCTAAAAATAGTTGCCATGCTCCAGTGAAAATCTGACTTTTAAACTTTCCACATCTGCTAGCACAGTGTTATCACTCATTTTAACTGAGATGACTGAATATTCCAGTTGTCAAAATAAGCAAGCAATAAGCTAATGGTCCTTCTGATTTGTAGGACCATTTGCACTCCCTATACTAAAAAGGGCTGGTGTTAACTGGCCAAAATTAATTCCTTCATTTCACTTCTTGAATTTTAAACTATGCAGGTATGAGGAATTAAGAGGGAAAGAGCAATCTAAACAGGACTAACTTTATAACAGAGCAATTCAAGTACAAACATTCACTGAATTTAATATATAAAAAATATGAAAAGACTTTTAAAATGATGCTATTTCATCCTTATCACCTGTGACGTGCAACAAAGGAGCTGCCCAATATAAGAACCTGCACAGCAGTAAGGCTTATCCAGTATAATTTCTGCAATTTTACCTCTGCCCTTCCAATAATTCAGTGCTCTTTGCAGATTCTACGTCTGCTGAGTTTAGATTGCTAAAGGTTTCTAATCAGGAATGCCAAAATGGACCACAAAGGAAAACTCCATATCTGGAGTTTGGTAAATGGAAAATATTTACTTATATTGTGAAACAGTTTATATTTTGTTTGCTGTTTTTCAGTGTGCAACTTTCCTAAGTTTAGAACATGAGATAAATCCATTTTATTCAATTGACTTTTAAGGTACTGTATATTCTCTGATGTGGAGTAAGACATGTGATGGAATACTACTGTGAAGACGGACATGTCATTAAGTAACATCATAATCATGAGTATTATACCATCCACAACCTCATTCACTATTTACTCCTCCATGTAGCAACAGATCACACCTTAAAATTAAAGAGAAGGAACACAAACAAGCCTTTATGCAAGGAAGAGGAGAAAAGTTACACCACCACAGGGATATGCTCTATAGAATCATAGAAATCAACTAGATTGAAAAAGACCTTTAAGATCAGCAAGTCCAACCGTGACCCTAGGACTACCAAGCCCACCACTAAACCATGCCACTAGGGGCAAACTGATCTCCCCTTATAGCTGCCCCTCATAATCTCCACTCGCAGCCATCTCTCATCTGCCTCCCACAGTGGCCCACACTTGTACAGCTGCCCACACTTGTACAGCTGCCGCCACTACCCCCCATGGCTGACCCTGCTCTCCTCTAATGGCCACCGCTTCTCTCCCCTCACGATCTCCCCTCATGGCTGTCCCCGCTCTTCCGTCACAATTTTCCCCTCATGGCCATCCCACCTCTCCCTTCATGATCTTCCCTCATGGCCATCCCTCCTTTCCCCTCACATTCTCCCCTCATGGCCATCCCTCCTTCCCCCTCACATTCTCCCCTCATGGCCATCCCTCCTTCCCCCTCACATTCTCCCCTCATGGCCATCCCTCCTTCCCCCTCACATTCTCCCCTCATGGCCATCCCTCCTTCCCCCTCACATTCTCCCCTCATGGCCGCCCCTCCTTCCCCCTCACATTCTCCCCTCATGGCCGCCCCTCCTTTCCCCTCACATTCTCCCCTCATGGCCGCCCCTCCTTTCCCCTCACATTCTCCCCTCATGGCCGCCCCTCCTTTCCCCTCACATTCTCCCCTCATGGCCGCCCCTCCTTTCCGTCCCTTTGCAAGGCTGAGTGCTCCCCCTCTAGAACTTGCCATACGAAACCTACTATTGTTACACACACATAAATATACATAAAGTGATTTTCTGCCTTAAAAACTGCGCATTTCTTTATGTGGGAAAGGCTGGCAACTATGCCTTCTTCCTGTATCTGTCACTGTAACTGCCACTACAAAGCAGTAAGGCATCAAACACTTAAACTGTAACTGAAGACAGGGATCATACCAGCGCCCCTTCCAAACACGTTGCGTCTGTTCCTGCTCACTCCCCCTTACACACCTTGCCACCTCCTTTCACAGCCCTCACGATGCACCTCTCCTGCTGCTCACTGTGTACACATACCGTATCACATCCCCATGTATTATACCCACACAGCGGACCTCAACCAACCACTCTTCCTCCTTTGCAGCACTCTCCACACACATACATAACACTGTATCTCTACATACAGATGCAACAAACCTCATGACCACCACACACACCCCACAAATCCATCATAAACACATCTGTGCATTAAAGCATTACAGCTAGGCATACTTATACATAGAAGCAACTGGCACTCTGCAGACACAAAATACTACACTCTATGTCTGGTACATGCATATAAAAAGCACAGATAATCCTTGCCACACCCACAGCATACGTGCCTATAAAAACATCCCCATATTATACCACACCCAATATTCACTATATATACACACACAGGCACAAGCCCATACCAGACAGCAGTGTACAAACACAGCTAGATACATCGGATGCCATGTCATTTCCCTGCAATCAACGTTAAATCTCTGCTACAATACAAACACAGACATAACCGAAGCCCAAATCATAGCAGATGCACACACACACAGACATGCTATATATTATGCTCATGACCTACTGTACATCTTTTATACGTACACATCCCAGGCCACACCCTGGCTTACGGCACATGCATGAGCATATAGCACAGCACCCCATGCACCCACAGTGTGACACCCACCCCTGCCCTGCGCACCGACACACACGTTACCATACACCATACGGGGGGACGCCGCACCTCTGTCCCGCCCCGGCCGCTTTACACACCCACACACATTACCTCTCCCGTGCTACGCAGCGGGACAGCACACCCCTGCCACACCTGACCCGCTCGACACACCGCCGGACTCCAACCACGGCTGCTCCGGCGCTGCACGGGGACGACACGCACCCGCCACACCTCACCACGGACACGCAGGATGTGCCCCCCTGCCTGTGCTTACAGCAGCCCCTCCGCGCCCCACCTGCTACAGACAGACACACAGACACTCTCCGCCGTTACAGCCGCGGACCACACCGCCCGCCCAGCACCACATCCGCACCGCCACGGTACACGCACACCCGTCCCCTGCCTACCCCGCCCGCCAAGCGCAGACGTTCCGCCCGGCCGGGCCGCCATCCTCCCTCCCTCCCCTCGGGCTGAGGGGCCCGGCGGCCGCTCCACTCGTCCCCAGCAGAGCTCTCTCCCACCAGCCCTATCATCACCTGCCCGTCCCACCTCGCCGCCCCGGACCCCAGGCGGCCGGGCCAGCCCCCCGCAGCCCGGCGGCAGCAGGGGTGAAGCGGAGCGGCGCGGCGGGCCGCAGGCTCACCATGGCAGAGGCGCGGCGCCGGGGCCGGTTGTCCTGGAGACGGGGAGCCCCGAAGAGGGCGCCAGGGGCAACGCCTGCGCGAGCGCGCCGCCGGGGCCGGGCCGGGGCGGGGCCGCCCCTGCGCCGTGGGGCCGGGCGGCCCCGGCTCCGCCCCCTCGGCCGCGCGCCCCTCCCGCTCGCCTCAGGTGGCGCCGTGAGGGGAAGGGGCTGGGATGGTGTCATGGCGGGTGTGGGGTTCTGTGCTGTCAGCTGCGTGAGGGAGCCGGGCGCCTCCCGCCGCTTCCTCCCGGTGGTGGGGCAGGTGCAGCCGGCTTTCGGGGTTTGGAGCAGGCTGTGTGCTTGCAGGCGGGCAGGGTCCGGTGCTGGGCTCTCCTGAAGGTGTAACCGCCCCCTGCTCCTCCGGTTTGCAGCCTGGCGTGTTGGCTGCTGGTGTGTATGTCACACGTTTAGTCTGAGGTACTGGCCTTATAAACCGGAGGGGTTGCTGGGGGTGATCACCTAAATTGCCAAAGAAAGCCCCACAAAAGCGTGTATGTCGGAGAACGAAGCGCTCTAAAGCAACGCATGCTGTCAGTAAGAGTGCGGCTTGCTCCTGTGAACACTGCCGCCAGAGCCAAATACAATATTGTTAACAGCACATCTGCTCAGCAGTCACAGTACCGCATGCAAAAACAAGGAGATGGGAGAAAAAATTATCCCAGCACGTTCTGTTTTCTGTTGATTCAGCCCTTCAGATTTCTAAGAAACACAAGGAGCCATTGCAGAGTAACTGCAGTTTGCTCTTTGGGATGGGCTGCATTCATTCCTGTGAGGAATGAAACATTCTGCTCTGATTAACAGGGAAAAAACCTAGTTTCTTACTCAAGTGTCCTTCCTCAGAACCTGCATGGAAATGGTTTTTACGCGCACATACCATTTGTTGGCGCATCTCTGACCCTACTGGTTCAGAGAACGACCCGGTTCGTGCAGTTGATCTGGTTTGTGTAGCAGGGAAGAAAGCCTCAGAAATGTGAAATACACATAAACAATTCGGCCACGTTCAGCTGAACTGCAGAATGCCCAGACCAGCAGCTTCAAGTCCTCTTGGCTCGCACTCAGAAACATTGAGACAAAAAATAGTACCACACGAGATATATTTTTAGTTCAATGCAAATGTCTGGGCAGTGTTATAAAGATGGCAGATTTTCCTATCAGTCCAGTAAAAATAAAGGAATTTCGGGAACTTTTCGAGTTGCGGCAACCCGAAGATAAAATTGTTTTGCAAAGAGAAGGCACGTTGCAAAATAAAAACGATGTTTGATGAAGAGAAATTCAGGTCCAATTGGGATGTGTTTGTGCAAGGGAGGCAAGACAGGAGGCAAATGTGCAAGTCGACTTTCGTTGTGGCATCACTTGAAAAGTCAGGGAAAGCTTACTCAAAACCCCTTCTGGATAGACTTGAATTTTGTCAAGTATAAGAGGTTAGTCGTGGAAATGAGACTTGTGTACAGAAGGGTATACATCCTGACCCGTCTTCTCCATTTCCTGTCTGCGGAATGTCTCAGGATGTACATCCAAAGTGTTAAGAGCATATATCCGTGTTCAGTGTCCTGTTTTCCAGCAAAACATAGCAGTAGTTTGTGATGGAGAAGTTTTTCATCCCCCAAAAATCACAGCTAGTTCCAATTAGAGAGGGAGGGGTGAGCAAGCGGCTGCATGGTATTTAGTTGCTGGCTGGGCTTAAACCACAATGTGGTCGTAGGCAATTAACTTTTTAAACTCCTACACTGGATCTGAAGGAGCTTGTCTTAAGTTAAATGGCTGTGACAGGAAAGTCCACGTCTATTGATTACCATTATGAGTAACAAATGGTCAGTGATCTTGTTTCTAGGATGCTTTTTTGCTGTGCTCTGCATATTCACATTAGGGAATATGTAGATGATGTTTTAAGTCTGATAGGGCTTTTCATACAGTGCCCTGTAAGAACTAAAAGATCAAGGCTTCCCAAACTGCTTTACTTCCCCAAGAACAGCAGCAGGACATGCCAGCTTTGTGACAGGATTTATACTCCTGTGTTTCTGTTGCCTTCTCAAAAGTTACTTTTATACCGCTAGTCGCATGCCATAGGTTGGGAATATCCTGCCCTATCCAGATGATTTGTGGGTGTCCAAATCAGTGACCTGACAAAGTGACAGAGTGCATCCGCAGCCACCTCATTCCTGGATGGTGAGAAGCACATAACTTGCTGTCAGACAGGGCAGCCACTCGGAGGGATCCTGGCAACCTGCAGATGGGAATCTCAGGACACGTGGCCAAGACAAACTCAAAGTCCTGCATCTGGGATCAGGACTTGCATCCTTGAGGAAGCTGGGGTCCTGAGGCCGTGAGGGGCTACATGACCATATTTTGGTCACAGGTCATATTTGCCCCGGGTATGCAGAGCTATGGGTATGTCCCAGGTGGTCTTAATGCATGGCAGCCTGGTTGTTGTCCCTGTACAGTGGCTCTGACCATGCTCCCCTACATCAGGAAATTCCAGACAGATAAGGAAGTCTTCTGAACGTCAGCCAGACAGTGTTTGGAGGCAGAGAAAGATGGTGTGTCAGATTTGTGTTTAAGACATTCCCATAAACCCATTTTTCTTAGTTTTGAGAGGTGAAGGTTGGCCCTTCCATTATGTTCCCATTATTTCAAAACAATTTGAGGAGGTGCTTTTAAACTCAATTCCATGTTGGTGAATCTTTGCAGCAGAGAATTACTTTATATAAACAAAGAGCAAAGATTCAACCATATAAAGTCTTTGAACTTCAACAGAGTCACTGAAAGAATGGGTTGGCAATGTTTGACACTTATTATCTATGTGTGAGGGTTTGATAAGCCATGGCACCAGTCCTGTAAGTGCATATACGGTTGGTTATCCTCGCCCACTGGTGTAGCTCAGTAAGCACAAAATCAGAGAGCTGCTATAGGAATTCCTCCATAACCAGCTCCAGAATTCTCTACGTGTACTTCTTCCAACATGGTACGTTTGAAGTGTTTTCTCAGAGCATGCTTTCATTTGCCATGCAGAAGGATCTCTGCTCAGGTGCTTTTAATTTAATTCTAGTTTAAGTAAGTGTTGAAAGTTCTAGTTTAAGTAAGAAGTGTTGAAATTTCTGTTACATTTACCCTTGTTTGGGAAAACTAGTTTGGTAACAGTTTGGAGAGTTGACGTTTTCCTGACAAGGACACAGTACATATGTTCAACTGCTGTTGCATATATCTATCAACAGAACACAGATATAGACTAATTTTCCATGCAGCACAGACTTGTTGTAGCAGTTTGACCATGTATGGCTTCCCCAGTAGCTTAGTATATATTTGGCTTAGAGCTGCGCTCAAAAAACTGAAGTGAAAATTAGAGGAATAAAAAGTCATTGTAGTAAGATTTGTGTGGGTACAAATAAAACTTAGGTTCACAAATGGAGTGGTTTTTACTGCATGTCCTAATCTTCTGTCTGTGTCAAAACAGATGTCAATAAAACTTACTGTTTAATACTTTCTTGAATTTGTTCCCATTTGTTGCATTCATGTGAAAACATACTGGCATGACAGAAGCAGTGATGGAATAGGACACCCTTTACAAAGTGCAATAAAATCCTTTGCTCGTACACTGTGCCGCTGTGCTTTTTGCTTTTTTCTCTTTCATTTACAGACATTCGTGAGACACTCACTAAAAGATACAAATGTGACCTCTTACAGGTACTTTGCAGAGATTTCTGTCTGAGCTTTGTGTTTTGGGGTAAAGTATGGATATTTATTTGCATAAAAGTACCAGATAGATTTTTTCTTATTGTTACACTAATATTACTGGTAAAGATTAGTAGACCTACTTTGAGTTTAGATTAAGCGTGTGGTAGCATCCAACAATTCCGCAGTTTGAAGTTTGTTAAACCTGTTCCACACTGTGCATTGTATCTGGGAATTTTCTAATAATATTGCTTTGCAACTGTGAAATAAAAGCATTTTAATGTAGTTAAGTTTTGGTCAGGTAAGCTGAGAATTATTGCTTCGGTGTTGTCTTAGCAGGTAGAAACCTGAGTGGAGTTTTATTGGATGAAAGGAGAAGAGAAGATAAATACTAGAATTTTACATGGAGAATAAAAATGGTTGTGGTCAAATGTCTTGGCAGCATTTCAGCTTTCTCTAATTAGAATACATGCTATTGTTTTAACTGAGCAGATATTTCATGCCTCTGCCATTTCCTTATCACACATTTTCTTATCATGTATTAAATGTAAAAAATGTGCTCGATCCTTTGAAAAGTAAACATTGTGAAACATTGGACTTTGATTTCACTGAAACACAGAGAGATTCTTCTCATCTGGCTCACCAACAAGCAAACGTTGGAGCACAGTAGGGAACCTGGACAGAAATGTCATAGATGTCCATTTTGTACAGCCTTCTGGTTCCTTTAGACTCATTGCTCCTTTCAGTGGTGATTCCTTCCCAAATGATCACTTTGAACCGGATGCCTGAGGCTTCTGATTTGTTTGTATTCAGTTGCTTGAGTGCACAGTTTTGGACAAAGGTGAATTTAAGGCATCTGAATCAGCAGCTTAAATTAGAAGAACAGATTCCCTTAATAATGACCTATGAGAAGTAAAGAATCTACCTGTTCCATATTGACTGCATATGGAACCTGAAATTAGATACCTCAAGATGTAAACACAGTTACAGGAACCAAGTAAAGCATAAATATGAATGTTATAAGGATGTTCTCTGGTGCTGAGTGTAAGACCTTAGGGAAAACTTTGATTTTCATGGACTGTTCAGAAGATACATTTCCACTGAAGACCGCAGTGTACTTCTATCACTGGCACAGTTAGCTCTCAAATTACTTAATGAAGCATTTTGTTCCCAAAAGCCCAGGGACACTTCTTGTTTCTATTCTAAATCCCAGTAAACCAAAGCATGGGGACAGTATGGCCCATGTTCAACAATATACAGCTGGCCAGAGGCAGTGTTGGAACTAGAAAGCAGGAGTTACAGAACATGGTATACACTTGGAGTGCAAATCATGGGTTGCCTGAATGTCCTTCCAAAATTAAATGAACGTTTGCAACCTAAACTCCATCCTAATCCTACAGACTCCCATTCCTAGGTAAAGTACTTGCTACTTGGATTTCACTATTAATGGTAGCAAGCACTGCTTTGGATAGCAAGTGTTTGCAGATGAATCGCTAAGTTGCCTTCTATGGAATAAAAATGAGGACAATGATTTTGATGGAAGTTGAAACAACTGCTAAACCTATTACTAATGGTTGACTGGAAATGCTGTAACATATCCAGAAAAATGTGCAATAACATAGAAAAGCATGCAAAAACAAGGCCAAGACCATATTTCTAAAGAATTTCCATAATCTCTGCATTTTTATGTAGGAAATATATTTAAAATATGGAATACGTGAGATCTAAAAACAACAATCAGTTTGGTTTGGTGACAAAGTCATAATGGCAACCCTTCAACTACCTGTTGTAATAAGCACTTTAGTGAAGAGAATAATAGATTTTGAGTGATTCATACTTATTTCAGATCGGATATGTTGTAAAGACAATATATGGATCCATGCAGAGCATATCTGTGTGTCTTTTCATTATCAAAAAAAACAAAGGCACATCAGAAAAAAATCCATAACTTTAACAGCTTCTTTCCTTCAACTAAATTAATCTCCACTGTAATTCTACTGACATCAATGAAATCAGTGCAAGAATTCATACTGTGAATTTCACTTAAGTTTTTTCTTTTAATTATACTTTATATGGAAAACAGAAGCAGCCAAGAAATTCCAAGGGGTTTCTAGACGTTATCAGTGAAACGCTGTCTGCTTTCATAGAGGTTATCCATTGCAATACATACTACTTTGGTATATGTATTATGATGCTGGTTTAATTTTCTGGAGGACAAGCTCTTTGCAGGAAGGAAGATTTGCCAGAATTAAAAGTATACACGCAGTGTGCCTCAAATAGAGCAAGTCTTTCAGAGATACAGACTGAGGCAATTACTTTAATTAGTCTAGGGGCAGGGTCCCTATTTCATTAAGTCCATCGGAAAGATGACATTGACATCAGTGGGTCAAGTTTTGGCATGGTTTAAGATTTCCTCAGAAGTCCATGAACACTCAGTACTAAACAGTATAAAAGCTTGTACCTTGTGAATGGAGAGGCCCTGATGTCTGAAATAGCTGCTCTTGGTCCCATCACTTGGACCATACGATCTCCCATGACTGCGAGGCTGTCTTCTCCGATGTGAGAAGGCAGGCAGGAGTCCTCCAGGTTATTCTTTGAAGAGCCTGAACATCACCGGCCACGAGGGGAAGCGGATTTACAAGCGGCATCCATGGACAACATGGATGTTGGGTGTCAGGTCTCGCATTCTCACAGCTGGTCAATTCAAGCGTAACATCTCCTTTCTTGTGTTGGTTAATGTATTGTTTAAGGTCACTTGCTGGAGGTGCCTGACCTCCTATATTGTTCATCTACAGGAATATAACCAGCCCTTGTGTGCTTTCCTGCCCATGGCAGGAGGATTGGAGCTAGATGATCTTTAAGGTCCCTTCCAACCCAAACCATTCTATGATTTGATGACTTTTTGCATCCATTGTGTATGCTTTCTGCAGCAGGATGGCCTTACATGTTTTCTCTCCCTGTCAGTCACAGTCTGACTAACACTGGAGGCGGAAAACAGTCAGGAAATGAGCAGGCTTAAGGATCTCTGAAACTATTGGGAGAAAAGTCAGAGTTGGGAGGAGAGTGAGGATGGATGAAAAACAAATGTTACACAGAGGAGCAGTGGCAGCTGGATAAGCAATAGCAAGTTTCAAGCAGAAAGAGTTCTTGTTTAAAGTGTGACATTGATGCTAAGCTATTACTACCAATAATATATACTGTGACTTTATGTAGTATACGCTTCTGTTCTGAGAAAAAGATTCAATCCTGAAGTGATGGCAAACAAGCTAATCTTATGCAAGGAAGGTAGAGGAAGCTTTTTACATGCCAATTAAATTACTTTGCTTGCAGATACTCCTTTTATAACGTTCTGCAGCATTACCCCTCGCTGATGTTTTTTCTCCGATTTTACATGGTTGCACTCAGGTTATCCATGGTCATCCCCCTGCTGTATTCCTGGCATTCAGTAACTACTGCAGCACTATGGGGTTGATGTGTGGATTTGGGAGATAGGATGCTGGAAGTAAAAACATCAAATGGAAATAGCAGAAGCCTCTGCATTTCTCAAGAGTCAGCCCTGTAGAGCTCAACAGTCAGGAAGGTAGCCATGATTTTAGGCTAGCCTTAAAATCTTCCATGCTGCAACCCAGAATTCATCTGAGTGCAGAGTGTCAGGAAGGGTTAAACCCAACACGTAAGAGGTAACTAACGTTGTCTTTTCCAGCAGATGTTTTTCTGAACAGTACACATAATGATTTAGAATTACAGAACCACAGAATAATTCAGCTTGGAGGGGATCTCGGGCAGTCGTCCTGTCTGACTTGCTGCTCAGAGTAGAATTGGCTCTGAGATTAGAGCAGGTGGCTCAGGGCTTTAGCCAGTTCGATCTTGAAAACCTCCCAGGATGGAGATGGCACAGTCTTTCTGGGCAACATATTCCACTGCCTGATTATCCTAATAGAGGATAAAGAGAAAAAAGTTTTCCTAATATCCAGTAAAAACATCTCATGCCTGTTGTCTCTCATCCTTCCATCATGCACCACCGTCTGAAAAGCCTGGCTTCATCTTCTCAGCAGCCTCCCAAGAGGCACTGCCAGGCTTCTGGTAGGCTCACCCCCAGTCCTCTCTTCTTCAGGCTGAACAAGCTGTGGTCCCTCAGCCTCTCTCCACAGGCCTCCCTAACCATCTTGGTGACCCTTCACCAAGCTCACTCCAGTTTAGCTCGTACTGGGGATCCGAAACTATGCAGTATTCCAGATCTGGTCTAATGAGTACTGAGTAGAGGGAGAGAATAACTTCTCCGGAGCTCCTGGCTGTGTTACTGTTAATACAACCCAGGATGCAGTTAGCTACCTTTGCTGCCAGGGCAGATGCTCTTTGCTGCTGGCTAATGTTTTGGCTTGCTGACCCCCAAGACCATCAGAGTCCCTTCCAGAGAGCTGTGCCCCAGAGAAGGGAGATGCCACTTTGTTCTGGCTTAACCTCTTCTATGACATGGTCCTGGAGCCTGAAGGTTCCAGCGGTCCTGCAGATGAAGGAAGCAAAGAAGGGTTCTTCCCACAAAAGGGAAGGTAGTCTAGTGCTGCACTTATTGTCAGATGAGCTGCAGCCTTTGTGCAATGGATGCAGTAGAAATACACACTTTGGATGTGTTTGGTCTACAAACAAGGTGTCTGTGTTCCCTTCGTGATGAATGAGGGGAGGCAGGCTCCTTGCTCAGTGAGGCCAGACTGAGGCAGTGACTTAATTTCCCTCAGCAATCACTTTGCTCCCATCATTTGCTCTTCCTCAGCTGAGGAAAAGTCAGAGAATCTTAACTTCACACCCTCATGGAATCTGAAATTGCTGCCAAACAGATGTTATCAGTTCCAGTTGCTTGATCAGTCCATACTTTTGTAGATGCATTTTGGTCTTTGCTTGGTTTTTTACCCTTTCTAGATGAAAATGACCCTTGACAGCAAGAATGACCATTGCACGCTACAGAAATGAACTAGAAAATTATGTTGAGAAGCAAGCCATTTGCGTGAGCATAGTTGTCGAGAATAAGGCTCCATGCGGGTGGAATGTGCCTGTTGCAAAGGTCCTGTGGTAAAATTTACTGGAGCATAACACTGGGGGTTTGAAAGACACAGAAAAGCCAAACCAACATACGTGTCTGCGCTGTTTAGAGACGCATTTTCAACACGGGGTGGTAAACCAACCTCATTGCAAACCAAACCACTTCTCCAGGTACTCTGTAGATCAGCAGGAAATTGAAGCCTATACTCAGAGAAAGGCCAGAAGAGAAACCAGTACAGTTTGAAGGACAACACAGTACAGGACTAGGGTCATGACAGGAGGTGACGAAGGAGGAAAAGCTGGAAGAAAGTCAATGTAATTAAAGGTCAGAGAAAGAAAAGCAGTGCAATTGCCTTTAGATCCCACACGAAAATTTTTCACCTACTAAAACCGTGTTTTTCAGTAATATTTCACTGAAAACAGTAAGTTATGGGGGTGATAAAATATTATTTCCTTTATTCAAGTTATTTCCTGACACAAATAAGGTGGTTTCTGTCAATTTTGTAGTAACCAAAGAGTAAGTCAGCTCTGGACTGGCACTTAGCCTTGTCCGATGTCACACTGTGTCACACTTCAGCTCAAAACAAGCGTGGCCAGGATCAGATGTAACTGTAACATATTTAATTGAATTTCACCAATTTAGGTGGACAGGATTTGGAATAATGTATTGGCATCACAGCAGCTGTTTAATTGCAGTGTTATTAAATTCTGTAGTCAGTCAGGATGCCACAGCTTTATACCGCACATTGATATTCTCAGAGATACCATTAAATTTAACAGTTATTTTCCCTGTAGTTTGAAATAGTGCAGACAGTCCAAACGTCTGCTACAAATTACACACGGAATTACCTAAACTTGTCATTCAAAACCTCTTCAAACATCTACAAACCCAACAGTTGCATCCAATCTGTGCCAGTCTGGGGGCACGTGCATTGCAAGATTGCGTGGCAGCACCTGTGCATGAACATTTGCACTGAAGGTTTTAAAACAGGAGACATTGCGAAGATGTTGAGAGCTCTCAAGTTTGGAAACAAGGCTGGAAGGTAGCTGAGTAAGTGCTGACTTGTGAGTCAACCGTCCGCCTCCTCCTGCGTGTTTGGGTTTTGGTTTATTGTTGGTGTTTCAATAGCCATGAACTGTAGTTAATTCCAAACTGCAACCGAACATCCAGGCACACAAAGAGAGTTTCTTTTGCAGTGGCAAATAAATAAGGTGAACAGTCACTTCACGCTGGTAATTACATGGCACTGTAAGCCTAGGAAGAGAAAACATTGACTTCCTAGCACCAGTATTTTCTTTCTCTCTTTCACTCTTTCTAATCTCCCAAATGGTTCTTTTAATGACATAGCTTACGTGCATGTAGTGCTTTTCATCCCGAACAATGCCAAAGTGCCATACAGGCTCTATTGTATTACTGAAGCTTCACAACAAATGCATTTTTCTGTGTTAGCACTCCGTAGAGACAAAAAAGGACCCTATGTACATGACAAAGTACATCCAGAAGATGAAAGCATGCATATTCACGTAGAACTTGTTAGATCGAGATGGAAGATTAATGTAGAACCTCCAATATTGCCTGTATCAGTTCTCCTTTTATTAGTTCAAGCATTTTAATGGCATATTAGTTAAGGTTTCATGATCTGGAGAATAATCAGTAGATATTGCAGGCTTCTTTATGTTATGGGAGAGAATGAAGCAGGAAACATGGAATGTACCATAAAACCCCTGAAAAACATGTTTCTGAATTTAATCTCACCACAGAAATTGAGTTTTCAGTTCCATTTCACTTGTTTGTTGTTTGATAAAGAGATGTTTACAACTGTCCTTGTTCTTTAACAGGGGGAAAACATAAGAGACGTTTCTCAAGTGTTTTGCAGGTGTAACTCTTACTGAACACTATTTGGTTCGCATTTAACATCCAAAACATTGTAGTAACAGGTACTTTGCAGTATTTGAAAAGCATATGGTTTTACCTATAGGTAAGGCTTGCATTTTAAATGTTACCCATATTTCCTCATGATTAGCTATGTGAACTTGGCCCTTGATAAGCCCTCTGGGATATAAAGCAGCTGAACTTTGCAGCTATTTATTGTCTCTAGGGGGGGTTGAATAAAAACTCCGCATAACAGTCTCTCAGTTTGAGGGAGTTTCAGTTCTAACTTTGACCTTCGCATTTCAGAAAGGTGTAAGCCAGGTCGATTATCCATCTCCATAACGACAGGATTAAAAATGCAACTCTATATTCTCATAATTACGTGAAACTCTTCCTTCTTTGCCTGAATCTTAAACAGCAGAGCTTTTCACAGAAACCTGGCTTTGGTAGGAATCACTGAACGGACTTACCTTTCCAAGACTGTGGGGACCTCGAAGCGTAGTGCCTCTGCAACTTCTCTTTCCGCGTACAACACAAAAATGGTGCATATTTTGTCTCAGTTTCCTCTTTGGAAGGATGTCTGAGCTCTGAGTCTGTGCATCACATCTACGAGTTCTTGCATACCTCTTGTGTCTCTCCGTGCACCATTGCGCGCCCGTGCGCATCAGTCGTTGCACAAATAACACGTTTCCACACACTCACTGAGAAACATCATAGATTTAAATAGGATCTTTACAGCAGCCCTATCACGCTGAAGTGGATTGTGCCAGCAATGTGCATTGCTAGGCAAAACTCTGCACTCCTTATCCAGAGCGGTAGCTCTACTGACACAAATACAAGGTCAGGCATTCAGCATTGTTCCCTCCTCCCCCACGAGCAGGAGCAGTCAGTGGTATATAATTGAATTCCCCGTCACAAAGGGGACAGAAGTGGACCTCCTGTAACAACCTCTGCCTTGTGGTTTTGCTTATTTGCCCTAAATCCTGGTGACCATTGCAAGGGTAAGAAGGTGCTCTAGCAGGACACAATGGGAGCCATCACCCTCATCCTGCTTCGTGGTTTGCCTGGAAATTGCTTGCAGTTTAGAAAAGCTTTCCTTTTAATTTAGTGCATATGTGAAATAAATTACACTATGGAATGGGGCTGTCAAATATTTATTTAGTATCTCAGGACTTGAACTCACTTGCCAATCAGATAAAATTAGTTCTGAATTCTTTGGTACTGACATCATTTTCCCAACTTACAAATTCACTCTCAGGCACAGAAGTAACGAACGTTTGCATTGGCCTCTTGTGAATAGCAGCGATGTTTAGGAATTTTAACGTACAGTTTAGTGTTTTCATAATGTCACTGTGAATCAGTGCTTAATTTCAGCGAGAGACAGCTTTGTCCTTAAACTACTTCTTGTATTTTCCTATTTTCTAATTCAACCTGAGTGTTAACGTTGGCTCCTTTTAGATGATTTGCATAGAGTTTCAAAGGCATAGGATTTCCCGGGACATTACTAAGCAGCAACAGTGGCTGCAAAGCCAAGTTGTATATTGCTGGGTCAACAAGATTGGCTTTTAACAATCAAACAGAAAACATAATTGAGAATAATGACTGGTATTTTGAGAAATGCTTTACGGTATGTGTTACGGTGCCAACATCTGTCTACATAACCCTGATTATTATCTCTCGTAAAAACAGCATATTAACTTGTGAAGTTTAGGAAAATAACGGCTGCTCTAAAACGTGCTGAAGTCAGTGAGACCAATTTAAAAATAGCTTTTCTTCTCTGATATCTGCTTCATACAGCAGGATAAGAAGTTGTGCTTTAAGCACTTAGCTGACAATTTTGTACACAGTTAACTTAAGCATGTAGTATACAGAAGGAGAATCTTAACTGGATTAATTTGGTATTGGTAGAGGTTGATCAAAATCCAAAGGCTGAGCACAGGCAAAAATAGGGTTTTGCTGAATTTGCTTGCTGAAGTGCAGTAAATCCAAAAAGCATATAAGCCCTATTAACACTGCATTCTCATTGTGTATTTACCTGTTTTCTCTGTGTTGCAAGACAGAACTTTATCCCTGTCAATTTTCAGTCAGATAATAGAGCATATTTGAAGAAGTCTTGCTTGGCCAACATGTTGAAAAAGAAAACTGTGCATGAAATCGGTGGGGAGCAGTTCATTTTGAGGCTCCTGTTCTTCAGGTCTCTGGTTGGCTTTTGTTCCTTAAAGTCTTGTCTGTGGGGCTGCCTTGCTGATGCCTACATCACTAATGAGGGACCACCAAAGGTCTTGGGAGCACTGGTGGGGATGCTGCTGAAGCCCTTAGTGGCCAACAGTAGGAACACAGAAAGGTGAGAACGCCTCTGTGTGTCTGTCAGGAGAGAAGAAATTGCTCTGTGTGTTTGCTGACTGCCAAGGGTCAAAGCTCAAAGCTGAAGAATCAGGTTAGTTGGGCAGCTGGGGGGGGAAAGGCTTCTTTCTTAAGCACTGTAATACTGTAGGAAGTGGCATCACAACCAAACTGTAACTCCCTCCAGTGGTTACTTTACTCTTTATTGCCTAAAAGCCCTAACTGTGCTTTGATGAGGACTGCTGCTGTTTCACTGAGCCACACCAGCTTTCGACTAGAAGTTTACAATGGAAACAGCAATTGGATATAACCGTATACAGCCTAACCTGGTAATACCAAGTCCTGCTTCTGTGAGACCATTTACATCTGCAGTCATATAGAACAGCCTGTTAGGAGATTATCCAAGAACAGGGTGAGCTCAGGCTAAAGCAATCCCAAAGGGTACCTTTTGTACTCAGAATCTCTCAGTCACAACCAAGTATGCAGCTTCTCTATTTTTCACATCATGTTATGCACAACCAGCCCGTACAGAGTATCACTTCCACCATTCACAGTGAAGAAGGCCAAGAAAAGAAGGCTGAGGGACTGAGGATCTGAAACTGTGATGTGTGGATGGATGGCAGAGCTCTTTCTTGTGGTTCACTGAAAAAAGCATTTTAGAACTATAACACGGGAGATTGAGCTACCGGTATCGGAATGGAATGGGGTCTGCAAGTAGATATCTTCCTTACAAAGTGGTCTACTGACTGAAAATCTGGAGCACCATCAGAGTTCAACTGATAGAGCCAGACAGCTTGCTAGACTGTCTTATAAAAGCTGGATGTCTGGCTAGATAGCTTTTGGCACTTTGAAGCATAGAAAGGCAGATTTATGAACCGGACAAATGAGCATTACGGTCAGGAATTTTTCAAACAGTTTGGCTGTATCTGAGACCCTTTGACTTTCAGAAAGATGCTGCTTCAAAAGCCAGCCTCTGCCAGCTCCTGAGTGCACCATTCAGGCTCAGACACTGTTGCTGATTTGAAGCGTTTTAAGCACCTTATCTTCCGGTGCATCTCACCTAGAGAGACAGGGTGACTTCAGAGTCCGTTTTATCTCTGCTGACCCAGTAACATGAAAGCTTCAAAACGACAAGAAGGCTCAGGAGGGAGATAGGTGTGCCTGCACATAGAGGAGGAACAGGGTGATGCTAACATGCAGAAAGAGCTTCTGGAAACGTGAACCTGAGTGTGTTCTGGTGTTGCTGAGACTTCAGAAACATTCAGCTTCCTCACAACATACATGTGTTCATAGCGGGCATGCATCTCTATGATGCACCCATAAACCTCTTGTGTTAGGCTCAGTTTGGACAGGAATTGCTGACTCCTTTCCATGGCTTACTCTCAGGAATTAAGGCCTAACTCACCGTGTCCTGAACTACACTGTTGATTAGTCTCCATATCCTCGCCACCAGCAAACAGCCAACAGCAGCACTGCCAAGGTTTCTGCATTTGTTTCTGTCTCTCCTGTGTTGAACGTCATTCCAGCTCAGATCCATCAAAATACCCAGCGCAGAAACTGAAACACTGTGGGCAGAAGAATACACAAATCAGAATTTCTTGGAAAAACCCAGTCTCTGTAATTGTAAATAGCTGGTTTTCTTCATCGCATGCTATTTCCTGTATGGATTGCACTGTTCCTGATTTCTGAGCTTTAGATCTGCTTCGAGTGGAATGGATGGATTCATGCCTGAAAATGATTGAAACATTAGGTGAAAGCTGCCCAGAGAGGAGCACGTTGTGTGCTTCCCAGCATGTTAATCAGACAAAAAGTACCGTGACACCTCCCAGGGTGCCAGACACCTTAGCTACACAAACAGAGGGAAACAACTAACCACAGGGAACGCTTGCAACTGCTGTTGTTTTTTGATGCCGCTGCTCCCTCTCCTAACAAAACAAAATAGAAGATGAGAGTTAAACACTTTCTTATACATCACAAGGACTCAAATTTGGAGGAGTTTCTTTAAGCTAGGCCACTTCTGAGACATTGGTGAGGCTGTTAAAAGCAAATCAAAGCAAATTGGAGGAAACCAAATCCCCTCCAGACGCAGGAGGAAGATGGTGGTGTGGCTTGGCATGTGCCCTCCTCACCCTCGGGAACCTGAGAACAAATCACGGTCACCGCTTGCCTGCACTGTCACAGTACCGCTCCTTTTTGTCATCGTTTGCTATCTGTGGCCACACGAGGACACGTGCCCTAGAAATGAGGCGGAAGAGGCTGGTGTCTGAGCCGAAATGAGAACCCATCCTCATGCAGGAATTGAGAAGGGAGGAAGCACGGCATTCACAAAATTGCTCTCTTCCTTGTTCAGTCACTGCTTCTGCTTTTCACCAGTATGCAGGCTGCGCACTGCTGTTTGGCTAGTTTGCAGGTGATAGGTTTCAACAGTCTTCAGAAATCCTGCACTAATGAATAGGTAAGAGTAGAAGAGGAAGCAAACGGATGCAGGAAGCTCAGACTGAGTTTTGGCACATCCTGCACTTGATTTGTGTTGCGGTGTTGCCCGTGCTAAGTGTTCCAAAATCGTATGTGATGAGGGTGGCTTAAAAATAATCAATTTGGAGTTCCTTTTTATTTGCCTTCTGGCTTAAAAAGAATCAATTTGAGGCTCCTTTTAATTGCCTTTGGTTTCCTAGCCTGCAGGGTATGCTCAGATAATGTTTTCTCAGAAACCACGTGTGCTAGAAAGCTGCTTTCTCTTTTCCAAATAAAACCGGCTATTTCCCAAGTCAAGCCCCAGCCCTGCGCTAAGGCTTCACGTACCAAACAGCGTGAGATGTGCCATAACTCACTAGAGTCACAATCCTTCATCTTGTTTCCTTCGTATTTGGTTTTGATTTCTGTAGGTCAGGGTGGAATGACAGAAGTAAGAAAGTGAACAAATCAATGTGAGCAAAAACGTGAGAAGTTTTTAGTTAGGCGTTAGGGTAGGAGGGGTAGCGACTTAATAGATGAAATAGGAAACAAAGGAGAACAAGGGTGGAAAGAGAGACGAAGCGGGAGGCTGGCAGTGTTCACAGAGATAGCAAAAGAAAGAGAGAAAGCAGAGCAAAGAGGAAGCATCATTCTGCATGTACCTACCCATTTAGTGCAGCAGCTGCTCTGGGGCTCTGGAAGCTATCAGCACTATAAATAGCTCTGTATGTGTAATTAACGATTTGAAGCTGTGCCAGTATTGAACCAAGGATTAGCCCTGCCTAAGCAAATGGTCAGCAGCATGTGGACCTTTGGAGACTGGGTGTTCTCAAGCTTTGAAATGCCGCACACTCGTGTTGTTCTGCATGTATGTGTCTTCTGGAGGGCAAAGTTAACTTGAAATTCAGAGATCTTTGAGTGTTGGGTTGGAACAGTTCAGCAAAACACACTGAGTTCTGGCTGTTTCTTCAAAGTAAAAGTTGTCATTTTTATCATTTCTTCCGGTTTTATCCCTCTGTATATTTTTTGCTAGTGTGTCTCCTGTGGCATTCCTATCCCCATCATTTGATGTAGAATTGTCTTTTCATTCTTCTCACTTTTATTAGCCTTTTAGATGTTTTTCCCTCTGGCCCCAAAATCCGAGAGTTGTCCTCCTTAATGTACATTGAACTGCCTCCCATCTCCTTTCAAATCTGTCAGGGAATTTGCAAGGTTTCTGGCTATAACATTCATCTGCTCTTTCTTACAGCTTGTGAAATAGATGCATCAGGTTTAGTTCCCCGTTTAGCCACTCTAAGCCTCCTGTGTCCCTATGGAACAAAGCACCGTCAGTAAGTTATGTACATAGTTCAGGAGGCTGCGATTACCTCTGCTATACTTAGTTGGTGAGACATATTTAATTGAGGATAAACATGAGGAATTTTTATCCCCCAGATTTAAAATGCAAAGCGCAAAATAAAAGGTTTCTTATACACTCTACCTGGATGGAAGGACTCTCACTGAGGGCTGAACAGAAAACCAGAGAAGTCTAAGGAGAACCATAGAGCTGCGGTATTGTGACTTGGATGGGTAGCCAAGAATGTTCTTGTGGTACAACTCTGACTAATAAAGAATGTTGAAACACTAAAACAATAAACCTCTCTCTATTGCATTCAGAGGCACAGAATATTTGGACTTGCATTCATCTGCAAAGTCTCTCCTTCCTGAAGACTGCTTGTCTTATTAGTAAGTATATGCTCCACAAGGGCAACAGACCAACTGAAAGACACCCCAAAAACCCAGTCAGATAAAAAGAAAAGATGGATTGGTAAACACTCTATAATCATAGACCGAAACACAAGGAGCAGGTCTTATTTTAGGCACTATCCACCGGTCAGCAATACATTGCTGATTTCAAATCAGCTTCTAATAAAGTAGCTTGGTCAGCAATGCCTCAGCTAGTGAAATTAGATAATATCTATTGTACTATTAAATACGGGTTTATTTATTCAAATAGTTTATCAGTTACCTTAAAAAATGACCTTCCTATTCCATAACGTTTTTGTTTGCAAATACTGAGCTTTAACTCTAGCCTCATTTCCTGTTTACAGCATCCTTTTCAGACCTTGACTGAAACACATCACACGCTCATAAGATGCACAGAAAAAGGTAACAAAGTTCTCCAAGCGGGAAGCTTTAGCTACAAATCTAATTCTGGAGGTATCAGCATAGGATGAGGTCTGCAACTTCAGATCTGTCCCCGGAAATCACCTCTTGCCCCGTCCTGAGCCGCAAAAATGAAGGAGCAAGGAAAATGCTTCTCTTTCTTTCCCTCCCCGCCCCTGTCTCATAGACCCGCAAGAGCACACCCATGTGTGCGTGTGCATGCACGCATGCACGTACACACAAAAGGCTTCTGTTTGGATTCAGCCTCTTTGTACAGTTACAAAGTGCAGATGTTCCGAACTTCAGGGCACGGTCCGATTTCATTTGCAAATGAAATATATGATTTATATATTCAAAATGAAATGAGTCATCTCCTCAATGGCAATATTCAACCCCCGGACTGGCCCAGGAATCCAGAGTTACTACGGATTTACTTCTACTTATAGAGCTAAAATGATCAGTTCTTTTGAGGACACACAGTGTTGAGTTTTCTCTTCCCAAATGAGGGAGAATACTTCTTTTTTGGGTAAGTATTTCAATACAGGAATATCTTGGCTACTTCCACTGCTAAGAGCGTGCGGTTTTATGTCAGTTGAACATTAATCTAACAACGTACATGTATTATTTTAGCCAATAATAGTCCACTGCTATTTTTGCAGTGAGCAATAAGACATGGTGGTTGCAATGTCAGTAGCCTTGCATTTGTGGATACACCAATTACAATCCTTCACATTATTCCACTCAAACCTGTTTACAAGAGCTGACCAGTTCAAGGGGCTGACTCACGGCCTGTTCAACTCAGACTGTTAAAACCAGTTACTGGTTTTGGTACACAACTTACGTTGTTGCCCAAGCCCAGTTATCACTATGGCTTGCAGGGCACACTTTAACAGCTGTTTAAGTGTTAATCAACTCCTGACAACTGGATTTACTGTAAGGGTGGAACTTTAGACGTTGTGGGTGGTATTTGGCCAGTGATTCTGGTTTGAATATTGTCTCTCCACTTTGCCTGGCACAAACTGGAGCGCTGCATTGAGAGGGACAAGATGCAAGATGGTGTTCCCAAACCGTAACCTATTCACTGTAAAACTGACGGCAGGTAGGTCTGCTCTCGTCGGTTGCTTAGGTATTTGATCTTCGAAACAACGTTCTCAGTATCATCATGCAGCCCAACACAACTGCCCCCTGCTCATACCATCACCTCGCACAGGACCCCGACATTGGCTTTGAGTCAACGGCACTTTTCTTGGCCCTGTGTCTGGCCAGCAAATCTGGCTCTCCTTCTTCAACCTTCTTCCTGCTGGAAGAGCGAAGTGTCCGCGTAAGTCTCACAAGCTGAAGAGCTGGAGAGAAGATGCAGGAGAGGAGATTGAGAAAAACCTGATAAACGTCTTTCCTGAAAAGCTGGGAAGCCACAGTGGGCAGGGACGTAGGTGGAGGAGTGAGAAAACAGGAATTCGGCTGCCCCAGGCAAAGACCTGAAGAGCTTGATCGTTTCCTTCTATTCTCCTTCTCTCCATGCACCAGTGCCCCAGACTCCCACAGTGGTTTGGTACCATCTGCATCCACATTAGCCTTTCCGATCTACTCTCTCTCATGCTAATTCCTTAAGGATCTTTGAATAAAACCCTAGCAGATCACTCAGCAGCTTTCACAGTTGGGCCTCTTTCACACCTCTCTCCAAGGTGTGCAGGTACTTGAGGGGAGTGGAACTGAGCATCTTGGAGCTAAGATGCCAAGCGTGCCATTACTAAGGTCACTCTAACTTTTTAGTAAGACAATGGAGCATGAGAAAGGCAAACACTGAAGAAGCTTTGAGTCTTTGTGGTCACAGATGCTCATTCATACTTGGGAAGGAAATACCCTTCCGCACTCCCCATTTTCCCTTCCTCCAGTTAGCACCCTTAGCTGTCACAGCTGGACCTCTTTCATACCTCTCTGCAAGATACGCAGGTATTTGAGGAGAGCGGAACTGAGCACCTTAGCTCCCAGATGCTCATTTTGGTATATCATGTCTGCTTACTGTGGCAGCCTGCCACAAACGCCTTTTGCTTCAGCAGAGCCCTGTGCTCCGTTTGGCTCAGCCTTTGCTCCACCTTGACCTTGAACTACAGGCACTGAGATAAAGAACTTCCTCAGTTGCGATTTGCTCTTGGTCACAGCCCCAGCATCTGAGAACCCGTGGAGTGGATCAGAGCCACAGGTATAGCCACATAAGCGCGCAATAAACAGACTTCAGTGGGCCCAGTTGGTGTTGCGAGATGCCGGGGTTCGGGCGGGCTGTGTTTCAGAGGCTGTGCATGAAAACGTCAGTGAATTGAGTCAACATGTAGATTTTGGGCTGTTTAACATCTGGCCGCTCAGCTTTTAAACAGCAGCTGGGCAGGATCCAAAGCCATGGGTCTGTAACGCAGCATCCAGCTGTGTCGCATGCAGCACTAGAGGGCAGAGCTAACAGCTAATGAGAAACGAAGGGTGCCTTAAGGCGCAGGGAACATACATTACAGTGGAGTTAAACAAACTTTGAGGAGGCTGAGACACAAAAGCCAAAATATGAGGTGACTGGTAAGATAAATGGTGCGTTCATTGCGGTGCTGGAAGCACGACAAACACCACAGCCATGGCCTCGCCTACGTCCCGCAGCCCTGCTTGGGAGCATTTGCAGCTCTGAGAGATGCCACTCGTAGCTTTCCGCGCACCTCCTTCTCCCGTATTCCCAAGGGTCTGCTTGCAAAAGGGAGAACTGGACCTGTGCCTTGGGAAAGCAGAGCTGAGCTGCCGGAGCACAGTTCTGCCACTGGAAGACAGCTCCATGCCAAGTGCCACAGGGGTGGCAGCTCATACGTTTGCTGGAGGCAAACTCTTCCTGCCATGGGTGCTCTGGCCCTGTAGTGTTCCCGGGTCTCTGTGCAATGGGACTCACGGGTGCCTGGAGGGACTCAAGATGGGAGCGGATAGAGAAGGTCTGGGGGTCTGTGACGAATGCTGAAGTTCAGCTGTTGCATGTTGGCCCATGTCAACCCTGTGTGTGCAGTGGAGTATATCTCAGAGCAGTGCCTGCAGCGTGGCACCCCACTGATGCAGGTATGGGTGGTTGCGTGGACACTGCTTCAGAGGAGGTTCCTAGCATCAGTGAGATCTGTAGAAAGGGACTGTCTTTTGTCTGGTTGGTGCCCAGGGAGAAGATGAGGCACAGCCCCAGCCTGAGGCAGACAGCAGGTATCCCTGATGCAGGTCACCTTGAATTTAACTGCTCGCTCTCCTCCAACTGAAGGCCATGGCTGGTGAAGGTTAGAGCGCGTGAGACAAGGAGGGCGAAACTGGAACGGGAGTGGCTTCCTGAAGGCTGAAGGTGGAAATCCAGGCAAGGCACTGGATTCTGTCTCTACCCAGACTTTTACAGATGCCCACGGGTACCAAAGAGAAACCCTTTCACAAAACTGGAGCACTGTTTTACACTGCTACATGATTTCCACCCATTGAACTGCTGCAGCTTGCAGGAAAAGAAGAAAGTCAAAATTACTGCTTTGCCCCGGTCAGATAACACTGACCAAAGAGAGGCAGACACCTGGTTTACCTCTGTTCATCAGGAAGAAGAAGGCAGCTGATTTTGTGCATCACTACTACTGCGGTGCTGTTGCATGGCCAGCTTCCTTCATGCTTTGCTTGAGACTGCTCCGCCGTCAAGAAACGAAGTGTGATTTTTGCAGTGTACCTGGCAGTGACTGATCTGAGAGTCACGGCCAGTCGTATGACAACACCTGGCCCACCTAACGTGATGTAAGTGTAAGCCTCGCTCTTCCTCGGGGTCGGCAGCGCTGGGACACAGGTCCCTGTGTTAGACACACCACCCACAAAGTGGCACGTACGCCTTTTCCTTTTCCCCCTGCCAGCTCCCTGAATTACTTCCAGGTAGTGCCGCACGTTTCTACCTTTTCCTTTCATTAGGTGCAACCACTCTGTATAAATAACATAGAACGTTCCCTGCAGCCGGTCGGCTGTTGCAGGCTGCCAGACACTGAAAAATGTTTGTCTCTCTTCCTGTTGCTTAATAATTCACTCTTTATAAACAAAGAAATCTTTCTCTCCCTCTTTTTTTGCCTTCCCCTCTCCAGTTGGCTTTTGGGGGTTAGAAGCTTGGACACAGCTGCAGAATAAGTTTGGATCCCAGCGTACAGTAGGTGTACTATCCTTGAACACAATAGGTGTACAGTACTACCAAGGTTTCCTGCCTGCCTTTCAGTCACACAGTCTCCATACCCTTTAGGAGATGTCAGTCATTGCAGTGCTTGTATGTAAATGCTGTATTGTCTGTTAGGTATTTCAGATTCCTTTACATGGTGCTTGGCAAGCCAACCCATAATTCTTTGTGTCCTGTTTCTAGCAGCAGCTCAAGTCATAGACTTCAGGAAAGCTGTCATCCCCCATAATAGTGACATCATACTACAGAGGTATCCATAAAGAAACTTAGGTTGATTTACTAAGAGTGTATCAGAATGGCATGTAAAGTTGGTTACAGTTATCTCCATTCATATGTGAAGGGAGCCTGAAGAGGTTGTGCAGAAGCATCAGCAAGCTGCAGAACCCAAATTCTCTTGGCTTCCACAGTTGTCACCACTGTATCGAGGGAGAGCCATCGTCAGCATGTCTGCCCTGTAGGAAGTCAACTGTTTCATGACATTTACATGTATCAACAGCTATCTAAAAGCTTGGATATGATAACTCATACCTGGGTATGGCTCACGACAAAAGGTTTTGGAGGTATCCAGTAGAGCCATCATTTTGTGCAGCCTCTGCAGCTGAGTGTCTGGCACGTAGCTGTATGCCTCAGCTATTTCTCTGTTTATCTCCTTTCTACTCCTTTTGCAGACAGTACTTCAGAAGTTCCAGACCGTATGATGAATCCTAATAATCGTGCTGGTTACAGCAGTTTAATCACCACCTTGATCACGTATTATTGTAGATCTCTTTGAAAAAGAAGAAAACAACTACAATTTAGGGCGATAATTAAACCTGAAGCCTACATTTCACTTAAATGAGTTTCTTTAAGCTGAATTATGCAGACTGTCATCATATGAAGCTATTGCATTATGCAGAGAAACAAACGGTATTTCATGCTTTAGCGACAGAGAGGTACCTTTTACTGAACAGAAGATTTATTTCTATTGTGCTTTATTCTGATATGAAAAGTGACCTTTCCTATGACCCTCCAGCATTCCTCAAAGACCAGATTCTTTGCCAGCTGCAGCACTTCAGCAAATCTGCCAGCATCTTCCCTGCTTTGCTTGAGATTGCAAATGTTTCTGAGAGTGTCTATTTGCTCAAGGCCTTAGGATCCTAGGTCCATACCTTGCAAAGGCTTAAGATGGTGTGTCAGAATTTGCAGAACTGGAGCCCTTGCATCTATAATGTATACAGGATGTGAATTGTTAATGGCAGAAAGTGAATATTCCTCATAGTAGATATGAAGAAACCAAATACAATAATCTCTATTGTAAATACATGTGTTCCTATTTTCAAATGTGTCTTTGTTCACTTGTATTTCCTTTAAGTGGTTTATTTAGTACTGAGAAATTCACTCTAGCGTGAATGACATATTCTAGATGCAAAGGTATATAGATGGTCTTCAGGTACTAGATGCCCTGTTATCCTGTGCTTCACAGCACTCAAGTGTTTTGTGTGTGTGCATTCATTTGTGTACATACTTTATGGCCCGCTGCCTTCACATGTTTTACTCCCTATGTAAAAGTTCGCAGATAGTGAAGCACTGTTCTATAAAACATCACTGTTGGCACATTCGCTGCTCCCAGGGAAGGCACAATCTAGGAGCTGTGTAAAGATGCACGTACAATTCATCTTCTGTAATGTGTCATAATACATTGTACATCGTACGCTGAATAGTTTGACCAGTGTGCTCCTGTTGTGCAGCGAATGCCGGAGGTTCTGAGCAAAAGGCTGTATCTGTTTCCAACCATCTTAACTTCCAAATCTCATTTTGAGCTTTTGGGTCCCAGAAGGCCAAAACCTGAAGGCAGGATTTTTGCCTGATCAATCTTGATTTCTAGAAAAACCAATGCGTACCTCATTTCCATACAAAACCTAACCAGTTTGCGTAAACCTTCCAAAACACATCAGGAGCAGGGATTCTTGCCGATAGAAATATTAGATTGGAGGACAACTGTTTGGCAGTGAGGCACTTACCTTCTGGGGGTTAATAACTGTTAAGTGTCCTTACCTTTCCACACTTACTCTGTGGTTGAGATGGGATGACAAGAAGAAGCCAGGTTATTCTATGAACTGTTCATGCCTTCAACAAGGAAAAGATCCCGTGGCCTGTTGGAATTCCTCAAAATCAGTAACATGTTCTACTCAAGAAGACAAGCTGAGATTTTCCAAGACAGAAGCCACAGTGGCAACGTGCCCTTTACACAAGGGAATGATCCGATTATAGCAAAACTAATCCAACAGACCTTTGGAATTTTAGGTGCAAGTCAGGAAGATGCTGTCCTCTCCTCCAGCTGCTTTGTCCAAACTCATGAGGACAGCAAAGGGCCAACAAAGTCGTCAGCTCTATGACAAGTGTCAAAGAAACCTGGAGCTATTGCTGTGGTCACATCAAGTCTCTGTTAACGTCTGTGTGTCTTGTGGTAATTACTCAGTTTCACAGCATCTCTTTGCTTTCTCTCTGAACATGTGTAAATCTTCTCTCACCTGTTTGTGTCCACGGCTTGTTAAAATAGGGGTAGAACTATTGGTATATCGGGGGTTAAAACTGCGTTTTGCACCGTTAGATATGCCACCAGTGAAAGAAACACAGACTAAAAGAATGCTACCATTTTCCCTTTCCTTTTCTGTCATGGTGCATGTTAATTTCTGTGGTACAGAGCATACAATTTCTCTTGGAATGAAACGCACTTCCATGGTTACATTAACTGTCTCATGTTAAGGATGGAGTGAGCAAGAAACTGCCCATCCTTCCCATTCAGGAGGTGTTCCTTACCAGTTAGGCTGGCAAGGTGATGTAAAGAACCCTGCTCCATCCTTGTTCCCTGCCAAAGCAGAATTCAGAGCTACCAGTCTGAAAGCTTTCAGCACGTACAGTGGGGATAAAGCCAGGGGAGAAGGCTCTGATTCTCTGAAAGCCAACGGGATCAGAGCATTTCTGCCCAAATTAGTCACACGGGTATTTCTAAAGCTTCTACTATTATGGTGCTCGCTTCCTTCAGCATCAGATAGAGCAGTTCCTGAGCTTCAGTCATTTCAGGCAGACCAAAAGCAACACCGGGCAGGTCCATTCTTATCAGAAGATGCCTGCAGCTGCCCACCAGCACCTTATGGTGCACGGTGAGGAGGGTCATGTCCTCACTCCTGTCCTGGCGGAGCAGAGTTTGGAGCAGATTTAGCATTTTTATTCCTTTTTTTTTTTTAATCCTAGCTTCAAATTTCTAAGGGAAAAAATGTGAAGAAGCTGAAATAAAAGCAGAATAGGATGGGAACATGCAAACAGCATTTCTGGGTCCTGCTCCGTTCCAACAGCAACACAAAACTATTCCGTTTATTTATTCAGCGCAATAAATCCTGGCATCACTACCAGTATGTTTCCTCTTATTGTGGGGGTCTGTTTTGAGTTGTGTTGGGACAAATATAGGATGAATGAGAACAAGGGACAGATGTCAGTGCCGTTAAGTGATAGTGGGAGCTGGAAACTCCCTTCATCAGCTGCTTTCAGAGCATTCAGGTTTGACCAGCACCATTCAGCTTGTCCACCAGTGTTGAGAGACTAGCTGACGGACTCCCACTTCAACCTTCAATTCCTTATGCCCACCCCGACCCTGGGATCTGAAACAGCAGGATTAACCCATCCCAATCCTGATCTTCAGGGAGGCTCGGCCACCACAGTCCCATGCTATTTGTCCCCTATACCTGAAGACTCTCCCTCTTGCTGCAGCAGCCCTGACCTGCAGCCCACAGCAGCACCACTGCCTGATTTCATGGTGTGGAGAGAAAACACTCCCCACATCTGAACCCATCCCTCCAGGGATGCACAGCTAAAGCCACAAACTCACCACGTACCAGCATCAGCTACCCAGCTGCCCTTCTCCTCTCAGCCGGGGGTTTCTTGTCCTTCCCCCCCACCCCGCCCCTCTTTATCCCCCCCCCCGGCTTTTACATTCCTTACACCGTGCTGCATTAGGTATTCACCAACAGGGCGATGTGACTTTTCACACCAGCTCTCTGCATGCACTGCCCTGCGGACTAGGCTGGATAAAGCCTCTCCCCAGACCCGGCTGGCTGGACATCCCCCCCCCACACACACACCTTCCCCTCCCCTTCACATCAGCCAAGCCGAGGACTCCTCTCTCCCTCCCTCTTTTTCCACCCCTCCCGCCGTCAGTGCAGACCCGAGATGCAGGCTCCTGCCGAGGGAAAGTGCTCCCTGGAATCATCACCGCAGACCCCGCTGCGAGAGTGCAGAGGAGGAGAGAGGAAAGGCTTTGGCAGCCAACCTCCTGCGGCTGAGGGCTTTGCACGCAGGGCAATGGCTTCAGGCTCTCAGGGGCTCTCGCTCACCTTTCTCCAGGGCGTGGGATCTGCCTTCTTCATCCTTCAGATCATCTCTGTTCAGGCTGATGGTGAGTTCCCCCTTCAGCGTGGGCTGGGGTTGCTGTGGCTGGAATGAGAGCTCTCTGTCGAAATGTGTTATTGCATGAAAAAACCCAAACCAACAAACCCAAACTTCTTGGGGTTTTTTCATAAGAAACTTAAATACACGCCCAAGTTTGGGGTAGGAAATGTCTGATTCAGAGCGTTTGGAGACTCTGCAAATATGCTGGGGTTAAGCAGAGAGAGGAAATAAGATCACAGAAGGATAAGATTATCTTATTACAACAAAACGACAGGAGAGTGAACTTTTCCAGGGGAAATAAGAATAGGACAGAGCCAGAGCACAAATAAGACTCAGCTACGTTTTAGGAGAGCTCTCTTTATAATTAGAAGTATGTTTTCTCCAAAGCGCTTCCCCATCTGCCCGCTTCAGATGCCCCCCGACATCGATTTATTCAGGCAGGTACTTGAGGAGGGAAGCCAAGAAGTGAAGGGCTTTTGTAACCTTTCCTGCTCAGTACCACGCACGCTGAAGGTGACTGCTCACCTTTCTGCACGAGGTTCATCTGCGCTCCACTGCCGAGGGATGCGATCAGGACATGGATTTGGTTGAAGCTCCAGCTACCGGTTACTCTGAAACGGGACCTTATCCTTAACAGTAATCCTGAATAGCTGCGAGTTTCCAGTAGCCTTTTAATGACTGAGCCTGTAGTAACGATGACCAACTTGCCTCAGCAAAAACACGGCTTCTTTCTGAGACAACTGTGTCTTCCCCTGGGAGAGCAATCCCGAATGGCCACTTCTTCACTTCCACAGCTGCGACAGACTCATGCCTGGTCTCCCGATGTGTTTACTTCAGTGCATTAATCCTGTACCGTCCGTGGCTGCTGCATTACTGCAGAGATCTTAAACATTACGGGGCAATAAAAAACCTCTTCTTTTTGTTCTATTTTTCCTCTTTAACCTAAATTGCTGTCAGCTGACGAGAAAGGATGGCAAAGGAAAGGGAGAAGGTGAATCTCACCTGTACGTTTCTACCACCTCGCTTAAAATGCCCTTTATAGAACAGAGCAGTCTTGTAAATTTGAACCAAATTGCTTTGCATTAAGAATAAAGGGAAATGAAGGGGTCGGGCAACTGCGCTGTGTTACAGGAGGCAAAACTGCGACTCTGCTTTGAGGAGATCCTCCTTCCCTAGCAAAATGCCTCTGAAATGAACGAAAAAGCAATGCATACCCATGAAAGAGTGCTCTCCACTGAACACAGGTAGGGACAGGACAGGAACAAGTAATTTCTTTTGCTAATAATGTTACATCTGAAGAATTCCCTTACCTTTTCAAGAGCACAGACCGATTTTCTATAGGATTAATGGCATATTCTCAGCTCCTAACCAGCCATCCTCTAAAAGAGAAAGGGAAAAGTATGTTGGAGATCACCTGATGTCAGAGTTCATGCCAGTTTTTAGTTGTTATTCAACAGTTTACTCATACTGATTTCACACATGGTACAGCGATTATAAGAAGTAAGGGTTAGAATCTCTGCAGTATATTGCAGCTGTAGATCATCACTGTAATAGTGTGCTTTCCATTTTCATTTAAGTATCACGGTGAAAGATGTGCAAGTCCTCGTTAACATGCTCTTCAGTGTGTTTCCTAATATTAATATTCCAGCAGACAGCTGTAACACTGTCCTATAAACTATCTGGCTTATTATAGGTTGATACAGAAGAAAACACGACGAGAACTTTAACATTCACCAGTATGTGTACTTTACATATTTAAGAAGATCTGAGAGCATGAAACAGGGCTAATGTGTTCTTTTATAACAGATTCTGGCCAGATCCAGACAGGAAAGCACTTTCTCATTTGCTGAAGTTGTAGGTGAAAAGACAATTGTGCTACTCCAATACATGTAAATCTCACTCAAGTGCCAAAGGACCATTGTGGGTGACACATGTATGTGTGTATTTGTTAGCTTTAACTCAAACTAACTGGCTGTGTTGTAACCTGCTGAAGGGATATTGAATTCACCTTGTAAAAACCCTGTGAAATTCAGACTGGCCCCTGTTAGAGGCAAACCTCCGAAACTGATTGCAGTGTATTTCCCTAAGGAAGACTTAACTTTATTATCATCTCACACACAAATAATGACAGAGAGCAGGCAGTGAAACTGGAGACCATCAAGGCCTGGTGAAGATGTAAAGCCTCAAAGCTTAATTGATCTCTTCTGCCTAGTATTTGCCACAGCACATATTGCTGCGGTGCAGATAGACTCCAGACAGACCAAGGTAAACGCTGAAATAAAAGATGGCTTTGTTTCGCTTTGCAGGGGTTTTACCATTGAAATGTGCTTGCTTATAGCTATTTAGGTTGTCAGATGGACAAGAGCTTCTCAAGGGCTTGTTCCTGCTCTGACATACCATAGTGTGCTGTTAGTGCAGTTACCGGAGGATAATACAGGTTATAGTGATGGGTCTCAATTACATCCATGCAAATGCAGGCTCTTTGAGTCCTTTGCATTTGCACTGGAACAGGAGAACAGGGATGCAGCTTCATGTATCCTGCACAGAGATCACCTCCGTTTCCTTTTTGTACTTTTTGACTCACTCTTTTGTCTTTTCACAGCTGCTAAAATACCCATAAGTGTGAACCATACGTTTCTGCAGAGTGTTTGCTCTGAGACAGAGCAGGTCAGGCGAGAATGATGGCCATTTATCTGCCTTACTAAGACACTCCCAAATTGAATAAATGCGCTAACCGCAAACTCCACTCATTGTTCCAAAGCGGAGTTGGTCAGTTGCCTGAATTTGGGTTATATGGTAGATGTATTGGTCAAGCCAGTCAACTGGTAGTGACCATGCGTAGTGACTGCAGAGGTTGCCAATGGAAGGATCCTGAACGCAGAAAGCTAGGCACAATTAGGTGAGGATCTGAGGTGCTTACTTCTGACCTAGACCCAGACATGTCTGATGTCAAAGGTGGGAAAAAACTCCTACTACACTCTTTCCTTTAGCTTGCCTTTGCACCGTTTCTTGTAAAGAAGAAGACAAAAGTGTACTTCTTCTGCCTGGACACCTGCATTTGAGCAGCAGGCATGTAAGGATTTGAGGCTCCCACTTGCAAATAGCATGTATTCTTTTATGAGGCAAAACCAAATGCGTAAACAATTCCAGCTATTTGATCCTAAAGCATGTAACCGAAATAAAGCTTAAGGTCCAATAGAATTCAGCTGAGGAGGAGCTAAAAGGTGACCTCCCAATTTTGCTGTTTTCCTGATGATGCAATATTTTAAGTCATTTGAATTGCATACAACATCATTACTGTAGTCTCTCAGAGCAATAACCTCTACATTCATGACTGAGCGGCAGAACTGGTAATTACCCAAATCTCTGCTTGTAATTGTACAGCTTTACTGGAAATTACTATTACAATCAAGGCTTTGGTTACACACAGCCATTGAAATGAAAATCACATTGCTCTTGAAGTACAGAAGTGACCTGCCCTTCCTCTGCTCTCTTTTACCTCAATTGGAAGTTTTGAACATTTAAATAAATGAGACTCCTCATTTGCCCATCTTTCACCCCATTTATTATCTATCGGTTCAGATAGAACCGATTAGGTTCTGTCCTTTGATCTAGCATCATGTCATGAGACCAGCACAGTGGCCGTGCCTTTTAAAGTGCTTTCATTTTATATTGCTTGTGGAGACATTTGGATTTCAAAGTGTATTTGGCTACGCAGTTTTAGGTTTCTTCAAGCATGATGCAAATCCTGCTGAAGACATGAAGAACTTTGAACTCGTTTTAGTGAGCTGTGAACCGTGCCTGCGTGCGGCAGGAGAATTTCTTGTTGTATCTGTTACTATAGTAGAATAAATTAGCCAAATTCTGTTGTCTTGGTTACTGAGAAAATTCTGCTAATTCCACTAAGAGCCCTAAAAGTATGAAGTAACAGCGCTTGGACTGCTTTTATTCTTGAGAAGTCCCTTTATTGCGCTTCCATGTATCTGACTGTGGAAAGCTCTTCAGTCTCAACAGCATAAAAAGGTCCAGGTGTTAGAAGCTGAGATCTGAAACTGGAAATAAGGCGGAGCGAAAGCAATGAACCATTGGAACAGTTTGCTAGAAAGCGTGCTGTAAATTCTCCGTTACTTGGAGTCACTGAATCAGGACTGGATGCCTTTTGAAAAGACACGCTCTAGGTCAACCGTGAAGTTTTGGACTCGATGGTGGAATTACGGGGGGAAATCTACAGGCTGGTTATGCAGGAATTAAACAAGGTGATAAGAATTAATCCTAGAAGCCCTGAGATCTGTGCTTCTACGGGTATGTTTTCAACCTAAATATATTGGGGTTCAGTAAAAGCTGTGTTCCCCTAGTGCTTGATTACAAAGTTTTAGTGCCAAACAATAATAAAAAGATTTAAAATAAGATAAAGATTAAAAATATTTAAAATCTTTTAAATCTTAAAAAGATTTTAAAATATATCAAAATAGAATAAATATTTTGTAGTAATAGTGATCGGGTGGTGGTAGAGGCCAGCGATATAATACAGGCTACTTATTAAAGAAAGACTCGTTTCAAGTGGGACTTTCTCTTCAGAACTACGCATGCCGCTGTTAATTAACAGTTGGAAGAATTCCGTTTCACCATTCACATCCTACCATGGAAGTTAGAACTTTTTCACTGCTTTCAAAGGGAAACTGAAGAAACTGACTGTAAGAAGGCCATTTCTCACTCTGAGCCTGCTAAACTCAAGATGTGCATTAAGTCCCCTGAGAGACTACTCTGCATGGAGTTTTAGCTTCATCTTGAAGCCAAAGGGCCTGGCTTTATTTGAAAAGGCTTTGGAAAAGTGTGTAGCATTTTGGGGACAAATTTCCACAGCACCTGTCCCATCCTCACACTGTAGGAAATGTTATGGAGTACAAATGAAGGAAGAGAGTTGGGAGGGAGCTCAAACGTGGTGGCTCTTCAAAGGTACCACAACCAAAGGCATCCTATGTTCTTCACACAAATAAGCACAAAGACATGATCCTTCTCCTGTGCCTTACAGAAACATGGAACAGTCTCCTATTTAAAATTGCATATTTAAAAGAGAATGACAATACATTCCTTGATGCTGTCTCACAGCGAAAACTGATTTCAACCACTCCACACTGCTGTAATGTGCTAGAGAGAAAGGGGATACCAGGGGATACCATTTGAACTTTTCACAACCCCAGTACCCAAAATGACTGTGATATCGAGCATGTGGTATTTGTAAAACCTTTCATTAGAATTAGCAGTAATAAAAATTGCACACATATTTAACAAGGATCCTGAGATCTCCAGCTTGCAAATGACAGCACTTTTGTGATGGCAAGTGAAAAAAATTCAGTACATTAATATCTCAAGCATGTTAGCCATGCCTGCAAGATGCAGATTCAGTTCCAGTGTTATAGTCTCATTTATTTAAGGGGATTTCCTAGTTTGATGTACTTCGGCGTTTTTCCTTTTACTGGGCTAGCATGTCTCCTTTATTTTCTCCCTGTAAATGCTGCTCTGCAGTGTGACACAGCTCAGGATACAGGGATCCAGCTATTCCGTCCGTCAAGTGTCCAATAAGTGAACTGATATTTTCTAAGTACGAAATTAGGCAATACCTGATGACGCATCTTAAAACTGGGCAGATAGCCACTGAGCATCTAAAGCTTTGGAGAAGATTCTCAGGTTGCTCTGGCAAGCAGGTCAGCCTTCATTATCCACTTCTGGCTAACCAGAGTTTCCTATAAAGCAGTTCTCTGTAATTTTCCCAACCATTAAGTCCTTCCTAGCTTACTTTAAACCCTATTTGTCTGCATCATTTGGACATCCCAGGTATCTTTTTGAAGGACAAAACTCTGTTTTGAATCAGTATCTTTTAGAAAGGTAGTTTATCTGAAGTGCTGGCAAACACAGAACAGTAGTTAAGGAAGCTCAATCCTCAGTCTTGGCTAGCTAAAATCCTCTAAGAACATAATTGTTATTTACTGGTACAAACACTAAATGATTACCTTAATTTCTTCTAATCATATCTACATGGAACTCTATCATCAATGATTTTCCTTTTTTAAAGTCTTCTACCTGAAATACTGATAGCTGGAAAATCAGGGTTACTGCCATGTCAAGGTAACATTTATGATTTAAGTCAGATGCTATGCAAACTTGCCCCGTATCTCTTTGATGATGCATCTCAATCCTGACAGTCAAGTGGTAAAATGTGGAATGTGTGGACAAGTTTTAACATGGGACAAAGCCTCAGTAAAGCATTACACTTAATCACTGCTTACCTTTACGAACAGAAGTTGTTCTGCAACTTAAGAATGGTTGTTTAAAACCATCATATTTCTGCTTGTATTATCTTTCTGCCTACACCATGCGTACTTTACTTCATCTATTCATGGATTTGGAAACAGCAGCCTTTGTTAGTCACATGTGCGTTATTTAGGGCATTTTGCAATGAATCCTGATATTTTGGTACTTAGGACTTCAGAGGGTTGCTTTTTTCCACTGCTCTGTGTAAACTCTCCTGTCCTACTTCAGTTCATGGTTTTATTTATCATTGAGAATCAAGACACAATGTAGTCCTGTGGTTAGGACACCCATCTGTGCTTCTGGGTTGCATTCCTTGTTCAGCTACTGCTAACTCCCTGAGAAAATCCCTCTGGATTTCTGTTCCTTCTCATCACTGCTGGAATGCTTATTTAAATTACCGTCTGCCCAAGCCAGGACAACTCCCTGCTGTACGATGCAGAATTCCCACTGAAGTAGGAAACTTCAGGACCCATCCGTGGTAACTAGATAATCTAAACATAAATGACATGCTAACTTGACAGAAACTTCACATTTTTGGCTGTAAGGACTCTGATTGTTCAAGAGGGTTAAACTGTGCCCAGGTGAGAGCAGAAAGCTCTCAGGGACAGACCTGTGCCAGTTCCTGTACTTAGGATTCGATTCAGATTTATCCATTTGTTGTAATAATATGTGGTAGGGGTGGCACTTGGTACAGAATGAGGCTGAATCAGCCTGAAGGATTCATGATACTGGTCAATATATCCTATGAGTGTGAAGTTAGCTACACAGTGAACACTCGGTATGTGCTGGAAGCTATGTGTTCATATACCCACCACCACGAATCTACTTTTGAAATAAGACATGAGTGTTTCCAGGCATTTACTGACTGAACAGTGTTTAAAAGTTGTCTTCCTGCACCTGCAAGCAACCTCAATCTGTACCTTTGCAATCTGGAAGGTATTCTCAGGGATGTTATCTTTGGAAAGAAGATACAGCCATTTAAGTGTCAGCACTGTAAACTTCACGTATTTCCTTTTCTGGAGACATCTAGCTAATGTGTTTATTCCATACCCTGGTAACTTCTCAAGCTTCATTGCCAAATCCCCAACTGCCCTGTTCCCGTTTGCCAAAACCTCCAACTTTCACCCTTACAGCTTTCAGTGTTAAAGTAAAATAAACTGAACTAAAAATGCAAGTACCGCAAGAAAGAGTTTTGCTGAATATGTTCTCCTGCTCCTTCAAAAAAGCCTTCCATTAAGAAACAAATCTGTCTTTCCGGAAAGATAGGAAAACAAAGTGTCTTCATGGTGTCATTTAAGCACAGGTTGCCATAGAATTACATCATTTAGATTTTAGAGAACAGGTATCAATCTGTTTCTGATACGGAAGCCTGCGTTGCAATACTGCCTTTTAGATTTGTACTTAATTTATAGGCGTCACTGTTAGAAATGTAACTGTAAAATGCTTAGTAATGAATTCCAGGGTTATAGCCTACAGGAGATGTCCTGGCTTTGACTATATGTCTGCATATGAGGTAGTGTCATGCTTTCTCACTCCAGATCTTGAGCACAGACCTATAGAGGCAAGATTAATTTCTCATATGACATAGGAAAGAATAGGGGCTTAGCGATATTTGCTTTTCGGTTGAACAAAACTAAAAGTTAAGACAAAGGTACTTACAGTCTTGATAAAATTATTCATTCCAAGAAGTAGGATGCTCATTAAAATGAACTCTGTAAAAAGCCATAAAACTTCTTTTGGTAATAATTTGCAATACTTCTGTTGAATATGAGATGGGTACAATGCCATGACATGTCCTTTCTTGGTGCTGCAGGGAGAGTGTTTGCACTGGAGTCCAAGAACAACTCTCAGGGTCTGGATTTAGCTGAAGCTAAGAAAGCTTGTGTTGACCTGAACGCTCGCTTAGCAACTGCGGAAGAACTGAGAAGGGCTGTTCTGGACTGTTCTTTTGCTGGTTGCTCCACAGGATGGCTCGACGGTGGCTCTGCCGGGTAAGGACCACAACCTAACCCCTCCTGAGTCCTCCTTCACTAAGAATGTTGAACACTGGCTGTTCAAGCACCATGCCATAGAGCTAAATACGCCACTCTCCCCACAGAAGCAATCTGTGCAGCTAATATTGCAGGGACACAAATATGTCCCAGTCTCTCACCCATTTCACATATCTGAAGCAGTTTTCTCTTCCTCTTTCTTTCTGAATTATGTTGTTGTGGTTCCGTTTCACCTGGCCTGCAGCAGGGTGCTGAGCCCTAAAGGAGCTTGCAGGCTGAGGGCACAGTGCTGGAGTTAGTGTCAGTGCCCCCACTGACTCAGTTACTTCCTACTCCATTAGAAGCTCAGCAAACTGAGCTTCTCGTGGAAACCACATAGCTGTCACAGGCATTTACACATGTCTGAACAGACAATAGGCATGTTCAGATAGGTATGACTTCAGATGTACTTGGCTGTGATAACACACATGTGGTAGAGAGGTTGTTGAGGAAGCTCACCTGGGAACTGATATAGTCACTCGATGCGCTGAACTGTATTGGTTGAGGTGCTCGTCTCTTCCGAAGCTGAAGTCTTCGTAGCATGCCTCAGGAACATATTGACAGGCTTCAGGTTTGACAAAGAAAGAGACCAAGTCACAGAACATTAAACTGAAAAGAAAACAAACAGCACCATGGAGGAGCTGAGGGCTGGCAGGAATGTCTTGTGTCACTGAAGCTGGGACCATACAGGGATTGCCCAGAAGCAGCATGAGTAGATCTGAAGCCCCTTCTCTTGTGGATTTTTCCTTCAGAAGGCTTACCAGCCACAGCCTTTCTTCCCCTTGAGATGCTGTGCAAAGTTCCCACAAGTTAGAGGGCAATATCTAATCTCTGTCCGTGTTCAATAGTGATAAGGTTTTGTTTTACCAAGATACTCTTTCCAAGCTCCCAAACTTTACTGCAAGATTGGATTTTGCGACACTTGTCAGTTATTTAAGCAAGCACTGTTGTTTGTGTATTTTTAGTGATAAAGTTTCCGAAGGAGAGAACATTGCTACTCTTAATGAAAGGTGATATTTCAACAACATCAAGCAAACCCAACAAGTTTCAGGGATCCTTTTGTTTGTCATCCCAGGTGAAAAACTATTTGAACATTTATTTGTATGTACCTTTGGTCATTGAAACAAAGCCAAAACAGAAACCCCTCAGGATGTGAGATGGTGACCTAAACCCTAAGGTTTTTTTTCCTAAGCCAGTTGCAGAGAAGTCATGCTCAGAAAGATACAGAAGCAGTGAAAATTATTCCCAAAACAAAGGACTCTCCCCTGGGCACACCTGGTGTTATTTATATTGATGGACCTCCACATCCTTGAATGAGAAGTGACCTCCCCACGTCTGCCAGGTCCAAAACTGTTTAGGACTGTTCACGTTGAATATAAAACCTTGGATTCCTCCCAGCAGCTGACTGGCATCCAGTGCAGATCACAGAGCTTTAGTCTAATATTCTCCCATATCCTCTTGGACTGTGTACATCAGAAAGGAGACGAATAGGAGGGAACATGACAAAAGTTCCTAATTTCAGGAAGAATGCAGTTTGGTTTATTTGTTTGATGCCTGGAAAGTATCCTAATCTTTCCCCTGAGGAAAAATGGATTAGACATTGGCAGTAGAAGTGAACGCAAACAAGTTATGTGAGCGAATTCATTACAGTGTTGCAGATTTTCTGACACAAGACCTCAGACTGAACAAGAGCTCTAGCAGAGACGTAAGGGCTTTTTTACCTCTAGATCAATTTTCCAGCACAAGTCAGTGATTTGTTCACTTCTGATGGCTATTTCATGGTCCTAGTGAATAAGTACAATCCCACTCCTAGTAAGTATGTCCATCACTATTGGCTGTTGCATCATTATCATTTACAGCCAAATCAGGGCCTGGAAAACCATGGAAGTTTCTCCTGCCACATCACAGTGCCTCAGTTGGACTGAGTCAGCGTGAGCATGTTTATAGTGCCTGCTCTCTGGGCTATACCTCTTATATGGGCAAAGAAGAGAATTTGTTCTGAAGAACCAGCCCAGTTTGGGTGACTGTCAAATTTCTGATGACTTGTACTTAAATATGGGTCTATTTGCAAATATGAGAAGATTTTGAGATTATAATGGGACATCCTCTGTTGGATCCAATGAGGTTGTGCCGCCCAGCTCACTCCAACCTACTTCTTACTGACCCACTGCAGCGACTGTTGCCTCCTTAGCTGGTAGAGGTGCTCATCTCTTCTCTATTTTAAGTTAGAATCAAAGAGGGTGAGCACAGAGCTAACAGGGTGTTAAAAAGCATCATTCTGCAGAGATCGATGCTGGTGGAAGCAGATAGCAATCTGCTGGTGGAGATGCTCATGTGGCTGCTCATAGTCCATTTCAGTCCCTGCAAACTGGGCTAGCCCAAGCATCAGGTCTCAACAAATATGATTCAGTACAACTAATGTAGGATGGAAATTGCTTAAATAAATAGAACCCTGCCAGCCAATCCAAAGAGACAATAAAATGGGTGGTTTTGTGGTCTGAGCAGCCTTGAACAGAACCTCTTTCACAGGTGTAAGGGGATGGCTTTGTCATCCACTTCCAGTTGTTCAGACCAACCCAATGCAAAGTTCAGGGCTGTTCGTACAGGAGGTTGCTGACAGGTCCAAGGGTTTGGGAAGTTTTAAAGAAGAGCTACTGACAAATAAATAGGGGTTAGAGGATAACGGATAACTTCTTCCAGCAGCCCAGAAGAACACCATTTACAAGTCAGTCCTGATGTGTAACTTATAAAGCATAACACGTTGTTATATTCCAAGAAATGAAATGTCATTAGGCAGGTCTCACTTGTCAGATGAGCCCTAATAACTATTTAGACTAAAAATCACATTCTTAGGACTTATTTGCATGCCAGACAAGTCAGGCAAACCAGCAAGAGATTTGCCAGACTATAAATGAAAAAAGGTGGCAGAGTTCTCTGCTATCTTTTGAATTCAGATGTTGTACTGGAAAACCTTGTGTTGAGTCCTCCAGCTCTGGGCAGTGGATCTCATAGGGTCTTCTGCTCATTTCTGGGGCTCTTGAGATTCGGAAAGTGAACATGACCCAATTTTTCATCTGATTTAATATTCTGTGCACAGAGTGTTAGACAGCAGCCATTTGTTTTAGAAATTGTAATCAACAATCGTAATCAACAGCTCATACTGAGATATTCATAGCAAATTTACAAATTTCCATCACTTCTCTAGGTCTGAAAAGCTTTTTCCCACTGCTTATTTGTCTACAAAAGAATGAAGCCATGTATCACTTCTATAAGGCACTTGAAGCTCTGCATAGACTTTCTGTTCTATGGCAGACCTCCTGCAGGGCTGTCAACCCATTCCTTTGTATGAAATTGCCCTGGGCTGGTTCCTACCCAGTCCCTGGAGGATTTATTTCGGAGGGGATAACTCTGGAGTAAGCAAGCAGTCAGTCAGAATAAGCCTTGCTGTGGGAGTCAGAAGACTGGAGTTCTTTTCTTGGCTGACCACAGACCAGATGTTTGCTGCTAGGAAAATTACTTCATCTTTATTTTTCCTTCCTTTTGTTAGTTCTTTAGGTTTTGCATTGAATCCTATTGAATGCTTCTACAGTGACAAACACAACAGGGCCCTCATTGCAGATGACACCAGTGGGAAACGTAATAATAAGATTCAGAAATGACTTCTCACAAGACTACCTGTTTCTTTTCCTGCCTACTGCGTAGGACTTGCCCAGCACCTGGCAGTAGGGTAATAACAGCACATTTCTTGGGAAAGAAAACAGAAATATCCAAGGAATGAATCCAAGGAATATCCAAGGAAACAGCAATCCAAGTCACTAACCCTTGCCAGTCCTCTCATCTGTGGGTGTAAACCCTTGGATTTGTGGCCCCCATGAAATCTGTCCAGGTGTACATGCTAGAATAGGCCCACTTCCTTATTTGCAGAGAAGCAGTCCTAACGATATGTCAGTTTGGCGAGTTCTCTGTTTCATTTCAAGGCTGTGGTCTGCTGCCTGATGACAATGCATATGAATTTGCTCCCAGACATGTGTATGAGGTAAGTCAATTAATTCCCTTCAAGAGCAAAATCCAGACACAGCTAACAGGACATGGTCCAATTCAAAATGCTAAAACAGCTTATGAAAACGTCTGAGGAGGTCTTGCACTCTGAAATGCCTTCATGTCGAGAACTCCAGTCCCACAGCCCACACACAGTGTCATGCTCTGCTAGAAGATGACTTTGCCTTCTCGCTGGTTCTTGTCAATCATTGCAGGAAGTCTCACACAGAAAAAAACCCAAAGCGTTTCAGGAATATGGGTTTCTGCATGAAGGTCAGTCAAGAGACTTGAATTTACTGTACAGACGTGGCCAGTTTGCTCCAAGGAATGATATCACTGAGCAACGTGGACATGAGCCACTTTGCATCAGATTTGCAGGGGATGTGAACCTTTTCTTGGCACAACCTGGGAGGACAGCATGGGCAAAGTATGACAGCCATGGCCCTTGCGAAACAGGCAACCCAAGAACTGAAAATACGTTCCTGATGTATTTTCTAGGACAAGCACTCAAACCACCACCTGTAAACTGTAAAGTAGCCCCCTACTTAGCTGGGACTCATACTTTTACTGGGAGAGGGTTTTTTTAACAAACTTTGAGGGCTTTAGCAAAACTTTAGCAAACTTTGGCACAAAAGGTAGAGGTATGCTAGTGAAATTAGTTAATGCTGGAACTCATTATTAAGACCAAGGAAAATCACAGTATTGAACAGGAGGGTAAGCCTGACCTCAGAGATGGAATAACAGAAGTAGGGTTCAAAGTAACTAACAGTATTATGTGAAGTATTATATATACTAACAGGAATAATAATATATAAAGTATTATATATACTAATAGGAATATCTGACCTAAACTAGCAGCTCACTTGGAAAAGGCAGACATCCTGCAGCTCTTCCAGGAGAGAGGGGCAGTACTGAAGGACTTGAACAAGGCACTGATGAGTGCACTGATGGTGCACCTCCTGCACCAGTACAATGTAATTCTGGGCATCCAAGCTCAGGAGGTATGAGCTCAGACTAGGATCAGTCCAAGAAAGCTCCTCTCACATCAGAAATGACTGAAGGTGATCACTTTGTTTAGCCTCGCAAAATGAAGACAGAAAGGGGTTAAGAAAGACTTACTCTTAGCAAGTGCAAAGGAGTGACTAACGCCAGGATTTTAACTTGCCAGTTAGTTCTAATGAGGTTTATTTCCTAATTTTCAGAACTTCACATATTTTGTCCTTTTTAAAGAATCTCCGTAATGTTTTGCCCTATCTGAAAGCCTTTTGTCTAAGAATCGAGCTTCTTCATAAACGAGTAGCATTCAGCACATACTTTTGGGGTTTTATTAAGCCCTCGGTAACTAATCAGTAACACCTCTGATGAAAGCCATAAATTAAACTGGAGCCCATAAAATGAAATTGGGTAAAACCAACTTTCTAGTGACACTTGACGTATCTTTGAGCACCCAACTCGTCCATGCCAGGGAGCAAAACGATCCTCCTCTACATGAACTAAGAATGCTCAAATTATATGTACATAGCAATATTATAGTCAAATGGCTATATAAAATCTTCCATACTGGACTACAGTATGAAAATCTGCATGAATGGGACATATTTATTTAATGAACAGAGGCCTTACTATTTCAGCAATCATATGTAAAATTTTAAGCACAAAAGGCTGCATTTTGGTGTATATTTTTAAGACTCTAAAGGATATTGGTTCTGCCTTGGTAAGACCTCCTTTTGACATTTCCAGTGGTAGTATTGCTGTTGGAATGTCTTCATGTCACACTTAGCAGCTGCTTTCTTTGGGTCACATCCAGCCAAAATTAGCCTCTATAGTTCCCAGTCAATGGGCTTTCCAAAGCTCACCTGTGCTCCCCTTCATGACTTTTCAGGGAAATTTTCTTCCCTTTGGTGATTGTGAACATGTCATTTATATGGTTTTCCTCATCAGAGCCAGCTTTATAATTTGCAGTTTCCCAAACTACAGAAGGGAAAGACTAAGGATAAAACTCCTCTCGTTTGGCTTCCAGACTCCTGATTTCTTTTTCTCTTAGCCAGTTACTGAAACACAAGTGGTAAAGCTGACCCATGAAAAAAACCAGCATAGGATGCTAAAGATTTATCATGACTAAGAAAAGTGATGAAGCTTTTACCTTTCTAACTAGGGGAAGGTTTGTTATATTATGTTGTGAACCAGACTTTCACAGTGCCTCAGATAACACATTGCTGATGATATTCTGAGTTGAATATATTCATATGCAAGTTCATACTGCTATGAATAAATGTCATAAGACCACTCTGACTCAGTGTATTTATCGACTAAGACTACAAAACTTACAATCAACTGGCAGATAAAGTAGTGACAACAAAACATCCCAGTCCCACATACTGGTTTCTGTGCTGATGGATCACACCATGTCACATAAACTCAGCTGTTAACTCCATATGTTTTAACTTGGGTTTACAGAAAAGGTTTCAAGTATTAGAAAATTGCTATGTAATTATCTTAGAAAGTAGAAGGACCAGTGGATGCTACTACAAACAAAATTGTAATTTATATATATACACAAAGTGTTTAGTATATATATCTTTATTATTCATGCATATATGCACTACATTAAATTAGGTATCATTACTATGGCTCGATATATCATTACGATATATTTAATAATATATATTACATAATGGCATATTATGGCATACTGTGAAATAAATGCTATTGCTGCCAGCTTTTCTGCTATTTCCTTCTCTGAACGGAAGAATTAGAAGTGCAAAATGTACCAATTACTCACTGGTTACATAATATAGTAGAAAATCATAAACCAGTGCAAGAGTAAGTTGAAGGCTCCTGGGAAGTCTAGTTTGTACCTTATTGCGCTATATATTACATTTTCTCATCGTGTGTGAACATGATCAGTGCAATATGTGAGCCATGGCATAGGAAAACAATGATCAGTATAGCCAACCTTTGATGTTTCTTTAGGGGTAGGTACAGAAGGACTGTTAATTGTTCTTAGCTGGATGAGTCATATCATACGACAGGAATTAAGCTGAGGTTCAACACAGTGCTCTGTGTTTACTCATGTGAGAGGAGAAGAGGCATCATGAAGGAGGTTGTTCTGGGCTGGGTGGCAGTGGACTGAGAAGATTCTCAGTACTTTTTGGCTTGGCTTTTCAAGGAACCAAAGGAGACACCATCAGACACCTTCCCCCTTTCCATCAGAGAGCAGTGGCTGCTGTCAACACCACTAAAACCCCTCCTTTCCCCACTATATTTTTACCTTAATGATAGTATATGGTACTTACACAGTCTGTAGCGATAGTATGTCTGAGTTCTATGCTGAGGTTGTGACTTCATGGCTGTGTAAGAGTCATTTTCCGGGATGCATGGACGTTTCATGTTTCATGCAGATGTGCATTAAATATAGAGGATGATCATGGGTGACCTGCAGTCTGAACTCGGTATGTTTCTTCTGAGCACATCTACTTTCATAAGAGCTCTCCATAGAAGAAAAAATGAAATTGCATCCATTTCTTAAATACAGGGTACAAAATCATGCATTACGGTGCTCTAAGCATCAGATCACAATGTATGCTGAGTAACGAGCAAGTCTGTTTAAGTTCAATTATTACATGAAAGCAACAATAACGGGAATAAAATTCCCTGCATGACTCCCTTCCTCTAAATGACTGGGCAGGTGGGTGTATCCCTAAGAAAAATATAGAGTTTGTGTCATTCTCTCAACTATGATGCATGCCCCAGTGCAACTATTCAAGATAGGAAAGAAACAAAACAGGCAATGTCTTTCCCCAACCGCTCAGGAGGGTGCTACGAAGAGCAGGAAAAATACATGACGTTTTGTTTCTTATTTCAGCGTGGCAACATTGCTGCTGAAGAAATGTTCAAATATGTTGGATTCTGAACTGATAGCCTTTTTCCAGTCCTCAAATGAAAACTGTAAGGAAGGTAAAAGCATCAGAACCTACGTTTTAGAACTGAGACAAAGCTCTATCTGTGTATTTAATCTGTAATTACAGATGAAAACCTAGCATTTTAGGATTTAGGGAAACCTCTACCCGCCCCCCCACCCAGAACTCAAAGAAAAGAGACCATTATTGTGTACTTTTAATCAAACCTGGAGTGCTAGTGACTGCAAAGAGGTTATTCCTATGCCAATGCCATTGCAGGTCTGATCCTTAGATCCACTACTCAGAAATGCTGAGCGCTCTTGACGCTCCTTTCAGCAGCAGTAACAACAGCTTCCTGAAGACGTTTAAAGCTTGCAAGACTGAGCTTGTAGAAACCACTGACAAGAAGGAATGAGAGACATGAAATAGGCTGATATTTTCTGTTATTTATGTGTGCACAAGACATGATTTCTCTCATCACAGGAGACTTAGTTCAGTGAGAAATACATTTTAAAACTCTTAAGGTCATTTACAGCCTTTATTTATGTGTAATGATAAAATTATATGTAAGACAAACCTTTGTAAGTGTGGTCTCATTGGAGAGCAGCTAAGAAATGCTCTTAAAATTAATACGCTAATCAATGTACCCCATCAGTTACAAACTTGTAGTACTTGGGATAAAAAAGTAAGACAAGCTTGCGTTTCAAATACACAATCATACACGTGAGCTACAGATCCTGCTTTGGAGATGACCTGACTGTACTGAAGATGCATTACCCACAGATAACTTTTTAGCCTACTGAAGAAAATGAAAAGAAAAATGAAGAAAAATGAAGAAAAGAAATGGCAGTGCTTTGGAGAGAAGCAAAATATATTGTGTAGAAATTAGAATTAGAAATTAGGAAAGTCATGATAAGATTGTCAAAAGTGGCTCCCTTGCTTGAGCACTGGAGGGGATGTGGGCTGATTTTCAGACACCAGAACTACATGACGGCAACAATCTCTGCTAGTGTTTGTTTTTTAAAGGAGACTGAAGTCTTCAGTACACGATTACAGACGAAAGGCACAGAGTTTTAAAGACATGTCAGTATGTGTCTGCTCAGTGTTGCAAGGCATAATCGATCCGAGTGCCTAAGTGAGTAACTGGCAAGATTAAAGTTGGTTAGTAACTTCTTGAAAGGAGGCAAAACTGTTTCATACACTTAGGTCTTGTAAGACCTAGTGCTATGATATGAGAATACACACAAAAACTTTCTGCTTGACGGCCTGATTCTCCCAGTCATCTGAACTGATCATATCAAGTCGCTTTTGTCCAGATGCCTGATTACTACTGACTTAGAGGACCCGGACTTTAAACGCATTAAAGTCTGAAAGAACTTAATTTTAAACCTGCATGGTCAATATTGTTCTTCAATCAATCAACCCCCCCAAAAAAAAAATCAAGGGGTGTTTTCCTTACAAAAGAAACATGATTTGAAATCACAAAGGAGCTTTCAGTAGGGGATGTCATCATGTTGCTTTCCAGAGCAGAAGCGTGGCAGGAACCATTCTGGTACATATGCATGACCACCATCATATGGCTTGTTTCATACTGCTTATGTTCGTTTACATTAAAAGAACATGAAAGTTGCGTAGTTAACTGTTACAAAGCTAACACGTGCCAGAATGAAGACGGTCTGTACAGACAATTCAGCCCACTTGTGTAAATCAATGGTGAGATAGTATTTAAGTACACGCCCAAACACTGGGCTTCCACTGGATCTTTTCCATGGTCAGTGAATGGGCAACATTTATTTTACTCCACAAACTGGGTGTGGAACTGATGGCAAAAGTAGCTCAGCCATTGCACAATACACGATGATAAAGTTCTTCCACTGGAAGGATTCCTCTGTAGAAAGCATTTTTGTCTTGCTTTCACTAGAATAGCTGACCCTGCAATGCTTATACAAACCTGCTGTCCGCAAAAAATAAACCCCACACCATTAATATCCAGCTGCAAAAATTTGGGCTGAATTCGCTTTCCCAGCCTCTGTAACCTTCAGTGTAACAGTAAAACCAGTGTTTCCTACAACAATCTGTCTCCTATTTGTTAGCTTTAAGCAGCCAGCACAGCTGAGAGAAGACATAATTACTGATCGCTTCCTTCACGTTCAGCATCTATGGAGTTGTAAAATGAAATACAGATCTATTACCTTTGCTCAAGCCTACAAAGGGCAGCAGGATGGATTAGGTACTGCTGAGTACCAAACCAGAAGTAATGGGGTTGACACAAAGGTTGGAAATTACTGTTAACAAAAATTAGCAGTTTTTCCTCCAAGAACTCAGGATGAATTTTCTGAGCTTGCCTGTGTTAGCGTCTGAGCAGTCCCATATGCAAACTTAATGGCCTTTTGATGTAAAATGCTAATGAGTTATAATCTTTTGGATCAAATCTTCAGGTTTTTGTTCATTTTTATCCAGGTGCCACTGGTGGCAATTTGTATTGCTGGAAGGTGGGAGCAGAATGTGACCTAAAATACTCTGGGACTTCGTCTGATGTTCAGCAGTATTAGAGAATATGATAAGATAAACACACTTTATTGCTTCCTATGCCTTGAACTGATCTCCAGCAGACGTTTTCTGAATTACTTCTAATTCTCCTCTAGTGTTTTTCATAGCTCTTCCCACACTAATGCCTTTTGTGACAACTCCTAAACAGTTTAGCTGAGGCTGAAGCCTGACTACTGTGATAAAAGATCTCCAAATGTCACCTGCATGTACAGCTCCACAAGAGTTCTGATTACTTTTTTTTCTTCTTCTTCTTTATTTTAGGACAATTATATGCAGACAGACGGGCAGCAAACAGCAGAGCGCGAAAGCCATTGATGTTAAAATTGAAACCGATCCCTTTGTGAATGACCATTATGATGCTTTTTGTGTAAAGGATGAAGGTCAGCACTGATATACTATTGAAATAATGCACAGTCATTGCTGTCTTGCAACATCAAAAGTTTTGCCTTAGATTTTTCCTACTGCTGAGAAGCAAAGAGAGAACGTTAAGGAATAAATCTTTATAGTCACCCACTAAGTGAGCCAACTGCTGCAAAGACATTGGTTGTAGAAAACAAACTGCATTATCATTTGTCTTTGCTGCAGTTTAGCAAGTTCAAACAGCGCTACTGATCTGGAAGAACCCATTTTCGTGTTCACAGAACTTTATAGAAAAGAATATACCTGGCACCTATGCAACAGAGATGCCTGAAGCAGCTCCCATACTGAGCATATAAAGGAATGTAACTCAGAAAGCTGACTCCCAACTGCAAAACACCACACTGTTGCGTATCTATCAGTATACAACACTTACATAGAAATAACTTCATTGCTTTCATTTCAGTTTTGGTTTGGTTTGGGGATTTTTCTGTTAACAAGTGTAGACCAGCCCACAAGGGACTCTGATACATCATGGATGAGTCTGAAAACCAAGTTATTTCCAATTAACACTGATGCGTTTTGATAGTCAAATGCCGGAACCTGCAAGCAAAGATGGATTCTCAAGGCCAAAAGTAAATTGTTACTGGTAGGCAGGATTGTGTAAAAAAGTTTGGGAACCCCTGAAACAAACTGTTGCTGTTGGCAGCAGTTTCATATCTCATTTCCAAGAAAAGCAGGGGCAAGCAGATGGCATTTACCCAGAAACAGTAAGTTCACCACACAAGGCGGCATTCTGATAGTCAGTGGCAGCAGTGGGAATGAACATACGATTAAAGTGAAATGTGGCAGAGGTGATGCATTATTTGATGCGCACCCAGTCATTCAAAAATGTCAGAGTTTGACCATCCTCTGAAGTAAACCTCGTGGTAGCAACTCCAGGCTCCGTGCTGCTATGAGCGACACCAGCTCCATCACCCGGTTGCTAGTGCTGGCACACAAGCACCGTTGTGTTTTCTTCCATGCAGCTCCTCACATGTAGGAGCAGCTCCCTGTAAACATCTGCAGAACTCTCTCATTGTCTTCTTTCAAATCTCTCTTTTGTCATCATCCCTCCCCCTCGTGAAAAACCTTGCAGTGGGTGGGACAGCTGTGGGATGCTGAAATCATTGCTCCGGCCACTATTGTCTCGTTGTGCCCTTGTGCTCCCCTGTCTGTCTCCCCCTGCTGCGTCTGAGCTCACACGTAGATGCTGGATCTTGGGAAAGGAATTGTCTTTGCCCTTTGCATTTGGTCACTGCTTGTGGCAGGGGGAAATTCGGATCATTTGCAAAGGAGAGACCATTATGAACAACTTGTTTTGTACAAGGCAGGGAGTTTCCTGATGACAGAATGAGAGGATCATGCCAATGCGCTCCCCAAACAGTCCTTACACACTGCAACATTTCTGATGACAGTAAGGTCCCCTCTGATTTGAATAAATGAAAAATTGCGGATGCATCACCGCTGCTTGAACAGAAAGGCTAAAGCAAAGTTGTGCGGCAGAGCCTAGACTCTAGTGGGTGTGAAAAGACCAAAATCCGGGAAGGAAATAGCTTTAACGTGCAAGTGTAACACACAGGAACACAAGCCAGCACAAAGTAGCTGACTGAAAGAACACCCTCCACCCCAGGGATGCCTCTTGTAGTTTTGGGAAGTAAATATCTAGTAAGAAGCAGCAGCAGCAAACCCTGCATCACAGCCTCAGACAGAATTGCTTTGCTGTTCTATACATGTAGCTAACGGCTACATGTCTAAGTTATGATCAATGAGTTGTTTCTTGCTTGAAACCTCTCCAGTAAGCTTTTTTCTTTTAGAAAAGTGGACATTGCTTTTAACTGATACAAATTCAATTATAATACAGTAATATATTAGTGTTAAGACCTGTGTCTTGAAGTCAAGTACAAACAACGAGTTGGTTTGCCCTGCCGAACATGATAAATCCCAGGTTCCTTACACTGAGACCTATGTCCCCATTCGCAGTAACAGCAAGCCCTTTCATTTCTTCCTTATTCATCCAACCAATGACCTGCAGTCCTATATGAAATTAATCTGCTTCTTTCTCCAGTGTTTCTTACCCTCCACCCATCATCTCCCCGCTTTCAGGGCACTCTCAGCTCCTTGCTGGGTCTGGGCATGGCTGGCCTGACTGAGAGATGCATGTGCTGTGGCTGCCTTAGAGCTACGAATATGCTGGTTTGTCCACCCCTGTGCAATGCTGCCTGCCTGGCCAGCTCTGCTTGTGGGGCAGGTAAGGGCTGAGTCCTACTTATGCCCATCCCAATGGAAAAGATGCCTAGCTGCGTCTCTTTCCTCTTTTAATCTCATCAAAATGAGCGGGCACTCAGCAGCTTTGCCTTGGTCAGACTTGGCTGAGATCAGGCAAAGGCTCAGACAAACAGGCACGTTGAGGACAGGCAGAGGGAACAGTCACATCAGTCTTCTTCAGAAACTGAGTGGATGGTAGCAACTCTTCACAATTCTGTCTTAGAGCAATTAGTTTGCAGAGTTGTGCGAAAGGCGTCTTGAACTGCCATGAATTTTCTAGTACAAACCATCATAAAACTCCCTTCTCAGACCTTGATTTATAATCAATCTTTGATCAATTATCATTTAGTGCATTAATGTGTTCAGCTGAAATGCTTAAGTGTACACCTTGGTATGCCTCAACAGCCAGGACAGTGGTCAGATGCTAGCATAGAGCTCTGGGTGTGCTTACAGAATCAGACTTTTACAAATAAGAATCCCAAAGAGGGAGAGACACCTTTTTTTGTGCTTCTGAAATGGGCTTTGTTCTGTGCCCACAGAAGAATCACAGCAGTCTTTGATGCTAAGAGTTATGGCTGACAGGGAATTGGTATTGAGAGTTACGTTTGACAGGGAAAGACGTAGCTGCAATGTTTCATGAATGCTGTGAGGATAGCCATGGGTTTCGCAGTCCAGAGACATCTGTCTTCTCAGTTCCTTGTAAACAACTGTTTTATGCAGACATCAGGGTCAGGAAGACAATTCTATACCAGCCCCAGGATCTGCTGAGATCAGAAAGTTTCTCTCTTAGCCTTGAGTGCAAAAATTACCTAAAAATACATTAGATTCTGCCTATTCTGTAAATGGAGTATCACCAAGTAAGTCAGGTCTGGCACACAGAGTGTGTATTTTTCTATCCAAGCTCATAAGAAAACGCCTCAAGATATAAGAGAGATAAAGCAAGAAAACCAGAAAGTTGGAATTTTCCCTACCAATCACATTCTTTTGTAGGACCACATGCCATTCAACTTCCCATGTGTATAATCCTCTTGGTTCCCTTTCTTCTATTGCCTTTTAAATGCAACAAAGGAAAGATCTCTCTGTTAATAGCTCCCACATTCTCCTGGTTCTTTCTTTCAGTGACCCACTGATATTTACAGGCAACAAGTAAGATCTCTATTCCATAAGGCTTTGATTTGCTGCCACCATAGAAAAACAAAACAGGCAGTGACTTGTGGTGTGTAGAGCGTAAATGGAAATCAGACTTTGTTAAATGACTGCTGGCTCCAGCCACCCATCAGAGTTTGATGGCTTATGTATGTATTTCAGTTTGCCTTTTTAGCAGTAAGGAAGGAAAGCACTGAGCACAGGCTGTTGTTCCAAACAAGCCCATGCTTTGCCAGCTCCTGGTACAAAGGCTGCAGACACAAACCTGAAGCCTGTCTACAGGAGTGGCTCAGTGTGATGAGCTGCTGTGCCAATGTTACTGCTGTACCTGTATCAGAAAGCTCTGGCAAAAGGCTGAACAGGAATTGTCATAGCAACCGAGACTGCAGCAGGACAAGAAGCCATAAGATGCTGCAGCCCAGAAAATTCCTCTACATCTTACACAGCTGAGGACAGCAGCAAAATGGATGCAGGAACTTCAGATTGTCTTTGCAGGGTATTAGCTTTCACTCATGTTTGTCCAAGCTGTCACTCAATATGCTCTACAGCAATGATGAGACCTAACAAAGCCTCCCACGAGAGAGTCAAAAGTTCCCCATAGAGTGTCCATCCATTAATATCTTTTAAATCTCTGCTTTTCTTTCTACCCGCACATCAGTCAGATCTCTCTTTCAGTATCTCATAATCCTCTGTTACCACATTTGTTGCTAGCTTTTACAGTAAAGCTCTCTTCAGCCTTCTTCTTTCCTGGTAGGTTACAGTGCTCCTTTTGAAAGTGTTCACCATATTTAACTGATTTAATTGCTACTTTTCTGCTTCCTCTGGCCACACGATTAAGAAACTAGGCTTTGCAGATAAGAATACCCTCTGATGCATACTTATCCTATGCAGCTTTGGGCTCAAGACTTCCCTCAGAGCAGACACATGGCTTCCATTTGTACTGATGGAAGCAGCTACATAAACGAAGTTTGCTCTGCTATGAAGCAATATTTTTTTTACTCCTTTCATCCACATCAATCTGTATTCATCCAACCAGTTCACAGGAAAGGCATTAGCTGCTAACTGCTCTTCACCTCCTTGGATGCCAAGCCTCCATAAGACTGTACATAAACTGAGCTTTGTGTAGCCTCAAGAGCTTGTTTTTTCTGTCAGTGTGTGTGTGTGCATAACTCCCACTAACTTCTGAAGGTGTTAGTATATATATGTATGTGTACATTATGGAGAATAGACTTCAAAGCTTTGACTTTGGTAGCATATCCTTTCAATTAGTGGCAGATGTTTTCCAGCACACCTGGCTGAGAAGCGGTCAGCAAGATCTAGCAGACAATTCCTGAAAGCCTGATCCAAAGGGACTTTCACAGAGCGGGGAATGCTTATCGTAGGATTTTCATTTCCCTGCAAGGCAAACAACTGGCAACATAAATACATCGTCTTTCCAAATAAACATGGATTTACCTATGCCTGGGTCAGAAGTGAGTAGGTGATGGGAAAAGCTGCAGCTGGGACTCACAAGAATCTTGCAGAGTGTCCCTGGGGCAAAAGCAGGAAAGCCTGAGCTTTTGCAGGGAGTAGAGTGGAAAAAAGCTTTTCTGTCAAAACTACTGCTTATGGAAAACCCTAGACATGAACGGGTGTCAATGGAAATGTTGTTTGTAATGTCTTGTGCTGATGCTGTCTGAAAAGCAGACTTCAGCAAAGTAGCACGGGTGCTCTCGGAAGATGCTTCTCCTTCTGCATGTTTAGGAGTATACTCTTGGAGATCATTTTTTCAGCTTCCAAGCAAAAGTCTTTCCAAGGAACATAATCGTTGCTTAGACAACTAAGTAAATAGGTTTTTGTACCCAGGCCAACTGCTTCAACAGGAAAGATCAGTGCTAGAACACAGGCCTGGCCCTAAGTTTCCCTACCCGTGTAATTACGAGAACTCCTGCGCTATTACCTATTAGCCATCTCACTTTTGGTTGTCCTGTATCTGGACAAAAGCAGGTTTTGAAGTGGAGCAGTTGGTTTTTCTTCCACAGTCAATAAGGGCTCTAGAACCACTGGGAAAAATCACAGAGTGGAGAAAGAATACGGAAGTGTTTATTTGTACTAACACTGCATGCTTTGTCCATTGGGTTTTTTAGTAAGATCACGTTCTTGCGTTATAGGTTTTCTTGGTTTGGTTGGTTTGGGTTTTTCTGTAACCAAGAGATGTCTATTCCAAAAGAGACTGTGAGAAGTCTGGAGTAAAGGGAGATGTGACAAACACCTCTTGAAAAGCACCTCTGAGAGAGAAAGATCTTTATGTGAAGGGATGCCCCAATGCTTTGAAGTTCTCTGGATCTTGACCCACCTTTTTAACAATAGCCAAGATGGTTCACACCTGAGAAGAACGGTTAAAATCCAGTTTACACTGAGGTTAGCAGTTTTCTGTCTGCCCCCTCTCTACACTTCTTTCATGCAACAAAAAACTCAGATCAGTTGTAATGGTTTACAGTAATTTTGGCTTTCCGGCTTTTAGTGCTATCAGCAGAAATACTATCAAACACCTCATTAGATTTTATACCCTGAAAAATTCAGCTCTTCATGTCCTCACAGAAAGCAGAGCTGTGTTAGCCCCGGGTGTTGCTGAAGAGCACACGTCACCGTTTATTTTAGGGTGTCTCTAACCTAAAATAGGGGGAATTTGAGTATCTGGGAAGAAACCTTTGATTTTGAGGAAGAGTAGAAGGAATAGTCTGAAAACTGGCTGGTGACCACCTGGACTTTCCTTTCTGTGAAGGCAGACTGGGCCATTGCTCAGCCTCTGCCTGCTTGCATTGAAGTGCCAGCCTTAAACAATTCCATAAGCAATTCTGCAGTTAAGAAAAATGACTTGTGTCCAAAATTTGCCTTCCAGTCCCAGCATACCCAAGCCTTTTTTAGCCTTTGTAGAAGCAGGCAGAGAAGACAGCTGTATCTTAACATCCTGAGCTAACTTGCTGGAAACAAAGGCCCTTTAGGTGCATTGCAGTTACACATCAATAACATCACAGTTATCATGTCACAGCTATAGCCTAATATATACCTACACAATTACAGCTGAAAGGAGTTATGAAGGGAGATAAGGGCATGAATCAGATGCCATGTATGAATCCCGTGGACATGTGCAAGTTTGTCCTTGCTGTAACTCTTTTAGCACTGCATTTAAAGACTTTTGCAAGATCTCTACAGTCTCATTTCTTTTTACCTTCCAGACAAGCCCTGTGGGGACCCACCGTCCTTCCCCCACACCATCCTGCATGGCCACACAGGCTTTGAAATGGGGGACGAGCTGCTGTATGTTTGCGCCCAGGGGTACATCATGGGCAACAAGGAGACGGCGTTCACGCTGCTCTGCAATAGCTGCGGGGAGTGGTACGGGCAGGTTCAGGCCTGTGTCAAAGGTAAGCTCACCCAGCACATGGAGCAGCCCTCCAGGAGGTCACAGCCTCCTATCGGCCCAGCAGAGACGGTTTCAGGCTTACAGGGGTGTCTCCTCTTGGGCACATGAAGTCCCAGGGAAGCTCTTGGTGACTACAGCATCAGCGTTTTATCTGGCTCAACGGCTTTTCCAGCCCTGCTGGCAGACATCTCCAGTAAACCACAGGAGAGGATAATGTGGTCATACTCACATGTGCATAAAGTCCTTTTTTCTGGGTAGTAGGAGCCACCAAAAGTAAAAAATTGGAATTTTTATGCCATATTTATTTTACCTGCTAACCCCATTTCAGGGATTCACTGAGTGTTATCCCAGGGTTAGCATTCAGCTCCTGCCTTCCAGTCCACCATCTTCCTTCTTTTCCCCCCCAGTGCCTTTTCTCTTTAGTACTGAATGTAATTTTTATTACTAGAAAACAACCTTTGGGAAGATCCTTCACCTGTGTATTTAACATCAGAATCAGCCCCTTTTTGGAGATCAGTTGTTTATAACCTTGTGTGGGCTCATTCTACTACTGGGTGAGGTTTATAACCTTTCTATGTACTTAGTTTACTCAAGGTATGGGATTCCTACAGATGGTACAAGAAAAGCCAAAGGTATTTTCTTCAGAGCAGTTCAAAAGCTGCTCCCAGGCAGCTTCAGAGAGCCGAAGACATTGCTTACCAGATAGAGTGCACAATGCAGGTTTTGTCCATCTTCTGCTATGTTTATTTTCACATGAAGCCACAGAGTTGCTACAGAGCTGCTGAAATGAAAACTTGGTGTTTGCTCTCACCTCTGGGAACCTAGAGCAAGAGCAGAGCAAAGTCAGTGTCTTCTTGTAGGCAGGCACATAATAAACATCTTTCCTTACCATAGACATGCTGCGGCTGCCCATGATTTTAGCACCCAGTCACCACCCTTACATCTTTATGTGATGGTACACGCTGAGGCCCCTGACACAGCATCCTCTTACAGAAAAGACAAGATGCCACGGTAGCACTGTGGCCCCATGAAGACAGAGGTCAATACTTCTCAAGGGCACAGCAGACCCATATGCAACTCCCCCTGCCTCTTTATATTCTCTAGGTTGAGTTGAGCTGGCCATCCTTTAGGTGTTCTTGAATGTCTACTTGGGATGCAGAATGGGTAATACAATAGCTGCCCATCTTTTAAGCCCCAGACTTTTTCCGCTGGCCTGTAAGAAGCTAGTTTGGCTGATCTGAGCTTTTACTAGCCCCCTTTCCTCCTAGTTGCCTTAGCATCATTGAGCTTCTGGCCTTATACGTAGAGTAAATACCACTTCCTTTTGGTAGGTGAGGAAAATTAGAGATCTGTGTAAGTTAACGGAGCTGCCTGTGCTATGGAAGTCTGTGACCGAGTGGCAGAAACACTTGGGTTAGAGCTAAGCAGCTGGATGGAAAAGTTAAAAATAAAGACAAAACAAGTATTCTTCTTTAATTTGCCCCAATAAAAAGGGAAATTTGTATCTTGTACCATGCTTGCAGGAGTTTTGTCTCCAAACACAACTGCAGCTGCTCAGATATTTACTCCATTAAAAGGAATGAAAGCGGATTTTCTTACCAAATAACTCGACTAAACCAAACAAACAAGAACATAATGTAAAAGCTTTGGGAAGCTATAATAGTGATATTTCCTTGATTCAAACCTTCAATTCAAATCCACTTTTATGTTACGTAAATTGTGCAATGATCTGAACTTTCCCTTTGTTTAAACATAAGCTAAATAGTACCATGAGTTCAGACATGGATGCACTCTGAATTCTGCTTTCTCATTCTCTTTCTCATGTTACCCTGCTCTATGCATAAAGCTCACAATCATTCCAATATTCAAGAACAGGCATCGGAGTATGTTATGGTGGGGTTTTTTCCAGAGAGATATCACACCTTTAAGATGATATTTCTGGCAAAGCAGCTTAATCTTCAGCAAAGGAATGGGCAGCTGTCGGGTAGCTGAGCTATCTATATGTTCTCAAGTTAGCATATCTATTTCAGAACCTATGTATTCCTTAATGCCCAGGGGCTTACAAGGAGTTATTTTTACTCGTGAATATATACCAGCAGGCAGGGCATAATCATGAGAAAAGGTCAAACTTGCTCTTAGTACATGTCTGTGTACCAGGGAACCAGATATTCAAACCCATCAAAATGGTGGAGAGGTACAAAATAAAATCAAATACACTCCAACATCTTTCTGAACTACTTCATCTTCCAGAACTGTTCTTACAAACAGCAGTTCAGATGATTAAGTGAAATACTGCAGGGAGTGGAGGAGGAGCATGAAGGGAGAGAAGGAAAAGAGTATCTACATCTGATAACCCAGTGGGTCTGAATCTCCTATAATCTGCACCAAACTGGTACTTCTTTTGCCTTCACTGAGGTTAGTGAAAATGCTGACTGTATCACACATAGAAATAAAACCACGACACCAAAATAAGGGAAGGGAAAGAATCAGGCTATTTAAGTTGTGTGCGTTTCACTGTTTTCCCTGGATAAATAGCCTATTTCCCCTGTTTTGCCTGAGCCTTTCACACAGCCGCAGGGGAGAGGATAATGTTTTTAAAAGAAATAGGGAAGTGTGGCTGTAAAATCACAAACATCAACACTGGAGCTTGGGACCAGATGTAATGTTGTGGATTATGAATTTTCTTTATGGATTATTTGAATGTAGACTTCATGCTGAGCGGCTTCCTTTGGTTAATGTTCCTCAAACACTCGAGAGAGAAAACGTGGGACGGAATCTACAATATGTGTTCAATTAATAATTAGCTATTCGAGCCTCCTGATCATGATTCTTTAAGAAAGGTTTTACAGAAGACTGACATGTGTGATACTAGGTTTCATTGGTTCTAAAGAAGTACGAATTCAGTGAAAAAGAACAAAAAAGGGAGTTTAATTAAAAGAAACCTGATTTACGGTTGACAGGTATTTTAGGGTCACAGGAGAAAGGAGAATAATTACTACTTAAATTAGTAGTAAAACTCCAGAAGTCAGCACACATGCTGCTTTTTAAGTGCTTTGAGGCAAAAGAGTAACTTCCCTATTATGATGGGTAATGACAGGACAGTTTATATCCCTGTTGGCAGGGTGGGCCATTTCTGTCCTAACTGGCTGACATCAGTGGGAAAATGGCAGCGAAGCCACTTCAATGAACATTTAATGTTTAGAGGCTGGTAAGGTGATACAGAACCCTCGTTCTGCATCTGCATCAGGTGAGCAACTGGAAATGTGAAGTGGTCCCAATGCTCTTGTGCCAACACAACTGGACCATGGGGAGAAAACCCCTGCCATAGGATTAAAAGAACAAGGCCTGTTCCTGCACCTTGCACTGTCTCTGAGATGGGGCAAGTCACTATATTGCTATCTGCTGCTTACTCCACCTCATCCATGAAACAGTGATAGTGTTTATCCAGCTTCATGAAGCTGAGATTTGTGGATGTTACAGATGTGTATTACTGTAGTACTTGGTAACTGCCACCTTATAATGCCCAGCTGTCCAAGCAGCATATCAGACTAAACAGCAATAATTGGGCTTTTCTCTTATTTGTGTAAAAGCATTAGGCCTGCACTACCTTCCCAGTTGCTCACCCGGAGCAAATACAGAGTCAAAGAAATATCATCATAGCAGTGTCTAAATATAGCACTTACATGTTCTTTGAAGTAGCTTTATGATCATATTTCCTGTTTTGATCCAGTTGGAAGAGACGCAGTCCATTCTGGCATCCAAGATACAAGTGTACAACCACACAGTTGGTAAATCTGTAAATTAAATGAAAACACATATTAAGCATCAATACATATAGATAACCCAAAATGCGTGGCAAAACCTGGCTGTGGGCATAACTGAACAAAATCATTTCAGGATTATATTAAGTGGATTCTGGATACAGAAAAGTATGTAAGAAATTAAGAAAACAGTGCATTACAAATGGCTTTAGTGTGCATTGCACACACCAGGCAATGGATGGCAATTTTTAATCAAGATGCTTTTGAAGGAAAAAAGTGGTTCTGTACAGTTAGTCTTTCCTGCAGTTTCTGGTCATGAAAAGACGCTGTGTTCTAGCTGAAAACACAGGGATATTCAACCCAACAAAGCAACCCTAAGCAGAGAACAGGGAAATAGACGGGTTTTGCAGTTTATTTTCTGTGGAAAGAACACATTTGTTTCAGAAAATACATTCTGAAGATGGGCACTGTAGTAAGGTTTGAAAGCAGATGTAGACATGCCATGCTGTGGCTGTCCTGCAGGCACAGAGACCAAAGTGACCATTGCTAAATGACATTTGTGTTTTGGTTTCTTTCTTTCCCAAAATGAACCACAGGTTCCGTATCAGAAGCAGTAGTACTAACATTTCAGTAGGGGGGGCAGGGCTGTACTGCATTAGGCTGAGTCCTTGAGAGCTTGCTTCTTCAAAGAGAAGGTGGATTAGGTGGCTGGGAAATCATGTCATTGCTCTAAAACTGGCTAAGAGGAATGTCTCATATTTCTCCTTCTCCCTTGGCTGCTTTGGGATTTTCCAGCTATAAGCCTGTGGCAGGAGAGGTCATATCTGCTGCACCCCTAAAGAATCTCTCCAGTGTCAACACTTGGATAAGTGTCTAGTGTGTTCAGAGCTGAGCTGACTTCCACACTGAGGACCACACTTCTGCTTTCAGCGTGAGGAGGATTCCGTTGACTTTGACCACCTCTGAAAGCTTTGTCTGCAGCTCCCAGTCTTTTTGCCTGGTTCAGCTATTCCCATAACTTCAAGCATTGCTTTCTGAGTTCTCAGGAACAGTGTTGATTCACATTCATGTGCTCTGCACGCATGACCAGCCAGCACCATTCAATTCTTTTGCTTTTACTTTTTTAATGGGCAGAGTAAAGCAAAATGTCTCTGGCTTCCAATCTTATCTGGGGCTGGTTTGTTTTGCTTTCTTCTGGGAGTGCAAAGGAAGAGTTGTGACAGACAAATAAAACCAGAACAAAATATGTCCATGACTTGTCAAAACAATGGTTACGACAGACTTTGGTTCTCTTTTCAGGTCTGTCACTGAGTGGTTCTATTAGATTAATGGAAGGTATTGATCAGGCATGAACTGATTCTGCCAAATGGAATTACTTTGAAAAATGATGATGGGTTATTTATTTACATTAGCAGGCTTTCTGCTACAATAAAAAGTCATCCTTCTTGTAGCTGTTGCAAAAGACTAAAGACAAAACAATGTCTGTCTAGCATACTCTGGCTGGTTGAGAGAAGTGCGATCCAAGTCAAATGGATAATTCTTCAAGATGCTCTAGTTTACACCTCTGATCTTGGCAAATCGGTCCACATGCTCTCTTCCTTCCTACCCTTTCAGACACATATCCTCTTGTTAATGTTCACTGTAACTACTTTGAGATTCATAGAATAAAGCTGGGTTTATACAGTAGAAATGTTTATGATGATGGTCTACATAAAATCAAGTTTCAACTTCCTGTACTCCAAAAATACATCCTCAAAATATGCAGTGCACTTTATGGTTGTCCAAAATAGCAACGCTCAAAATACAGCTGGGATGCCAATATGCTATCTAGAAGAAAAATTAAACTGATCCTAGAGTGTGGAAAACCAGGCTTTTTCTTTGGTTTTGCCTGTGTCTATGTTTGGTCACTGTTTTCACATTAGGATCAAAAGTTGAAGGAGATGCAAGCTCTTTAAGGACTGGATGCTTCTCAGAAAAGACAAGGCTAAATTCAAAGGATTTTACCTTTTAATTGAGTTTCACATCTTTGGTAGTGTGCCATTTCAGCTGCTGTTGCTGTAAAATGTTCATTTCAGCCTCAGTAATCCCTCAGACAGTGAATCAAAACTCCCTGATCCTTGAGTCTGCAGAGGAGGGCAGGGGTAAGATGTAACAATGACCAAATACAGGAAGATTTTGGTCTTGGACTAATTCATTTCAGTGCTGGCTCTTGTTAAAACCAGACCTGCCTGCATAGGAGAGAAGATGCAACCGCTTTTAAACCAGTTGCTAGCAGTTTTAAAAACTGTATGAATATAAATACAGATTACAACTGTTTGGATAAGAGGTGGAGCTGAACTTTGGTTGTGGCTCTTCAGCACTGAGACTAAAATGCAGGGAGCTGGAAAGCTCAGGTAAGTGCTGAGGAGGTGAGCAAGAAGAAGTGCAGAAGTTGCACAATATCAAGCTCAGGGCTGACTTCAAAAATTGTCACGGTAACACCAAATCACTAAAAACTAAGTCCAGGCGCCATCTGAAGGTCTGAGGCCCAGAAGAAAGAATAGAGTATTATTATTGTGTAAGTCAATTCAGGATCATATAAATCAAAGCTTCAGACTCAGGGGGTCTGTATTTCCTTTGATGGTTAGAGAGCTCAATAGTTGCTTTCATTCTGCCATCCCATACACAAACATTAGTTATGTTGATAGTCTTTGCTACAAACTATACAAATACAGGAGATTGCATATGAAAATACATTATAGCAGCTTTACAACTCAGGCCACAATCTGATTGTCAGAAGGAACAAGACTCCCTTATGCAGAGACAAGCATTGTAGAATGAGCTCCAATCTCGGGGCCTCTTCAGACTACAATGGGCTTTTTCTTTTCTCAGCTGAACATTAAGAAAGCATCAATTCACTTCTGTACATGCAGGATCAGGCCCAAAGACAGCAGGTTTGATGGAGACTTGATTGATGGTTCAGCAAACACTTAATATGTTCTGATAGACTGAGGACTTGTGTTTTCCTAGAAGTGCATTCTCTTTCCTGATGTGCCTCCATAGGACTTTCATCCAAAGGGCTGAAAGCACATGGCTGGAGAAGCACTAAAGGGAAAGAGCTTCCAATTCTATAAAACCCATATTATTACAGTTATTAAGCATTCACCGATGATCCATACTGGTAAATAAGATGAATACTAGCTGCCCATTCACACTGCTAACTAAAGAATACGTCTGGAGGAAACGACCCAAGCATATGAATGTAATTTTTGTTCATGGACGGGTGTGCATGCACTAGAACGCCGTAACGTAAAAATCAATGTTTCATTCTCAGCTGGATTGTTGTAGTCTCAAAAGTAAACGAGTAGCAAAAATAGAGGTACAGGTGAAGACAGACATGTCTGATGATGCATCTCAGAAAAGGAAACAATGACCATCACAGTTGGTAAACAGTAAGTTCTCACATTACGATGTTCCAATGCACATATATATCCTATAGGCTGTCCTGGGAGACAGCGGACTTCAGTGAAGCAAGCGTGCCAGATGCCAACTTTTAGCAAGAGCCTGGATGGTAAGAGGACAAAAAGCACCATTTCCATGCAAAGAGCATGTCAGGTAGAAAAATTCTTTGGTGAAAGTGAGACAAGGGACAAAGTGAGGCTAGCATTTGATGGCTATTATAAGTGCTGCATAGTGATGGGCAGTGCCACACAGAGCTTCATAAATATGTTGATAAATGTTTTGGCATCCAGAGGGACCCTCCAGTCATTAACAAAAGCCTGAAATACTGTTGGAAAAGATTTTAGGATGAATTAGAAAAGCGCAAATCCTACCAAGAAGGTTTCCCTTCTAAGAAATGGATTCCCCCATCTGTTGTTTTTGCACCAGATGAAGTTTTCCCCTGCTTTGGAAAGTATGGAGAGGATCTAGAGAATTACACAAGCAGACAAGGACACTAGAACCATGCAGGAGAGAAGTCTGTTGTTGGCACTATTGTATCTTGCACAGGCTTCACCCTACACCCTTGCTGTGAGATGAGAGGACCTACTGAGAACATCCCATTCTCTGACACGATAGCTTTCACAGAGGTATTAACTCACACATTTTGGTTTCCTCAGCATAACTGTGTTGGTTTCTGGTAGACCCGGATGCTATTGCAAGAAAAATACCTTTTGCTAATACTCATTCTGTTCTGGCACCTGGCTTAAGCTGTTCTGGCAAAAAGTAAGCTGGTGTGAGCTGTATCACTACTGAGTGGTTTTGGTCAGACTGGTTTGACAATATTTCTCATCTTTCTTAAGAGTAGAGGAAATATGGCTCAACCAGAAGTCTGGGAAGCAGTCTCCAAGGAGAATGTGACTCATTCGGAAATTGAGGTGGGCCCCAGATGAAAATATGACTCAAAGTTGGTTGAGTGTGAAAAGGCAAAAAAAGATAAGGCTTTATGAATGCACTGATTTGTAATACAGCTTTGCCTATTAATTTCTTGTTTCCTGTGTCATGCCAGGTCTATTGCTTCACCATCTTCATGAAAGGTTAAACACTCCCTTAAAAAGAAAAATTCTCACCATGATTCATTTGTTTTATTTTCCACATCCTAAGGCACTATTTTCTAGGGCTTTCAATGCCAGCATAAATCTCAGCAATTACATCAACTTTCTATGGAGTAAAACTTGTATGAGCTGAAAATCAACCACTCTGTCTGGTTTGGAAAACTTTTCATTGAGCTAAGGTCTTTTAGAGGACTGATAGAAATATAAATTACAATGCATTATTTCATTCAAATTCAAACATTCAGTTCCATGCTCTGAGTTAAGTCTATTTTGCTATGAGTGGTGAAATCTGTTGAGGCATGGGGAGCATTCCTAAATCAAACTCAAACTTTGAGATTAATCTGCCCCTCTGTTGCATTCAGCTTCTGGGGGGGTTTTGCCAGTTTGGTTTTGGGCTTTTTTTCTCCTCTTTCCTTTTTGGTAACGTTAAGTTTCTTAAAATTGGAAGCCTGAGAGCTGATTACAGATGGTGTTATCTTGATCCCTAGGTGTTAGCCTTTAAGTGCTGGAGTTTTCTATCCTTGTAGTCATGGGTGCATCTTCTTCCCTTCAGATGAAGATAAGCAAAACTCAGTATCAGCTTTGGTGGTGGGGTCTTCCTTGGGCAGCTCTGAAGAGCTCACATGGAATGAAAATTGCTGTCTAGAAGTCACTCCTCATTGCACCTTTCTTGGTTTCTTGTAACAGTGCTCTTCTGGAGAAATTAAGCATTGTCTTTTGTGTTGGATTTTTTTAATGTTTCCAGATGAAACCGAGGCACACATTGACTATGAAGACAACTTTCCTGATGACCGATCAATACCTATCGCTGAGAATGAACATGTCAATGGCAAAGAGGGAATTGAGCAGGAGCAAGAACAGCTTTCCTTCAGTAAAAACTCAGAGGAAAGAAGAACTGCAAGTACCAAAGGTGTTACTCAGGACACAGACACTTCTGAAAAAGGAAGCAGGGCACCAACTGAATCCCCTGTGTCACTCCTAAGCCAAAAAAACCTGTTTTGGTTTCCATCAGAGGCTTTCAGTGAGCCTGAATCAGAGAAAGAGACAGATGATTCCACTAAAGCACAGCTTTCTGAAGGTGATAACCACATTGGAGTGAAGGCACCCTATGATGAACCTGGTGCCAAAATGTTTTACGACAGTGAGGATTTCCCCATTGGACCCATTCTCACAACTAATGATACAAAAGCAGAGATAGATGCAGTTGCCATCACTGATGAATCATGGTTAGATGGCTATCCAGTAACGCAAGAAGTGGTAGAGGATGATGAAGAGGAAGGGGATAAAGTTGATGGTTCAATGGGAACTGAAGATGATGGTGTCCTCACAACTGACCAACCAAATCATGCTGAAGTAAGAAAATCAGGCAATGGTAGCCCAGCTCCAGAGGAAGGTTTAACACAGATTGCGGCAGCAACAACAACAGTAGATGATGAAGGGACCAAAGAGACACCAGTGCTACTTACATCAGTGAGTGGTCGGGAGAACTTAAGCACGAGCAGAGGTTATGATGCTGCTGCATGGGACCACCCAACTACATCTCTGGAAACTGTGACTCAAGAGCCTGGTACAACAATGCTGTTTGACGTAACCAGCTTAAAAACATCCATGTCAGAAACCACTGTGATGGTCAGCCCCTCTGATCACACTCCATATGCAGAAGCAAAAGAAACAACCACCTACCCTGCACAAATGGCAACCACTGCACCGGCTCCAGATATCATTACTGACACGTCATCCCAGGAATTAGCTGAGCAAGAAAATCTCACCCAGGGCCTGGGAGAAAAGCCCGTCCCCACTTCTGATCCCTGTGAGGAAGAGGATTGTCCCAGGTCCAGTAAAGGTGCTATCATAGCAGTAATTGTGATTCTTCTCTGTTTGTTACTGGTTGCAGCCATACTGGCTGTGTGGTTCTTCAAAAAACGGCAGCAGAAAAATTCTGTCTATAAACTCAACGGAAGGTGTCAACCCAGGCATCATTGCTACCACCACTACCACCACCAGCACATCGAAATGCAGAAAGTCTAACCAGGGGCCTCTGGGCAGAGATGCTAGAAACTGGAAGGAAAACATACTGATGCTAGAAGGACCACATGACTCATGGATGCTAAAATCCAGCAGTGCAGAAAGCACAAAAGAATGCTAAAAGAACATAGAAGACAGAAAAGATTTCATCCTTTTGAAATCACAGTTTAACATATTCAACCTATCAAGAGCTAAAGAATCTGTGTGTCTTTATCACAGGAGTCTTTTGGAGGTATCAACAGGACACTGTGTGCTTGGTAGTACATCTACAGTTTGTTCCGCTTTTACATTTTGCTCCTATTAATAATAAATTAATTGATTAATTTCTGTGTTACCTGGTTATAATGTAATGGCAGGGCTGGTCAGGCCTTCTTGGTCTATTCTCAGTGGAAGAAGGAAAGAAAAAGGGAAGGAGGGGAGAAAGATGTTTTTGGAGCAACCACACATTTGGTGTTGCTCCTTTTTTAGAACCTGCCCAAGCTGGTCAGGATAAACCACCATAACAAATTATTACCTGATGTGTCTTAAAATGAAAAACTATTCACTACCGTACTTTAATGGATAGTACTGCAATGATTACTAAGGTACTTTTCTTCAATGTTGTGAACTTAACAAGCCACAAGTGTTGGATCACCACGCTAGGTTTCTGGAAGGTGTTATTTTAGCCTTAGTGAAGAAGTACCATTCTTATACTAATCTTTTTATAGAAATCATGATGTCTCCCTGGAATTTAGAGAATACAGTAAGTGCCATTCTTCCTTGAGTATCAGCAGGAGTCAGAGCACCTTTGATTCCAGGTGTTATGATGAATAGCCTCTTATTACAGAGCCAAACAGTGATGAAGCACTTTCCAGGGACACCCTATATAAAGTCGGCTGCTTTTCTGAACACAATACTGACTGATGAGGATACTGAATTCACAGCCAGGTGTACCTCTGACAACTGAAGCCATGTAGAATACTTCTGCCATGTGGACTCTCTGGAAGGACTGATTTTCTCCATTCTGCTCTTATATCATGCTGGAGGGGTGCCTGGGGTGAACACTGGCTGTGGGAGATGGGTATCCATTTTGAATGCTGCTGTTTGTGGTTTTAAAGATAAAGCAAACCTGGGAAAGAGAGAAATTGCATCCAGTTAATACAACGCAAACACCTGACTTTTAGACTGGGAGTTGGTGTAAAAACACAGAGGCTCTTCCAACAGCATGTTCCATTTCCAAGAGTCTTGAAAATAAACAGTGAGAGAGAAGAGAATGTTTTCTAGAATCCCTTAACATAGTTCTGGTGAGTTTAGTATGAAATGCTCTTCCTCACCTTTCTGAATGAACAGGAGAAAGACTGGCAACTGAATAATCTGCAGGTCAGAAATAAGTTCATCTGCCGCTCTACTGCACAGCCTTAGCCAAAATGTGCCAGTCATTCAACACATCAAAATACTGGAGTAAGAAAAGGTGACTGAGGGGAGTTGACCTGTGCTGCCTTGAGTCAGAGTGGTAACCATCTTTAACTCCATGGAAGGTAGACTTTATGAAATGGAGTGCAGAATTGGGCCCATCATACACACAGCCGTCAATCTCAGTGCTGATTAAGGAAAACAGAGCATTTTTAGATGATGGCTGTATGGAGAATTTGACCTCAGAGTGGTAAGAGTGGCAAGAGCCACAGTAAATAAAGGACAGAAACTGTACAAATCTGTAAATATTGTGTTCTCTGACATATGCATGACTTTATGTTTTTAATGCATTCTAGACTATGAAATAACCCAGGGTTTCTGTTGTAAACTATTTTTTTATGCAGTAACATTTAAAAAAATCCAAAAAACCAGTGGATTTCGCACTATGCAACTTTATAGAGATTAACTCAACTAAAACATACCATCTGTAACCTTATGGGAACATGCTGAAAAATAAACATGGGGACATCCATTACAAGTATTGTCTAATTGAAAGATGCAAGTATGCGTTACAGCTCTGTGTAGCATCATTCAAAAGGAAAAGTCAATACCATTTGGCTCAAGAACTGAACATGTGAAAATGAGGCTCAGAATAGAATTAAACCCACAAATTGTACAGGGACCTTATTTGAGGCTTAGGAATAATTGTTATTCACCAACCAGAAGAAAATGTACATTAATATAATGCTTTGGAGGTATTTAAATAAAGATCAAGGTACAAAAAAGGGAAAGTAAGCATTTGTGTATGTTCTCGTGAAAATCATCCAGTTTGCCTACATGTTCATGAAGGAAAGGTAGGTCTGTCATTTGGATAAGTCTTGTAGAAGACAGTTTAAGACATAGCTGAAAAGTGTTTCTCTTAGGCTGCCAGGCTGATTCTGCTTCAGAATACCACCTACCCCCTTTTGCAGCAGTATCTGTTTGTACTCACGGTTTTCACTTGACCACAGTGATTCAGGGAGTTTGGGAAAACTAATAAACAGATGGGGGTAAACAGCCCAAGAATGATACATTTGACTTAGATCTCCTTTCGTGTGTGAAACTCGGCTAATCAAGGACAGTAGGGATGGTGAACAGTAGAGTGCAGTAAAATCTGAAGAAGATAAGGTCAAAATATAGTAGGGGATGAGTCACTTATTACAGGAATTAAGAGCTGAAAGTACCAGCTACAGGTTGAAATTAGGAAAAGTAAAAGGAAAGGGGAAAATACTGGGAGTGATTTTGTGATGGTGACATCCAGTCATTAAGAGATTGATCTGCTGCTCTGTGATAGAAGTCATGTATCATCCTCTTCCAGAAAGCCACATGTTACAAGAGGCTGGCTAGAATGAGCTCAATGGTGTTCAGACTCACATGATCTCTTTCTCTTCCTTTCCTGCATTAGCAACTACCTATTAAATAAGAGCCCGTTTCATACAGACCATGTGCTGTTTGTGGTGTCTGGGCAGAGCCTTGCATAGATTTGCTGTCGGGCAGGCTGAGAATTCACTGTGAGTTTTATCATTGAAGCTACATGCAGTGTTTGGGGGTTCAAGCCCTTGCAGCCAATAGGCGTTCGCTCTCCTTTGTACAAAAACTCTGGGATCATGGATTTTAGGGATTCAGTAAATTCTTGGGCTGAAACACACTCGGTTTCTGTGCATGTCCTTGCATTTGCCAGCTAGAGGACAATATATGGTTTATTGTGCTGCGCTGCCCTATTGCATACTTCACCTCAATAGCTGCTCCGCTGGGGATTTGTTGCCATGGGCATTGAAGCCAGCATAGATTAATTTTTTTTCTTCAACGGAAAGAATCTACTTTTTTTATATCCAATAATTTGCAATGCAATGATACATCATAATACATCACTGGGAAAGAGCCAAAACAGGACCATTTGAAAACCCACTTGTAACAAAAAATGATTTGAGTTATACGGCTTGTCAAACTACAGGGTTACCGCTAGCTCAGGATAATGCTTAAATGTTTGATCCCTTAGAATAAATAAGGTAGTCAGATGGTAAGATCATGGATAGTGAGAAGGGGGCAAAGGCAGAACCCCCAGTTGTTTTCTTCAAAGTTAGTAGTCACCTAAAGTTACGCCTCTGATCCCCATATTTCTACTTGAGAGTAAGCAAGTTCCGTTCCTTTGCAGAAGAATTAATCAGGGGAAAAGTTACTTTATGCTGCTTAAAAGGCCTACCCATGATGTTCACCTAAGGGAAGAGAAAGTAAAAAACAATCAAAGAAAACTCAACTTAGAATGCTTTTCTTCAGATAAGGTTAGCATTTATAAACTTCAAACCTCTCTACAGAAGGTAGTTTCCATAGATTGTCGGTAGTCCAAGGAGAGGGAAGAGAGGAGGCAGGAGGGATGGGTATCTAAACCACTGAATATTTCAAAATAAACAAATAAAAAGGTATCTATTTAATATTTTTCTTAGGCACTGGAAAGGACTTGGGACACAAACCCCCGATTTGCTGGGGTGCGCAACCCAACTTGCTACGGCTGTTTCTTACTTAACTTCTTTATTTTATATAGCTTAAACTCTCCACACTAGGTCATTCAGGTCTTGAGTCACCAGCAAAAAGAAGTCGCTGTTTAAAGCATGGCAGACAACCAAAAGTTCAGACAGCTGCAATGAAGGATTAGTTGTGGCTTTTTCTCACTGCCTTGCTACAAACTGCATCACAGCTCTATGTTCAAACATTATTAAATGGGAATGTTTTCTCTGGCACCGACTACTTCTCCCCACAGTTTAAGTATTGAATTTTTTTAACTGAAGTAGCTTTGGTTTACAGCTCACATTAGAACTTAAAAACATATTTCCATAGTAGCAGGCATATGCAGGCAACTGTTTATCCTCAGTACCAGCCATAATAAACACTGGTACTTCTATAATCCAACAAATCTTTGCCTAATCACAACTCCATTTTCAGAGCTGTAGAATTTGCATCCTATTTAAGCCATTTTTCATGAAGACTAGAAACAAAGATTATCTGAGTCTGCCTTCATTATCAATACAGACCAATAATTCACTGCAAAGACACACGGTGGGTATTACTGGCAACAGTCTATTGAGAAAAAGCATCGTAAAGCAGGACATGCAATAGGATTTTCAGGGGAATAACTTGTCTTGAGGAGACTCACCTTTAATTCTACCTTGACTTACTCTGGCAAGCAGGAAGAAGTAGCAGTCCTTGGTCGGACGGGCTTTCCAGGTGAATTGAGAACAGCATCCGACAATGTTTTCAGTTTATATCTTAGCATTCCAAAGGAGTAAGCCTCTGGAAAACAGAGCAATTTGAATTTGCTTTTTGCCCCTGCCTTGTCAACAGAAGCAGTGAAGGCCTGCTTGCAGAACTGCTCCAATGAAAGGGCCCATTAAGACATTCAAATTCCCATTGAATTTGCCAGAATTGATCATTCTAATGGTATTTGGGTTTCATAGCTGACTTTATTAGCTATTGGAATTGACAAGACACTGAAGTACGGAGCCTATATTGCTGTTTTATGGGAACAGAAATGAACTTTGGGGAGAAAAATCACCCACCACCCTTCTTCCTTTTTTAATCAATATTTGTGTTTGAGAGTGAATTAGGCAAGCAGCTGGTAACACATGAAGTTACTATCAGTAAGAGCAGGTATTACTTTGAAAAAGATGATATGCTTGGCAGAGCCTGTCAGACGCACTGATTTTCTACCTGTGAATCTCTTCCCTTGCCCAAGCTTTGGTTCTTGCATAAAGAAGATTGTCCTGACAGACAGCAGCCATGTTTTTCACATAACCAAATACCCAGTTCAGTGCACCAGCATTTTTGACTCAGTTTGATCTTGAGCTTTCCAGCAGCTCCCCATCACGCAGGACCCCGTCCATCAAGAGGCCAAGCACTGGACTTGCCTTGTGTGCAGGCCCTTGTGCTAGCCATCTGCCAGAGGATCAAGAGCCAACATCAGCTACCCAAAGAGCCAGCTTTGTTACTAGAAATGTAATTACTAAGAAAATTAACTGTATGGCTCTATAACAAGCAATACTACTACTGAGGTCAATAGGAATTGATCAGCACAAGGTCAGCACGCACATGCCACCTACGCTGAGTTAAACTAAGTCACACAAACACAGCGGCTTCAACAAAATGACACTTCCCTGAGCGTCTGCATCATAACGTAAGCCTTATAAAAAGAAAAGACATGGAGACAAAACCTAACCATCCCCTCAGGTTTTGCAGATGCTGCTAACATCTGAAGCAGGCAACTCACAACCGAGAGAATTTGGGGTGGCAGAAGAGAAGCAAGAGCTATGCTCCTGTAGCCTCCCAAGAAGAGCTGGCAGGCTCAGAGAAGTGGAAGACACTGATTTATTGCAGTCACATGTAAATGCTGGCTTCTAACAATAGCAGCAGCAAAAGAAAAATCAGTTAAAAGAACCTGAGAATGCTGAAAAAAGCCACAATAAATACTGAGGAACTGGAAGAGGAGCTATTTCTCATCAGAAAAGAACAAGGGTTTGAAAACAACTTGCACTTATTAAGATTGAACTGGCTTGGAACCATATGTAGTGGAAACTAAAAAAGCCAGAAAAAATCCACAAACACTTGAACGAAATGAGAAAGGGATCACGGTGCCATTTCAGGAGGCCACGAGAGTATCAGCTGCCTTCTCAGTTTAAGTGGAACGGTAAAGGACATCAGGCTTACCTAATGTGGCCTTAAGAAAAATAAATCACTGGCTAATGGACATCCTAGTCAATCACGAAATCCCCACCTGAACAGGCACAATGGCAGGGGGTTTTAGTTGTAAGGTCAAGAGCTGAGGAAATGGCTGAACATGAAAACAGATCAGCTAAGGAAGCCTTGAAGATGGAATCACAAGCTTACCACAACATTGATAATACCCTAGAGACTTGCAATGGTGGAATAACTGTTTGATGAAGAGAAAAAAATAGGGTTCATAGGCACTAAGTATCGCCAGTGTAACTCACTCAAGTTATATTAATCACAAAAGAGGTTGATTCAAGTGCTCGGTATTTTAGTGGTAGAATGAAAATCTTACACTATTTTACCATGTACTTTGTTCTTTAAAAATATCATAGCAGTCTCCACTAATTAGTGCTGGAGAGGAAAAGGGGGTTCTTTAACAGCAAAGAAATACTTCTGGGGGGCACACCAAAGAGATCCTGGAATTGATTTTCTGTTCTCTCGTACCTACTATAGTCTACGCCATTTGCTTCACCAACAGGCAAAATCTGATCAGAAGCTTTTTGCACACGTTATTTCCACCCACAATGCATAGATATGGAAAACCTCATGCCCAGGAACTTGAATTACAGGCACCTCTCTTAGGAGTCTTTAAGGTGTTGCACTGCAGTACCTACAGACAACACACAAGAGCTGGGACACTACAGAAACAAACAGACAATAGTCAGTGCTTGGCAGAGCTCCTAAGTCAGCTTGGTAAATGGTGATAAGAAAAAAGTAAACAGAAAACATTGCAAAGTAAAGGCAGTGTAGATGGATAAGTCCACCTCCAACCAGCTCCATGCTCTTCAAGGGCAGGACTTCTGGACTCGGAAGTTAAGAGTATTAAAGATGAAGTTATTTGGGCATATGATCTTAACATAAACAGTTGGGGTTCTGATGGGGAAATCTGGAGTTGTCCTATGCAGGTTGGAAAGCAGGAGGGTAAGAGTCCTCCAGAGCAGTAAACTCTCCTTTGAGCACAAACACACCTCCAGCACCAGAAAACTAGGGACAAACTGGAGAAGCTACCCAGCTGGGTATTAATATAAACATATTGCATGGGGATGTGATGTGATGGTTTATGATCAACTGCTTGTTAAGTTTGAAAAGCAAAGTTAAATTCTTACATAAAATTACAATGAATGGAGTGCGAATATTAACAAAAAGCTTCAGGAAATCTGATACTCACTCTGTATAATGGCATAGAGCAAGCCAGATTCTGGTTTTGTTACCAGAAGTGGAGCTGGGTAGATCTCCTAAAGTTGAAAGGCTCTTGATAGATTTTCAGACTGAGAATAAACATTCATGTCAGCATGCTGATTGTGATTTATACTAACGACGCTAAAAACCAATCTGGTTTTCCAAGCATCTTTCACACACAACTTCTAATGTTTTAAAATGATTCATGGGCTGGAAGACACTTAAACCTGATCCTGTGGATTCCCCTTACTCTCTGCAGACACTCAATAGTGTAGACACTATACTTCCACAACATACATAAGCCACAGCAGCAACAACTTAGCAAGGTCATGTAGTTCATGTTTTGCCTTTTTAACTGCCTAAAGCAGATTTTGGTTTTGCAACTCACTTGCATTCTGCTGAATTAGGACTCAGTCAGAGGAGCACTGAATGCTCTTGTCTCCCTTTGATGTAAGCAGGATGAAACCGTTTGCAGGACTTGATCCTTAAAAAAAGAAAGGGGAAAGCAAGGGATGAAATCCTGGATCCTCCTCTTATGTCAATGGGATTTCTGCTCTTCAGTAGTCTTGTGCACCAATTCACTATTCATCTCTAATACTGTATTTTTGGGGCCTTCAAAGTACTTCTGCATTAGGCTCCACCATACAGTTAATAAAAATGTCAGGAATTCGCATGCAAATGTTTAAGTATTCCACTTGAAATTGCCTCAGTCTCCACCTGCAGTTACTTTTGGATGAGAACTGCGCAGACAGTCCCACCAGGCTGAAAAACAAAAAAAAGCAAACTGTTTTCTATGGAAAAGAATGCTAAATACATCCACCACCATTATTTTACACAAGAAAGAGTAAGAATTCATAGGAAAAAAGAATTCTTTATTATTCAGTTCTAAGTGACCTCAGTTTCACATAATGGAATTTAATTTAGTTCTTAAAAAAGAGCAACACTGCACACAGAACTCTTTAAGCAATTCTTATAAGATCACTAGTTGTGCTTGGTAACTTATTTCAGCTATTTAAATGTATTGCCATGTCTTTCAGGTGCACTGGGATCCAGTATCACTTTACCCTTCATCATAGAAAAAGACATATATAAATAATACAGTACATAGCTCAGAAAGTCAAGAGGAACTGTTGTCTTCCTTGGTTCATAACCGGCCAGAAGTTCTTTGGAATTTAGCTGTGCTGTTACAACTCAGTAGAACATCACTGAAATAAGAAACTTTAGCCCAGAAAATACAAACAGTCTGTTTTGTTGTGTTCGTGTGATGGGAAGAAAGCTAGGGGGAAAACCCATATGCACCTATTAAATGTACTGTAAATGCACAGTGAAAAGCCACACTCACAGAAGAGTCAGTGCAGCATGGAAGTGACCTTTCAGGAGAGGATCTTGTGACATAAGGTGGAGCTTAAAGGAGCAGCTTTGAGGTATATCTAACTGGAACTACAGGTGACCAAAAACAATAGTAAGGAGCAATGGTGAATCTTCACTTTCATAAAATACTTCATAGTGATTTCACTCATCAGGATTTCTTCTTTTCCTCTACTTCTAGCAGCTCATCAAGGAATTCCACAACTTCACCCTAGAAAGGATTAAATTTAACAGGAACAAGTTAACCCTGTACTGCAAAATCAGTGAAAACCTTTAACTATTTAACCACAGCATAAACTGTAATAATGTGTCTAAGTATTTTTTAACACACTTCATACAGAAGCCAGCACAACAAGCCTATAATATGCAGGTAAATGGCCCACAGAGGCGTAGCACAAGTACTTGCAGTGACATACAGATCTTCAAAGAAGGAAATGGTACACTCACAATAAATCCTCTTGTACTTTTTCAGGTATTTAAACAGACAACAAAATTCTCAGACTCAGAAAGTAGAAGAATAAATGTTTAAAGCACCTGTTAAATTAGGAAATTGTTAAAATACCATGAAAGATTAAAGGATTTTAGAAAGCTTCAAAATTCAAAGCCAAAGTGCTTTGTAGAACTGTAACTCTGACTTCGCATCTGTCTGCTCTAACCATTTATGTCCTGAAACAAAAATGTAAAGAACCAGAGACACCACAGTACCTTCCACACTGGATACAAGTATGTTGCATATAGATTCAGACCAGAAAAATATTGTATTTACCAGCTCCACTCAGGTAATACAGGGTACTGACACAACAATCCGACTTTAAACTACTCCTAATGTAGTTCTATGTCCTATACCGTAGTCACATGTCTTTGTGCAGTCAAGCCTGAGTACTTTGGGATGATACAGCACCACCAGCTGGAATTCACTGCTCTGTCAACTGAGCCACAGTAACTGCTACAGCACATTTTTGCCTAGAAAGGTATTCCTTAGGAAGACGGCACCTTCCAGACATGTAGTTTGAGACCTGAAATCTTAAAGTTTTCTTTCTATTCCGATAAAGGGCATTAAAACCTCTGTCAGTAAAAATAATAAGAGGAAATAGAGAATTGTCTATTTTTAATATAGCAATGGTATTATGGTCGTGGTGATTACGAACATTAACATCACATTTTTCAAAAGTATGAGTAGCAAGGAGAGAAATAAGGAGAACCAAGCAAGCAAAAATACAAGTGGGAGGAAAGCTGTCTGAAATAACTGCTGCTCTTGTACCCTGCTTCACAGTTCCAGCTCAAAAGGCTGTTGAATTTTTGCAACGTATGAAGTGGTTTTAGCAGGTCCTGAAGGATGGCAATTTCTTTTTGCTTTGAATTTGTCCAAAACATCTAAGCATCCAGTTCAATAAAAAACAAGGGAAGAAAAGCCAGCGCTTTCATATTCCCTACTTGTCTTACTGGTTGCAGGAAATCTGGCAATTGGAAAACAGGAATTTGACATTTCTGCACGTTTTCCTTTGTTTGAAGTATTTTGATTGCCCAAGGAGCCAAATCGGGGAAAGGACTCAAAACCACTTCACAAATGGAGATGAAGAAAATAGCCACTAGGTCCAACAGTCACTACACAAGCAGTTGGAAGATACAGGAACAGAGGCACAGGCAACTTCTGGTCAACTTTTATAGCACAGCTCCTAAAACTGGGCACAAGCATTTGCGTGCCTCTTGAAGGACTACAGACGGGCAGGTCCCGTTAACTCTGAAGAGAGTTAGGAGATTGGGAATACAGGTGCCTACTGCAGGAGACCCAGATCTAGTTCAGACTAATTGCTTTACACCTCAGGACCACAGTTTAATGAGAGAATAACAGACAACAAAAAGGATTTTTGCCCTCATTCTACCTCCAAAGACAATCATTAAAAACTAAGGAGTCTGAAAGGCAGGGTGAAAGCCACAAACATCCGACTAGACGACCCAGAATAAGGAAGTATAAGGAAGACATGGGGATTTCAATATTGTACATTTGGTAACTCAGCCATACGGAATCTTAATTCAATTCATATTATTGTCATGTTCATCAGTAAGATAGGGTATTTCCGAAGGCACAGATGACACACAGAATTCAGGTTTATTAATTCTACTATGTTTTCACATCCAGAAACATGTAAGAAGCCCAAGTTTTAAATGGAAAAGGATATTTAAAAATTGACTGAAAACTGGAATCTCTAGAGCCGGAAATTGATCTCTGCAGGAAAGGACATCAGAAGCTGTTGTGGTCTAATGAGAAGCACTGGGAAGTAAGAGAGGTTGAAATACAGCAAAAATATAAACATAGGTGCCCAAACAATATACATATAGGAAATACACCGTAATGCAACTGAATAATTGCCTGGATGTTGGTTATATTTGAGAAGGCAAAAACTCCAGATTAAAGACAAGCAAAACCTGCAGTTAAAATACTTTTGCCCATGCCTTCACAGTCAGAAGGTAAAACATTTGCAAGTTGGCCGGAGTGGGGTTGGCAGCCTAATGAAAGGTGCTAACAGGACATCAGAAGAGCTGATCACATCGTCACACTAGCAGCAGGACCAACTGTCCTTGCCCCATTAGCACTCACTTGACACCGCATCAGGCATTCTTAGTGACTGAGCTCAGCAAGGAGTTCACTCCAGGGAAAGAGCCTCCTGCCCACAGATACCTAATAAACTTCGTGCTGGCCTGCGGATCTGGAGCCTCAACTAATTCTCCGGTATGATTTAACCATTCTGTGAGACCATTCTGAGTTCTGAGCATTCTGAGTTCCTCCCGTTATCTGGAGTGCTATTTAGCTCCTATCTACCCTTAATAGGAAGGACACCAAATTTTACATGCAGTAGTAAAGAAAATTTTACATGCAGTTGCTGCAGCTACTACACAGGACAACAGCCACCCACCAGTAATGCAGGTTACATAAACATGCTGCTCAGACACAGTGCTGATGTAAATCAGAGTTGAGCAATATATGGCCCAAAGCGTGATGCAGCTATCTGGCCGGTAGCTAGTAAATCAGTATGTGAAGTCTGACTAAGCTGGGCAAAGAGAAGGGTTTGCCCCCAGACCAGTACCTGCCTGATAGTTAGGCAGCCAACAACTGTAAAGTGTGCATGTGAGGACTGCCTGGTCAGCTGCAGTGAAGCACATCCTCACCAGCAAGCTGGCTCTTGGTCCACAGTCTTTGCCTCCTGGTTTGCATTGGAAGCTGGGTACACGCTACAGATACACCAGCTCTGCCAGCACCCCATGAGCTCCCTCCTCTGTGCTACCCACCTCTTCTTCCCTTTCCCAGTCCAGGGACAGTGAATGGAAAGTGGGAGTGACACAGCAAGGATGTATGGGAAAAGACAGGACAGGTATAGCCTGAAATATGGGAGGCATGATATCGAACAGCAGAAGGGGAATGCTCCCAGACTGGTGTGAGTGGTAGGAAGAACCAGAAAAGCTGATCTGATCAACTGGGGCCTCTAATTACCTGCCAGATGTGCAAACTGAGCAGCCTTAGCTTAGATTAACAACTGAACAGAGGCACAAACAGAAAGAACGAGTTTTATACCACAGTAAGTAATCCCAGAAGGTTTCACAGAGGGTACGTGAGTAGGTGGGTCATAATAAAGCATGATCTTAAAACACAGCTCCTGATCAATTCTGAATAAGCTAACCCAGGCCACTGATACTGATGTGCTATTTAAAGTGAAGCTACAGCATTTGAAAAAATAAGTGCTAAAAAGATGAAAAATGCAGAAGTCCTCACTTATTACTGCAAGCTGAGTGTCCAAGACCACGGTACACAGTGGGCCAGGGATTGTTGCCAGCCCCTCCTTACGCAATGTTAAACGCTGCATTCACACACACAAACCACCACCTTTTAGAAGAAACATCCATACTTTGGAGACTCCTAACCAGTTATTAAAATAAATAGCAAAGAGGAAAAGCTACCAATACACGGCTCAGTTATAGCCCACTTGAGACTGACAGTCCAGCACCAACTCTTCTTTTGACAGCAGCATTTAAATCTAGTTGCAAGCAGTAGCAGCTGTACTGACAGATCAGATGCTTTGCTGCTAGTTGCAAAGACTAAGCACTGCCTTCTACATAGAAAATATCAAACATTCATGGGTCCTTTCTCAGGGTGAACTGGAAAACTTCTGGGGAAAGAAATAGCTTTCTTGAAATAATCAATACATTCCATGCAGATCTGTTGATGGCCCTTTCAATAGGGGCTCTGTATGCACTGCAGGGGTATTGTTCTTTAGGGAAGTGGCAGGAAATATTAGAGCAACAGTGTTCCAATTTCTATTAGAAAATACTATACTATTTGCTACAGAAAAGTATTACCGTGGACATGCCTCCATGTGTGGTTATCAGTGGATGAGTAAGAAGCAGCCTTTATCCTAACTCATTCAACAAACTATACCTTAGGAGACAACATACAGAGCAAGGAGAACTGGCTGGATCCGTTTCCTTAAGATCTAGAAGGAAAACACTTATCCCACAAAATGTCTCCCAGCTGTCCCTCATAGCAAAACCTGAAATTTTGCTGAAGCTGGAAGATCTTAGTCACTGGAAACTTGTTCAACAGTGAGAGTAACAGACTTCATTCCCTTAGGTATTGGGCTATGGGTGAAAAGACTGTGGTAGGGGAAAGGGATGCAGGGGTAGCCTGCGCGAGGAGAGGTCAGGGCTGCCCTGTAACCAATGAGTAATTGTTGTGTAACTGCCCCAGGGATTAACCTGAATAACTAATAGGAGTAGTGACAAAGACTCAGGTTATGAAAACCAGCAGATTTTGTTCAAGGAGGAGTGACCATCTTGCAAGAGGGAAGACAAAGGTATGATGTTGACAACTGTGGAGGCTATGCGCTCTACGGGCCTGACAGAGCTTATGAAGTGCACACCCCGCAGTCCCCTGGCCAGTGACATTTTGGGGACACACACATTATTTTGGGATAACAGTACGGCATGTGTCAATGAATGGCTCAGGCTGAAAGGTTTATTCAGCCTTCAACCAAGAAAAAGTTCCTTGATCTAACCTTCAGTTAAAACATGAGAGGTCACTGTAACCACCTCAAAGCCTTCCCAGATCTTCCAAGAGCAGCACAGACCAGGCTGGACATTCCTTGCATTCTAGCAAGGGGGAAAAAAAAAAATCCCTCAATTCTTTGTGCAGAGAAATTATTTGGCTCTTAACCTGTTTATTTTTCAGATACCTAGTCCACAGTGCCCCACTGCCACATGCTTTCAGGTGGGGGTTCTCTTCAATATTAAAAGAGTTTATTTGTTCTTTACGTGTATGTTAACTGCTTTCTCAAATATTTTTCCATTTCATTTTTATTGATGCAGTCTGAACATGCAACTGTTCTCCTCCCATGCACTATGAGAGACTGCAGTACACTGCAGTTATTACAAAAGTATTTTATAGTAATCCAATAAATACACTTTCCTCTTAACGTATTCATAGTGCCTATAAAACACGAGTCAGCCCATTTTCAAAGCAACTTCAGCACTGCTCCCACTGCACTGAAAACAGAAGCCTTCTAGTGGCTTTGTTTCTGAACTCTACTTACTCTCTCTTGCCTGCTTTGTGCTGCATGCAGAAGCTTAAGAAAAACTGGGCAGGTAAAAATTCCTCCTAATGTCACAACTTCAGGACATCCTGCCATTTAAGCCCAACCATGGACCCAGCTTCCCATGGGAAGTGGCTTAAATGGAAGAAGGAACATCTTTGACCAGGATACACATCCAACGGTAAAGAAGCACGAGGGGAAAGCAGGAAGGTTCTTCAGGGCCAGCCACGTAGGCAGTATCTCCACCAGCAAATGATGAAAAACCAACCTTCTTTCTTTAAAGACTCTTATGCTGAACAAGGATCAGAACAATGCCACTTAGCTGCCAACTCTCTCCGAAATGGCTGCCACCAGCTCTTCTCAGTGTAGCAGTGCTATTGTAGTTGTGTTGGTCTGAGGTCGCAGGCAGGGCAGGCTTTACATGTCTGCAGTTACAACTTGCCATTACAAGCACACTTGTATAGATCTGAATGTACACAAAAAGTGAGTTAATAAAGCCGAAAATATGTTGCCAGTGATTCCCAAGCAGAAAAATCGGCTGAATTCAGATCATTATTTGCTATAAGCAGCCCACTGGGCCCTCATGCATTGATGTTATTCCACATGTTCTTTTCCCAGCAGTCACATGAGTTCAACACTTACTTTCCTTTGCATCACACTCAAGAATGGAGCATTTGAATTTCAGCTACTGTACAAATGGACACACACATCATACACAAATAAAAAGAACAAGATGGCAAATAAAGTGGTCAAAGCTGCCAATAGTTTTCACCTACTGGTCAAGTGCTGAAAGAAAAATCACATTGTAGGACCATCTCAGCCAAATACATGTGGTTCTTCTGCGATTTAGAACAGCTAAGTAGCTATCCCTGAAAAAAATATAAGTGAAAAATCCTCAAGAACAATGATTTTATGGGCCAAAAACATGTTTCATACCATTAGAGCAGTGCTGAAGTTATATCTACACTAGCTGAATATCTGGCTCTTAACAGCACTTCCGTTTGCTATTTAAATCTGTGCAATGCCAGGAGTTGTATCTATTAGAGCCTTCATGAACTACACATCTGAACAGGAATCCAAAAGCTTAACAAACCAGGGCCAACCAAGATGACAACTCTGTGTAATGTTCTTTCAACTTCACTGCGGAAAACTGTAAGGATATTTAATGATAATTACTTTAAAGAAAAAGTAATTTGTAGCTAGTTGGCGCTGATGTTCTCTGTCACCTCTGCTGTGCTAAATGTTTGAACTGGAGTTTTTCATTTCCTTGTGGAAAAACATTAATAAAGCAACATGAACAGGACAGTATTTCTTGCAGCGACATATGCAAAAATCATTACTGCACGTTCCAGCCTTTGCAATTACTGCCATGTACTACTGGAAGAAGCCACATGTTCTCACCCACTTGCTAATTGGATTTAAAAAGACACATGGATGATCTGGGATATGGGAGCACTGAGAAGTCTGAACAAAGTGAGATTCTTCACTTGGGAATGACGACATTCACACAGGAAGAGATCCTTTTGCCACATGAACCCTTTTGCTTCACTCAAGGAAAGAGAATGATTTTCTTCTGCAGATTATTTTATGGGCTTGCTGGCTCACAAGCAACTTCACAGACAGCAAACATGGACCACAGAAACCCACAAAAGGTATGGTCAATGGCTGAAGATGCATATGGTTTAAATAGTGTACTAAAAAGAGAGGTTGCCTTCATCCTTAACAACTTTTAATAAAGCTTTTACTGTAACACCTTATCTGGGTTTTTCAGTTTTCAGCATTCCAACGGAATAAACTTTCCTCTCCGTGCCAGGAGAAATATTAACAAGAAATTCCACTTCTGCTACCAGGTCCTGCCCATACAGCAGAAACTGGAAGGTAGCGCTTTTTACCTTTATGCTATTCCTGCTCTGTCTGGACTCCCTGGAAGGCTCCTGCAGCCAAAGACAAGTTCTGGTAGCCAGGGATTTATGAGTTCACTACCAAAAACCAGAGCCAAGCCAGAGGCATGCACAGCCTCCATCCCTCCCAGCTTCTTCAGTCTGGGAGAGGAGAATGGTAACTTTCCTATTATGAGAGTGTGGAGTAGGGATACCCGTGGCACTACCAGGCCCAAAGATTTTGGTTGTTTAACCCAAATAAATAATCCTGTGCATGTGACTTCCTTGTCACTTCCCCAAAAGTTTAATTGAGGTTTCCACTGTACTTCCCCCTCCTGCAGATTGCAAGGTCATTTATAACTGCGCCGGTGAAACCAGCTACATGAATGAATGCCAGCAAATAACTGCTTGTTTATTCTATACACAGTACTTGAGGCTGAAGACTGTTTCTATCCCTCCTTCTAACAACATATGGGAAAAAGCCCTCACAACAGACTGCTTCTCCCCTTCCTTAACTACTCCTCACTGTGTTTTGAAGCAGCAGATATGAGAGAAGAACTACAAATAGAGTTTATGCCCAACATAATGGGAAAGCACAAACCAACAAGGGAATATAGAAAGTGCTCAAGTATTTCACACCCAGATGAAAATCCATACAGACTAGTCCTCATCTAAGCTTAACCTTATAACAATCTTATTAAACTGTCTTTCACAGTTTTATCACAATGGAAAGTCTTCCTGAAGTCTGGTAACCTTGCAATGGAATTTTATGTATAGACTTGTTTTCAGGTCACTAGCATACTGAAGGCAGCACAGACATATTATTACTTTTGTGCTGTAAAATATTCTCTCTCCCTATGTGCTGGAAAACATAAAAACTGCAAAGGTGATTTTTTAACATAACCCATCTTTCTCTTTTCTAACTAAAAAAGAGCTCAGCTGTGCTCATTACAAGTACCCTGCCCCATGCCAAACTGAGCACAGCTCTTTGCCAATGCCAACAATGAACTATTCCATCATTTGAAGATTCTTTTCAAACCTCTAAATGAAAGATTGTGAAAACAAAGCAAAACAAAAGACAATCCAAAGCCTCCATGACTTACACTTTCATTTCAGCTGTGGGAGACAAGAGCCCTCCCAGCAATTTAGCTACTTTCCTTGCACAAAAAAAAATCCACTTTACATATTTCCAGTCCAACAGCAGCCATTTTATGTTATCTGTCTCAGGAATTCCAAACATTTAAGAAGCAAGACTGGGTGACCAAAATATTACTGTGCAGGAAAAAAAAACCCCAACAGATGTCAAGATTTCCTTTTGACAAAATTTAAGGTGGTTACTTCTGGACAAAACACTAAGGATCTTTAAATCTATAATTTAAACAACATTTCAGACAGAAACAACCAAAAAAACCCCAAAACAAAGCCAAAGAACCCCCCAAAACTAGAAAAACATTAAGTTTAAATATACGTTTCATATATATATATAAACATATATACACACTACTACTCTGCCCCCTTGTGTTATAGCTTGCAAGGTGGACTTTTGTTTTGTGGGCTCAGTGTGTTACATTTACCTTTGTGCTAATACCATCCATACTTTTTTAAAGTGTATGTGATGTTCTTTGGGTTTGTTTCTTATATTCTATTTACAAAAGAAAAAAACATGATAGAATGGTCATGGCTACAAGAAGGTTTTTCCGAAGTAGCTAAGTGCTGGAATTCCATCTATGTATCATCTTCACTTTGATGTGATCACTGGTTTTTGACCACGACTCCCTTTCTAGAAAACTCACCTCATCATCATCCATCAGATGTTCCTTTGCAAAGTCATACATTTCCAACTGGAGTGTGGTTATGTTGTGGTATCGAACAGCCTCCTATCAGAAACAAGAATTTCCACGTTAGGGTAGCAAGACAGGGGAGTGTCATCACATGTCACCTGAAAGTATTCCAGCGAAGTCACACCCAGGCTTTGTAGAAGGTAGATCCAGGGTGGGTTATAATGTTTGTGAAAGGAAATAGCAGAACAGCAAGCAGCGTATCCAATGTCTTCTGTGGACCTTTCTACGCACAAGCTCCATCGGTGTGAGAAGAACAAAGCACTCTCCTCTTTCTCACGTTTCAAAGTACTGGCAAGTCCGAGAATAAGGAATGAGACTGCCAGAGCTGAGCAGCGGCCTGTGCCTGCATTCCAGCAGGCTTTGGATGTGAGAAAGCTTCTGTCTCCCTGTGCTCTGGCGTATGGCAGCAGGCAGTTCTGAGAAAAAGAGACACTAAGCTATTTTGCATGATAATGGCTCACCCCAGACTGAGCCTGGGCTAGGGAAATTCTGCATGGTCACCCACCTGTCTGTTTAGCTCAGTCATATACCCTCGTGTTTGTGAATACAAACAGTAATCTACTTTGATCATCCCCTTTAACTCCTTTTGGGGAGGAAACCAGGAAACTTCCCCTTTCACAAGAACATCTAAAGCTTAGTGTCAGAGCCAAATGCTGCTGCCACCCTGTTCCCACTGTGAAAATAAACCAGAAGCATTACAGTTTTCATGACAAGTGATTAGCATAGCAAGCAATTTCTGTTCTTAGTTACATGGATCAAAGCAGAAGAAAATACAGCTGTGTGCATTAAACATTTTATATTTCATAATCATCTGTAGTCCTCAGCTCCTGAGGAATTATCAATGAAACATTCAGAGTTAACATGTAAGGCCCTTGTTCTATCCTCTCTGTACACGTATGCCAAATCAGTCTATAGTTTGCAGTTTTATGCTTTGCTACCTCTTACTCCCACCACTGCCAAACTTCATCTCCAATACGGCTATAAAGCACAGTTCTGTCCCCAAAAGCAGTGACAAAGGAGTGGTCCGTTTCGACTCTGAGCTCAGACTCGCTGCTGCCTGAAAGAACCAGATGCATTTTTGCTTTCTTCTGCCTCAGCTGGCCCTGCAGGGCAGACCTGGGCTCCCAGTGTGCAGATAAGGTGTGTTGCATGTAACAGATGTCCACAAATAAAAACCATTTAACTCAAATGCAGTGGTATTTCTGACTTGAGTTTGCTGGCTTGAGAGGAAGGAGTATAATTATCAAATCAGTGCAACCCATAAGGTGCATATGCGAACTGCTCTGCAGTGCTGCTACACAGATAGTCACCTAAGCACTGTACACATGTACCAAGTTCAACACAGCATTAAGAATCAAGGGCCTCTGGGCCCATGCAGGTCTCTGTGACTGAGGTGTCTGAAGAAGCAACATGGGAAGGGCAACTGGAATGTTACCCAGCGGGATGCTCGCTGTTGCTTCAGCTAGGTTAACTTAAATGACTCTTCCACAGAGAAGTCATGCGGTAGAGAAAGAACATGTACTACTAATGACGGTGTCAGCGCATACCACTGATGTCTAAGGAGTCACTCAAGTGTCACAAAGCAGTTAATTCAGTTGTATGACATAAATCCTAGCAATGAGGAAATCCTGTTTGATTGTCAGAGTCCAGGCTGCAGTAGTCCAGAAACACAGCAAAATGTTTTTATCAGCAAAACTTCCTTGGGCATGGAAACTGTAGAGTAGCATAGAAATCCATTTTTAGAATAATTTTGCAAAGCCAGATCACATCATTATATTCCATTTTTCTCTTCTCCATGCTGAAAGACGGATTAAGAATTTCAGTCTAGTTGCAAGTGACAGGAAAAGAATGCATGTACGCTGGGCCAGATACACCCCGATTTAAAAATGGCACTGTTCAGTTGCTTGCCATGAAGCTAGAGCACTATATTTCAGTTAATGATATCCCTACATATCTGTTATTATGAAACAAGAAAATAATTGTGCAATGACTCAAATGCCGCTCCTTAGACATGGAAAATATTTTCTTTGATGTATAATCCCAATTCAGTTTAAAAAAATCTGGTTACATATATTCTGTATATAAGAACTGAATCTTAGTTTTAATTAGGACTAAACTGAGTCTTGATATATGGGGTTTATCAGATAAATTCAGAATCCCACTCATATCCAGCAGTTGATACCTATAAGTCTAGAAAGGCACAAAAAGCAAGGATGTAGAGACCACAATTATTGCTGGATGGACTGATGTTTACTGTGGGCTTTTTGCAGCAAGTATTCCAGCTGAGATAATTAGATGCAGTATGGTCCTGGGCCTTTTTCCATCCCCATCCACCCAACTATGTTCTAAAGTAAGTGGAAAGTAAGTTTAGCTGGGGTTATTGTATCCAGACGCATTTCAATGCCAAAAGAACCTGAAATAACGAGCAAGTGGGCATGTTGGCAAATAAGAAGCGATTCCCAAAAGCCTAAATGTTACTGGAGTGATCTTTTCACCAGAAGATTTCAGGGAGCAGCTGCTTCAATCAAAGTAGATAAAGATATACACATGCATGTGTCAGACAAGTACCACTGTGAATTTACTTGTCGTCATATCATATTATACCCTACTGCAATACATGCCAACACAAAAGACTACAATGACATTCACTGTCTGCATTACACAGTACATCTCTGTGTACAACTTTCTACGTGGTTTTAATAAAACAGCATGTGTTTAACTCCAGAACCAATAGATAACCCCCACTTTGCCAACCTCTGACCCACTGAGCATCAGGAAAACATCTGAATGTGTCTAGAAGGCACATTAATTAATTCACCTACCGATCTGGGCTGAAAATCCTCCTCTGTAAGTCCCCATTTGTCTTTGTGGTACTGATAGTAGACCATGTTCTGTTTCATTACTTCATCCTTTTGGTCAAACAGAAGGTAACTAGCAGCACAAGCAGCTGCATTCTTCATGTCATTCACTAATTAATAAACACACACACACGAAAATTCAGATAAGGCAAATGAACAAATTCCTATTATCCAAGCTCTGAAAAACTCAATGGAAACAGAACCCATTTTCTATCTCTCCACCAGCTGCATATAAAAAACCCAACAAAATTGCTTCCCAGAAAGGATACACTACTTTCATGCTCTGAAATGGGTTTCTGAAACATGATTCAAAAATGGGGACTTAACTAATGGTTTTCTATGAAAATCCTAACCCAATACTCCAGTATCAGTGAGATACTGGTATCCCAGTACCAGTGAGGTAGCAGCCCACACTGTGGCATTTATTACAAAATAAGACCACAATGCCCCCACCCCCCCAGCAAAAAAATAACCCCACTTCTTTGTACAAGAATTGACAAAGAGGGAAGAGTCGATGTGTAAAATGTGCAGTCAAACAACATAAGCAGAAGTCACTAATGACTTGATGCTACATGGCTGAATGTGCCTTCCCTCTGATGTTAGAGCCTGCAGGAGTAGCTGTAAGGGCTACATGTGTTCTTTACAGTGCAAGTAGTTCCTCAAGAAACTGCAAAATTCACCGAGTTATTTAACTATCAGGTTTGTAATCACTGAGCACCAGAACACTACCGTTTCTGTGAAGTGGTCCCCTTTTGCTCAAAACCCATTTAGCCCCATAAGCCCCATTCGAATAGGATTATAAGAATCCACTAGGGAAAAGTGAATGGTATGAAATACTCTCTAGGTTTCTCTGTGGAAGAAATGATGAATTGAAAATTGAGTATTTATTGAATAGAATGAAGTGTGTTATGTTAAACGTGTTGCCTTGAATCATAATCTAAGTTATAAGTCTAAGGAAAAGTTTGCTAGAGCTATACATTCAGCTGCTTAGAAACCACATGGGCCTGACAGCCGGACCCCTATGGCTTTTTGGCACAAACCCTGTGCTTTTTGTACACAGATGTACAAAATGGGTCTGTGTCACTGCACATGTTCCAATGGAAGTCGCTCACACTCTTTGCCCTAAGATGTCTTGAATTACTTCAAAAAGGTAGAAGAATTGGTGCATCATTTAAACATCAAAAATACATACTATGAACATTTATAATTTACATGAGCATTTATCATTTACACAAAATGATAAAAGCTCATGTAAACTTACACATAAGTGCAAAGAACTTGTGCTGGCAGCACGGATCATATACAGAACAAATGGTAGTGACGGATCAGACCACACTTACTCTGTAACCACCTCATTTTTCCAACACCCAAGTGGCGACCAGTCACAACCATGCATAACTTAAACCAGAGGGGCCTGACCTGGACAAAATCCTTATGGGACTTACACTCAGCAATTTATTTTGTCATGGACAATTTTATGAGCATGGGCTCTATCCATAAGGTTTATCTCCCATGTCTCTTAACAACAGTTATACAGGGAGAAAAAGATGCTAGGCAACACAGACCTTCTGTACTAGAATAGGTTAAAATGCAGATTCTGAAGGCTACTACTTACATTGTAAAGCATTATAACTAGAGGAAAAAGATTATGAATGGAAGCTGCCCCACATCATCACAATGTTATTTCAGCACATTAAATCACTACTTACATTTATAATACGCAAACTGTAAGTAATGGTACATGGTGGCCACAAATTTCTCAACAACAAAGCCTCCAATAATGGGTGTCAGATTACTCTCGCACTGCACTTTGCATGCGAGAACTTCAATATAATGATCTAAAAGGAAGAAAATAACACAGGATGTGAATAGAGCAGTGAATCATTATAACCCCTCCCATTAGGTACCCATTTACATTTGGCCTTATAATGCTCTCCTGGGTTCTATGCAGCTAGATCTTGCTGCTTGGAAATACTGAGCATCTACAGCTCCATCTGAAGCATGCATCAAGCACTGGGACTTAAATCTGGGCGCCTGGACTTGAAACGATTCAAAGCCGCAACCCCAGAGCACTAGCAGTTAGGTTACACTGACACCTACAGGCAGTCTGTGGCTGCCAACAAAGAACTTCGAGCAGTTTCGGGACAGACCACATTAGGCAACAACATCAAACTCAAGTATTTTAAAGCCTTAGTTTTCCTGTCAGCCACATTGGGCAGGTGAAACCAAGTTATCTAAGCTTATGCGGCAAGTCTCTGACCAAAGCAAAAGAACAGCAAAGGGCCCTTCCCCTGTTTTTATCTCTGACAACTCCTAACACGAAAAATGCTGAAGCTAACTAAAAATAACTGGCAAAATTAAATTACCAGGCCACAAGAACAGTGGCATCTCAAAACAGAGTAGTATTCAATTCTAGCCAGTACATAAAGCTGGAAATACAAGTCCCTCAGTGAAGTGATCCCATGCAATGAGGACAGCTGGCTTCCAAACAGAACTCATTGCTCAGGGATAAACATGTACCTAGTGCAATCACCAAATACTTCTGGTTAACTTGCCTTGCTGCATCTACTTCTGTGTTAAAAGCCTCGAAGGCAGAACACATCTCCCCGGAGCAAGAGCACAGCTCTGCCCAGGCAGTGCAAGGAAATGCGAATTTTCCTATGCCAAGAATGAAACACTTGAAACGTATGCATATGCCCGTGATGACATCATGCAGCATCTCCTACTTTTCCTTGTCACCACTATTCCTGGGAATTGTCCTTTCACCCCAAGGAGAAAGAGGAAGGATGACAACAAGTGCCAGTCACAGCTAAGTAAGGACACTGCTGGCTTTGGAGCTATCCTGATGTCAGGGATCTGAACCACTGGGAAAGAAGGCCTGTGTTTCATGCTTTACTACCTGTGATTGGACCTTCACTCCTTATGTACTGTCCTAGGCACCAGCCTGCAATAGCTGATTCATGTCAACTGTACTGATGGGTACCAGTTCCACACTGAGAAACTCTGGAGCTGCTCTTGCACTTCACATCTATGCCCCTATGTATTTCACAAATCTTCCCTCAGCAACACATCTGATGGCTTTAGGACAAAAAGTTGGGTTGGTTTTCCTTCTGGCAAAGCAGAAGTTCTGTTGCATTTTTCATGCTTTTAAGTCTGTTGATAAAGCATGCCAGCATTCTCCACACAACATTGCCAGCAACACTGAGCCCAGAGCACTGAAGAAATTGTTTCTTTTGCTAGGAAAGAGCATAGGAAATGAGTACGTGTCAATTTGACAGCAATCAAAAAAAGGTGGTATCTCTTCTCCTTTGCAAAGCTACTCCTTTTTTTAATCTACACACTAAAGGACTCTCAACTGCTAGCAAAACTCTGCTGTAGGGAAGATGAAAAACAGGCAACAGAAATTTGCCATATTTATGAGAAAGCCAATACATCTGACCAGTGACACACAAAACACAAAGCAGATTTTAAAGGCAGGCTAAACGCTGAGCCTCAAAGGTGTCAAACTGATATTGATATGTTGGTCAAAAGACCCGTCTGGATAACTGTTGCTACCTGGATGGAGTAGTTCTCATTACTTACACATCTGTTATTCTGACACACTCTTAAACTTGCATGTTAAAGTAAAAGCTCACCGTTCTGAATTGCTGACAGCCTCCTTTACCCTACTGGAAAAAGCAAACCAGAATTCAAGCACTTTTCAGTGAACCTAATAAACTCATGTTGACCCAAACTGAGCATGGTGTAGCATGTGCATTTCACACTGCAAACTGAGAAACAGGACTCTGGTAGTCAATCCTACAGCTAAACTGAAGTGCACCTTTGGGACATCTTTCCTTATTATTTTCTAACTGCTCACCTGCAATGGAAAGATAGAAGTCTTTAAAATCCTTGATCTCTCGGGAACCTTCACAGGCTGCTGTACAATCGTCATAGGCTTTGAAGAAATCAGGAAGAGCCAGTTCCATGTCCGAGATAGATGTTCTCCAGTTGTCACCATTGTACGCTCTCACAGCCCTGACAAAAAGATTCTGGAAAATTGGCAGGAATGAGAACCAGAAGTAACTGATTTGTGGAAATGAGTGTGTAAATTCAAATACAGAACATGCCTGCATTTCTGAATTACTATTGAAGCTGTTATCTGATTAATGTGAGGACAACAGATACATAGATGAATAATGGAATTTACCAGGAATTTCTAGAGAGAAGAGTACGTAATTCCATTTCAGATCAAAAGAAAAGCCTGTTGGACAGCAGTAACAGTGTGAATCCAAAGCACAGGTTTTGACAGACATTTTCAGTTGAACATCTAACACCAAATGTCCAGCTTATTTTAAGTTCTACCACTATACCACATTTGAGTATCTATACACCTGCTTAGCTCCAGCAGCAACCTGCATGTAGCAGCCTCCAGGTGTGCCACTATCTATGATTCACTGTGACTCATTTATGAAACAGTAAAAAGCGTGAGAGGTGAAAATTACTGACTGCATCAGAAGGCAGAACAGAGATGATGGAGGAAGACAGGAAGAGGGAAAGGAGAGTAGGAACTACGAACATGTGAGCAAATGATATTCTTGAATCTCACACAGAAAGAGGAGTAACTGAACAAAAGACCAGACTCTGAATAAAAAAAGCATACCTCATAAGGTTTTGTCTCCAAGTCTTTAATATGCTCCTCAGCATCAGGTATGCTTTTATAGTAGGCCATATTTCTTTGCATCATTTCATCATCTGGATGCTTCAGAAGAAATGTGTGAGCTGCTGCAATTGCTTTTGGAAGATTATTAGCCTAAACAGGGATGGGGAGAGAAGGAAAGGCAGGGGAAGAAAGGTTAATTGGAAAAAAAAAAAACAGTTCAGAGTTTCCCAGTTTCTGTCAATGAACTTTCCTGCAGCCTCTATATTCCCAAACTTACTTCTACTGAAACCAGTCTCAGCAGATACAACAGTACAGTAAAACTGATGTAATTTTCTCAGTTTTACTCCTAGCTGCATCACTGTGAACATTTTGCGTGAACATGCATATTTGTATCAACCTATCAGTGGGGGAAAACCCAGCCCAGGGAGTGTGAGCAACCAGGAGTGCAGCATACAGAATGTGGCATGACAGCTCACATGGGCAGGCAAGCAGGACTGTGAGCACTCGCCTGAGGACCAGGACCAAGTCAGGGAGCTGTGCTCTGGCTGCCCCATTGGTGGCCAGCATCAGCACCCAGACAGAACTGATGAGAGGGGAGGCTGCAGCGCAAAGCTCAGTGTGGTGGGTGCTGCCACCAGTGGCAGTGGTGCACCCTCGTGGAGGCCCTCCTGCAGCAGGCGGCTGAGCTGCGGGACACTGTCAGTAAGCCAGAAGATGTCAGAAAAGCTGATAAGGCACAAGATTATACTGTTTCTCCTGTGTGGGATTCCTCTCCCAGCAATTACTGATGCTAAGCTCTGGATACTGGGTAGGAGTCATCACTTACCATGTTTATATCATGTTTATGTTACTTATTTGCCCGGTGGCACACAAGACAATACTACAATAATCTATCTTCCTGATGGTGCTACAAAGTTAGAGCGTACAGCAGGGACTTGCTCAATAATTGTGTCCTAACGTGATTTTCTATACCCGCTTTTAAACTCCATTAAGAAATCTCGTGAAGCATGCACTCCTTATTTACAACTGTGCATGCCAAATGTGTATGTACCCCACTGTGCATGCATTTATATTTTAGTTTACATATATATACACATTTTTATAAACTACATAGTACATATGCACATATTGATAAAGAGTGAGAAAGTAGAAGTCTTGAATATTTGTGAAACATTAAAGCCTTTTTCCTTATAAGCCAAGATCCACATCAACCCATTCAGCGTACTGAGACGCAGGTGATACAGAGCTCTACCTCACATCTAAAATAGCTTTTGGATGCGTACGTATAAACCTATGAGCAAGAATCACAAGCATACACGCACATGCTTTTCTCTGTCTTCATCTACAAAAGGTGCCCTTTCATTTCAGAAAGAAACGACTTCAACCCTAGCATGAGCTCTTGCTGTGGTGCTGCTGTGAGTGTCCCTCCCAGCGCTGGAGCTCTGCCAGCTGCCCTTCCTGCCTGTCCCAAAACTATGTGCTTCCAGTTGTCCCAGAGAGCGCTAAACGCACCGGGAAATCTCAGCTGCGCTTTCGCCAAACACCAGGTTTCATTTGTGCTTTATGCTCTAACCCTGTTTGTTGGTAGGCTGACAGGCCTCTCAGTTTTGCTTAGTCCGCAAGTCGCTCTCAGTTTCAATTTTCACCACTAAGAAAAAGAAAAGCTGTGTAGAAACACATTCCTGAGTGAACTCCGTGGCTACAAGAAAGCTCCCTCCAGAGGAGCAAGCAGCAGCATACAAACATCTACTCCCAGGATTCAAGACGTGGCAAAGCAGCACTCTGGAACACACCTCAATAAACACATGGTCACTCTAAAAGACGACATAAAGCATTTCCCTCTTCCTTCTTTCTATACTATAAAAACCTGCTGGGGGGCTAGGGGGTTGGGCAAGTGACATTCCTTTCTTGAGAAAGCCACCAGCAAGGAAAAAGTCCCTTGTACGTAGCAGTTTAGCTCTAGAAGGCCCACTACGAACTCCCCCAGCGAGTGCCAAGTACAGACCTGAACTGCAACCTAGTAAGAAAGACAACATGAACAACTGACACTAAAGGGGAAACCCACCAAACTGCACCTCTCAAACCTACTGCAAATGGGATGGAAAAACAGTTTAAAGGGAGAGGGAGGGGTTTCTCCCACTTCCCTCTCACATTCCTACTCGCCAGTTACTTAACTGTACCAGAAACAGGACGTAGGAATGATTTTTGCTGTGATCCATAAATTGCAAGCTTTGTATGTGCCACAAGGGGGGAATGAATGGTTAAAAACAGACAAGAAATGTTAGCATCTGCAGTGATGTCATTTTGGTATCCGTATATGGCTTTGAGAAGGGAGGAGTGCCTGCCCACTCTACTATTCAAAAGAAATGTCCCCTGTTTGATACCTGCTATGTGTGCAGAGGCCCTAATGTATAAAGTTAAGTTCTTCCATATGATCTTAGGGATAGTTTTAAATACACATAATGACACTGGTGTGATACTGTGCATGTGGATGCTGTTTCTATTTTATGACAGCACATTTCCCTACATATGTTTGTGTGATTTGGAAAAAAAACCTGAATACTTTAACGAGAAAACAGCACTCCTACCAGTAAGACACAGATGATGAGTGTTAAGAAGATGAGTGCTTTAAAGCAGCAATCCCAAAAACAATGCACAAGCATACAACCCTATATAATGTATACTGGGATGTGTTTGCAGTGACTGCCTGAAAGAAAACAATATAAGCAAAGTTCAGCTTGTTTTCTTCCCTCCCCAGAAACCCCATTTATTTGAAACCCAAGTAATGGCAGTACCAAAGGGGATGGCATGAGGGACAGACCTTGATTTAGAAAGGAGAAGAGGAAGGTGAGAAGGAGGGACAGAATTGTCAGTCAGATCCTGGACAGGAGGATGACAAGTAGCTAGAAAAACAGGATGAAATCTGTTAAAAGAGGTGTGCGTCCCCAGCCTTGGCTAACCCTGGAGCAAAAAGTAAACACCATTCCAGGGCTAGCATTAGTGTCACACTTCAGCGGGCAGTTTTCCCTTTAATCCTTCCAGGGGCTATAACAAAACTGCTGTTTGCAGGCATCTGGTTATCTGTGAGTCACAGGCTGGGAGCTGCTGCACTTGAAACAACTGGACCAGAAGGAAGTAAGGGAGGAAGATGGACATGCTGAGGGACAGAAAGCAGGAAAGAGTGCTTGCAACAGCAGAGCAGTGAAATGAAAGGTCTGAAAAAGGTTTCAGAAGTTAGAAACATAATAAGGCAGATGGAAAGACAAGAGGGACAGGCGCAGAAACAACCCAACTACAGGACAAGGAGGGTTTAGTGGGTGCAGGTCTGGGGAAAACTGGAGGGGCTAATCTAGGGCATGTGGTGGATGAGCTGGGGAAAAACTGGTGAAGAGTGAGCTGGATAACAGCATATGGGCAAGCAGGGGGACAGACAACACAAACACTGGTCCCACTGTGGGTTACACGAAGCGCATGGGATGAAGGGGCTTAAAGACATGCCTAGAAGATGATGGAAGTGCGGAGTCCCAGAAGGCAGGGACTGGGAGGCCCAACCACAGACAGAAATGGCGGCAGGGCAGACAACTGGCAGCCAAACTGATGTCGAGCAGGTGATGGGGAATGAGGCTACAGCCCACAGCAACTGCTCGGAGGGCCAGGCAAGAGGTCGGGGCTTGGCCACGGGCGGGTGCGAGACGCATCCACATCCAATGAGGCTGTGCAGGGACGGGCCACAGTGTCCCCCTCGCTCCAGCGGGACACGGACAGGCACGTTTGGCTTACTTGGCTTGGCGCGAGGGTGGCAGAGCACCAGGCAAGACTCTGGGGAAGCGCAGGCAGGGCAGAGAGACAGGAGATGAGGAGGGACGAGGGGCCGGGCCTCACCTTGAAGTAGGCGAACTGCAGGTACTTGTAGGGCTCTCGGCGCTGGAAGTCCTCGAGGAGGTCGCGGCCGGGCTGGGCCTGGCGGAAGGCAGGCAGCCCCTGCTTGCAGCGCCGCAGACACTGCGCCCGCCGCAGCACCCCGGACAGGAGGCGCAGCTCGGCCAGGGCTCCCCCGGAGGCGACGGCAGCGGCGGGGTCGGCCCCAACGGCGGGGGGCTGCCCGGCGGCGTGGCTGCAGTTGCGGTGGCAGAAGGCCTCGCTGTCGCGCAGCAGGCGGTAGAGCCGCATGCTGACCTCCAGGTAATTGACGCTCTCGGGCCAGTTCTCGGTGCTGTACTGGTCCAGGCCGTAGCGGTAGGCAGACTCGAGCGGCATGAGCTCGTCCCGGGGGAAGCTGCGAAAGCTGTAGCGCTCGTACTGCGCGCCCGCCGCCGCCAGCAGCGCCGACAACGCCAGCCACAGCCACATCACCGCGCTCCGGCCGCCCGGCGCCCACCACGTCTCCGCTGCAGGAAGAGGAGAGCGGCGGAGCCAGGGGAGGAGCCGGGGGAGGGCTCGGGGGGCGCCGGCCCGGCCCCGGCGGGGGAAGCCGGTGGTGGGTGAAGCGGGACCGAGGCGGGAGGTTTAAGGCTGCCGCTGGCGCCCCTCCTGGCGGGGAGCGGATTGCGGTTCCATCCTTAAGGTGCCCCACCTTGGAAGCTAAGCAGGGGCGGCCTCAGTGACTGCCGCTGGGAGCCCGCCCCGGTGACCCGCTCGCTTTCTCCCTCCGTTTCCTCCTTGCCCTGGATTTTGTCCTCCTTCGAAAGCCTCCTCGCGCCCGAGTGGGAATTGGCCGCATGACTGACCAGAGGCGGAGGGCCGCCTCACGGCTTCTTTCCGTGGTCGGCAGCAGCTCCGGAGCGAGCCTGCGGGCTGCGAGGTGCCTCTTCCACCGCCTCGGGGCGGCTGGAGCGGGGCGAGGCCCGTAGGCCCAGACGAGGTAGCGGGTGGGGAACAGGGGGCTGGCTTCCTCCTGAGGGGCCGCGGGGGGTGCCCTGCGGCGCTGAGGGCAGGAGCGGGCAGGCAGGCCTGCCATTCTGTGAGGGGTCAGCCTCCCTAGGCTCGCCTGCCACAGGTGCTGCTCCTCATCAGCCTGCTGCTTCTCTGGGGAGGTGTTCTTGACAACCTTCTCCATTATGAGCCCTTCCTACGGGTTGTGGCTGTTCACACTGATGGGCTGGGCCTTGGTAGGTGTCCTGGAGCCAGCTGATGCTGCCTGCATTGGAGCCTTGTCCCTCCTTCTGTGAGAACCTTCCTTGTAGAAGGCCCCAAAGAAGGGGGCAGGAGGGGAGATGGAGGGTGATCTGTTGGCACATCTCCCTGTTGACCGGAATTCAGACCACTGTTCCATTTATCAGCACTCCTTTTCCAAAACGTGTGATGTTATGAATTTACAGCTAATCCCTATGCTTAGGGCACGCCTGTCCCCTGGTATTTTCAAGGAAACTGGTCAAGAAACAAGTTCAATATTTTCCCTTGCTGATGGACAAGGTAGTGTAACCAGAACTGAAGTGGAGGTACTGCAGCTTGTAACAAGGAGCAGTGAGTATTTGCCAGTCTAAACCATTTTTTCCCCACTATCCTGGACAAAGATCAAGAAGGGAGGGAAGAAAACATAGTGGGAGGTGTCCCTGCCCATGGTAGGGCAGTTGGAACTGGATGATCTTACGGTCCTTTCCAACCCTAACTATTCTATGATTCTAAGGTTATTTTGTGCTTATTTAAGTCTGAATTAAGATTCCCTAGATGTGCTTTTACAGGAGTAATAACAGCATTCATGCAAAGAGGCCTACAAGAGTAATTTCTTATAGAACTACCTGCTTTCCACTAAGTCCTTGAGGTCCGTGGAAGTGTGATCAGCAGCAAAACGCCCTCGTTTCTCCCTGCACCATTTCCTCTTGTCACTGGTTGTTCTCTATGCTGGGGAGGCAATTGAAATTTTTATGCAAATGACTTCTGGAGTGGATTACTGAACAAATGGGTGGAGGTTAGAGTGCCAGGAACTTGCCTCTACAGGACTGAACAGCCTGTAGACAGTCATTTGTTGGGAGAAATGTTATCTTGAAAACCTAACAGTACTGTTGCTATAGAAAGCAAATTTTCACAGGTAGAAAAATTTCAGTTGGACCATTTTTAGGAGGAACCGGGAAAGACAGAGGGAAGAAAGCTGCCTCAGAAGCACGTCACATTGCTTCTTGGAACATGTGGGTGTTCTTTGAGATATATGTCCTGTTTAGAGTCACACGTGATCATAAGCAAGCTGCAAATATGTGCCCTATACGCAAAAAACCCTGAAGCCCCTTTCCCCAAAGAAACACTGCACTGGGAATAGCCACGATCTCTGAAAAGGGAACACAGGCTGTCCTGTTGTTGTGACTTCTGAAACAATCAGTGAGATACTCTCTTAAAGGTAATTTTCTGATTGTAAGACTGAGTAACTGTTTGGATGTCTTGAGGGCTTCCCCACCCCTGAACTTTATCAGTTAATCCTAAATGTAATAAAGGGTTATTCACAGTCAAATATAACCTGTATTTAATACCTGCTCAACTCTTAGATCCAGTTTAAAGAAATAACAGGGAGTACTGTGGCATTGTATAGCAATGTACTGTGTTCAAAATGCTGTTTATTCTAGCAGCTGACAATTTCCACTAGTACTCAGTAGTGGAAATTTGAAAAACTCCATAAAGCTGAGCATGCTGCCCTCTAAACCTGAGCCGATAGGGCTGAGCATGCCACAGGCATTCTGCGAGCAGCAGAAAGTATGAGTCATGTTTGCAACATCCTTTGCCCATGCAGATTCCTGGAATCCTGCAAGATAGGAATTCCTATGTTAACTTTCCCTTCTGTGGGAACATTAGTAGGATCTCTATTTCCTACATATTCACTCATTTGCTATACTGTTAGTGTCCCAGAGATTTGGCTGAAGCTGGGCAAGGGTTTCAAAAGCATCCATGGTAGAGCAGACAGCATATTCACACCAATTTTCTTTCTGTAGGAAACTGAACTAGAAAGTGCTAATGCTTGGGCTACCTTGGGGTACACACCACTGGTAGCAGGGACTGCAGCTTATAATTCACAAGTGGGGATGGCATAGCCTGGGACGGCAGATTATCAACCCCAGCTGTCTGCCCAGCACACAAAAGACCAAGCTGTTCATGAGACAGCTGTGGAATCACTGCCTCTTACTAAAACTGACAACCATTTACAGAAGCATCCTCGATATGGGGTTCAGATTCTTCACAGAGCATCTCAGCTATCTGGAAAAGTGGTGTCAATAAAGAGTTAGGGCTCGTCACCTCCTCTGCCATACCCAGAACCTCTTCTTGCAGATTGAACTGTGAGCTGCGCCGATGCCAGAAAGCAAGCACATGTAGTTGTAAAATGGAGATGGTGAAAGGAAGCGGAAAGGGAGGCCTCTGCACCTCTTCGCATATGTGGATGAGTATCAAAGATGCCATGCACATATATGTTACAGTTGTATACATAATACATATAATGTAGCTGCCATAAATGACATGTACATGCAGTATGTCTAGTACAAATGTTATATAATACTTCATGTATTAAGGTTTTGATCTGTTTAACTGTATTAATTGTAAAATAGCTCAGATACTATGCCATAGTGATACAGGCATGCAGGTAGTTGGAATCCCTACCTAAGATGGTATGACAGGGAGTCCCAAGATGGTGTATAGCACTGCTTTATGGCAGAGCAGACAACAACCCATGCACAAAAGCAGTTTACCTCAGATGACCCATGGTAGGAATTGTGTTCCTATAAACTCATGCTCATATAAACTGAGCGACCTAGTCTAGTGGAAGGGGGCTGGAACTGGATGAACTCTTTCAGGTCCCTTCCAACCCAAGCCATTCTGTGTTAGTCAATCCTTGGGTAAAGCGTTCCTCAATAATAATGGCAGTTTTTCTCTGAGAGGCTAAGTTCTATGGGGTTCTCCTGCATCGAACCCTAAGATGTAAGAGATTTCCATCCTCCTCCAGCTTCTCCCCACATACACCACGAGAACCGCGACTCACAGCAAACCTCCCGAGCTGCAGCCTCCCTACACGACAAAGCTCCCGGCCGGGGTGAGCAGCCCTCGCGCCGCACCCAGCCAAACCTAGGCTCGGGGAGCGGCAGGTTGGGCCCTTCGCCCTCAGCCGGAGCGTGGCGTGGCCCGCCCGAGGCGGAGCCCGGGCAGCCGGGCGCTCGGCTGAAGCTCCAACGGCAAGCCAGGAGGGCACGGGCCGCCTCGCCGGGCAGCGCCCCGCGCTCGGTCCCCGGCCCTGCCCGCCTTGCTCCTACACCCGGCGGGACCCGGCTCCGAGCCCCGCGGGCCGCCGCCTCCGGGCACCGCCAACGGCCGCCGCGCTCGCCCGGCCCGCCAACATCACCGCTTAACGCCCGCCGCGTCGGGGCGACCGCTCCGGCACCCCGCGGGCTTCCTTCCTCGCAGGCAGCCGACACCCCCCCCCGCCGCCGGCAGGTTCTCTCCTCGGCCCCGCTCTGCGGTACTCTCCCTCCGCTGGCGGCCCCAGCGGCGGTCTCGGCCCGCACCTTGCGTGAGGAGCGGGGTGAGGCGCCGGGCCCGGTCCCCCGCCGCTCGCGGAGGGGTGGGAAGGAGAGGCGGCGGCCACAGGCGCCGATAACCGCTCCCCGTCCCGCCCGCTGGTGCCGCCCCCAGTATGGCGACTCGGTAGAGGAGCGGCTGCTGTGAGGTGACCGCCCCCTCCCGCCTCCCTCGGCACAGGGCACGACGCGCCGCGGGCCGGCGGGCGGGCGAGAGAGCGGCCTCAGCGGCGCTGCTGCCGCCCGTGCCCCCCATAGGGCTCAGCGGCGGAGGATGGCGGCAGCGGTCACGGCGGCGGCAGGCACAGCGGCAGCGGCGGGGCCGAGCGGCCGCGCGGAGGGAGCCAGCACCGTCCCGAGCAGCTCATGGTGGCGCCCCAGACCCGCGAGCAGCGGCCGCGCCGGGGCCGCCAGCTGAGCCGGATCCCGGCGGGCGGCTCTCCCCTCTCGACACCTACCCACCAAGCGACCCCTTCCCCTTCCCCGGCGCACCCTCTCCCCCTTCCCCGGCGCGACCCGCGCCTCGGATCGCCCTCGCCGGGGCAGGACTTCCACCACCCCCGGGCGCCGCGGGGAAGGCGGCGGCGAAGGGCACCGGGCAGCGCCAGGCGGCGGCAGGACCATGGGCGCGAAGCAGAGCAGCCCCACCGCCGCCAATGGCCGCACCCGGGCGTACTCGGGCGGGGATTTACCTTCCTCCAGCAGCAGCAGCGGCGCTAACGGGACCGGCGGGCGCTCGGCGGGCGCCGGCGGGCGGTACGCGCACCTGGCGGCGGCGCCTCACGCCGCTCCCGGCGGCGCGACAGCGGCAGGAGGAGCGGCGACGGCGGTGGCGGGGGGTGCCGCCGCGGGGTCGGCCCCCCGAAGCAGGTCCTTAGGGGGGGCCACCGCCTCCGGGGCCCGCGCCGCGCAGTCCTCCTTCAACATCCCCCACAGCAGCGGCCCCTACGGCTCGCAGGACTCGGTCAGCAGCACCCCGGAGGAGGGCGGCCGGGAGCGGCCCGCGGGGGGCGGCAGCGGCTCCTCCGGCGGGCCCCGGCTGGTAATCGGCTCGCTGCCCGCTCACCTCTCGCCGCACCTGTTCGGAGGTAAGCGCCGTCCCGGGAGGGGTTCGCTGCCCGCGGGGCTGGGGGCTCGGGCGGGCGTGGGGTGGCGATGGTTGGGGGGGCTCCTTCCTGCCCAATGGGGCGGGTGATGAATCATCAGCGGGGAGAGCGGCGGCTCTTCCAGTCTCGGTGGAGAGGGGGCACGGTTTGGAGATGGGGTTTTCAGGGCAGTGTCTCCTATTGTTTGTAACGAGAGCTGTGAAAGGGGGAGGTTAAAAATGAAACGAACCCCGCGGTGGTGCGGTCGGGACGGCGAAGAGGAAGCAGAGCCTCTCCGGCCGGCGACTTTAGACTCTTAATAGCTGTAATCAGTGCCTGTGTAAGTACTCTTGCCTACTACTTACATAATTAGTATTTAATTGGATCATGTGTCTCCGCCGTTTATTCTAAAATCGGACCAAACCCCTCTTTAGGCACTGATGTGACATGTGGCTGGTGCTTGTTCCCCTTGGTAAGGTCTCGGATTCTCGGGTTTTAAAGTTGTATAAGAAAAGCAGAAGTTTCTTTGTTTGTCTCCCTCATAAGAGATGAGTACAGCCGGATAGCTGTCTGTGCCGTTGGAACACGGGTTTGCAATACCGGTGCAGTCTTAGGGATATGCTATTGAGGCAAGAGGAACACTTGAGGCAGCTAAACTCTGAATTAACCAAGAAGCTGAGGCGCTGTAAGAGGCGTAGTAAAAGTGGAGCAAATTGTCATAGTTTTTTTGTGTCTCGTGATATTGAGATGAATAGGGCTGGTGTAGGACTCTCATTTTACTGCCCGAGTTCTTTACCTTGAAGTTGAAAATCTGCCTGTAAGTTGCCAACTGCTTTCAAGGCTGCTGATTGCTTTCAGTACTGCTCGTTCATTGTTGTTTGTATAAACCAAACATTAAGGTGCAAGGTGACTTTTTAATGGATTCGTTCTCTTGATAATAGAACCTGTCTAAATGCTAACCAACTTCCCCAAAAGCTCTCTTTTAGGAAAAAGGAAGCTAATGTAAAATTCCCATGTTTCTGAACCGTGAAGCGTGCTGGGTATTCCTTTCTGTCATGCATCCTGTTCTCAGCCAAAGCAGAGCTCTCCAGTCTGGCCATCACAGGGTGCACAACGGTTCTGTTTTCAGGGCCTGCCATCTGTATGTTGTTGGTGTGTTGACCTATAGACAGCATAGCTATTACTTCCTAGATCTAAACCTCAGCACAGTGGTTGAACATTAACAGAAAGCTGTCAAACCCTTTTATTATAAAGGAATATTTGCCCTTAAGAAAACATTAGTCTTCTTATAGTGCCAAGCTGCTCAGTAAGAGTGCTTTGTTGCAAGGTTGCTCATTATACCGTCAAGGTAGTTTGTGGGGGAAGAAGGTGCATGCCTTTCTCCTAGCGATGAAAGGATGCCCTATCGTGGAGTATTGTGCAGTTCATGCTAAGCACAAGGGAATCATTGAAACATGTAGCCAATTGTTGCTCAAAGGTAAAACTTTTCTTCTTGTCTAAAGGCCTTGCAACCTGCCTGGCTGCCAGGAGGGACTGGATTAGATGTAAATGCAGTGCTGAGGATCAATAACCTAGGAAACTGTTTATTCAGATGCAGGAAGCTTGCTTCAAGATAACTCTGAGTTTGCTTGTACTTTCCTATGGCATGTAATAATCTACTGATTGCTGTACTGTACTATGTTTTGTCTTTTGCAAATCTCTAAAATTGGCATAAAATTGGCATATTGGCGAAGAGGATAGAGGCTGATATGATGGAAAATTCTGAGTGCAGGAAAAGCACTACGAAGGGTACACTCCCTTCATCTAGTGGCAAATAAGGAGTGCTGTATGTTAGGAATATGAGTAGTAAGTTTGAAAATACACTAACCTTATGTAGTCACAAGATGGTAGCGAATCTACTTGCTGCTTCTGTTCTAAAAACCTTAGTATTTCTTGTTGGGATGAATAGCTGTTTAATCATAATAGTGCAACACCTGTGAAAAAGGCCTCACTTGAGACATTCTGTCAATTTAAATATTCTGTGATGTCATTGATGCATTTACTCCGCATCGCACTGAATGTAGGCACTTGTCTCCATTTGTGGTTTCTTGATTCCTTGCAGTAACTAGATGCCTGGAACAAGTAGCTCCACTGGAGATCATCCATTAGTAAGCATCAGCATGGTAAAAAATAACTTGAAGCACTGTTTTTGTCCTGATGGCAACTTGCTCAGGCTTGTCTAGGTGTGGTATCTGGCATTTATCTTGTGTATCATAAGCATGCTTGAAGTCCCCTCCCTTGTTTTGTAACTTGCAAATTAGCCAGATTGTTTCTTTTTATCTTGGAAACTACTGCAATGAATTTTGAGGATTAGCATAACAATTTGATGAATATTAAAATGAAAAAGACCAAGAAGAACATAAGTTGAACTGAATCTCCAACTATTTGTGCTCTTAGGCAAACTACTTGGCTTCATCAGTCAGTGACACATGGGTGTTGCATTTGTTAAATGACTGTAATTAACTTGCCATTAGTGAATTACACTCTATTGTCACTTTTACTGAGCAGCTTTGTATGCCAAAATAGTGTATAAGTACTAATTCTCCAGTGTAACATACTTATATCCATACTGTGCTTGTTAGCATGCCATTTGAACAAGAATATAACATATATGTTAATGTATTGGAAATACTATGATCAGTTATTTTCTGTGTTCCTTTAATAGGAATGGTACTAACTTCCTGACTGTGAGGGTCTGATGTTCCTCGGGCTAGCGCACCTTTATGATCAACATAGACTAAATTCTGCAGTGTAACCGTATGTCTTACCTCAGGGAAAGCTCGATTCACTGAATGATTAGAACCAAAAAAGAAGTGTTTAACTTGCTGCGGGCATGCCTGGAATAGGCTTGCAGCATTAAGCAGAGCGAGGTCAAAATTCACTAAGATCTTATGGCACTCCCAGATGCAGAGGCCAAACCTGCGCGTGACATGACGCTCAGATGCTTTCTGGCAAAGCAGTGCTGAGTTCCAGCTTCCTTTAAGGCGATAACGCTGTTATCAGGAATTTTGACGAGTAGCTTCCCTGTTCTGTTCCTCGGTGAATGGGACTTCCCCTCTTTCCCAGCCCCCAAATAAATATTCTTACCTTCTGTTAAGAACAGCGTGTCGAAGAGTTAGCTCTGAGATCCACATTTCCATTGTATTGTTAGGCAATAAAGATTCCTGAGTAGACTGTCAGCACTGCAGCAAAGCTATGGCTGTAGTTACAGTACAGCTTGTTCTTCATAGGGTCATAGAATAGTTTGGGTTGGAAGGGACCTTCAAAGATCATCTAGTCCAACCCCCCTGCAGTGAGCAGGGAGGGACATCTTCAACTAGATGAGGTTGCCCAGAAACACATCCAGGCTGGCCTTGACCATCTCCAGGGATGGCACATCCACCAGCTCTCTGGGCAACCTGTGCCAGGATTTTATCGCCCTCATTGAAAAGGATTTATTCCTTATGTCCAGCCTGAATCTCCCCTCTTTTAGTTTAAAACCATCACCTCTCGTCCTGTCACAACAGGCCCTGCTAGAGAGTCTTTCCCCATCTTCCTTACAGGCCCCTTTTAAGTTCAGAAAGGCGGCAACAAGGTCGCCCCAGGCTGAACAACCCGAACTCTCTTAGCTGTTCCTCATATAACAGAGATGCTGCATCCCTCTGATCATTTCTGTGGCCCTCCACTGGACCCTGTCCAACAGGTCCACGCTGAGGACTTTTCTGTACTGAGGACTGATATAATTACACTTCTGCTGTTCAGATTTAAATCTTGTCTTGGGAATGTTGTTGTAAGGCAAGAATAAAGCCTTTAAATATTTTTCTTCTTTGTCTTTCAAAGCCTCTTAGGGAAGGATATGTAAAAATTCAGCTGAAGATAGCAGAAATGTTGCATGTTGAGTCTTTTAAGTTTCCACAAGTTCTTCATGCATGTTGATTGAGCAGGGACCATACAAGCATTATGCAGAATCTCAGATTGTGTTCTATACAGTCATATACAATTTTATAAACAGGGTTTTAAATATATAGTGTTGTCAGATATAACTGTTGACAACTCTCAGGCCTCTGTCAAGACTTGGAATAATGATTTGGAGATTAAGTTCTGTCTGTTCAACTTTATTAGGAGAAGTAAGTCTGTTAGGTTCTTCTCAAGTCAAATAAGGATAAGACTTTTTTATGAAGTACTTTACAGTGCAGGATTTATTGTCAGCTGCTGAATGTACATAACACAGGACGGGTAGAACCTGATAGGTATGTTATAATAGCATCTGTTTGTAATACTAGCTGGTGGAGGTAATGAATGAATTCTTCATTCTATAGAGGAAAGTTCATGAAAGCCTCAGGTTATAACTAACTTCTGTTGGATTGTGGGGAGCAGATATCAGAAGAAGAATGACATGAAGTGTCAGAAAATAACTTTTTTAGACGTGCCTCAAACTGCCGAGAAAGCTGCATCTTGTTTTGTTTTCCATTTGATCTGTTTAGTTATATGGTACATTTGAATATGTTGTTAAGGTTCTTTTTGTCTTTCTCACGCCTTTTTGGGGGGGGTATGACTATTTGCTGGCCACTTCCTTTTCCTTCTCTTATAGTATCATAGAATCATAGAATAGTCAGGGTTGGAAAGAACCTTAAGATTGTCCAGTTCCAACCCCACTGCCATGGGCAGGGACACCTCACACTAAACCATGCCACCCAAGGCTCTGTCCAACCCGGCCTTGAACACCGCCAGTGGTGGAGCATTCACAGCTTCCCTGGGCAACCCATTCCAGTGCCTCACCACCCTTTCAGGAAAGAATTTCTTCCTCATATCCAATCTAAACTTCCCCTGTTCAAGTTTGAACCCGTTACCCCTTGTCCTATCACTACAGTCCCTCATGAAGAGTCCCTCCCCAGCATCCCTGTAAGCCCCCTTCAGATACTGGAAGCTGCTCTGAGGTCTCCACGCAGCCTTCTCTCCTCCAGACTGAACAGCCCCAACTTTCTCATCCTATCTTCATACAGGAGGCGTTTCAGTCCCCTGATCATCCTCGTGGCCTCCTCTGGACTTGTTCCAACAGTTCCATGTCCTAATATCACATAAGTACTATTTCCTTGAGAAATCGTGATGCTCTTAAACGCTTCAAGACTTCAACACTGCCCCTGTTTTGTCAGCCAAAGGTGTAATTCTGAGGTCTTTGCCCCCTGGTGTGGGATAAGTGTTGGGAAGTGTGCTTTGCAATGAGGCTGTTGGGCTATCCTGTGTGCGTGAGCCATGTTAGAGGCAGTGAAACTTGCTATTTCAGTTTCAGCCTGGATGCCTTGGTACCACTTGATGTATCTTTTCCTCCTGTCAGTTGGACTTCTTTTGTATTTGAGGAAGGCCAGCGAACCTTTGATACAATAAATACTTCTCTAAATGACTTCCCAACCATTCAGAATGTGAGGCAGGAGTGTAAGGCTTTAGTCTAACACAAATGATAATTTTCACATGCAAATTCTGCCTTTTTCTAAAGGTGTGGACCCTTTCCAGCAGGTGAAGGTAACACTGCTGTTTGCTGTGCATTTTCAGATAGTTTTACTGTTGCAATTCATAGGTCTTACAAGGTGCAGACCAGTGAAAGCTAAGGGGCTCTCTCTGGTGTTTTGAGTTGTTTCTGTTTGCTTGGCTGCACCAGCGAAACACAATCATAGCCGTGTTTGTCCACTCTGGAAAAAGGAGAGCGGTAACAATGAGAGGTTGGTCAAGTCTGCTGATTGTAGAAAAAGGTTAAAACAGAGACCAGTCTGAAAGCTGGTAGAAATACAGACATGTCTGTATGCATACACCTAAGTTCACAGTAACTACAGACTGGGGGGGAGACACGTGTGCCTCTTTTCCTCTTCAGTTCTATGAGTGAATTGACCCCAAAATGAGATAGGAGTTACTTTTGCAAACTCTGAAGGTACATGTTCCCATTCCATTAACCAAAATACAGATTGAAAAGTTCAGTGTGCTAGGAAAGCAGTCCAAGGACAAATCTAGTGATAAGGAGTTTCTGAAGAGCTGTTCTGACAGGTGGGTTTGAGGAATCCAGTCCCTTTTCAGGGTCTTGCTGCTCCTGCATTTAGTGGGTTCTTCTATTGTTCCTGCATACGTACAGTGGGCAGCATAGAGTTCCTGGCTGGCAGCAGAGGTAAACTCTCCTAAGGAGGGGATAGGAAAGAACAGCAAAAAGTCCACCGTCCACCCAGTCCAGTTCAGTCAGGAGAGTGCTTTCAGTGTCAAATGTTAAGTGTCTGGACAAAACAGCTAGAAGATCTATTTGTATCTTCCAGGAGAGCTTGGGAAGCCCCTGGAGCTGTGTTTCATTTCCTTCAGTTGGAGATAGGTCCCCGTGATGATGAGAGGCTTAGGGCACTGGAATAAGGGCTGAGGTGAGTTAGAGAGGATCTCTGAAAGGCTTCTTTTTCTTGTCCTCCTGGGTTAGGAGAAGCCAGATAATAAAAATGGCAGGACTGCAGTTAGGGGAGAAAAGTAAATAGTTAATGGCCTAAAGTAAAGGAAACAGCCTAATTGTAATGGCATATATAAATATTTCTTTTGGCTATCAAGAAAGTGATAATACCTGATTGAGCCTTTGCAATGCCAGTTCAAACAAAGGCCTTCCTCTAATGTCTGCTGAATACCTGTCCAACCCTGATATCCCGACAGTGTTTCTCTCCTCATGTTCTCTCACATAATTGCAGACTAGTCTCCAACACCCTCCCAAGTAATTTCTTTGTCTTATAAAGAAAACCTTTTGTCACTGCTAGAAATTCAAAGCTATTTTTAAAACACACTGCCTACCCATCTGTTTGGGTAAGTTCTCCTCTCCTCTTCTTGCCAGCTGCTGGTGGAAAACATCGTCATGTAAATGTTCTTGGTTTGCTGCCGTAGCCTCGCTTGACATTTTTCAGTTTTGAATAATGCTGTGATAAGTTTTGGGTAGGTTTCCCCTGCTATTTGCAGGTAAATGAACCAAACTTTTATTATTTTCAGGATTTTTCTGCAGTGTCTGTACTGCTCATTAATAGTTTAATTAGTTTCAGGAGAGACATAGGGTCATTTCTACAGATTGAGTTCCTTTACTGAGGTAATGGAACACGTTGTTCATGCAGATGTTCAACCCATGAAAAGAAATAGTGAAAAACCTTTGAGTGCTCCAAGTGCTGTATTTTGGAGCATCTTTAAAGACATGTTATCTTATCAGTCATAAGAAAACAACTTGTATAAACCCCACAATTACCTGAACAAAACCAGAGGAGCACTTCGTAAGTACCCAGGAAGGTGGTTTTGCTGTCTGCTCTTTGGTTAGACATTTCCTGAACAAGTGCCTATGTTCCCAAGGCCACCTTTCCTTTGTACATGATCGTTAAGATTCCTCGGGGTGCATCCAGAGCTCTTTGACGTCTGTTGTTCGTTAGGCTTCTCATTTCCGACGCTTGCAAAAATGGGACTGTAAGGCATAGACAGAATGAGGCTGGTTCTCACTTCGGCTCAGGACATGCTTCTGTTTTCTGCATGGAAATTGCATACCATTGACCAGAGAGATCAGGAAGCACGCAGGAAAATCTTGTAGGGCTCAGGATGTCTGCCTGCCGAGCAGAAAGCTAGATCTGGTGTGGGATTTGACGCTGTTACTTTTAGTCATCTTCAGGCGCTGACCTACCTGGGTGTTTTCTTCTTCCTTGTCTGCTCTGTCTGAAAATCAGACCACCACAGCCTGTGAATAGTCCCCAAAGGGTGGGTGTGCTGCATACCATTGTGGGTATTTTTAGTAGGTTCTGTTTGCTGACTGACTTAGTGTGCTATAAATACAAGTTCTCATCTGGCATGCACTTTGCATGTCTTCTAGCGACTTATAATTAATTCACCTAAGAGTAATGGCAAGGAAAAATGAGCTGTTACAATTTGTTTGGTTCTCCATATGAAGTGTCATTTATATAAAGCAATTATTTATCAATATTTCAACTGTAAATGGCTTTTAAAACTAGTGGTGTTCCAAAACACTTCCTAATAGGGCTACCATAATTAGTCCCTATGTCAGATTGAGTTATACTGTAATTTCATTCTGGTTTTAAAAATTGGAGGTGGAGGTTTTAGATATGAAAGGTTAGTGGAGCATCTGGAGTGATATAAATACTAGTAAATTACATTATGTCAATACTAGCACTTTGTCTGAACATACATAAAGGCTATTCAGGTATTCTGTGGGGAAAAAGGAAACTTTAGTTATGATTTGCCTGGAATTCTTTTCACAATGTGTAGTGCATATACATTTGCTGGAATTGAAATGGAGTTACCATGGCGCTTACCATGGTTTTCTTTTAAATTGCCAGAACTCAATGCAAAAAGGAGAGGGACCCTTTCTTTAATGTCTTATTAAAACACGGATGTATTTGTCTTGGGTTATTGAATTTGACACAGAACTGAAGGATGGGTTCTTGCTGAACTATGTTGAGCACAACCCAAATGCAGTTCTTCTGTACTGCTGTAATAAAACCGATCACAGTGTACGCTAACAGATGTGGCCTTCATGAAAGCAATTTCAAACTGGTTCAGTGTTCTATATGCAGCAAAAGAAAGGTCTCCTTTAGAAGTGCTTTCTGCAGATGGACCATACAGACGGGATTTTGAGAATCTTTTATAAGGAAATCCAGAGCAATCTGGTGATGGTATTCCAGAAAACTTACAAAATAAACAGTCTCCTTGCCAAGAAGCCTAGGTAGTTCCTGAAAATTGTGTCGCTTTTGAATCCTGTCTTCCTGCAGCCACCAGGAGTTACAAGAGTGATACTTCTTATGAACTGAAGAACGTCAGTCCTCTCTGATTCCTGAGCACAAATACAGATTGAAGTTCAGGTATCAGGAAGAAATCTTGCCTGTTTTGCAAAAATGATGCAGAGCATCATCAGTTAAGCTTATTTGAGAGAGATAATGGTGGGTGGTCTTCAGAATAAAAAGAGCAGTGACAGTAGTAAAATGCAGTTCTCTGTGGTCATTTAACTGTTTTCACCATGAGGCAGGCCCCTTTCTTCTCATTGTCATTGCTGCATCAGTAAGGATGACTGGAGTAGCCTAAACCAAGGAGGGCTGAAGTAGCCTGAGACACCAGACTTGAGGATTTGCTGTCTATTTTCTTGGGCGTTTTGCTATCCTTTGGGAAGAATGAGTTTAAAATCACACATCTGCATTCTGAATATTGGAAAGCATATTATGCTTGTAACTGTTGCTTGTAACATATTATGCTGAGTAAGTCTCAGCTCCTATAGTCTCTCAAACTGGATAAGCATGATTCATCTTCAGAGGTGATTTTGATGAAGTGTCCTGAAAGGTAGTATTATTGAGTTCAGGTGTGAAGTGCCCAAATACAGGGTTAGCTAGGCAAATTTATTCTAGAGCTGTGTAAGTTTTCAGTGTTGTGATTTTGCAGCCATAATGGCCAGTTAGGTTTGGTTTGAGTGGCTTGGTTTGTTCTCCTCCTTATCCGTGGGTATGGTTGATATGGTTGTTGGAGGCAGTCAGATCAGTGCCGATAGATACTTGCTCACTGGGAGTAGTTCTAAATACATGATGAGTAGATTCTTTGAGTTTAAAATGAAACAAAAAAGACCCAACATTTTGTTAAAGCTTTGTAATTCTATTAACAAATTACAACTCCAGAATAATAAAATATAGCTGTATATATACATAAAAAGTATATAAAGTAGTATATAAAACTACTTCCGTATTTTTGAAGTGCTGCGTAAAGAAATTGAATACCTGCTCCACACATGCAGTAGAGCCATAAGGCTGTTGCTGGCTGAAGAGAAATGATCTTCTAGAACAGCATGAAATGAATGAAAACGGCATGAAATTCACATATATAAAGGGCTGCATGCTATCAAAGAAACGCCCTTTAAATATCTAATTCAGCTGTCCTAACATTTGGATACTAGATGACTCACATTTAGATACTAGATGACAAGTGTACAGGCATTGCCTCACTTCTGAAGGACTGAATTCTATTACTCTTCAGTTAGCTTTAATTGTATGTTTGCTAAAGCTCAGCCTCGGATTAGTTTATATCCAGATGTCTCATATCCATGAAGTTGTGTGGTTTGTAAGTGATAACATTTTCAAAGACAGATAATACTCGGTGGCTTCGTAACCATGGATGTGAAAAACTAAAGTGTTAAAAAAGCTTTTGAAGTAAAATACAATACTGAAATAGCTTTTGGTTTGGAGGAAATGCAGATTCCATTGCCAGCATAATAAGCCCTGTGCTAAAATAAACTTTGGCTTTCACACACTTGATAAGACCAAGATCCAGTGACAGCGTAAAACTGGGGAGTGGAGGAAATGTTCCTTGGAAATGTGGGACTAGTTCTGCTGCAAGCAAAGAAATAAGAAGGCAAATGGTGTGGTTTATGTTGTGCAAGTGTAGGGAATGACATATTCAGCCCAGGTTATCCTTTGTGTCTCCGCTGTGCCTCTCCAGTTGTAAAGACAACAGTTGTGTTCAGCTGGTGAAGTCAAAAGGAAATGATGAACACCTGGGTTGGGGCAGTCCAAGCACAACCACAGGCTGGGTGGAGAATGGATTAAGAGCATCCCTGAGGAGAGGAACTTGGGGGTGTTGGTTGACAAAAAGCTCGTTATTAGCTGTCAGGGTGTGCTTGTAGCCCAGAAACCACCCATGTCCTGGACTGCATCACCAGCAGAGTGAGGGAGGGGATTCTCCTCCCCTACTCTGCTCTCATGAGACCCCATCTGAAGTATTGTGTCCAGCTCTGGGGCCCACAGCACAAGAGGGATGTGGACCTCCTTGAGTGAGTCCAGAGGAGGCCACGGAGATGCTGCGAGGGCTGGGGGATCTCTGCTTTGGAGCCAGGCTGAGAGAGCTGGGCTCGGGCAGCCTGGAGAAGAGGAGGCTCCTGAAGGGGAGACCTGAGAGCAGCTCCAGTGCCTAAAGGGAGCCTACAAGAAATCTGGAAAGGGACTTTTTACAAGGCCATGCAGTGACGGGTCAAGGGGGAATGGCTTTAAACTGAAAGAGGGATGTAAGGAAGAAATTCTTCACTGTGAGGGTGCTGAGGCACTGGAAGAGGTTGGCCAGGGAGGTTGTGGATATCCCATCCCTGGCAGTGCTCAAAACCGGGTTGGAGAGGGCTTTGAGCAACCTGGTCTAGTGGAAGGTGTCCCTGCCTATGGCAGGAGGCTGGAATTATATGATCTTGAAGGTCCCTTCCAACTCAAACCATTGTATGATTTGCAGCTGGAAGGCAGGAGGAGTTCTTTCTAGTGGGCTGGGTGGGCATATCTGACTTCCTTCTACAGATGTGCAGGTAAACCAACCATTTAATGACTGGTTTTCCATTTTGCTTTAGAACTTTATTAAGAAGAAATGCTCCGATGTCATGGAGTGGCTAGTAAAAGCGTATAGTTTATAAATTCTAGCCAGTATTGATTCTCCTTTAGGCATTGGCTAGCTGTAATCTTTAATGAAGGTATATTTCACCACTGGCTAAATATTTGACCTTTTACATATTACTTACTAAGAGCAAAAACTTTGCAGGACCTCTGCTGCAGCCTTTGCTTTTAGTAGTGCTAGAAAAGTCAATCGGAATTAATATCTGTGAGTTCTTTCAGCACTCTGAACATTCTTTATCTGCAAAGTAATTGCCTAGGTATAGCTGTTGCATGATATTAATAGTGGATCAATAGTATTGACCTCAATTTTTTGCTGAATTTTAATATAATGATGAAAATACTGGCATGCAGATTTTGTGTTTTGTCTTGGTATTTTATTGATGAAAAACATGTACTTAGCAGCAAAGCCAGAAGTAGCCAAAAGCACCCCAAAATGAAGTGGATCCCTGTTGAAGCATGCTGGAGAAGTGGTTCTTGTATTTTGGTACCCACAATTGTTCCTTCCATCTCTGCCATTTCACCAACTGTTATTTAGTTAACCAATGAAAATGGCAGGTGTCGTGTGGTGGTGAATGAGGGTGTACCATCCTTTTTCCATCATGGATTTGGACTATTTCTGGGCTGTTTTAATAGCTGCCTCCCATGACAGCCTATTCTTAATTGTAAAACTTTGTTAGCTGTAGCGTGCAAGCATTCTTCGCAGTATGTTTAAACACAAATGATTGTATTCAACACGTGGCTGGCCTGACACTGTCCACAAAGATGCAGAGTTAAAATGAGTGAAAAATCAGCACCCCAGGAAATGTTAACTTGAAAGCAAATCCTTGGAAAGGATGCCAAGTTTGTAAGGCAGAGAGAGGAGGGGGAAAAGACTGCAGGGGATGGTGGCGTTTGTTACGTTACTCTTAGAGGGAACTGGGATTCATGGATATGTGTGCTGATACAGTGGTTTTCCAAGCTTTTAAACTGTGATTCTGTGACACGCTGAAGCTGTGTTTGTATAGATTATTGGCAGCCTCTCCTTTTTTTCTTCTGCCCTCCTGCTGTTTTCGGTGGGTATGAGTTATCTTGCTCACAACACCAGTAGGACTTTTGTTACTAATACTGGAAACAAAAATATCTGTAGGAACACTTATTCACCTGGCTCTTAAAAATACTCCTTTTTTGTGTCTTTTTTTAGGATGTTTTTTCTTTTTTTTCCTAGGAGGACATAATATTGGGTATTATATTTAATTTGGATTTTAGCTTAGTTATCCTAGTTTTATCTAGCAATAGTTATATCTGTACTGTTAATGGAGGAGTAACACTGAAGGGAAACACAGTGAAATAGATAATTAGCTCTACACAAAGAGAATAGAGGCCATTTTGGTTAAATTCTTTATCTTAGGGTATCTATTTTGAGGTATGTCTTTGTCTCTACTTTTTCTAACTTGCATTTCCGCAAACTTGGGAATTGTGATGACATTTTTCCTTTTTGTTAGCCGTATTTTGAAGTGCACACAAGTGAAAACCGGTTTAGTTTGCTTCCTCAAAGATCTGACTGGGTAAATGTGCTGTACATATAGCATTAAAGCCTGGAACTTAAACGTTAATATTCTGATCCTATCAGTTTTCTGTTTATGCCTTACAGATTTGTAAATTTACAAAATTACACACTTGTCATTCCATTTCAGACATGAAATTCCATATCGAAATAGGAAAGGAAGAAAAGCTTCACATCAGTACCTTGTTTTTCTTGCATTTATTTCCCCTACTGTAGTTTCTCTCTAACATATTGTGCTCCTTCAGGCAGTGATGATCAATGTTGGTACATTTTTGTTAACCGTAGGTAGAACCTTTTTGAGCTACTGGTACAGCTGCAACACTATGAGGATAGCTTTACTCGAATCAGTGAGCTGCATATGCAGAACTCTTGGTATACTCACAGATCTGCTTTGAAAAGCATAATCCTGTTTGTCAGGAATTGTCATATGTTACTGACAAGGATTCCTTTCCTCTGCTGAAGGAAAGGAGCTCTTTCTGTAATCTCAGTATTCACATCTTTTAGCTGTTAGATTTATGGCCTTCTGCAGAAATTCTTAAACTGCAGGCTAATTTTAATGGTGCTTTCCTAACCCTGGAAGGAATGGTACGACAGTTGAACCCTGTAACTGAGGATTAAGGATATCACTACAATTACTTGTTCGTAGAGGGGTAAGTATAGAGAAAAGATGCTTTGTCAGCTATTACAGTCAGTTATTGTTGTATGCAATACTTAAACGTTGCATTTTCCTTTCTCACATGACGTGTTGGAAAACAACTTTTAATCTATTTACTTATTTATCTGTTTATTCTTAATGGAAATATTTCTATTTCCTTGGGTATTTTATGTTAACAACTAATTTTACTGTTGGAAAACTTCCTAATAAGCAAATTACTGTTTCACAACTGATTCCCAATTTTGAATGCAAAAATTTGCAATTGATTCAAAAGGACTTTTTTTTTTCTTTTTAAATTGTACTTGACTCTATAGCTATTATATACAATTTCAGCAATGTATGTGACTTGCAATGTGACTAAAAGGGCATTTATTGCACTGTTAATGGTTTAGCATCTCTCAGGTCTTATATCCACATGCTTAGAATCAAGCTTGTAGAGAGCTCTAATTTACTAGATGAGTATGACAATAAAGAACCAGGGTGGTATTGAAGCAGACAATATTTAACAATAAAGTAACTGCCTTGGAAAACTTATGGTGCTGTTTCTGCTGAGCGAGGTTCAGGAGAATAGATTGATAACAGACTTCCTTAAAAACAGACTTACATTTGTTTGGTATTACTATTTGTGTTAGATGGTAATCTGGAAGCTGCTTTTTCCTGTATGAACAAGAAAGCCGGCTGCAATTATTCTGTAAAACTCAAAGCATTTGATTGGGCTGTGAAAAACCTTTCCATAACACAGATAGAAATACAATTGTGACTGTGTATGCAAATTGGCACTAGTGCTGTATAAATAGGGATTTCAGTTAAATGTTGGTTTGATTTTGTTTTTTTTTTTTTTTGTTGGCCTTTTTTTTTCTCTTTTTACACAAACTGAAATTAGTATCTTTGTGTCTTTAAGCTATGAATCTTGCCTGAAGACCACGAGTAGAAACTATTAAAAGGGCTCAAATCTGGCCTGGCTGCAGAAGAGAGACTTAATGTATTAATATATCTCTTTGTGTCACTGCTGTGATATTTGGCTAACTGCACTTAATAACAGGATTAGCGAAAGACTAATAATCAAGGATAAATTGTTCAGGATTTAATACACACTCTTTAGAAGCCAAGAAGAGGAGAACCCCAAGACCCAGACGAGACCCTGCCAAGGTCTCCTGTTCAGCACCCACACTCTGGACAGCTCAAGTGAAGCCTCTTCCAGGCAGCTGCTCCTGCCAGGTGCTTCTGGGATGAGATGCGCTGGGTTCTTATCCAGGAGATAAAACAAGGTACCTTTCAAGAGCAGGAAGTTTCATGCTGGCCCAAAGCTTTCTGGTTGGGCTGCTGAATTATATGGAAAAGACCAAGAGTTTGTGATAGATTCTCATTTGTCCCAGTTCCCTGTGGTACAGAAAGCAGCATTGACAGCCTTGAGTAGACCAGATAGACTTCTTCGGAAGGCTTTTTGTAGCACCTTCTAAGTCTGACTCATATACCAACAGTTCCTGTGTGTTCTTTTCAATTTTTAATATTGTTTTGGGTTTCAGAAATTCAGTCTTCATCTATTTGTTCACTTTTGTTTATTTTTAGCCTAGAAAATAGGTTCTTTTTTTGTGTCACAGCTTTCCCAAACATTGGTAAGCTAGCTTCCTTGTTCTTAATTTCATCTCTGCTGTTTATTTTTCCCTTGGCTTAAGGTCTTTCTGGAGCTAGCTCTCATTTTCTGCTAAAAATCTTATTACTCTTGTAGTTTCAAGTGGACTTCCCTGCTTGGTTCCTTCCAGTAAGTGGAAGTAGAAGAATTAAAAATGGATTATACAGATACTTTCTGTTATCACACTGTCTGTTCCGTTTTCTTTGACACTAGGTGACACGACTTTTTCAAATTAGGTGGTTAAAATGTTTGACCTTAAATATCTAAAAACCTGGAGAAACTTCTGTTATGTTTTGAGTTAGTATTAGAAAGATGTCTTGAGCAGTAGGAGGCTCACTGCAAGATTAACCTTTAGACATAATGTTGTTTTTTCTCGACAAGAGGCTAAAATCCAGAAGATGGTATTCTGACAGATTTACTTTTGAAAAGGAGTAGTTTTGCATCCAGTGATGCTGAGGTCACAAGATAAGATCCATCTTTTCTGTGGAGGAAAAAGAACAAACCAAATAAATAATTAATTTCACGTAATGGCTTTCAAAGCCAAGATGGAAAACACACTAATACTTTGATTCAAGTGTGAAAACAGGATTTGTAAATACTTCTGTGACCTTTATCTTTTCTTTTTATGACCCTGCTGCAGAGAGCTGTGTGGTCTGAGTATTTTTTCCCTGTTGTTAAGTGCAGTTTATTTAAGATACTGTGTGCTTTCTTTCCTACGTACTGTTAGCTTTTAGAAATGTCTTGCAGGATTTTCCTTAAGAGTGGGAATCGTAATTAAGTAATATTTCTTTTTTATGCTGAAGACCTTTTGGTGTACTACCATACCATTACACTAGCTTCTGTAAGAACGTGGGCCGCTTTATTCAGTTTGCTACTCCCTCCTAGACGAAATAAAGTGAGTTTCAGGTGGAAAAGAAAAGGAAACCCCTGTTCTTGCAATTTCATTTGTTGGAGTACATGAATTTCAACTTCTACATGAACATCGGAAATAATGTCATCAAACACACTTACTCTTAGAGTTTCCTCAATGGCCTGGAAAATCTGTGTTTCCAAATCAGTTGTCCCTAACTTAGGGGTAACTTTGCTTTGTTTATGTTGGACCTCTGCCGTATATGTGGGAACTGTGGCAAGCTGTTGGGCAATTTCCAGGGTTGCATTCCACTTTTTATTTACCTTCCCCTTAAACTTGCTTCATTGCATAGATGGTATATAACATGATTTTATGTATGTGTCAAAGGCTTTTATTGGAGTCACATTCTACAAGTTACTTCTCTGCTATTCTGATCTCTTAGGTTTGGCATAAGAATGGTTTGGTCTGTCAGTAGTTACAGAAACATACGAAGATTGGGAAGTGAACAAAATGCGATTCATATTTGCTTGGATGGGGGACACGGTTGGGGGTGGAACCCACCATGTACATTTACATTTAAACGAATTTAAAACCTACTTGAACAGATCAGCCAGTGCAAGACAAAAGCTAAGAGTTTTATAACAGGCATGTTTTTTGTGGTTGCCTCACTTCCAATTTCTTTCTTAAAACTGTCCCGGAGGGATAAGAATTGATAATAAAAGTTGTTGTAACTGGTACTTTAGAAGATGTTCCTGTATCTTTTGTGAATTTCTTGTGTACAAGTTGCTTATCTATTAAAAAAGATAAGATTTGTGTATGCTTGGTTTTGCTGGAAAATTAATCAATTAGAAGACTATATTTGTCCTTTTTTTAGTACTTTGAATACATTCCCGAAGTTTTGCTGTTTTATTTTACTGTGTGGTACCACCCTCAACTTTGTGAGATACCAGGCTAGGTCAAGAGCAACAATAACATACTGCAGGATTTATAATCCCGCCTATGCTGTATGTCAAGTAACCTACTGAAATGACATAAATGCATCTGAAACAATCGATTTGTTTTTCTAAGGGCCTAAATGAACTTTTCTTCCCCTTGAAGCTGTTGCTGTGTGGTTCTGGAGTAACTAAGTGATGGGATTAGTCTGTCTCAGGATTTAGCGCATCTAAAATGAATTTTGTTGCAGGTAGAACCCCGATGAAGGAGTTGAAATGTTTATTTTTCTTTCTGGAAGTTATTGTGTAGGTGTTAAGTGCTGTGAACTCCCTTCCTTAGCTGCAAGCTTAATTTACACTGCTTTTTGAATGTCTCTGATGCCAATAAAAATTGTCCTAACTGCACAGTAGTGAAGAAGGGTGATTTTCATGTTGACCTAAAAACATATTCTCATGTGTAAAATGTTGATATTCTCATGCATATGACATAACCCTTCCAACTGCATCTGGTTTGCTTTGGGGTTTGGGGGTTTTTGGTTTTTTACACTTAGACCATCTTCTGGACAATTTTGCTATAGTTTTAGGTACAGACTGGTTTTACACCAAGAACAGAATTTCAGTCTGTTCTACCATGTTGTGTGGAAAGCATCAGACAGAGCGCATGCCAGGCTATGGTCTTCTGACGTTGCTCAGCATTTACTTACTTATGTTTCAACCTAGAGCTGGAATCTCTCTCTGAAAGATTAGCTGTTAGACTTCTGTAGCTCTGCTGAGAAGTTGTTGTAGGTTGTAGGATTAATAGAACAAATGGTACAATGTCTACACCATTCTGGAAAGTGAAAGCATAAGTTTAGATGTTTAAACGACATTCTTGCTGCACTAAGCCAAGAATTGTATTGAGTGTCACTGCTTTTCAAGGGAAAAACAATACAAAAGTACATTTCTCTTTTTGGCACATCTCCCAGTTTACTGATTTATGTTGTGACACAACCGCTGTAAAGGGCAGGTATGGCAAGATCTCCACTAGAAAGAGGAAGTGTGCTTTTGTGATGACCAGCAGGAATGTCAGGCTTCCTTTGGGAGCCTTTTTTAGGAGTTTTTGAAAATGGTAGCTAAATGCAAATTTTATGTCTTTATTTATTTAAAGTTACTTGATGAAACTACAAAGCCTGGAGGCAGAGGTTGTCCTTTACGTGCCTGTGGCTTACTTCTCAGTAGTCTTTAACACCGATAGAGATTACTGTAGAAGAACTTGAATAAGTCTGTCTTTTCACCAGAGCTGATGGCTTGTACCTGGCTTAACCTCACTGCTTTGTTGGTGGCCATGCTGTGGAATTTGCCACTGGGAAAGCTGAGAGTCGTGCTTGCTTTGGCTGGTCCCCACCAGCTGACACGCAGGCAGGAAGAGACAGCAAGAGCAAAGGAGGTAGTGCTGCCAGGAGACAGAAGGTGAAGGGATGAACATGAAAATAAGCTGAGAGGAGCGCAGGCTTAAACTCCAGCATTCTTTATGCTCCCCTCAAGAACCATTCTAGAGAGCTTTCTTCCTTAAAACCAGATAACTTTTTTGTTGTTATTCTTCTGAGCATTTTATAATTTATATTTTAACTGCTTGGTCGCTTGTGTTTGGGACCTGCAGTAAAGTCTCGTTAATTCATTAGGTAAGGCTTTGGGTAATGAAAACAAGATGTTTCTCTTATAAGCATAGATGTTTAAACTGGGCAACTAATCAATTTCCTCAACAATCTAACTGATAGACCAATGCAGCAGTTGTGAACAGTAAAAACCAGATAGTGCTACTGAGCACTTTCTGCAAAGGTCATTAAAAATGTGAGTGAAACACAAAATAATGCTTAACATTGTTCGAACAGTGGCAGCTTAACCATAAAAAAGCAAGAATTACACTGGCAACTTAGTTGCTGTGGCAGGAATGATGTGGCATGTCATCTGAAAGTTTGGCTTGTTTGTGATTTATGGATGTTCTATTAGAGTTTGCAGAATATGGTATGTGTGCTCTGTACTCTCTTAGTAGAGGCAAAAGAGCATAAATATAGGTGAAGCTGTCATGATTGATATGTTTAAAGCATGTAAGTCAATAGCTTGATTTTCTTCAACCTTTACTGTCAGTATTTAAGAAAACGTGGTTGTGAGGTTATTTCTTTATGGATTCAGTTCTTTCTCTTAACCAATTGATATCATCTTTATTATTCCTCTTATTAGGCATTTTGCATGCTTTCTTCATTATGGTACCTCCCCAAATGTGATTAAAAGGTTCTGTCTTAGAAGTAGGAACTTCTGCAAAAGTAGTCATTATAGTACATAAAGGTGTATCATTCAAACTTAAGAAACTGCTCTCACTTTTTATAGAAATTTATACATAATTCATGTTAAACACTTAAGCATGTTAATACTGACAGATTTAACGATCTAACTCCAGTGTGCACCTTTCTGAAGTGGTGTTTTTTAACCCTTTGCCCCATTTCTGCAACAGTCCATACACTAAGGTGAATACTTTCCAATCGGTAGAATAGAGGGGTCAGTGCGGAGTGAGCTTCTCTTAACTGAATTTTGCATTTAAAAACAAAAGGCTGCTTTATGATAAGCAGATGTCAGTTCTTTTACAACGGTAACCCTTAAACAAAATTCCTTTATTCTGAGGATGAATAATGTTTTTCAGCTTGGACTTTCCTGCTAAGCTCAGGCCTTAGTCATAAGTCATACCTTTACGTGGGGAAGGAGGAAAGAGAAAGAAAACCCAACAAAACCCCAGCAAACCCGAACAAACAAACACACTTACTCTGCTCTCCGCAATTTCAAGTGAATGACAGTACATTAGTCCGTAGGTTGGATGTGTCCCTGCAGAATTAAGAAGTAGGTGAATGACAGTACATTAGTCCATAGGTTGGATGTGTCCCTGCAGAATTAAGAAGTAGGTGCCCTCTGTGGAGGACTGCTATTTTGAGAGCTGAAGAGAGAAAAACTAGTGTATAATGATGCAGGAAAGGCTGCTGTTGTGCTGAGGTGATGAAAAGTCTTGTATGTGTGGTTACAAAATGAGATGAAAAGCACAAGAAAACAAGTATGCTTTGACACATGTCCTTGACTTTCTTGAAACTGTACTTGAAATAGGTATCATTTTTCTGTTGTACTGAATGATAAATGTAATTGTAACTATTTTTGATATCTGACTTATTGTTGCTGTTAAAATGAAACATTATGTTTAGAAATAATAGTTAAAGTCCTGGGAACATCCCACATAATAATTTAACTTTTTATTTACATATATTCTTCCCAGTTGTAATCTTTACTATTTTGTACTCTGATTTTTTTGTCATTGATTGGTTTTCCCCTTCTTTCTTTGTCACTGCTACCTCTATTTCTGCAGGAACAAGTAGGTTATTGGTAAGTATTTCAACTAAATCAGGCTTTACAAAGTTTTGCCTTAGTGAGGACTTCTTTTTTATTTTTACCCTCACTTACTTTGGTAAAAACTTTGTAGACAGCAGACCAATTGTCTATAAATGCTGTGCTTTCTCAGGTCTCCATTATCACCTTGTTTGTGTAGTAGAGTAATAGTTTGCAGATTCTCCAAGAGACTTTGTCTCCTGCATGCTTTCAAGCAGCATCATGCCGTCTTCCAAGATGCTGCCTTCTCCTGGGGCTTGCTCCTTTGTTCCTGTCTGCTGCGTTTCAAGTGCAGTATTTACTGTGTCCCTCCCATTTCTTTTTTTTTTATAAGACCTTGTATGCATTATGGTCAGTTTGCTCAGAAGACTTCTCTGCGTCCAACAAGATGCTCTGTTTCACGTGTTCAGTTTAGTCATCCTTGTCAACCATTATTCAGCCATTTTCACATCATACCTCTTCCCTTTCAGCTATCATTATATATACTGTCAGCATGGTATAGCCCTCTCCTCTCTTATTATCACGCTTCATGTGATTTTAACCAGATCTGTTGCATTGTACAGTACAAGTTTTCAAGATACCTACATAATTTTCAAAGCGGGACTTCATTCTTTCTTCTGATCTTGGAACAGCTCTCCCTACACTTCCTTTTAAATGCTGGGATTTCTAATGGAAACTTTCTCTTTAACCCTACTGTTTTTGAAAGTAGTGACTTACTGACAGCGTGAAGGGGAGGGGAGTGTAGACAAACTTGCTCTCTGTACTTAAAAATTTACAGTTGTCTTGCTAAATAACTCAGTTACTCCAGGAGTGCCTACTTCTGGCAGCAGAACACCTTTATCCTATTTGCCTTTCCCAACTTTCATTGTGAGACTGTGAGTGGAAAAACCTTTTTCAGGTGTTTGAGGAATATATTGCTCCAAGCAATGAGAGAAAATTGAGGGAGTAGGAAAATTAAAGGAGAAACAAATAAAGGTGTAGGTTCGGGATAGACTAGGAATGAGAGAGAAGAATTCTTCCTCCTTCAACTGTGATAGGTGACTTTAGAAGATAAAAGCAATGGGAATATGTAATATCTCTAGAGTATGAGGTTTAAGGCATCTCATTCGCATAAAGTTTTCAGACCTCCAGGCTGACCTGCAGTGAGTTAATCGCCATCATCTGGTAATGGAAGAACTAAGCTTGTTTGGCAGGTTAATCTTGCCTGCTGTGTGGAAATAAAACACATTGGTGCCCCAAACCATTGACAATGCTTTCTGGCTATTTGCTTTCTGAGTGAGGTAGTTGATTGGGCTCAAAAATGTGTCCAACCTGGCTTAACTGCATATTCAGGCAACTCTTGTCTTCCTCACAGCTCCACAAGACTTCTCCAATGCGGCAAGAGCCCCGTTTGTGTGCAGAAGCCTCTGGAATGGTGGTAGGGCTAGTTTCTGCCCATACTGCTGCTGTTACTCTGCCAGTGTGACTAGAAGGAACCCGGCTCTAATCTCTGCTTGCCAGAGATCTGACGATGAATAGACATGAGAGAGAGGAAAAGTTTCTTTCCTTTGTTGCCCTTGATTCAGATTTTGGAAGGGAGTCATCACACCTATATGAAAGAGAGAGAAAGTGTGTCCTTTGGGTTCTTGCTCCTGCCCCCCTCCCTTAGGAAAGATGCTATGAAAATTAACGGTATTCTTCTGGGGGAAATCTTGTTGACAAGTGGGAGGTTTTGGTTGCTAGTTGAAAATACACTTCTCAAATGTAGTAAGCTAACATCTAAAATAGGCTGGGTTGTGGGTGGGTTTTTTTTTTCATGAAAACTATCTTGCTCTTACCTCTTAATGTACAAAAGTGACTCGCAAAGTTCAGTTTACATTCACACTTGTCTGTCTTCAGCTGCTTCTGTTCCATTGAGAAACTTACGTTACGGATCTGTGCTGGGGGGCTGACATGTCTGAAACGCAGTTAATACAGTAGTAAGTTAAAGAGTAAATTAATAACTTACAAGTCACTTTAAGAACTGTTCTTGTTTGTACACTTGGCAGTTTGAAAGCACAAAGGCTCTAGCAGTTTGGATGAACCAGAGCAGTCTCTCACCTAATCTACCTTGACTACAGATCCCTGCGGATGATGGGATAGGGGGATAACCTCCACCCACCCACCCGCAAACACAGGTGGAACTAAGAAGGTCTTTCCTACTCCCTTTGTTGGGTGCTAGCATCGATCTAAAATGGCACTCTTCAAAGCTGTTCCTCTGATAACAGCTGTTCTTATTTTTGTATGATGAGGTGAAATCGATCTTTCCGCAGGTCTTTCCCAGCTGTAATTTCATCTTTTGGTTTACAAGACATTTTAGCACGGGGCTTTTTTTTCCCTCTCAATTTTCTCAAGAAATTGTTCTTTAGTATCTAAAAATGTGCAGCCGTCAATTATAATCAGCATCAGGTTACTTCTACATTGATTTTAGACACCTGATGTTGTGCAGGTGATAAAGACTTATGAAGAAAATAATGTGACTTGAATTCAATTTGTCTTCATTTTCTACTGTGTTATTTCTCACTGATTGCTACTGAAGATGCTCCTTTCCCAGTTACCAAAGTGAAGGAAGCTGAGGAAGTTATGCAGTACAGTTTTGTCTTTTGTAACTTTTAGCTTAGGAGATGAAATATTATCTAAACAAATCTTCTCTAATTATTCCATGGGTTCCTTAACTAAAGGAAGATTCAGGTTTGGTTTTATTCCACATTTTATATATCCTCCTTTCCCACTCAGTGCTGTGGGAGCTTTGAGTCAGAAAACACAAGGGAAAAATCTCTTGTTTCTCTCAAGGAATCCACAAGTATATTTACTTCAGTTTTATCATACAGAAGTGGGGAAGAAAGCCGCACTGAGAGAAAGAAATTATTTGTACATATCCTGGTTCAGTTTTCAGGAAAAGACAGAGTTTGGAATGTTTGTATTTTGTTCCTTATTTCTATTTGATTTCCTATTCTCTCCCAAATTTCTTGATTTGTTTTAATCTCCAGAAGTCTTTCCAGATAGTGCTGTGTTCTCCCAGCTTGGGCCATTTACAGCATAAGGAAGGATAGAAACTAGAGAACTAGATATATCTTTTCAGAAAGACACTTTCTTCCTGAACAAAAGAACTCCTGTACCTGAGATGGCAAACCTTATCCAAGTAGCCACTTGTGTTGAGAGGTACAGCACCTAGGAATCCTCCTGTAGAGGGTTTGCTGGGAACTGGTAATGCTCTTTTCTTTCCCCATCTAACTTAAAGACATTTTTTTAATGTCAGTTTTCCGTCCTTGAGTTTAGTATGAAATAACCATCATATTCTCTTAAATGGTATGGGTAAAGTTGCCAGGTAAGGTGTTAACTTTGGCGTACAAAGCTTCATGGTTTTAAGCTTAAGAAATGACTCATTCTATCTTTCCGTTTCAGTTGTCTGAGGAGAAGAGAGTATTTTGTGGCCACATAACTGATAGATCCATGTAGTTTGGGGGGTTTTTTTCTTGGGCTTATTTTTTCTGCTTTAAATTCTACAACTCAATTTACAGAAGGAAGAAAGAGAATTTTGTCCTCACCCGCACTGTTGTTGCTTCACTAAGAATCTGACTTATTTCCATCGATTTTCCTGCTGTTCTTACAATCTCACTTCATAGTCCTCTACACAGTTGAATATGAAAGGAAGAAGTGGAAGAAATAAAGGCATTACAGTTTGACTTTTATAAAATATTTATGCTCTTCTGCTTTATATTCTCATTAGGAAGCTTGGAGAGTATGGTCTAGGTGAAAAAGTAGGTGGATGCTGAAGTAGTTGGGACCAAAATCCTGTAAGCTGCTGTAGGAGAGCAATTCAAGTATCACAGTGGATGGGTCTGGTTTCAATCATCTTTTTTTGGAGTGTGGACGCTTTAAAAAAGGGAATATAACAGTGAACTTGTAAGATCTGCATTTGAGTTCATCGTTTTTAACGTGTTGGGAGTGTTCATAATTAGAATCATAAAAATGATTAAAAAAGGTAAATGAGAATTACTAAATGTGAGGAGAAACAAAATGTGCCACTAGAATATGGTACCTGGCTTGTAACAGTTGTGCTGAAGATGTAGAGGTTGTCACGGGTCATGAGAGGAATGAGCCAGTAATCTGATGGTGTAAAATGTATGTGTATGTACCTATATACACACACATTAAGAAGATAATTTCCTTCTATAGATCTGTATTCAACTCCTAGTGTAAAAGAACTATGTGATAAGTAACTATTTAATTTCTGCTTAGGACTTACGAAGTCTTAGCCTGAAATGTCTGCCCACTTCTTGGCAGTGCAATATGTTAAGGTTGGAGGGAGACCAGAGGACAGCAACAGGAACAAAATGTTTAGGCACCAGGCCTGGATGGAAAGATTAAACCAACTTCTCTTTTTCAGCCTAGGGGAAAAAGATGAAGGGGACACACTTTCCAGTGTGAACATGGGTTTTTGGACTGAAGGCAGTTACTCACTGTTTTCTGCATCTACTGAACACACAAGAAATAAGCAACCTTTTGTGTAACTGAAGGCTGCCAGATTACAGATAAGGGAAGATTTTTCTGCCTAGGAATAGCTGAACAGCATTGTAGGTTATCTAGGATGTCTGTAAAATCTTTCACTAGTTGATTCTTAAGGGCAGATTAAATCCTCTAAGCACATTTAACCCAGTTTTCCAGGATGGGATAGACTCGGTGACCTCCTGAGGTCCACTCTGACAGGTTTCTCTGATTATGTGAAGTCTTTTCTGTTTATTGGTGGGAAGGAATTATTCGTGTTGTTTTAGCATCATTAAGCAGGCTTTACTTGTGTGATGGTAATCTTGCATACCACCCTTATACCCTCATGTTTACTGGATGCTGTGCTTCCAGATTGTCTATCCTTATTTTTCTAAGCACCGAAGAGCAAGTGTGAGTAAACATTTGTCAAACTTCCTATTGTCAAATACATTTTAGAAAAGTATGTGCATGCAAGGATTTCTCTTTTCTTATGACTTCTTTAAATGTAAACCAAGACTGATTTATCCATCTTCTTTGGAAACACAAGGATGCAAAAACCTGACAATACTAGTATGTTGCATCCTCATTTTGAAAGAACAGCTGGTCTCATCATACTTCTAGTTTGGTTTTGGCAATGTTCCTGTTAAGATGTTTGCTGCTGAAAGGTTACTCTGATCAGGCTGATGCAGTCTTTTGTGTTGTTGCAGGTTTTATTTGTAGTTACCCCTTGCTACAGCTGCTTGATGTTGACTAAGGGGATCATCCATTCTTGTGTGCAAGTCTGATAAAGCTTTAATGTGTTTCCTTTATGTTCACTTATGTGACACTCCACAACGTAGTCTGGGAGCTCTTAGCTCCTTTTTCCCACCACAAAGTAGATATTCCAGGATGAGTTGCCAGCGTTGTCTTGCAAAAACTCATAGAGGTCCAGAAGTTTGTTATTTGTTGGATGGTTTTTGTTTGCTTCACTATGCACTGAACTGCAAGTTAAACGGGCTGATGTTTGCAAAGCAAGCCAAACACAGTAAAATACCAGTAAGAGAATGAAATTGGTACTGATAGAATGAGTAGACACCCATCTGCCTGTCCCTGTGGATAGTTTCCAAGCCTGACAGAGATGGAAGTTACACATTGGGTAGATGGATGTGAGAGGAGATGGGATTCTTGGCTAACTGCAGCTTCATTTGCAAAAGCTGGGGGAGTCTGAAGAGAGCAATGCATTCAAGAGAGAATGAGAGAGAGGTCATCGCTGAGTATTTAAGTCCTGCTACTTGCATGGGTTTAATTACTTCAAGCTTTCTGTGCCACCTTGGGGTTTTTGAGAGGCTATGCTGCAGCTTTCTGTTCTGTCTCTCTTTTCTTGTAATTGTACTTTGGTTTTTTCTTCCCCCAGGATTCTGGTTCTAAGTAATGTGTTACTTTCGGTATTGTAGTCAGGGCTGTGAAACCAGACAATGGGAGCTTGTGAGAATTTGTCTCCCTGACTCTTAAGTGTGCAGTTGTAAAAGTCAGTTAAAGGCATGTGCTTGCTCAGTTTTCGCTGCTCAGTTCTTTTCTGCTGTACAGAAAGAGAATGGGGTGAGAGGTGGTTCTTCCTCTGGCTTAGGGTGTAGCATAGGCAATGGTCTGTCTACTGTGGGAGAAGGAAGTACAGCTTTGCACTGACATGCTGACGAACAGTGACAACCCTCATATAAGGTGATAGTTTCTCATCTTGGATGAGGATAAGGGATGCTATGGAACCAACACCTTCATAAGAGCTAGATTTTTACCTAAACCTACATTTTCTCTTGTGTTCTCCTTGTAAAGACAGCGAGAAAGTAGTTTATTGAGTTTCCTGGTTTTTAGAGGACTCTTCACGTGATGCCACCTCAGCTGATGACTGCTTCCACTTTGTTGTCCAAATGTCTGTGAATGCATTGCTTATCTGCAAACCTCAGTAGAACAAGTCATGTAGAGAGCAAGTTATTTTCAACCTGTTGCTGATTGTTAAAGTCATGTGAAACTTCATTCAAGTTATCAGAATTGTTCCCTGAGACTCATGGTAAAAACAAACATAGGCTATAAATGTTGTTAGCCTGCTGGGCAGTGGTACAATAGAGCCTTTGTTCTTACGGAGTACTTAATTGCAAACTGGGTCATGAAACTATCGCTTTATGATTTGTGGAAAGGTGGGAAAATACCAGCTTATTTTAAGGACCTTTAACTGGCTTGTGGAGAGTGTTTATTGTTCACTTACTTACGTTTTTCAAGTACAGTTAATGAAGTAAATACTGTGTCTGCAGTCAAAATCATTTGTTCTTTGGGGTTGCTGATGGAGGTGGAAATGGTCATTTCTGTCACACAAAACATACACTGTGCACCTCTTGGGGAAGATGGCTCAGGCCTGAACGTTGCAACAGAACATTGTGAAGGAGTGAGAAGTTGGATTTCACATGCGTTTGAAAAACAGTTCAGAAGATGTTCTTAGTTTAAGGCTCTTTGTCTGCTTTTATGTCTCTGGCATGCAGCTGATGCTGGTCACCGGAAACACATCTTTTCTACAAAGATGCCTTTGCCACTGGCAGCTAGGTTGGTCCATGAGGCTTAGTTAAGTGTGATGTCCTCTGCTTCTTGAGTTCGGTGTTCTGCACCCTGAGTAGAGCTACAGCAGTTGGGTATTCTAGACTTGTGTTAGGGGGACATTTGTAGTTGCTTAACTGTTACCTTCAGATCCCCCTTGATACTGGACAAGCCACGAGATACTGTGTTGTTAAGATAATTACTCTATCGGTAGAATGTAAACTGTTTACTAGGTTTAGGGGCAGGTACGTTGTAGTATAAGGACATTTGGCTGAATAGCTGGATAAGCAGAAAGATTTTTTCGCAGCTGTCTACCTTTAAGCAAGGTTTTAAGTGAAAGAATGACTATTCTCATCATCATTATTATTTACCCGAACTCTCCCTACAGTTTTATTTTGATCTAAATATTCCCTCTAATGATTCCTGGGATATGTACCTTGTTAATACAAGCAAGTTAACAGTTAATATATCTAAAGATCTAGCGATGGTTTTCTCTGCCCCTTGTCAGTCCCAATTAGATGTCCTGATGACCGTAGGGAATAAGCTGGAGGGGTTTTGTCCAGAAAGCAGAGAAGCAGAGGGAACCTGTTAATGATTGTCCTGGTGCTTAACTAATGAGCCATGAACATAGATGTTAACTTGCTCTAATGCAAGCTGTTCTGGCACAGCAGGACTCAGTCTGCAACGCATAAGGAAGGTACATGCTTTTTAATATCCAAATATGTTGTTAATTATGCCTTACAGAAGCATATAAATGAGAATAATGCGTGGATCTTAGTCGGGTTTGACTAGACTTAGGAGTAGTCGGCTGCATTAGGCTGATAAAGGTTGAGAGAGAACTTCCCCCAGGTCAGTTTTGGAGGAAAACCGTAACAAAGCAGTTACGGGTGGGTTTGGGTGTTTGGAGGACTGAGATACTAATTTGGATCTTAGTCACGTTGAGATGCAGCCTGGGGGAAGCAGCCACACAGTGGCTGAAGGGTCAATGACAAAGCTTTCTACCAGTAAATGAATCCTTTCAACTTGTTTTTTCCAGAAGATGTGCTTGACTATTGTATGCTTATTAACCTCCGGTTGCGACTGTAGAGAAGTGGGTTGGGAGGAGGATTAAAAAAAAAGGAGAGAAGAGCAATGTTTAAACTGAAGTGTAAGGCTCACAGAAGAAGAACTAGATATGAACTGCTTATTGCTAAAATGGGAAGAATCAGAACTGTGCTTCATCTCAGGAAGTGGTTTCTGGTACATGTTCAGCTGCTGCTCAGGAGTTCCTCATGGGTGTTACCAGTTGTCTGCTTTGACTTGCTTCCTATTTAGCTGCACTGAAGAAATAAAGATCATTGTCTTAACAAATGAAGTGTATTACTTCTATCAAGTGCTATTGCTTCAGGTTAGTTGCTTGATTTACATCTGGCTAATAATTAACAGTAAAGATCAAAATTCTCAGGCAACAGTAACTTGAAAGTGCAGCATCAAGTCGCCTGTCATCCTTGAGTGATTTGGCTTATTGTGGACTCCCAAGGTCAGAAGTACAAAAGGAAGGGGCAACAAACTAAAACATGGGGGAGCAGGCCCGGATGTGGATGCTGGTGGAAGGTGCAGTGGTCTTTTATATGTATCTGTGCTACTACTTTTCAGCAGCATCAGAGAAGTTGGTGCTTTGCACTGAGCATGGATTTAGATATTTTGGCCGTATGTCATCTTGTAGGTATATTCTTAAACAATTGCTACACATCAAGATTCCTGTTGGTGGCTTTGTGTCTCTCAATTGTGTGTTAATTATTCAGGATATCACAATCAGTTGAACTTTTCTGTGGACTGTAAAACTTGTTCAACTGCCTTGTCCTTTAACTGGAACACCGCTGTCTTCAGTAATGACATAAAGTATTAACTGATTTTGTCATGAACTAGTGTGCAGTTGCATCACAGTCCAGGCTGTCTTAATTATTCTTTACCCCATTTTGGCTCAGGCTGTTACCTTGAGAGCTAAGCAAGGTCATGCTTGGCTAGGATGAGATGTGTCAACTAAATTCAGCTCTACAGGAAATATTGGTGATTCAGTAGGTGAGGCAACACCCCTGAGTTAATGTTTTCACTGTGCCCCAGACTGGTAAAAGGTGCTGGAGCTTGCATGATGAGATGTAAAACTGAGATCTTTTGTTAAAGGTTCAGTGCTATTCCATTTAAGATGTTAACTCAGGCTTCCTGCCCAAGTTCAGATTTGAATGGCTATGTTCCCCAGGCATTTTTAGTTTCTCTTTCAGTAGAGTTGTATTACCCTCTTGCTCCTGTCTTAACTGTTCTTAGAGTCATTGGGGAAGTTGGCATTCAAGAGGTGCTGACATGTTTGCAATTGGCAACAGATTAATTTGCAGAAACGTCCATTTTGACATCTTCTGAAATCAAGGGTATTATATGAATGTAAGAAATGTCAGGTCCAAACTGAAAAGCTGCCAGATATATATATATTTTCTTTCTATTGAAGTATGCAGAACAGGTTTTTTGGCTTGGATATACATGTTTGCAACACGATTGAGTGTACCCAAACTTACATATCTTTATTTTCCATAGGATTCAAGTGCCCTGTATGTTCAAAATTTGTATCTTCTGATGAAATGGATTTACATCTTGTGATGTGTCTGACAAAACCACGGATAACCTACAATGGTAAGAAAGAAGTAAGCTGATAATTGCTAGTTTTAAACATGGTAATGGTAATAATTTGTTATTTAATAAGATGGGTAAATCGTTCAGTGGTTTTGCTTGTATGTAGTTTATTTTTTCATATTAATTCCTAAGAACTTGGTGGGGTTTGTATTGCATGGCAATATAGATGACACTGTTGACTTGTTCTGCAAATATAAAAGTATTCTTGTTTGAGTGTGTTTATTCCATTCTTTGACCACAGATCGGATGTTGGTCAGTGTGCGTTTAATGTCTACTTGAGATAGGTGTGGCTTAAACATCCTCTCATCTAATGACATCAGGTAGTGAAGTAGGTGAATCAAGTCTCCTTCTGGGGGCATCATTAAGGACTTGATGTGCTGTGCATTTGCAGGTTATTCAAGAGAAAGGCCCTTTCTTGAAGAAGCTGAAGAACTTTCTCCTTTAGCCAATTGCGTATGTGATACTTCCTGAGGATTGGTAGATACGTATGGTTTTGTTATTTTATTGAAGCTTGCCTGTGTTAAATGAATCACCTGCGGTAGCTCTGGTTTTTCCCTACTATGAAACTCTCCTTATAGGCAGCCTTTCATGCAAGGCAAATAGGACTTTTGCTGCTGTTGGTATAAACCTTTCTATCGCTGTTCTTTAAGCTGACAGTTCTATGGCAAGCACACAAAAAGGGTTCAGAAAACTAGGAATTAGAAAATCTCACTGAAATCTTAGTGCCTAATTTGGCAGAGCTGCCCTTCCATCAGGAAATGTTACAGTGACTTCTGAATGAGATTTTTGCTTGCCAGTCATCAGATGTAGAAGATGTGAGAACAGAATGCGAACGCTGCAGAATGAGGGTGGTCAAACACAGTAGTGGGCACCTGAAGAGGTTGTGCGACCTCTGTCCTTGGAGATGATGAGAAGTTGATTGAGCAAGGCCGTGAGAAACTTAGTTTAACTTGGTTCTGCTTTGAGCAAGGGGCTGGAACAGAGGACCTGCAGAGGGCCCTTCCAACATAAGTTATTGCATAAATAACCTGCAGGGTTAGGAGCTCTTTGACCCTCCTGGCTCCTTGCTCTTGGGGTATCCTACACTGGATCTTTTTTATTGGAACAAATCCCATCTTATTCTTTGTCTGGATAGCAATAACACTGGCCCTTAATTGCAACAATAAGCTGAGATCATATGCATAGAGTTGTGAAATCCATCTCAAAGCACAGCACTCAGGAAAAGTTTAGGTTTGTTTTGTCTGGGTTTGTTGTTGTTGCTTTTTTTTCTTCCTGCTGTTAGCATACGTATATTTGAGAAGGTTTGACTTCATTTAACAGGGGGGGCTCTGTTTCTCTCTGCTTTGCCTTTTTTCATTTAGGACCGAGCAATTTCCAAAATGACTTGATAGACATCTGTGTACTGAGGGATGCTGAACATTAGGGAGAAGCAGGCTATCGCCTCAGTCGGGGACGGATAATGCACTTGGGCTCAGTTAGGGTGGAGCAAGAGGAGGCAAGCTGGCAAAGAGCAAGCTCTGGCAGTAACCCAACTGATGGGACGTGCACAAATTGAGATGACTGACAGAAATCCTTTGCCCCTGCTGCTTCCTCCGTGTACGTGTGAGCACTCTCAGCTGAGGAACCTGTTTTTTCCGAGGACACAGCAATTGCATAGTGTAACCTCTCAGTGTTGCCGGTGATGTTCACTTGTATCACTATGGCGCTGTATTCAGACTATTTTTGGTTGGTTGGTTGGTTTTCTCCTGTGCTGTTTCTCTCAGCTGGTGCGCTGCTTTGGGCCATGTTACCTTTGAGCAGTCTCTTAAATCAACAAGCTTCTGTATAAATGAGCAGAAATCAAACATGTGAGTGGCACCTGAAGCCGCTCTCTGCATCATCTGCAGCATGATAAAAGCAGTTTTAGAAAGCGCCATCCAAGTAATTACCAGCAACATGTAATTTCTCAATTTAGGATTGCATCTACTGGATAGAAAGCCTCAGGAACTCATTCTAGGAAATAGCTATATCAGCTTGAAAGCAAAAGTGACTGAATTACATAGGCTGGTTTGAGAAAGACACTTACTTAGAGGTATGGTCTCATTCTTACAAACACTTAATAGAAGTGTGCGTTGATCCTTCTAACTCCAGTTGGTTAGCTCCTGGACTCAAGGACTGAAGCGTGAATTATAGCCTTTCTCTGTTTATTTCAATTACTGCAGCACAAAGAAATGGAGGCTGTACCTTCAGAGTTGTACAGTGCTTGGGAGTGACTTCGTGTGATCCCTTTAGTGAGGCTAATGAAAGAGAATTAACCACCAGATTGGTAACTTAGTGCTACTGTGATTACAGGCCCAGAATTGCATATGAATGTCTATATGCAGGGTTTTTTTCCCCCTTGTATAGTTTTGACATGATGATGGGATCTACTTTTTTGTCATAAGCCATGAGAAGGGTATCTCAGTTTTGCTTGCAAGTAGTTGAAGAAAACCTTAGCCTCAGACTCCGTGGTTGAAGGCAGCCTTAGACTATCTCAGCAGATGTTGGATTGAACTGTGCTTATGTCTGGTTTTGTTCTAGGTACGTTTCCTCATGATGCTGTCAATGTATTAGTTGTTCTAAGCAACAGCAGGGAGCAAAGTATGTATTTTGTCACCATTTAGAAGCGAGCCTGAGGCATACAGCCTTCTGCAGAGAAATCTCGTGAGGCTGTTCAGTTGTGATTTTAAGTTTGTGAAGAATTAATGAGTCCTCGCAGCCAATCTCTTAATTGCTTTCTGAGCTACCTTTGTGCTTTGCATTTGGCAGTAGGAAGGGTCAGTGAACTGCAAACTCTGGCAGCTGCCTGATTTACATGTCTTTTCTGAAAGGAACGGGTCACAGTGTTGTCCAGTTCTGTGCTGGAAGTTGTGCTGATTTTCATATAAATAAATCAGTACATTTTATTAGCCTTATCCTTCACAGTCTCATGACTCGCATGCAACAGAGATCTCATTGCTGACTCAATTTGGCATATCAAAAGGCCTCTTTCTTTTTTTTGTGTGGAACTTTGTTCCACATCTCTAAAACTACTTGTGTTCACGCATGAACCAATATATGGGCATTCTGATACACAAAAGCTGGTTAAGTGAATAGAATTGTGCAAAGCCATTGTGGTGTTTGGTATTCCTGTCGTAAAAAGCCTCGCTTTTCTTAGCAATTAAAAACTCTCTTCACACTGGTACTTGCTGAGTTGCTGGGAGGCCAGGATAGATCCCATGCGCTGGTTATCCACAAGCTGCCAAAAGCCGGTTGTGTGAAGAAAGTCGGTTACTTGCTGGTTGGCAGATTATTTGCTCTTTTATTTGCCACTGCTAAAACATTAGCATCTATATAGCCACACATATTCCTGTGAGCTTCTCCAGGGTGTTAAATGAGGCACCTTGTACCATCTCACTGAGGTTTGCCATGGTGAGTTACGCGGGGAGCCCGCTTAGGGGCTGTGCTGTGTAAGATGTTGCTTATAAGATAGCCCTGCGTTTTGGTAAGGCAGGGGCATTTACTTGCATTTACTCAGTGCTTTGGAGGCAGCGTGCCTTTAACTCCTTGCTGATGACCTATCTGGTGAATATTGCTCATTGTTTTGCTGTTAACAGTAGTGATGCCTTTTTTCATTGTCAAAATTTGAGGTTACAGGAGAGATTTGTGACCTCAAAGGCGCAAGTTTCAGATGCTTTGCACCAAATGCAATCAGTTGTATGTCTGAAGTAATTCTGGGTTTCATTTGAACGATTCCTTTGTTTGTTTCTCAGAACACTTTGTAGCACTTTATCATTATTATTGCTGTTGTTATTAAAGGGCTTCTCTGAGAGCAGGGACTAGCAGCCTGGCTCCTGGCCAGATGGGGAAGCCAGTGACCCCGGGGAGCTCACTAGGCTGGTTGGCTGGCTTGGCGAGCCAGCCTGTCCTCTTTCAAAGGCTTTGACTGAATTAGCACATTCCTGTGGAATATTTTGGGTTTCATCAAGTCAGCACTTAGTGTCGGAACGCTGTTCTGCTGGAAGCTTTCGAAGCAGGTCTCCTCGAAGCCGCTTGCGCGGAGGTGCTGCTGCTGCTTTGACATCAGTGCTGCTTTCCGGCAGACCGCTCTGCATTTAATTCAGATATGCAGTGGGTCTGATTGTTGGCTAACATGTTTACCAAGGTTCATTTTAAGGGGAAAAGCTTTCTCTAGTGTCGTTTGAGAGAAGGAGAATGTTGAGGCATCTGCTGCATAAGCTGCTAGATGGGTTTGTCCTTACTTGAGGTAATGACGTTGCAATTATTCTTTTTAAGTTCACTTACGGTAAGTGCATCTTTTTAGTCCTGTCACACCAAAAAGGAGCAGGGGATCAAACAGCACAGATCGGAAGGATTACCTGTAGGGTTTTATATTTAAAGTGTGTGTAGCTCTGTTTTGAGTGGAGGATTAGTGTGTTGAAAGACTGTTACAGGCAGAATATTGAAAATTAGAAGGGTACTAGAAGGGAAAAATGGGAATGAAACTGTGCTCTTCCTGTCCAGCCACTTAATTTGTCTTCTGGGATGTTCAAATCTAACACCATGCACAGCTTAGCCAAATATTCCCCTGCTGTCTAACTGAAATAGAAGTGACTTGGGCCACAACACTGCAGCTGATTTAGATTCACGAGGATGCAAAGCAGGGGTTTGTCATGAGGATTTTTATGCTCTTTATTTTAAATCAGCTTGAGGTATTTGGCTAAATTTTGTCTTGTGAGGAGAGAGAAATGCTGGTACTGCTACATGCAGAAGCCTGCACTGAGTGAGTGTCAGAATCCGGAGCTGGAATCTGTATGTGCAATGCTCTTGCTAGAGGAATTGACACCTAAATGACAACCATGTAACACATGCGTTTTGATCCAGAGTAGAGACCTGAAGATTGGCATGAGTCACCTAAAAGACTAAATGAGCATCTTTTTGGAACATTCTTTGTGAATGGGACTGAACTGATTGTTTTTCTATCACAAGCTGTAAGCTGCACTGATTGGTGGCCGTTCCAGCATCTCTGGGGCAAGCTACCTGTGCTAGAACTGACTCAGTTTATATTGCTTAGTAGAAGGGATAAAAATAGCACACCATAACCGAACACTTGGACCACTGAAATACATGAATCTGGTAGTTCAGCCCACAGCAGTGACTTGATTTCCTTGGTCACTTCTGTGCACAGAAAAAGGGGGAGTATTTTACTCAGCAGGGCTGATGCTGTCCACTGTTTTGGCTGATGTGCTCAAAACTTCAGTCTGGAATAAGAAGAATGGTGAGCTTCAAGTTCACTTCTCTGCCAGAGAGATCATACCCTAAAAGACCTTGCAAAATGGCATCTTGCCAGCCTGCCTGGAGAAGCTTAAGCCTCCTTCCTTGTCCTCATCCTTTAATAGGACTAGACTTCCAGCAAAGCGGTACAAAATAATGCAAAGGCAAACCAGTTCTTTCATTTCACTTTATCCGAGGTATGAAATTATCCATAGAATTTCTCAATTCTTCCATTTGTGGAGTTTAACAAGATTCTTGGCTGAAAGTTTCAAGCTTCTTGCTCTGCCCTCGGGGATGCTAGGAAGAGAGAAGAGCATGCTTTAGAAGGTAGCTTAACTAGACAAATAAACAGACACCCTGTGCTTGCAGTTAAAATAGTGACATCTACTCTTGTGCTGATCTTGTGTACTCGTGAGCATCCTCCAGAGTATGTAGGAGGTTCATTCAGTTTCCCTGATGCTTTAAAAGCGTTTTCTTAAGTAGCTCTTAAAATAATGAGAACTGTTGTACATCTGTTGAACTTCAAGATTTAAACGTTGTGACAGTAGAACATTGCTATAGTAAATAATATTTCATTCTCAGCCATTTGGACAGCTGTTATTCTGTGAATTGATGTCATATCATCCACAGCTTGTCCTGCAAACCATTGTTGCAATTTAAAGAGGAATTGTGTTTGAAGAACTTGATTAGAATAAGTTGATTGGTTTGTGCTTCCTCCCTGTGGGAATTGCTGGTAACGTTTGAACAAGGAGGAGACTTTCACTGGCCTTCACCAGTGTTTTCCATGGATAGCTACTCATCAGAACCCGACTGCCAGGAGGAACAGTGGCAAACTCTAGTGCTTCCTCCCTGTTGTTCAGTAGAGCTGCATTTCCTTCCAACCATCCCAAGTCTCTCCTCAACAGGGACCTCACAGAAGAGTGTCGCTGCAAAAGCAGCCTGTACCATTTCGGGTCTGTTAGGAGGGAGTTTGTTCATTTTGAAGAGTCATGCTGATGAATGTCACCAAATAAAACCACACTCAGCTTCAGCGTGTACCTACCGGGGTAGGGCCTGCTTCAGGGACCTCATTTCAGCCTCAGCCAGTGGATGAACCGGCTCCGGCTGCGATAGTGTGGAGTTGCAGCACTTCTGGAGTCTGCAGGCTCTTATCTTTCCTCCGCATCCACAAACTGTCAGCCCTTTGCTATGGGGTCAAAAAACGAAGCTGTGTTGTTTCCAATATTGAGTCTGTGAAGAAAGCTTCTGAAACAGGAACATAGTGTAACTAAGAGGGAAGTGCTTTGAACGTCTGGAACAGCAGTTCCCAGAACTGCAGGCTGCCCCAGTTATCTTGGTAAGGCAGAATCCCAAAGGTTTAGTGGTGGTGTTTGGGGTGTCAATATTGCTTTATATTGTATTCTCATGTGAGACGGAGGGAGGCATAGACCTGTGAAGAAGCTAGGACAGCTCACTGTCATGGTGCAGGTTGGGGATGCTCCATAGATTATGCTGAATTTTCTTGCTGTAATGAAGTAAAGTTGGCATGCTTGGATCCTGCCGAGGAGGACACACTGAGGAGATCGCATCCATTCATATCTTAACCTTTCCTCCAATTTGTTGTGAATGTGACTTACCCTTCTGCCCAAAGGTTCATTAAAAGAGTATTTGGTGGTATTTGGTATTGGTTCTCTGCCAACTTTCCCTTGAGCCAGACCTAAATCTGCTAGACTGAAGTTCCTGTGAAGGAGCCCTTGCAAATCCCTCCTGGCCAAAATAGCTGCAATGTCAGCTCATACTTCATTCAGTTCTTAAGGACAGGACAACAAATTTTTTCTCAGTGCATTGGAATGGCCTTTATATAAATGCATATGTGTGACATGGGAATATTTCTTTGTGCAGCACTTGATAAGTGCAGTAAAGCTTTTGACAACTATAGAACAAGCCTGTTTGTTTCTGAAGTAGAGAAAATAGGATCATTCATGTGCTGAATAGCTCGAGTTGTTTCTTTTCCTTATCAGCTGCTCCTAACCTCAGGTCCTGCCATTGTCTTGCTTTGGTACTGAGAGTGCTGCTAAAGTCAAATGACAATTCTTGTCCTAGAAAAGTACAGATGCACCTGCAAAGAACATCTGCAGCTGACAAAAGGAGTGACTCGGGTTGGGTTAGGAGAGGACCTGATATACTGCTCCGTATGTTGTGTTCCTTTTCTATAATGGCATTGCAGTGCTGCATGCAGTGGGAAGCTAAGGGGCAGTTTTGTTTGCTAGGTAGCAAATGCTCACTGTGCTGTGAGTCTGCGTCATGTAATGCGGGCAGACAGGAGCTACCTTCCACGTCTTACACTTAATCAGTCTTTAGCTTTGAGAGGTCATTCGGAGGATGTCATAAATCGTATCTGCAACTGCTGCAGTCTTGTGACTGCTGGGAATTTGGCTTCAGGAGAACCAGTGTTCCGACTTTTGTAAGGGAATTCTGCAGTCTTTGAAGCTGATACTTCTGATACCGCCAGATTTTCCTCATTTGTTAGCAGCGAACTCTCATTTGTAGTTGCTCTGCAGAAACAAAATGCTTGGAAAACCACCGCTTTTCCTAACGTTCGAGGATAGGTTTCAAAGGCTGGATTTTGAAATAAAACCACTTGGAATCTTCTTTAAGAAAACGCCAAACTACATCACACTGAGATTGAGTGATCTGTGTAGGAATTCAGTGGTATTTCCTTCCCGAAATTCCTCACTGTTTTGCAGGAACCAGAGCAGATTATTCACAGATCAGGACTTTTATCCTGAAGAAATGGAAAACTCCTTGCTTCGAAACTGCCCCGAGAGCAGCACAGTCAGAAGTATTGCCTTGAAATGTCGTTTGTGGTTTTATGTTCAGCTTAAAATCTTGCTTTCAGACCTGCTACCCTTTGATTACTTGAAGTCTCGTGCTTGAATTGCAGACTCAACCCTTCAACAGTGAAGGAAGTCAGTCCAGCTTTTGCAGGGGGTTTCAGTGGTAGAACAAGCCCAACTCTTCAGAAAGAAGCTGGGTGAAAGCACTGTTAATGCCCGGTTTAGAAGTGAGAGTACTCTATCATATTGTTATCACTGCTTACATAGGAGGAAGAATACAACTGGGGGGGGGGGGGGGGGATTGTTAATAAAATCCCGTGATTCTAGAACAGGGCTGTAAATTGCCTACTGACATGAACTGCATTGTCTGTATACTGACCTAGGTACAAGGTATTAGACTTGCCTGTTGTATCCTCCCTGGAGGAACCTCCTGGCTCCCGAAGTTTGCCTAACTTGGTCTCACATGGATACAGATTTGTTGAGCTCCAGAAAGAACCCAGAGTTGTAACAGCTGAAACATGAAAAACTTCACCATGGCTGGATTTATTGCTGCACTATATTGACACTGATGAAACCTTGTTAAAGTTTCCTCATGAAAACCTCAGATAACGAATGTTTTAACCCTCCACTAATATCTGTCTGTAACTTAAAGCCAGATAAATTGTCTTCATTTGACCGTGCTCTTTACCCCCTCCTTGTGCGAAGTTTCATTAGCTCGTCATGTTTAACAGTAGATACTGGATAGCTTTCATGAAGCTAAGCAATAATGTGGTATTCATTGATAATTTTTAGCCCATAAATAACGTTTGCTGGTTTGGAATGAAGAGATGGGGGAGGAATTGTTTGATTAATGCTTTTATCTTTTTTCTCCCTAGTTCCAAGGAAGTCTGTTTGAATCTATGGCTTTATTATCTGAAATGCCTTGTCATATTGGTGTCCAATAGTTTTAATAGCCTGTAAAATTAAAAAATGAGGAGAAAAGTAAGACTTTAATATGGTATAGAAATATACTGCCAGACTATGTGCATAAAGCTTTGAACAAAAAGTGGAGAAGTGTCTTTGGGGACTACTGTTCTGGCTTTGGGGTGTTTTTAACATATCTCCCATGTTAATCTTTTCGTATTAATATTTGTGAACAGTCGTGATTGATGAATACGGTTGGAATTATGTGTGTGTTTTATTTGACTTAATTGCTAGGGTCAAGAAATCGATGCTGTTTGCTTTAAAATATGGAAGATTTATTGATAGGGTTTGGTGTTTCAGGTTGTTTCTCCTCTTAAAGACCCATACATGTAGTGTCTTACTGGAATAGTAAAAACCTGTAGGTACACGTTCGCACAGGAATACGTTACAATACTGCATTATGGGTTAGCGTAAAGCAGAGAAATCAAGATAACTTTGAAAGCGCCGACTCAATATTTGACGTTATCAGAACTTTCTGCGTTGCGATGTGTTTTGCATTCCGTCTGTATCGCAATGATAATTGCATTAAAATTAGGACTAGCTTGTAAAAAGCAGTGTGTCTGCTGTGAGCAGAAAAGACAGACAAGCAAAAACTATGCAGTGATTCACATCCCTGTCCTGTGTGTGCACGTTGACACCAGGCACTCAATTTTAACTTGGACAAGGCTGATCTCAAGCCTGCTGGGAAAAGCACCCTGTAGGTCTAACACCTGGCACTGGGGTTAATAAGGCAGACTTCATGCACGCTGTGTTTTGGCACCAGTCTCTTCATTGTGTGTTGCTCAGTAATGCATTGTATGTTCCCTAAGAATGGTGTCTTAGTCAGACACGCCTGTTTTTTCTCCCCTTCTCCTGTTTTGAGCTTAAGGCTTATAGTTTCATCTTTCTTGCCATCTTCCTTAGTGCTCCCGATGCATTCGTTTTGCATCAGATCAAACCAGACTCTTCTCTGCAGGCTTGCAAAGAAGTGAGTCAGTTATTTGGCCAGTGTTAAAAGACTGGAAAAAAGACTTGGCAAAACATTGTGCTCAGGGCACCTGTAGGAAGCCTGGAATAGGAACTTGGAAAAGGACAAAGCCAGAGAAACACTGAATCAAATCCCAGAGCCAGCTTCAGAACAAGTCACTGTTAAAGTAACCCATGTTGTCCGTAGTAGTAGGATACCTAACTGCATCTGAGCTGCTTCTCTTCGTTCTCTCTCTGTCTCCGCTCTTCAGCGACACTATTGCCCTGCCCTTTTCTTCCATGAAGGTTTTTAATGTGCCTACTTCACCTGCATTGTGTTAGATGAGAGTTCTCACAGACTTCTTTAGGCCAGCATGTCCCCATCACACTGCCAGTTCATTGTAAACCATTACTAGAATGAAACCTCTTAGTTTGAAATCATTACAAAGCAGTTTCTTTGGCTTCTGACCATAGTTTTGGTGATGGTCAATGGTTGAAACCTTGCCATTTGGAAAAACTGTATTCTGTAATCTTTTTGGTCCCCTTTTGTATTGGGGATAAAATCAGCTTAGTCACTTAAAAAAGCTGACAAAGCAAGAGGAGTTTCCTAATCTCAGTGGGGATCCTTTTGTACACCCACATCAACATCCTGCACTTGCAAGGTGTTTTCCAATTTACTTCAGCTTGATCAGAGACAGCCATCTTCTGTTGTATGTGCTCTGCCACATCCTCACTCCGCTTTACTTTCCCAGTCTTTGTGAACACTGTTGGTGACAGCAGCCAGGCATCCCCTCTTGATGTGGAAAGGTTGCTCATTTTAACAGACTTAAATCATTGAGAAAGGCTGAGAAAGTTGGGGCTGTTCAGCCTGGAGAAGAGAAGGCTGAGTGGAGACCTCAGAGCAGCTTCCAGTGTCTGAAGGGGGCTACAAGGATGCTGGAGAGGGACTCTTCATCAGGGACTGTAGCGATGGGACAGGGGGTGATGGGTTCAAACTGAAGCAGGGGAAGTTCAGATTGGATATGAGGAAGAAGTTCTTTACTGTGAGGGTGGTGAGGCACTGGAATGGGTTGCCCAGGGAAGTTGTGAATGCTCCATCGCTGGCGGCGTTCAGGGCCGGGTTGGACAGAGCCTTGGGTGGCATGGTTTAGTGTGAGGTGTCCCTGCCCATGGCAGGGGGGTTGGAACTGGATGAGCTTAAGGTCCTTTCCAACCCTGACTGTTCTATGATTCTATGGTTGTAGTTAAGTCTTCCTTGTGACTATAAAGCTATTTGAAGAAAACTGTTTCTGCGAGGTGTATGTAATGAATTCTTCACCTTCCTCTTGACCACAGTGGTGTCTTTTCCTCATTAAATCATTATCTCAGATTCCCAAGTGATTTACTACAGAAGAAGCTTCTGTAGATAAATACTCGTGGGGTTTTATGCCTGGTTGGTTGTGGGGGTTGTTTGGGGGTGTTTTTGTTGGTTTTGGGTTTTTGAGGGGGTTTTGTTTGTTTGTTTTGTGGCATTTATTGTTATTTGTTGGCTTTTAAACCATTGGTAAAAACCACAACTGCTGCACAAGGCAAGGCGCACCTGAGGCCTCTCATTCTGTTTGAGTGTGCCCCACTTGATGGTAGGACTGATTTCTGCCTGTTGCTCCAGGGGAACCCGTCTGGTTCAGCCGCATGGTTGGGGCTGGATCTCTGGATTGCAAGCTGAAGTTCTCAACGTGCCTAAATTGATTTCTTTTCCTCCATCTGTCATAGCAGTTTCTGAGTGTATGTACAGATAGGCAGATATGTACAAGTAGTCCTTAAATATTCTGCTTTGGTTTACTCCTCAAAGACGCGACGCGTTGTTTAGCAAAGAATAAAACTTACAACGGATCTGCATGCATGGATCCTGCTCTGATAGTCTTCTTTTTCGCTTTCTTCTGCAAGTTCCTTTCATCCCAGCTATTTCCAGCTCAGTATAAGAGACAATCCTAACTGCAGCAGATTCTTTGTCAGCAATACATGCTGGTTGCCCCTGGCCATTTACTCAACCACTCCTTCTTTTGTCGCATACTTGTGGTGCAAGAAACTCTTTGATGGTAAACTCTCAGCCTTGAGAAGTGTAAATCATTCTTCCCCAGCAGATCCAAGGAGGAGGTGTTCCCCAATTGATAGTTCCTTACGCTGTTTCCTAAGGAGGCTTATTTTGCTGCTGGTTTGTTTCTTGAGGGTTTGCCCCTTTCCATGCTGGTTTTGATTTAACTCCTGACATTCAAGAGTAATTCCTGACAATTTGAGAGGTCATGTAATTGAAACATTAACAATTAAAACCCAAGGAAACGGCCTAAAGGCAGCTTCCTCGTTGCCCGTGCTGCAACAAGCAGTTTTTGTTTCAGACAGTCTGTGATGGGGTTCACCATTTGTGATGGGGTTTCGCTGTGGGGCACTAGTTTGGTACCACTGCTTTCAGGGCTTTTTCACCTAGATGCCTCCTGATGAGGTGTATTTTCATTTCCCAGGAACAATGTTTTCAGCCTTTGGACAAACAGAGCATGCCAAGGAATACAATTCAAGGACAAGTTACCCCTTGGGTCATTCCAAACACAAATATACACCCGTTCAGTTGGAATGAGGACTTAATACAGAATGGCATGAAGTCTGTTAAAATCGTGTTCTTGAGGACAAGACTGTGGCTCATTTGTGAGCAGGTGCAGCTTTTGGCCTGTAGCTAGACTCAAAGTTGCCAGTTTAAGCACACGGTACTTACAAATGTGGTGAACGAACATCCTCAGAAGTCAGCGCAGCAGGAGAAAGCTGTTTCGCTATCTTGAGATGATTTAACGTTCAAAGGCGTCTCAAACTGCAAGCAGATTGGTTAAACAGAGCTTGCAAAGACAGTAGCTGAAACAGAGGTTTTTGGAGTCAGGTAATCGTCTCTGAAGCAAGAGGAAATCCTGGATCACTGTGAAAGCAAAGAGTCACTCTGGCTATAGGTCTCAAGGCACAGGAGCACAAGGTGCTTGATGTCTGATTGAGTAGGTAGATTTTATCTTAGGTGAGATAGCTTCTTTCACCCCAACGCTTTTTGCTAGGAATGTAAGTGTGGACTGCAAGAGCTGGTGCAGTGATCATGATGGGGTAGGAGCGGCTGTAGGTGGTGTTGCTCAGAAGAGAAGAGCTTTGTTTCTCAGAGTAGTTGGCCTTTTTATCAAAGCCTAGCTCTTCACTGGGAGTCCTGCGATACAACCTTGACTCTTCCTATAATCGAGATACTTTAATTGGCCGCTGTATGAAGGCTGTGCCATTTGAACTTGGGATTTACATTTCTGGGGGGGAGAATTGTACCTTGCATTGACACCATGTATTTTAAAGTTGCAGATGGATTTCCATTGTGACCACTGAAGGAAACCTCTTCAAAAGAACTGTTTTCCCTCAGTGCACAAATCCTTCTCCCCTCTATAGTTTACCTAATTAGCATCGTTATCAGGGTAACCAGGGTAATGCAGGCTTTTATACTCATCCCGCTTCCTCAGTCGTCTTTCTATCACTACTAGTTCGGGTTTAATCTTTATTCAGCCAGGAGCCTGTTTTCTCTACCGTACCTCTGATCGCTATCTGGCTGAACAGGAAGCCTCTAGCCGTTTCTCAGAATTAGCTTCTGAGAGCTGAGGCTGTCCCACAGAAACCTAACTCCAGTTCTTCAAACATCAGGTTAGCTGAGACACAGCGCAACCTCTGCAGCCGCCTCCCTCCGGCACAGCCTGCAGTTGCGATACGAGAGTTGCCACGTAGGCCTTATTCTGTGGTTTTTCTCGTGTGACTTTCTCTTTGCTTTGAGCGTTCCCTCCCCTTTACCTTCGTGTTCTAAGAGGAGGGAGCACCGAAGACCGTAGGCGATGTTTGTAGAGGCAGTCTTTCATGATGGGTATCTGTTTGTGTATAGATATCTCAGTCTTGGACCAGCACTGAGCAAGGGGAGAGGGAAGGGGAAGACAAGGATAACGCTTGGACTTTGAACAGGAAATTATAATAGGCTGCCGTGATGCAAGGGGTGAAGAGTGAGATACCAACAGCCACCGTCCCCCAAAACCCACTCAATGCTGTGTTAGTGTTTGATGCAGCGCCACACTTGCTGTAGCTGGTTGGTTTGCTTTAGAGAGATGATAGTTTTATGTGTTGTGGGGGGGAAGGTGTTTTAGACTGCTGATGTTCTAGGTGTTACCACGCAAGCTGTGCAGTGGTGTTTGGGGGTTTTGTGCCTGTCAGAAGTGCACAAAAAAGTTGTAACGTGTTTTTTTGGTTAGCATATGGGTTAGCATATGGGTATTAGGGATTTCAGCAGTATGAAAGGGAATTTGGGTTGAAGTTAGGGGAGCTGAGTTCTGAATTTCCGTGTGCTCAACTTTCTGGTGTTGTGAATACTGAAAACCGCTTAGTTGTGGTTCAGGTCAAAACGCTAGATGGTAAAAACCTTACCTTTTGCATCTAACCTAGAGGAGGTTGCTTGTATTACCGCCACGTTAGCTTCTGGCTATAAAGGTGCAGTCTTCATAGGTGAACCAAGCAAAGGGCTTTAGCTCTGCTGTGCTCAATCTGCTGACATGCCCCGTGTCTTGGAAAGCTCTGAGAGCAAGTTCTGCACTAAAGAACCAGCAGTCCTTCAGAGTGTCTTCCTGCCTCTGTTTCGGGGCAGCAGCAGAGAGCAGACCTGGTCATCCAAGAACGGTCCCTAGCTGGAGCGTGGTGAACCAAGGATGTTCCTCTTGTGGCAAACAGCAAAACCAGCTGGAACGCCAAAGAAACTGCTTGCTTTCCTAGTCCTTGGCATGGATTAGAAGAGAAGGCTTTTGTGTGCAGCCAGTACCAGGTTGCAAAGACAATTACTAAGCTGTATGAGAGAAGTACACCCTGCATAATGGTACCTTTTCCTTCCATTCCAGTGTCTTACTTCTCCCAAGCATATTAACTCCTAGTAAGAAGGCTGTCCATATTATTCATATCAGATACTGGCTAATAATGTTAATCTCTTCCTCATTTCTCCAATGCTTGCATTGCAAGAGTAAATGAAATGAGATGATGGGAGGTAGGATGAGTGGTAGAAAAAGCAAGGCTAGAGAGAATGATGCTTTGTGGAAAATGGGCATGAAGAGGAGGAGAGTGTAGTAGGAAGGAGATGGAAAGGAAAGGAGGGGAAGAAAAATGGATGTGGCAGAAGCTGGAAAGACATAGTAAATAAAGTCCGTAGCATCTATTAAGAATATGTTAATCGCACACACATACTTGCTGGCTACCAAATAGTTTTACCTGTGGAACACACAGGTCCTTCTTGCCTGCTTGTTTTTGTTAACCCTGTAAGGAAAAACTCCGGATCGTCCCAGAAGGTGATATCAATAAAACTACAGAATAGATTCTGCAGTACGGGTGAATTCAGGCTGTATGTGTGAAGAAATAGGTCGGCCCCTAGGTGTCTAGAGCTTGACGTACTCCTTTGAGACGCAAGCAAAGACTTCCTCTACTACTAAATGAAGATAATTTGTAGTATGCAGCAGCAAAACTTAATGTGTAACAGGTATATGGTAATATGTACTATCCATCAATATCTTTTAACCTCCTATGGCTCTTGTTTCACCAATTTCAGTGCTGCTAACACACTGTTCAGAAGGTATGCTCCAACCGAGTGTCAGTCATATTCCTGAAAGGGTGCACTTCTGTCATGTGCTCTGCTGGTGAGTTAGCTGTGGTGGCAGCTTCCGCCTAGGCCTAGAGCTATCTGTGCTTTAAAAGAAAGCCAAAAAGCAGTGGCACGGATTTTAATGGCTCAACCCATAAGGTATGTATTGCATGTGCTTTTGCAGTCCTTAGTTTAAAGACAAGACTATTTCATCACAGACGTTGCCTATCATTTTAACCGTGGCTGAGTTGGTGGCCTCGACAGTTGGTTATATTTTTCCCAAGTTCTAGAAAAAGGTTTTGATTGGTAAAGTATGTGCAAAATCACCAGGACGGCTGTATCTGAATTCAGTACCACCTGCTTTGCTGTGAAGGCAGAAGTGGAATGGAATCTACTGTTCAGGAGATAAGGTAAAGGCAGAATTTAGGGAGGAAAAACGATTGACAACCAGAAGCTAAAACAGGGCTAGTGTTAACCAGGGAGAGAGGAGGAGGAAGTATTTGAGCAGACACAGGAAGGAAATACTATGCTTTTTTGGCCAGATGTCGTCTTTGACACCAGTCTTTGGCTAGTGAGTGCTTGTTCAAATAGCTGAGAAGGCGGAGGAGTGTTTACCTCCTATTTGGTGCAAGGCAGATGGATGTGTGGGGTGTGGCGAGTGTTTGTGTATGTGCCATTGTGTGGGTGAAACAGAGAAATGTGGCCTCTGCTTATTTCCTCTTCTCACTTCCATTTAGGTAATACACTCGTATACATGTTTTAATCATGACATTGAGGACATCTCAAACTGTTCCTTTGCTTTCCTTCAGTTTTAAGGGAAAAAGAAGAACATGGATGTGCTGAATCACTGCTGCAGGGAAATACAGGGGAAACATCAAAGGTGTTCAGACTGCAGTGGTTCTGTGCAAAATGATTTACACCTTTTTCCGTAACGGATACGTTTAGAAGGTGGTGTTAAATGGCCCTTAAACTGACGGCCATCTGGTATGAGCCAGTGTTGGTACAGGAGAGTGCTGCGTGAAGCAAGGACAGACCAAATCCTGCACAGATCCAGGTCGGACAGGTTTTTACTCCTTTTTCTTTATTTGGGACTGATGATCCCAATCACTTCAAGCGGTCAAAAGGGAGCCAGACCCACGGTGTCATAGGCGTGTGAAGGATTTGGTTTTGCTGTTATCACTCTGCAGGTCTAATCACTTACGAGCATAATTACACAGGTTTGGAGCCTCTTAACGTGCAGGGCCAAGTTGCACCTGGGCATTTATAGCAGTTGCATGTTTTGTACTAATTCCTTCAGTATTTATGCTTTTCTCTTGCTTAAGAGCCTGGTAGGATTTGTAAGGTTAATACAAGGAGTAGAGAGCACTGACTCCTTGTTATTTCAGGGGACGGGCAGCATAGAAGCCATATAGATAGCAAACTCTCTTCTGCAGGGGCGGCAGAACTCACCGCATTTCTAAGGCCCCATCGATGCCAGCGTTCACACCAGCTCCCTCTGGCATGACTAGGCAAATCCAGTGTTTGCCTGGCAGCTCCCGATGGAAGAGCCTGGGATGAAGCCAGGGAGGGCGGCAAGCTCTTTGCCTGGGGCTTGCGCAGCAAGGGCTAGTGCTGGCAAAAGGGAGGGCAATGGCAGCTGGGCAGAGCACGGGAGTACAGGAGGGAACAAAAGGAGTCTCGGACACTTATGCCCTGGCTGGTGGGAGATACAAATGTGTAGCTTGGCATCTTGCCCTGATGTTAGCCAAAAGGTGCAGGACCTCGTTAAATGGCTCGGTGGGAGTTCAGACCCAAGCGTTGCTCGGTCTGGCAGGCTCACGATAAGCCAGGCGTGTACCATAGAGAAAGATGGGGAAGCAGTTGCACAGGAATGTTTTCTGTTCTAAACCGCATGGTTATTAAACAGCTTTTTAAGGTTTTCATCCGAGCTTGACTAAATGCTTTCCTCTCGAAAGTGCTGAGGGAGGGAAGCTGGGGTTTAATTCACTGGGACATAGAATCAGAGGATAGTTAAGGCTGGAAAGGACCTTAAGATCATCCAGTTCCAACCCCCCGCATCATAGAGCCATTGTGGTTTTGGGTACCAGCTGCTGATCTGGTGACATGACTGCATGGAAAAAGCGACTTTCAATAAGAGTCCTCTGTGTATGTGATGCCTGCTTGAATTATTAATGGTGCTTCTTCCTGCAGCCTTACTTCGGGAAGAGAATAGATAAGAGACAAAATACTTGTGCAAAGAGGTGGCCTCAGAAGGTAATGTTCAGTCAAGGATTAGTATCTCAGGCAACAGTTGGTATCTTTATAGCAGGACAGTGCTGTCTGCAGAGTCTTTGCTTCTTGGTGTCAGATATTAACGTGTGTTTTAATTTAAACCCAGAACGAAACAGCAACACCAAAAAGCCCCTCAAGGAAGTTTCATTCCTGCTTAGCACCCACTTCTGGGCGAGTTCTTAGTGTCAGGATTTTGTAAGGACGTACAAGAGTTTATAAGGGTTTTGTGTGATTTTAAATTGCTTTATCTATTAGGCGATGTTCCCGGGAGCTTACAGCTTCGGATAGAAGTTGTTTCTTACTATGATGCCTACCAACCGTGTTACCATGTGTAAAATACCTTTGTTTTCCCTTCACTGTGGTGGATATATATTGTTTAGTCTTTTGTTTCGGATACTTAACAGTTCACCTGATGTTGGATACGTGAAGAGTATCCTCACGAAGACGCCACGCACGTGGCATCATGCAGTGGTTTCAGCATAACCAAGGGGCGTAGCAGAGACTGCAATACGTGCTGCTCTAGAAACCCGAGCACCCGCAAGGCAGCTCGCTGCCATCTAAAGGGAAGCAAGGTAGACCTAATTCCAGTTCACTCGGCTGCTGCCATGAGAGCTTTCTTAGTTGCCTGCTTGTGATTTACTGTGTGTACGGAATGCCATAGCGATGAGAACTTGAGCCACTGAAGAGAACAGCGTAGAGCTGGGGGTTTCTCAGTCGTACCTGGGAACTGCACCCTCCACAAGGAGTCCCTTCCGGCTCTTTTTGGTTAAGAAGGGAAAGCTTTTCCCTGTTGGAAATCTGAACACGCGGGCTCGGCTTTGCCAAGCGTGCATCTTTCTGCTCTGCCGGGGATCGCCAGCTTAGCTGCTGCGCGGTCCCTTGGGAATGCCCTCTGTATTCTGTGAGGTCTAACTGGGCCTTACGTGATCTCCTGCCTTGCTTGGTGCTAGAGTTGAATTCTGCATCCCACGTTCTGGCTAAGAGACGTGTCCAAGGGAGAAGGGTTTTATTACAAAGAATGTATTTTCCCAGGAACTTCCCTGTGAAAACCAATTCCTGTGCATTCCTACTGACTTACTTTCTCCTCCTTTGTAGTGGGACCTGGTAGTGCTGCACAAAAATCAGTTTCTCCAGGAATTTAGGATCATTGGAGCTATACAACATTCATCTTTCCCTGATAGAAAACTCCTACGCCTGTTACTAATAGTTGCATGGTTTACATTGAGGAAAAGGTGGATGGGATGTGGTAGAGCATGCTGACATGGTGAGAAGAGGAGGTTGAAGGTGTGAAATACGAGTACTGGCAAAGCTGGTCAAAGGAGTCCAGAAGTATAGAAGAGAGATGAGTAGGAGGGTAGGAAAAGCAAATGATAGGCTAAGTGTTTGGAAGTTGAAATGATCTTTACCGAGTTAATCATCCGCAGTGTCCTGTGCAGAGAGATGTTATGTTCAGGCTCGACATTAACATCAGTAGTGAAACCTGAGCACGGGGAAGAGCTGGGACACGTTCACCCAGCATGAATCCTCAAAGCCCTGGAGGCACTGCCCACTGTCTCTGTATGAAGCACCCAACTTCCCCAGTGCTTAGCTCTTGGTGTCAGCAGCACTGTGCATGGTTTAGAGCGCAGGTTTCCAAGGTCGCACCGGAGCCCTCTCAATGGTGGGCTGTGGATCATCTGGGACAGTATAAGCTCCAAAGGGATGCTGACTGTTGATTATTGATACCCTTCTTCTCCATATGGGTTCTTCCTACAGGATTTCATTTTGAGCTACAGCTGTGGTATTCAGGCAAGAAACTGAATCATAACCTTGTTTTAATTGGAGCTGCTAAGAGGGCACCATCAGCAGTACTCAATCAGCCGGTGTGTGACTTATCCTCACCTTGACAGGGCTTTCTGCAGGACAAGAAGTATCTTCTGTAACAGTTCTTGATGCTCTGAATAAAGAGAGGTTTGCTCGTAGTGATCTGCTTGTCTGCTTTTTAACCATTTGAACGTTGTTCTCTTTCCTTAGAGGATGTGCTGAGTAAAGATGCTGGGGAGTGTGCAATATGCCTGGAAGACCTGCAGCAAGGAGATACTATAGCACGGCTGCCTTGCCTCTGCATATACCATAAAGGGCAAGTATTTCTCGGGACGCATATAAAATTCCAGAAGGCTCCATTTATTGGGTAACTCCTCTAAGGGGTGCTTAAAGGGCACTAAAATGCAGTTCCTTTTTACCTTTCAAACCAAACAAACAGCAAGGAAACAACAGCAGCAACCCTAAAGATGTCTTTACAATGGTACCTTTCTATGTCCCCACCAATGTATCTGCAGTCAGTTTTCCTGCTGCTGTTGTCTTATGCTTGCATGAAAAGCCCACAGGAGAAATTAAGCAAAATCACCTGTATGGGGAAGGAGTGTACATCATGGGCAGGGGTTGTGTGTACTTCAGTTTTGTCAGGTGCTAATGGACTTCAGAGGGAAGAGGAGGGGACACCTTTTAAACCTGTGTCGTATCTGTTTTCACAAGCGCCTGTGTCTGTAGCTACAGGAGGTAAAATGTCAATGCATGATATAAGCAAGATGATAGTGGTCGTAGTGAAGTAACCTGTGTATAAAGGCTGGATAGGAACTTGTAAAATGCTTCCTTAGAGAAGTGTAACACTTAGGGAATTCAGTTTTTGAACAGTGTTCAATATCCGAATATTACTGTGGTTTGGGGTTATTAAATTTTCCAGTGATGTGTGTATATACGTGTATTATTTGTCTAATATACAATCTTCCTAGCCACTGAAATTGAGAAACCAATTTATAGTCATATCTGACTGCTGAATGTTACTTAGCTACTAATGCCAGTTGTTTTCATTTTTGTCTTGTCTCCAACAGCTGCATAGATGAATGGTTTGAAGTAAATCGATCTTGCCCTGAGCATCCATCAGATTAAGACAAGATTCATGTTTTTAGGTAATACTTATTTATAGACGCATCCATTTCAACAGTAAAAGCCTTGAGGATCTGAAATCACACTTTGTGCTGGTGTTTTCAATTTGTGAACGTGCTGCTGTGTCTCGGAACTGCAGTATTAATCAGCACGTATTGACGTGTATTGCAATATGAAAAGGTTTCTGCATCCTTATAGGGCATGGTCTGAAACGGTGTATTCCAGTTTTAGTCCTGGAAAGTGGCAAGTCAGTGCCAATAAAGCTTTAGCGTTAACTTTTAAAGAGTATTTTTTTTCCATGGAAATGAAGCAAAATCAGCGTAATACAATTGTGTAATTTTGGGTTGTTCCGTGAGTGCTGGCATGCATTTCTAACGGGAAGCTTTTGGAATTGCGCGAGCCAGTCGAAACAAGGTATCTTCAAAGCCACTTCCATGTTAATGCATCCCAGAATGTTTAAAGGGGAGAAATAAATCAGAATGTGAACATATTTCTGTCCATCCCATCTCAAGAGGTTCACGTTTTTCTCTCTTATGTCTCACGTTGCATGAATGATTGCGTATCTGCAGTGTCAAAGGTTTAAAGGATAGGTTTATTGCTTTAGCTGACTAGCTCAAAAGCATTATCTTCCACTAAACTATCGCCCCTGAGCATTACAGAACACAGCAGCAGTCTTAGAGAGACGGTAGCTTAGGGTTTAGTTTTGTTGTTCTGATGGAAATTAAAAGAAAAATAATAACCTGAATTTATATAATAAACAAATAAAATATATACAATAATAAATAAAATAAACCATCATTGGTATTTATTTCTGCATTGGTTTGATCTTGCTTTATGACCTTGCGTTGCAGGTCACGCTGCAGTGCTATGCTTGTTGCAGGGGTAGCAAAGAAAACCTGAAGGCAAGTGTTCTGCCACAGGGATAATGGGTTTAACCTCAGGGCAGTGTTACCCAAAATGAATAAGCATGTTTCCTGCGTTGTCCCCAACAACTGAACTGTGGGAGAAGCCCACGTGATGGTTTTGAACACGGTCTTCTCTGTACGTGCTCATGGTGAGCATCATGTTAAAATCCATTTGCTTTGCACAGCAGAGATGGTGATAACCGGGGGCTTAGGGAAAAGGGGAAGGAAAACGCACAGCGGTTGTGCTCGTGCTGTTTGAGTGTGTTACAGACCGAAATAGCCAAAGTGATGGCACTTTGTCTTCTGCTTTTTCAACAGCTGCTTCCACTGATCAGAAAACGCAGGAGGAGTGAGGTTCCTTTGCTGAACACAGCGTGCCTGGCTTGAGACCCCCGGTTCTTTGTGGCTGAAAAAGGCAAAGATGGACAGGGACATGGAAAAAAGCATTGCAGGAAGCGGTTCCTTGCCGGCAGCGCTGGGTCCACCAAACACTCGTGCAAAGGACACACAGGGATTTGGGAAACGCTGCACATTCTGTAACAATCGACTCCCCAGGGACGTTCCGAAGGCCAAAGTTCCTCATTTCAGCCTCACTCCTGGTTCTGTGAAGAAGCGGGTTATTGGACACGTGCCTCAAGTGGCAGTGGAGGTGTTCAATACGTGCTGTCTGAGACCCTCGCAGGAAGATGGCCCTGGTTTTGAGTGGGAACGTTTTCACCTTCTTGTTGGCCGAAGAACAGTACAATGGCAAACTAAACATAATGTAAGAGTGTGACCTTAACGTGCTGAATTCACACCCCGGTTTGTGTTCCTCACTTTTCTCAAGAGCAGAAAACAGAACCTTCTCCGCATAGGAATACTGTACTTCAAGAGTTTTGTAACTAAACGTTGGTCACAATGCAGTCCAAAGAGTAAAACCGAGACAGGCGACTCGTTCCTATTGATCCAGCTATAGGGACTGTTGAAATCTGCACCTTGTGTTGCTGTTTCAATAACTAAAACTTCTCTTTTACTGCTTGTGAGTGAAAACGATGACAGAAAATTGCAGCAAAGCAAAACCTTACAGCTATGCAACCTTATTTTTTAACTAGGGGAAAAAAGAACGAACCAGGTGTAAGTGCTGCCAGTTCAAGGTAATTTGTTTAACGGGTATTTTTTACTGTACTGCTATCATCTCCAGGCTGCCTCCTGATGTGGAAATGAGTTAACTGCAGATGGGGGGCACAGCAAGAGGTTTCTATAGGGCGCGGGTGAGATGACACCAAGGAGGGATTTGTTGTTTCAGGTTTAAAACACGCAAGGTTCTGTTTCTTGGTTTGAATGTGGGTTTATTTGATGCCGGGATCTGTAGTACTTCACATCCAAGTCCTTGGTCTCTTCACGTGCAGGCAGCATTTGACAGCGTGGTTTGGGTTTTGTTTCCTTTTGCTTTTTTAATGTACCCGAGTCTGTTTAATTTATTGCTATTTTACTGTGTTGGTATAAAGCAGGGCTGCACGAAACAGGATGTCTCGGGGGGGTTACACCAAGTAAGGCTGTGGATAAGTATTAGTTGGCCCAATGAATAGCAGTTCGAAGAAGACAATAAACTGGAACAGCTGGCAGGGCTCAGAAGTACACTTTCTCCATCTAGAATTCAGCACAGTAGTTGCTGAATCTCACAGCACAGGGAAGGGATTCCGAATATTTATTAGCGACAGCATTTCAGTGGGTTTCAGTAGTTCAGATAAACCGCACACACTTCAACCACATTTTCCTGCACGGAAATAATCCGCGTTCCTTTCTGCATTGGGTGGTTTTCTGTTGAAGGACTTCGTTTCTCTCTGTTGCTACTGTGATTTATAGAGAAGAGGACAAAGAACAGGAGCTATCCGGAGAAAAGTGCAGTGCGCGTTACTGAACTCCGTCTTTCTTACGGAGCAGTTCCTGCCTGGCTAACATTCTCTTCTGAACGTTGCCCTGTGAAATGCCTTTGTTACGCTGCAGATCTAAAAGAGGCCAAACTGGGTGATTGTCATCATTGCCAGTGGAGTTTGTACGGTTTGGGGCTTGCATCACTGGTTGCAGCTGAACCTGTAGCTACGGGGCCCTGGTACGGTCTCTTTTTCAGTGGGAGCAGAATCGTTTTGTCACGCTTTGAATTCTGCAGTCGCATCAAATGTACAGTCATTCCCTGTACAGGTTCCTTTTTAGCCAAGAATATTTGTGTTGCCTTGTATTGCCATGGGGGGGAGGGAGAGGATGAGGAGTTACAGCACCTGTAATACTCCCATAGGGGTGTTGCCTGCAGGCCCACTTTTCCACTGTTTTGGATTCCTGCTGTCTTCTAGAAGTAAAGCTTTTGCGTTGGCATTGATTTAGTGTTTGCTGTTGGCTTTATGCCTACAGAAACTCACCTGTAATAATATAAGGGGGGGATAGGTAATTGTTTTGGTGTCCTGTGCTCCAAGGTCATAGATAGCCTTTGGCTTGGGGTTTAAGTAGGTAAATAATATAAACATGGATCTGTTTACACCTTGAGCTCAGTTTTAGTAGTTGGTGTTTCCAGTTCGTTTACTGTTTGGGTTTGTTTCCAAAACCTTGATTTTGTGCGTTCAGATGCAAGTAGCTGGTTTAAAGACCCAGCAGTTATCGCTGCTGTCCTGCATTTAGGACCAGTGGCTGAAAAGCACGCCCCCAGCAATCGCAGGGGCTTTGCAGGCGAGTGTCTGTCGCTGCTTCCGTGAGCGCAGCAGAGCAGCAGTACCTGGGATTATTTGGGGAACTGATACAAGGTCAGCCTTGGAGCCTGGTTTGGCACTCTTGGTACCCATAAATCTCTTCTGAAAGGCTACGGGAGATTTTCTTGTCTTAAAACCTGTGGTATAGACCAAGCCTAGAATGACCCCGGAAGCATGAGAGTGATGCTTGAGTCTGAAGACGCCTGCAGAAGCTCGCCCACCTGAAGTGTCTCACCGGCTGTGTTGGTCAGTCGGAGCTGTTGGCATAGCTGTAGCCATAGGCAACACCTTTGTTTCAAAAACACCCTCACAGTGGTTCCGAGTCGTCGTGCTTCAGAAGGGGGAAATCAACGCTGAACAAGTCCCGTGTCTCAATCAAGGAATACCACACTTGTCCACAAGAAGCAATAACTTACATTACGGAGCGATACGCTTCTTTGCCTGTAAATATCTTGAGGTTGCCAATTCTGTGCTGTTTCAGAGTATTTCCTGTCATCTGCCCTCTATCTTCCCTAAGTACGTAAGGGTGTGAAATAATTCCCATACTCAGGTCTGCCATTAACATGCTGCTTGCCGGGGGTGGGGGGGAAGAGTAGACTCAACACTGTCTTGAAGCGTGAGATGTTTCTGAGCTTGTAACATACCCGTGTATCTTGAGTAGCAACTTGTGCTTTGAAGTTCATAGTGGAGGTAGCTATGAGTTGGATTGTATGTAACCATATCCCCTACAGCACCAAGAGAGCCATGCCGCTGTTCCCACAGGGCACGCACTGTCCTTTCTCTCGCAACAGAGTATCTGGACCAACCCTTCCTTTTCAAAGGAGGGAGCTGATTTTCTTTCAACGTGTTACGTTCATATGGGAGACATAAAAGCAGAAATGCAAAGCACGCTGCAGTTTGTGGGAAGCATTAAGCCTAAAGCAGATGGTCTTATTTGTAATCAATTTTACTTTCATATTCAAGGGTGAGGGTACCGCAGTATCTTGAAATGGGAAACGTGTAGGAGATGCACAAAGATGTGGGTGGGTACAAGTGACCTCTTTTTCCCCTTTTATTGATGTAAAGGGGGGGCTTACGACCTAATCTTGAGTTTCTACATTTATCCTAGTTCTTTATGTTAGGGGCATTGGCTTTTTGATTCAGCCTTTGCCAGCACTGGTAAAACTGACACCCTCCCGAGGACTAAAGCCGCAGCAAATGTGGGCAAGGTCATTTCTATTCGGAAACGTGGATCCTCGGTGTGTCTGGATGGAAAACGTCTGGCACATCAAATGTGCTTGTGGATGCTTTCAGTATGCTGCCTTTTCCGTGTGGGGGCTTCAGAAACCCCATCCGTTTCTTACGCCTTCCACCAAAAGCAGGAAACTCATCGCTTGAATGTTACCATCTCTGCATAAACAGCAACAAAGGAGACAGTGTTTTACCGTAGGCCACGATCTCTCTGAGGTTCTGTGGATTTCAGCTGCTTCCCCATATTGAGAGAGAGCATTTGTGTGCAAATTTGCTGTTGCTGTTTTGTACGTGCTCATTTTGCATCCCGTTACAGTGGGAGTTTCCTGCCAAGAGACCACCACATACCTGGGAGCGCAGCACTGCTGCTGTGGGACCTTCCACCTCACCTCTGTCAGCTGAGGGTTGGCTCACTTTTTGACGAGTGCTGTAGTTGATGATTCTCCTTCCACCCTTCCAAGCTTAGAAGTCACTTTACTGTCTTTTGCTTCTCCTCTTCCTAGCTGAAGTCATGGTGCATTGTAGGCCACATTCCCTCAGTCTTTGGCCAGGCTTCACACTGGCATCAGCAAAAGTAATGTAAGAGGTTGCAGCCAGAAGAAGAGGGCTCGTTATGGGTTCACTGCAACCCAGCCTAAAGTGTTGTGCTGCAGCAGTGTCATCAGCTTGTACCCGTTACCTTCTTGCCATTCAAAATGCTCCGCGTGAGAAGTTCCCAACAGAACCACGTCCAGGGTTTGCTTCCGGAATGCAGAACTTGGATTTCTCCATCCACCTGCTCCCGATGCCAGGTTGAAGACGTTTTAGCCCGTGGTTAAAGAAACCAGTCCTCCCTCTGCAGTTGTCCCAAGTTGCCTTTGGTCATCTTACCGCACCGTTCCCCGGCTTCCCAAGCTGCTGCATCTCGTTCCGTAAAGTCATTCCTCAGTCACGTCCATCAGAGCTGACAATGGGATAAACTGTAAACCGACCTCATTATGGCTTAGGTAAACCACAGCAGGAATATCCTTGCACCTGAAAGGGGCTGGACTTGGTTGTGTCTTTGCTGCGAGTTGCCACTGTACAAGCAGTGGAAGGCAGCAAGCCCTCTAGCTGGCCTTTGTGGCAGCTCTTCGTGTACGGAGGTCTGTTTGAGAGACTTCTGCCCTTGGGTGTGCTTTGGCAAAGATTTCGCAATGCTGAGTAGGATTTGCTTGATTCTGGCAGAGTTTCGAGGGTAAAGTAACCCCACGTCGCAAGAACATCGTCTGTTGCTGGGTCCTGTTCCTCTTGGTTTCCCTCACATCTGCCCCTTTCAGTGCTGATTTGTTATATCCAATAGCAAACGCTTTCCAACGTGGCGGGTCCCAAGCTCTCGAGATGGGAAATGCTAAGGGAAGAGGCATCAAAGCATGGCTCTGTGCTCTTCCTGTGTTCGCTGAGATGACGCTGAAGTGTTCGTTACCGTGCAGTGAGGAACTCTCTCCTGGCTGCCATTGCCAAAGCAGTTTAACTTCCAAGGAAGAAAGGAGGGGGCTCAGCTGTAGAGGGGCTGTTTTAAGGAGCTCCTTGTACCAGCTGCAGCATCACACTGAACGGGCGGTGACCCAGCAGTATCCTTATCACTTGATTGCGAATCCCATTCTGGCTCTTCCTACCCTTTGGCAGGTACCTGCTGGTAGGGAGCAGAGTGTATATTCCCCTTTATGCCTCTTCCCACGGAGCTCTCACCCTGCCCACGAGTTAGAGGGAACTCCATGCTAGCGTCTGGAATGCCCCCTAGGCGCGCAGCGGTACTGCACGAGACGTCTCCCTTCATTACCAGGAATCAGAATGTAATCTGCAATGTCTGACGTAAAACATGTTCAGTTTGGGGTGCTTCTGTTCTGGTTTCGGCATTGGGCAGCACGGTTGCAAGTTGACCTCAGTTGTTCCAAGGTTCTCTTTTCAGCGGTTTGCCAGGACGTACTGATGAATGAAAGTATTTTTGTATTGATCCCTAGGTTGTGTGTTTAACATTCCATTCATGTCAGATATGTACAGATGTATGTAATAAATCTTTTGAAGCACAGCTTCCTTCACACTTCCAGCTGATTGATGTTGTGAGGGGGACGGGCAGCACTGTGAGGCGCGCCTGCTTCGTGTCTGTGCTGCAGACGACGGAGGGGGAAGCAATGCCTGGTGTGTACGTGGAGAAGCAAGTTGCTGTGTGCCTGTCTGCAGGGCCTCCGGGCCCACCCCCGGCTCTGCTCAGAGCCCCCTTCGCCCTCCGTGTATCCGGCAGGTCTGTGGATCCGTGGATGCGGTGGCTGTGTGCCACCGGGGTGGCCTGGGCAGAGCAGAGCTGACGGAGCCGCTGCTGTGCCGGGTGGCTGGAGGGGACGTGCTGTGGTTCGTGTCCTCCGGGATGCTCAGCAGGCGCGGTGGCCTTCGAGGTGAGCATCAGTCAAAGCTGCCAGGCCTGGGGGTGGCAAACTCCTGGGTGGGTTAGAAAGGGAAACAGAGGGAGGGGAAGGGGGTGTCAAACAGCCCTTTCTCATCGCCAGGGGCCTGGCACCACGCTGGCTCCATACACTCCTCTGTTTCCAGTGCCCCGGCTTCCTCCCGGAACACTTCAGTGTCATCGTTAAAGCTGACTCCCAGCCGGTGTAACCGTGGCTGGGCAGTGCATGGATTTCCTACCAACACTCCCGTCTGTCCCTGAAGAGCTGGGAGGAGGCTCCTGCAGGGACGTGTTGCTGGAGGGGGGAATCTGCCCACAGCCACCGAGGGGCTAAAAGTGAGGTGTAGGAATGGGAGCGCAGCCACCACGTGCTACTGAGAACACAGAGGCATTGGATGGTGTATAGGGTAAGTCTGCCTGGGGGGAGAAAGAGGGTGGGTTTACTTCCCCTACGCTGAGCAGAACCAAAGTGCCAGCTCCCCAGGGTCACGTGGAGTGCCTGAAAACGAAAGGAGTTCATTCTCCAGGCAGGAAACGTCGTTCCTCATGTCGGCGTACTGCGTGTCAACCCAACCACTCGCTTCTCCCAGCCAGGCTGGGGGTAGCTGCTGATGGAGTGGGACGCAGGGATTTATGGCACAGGTTATTCCGAGGCCGGGTGTCCCTCCGTCCGTGCTCCACTTCTGGGAGAAGGGTTCTGGTGTGGCCGAGGGTAGCTGAGCCGGTTGCTGAGGCTCGGTGACAGTCACGACCCTCACAGCTTTCTCTGTAGGAGATGCTAATTTTAATGCATGAATTATTCAAACCCGCACCAAGAGACAGTTGGATGTAATTACTAAGGAACGTGTTCCTATCTCTTGCTGGTGTAACTTCCACCCCCCTCCCTGGTCGCCTTCTGGGAAGCCTGGATTCCTTCACTGCCAGTAATTCCCGTGTTTTTCTCCTCAGTCTGGAGCCATATTACGGAAGCAATTGGTAACTACTTAGAGCCACGCTTGGCTTTGCATCGTGGAAATCTGCTGGAAATCATTCCAGTTTGGTAGGTACAGGATTGCACGTGTGCAATTTATAGTGGCGTCTCTTGGTACCCTTTCCTGCCCTCCTGCCTCTGCCCTGAGGTGCTTGCCCTGTCCTGGGGGGCGAGGGAGACAGCAGTGCCTGCCCCAGGCTCTTGCTGGTGGCTGTCAGTGCAGGACAGTGAGGCTGCTCCTGAGCATGCCTCTGGCCCTGCTACCACAGGCTGCTGCTTGGTACAGCCGCTGGTCCAGGCTGGCCTCTGGATGCTGCATTGCTACCAGCAGGAAGGGAACAAAACACACAGCCTGCAGCAAAGAGAGCAGGGAGGGAGGGGAGAGTCCCATGCAGCAGCTGGAGCTAAATGGGGGTGTTTTATCACTGGCTTTTGAATGCCTGTGCTGGAAGGTCTCATTCTCTTTCTTGAGGATACAAGACCCAAGCACTGTCAGTGCCTGGGGCTGCAGCCCGGAGCCTGCTGATCTCTGAGCATCCCCAGTGTGTGTGCAGCTGAGCAGGTTCCCAGCTCCATCCCACCCTGCAGGGAGAGGGGTGCCCTTGTCCAAAGCTAAACAAGGCCACAGAGGACACCGCTTGTGAGGTGCTGCATGGCCACTGGACAAGGAGCCTCAGCAACAGCCAAGCGAGATGGTGCTCTCCAGCCCTCACTTAATGCAGCATCTGTTTTGCAAGGGGATGAGATCAGGGAGGAGGGTTCCACATCAATAATTGCTCAGAGCCCACCCTCAGCTGACGCAGGATGAGTCACGGCTCGTAAAGGCGCGAGCACAGAGGAGGCAGGCACTGAGAGCAGGGGACAGGTCCTCAGCTGAGCTCTGTGGAAGCTGCAGGTGCTCGGTGCCTCTCCCCATCTGCCCCCTTACCTCTTGAGCCATGCTTTTGCCCTGCCCTGCTCTTCGTTTTCACCCTGGTTACAGACTGCTTTGTTTGGACACACCTTTGAATTTTAACAAAGGCATCCCTCCCCTTCCCATCCTGGTTGCTGCTTTAAGATGGGAAACACCAAACCTCTGCCTGAGCGCAGTCAGGCTTTGTCACCAAGGAGAATAACCACCATGGGGACGTGACCCCCGTGCAGCAGTGGGCTCTCTTCACCCGCTGCCTGCCCCAGCAGACCTGGGTGGCTCTTGAAAGGAGCAGTCTTCCTCTTCACTAGTCACCCAGGCAGGATTACCCTCACCTAAACTCAGGATTAGGGAGCCTGGCAGGTAACTGCATCTACTGCCACTGCTCGCTTAGAGTGAGGCTGTGTTTAGCTGCTGCAGCCATGCAGATGCTCTTGTCCCTGAACACTGCCCCGGATGCCTGGCTTGTAACAGCCAGGCACATAACAGGATTTGCAATAGGGTTGAGGTGGCTGCGCTACAAATAGCTCCAGAGTCTGCTCTAAACCAAAATAAGGAGCAGAAGTGTCTGCACTTGGAAGTGTGGAAGGAGCTGTCAGGGACACTTTGTGCTGCTTTAGTCTGTCGGTAAAGTGAGGGCAGGAGCTGGAGTTTTAAACTGTATTTTTCTACCTGGAAAATGAGCAAACAGTTCAGTGACTAGAGCAAAGCGTCCTCCAGCACAGGCAAGTGACAGTTCTGGTGAAGGCCCTTCCCACACCAGTGTCACCCCCTCTGTAAAGGCAGCCTGGGAGAACAGAACAACGTTTTGTGGCATGGGTGTCTGATGTGCTAGAGCTGCTGAGGAGCCTGTAAAGGCCTTGCTTTGGCAGACGTCTGAGCAGCTGGAATCCAGCTCACCTGTAACCCTATGTCCTTTTGCTTCAGCAAACAAATGGCCCAGGTGCAGAAATGGTTCAGGTTAGCTGACTGTCCTCTGGCGTGGTCTAAGAGCCTCATCTGTCTCCCTGCGAAACACCAGCGCTGATCCCGTGGACAGGGAGGAAAAGGCACTGGAAAGTGATGGACAGTGAGTTGGTTTTCTGTAAACTGCAGGGTTTCTGGAAAGCTTTATGAATAGTTTAGAACGTGTTATGGAGACGAAGGAAGAGAACTGGGGACTGGGAAGGGTCTGCTGCCACGCAGGAACCGGAGGAACTCTTGACTTTAAGGGCATCTAAAGTTACGCTCCCTAAACACTAATTATTTCGGGGGGGGATAATGTTTTCTTGCTGGTCCTTATCATTGCTTCCTGTCCTTTGCTTTGCATTTTCCACTCATTCAAGCACAGAATAAAAGCCTTCCAAGCGAATCTCACTCCTCCTCTGTGCTTACATGTTGCTAAGAGAAGGGATTTCTATTTGACACAATTGATTTGCAATCATCCTTTCTCCCCACTGAAGCTAAGCAACTTAATATTGGTGTACTGCCCACCAGCATGGTGTCTAGGCCCAGAGCCAAGGCAATGAACAGCCTGCTAATTAATTTGCCTCCAGACCCCCTCCCCAGAACAAACACTGTGGAAAACAGAAGTAGCAGTTTCTATGCAGTCCTCAGGAAGCATTCAGCTTGAGTGTTTTACTGCCGGCTTTATGTTCTTACAGCGATGGCAATAAGGACTTCTGGTTGTATAAAAGAAAACGTATTGGCTTCAGGATGGAAAAAGAAGAGACTACTGAAAGGAATGTGAGCCTGACGTATCAATTTCTTCCCCCAAAATAAGCAGTGTCTACCATGCTGCCTGAGGTCAGTGGGGAAATATGGGCCTAATTTCTAGGCAGGAGGAGGTATTCATGTTGAAAACATTGATACACTTCAACTATTAAAGATGGATTATGTTTCCAGTAAAGCTGTTCATTTTCAGTTCCGCAGCAGATAATACTGTGAGCTCATGGAGTTTGTGCACCTTGCATCCTTTTTTTGCATATACATATATATGTATGTGTATATTTATCTATATAAATAAGTTAGAGAATATTTACATCAGTGTACAGAATAAATCTAAACCTGTTTCCAAAATGCATACACCTGCCAGGGGATTTGGTCTGGTAACACTTTGCATTTCACCTTCAAAGCACCACACAGACATTAATTATTTACCCAGGCAGCTTCCCACTCACCAAAAGGATTAAGAATACCAAGCAGGGTAAAGGATGGAGCTGAGGGAGTGCAGCACGTTCATAAAAAGGCACCTAATCGTGTATCTCTCTCCTGCCATGACAGCTTTAGATTTATGCCTTTATAACCTCTGCCTCCCAAGTGTAGGAATAACCTTTGTAACACAAAGCTTGTCGACATGGGGAAGTCCTCATTCAAAAGCAAATGATCCGTTCTTCATCTTCAAAAGCTTTGGCCTCTTCTTGGCTTATCAGGTTCCCGTTCAAACTGGGGAAAAATAAAAGGGATGTGAGAGTAAGGTAGTGACCATTGCCCATCTATTTCAATACATATATATATTTCCAAGGCTTTGGAGCAGAGATCGCAGCTTTGCAAGGCCACATGAGCTGCATGCTTCTCCTGGGCACACAGCTGGGAACTGCCCTCAGACCAGCAGGAGCATGTATGAGGAACAGGGCTTCACCTTCAGAGCTAAAACTGAACCAAGACCTAAACTTCACTGAAATCAGTGCTGGATACTCAGCTGTTTGCATTTCAGCAAGCAGCAGACAGCTGACTAAGGCTCTTACCATGCAGTGAGCTAGTTTAAAGAAACTGAAGTAGACTTCAGAGCACCTCGTGTCTTCCGTAACAACACCGGAAGAAAACTCTTCAGTGCTCGGGCATTAATAATGTGGAAAGATTTACGGCAACATTGTCAAGTCTGGCGTCACAAAGTTAATCTGCACTGATATTTACACCCCTGGAAAGGAGCAGCCGGGGTAAGAGCTGAAATCTATTAAGCCATTTAGACTGAGGAAATTCTTGGGGTTAATGAACACCTCTGAAAATTCAGGCAAGAATCAAGAGGCAGATTTCAGCCTGAAGATTCAGAACGATTCAAGTGGAACTTGATGCCTCTTCTGTAGATGAAAGCTGACAGTGGCCTCGGAAAAAAGCATCTCTTCCACATCCCCAGGGACCCCCCTAGTCAGATACTGAGTCATCATCTTCCTAAGCAAGAATTCAGTGTCCTTTCCCTAAAGCAAATGTGTGTCTTTAAAAATAAACTTCATGTTCAATAATAAAGCAGTGGCGCTAAACCCAGCGCTCTCGTACTGACTTCCGAGCTCCCTGAGGCGAGGGAAGGAATGTGGGATTTGGCTTTGTGCCTGACAGTGCACATGCGTGGCTCTGTGATGCCCACCTAATCTACAAGCAAATGCTACGAAAAGTTAATCCTCTTGTAGCTTAGCACTTTGAGCGTGTTTGGAGCACTGCCCAAAGGAAATCCACGCGCAAATTCCATGCAGCACGCTCGTAATGCTAATTCAACAGAACCATCTCCTGCTTGTTGGGATTTAGCTCCCGAAAAGCATGAAACGGTCCAAAGTTTAAAGATAAATGAGAACAAGCAAGACTTGGTCTCTGAATTCAGGCCCAACTTCTGCAAACACACACGTTCTGTGAATCAGGGTACAGAGGGATGTGAACTCACATAACTGTGTGACGTTCAGAACACACAGGGAAGTGTTTCAGTGGCGGGGCTTTTTACCTATTTGAAACCCACAGCTGGAACTACAGCCCCTGCCGCACATAAAGTTGCTCTGAATTTTTTAGGCTGGAAAGAAGCAATGTCAGAGGTGTTTTAAAGGGAGAGTTTACAAAGTGAGCCTTTGAGGAAAGGGTCTTTACCAGACTTCTTTAATAGCTGTGTTCTCCTTGAGAGCTTCACTGAGGTACTTCACCCCTTTGGCTGTAATCCGATTCTGGATAAGCCTAAAAAGAAAGCACTTCATGTCAAACTAACACACAAAGTAGTTTACAGCACATGCACAACCCATACTCAGCTTGACATCAAGGAACAGAGCTGCCTGTTTGCCACACAACGGCTGTGATTCCTGCCTGTGAGGATGGCACACAGTGTTGGTCGAACACCCCACATGCACCTCCAGAAACAGAGCTCAGGGTATTAGTCTTTTCCTTTTAATCTTGCTTGTGGTTGCATTCCAGAGATACTGAGCTTAACTACATAGCTGACAAATTTCTACTACGAACCTTTTACTCTGGTATAGGACTGTGATATTTGGACTCTCTGAGACACACAAACCTCTTAGCTCTGGTTTCTTATTAAAAATGCTGTGAGACGTAAGTGACGTACAGGCAATTCTGGGTACAGAACCTGTGTATGCACAGTGATTTAGCAGCTATGATCTGCAGGTTGCCAAATCCTCCTGTCTTGTTTATCAGACCAGCAAGATCTCTGAAAAAACGAGGCACTGAATTTGACTCTGATATGAGTAGGTGCAAGTCCCGGTGAAGCCACCTTAGCAGCTACAACATACGTCTTATCTGAGCTGAGGGACAAAAACGGCACGACTCTCAAGTAGCACAGCTGATGGAAGCAGTAGGTAAGTCTTACACTGCAGACTGCAGGCCACCCCCTGGCTAAAAATTAACAAAGCTCTCTCATCTGCATGAGTATAAAAACACTCATCCCCCTGGCCTAAGCCAATACTCACCTTTCAGACTGCCATGGTGTGCCTTGCAGCTATTCCTCTCCATGTGACTGGCTGCATGAATCCCACAGGATTCAGCAAAATTGGAATGAACTGAACAATCTCTTAGTAGGCGAGAGAAGGAAGGAAGCAGGGAGGCATTCCCATTAAAGGACTTTCTGCATTTGGTAAGTTAATCAAAATGCAAAGGGATCCAGTAGATGCTTTCAGTTACCTTTAGTTGTGCCTCAAGTCCAACTATCTATATGGGTCACTACTGCTTGGAGGTACCCACTGGTACAACCAACAACTTAGGATATGAATTTGGCTACTGGCAGAAACCCCAAGCCCTGGTAAAGGCACGTATCTAAGGTTACTAGGCCTGCTTTGGATGGGAAAAGTTTTAATAGGAATTCAAACCAAACTGCTCAGTGAAACGTATCTGCAGCTCTGCACAAACAAATCAAGCCCTCCCCACACCTTTTTGTTCTCAGGGTGATGGGCAGCAGAGCTTCTACTGGTTTCAGAAGAGGCTACAAGTACTTGGCACCTCTGACAACTATCAGGCTTCCTAAGGGGTGAGAATGAGAGTTAATACAGGGAATGCTAGAGCAGAGTTAGCAAAGTCTGTGTACAGCTTGTAAAGTGACTCCATTTATTATGTCCTCTTCATCACTTGGAACGAATGGATGGCCATTTGTTTCACAGCCCACATGTGCCCAACTCCATCCATGGACAAATTCTTGTGAACCTCTGTATTAGAACAGCCAATGCTGTGTTTTCTTAGAAGTTTAACTAGTCTCTTTGGGATTGCTAGGAAGGATCCAAGAGAACTTCCTATAGGTGAGTGTCTTGCGTGAGTGAAAGTGCTAGCCCTTGAAGAAACATCAAGCAAATGGGACATGTATTGAAGTGTCTGTCATGTAGGTTCTTGGTTGAAGAGTAAGAGTTGAGCCTGCTACTTTCATAGTATGATGATAAATAGCAAGATGGTTTAGGAGGTGTCCCTGCCCATGGCAGGGGGTTGGAACTAGATGATCTTAAGGTCCTTTCCAACCCTAACTATTCTATGAGTCTATGATTCTGCTCTAGCTGTCTGCTTGGTTCTTGCTTTGTTTGGGTTTTCTTTTTTGATTTGTTTTGGGGTTTGTTTGGGTATCTTTACGGAACTTCTGTGTTTGAGGCCAGTGCTGTTCCCCAAAGGAAAGATGAAATCAATCAGTAGTTTGAAAGTTACCAGGACACATGAACAGCTTCAGCCTGTGCCTGTATGAAAGCAGGCTCAAAACGCCGGGCAGCAGCTTTATTAACTTTCCATTATAACTGTCTATAACCAGGCAGCTGCCTCCAGACCATGCACAGAAAGCTTACTGTGACCTACATAGATTTGAAAGGTGAAGCTTTAATGCAGTGACTGCCAAAGAGCTGTGCTTCTGTGGAACGTAACTCACCATAAATGGACCAGTTTCTTGTTGACCTTCAGCATCTCTGCAAAACTCATTGCTGCCTCATCATCCAACTCATTTTTAGTCAACCTAAATGGGAGAGAAAATGTTCACTTAGGATGTTATCATTATTTTTCAGCTCCCTGTTTTACCAGCTTGTCTCTGTCTTAGCTTTAGACAGCCAAAAGGGGGTGTGCTGTTCTTGCCCTGAGCAATTTCTAAAGTCTGGATACAAAGAGATACTGAAGAGAAGCCCTGGAGGTAAAAGAAACAGGAGCATCAGATCTTTATTTCTTAGAGCAATATGCTAATGATATTCTAGTGGCTAAAAGGTGGATGAGGTGAAGTGGGAAAATGCAGAGAGGTAGAGACAACACTGAAGAGGTGCAAAGACTGGGGACAAAGAACTTGACTTCATATGACAGAAGATGGGGAGAAGAGAAGAGAAGATGGGGAAAGCGAGACAGAGGGAGCAGAGTGCAGCATGACCCTGGGACATCAGAATGTGTCCTAAAGGACAGGAACTGCTGATCCATTACTCATGTCCCCATTCTTCCAAAGAGATACAGCTTGCTGGTAGTGAAAGCATAGCAGATGAGGGTAGGGAGAGAAGGAGATGGGGAGAGTAGGAGGAGGCAATGGGATTGAAGGAAATAAAATCAGGCTGCATCTTTCTATGGAGACAGAAGAGGAGGAGAAGCAGACCACACTGTCAATTACCAGAAGATTCTCACGGAGTTGTTGTGTTGCATAGCTTCAGCAATGCTTTTGCCTCCCTCTGTTGTGATGCCATTGAATGCAAGGCTGGGAAATAAAGATACAAATGTGTAAGAAATGGCATCACTTGGCTCTTCCACTCCCAAATACTAGTGCATATCCTGGATGATCTATTTCCCAGTTGTACAGTTCAGCATTTGGGTGTTTCAAAGGCCCACATACTTTGTGAACCAGTAAGTCCTCATGACTGTCACAAGTGAGAACAGTTCACAGGCTGCAGCCTGAATGCAGGTCTCTCATGCAGGACATAAGGCTTATTGTCAGCAAGTTGTACTCTCAGGACTGAGAGCAGAGCTGCACCCAGTGGTTTTGAGAGTAAAGGCTTTTAACAAGGACAAAGACTTGTGCTTAGCAGTACATGGGTTTTTACACGGATTTGTCATCCCAAGTCCTGGTATAAACTGGGCATATTGTCCTTTAAGTCCTTCAGACACCTGAATACCTCATTATTCCTCCAAACGCAACACCTTCTGTTGTGCAGGGAGAGATGAGCTTGTAAATGCATGCTTTCCATTACAAACCACAAATATTTCTCAGTCTGCCCTTCATTCTTTGAATAGACATTGGCAAAATCATCCAGTTAAAATTATGGTCCAGGCTTTGAGAGTTCAGAAAGCATTTCCCCCCTCAAAAGCCAGGCCAGAACCTGAAACTAATGCAACGTCTCAAAAAAAGGTGAAAAGGGACATCAAGTAGGGCAAAGGCACAAATATATGTTAGCACAAGGCCCTCCTAGCTTCAGCTGAAATGAAGAGATTCTCAGTCCATCATGACTGCGCCTAAAAATGACAAATATGCTGAAGTGAACTGATGCAGTAGGGACTACCTTCCCTCAATCTTCTCATAACACTACCCCTGGTGCTAACTCCGAATTCAAGTCACGAAGCAAGGTTCACCACTGGAAGATAAGAAATGAACCCAAGTGCAAGTACTCTGCAGAGCAGAGGGTTCAGCCTGCACAGGTGCCAGCAAAACCTAGGTCTAGCCAGCACAGTTACTCCTCCTTATTCTTGCAAACCCATTCATCAGCAGATTTGTTTCCATCTGAGAATCACTCAGCCCTGGTTCAGGTTCAAAATGCTTTCTTTCAGGTCTGATGTGCCTGGATGGATTCTGCAATTATGGGAAGATGGCTATTTCAGATAGCTTTTACGTTTAAATATATCCAGGTCACTGCACCTGTTCAGCTTTTAATTTTTTAAGCCCGACTCTCCACTCACAGAAAGGAAGATGAGGCACCAGCTCCAGAATCCCTGTATCTGAAGAGGCAGCAGTAAGCTCTCCAGAGATCCCGAGCTCCCCAAGAAACTAGTGCCATGTGCCACCTTGTGGGGAAACCAAAGAGACTTCTCCGCTCCCTCACAGTGGAAGCCAGTGGAACTGGGAGACAAACTGAAACCATCGCCATGAACCAGCTGTGTGGATGGACTCCAAAACAGCAGCAGATGCTACAATATGCATCTTTAAATCCCTAGCCAGCACTTGAAAGTCTGGCAGGGGATGGGCTGTTTCACACTGCTGGCTTCTGCCTGCGCTACCAGCTTCACCCATGGCTTCCAGAAGGCTGGTTTGAGATGAATTGCTAAACTCCAGTAAAAACTACATCTCATTAGCACTGAATGTGTGGGGTCTTAGCATTACTGCAGAAATGAGGAGCCTGATGATCCTGGATTTAAGAATGCCCCAGTCCCTAGCCAATCTCTCCTAAAAAGTGCTTTGGTGAAAGTACTGTTATACCTTCACAACAGAAGCTGTTAGCACTGAGCTCACTGGGATCCTGATTCTGTGACAGCTGGTGTACCCTTCTGCTAACGCTCTCAGATCAAAATGGCACCCACTGACCATGTGCTATCCCAAATGCCAGCAACTCTGTGCAGCACAAGGGGAGGAGGTGCAAACGGAGGGAAGGATGCCAGCCCTGCAACATTCTTAACTTGCTTAATGGCTTCACAGGGCTTTTTGATTCAATCTGGCCTCTTGCTTCCACCAGGAGCCTGCTGGTTACACAGAGAAGGCTCCAATAGCAGATGGCACTCCAAGCTAACACTTGGTGGGAAGAATCATTGCTTCAAAGCACGATGGGGTAACTGGCACTACAATGAGCTGCCCAGCTCTGCTGGTGCTTTACCTCACGTTTGTTAACCTGGGGTGGTTCCTCAGGGCCTCTGCAAATGCCTTTGCTCCTTCATCTCCAACTTGATTACCCCACATCCTGGTGAAGAGAGGAAACCACGAGATATCAGGTGTGCTGCCCTAGTGCCCCATGGCATTGCATTTTCCCCTTTTCCCTCCCCTATCCCCTGATTACTTCACAGTCTTTCAGGCTTGTGAGAAACCTGAAGGTACCTCCTGGCTGAGCCAGGCATGTTCCACTCCCTGCATAACACATCAGCAGCCTCTGCTGACTCATCAGTACCCTAAGGCTACAGCACAGAAGCAGCTCTAGGAGACAGCCTGCTGCAGGAAAGTGCTTTTGGGATCACCTGGCTGCATTGGGCAAACCCTCTGCAGCCCTGCATCGTTATGGGGTAAAGGAGTCTTGTGGTCCTGTACAGTGAGCGGCCATGAGAAACAGACCAAGTCCTAAACCCTGTCATTTTCCCCGCTCAGTGTTTCTTCCTCCTCTCAAGCTTCCCTCCTCCTTTAGAATAGTCCGGCAAGATGGTTACAGTTCCTTCAATGCTATACCCAAATTGTATCTCCTCTCTCCTCAGTGAAAAAGGGGTAATCAAAATCTCACAGGACAGTATGACTCTGGGCTCTTCCACAGAGTAAGGAGTAGTATTTCCAATGGCAAGACAATCCTTGGTAACACAAAGGGTTAAGGGAAGGTAACGTGGTAAAAGCTGCAGAGATCTGGTCAACATTTAATAGCAGTATCTGGTATAACCTTTTCTGTGCAGACCAACCACTCTGAAAATTCAACCTATATTATGAGGTTTGAAAGCGCCTCTGCTGAGGTAATAAGGGGGTTTTCTACAGGGGTCATGGCTTGATGACTCAGAGCCACACTCAGCTTGATGGGTAATGAGTTGGCAGCTCTTATAAAATCAATTGAACTGTGTGGTATCTAAACAAATCCACTTCCAGTAAGTTCCCCAGAATTTCCTTGTCCTTGACAGCTATATAAATGCCGAACATATCTGTTTAAACATTACTGTCCAAGCTATCCTAAATCCATTTGGAGTGATCATTTCCTCCACAGGAGAAAACAGGAGTCCCCTGAAATTACAGCAAGTACAGCACAGCAGACCCAGCTATATCATAATGGAAGTGTGCCTGCTGTTGACTATATTTGTGAAATGTTATGGAGCAACAAAATTAAAAGCCAAGAATCTGATGGCTCCAATCTGATTTTCCTCTTTCAGGCGGTCTTGCGGCATTCACAATGGCCAAAAAGGTTTTAATTCCACGTATTCGAGTGTTTGATTCTGAAAGAAATGTTCTCCTGTAGGGTGGAAGGAGAAACTGAGTTGCCAGGGGCAGGGGGGATAGATTAAAATATCAATTAAATCCTAAAGTCTAGCATCGCTCCTGAGGAAGTGCTCAGGGACTAAAGGTTTATTTGAGTACATTCAGACCTCTCTCCAATAATAGCAGAGTCTCCAGTCAGGACTAGAGAGAAAGACGATGGGAATTCTATTTTATCCTCTCACAACTTTATCAGGACGTGGTGCAGAAGGTTTGGCAATTGTAACGCTGACACTCCATAACTAGGTACATTACCAATAGTCACAAAACCACCTACACTTAAAAATGACCTCTAGAAAAGCTGTGTTGCCATAAGGAAAGTGGCTGCCTTTACATACTCTCCTCTTGCTAGTTTGTCCCTCCTTCAAGGTCCTGTCAGAGCAGGGACAAAACAAAACCCAAACCAAACATTATGTGAATTGAAGAACAACAGAGCAGCTCTCCTTCTCGCTCTGAGTGGAAAACATGACTATACTTCTGCACTGGTTTCTTCTAATGCCACCACTGGGGGGAAAGGAATAGCAGGAGAGAAGGTAAGATTAAAAGAAGGAATCCTACAGATGCATTGCCAAGATCAAGCCCTGGGCTGTGCTCCTTAGCACTGAACTTACCCGATTTCAAACATTGTCTTGCTCTTCTGGATGGCCTGGGCAAGGCACTTCCCTCCTTCACTGGTTATCTTGTTTGCTCCTATTCTGCACAGGAAACGTGAATTGATGAGGTACATCGCTTACAAGTGTACAGTTATTAGAACACCACCTCAGAAAGCAATACAAGTATTTAACGCTAATTAATTCTGGAGGCTAGCTGTGGTTATTGAAGGTTAACCTAGAGTAAAAAAAACTGCAGTCATTTAACCTTTGATTAAAATACATAATTTTATGTTGTCTTTCACATACTTTGCATGTCAGCCCTCCAAACTGGAAATATTACAGTAGAATCTTGGGTTTGGTGCTCAGTATGTCAGAAATGAGCTTCAGGAACCAATCCTCAAGACAAGGACCCCTGCCTAGTTTTCAATACAGCTCATAGTACCAGCAGTTGCTACAGAGTACATGAATTACATGCAGCATGTTTCCTGATGCCATAGGGAACAGAGTACCTGTATCTCTGGGGTAACTATGCAGCCTGAAAATAACCATCTTCCAAAAGGCTGTCTTGTGAAAGTTAGATGAAATAAGCAACGCACCGTGTCAAAGCAGTGAAAGAACCAAAGTACTCTTTGGTTTCAAAACTCTGCAAATATTTCAAATGGGAAGGATGTGCCTACTGGGGGCTTTCAGAACTGGATCACAACCGAAATAGCCCCTGGTTCCTGGTTTCTACATTCATACCAGCTACAGCTGACATTGCTGCAGTTACCTCTACTTTCTGCTATGGTCACAATTACACCATTGGTTAAGGATCATATTGACCTTTATGTCAAACTAGTGTTGTGCATGGCCAGATGCTCTTACTGGGGAAGTTCCAGGAATTAAACGGAACAACTCCCCAAGCGAATCTGGGGAATTCCAGAGTTGAAGTATGATACCATCACAGCCTGACTCCAATGGCTCATAAAAGACAAGATGTAAGAAAGCAGCTTGGTACTAAATCCAAGTGATTTTGCCTACTGCAAGGGGCAGCAAGATTCACGCACCACTGGCCTCACTCAGGTGCTCAGACTGAATTTAGGTAAAGAACAGGTCTCATACTCTCCTTCTGCTTGTTACTATATTCTAGTAAAGACTTTCAACTACAGGATTAAAGAATCATAGAATAGTTTGGGTTGGGACTTTCAAAGGTTAGCTGGTCCAACTCCTGTGCAGTGAGCAGGGTTTCACTTGCTGCCATTCGCTGCTAGACGACTGTAAAAGAAGATACAACTTTAAGTTATATGTTACTTGAATCATAATTTTTCCCCTTTTTTCCACTCTCGCTCCTGTTTCAAGTTGCTTTAATCAAGATACCATAGAAAAAAGAAAGGAAAAAAATCCAACATACTTAACGTATTCAAGGCTTGAACACTCCTCAATGAGTTTTGCAACGTATTTGGCTCCAACATCAGTGATTTGATTGTTGTATAAGCTTAAAGAAAAATCACATTGGTAAAAATAGGTTATTCCTGCTGTTGCTTTAATATTTACAACCTGAATGTTCTATAGTAACACATAGCATCTATCTTTTTTGTATGCCTTTGTACACATTCACAGTTACTTGTATTTCTATTTTGATATACAATTAATATTGTGAAGGGCTACATATAAAATACAAGGAGACCAGACTCCACATCATGGGAAAATATATATTATACAATTTTTTTAATCAGTGGTCTCTCCAAGCAAACAAAGCTTCCCTCTATTCCTGTGTTAGTACAGAAATAATATTGCCAGAAGAGAAAACACTAGAAGAATGTATTTTTGGTCTTTTAAAAGTCATAAAATCCCCTCGCAAATATTACTGAAGCTCAGATACCTGAGCAGATGTACTTACATTAGGGCACTGGAGGAAAAAGGCAGTTCTTCCCATTCATATTTACTTTTCGAAAAGTCATTTTTATGTAGCTACTTAACCAAGAAGCAGGGAGTCAGAGCTAACATGCCTTCCAGCTTCAACTTCATTAAGAGATAAGGTTAAAGAAACTGGTACCATGAACATTATGCTTTAAACAGCATGTTTCTGACACCAGTCTCTACCAAGCTGCATCTGCTTTGCATAGTTGAAATAAATCAGTTTACAGCAGAGCAAACAGAAGGCTCCAGCAGTGAAGCTCACACTCTTGCTCGTGCTCTGTCTCTCCCCCCTCCACAGCTAGCAGAAGGCTTTAGATATAAAACTAGCATGCCCACACAGTTCAGCAACCTGACAGGGGTCTGCAGCGTGCTATAGAAGGGCTTGCTGTCAGTGGAAGGCCACCCTGAGGTGCAGTGCAATGGGAGAGGAAGCTGTGGGCCTCTTCCCAGTGAACTGTTAAGGACAGCAGCTGAATTATTTCTGACACAAAATGCTGCTTTGCATGTGTTCAGTAAATGAGGAGGTAACTGTGGTTTCCACCCCACCTTTGTAGTGTCAGTACTGTCAACATTTGTCTTCTAGTATCAGTACCTAGTGTTTTGCTCCCAGTTGGTACATACCCCAAGAAAGACACAATTTGGTACTTGGAGAGTTCTTCATACAAGATCCTTACTCCATGATCTGTGACCTGATTTACACTGAGCCTGGAATGAAAGGAACAAAAAGAAAGTTTGAATTGGTACAGATTACAAGTGTTCATCATCCATGAGTTAATGAACAGGTCTATGCATACAGGTCTTTGATATTCTAACAGGCCCTTATGCCATATATTAAAAGCCATTAAGGGAAATGTGAGCTCAGTTTCATACAGCTCACTTCAAAACCAACAGAAAACAAAAAAGCCCCAAATCTCCAAGGTAATGCTCTGGAAGCTGTCCACAGAGCTGAAAACAATAAAACGTAGTAAGTCAAAAACCAGAAACAAACATCTCATCCTCCTCCCATGCTTACCGTGATTGCAAGGAAGAAATTCTGCCTGACACCCTACCAAAACCAAGCTTTCCTAACTACTCTTCCTGCAACCTTCTCTCTGAGTACCTAGTGAAAGCCAGGCACCTTGGAAGTCACCACACATTCAGGCTTCACTGAATAAAGGCTGTGAAAAGTCCTGGCTAGGAAACAGAACTGCAACCCCAGCGGTATCCTAGATGTTTCTAATTTTATCGGACCAACCAGACACGAAACAAACCAATGTCAGTCATTCACAGAATAAAAGTACTTCTTTTCGCAGGTTTATTTGTTTGGGGGTATTTTTCTTCTTGTTTATGTTGGTTTGGTTTGAACTTCTCAAGCTTTTTCACCTTGCCTAAACGGGCAGGCTTCCACGAAGCACTCAAATTGTGATGAATCACATTCTTCTGGGTGAAGCTGTCCCTGTAAAAACATTCTGATCAGCTTCAGTTTCTACACAAACTCAGAAGTTGAACATTGACAGCTGAGAGTCCCTTACTACCAAAAGCCTCCCTGGCTACTGCTAGTTAGTAACTTGGTTGCTTTAGAATGCACCAGCACACAGGAGAAAACAGGGCTGATTTCTACAGACCAGAACAGTCTGCTTCTTTGAAAGGGATGGTTAAGCTGTTAGAAACACCATTTCCTGATTTGGAGAAATTCCTCCTTAGAAATCAAAGCCCTAACATCAGAAGAGCCATAAAGACAAAAAGGCAGCCTAACAGACTGGTTTGGTGTTGGGGATGGTGTTAATATCACTATGTGTATGGGCATGATTATATGATAAAGACAAAGAATGAAAGTCTTTCTATTTCTTCTATGTTTGTCTTACATACTTAAGCATTTTCCCCCAGGTCTCCTTACTGCTTTCTCTTGGGAGGTCAGCTGATTTGCAACTAACTGGAAAAAGTGTCACTTGTTCTGCTTTAGTCCTAGAGGAAAACAAGGCAGAGCACAGCCAACCATGAAGACTAAATCCATTTATAAAAGCAAACAAACAAAAACCAAACAATCCCCCCCCCCCAAACTCATGAGGCTGAAACAGCTTTAAAAAAGAAAAGATGTATTTGAAGTTCCTGTTCCTCTGCACCTAAATGTTTGGACAAATAAGGTATAAGGTCATGGCACAACCTCAAAGGACTACAGGTGGAACAATGCGGCCTCTGAAGTTAGAGGTGGAGTTAGCTGTTCGTGATCACAAGCCATGTCCTCCCTCCACATCACCTCAGGGAAACACCACATCTAACGACATCAGCTACATCCTTCATGGAGTACTTACTACATGTTAGCTTTTATTCTGTGAAAGCCAGACATCTTGGAAAGATGTAAAAGCAAGAAATTCAGGATCTGATCAAGGGTTATTGTGAACAGCAGATCCTCTCTTACCCCATATGACCAAGGACAGAGATAGGCTCAGGCAGTCTTGAGGTAACGGAGGAAGCACTTCTGTTTCCTCTCTTTTCCCTTAGGCACTTTCTCCCATAAAAATCCTCTTGAGAAAAAACAATTTGAGGTGGAGCTAACTGAACCCACAGGTTTAAACAGTCCTGGCTTCTAAGGACTTCTTACCACCCTTTCCAGTTGGGTTTCCAAATTCACAGCTTGTCCCTGTTCCTGAGACTGGCTTAACAAAGAGTTCAGGAAAGATGTAAATCCCATTTCCAGGAGCAGTAAGCATCCTCATCCTTCCCCACTTTTGAGATCAATTCCTCCAGCCCAGCAGTTTGTGTAATAAACCAAGGATAAGCAAAGACCTGCTTGCACAGACTCCCACCTGATCACTGCAAGCTTGCTGAAACAAGGCAGCAGCTGTTTCACTCCGTAGTCATTGATGTTGTTGTTGTCCAGGTCCAGAGCCAGGCGCTTTTGAAAGTGATGCATAACAAACGAAATAGCACTGCAGTCAGCAGAGTAGGCATTGCAGTATGTGAGCTTGATGTAATTGGCGTGCATGCGTTTGGCAGCCAACTTCCCCACTTCCTCGTTCTGAGTCTCGTAGAGGCACCTCAGCATCCAAACAAAGTTGGGTTGGACCTGGATCTGATTGTAGTTTGGAAGCCTGGACCGAGTGAGGCCTTTCAGGTGGGATTTCATGCTCTCCCCAAAGTATGTGATGAGTATCTTTCTCTTCCTCTTAATGACTGCAGGCAAAACTAAATGTCTGAAGAGCTTCTGCTTGGATCTAGAAAGCAGGCCACAAAGAAACAGGTTGGTAAAATGAAAGTGTTCATTATTTCGGAAAGGATCCTCCCCTGCTAGTTGTTTCTTCAACCAAGGAATACGAAGGCAGGTAGGCTGGACAGACTCAGTGGAGGAACACTCATTGAAAAACCGAAGTAACTCCTTGGCACTCACTTTCTCTTCAATAACCAGGAACAAAGCTGTGAAAAAACACTGAAGGGTTAGGTGCAAGAACTCATAAGTGAACTGATCATCACAGCCACTGTAACCTTTAACTGTCCTGAGAAAGCCCAATTGCAAATCTCCCTCAGAGATGTTCGCTGATGAGACCTCCTCCTGCTGAAAGATAAAGAAAGAGTTCTCCATCCCCTTGTATGCCATTTTACCCAAAGCCAGAAGAGTTTCCTTTCGTGATTTGAACACCTCTGCTTGGCTCCTGGTGTTGTTCTTCAGCAAACTTGTTTTCAGAGACCGGTTCAGATGGACTTCAATCATGAGCAAAAATACATCTGTCAACGTAACAGAACAGTCTGGAAGCTCGTGGCTGTCAAACATGGAATGGAAGTGTTCATAGCATTTGAAAATAATCCAACAAAATAAAGGCACGGTACACAAACTGCAGAGATTGGGGTTAGCTTCCAGCTGGTTCAATACCAGTGTTCGTTGCCCCTCATCTTTGAAAAACATAGTGGTGTAGTCCTTCAGGTTACTGCTGGAGAAGCCACGAAGCAACACTTTCTTTCTAATGATGTTTCTTTGGATTTCAGTTCCTGTCCTCGCTGTAAGAATTTTCTTGGATCCCTTAAGCAGCTTTCCTCTGAGAAGGCTTACCAGCAGCACCAGGGGGTGGACGGCTTCACTGGGCGAACACATCTCAGGCATGCTACTGAGATCAAAGTTGGAATATATCTCATCAAAACCATCAAATGTGAAAAGAACCGTATGAGGGAATTGCAATATGTAATGGAACACCTCTGTGGGATCCTGGTCTGGGTAGCAATTATATTTGAAGAGTAGGTCTTTCAAACATACGGTTTCGTCTTCCTTAAAGCAACTAAACATCCTACATCGGAAACAGAAGAAAAACTTGGCCCCTATGTCCAATTCTTTTCTGGCCCAAAGGCTTTGTATCTTTTGCAGCAAGATGGACTTTCCAATTCCTGCATCACCGAAGACATAAATAGTCTCTCCATCTTCATTAATTAGACCAACTGTGTCATCAAAAAGGGCTTCTAATTGATACACTTTGCCTAGACTCTCATTGGTAAAACTGACCAGCTCCATAATACTGTTGGAGTAGATTTCTTCCAATAGCATCTCTTCCCTCTGAGCATACGACGTAACAAACTTGGAGTCCCGTCCCAGTTCATATCTGAGTTTCTGGCAATACCTGCTAACTAAAAAGACAGTGAACTATTATTAAAAACCCTATGTATACAATGAGCCACCTCTTTGGAAACTGAGAGGTGTAATAAGCAAATGTAATTCTAATGTAAAATAGGTTCTTTGGCAGATAACTTCTATTTGTGCTGCCATCATCACTATCTTGGGAAATTCAGGTGCTAATGAAAAGTAATGTGTGAGTCACCATTTCCTGAAAGCCAGTACTGACACTGCATTGGTTTAAGGGGCTGCCTGCCATCTTTCAGTTGAGACTCAAAGCCAAGACCCTGACACTTTGTTAAAGGCTGTTTTACTCTCTGCAAAAGCTTGTCAGCCACCGATTAGTTTCAGCACCTGTCTTTTCACTATATTCACATCCTACCTGAGAGTTCTATCAAGGAGGTGGTTATTCTTTCCCAAGTTGTTTGTTAATTTTTATTACTGTAAGTAGAAGGCATGCATTTCAGAAACCAGGTGCCAAGCATCTCAGAAGATCTTTTTTTTACACATTGGTTTGTGTTCTTACTGCAACCGAAACTGTGCTTCAGATGTGGCAACGTAATTCTTATATTTATATAGTACAAAAAAAAACCTCTAAAGAGGAAAACATTTATTTCTGCAATACTTCAACTCTGACTTTTGGTACAATTTGTTTAGGATCACAGAATAATTCAGGCTGGAAGGGACTTCTGAAGGTCTCCAGTCCTACTTCCTGCTTCGAGCAGGGTTATTTATGAGAACAGATGAGGTTACTCTGGGCTTTATCAGGTTGGATCTTGAAAACGTCTAAGTATGGAAACTCCACAGCCTCTCTGGGCAACCTGCCTCATTGCTTGACTGTCCTCATCCTGAAATACCAGCTATTCCATTGCCAAACATCACAGTGTTGCTAATAAATTGTAGTAGAGACCTAGAAAATACTCCAGCTGGCACAAGATGGTTATGCCTTTATGCTACATATCCACAAACAAACGCAGAAAGAGTTTGACTTCAGCAAACCAGGATGCAATATATCAACACGACTGTTGTGTTATACAGTGTGCCTTTTAATTATTTGGTTACCACTGCTAGCAAGTACAGCATGCCCTGGCCGTGCCTGCCTGGACTTTCCCACTCTCATGTCACCTGGTTAGAGCTTCCTACATAGCAAGGTAGATCTAAGGGAAGGAGTACAGATGCACAGCCTTACCTGGATCTGTATTTACCACAGCTTTACTACAAATATTCTCTGAAGGCTCGTAACCTATTTCATCCAGCCAAGGCTGAAGTTCATAGTAAGCATCAGTGACTTTCTGCAGGACACAGATGAAATATTCTGAGACTTCTTCTCCCTTGCTTTGAACCAAGTCTAGAATCTTGCGAACCTGAAGAAACACCACACGAAAGATCATTGATACATAGCATTTTATCACAGTTACACTTGTAGACTACTTTAGGATCCTTTCTGGACTGGAACAGGGGACCAAAATCAAAACAGGTGCTTCAATGATGTGAATTCAAAATCTAGCTCTGAAGTTGAACTGTCACAAACCTCACCTGCTGTTTGTATCTGGATGCTGAAAGAAAGTTGGCTCTGCAAGTTAAGGACTGCACTTTTAGCTAAATCATATGCTAACCAGAAACAAAATGGATAAATCCTGCTCCTCAAGAGGGGACCCAAAGGACTTCCTCAGTTTGACTAGATAGTACATTTTAAATCCCATCCGGTCCTTAATGCAGATCCCAAAACCTACAACCCTTCCTTTTAACACAGCAGCTCAATTCTGCAGGCTCGCCCGGTACAACACACTTGCTGCCTGCAGCATTTACCAAAACTAATGGCTACGAGGCAGCGGCTGGAGAAGTTCAAGACTAAGCCTTACCTCTGAAGGCAAGGCAGAGCGTGATCTCTGTGCAACCAGGACAGGGCAACCCTAGTACAAAACCCTCTCCAAGACACAGGAATCATCTGGGGATCCATTTTGAATGCCTGGATCCTCTTGCGAGAAATCAACAGAGAATTCAGTTCATTCATTCATCATGAAGAATGTCCAGTTTTAAACTAGACAAAGCATTTATAGAGACTGTGGTCTCTTGTGAGCTTAAAGCAGGGTAAGGAACATGCAGCCCAGCATAAATACAGTATTTCTTTACAATTTGTATGCTCTAAAAAGCATTTTTATGCCTTCCAGAGAAGCTCCCCTGGAGTCCAATTCACTTAAACTGCTGTAGCCTGCTGTCTCTGCTTAGCCTCTTGATGCATGGCCTCCCCCTCAGCTTTGTTACAACAATCCTATATATTATGCTGAACAATAAGAAATGCAGATGATTATACAGCGTGCAGTTATTCAGCTTTGACCCTGTACACAGAGTGAGCACTGTGTCACCATTTCAACTTGCCAGCAAGAATGATTATTTTAGGGAAGTCTGCACTCTTAGTGAAGTCCAAGGTCTTTGAATGTTTTATGGTTTGTCTGCCTCTGTGCCACTATTCTGAAGCTGCATGACTCTTTTTTCAGGGAAAGAAATTAGGGATTTGTTTTAAGTTAGGATGCAAAGAGCAGCTGTGCACATGTGATAATTTTCTCCTATCAAAAGACCCGGAAATAATTTTTGCTACTGATGTCCAAAGACAAATCAAGAACCCAAATGTGCCAGGATGTATGTTTCCCACACATGTACAATGTACATAGGTCTTTAAAGAGAAGGGAGGGTGCGCACATGGACAGTCATTGACTTTTAGAATATTTCCAGCTCTCCTCCTCTAAAGCAGGACGATGTCCCATAGCATCCTTGCAATGCTCTGCACAATAATGAAGGCTTGCGTGTAGCAACCTGTACTCTAACAGCTACTGTGGCCACGTCTTATCAGAGGACAAAGCTGCAGCTAGTGGAGTTAGAACAGCAGTTATCACCCTGCTCATTCTGACAGCTGCCAACGGGCATTACAAGCAGTGCCAACCATGCTGTAAAGAAAGAGATGTGCTGGGAATCCCTGTCCCGAAGGAATGGGGTGAGGAAACTCCATTATAACAAAGATTAGAAAAGACATGAAATTGCCAGATAAACCCATAAACCTCAGTGATAAATTGAAAGCGACAAAAGGTTTACCCTGGCTAGTGAAATAAAAAGATTACCTTATCCGCTTGAGTTGGAAATTGGACAACAATCTCTGCATCTTCAGTGGAGAAGTAGTCATTCTCAATCAAGTTGTCAATCAAACACTGCGTGTTTCGGATTCTACTGACCAGAAGCTCTCTGTATACCTTCAGCAAAGCAATGAAGGATGGAGGACTTGCTCCTTGAGGTTTTTCCACAGAAATCTCCAAGTTAGCACAAAGCTGGCCTTCCATAGCTGAGATAGGAAGAAGCTGCTCCACCTAGCTTCATCACTGTCCATGTGCAGTGAGGAGTCACCTTGGAGTTAACTTCTGGGAAACATGCAATCCGTCCTTCACATTACCCAGCCTGTAAAGAATAATTGCATAGAAACTCATTTTAAACCTTATCCTATGAAGATATAGCTTTCAATTTGCAATCAAAAAATACTCATAAGTTCTGTGTAATATTATGGCCAACTTCAATAAGAGGTTTCTTCCTCAAGTAGTTCCATTTATTTGTTCAGGTTTTGGAAAAGAAAATAGCTACAGCAGGCAGTATCCCTTCTGTACCAGCACTTCACTGTAGCTTGCCTCAAACATCACCACTAGCATCCACTTTATTAACTGCCTGTTCTTAGAGCATAATTTAATATTTTTTATTAGCTTTTCATGTTCCAATAGCAAAGCAGGGCATCTGTTCAAATATATCTAGGCAAGGAAGTAAACGGAATAAAATTGTATTTCATAGCAATTAATTTGGTAGGGGGGATTAATTTCTACCAGCAATTCACTTTGCTTTTCCTGCATTACAACAACAGACCCTGTATAAAGTGTTGCCAATATGTTATCTGTCCCTGTAAGTGAGGTCTTGTGAAACCTTGACAGTTTTAGCTAAACTAGGAAAAAGCATTTAGCTCCAGGACAGAAGGTTTGAGAGGCAGCAGTGAGACTGTCCACTGACCACTGATCAGATGTTTCTGATGTGAAATCCAAGAGTAAAATGATGGTAACAGTGAAAATGATGCTGTTGATTTCAGAGCTAATACACCATATTTAGGGCACAGAGCACTTCACACCTGCTACAGCTACTGATTCAAACAGCATGCAAAGCAGGGAAATATAACTGCATGCGTTTAATTTGGTTAATCTTATCAAATTCAAGTGAGTAACCGTAAAAGCTAAAAATAGCTTTTCAGAATCTGAAAAGTAACAGTATTACCAAAAGAACTGAAATTAGGTGACTGTAAATATACAAGATCCCATCTCTGGTGATTCACACAAAAAATATGGACCTCTCCTTGAGCAGGAATTGCACAGAATAACTGAATTCACAGACTGCTTCCCCATGTGATGAACTGGATCTGGAAGGTGGCATCACAATTCAGACTCACTACTGAATTGGGCATCCAGTCACCTCCATCTTCATAAAGGGAAGTGACTGCACCCAATACAGCTTGCAATGAAGATATCAATTTAAAGCCTGTGCAAACACTTAGACTTGAACATCTGACCTCAGCCCCTGTATATACACCTAGAGATACAACATGATCACTAACTCTGACAGCTATGGGATCAGGAAACCCTCTCCCTGCTATAGAGAAATTGTTTAGAAACCATACTCTCAAGCATGAATGCTCTCTTGTCTATAAATATATATGCTGTGTATGCTCTGGTTTTCTATACCAGCTCTTGGGAGCTCTTTTTAGATGGCCATTTATTCCCATTTTCCTGTACCAGGCATAAAGAAATAGGAATCTGGATCAGACCGTTCTGCTCTCTGTTGTATTACTAAAGTTGTTTTGTTTTAATTGCAATTAGTATATCAGGCATGAAGTTATACTGTAATTACAATTCAACAATACGTTAATTTAGGTATGAACCTTGCACATACAATTTCCCATGCAAAAAGCAGATTCTTTTGCAAGATAACAACTGAATCACCTCCACATAGTGAGAAACTGCACGATGAACACAAATTACTGGCACCATCCAGTAACGGGTAAAATGTACTGCTTCAGCAGGACAAGGGTGATTTGGAAGAATGGTTAGATTCTGATTACTGTCATATTAATAAAAACAGAACACTAAGTTCTTGTTCAACAATTCTGTAAAGGTGCCAGCTCTGCTGCTACAAAATTCACAGTTTCCCAAGACGTTTACAGTGATGGCAAACTTTCCAAACACTCCCTGCACTGCCCTGACAAGCTAGAACTGAGCCCTGCCAGCTCACAGCTTCTTCTAGGAGACCTGCTGCTGGAGCAAGCTCATTTCTATGGGGTTTCCATACCAGAAGCTGCAGCCTGCACCAGTTTAGCTTCTTCTCCTGCTCGAGGCTGGAAAAGGACACAGGTTTTATACTACTGCATTTTAATACTACCTATCTACTCTTACAACAAATGACAGGGCAAACCAGCTTAGTTCCTCTGACTTCAGGAGACCAATCAGTGCTAACATATGGTTGCTAACTGGTACAGATGCAGACAACTACATTAACAGCTGAGCCCTCCAAAGGCTGAGACCGTACAAATTCCCAACTGGATCGTAGCCAACTCCAAAACTGAAATACTCCCTAAACCAAAGGGAATGTAACCAAGTGATCTGCCTTTCTTACCACATAAGTAAGTGACTGCATCTACTCAGACAAATCAACGTTTCATGACACCATTCACATGACCCACCAGATGAACTGGCTGATTTCTGAGTCACTGAGCTTCCTAGAAGCCACACTGGCACATCTCTTTGTTCAAGAAAGTTCATTCCATAAATTAACTCTATCATGAAGACCAAACAATGTTGAAAACATCATTTACTCTTAAGCTTTGGCATGCTTTTAGTTAAAGAGACAGTCACCTTAAAACACAAGCAATAGAGATCTTAATAGATCATAATACCCAACATTCTCCTGCTTGCTTTGGTTATTCTAGGACCACATTATCCTAATGTATTTTCTTTCTTCCTGCTTTGTGAGAAGGACAGGGGAACACTGAGGAAATCATAACAATGAACCAAAGTGCTGCTATGTGTACAAAGCAAATGAAGTATTTTCTTCACTGCTTCAGAGCTATCTACGAAGAGGGTAAGAAAAGCCAAAAAAAGAAATACAGGAAAAGGACAAGAACATGGAAAATATGGAAGGATGAGAAGGTCCCAAAAATGCCTAGGGTGCAAGAGAGTGGAGATACAAAGCTGCAATCAAAAAGAATATAAAGTGAGGCTAAGCATCAGGGGAGAAAAGGAACGAGAGCAAAAATGTCAGGCAGGGAAGTCAGAGCTGGCAATATGAATTCTGCGCATATGACGTCCTCAGTGGTATTTTCAGTGGCAATATTGACTTTAAAGCAAAAAAACCAGTAATTGTCATCAGTCTCTTAATAGGAAACAATGGAAATTTCCACCATCCATAGACTAAGAAAATGCCACATCAGATGAGAGGCTGAACACCTTAAATGGTGCTGGAACAGAAAGGCTTCCTGCCACATGTAGTTAAGAACAAGGCAGGTATATGCATGTTTGTAGTAAAGTGTATTAGCTACATGAGGAAACTTCAGCTCCTACTCAGACGAAAGTAAACACAAAAATTTCCTACAGTAGCAGTTCTTGGTGCAACAGCACCAGAAAGTCCTGCTCAGCATGAGAAATGAGCTTGCTCTCTCAGAGAAGCACACTGCCATAGGATTCTGATGTATCCGGTTCTGGTTTGCCAGGGCTTTTTTTTGTTGGTTTCGTTTTGTTGGTGTTTTTTTAAACATAAGGCCAACATGTTGACATCATGAGGTCTCCAACTTCTTTGTAAGTCCATCACGCCTCTTCCTGGGGAGAACTGCACTTCCACTATGCTTTAACATGAGTCTTTTCAATGCGGGATTCCCAAGGTTATAAAGTACTAAGTCTCTTGTTAAACCATTTGTTAGTTTTACAATGCTAGGTTACACATCTGGTATGTTTAAAGGTAAATGCTTCCGCAGCTTTTAAACATGTGCTAAAAGCATCTCCTTGCTTATAGTGCATATGGCATTCTTTGCCTTATTTTAGGCACTCCAGATGCTGGATTCAATTTTAGTGCAATTTTTGTGACTGATGTGGCATCAGTCATTAGAAAGCTGTTAGAAAACACCAAGACATACACTGAGGTGAGGCACCTCAGTTCACTGACCAAGGCCTAAGAACATCCACCATTTATGATGCTACGATTTCTGGAACAGTTCCATTTCTGAAAGGGTTTATGAATACAATCATTTTTCTGAAAGCCATCTTAAGGCTCTTACAATCCTTCATAAAACATCACTAACAAGACAGACAGAGACTACCAGGAACTAAAAAGAACCAGAGAACAGAGAGCTCACTCATCAGTTGCAAAGGCCAAGAAGAGAGAGAAGACACAGCCCTGGCCAAATGAAACGCAATGGGAACTAAAGTGATGTGAGAAGCAAGTGTGGCAAGAGATGCATAGCATAAGCCTGCATACCTGAGAAATGCAGATGAATACAAGTAAGCAAGATGGTGATAAGGCCAGGAATAAGGAGGGGAAAAGAGAAATTAAATTTGTCACAGTAAGAAGTACACTAAAAGTATCAGTGCTCACAGCCAGGTTTTGTATAATCCATGTCATTAAGCTGCAGCAGCGCTGATGGCCTCTGCATGAAGGCACTGGCACTTTTGTCTGGTGGCTCTTCTGACTTCTCTGTTCTCAGCATTGTGCAACCATATGTACATTTATATCTTTCCTGGCATTGCCCTTCTCACATCCTCTTTTCACTAAGATCTCCTCGCTCTTCTAACAAAACTGCTATGCCAGTTCACCTTCCAGTGCAAGTCCTCTGGCAGTGAAAAATATGCTCTTTTATCACAACAAGGTCTTACCAAATGTAAATGCTGTAGACAGAGGGCTGAAGAATCTTAAAGAATAGCTAAAAAACATTTCCACTTTGGGGTGAACTGGGGAATTTGCTCCTAATAGAGACAGCTGCTCCCAAAGAGACTGAGTAGGATGAAGCAGTAAAGGCAATACAAGGAGCAAATTAATTCACTGTCTTTTAAAGCAGCTGGTTTAAGACCAAACTAGAGTATTCCTGAAGAGCTGAAACCTCAGTGAATACCACTTCTTCTGTAGTCTTGCTATTCGGACAAAACCTGTTCCCCTAAATTGCCTGTGAAACAAAGTCCTAAGGCACATAACTGGTTAACCACAACCAGTAGCTGGAACACCTTCAGGATTTTTACAGCACTTAATCGCCATCTCTGGCAAACAGGGAAGCACACACACAAATCCCAGTGCCAGCCCAGTGCTAGGGAGCCTCTGTTGGCATAGCCTTCCACCTGTAGTATTCAAAATGTAATTACTCCTTGAGAGGTGGCTGTATGAAAATAGCGCCCCATTTAGAATGAAAACCTGTGCTCTTTGTGTCTCCAGGTCAGATCTGTTTCCCAAGGAAAGCTGCTTTACAGTGCCAGCTACCCCACTGCAGAGTCATTACAAGCAAGAGAACTGCAGACTTTGCCACGCTTTGTCACTGACAATGGTAAATTAGACCCGGGTCAATGTAAACTCAACTTTTTCTGTTTCTCCCAGTCATAGCAAGAAACTGAGTTTCCACTTCCTGTTTTACGTGAGCCACAGCGGCCGGTCTGTAACAAATGAATAAGGTAGGATATATTTTCACACAGCAGCTCTCACTTCTAGAAGAACTTTAAACTATTTTACATAGTTCAAGAACAGTAAAAAACACGCAGAAAACAGGAGCAAAAGGACACATACACTACACAAAAGGCCGGTATGTCTCGATGAAAAGTGATTCTATGTATTTCCCAGAGGTACTAAAAAACCAGCCTTTTTGTAGCAGGAATGCCGCATTGGTAGAGCTTGTTCAGAGTCCCCATTTACAATCTCTAACTATCATCATGGATGCTATGTACGTCAATGAGTGCCCAGGGACCCATACGTTAACATCACACTGCTGTAAATCCATTACAACTCCCGGGATTTTTTGCTCTGGGGTCACCAAGATCAGCGTCTTTCAGCAATTCCCCCTCTCTCTGACAGTAGCTCTTGCAGCCATCCCTAGTTGTTCGAAGAGCCACAGATGTCAATGAAAACAGAAGGAACTATTTCTGCCTCCACGCAGTAAACTGATAAGCTCTTGTTTAAAAGGCACAGCTTTTACAAAAATATCCAAATCCCTCACAGTTTTGCTGCTACACTTCCTAAAAGCCTGAAGAAACAGAACTTTGTATACAATGGATGAATTAGCAAGCCCCTGTCAAAACCATTCCTGGTAACTCCGTTCTGGTGGGAAGAGCTCAATAAATAAGAAGGAACCGCTACTAAAAAGCAAAGGAAAATTCCTTCAATGGGAGAAACCTCGGGGATTTTATTAAGAGATGGAGAAGGAATGGAACAACTCACTGGTGAATCTAAAAACTGGAACTGCGTTTCTACTATCACATCCTATTTTTATACTCAACCTGCAGCAAATCCCGCACCTGAAGTTGCAACTGATGGAATCGCATCTTCCCAGCTCTCCTAACGCTGTCAGGCACCGCTCTGGTCATCAACAGCAAACCTAATTAGCTACAGCCACTCCACCTGCTTAACACCACCGCTCGCCTGCGCCCTGACATCCATCGAGCCAGCAAAACGGGGTTCCGAGCGGGAGCTGCCCGGCTATCCCAGGGGAGACAGTTAACCGCGGTGCCAGAAAGCTGCACCACCGGCCAGCATCTGTAAATAACTATTCATCAGCCTTTCTGTATCTCGTATGAAGGCGCCGTTGTCCTCACCGGGGAGCCGCGGGGACACTGCCGCGGGTCCCGGCCGCTGCTCCCTCTCCGCCGGACACTCGGCAGCCTCCACCCCGGAGGCGGAAGGAGCCCCCGCTACAGAAACACGACGAAGCCCCCAAACTTCCAGCTCGGGAGCGCGGCGAGTCCACCAGCACGCAGATGCCGGCAGGAGCGGCCGAGGCGCAGCCCTTCTCCTTCCACCTCACCAGGGGAAGAAGGTAACAGAAACTTTCAGGCGGTAACAGGCAAACTGTGGCTTACAGCAAGCACGACTCCTGCCTCGCCGCTGCCGCCTCTCCCGGCCCCTTCCCGCCCGCCCCGCGCTCCCCGTTCCCCCGCGCCGCCCGCCCCTCACGACATGGCGGCCACCCCCCACACAACCAGCCGCCCATCGCGGCGGTGGAGCGGGGCGGGCGGCCGCCTGACGACCCTCCTCCGGCCCTGGCCCTTCCCCTGCACTCACCGCGGCGGCGAGGGGACGCAGCAAGGGGAGGAGCCGGGCCATGGGTGCTTCCCCTCGGGAAGGAGCTCCCGCCCCACCCATGGCCTCTGCGCCCCGGCGGGGAGCGGCTCCTCCCCGCGCAGGCATGGCCGAAGGCCTCTTCTCTTTACGGGCTCCGGCTTTCCCTCTCCACACCGGCATCGCGAGGGCCTCCAACCCTGGGGACTGCCGGGGGTCCCGTCCCAGAGAACGCGGCCTCTCCCGGCCCTCAGGAGCCCTCAACAGGAGCCACCTTCTGTCGACAGCCCCTAGGGAGGCTGTCGGGAGATGGATTTCCACTTTCTTCTTGCAACAGTGGAATACCCATTTAGGAGTTCAAAAGCCCAACTGGGTGTGGTAAGGGTAAAGCAGAATTGGTGCTGGTCATAGAATCCCAGGTTGGAAGGGACCTCGAGGATCATCTGGTCCAACCCTTCTCAGCAAATATGGCCTAAACTAAATATCCCAGCACGCCATCGGCCTAATCATCAGTATCCAGTGCTGGAGAGTCCAGCACTTCCTTGGGGCAATTATTCCAATGGCTGATAAATCATCTTCCTCCTGTGTGCAGCCAGAATCCCTCCAGGAGGGACTTTTGCCCATTACCACTCATCTGGTGACTCCTTGTAAAAAGGGAGCCTCTGGTTTTGTTGTAGCCACCCTCTATATACCGTTCATTTAATAAACTTATTTATATATGAAAAACAATACTTCAAATTAACGATCATGCCCTCCATAACGAAATTACATCCATTAAACCCCACAAATAAGCAACAGAAGTTTCAGTTTTCTTTCCATGTAACTTACATATGCAACACCGGTACTCTTGAAACAGGCACTGAACAGGGAGAGGTTTGGTAACTGCAGTTTATTTACTCAGACTAGACATTGCCAACACTCAAAAGTACTGTGTTTTGCTGCAGACACAGTGCCCAACTCTGAAAACACACATGGGACAGCACCCATCCATCCCCAGGAGAAGTTTACAGAAAGTTATGCAGAGAAGACATGTTACTTTGTCATTTGTTTATCTGTTGTCATTTGTTTAGCACTGTTTAACAGTGACACTGGTTATCACTTACATCCCTCTGTACATTAAGAGAACAGCAACAAAACACACTGTACAGAAGATAAGCCGAAGTTCAGTTGTTCAGCATCTTTCTGGGTGTCAGTTTTCCCTTGTTCCCCACAGGTTAACTACAGGGGTTGCCGAGTGCCATGAAGAGAAGTACTCTAAGCCTTGCAAAAGCTTCCAGTTTTGCAGAAGATTGTCAAAGCTGGCGGTGGGGAAGAGGCCACGTCTGTTCACCTGGGGTATAACAGGCAAGCAAAACCATGACACAAATGCATCAGGACTCACAGGGGACTTCCTGATTTCACTGGAAGTGAGAACAAGGCTTAGATAGCACCAAGCCAGTCAAAAAGGTCATTTAAAACCCCCTTAGAATTATCTGACTAAAATGAATTCTTTAAAATTTGTTGGTTATCCCTAACCTATCACTACACATATAAAGTAGATAGCCATTGTACTTTGGATGAGATCCTTTGCCGAATGCTGTCTTCAGGGCTGGGTTGCCTTTTGGACTTACACTTAAAAACATGGAAATAGTTTAAAAAAACCCATTACTTTTCTTTGTTAACTATATAAACAGAGACATGAAATCCATAGCTTTAGGTAGCTTGGCCTTTAAACCATTGAGAGAAGCAGCAGAGGAAAGAATTCAGTCTTGGTTGAGAGTTTGAGTCTACTTTGCATCTAACAAGTCTTTGAAAGTCTTGACACTAGTGTATACAACACTGAAGAACAAAGGGCCTGATCCTGCAGCCTTTACTCCTCAGAAGGCAACAAACAGACTCATCAAGACAGCCTTTTTCTTTTAAAAAGGTCAATACATGGGACACGAAGCACAGATTTGTGTGCAGCACAGCATGACAATTACAGAAAGGGAATGTCTAAATCTGCAACAACTTCAGCAGGTACTCAAGCTATACAAAGCAATGAAGTTACCAATGTCAGTGTGTCATCAGACTGCAAATTATGTCTGATGTAGATGCAGAGCAAACTCATCTTTCCTGGATAAATAAATAAACTGCTAATCAGCAGAGTGATGAGAGACATCTAAATAAAGGTGAATGGCCAAGCAAGTGCAGATGTATTCTATGCAGAGTTGTTTTCCTTTTCTTTAATAGCAGCTTCAATTTTTTCCATGATTGGCACTGGTCCTGCATAGTTATTAGTTTCAATAGCTTCTAATTTCTTCTGATAGTCAGTTGGCAAGCCATTCTGTGTTGCACCCATACAGATAACCTATAATCAAAAGAAATAAAAAGAGAAAGCCTTCAATAATGGCGTTAGGAACAACAGACTCCTCCAAACTTACTTGTATGGGAAGAACTACTTAAGGTAAGAAAAGAATTAATCCCAAATAATGCTATTTGTACCTAAAGATAGCCAAAGGCTTCTGGAAGACCACTGAAGACCTTAATAACATCAACAAAATTACTCTGAAAAGGCTGGTAACCACACTAAGGCATACCCCTAAGATTCTGAAATCTTAATAGTTACACAAGTAGTACACAATCTCTACTGTTGCACTCTACAATCTATAACTACACAAGACTGTACAATTAAGCTGTTAATTCAGTTATTCTATTATTTCAAGTGAGGACAGGAACTACTTTCTCTGCCTTTAGCCAGCCTTAGTATCTCTTCTGAGTGAAAAGCAGCGTGTATTATTGAAGTTGTTTTTCAAACTCAGGGGTTCAAACCACAGCAGTGAGTACCTAGACAGGTTACAGAAGTAACAGAAACAGATATTTAGTTTCATGAAAAAGCAAAGATTCCTTAGGGTTTTTAGCCTAGCTTTCCTTCTACATACAAAATAAACCTAAGCATTAGTGCTAGAGAAAAGTGTCAGTGAGAGGAAAACAGGAAGCTGTAGGAACCCTGACCTGAAAAAGACCAGCAAGTTCCCAATGAATAGATATATACACAGGTTTTAAAAGCTGACACTATCATAAATATTCTTTCATGCATTCAACATCCAGGAAATTCAAGGATGAGTTGTCTAGAAAGGATGACCTTTGCCACAGAAAGTGCATTGACAGTAGATGGGTGCTGATCACTGTGCGTTGATGCAATCACCTGTACTAAATTTTTAGCCCCCTTGCTTGGTTAACTTAAGCAAATAAAAGCTTGGGGCATGGGGGAAGAAGAGAACCAACAACTGACTCTGACAACAGCAGGAGGGAATGTTTAGCTAAGGTTGCCAGTATTGGAAGTCTGCTCTTACATCGTACTAGTGAGAGCTGACACACAGCAGCAGACTATTGAAATTCCCTGAAAAGCCCTAAAGATCTGTCCTGACAGGAAATGGGTTGGCAAGGAGCAGGTTTGTGAAGTAGCAGAGCCTGCTTTCTAAGCAAGCTTTCTCTTTGAGAGTCCTGCAGCAGCTGGCCTCTGCTATGCTCCTGGAAGCTGATTCACAACAGTGAGTTCCTCAGTTAAGAGAAAGTGGCACACTTGGGATTTGGTAAGCTCAAGCTTTGCTTTTGGTAGAAAAAGTCAACACGTTACAATGACGTCTGTCTACAATTGCTAAAGCTGCACAATTCCAGACATGCTGTCATTCCACCTGAGGCTAGGCCCACATCAGATCTCACAAGCTAAGCAGGTCAGGCCTGCTGCGTGACTGGATCATGTGTCTCTATAGAGCCAGTGTGTTGCAGAAGTGCTGAAACACTTCTGCCCCACCAGCCGTCAAGTGGGAAGCCTGCAGCGCTCTGCAGTGTTGCTGGAAGTCCTGTGATATACTGATGATGCCTCTTTTAAAAGAAGGCAGGTGGACTTCTGTATTAAATGATAACGAAATGCTTCATAAGACAATCTGTGCCCTTGAGACTACAAACCAGGTGCTATATTCTCCCCACAGAAGCTTCCCTCTGTCCTTTTAGTGGAGTGCGTTAATTTTTCAAACAGAGAATTGCTGCATATCTACAAACAGCATCTTTCAGAAATCCCTGTGTCAGTCATAAGCAATTCACAAGTTAAATAGAGTCTTCATGCAAGACATAACTAAGCCAAAAAGTAAAACTGTTTTAGCAGGCCTTTAAGAGCTAACAATCCTCTGTGAGCATCGTTACAGCAACACATTGCACAAGGATCAAGTTATACCTTTATTTACAGCGAATGGAAGGCATGACTAACTAACATATTTATTAAATAGGACAGAAGTACTCCATTATATATTTCTAATAATTCTTCCAAAGTTACAGTGATGCAATACCTACCTTTTTATACTGAGGAGAAGGGGGACCACAGACATAGTCCTGCATCTGGTAGCTCCGACAGGTCAGTACCTCTCCTGCTTGAGTCTGGACATTAACTTCTATTGGGACATAAATTCCAGCTTCAACTCCCTCTTGCCTGTAAAGGGCATATATTCCTTTCATGCCAAGTAACAGGTATATCTTTCAAATAAACTGTGCAATTAAACATATGCACTTATTATAGCAGAATTCAAGGCAGGACACTGGTCTGCACTGTTAACAGACTTAAAGAAGAGCAAATAAAGCAAAACACGTTCCAGTACTTTCTGTGCAGACTTGTTTCAGATCCAAAAATATTTCTAGAGCAGCAACAGCAGTAGCATTCACTTCCATCATTTTCTCTCTGTAAGAAAGATGGCTTGAAAGTTAGAGAATACTCCTTGTGAATTAATTACAGTGCAAATCTGGTAATCTACAAGGGAAACACAACCAAGAGTATCAGAATTAATGAGCCAGGCACATATAAGTCGTTACCTTCTGCTCAGACAATGAAACAATTGTAAAGTTGTATCTTGCCCATTGTGTTACGTTTCAATAAAGGGAAACTCGTACAACTCTTGCGATGCACGTTCCAAAGAATAATCCAAGACACCTTTTAGTTTGTGTCAGACTTGTACAGCAACAAAGAGTTAGATCAGGGCAAACCCCATTTTGTTAGTTTTTCATTAGCAAAACCATGCTGTCTTAAGAAAACAAAACCAAACTCAAAACCAAGGCCACTTGCCATCTTCAGCCATTTAGCATTTAGCCACCTTTAGATGTGCTTTAGATACGAGTGATAACATGGGGTTTAACGCTGCCCATCAAAATATCATTTTGACAACTTATCTTTCAAGTTAACATGTGCAACACGGGCCATGTTATGCGAGTGATTAGGTTAAGCACAAGTAGATACTGGAAGCTTACTACAGAAAGTCTACAAAGACTGCAAACTCAGCCAATTGGGTGTGAAGAGCAAGAAAAATGGTATAGTAAAGGAACATTTACGGAAGAGATTAATTGCTATGATATATAAGGAAAAGTCATGATTTAGTCTGCAACTTCTGTGTGAAATAGAGGACAAAAAAACCCAATAAAATAAATCTGACCATAAGACAGCACCAAAATACATTTGAACCCAAAGTGTTCAGCCATCTAAGCAAAAGATTCCTCTCCCATATTTCTTTTCTGTATATTACATTGTTTTACTAGCAGTTCAACTAACTACATGCAGTATCAATTACACAATCCCTCCTCTGCTTCTGGATAACAAGCACAGACCTCTTTATCCAGACCGGGGAGGAAGAACACCGAAGGAGGGAAATAGAGATTTTTTTTCTTGATCCATGGAGATTTCAGGAAATAACTTGAATAACTACAAATACATCTCCTTGTGCACAGCCAGAGAATCCCACAACCCTCAGCAGGGACACATGCAAACTTATTTGAGTTGGTTAGAGCAGTCCCTACAAGAACACTATCGACTAACATTTTAAAAGCCAAGAACTCATCCTATTTTCTTCCATTTCCAGTTCACCTTTGTGACATCAATGAGGCAGCTGGAAAAAAAAGCATTCATTAATGCTAGTGTCCATCCTGCAGTTTCTGGTGATGCTACAGCACTCAAGTCTCTAGCGTCTTAGCCAGCATTGAAGTTTATCTCCTGTCAAAGAAATGCCAGGGATCTGCAATTCTACAGTATTTAAACAAAACTTCTAGAAATCCAAATATAGAACAACGTCCCCATGAAGTGAGGAAACAGTGCTACTATTAAAGCAGATGCTACCAGACAAGCTTTTTATAACTGGTGAAAGTTTATGCTTTAGGAAAGCATGGTAAATGGGGAAATCTAAATAAAGGTCAGCAGAAACAGGGGCAGGAGGTAAGTGATAGTGTATGCAACAGAGGGGGAACTCAGGAGATCATAAAGCAGGCTCTCTCCAACCGTAAGCATACTAAGTAGATGCCCTCCTGCTTAGGACTAACACTCACAGCCAGGGCATGAGTGCTGAGACTGTCCATTCCCATGGTGTGCTAACAGAACTTGGGCAACAGTTTCTGTTGTGTTTCAGGTTCACTGTAAGCAACCAAAAGCGAGTTGGAACTTCCAAGTTCCATGGCCAAGGTTATAAGAACATGTCTACAGAGCACAGTACAGCCATAACCAAAATTGCCACAGTACCACAGGCAGGAGAACTGTATTAATGTAGTTCTTTCAGTGGGCTTAATATGCCCTGCTTTCTTAGCCTCGCAAGCCAGATTTTTACTGGATTTAACTGATGGTTATGAACGGCTCTGAACAAACCATCCTTGTGTACCAGAAGCACTGTGCTGGGCAGGCGCATCCCAAAAGCTGCAATAAGCACATGACACCAGTTAAAATTTTGGAGATTAAGTTCTAAATCCTGCCTTAAATGCTGCAAGAAATTATGCTACACCTTGATTCGTTTGCCCAGGTGGTCCTCTAGACTACAGCCTGGGAGCAACTTGCTCAGGTTGCCTTAATTATCAGGCACGGGCAGCACATTCTTCACCATGCACTGCAATGGTGCAGGCAGCTTCTCCCATTCAATGGGAGAAACAGCTCCCTGCTTGGATATACCTCGAGTTCACAAAAGTTTGACACATTAGAAGACATGTAAAATAAACTCCTTGAAAGGTCCCTCTGCTTTTATTAAAGATCCCCTTCTCTTCCACAAAGTCTTGTCCTCATCCCTTCCTTTTCACTACATCTGGAGACTGAAGATGTATAGAGATAGGAGTTGACATCAGTCTCAAAGGAAACTCTCCCTAAAGCAATGGGAGGAGTGCTACACCACAAATAAAGAGTTAAGAGTCATTCATGGGACAGGACATTGTGAGGTCAGAGGTTAAAAAAAGGAGCCTGACCAATGTATCAGCTCCAAACCAAGGTCCACATCTTATAAAAATACCCCTAAGTAGCTTTATGTTGAAAACAAAGCCATTTTAACCCCAATTGTGTTAGAAGTCAATGCACATACTACGAAGTCATATTCACGTCTTAAAGTGCAAAACACCTTTTTGATTCCGACACCAACGCTTCCACACAGCTCTTCACCAAAAAATAACTACCATTTTTCAATTGCTCTCTAAAGTAGAAGACAGCAAAAGTTAAGTCACCTACTTATCCAGTGAACTTAAATTGCTAGTGTTCATTTTCCACACTATTCCCCATACTTCGTCTCCAGGGCTCTGAACAATGGTAGCTGTACCTCCATGCCAGACAGAACTTGTCCTGCCTTGATGATGGCCAAACTCGAGCTTAAAATCCTGCAAACGAAACCAATGCAGAGAATCAATTTCCACTTAAGGCAAGGGCTGTTGGCTGATCTTGACATGAATGGGGCAGCTAAAGGAGAATCCGCGAGTAGCCAGCTGGACCCACAGGAGGAGGAATGGACAGGTGGGATCTGATCCAGCTCCCATCTCACAAGGGGCTGTAGTCAGCCTTTTTCACCTCCCCATAAGAAACAGCAGCCTTGGGACAAAGGGGAGAGAGATCTGGCAGAGAGCACTACTGACAAAAGTCTTGGTCTGCCAAGACCTGGATCAGTCCAAAGCTCTTAGTAGTCTGGCCTAAGTATGAGCTAACGAGAAGAAAGCAGAGGCAGCCCTTTTTCAGGAGCAGCACACGCACCCCACTGTGCAGTAAACACAGTACCGCTGAAGTCAGCTTGACTTTTGTCCAAGTTGGCAGTGACAGGACTGCCGATGTTCATCCCGCTCGGCAATCTGAAGGGCCCTCAGCTGAGGTGTGCCATGAAGGAAGGAACTGACTACTGCCTTCTTCTCGTTCCTCAAAAGACATGCCCGCCCAGCGCCCACCTCTGTGCAGCTTCTGGTGCACTTACAAGACTTAAACGCTATCATGCAGGCTCCAGGAAAAGAGTGAGGGTAAAGAAGCCCACAAGAAGGTGAACTTTGGATCTTGTCTTCATGCACCATCCTGTGCATTTTCCAGTGTTTTGTGCCATTACCTCATTGAAACGTTCCTGGGTATTTCTATGTGATGGCGTATGCCTCCTTGAGTGAGCTTATTCTGCATTCTACTGTATTTAAACAACACCTGAAGTTGAAACAGTTTTAGAAACGGCGTATCTCTTCCTTACAAGCAATATCACGTATTACTATAGAGACAAAAGAGAGTAACAGGTCCTTGCGTTTTACCAGAGTGATTTCCCACCTGGCTCCACACACTACCTTTCCTCTCCTACTTGTTAGCCAGTTTGTGGATCCCTCCCTAGCAGTAGAAAACGGGAAGAAAAAGAAACCCCAAACCAACAAATTTTACAGCAGACTTCCTGCTTAACCACAAGAACAACAAAAATAACCCCAAACCGCCCCAACCCCACAGCTCTGCTTATTTCTCATCGTCACCCTCTTTAAGCTACACGTTTAATTTGAAATATGCGCTTGTACATATTAATATTTGCTTTCTGAGACGTGTTGCCTTCTTGTAATGTACCCTAAGAGATATGGGAAGGAAGTTTGCAGAAGCTGAGCAGTTGGAGGCTCACACACCGAACAGCACTGATCAGCAACCATTTTTGTTTTAGCCTTTCAGGGATGTTTTCCTGGCCTGACCCACACTGAATGCCTGCAAGGGGGTGTACAACCATCAGGTAACATCCACACAGGGCCACAGGGACTGCACAGGAATAGAGCGGTTAGCTCTGGTTCCAGAAGCAGGAAACCTGATGTTATGCTGTGCGGCAACTGCAGCAAGCACCGCAGGGCAGAGGGAACAAACACACTACATTCTTGCGTCAAGAGCTTGGTCTTTGGCCCTTCTTCTAAGTACCAATGTAACACCCTTTCTGTGCGTGTTATGCATCCCGGTCCTTAAAGCTTTTGGCTGAAGATTAACAAAGCTTCAAGAAGTAAAGCCAGAGGGAAGTTAATTTAATACTGTAGTTCAACAGCGAGAATTTTCTGTTTACGGGTTGGTTTTCCTTTTTTAAGCCAACACGGCCCTACCATAGGGCAATTAATAGAACTCAGCTCCAACCTTTGCACACTTTGTCACTCCCAAACCTCAGTGGCTTTCCATCTCAAAGCAAGGGAGCAAGGCCACCCGGCGTTAACAGCAAGCATGGCAATCAGAGGCTGGCCAGAAAAGCAAGTGCCTGACAGGCCTGCAGTGTGACACGTGTCACCTGAAAACCTACCCAAAATCCAAAAGGAAAGCTGAAGCATAGGGCTCTCTTTTCTTCCAAGGTAAGCACACACTACTGCTGCTTTCCTCCTCGCCTTCCACATCTGATCCTGCAAGGTGCTGGGCTCTCAACATGTTCCTCAGTGGTACCTCTAAGCACCTCGCACTTCATAGGAACATGCCTCAGTTGCCCGGTTGATAGTTCCAAGAGACACCAAGTACCGGACTACAGAGAGCTTATTAATGACAAGCTTTTGGAACTTCTTCACACACTCTCACATAGATCATTTCCTACCAGCTACCCCAAGAGAACCTTCAAGTCATCCTTAAGTGGCATCAATCGATACTCCGCTTCTCCAAGGATCCTACCAGTTGTACAAATCTCTACATCAACTTAACGACCATAAGCTCGTATTTCCAAGCCTCCTAAAGCCAAGCTGATGTACTATCACTTAACAACCCCAGGCAGGGGGAGAACTGCCAGGGTATAGGAAGGAGCCAGCGGCTGCTGGGGAGCGCTGAGGGCAACTTGCACCCCACTGGACACACGACAAGGGGTTCCTCACTTGTGCCTGCTTGTCTCAGTATCCAGTGCGGCAGAGGGGAAGGAGGAACCCTGATTTATAAAGCACCATCCCTTCAGAACCGCCAGAACTCATCCCATAAGCCCAGGCCCGCAGCTCCCCACACGCAGGGCCGCGGCCGGCTGGCAGCACGACACGGTTAAACGCGGTGAGATACCCCCAACGCTCGCGGGGCCCCGGCAGCCCGAAGGGGCTGCAGCCCCGTGCAGAACGAGCGCGCAGCCCCGGGCGGCCGGCAGCAGAGCCAGGCCCCGCCGCCCGCACGCACCTGCAGCCGCGCCAGGCCGTACAGCGCCGCCGAGGGGTTGCTCAGCAGCAGCCGCTCCCGCAGCAGGTTGCTGCCGTACGCGTAGTACAGGAAGCGGCGACAGCCGCCGTCCCCCGGCCCGGTACCGGTACCCGGCTCCATCGCCCCGCGCCCGGCCCCGCCGCGCTGCGCTGCCGCTTTAAATCCCCCCCCCGCCGCTCGCCGTTGGCGGGCCCCTGCGTGCCACGCCCCCCTCGCTACAGCCGTAGTCATGTGGGAGCGGTCCGCGGCGCGGGCGTGCGCGCTCCCTGCGGGCGGGGATGGGGAGCGAGGCGCGTTCCCGTGGTCCCGGGGCGCATCGGGGCCCTTTTCCAGTGCCTGAAGGGGCTCCCGGGGGCACGGAGAGGGGCTTTGGACGCGGGGCGGTAGGGACAGGGCGAGGGGAATGGCTTTAACCTGCCAGGGGGGAGGCTGAGATTGGAGCGCAGAAGAAACACTTGGCTATGAGGGTGCCCAGAGAAGCTGCTGCCGCCCCATCCCCGGCAGTGCCCCAGGGCAGGCTGGACGGGGCTTGGAGCGCCCTGCTCTCGTGGGCGGCGTCCCTGCCCGTGGCAGCCGTTGGAGCAGAAGAGCTTTAAGGTCCCTTCCAGACCAAACCCATCCACAGTTAGACAGGCGGAGGGGAGCGCGCTGCCCTGGGTCCCTGCAGCCTCGGCAGCGCACCGTGTGCAGCCAGTGTTTGGAAGTGGATTAGCCATGGTAGGAGCGGGAGCTGCTTCCTGCGGGGGGAACGCGCAGGCAGCCAGCAGAGCCTGCAGCCTCTTGCACTGGACTGGGGAGGGTTGCAGCCCCCCTGCTAAAGCCAAACTCCTGCGTATCCTGTCTGCCTCTGAGAGAAATGAAACAGTGATGAAGTGCAAATGCATTCCCTGAGAAGTGGAACAGTGCAGCTCGTCCCAGCTGGGAGCACTCAGAGCAGAATGCGCTGGTAATACGCGAGAGTAAAAGGCGAGAAGATGCAGACGTGCAGGCGGACCTGTGCGCAGGGGCAGTTCAAGCCCTGATGTAAGCGATGCTCAAATGAGACAGGAGGAAGCTTTATTGCAGCTACCCCTAAGCATAAGCTGTTGAAGCAGTATAAACATACATGTTTAACGCAGCAACGCTGCCACAGAAGGCTGTAATTAACAGCGGCATAACAATTAATGGAGAGGCACCATTCATTAACGCTGTTAAAATAGCCCTTGGCCCGCGTCAGCCTGCTGAGCAGAGGCTGCTTGTGCAGCATTCAGCGTCAGATCTGGCCTCTTCGGGCACGTCCTCACCTGCACAATATGCGATACGGAGGGGAAAGCAGCCAGTGAACTGAAGCTGCTCCTTCCTTTCATGATGGGCGCAGTGCTCTGTTTGATCCTGGCTTTAGTTTTCCCAACACAGGCGTGGGCAAAGCCAGATTCATCATAAAACACATAAAGTGATCAATGTGGCTCCAGTCCTTGAATAGCAGTTGTCTTGGGTTTTGCTTATGTAGGAATACTTTGGCGTGAGAGGGAACGTGTTCACTTATTACACAGTTCAGGCTTACATAGCAAGACTTCCTCACTGTCACTCCTTACAACAGCTAGTAGCTGACCACATCTTCTCATTTATGCTGTTACTCCCCTTTTCCTAAGGAAATGTGAACTCCATGAGGAGCGTCTCTCCTTTTGCAGCAGTGTCTGGACAGGTTGGTCTGCTGATGCATGCTGCAGATCTAGCGTGGACAGCCACGGAGCAGAACGGGAGTTTGGTCTGCAGAGAAAGCTTCGCAAGTCTTTCTGCTGATGTACACCCAACTTGTGGCCAAATGGCTGTGTGTGCATAGGAGGACACTTGGACCCTCTTTCAAAGCAGACCTTGCTTTGAAACCAGATTTCCGGTTGGAAAAAGAGGAAGGAGGATGAGAGGACCTTTCCTGTAGCAACTGGGGTAGAAACCTGCAGGTCTCTGGTGGTACTGCTGGCTTTCACGCTTGGGCTGGTTCATGACCTGTTAGGTGAAAATCAACTCTCAGTAGAGAAGGGTGTTAAATAACCCCCTGATATCTTTAATGGAAGTTGAATCAGTTCTGGAGTCAAAAACTATCTCCAGAGCAGCTGACATGAGACCTATGTTCACCTCTTTGAAGCCCCAAACAGTTTGGAGGCATTGTTTCCCCTTGTGTGGTACTGCAAAACCTGCACAGAGTAAGCAGTCCGGAGTACGCCTCCTGTTTGGGGGCTTCCCAAATATGGGAGAAAGCTCTGGATATCCACAGCTATTTGTGCATTGGCTGTGGAGGAGATCAACAGGGTTATTCATGCGAAGGAAGCAGGAATTTGTTTCCATCGGTTTTTTATCCTCGGATGCAATGAATTCTTTATATACTCAGGGTTTTAGGGAACAAAACAAGGAAATTAGGAAATAATGAAGAATTAGGGGAAAAGAAAAGAATTAGGAAAGAATAAGATATAGTGGTGTAAGTGAAACCTGCTGAAATGTCTGCTAGTTGCTCAGTGTGCCTCCCCATCACTCTCTTTCTGCCCCGTGGTTGTCACAGCATGAGCTTTAATTGAGACTGAAGGAAAAAAGAGAACCTGGAGGAAGAATAAGCGCAAGTGATGCAAACAAACCACACATGCAGCCCTCCCCAGAGCTTTTCTCCCTGAGGAGCCGTATAGAATGTGCTCCGTAATTAGTATTTGATTGGAACTATACCTTTTTAGCTGCAAGATGCTTACAGCTGGTGGTAGCATCTTAACACGGTGTGCAAGGTCCAGAGGTTTGCAGCAGCTTCATCTTCATGCAAATGAATGCGAATGATTTTACAAGGTGTCATGGTGTTGCTGTGCTTGTGTCCTGGGTTCAGCTGTAGCTGTCATTTTTCTCCTTAGTAGCTGGTGCAGTGCTGTGATTTTGACTTTAGTCTGAGAACAACGCTGATAACACATCGGTGTTTTCAGTTGTTGCTAAGTGATGTTTACTTCAATCAAGGACTTTTCAGTCTCATGCTCTGCCAGTGAGGAGGGACACAGGAAGCCGGGAGGAAGCAGAGACAGGACCGCTGATGACCCACACTATCAAAGGGGTATTCCATACCACAGCACGGCATGGCCAGAATAGAAACTGGGGGAGTTACCTGGAAGACCCAGATCACTGCTTGGGTTGGGCTGGGTATCGGTCAGCAGGTGCTGAGCAATTGCATTGTGCATCACCTGTGTGTGTTGTGTTGTTTTCTTTTCCTTTTCCCCTTTTAGTTTTATATTTTCTCCCCTTGTTATTTCCCCCATCATTATTATTATTGGTGGTGGCAGCAGTGGTTTTGTGTTGTACATTGGTTACTGGGCTGTTCTTATCTCAACCCCTGGGATTCACATTCTCTCCACTGTCCTCCCCATCCCTTCAGGAGCAGGGTGGGGGGGAAGAAGGGAGGGAGGGAGCGAGAGGCTGCGTGGTTCTGAGTTACCAGCTGGTCTTAAACCACGGCAGCTTGTTCCTTCCATACAACACAGTGACCATGATGTCCTGCAGAAACTCAGTCTCCCTCCTTGCCCTGCCTGATACAGGCACCGACCTATGGGGCTTGTAACACCACTGACCAGGAGGACTATCCATCATTTGTTTTGCAGTTCTGTTTCCACATGTTTCCACAAATAGTGCGTGCAATCGTTGAGGAGAGATGAGCTATTAAAGGAGCTGTGTCTGCGCATGTATCCACATGTGGGTTTTTTGTCTCTGGCCAATGCCAAAGAGTTTTAGGCCTTGCCTGGGGCAGCCTCGAGCTCTCCCTGCTCCACACTCAGTATGGTCCTGAGATGTCATTGTGTGGTCTGTACCATTCAGGGTGAAGAAAGGGGCAAACAGAAAGAATAACCATGTGAATTCCCCTTCCAAATCTGATATTGGAAGGAGGAGGGTGCGTATCTATGTCACGCTTTCGCTCATACCTCCTGGATCCCAGGTCTGTACAGACAGGGATGAGCTTTTTCTTTGCAGAACAATGGCTATGGAGAGATGGATTTGGTTTTATGCATCCCCAGACTTCGTAGCCTGTTTTCCTAAGGAAGTGCAGCTCATGCTATCACATCATGTGCTTACACCGCTGTGTGCACATCCTTCACTGCCCATCCTGACTGCTCAACGTGTTGGGCAGCTCCTACCGAGCCTGCAGAGAGGTACCAATCTCTGAGACAATGCATTCCTGTGGGTTTTAGGAGAGGGGGCTTCTGGGCAAAGAAATAAGTCTCACACAGGGAAAGGCAGCAGTCTGAGTACAGCTGCTCTTGGGCAGCAAAGACCTTGCCCAGGACAGGGAAGGTGGCCCTGGTGGCTGCAGGAAAGCTCCCAGTAGGAGTTGATGCTTGTCGGAGGTAAGGGGACAGAGAGCCCCTCTGGGATGTCCCTGATTCCTAAGGGAGCCCTGCAGGCGCGCACAGATCACTCAGCAGCAAGTTCTGACCCCGCGGCACAGGCTGTCCCAGGTGCAGTGCCGTGTGCGGGCCTGCTTCCCTCTTCATCCCTTGGAAAGAGCCCTTCTGCACCGAACGTGCAGCTTGCAGGCAAGGCAGTGGTGTGAGCGGCCCGCGGGCGGTAGCCCTGCTCAGAGCACAGGGATCGTGCACAGGGTCTGCAGCGTGCGGGCAGTTACAGAAGTCGCATCTGACCGGGCACAGTGTCTCAGGGACTGACAGAAGGAGAATAACGTTTTCTTCCAAGGCACATGTGGCCCCGAGCACCTCAAGGGATGCACGGTTGGGAGCTGATTGGAAACAGCCCCGTTTGACCTTGGCGCGCATAGGAAGCCCTGAGCACGTGTATATTTATTTAGCAGTCAGGAAGAAACTAATGCTTGTTTCCAGCAGCTACAACAGGTCCTGACTGCTTCCTTCCTTGCACTCATAGGAGCAGAATGAGAGCCAGAAGAGGTCCTGACTGCTTCCTTCCTTGCACTCATAGGAGCAGTGAGAGCCAGAACAGGTCCTCATTGCTTCCTTCCTTGCACTCATAGGAGCAGTGAGAGCCAGAACAGGTCCTGACTGCTTCCTTCCTTGCACTCATAGGAGCAGTGAGAGCCAGAACAGGTCCTGACTGCTTCCTTCCTTGCACTCATAGGAGCAGTGAGAGCCAGAACAGGTCCTGACTGCTTCCTTCCTTGCACTCACAGGAGCAGTGAGAGCCAGAACAGGTCCTGACTGCTTCCTTCCTTGCACTCATAGGAGCAGTGAGAGCCAGAACAGGTCCTCATTGCTTCCTTCCTTGCACTCATAGGAGCAGTGAGAGCCAGAACAGGTCCTGACTGCTTCCTTCCTTGCACTCATAGGAGCAGTGAGAGCCAGAACAGGTCCTGACTGCTTCCTTCCTTGCACTCACAGGAGCCGTGAGAGCCAGAACAGGTCCTGACTGCTTCCTTCCTTGCACTCATAGGAGCAGTGAGAGCCAGAACAGGTCCTGACTGCTTCCTTCCTTGCACTCATAGGAGCAGTGAGAGCCAGAACAGGTCCTGACTGCCTCCTTCCTTGCACTCATAGGAGCAGTGAGAGCCAGAACAGGTCCTGACTGCTTCCTTCCTTGCACTCATAGGAGCAGTGAGAGCCAGAACAGGTCCTGACTGCTTCCTTCCTTGCACTCATAGGAGCAGTGAGAGCCAGAACAGGTCCTGACTGCTTCTTTCCTTGCACTCATAGGAGCAGTGAGAGCCAGAACAGGTCCTGACTGCTTCCTTCCTTGCACTCATAGGAGCAGTGAGAGCCAGAACAGGTCCTGACTGCTTCCTTCCTTGCACTCATAGGAGCAGTGAGAGCCAGAACAGGTCCTGACTGCTTCCTTCCTTGCACTCATAGGAGCAGTGAGAGCCAGAACAGGTCCTGACTGCTTCCTTCCTTGCACTCATAGGAGCAGTGAGAGCCAGAACAGGTCCTGACTGCTTCCTTCCTTGCACTCACAGGAGCAGTGAGAGCCAGAACAGGTCCTGACTGCTTCTTTCCTTGCACTCATAGGAGCAGTGAGAGCCAGAACAGGTCCCGACTGCTTCCTTCCTTGCACTCATAGGAGCAGTGAGAGCCAGAACAGGTCCTCATTGCTTCCTTCCTTGCACTCATAGGAGCAGTGAGAGCCAGAACAGGTCCTGACTGCTTCTTTCCTTGCACTCATAGGAGCAGTGAGAGCCAGAACAGGTCCCGACTGCTTCCTTCCTTGCACTCATAGGAGCAGTGAGAGCCAGAACAGGTCCTGACTGCTTCCTTCCTTGCACTCATAGGAGCAGTGAGAGCCAGAACAGGTCCTGACTGCTTCCTTCCTTGCACTCATAGGAGCAGAAGGATTGGGCAGGGGGCTCGTGCAGCACTCGTGCTGCGATGTCAGACTGTGAGCGGGTGCTCCCTGCAGGCCGAGGGGCACGAAGAGCAGTGGGGTACAGGGCTGATCGCAGCCAGCGGTTGTCACTGACCCGGTTAATGGGGACTGCGGTACACAAAGGGCCCCCCCTCCTCTCCGCTGAGCCCCGCATTCAAAGCAGCGGCGCTGAGCCCAGGTCGGGGCTGGTGCCGGGGGATGTGACCACCAGGTGCCACTCTCGCTCCACCGGGATACGGGGAGGCTGCAGGGACGGAAACGTTTTGTCCATCCCTGGATATTCCCGCAGGGGACGCTGGGAAGCTCCCGGCGCTGGCGAACCGTGGGTACCGCTCAGCCCGGGTCACGTTTCGGCTCTGCCGGCGGTGTTTTTGCATAGGAAGGGAGGGATGTGGGTGGAAAGTGCCGCTTGAGGAGGCCGCGGCACTTCCACCATCTCCTCATTCTGCCGGCCATGGGAAAAGTTGGCGCTTCCTCCATCCCAGGTCCCCTCCGGGACCTTACGGTGCTATTTAGCGCGGAAGGGTTTGTAGCTGCTCCAGGTGCAATGGTTGCCCCTTCTGTTTTGGCTATGGGAGGTTTCCCCAGGGTGGCCTCCCTGGCTTTGCTCATCTTCTGGGCAGCTTTCTGTGCCTGGGGAACAGGGACCCGGCGTTTCCTGGCCCTCGGGTTTGCTTGTGAATGGCACCATGGAATCACAGAATGGTTTGGGTTGAAGGGACCTTAAAGCCATCTGGTTCCAACCCAGGCTTTCCTACCTGCTTGCCACCGCGAGAGCTGCCCTGGGGCTGACTGCTGCTACCTGTGGCTCTAGGAGGTGGCTTGGGGTGTGCTGTAACTGCTTTCACGTTGAAGCTGGAGGGCTGGGAAGGCACAGTCTGCACTTCCCCTCTTGGTTTGCTGCCCTCGGTGATCTGGGCTGACGTTTGCGTGCAGCGGGGTTTGAGAGCCAAAGGGCTTCCCGACCTCTTAGCGCCGTGTGGGACCGTGTCCGCTTCTCACGTGGCCCTAAGTCACATCAGTAAGCTCAGTTTTCCCTCTGCTTCCGCTTGCCTTGCTCTCCCTTCCTGCAGCCCTCCATTCTGTCCTGCCCTTTAGCGACTCACTGGACTTGGTTTTGATGTAGCCTGAAACATCCCACTTGACTTCTCTGATCAGATCTCTTCTCGTCGGAGCTCTCCATGCACTAAACAGTTTCTGCTTCCGTCGAAGCTCCTTCATGTCTCCTGGTTTATCCTTTATGCTTTTTGCCTTTTCCTAAATCAGGAGTGAAGATGTTACATACAAGGTCACAGGGGGCTGCTGATTTCCAAACCCTGGAGCCAGTAATGTTTCAAGCCCGATTTCATTATGTGATTATGTTTCACTTACTGGGTTTTCTCAGGAATATCATTTCTCATGGAACAGCAGCTTCCTGTAACCCTCTTAAATCAATCCCACCGTATTCCAGAAGCCGTATTTTAATACCTTCCCTTGTTTGTTTGCTTCATGGGGCCTTCCTGGTGGTTTTAGGAGCACTTGGGTTGTTCAGCAGATCAGCATTTTAAAGCAAAAGAGGTAGAAAAAAGCCCCACAACCAAAACCGTAATGCTGATTCTGAATGCAATCACTTCCAGTGATTGGCCGTTTGTGGTGAAAGTCTAACAAACCCAAGGGAAGGTTTAATGGAACTAAGTCCTTGCTCTAAGTAACCTGTGGGCCGGTAAAGGAAGAATGAATGACCACCAAAAACCAGAGTGTGTAAAAGCAATTCCAAGTGGACCCCAAACCAAGGAGGAACGGATGTCCTGCCCACACACACATATTGAGCACATACCTCCCAACTAAACACTTGGAACACTGGGGACTCGCTTTAAACCTTCCCTTTTACGGCTGGTACCATGAACCTTAGGACTCAGGAGGGCATGGGAAGGATTAACAACAGAGAAAGGACTGACTACCAGAAAGTCTGTGCATAACCATTTTAACAAGAGATTTAAAGGGGCGAGCAGTAAGTGGATAGCTTGGACTGTATGTGTTAGTATTATTGGGTGTGTACGAATAATATGTCGAGCCAGGATAGCAAAGATTCAAGCCTATGCGCCAAGCATTGCACCTAGCATAACACTGTCTGAGCTGTACTCACAGGTGAGGAGACCCAATGCACACAGGAGTCTATATCTATATGAGGAATATATACGTGTGTGTATATATATAAAGTATGTGTATATACATATGTGTATATATGTGTATGAGATACATACGAGCTATTTTCTTATATGTCCAAGAACAGAGATTGTGTGCGGGTCAAAGGGACTACAGAGAATTAAAGACAATGGAGCAATGAACTTCTCCATCCTTTCCACCCCAAACTATGCAGCACTGACCCAGGAGGAACATGTTCTCAAGTACGCCTTGCCTTGCCTCCCTCCATGACACACAGGTGTTGAGAGTTGCCTTGTCTCAAGGCCAAGTCAAATAGGCACAGCCAACCAGAGCTGGCCAGTCTGGGCGAAGGAAGGAGGAAGAGGCAATCTGCTCTTCTCCGGGGGGCTGTTAGAGGCTCTTTTGCTATGATGGACTATTAAAAACCTGTGCAGTTTTGCAGTAGGTTCCCTGGGATTGAGATTTTAAGCGCTCCTGTAGTGAGTATAACAAAACTTGAGAAAGGGCATTGCTGCCTTGCTGGATATTGATTTCTGTCCGAGGAGGAAACATTTTAACTGGGTTACAAAGTGTTCTTCTCTAAGATGCTTGAAATAGGACCAAGGAACCATTATGATATAAACTAATCAGCTGCACATCAAATTCAGAGATGATCCTGAAATTGCATAGAGATCGATTCTGCATTATCTTTTCCTGTGGAGCATATTGCTCAATTCTGTTACTATTGAACCGGGATCAGAAAGACATTTTGGTGAGCAGCAGCACTACAGAAAACCCAGGGCTGTTTTATTCTTGGTTTTTAGGGGAGATTTTGGTCTTTTCGGTATTTTAACGGGGGGGGGGGGTGATCAGAGAGATTGCAGCTTTTGTATATTTTTACTGCTTCTCAATGGAACAGTGTTAGTCCTGACGATTACTAAGCCACTCAGGCACGAGAGAATGGATGTTGCAAGTATCTCATGATACTGCTCTCAAAACTGTGTTAAAGGACATCAGATTAGAAGACATTCAGTAGTTGTCTATCCCCTGAAAGTCCCATTGAGACTCTCCATGCAGAAAAAGGGGCAAAACTGGGACTTTTCTTCCCCTTTTAACCTAATTCCGATTTCTTTCATATTTGGGAGCCTAGGATGAGAAGAATAATTCACAGCATGAACAGTGTGGGTCTTAGCCAAACCCCATAGAAATCAATTGGCAAATATCTTTCCTGGGAGGTGGACTAAGCTTGGTATTAATCAGAAGCTGCCAAACCACGAGTAGTTGTCTCTGCGCTAATGCAATATTGTCTCCCATCACAGCCCCCGTTCTGATTTCCATCTCCTGTTTCTTCCTGGAAGGGGTAGGGTTGTTCTATATTTTAAAGTGCCATTGGCATGAGGTCAGCAGACACAGAAAGTGGTTTCCAAGCCAATAACTGAATTTCCTCATTATGGAGAGTTATTTATGTTAATGAGGGATGTGACGAATACATGAGACTCCTTTGCGTCTCATTTCCAGCCTTAGAAGGAGAGGCTGCATCTTGAAGCAACCTTAACTATCACTAAAGAAGACAGTTCTATGTCTCTGTTGCACGCACTAATCAGTTCGCAGCGTCAGCTTCAATGCAGGAAATGGTTCTGCGGAGAATGAGTGAATTTTGCCTTTGAATTTCAGCTTTGTTAAATTCACGACCGCAGAATTCAGTTACAGTTGGTGGAGTTGAGCCCATAGAGAGTTTGACCTCAAAGGAATATATCTCTCATGGTCTCAAGAGGCCGGTTTGTTAGTGGGCTGTCAGTTCCTAGAAGTCAACTGCATTTGCTGCGGAAAACAGGGATAACTGTGAACATCTCCAGCAGAAGCTTAACAAAATCACCGTTTTCGTTCAGTTCGCTGTCATGCCTGGATGTTGTGTTTCATTGCGGGGTACCTAGCTCTGAATTGGGCAAAACCGCCCTCCTGACTTGGGAGGTGTATCAGGATGTCTCCAGGTAAAAGAGATGAGGCGGGTATTACTTATGAGGGGGGAAACGGGGTGAAATAACGGAGTGCAACACATTTGTTGTGTGTTTTCTGTGCTTTTTATCTTAGAAATATGAGGTGCTTAATGAAAGCTGCTCCTCGTAACACCGCCTTTCCGTGCTCTTGACCGCAAGACAGATGTCATATGTTCTCACAGAGCAATTCTTCGGTGACCGCTCTGATGTGCTGAATGCAAGCGCACTGTCCTTCACCCTGGCCGTGCTGTGCTTCTATTCCCACTTGTTTCTGTGGTGAATGTACATATTGTGTCAGCTCTAGAGAACGTGCACGGACCTCGTTTCTGAAAGCTGCCTCCCTGTGTGTCTCAGTACATCTCAGCCAGGAGCAATTCAGGAGAGCGCTTTTCGTTTGAGTGGTCCCTTAATTTCCAGAGTATCACCTTTGGTGGTTGGTGGCCGGAATGTGGACAGCCCCTGTGCGCAGATGTGACAGCAGAAGGTGTCACCTTCCCAGGTGGCAGCAGGAAGGCCCCGTTTTGAAAGAGACCAGAATGGGATAATTGTGGTTTTGCTTCAATGCCTGAACTTTCTCTCCCCGCGTTTTTTGGTTTGTAGTTAGCATGTGGTGGCACTGTTACTTAGAGTCATAGAACAGTCAGGGTTGGAGAGGACCTTAAGACCATCCAGTTCCAACCCCCTGCCATGGGCAGGGACACCTCACACTAAACCATGGCACCCAAGGCTCTGTCCAACCTGGCCTTGAACACCGCCAGCGATGGAGCTTTCACAACTTCCCTGGGCAACACATTCCAGTGCCTCACCACCCTTACAGGAAAGAATTTCTTCCTCATATCCAACCTAAACTTCCCCTGTTTCAGTTTGAACCCATCACCCCTTGTCCTACCAGTCCAGTCCCTGACGAAGAGTCCCTCCCCAGCATCCCTATAGCCCCCTTCAGATACTGGAAGGCTGCTCTGAGGTCGAGCCACGATGGACTCAGTCAGAAATCAATACGATTAGACAAAAGCCGTTTATTGCCTGTGAAGCTGCTCTTTATATACTTCAGGCTTACAGCTCTAGCATGGCATGTCTTTCTAGGATTGGTTACACGGTCTTAGCAACAGGCATACTATTGGTTAGTATGTTTTGTGAGAACCTAGCGTGTGGTTTCTGCAAGTAAGCAAAGTTTGCAGTCCATTTCAGCAACCTCCTCATCTTAGTCCCTTCTCATCTTCCAGGCCTGCATTCTTGTTTCATTAGCTCTCCGGGAGTTACTTCTTCTCCACGGCCAGCTGCACGGAGGTAACCGGGAGTTACATGGCCAGCTGCACGTAGCTGCTTCCATTCAGAGCAGGCATATGTCCGTTCTCTAACAAGAAATCATCCACAAGGTCTCAAAACCGCGCAGATGAGGCCCTCAGCGATACGGTTTAACGGTGGCCTTGGCAGTCCTGGGGTCACGGTTGGATTGATGATCCTAAAGGTCTTTTCCAACCTGGTTGATTCTATGATCCTCCTGCTGGATTTTCCTCATGACTGTACGGAGGAACGGATGCAGTTTCCCCATAATGTTGGGTTGTTCTAAAAGTCTGTGCAGTTATGCAAACGGGTAATGCAAAAGTGAATCTCAGCTCTCAGGACGTACAGGCTGCTCTTTAGCTCCTGTTGACTGTTAAATCCTGACCCTGATATCCCCTAATTCATATAGCTTTGTCATGCGCCTGTCCAAAAGCCTTGTGAAGTTACCTAGAGTGAGCGTTCAAGGTGTGCTAGCAACATGAAGGAGTGGCCAGAGGGACCTGCAGGAGGTGGCTGGTGAGTCACAGACCAGGTCCAGGACATGTGTTGACAGTCAGGATCCTCAGAACGTGGGTTTTCAGATTAATGCCTGGATCAGAAAGCTCTGCCAAGGTTTGGCTGTAAAAGTGATACTCGAAATAAGCTGCTTACGAGACAGTTTAGTAGTGATGAAATTCAGCTTGTGCAGAGCGCCAGCAAAAAGCCTCGGTACCCATTAAGTTCATGACACTGAACCCCCAGCAAAGACCATATATTCACACAGAGGTTTTGTCTGTGATGCTGTCGCAGTCCAATATTCTCTGACTAGTCTCCTTTGGATGTTCCACAAGGAGGGCTTAATGTTCGATATCAGATTGACTTCATTATATTTGGCTTTGCATGTGATTTTGATTTAGAAGAGCGATGTGCTGAAGGCACCACGCAAGCGTGGTATCACAATAGTAATATACAGTGGAATCACAGTACAAACATGGATCCTGGTCTCTGTGTGCTTCACTGTCACCATGCTGGCTGTCCCCAGTCACTCAGCCACTTTGCCTCACACACAGCCTGGCCTTCAGCCCCTTGTTGTGCTGCACAAACCCATTGGCTGCAGATAGGCTCTGCAGTTACTTGTAGTGGATGGATGATTGTCTCCTTATGTGCCCATGCTGTGATCTGGGCGTGCAGCAGCAAGTTCTCATGTGGACATCCTTTCTGTTGGCAGGGGAAATGATCAATAGAGTTGTTTCTTGCAAGAAGACCCTATAGTAGCTCCAGTGAACAAAGCGGGGGAATATCCCCTCTATGGAAGGTGTCTGCCCAACATACTATACATGGGTTGGAGGCCCGTTTGGTGCTACACCACCTGCAGTTCCCACCAGCTAATGGGACATAAGATCATCTGTACCATTCTGTCTGTACAGAGATAGCGGTAATAAATAGCATTTTAAATTATACCTTATGGAGTCTTTGTGCCTTTTCTAATGTTATCGTAATGGACCCGACCTGCACCTCCTGGTGCAAAACAGGATGAAGGCCGGGTGCCTGCAAGTTTAATAATCATCATTATTACCATTGTTAGTGCCCAGGCTTTTCTTGGGCTTACACATGCCGAATTAGGAATATAAAGCAGTAACAGTAGAGCATTTCGTGTTTCCATTTTTCATCATTATACTGAAACTAACAATCTAATCCTAAAGAGTAGGCAAGCACAAACAGACCCTAAGAACCCCCCCCCCCCCCCCGCATTGTAACACTGCATAAATGTGCCTCAACTTATAAAAGAAGTAAGTATGCCTCGGAGAATGAACACAAGACATTTGGGGGGGGGGGGGCAAGGTTTCTCTGTGCAGGTCTGGGGCTTACTGAGAGCCACGCAGATTAAACCAGAGCGCTTCTGGCATTCAAGCTGCTCTTGGACTTTAAAGAAGCGGGCAGGCACCTTGTGGATTTGCCTGCTGCAGATGCGTGTGCTCAGAAAGCCATCACATACGGAGAGATCCATTAGGGGCTATGGGAGCGGATCTGGCTCAAAAAGGCTCCAAGGTCTGAGGTGGCAGAAACTGAGAGGGTATTGCAGAGGAATTACCTGTGTGTGGTAACTGGGGTCCCAGCAGCCGTCCCATAGACATCTGCTCCTACCGATGCTTAGAGAGGGGGCACATCCTCCTGTCTGATCTTACACGTTTGGTACTTCTTTTGTATCAGCCTTGGGAAGGCAGCGTTGAATTACTGAGGTGAAGGGAGAGAGCAAACTGAGAAACAGAATATTGTAGGATGCATAGGAGTGCTCCTGAAGTGCAGTGAACCTTGCCCGACAGGCAGGAGTCAAAATGAACGTGTCTGGCAGCTTCTCGCGTGTGGAACTTTGCGTGTCCGGGTTTACGTCAAAAGCTGTATGCATGCACTACAAGATGAACTTCATTCGTTCTGGGCAAATGAGGAGCTTGGGAGCCATACAGAAGTGGTTCGTTTTCCCGTGGGTGATAATCCTGTGCACTGGTGTGAAGCGGCCCCAGGGAGGTCAGCTTTTGTGCTCACGGGTATTAATCCAAGTCAGCCGCACTATAAGCACGTGTGGCATCATGGAGCCCTGGTCCTGGGTTGTGGTGATTGATGTCTTTGTCACAGTTCTGTCCTGTACCCTGGCCAAATGTTCCTCTTCCACTACAGAGATAATCCCTTCCTCACAGAGCTCACAGCACAGACCATGATAGGGGGTAGAGGAGAGGACAGTGCCCTGTCTGCTGTCCCAGGGTATTCAATGCACACATATGCTGTTTTTATGGAGAGGGTTTCTTTAGTCCTGGATTTATCTAAAGGAATCTGCCACCAGTGGTAGATGGAAACGTTCTGGAGAGACGTCTTAAGTGTGAGCCATTGGAGGAGGAAAACCATTTCAATGCTTTCCTCCTCCAGAACAGCGCAACCAGTGGGGAAAGCTGAGGAAGGCTGAGCGAGGAGCAAGGCAAGACAGGTAAGGAGGTGCAGGCTGACTGTCATGCCAAGGGGCCAAAAGTGGGTTTGGCTTTGGAGGAGGAGCAGTGGGACAGGATACCATTAAGGAACCTGCCTTGGGGAGACAGGTGAAAACCTAGGCAGACTGACCCCAGCCTTCAAAGTGTTCGTGTGAAATTGTCACCCTTCTTATTTTGTGCTTATACTGCTGATACAGCAGAGTAACTGCAGTGTTTGAGAGCGCTGTACATCGGTTAGATGTGTACATCTAGAGCGGTGTACATAGAGCGGTGTACATCGGCTGCCTTTAATATGTCTGGCTTTACTGTTCCTGTACAACAAATCCTGTGGTCGACAGGGCCTAGTGCTTACAACTGACCTAACACACTCAAGTTGCACGTAGGATCCCTGTCACTTAGATTTTATGCTGTTTCTGGCACCCTACAGGCACCCAGGGCTGACTCAAGGCACAAACCTGCCTGATGCAAGCCAGAAGCGCTGCCTCGAAGGGGGCTCATAAACCCAGCAGCCGATGGTGAAACGGTGTGTGTGATGTGCCCTTATGCAGGTCATAAATGTTCAGGGCACCAAAACGGAGACGAAAGGAATGGCCAAAAGGAGAAATGACAGATATACCAAAACTGGATGCGTTGTTCATGTCAGATGCGTATTTACCGTTGCTACCATGAGCTGGAGAGATGTTACTGTGCTTGTGACTGCAAAGGAGAATGAAGATACTGAAACACAGTGAAGACTGTAGGAGCATCCCAATCAATGTGCACCTCACGCCATCCACCAGACCCAGCTTTGCTCTCTGGTTGGCAAGAAGCTCTCTTCCCTCATATTGGCTAAGAAAAAGCTTTTCAATCTGTTACAATGAGAATCATTATTTTAGTGATTATCTATGGATTCAGTTGGAGAACAAACAAGCGGTTTAGTGCGGGTTGTTTTCAAGCAGGAGCTACATGAGGGTGAGTCTGCAAATTAGAAATGGTTGTTATAATTCCTGTTGCAGGGATCATTCTACTCCTTCATGTGCTCCTTGTTTTCTCCCACAGGCTTCTTGTTCTGTACAACTGACTTTAATGGCTGTAATTGTATTTCTGAGCCTATGAACGATGCCAAACGATTGCAGTTTAATGTTAGCGCATTGAAAGAGACAAAAAGAACTTGTTCATGTTGACTTAGGATTAGTGGAGCAAAGCAACAGTGAATAACAACAGTGGGAGGTGGACTTGGAAAGAGTTGCAGTAGAACTTATTTCAACCACAGATCTTGCGCTGGAGGAGATGACCTGACCTGCATGGAACTGCAGTGGAAAGGAGTTTATCCAAGACTTTTAGGGTTACTCAGCCAATTTTGTCCATTCCTGGAAGAGCTCCTGGAAGAGAAAGGTGACAGAAACACTGCTATGAGGACTGCTTCATACTTCGTTGGTGAAATAGAGGATGAATCTCTTCTCCCGAACTTGCAGTTTGCAGCAGTTCCTCCTGAGCCGTGAAAAGTGAAGCGCTGATCATTTGGAGTTGCAGCCTCACGACCTCATTGCTCCGCGTTGAGCGGTTTTGCACAGAGCCTTTTTAAAGGATGGAGTCCCAAGGAATGGTTTCCGGAATGTATCGGTCCTCTCTTTCCCACCTAAAGCTCCATCTGTGCGCCCTGGTGCCCGCTCTCGGGTGTCCCAGAGAACAGTGCACAGAGCGTGTTAACATCCAGCCCCTGCTCCCACCGCTCCTGCTGGCACCCCGGCTGCCTGTGCTGGACTGGATGTCCAAAGGCAGAGCCAGCGGGCTGAAGTATGTGCTCAGCAGCACGTGATGGACCAGAGTGCGTAACGCAGCGGTCTATAGACGCTGTGGAAAACACTAAGGCTAAGTCTCATTGCACTTTCAATTTGCTTGAGGATGTTATAGAGTGCGCTTTAAGCTGCTGGGCTGAATCAAACCTGAGAAAAGCACCTTGCAGTGCCACGGTTGGCGTGCCAGATGGTGTCATCTTGTACATGGGGGGAGCTGTCGAAACTCAGGGAGATGAATTGTGTAAGGCTTCAAAAAAGCATGGCTTGCCTTCACATATCCGGCAGTGTCGTGGCAACAGAGTGAAGTGCTAAAGCCGAGTCTCAAGGTGCTCAGCAGGAATGAATACGTTTTCAAACCTGACAGGCCATAATAATAATAAATACAGGAAGAGTTTATTTCTCCCTCTATCCAGTTAGGAAACGACTACATGGGAATCCTCACAGCAATTGGGACTCTTCTGAATAATTACCAAGCCAATCCACTCTGCAACCTCCGCCAGCTTCAGCGTCTCAATAATCAAACAGGTACCGCTTGTAGCTAATGGTAAGGAGAGCACATGCTTCTCCTCAGAAGCTTTCTCCTTCTTCATTCCCACTGTTTCCACTGCCTTAAGCTGTGCTGTGTCTGAGTCTCTCCCCGTTGCACATGCGCGCCTGCTCCAGGGGGTCGCAGAGGCCAGTGTGGACCCTCACCCTGGAGCACGTAAAGAATGTAGCTGCAGAAGCACAGCTGGGTTATTGTAATGAAGGCCATCACTGTCATTAGCTGGAGCATGAGGCAGCAGCATGTTCTCCACTAAGTCGGCTTAATACCCTCATCCATTTCCCAGCCCATCACTTGAGCGCCAGGCAGGACGAAGCGCGCAGCCACGTGCCCAGGCTGGCCAGGGGAGGAACCTTCAAAGCTTTTCCACCTCAGCGCGGAGATAACTTAGAGACTAAAGTGAGATCTGCTGTCTGCCAAAGGTTTGTGCACCACCCTTAGCCCTGGCACTGCTCTGGGCTGTGCTCAGCCTCTGCATTCTCCAAGGGTGAATTCTGAGGGCTGCTCTTCCAGGTGCGGCATCATCTGCTCAACAGCGCTGTTTTGTCTTCCCGTGATGCTATAGCTCTTCTGTGGCCTGGTTTGCTTTGCTTGCTACTGCAACCATGCGGTTATCAGCACTCAAGAAGTGCCTCAGCCATCTCGAGCTGAGGTAGAGGATATGAAATACGTGTTGTTTGGGGCTTACAGGATGCTTAATCTGTCACAGCAGCTCAAAAAGCATGTTTGCTGCTGTTTAAAATTCGTGGTTTACCCTGTGAAATGGCATCATTGCTCTTTGCCAGCATTTGACGTAGTAAAAATGATTAGTGGAATGCTGCAGGTCACTAAAGGATGCTGGCAACAAATAAGCAAGTATTTACCACCTTTGAAAGGTTTCTTTCCATTCAAACCTTAAGATTCATGGTCCTGTAAGTACCCTGGATTTGCACAGAAGGTAAACAGAGTTGGTGGGTTTGGTCTCAGCAAAGCTCAGTCCTCGTGCACGTGATGAACAGCAGCATGGTAGTGCCGTTGACACCATTCTGCGCTTGGCTGAGCATAGAACTGTGATCTCTCCCTTCCTGCATGGTGCCCAAAGGATAAAAGGGGCCTATCTGCTCCTTGTGTGGGGGCAAATGTGAGCAGGGTCAAACTTCAGCTGTCCTAAGTCATCCAAAGCCTAGCTGGTTCTCTGAGCCACAGGAGTTAAGGGATGTAAGAAGATGGTGTGGCTTATCTTCAACCCCCTTTGACTCCACAGGCTAGAGGTGCATTTACAGAGGGGCAGGCGGGGGGTGTGAAAGCACAGATGAAGCACAGCAGTTAAAAGCCCATCTCCAGACCCATAAAACCTGCCCCTCTGCACAAATACCTGCAGTCCATAGGTGAAAGCACTGGAGCTGGAAGGATTTCACCCAGCCAAAGATCCCTTACATAGCAGGCAAACATAGTACCGGCAGCTACAGCCTTGTCATGTTGCCCTGAGCACACGATGGCTCAAGGTCCCTTTGGGGTGGGCAGTGGTCAAAGGGACAGCAATGGCAGCCCAGTGACACACCTTGGGCCACGAGGGGTGGCCAGAGACAGAGCAGGGTCTGGCAGAAGTGAGAACAGAAAGGCAGGAACTGGAAATGTGCAGAGGAGGGAAGGGACCGGATGGGCACAAGGAGCTGGAATGGGGCATCAATCACCGCTGTGGTGACCAGCCATCAGTGCCGCAGGCAGTTGGCAGTGCCCACATCGTGCTATGTGGGCTGCGTGGCACAAGGGGTACCAGGGGCGGGGATGCAGCTCGGCTGCCTGGAGCCAGGCTCAGTCTGAGGAGCAATGAGTGGCCCCTGGAGCCTCACCCTCAATAGTTGAGACCTGGCAGCTTAGATGAATGTCCCTCCGCAGACCCTGGCCCCATCAGGTCCCGTCTGACCTCCAGGTAAAGCTGTACAGAGGCTGGCATCCTGCTGAAGGCAATGAGGGGCTGGGTGAGGCAGGAATGCCCTCATTTCCCTTTCATTGTCCAAATATCCTTTGCCTTGGAGAGGTTGCACAACACCTGCCTGCCACAATATCCATCAGCCTGCCTTGGCTGCGCTGTGGGGAGTATTTCCCAGTGACATGGATACTCGCATCATCCTGCAAGTCAACAGGGCTCATGCTCCTTTGAACATCTTCAGCCCGCAGGAGCAGAGGCCTTTAAATATGTTTAAAGCCCCCCAAGAGGCACATAAATATTTGGGTCTGCTCAGCCATCTTTGAGACAAAGCAAGTACCTACAGGGTCCCTCAGAGATGCTCACATCATGCCAAGGATCTGTGTGGGGCTGATGTCTCCTCTGCAGGTTGCTTGTTCGAGCCATTCGCTCTTCTTATCCCCTTTCCCCCTCCTCTTCAGCTCCTGCAGAGAACTGTGGTGACATGATTTATCGAGGTGTCCCAAGCTATTTGAATAGTTCCAGCCTTGTTCCTGCTGCCTGCTCTGACGGCTGCTGTGCCAAGGGCTCCATGTACACAGGCTCAGGACAACTGAATCCTTGTCTTCACTTCAGGGAAGGGTTTAAAAAGAATCACCTCCTTCTTCTATGATGTCCCTGTCTTGTTATTCAGACTTTTTCCCCATGCAGACAGCAGCATTAAGCCTCTTAGAGAATGAATGAATATCAGTGAGAGAGGGCAACGATGGAATATGTTCTTTCCCAAAGTTATAATGAAAGTGCTTCCAGCACGGTGGCATTGCAGCAGATAAATACCACACACACCCAAACCATTGCTGGGAAACTTCCACATTTACTGACAGATACCTCCTATGTGGGCAAGTTTCGCAATGTCCATTCAAGTTCATGGTGCACAGACTCTTCTAGCAATGACATACAGCCATTGCCTCCTTTCTGTTACAGAGCTGCAGCCAGAAGCCAGGGATGCAGCAGCCCGCGGGCACTCGGAAGTCAGACACAGTTTGCTGTGAACTCCCAAACCCAGGGCTCTAATTATCAGATGCATTACTCCGGTGTTCAGCTGGAAAAGAGGGGGAGATGCGCTTCTAACAGGGGACAAAGAGAGGGGATGTTATCCCATGGCACTGTAACACAGCACCAGCTAAATCCTTCCTGCAAAGCTCTCTGCTCGCACCGTGTCTGAGCCCCGCCGTTCACCCGGGGTGCCTTTCAGCATCATCCCCTGCTGCTGCTGCTGCTGCTGCCGCTGCGGGGATGCCCGTGCAGCTCTCCAGTTTTGTTAAAGCCCAGGAAGAAACGGAGTCCTTTGGGGCTCGAGTCCAAAGCTGAGGCACAACTGACGTCTGCAGCAGGAGCCAGTGGCTCCCCAGGTACTTTCTCTGCTCCCCCTGGGCCCCTCCTTTCCGTAGTCCCCCAAAGGAGGAAAACCAGCAGGGAGGCACAGGATATGTTTCCCTTATGAGGCCGCCCAAGTGGGACCCAGCTCTGGAGGCATCCCCAGCCTTAGAAAAGGAGGAGCAGCATCAGCCCAGCAAAGGGCAGAGCAGGAGATAGGATTTGCCATGAAGCCGTAGGCAAAGGAGCACAGCCCTGCCACAGCATTTACCAGACAGAGCCAGCTGTAAGGGGGAATTTCAGGTACAAGATAGCACAGTTCCTAGAAATGCAGTGCTGGGCTTTTCACTGCAAAGAAATGGCTCGGGAAGTAATATTGCGGACATCACGAGCGCTTCTTGCCACAGGAGAAAGCGTTTCCCGTGGGAATTGCAGATAGTGGAAGCAGGCCTTTGTGATGGGGAAGCATAAGCACGACCGGCTTCTGGGTTTGGGTCTTCCCAATCTGTGCCAGGCACAGGGGCAGGGATGCTCCCAGGGGGGCTCTGCAAGGGCTCATCAGCCCAAAGCTCTGCACGACCAAAAGCCACTGTGGGACACAAGGGGCAGGCGTGGGGGCTCAGCCACCACTGCCGTTCTGGCATGGCTGCATAGGCAGCGAGCACAGGCAACGGGTACCATATGCACGTAGGGTTTGAGGGTGTGATGGAAGAGAGGGCCTGGCAGCGGGTTAGCAGGCAGCAATGAGCTGGGCTACCAGGAGGGGAATTAGGAGCCAAGAAGCACAACGCAGAAGCTTGCTGGTGGCTGGTGCAAGCGGTCAGGGATAAAAGAGCTTTTTGGGGAAGGAGGACCAGCAAATGAGCCCAGGGAAGGATAGAAGAGGCTCTGCCAGGGCATCGGCGCACACAGATGCTCCTGTCAGCTGGCCACGCCGCTTCTCTCATCCAAATGCTGCCATCACATCTGCTCTAAGTGCGAGGTCGGCTGCGGGGGTAAACGCAGCTCTTACGACTCCAAGCATAAGCAGGAGGCTGAAGGAGCATGTCAGCGGGCTGGGGGAGCACAGAAGTGCAGGCAGGAGATGCTCGCTGTCTCGCAATCCAGTCCTGGCATCACCTCTGCAAGGCTGGTACTCAAACAGCAAGAGGTTGGCAAGTCTTTGCAGAAGGCACAGCTAAACAGTGTCAGTTGACTCGTGCTTTGCGTGTAAACATTCCCCCTTCTCCGACTGTGTTAGCAGCCCTGCCGCAGGGTCGTCTACTCCTAGAATGCTTTATCAGTAGCAGCAAACGGCAGTATCATTGCTGCTTCTGTTGTGACCGAAACCTATTTTCCCTTCATTTTCTTTGTGTACTGTGTAATCATCGAAGAGCTACGATGTCTGTTTTCTGTAGTGTGATTAAAACCTCGATGCTGCCCTCTGTCAGAAATGAAGCAGTACTGGTCTTAAATTGCTTGTCCTTAATAGTATCTGAAGGGGGCTATAGGGATGCTGGGGAGGGACTCTTCATGAGGGACTGCAGTGATAGGACAAGGGGTAATGGGTTCAAACTGAAACAGGGGAAGTTTAGATTGGATATGAGGAAGAAGTTCTTTACTGTGAGGGTGGTGAGGCACTGGAATGGGTTGCCCAGGGAAGTTGTGAATGCTCCATCGCTGGCGGTGTTCAAGGCCGGATTGGACAGAGCCTTGGGTGGCATGGTTTAGTGGGAGGTGTCCCTGCCCACGGGTTGGAACTGGATGAGCTTAAGGTTCTTTCCAACCCTGACTGTTCTATGATACTATTCTATGATTCTAAGTACTCCGCATTCCTTCCATGGTGCAGCTTTACACTGCAAATCCCCTTCATCGTACCCGAGCCTGCTCATAAAGACAAGGAGGCGATCCAATTGCTTCCTGCTGCGCTATTTCGTGTGCTAAACATCTGATGGTGATTAATAGTGCACCTCAGCTGCTTACAGCGACAGCTAACCTAAGGATGCAATAATGAAAACAAGATATGTGACTGCCCAGGTAAAAGAAGAAGTGGTGCTGTCACTGCTTGTGTGTAGTGCAGTGGAAGTGGAAGAACACGCAGGCGCTCCATTAAATGCCAATTAACCTATGGTGCGGGATAACTTCCCGTTTCCTGCAGGCCAAATTGAGGACAAGCCCCCCAAAGTATAAAGCCCCCCCTCCCCGAGTCTGACACAGCCCCTTGAGCTGTGTAGCTCAGCCCCATGCAGTGTGGCTGTCAAATGGGCTTATGTTGGTGGTGCCTCTCGTGCGCAGCGCTTGTGCTCTCTGGACCTCTGCTCAGGGGTGGGTTTGGCACACCAGGAGAAGTGATTGCCTTTAAAGGGATAAATTACAGCTCTCAGTAATAGATCTATCAAATAAATGGCTAAACCCACACTTGTTTGGTCCCAGCACACCGTGCCATAGTAAAGCAATCAAAAAAGGAGCGCTCTTAGGGAGACAATGCCAGCCTAAGTCACCTCTCGGAGGGGGATGGCGAGATTTACACACTGCAAGCGTACAGATTGCTGCCTGAAACCCCCAGGGAGCAGGATGGCTGTGCCAGGCACCCCACAGCTGCCCTCCAAGCACATCCAAGGCACCTTCTGTCTGGCACCGTGTCCCATGGGCACTTGAGGGGACTGAATGGCCACAAGGGGGATGAGGGCCTCCCTTCTTGCATCCCAATATGTGCCACCTTTTCACTCCTCCTGGGGTCACCAACGTGCAGACCTTTCCCTTGCCCACCATGAGATGCTACAGGGGAGCCCACCCAGCAGGTAACCTGCCTGCAGCCCTCAGAGGCCGCTTTGGACAGCGTGGTCTGGCAAGGCCAGCAGCCAAGGGAAGGAAATCTGTGCTTGTAATGCAGCACGTTTGGTCCGGAGCCACAAGCACAAAGCACCGGGATGCATCGCGTTTGGGGCGAGTGCTGCCCTTGCGCAGGGGTCTGGGATGAGTTTTCCTGAACGCAGGCTGAAGACGCTGCAGGTATCACTTGGTTCCACAATGAGTCACTGAACACAAGAAAGGCAACTCCCCAGGGAAATCAACTGGAGTAATTAGAGAACATGGTAATTAAAAAGGCATCCTAAGAGATCCTGTACGTGGCATCTGCACCGGACAGAAAAGCGTGGCTTTACCTACCCCAGGTTATAGGAAGCCTGGGGAAAGCCGCAGCCACAAAGTCGCCATGGTTACAGATGCACGAAGGTGAGGGTGATGAGATGTCCTGCTCTGCCTGGGCCACGGGCTGCATCCTCAAGCTGTGACTATCTAATTGGCCCTGGATTATGAAATCTAAAAAGAAGGAACCCCCGAAAGTCCTGGTACAGTCAGGGATATAAAAGTAGACAGATTAGCAAAGCGACTTTAATATATGCACACTGTTCAGGGGTTGGGGAGGAATAGATGTGTTGTTGGACTGCAAATTGAGCCATTCATTATGCAGTCCTCATTCCAAATATTCTGCTTAGATTTGTTTGTATCACATTCTGTCCCAGGTGCCTGCATTGAACACACTGATGTATTATGTGTGCGTTTGTGTGCTAAGATGTAGTTGTAATACTTCATAAACCCTACATGCTAATTATCACATGCTAATGTAGCAAATTACCCAGACATAAGTTTCCATCAAAAGCAAATTCCCTTTGTGCAAGCAAAAGGGTGCCAGATACAACCTCACGTGGCCTGATGAGAGTGGAATGATGGCTGTATAACCATCAGTTGAATATACCTTCCATGATATTTTGCTGACATAAATCCTAGTGATAACAGCATAAGAAACCACCAAGGGTTGTAACATCACAGTGTTCACTGCACGTGATAAGGGAACTGGATTTCACTATCCGAATGCATTTCCAAGGGCACACTTAGACGTGTTTTCAGGGTAGGAGCAGTAAACCCCAGCCTCACTTTCCAGATTTCCTAAGGTGCCTTGCTATTTTCCCAAGCAGGGATTTCACTGGATGCTGAAGGACTGCCGCAGCAAACTTAGTGGGCAGTGGTTTGACTATAAGCAAGTCCCTAGGGAGGAGGAAGCTGCCTGGAAACACAAGCTGTGTCTACAGTAGGAAATAGCTCACCTAAGGGTAGGACTAAAGCCAGGTCCTGTCTCTTGCCCTGAGGCTCCCAGTCCACAGGACTGATTGACCCACCTCCCTTGTCACGGTCACTGCAGAGCAAGCAGCTTCCCTATGGTAGTGAGGAGGCTGTTCCTCCCTCCTCGAGCGCGGATCCACGTGGGACAAGCAAATTCCATGCTCATACAGGCACAGGTTTGGCTCCTAGCTGTGATTTAAGGCTTGCTGAAGGTGCGGGGATGAAGGTATGGTAACTTGCACTGAGCCACAGAGTCGATTGCATCTCACCAGCAGTTTACTGCTTCATAACGCAGAGCAATCTGCGTTTCAGACCCTGAATTTCAGTAAACATATTACAAGTAGCGGTTTGTAGGCAATGAAATTCCTGGCAGAATTTGGCTGTAAAGGATTATAACTGCTGGGCTGGCAATGGGACTCAGGCATTAAATAAACCCTAATTAGAAAGGGAGCTATTTGCCTACCATACGTGTTTATACCTTAGCTGTGCCACGTCGCTGTTTCAGCTCAATTTCCCTGGAAGTGAGGTGGCCAGGGTCTGTAATATCTACTGCAGCATGTGCCTGCCAGCGTTCCAGTGTGAGCTGTGCTGCATGGTGCCCCTGCAGCTCCCATGCACACAATTCCCTTGGCCTGGACGGGACAATCTGCGGGCTTCTGTGGCAGCTGAAACGGATGCCGAGAGTTTAACCGGGGCTCCTTCACCCTGCAGAACAATGTCTTGGAAGCAGCCTCTTCACAATGCCTTCATTGCTCTGAGCAGTTCCTTTCCTCTGTGCTAACCACTCATTTAACTGTCCGGAGCATCAAGCTGCCTGTCTGTGCCCCTCATACAGGTCCTAGCTGCATCTGTTGTCCTCTTTGCCTTTGCTGGCTATTTGAGACACCTCATTCCCCTTGACCTGTTCAGGTATCAGTAGGGGGCATTATTGGCTGCCTAGTCTCAGAGCGCTGCCTCTGATTCCTTATTTCATTCTAACGAAGACTGTCGGTGAATGCATTGCATGGTGACTACAGAACTAAAGCCGCCTCGGTGGGTAATCCTACCAGGGGCTAATGATTCCAGCACCAAAGCGGCAGTTGAAAGGCTGGGACCATAACAGTCCTACTCACACACTGAATCTACTCTTTGAAGAAAGAATCTGTAGCCTAAATTTGTCTATAATACTCCCATCAGGAGAATCGGATGTTTACAGCTCAGAGGAGATTCGCATGTACCTTCTTTGCTAGGCTAAATACCACTATGTCTCCTAAGAAGGAACAGAAGAAGAATAGAGTCTACTGCAAGTTAAGACTCAAAGATGGGAATGCAGCTCAAGTTTTCCATATTGAAAACTTGTATGTCGCAATGCTACTTTGCTAACAATTCGACTTTTTGAAAGAGCCCAGATCCACTTCATCTCCCAGTTTTCACAATGGGGCAGCATTCAGTCTTTCTCCTCCGGTCAGATTTTCTTTCGCTAATCTTTGACTTCAGAACTAATAAAGCCATCTTCAAACATGACCTACAGCAGTGCCCTGACAGGAGCTTGAGCTCTGGATTCAATTCATTCATGTACATGTGCTGCTAACACCCTGAAAATAGGATTTACAGAGCCTCTTTGCATACTTTGGCCTGAAGACCACTAAGGGGGGGTGAATTTCTACTCAAAATTGAGCTTCATCTTTAAGCTACAGTGTGATTTTCACACCTGGGCTTTACTGAGTAAAGATTTCTATTAAAGCCCCAGGACAAAAGTGCTAATCCAATAGTTTTCTTCTTTCTAGAGTCTGTTCCATCTCACTCCCCAGCCACATTCTGGGGCTGTCTCTGGGTAGAAGGCTATGTTGCAAGGAAGGCTGAACAAATGGCCCAGTGCTTCTTTAAACCGTTGTGGTTTTAGCCACTAGCCACTGTGAAAAACTTGGATTTATTTGTGTTGCGTGGCCTTCTCTATGGAAGAGCTCAATCATTTGCTCCAAGGAGCAAACCCGCCTCCATCCCTGCTCCAGCACTCAGGTGAGACCCAGCAGATCTGCACCACGCACAGTGAAGAAGTGCAGAGGATTATTCTTCCCCTTAAACTGAAATATAGCTGGGGACACCAGCCTCATCTAGGGCAGCACAGGAATTGCCGCCAGGAGTAACCCCTCATTGCCACCTCATCTGGTGCTCTTCCCAAGAGAGAGACCAACACCATCTGGCTTGGAAAAAGAAGAAAGAAAACCTAATAGTGCTGCTACGAAGGTTAGCTTTGGTCTGGGACCAGGAAGACTGGCAGCTTCTAAATGCTTTGAATGGTACATTGCTGGTGAATGTCATTCTTGGCTGTTCCAGCTCTCCATATGGCAGCAGCTTCTTTCCAACCAATAATAGAGAAAGCCAATGGTAAAGACTGGGGAATACTAGAAAGCTGCAAAGAATTCACACATTTAAATCAAGCCCAAGTGAAAGAAGCATTTTTCAAAGTGCTATTTCACTCATTTACTGTATTGTATGTCCCATACAAAGAATTACTCGTTCTTGGCAGCATTCTTGCCTGTGAAGCACAGTAATTCCAATTACACTTCCTGAAGAAGTCCAGCGCTTTACCTTAAACAACCCAAATGCCTTTTGCCAGACTCTCCTGCAAGGAGCTATTTTCAATGACATGTTTGAGAAGCCATGACAGCCATCAGGCCTGACTTCGGTGTGAGCATCCCTTCATGCGACACACCATTTTTGTGCGTGGAAGATTAAAGCTGTCTCGCCACTGGGTGCTACTCCGTAAGCGAATCACTACACTGATGTGCAGATGTTCTTTTGATGCGACCTTTTTTGTACTCCACACAGCAGGCTGCTTAGGTTTGCTGGGAAGGAAATGGAAAGAGGCCCAGTGGGTGCCTGAAGTACTGCCTGCGTGTTATTATCCACCTCACTCATCATAGCATCACAGGAGTCAATGCGTTTGTGATTCCTTTTTCTTTCTGAACATCTAATGCAATCCCTAGGAGTTGCCACTGCAGTGGTGCTGTCTGTGGAAAATAAAAGGATCGAGGAGAGAGGACAGGTTTAACATTTCCAATTAAAATCCAAATGGCGCAAAAGGAAGAGCTTCATTTTCTGTATCACTTCAGGCGTGAAGCAGAAGGTAACCGCACGGAAATCATTTTAATAACATGAATGAGATGGGATATATATCATCTGGGAGTGAGGAAGCAGGGGGAAGGCAGCTGTGGTTCAGAGGGGGCTGAAGCTGCAGGGAGACAGAGCGGCTTCGGCTGCAGGTGATTTTTCTGTCATCGCAAAGTGCAGGAGAGGAGAGCCAGGGCACACTCACAGCCAGCGGTGCTTTGAGAGAGGAGGGGAACGATGCTGTCTGAGAGATGTCCTTACCTTTCTGCGAGATGAATGCAAGGAGACAAATTCCCTGCCCAAAATACACGGACAAATGGGCTACAAGGAAAAAAAATGGGAAAATTGAAGAAAAATAAGGAAAATTTTATAAAAGGGAGAGAGGTGCAGGAAAAAGAAAGCAGAGATTCCCGGTTGCTGTCACCCTGGAGACTCCCCATCCACGCTATGTGTAAACAGGTACTGAATTCACGCTACAACCTGGAGGCCTTGTGTTCCCAGTGGAGCAGAGCCTCATTTTTTGTCTTGTTTTCATTTCTTTGGGGGTGTTAGTCAGAAATCGAGCTCCCAGGAACGTACTGCCTGGGGCAGGCAGAATCCAACAAGGGGAGCCAGCTTTCATAACAAAACGTGTATTAGCTGGCCTAGCTCCCCAGTTCACTCTCCTCAACTTCTGCAGTACCTAGGGCTGCTGCTCAGGAGGGCACAGTTCTAGTAAGTTGTCTGTAAGTTCACAGCAACCACATATTCTCACTTCAAAGCAATGCTACGCTAGGATCGGCGGTGGGCACGCTTGCCTGCTGGCTGGCCTGGATTGGCATTACCTATAAAAGCAGGACAGATGTTCTCTCTTCTCAGTCATGGTTGCTCAGAGGAGAAGACAAAGAGAGCGTTTGCTTCATGGTCACTTTGGGCACGTGAAAGACCTGAACTCTTTCAGGCTGGATCCAGCCAGTCCAGCCTCCTCTACAGGTGGGATCTGCTGGAGAAGCGGTGAGAGCACCTCCTCACTTTCACAGCCACGTGTCATGGAACGAAGGTAACCGACATTAGGCTATGCTACACTGGGACAAAGTTCGCATCATACACAAAGCAGGTACAGCACAACAGGCTGGCCTGCTGGCACAGCTCAACCATCGAATGAAGCAGGAATGGTTATCTTCTATATCCAGACCTCTTCCCTTTGCTGTGGAGGTGTAAGATGTAACACTGCTTTCCTTACCTCTCACATGATTTCCTAAGAATAGGATATGCACCCCCAAAACCCCTTTGTGAATGAAGGACATCATAGCTCATGAGAGATGCAGAAGGATCCAGAAAGTGGGGATGAGCTGCAGGATAAATACTCCTAAAGGAAAAAATTCTCTCCTATGTCTTAGTACTAATGGCAGTAATCACTCAGGATTCCAGATGGGAAGAGATGGCTGAAGAGAAACGTTCCAAAGGATGGCTCATCTCAGCGAATCTCAGGTGTTGGCAGGTTAAACTTTAGCACCTGAGCTCACCAGTGACATGGTCACCTGCATCCTAAAATACTTCCTGGCCGCAGGCTATGAGAAGTTTTCCTGAGGTGCAGATGGGTACTTGGGAGCCATGACACAGGCTTGGAAAACATGGAAAGCAAATATGCTGCTCAGCACAAGTTGGCAGAAAGAACTGTTGAAGGTCCTGTCCCAGAAAGGGTCGTGAATAAAGGGAAGAAGCTGCAGGGAGGAAAAAGGAAACTAATCCTCCGTGAAGACTTTGTTTTGTTATTTTATTACAGAATGAACACCATTTCAGGTTATGATTTGTTGATGTGAGTTTTGTCTCTCAAACAGCAGCAGGGAGCCCTGTTGTACTGAATCCCAGCTGATGCATCGCTGGTATTTTTAGCTGTAACATGTAAGTGGTATTTTATTTAGTTTACGAAATCTGGCGCTTAAGGTTTAGCGAATGCAGAGCTGCAGCCTTAATCCACCCCCTTGTGACTCCAAAGTGGAATCGGCCTTTAGCCATGCTTAGCTTACAGGAAGAGGCAAAAGGAATAGAGGGGGCATATTAGAAAAACCAGAAAAGAACAACAAGTGAATTGAGAAATTCTACTTCATGATGTATAAATAAGAAGGTAAAATCAGCTGTATCAGGCCAAATCAAAGGTCCAGATCTTGTGCTCACAGCTTGGGTCGCAACAGTCCACAGATGCGTCGCAGTTAGTAATGTCTCTTACCAACAATAATTCTTGTGCAAGAAGGACACAGTCCCATGTTAGAGTAATTCCTGCAACAAAGACAGGAGGATCACTATGAGGACAGTGAGACATTAGAACAGGGTGCCCAGAGAAGCTGTGGCTGCCCCATCCCTGGCAGTGCTCAAGGCCAGGCTGGACACAGCGGCTTGGAGCAACCGGCTCTAGTGGAAGGTGTCGCTGCCCATGGCAGGGGGTTGGAAGTGGATGAGGTCCCTTCCAACCCAAACCACTCCATGATTCTATGGTGATTCTAGGACAGAATCTAGGGTGCTGGGAGCCCCTCTCTATGGAGAGCAGCAGATGTGAGAGGGCAGGTCAAGGCACACAGTGCTGGGGAAACTGAGTTAGACAACCGAGAGGCAGGAACATCATTGAATGCGGGGGTCATTCTCAATGATAGGGACATTAAACACTGAAATTGGAGGGCTTGTAATGTTAAGGCATGGTTAGCAGGTATCATTTCCATCTTATATGAAAGAAAAGTGATCAAATGTGTCTCATTCCCCCTATGTTCAGTCGATCCCCTTTCTCACACCCTTCCAATGGCAATGGCCAGCTTTGCTCCTGACACTTCCAAAGACGTGTCTGGGATGGACATTGCTCAATGCAGAAGGAACTGGTCTCTTAGGACCTGTATAATGCTTCTTAGAGGATCTGGGCCCATAGTCTTCCATTTTCTGCTGGACAGCTCTCCACGTCAGCAGTTAAATGCATGACAGTGTTGTTGTCTTATACTAGTGGATTACAGAACACCAGAAATAGCAGAGCATCATCAATTCAGTCGCTGAATGATGTGAGATACTAAGAGTGCTGCCTCTTTCCTACCCGGACGAGAAATGATTGATTTGAATAATTGCCCAAGAATATTCACATGACACTCGAACACAGTCCCTATCATGATTACCAATGTCTCTCTTCCTCACAGCAAGGCTATAATTGGCAGGAGTGTCTCAGATAATTTACACAGCAACAAGATTTTCACACTTCTCCAGTTTTGGATAGTTGCTAATATTTCATGAGACAGTCACTTTATCATACAAGGGAGCTTTTGCAAGCTTTTGGCACATCTATTAATGCCAACTGTCGCTGAATTTCTCCATTTTCTTGTCTTTTTTATTGTCACCAGTAACTACCTATTCCTTCTTTTTATTGTGGAGGTTTATATTTAGTCACAGTATTAGTACAGATCTTTGTCTTTATTTAAAAGCAATACCTACGTAAAGTCCACATATGAATCTCTGCAATTTTGTTACAAGGTACAATTCCTCATTTCTCAAGTCCCTCCATAGCTTGCCTTTACCGTGTTTTACATAAATGAATGGCTAAATAAATAAGGTATTTGCTTCTCTAACTGCCCTGCATTCCAGACTAAGCAGACCACTCCAAACACAAGCAGAGTTGTCGCCACTGCACAAGGAGATAGAAAAGAGCAACCTTTCGCTTTGCTGTTGCACTAGCACAGATTGCTATACGCTGCTCATTTCTGTGGTTAGTGGGATCCAATTGGAAGTGGCAGAAACAGGGGTCAGTGCCCTCATTGCGGGGTTGCTGACTCTTTTTATTCTAATACCACCATAAAACTACTGGATAGCTTTAATTTGTTGATGTTTTTTCAATCTCTGCCTATAGAACAGTCATGTTTGCTTGCTTAACAGCACATGTGCTCATTTCACCTTGTTTTACCTGCAAAGAGAGAAACAAAAAGCCTTAACCATCCTTGGCAACACCAGCAATAACTCAGCCCTTGGCCTCAAGGAGCAAAGCACTGAGATGAGAGCTGTGCTTTCAGAACACCAAGTGCCTTCACCGCCTCTCAGACTCGAGTCACTTCAGTGGCAGTGTTGCTCAGCAGCAGGCTTTTTATGATCTCTTTTTTTACTCTTGCGTGTGTTCAGCATCAGCATGTGAAAAGGTGATACCGGGGGTAGGTACTAATGATGATACAGCTATTACTGGCTGTCAGGTACTTCAGAGAGTGGGGTCGCTGCTTGCATGTTCCAAATAAGAGACAGTTTAATGAAATCTTGCTCTTTGGAGGCAACAAAGCGTCTACCCCCTGCAAAAAAAATGCACCTGAGGTAAGAATGATATGAATATATGAATATCATTCTATATATATTTAGTGAATTACATTAATTTGTAAGAGAGGTTTGAGGCATGTAGCACTTTCAAAATCCCTTGTTCAGCTCTCTCTGCTGCCCACATTTAGGGTATGCCAAGTCAACATGCAGAGAGCTACATGCTGCCTCTAGTCCCACACAGCTTCACTGATGTTTTTGGCTGAAACGGTGCTCCTTAGCAGGATGATCAGACAACAGCACACTCCATGGATGTTGCTTATTACCTTTTATAATGCCTGAATCATTGGTACTCATCCAGTAGTGCATAGCGGCTGGTCGGCCCACAAGCTCTGCTGCACTGTGACTACACCACAAGCAGAATGCCGCATCCCCTGGGCTTGTGCATTCCCTTATCCCCACTTAATCCCAGCAAGATCCTGCCAGCATCTTGTATGGATGCTTCTGTCTGTCCTGGTGTAGAAAGGTAAGAGTGCAAGAGTCCACCAAATGTGTGCAGCACACACATAGTGAAAACCCAGGGAGAGCAGAGCCATTAGGTAAAGAGACACAGGACCCGAGGCAGCATCACACAGAAACACACAACAAAGAAGGTGGTGGATCTAGATGACTTCAGATGAGCAAGGCTTGGAGTGCAGCAGTCCAGTGTGTTGGTGTTCCTGAGCAGGCATATCAGTGGCTCTGCTAGAAGACAGACAGCTTCCAGCATCAAGCCCTCTGATATGTTTCCATTCAAAGAGGTTGTACATACAAAGAGAGCTATAACCCAAGTGCAGAAGGGGAGGGGAGGAGTTACGAGGTGAAAACACTTCAATGCTTGCTTGAGCTTGGAGATACAGTTTTGTCTATTTATTGGACTGTAAAAGGTGGCTCAACATTTCCAGCTCCTGGTTGTGAGCCCATCCTCTGCCCGTGCCTCTAAAAGTTGATTTATTTCTTCAACAGTCATATCAGAAGTGGTTTAGGCAATGTAAGCGTGTGGTACCATATTGAAACTCAAGTTCAGGCCAGGCCTCTATCTGCCATTACACTGATTGAAACTGTCTTATAGATCACATATGGTGTCTACCAGCCTTGTGCAGATGTCTTGGGCACCCTGAAGTGTCTGCATGGCACTAGGCAGCTATTCCTGGGCACCAGAAGTGACCGTCTCTTCCGTTAGCATATTCACACCGCCTTCACAAGGTATGTCCTGTAAAGCCTTGCATTAAGGAGAACGCTTCCCTACCCCTTAGAGGAGGTAGGCTTAGACAGCGGTGGCTCTACAAACTTGTTACTCCCGGAATAACGAATGAACTATTTTGCATGAAAAGTTTATCAGATTATGCTCTTTTCCCACTGCAGGTTATTCCGAATAGACATAACAATAAATCACCACAACCCTATGAATATTTCATAGAAGCACATTTCAGCTTATGGGTGTTCTTTTTGTTCTTGAACAATTGTGTCTGTGTCTTTGGCCATGCATCGTCTGTGATATGTGACTGGCCACTTAATTCAAATTACTGTAATGTCTGGCTTTTTGACTGGTTCATTAAATATTTCATAGCAAGGAGGAAAAGTAGCACTGCGGATGACATTTATGTGAATATGCAAACAGGCATTCATGAAATCCTAGTCAAGGTTTCTACTCACAAACGCTTTGGGAAAGTAAATAGAGATCTCTAAACGCTGTTGAAAAAAATGACTTTTTATTTCAAGAGATGTTAATGAACACAGTGATGATTATTTTGCACTGTTGCTCTCGTTATAAGGATACAGGTCCAGCATTGTGAAGTTTCCCTGGCACTGGAGTATAACTCACAATCCTAATGAGAAATGGAGTAGGTGGGATCTGTTGCAGTGAATTTCATTTGCATGATAGTTCTTGAACAAACTCTGGAAAACACATCTCAGAAGCCCGACATTTGTTTCACCAGTCCATGGGAGCTCAACGCTAGAACTCATAGAGACCGTAAGGAAATGAAATGAGAGGAGAAACGAGCGCTCCTGAAACCCCTCTGTTCTTGTGTGAATACCTTACTACACGAGTGAGTTCTTCAGATCATTAGCTATGAAATCTGCATGACAGAAAAAGAAGCTGGAGGAAGGAGCGCTAAGCGATTACATCTGATTCCTCCCAGATGAGTCTCAGCTTTTCAGGGGCAAACACTGAAGCAGTTAAACTTTTACACTGGTTCCCTGCACATGTTTAACAGTCCTGTCGCTCCGTGAGCATTTAATTACGAGCACGAGCACGAGCTAATGTGAAAGATGCTGCCAAACTGTTATTTGTCCTTCTCATTGACTGAGAACACCGTGCGGGTGTGGAAATAGAAGGCTCTCATGGGAAATCGAAAGCCTCAGCGCAGTGGATGGCAAAAGCCCTGATGTCTTTGGGAGATACACATGCACATGTCCATGTATATCCAATGAGAAAATGAACATGAGTCGGCTGCAGTATGCGCTTGCAGCCCAGAAAGCCAACCGCATCCTGGGCTGCATCAAAAGGAGCATGACCAGCAGGTCATGGAGGTGATCCTGCCCCTCTGCTCTGCTCTCCTGAGACCTCACTTGGAGTACTGTGTGCAGTTCTGGTGTCCTCAACATAAAAAGGACATGGAACTGTTGGAACAAGTCCAGAGGAGGCCATGAGGATGATCAGGGACTGGAGCACCTCCTGTATGGAGATAGGAGGAGAAAGTTGGGGCTGTTGAGCTCGGAGGAGAGAAGGCTGCGTGGGGACCTCAGAGCAGCCTTCCAATATCTGAAGGGGGCCTATAGGGATGCTGGGGAGGGACTCTTCATGAGGGACTGTAGTGACAGGACAAGGGGTGATGGGTTCAAACTTAAACAGGGGAAGTTCAGATTGGATATGAGGAAGAAGTTCTTTCCTGTGAGGGTGGTGAGGCACTGGAATGGGTTGCCCAGGGAAGTTGTGAATGCTCCATCGCTGGCGGTGTTCAAGGTTGGATTCGACAGAGCCTTGGGTGCCATGGTTTAGTGGGAGGTGTCTGTGCCCATGGCAGGGGGTTGGAACTGGATGATCTTGAGGCCCTTTCCAACCCTGACTGTTCTATGATTCTATGATTCTATGTACTCAGTCGATTCAGCCTCTTGCACCAGACTCAGCATGTTCTCAGTGGTTTATTCAGGCTGTAATAACCTCAGGGTTGCTCTGGCCAAGTGCGACATTGCCAAACCCCACCACGCGAACGTGACCTGAAGGAGCTTTCCTCCAGTGAAGACGCAGGTGCCGGATGCCTGTGAGGTTTCTCTGGTGAACTCGAAGCTGTGTACTCATAAGGATGGTCACCTTCTGCGTTAGCACATGTGTTCTGAGGGGAAGAAATCAAGAGGCCAGGGAGCACGGGCAGCAAGCAGGCTGCCGGGCAGAGGAAAGCTGAGCATGAGGGAGGGACGCTGAAGGGACACGGAAGGCCGGGGTGGGAAGGCGGCAGGAGGAAGCAGCAGTGATCGAAGGAGATTTGGGGAAGAGACGAGACCCAGGGTGTGAGCAGCGCAGTCAACCGAGCGACGCGGCGGGGCTAAGGGCATCGGCTGGGTGGAGAGCCAAGGACTGGGCAGCCGGGGAGGAAAGCTGCGAGGGGAAACCGCAGAGCTGAGGAGGGAACAGCGGTGTTCGGGACCGGCGGTTCTGCCCCGGGGGAGGGACGGGGCAGCCCTAAACTACACCTCCCAGAACGCCTTTCATGGCGTCGGCACCGAGCGTGCGCAGCGCTCGCCGCGCTCCCGAGCATGGCCGCGGTGGGGGGGGTGGGTTAGGCCGCCCGCCGCCGCCGGAGCGACGGGGAGGCGGTGCCGGCCCGGCCCCTCGGCGGACAGCGCCCGCCTGCGAGGAGGTGGCGGCGGGGCCGGGCGGAGCGGAGGGGGCGGTGGCGGCCGTGGAGCCGCGGGCTGCAGGTGAGGCTGGGCCGGGCAGCCGCGGGGGGCGGTTCGTGGGCGCCGGCGGCTGCCGCCTCTTCTCTGAGGGGAAAGTGGGTGAAGGGAGGCGGGAGGCACCGGCGATGTCTGTTGTGATCGGCGGAGAGTCCGCAGTGCGGGGGCATGGGGCGGGGGTGAGGAGGGGAATAACCCCCGGAGCTCCCCCCCCGGGTTTGCACAGAGCGGAGGTGACACCATGGGCGTGGAAACCGTTCTTCGGAGCGGGGAGCGAAGGCAGGCAGCGGGGCAGGCAGCGGGGCAGGCAGCGGGGCAGGCGCTGCCGTGCGGGTTAGCGCTGCCGTGCCGCTGCCTGCGCCGCGGAATAAGTGGCTCGATTAAAACTCTAATAACCTCCCTGGAGGTCAAAGTCGCTGTAGCAGGTTTCGAGCCTGGCAGGTTGAGTCAAGGTGTAATTGTGTTCTCCTGACAGCTTTCCTTGATGGCTGAGTGCCTTGGGACCCCCCCTTGACGCCTGCCTTGGACTTGGGAAGCTTAGCAGTCCGTGTGTATTTGGCCCCAGTGGGTACAGCTGCTGAAGCTGTAGCATCCTGCCCCTTACGATTGCTGTGTGCTGACTAAGCATGGTGGAAAAGTTTCTCTAGCGTATGTCAGCTCTGGGTGCATTGCACATGCATGTTCTGAGGTCACACCGGTCTGCTTGTGTCTCCTTGCTTCCTCCCAGCCCCTCTCAATTAACCCGGTGTTTTAATGGGTTAGTAAGATAATGGATGCTGCTTTGGGAGAGGAAAGAATAATTAGAGTGTAGAGGCACGCTCTTCTCTGGTGATGAGGGTAATGACTGTGTCTGAACAACTGGTAAAGGCAAGGGAACATATTGGTGTTTTCACACCAGTACCACAGTTGGATAACTATTGACAAATGCTGACTTTTAAACGGTGCCTGCTGATTCAGGAGGATCTGCTGACTTTGGTAATAAAACTGTGACAGTTCCTTTTAATTGCCATCTCAAAACACTAGAACCGATAGATTGGCTTGTTAGCCCGAGCCTTGACTTAGCTGAGAGCCCGCAGAGCTTTTATTCTCTGGGAGGACCTTCTCCCCCCAGGCAAATCCGCCCTATGCAGAACATACCAGCTGCAAGGCAGGGTGTTTGGTTTGCAATGTCATTTTCCAAAGGGTGGTAGATGCCACATGCACGAACTGATACAGGAAACCTGCTTTGCAGTCTGCTTTGCTGCAGGAGTGCATTCTGAGCACTTCGTGGTTGTAGAACAGCAGTTTTGCTTGGAGTCTCACTTCTGCGTTTTAATTAGCTGTCATCAAAGCTGAAGTTCAGCCACCCACACTTGTGAAGCGTGCCATGAACATGCACTCTAGGTACCTGGTTAATGGTTTGGGACTAATTGCCTACAGCCCATCTCTGTTAAGCAATGTACAAAATGGGTTGACTATCTGGAAATCTTTCTCCAGTTAGATTTCCAGTCTCTTTAGCTGCGTCTCACTATGAACTTACTGAGGTTTAACTCAGTCATCTGAAAATTGCGTGTTCTCATTCCCCTTATTCTCACCCTAAAAATTGCTCCTTTAAAGTCTTCTGTAAGTGCTGTTGGTTTGAACGGTTCCTTGTGACAGCAGCGCACATTCAGTTACTGCTCCCCAGAGGTTTTAACGTATTTATATCTGTCTGGCCCGTGCTGTAACGCTGCAAGGTGTTTTGAAACACAGAGACTTAGAGCTCTTCCGCTAGTAAAACTATCATTTTATTCAAACAAGCAGAGCCATAGGTGACTTCTCTCAGCAGAAGAATCTTTCTATTTAAAATGGCTTTTCCAGAGTGTTATCTAGGCTGTGAAGGAGCAGATTTTTCTAGGAAGTAGTGGGAGGCAGGAAGAATCATGAAAAAGAAGGTGGCGCAATGGAGAGCGTTTAAACCACAGAGCTAGAACCAGATCGGAGGTTCTCAGCTGTGCAGGCAACGATTTGCCTTCTCGCGCTGGGGGACAGCCATTTCTTTGGTTGTCAAGATGGTCACAGGATTCAGTTATGCGGTTCGTGTTGAGGGGCAGAATGGGTCTGTGGGTCCATAAAGCTTGGGCAGGAGTGGGCTAGGAAGGGTGAGTGGAGCTTCAGAGAAAATGGGTGACACTTGCCCTGTTTTGCTGGCTGTCTTCCTGGGAAAGCCAGTGGCTATTCCGAAGGGACTTTGCACAGTCGGTTGCAGCATTGTTTGGTGTTCCTGCTTGTGAAATACATGACGTGGAACCCTCTTTTTTCTCCTTTTAGGTCTTCACCTTCACCTTCTGTGGTAGAACGTGTTCCCTCCTCCTCCATCAGCACACCACCTGCTCCGACACCATTCTGCCTTCTTCCCACTGCCTTCTCTCCCTTTCCTGAAGTTAAGTGGTAGGTGTGAGGTGCTGGGAGCAAGTAGGTTTCTCTCTTTGCCCTCTCGGTACTCGTAACTGGGCCTGATGGTACAGGCAGCAGGAAGGCACCCGCTCACATTTGGTCATGCTGGACAGCCCTCTTCTCTGCCTGCATTTGGAGCAAGCTGTGAGCAGGGCATTGAACTCAGCATGGTGGAATTTAAACTGCGAGTTTTCAAAGCCAATTACTGGATGCAGTCTGTGTCTGACAAGCTTCAGTTTCATTAGCTGCCTCCCAGGAGTATTGAGCTGCACAGCTCACCTTTGCAGAGATCAGATTCTCCTCTATGATGCTATTAAGTGTTTTTAAAAATAGCTTCATCAGTCCACTTTAAAAGAGCTGGTCTGCTCTGATAACAGTGCCTGCCGGTGCTTTTCCAGATAAGGAACTTGTCACTTTTCCTGCTGTCATACATGCAGCTTCTCTCTATTTAGAATACAGCTTAAAAAAAGACTACAAAATAACCACCGGTCTTGTGTAAAGATTTGTGTGTTTGGATTAGGAACAACTGAACACATCTTATTTGACTGCTTTGGATGGCATTGGTTTATGAAGAAGATAGAACCAAACTGAATGAACAGTTGAAGGTAATAACTTCATATACCTGTGTCTTGAGGAAATCTTGATGTTAGGATCTCTCATATAACAAAGTGACAATAGGCCAAAGACTTCTTTTCTTCTCTCAGTTACCATTAACATCTAAAAGGATCTGAAATACTACACTGTGCATGCATGTGTATAATCTGTGTGATGGTGGGAAGCAAGCAGATGAAGTAGGATAAAAACTATTTCAGTCTGAGGGCCTGAAAAGTATGTGTGCTTATGCACACTAGGAGCATCATGGGAAAAGTACAATTGTATGGCACACCTAGTAATTCATTCTGCAAGGTGTATGCAGGAGCAGTGTTCTAATTTACCCATTTACTTGATGTTTTGTGAGCAGATGGCATTTTTCGAAAGGTCTATTAATTCTGTAGGAATTTGATAATGGCTAATTGCTTGGGGATCAGAGGAGAGTAGCAGTCAAAATGAGGCTCCTGACTTCTCTGCTTTCAAAAGAGAGGCAGCCCTCTGCAGCCTCATTTGTAAGCTACTATCCTCTTAGAAATCCTTGCTGGAGTGTATTCACCGGTGTCCTCGGCATAAATTGGGAACTTGTTGATTACTGTTGAAGTGAACTGTGCTCCGTGAACCAGTCACTCACAGGCAAAAAGCGCCAGGGAGATCATGGCTTATTGTAGGACCCAGTACGTTGTTAATTCTTGTGCAAAAGCCCTTTACTCTTTCCCTTTTCCCCTTATTCTCACTTGCTTCTCTGTTCTTTTTCTTTTCTCTGCTTCTGTCTCTTTCACCATGCCTTTGACTCTAGGTCCATTCATGTACTTTAAGCACCTGCCTAAGTGTTTGCAGCATAGGACATAAGTACCTATTTGCACTGCAACATCAAAGGATCACATTTCAAAATTACAACTTTTGCTTTGAAGGAGAAGAAAAAAGGATTCCTTGTTGCTATGGTGATGAGCGCTATATAAATGCCTATAAATAAATAATCAGCTGATGCCTGGACTTTGATTTGCAGTATTTTTGCTTTTCTAATGAGATCTAATTAAATATCAAAATGGGAGGAGGTGACATTTTACCAATTTTATTATATACATATTATTCCTGTGCCTTCTCTTTAGAGTATTTCTGCTGAGAGGAATTAAATAGTAAGCTGTTTATTCTTCTCTCTGGAGCAAGTTCATGTTTTGAAAAATTGTAGGCTAGTATTTATGGGAAAACTTTGAGATGTCAAAAGCCACTCTGCTAAAAAGGTGGTGTCCATTTCAAGTTAATCAGAAAACACATTTTGAGGTAAATGCCTGGTTTTTTATCTCTAAGAGACTATTTTGTGCTGTCACAACACTTAAGTTCCAGTCAAAAGTGTCTGTAAATGTAATTATGTTGCTCTGCTGTATTTGAAACCCCACTTGCACACAACAGCAAAACTTGAAAATGGCAGTGGCTTTTTCTTGTATGTTAAAACCACAAAGGCAGAGTAAAAAGTGAGATATTCCTTACTGAGGTCTGAGGAGGAGGGGAAGAATTGACTTTTTTGTAAGCTTTTTATTCTCAGGTCTATGGTGTAGAAGTAGCTTCCTCTCTGTGCTAAAGGTGATAATTGTAAAATGGATTGGATGGAGACAATAAATGCTTCTTCAGAAGGCAGCAAGTAGCCATCAACCTCTGCTAAAAAAGCCCTTTTCATCTCTGGAGCCCAGTCCAACTAGAGAGCACAGTCCCACACCAGTGCACTGGAGTATTCCGCCTTGCAGGAATTTCTCACTCCGGAAGTGGGAGCACTTTGGAGAGTTTATAATGGAAGGAGCTTTACTTAGGGGAAGGAAAACAGGGAGTTATAATATAAAATAATATATTTGATATAATAAAAGATACTCCTTTGTTAAAGGCTCTGTGTGGTTTCTCAGTGGAGACTGATTTTGCCACAGTGGCCTGAAGAGAGATTTCTCCAGTCCTAAACTGTGGAGTGCAGCTTGTATACTGGCAGGGGGTAGATCTGCTTTCTACCATAGTCACAGACCTGTGTTCAGAGAGGTTCTCAGATTTGCAAAACATTTTGAAGCACTATCCTGTCCTAGTAAATGTTTGGTAAAATAACAGCAGGTCACTCACCATCTTTGTTCCCTCTGTGCATTCAGATTCGTATCTACTTATTTTACCAAGTTAAAGTACATTTGACTGAATACCTTTTACTTCAGAGCATGTGTAACTGGGAGGATAAGGGTACACAGTATTTCTTTCCAGTTACACACAATTTTCACAGAGAAAAACATGTACATCTGCGCATCGCTGTTAAAGGTAGGGGCAGAATAGGAGCAAGGCATGATGTCCCTGAAGGTCTTGTTTGAGCAGTGGCAGCCTGCACTGGTTTGATATGTATCATAGGGCTGTCACTTTTGTTCCAGCTGCTGTGGCCAGTCTGGTGACACTCACCTGAAGAACAGTGACAGCTTCAGTGTTTTCCTGGCAGTGAATTACGGCAGAGCTGCTCCTGAGCCTGGTGCTTTGTGCCATGGGGCTGCGCTGACCTCCCAGCCAGTGGCACAGCGTCCTGATCCTCTGCCTGCCTCAGCTGTCTGTTCTGGCTGGCCTTGAGGCCAGAATCGGGAGCAGATTGTGCTCTCTACCTGCTGGAAGGTGGTTTGAGCGTTGCATGTATCAAAGGCATTTTTGCCTGCATTGAGGTTAGGCCTGGACAGTCAGCGTTGGACCTGCCTTCACAGGATTGTGTGGCTGACACCGGACAAGACAATCCAAGATCTCTCCCAAATGGGCCATTGCAAAGGCTGATGAGGTTTGTTGGCAGCCTGAACCCAAACAGAGTCTGTGCTGCCTATGAGAGCAGTGAGGGGAGGGTGGCAAACAGGGAGTCTTGAAAGCGCTCCAAGTTCACAGCTGCTCCCAGGACTGCCCACTTGGGTTTGGAGACCATATTGATGGTGGAGCAAGACCTGGCTCCAGAGACATTGGGAGAAAGCACTGTTATTACTAGTACATATAGTACATATTGCCTTTTAATGGAGTGGCATCTTAGAAGCCTTTTCTTAGGGTAGGAGGATGAAATACATACATTGATATTAATGACAGGACAAGCCAGTTAGGACAAGAGGTGGAGCTGTTGTGTCCCTCCTTTTCCATCATGAATAGACCAAAGGCTGAAGCAGTGCATATCCCAGATTTTTCCCTTTTTTCCCCCTACAATTCTGATTTTCTGTGGTGTGGGGTTTTTTCTTTCATTTTTTGCCTCTTTTTTTTTTTTTTTTTTAATGGATGGATATGATCCAGGACCATCTGGTGGAATTTGCCGTTGTCACATCTAGGTTTTCTGATGTATTGCCTGTCAAGTTGTATTGTATGTTCACAGACGATGTGCTGACAACTACTGACAGCCCTGAGATGGGAAGTTGGAAGCTTGGGGGAAAGAAGAGAGGGGCAGAGTTAGCTCTAAAAATGTAACCTTGATTGCTCTTGATTGGTGGCGTTTCGTTTCTGGTACCTATGGGTGAAAGAAAGGGGAAAGTGAACTTAAACCAAGGGCACCCAACATACTGTAATTGGAAGGTTTGCAGTCCACTGCCTCTTTGACGCTGGGTTCCTCACTTAAATCTTTCTCTGTCTTTCCTCTGTGTCCGTTTGTAGACACTCTCACACTTACTTAAAATACATCCTTTCCTTTGTCCTTTACTCCTCAATTCTTCGCCGGTCCTTCCTTAGACAGGAGATCTCAAACTGTTTCTGTCTTTATTAGGATACCACTAGGTATCCTCATAATTATAGTATCCCAGTATCCTAATCCTAATACCCTAATAATTCTGTAGTAAAATGAACTAAGATGTTTGGCAAATTAATACTAACCTTTGCAGACAGATCACGTGCATGAAAGCAATAAGCGACTCTGAAATAACTACAGTAATTCTTTTCTTGCTAGTTTAATACTCAAATAATTAATTAAAGTAGGTCTTTTGATGTAGAGGTCCACAGTGCAATTGCATTTCCTCACACATTGATAAAGATAATGCTGTACATTGTAAACCAGAATCCAAACAAGCTATAAACAGTTCAGGTTTGTTCCTCATTTTTTCTGCCATAATTTGAAGCCTGGAGTAGCAATTAGGCTGGTGACAAAATAAATCTCACAACTTATTATCATTCTTCATTTTTTAATTGGCCATATTAGTAAAGGAGAGATTTGTGTTTGAACTTTAAAGGTTTTTAGTTCATACGGTGCTGATAGAAAGCATCTTACAGGTACTTATGAATGGGTTGGAAGGAAGCCTGTTTGTAAACGGAGATAGGATTGCACTGCAGCAGTTCATTGAGGTGTGGTTCTGAGTGCAAACTCTGCCGTCGTCCCTCTCAGAGCATGGTGGTTATACTGGGAGCGTTGGCGAAGTTGGAAAGGAAAGAAGCTTTCTTCCATAGGGGTTGAAGCTGAAGATGATAGTCCCCAAGCTCAGGGACCTCTTGGTACAGTTTGCTAAGGAAGATGCTAGAAAGCATTTACTTGCCTGTACTTACTGCTGTGTCTCCTCGGTGCTACATCCTGGCTTGTGGACTGCACATGCCCTTCTGTGGCTGTAGAAAGACGTTGTGTTAAGCTGACTGGGCCAGAAGAGTCTGAATATAGGAAAAAGTAACCACTGTTTTGTACTCTGATCTTCTGCTGTTTGGTAATTTGTGAGTATCAGATAAGGAGACTTGGAAATTACCCAGCTCCTGTGCTGTTGTAAGGGAGAAACTGGGGTATGCAAGGGTCAGTGTGAGTGTGCAGCAGCTCTCCATGGTGGTGATGGGTTGTGTTGGATGGAGCACTGCTCTCATACTCTCTCCCTCAAGCATCAGCTCAGATATTGTCAGAAGAAGTGGACTTTGGAGGAAACCTCATAGATGGAATATGGCCAAATTCTCTGCCTCCAGCATCTCTGATAGCACAACAGGGAAGTGAGGCTGGTCTTCAGCCCTTAAATGCATTAAATTAACTCTGGGTGATCTTGCTGGGAAAAAGCTAATGAAGCAGGTCAGAAACAGGATGTGTGTGCTCAAGCGCATGCAGTGGGCTTAATACTCCAGGCAGCATTCCTGCAGGCACATGGCTGGGGAGCAGCCAGGTCATGGAGCATAGTGTGCTGCTCGTTAAACGTATCACAGCCCACGGATGCAGCCAAAATCCCTTGTCCAGGCATAAGAGATAAAGCCTGCTAGGAAGGAGAGCAATCCCACTGGGAGAAACTTGTGAGAGGAGCTGGATGCAGTCTGGTGTAGTGCCGGCTGCGAAGGGCATGTACCAGGCAGCATCATCTCAGGGGTTGGCTGAGACTATTGCAGCAAAAATTTCAGCTTCTGGCAGCGGAGACTGATGAAGATCTTGACATTTCTATTCTGATGTTTCAGGTAGAGGTGGCTGCTGAATGGATCTGCAGTGTGACTGACGGGGTGCGGTGCTTCATCTTTATTTCATGTGATGAGGAGGTGGGAGGGTGGAGATTACTTGAAGTGCCTGGCTAGAGACAGAGCGTAATTTATCAGTGTTCATTTGTCTGGAGGGATATACACAGCACATACATAATTTAGAAATGGGTTAAAAATATAGGGAGCTGTTGTCTTTTATAAGCAGTGAGCACTCAAGTCTGTTGGTTTAAAATCTTGTTTCTGTGGCACATAAATGCACTGCTATGCATTTTGTATTTATAGTGTGCGTACAGTGTATGGGATACATCTAAAATGAACCAAGTGTGTGTAAATAGTGCTGATAAAACTAAGCCCTTCATAAACTCAGAAATGTGCATTTTCCATATTTAGGCTGAAATGCCTCAACTGAACATGGATTTATCCTTGACGGTTCTTTTGAGATGACATTTAATATAGATGTTCTTTTTATATGTGATCTGCAAATGGATTTTGCTGGTTGTTTCTACTGCAGAGAGCATCCTTCCCCTCGCTTTTTCCCCTTCTCCCTTTGAGTGTTTTTTTCCGGTTCAAGCCTGCTGGTGTTATCCTATAGTTAAATTATCAGGGAGGGAAAGAGGATATCAGTGTCCTCCACCTTGCTGTGGAGAAATGTGTATTTTTGCTTTCTGCATTGTACTGAGAGCAGGAGAAACAAGCAAGCTGTTGCCGTGCTTTATCACAGGCAGAATGATAAATGACATGTCCTGGAAGGTTTCAAGATGTGTAAGAATGCAAATCCTTGGCCCACGAGAATGTGTGGTTAAAAGTGCTGATCCAGCCAGGAGTTAAGCACGTGCTTAAATCTAAGCACAAGCATCGCTTCCATTGGGTGTGTGTAGCCAGCACCATGATGTGTGGGATAAGCAAAGCTCTTGACTGTGAAAGGAGGATTGATTTGTTTTAGTGGCTTGAAGTAGGAAATGAACCTTTTCCAGTCACCTGGAAGAGCAGTCTGTAAATACTGCAGGTGTTGCTTTTCCGTGCTACTGGCCTTGACCCTGCAGCTGAACTGATGGAGATGGAAACCCTGATGGTTTGGCATTTTCTACCTTGCAGTCCATCTGTCCACTTCCCCTTCTCACTTTTCACACCCTGCCTATGTCTGCTCACCATGACCAGAACAGTGCCTTGTCTGTAGTAGGTGATACGCAGTGTGGTAGCTCTGCCTAGAAGGGTTGAAGCGTTAGAAGGACGTTACAAGGGACTGCAGAACCTTTCTTCTCTTGCAAACAGGGAAATATGTGGGAATTTTCAGTCATTTACAGTTCAATCCTTTTCCCTCCTGTGCAAAAGTCTCTGGACCAGAGCTCTGTACATTGGTTTGTTCTCTGCCCGCCTGAGAAAGAAACTGCTTGGAAAAGTGGGTAAAAATGGGGGGTTTTCTTTCTGCTGATGGCAGTGTGCAGTAGGCAGAATGATCTAGATCTTTTCTTCATCTGTTTCCTATTCCTGCTTGTCCTTTAGTGGAAGCACTCTTTTTGGCTCTCTTTTCTTTCCTTAGTTCATTTTCATGCCATGTTCCTTTCTCCTTGAAGAGTGATGGCATGTGTGGTTTTTGAGGAGGCAGTGTATTCTCTGCTCTGGTTGCTGTCCATGTGCTCCTGGTGGTGTGAAGTTGTCTTCCTGCTGGGTTTCAGCTTGCATTCTGACTGGGAGGGGAAGATACCAGTTTTGTGTACGGATGGGAATGTTTTTATTGGTTTGTGGGCTTTTTTTGGTGCTGAATTAGATGTCATTCTTCCTGTATCCTTCAGACTCTAAAAGAGAGATGGGGGCTGAGTTTTCCTGATGTACTGATTTTATAGCATCGCTTGTTTTCACTGAATTATCTCCAACTGGTCTCAGAGCATTGCAGCTGGCATGGTAATTCTCACATCCATCTCCTGGTTTTTAAGTGGTTTTGTTTATTTCATACACTGCACTGAGGTCTCAGGCTCATCCTTGGAAATTCCTTGGCGCTTTACTGATCAGCACAGATCAGAAAGATAATCTCCCGGTCTGCTTCCTCTGGAGCAGTCTTGGAAGGTTGCACATTCTTCTGCTGTCCATCCTTTGTCCAAGTGTGTCTTCTTCTTTGTCCTCTACTCCCGTCTTGTTTCTTTTCTTCCTTGGTTTTATTCCAGTCCTTCAGTCTTCTGGTCTTTTTGTTTGCTTTGTTTGTGTTTGGAAAGAGGCACACCTGAGTTGAAGTGTAGTTGGCTGTTTGGACTAAGGAAGTTTTCCTTAGGAATGCTTTGCTTACAAAGGGCTCAGTAATTTGCCCCTTCAGCACCTAAAGCTTTTTCCACCAACAGCTGAGAAGTGTCACCAACTTTCCCCATCCTGCCTGCAGCTTTCATTGCCATTTGACTGCCGTGCACCGCAGCTTGCTTTGTTACCCCTGTGAGAGGCTGTGCTGCACAGTTCTTATGTATGAACCAACTGAGGTTTGCCTTTTCCATAGTGAAATATTTCACCTTTTCCTTTCAAAATACATACAAGTGTGCTCCTCTGTCCTGGCCTTTGACTCTGCCTTATGAAACTGAAATAGAGATCAAGGTAAGTATTGACAGCTGTATCTCTCTGCACAGTTTCATCCAAGAGCCCTTTCTTCAGCTGCTAGGTGTTCTAAAGACCACGCATGTAAAAAGAGTCCAAGAGGCATTTTGATGTTAAACAAGGATTGTTTGGTTCTTGTGTGGAGATGGCATATATGGAGATTGGGATTGAAGATGAGGGGAATAAGACCTTGTTTGATAACAGAAGGGATTTTTGTATTTGTGAAAAATGTGGGGTTTGTACCATCCAGCTAATTTGGCAAGATTCAGTTGAGAAAATGCGATTCTCAATAAAAAGTGGTTCATTTTTTGGTTGCAAAGATTCCTTTGCATATATGGTGTCAATTTCCATCTTTTTACTGGCTTACCTGAACAATTCTATTGCGCATGTCTTTTTGGCTTTTGGGTGACACTGGGTGTGATAAAGTCTCTGTTTTAAACTGTTACTATGTGATTAGCAGAGGAAGCTGTCTCTAAAGCCTGATCTGCCTGCTGCTCTGTTGCTCAAGGAGAAAAGAGGAGCTGAATTCTGGGATTTGGGTCTTTGATTGGAAGTCCTTCTGTAAATTTGGCGCAGGCTTCTTCTCTTCCAGAGAACCACTTCTTTCCTCAGCTTAGAGCTGTGTAGATGCTAGGGCCATGCTTGCTTGAAGCCAAGAAGTTACTATGAGTTTCCTGCTAGTTATGCTTTATCTACCTCCTGTATGAGTGGGCTTGCACACAGATCTTTCTTATTCGTCAAGTTATGCTCCCTGATTCATACAAGTTTTAAGATTCCTTTATGAAGTCTTGTGACTAGCTTTGCTCTCTGTTCTCAAAGCCTCCTGTCTTCAAAACCAGCCTGCTAGGGGCTGTTTCTGCTACATTCTTCTTAAAGCCATGCTGTGAGGTTTTCTTTGCTCTTGGAGCTCGAATTACACCCATTACGTTTTATGGACCATTTCTGCATACCTTTCTCTGAATAACACTTATTCTTGATGGTTTGGTTCCCTTCAGTGGCGCACTAGTGTGAATGTGGTTTGTTTTAAGAGTGGTACCCAACTGAGAGTTTAGACCCTGATTTCTTTAAGCTCAGAAACCCATGTGTGGTTTTAAGCAGTACGTGAATTTTGGCTCGCTGATAACCAGTGAAAACACCTCAGCACAGTCTGTGTAAAATGCCTTGGCAATTGCAAATGCCTGAAGGAATCTGAAACCATCCGGCTCTGTCCCTTCTTCTGTCCCAGGAAAAAGCCCTCCTTAGTTTGCGCATAGAGGCTGATCCCTTTTCTGAAGAGGAATGCTTTGTATCATCAGTGGTTTCCTGGATGTGCTGGGGTTTTGCCTTTGCTTCTGGCAAGCAGACAGTCAAATATGGTTACAGGGTGACCACAGTCCATTGGATGGGGCAGTCACTGATGAGCCTTTGATGCGCTGGAAATGAGTTAGTTGTGAATTGCTTTGTGCTTTAGTTTGCTGTTTCCCCTCTCCCAGCTGGTCACGTGTAATGTAAATAGAGTGAGATGGTGGTGGTTTGTGAATCAAAATCCCTTTGCAATGGCAAGATAAGTTTCCAGTATTTCTTTCCTGGGCAGATAAGCCTTTTACCCATACCTGTGTGGACAAAGAGGCCCCTCCAGAGAGGTATGTGTCAGCTGTTTCCTGACCTCTTTTGGTTTTGACTGACTCACCATATCATAAGCTCACTTGTGTGAGCCAAGCCAGAATTAGGCTGTTTCTGCTGGTTTGAACTTATTTCAGTTTTTATTTCAGTATTTTCCTGCTTATCTTTCGCAATGGAGGGAAAGAGTGGAGGGAGGGAGGAGGAGGAGGAGGGGTGGAAAATGAAAAGGTGCACAAAGATTAATTTGCTTTGTAATTTCCTCTTTTAGAAGGGGAGGCACACCTGGGAGAGTCGGTTATCAGACCTTTAAGCACATAGATAAAATACTGTCCTTTTTAATAGACACTCTGGTGTTGCACTGAGGCAGTCCCCTGCTCAGCACTAAAACTATATGACCAGATTCATTTTGAGGAGACATGAGATGGCTTCCTCTGTGTGTGCGTTTTTACTGCCCTTAGCTAAGTTAGGGCCCTTGGTGCTTATCACTTTTTAATGATTTGTTCTTACCACTGCTCCTTGCTTCTGGCTGTTTGTTCTTTACTACTTAGGTTATTACTCATGTTCATGCAGAGACCTGAGAGTTAATAGAAAATGAAGATTGGAGTTGCTCTCTCCTTCCCCTCTCCTGTAAGGTTATCTGGGACAGCTTCACACACATTAGTATACAGCTTTGCAGCCTTTTGGCTTCTGATTGTGTTAAGATTGTGTCAAAGGTATAAAACTAAGGCTGGGAAGCTAGCAGCTTATTGAAAATAATTTCATTAAATTTATAAAGCTACTGATTAATCATCTTCTAATGCAAGTGCAAACTTAAGAGTGATGTATAGTGTATATATTAATTGTAATCTTTTATATTAATTCTGTAGTCATACATATGTATTATATACCTATATATATTTAGCACAGGGGTTACAAAGTCAAGTTATACAAAAAGTTCTCTGGTCAATTTATGTGCATGTCTGGCACGCTGGAGCATAGGGCTCTTAGGTACATGCTTGTCTTTAAGCATTGTGTATATTCAAGCAAATTAGAGAAGAGGGGTTTTATCTGAATCTACTTCATCACCTTGATCTTAAAGAAATGGTGCTTATTTTGTGTACCCTTAAACCACTTAGGAAGGGACTGTTTTCTAGTCAGTCCTCAGCCTCTACTTGGGTGCTTTCTCTTTTCACATACTTGCTGTATTAATGCAGGTGCAGATTTGAGGCTTCATTGTTGCAAGAGGAGCTTTGTGTGGCTGTAGCTTTAATCCTTTTCCTGGGAAGAAGGGTTGACTACCTCAACAGACTGTTACTGTCAGCCTCCAGGACTCATTATAAGCACATTGTTCAGGCGTGGAGAGGGCGGAATTGCATGAGCCAAGGCAAGAAGGTTCTGCATGGGATCGTGTATGTCCTTCACCTCTGGTGCTTCCAGGCTTGGGATGGGTCTCCCTGCCTATGGCTGATAAATATCTGTATTTTAGTCTTCCCTCCAAGGTCACAAGAACCTTCCTCTATGAGGATGAAGAGTGTGACAGCACGTATGTTTTTACTGTGGCTCATCTTGGGAATTCTTTGCAAGTGAGAGGGTTCAGACTTGCTCCAACCCTCCCAGTGCTTGGGTAATGCTGCAGGGCTGTTATAATGGCTAGCTGGCTTCTGTGGGGAATGGCTGCATCAGCAGCAGTGCTAACAGAAATCTAGCGGTGGAGATACCTGCACATGGATCCAGATCTGTACACAATGAACAGGGACAGGTGGTTTTAAGTGGAGCTGTTTTAAACAGCAATTGGTTCATCGAACTGATGTTGCTCTTCTCTCAGTGACAGTCAGGTTACACTTCAGTTACTTGAAGAGATTCTCATTGCCAAACACTTGACTCAGCATTTGGCTGAACAGAGGCAGCAGATATTGCCAGTGGGAAGAAGGCAAACAGAAATGAGCTGCTGTGGCAGGGTTGGGTAAGGAATCTCCCATCATCAAAGGGCCACCAGTGAATAGCAACTATGTTAGTAGGTTTGCAGATGATCCTATCCCAAAAGGTACTATCTGCTTTTTGTGTCCTTCTGTATGTATTAAATGTCATATCAGCTATTCAAGTATTGTACAGCTTCCATGGGGTGGGGATGGCTGAAAAGGGGGGCTGTAGGGAGGTGATGCATTGATTTATAGGTGGTATTTGTGGGACAAAAATTAACCACCTTAATTTTTTATTGCTTTTCAAATAGAATAGCAAGCCTTATGCAATATATATGTATAAATAAGTCAGTCTTGAACCTCTTCCTCTTGCTGCTAGTGCCCTTGATAAATATGCCTAAATTCAGTAGTCCTTCTGTGAATAGTCAAGCTGCGAAGGGCATGAAGAAGTTCTTCGTAACTATTGAACAGAATTGTTGCATATGACGACTGGAATTGGTTGGAATGGTTTTGTACAAGTAACTCAGTGTATTCATCACCCTTTTGCTAGTTGCATGCAGTGGATCGCATTGATGCTGAGCAAGATGATTCATACTGCTTTCTTCTCTTCTCCCCGTCAGTAGCAGTGGTAGCCCTCAGAGCAACATTTGAAACAGTAAGTGCCTGGCCGACTGCCATGTGTTACAACTGCTCTGCTGGGCCCTCTGATGATACTGTAATCTGATGATAAGCAACAATAATTGTTCTTTTCCACAGGGAAAACGAGACCAGGGTATTTAAATACTAATCGAAAAATAGTCTTAAGGAAGTGTTTAAATTGGCCAGCAGACATTTTTCAGTCCTAGGGCCTGTGCTGTTGGGAAACACCCCATTTTTTAACTCCAGTGTAAGTTTAGATTATTTGTGAGACTTTGTGCTCTGTTCTGAATTTTCATGTGAATATTGGCATCCAGAACATGGATGTTGCCCAGAGAAGCTGTGGCTGCCCCATCCCTGGAAGTGATCAGGGCCAGACTGAACAGGGATTTGAGCAATCTGGTCAAGTGGAAGGTATCCCTGCCGTGGCAGGGGGTTGGAAATGGATGAGCTTTAAGGTCTCTTCCAACCCAAACCATTCTGTGATTCTAAAATGGTGTGTTTTGTGCTCCCTTAGCATCAGGTCTAAGTGGTTACACTGTGAGGGTGATGGTGTATCCAGAAATATTGTGCTCCTATCAGTTGGTAATACCACACTGCTATCTCATGAATAGGGTTGACTGATGTGCTGGCTGCATCCCTTTAAATGCTAGGCTACGCTGTACAGGTGTGGCTGAAGAAGGCGTTGAAGGTAAACCAATCTATTTGCAATTTTGGGACTTAAAATGGCAGTAAACCTTTTTATTTCCTCTGATTTGATTTAGATTCTCCTTTACCATGGCTCCGAACTACATTCCTCTCATGCTGTCGTGCTAGGTACCTCCGGGCATTTGTCACAGGCTGGCTAATTGAAACACACGCTCCGACTTGGATCGAAACTGCTGTTTTGATCAGGATTGTAGATGCTGCTGCTGCTTCCTTGTTGAGTTCTTTCCATGAAGCACCAGGTCTTTGATTTGACGTTTTTGCTTCTCAGGGTTTTTAGGAAAGCCCAAAATCTCCGAGGGTACCAGAAAGTAGAAGCTTAAGGCAAAGGCAGCTGTGGGGAACGGTTCTGCTGTAATTCTGCTTGTGAACTGACATGTTCTCATCAGTTCTTGAACAACTGCAGCCCGTATGCAAATGGGCGCATAATCCAGTGAAGGCGATGAAATGCTTGGACATCTTAAGCCTTGTTCTTCAGATACTCCCACACACTTGTTAGCCATTCACCCATACAGATCTGTCAAAGTGCCTGACGTTTCTGTTGTTTAGCCTAAAATGCAAATTTTGTGTTTCTGTTACTTCTTTTACATACCTTGGTACCAGTACGATGTTCACGTTTGAGGATGTTTTTCCTTTTAGCAGCTGTATTTTGCTGTGGAACTAGCATTTTCATTTCCTAAGATGTCGATGAGACTTGCTGGTTATGACTGCTGTGTTTGTCTCCTCAGACAGCAAAAGGAGCTCTCTTCCTTTTCTTCCGCCCTTCTCAGGACAAGACTGTGGGGACAGGGCCTCCAACTTCAGGCTAAGTTGTGGCTGCAGGGGGTCTTCCAGGAGAGGTATGCATGGCCCCTCTGCCCAGCAAATGTGGATGGGGATAAGAGACGAGAGGAAGGTGTGCTGGGAGTAGAGCAAGTAAGGCGTAGGCTGCTCGACCAGTAGCTCTTTCAGAGCGACAGTGACAGAACTGATAACGTAAATCCTCCCCATCCTTTATAATGTTTAAACTGTCAACTTTGATCTTGGAGGCTCTGGCTCCTGTCTTCAGTCTTGGAGTCCTTGGAGATGATTACAACCTTGGGGTACACAAGAGGGTTTGATTGTTGGTGGGTTTTTCACAGGAAGCTGCTACTGTATTTGTGGTTGCTGGTGTGGTATGTCCTACCCTGATCCCCTTGACAGTTCCAATATTTTCCTCTGTGAAATGGGAGATGTGTTTCTTCAGGTGTCGCTGTAGTGATAAAGGCTTAATATTAAAGTGTCATCTGAGAGAGGGCAGATCCTCTTACTGGCAAAAACAGTTAACAAGGCTGTGGGAAGCACCATGGCAAGGCCATGAGCAATACCCAGGGGTCTTACAGGCAATGTTTTACCTTTGGTTTCTCATGTCAGTCTAGGTGAACATCATTTACTTAGCAGGCTGCTCTTATGAGCATGGATTATCTCTGCTTCCTTCGCAGACACATCAGCACTAATTACCTTTGCAGGTATGCAGTTGGCATAGCTGTAGGAGAGGGAGTTGGCTTCTCTGTGTCTCCCTGCTAAAAGAGCACAAGTGACACCTAGCTTGAGTCAGAACAGCTACCAAAGCCATCTCCTGCCTTGGGAACTAGGTGAGTCTCTCCTGTCATCATCTGAACACCCATTGCACACAGCTGCAGGAACAGGCTGATATATCCCTGCAGTGCTGCTCCTGATGGGGATGGAGGTATTGTTAGAGTGATTAGTTCAGCATATGACAAATATGGATAGCTAGTGTGCTTTTCCATCACAAGTATTTTTTTGTGTCTAAAATGTGCACATTTCTGTGGAGGGGAATAAATACCTATGAATTTTTCAGGTTGATATAAAGACAGGTAACCTAAATGTGTGTGTGTGTAAAATGTGTCTGATCATGCTTTGTAAACCTATTATTTATGTAAAACTTGTGTGCTACATCTGTTAAGCCTGGGAGTATGTCGTGCTCGAAACATTTGAGCAAAGTGGGGTTTGGCCGTTGAGATACTCTTCAAAAAAGACCTCTTCCCTGTCAAAGTATATTCTTGCTTAGGAACTTTCACTTTGGCTGAAGTGCTGGTCCTTTTGACATCAGTTTTTATGTTAGCTTCTGCAGAAGCAAAATGCCATCCTCTATGTGTGGAGTCCCAGTCTTGGTGTCCAGAAATCCAGTGCTTCCTTTGTCTCCTTGTTTGTCTTTCAGTGCGGGGACACTTTTTTGTCAGTTCAGGCATGAAATGTTTTTGTGCTCAAGCTGAGCTGCACTTTCAGTTCAAAAGCACTGCAGGAAGAACAATTTCTTATAGAACATACTTCTGGGACTATAAATAATAAATGCTGTGACTCGAAGTGACGCGGGCACCCCTGCCGCATATATATGCAAGGCAAAGATTCAGTAAATGGTTATTTATCTGCTCTTTGTCAGTCTAAACCAAGAGGGATGTATTCAGACTTCTTTGCTATCATGATGACTTTTGTTTGTGCTGCTTTAGGAGTTCTGAAAATGTTAACTGTATTTCTTTTGTGGTGCTGTTTTTGGAGGCTGCAGCTTTACGAGTATTAAATATTTATTGAAGTCTTAGTTCTGAGCCAAGACAACCTATGCAAACCTCACCAACTTGCAGTGAGCTGCTGGTGCTGTTTGAAAGCAGCTTGGGACCACCACACGTAATGCCTTATGGTGCAGAAGTAACAGGTAGTTACTACTTCAGAGTTGCTGCATTTATTGGTTTATGGGGGTTTACTCTCTTTAATGATGTAGTGTTGTTCAGTTACTTTGTGGTATAGCAGGTTGACAATAGAACCCTTCTCTGGACTTTGATTAGACTGTCTAACACCATGTGATGTGATAAACTCTACCTGTGAAATCTGTGCATATACCTCTTTCCAGGGGTAGAGAAGAAACTTATTCATAAATAGAAGACCAGTCTGTAAATGTTGTTACTTTCTTCTCCTTAAAAATCAAAGTTGGACTAAGATAAGGAGCCTGGCATGGTATCTCTGGGTTGTCAGGTGATGAAGTCCCTAAGCAGAGGTCTGTGGAGCCAGTGGAAAGGCTCCTGTGAGCATCAGTGGAAGTTAGGTCATGCGGCAGAGCTTTCCAAAGCATGGCAAACACAGTCAAGATGTGTTTTCCCAAGGGAAGTCAGCTACAACTCTAACTCTGCTCCTCAGCTTTCACAAGTCAGAGGTAAACCAGCTGACTTGTTCCATACAAGACAGCACCTTTGCATTCAGTGGGGCCAGAGGGCCATGAGATGAGTTAAAAAGGGAAGGGTGACTCTGGATATCCTTTGTCCCACCAGGGCAGCTGGGGGCACTGGGTGGGCCTGCCAAAAAGGGGATCTTTTCTATTTGGTCTTCTTTGGTGTTTCCCCCAAGCAGCTGTGACTGACCAGGGTCCCTTTGAGATCTTCTCAGGACAGGCATAGGCTCAAGATGTAGTTCAAAGTCCACCTTGAGTTGGTGGGAGGAGGTGGCACAGGCCTGGAAAGGAGGGCACTGAGGTAGATGGCACCTTGTCCTTCAATCCTGCTGGTTTTTAATGTTTCCAGGTGGGCCAGAACCAATTTGCTTGTTCTGTGCCAAGAAGGCAGAGGTATTAAAGCAGCACTTCAGAGCAGGAGATGAGAAAATGTCTGGTTTGCTTCCGCGATGCCCTGGTTCAGGAGATACAGCAGTTGTGTTTATTCATCATGTTGGCAGGCTCATTTTTGAAGGTCTAGCTTTGTCAAGAATCTTTTGTCGATTCTGCAGAATGTTATTAGGGTTTATTCTTTGTTTCTTTCAGCTTATTTTTCTTCTGTTTTTGCCTTTTATCTGGCAGTCAGAAACCCAGGGTTATAAACTCTGTGTCTATAAGCGTGTGTGATGCTGAATGACACCCACATTTCTCAGCTCTGAGGGGGGCTGTATTCAGGCTAGCAGTCTTACGTCCTGCGCAGGACCAGTCATGTTCTTGGGACTGCTCTGCACCTCCCAGTTCTGCCAGATCTTTGCCCCAGGACCACCCTGTGTTCACCAGTACTTTGTATTGTGCTCTATTGCTCCCGTGGTTCAAAATATATCACCTCTCATTGCCCTGCAAAGGCTTCAGCCTCTCACCACAGATTGATTTGGCAGGGCTGCTTTGCCTTCTTGTGTGGAAACAAAAGGTTTCTTGGGGCTGGGGTCCCACCGTAAGCAGGGGTTATTCCTCGACAGAGTGAGGGCAGACATGGTCAACAGTCCCAGTCAACAGTCCCATGGTCTAAGGCCATTTGTCCCCTCCCTCAGATGACTTCCAGCATGATTCAAGGGAGGGTAAGAAGCTGGAGACACCAGCTTGTCTGTGATGTGTATTTAGAGCAAGAGTTTAGGTAACATGCTGCCAGGTTCTCTTAGATGAGAGTTTTTAATACCCATATCTTACCTAATTGTATTTTTTTTAATGCAGAACCGCTTGACCTTCTTCATTTTGGTAGTGAGGATAAATCTGCCATGAGTAAAAACCTGAGGATTCTCTTTGCTTTTCCCTTATGTAAAATGGTTGCTCTTCATCTGGGAGTATCAGCATGACAGTTGTCATACTGGTATTACTAAATAATTGTTGTAGGTCCCTTACAACTGAAATAGACTGAATGTATAGGCCAGACACATGTATAGACATGTGTACATGTGGGTGTTAGAGAACTTTTCCTCTTTGTCATCATTCTTATTTCACCCGTTAGGTCTCACTTAAAGGGAAAAAGCCTCCCTAGGTAATCAAAGATGTATCCTGCCAATACACAAAACAGATTAGCAGCAAGCGTTATGTGTTTGCTTGTGATCTGCCTGCAGGTATGTCCCTACAGGGCTGGGATCTCACTCCTCATAACTGTGTTCAGTGGTGAGACTTCGGCTATGAGCTTTTTGGTGAGTGCTGTGGACAGAACTGAGCTTCTCTTCTGATCTTGTGTAGATCCAGTTGCGGGATTAGGACTGGAAATGTTCCCAGTCAGCACTGCCTGGTTTGCCATCCTCAAGAAGCTGCTCAGTCCTCACAGTTCAAGCTCTGCTGAGATTGGTGTGAGACCCTTTTTGCCTTGTAAAGACTCGTGTAAATCCTGGCTCACTTCTGTGTCTCTGTGTTTTGGGATTACTTGTTTCCACTGAAAAAAGGTAACTTCATTTTGAAAATACCACTCCCTGGATCTCTGAAGGAGGGCACTCACAGCCTTGCTCAACACTGAGCCGCTTGCTGACCATCGCAGCTGGGAAATCGCTTCCCTGGTGCGAAGGGAATTGCTAGAAACCATGCCCAATGGCTTTCACATCCCCCAGCAAGGGGCATTGTATTTCCTTTCTCTCCTATTGTTTTGTTCTTTTGTATGAAGTATTTGGAGTGACATTCATGACATTCAGAAGCAGGATTTCTAGAATGCATCCCCCCTCCAAACCACTTTGCTGCCTGTCTCCCAAGGCACGCTCAGCTTGGGGAAGCAGCACACTCGTGTTTGTTTGAGTGCGGCCGCCCGTTGAGGATTTGCAGAGTACTGCAGCAAATCATCCTGCATGCAAGGCTGACCTCCGGGAGGCTAACAAATTGAGGTGAGCCAGCTGGAGCGACAGGACACTGCCGACAGACAGAGCATGCTCAGACCTGGGGCAGAAAGGTAGTTCAGTCTGCAGATGGTGCACGGGTTACTGTGCTGAGAGCCGGTAGGTACCTTTCTTTCTTTTTCTTTATAGTGGTGATGAAAGAAGAGGACTGGAGAGTGTTTGTTCCCCTGCAGAGCACAGCTTTAAGGTGTCTTCTTTTTTCCTTCGCCTGTGAAAGGGAGGCACTGGATAGCATTTGCTGTTATTTAGCAACACCAGGTATGCATGCATGTGCTGAAACGCTAATGTACCTGTGATAGTACTTCCAAGATTGAAAAGGCTGCAGGTGCTCTGAATTAACTGTGTTTCTCTGCTGAGTGTTATTGTAACTGTGCTCTGTTTGCTGTGCTGATCACATCAGGCTCTGAATTCAGTTCTGTTCGCGCTCCTGGCTGCAGCGTACTTCAGGGGGAGGGGGCTGTTGCCTGGTTTTTGATGCTATCTCCATGCTCTTTCCCCCCCTCCCCAACTTCACATGGAGTCTCTCCTCTGTGGCTGTGTATGTGTGGGAAGGAGGTCAGTAGTTCAGTTGTAATCCCACGTCTTTGTGGTCCGTCTTTGTTTGACTGGTGTTTTGCTTTATCATTTTTAAACAAAAGTCTCATGGGGAAAACATCTTTGATCTGGACTAAATTCTGTGGGTTTTCAGAAATTCGTGTCTTACCGGGCAGGTGCTGCTTTAGGATTACTTTATTTTCTTTACCCTCCCTGAAAACATGCTCATGTAGAGCTTGTGGTAACCAAGGAGGGATTTTTGCTGTTCTTATTGGCTGCTCTGTGCTTCCGAACAATTTCAGCTCCTGCTTAGAATTTGCAGCACACAGGAGTGGTCTCAGGCACCATGCTGACGGGAAGCGAGGAGTGCTCAGGCTGTAAACGCTGCTAAGCACCAGTCCCAGTATCCAAATAACACGGGTACTCTTCCTGTCAGATTAGGAAAAGAAAGGATAGATAAAATACAGAGAATAACAAAAGGCAGCTAAAGCCCAAAGGCATAATTGGAGTGGCTGAAGTTCATCTTGTTCAGTACTTTGGGATTTCACATCATGTTCTTTTAAATTTAGTTTTGCAGCATTAGTTAGTTTTCCCTTCTGCCAGACCAGCTCCATCTTTGCTTTAGGAAGACCGCTGAAGTCAGAAACCTGCTGCACTCTCACACGTCTTTGTTTCTGACAAAGGTATCTTGCTTACAGACTAAAAGCAAAAGGCCGGGCAAAAGGAGGGGCTTTTTACTCCTAAGTCAGTGCTGTTAATGCCAATATAACCTGATAGGTTTCAATGTGATACTAGGGTGCACAAAGATTGGCTGGAATGAACTCTGTTAAGCTTCCCCCTCTGTCTAGCCGTGGTTATGTTGAGTACCTTGGGTTTTCATCTTTAGGCTTGGGACTGTCAGAAGGTGAAGCCTTGAGGGCTGAGAGAAATACTTTTTTCTTTCTTTTTAAGCCCATTTTTCAGTTCATCTCTTGCCTCATACTTGTTTATTAGAAATACGTCTGGTTTGGGGCAATTCTATGGAGATGAGGGTTAGTTCTTGTTTGGGGAAAGGATTTCCAACTCCATGCAATTCTGGATGGAGAAGAGATCTTGGAAATGTGGACCTTAAAAGCCCAAGAAGTATTCTTTTAGTTTCATACTTTTAGCTCAGTTTTATGGCTTGCTTATATATGCCTTGACTGCTTAGTGTTGGGGGTTTTTTATCTGTTTTTTGAAGGTCAGGACAGCAGCATCAACAAGTATTGAAGCAGTGTTCTGCTAATCAGCTTGAAAGTCAGGTTGGATATCTTCCTGTTCCAGGGCTCACAGACTCTAAAATGAAATGAAAGAAACCTCAGTTTTTCTTATCTGTAAGCACAACTGATAGGTGTCCTGTGATCACCAGTATTCTCCTGTTCATATTGAAGGTACGTTTGCAGTAGGGACCATTGCACAGAGCCTCAGGCTCTTTGGTTGCAGTCTTGTATAGAAAGATTCGTAGGGTTTTGCTTTCTCTTCATCACTTATGCTAAAGCGTAAAAACTGAGGGTAAACCTAATTTTGATCTCAACTGTCTATAGGTACCTAAGGGGGCTGTGACACAGATGCTTTTTAAATGTATTGTTGTATTTTAATTTCATTTTTCTTCTGAATGAAGTTTTATTTGTAACATTCTCCTCAAGGCTGCAGTGTTAAGGTATTCTTGTTTTTCATGTCCCTTCTTTGGATCAGCCTTCATTAATGGTATTTGTATCTTTAAGCATTGGGTTTGCTTCCTTCAAGAATCTGCTCTTTTCCTGTTTAAGAAGTCAGCACTTCTACACTTGGTTGATTTTTACAAAGCAAATGTTCATTCAGTGTACCATCCTTTCTTTAATGTGGCATGTACTGTGAAAATATATGTATCTCATTAAATCAGTGAATAAGATGATAACAGCCTTTTGGGCTGTGGGGATTGACTTGCTTGTATAGTTCTGTGGGAATCTGTGACAGAGATAAGAATAAAGCCAGTTCTTGGCTGCTGAATCCCAACTCCCCCTCCTTCCAATTGGGAAAGTTGCCTTCTAGCAACTTCTGCTTTGAGCATGAATGAAGTAGGTATTTAAAACTGCATGTATTACATATACCACATCCTTCGCTAAGCCTCTTGCATCAGGGATGGAAGGAAGAACAGAAGACATTTTGTAGGGGGGGTGTGAAATGCCATGTTTACATGCTTTTATCTTCCTGTACTTGTCGTGGAAAGCCACTCTAGTGAGAGATGAATCTGGGGGTAGGGAGTGCTAATGGGCAAAATCTCCTTCAGGAGGGAGTATCTGCTCCCACCCCTCTCACTGTGTTGCTGTGATATAAGGAGAAGGGTAAGGGCTCCCTGCCCATTTCCTGAACGCAGCTCCTTCCCTGTCCTGTGGCAGGAGCAGCTCCAGTCCACTTCCAGTTGCACCACTTTCCTGGGAGCTGCAGGGACAGTTGTGCTTCGACACCGCTGCCACAACTGGCAGGCTCTGAACGGGAGCTAGTCAGCAGGGCCAAAGCCAAGCTGGCTTCCGTGTAGAGGTATTCCTCTCTGTGCACGGAGCTGTGAGGCTCTCTGGACATGTGTGTCCTTCATGGGTTTTTTTCCATTTTGTGAGGATTTTTTAGCCTGCTCTAGCTCTGGAAAACGGAGCATTGGCTTGGGAAGTGCTTGGGCAGTTGGTAACAAAAGCTTGGCAAGGCCTAAGTAGGCAAAACCAGCACTTCTCTTTTTGTTAGTACCTGCAGAACTTGGTGGTCACTATCAGATGTGCTGTTCACCTCCATGACCCTTGTTCTCCCTAATCAAGCTCTTGGTCTCTTCCTTTGGGGGATTTAGTTATGTTTGTGGGTTTTATTTGTAGCTTTTCTCCCAATTTCATACCTTAAGTAGATAGTAAATTTTAAAATGGAGAGGAGATTTAAAGCGGTTGTCCATTGTATTAATAGCTGCAAAGTAGTGATTCATCCTACTCTAGCTTCACAATTAAAAGAACAACAGAACTAGTCTCTTAAATTAATCCAAACAGCCCTTTATGCCAACTGCCTATTAGTAGAAATTAATCTCTCCCATCCCACCCACTCTGATGTCCTCTGCATGTTAAAAAGAACAGTGTCTCCATTGATGCTTCCTGTTGTTTTCCCACTTCCTGAGGATGTTTAAAACATCAGATGACCAGCAGCTGGCAGGCAGAAGGTGCTACAGTGTCCAAATGTCCATGGGAGTACCATAGATGCTGCAGGATGCTCAAGGTCTCTGCCAGAGGTGCCTGCTGAGCACACGAGATGCATGCTCCTGAAGCCTTTACCTGCTCGCCAGTGGTCAGTGCTAGTTAGAGAAACAGTAGCTGGGCTGGGAGGATGAAGCTGTGACCTTTTTGCTAAGTGAGTGGAGGAGGAGGAAAAGAAGGGGTAAGCTCTTTATGCCTGTGATCACTTTTGGAGAAAGAGCAAAGAGGAGCTGACCAAAAATAGAGTCCCTCCCGCAGGCTTTTAGCCTCTGGAGCAGCATCCAGTGGCTGAGCTGCAAGCCTCAGGATGTGCTCTTATTTCCACTGTAAAGTCTTGAGCTGCCCTTACACCACTGTGTGCGTTGAGCTCCCCATCTTTGACTGCGCAGTGCTGCACCTCAGCTGCCCTGTCAGCATCCCGGCCAGGGAAATTTGCTGCCTCTATCTCCCTTTCTCACTCCTGCTCCTCTCTTGCATCCTGCTCCTGTCAGGAGTCCGCAAGGACACATCCCGTTCCTTCCCATAGGGCGTTGTTGCTCTCTGCTACCTCGACAGCAAGAAGCTCTGTGCTGCTTTTACATGCATGTCTCTTCTGGCTGGGCTCTGGTCTATCAGCTGTTGCATCTTCTGTTGCTGAAGGATGGTGCTTTAGCATTTCAAAGCCGAGAGTGAAAAAAAATGTCAGTCCATGCAATTTCCCTGGTAACTGGGATGTATTGCTCATGTGGAGCAAAGCTGTGGGTATCCCAGTGTGGCCAGGAAGTGACAGGGTGGATGAGCATGGTAGGGGTGGGAAGGGGATAATCTGTGGGCAGCTGGGGGTGTGAAGAGCCTAGGTGCTGACCTCCATGTAGAAAGGAACAGCACAGAGGAGTCTGCTCATAAGGACAGCAGCAGTGTGTCTGGCTTGCCGCTTCTGCAAGTGCCTTTCAGTTTTTAAGATGTTCTCTGCTGGCACCGTGGGAGGAGAGTGGCAGCTCTAGACCCGTTTTGAGGTAGATTTGCAAATGATAGTTTCTTTTATTGTGAAGTAGATCTCTTCAGGTGGAAGTCTGAATGCTTTCACCTATTTCAGTTACCTGCTGCCTCCTGGGAAAGTTGCCCATTCTAGGACCTCTGTTGGTGACAACACTTAATGACTGATCTCAGCCTGGGGGATTGAGGAACCAGGGGACATGGGGAGTGATTGTTTGCCTTTACTCCCTTAGTGCAGCCTCTGCTGGGTATGTAAAAGCAAAGAGTGGGATGGTTTGTTGCTATTTGTGTTCTGTCACTCCCCGAAGCACCAAACTTTAGTTCTGTAAGGTCTGTGTTCACTGAAAGCACCAGATGAAAAAGAAAGGTGGATGATAAAATGTGGGAAAACTGACAAAGAATGCAGACAGTTCCCCGAGTACCTGTGGAATTCTCCTTTCAGTTCTGCCTATGACACCCCTTCCTGTCCACATCCCCTTGTTCACTTCCATCAAAAGCAGCTCTCAGCCAAGCAACATGAACCAGGAATTACGAATTGGCAATGAGGAACAGGCACGAAGATGGATTCCTTTAGCATTGCTAGCTTTTATCATTCATTCCTGCCAGCTGGTTGGCTAAAGTACATGCACTCACTTGAGCTAAGTGCAGAGAAGTGCAAGAGGGAAAGTGCAATGAGGGAAGAGACAGAGGAGGGCCTTGCAGGTGATTTTTATTAAAAGCTGAGTTGTTCATTTGTAGCCATTTAGTGGGTACTGCTGTAGCAGAGTCTGAAATGAAAATTGCTAACCTCGGAACATCGGCTGCATCCATCAGGCTGCATCTCTGAAGTGCCTCTTATGCCCTTCCCTGGGGGCTGCGGGGGAGAGAACAAGTCAGGGGTGAAATATTAGAGCAGGCTGTTTCCAAGGAGGCCTGTTCAGCTCAAGGGGTTTGTAATGGTCGGCAGAGCTCTCCACCACTGCGATGCCTGTGAAATGCAGGTGGTACCAAGTGGTGTTTTTAGGGGCTTCTGATGCCTTTGAAACCCCCCCACATACGCATGCCTCCTGCTGTACTGCAATGATAGAGGGGGAAAACCGCATGGCCTCTGCAACGTTCCTGAAACTTGCATTGACTCGCCTGTCGAACTCGTCTGACCTGCAGTAGTTACCTTCCGCAATGCCTGCAGACTGGCCTTCATCGGAAGTGTGTGCCTGGGGCAGCAGACTCAACTGCTAAAGGTTTCCCTCTCATACTGACTAGCAGGTTTCGCACGTGGGTCCCTGGGCACAGTCCTTTCTTTGGTGATGCTGCAGAAGCCATTTAAAGCTGTGCTCACAAGGTGAGAGGTCTGTAGTGGAGAGGTTCTGTGATATCATTAGACGTCTTTCAAAGATAGTAAAGAAGTAAAATGAAGCTTTGGAAGTCTGGTACCAACAAAATAACTGAAGATCTGTCCCCATCAGAAATTTCTTTTCCTGAAAACCAGTTTGTTTTCTTTACCAGAGTCTAACCAAGTGATGTACTACTGTACCCAGTAGGTTTGCATTCAGGGCTGTTCATGGAACAGCCATGGTTGAGAGTTGCAAAGCCATCAGGAGCAGCAGTTATCCCTTGTTATAGGGAAGGAAAGACTGAGAAGTGATGTAACAGCCATCGTTTGTCTGTGCAGGATATCTGTGGCACCTGGGACAAGAACAGGTTTAAATTGCTGTGGTGGCAACAAAGGCTGGGTGTTAGCAAGGAGTTTGGTACAGTCCTTCATGCCTTTATTGCTAGAAACTGGCTGAGGAGATGGATAAGTGTTAAGAATGAGATAGATAAAAATCTTCTGGGAGTGGGTTAGTGTGAGCTGATCCTGCCCTGGTAATTAGATGACCACTCTGGGTCCCTTCCCATTTCCTTTTCCGTGGTTCAAGTGAGAACAACACCTTTTTAATTTGCTGCTTGCTTTTAGGGAGTTGCTAAATGAGGCAGCTTTTCAGACCACTCGCCAGAGGTGGGCTTCATTTCTGCTTTATTTGAGTAGCTAGAGCTGCTCTGAAATTGAAATGAATTTGTTGCTCAGATCTCCAGAGACCATCTCTTGAATCTGTGTGGCTTATGGCTAGCACTCGCTTCTTTGGCATTATTCCGTCTCCCACCTACCTTCAGTTCTTCCTAAAACGGGGATCCTGCAGGCTGTTGGGATCTCACAAGCTGTAGGGATCCCTTAGAACTTCATTGAATTCCATGAATGATTCTCCGTTCAATTTCAGGCTGTATGAACCAGATTGCAGGATCAAGCTTTTAGGCTGCAATCTCTCTTTTGAAAAGAACTCCCTTGTGGTATAGGAAGTGCTCACACTGGTCCTGAACATGCTTTGCTGTCTTCCTCCACTCTGCCACAGAATAGCAAGCATCTCTGGGTTAAAATGCTAAGGGACTATCGCATGGGATGTCAGAGCATGTGCTTGAGGCGCTGCTTTTTTCCCCTCCCTGCATACTTGCATCAAAGGGACTTTAGATCTCTACCTTTAAAAGTCTGCAGCTAGAAACAGTCTAACCAGGTATATATCAATCAGAAATTTCCCTTCCAGAAGTTCCCCATGAGTCATGGCTGCAATTACTCACAGCCTGACGAGCAGTGGACCTCGATGCCTAATGGAAATTGAAGCCCATAAGTACTGTAGGTTAATCAACATCTAAATTGAAGTTCACAGTTGAAAATATAATCAATACTCTTCATATAATCCAGTAGTGTTTTCTGCACCTGAAGCAAGTCATGGCAGGATCTTTCCCATAATGGAAAAAGAAACAAGGAGGTCTTGGAGCAGCATAGAGAAGATTCTCAGGTTGGGATGGGAAAACACCAACAGTGGAAACACTTCAAATATATTGCCTTCCCATTCGTGTAAGGGCTGGCTCTGCTGGTGCAAGTCACTTCGTTCGCAATGAATGAAGGTTTGATTGCTTTAATGAAACATCAGTTCCTCACATAAAGAGCAGAGTTCTCCTCTCTCCCATACCAATATTTCTTTTGGAAGACAATGGCAGTTCTTAGCCTCTGATCATACCTGATTACAGCCAAAGAAATGACTGAGTGACTTGGGAGTCTCCCATAGGGCAGTTCATAGACCTGTGTCTTTGGACTGTGTCCCCCCCAGTAAAATTAAATTGAGCGTTACGTTCACTAGTTCACCTTTGTATTGAAATGGAGTGTAGCAAAATCTATCCTTGGCAATGCTCCTGTACTGTCTGTGCAGTAAGCGCAAGGGGCAGAGTTGGGTACTCACAGCTATGCAGAAGGCCTATGGCAGATCAAGGAGCAAAGTCTCCCAAGCCCTGTGCAAATGGCCCAGTAATTGCAAGGCACTTTTTCCTCTCCCTTTTGGAGTGGTCTGCAGAAAGCAGTGAGCCAGAGTCCCAGGGAACACTGCAGGTAGTGGTTTGGCACTCTTTTCTGCTTTTTCCTTGTCCCCTGGAAGAGGGGAAAATTACTGAAAAAAGCCTAAACTCTCTCGAATAATCCATAAAGTGTAATTCATGGTGGAGCTGTAAACCCAATCCACCCAGTGTTTAAATGGTTCCTTTCTCATTTTCCACAGGTCTTCACCCACACCATGTCAAGGAGCCTTAATGATGTGTTCCTTCTCCATTGCATTCCCCGCCTGTCGTCTTGCTAGGATCTAACAACAGAATGAACATAGCAGCCGTGTTTAATGCCCTGCTCGTGTCTGTCCTTGCTGCTGTGCTGTGGAAATACTTCAAACTGCGAGAGCATGCCTTCATGGTCGAAGAGGAGTTGGTCCTCACGCGTCAGTCTCAGGAGCTCTCTCAGGCTCAGATTGACTACCATGCAGCTCTGCAGGCACTGGAGGAGGACGGTACCAGGATGGTGTGCACTGGCAGGATGCACACTGACCGCATCTGCCGCTTTGAGTCCCTCTGCTACTCTACTGAGGCTGAGGAGTTTATCTACTTTCACAGCAACTCCTCGGTCATGCTGCCCAACCTGGGCTCCCGGAGGTTCCAGCCAGCTCTGCTCGACCTGTCCTCAGTGGAAGATCACAACACCCAGTACTTCAACTTCGTGGAGCTGCCGGCTGCTGCGCTGAAATTCATGCCAAAGCCGGTCTTCGTGCCTGATGTGGCGCTGATTGCCAACAGGTTCAACCCAGACAACCTGATGCACGTCTTTCATGACGACCTCCTCCCCATTTATTACACCATGCAGCAGTTCTCTGATTTAGATCTGGAGGCACGGCTCTTCTTCATGGAAGGGTGGAATGAAGGTGTTCACTTTGAGCTCTACAAGTTACTGAGTAACAAGCAGCCGCTCCTCAGGGAGCAGCTTAAAACCCTGGGCAGGCTCCTCTGCTTTACCAAATCGTATGTGGGACTGTCCAAAATCACCACCTGGTACCAGTACGGATTTGTCCAGCCGCAGGGGCCAAAGGCTAACATCTTGGTTTCTGGTAACGAGATCAGGCAGTTCACCAAATTCATGATGCAGAAGCTGAACGTCAGCATGGAGGAAAGCTCCAGTGAGGAGTACATCGTAGTGTTCAGCCGAACAATCAACAGACTTATCCTAAATGAGGCAGAACTAATCCTGGCTCTCGCTCAGGAGTTTCAGATGAAAACCATTACTGTCTCTCTGGAGGAGCATTCGTTTTCTGACATCGTCCGGTTGATCAGCAATGCGTCCATGCTGGTCAGTATGCATGGGGCCCAACTAGTCATGTCTCTCTTCCTGCCAAGAGGTGCCACAGTGGTGGAGCTCTTTCCCTATGCTATCAACCCTGAACACTATACCCCTTACAAAACCCTGGCAACCCTTCCTGGCATGGACCTTCAGTACATTGCCTGGCAGAACACTGACAGGGAAGACACTGTTACCTACCCGGACAGACCTTGGGACCAGGGTGGGATTGCTCACCTGGACAAAGCAGAGCAAGAGCGCATCATTAAGAACACAGAGGTGCCGCGGCACCTCTGCTGCCGCAACCCTGAGTGGCTGTTCCGTGCCTACCAGGACACGAAGGTGAACATCCCTTCTCTCATCCATGTGATCAGGCAGACTGTGAAGTCTAAGCCTGGACCCAAGAAGCAGAAATGGTCTGGTAGCCTCTACCCTGGCAAAGTGAGGGATGCCAAGTGTCAAGCCTCTGTCCAGGGCACGAGCGAAGCTAAACTTGCGGTATCCTGGCAGATCCCCTGGAACCTGAAGTATCTCAAGGTCAGAGAAGTGAAATATGAAGTGTGGATACAAGAGCAAGGGGAAAACACTTACATGCCTTATATATTGTCCCATCAGAATCACACCTTCTCAGAAAACATTAAGCCCTTCACCATATACCTGGTGTGGATACGCTGCATCTTCAACAAAAATCTTCTGGGACCTTTTGCAGATGTGCTCTTGTGCAGTACATAACCTGCTGCATTCCTTGTACAGCTCTGACCTGCTCTTTACCCCATCTGTGGTTTAGAACTTCTTGTCCTGTAGTTTGTAGAGGGCTGAAAAGGACTAGACTGTACCAGTGCCTAAGTGTCCATTTTATTGCACTCAATGTGTATTCTTTAAATGGTATTTATTTCCAGTGAGTGTTAAAGAAGAAACCTCTGCGTTCTTCAGAGTAACTTCCAGAGGTTAAATTACATGCTGCATGCATGTAATTGAAAACAATGGAAGTGAATGAATTGTGTGTACCTTGGTCGTGATTTAAACGCGTTCCTATTGTGTGGTGAGTATTTAAGCACAGCGTTAAACCACAGTTGATTCCATGGCTAGGTGGGCAGTTCTCATCAGCTTTTCCATTGTAAGTTATTTTTCTTTCAATAACTGTGTAACTTTGAGTTCAAGATTTGGTACGAGAGCCTTCATTAAACTGCTGTAAACCCCTTCAATGTATTTTGCTTTTTATTATCTGTCAGAATCGTTGTTGTGATAGATTTGTCTATTGCTGTGATAAAGCGTGTATATGGGTGGCTTTTTATTTTTCATTTTGGCTGGAGAGGGTGAGACTACAGTGTCAACATCATGTTTAAAAGTAGATTTTACTGCACCCCAATAGCAAAAGGCTGGAGTAGCAAACAGGAAATAGGAGGGATGGAGTAGATGAAACTATTTATAGGGTTTTAACGTGTTCTCATTTTGTGATTTATGTAGAGATCTGTGGAAAAGGAAAGGGATGGTTTGGAAGAGGTGAGGGGGAAGAGATAGCACTTACAGCAACCTGCTCAAGGAAGTCCTTTATTTTGGTGTTTGATCGGAGTGATGTGTTGATGATAGCTGCTAACAGCCACGTGCCTCGCCCTGTAACAGGCAGGTGGTCGCAAAGGGGAGCCTTCTGTGCGCAGGTTTTCCTGGATGTTGGTGGGAGGAAGCAGAGTCAGGCAGGGGACAGGTAGGTGGGTGCCATGGCATCGGGCAGGGGTTGGGCTGACGGCCCTCCAGTGAGGGGAGTAGTTTATTCTAGACTTGCACTCATATTCCCTGAGATCAGAACCTGCCTTCATTGCTGGGGTAACACACAGCCTGCTTAGGACCTGATCCCACACAGTTCTCTTGTTAGGTGGAGACCCTAAATGATGCCGTCTTTGAAGAACAGCTCTGTGGCAAAATTACAGCTCTTGGGGAAGAGGAAAAAAGGGGCAGGAGCGTGAGGTGTTTCCCCGGTGGATGTTCACATCCTCCGTAGTTTATAACCAGCGTTAAAGCCACAGGGAAAGTGCTTTTTCCTGCTTTCCCTCCCCCCCCCAGTTCCCACCATCCTCCCAAGGTCTGGGTGGATGCTTGAACAGTACGATAAATGGCTTGCTTTCTGAGTGATGGGCTGATGGATGAGCATCCAAAGGCAGGTTTATAAAATGAGTTCTAGAGAGAGGAGGAGAAAAACCTTGCTGTGCAAATCAGACAAGAAACGGGAGGGTTGAAAAATGACTGGAACGTCACAATACAACATTGGACCTTCAGGCAAGTGCTGCTTCTGAATATTCATTTTTATTACTTCTCGCTTTGTTTCAGACACCGTTATGATTTAAGAGAAGGGAGAGGAACAGAACGACAGTCCCAGAGTCTGTGTTTCCTTTGTCATTGTAGCCCTGCCAGCTGATAATCCTTGCCATGGTATTTTAAAGGTGCGTGTGATTACTCCCACTGTTGTTTTGTAGGACAAAACGGGCTTCTTGCTGAAGTGAGTATTCGGGCTGTGCCCCAGTGTCTCCCCGTGGCTGCACATACATCAGAGGTGAAGAAAAACCTCACCAGCAGGTGACAGATGTGAGAGCAGGCCGTTTAGGAAGCCACAAGGACCTGTAGCTCCCCAGGACCTCACTGACTGCTCAGCTCCCACTCACGGAAGGGGTTTGCAGCTAGCTTGCATCCCCACGTCGTTCAAGCCAAAGGTATTCCAGTGGCCATCCTCCTCCTGGGTGCTGCGAAGGTGGTAATGGTGGCACCCCACAAGGTGAGTTTTGAGTGAGTCTTCAGATGGCTGAAATTAGCATCTGTTTTGCATCAGTTCTCAGAAGTAATGTTCTTTGGAGGTGTGAGCTGCCTGTGTTTTCCTGGCCACCCTTCACCCTGGGCAGGTATTGCTCTGTGTGTTGCTTTCCTGTCTGCCTTACTCGGAGCCTTTCATTGCAATCCTTTGCCCCATAATTTGTAGAGCATCCCATTTCTCTTAAAATTAGTTTCATATGATTGCAGGTTTTCTAACATTTGCAGATTGGTTACAGCACATTGACTATTTTCTTCTCACACCTTAATGATTCCAATCAACAAAATAGGCTACGGAGCAATGAAGTATCATAGATGTGGGTTTCCATGCTCTTAACTCTAGCGTGAAGCAGTCTTGCGTTCAGAGCCTCTCTTTTTCCAGAAGACAGTCAAATGTGCTTTCCAAAAGTGTGTATTCAGGTCCTGTCTTCCTCAGCAGTGCTGTACTTTGAGGTGGAAACAAAGGATTTTTCCTGTTTGAATTCTGAGGTAGCTGAACACTGGAGCTGTGACGGTGATGTTGCCGGTTGCCTCCGTCACCTGCCCAGTGTGAGAATGTCTGCACCAGAGCCTCACTGCTAGGCTGAATTCCTCCTCTTGCTAGAGCACGCAGCACTGAGAGGATGTGGGCCAGCCTGTAGCTGTCATAAGTCGGGCACAGTAATGTTATGCTGATTTATACTACCTCAGGAACCGCTCTGGAGTGCTATTACCTTCCCGTAGTGAATTTCCTTTCCTTTTAATAACTGCCGTCAATGCTCTGCAGGCCTGTTCCATTTTTCACCCCCGATCCTCCCCTGACCCACAGGCTGCTTGCTTCCCATGCTTCACGTGAATATCCTCTCTCACAGCCTCCAGCCTTCACAGTTAAGAACCTATTGGGACTCTCCTGTGCCAGTGCTACTTCTTCATCGATCAGAAGGAATGCCTGCCTGGCACTGCTTGAGGTTTCATCCTGGAATGAGTGTGGGCCCTCTGCGCACAGGGGCTGGGGCTGCATCTCTCGCACGTGCAGGAAGGCAGGGCTGGACCTTGGTTACTGTATTTCCAAGGCAAGCATATGGGGATGGTTTTGACAAGTTGTGTTGTGTGGGGGGTTGCACCTTCCACCACTGCATCGTTTGGTTTTGCTCCCAGAGCAAATACATTAAGCTCTGTGGTGCTGTCTGGCCCCGCTGTCCTGGAAGAAGAGAAAAAGCTGGGATTAAATCCAAAACCCTCTGGGGGCAGAGGAGGATGCTAATAGCAAGCTGGTCTCCAAGTCGCTGCTGCCAGACTTGGCCGTGCTTTCAGAGATGGATCACGGAGGAGGATTTCCTCTGGCTGCAGTTTCATCTCTCCTTTCAATGGGCCAAAGTGCAAGGAGCAGGCAGCTGCTGCGGGAGGGCTGCTTGCACGAGGCTGAAGGACCAAACAGAGCACTTACCAGCTCAAACGTGTCAAGTATTGGAGAGGGAGCTGCAGGCTGTATGGTAACAGTTCCCAATGGGACTTCTCAAGTGTGGTGGTGACCTTAACGGAGCCAGAGCAATTCACGCTGCTGTTATTTTCTGTTGCTTACAGCCAAAACTCACCCCAAAAATCAATATCCAAGAACAGAAACGTTCCTGGAGAGACTCCGGCATGGCTTGGGTGTGTTTCTTCAGGTGGACGTGCTGCCGCCAGGACTGTGGAGAGCTGACTTACAGATGGAGCTTGTCTTAAATGGACCACCCCTTGCTCAACGCAGTGGAAGGCCAGTTGCTCTGGAGGCATAGCCCGGAAGAGCAGGGAGCAGGTTAGAGTAGCGCAAAGTGAGGGCTGAAAAGCTGGTCAGACCATCTCCAGGTCTATGGAGCGTGGGAGGGACTTGCTCTAAGCAGCCTAGCAGGTGGCATTTGTATGGGGAGCTCTCATCAGGAAATTTCTAGAGCGCTTAATTGACAGCTTCTCAGGAACCTACATACTGGGAAATAATAACGAAATCCTGTGTTCTCCGTGAAAATATACGGATGATACAAAAGCCCTTTGGAGATTGTCCTGCGAAGTGACTGTCAATATCCTCTGCGTGGCCTTTAAGCCCTTATTCCAAGCAGGAATTGTCCTCTACATGAGGGTGAGTGGCTTAGAGGCGGATGTCAGGAGCTGTTCCCTTGGCTGGGAGCCACATGAAGACATCACTGAGCTGTTGGCCAAGCAGAAGCAGGGAGGACGCTGACGCCCTGGGAGCGATGTTCTCATTTGGGTGTAACCCAGCTCCTCCTCATCTCCCTCTGCACGGCCCATGGGGCACCTTGGTGGCCACCAGCTGATCACCTCCTCACCAGCCAGAGATGCTCCGGCGCTTGTGCCGCACAGCTAGCCCTTGAAAGGATGCAGAATCCTAAACATCATCCAGCAACCCCCTGCCTCTCATAGATCATTACTGCCTAGCTTTAGCTTAGCAAAATTATCGCACCTCTTCTTACTAGCCCTATGGATTTCTTCTGCTCTTGGATTCTTTCTTCTCTGGCTCTGCTTGTGGGTGCTAGGGGCAGGCAGGGATGGGCTTAGCTGCAATGCAGACTGGCCCCTGCTGCAGGTTTTACACCTGCAGAAAGTGATAGGTAATAAAAATAACTGGTTTTGCAGAGTTCGGATTGCAATTTTTCTGTTTCCTTCTTCTCCTCTCCCCGGATTCTTTTGGGCAGATCCTTTTCTTAAAGAAATAGTAATTCTTAAGAGCAATAACTTGGGATTTCAAGAGAGCTGCTGTGGAGGGAAGGAAAGTAAATAGGAAAAACAAACCCTTTAAAAGACAGCTTAGGAAATGTGTTTGCAGGAGAAACCAGACCATTTCTTAGAGGATTTGGTGAGGAATAACACAAAGTGCCTTCTTTGGCTCCATAGCCTTAGTCTCTAACAACTAAATACGTTACTCAAGATAAATGTGTGACAGGAATGTTTTTCAGCGGTGTTCATTGATTTTTATCCATCTATTTTAAGTACCATTGCAGGCCACCTTTTTGCCCCTGTCTCTAAGGCTCTGCATGCCCACCACTCCAGGTATGCGGATGGCTTGTCCCGAGACAGCAGCACCACGCTGGACCCAGATGGAATTAAGACACTCATGAAATGATGTTTTTTAAAACCCTACCCAACAGGCTGTTGGTGTAGATGGCTCTGAGGCAGAGCCGCGTTTACTGCAGGGCTCTGACTGGAGCCTGTAACCTCTTTAGAGCAGAAGCTGGTCCTCTGCACAGCAAAGAGGTTTCTGCTCTCCAGGATCCCTGGATGAAAGAGACTCTATAAGCACAGCATCATTTAATTTATATTAAACAAAAGGGTGACTTCAGCGTCTTTATTGTTATATCTCATCTGCCGAGCTCTATAAATAGGAGACTTATTTCTATAGTATTTTTGCTTCTGGTGTCTGTGTGAAGTAAGGCTGTGTAGGTTTAGTGGATAAAAGAGCACTTAACTTTTCCCTGCTGGACTTGGGGTAGGCATGCTCTTGGAATGGCTTTCAATGTGATGACTGACAGTCCATCTGTGCTGTGGGTGGTATGAGAAGCATCACCATCTGCATGTGTATGAGGCACATCACCACCCTTATGCTAGAGAAGTCACCCCCTCCAAGCATGTCCCCTCCCAAAGGGGGCTTGAGCTAAACCCTCTGCTAGCGCAGGGCTGGCTGTGATGCAGCAAGCCGATATGAATTTACACTGATGGAGGGCCTGGCCCTTTCAAATCATCCCTTCAGAACGTGCTGATTACTAGATTAATTATTGGCACGTTCAAACAGATAAACAGAATAGCCTCCTGTCTGCTTGAAATAACTTGGCAGCGATCATCACCTTTAAACGCTGCTTAGTCCTGCCACTTGGAAACGTGTTGCTTTTAAAGTTTAATTGAGTTTCCCTTTGTTTGGCGTTTATTGAAACGGGCTCCCTCCAATTGCCTGATTTACCTTCTGGGTTAGCTGTGTCCCTGGATGCATAGTGCGGCATCCACAGGCAAACCCACCCGTTCAGCATCTCTCTTCCCCATCCCAGACAACCCCTGTTCCTTTGTCCTCACTTTCTTTGATGGCTTTCTGGTTAGCAGTAGCAGTCACCTCCTCCAGCTTGGCCAGTGTGGACCAGAATAAAAACCAGAAACCCACTGGAGGAAAAAAACAATCCCCAAGACAACACGAAACATGAACCAAAAAGCCAAAAAGTCAGACGCACGAACAAACAGAGTCAAACAGCCCCAAAACACCGAGTAAGGAGAAAAGCACTTTTTAGCTGAAAAATCCAGTGCGAGGTTCCCGTTGAAAACTAGCTTTGAAACAATTGGCAACGATTGCTCTGGGGTTAGAGGGTAGGTCGCTAGCTGGCAGATTACACTTATAATATAGCAGTGGTGTAGGTGAGGGTGGCAGGTATGTCACAGCAGGCTGTTGATGGGCACAGCTGCCTGGGTGGTTTTTCCCCAAGGCAAGCACCACTGGCCTTACCTTGCTCCTGCTGAGCTAATCCCTATCTCCTAAAGAGCAAGAGCAGAGCATCCCTGGCAGTGTTCAAGGCCAGGTTGAACACAGGGGCTTGGAGCACCCTGCTCCAGTGGAAGGTGTCCCTGCCCGTGGCAGGGGTTGGAACTGGATGAGCTTTAAGGGCCCTTCCAACCCAAACTGTTCTGTGATTCCATATCAGTGGCCAGCATCCTCACCAGTAGCTCAGATGAGGGCCAGCTAGGTCAGCGCTGCGCACAAACAAGCCACGCAGTTCTAGGCAAGGATTCACCTCTGCTTCCTCAGCTCTTTCAAAGCAATAACATTTTAGGGAAGAACCAACCAACCCACCGAACTGAACTATCCATGCTGAGCAGTAGTGCCCCTCGATTTGTGCTGCAATGGGCCAGATAAGCCATTGACCTACAAACACTGCTTGCTGGAAATAAAAACACCCCCTTACAGCCAATCCCATGTAATCTGTAGGAAAACATTACCACCATCAGGCGACCAACAGCTTCAGGAGCAAGCAAACACAGCCTGAACCCAACCAAGGGCAGTGAGTGCATCCAGCTGCAGCTCCAGAGTGCTTTTCCCTGCTTTCCCCTGTTCTGGTTCGATGGCTTTTTCATACCCTTCGCTTTCATGGAAAGAACCACGCAGGTTGCAGAGGAATAAAGAAGAATCAGGCCCTTAAATGCAATTGCTCACTGGGAGAAAGACCCAAGCAGGGAGCCACAGAATCCATGCACAGGAGTGCAGGCACAGCCAGGTTTGTTGGGGCTGTGCAATAGGGGGGGGTCCTGCTGCCTGGGCTGCCCTGGGAGCGCACTTACCTTTACATGTATTTACAGTAGAAGGGGGAAATCTGGAAGCAGCTATGAAAGGGCCCTATTTATTGCTTAAGTCTGAAGCTCCCTGGCTCACAGGGGGGCCCATGCCTTGCCGTGGAATCAAGAGAGATTCGGAACGCACTCTTTCAGGCTGAGCTTTTACAATTCCAAGAGGAAACGCTCCAAAAATGCAAACTACCCCTAAGTGCAAACTGACTGTAAATCAACAGCTTGAAGCAGAGGCAGCAGGAAGCATAAACCCAGTGTCATTCATCTTAACAGGTTTTGTCTGTTTCCATTTAAAGGGTTCAAACAACCACACTTTACCTCCAGCAGAAGCGCCCACTTGGTGTGCATCTGCTGCTACCCCAGCCCAGAGCTTCCAAGAGCTCCAAGTATTTTGTACCTTGATGTAGGGCATTTCCCTTAATGTCCTGCCTACTGAAAGCCATGGTCCTGCAGCACACGAAGCAACAAGGATCCAGGTTGCTTTGCTGAGCTTGATTTAGGTGCTTGAGCCCAGGCGTTGCTGCCCATCATTCACTTGGAGGTGCAGCTCAGGGTAATTAATTTCCCACTTCAGTTAAGAAGGCAGCTTTAGCTAAGAAGGGCTCCCTGCCAACCTGGGAGCCCACACGGAATGGCTGGGCTTCAAAGGAAAACACCGTGGCCAGTGAGCTCGCTCCGTCTTCCCGTTATCCGAGCTGCATCCCTGGTGACACCAGGGCCGTGCTCCAGGGCCCAGGCCAGGGAAGTGCAGGGGGCTGGCACGCAGTGGTGTTTTTCATCTGGCATCCCCTTGCTGAGCCCCCCAGGCCGCCTCGTCCCTGAGCCATGAGCTGTTTCCTCCTCAGTTAACACGGTGCGGCAGTTCCAGCTGGTCCCAAGCCATCATCATTAATGCTGCGTCTCTCCCATTTCTCTCCAGCTTTCAGACTCATGCCCACGCTCCTACCAGCTCTCATCAGCCACCCCCCTGGTGTCAGCAGAGCAGCAGCAAGCAAGGGGAAGGACCACGGGGCAGAAAAGGAGAGTTACCTTGGTGAAGAGGATCTGGGAGAGATGCCCGTGGAGCAACACATGAGGTTGGTCCCCAAGCTTTGTGTTTCAGATGCCCAAGCAGCACACACCGCCCCGGTGCTGAAAAACATGATGCTTTGGGACTGGGCTTTTGCCCAGCAGCTTCTCCAGGGTCTTATCTTCCGCTTCCTCCTCCTTTGTCCAGAGCAAGCAAGCTGGCTGTGGGCCTGCGTAAAGGAGGATCAAGAAACCATGAATTTCCACTGTGCAAAATGGCACGTGCATCCTGGCTGAGCACAGCGGGTACCCTCCTTCCAACACCCCTCTGAACCCACTTGGAGGCCACCTGGGACAACCCCTTTGGGTGGCCCAGCTGTACGCCAGGCTTTCCCAGGTCCAGACTGGGACTGGTGCATCACTTCCCACCTCAGAAGCGGGATTAACGCTTGCCCTTGGTATCACAAACCTCTCTGCATTTGGGGGCAGCTTCCCCGTCCTCTCCCACTGCTTGCTGGTCAAAGGTGAAGGGCTGTGGAACAGCACAAGCAGTAAGCAGTGTGTCTTGTGGCTGGCCTCATCCGCCAGCATTGCTCAGAGACATCTCCTCCTTGAGGTGTGAGTTTCAGGCTCTCTGTCCAGGCAGAGGAGCTTCTGCCATACAAAAGGATTATCTCAGAGGTGCTGCATGTGTCCCCCTCCATTCTCCATCTTTACTCTCTTTCCTCCTATCTTGAGATGCCACACAATGAATAGCCAACGGCAATTGCCAAAGGCTTTCTTTCTAAATCAGATTATGGTGCAGACACTGTGTTTTGCCCCTGTGTTGCTAAAATGTAGATAAACCCATGCCACACTGGAGCTGAGAACTGCCTGAAGACTTCTCTGCCGGAGACCAAAGACCTGATCTTAACTGCCAGGTATGAGGCGACGCATTTGATCCACCTGATGGCAAAAGTGGAAGAATGAGCCCCCCAAATCCCGGCTTTTCCATAGCCAACTGAGGAAACAGCCGTATTCTTCTCACGTTTGGGGGCTGACATTTCGGTGTCGAGTTCAATGCTTGGATTTCAGGATCACTTTGGCATTGCCTTGCTGGGATTTTATTGGGGTTGAAAGGCAGAGCTTGTGTTTTATTAGCTGTTCCCTTCCCTTTGAAGAGAACATCTATTGTTTATTAGTTCAAGAGAAGTACAAAGGATATATTGAGTTCTGGTTTAATAACTTCCCTCAGTGCTCCAACACAGTGGCGGCTTAATCCCAGCACAGGGTTTTTCCAGAGTGGAAGAGCATCACAGAACAGTGGGAATGTGTTCAGACAAAACCCATGCAAACCCCCATCTCCCTGGGCAAAGGCAAGAGGCAGGAGAAACCTGAGGCAGGGGATGGTGGCAAAGGGGCTGTGGATGCAGGTAGAGGGGGCTTGCCTGGCAGGGTAAACCAGCATCAGGGCAAAACATGGCCATGTGGAGTGTCAGATTTGACTGATAGCTGACTGTACAAATCCATGTCCGGATCTCCTTCTGGTTGATTCACAAGCAGAAATAAATATCCTAGGGACATTCATTATATGCGTATTATATTTATGTTATACATATTTTATATATATTATACACATATTTTTTATATATATATATAGGGACATATAACAAGGAGAGCTGGTAACAGCTCGCCTTGTTGTTTCCATCACATGCATGTGTAGCCACATTAAAAGGAACATGAGAACTTAGCTGCCTGCATGTGCTCAGTAGAGGCATCTCTATAAAATCCAAGGAAAATGAGCTGTGAAGAGCTATTTTAAAAAGGAACGCTTTACAGAGGGAAAAAAAATCAGCATTAAAATGACATTCGGCAGGTACTTCTTCTCTTGGGCTGGTCGTGTTTTACAATGTGCTTGTTACGGGAGGGGTGAAGCTGGACCCAAGCTATTAATCCAAACCAGAGGGAGAGTGTTCAGCTGAGAAATACCTTCCTACCTGCCAAGCCTCCCCCAGCGTTTCAAGAAGCTCGTTTCCCCATCACGCAGTTGGCCGTAACTGTACTTTGTGTCTCAAGGGATCTGTGGTCTTTTATTTCTCAGTAGGGTTAATCTTTACATTCCCTTCCTTTGCAGAGGGAGGAAGAGGGGAGGAATGACGGTGCCTGTGAGAAGGGCCACAATGAAGGATCTCATGGAGGGATGCAGGACAAAGCCAGCCTTGGTAATGGATCCCAGGCTCCTGTAAGGTTGTGCTGGGTCTCACTGGCTGGCTCCTGTGCATCTCCTGCATCCAATTCGCTGCTGCAGCGTGGCAGCATGTCAGGCTGGTCCTAACACCAGTGCTCCTAGGAAACACCAGAGGTGGTGCTCTGATGGCCCCAGCATCCTCCAGACAGCACATAGGCTTACCTCAGTCCCAGCATCCTCGTAACAGAGGCTGGATGGAGCATCTGGGCTGGGGATAAGCATTTGGAGGAGAAACCGGGGGTAAGGAGGGTTTACAGGGTTTGAATGAAGATGTTCATTCTGGCCCAGGGTTTAATGTCTTCAATCTGCCTGGTGAAGCTGTAGCAGGATCGTTAGATACCTGCTCAAGAGTCGGTTTAATCTGGGGTCGCCTTCAGCCCTCTGAAAAGGTCTCTTGGTAAAGGTGCCCCACCAGGGTGTTGGTGGGATAAATGGTTAAATCCTTATGGAAAAAGAAGGGGAATATTTTCTTGTCTCATATCTGAGTGCTGATTAAAATGCATCCTAGTGCTGCGGAGGGCTTGCACAATCAGGGCAGACCATGGACCGGCAGAGGCTGGGCTCTCCCCGTTAGCTGTGTACCACGCTACCCCCCATTAGCACATCTTACAAACTGGCTTTGATGCCCTCAGCTCCAGCAGCTGCCCATCAGCTGGTACCAGCCTCCTGAGCCCTGCCTGAACCTTCAGAGAGCTCCATCACGAGCATCTCCACTGCATGTCCTGCACAACAGCTCTCTAGGGGGGTGTAGGGAGCTGAAGGGGCATTTCTTTGAGTGGTTCCCCACTAAATGCCTTCCATACACCCCCAACTGCCTTCGTGCCCTCCCGCCCATCGAGTTAATCAACATCTGGCCCAGCCGCAACCGAAGCTGCAGCTGGTGCAGGACGACTTTGTGCAAAATGGATGATGACTGTCCCGGAAGCGTGAACCAAGGATGCAGGTTTGCTTCTGCAGTGGGTCAGAAGATGCTAACCTGAGGCACGGAGGAGAAGCAGCCTCAAAGCTTCCATCAGGTAACACTGGGCTGTAGCTGCTCTCCCTCTGTGGGTACCTCTGTGGGGCTCAATACCTGCCCATGCCAACTAATAAATAACCATGGGTTTAGAGATTTTGCTAAGCTCTTTAAGCCCATAGAGGCTGTGGATAAAAGAGCTGTAGCTCCCCACAGGCAGGCTTGAGATTAGCTTTGTCATTTGTGCTTGGGTGGTGCTGCCTTTTTAATAAACCAGTATGATTTAATGGTATTGTTTTCATACAGGGAAGAAGGAAACAATTTATTGATCCTTCACTCACAAAGAGGTAGCTTTTCAGCCTCCCTGTAATACCAGCAATGATTTTTCAACATATAATGATTTAAATAACGGGATAAGGACAGTTTGCCATACTTCGAGCATCCTCGGCAGCCCATTTTATCTTTATAGGAGCGCACCGTTTGCATTACAGACCTGTGTAAGGGCTGTACGGGATCAGACAAAGCTTGACCTTGTGCCATTTCTCCCTCTGGCTGTCTCCTCCACTGCCCACTGTAACCTACCACAGCCCTGGAAGCAAACACATTACCCACTGAGCAAGCCCGTCGCTGGTGTGAACCAGCCACTGGCAGCCCCGGAGGAGACGGCGGCACCGGCACCAGCATCACTGCCATCTGTTGCTTTGGTTCTCATGGAGCAAAACCGGATCTTGGATGTGCCTCTGTTTGTCTTGAAGGTGTCCTTCACCACCGGAGGCCTCTGCCCGTGCTGGATTCAGACACAGCAGCTGGGAGGTGAGAACCAGCTCCGCACACACCTGTTGAACATAGGCATGGCCTAAGCCGCTCTCGGCCATCAGCCTTTGGGAGGGGGTAACGCTGAGTTTCAGCCTCCTCAGCCCGAAGCTGGAGCCGCAGTCCCCAACCCGGCTGGGAGGTGTAACCCCTGCAGAGTAGCTCCCGCAGAGCGGGTTTGCAGCGCGGGCAGGAGGCAGCCCCTTCTCCCCGCAGGGTGATTCAGGTCTGATTTACAAGGCACGGCGGACAGGTAGCATCTGGTGTCTGCAGTCAGCGCTCCCGACGGAATGAAAGGGGCGAATTTCAAGGCCGTAGCTTTGCAGAAACAGAGAAATTGCTTCATTGCCCGCGCCCGTGCAGGTGCCTGCATCGACACCGCGCTCCCACCACACCAGGTCTCAAACCTACCAGCCCGGCAGGTGCCTGCTTTCCCCCTTCCTCTGCCCCTCAGCACCCAAATGTTCCCTATTTCCCAGCCCCATGTCAGGGAAGGCAAAGAGGGGGGTGAAAGCAATTGTATAGGCAGTGCGGGGCTGCTTTGTGGAGCGTGTGAGGAGCAGCTCCAGCGTGCAGGGGCAGGGAAGCGATGATGCTGCAGGCATAGAAGGCGTCAGCCTCTGCTGAGAGCAGTAAAGTGCCTGAGGAAAATGAGGCTGTTTAGAAGGATAAGTGCAAAAGCAGCACCAGATGGGAGAGGCAGGGAAGGACTTAGCAGCCTTTCCCCCTGCACGGCCCAGGGCAAGGCTGGAGCAGAGCCCCGGGGCGCAAAGCCAAGCTGCACACCCCAATGTCACCGGCAGAGCAGCGTGCGGGTTTATGGTGCTTCTTTTCTCATGCCTGGAGCTGTGATCGGGCTCGAGGAGCCCATGCCCAGCTGAAGCAGAGACAGCTCCCTCTGTATTGTTTGTTTCCCATTTTCTGGAAGAGGAGGAGAAATAAAGGCAGGGAATGGAGTGCAGTTGATACAGTGCTCTTGCACAGCCGAGTGCTGGCTTCTTCCACCATCACTGTGCTCTCCAGATATCAGCTGCCTCCAAGCATCCCTGGCGCATGCAGAACACTTGCTGTGCGCCGCACTAGTGGGGTATGAAAAGAGAGACCTTGCACATGGCAACCGGTGATGACCCAGAGCATGGGGCCGCTGCGAAGCCCCAGTGCAAGGCTGAGCAGTGGGATGCTCTTGCAGAGCTCGGGTTAGGTACCTGAGTGTGGTGCCAGGGAGGCTGGGTGCCAGCACCCCGCAGCAGGGGAGGTGGGTGCCGTATCGCCTGGTCCCACAGAGGTGATGGTGTCCCCGCCTCTGGTCAGGGTGATGTAATTTTGGCCGCAGCCGGGAGAAGAGCCTGGAGTGTGGCTGGAGATGGAGGGGGAGCCTCATCGCTGCAGGGACCACGGCGGAGGCATTTGGCTCCGGTTTCTCATCTTGTGCTAAAAATACCTGCTTTTGCCAAGGTTGAGTCTCTGAGGACCCCTCCAGATCACAAGCGATCGGCTCGGGTACGTTACCTTAATACTTTCTTCCACATCTGCTCACACAAGCTGCCCGCCGTCAGCGCTCCGTTCTTCCCTCTTCTTTCCTTCCTTTCTTTACCCAAGTCCCTCAAAGGGAAGATTAAGCAGCAGGACTTCCTGATGTCCTAATCCTGCTTTTGTGGAGGCAGAAAGCAGGACGCACACCACCTCACTGCTGCTATCAAAAGGCTTACTTGATACACGGCTCCCAGCTGGTGCCAGCATCTCCACAGAGCCCACGGGGGGCTTGGCCCAGCATTGCCCCAGAGGGCAGAGATGGACCTCACCTGATCCATGAGTTGTCTCCTCTCTATGGACAACTCCGGGCATGACCACACCGCTGACTGCACACAGTTGTTGTCTATCTAAGCCTCAATTCCTGTCTGAGACAAGGCTGATGATGGAGGCTGCATTTCTTGCCCCGCAGTCGCCTTCAGCTGCCCCCGGCCCGGGTCTCTCAACTCTTCAATGTCGTTCGCTCAGGAACGTTTGTGTTTGGTTAGATTTGGCCACAGATAACGGCAGAGCCGTGGAACGGCAGCCAAAGGGTTTCCCTAAGCCTTGGGACCACAGCAAAGGGGCTGGGCAGGTACACCGGTCTTGTTCCACCAAGGCACCCTCCCCAGCCTGCCCCAGAGCCCCCTCAGCTCAGCGCTGGCGCTTGGCTGTGCTGTGTCAGTGATGGGTTTCTGTCTGTTTCTGGCGTGGGATTGGCAAGAAAACATCCTGGCCATCTCGCCCAGCCTCATCCCTGAGCCAGGAGCACTGGGACCACTCGCCAGCACTTGTCCATAGCCGAAGCCTCCCCAGTTGACAAACGGTGGCCCTTCCACTTCATCCTCACTCCGGGCACTGCTCTGCTGTGAAACCAGCCTTTGGTGGGAAGCAGAGGCAGGAGGATGGTGTTTAAGTCAGTCCTGAGTGCTCTCCAGGCCAGGGCCTGCAGTGCCCATGCATGGCTGCATGGAGAAAGCAAGCGCTGGCTTCCCTTCTGCTGTTTGCTCTGCAAATAAGGGATTAGATGGGTTTCGTTTGGTCTGCTCAGCCACGGAACCCACTTCTCTTAGTGCTGGGGCTGAAGGCACCCCAGGAGTTCCCAGCATGGGGTGGCCTTCCATATAGCTCCTCCATGGCAGGAAAACAACTGAGTTTCCAAGCTTATGCCTGCAGGGAAGGCTCTTTCCCAGGCCTCTGTGCTGGTGTGGGGATGGATTGGGCTGCTCACCCTTTGCCACCAGCACCCTGTCTATGGCAGTGAGTAGCTTGCCTGTGCCAACACCGCTGCCTGAGCCAGCAGAGGAAAGCAGGCTTCTGCAGCTCCTCTCCCCATATCCCACAGCATATGTTTACGTACTTAAGGTTTCTGAGACCAGTGGGGGCAGCTGAAGGTCCTGGACACCTTCATGGTTTTATCTGAGGTGAGGAAGGAGCAGTGTCATTTACCCCGTCTTAACCTTCCATCTGGACCCCAACCATTTGGAGGACCCGAAGCCAACCTCCCTTACCCCACAGCTGAGGATGGCAAGGATGCAGGGATGGGGACGGAGCTGGGGGAAGGGATGAAGAAAGGAAGAGCACTCAGGGTGTGCAAACCCATCGTGAGCTGGGCAGGGGCCTGGCAGCACCAGGCAGAGGCTCCCAGCCAGATGCGACAACCAGCTTCTGAGCAGCACCTCAGCGAACTGCTCCGGTCTTCAGTGGAAGCAGAGATGGAAAAGAGATCTCTGATCCCTGCACCCTTAGCTTTCAACTCAAATGACCAGGATGAGCTGTTCGTGTACACCCGTCCATGGGTCTGTGCATGTGATGCCAGGTCTCACACTCAATCGCCTTAAATTGAACATAACCACCACTTCCCTGCTCCCAGACTGTGGGCAAGGAGCAGAACTGGCTGGGCAACTGAACAAAAACCATTACAGAAGATTTGTCCCAATGGTGGCAAATCTCAGCCTCCTGGTACCTTGTTGGCCCCTAGATGCGCTTCCCAGGAGCCCAAATCTTCTGCCCAGCTGTTTCAGGGAAGGCCAAGGCCATAAACCCCATGTGGTTTATGTACACAAACAGCCCTGGGATGTGACTCGCTTTTCTTATTCTAGAGCTTTTCCTGACGCAGCCAGAGAGGGGCAGTTAAAATTGAACCCCTGCAAATACACAGCCACACTTGCAGCGCAGCCTGCATCTGCCAGCCCCATCCTGCATCAAAAGCTTCTTCCCTGCTCCAATAGGGCCCAAAATCAAATCAAATAGAGCAAAAGTCACCCAAAAAGGAAGGCTGGAAGAGGCAGTCCCAGTCTGCATGAGCAGAAAGCATCACCAGCAACATCATCAAGCTGTGGTAGCCCCACCAGGGATCTACCCCCTGCACGGGCACGTCCCATCCCACTTGTGTGCGGAGCCAGCACTCATGTTGTCTTTGGGCTCCTTCCTATCCCTGTTTTGAAACCCCCTTCTGAAGGCACCACCGCACTCTGCCACCTCCAGACAGGCAGGGAAAGCTCAGGCAGCCCATAGTGCTCAGTTAACACCCCTGCAGGCTGAAATAGGTATCAGTCAAGAAAACCCACGGGTTTAAAGCAAAGACCTTTTACCTATCCAAGATAAGACCATCAATGCCCTTCCTCCCACCGCCTCTCCTGCTGCACGCTCGTGCCATGAACCCTCCCGGAGCACAGACATCACGCGTTACAGCCTCCATCCCAAAGGAGGTACAATGGTAAGATCAACTGCCTAAACTGGGGTTTGGCCAGGGACAGGGGCTGGATGCCTCACGTGGCATCCAAACCCAAGCCGCAGATGGAAGCTGGAAGCACAGGCACTGCCTATACACCCCATGCATGGTGGTGGGGGGACACAAGCACCATCCTGCCCGCTGGCTGGCAGTGGGGGTCTCCCACACTTCACAACTACACTCGGGAGACGCTTCCAGCCCTCCTCAGGACCTGCAAGGGAAACAGGGAATTAATGATGCTCTAGAGGCTTGGAACTTGCCGTTCCAGAGATGAAGCTTTAAAGATGCTCTGGGCAAGCATGGGGAAAAGACAGGCTGTGGAGCCAATGCCACCTGCAGGAGATGCTCCGAGACAGGGATTCACGCACCCCTTAAATCAGCGTTTCTCAGTCGCCCCAGCACCCGAAATGCCTCTTCTGAAGCTTGAGCTCATGCCTGGGGGGACAGAGACCTCAGGCACCGGTCACAAGCACAGCTCCTCGCATCGCAGGGAATGTTTCGCTTTCCCCAGGCTCCCGGTCTCTTCTCCCCCATTTGCCTTAACTGACAGCTAATTACCATTCCAGAGGTAATTGCTGGAAGAGCCACATGGGATCCATAAGGTGCTAATGCTGGGGATCTTTTCCCAACGAGACAAAACGCAGGAGAAGTCCTATACGTTATTGTTGTCGTTATTGATATGATGACCACTGCTGCAACAGCAATCAAAGCCGCCAAATTAGCTTGCGGAAGAAGTGATTGCAGCGCAGACATGAAGACCAGGTTATCATCCCTGGAGCCGTTTACAAGAGGTTTTTAATTGGGAGGAAATAATATGTTCACAAGCTCTAATGAGAGAGTTACAGAACCAACCCCGACGTAAGGGGAGGGAAGGAGGAGGGAGGAGAAGCCTCCATGAAGGGACTATTTAGGGAGCAGCCACAGCCAGGGCAGCAGATCCGCGGGATGCTCAGCCCTTCCATGCTCTTGTACACACTGGTTCTCCAATAAGCCGCTCCTTAAGCTCCAGTGATGTTGCTACTCCTATAATAAATTCAATGATCTTCCCTTTACTGGTCATTAATCTGCTTCGTTTCGGGGCAATTTTATACTCTTTTGATAAGCTGTTTGTCTGACTGCTTGGGAGAAACGATGGCAAAAGCTGCACCTTAGGCGTTCGCCCAGCTAATGAAGAAAATCCATCACGAGGAGAGTTTATCTATCGCTTAAGCTGGATGTAAATAAAACATCAGGCTAATTTACTTCCATTAATCTTAAAGGCCCCCACTACAGCAACAGTTCTATGTTGGAGCGGACTTTTTCTTTCCTTTTCCACATAAATATTTAAGCAAGTGCTGAAAGCATAAATAAATCGCTTTCGAAAAGCCAGATTATTTTTACATCCAGTGATTTAACAATACGTTTGGATTTACTTGCTAGCTCTTACCTTCCAGGCAGCAGCCAGCCCATACTTCCCCCTGAGCAGCACAGGGATGCTTGAGTGGGTTTTGTCAAGCATCTCGTGGGGTCTGTGTCACCTATGAGTGCCACCCCACTGGTGCTGTCCCCCAGTGGGTGGGTTCAGCGGGTGCTCAGGCTGCTGCCGAGGCTATTGCTGTGCTGTGGCCGAAATGGGCAGCTCAAGAAGTGGTCCTTAAATGCAAGAACAAGGCATTTGGTTATGGAGGCCGAGGCCAGCAGAGCACTGGAGCAGGCAGCTTTGGGGGTTAAGAACAGGATGAACAGGAGCTGTGTGCCTGAGGGGGGGCCTGGGTGATGTCTGCGTGCATGGCAGGGGATGCACATGCATATGCACATGTGCATAAGGGATGTGCCTGCAAGCACGTGCATGCATGCCTGGGGGAGACGCACACGTGTGTGCGCACACGTGTATCTGTGCGCATATTCAGAAGGGTGTGTGAGGGCAAGCGTGGGTGCACGCATGATGCGCGTGAGTTTGCATGCATGCATGTGCATGTGTTCAGTTGGTTTGAGCCAATTTGGCCCCTGCCTTCTTTCCCCCAGCCCTGTTTGCTGCCAGCTGAAGGGTTGTGGGCAGCCAGATGGGATCCCCGTGCCACTGGGATCACTGCGGAAACACTTTCCTCCTCATGAAGCCCCGGGAGGGTGCATGCTCATGCTCTCAAACGCTATTCCCCACGCACTGGCAGTGAGCAGCACATTCCCACTGTGCCAAGGGTTTGCACAAGGACACTGCAGGGATAATCCTTCTGCAAGGAGCCGCGGTGGGACCGCTGCTTGGCCCATGTCCTTTTTCACGTACCCCAATTCAACAGGATCTGCGATGATGCCCGCTGAAGTTTGGTTAAAACAGGACCATTGCTGAGATCAGCTCTTGTTTGTCAAGCATGGCACTGAGTGGGTTTTTATAACTACAGTCTAAACCCATAAAAATAGGTTTATCATAGGAAATACGACACATTCGTAGCCGGAGCAAAGTGAACCCAACGCTGCATGGTAAAGGCTGACACAAGAGCAGCACATGGGATTGCTCCAAACCACAGTGACAACGGTTCAGAGCCTGCGTGCTTTGCTGGCTACACTGACAAGCCCATGGAAAAAAGTGACTGATTAAAGGAGATTCATGATCAGCCTCAGCAAGGTCATGGCTTTTGCTTCTCTCATTTACCCACACACGGCTCTTTGTTAAAGCAACAGTGATTTTTATGCACATCATAACTGCTGACAGAAGTTCTTATATGCGTTTAGCTGGCAAACGTAAACGTTACATCTAAGGAGATGCAAAAATCCCTAGGAAAATCCCCATTACCCTGTGCAATGTTGAGGTCAAGCAGCAGCAGCCGGAGGCAAGTCAGAAGCTGTTGTTCCAGCACAGCGTTTCTACAGCCTTGGCCACCACACAGTGCGCCATCTTCTCGCTTCTTGCTGAGAACTTTGCTTACATGGGATGAAAACCTTTCTTTTAATGACATTTCTTACTTTAATAAGAAAAATGAGACTACGGCTGACGCTACACATCCTAATTGCTGCTCGTTACCACACAGCTTTGCACAGTCTATTTTCTGGACTGTAATTATGCTACATTTAGCCTCCTTTATTCCCATAAGACCATGCCTGGGCACGGCTTTTCATGGGACCCAAGAAGAGGGGAAATTTAGGTTAGATATAAAGAAGAACTTCTTTACTGCGAGGGTGGAATCTCCAGGATTTGGGCTTTAGTGGGGTTTATTCAGCAGTCGTCCGTCCCATGGCATGTCAAACAGGGTGATAACTCATGGGATGGAGAGAGTGCTGGGGAAAGCCTTCCCTGCCTAACTGGAGGGCAGGACTCCAGGAAGATGCTGGCGGTGCTCTGGACACTGAATACCTGCAAGTGCTGAGTGCCGATGCATTCTGAGAGCACTCGTGCTTGTTGATTCATGCCACCCGTGCCTCGCTTCATCTTCTCGACAGCAGGAGGAGAAAGGCAAAACCCAGTAATTGCTCGTGCTTATCAGCATGGGCGTTAAAGTATTCCCTTGCTGGCTCTAAAACTGACACGGTGCTGACTGAGAGGGATGCAGCAGGGAAGGCGTCAACGCCTGCCTCTTCTTTCCCTCCCACTGCATGGGTGGCCGTGTCCTCCAAAGCCAGGGCAATGGGACAGCAGCAGAGCACGAGTGCCCACCCCGGTCTCAGCGACTTTCCAAAGGCACTTATGGGGCAATCACACACTGATTGCACGCCTCGGCTGGGAAACACTGCAGAGAGCGAGAGGCTCTGACAGAGCCCATCCCTGCATCTTTTTCCCTCCCGTTCCTGTTGCATTTGACCTATTGCTCACTTGAGGATGTGCCTGGCTGGGATGCTGCGGTGCCCCATCACAGCGCACTTAAGGGGCGACAGGAGAGGGACGGGCTCTGCTGCAGGTGCCAAAGCATTCTGCACTTGATGGCCCTCTGATGAAATAGCCTGGGTTTTGTGTTAGAAGGTCTTTCTGTGAGCTTTGGAAAGAGCTTTGCACAGCCGTGCCTAAGGGAGCAGGCAGGGGCCCTTTCAGCAAGTGGGGTGGGTTTGTCTTTAATCTCCTGACAGCAAAGGGAAAGAGCAAGCGAGGGATTTCAACCTTCAGATTCCACATTCAATGGGACGGCATGGCCCATGGCCCATGGCGCTCGCTGGGGACAGCACTATGGGCTCTATGAGAGCAGCTGCTCTGGTGGTCTGGTCTCCTGCCTGGCCCCCACTTCGGGCAGTGATTTATCCCCACTCCCTGGCACACGTCCCCTCCTCCATGTGGGACAGACAGAGCACAGCTCCAGTGACTTGTCCCTGCTTAGAAAGCACCCCTCGGCTTTATTCCACACGGCTCCAGCCTCCCTGCCCCTGATGCTTTGGAAACAGCAAAGGCGCCTTCCAAAAGCCCAGTGCAAGCCATGGAAAGGCCAACAGTGACTTCCCGCAACCTTGAGCAATGATTCTCACTGCTTCCCTAACCCTTCCCAGGGTCCCCATAGGCTGTTGAACTGTCTGAGCCTCTGGTGTTCAAAGTTGCTGGGGCAGGGGGTGAAGGCACCCCAAAAATCCCATGGATGTGCCCTTCCGTTGAAAATCCATGCTTGGACCAGTACTTGACAACTGCTGCCTTCCTCAAGCAGCCGTGGGTTGTTTCCGGAGACGTCTCCTGCTCCTCTTCCTACTCCCTGTGATCCAGTCTCCTTCTCCAGGGCATCCTACAAGGAGGTGGGAAACACCTTTTGGAGACCCAAGCACCCGCGCACAGTGTCACATCACCCGCAGCGAGGTACATCCATCGCCGCTGGGATCTGCTCCGTGCCACAGGGGCCGGCAGGCAGCTCAGCACGGTGAGTCCTCGACCACCGCCAGGTTGTGCTCCCGGATGTGCCGCAGCAGGATGCGTGCCCGCCTGTCGATGGTCCGCAGCAGGGGCCTCAGGCCCTCAGCACCACCCTGGCTCTCCCAGAGCTCCCGGTCCACACGCAGTGATTCCAGCAGCAGGCTCTGCAACCTGCCCGACCGCAGCGTGGCCACAGCCGCCGCAGGGAAGCTGCAGGGGAGAAGCAGAGCAGAGATGGAGAGAAGGGGTTACCCAGGGAAGGATGAGCAGGGAAGAGGGCGGCAGCCAAGCAAATGGCACCCAGCGCTTCAAGGAACGCGTGTCCACCCAGAGGAACACGGGATGAGGAGCCTCCTCCTCCAGCTGCAAATCAAGGGGCCGGCAGTGTGCCCAAATGCCTGATAGGTGAGGACACAAATAACACTAAAACACCCGACTTATTCGTTATTTTTGTGCAGCTGCCAGTTAGAGGGAGCAATAGGCTTTGGAGACTGCCGTCAGCCACCCAGAGCAGGGTGAAGAGCTACTTCCAGAGCAGGGGCACGCGTGGTGGGTTAGGCCAGTTGGGCACATGGAGCTGCCGTCCATCCTGCGCGTGCAAGCTCAGCCCTCCCCCGGGATGTGCCCCCAGGAAGGCGCATTTCACCCTTCCCACCTGTCTATGCCTTGCAGGAGCCTGAAGTTGAGCTTCTCCTCGGGGTGCTGTGGCTTGCCCGCGTTGTCAATGAACACCAGGCGGGACGGCGCGCTCCTCCGGACCTGACAGTGGGAGGGGAAGAAGTTCACTCACTGCAGGAGACCGTCACTGTGCGGGTTTGGGCTGACTCTTAATGCATTAAGAAATCCTGAGAGCATTTGGGGGGCAGCAGCTTCCAAAGCCAGGTCCCTTCGTGACCAGGACCCACTATGCCTCACCACGGGACCTGCATCCCTTTTGCTGCCACTTCAGCCCTAAAAGCATCTCCCAGGCACCTTCATCTTAGCCCCAGAGCAGCCCCTGAGGACTGGGGGGACATACCAGGATGTGCACCAGGACCAGCTCCGCTGGGTTTCGGCACTTCTCATGGAGCATCTCCTCCATGCACGGCTCGGAGGGATCGGGCTGAAAACCACAGCAGTAGCGGTCCAGGCGGTCATGAACCTGCAGGAGACATGTGAGGATGCTAGCGCCAAACTGGACATCAGGTGTGCAGGATGGGGAGGTCCGGTTTTGAACTTTCCTTGCTCCAAGGAAAATAAAAAGGATCTAAGAATCCTCAGTAGACATGAAATGGGAAAGCTGCAGACACCAGTGAGTGAGAAAGTGGCAGGGAAGCATTCAGAAGCTGAGCTGCCTTGCAAACCCCTTTGGCTTGGAGAAGAGACAGGCTTTCCCAGTGGAGTTCAGACACCTTCTGCACCTCCACTTCCACACTCCATACTTACACAGTGTGAACGGGTTGTGCTTCCAGCTGAAACCAAGGGAAGGAGTACACAGCAATGAATGTAACGAGAAATCCCCAAAGCCAAAAGCAGCCGAAGAAACCTAGGTTTTGAAACCTCAAGAAGATATATTTTCCTCAGGCCAAGTCTTGGTGCACTGGATGATGATTTCATCTGGCTGCAATCACATATCTGCCCTTTCATCTATCCCTGCGGTGACCTGAGCAGCTCTTAATGGAAAGATGAATGGATAAATGGAAAAGGACCGGCAAGGGGAAAAGCAGTACTGTGTGTTACACAGAGCATGCTCTTTTCCTCATCAGAGCCTAAACGGCTCCAACAAATGGGCCCTTAGGTCTGGCTGCTAGAACACAAATAGGTGAGCCACACCTCTCATCCGAGCTCAAACCCTATGAGAAGCTCACCTTCAGCCCCAGTTGGGACCCACACGAAGCTCAGCCACACCAGAGCATCCCCTTGCACCCAACAGGGCTTTCCGTATGTGACTCAGCCTGGGACTGCTTCCCCCAGGCTGGGAAGGGGGTGCCACAGGCTACGGATGAGGCTGCAGACCTTTGGAGTCGATGTCTCTTTTGCCCTTTGGGAAATGCAGAACAAAGCCACCAGCAGCTGCCCCTTCTCCACCGGGCTGCGTTTTACCTCTATAAAGCTTTGCACCGAGAGGGGTGCTCCCTTGTGGCAAGCCACCAAGAGAAATCCATAGCGAAGCAGCCCAGTTTCAAGGCTAACAGGAGGAAAACAAGCAAGACTTCAATGCCAGTGTACAGCAGGGCTCCAAGCTCGCAGCTTCTCCTTCCCCAGCCAGAGCTCCGAGAGGTTAAAGCCATCAGATGCTATTTCACGTCCTGCTGACTCCGTGCCTCTTTACGTGACTTTTCCTTCCGCATGGGAGGATCCCATTGGAGCTATTGAGGAAAACCTGTGGACTGCCCTTGGATTTATCATTGCACTGCTTCAGCCCCACAACAAGGGAAAGTTTCCTTGAAACCAGATACTTTCTCCCGGAGACTCAGCCTTTCCATTGCACTTGATGGAATTTTGGCCTGCGGAAGGGAAGGGGGTTGGTTGATTTTCTCATTTCTCTGGCAGTTTCAGCACTGCTCTGCCTCTGCCAGCCATAGTCTGAGGCTATAAAGATTAATGGCCAGGCTTTGCTAAAGGAAAAGGAGATGCAAGAAAGAGAACACAAATGTTAATGGATTTGGGCGGGTTTTGCTTCCCTTATTCTGTATTTTAATACCCGCCCTTTGGGGCATTTTCCCCTTGTCCGGTAACCAAAGCTCAGCTCCAAGGTGCCCAAAGAGGCTTTTTCCATAGAAATCACTTTTGCCTCCTCGCAGCCGCCCTCTAAGAAATGATAACTCCCTGGGACGCTGTCATAATCCCTCATAGCAGCAGGGTATGATTTTCCAGACTGAAGATTAAGCACTATTAAAGCCAAGGAGAAGGAGGAGGAGGAGGAGGAGAGCAGTGCCATATGAAGGCACAGAGCTCCTGATTTCCAGCACCAGCAGCACATCCCTGGAGCGGGACCTGATAGGGCTGATGCAGAACACACTGCTTGTCCTCAGGAATGCCCCATGCTGAGCTGCTGCTGGCATCCATGTGAGGCAGAGCCAATAGCGCTGTGCTGGGAGAAAGCTCACCCATGTAAGAGCGGACTTGCTGCATGCAAGACCTGCCTGTGTTTCCCCTTCGAGTCCCAAGCATGGACCATGCTTGGGCCAGACTGCTTCTGCACAAAGCTCTGCTGCTCCCTGTTAGCTAAGGAGTAAAAATATACCCCCAAAACCCTATGCTACCCCGCAGAGGAGCCCACAGACACACAAGGCAGGCACACACAGCCAGAGGGATGGGTTTCTCCATCACCCCAGCCCTACCTGGAGGAGGAAGTCGAAGAGGGCCAGGCGGCTCCACTCGCCACGTGGGATGCTGGAGCAGGGAGCATCCGCAGCCGCTGGCATTGGTCCATGGGGCTGCAGCATCTCCTGGTACTGCAGCCACCCCAGGGCGCAGGAGTTCTGGTCGTTGTTGGCATCCTCCAGGTGCTGGAGGTCAGGCGCCCACCAGATGATGGGTCGCAGGGAGCCGTCGGTGTAGCTGTAGGGCAGGAGGTGGCTGGTGAAGCGCCGGGCCACAGCGGGCAGGCTGCGGTTCAGCCCCAGCACCCTGTCCAGGTGGAAAGCCAGCACCTCATAGAGGTCCCCGGGGCGCTTGATGAGCCCACAGCGCCCATCCTGGCAGTCCCTTCCCGGCGAGCTGTCCCCTTCAGCATCCCCTGTGGCCCGCAGCCCCACTCGCAGGACCTGCCCATGGGCTGGGACGCGGGTTTTGGACACCACCTGCCCGCTGGCCAGGAGCCGCATCTTCTGGAGGTCATCATCAGAGAGCCATGGGGGAGCACCCCCCGATGCCCCCCGCCGCCGCCTCCTGCCCCGGTCCAGGGGCTGGTCCTGCTGCCGGTGAGTGGAGGGTACAGGGACCCTTCCACTGGGGGCTCGTCCCTTGGATAAGGGGGCAGTCACCTCCGGCCATGGGGCTGGGGGGGACGATGCTGGCAGCGGGTGTGGGGAACTGGTGTGGTGGGGGGGGAAGGCGGGCAAGGACCAGCAGGGCCAGGGCCAGCAGCACCGCGAGGGCTGCCGGGGCAGGGGGCTTCAGCCCCGTCCTTCTCCATGCTCGCTGTACCTGTAGGGAAAAGGGAGAGTGTTACCCTTTGAGGTTCTGTGGGCAAGGATGTCCACACCGCAGGCAGAGCTGTCAATAAGGTTGATGGGGTTTTCTTTGTGCTAGGAATCATAGAACAGTCAGGGTTGGAAAGGACCTTAAGCTCATCCAGTTCCAACCCCCCTGCCATGGGCAGGGATGCCTCCCACTGAACCATGCCACCCAAGGCTCTGTCCAACCCGGCCTTGAGCACCGCCAGCGATGCAGCATTCCTTTCAGAAGCCAGTGAGAACACGGCAGACCCACCATAGGGGTTGCCATGTCTGCAGCACTGATGTACAGGACAACCTTATAGGCAATGAGTTCTTCAGGGTCACATATTTTGCTTCAAAGACTCGAGAAATGAAAAAGAGTCAAGAAAACCTTGACAAAACCAGAGCAAATTCCTGGCTGGATGTGAACATTTCCCAGTCCCTAAGAGATTTTTACCTTCAGACCTTACTCTGGGTACCCTCAGTGGTTCCTATCCCGGTTGCACACTGAACCGGTACCCTGGATCCCCATGCCTTCATTTGCAGGACACCTCAGTGCGTGCTGAGACACAGCCTCTGCAGCAATACCCATCACTGCACCCAGCAAATCCAGGCAGCTCCAGGTGCCAGTGGGGAGCTCTGAGAGCCGAGGCATGAAAAGAGCACAAACTGCTCCTTCTGAAACCTAAAATACTCTGATGTCCTGCACTAAGGAACCACCTTTAGACAAGTACCACCAAGCTCTGCTGCACGTATCTTCGTACACATAGCTCTCCCCCCCACTCCCTTCTGGTCATACTTTATAATCTGTAGAGGCTTATAAAAACTATATAGGCTGGAAAAGCAGTTGCAAGCGAATACTGTGCATGCTTCCTGCGTTGCTAACCTCCCATCTCCCCTTTGGCTGAAAAGCAGCCCCATGCACACAGCACTGGGGCTACCCTGAGCACAGGATGCTCCCTTTGCAGGGTGAGGTGGAGGGAAGAGATGGGGCAGCACTCAGAGAACCTCCCAGCCCACCCCATCCCCAGACCACAACTGCATCCGTGCCACATTGACCCAGGCTTGGGCTGGAGCAGCAAAAGGAACCTTGGCACTGTTTCTCTGCTTTACAAGAGGCATTTCCAAGTGGCTCGAACCCACTCTGGAAGTTAAGGGACCGTCCAAGAACGTCCATTTTTTTGCTGTTATTTGTTTTGGAAGCACAAGTATACCCATGGCAGACACAGCGGGACAATACAGTGCCAAAGGAGGGGTAGGAGATTGTTTGTGAGAGGGAAAGCTCGGCTAAAACGCTAGGGAGGGATGGGAAGGAGGTGAGAGCCAGCAGCCAGAATGACTTCCAGAAAGCAGCGGGGCGAGCAGAAGCGTTTCCAGCCATGGGGCTTTTCGGATTGCGGGTTCCTGCTGGCTGCAGGACTCCAGCCCCAAGAGGAGCTGCCCCGGCCAACTCCAGCACGTGAAACCCCTCATAAGCTGAACCAGCACTATCCTCAAATCCATCAGGTTTCATGCCCTCGCCGCAGGGGGGCTGCTCCAATGGCCCCATGGTGAGGAGCCATGAGGGATGTCCCTCCCAAAGGCACTACATCAGCCACGGCAATGAAGAGGAGCCACAAAGCCGCCAGCTCACCGGCAGCAGCCATAGGGAGTCGGTTCCTCCAAGGCCTGAGCAGATTTACTGCAGTTTATAAGAACCAGCGATGGTGCCCTTGGAGTGATTCAGCTTCATAGCTCCCACTGTTACTGTTTCTCTCCCAGAAATGCAATGCAATGCAGCAATATACATCCTCCAGGCCGAATTCTTCTCTCACCCATGGCTTACTCTGGCCTCCGCCTGTTACAGGGCTCCGGGACTTGCCAGGGCACCCCCTGATTCAGCTCTCCCTTAAACCCCAAAGTGAAAAGGAGCTGGTCCAGGGTGAGCCTGTTCAGAGAGTGATGTTCTGTCCCAGTTCCTGCCTTAGACCCCTTTCTGGTCAGGGCCTGAGCATGAACACCCCTGAGCAGCCCCAAGGGGCAGCAGGACTTCTGCCAAGTGGCTGGTTGCAATGCCTCCCCAGCCCTCTCCTGCTTGGATGGGATAATGGAACCACAGCCAACACCAACCAACACAGGCAGCACCCTGAGCTCAGCTCCCCAGAACCCTCGTGCCCTGGATTCCAAGCAAGTCCGGCAGAATGCAGGCACGGGCTAATTCCCAAGCACCCCCAATCCAAGTCTGGCATCCTAAGCAAGAGTTTAGGGGAGGTGCAATGTCTAAATCCCAGTTTAAACCACAGTAAAATAACACTGTGGGTGAAAATGCCAGATCCTGATACCCTGATATCCATACTCCTTTCGAGTCACCACTGGAAGTGCTTCACTGTGCCCTCCAACCTCAAAGCAGGCTGAATTCACTGCAATGACATCTACGGAGTTAATCTCCATGGGCAGGATTAACTAAATCTCAGTCCTCCCATCCGCATCCAGCCAAGTTCCCTTCCCAGCTCATGCTTCCGTGGGCACCTTTTTCCAGCGCCTCCCGCATCCCACCCCTTTGAGAGCCACGGCCCACACTGCTCTCACCAAAATCACCCACAACCCTCTTCTCCTGCACAGAGGGTTTGCAGGGTGATCATTGCTGTTGTCCACCTGATAACAACCTTTCGGTCGCTTACACCATCTGGTCACTTACTGGGTATGCAAAGAGCCCGGCTGCCACAAATCCCGGTATCCTGGCAGGGGGCCACGCAGGAGCCATTTGGAGAACCTTGGAAATACTGCAGGAAAAATCCTTTTTAATCCACAGCTGGAGAGCAGTGGGTGCCAAATGCAATGGCACTGATGGCTGGGGTTTGAACGTCAAGTCAGCTCACATGTCCAAGTGGTTAAAGAATCATTACTGTCCAAACCCCCCCGTCTTTTCTGACAGTGAGCTCAGGTTTGGGCACCACAACTCAGAGCTTCGTTTCGTTCCCATCACCGCAGGCTCCCTTCCCCAGCACTGCTCAGGGTTTCCCGGCCACATCAACAACAAAAAGAAAGAAACAGAGTCCAAGGACAGCCCCGGTGTGATTTCTGACAGTCGGTATTGCAAACAACCCCATGATAGAACACCGCAGACATAAAGCTGTATTCACAAGCCCAGGAGAAATACTTTTCCATTGAGACTTTCTCTGAGCTCATGCTGTAAGGAAAAATGCTGCAGTTTAAGCTATGGCTTCCATTCAGCCCCAGACACAAACCATACGTACAGCTCTGCTTCGCCAGCCTGACACACTGACAGTACAGCACGTCTTCACTAGAAATCAGGCCCGCTTCCCAGTGGGAAAGCTACAGGCAAAGCCCATAAAAAGGCTTAAGAGAGGTACTGCCTGTTCCAGGATGCCAATAAATGAATAGCATATATCCTCGCTCATCAGAGGGACATACAGCATGAATGGGCTCCTGAAGGCACAGTGGAGAGCCTGTGCGGCCTGGCCATCTGGGATAAAACTGTGGCTGGGGGGTGGGGCTATCCTTGACATTGTATTCCCGGGATGCTTGAACCTTGGCAGAATTAGGAGCAGAGACGCCTGTTTCCAATTTCTTTTCAAAGTGCCTCAAATTGGCTTTGTTCAGCTTGAAATACAAGAAAAACAACCCCCAAACTTCATTATCCAGGAATGTAAGGGAAACAGCCCTAAACCCAGAGAGATGCCCTGGAAATACGTGGCCTTTGAAATGGAAATTGATCCCTGCTTTCCTCTGGTATCTAAAAGAGTGCTCCTGCCCCTGCACCAGCGCTGCCAGACCTCTCCAGCAGTAAATCCCACCATCCCAATGAGGCACCCAAGGGAGCCAGGAGGAGCATGGCCATGTCCCTCTTGGCCTCTCGAGCTCAGAGGGCTTTGCCAAAGGCCACTGGTGAGCAGGTTAAAAGCAGGAACGTGCCTTTACCTGGATGCACACAGCGCAGGGCATCTTTTGCATGGGAGGTGCAACACGCAGAGCTGCACATACCCTGCCAGCACCGCGCTCGCTGCCCGCCCGATGAACCGCAAAGCTGCCTGGGCTATAGGAGACGCAGCCCACCGTGACCAGTGTTAACAAAGACCGTTTGAAAAGCAACTGGGAAAGCTCCTCTGGCTGCCCCTCACCTCCGGGAACGTCTCCAGAGCCTTGTGCCCAACACGTGGTGCATCACAGAGACAGGCTGGGAGCTGGCACACCAATCAGATCCGGGAGGGGAGCAGCCTCTTCCCTTTGGTATTGTCCAGGGCACGGCACATGGGCTATAGGCTCACTGCTGGGGACCCGTAACCATGCTGAGGATATGGAAGGAGACAAAAGCCCTTCCCCCTTGGATGGATTCTGGGCAAGCCTGAGCAGAAGGAAATCCTTGGCAGCATGTGTTGCCCATCATTCAAGTGCTTAAGTACCTTCCTACATCATCCTGCTCCGGGAAGATAGATGGAGTGCAGAGTGGGAAGCTACTAAAGACAGCTATTAAATGATGACTGACAGCCTCAAAGGGAGCCCCGGCTCAGAGCGGCTGCCCGGGGGGGGCAGGTCCACTGTTGCACCTCCAGCACATGGAACAGCTCCAGGTCCCACCATCAGCCACCTGCACCCGGATAACCATAGGGCATGAGGAACGGATGGCCCTTCACCCGGCCTCAGGATCCATCAAAGTGGCTGTAATTCCTAGCAGACCTGCACCAGCTTTGTGTCTGTGCTCCCACCGATTGCATGGCACGGAAGTCACAGCAAGCGCCGGGCAATGGAAAGATGATGTATCAGCACATGGTGCTGGGTCCTTCCCTGCAGAGTCAGCAAAGTCCTCGCAGCTGGCACACAAACCTTCCCACCAGCGTGTCCAAAGCCAAAGCAGAAAATGACCAAGTTAAATTGCCCAGGATGACACTTTAAAACACGCTGTACTTTGCCGAGCTTTGGACGGTGCGCAAAGCTTCTGCCTCAAGGAGATCGTTTATAGTCTAACTGTGAGACAAGCGCGGTTTGCCCTAGCGTAGGACAATACTCCGGCAGCAGCATAAAAGGGTGAAACGCTGTTGGTACCGTTCACTCTGAGCGCTGACTTTGAAGGGATGGTGTCAACATGCTTCCTTCAGCTTGTGGAATAACGCTGCCTTCACAGTGCTTCCCTTGGGGCAGCAAACTGCAGAAACCCTGAAACCCTCGAGCTCCACAGCTCTCTAGTAATAACCCGGGGTCTTTGGCTCGAGCCCCTCGAGCTCTTTGCTCCTCAGGTGTGAGGTGTCCTCTTTCTTGCTCGATCCCCCTCACCCAGACTCACTATTCCTGGTTTTGGGAAGTGCTTCTCTGCCCAGCCACAGAGCACAGCCTCTGCTCATCCACTCCATCATCCAAAATGCCATTTTGAGCAAAACCTTCAGCCACTGCTGGAAACTGCTCTTAGCAATGAGAAAATCCCAGCCCTTGTACGTAACAGCGCCCTTTCCATTGCACCGGCTGGTTACAGCTCCGTTATAGACCAAACAAGTACAGCCAAAACAAGGGCTCGTAACCCCCGCCCAGGAGGAGCCTACAGGAGTGGCAAGGCTCCCAGCATCCCAAATGTCATGCCGAATCCTGCTCGGCATCTTTACAAAGGACCTGGGATAGATGAAAGCCCTGCAGGGTACCAGCAGGGCCTTGCTTTACCTGTGCTGACTCTGTCCTTACCCCTAAATCTTGTGATTTTCCCTGAGGAAGAGGAGAGATTCATACTTCTCCTCACTTCCCCTCTGTCAATCTTACAGCTTGCAGGAAGTTAATGCTCAGCTCTGTGAGGGATGGACAGGGAGCTTTTCATCCCAATGCTACGCTCACTGCAGCTCGGGACCTCTCCGGTTTAACCCCAGGAGTCAACACAAAGCACCACAAAAACAGACGGCCTCCAGGATGCCATGCTTCTGCTTAAAGTAAGCAAACTAAAAGCTTTCAAATGCCTTAGCTTTTCCCTATTTAAGGTCAGAGTCAGGATGTTCACTGCAGACTCTTAGCTGGATCTTCTACTTCTTGGCGACACATCTCCTATAAGATTGCTGGCTCTCTTGCAGGAGATGCACAGGGTCGCTCTATTTACATATGCAAACACCTCCATCACCTTTCACCACTAAAAGCCTTATTACGTTAAGTGATATCACCCTGCACCCAAACCATCCAGGTCACTGCAGCCCCAAACGAGCACCTTCATGTTCACAGGAGACAGCGAGGATCTGAGCAGCCCTGAATACACGACTGTCCCGCTAGCATCACTAGGGCGGTCCTTCTCACCTTCCCTCTCCTCTGCTCATTCCTCTAGACCTCACACCTACATGAGACAAGCACAACCTAGACATCCTGGCAGGGATGCGAGGAGGGAGAGCAGTGGTTTTGGGCAGCCGTTGCTCCCTTGCTGCTGTGCAGGGTCCCTACAGGTTTCCCTTTCCCCCCCTCCCCTCATCCCGGTTTCCCAGCCAGCCTGTTGCCCTCAGCTCCAGAGGTTTTCAGAGCAGCGCTCCCATCTGCCTACTGAAACAGCAAGAAGGGGGCCCCTTCCCCTGCAAAACAGATGTGGCTTGCCTTTGTGCAACATCTGTGCCTCATACCCCCCTTCGTTTTGAACAGTCTTGCCTTTGTTCATGGGAGGTTGTGCAGAGGATGCTTTGGAGGAGGGCAGCAGGCTGTGGCTGGACTCCTTCCCTTCAAGTCCCACACACAAACTGCCTCGAAATGTCTGGATTTCTTCCGCAAAACCCCAAATGCTTTGTTCCCTGGAGCACTTGGGAATTGATAGTTGTGGTCCACAGCGCTCTGTTTCCAGCCACAGCCAATGCCTCGTGCTGATGCCTCCTGTGGGATTCCCAAGCTGGGGAAAGTCAGATCCAAAACCTGGGAGCCACTCTGGATCCCCTTCCTTGCAAACCCCCCTCACCCCAGCAGTGTCTCGTGCTGTACCTGTGCACCACTCACCAGCTTTGACCTGGCATCCCCCATAGGATTACACTGCCTAGGCTGCTCCACACTGAACAGCAGCAAGGAGCAGAAGGGCTAGACAGCCACATCCTCTTGCAGCGTGCTCTGGGCTGCGCTTAATATGGGAGGAATACGTTAAGACAGAATCAAGCTGTAAATAAGATCACGTTTTGTTTCCTCTCCCTCTTGATGCGTTTACCAATCCTGCTGGTGAGTGCCTGCAGAGCTGCTAGAACGCTCTCACACGCTGGCACTCCCTCAGCCCCGGTCTGGGTGCTTCACTGGGGGTCACACATTTTCCTACATCTGGGGGAGGGAAGAGGGTTTAGATCCATTATTTTCATTACTGACCACTGGACCGGCACCAGGGCACAGGAGCGCCTGTTTGGTGCCCAGCGGGGGCTTGCAAAAGGCACCTCAGGGGGTTGGTGAGGGGCAGCGCTGGATTCCCCCGTTGACACTTCAGCACGGGTTGCCCAAGTGGTCTGGTTGGGTTTCCCCGAGCTGGCTGTCAGGATTCTTCCCTTCCCGGAGAGCAGGAAGGCGCATTTGTGGGATTCCAAAGCAAAGGAATGAAAAGGACAGCAGGGCCTTTCAGCCCTGAGGGCTTTCTTCAGAACAGAACTGCTCATGCAAGCAGTGGCCTCTGCTGCAGGAAGATAACCCTGTTTTCCTCCGTATAAGCCATTTCTTCTTAAAGAGGAAGAAAAGGGGAGTAAAGCTGCTCAGTGCTTGGCTGTGATTGCCGCCTGTGTCCTGCAGGCCCCATCCGGGTGAAGCGTGCAGCCCTCCAGCCCGCTTCTCTCTCACCCAGCGAACCCCCCGGAGCAAACACTGTATAAGCATCAAGCGTGGCTCCAAAAATGGGGCTTTTCCTTCAGGGCAGGGCAAATAACTGCAGGGGGACTGCAGCTATTGAGCATTTGAAACAGAAGGGGGAATTACGGCACCTGGCACCTATGCCAGAGGATTAACAAAGTGCAATCAGCCCCTCTTATTTTGGCTGCCTCACACTAGGCGAATGACAGAGGGGTCGGAAGTGACTCGCTGGCAGGTTTGGAAACCAGAATAAGGATGTTTCTGCAATGCAGTCATCCCCCAGCACTCACTGCTCCTGCAGGTCAGGCACGTACAGCGCCCGGGTCCGACGAGCATCCGGCGGCAAGCGCCGTGCTCCATCCTAACAGCGACGCTCGCAGCTGGGATCCCTCTGGCTCCCTGCAAGTGGTCACCCTCCTGGTGATCTTGAAAGGAGCCAGAAATTGCCTGGAGCATTCTGCTTAGGGCTTTGCTGCAAATGAAGCCGGGAGACAGTCAGCTTGGGGCAAGCCTGAGGTTATTCCTCATGACCGTCTTCGTCGCTGCCCTGCCTACAGGTGCCCACAGCCAACCCAGATGACCCAGGTGAAATCAAAGCAATCAATACGGGAGCTCACAAAGGGGAAAGAACTGCAGAAACAGACCCTCCCTTGCCAAGGCAAAATGGAAATCCCGGCAAAAAGTGCATTCCATGCTCTCAGAGGGGAGACCACACCACAGGCTATAGACTCTTCGAAAGGCTCCACAGTGAAGGCTCATACAGGAAAGCGTTACTGCAAATGAAAGCTGGTGCAGGGAGAGCTGCCTTCTGTTCTTGTTTGACAGGGAGTAGTTATCTCCAACCCTAAAATGGGTGACAGGAGCCAAAGTCTTGTCTACTTATCCTGCTGCTAAAGTTCATTAATCAAGAAACTCAAGACAGCCCATGCAAACTGTAGGACGGAAAGCACAAAGCACGACATCAGTGCCCCGCACACGTACGCACGCTCACGCTCTGGCGAAGGCTGGCACTGCCCCAGCGCTCCCAGAGATGCTCTGAGTCACCACCACACTCCTGAGGACACAAAAGCATTCAGAACACGACTGACACCAAAGCTCCAGTTTCGGGCAGCGGCACCGGGCTCACTCATCAGACACGTTTGCCTCTCCTGCCCTATGCCAGCTTTGCAAGGGCTGCTGCGGTGAAGCAGAGACAGAGGCCCTGGCCCCACTGCAGATCCCCCGGTGGCTCAGCAGTAACGGGGAGCAGTGGGGTCCCTACCCCAGCTCAGCTGGCTTGTGTCTGCTCAGATGGATCTGGTGACTGATTGCAAAGGGACAGCCCAAGCTTGAGCGCAAAACCCGGACAACATGAAAAACCAGCCTAAGGTTTGGAGCACGCTGTGGATGCAGGGAAATCTGCTGATGCCAGAGAAATGCAACATATCTTAGGGGGAGGAGGGGAGTTTTCCCTTGCCAAAGTGGCTGGTTTTGTGACTTTTTGATGAGAGTGCTGCGCATTGTGAGGACCAAATGGAAAGTACTGATGGGATCTTTGTGCTCTCTTATTTGCAGCGCTGCCTTTGCCCCGTGCTCTTTGCCTGCCCGAAGCCATGCCACCTGGACTCTTAAAAAGGATGGGTTTTGGCTGAGGCAATTGCCCCCGGGGCCAACAGCAGTGCCTTTAGCTACAGCAGCCCCAGGCACTGCCTTTACACGCATCCGTACAGTGTGCTCTGTTCACCCCTCGTGCCGTGAAGGACAGACACATGCTGGAGCGGGTCTGTGCCTTGCTTGCCTCCCCATGCCCGCACCCTCGGAGGCATCCCACTAGACTTTCCCCCACAACAGAGGCAGCCAGGCCACGGCCTTGCACCTTATCCCACGGGGGTCCCTGAGCAGACCCAGCATCACCTCCCACCGCCAGCTCCGCAAGGAAACCCCTCAATCCTACCATGTCTCGCGGCTCCAGGCCGACGCGTTGCTCCTCGCGCGCTTCACGGGCCCGCAGTCACCTCCCGAGCCGGGTGCCAGCCGCCTGCGGCACTTCCATGGGGCCCCGCACAAAATACAACCGACGGAAAAGCAGCAGTGAATAGAAGAGAATGAACCCCGCGGCCGCTCATCAGCCTCCTCTCCCCAGCCCATTAACCGCGGCAAGGGGCTGCCACCCAAGGGTGCTCCCCACGGCTCCCCGCGGCCCCGCTCCGCGTTGCTGGCCCTGCCACAACACCGACGCGCAGGCAGGCACCGGGAGGACCGGACACCAGCGCCCCTCGGCTGGGAGCTCCCAAAGCGCCTCATCCCAGACCCACCTCCCTGTGGGGAGGGGAGCGGGAGGCTGCGAAGGGGGGAACGGGCGGTCGAGGAGTCCCTTTTTCACAATAAAAGCCCTTCTCGACGCTTTTCCCGCCCTCTTTCTCAGCCCCGGGGCTGGTTTGAGCCCGGAGGCGCAGGTGAAGGCGCAGGGGAGGCGCGCGTGCCCGTCCGCTCGCACCGCCCCGGCGCCAGGCGAGCGGAGGGACGGGCAGAGCCCCAGGGACCGCGTTAGTCCCGGCGCCGGGAACGTGAATCGCAGCGCTGCTCACGGGTGCCTGACAAAATGCCCTTAGCAGAGCTTCGTCAACTTTGCTTTGCCTTTCATGGCAGCCCACATCAGCGCCCGGGGGATCTCTTACCTGCGTAAGAGGCATCCATGCGTTAAAGCCGGTTTTAGGGTGCTCAGGTGACTGCTTTTCCAGGGCAGGCAGGAGAGCTGTGACCTGCAGTGCTTGGCCAGTGCAGCTGCCCCCCCCCCCCCAGCACCCAGTTATAGCATGCATCCTAAACGCCATTTCCTCAGACCTCTGGGAGAAGAGGGGCTGGAGGCATCGCTTCGGAAAGCAATGCGTTCCGCCAGCCCTCCGTGGCCAAGCAGGGCACACAGGCAGCTGCTGGGCTGCAAAGCATTTAGTTTTCATATAACCTTCCCCTTCCAGCCCAGGGCTGTGGCCAAGCAAAACCCATCAGTCCCTGGATGGTGATGCCATCAGCTGCACCAGCAAGACAGTGACTTCAGCTCCCACCAGGGGACAGGAGGAAACCCTCCATCTCAGGTGTGGTGGGTTTGCAGCTCTCTGACCTGTGCAACCACCTCAACCAGTGCCTGGCTTCTTTGAGCACACGTTATTTTTAATACGGTACCCAACCCCTTTCATTGCTACTCAAAACTCTAGCTAAGAAGTGGAATTAAGGTTACGCACAAAAGCAGTGAGTCTGGTTTCAGGTTCAGCATGCCCCTCTTTACACCAACTTTGGGCATGAGGAAAGGATATGGAAACCAAGCCCTGCATCCATCCATTGCTGCCAAGCTCCCTGGCCCCCCGCCTGTCCTGGGCACACCAGCACTGGGCAGGTTGGTAAACGTCCCATCCCTGGGCAGTGTTCAAGGCCGGGTTGGACAGAGCCGTGGGTGACATGGTCTAATGTGAGGTGTCCCTGCCCATGGCGGGGGGTTGGAACTGGATGAGCTTAAGGTCCTTTCCAGCCCTGACTATTCCATGGTTCTATGTCAAAACATTTACCTTGAAGGCAGTCCGCCAGGGCAGGCAATAACCGAATATTTCTAACAGAATTAGTAGTATTCGGTAGCAATAACCTGGTGTTATGCTCTGTGCAGTGAGGGACCAAGCCCATGGCTGTTGGGCTGGTGGCAGCCCAGGAGGGCCCTGCAGGGCTCCCGAGGCTGAAGCGTGCCCATCACAACTCATCGGTGGCACCTCGGAAGCGTTTGCTTTCATCTCCCTTTCTGAAGTTTGAAATGCTCCAATTTATATGCAATTCTCTGTCAAAACGATTCCTGCCGGGGCAGCAGCACCGTGAGCTTCGACTGACAGGCCAGGCGCTCCGGCTGCTCTCCCTGGATTGCCTCTCCATACAAATAACTGCTTGAAAGGCACGCCTGACGCGTGAGGAATTTGCCGTCAGACACAGCCATGGATGGCTGCTGTGAGAGGCAGAGTTAAGGGATCAGAGGCCGAACCGCTGTGATGAACCCACAGAGCCTCGAAACAAAAGCCTGGATCTCAGCATTTTGAAGTCTCAATTTTATTTTGCCCCTCCTTCCCCTGAAGAGGTTTCTTTAAATGATATTCATAGTGCAAAAATCAGATCCAAAAGGCAGCAAGACCTGAGAACCAAGTGCGTTATGAACCTGCTTCCTGAGGAGGTCCAGGAGGCCCCCACCTAAATCTATAGTCATGCCTACATTGTACCTGAGCACAGCAGCACTGCTCCGGCCCCCATCCCTGCTGCTTCATTATGGAAAAGCAGTGATTACCTGAACAGTGGAAACAGCTTTTCCCCTCTCTTTTTAGTTTTCTACCCTGACTGCTTCTGCTCATGCTCTCACAGCTATTCGCACAGCTCAAAGCAAAGGACGCTCACTCTCACACATAACAAATCCCTGAGGCTCCCCTCATCTTCACTGGGGCTGATCCTTGGATCATATCGATGCCATCTCCGGGGGACGAGGGAGGGTCCAAGCTCCAAGAAACAACCATGCCATGTAGGTAGCAAAGGGAGACAGAGGAGAGCAGGGAGGTGGGACTGCACCCAGCTTACAGGCAAAATACAGCCTCCAAATACACAGCCTCCATCCAGTCCCATCTCACACAAGGGTCTCAGGCCAGGTAACCTCAGTTTCCAGTATTAAGGCGCTCTCAAGCCCGCTCCCTCTCACCTTGCACATAGGCAAGAGGAAAAGTTGCTTTACTTCTGTTGCAAGGCAGAGGGGGGCGGCAGCAATGGGGGCTCCCCCAAGGCTCATGCTGGACCACGCAGGGAGCTCCTCAGTTCCCGGGTACCACCAGGCAAATCCAGCTTAGCCAAGAGCAAGGACTTCGAAGTAGGAGAGCTGAGACGTTTCCTTCAGGGAGAAGCAGTAGCAGGGCAGAGCCCAGGAAAACTGATGGAGATCAAAGGTGGCCATGGGCTCTGGCGTACCCACATCAGCACAGGGACCCCTGTGCTCCCCAGAATGCCACCACTACAGCCGTTAGCAAAAGCTTCTGGTATAACCCCACCTCCTTTTCATAGCCTGACTTACCTTTCCCCATGCTTGTCCTCGTAAAGGAATACCTGTTGCAGAGGGATGGAAACAGGCTGATTAGTTTTGGGGTTCTTTTTCCCAAAAAAGTACTTTTTTCTTTCCCGTTCTGCCCCAGTGGAGCTGCATTCCTTTCTCCCTTGGGAGCTGAAGACAGGCAGTGGAAAGTGGACCGATTTGAAGAGAAGAGAAGGCTCTTCTGCCTCTAAGAAAGTAAAGCTGAAGGGTTTTTCCCCCCTCCCTTTTAGAAAGGTGTGAGGTTCTAATGGGTTTGGGGGACTGTGAATATGACTTTTCATATATTCCAAGCTAATCATAAGCTTGAATGGATTTCTGAAACTAAAACCCTATCCAGATACATCACTGCCTATCAACCACTGATTACAAATGAACTGCTCAGAAAGCCTTTCTTCCCACCACTCCCGGTCTCCATCTCACAACTGGTGGTAATGCACCTCGACACATCACTAATAGGCTGTAGAGAAGAGCCTGATACTTCAGCCTTCCTTCGCAGCAGCCGTGAAAAAGATGGGCAATGAAGGCTATAGGGATCAAGCAGAATAGGAAAGAGAGCTGGGCTCCTGCTCAGCGCTGTGGGCCTGAGTCTGGTACCCAGAAGATGCTGAGAAGCAGATGGACTGCAGAATTGAGTTTTGTGTCTGGTTTTGGAGTGTTGACACAGAATCATAGAATAGTCAGGGTCGGAAAGGACCTTAAGATCATCCAGTTCCAACCTATGTACCCATTCCACAGTTTCCCAGCTGCTGTCCCTGAAGGGGACAAGCCCCAAGTCCCTAATGTAGAGAAAATGCTGGACGTGGGTGATTTCTTTCAATGCGCTGTGTGTGGGAACAGACTATAGCATCTCATTGTTCACATGGAAATAAGCCCACCCAGGTCACTTACGGAACGCTCTGAACTGTCATAAATGCTTCTGCAGAAGCTGCACACCCCCAATCCAGCAATTAGAATAAATTAATGCTGCCAGGATGCTTTTGTCACTGTTTGTCTGACTCGACACAAAAGGCAGGGCTCAGGACTTGAAGGGAGAGAAATCCTTTATAAGCAGCGTTTAAGATGCCAGAGAAAACAGTAACACCTGCAGAGCAGCCACACGTTCCCTGAGCACACTGGCTCCATGCCTCCCACAAATACCTATTGTATCCCCTTCGCTATCATGACTCAAACACAAGTAGATGGAGGAAGGTTCAAAGAGTCATTAAGGCCTTCCAAGGTGATTACTCATTCCTCCAGCTTACATTTCAGACAAACGCTAGGAGCAGTGGATGGCTTGTCAGCCCGCAGCATTGTTTTGCAGGACATGAACTGCGATGGTTCAAATGAGTTAGGGTTTTCTTTTCATCCCATAAGTTCTCAGGGCTATTTTGAAAGCTCTCCCACCTTCAGCCAGAAGCAGCTATTACCACCCATGGCCCATGCCCAAGACATTACTGTGTTATTAGAGAAGCAAGTATTTCCTGGCCTGCTCCCCCAGGAAAAGGCAGCGTTTGTGATCTCTCTGTATTGCCAAAGGTCTGACATGGATCTGACAGATGGAAGATGGACCACTCAGTGGATAAGGAACTGGCTGGAAGGTCACACACAGAGAGCTGTGGTCAATGGCTTGATGTCCAAGTGGAGGTCAGTGACAAGTGACAGAGAAGCTGTGGCTGCTCCATCCCTGGCAGCATTCAAGGCCAGGGCTTGGAGCAACCTGGTCTAGTGGTCCCTGCCTGTGGAACTGCATCAGCTTCAGGGTCCCTTCCAACCCAAACCAGTCTGTGATTCTATGAATCGCCTTTCTAGATACACATCCCAGCACTCATGTGAGTCAGAAACACCATTTCTTGGACTGTCACCATGTAAATCCAGGGATTCAGATCTCTATTAGTTACTATCCCACTAATCCTGCACCATCTGCAGACTTTAGCAATTAAATGCACGCATGTGTCTGTGTATCCTTAATTTGGTCACTGTTTAAAAATACCGCATGTTGGATGGAGAACAACCCCACCCCTCAGCATTAAAAAACTTTAGCACTGATTTCTCGTGTTGAGATCTGTTGTTGACAGTTTCTCATCTCGTATGTAAAGCCCTCTAAATGATACCATATTCAAAATCCAACTGGCATATGGTGCTGTGCCCGTTGCCTTGGAGACACCCAAATGTGCCCTGCCAGCACAGATGCTGTGGTCTCCTCAGGAAGGTAACGAGTTTGTCTGACCATGAAACCACATTAGCTGGGGATCGTTACACTCTTCGCTCCTTCTTGACGAGGACTTTGTTTAGCCATCCATCCCTGCTACCACATTCACAGAAGGTGGCTGGGAAAAGCCACAGACAAGCCTGGGAATACTGGGAATTGTATAGCATCATAGGAAAAAAAAAATACCCTGAAGAGTTGCTCAAATTATTTGGGCTTAGAGGGGCTAAGAATCGGCATTGGTGATTCAGAGAGCTGCTTGGCTCGCTCCCTTGGTCTCCTGAACCACAGCTGTCCAAGCTCATCTTACTCAGAGGTACTTTAGGAGAGGCAAGGAGATGAATGGGGCTCTGCACCTCAAATGCAGGACCAGGGTGAACAAAGCTTTCTCTGCACAATCCACACTGAGCATGGCTTAAAACCACAGTGGAACGACTTTAAGGAAGCCTGAAAGGGAGCATGGATGGAGGCAAAGAGCGGAACTATCGGCAACAGAATGAGACCGGAGCAGCTTGTACCGGAGCTGCGTGCCCTGGCTCCCTGCAGAGCATGACTGTGGTGCTCTCTGAGACCTCCCCAGGGACAGAAACCTCATTTCCTACCTCTGCACGTGAACAGGTCAGAGCCTGCCCTCCTGGATTCACTGCACCTGTGTCCCATGCCTGAGGGGCATCAGGCTGAACCATGACTTGATTTCCCTTGGAGCATCTCAGCAGACCTCCAGCTCTAACCTACAGGATCAGGCAGAAAGAAACACGACAAAAATGAACACAAGCTGATGCACAGAACATTTCCCTCCCCCCCAAAAAAGAGAGAGAAAACAAGACAGAAGCAATCTGTTTCTTTTCCTAGAAGGAGTCAGTGACATATGCTTGAGTGGGGTCCACAAAGACACTGTATTGGCCGTGTATATATACCTTTGCATTAGGGAAAGTCCTTTGTCACCACAAGAGTAGGATGGGAGAAAAATGAGTGCATTAACACATGGAGTCATCAGGCAGTATTTAATCAGAAAGCTTTGAATTGTGGCTGCTGAAAAAAGGGCCTGACCAACACATGGGCTCATGAATGTTTCCTGACAGCCCTGCGGTGACAGAAGCGAGGAGTGGAGCCTCCTGGCTATGAACTGGTCACGGATAAATTCAGGTTGACAATTAGAAAGTTCCTAATAATCAGAGGAATTGAGTTCTGTGAACTTTCAGACAGGAGAGGGAATGGGCTGGGAACCCCATGGGGCAGTGTAGGAGAGGAGAGGGGGAAACTTGAAGGCTTGGAGCATTTGTCCTTTCCGCTCCCCCAGGACTGCTTCGTATCATCTCCTAATGGTACAAGGAAATAGCGCTGGAGCCAAGCTCCTCACAGGCCTTGAGTAAAATGGTCAAAAAGGTCACATTGTCAGGGGCTGCCTTGCTCCAAGCTGTAGGTCAACTTCCAAGGACCCTAAGGACACCGAATTCCCTGCCTGAGCAGTGCCCCGGGGCTATAGGCAGTGCCTGTGATCCTGGGTGCTCTCATCCTGTGGCACAGCACTGGGACCTCCTTCTGCCCACATCTTCAATTTGCTATAGGGTACAAGAGAGCATTTTGCACCATGCAGCAAGTGGATGCTTTTAAGTGTCCTACTGGAATAATTGTCCTATGACACAATTGCCCACATTGACATTTAATTGTGACTCTGATGGTCCTTCAAATACCAAGTCATGACAACCTGAACTAGGACTCACCGTAACTCACCTCCTTTCCATGAACTCCTTTTCACTTCCACACTTACAGCTGGTAGGGATGTCACACGGTGTCATGGGGCTGAATGGTAGCTCCCGTCTCTAGCATGGGTTAGCTCTTATGGAAGGAGGCTGATTTAAAACACTAAACAGAGGAGTTTTCTACACAGCAGTGGCCAATTTCTGGAACGTTACTACAAGATTTTGGAGGGAGGTAGCATGAGCCCGCTCAAAAGGTTGAACAAATTCACAGACAGTAGATGTAAAAGATGTACTAAGAGGAATGGGCAGGGGTTTATCTTTTAGCACCCATAATCCTGCTATTGTAGATGCTGGGGAACTGCAAGAGGAGGGACTATACTAATGTCCTCTCCCTACACGGTGTTGGAGATACAGGCTGAGGGTAGAGGGATCACCGGTCTGACCCATCAAAGCACTGCTTATGCTCCCAACGGGAATGCTGGCACAATCCAGTGCCAATGAGAAGTCAGTGCAGCCACAGCCACGTGGTCGTTCCTACCTGTCAACTGATCCATGGCACAGGGGTGCCTTCTGAAGAGCAACCCAAAACCACCCAGTGAGCAGGGGAGAAGGAAAGGAGCCAGAGGACTGTGCCATGACAGGGACCAGGCCCCACTTTTGGTGAAGCTGTGGGCTGGAGAAGCACATCAACCCCCGTATCTCCTGGTTTCTATCCCTTGTGCCCTGACACTTGCCTCCTGCTCCAGCGCAACAGTGGCACTGCCAGCAGAGGCCGGGCATGTCCACTGCACAAACATCTTCCCTTCCAAGGTCACATTCAGGGGGCTGGGAGCTGAGGAAGCCTGCTTAAATCTGGGATGAGGACCTGTATGCATTGTCAGCAACTGCAGCCTGCCAGCCGCTCCCTGGACCTTGAAAAGACTTTGAGCAACCAGACCAAAATGCTGCCACTTTCAGCTAGTCAGACTTAATTTACTTCGCTATGCCGGAAACTCTCTGATTTTTTCCCCATTATCCACAGAGACTTCCAGGATGAGCCACGACTCAGTATGTGCAATGCAAATGAGACAAGCAGTAGAAATAAAAGATAAAGAACCAAAACGAAAAAGAAAAATCCCTTTAAAAGTTATTTAGGGGCTCCAGGGAGGAAGAGAAGTAAGAAGGAAAAAGCCCACAAGCCTATTTCCCATCCTTTCTTAATATAGCATCCTTCTTAAAATAGCATCTGATTGCAGTTAACACAGCTAGCAATGGTCCTTTCTTTTGTTTAATGGCTTTTGGAAATACAAGGTTCAACAGTGGCTCTAACACATCTTGACTGCTGAGAAAGATATTTGTATGCTGTGCCCTCCCAGTGTGTGTCCTTAGGTAAAGGAGAGCTGATCTCAAAGACAGTGTTCTTCCATGTTGTTTAAATACGAACACTACTACTTTTTCCAAGCACCTAGAGCTTTCATCAAAGCAAAGCTTACTGACGAGATCCTGCCACAGAAACCTTTATCAGCAGCACACTGCCCCAAAACACCACCCATGCTCCATGAGCAGCCCAAAGCAGATGTGAGGGAAGAGCTCAGCTCTGCTGAGGACCACGATGGCAGGTCAGGGTCTCTCCCCACAGTACAGAAGGAATGATGCTCCCAAACAGTGACAGAACAAAATACCCTGGAAAATAGCCTCAAACCAGACGACCACTGGGGAAATGTTAAAGAGTGCTTCTTCTATAATAAGAACTAGGTCAGTGCAGCTCACGAAGGAGGAAGTGGCTCTCTGCTGGTAGCAATGGCGTACTTTTTAGGCTGGTGATCAGCACAAACAGCTGATTGCAGGTGGAAGAGTTCTCTAGTTCAGATGCACGTAGTGGTCTGAAAGCTTCTGGGAGAGGAAGGAGAGTTTGCTACAAAGACTTACCTGGAGACCGCTCAGATTGGCTTATGATCATTGAATGTGAGGTGAGGAAAACATGACTGACTCTTCATCTGTTTAAACAAGAATATGACACAGGGGTCAGCTGCACAAAGCGGAGGCTGAGCCAAATTCACACTTCTGAACAGCATGAACTGGAGGTTGCACAGCATCCAAGAACGAAGCCTGTTAGGAGTTCAGGGTAAAAAAGAGAGGGTGTGGGTACATCGCCGGTATCCACAGGGCCTCTGCCTGTGTCAAGGCAGGGACAGGGATTGGGGTACTTCAGCACAACTAGGGATGCAGTGCTTAAACTGGTACATTTTCTGCTTCAGAGAAGGAAATCCCAGTATAAACTCAAAAGCACCAGATTACAGCAATGGTATATACGACTTCAGGCTCAAAACAATAACGAAAACTATTTCCAAATTAAACAAAAAATCGGTTATACAAAGGAGGAACCAAAAGCTGAAGACCTGAAATGAGCAGAGCCCAAACCATGTAGCCATCCCCATAATCTGCTCCAGTTACCACATCCGGCTTGTAAGCTGTACTTACTCATATACTAATGATGCTGTGAGTAGAAATCAGCATCTTCTCATCTCCATGAAAAGCAGGAACGCGGAGTTTTCAGAGACACCTTCCCAATGTGGGCAGGGGGAAAGAAGAGAAAGCATATAGGGCTGGAAACATTTGAAGAGCATTACAAGTGAAGTGAAGACAAAATAAATTAGGGAATCCAGCTGTACTCCAGACCAGCCACAAGCCCGTATCATCATCAGTGGCACAGAAGTAGTTCAGAATGGACAGCATTACCTACTATTAATATATAGGCAGCTACAAGACCGAATTACTTGAAACATCACGGTCAGCAAGCAAACCTCGACTGAAGGACAGTCTGAATGCCGGTATCTGAAAACCAGGAAGATCAGTAAATCCAGAGATTCCTCTTCCAAGACTATTGCACCTCCAAGAAAAAGTTAAAACCTATTCAGATGCCAAGCACAGCAACAGACATATTTAGACAAGAACAAAAGCACTTAAATAAAACCTTTTTTAAAGAAGAAAACCAAATACGCATCACCTGCAAATCACTTGGCCCAGAACTGCAGCTGGTTCACAGTAGCAGGTTTTACACTTTTTAACTACAGATCATGCTAAGGGTCCAATCCTACTCCTAGGGTTGCTCATGTCTCCCAGACATCACGGCACATAGGTTAGGACTGTGCTTCCAAACCAGTGGCATTAGTTTAGGAAGTACAGCAATTACCTGCTGATCTCAGGATATCTGGGGTATGGTACATCCCCCCTCTGCCTCCAGCAAACCTCATTATGTGAAATAAACTGAGGAAAATCAACACTGGCACGCACTTTAAGCTTTTTCTAAACAGCAGATCCTTTTTCTTTACACTCAGCTCCACAAAGAAGCATACCCTTAGTCAACTAAACCCTTACATCTCAGCCAACTAAGGGTAAAATAAAGACCTGGATAAGCATGCCCATTACTCTCAAATGCGTGCGCCATCCCCTTTGTTCGGCACTGCCCCTTGCAGGCAGGTTGCCTAGTTTGGGTAAGCCAACCCTGTGAAGAGTGGACGTTGCCATCGTGTGGCAACCTTCAGAAACAAAACTGAACTAAGCGTAGATTTCTCTATCCCCATAGCCTTAAAAAGAGGACAAAGCAGCACAGATGGCACAACACTCGTGGACTGAAAGGAAGGTGGGCTACCATCAATAGCTAGAGAGCTGCAGGTTTTACGAGTTGCTAAGAGGAGCACCGGAGGCTGCTCACACGGAATATGCTGTCAGGATACAGTACAAGTACCAAAGACCAGTACATGTTCTACTGTTGTCTTCTCCCCTTTCCTCCAAACTGTAAAAAACCAGTGCTTTCACAGCACTTGATGGCAGACAAGTTTTCTTCTAAGGCACATAACACTTGCTCTCCCTAACAGGGCCATCATTTTTAATGCTGCCCTCTCACAGTATGCCCACTTCCTCCGTACACTGCTAGAGCAGACACAACCCGCATCTACTTTCTGTGCTATTATACGGCTCCTGTTCAGGAACTGCCAGGAAGCACAGCAGGTTACAGCACACGCCGTATCACGGAAATGTTTTGGGTAACACACTGGCTGCCAAGCAGTACTAGTGGGAATGAAAAGGGGATAAATTGCTGCAGTCACAGCCAGTTACCCTTTGGAAGCAAGTACCTTTAAAAACCAAGCAGGTAACACAGAAACAGCACTTGTGAGCTCATGAAGACTGAAGGCACAGTTTCTCTACAGGCACTTTTACCAATCTTCCCGTCTTACATACAGCAGTGCATAAAACCCCCAAACAACCCTGAAGTACACATCTTTCACCCTAAAGGACCTCCAGGCTGATACACTTTTCAAGTTCCTTTCCAGTTAAGAGTTTCAGAGTATGTGGATTTAATCACTTTAAAATCCAATTTAAAATTAGGATCCCCAGATGCCTGAACATGGGTTTTAATCTCAATTTGCATAATTTCTGTTCCTTAGTTGTTCTATCCATTCATATCAACCATGTGCTTGAACCCAATTTCCAAGGGCATACAAATAGCTCAAGACAACATTATACAGTTTGGAGTGTGTCAGCATGCAGATGCCTAATTCTGGCTGGAATAAGCAGCACTAGCCATTTAACTATTTCAAAGCCCATGATTATCAGCACATCTTACAATATATATTTTGTTTTAAAAACTTATATTCTCCCTCCTCCATTTTATATTTGATTATAAAAATAATCTGCTTTTCAATTACCAGAGATCTCAAGACTTCCACTACTTCTTCACTCAAAATGAAGAACACATAACCCCTGGCAACAAACTGCACAGGAGAAAACACAGAAAAAGCTGGATTATGACATTAAGATATAGAAATACTTCATAGCGCAAAGCACTTCAGCGTTTCAAATGGATTGAGTAGTTTTTAGGTCATGCCCCCTTTTACTTAACAATTTTGACTAAAAAGCAGGAATTATATGCTGCCTAACTGTAATTAGAATCAGGTCTTGACATAAACTCTTTATCTTTAAACCATTCTTAAAATCAAGCACGCTTAAACACAAGTCACGAATTCCCATCTTGTTAATAATTATTAACTATAACTACTAATTATTGTAGCTGTACTTACAGGACTACTGTGGTGTTAGACATCAGATGCACGTATTCCAGGTCAGTACTTGAACAGTGGTGGAAGGTTTGGGGTTTTTTAAATATGGAGACATTTAAAGCATTTGAACAGCAACATGTCAGTCTTTCAGACACTGAGAGACTTCTAACCAGAACACGTCCTTTCAGTTTATGCCTTACACAGGAAAAATGAGTGTAATTATTTCTCACCTTTCATATTCAAGGCTGTGCAAGTAATCTTGGAAAACTCCCAACTATTTCAATAACAGGCTGCTTTAAAATGTCAGGATCTGGACAACTAACTGGGTATGCAAATAGTTCAACTCGCATTAGGTATAGAGCACTCAGCACAGTCTGAATGGTCAGTGCCACAGAATAAGACAGAAACATTTCTGCACACTCCTGGAAACCACTAGAACCCAACACTGGGCCATTATTAATAAAGGAGACACACAACAATTCTTGGTCAGAAGCAAAAGTGAACTTATTAAAATTTAAAAACAGATGTTAAACCATTTGCTGCTTTTAAAGAATCAGAAGACACGAAGTCATACACAACCAGAAGTTCATTTTATTTCTGTGCCTTCGGCGCCTTCTCCTGCTTCTGTGCCTTCTGTGGCTTTGGCGCCTTTTCTGCCTTTGGTGCCTTCTGTGGCTTTGGCGCCTTCTCTGGCTTCTTGCCCTTTTGAGAAGCCAACTTCTGGAGCTTCTTCATTTCATGCTTGATGATCCTGTTTCTCTGTCAAAAAAGAAAACGTTCACCATCCGTCAGAATGAAAACAGCAACGACTCAAATACGCCTTGATTTAAATCCTGTGCTTTCAGATTCAGTCCTTTTTTATAATCACCCTTTGTTAACCAGTATTATTTATATTCTATAGTCACAAAATTTACCACGTGTTACATTTAAAATGTCAAATCCCATCTAGAACTGTTCTGATATATCAAATGGTTAACATCATTCTGGCTGGTAACTTGCGCATCCCGGTATTTTATGCGTATAGAATGAAATACCAACAGCAACTCATCAAGAGTACCTGATTTCCTCAGCAGGCAATTCCTTCCTCAGCTATAACCTGGGGGACTGACACACAGATCACATGGGTTCATGTGTGATCAAATACTGAAGGGAAGCCCGCAGCAATATGAAAAATTCAACGCATTCACATACTTGGCGCCACTCCATGACCCAAGCCAGCTATGAAAGTAAGGCTCCCAGCATCTGTATTTGACTCTATATAGTGAAAACTACAAGCAATAAAAAAGCAGCACTCCACCACTTACCATTTTCTTTGCTTTCATAACCTTGTAGCGATCGAAGTCAGTCATTTTGGCTTTCTGTTTGAAAAGAATCAGTCATGAAGCTCTGACATACACATACACTCGTAATAAAACTCAGTGTTTCAAAACATTCCACAAATAACCCTGACCATTTCCAATTAGGTTTAGCTGCACATCTGGAACCAGTTCACTCTCTAAGGCCTTTGCTGGGAGGCAATGGTGCACGAAGAGAGGTGGTCATAGAAAAGACTTAACAAAACCGCATCTACTGTTAAACTACAAAAGGTTGAGGCCAATAGGTAGCAACTTCCACACATCTACGCCTCGTCTGTATTTAATCTTAGCCTGCAACTGAAAATACGCATAGATGTGTATTTCAACCTGATTTTAGTAAGTAGAGGCAGTACATGTCTTATGCATCCGGTGAAAGACTGTACCTTTTCTCGGGCTTCGATCTTCTTTGCCCATCTTGTCGCTGCCCATTTTTCATTTATATTCTCCTTCTCCCAGGCACGTCGCACACACTTCTGACGAGCACTGCATTACAACAGCCACAAAATTGTATTCAAAGGCTTTGTAAAAAAGGTTCTCTCTGATGCTGGCCCATCAAATTCCATACGAGATCACCCTTCTCTATTCCTTCAGACACTTTAAGTCAATTGCCACATACATCTCTGTGGCCTAATGAACATTTTGGTGTGCAAATGCTTTGCTAGGGCTCACAGATGAGTGATTCCAAAAGGCATACTGAGGAACTACTCCTAGCACTGCTTCAGAATCAGAAAGGCAGCCATCCTTGATTTTAAATTGAAGAAATTTATACAGGAACTAAGCTAAAAAGAACTCTTACAATTCCAGCGCAGTTCTGTACACAAGGAATACATTTAATGTCTAAAGGTGACCCAAATAGCAGCCAAAGCAAAGATGCACATAGTATTTACTGCAACTGCTTTCCCCCACACCATCCACCCCACGACTATCTGCAAGTTACCTGGGCCACCGTGCTGTTTCCTTTGCTCGTGCACGGCAGCTATCAGCCAATATCGGTAACGCAAACTTAAATGCATTCAACTGCAATAACACAAGGTATTGTGCTGTCATGTCAATACTGTATTGTATGTCAAGTGTTTACTGTGCACATGTTAATCCACTGACTTCATGTTGTATGAACCTTCTAGATTTAGCAAGCATCACATCAAACAATTCAGTCATCCAGTGGCAGCACAGTTTGTTAGAGAGACAAAAAAACACCAACAACTCACCTGTGCGGGAACTTGAGAACAAAGTCAGTCAGCTGCATGCACTTGAAGGGCATAGCCTGCCTCCTGACACCACTGCAGGGGCCATCAACCAGTGCCTGAAAAAGGAAAACACATGTGGGGGCATGTTGTACCAGCGCTTTCCCTTTGTGCTTGATTTAGACACCAACTTCCTAATGCTTTACGAATAGCACCTTGACAGCAATGGTCCAAAATAACAATATATGTCACGCAGACAAAACCTGAGTTTAGCCTTATGTACACAACCAAAGCTTTACAAAAATGATTTTAAAGGCCTAATCTTTGGTTTTTGGGGAAAAAGAAAACCCCAAATAGAACTAAAACTGCATATTTCACCTTTCTTTTTTTCCCCTTTTTCTTTGAACATTAAGCAAGGAGAGTCCCCTACGTTTGCTTTAAGCATACATCCATGCCATTCTATTCGTAAGTTTTAGACTCCAACTGACATCACTTGTTCACTTCTAGGAAACATAGCAGAGAAGGGAATATACCACTTGGCAGTGATAAAAGCTTGCTACTGAAGTTCCAAGTAGAAAACGACTGTTAAACTCCGTATTTCGTCAATTGCTTATTTCTTTCAAAAACCTGATTACAAACTTAGTGTACAAGCTTCTATTAAGCCAGAAAGAAGAAAATACAGGCAGAACACTCATGGCTTACCCTGTTCTGGTCAATAACATCCACAATGGCCACCAGCTTGCCAGCATGCGGCCCAAAGGAAATGAAGGCAACTCTGCCGATCTCGACGAAGCGTTTGAACACCTGGGAGCAACGAGAATTGACCAGAGTTAAGCACACACACACCCCCAAGGCCCTCGCAGCCTTTAAGGCGGCTTCCGGAGCTTTCGATCCGCACAAACCCCCTCCGCCTGAGCCGCGGGCCCACGGGAACGCTCTCAGGGCTGCTCCGAACCGGCCCCGCTGGAGGCCGCGGCCAGGCAGAGGCGCGGGGCCGAAGCACCGAGCTGCGGACGGGGCCCTGCCCGACCCGCAGCCACGCGCGGGGCCCGGCCCCAGCCCAGCACGCGTGGGGCGGCCGCGGCCTCCCCCTCACGGAGGGGTGGGTGAGTGCGTGCGCCCAGCGGCTCGGCCAGGCGCGGGGAGGCACCGGGGGGAGAGGGGAAAGGACGGGGGGAGCCCGCCGGGGCCGCGGAGCCCCGCGCCGGCCGCACGCACCATGATGGCCGCCCGCGAGCAGAAAGGGAGGAGCCGCCCCGGCAGCGCCCGGAAACCCACCCGGCGCTGCCTCTGCGCGTGCGCCGGAGTGGCTCGGACGGGAGGGGCGGGCGCGCTGTGGGACGGTGCCGCCATGTTGGCGGCCGGGGCCGGTGCGCGTCGGGGGTGCTCCGGTTCTTCTGCAGGGGAGCGAGCCGGGTTCCGCCTCACCGTGAGGCGGCGGCGCGGTGCCGCTGGGGACGGCAGCGGTCTGTCTGTGGGCTTGTGCTTGAGCTCAGGTAGAGGGTAACCCGCGGGCTGCTACAGTTCTTCGGGGGGGGGGGCGGTTGTTTTAACGAGGGGATGAGTGTAAATAACGCCTGGGCTGCGGGTGTTTGTCTGTGCAGAGCACCGAGCCGGCCCCTCGTTTGGGGGTGCAGCCTGGCAGCGCGCTGGGTACCGCAGAGCAAATGCGGAGTGGGCTTGGGAAGGAGACGGGGGGGTCAACGCATGGGGAACGAGCTTTCGGAGAGGGTGAATCCGGCGTTACGGCTCGGCTCAGCAGGTGGTGAAAGGTTGGTTTAGAAACAGAAGGTACGTTCGTTCTGTTCTTGGACATGCTGTGTCCAAGCTCCAGAGAGGAGGGCGGGACAGGCGGGCGCTTCGGGTGATGCGCTGTCTCCGTGGCCATCCAGGTGAGCGCGCCTTGTGCCCAAACCGGTGATTGAACTTAACAATCAAGTTAAACCTCATGTTGGGTTACACCGGTCTGCGTCGCTTCTGGTTCTGTCCTCCACCCATCCCAGCAGTGCTGAATTACACCGCGCAGCACCAGTCGCTGCTTTCTTCCACCAACATTGGTATTGCTTTATAAGAAATTGTATTATTTGCCCCCCCTCTGCCCCGTCACCAGTGGCCTTATGCGGTTCATCTTTTACCTCATTCTTCTGGTAGACTAATTCCCTGCTGTTTGTCCATGGATGTGGTTTTTCGTGTTAGACGATCGTGTCCCCAGTGCCCCACAGTTCTTTCTCTAATGCATCTGCATCTCAATCAGTTGTCTCTGGTAACTGGGAATTGCTGCTTCTCTTTGACACATAAGCTTTCAGCTCTGCATCCTGGCCCTGAACCTGAAAGAAGCCCTAGAATGTGGTGGTGTCCTTACTGAAAACTGCGTTTAAAAGTAGAAGTTCATGTGTTTGTGTGTGTTGTGTATGTATATTTAAAAAATGAATAAAAATCACAAGAGTGGCTTGGTTTTAATTCCTTGCTAAGAATATGGAATCTGGAGATAAAGAGCACTGTCTGCTGCAGCATCAGTTTTGCAGCTTGCACATTTCCACCCCCCAGTAAAGCATTTCAGAGATTTCCCACCTCTCCGATAAGAACAGTTTGTCTACCAGGATAAAAACATTGATATCAGGGGGAGATAATAAGGACGAATACAGTTGGATTAACTTTTCACAACTTAGTTTTATTAGTCTTCATATACAGGCGATGAAGAGTATGAAAAGACAGCCTACAGTTGTGCACGCTCTCAATCGCTGACGATACACTGGCTTTCCCACACCCGTGTTTGGTTCCAGCTGACAGGCTGAGGACACAATGGCTGATGGGGTTTTGCCTTGCACCTCGGGGAAGGTTTAGCTCTGGCTATGAAGCCATGACTGCCACCACTGCCCCAGATCCCCCCCCCCCCCCCCAAGAAGAAACCACTGCAGACAGCCGAGTGCAGCCAAGCTGACTGTGTGTCCAGGCATGAACTGCGGGTAAACAGGAGGTGATTGGCAGGGGGAGGGCATTCCCTGAACAGAAACTGGCTCCATCCAAGTACATCTGGAAGTCCAAATGCTTGTTAAACAAATATGTTCTGTAGCTGCCAATTCCAAGGAGACTAATTTCCAAGCATGTTCCATTTGTGTAGACCCATGACTGAATGGCCCTGCCATTCACAGAGGAAAGCAAAGGGTTTGTAATGTAAGTACATATTCCAGAATAACATTTCCCACAGAAATCTGGCAACTTAAGAAAACATTTTAATGCTCTCATCTAGCTGTTGGGATTTGTTACCCTTAACTGCAGTCCCAGATCCATCACACAAAGATAAAGCTTTTATCTCATGCCATTATTCTGTAATGCCAATGCATTGTGAATTAAGCTTTTTGTTTTATCAGATAGAACCTGGGTGCTATAGAGTACTTCATCACCTTGTGATACCTTCTGCCTTATTTTAAGTACTGCTACTCCAGTAAGACTAGCAGGACTTAGCAGTATACCAACACAGAAGGGGCAAAACCCTCACTGCTGATCCTTTTGAAAATCACTAACTTCCATTCTTTTCCATTTAAAAAGGTATTTAGTTCATTTTAAATCATCCTTCAGCCTGTGAAACACAAAAGAAAGCAAAACCCCAACCAAACTTGAAAGAGGGTGATACAGAAACAAAAAAACAGAGCGTGAAAATATTAATAGATAAAAATACTGGCCACTGCTCTCTCACAACCTAGTCAATATGGGGAATAGATGAAGTCAGGATAGAAAACATGCTACATGCCACTGCAATTCATAATCCAATGTTGACTTTTGAGTGCATGCAACACAGCTGCAAGGAAACCTCAAGTGGCCTCACAAACTTTAGCTCATTAGCAGTAGATGCTGAATATGGCAATTTCCCTTCTAGTTTTTACTTTCTCGCACTGAAAAACTGCATTAAATAAGTAACCATCCCTTTACAGAGGAAAGATGTAAGCAGGGGAAACTACATACAAAGGGAAGCAATCCTTGGAAGATGGAAAGGGGGGAATGTGAAGTGACTGGCAGTGGCTATTTGTAGGACATCTGGGGATGGAGTTCCACGTAGGTTTTGAATCTAAGCAAAAGGAGATGGTAGAAGAGGAGGAAGGAAGTGAAGCAGAGATGCTCTTTTCTCCTCTTGCAGGTCCTCAAAGCCCCTTCTTCCTGCTAACTCCTTCAGCTGTATTACCCTTGCAGTTTCACAGATCATGTTATGGCAATATGAAGTGTACCAAAGGAAAAAGAGGGCAGATGATGTGGCAGGAGACGGTTTCAAGGGTTATTTCAGAACTTGGCTGAAGAAGACCAGAAGACAAGCAGGTAAAAGGGGCATCAACCATTAGAATGCGTTGAGCAGTGGGTAAAATTGTAGTCTTATGACTTAAGGGAATGAGAGATTTGGTGAAGAATGCTGGGGCTTTCAGGGAAGTCAGCTCTTTGGAGCACAAAGGCAGTAACACTTCCCGAAAGCTCTGGAGTTGATGTGTTTGACAGGAGCATGTGTTAGGTAGATCCCAGTGCTGCTGAAGGCACACTGAGGCCAGGACAGTGGAAAGGCTTATCAAAGCAACATTACCCTGACTGCGGCTCCAGCAACACGTTCCTGAACCCACCTCAGAAAGGGCATTCTGCTGGCCTGCAGAGTGGTTCCCGTTCCTCTTGGCTCTGAATGAAGGGCACAACATGTTAATGCTTCAGAAGGTCCCAGGTCTGAGAGTCTATCCAGACAGTTGAAATAACACATACATGACCAGTCAGCACTGCCTGCAACTGCCTGAGATCAACAGCTCAGTGTTTCAGGATGAGAACCTACGAAACATGTTTCTGTACAAGTTAGAGAAAAGGACACTGGAAACCTCAGTGGCTTCTGGAGGTAACTATGAGATGTTTAAATTTAGGTTTGGTTACCAAAGCGTGAAAGCATTTTGTTCAACCTTCAAAATAAATCTTATGTACCATAGCAGAGGCATGCCAAGATGTCCATGGTACAAAAAGATAGGGCTTAGATTTGAGACAGGCTTGACGTTCCTGAGAGGTGTTGGCAGTTTATTACACCTTTATGTAGATCAGTTTGGAACAGCAGTGGAAGAAGTTCTACCCCAGCTGTTCCTTTCAGTTGCTGTCGTTACCCAGTGCTTATTCCAGTTTCAGAAATGAGATTATCTGGGAGCTTTCAGTGGCAGCACAGCACACCAGAACAGCTGCCATGTTTCATGGCACAGTTAAACAGCCACCACTGTGGTCACATCTATCACCACTTGAGTTTACCAGTTAGCACAGATTAACATGAACAACAAAATGATACATACCTGTCAGGAAAAGGCTATTAATCCCTTAATAACAAACCTGCCCATGGTTTCTCTTCTGTACACTGGACAAGTGGTTTACAGAAACAAGTGTCAAGGTATTTCAACAGCACACCAAGTCACCGTATCACAGATTCCTTAATGTCTCTCTTCTATTTACGCTTCTGGTCCTGAAGTCTTTCTGCCTTTTGTCTTTATTTCTCCCTCCATTCTTCAAAACTAAAGTTCTACTTAATAGCACTGTAAAACTTTTCAGTAATATTAATTCATTCTGGAATAAATACATGTTCAACACGGCCAACGTTCTTCCGATGACGTGACACAATCCACAAGTACACAAGGAAGAGAAGACACAACAATGCTGTAGCTGTGAGGCAGATAAGGAGCCCAGCAAACAAAGCAGGTTTCAGAGGTAACTGGATCAGCTTGCCTTCTGCTGGGATCATGTTTGTGAGGCTTAACATGTATCCGAGTGACCACGCTATGCTGCTGTTGCCAACCTGAAATACAGACAGAATTCCCATTGGACAGTCAAAAGAGGTTCCAAACACTCAACTGCTGATGCTGACAACTGCCCTTTCAGTTACCAAGGGCAAAACCTCAGTGGAATATGCAAAGATACAAAACCATTTTAAATTGCTGGGTTTTTCTGTAGTTCCAGAGGATGCAGATAAAATTGGTCACTGGGCTAAAGAAGTGAGACACAGGTATTAGATGGATGGGTACCAGGATGCGTGGTGTGTATGCAGGCAGCCGGTTATAGGATTTTCTGTCCAAGAAACACAAATAAAAAATAAGAAGAAATTAAAAATAAAAAATAAAGTCAGCACTATTGTGCTGATTCCTAAAATTCCATCAACAGCATGATGACATTGAGAGAGAAACTTCAATAAATGATTAAATGTCTTTAACGAACAGTTTTAAGCAGTCACCTACTGGTGGTAGGAGATCATAATGGCCTATAATATTTGGTCCTTTTTATAGTTGTGTGTATCTTAACACCTGTTTAACTGCTAAAAAGAAAGTTGCACCAACAGGAACTGGACTACAACAGGTGAGCAAAGAGGTAAGGGGAATCAAAGTGGTTTTTCTTCACTGAAAGAGGGAAAAAACCTCTCATTGTAAGGTTTATAACTTTTGCAAATCATCTTGCTCTAGATCTTGCCCAGATCTTCGCACCAGGTTAAGGTTCTTTTCATTAATTGTGTACACTAATTAAAAAGGAATATAGCCTTAGCATAGGCGATAAACATTCACCCTCCTCTCCTGGAGAGACTGTGTAAACCCATTATTTTCCTACATGCAAGTGCTGAAGCATTTCCAAACTGTATGCAGATTAAGAGACAGTCTGGGACAAGCCTTTAAAACAAGGCTCTGTACAGTCGCAGAGAGGACTGTGGGGACCACACTTCTTGATGTGACAGCCAAGCTTCACTAGTACCCATGCCTTCCAATTTGAAAGCAAGGATTTCTTAGCAGTATCTTTAGACTGGATAAATATGCAGGTTCATCAGAAGTACGCTGGTTTTTAGGAGAGAAACTGAGGTCAGGGAAGAGAGAAACACAGCTATGACAGAAATGTTGTAAGCCTTCTCTCTCTGCCAACTGAAAGCCCCATCAATACACATCCTTATTGCAGGGAACCAGATTACGGCACAGATGGATACACCAGCTGAGGATGAAAACTGCCTGAGTTGCATCATCACCACTCACTGATCACAGACCAGCTCTGCTGGTTCCCCCAAGGCTCTACCAGCAGACAAAAGCAGTTCTCCTGTCCAACTCAGCAGTTGGCCTTGACTGGTGAGGCGTTTTGAGCTACTACATTCACAAACTGGGACAAGGTTTAACACACAATTATTTGATCCTTTCTTAAAGCTCTTACAAAGAATCTAGGCAGCGTCTCAAAGTAATGCTGCAACCCCTAGAACCAGCCCGAAATTGCTACTGAGGCTTGAGAAGTAGTTTTGTCTTGTGCCAAAGATTTGACAGTCATTTAAAAAAAGGCTGTTTTCGACTGTTGTGTTTCTGTAAGCTGCTGCGTCTTCTATCTCCTTTTCGATTTCTTTGGATTGAAGCAACAGTAAGAGGAGATTGTTATTACTCACCTCCTCCTGAAAATGTATCCGTGGCCAAGTTTCTGCATCAAAGTTGTAACCACGTATAAGCAAGTAATAAATGAAATTGGCTGAAAAACAGTAGGATCTAGCATATATTTCTTCAAATTTAGGCAGCATAAACTGGAGCTGAAAGCAAAAGGTTTGTTACAAACATGTAATTTACAAAGAATGCTTCAGGTTTTATAACTAGGGAATATTTTGGGTTCCAATTAGAATTTATTTGCAGTTTTCCAGAACTCTAGGTAAAGTTGTGGACAACAAGATACAGAGATTTAAAGAAAGAAATACCCTGATGGTGACATAGTTTATATGGCAAAAAATGAAACTACATCTAAGACTATACATAAAAGCTGGAGGATGTTATGGTTTCTATGTTTTCCGTGTCATCTTTACAGCATGGCTAAAGCCCTGAAATAGAGTTTGAAACCTAGTCCAAGTTTTAAGCATGCTACAAATACTACATGGTTTGAAGCACATTGGGAAAACAAATGCTGAGGTTAAACCAGGCCTTCTGATAAGTTCTGAATGCTTGTTCAGTCCACGTTCTTTTTATATCTTCCTTTTACAGATACAAAAGGAAAACCAAAAGCAACCCGAAAAACCCAGCCAACCCACTTACCTGTGCCCAGCTCTGGGAACAGAAAAACCACATACTCGAATTGAAGTCAGCCAGGGAAAAGTGCCCAGATAAATTCAAGGCGTTAATTGTGTAGTAGAATCCTGAGAAAGCCTATAGAAAAGGAGTAGATGACAGGCCTGTTATTTTTATAACTACAGAAATCAAAAGCCAGCAAGCTCATAAAGAAAAGCTGAGTTCGCAAACCTACCACAAAATTCCCTTTAACTTTCGGCTGATGTATTCCATGAAATGGACAGTCTTTTCCGTCTCTGCAAGCACTGAAGTTGAACAATGAAGAAACCACCTCCTGGCACAGCCCTGGATCCCCTGTTCCATGGAAGTGCACAAGCTGGCTTGGGTAGTAATTTGCTGGCCTCAGGGACTGTGTACAAAGGCTGCCGGAGAGGTGCTTCATGGTGAATGTAGTATTATAATTGTGAGGGTAACATGGATTATCCACATTGGAACTGGTGTTTGATTTCTGGGAAAGAAAAAAACCCAATAAAGGCTATTAAAATGCAAGAAAGGCTTAATTTGACAGTAGCTACAGGAATCTTTTTAAACCACACATGCATGTAGTTTTGTTCTCTCCTCTGTCATGACCGGTATCAGTGCAACATTGCTGATCATTGTCATTCATAGAAACCCCTTCCTCAAGAAAGCATTGGCAAGACCAGCAAAACACTTACAGGACCGGCTGGGCCTTTTTATGTCAAATGGTAGAAAACTCTTACCAATTTTTAACAGATAGAAGGATCTTTGTATGAAACCCAAGTGTGTGTGTCCATAACCAAGCACGACAGAGTTCTTACTGGGGTCTCCAAACTCCACCGAAGGGAAGTTTGGAGACTCCCAGACTCCAAAACTCCACACTAGTTGAAGAACCTCAGACAATTACTGATCACCTGGAAGAAGAGCATAGCAAAGGGGCTTAAACAGACCTGGAACAGCAATGCTAAAAGCCTTTTCTCAGCTTCATCTCTCCCGTAGCACTGGAAGCTGTGTGTATAGACATTGTAGCTGTAACCGTACAACTTCACTTGTAAGGTGCTATTTAAGTTCTCCTGAGAGTCCTCTGGGATAAATGAAATTTGAGTGGAAGCTCCTCCGAGGTCCAGTGCACCCATTGTCTCTTTTCTGTAAGGATGAACCCATGTCCTCCAAAGGTTTCTCTACATGTAAAAGTAAAAGGACTAATCAGAGATATCATCTGCTTGCTCTCCCTTTTGTTCAAGCTCTTCTACTCTTAACTTTTGGAGATGTCCCTGCCTCTTTGTCCTGCACCCTTTCAGAAAAATCAGCTCTTAGGCCAACATGCAGATGTTTTTCATGTAAGAGGGATGTATTTTCACAGGGTGAAGTGATCTTGAAAGATGGAAAAAGGAATGCAGTTCAGCTTTCAACTCAGAGGGCAGCACACCAATCAAAGCATAGGGCTAGCCAGGTCAGTATCCATACTAGAATGCAGGGAATTGTATTACATACCCATGAGACTTGAACAAATCTGGATGTAAATAGTATGAAGATCTGCTTGTTTCAAGGCAAGAATGTTTATTAAAGGAGTCGAATATTAGGAGGTTACACAGAAAAAGAGTGAAAATAGAATGAAAACCACAGAAAATGAAAGCTACATTGAAGTCAAAAGAACAAAACCCCCTGATCTGCACATTTCCTTCCCTGAAATTGCAGTGGCAATAAACCTGATCCATTCAGTTGGCATTTTCCTATTACTCAAACATGGCCCACATTCTGTATTTGATCTACACAGAATAGAGGCTCTGTAAGATTATCTATCTCAATATTTACTGTAGTATTACCCACTGAGCATGAAGATATGAATGCATACGCACGAAGGGAAAAGAAGCTTCCAGGGTTAGCAAATACACTCACAAGGTTTTACAGTGAAAGATTCCCATTAACAGCCCCTGCCAGAATTTGACTCAGCCCACGGTCACAAGAATGGTGACCATTTCTGTCCCCTACTAGTGATATTCCACATGCAGGCCTTCGCATAACTCTCTATACTAAACTGGCTTAGCACCATCTTGCAGTCCTTCAGTATTCCTTATGAATCTGCCATATTTGATATAATTTGATATTTGCATTATTAAAATCCATGTGGTAGAAGACTGACACCGCCCTGAAGTTTATCATATCATGTGTGTTGCATGGAATACACACAGTGAGAAAAACTTCCGGAGTTCAATTCCAATACCACTCTTCTCTGCAAGAGTCAGCAACAGATTCACCATGAGCTGTCACTTAAGATTACTAACGACTAATTCCTCCTCATTAGTTGCCATGATCTAACAGGAACAATTCAACCAGGACAGCAAACAATACTCAGGGGTTTGGTTGAAATTTCTTTCAACCTAGCAAGACTATTTAGAAATGCAGTTAACTGCTGCCATAAATGCAGTTGCTCATCATCTTGGTACAGCTTTAATTGGGAATAAACTATACTGAATATACATATATATAAGGGGATCTTCCAATATACTTGACTGTCTCTCTGCCATGAGGCTCCTGCATGACCCTATTCTGAGTTCAAACACAGTATATTGGTATCACTTTGCATAAGATGGTATCACAGCCCACTGCTCATAGCCTGCAGCTTTTCAGCAGTATTGGCACCAATGGTGTATGAGTGATCTCTGGCTCAACTGAAGCACATTTGGCCACATCAACTTCAACACCTTCACTGCTTCAGTCTTGTCTGCTAAGACAAGTGAGCCAACACTGCCAGGAGCCCCCAAAGCTGTGCAGATCCTTCACCAGAAGAGCTGCAGGGACAGCAGCCAGCTGAGAAGCAGAAGAAAACATCTCTAGTTGGCACCACTGTCAAGACAATCAAGACCTGTCACACTTGACACATCAATGCATTTAAAAGCAGTGCAACTTCCATTTCTAGGAAAGGCATCCAGTGTCATTTAGGGAAGAGCCCTGTTTTGTGGATCAACAATTTTACCTTTGCCACATCACATTCCTGTAACATCATGTTCCTTATGTTTGGTTTTTTGTATTGCTGCCGCAAAAAAAGACCCTGTTATATATTTCAGTGCAAAGGGGAAGCCATAGCTATGACATTTAACAGGCATGTCCTCTCAAACTTCCCATTTTTAAGGGAGAAACGGTGAAAGAAAAGCATGCAGGTTTTTTCCACACACCTCTAAGAAATTGCCCATTATATAGTTGGCTGTTATCCATCCATACAGCCCTTCCTCTGGCCCCGTTATGATCTGCGCACCCCTAAAGTCAAAAGGCTGTGCTCTGAAGTAGTTTTGAATGCTCGCAAGGACTTCATTGGCTGCCGTTTCATTTTGCAACCTAAGCAATTCACAAAATATAAGACACTGAGCATCGGGAAAGGCAATTTCATGTTTATTGTTCACTGACTGGCAATTCAAGAGAATTCCTACAATCACCTAATGAAAAATAGATGCTGTTCCCCTAAAGGGAAGTTTTTGACAGGGAACATCCACGTTATCCAACAGCATTTCAGCAAGGAGCTCCTCCACTACGTATAAACTTCATTCTTTAGCATGCAAGCTCATGGCATTTTGTTTCTTATATATATATATATATACACACACACACACTTTCTTTGCAGCGACCTGAATGCTTACATGACAACTGCTGCTTATAACAGTCCTGGAGCCTTTCTTCCCACTCCGTTCAGCCGCAGAGCTAATATAAAAAGCCAGTTTATGCCAGGGCTAAAGCCAGAAGCAGAGCTCAAAAGCCACATTAGCAGTCAGAAAACTCTGTGGTGTCCAGCTTTAATCTGCCTTTGCAGCCCACAGGTACACACAAACTACCTGTTTGCATAACAGTGAATTTCAAGACAGATGTGGAAGAGAAAATTAAACTCCTGCTTTCTCCAGAATAAAGCATGTATGGCACCACAGAGGGTTTCCATACAGCCCCACGTTCCCTATCAGGAAAGTTAATTAAATTAACTTGGCTGGGCTCCATTTCCTTCAGGGATGGCCAATTTCCAATGGATAAATATGCATCCAGAGCATTTTTCACACTCTGGTTTCACAGACTGCTCTGCTCTAATGCACACAGAGGAGCTCAGGTTTCTGCCATACCTCAGTAGCCTCATGCCAGCTGTAGCCCCCAGATAAACAGAAGTGTTCTTATGCAGATGAACTGGTATTCTCTCCTTGACTTTATTCAGGCAGTCATCCAAAGGTTTGGCAAGAGCTCCAAGATTACTCTCATAGCTGGATATACCAGGGCCTGAAAGAGAACAAGTAGATTGATTTCATTCTGCTTTGCCAGCTACAAATTAGCCCAATTAGCAAGCAGGTGTTAAGAGATTTCCCCCATCCCTCCTGTAATAGCAAACAAGGAGAGGATGCTTGAAAACTGGGAGTGCTTAATCAATGTAGTGACTGTCTCAGCTGTGGGCGACAGATACTTGCGAACTGCTCGCCTGTATTTCAGTGTGTATACATGTACACCCATATACCATACCTACAGTAAGATATACAGATACAGTATAACCATGTGACAACACAAGTAGCAGTGCTGTGTTTATGAGGGAAATAGGCTTATTCATGGCAGATGCTGTAGAAAACAGCATGCGTTATGGATATAAAATTTCTCTGATCTGCTAAAGTATAGAAAACCGCTCCTTCCAAACCTAAACCAAAGATTTCCTCATCTGGTTTGCCACAGCCGTTTTGGACACCATGGCACCTCTACAGCTCGCTGCTCTCAACTGAGAATAAAATAAAGCAGCTTCTGCAAAGAACCGCTGGTGAAACTTCAAGATGCACACTCTTAAAGTCGTAAGAGGTCCAAGTCTAAGCTGGTGCATGAACTGATCAGTACCTCACAGCTTTCCAGGTTCCCAAAGCCTTTGAATAACGGGAATGAAAGTTACACCGTGTGTGTAAGGTGTAACTATCTGAGTAATTAACATCAGAGTCTTTCCTCCCTTGCTCAACACTCCAAGGACCAGCAGGACTTCAACTTGTTCAGGCTCACCTTGGGCACGGATAAAACCATTCCTCACTAAACTTTCCCAGGTAAGCTGCACAGGGAGAAGTCCAGGCATTGCCACGAAGCCATCGCCCCACAGACAACAACTCTGCCAGAACTCCATCTAGTTCTCCTGTAACAGCCATGTCTCCCACAACTCGATCCCAAGCTAAGCAAAAGGTGGCTCTTACAGAGTTAAAATGAGAAACCATTTATGTGCAGCCACATTGCACTGAAAAAAGAACAAACCGCAGAGGAAAAAATATGTAAGACTTTACAGACTCCACACTCTACCACTCCCTTCTTCACATATGAACATTTCTATGTCATCCCTAGACGGTTTGGCATAAGACCTTCTAAAAGTCTTAAGTCTAGCACATGCAGGCCAGAAGCAGGAGAGAAAGCTGTTACTGGAGATAAACAGGGCAGCAGCTACTGCTTTACGTCCTGCCATTGCCTGACAGTCCCTTAGCAACCTCAATCTCCCAGTGTTCAGACAGAGCAGGTCACAGACAGTGACCATTCTGGTTTGGACAACTGCTTTGCCAATGCTTACACCCTGACCAGGACAGATGAACTGCACTGTGTAGAAAGGGTTTGGGGCTGGCTCCTACACGCAAGGCAGAGGTATCTAACAAAGGTAGACATGAAATCATAAAACCATGATGGAGCTTACAGAGTAGTTGATCATTTGACTTTGACATCACTTTGACATTCCAGTTCAGTAGGTATATGAAAGTCCGCCTCTCAGTATGCCCAGAACCACCCCCAATTTAAGTGCTCCCAATTGAAGGTCACTAAAGAAGCAAGACAGATGTATTCACAGCTTAGATGGGTGACATGGTCTAGTGTGAGGCATCCCTGCCCTTGGCAGGGGATTGAAACTGGATGATCTTAAGGTCCATTCCAACCCAAACCATTCTACGTTTCTATAGGGACCTCTCCTTCGAGCCCTCTGTCTCTTCCAGTGCAGTCACCCAAGACTTGAGCAGTGAACCCTGGATATTTTGTATGCTGGAGGATGAGTGCTCTGATTGACCATGGTTAAGGCTCCTCTGGACCTGAACAGTTCACAGCAATTTGGATTCATCCATTTTGAAATTCTTTCATATTCAGCTGGAATTAAACCAAAATCTAATCCTGTTGAAACAAGTGCTCAAAGTACTCTTTTGTCATCTCTCCAGAAGAATAATGCAGTTCCTTTGTGAGCTTTTCTCACACCATAATTCTTAAAGGCAATATTCTAATGAGTGAAGGCATGAGCTAGCAGGGTGCTCCCCCACCTCAGCAGGCTATCCACCATTCCTGCAGTCTGTGAAGACACAGCATCAGGCACATGACAGTGCATTACTTCTGTGCACATTACACTTGCTTTCCTTTCCTTATTCCAAAAGTGCTAAGAATGCCCACACATGTTTAACGCTGAAGATGGAAATGCTGGTGCTCTTAAGAAACAATTGCCTTATCTCTTAGTTACTCATGGACCAGTATGACTGCATTGCCAGCATCTATTTGCAGACACAAAGGGATGTAGGACTGAGAGAGAAGGAAAGGGAAAAATTCTTGTTGAACACCACAGTTAGTGTGTGCAACCAAATCTGCCCTGAGACTCCCTGAGTTGCCCCACCTTCTCCTCTTACCTAACTGGCAAACCCAAACCAGAGCACTAAACAAAGCAGTACTGCTTACGTTAGTACCTTAGAGAATATGCTAAAGCTCATTAGGCTCAGGGTAGCAGAATTTATGAAGTTTGGCTTCCTGCAGAAATCCCTTATGGATTGGCTACTGCTTAATAATACGGATTTTTCTTCCCTGCATGGCCACCTGTCTTCATAAGATGTGTGGAACTTTGGTATCTTTGAAAGCTTACTCAGATGTCACTGAGGTTGGTACCTGAAGGAGGTAACTGCAGAACAATTCCAGATGACCTGCATAACCTTGTTTCTCTAGGAAACCTGACTCAGGCATCAGAGACAGGGTTGTAAACATCACTCCATCGAAATTAATGGTTAACATCTAAGGAGGGCAGATCCCCATTCTTCATAAAGAGTTTTTCTTCCAAGCTTTTTTTTTAATGTATTTTATTCTTTCCTTTTAAAAGAAATTATTTCGGTGCACAAGGACTAAACATTTACAGGGCCTGATTCTCTGTCGATTGAATTCTCTCTGCACCATTCATGCACTGCAGTTACTAAATCAGTAAATTAAGTTAAGCTACAGATTCCCGTCTCCACTGCAGATTAGAGCATGCTGCCGTATCAGTAGGAGAATGACTGATGCTGACAGATACAGACATAGCCTGAACAGTTCTTGCTCCCCAGCAATGAAAAGGGAACACAGTGTAAAAAAGGCAGTATAAGATCCCAGATAATGTCTTCTTAGAGGCTAATTCCATTCGAGCTCACCTTTCACATTGCACTTGAAGGTTTGGCTTACTACTCCCGTGTCATTTTCTTTTTCTGCTGGCCATTCATAGACATAGACTGTAGTCCGAGAGGATCCAGCATCAAGGACTATTCCATACTGGGGATTAAAAAAGACAACATTAAATTAAGAAACAGTCAGCGGCAGCTTAACAGCCCATATGCAGCTGTTCTTCTTTGCGCCTTCAAACACTGTAGAATATGTATGCACGGTATATTTACATCCCAGATTATTTCTAGTGTTGGGCACTTAGGCATGAATCCAACAGCCAAGCACAGAATGAATCTGGCTGCAAAACAAAGAACATTTATGTATCTACAGTAATGAATTCAGTGGGGATGGGGAATGCTCACTCATCTCCTTTCAGCACGAGGTTCAAAATCCACACTGACACATACATAACCCCGTGTGAGGATCTGATTTTACAGCAAGATCATTTCCTATTACCTCAGCTATACTACTTGGACACTGAAGGGTTTGATACCTAAGCACAGGCTTTAGATTCAAGGATGCACAAGGGATCCATGAAGCCACAAGCAAAGAGGTAAAGTACATAGCAGACCACAGTGAGAATGATGCAGTGAGTCTGGTTCTTTCCCGACTGCCTCATAAGCCTCTCCCTTTGAGTGGCTGAGGCAGTCCACCTAAGAGCTTGCCACTGAAAACGGGCTGTGCCAGAGTGTGAGAAAACAAAGGGGGAATCAAGATTACCCCAGCTTTATTTATGAGCTAGATGACAAATATTTAGGTGCCTTGCTCCAGGTTACCTGGGCTCCCTGTGTGATTAAAGCACAGGTTTCTCTGTCCCATTCCACTGCTATCCAGATGGCTCTTTCCCCCTTTCCCATCTTTTGTGGCAGTAGAAAACTGTAGCAACTGGGAAGGCAAACTGCATGCCGGGAAGAAAACTGTGATTTTGCTTATCCTCTTTGTGATCCCTGGGAATATGTTTAGCTGCCTGCCTCTTCCAAAGCCATCTCTTTGGTAGGAATCCAACGCTGTCGAGTTCATTTCTCTGTTAAGGTTTTTTCCTTTCAAAACCACAGCTGCCTCAGAGCCTGACGATACCGAAAATGAGAGCTTCCATCTGGCTGCAAAGCCTCTGCAGCAGCCAATACATTTCATCCCACTGCTTCCCTAGGGAGCCTGAGGTCTGATGGAGAAGGATCACTGCTTCAGGTGACAAAACATTCAGCTTCCGCACCCCATTAGTCCCCAGCTTCTACTGTAATCCTACAAACTCCTGGACCCCAAAGAAATACCAGCGCTTCCAGGCTGGTCCGTTGCCCAGAGGACTGTTAGATAATGAGAATCCCATTTGTATATATCCGGCTGATGTTTACTCTGATCAACTAAAAGGTGGAAAGCTCCACAACTACCAGCGAGCCACTACACCATCAGGGTCTGTTCAAGGAACTGCTTTAGCGATGATACTGTGAGTGTATTCCCACTCACTGACAGAAAGATAGGCACTGTGGAGACACAAAATACAGTAATGGTCAATCTGCTCAAGGGCTAGTAATTTAATCTAGACTCAGGCAGCTCGAAGTGCCAACCATAAGCTTTTAGCTTAGCTACTTTTAGAGCTAACTATCATGTCCAAGTAGAGCTGGAAGAAAAGGGAAGTATTTTTACCTCAGCTAGCCGTGGGGCTTTTTGACCTACTTCCATCCTTCCCTGTATTTCCAAGCCTCCTTCCTGAAAGTTACAGATTTCAGCGCCAAAGAGTAATGGTGCACTCATCTGAACCGAGGTGTTCATTACTTTTTTCCTACTCTTTTGCTTATACAGCTTCCTGAGTCCTTTAAAGAGATGCTCATTTTGAAGAGGACTCCTGAGCCCACTTCAGGGTGACTTTTGAAGCTCCTCTGAGCTTGGGCAAGTTCACTCTGTGCGAAGTGGTCCATGCAGCATCATGAAGCAGTAATCACCGAGAAGTGCGTCAGATATCAGGACTAAGATTAATCTTCAATTAAACAGAAATGACAGAGGATGCAGCGTTTTAAGAGGGTGAGAGACTTCTTAAAGCTGGCACAGTTATGATGGCTTACCTCCCATCTGATCACTTTGGAAAACTATCATGAGAAGCTAGCAAGCTAAACCAGGAGGATAGAGGCTACAGAAGTACATCCGTGCTGGAAGCACACTTCAGTTCAGCTACATAGGTTTGAACTACTTTTAATCAATTACGTATGATCCACAGAAAAGGCCAAACACTTCCAAAGAGCCAAAAGAGACATGCAAAATTTAGGCGTAGAGAAGTGTAGCGCCTGGAGAGGCAAATTAAAGAAACACTATCATGAAGGGAGGGTTTTTTCTCTTTAGGGCTCACAAAACACCATTAGACAATGGAAAATGTTTCAGCTGATACAAAGGCTCATTACATTCAGAGCTGGCATCATTTACAGTTCTGGACTTCTTCACAAGCTATGTCAGTAAGGATGTCTGTGCCCTCTTCTTCAATCTTCTGACTTCATAGCGTGTGCCACTAAGTCATGAGCTCTTTCAGCACCTCAGCCTCATGCACATGGCCAGGCCCTTCCTTCGCAAATCCCATGCTCAATCTTCAGTTAACCAAAGGAACCAAACCACTTAATTCTGCAACAACAGCTTTAAAACATAGCACAGCAGGTAATTTATTCTCTTGAGCCACAAAGGAATGAACCTGGACTCTCTCAATGTGCATCCTGGGAAAGAACTATTACAACACAAACTCTAATTATCGTTCAGTAGCTGTTCGGTTTCATGGAGAAGAGCCAGAAGAACGAGGCCATTTGCAAAGAGTAAGTCTGTTTTCATCATGTTATTGTCGTCTATATTTAATCTTAATCAAGCACTAACATCAGGACACTGCCACTTCCAGGCTCCATCAGATCTACTAACTATTGGAAGGTTTCACAGTGGCGTATCAAGGTCCCCCTTTTGTGAGTGTTAATCATTTACCACTCAGCATCTCAGCACATCTCATCAATGACCACTCAGCATCTCAGCACACACAGGATCCTCTGTGTCATCTGGGATTTTCTGCATTTACAGCTCAAAAAGAAATCCAAAGCCAAGGCACCTAGCAGTGGACGCACCAGTCTTCCTCCAGAACCTAGCCACTGAAGCTGTTGAGGTTGAGAAGCAGACCTCCCCACCTAAACCAAATGGTCAAGGTGAGTCCAACGTTTGCTCCAAGGCAGACAACTTCATTATTCTGAACGTGAAACTGAATTGATGACAAACACAAACAATGTGTAGGCATGTCTTTTAGATAGTGGCTTCAGCCTACAGGTCAATCCAGTCTTGCCTTGCATGAAAAATGGCAGGATGCAAGCCTGAGATCTAGGGCACAACAGGGAGTGAACTTCAGGCACTGTGTCCCCATGCGAGATCCCAGTGCGCACACCCTGCCACACCACAAACACATTAAGCTGGTATTAGAATACAGTTTTATCCCATTGCATGATTCATACACACCACCAAACAATTCGGACAAAGCCAAAGGTGTTTATAACTTCATGAGGTGCAATAAGACATTAGCCTATCGGTATGTGAACTATCCAGTTAAGTGCATTCACCGAGGGAGAGGTAAAAAGGACTTCAAAGAAGGACCTGGCAAGGTTTACATGCTTGTAGCTATCCCTGGCAGAACTCAAGCAGCCAGGCTGCACAGCTTCCCTAGAAGACTCATTTCCACCCCTTTGTCCCCAGTTGCATACGTCTCTCACTGAAGAGCCAGCACACATACTCCAGCAGCACAAGACAAAGCCTGCAATTCCAGAGGACATCATTTAATCTCTTCCACTTTGCTCCACCCCTCCTTGTGAAGCTGCTTTGCATCTGTTAATATCTGGCAAGACTCAACATGTGGTTAATCACAAAGCGCACGCTCAGAGCCCAAATGCTTCTGACACACAGCAGCAGCATGCAAAGATTTCAGCATAAACCTCCTGGCTTTGCTTAGGGGGCAGAATTTAAACTTTAAAATTCAGAATTACTATAATATGACCTCAAATCTGGCAAAAATAGAAAAGAAATGGCAGATTCACATTTGGCCTTTCTGTCTTGGAGAAGGCGTTATGTGATAGGCATCACAGGCAATCAGGGAATGCTTTTCCTGTTTTGCCACTGACTCTTTGATCTTAAGCAATTCCCTTTTTCTCTTAGCTTCAGTTTTCCCAATGGGATTAAACATTAAGTTATGTCTGTAAGCTTATTTGCATCACCCCATAAAAATTAGTTTAGAAAGGGACATTATTAAATGTCAGTTCAAAACACTGTTCTCCTTCCTCAGGTATTCTAAGACTTACCTTAAGCCCTGGGGAGAGGATCTGTTGCTGGTTTATCTGAATCACTGCAATAGCAATGACAAGAATAATGCTTAGAAGAAGGAATGCTTGGGCAACAACACTTGGCGTTCTGGTGAGCATCCTGAAACAACAAAAAGAGAAACGCCTTCAGGAACGTGGAAGACCTCAGTGATTCTGCCTTAAGGCCTGAACTCAACTGAATCAGTTGAGACTTCTCCTAAAATCTCATTTCATCAACTAGATCATACCGCATGAGAAGCCGGTGTTCTCCTCAAGAGCTGCTGGGTGCTTTGCTACCACTAACTTCTCATTGCTGAGCAGGGAGGTGTCTATAGTGACATGCTAATGATGCCAGATTTCAGCCTCAGGTCCCAGTCTGCTCCTTTCCCACAGCGCCTACATGTAGACTGCACGCTCACCAGCTCCCATTGCCTCAGGAAACGAGAGCAATGGGCATGCTGGGGCTAGCGCACACTCAGCGATCCCACAGTATGCCTACAACACGGACACCACCACAGCCATGCAGGCACAGCGCTGGTGGCTGCTGAGCACTGCTGGATGCTTCTGCCAGAGTTGTGAGGTAGATGCAGCCTGCTTCAGCAAGAAACAAAGGTTTTAAGAACATGAAGGCAAGCTTCTTTCTTCTGTCTGCCGATGTGTTCATGAAGCGTGTTTGTGTACGTGTGGGTGTGCATATTAATACAGAGCCTATTATGATCACTCTTCACTACACATAAAATAAACAGCTTAACTTGTGATGAGAAGTCACTAAACAAATGCAACACATAGTTATGTCAGACAAACCCAAAGGTAACGTGAAACATGCGCACTGATGGTACGGCTGTTGATAAGTTCGTATCCTCTAGAAAGGTTTTCTAGGATTCAAATGTGGTTTAGGTTTCCTGTAATTTCTGTTCACCCTTTATTTCTTCACGCCCTGGCCAGACAGCTCTGCACTCCAAAAGGCCTTTCAGTACTTCAGAGCGCGGCAATTCCCACATCAAAACTTCTTATGCTCCACAGGGGTTGAGGAGGAAAGGGGTGGCTGATGGCAAACAGCAAGCTTAGGAGTGTCAGAGGAACACAAGAATGAGAACCTGCCCTGCCTTTCTCATATCCAGAAACCACTTATTTTGGCACAGAAATAACAAGTTATTCTGGTGTGATCTGTCCTGACTGCCATCTCCCAATTCTTCCATACCAACAGCAGAGTATAGCTGCGGCTGTTAAGGGCTGCCCTGCTGTTCAGCAATCACCAGTGCAAATCTGGACTGAGGACAGGAGCTAAAAGGTGGTCTGCAGTCCATGGCCACAACACACTGGGTCAGCCCTGTGACCTCCTTAGCTCCAACCAGAGACAGAGAGCTGAGGGACAAGGCAGAATGTTTCTTCATGCAGTTTCCATGTTCTAAAGCCCATGGGTTCTTCAGCCGGTGTACCCATGGTCCAACACCTACGTTCACGTTCAGAAGAGAAGGTATTTGTTTTGGGACTAGCTTCACTGCGGGCTTTGCCCACTGCTTCTGCTTTCCTTCTTTGTCTTCTGGTTTCTGTTGCGGGATCTAACCCAGACTGGCTTTTTGGAAACTGACACATTTCACTTCCACAAGGTCAGGTTTTTACACTCATTGACTCCCTGTTCTAAAGCCATACGGGCTCCTCGTTTACTGCCAATCTACTTTTCCAATACTCTCTTCTCTTGGCTTGGCAACAGCTTTATTAATCATCAGCCAGTTTAAAATTACCAGCCACACTGGTGATTTATTTACTGCCATCCATTGCTTTACTATCCTGAGGCAATCAAGCATCATGTACACCATGGATTAATGACAGTGAAATCTTATTTTTACTATCAGAAAATACGTTAACACACAAGAGGAATTCTCACTGTAACCTGTGGATGATGCCAGGGAATACCAATTAGAAGCATTAATACACATCAATTCATTTTGTAAAAGAGACAGCAGATTTTACCTGTACATTTATCAATAACCACCCGGGTAAAATACTTGTCTTTAGGGGAGAAAAGAATCTTTTTCTTTAGCTTTTAACTATACATGGAGTTATCTGTAATTGCAAAGTGACTAATAAAGAACTATCTGCTCACTGCTTAACATTTACCAGCCACTCCTGCATCAAAGCACTGATGTTCAGTGCCAGAGACATTAAGTCATTATCCAAAAACCCCCACTTAGAGCAAATGACTCTGAAAAACCAAATCACTACTAAAGAGCAAAGCAATAACCACTGTCATAACAGTAACGCTTAAGCACACCCATGATGACTGCTGCAATATTTTCTGCTGCATTGGTTTGTACAGGGGAAATGGAAAACTCATTTTGTTGTACTTCTCACCTGCTTCCCTGGTGCTGGGATTTGTCATCACTAGAGATGATTGCTCTTCCAAAATCAGTTTTGACAGGGAGCACATGAGGTAAGGGAGCATCTCTTAAGACATTCCTCGTATCATCAGGACAAGTTCATCAGAGAATTACCTCTAAACCCTGATTCACACAACAGCCTCTGTGTCAGAAGGACACCTCATAGAGTCGCTATCTTCACTATGTGAATTGTGCAAGATGCTGCAAGATTTCACACAGCTGGACCAAAAGCACAGGCCTGTATTTACTTCGAGCTACACTTACCTGAATCTCACACGCATACTGGGCAATACAGTCACCCTTGCCCATTCACTGCGATCTGTAGAGATACCAGAGAGTTCATTCGCTCCAGTTCAAGCAGAATTGCAATGTTAACTAACTTGCTAACATTGCACACTTGCAAATCAAAGCTAAATGTAAGACTTTGCTGAAGTATTAAAAAGCAGCTGCATTCCATTATTGAAACAAGAGCATCCTGAAGCAAGAAATAGCGTTAATACGTATTTCCCACAGCCAATGAAGCACACCGGGGCACACAGTAGCATACTGGAAGGATGACTTTCTACACATTACTTCAAGCAAAAGGCACTCCTACCTGCAAAGGGAAACGGACTAAACTTCTTCAAGCCACCGATATTTTGAGTTTTACCAGGTTAAATACACATCCGTATAAATGCCAGTGCATATTAGATGTTGAAATTCCTTCTCCCAAGTTACCTGAATCTGTTTTAGGTACTGACCTGTTTGTTCACAGGGTGGGGAGGCAAGCGCCGCAAGGATCTTCCTCTTTCTTCACGCTGTAACCAGAGAGATGCAAACGCATCAGCGTTTATTTTAGATGCGGTTTACAGGTCGCTGATTTTCCAGGGAAACAAAAAGAAACAGAACACCAAACCCCCAACACCGACAGCAGTTTTCAACCCGCAATGAAAACCCGCGAGGAGGCTTCACAGGCTGGAATCAAGCTAAAAGCAAGCACATGGACCCCGAATCAGCATCTGCGCCCCGGAGCTTTCCCTCGGCTCACCGTCGCTCCGGGGTCAGAAAGCTTCACACAACGACCGTGATTTGCGAGAAAGAGCACAGTTTTCCCCCCGCACAAAGCAAATCGCTGAGACAGACACACACATACACACACGCAGATACATACACACACGCACCACCGCCGCCGCCCGCCCCACCAAGGGGCTCTCACCTCGGCGGGGCGGCTATTAGGTGGGAAAACGCCCTTCCGCCCGGCCCCCTCCCCGGGGATGCCCCACAGCGCTTCCCAACCTACCTTCGTAAGCTGCGGCTTCCCCTCTCCGTCCCGGGTTGAAGAGAGAAGGGAGGGTGCTGCACCCTTGGAGCGGGGATGTGCGGGCGCCTCTCGGCGCGGAGCGGGGCTGTGGGGAGGCACTCGGGGGTTGCGCCCCCTCTGCTCACGTTATTTCCGAAAGGCTTTAAGGAAAAAAGCCCAAACTTGAGGTGAGACGCGCGGTGAAGCAGCTCCGGTGGAGGACGGAGATTGACAGCGAGCGGATGCATCTGCGGCGCGACCGCAGCCGGCAGAGATGAGAGGGGTGCGGGTGATGCTGCGCCCGGACGGGGGTCCCCGGGCACGGTCCCGCCTTGCAGCCCGGCTCGGGCGCTGTACGGGCTCCAGCGGCGGGGCAGGTCGCGCTGGGACCGAGCAGCATCCGCCGGCACGAACTGCCGCAGCGCGGCCGCGTCTCCCTCCTCTCCCCCTCCGCCGGCCGCTCGCCTCTTTCCAGAAACGCCGATCTGGCTTTTGTGCTCGTGCAGCCCGATGCTGCTGGCCGCCCCTCATCATATTCCGCAGTTCCCTCCCCGACAAAGGGCTTTGTTTAGTGATGACACTATGGGGGAAAGAATGGTACATCCCTGCCTCTTCTAAAGGGAACAAGTGCTTTCCCAGGAGCGCTTTTCTCAGCCCTCACGAGCAAGGAGCCTCAGGGACGCCTTCCCGTTCAAGTTCAAGCGCACCGGCACCACTTGTCTCGTAGTTGCGCTGGAGTTCTGGCCAAGCCGGGACTGCCCAGTGGAGGTAGGACATACCCAGAGACACAGTAACAGCCAAGTCACTGAGATCCTTCTCCCGTTACTGTCCGATCTGTGTGCTCAGCTACAGCTGAGGATCCTCCTGCAGGATGAGTTTGCCAGGGACATGAGCTCATCACAGTGAGACACCTCTACCACCGTGCCACCATTTGCTTATTGTTCCAGCAGTCAGATTCTCATAATGCAAAACACTAAATGCACCTCTTGATTCCTTCTCTCCTAATGATTTTTATGGATTACGGTAACATTGGGTTTTGAATAAAGAAGAGCAAGAAACTCCCTGCAGCCTTGTGAGACATCTGTAAGCATCCTTCCATAGTCTACTCATTTTGGGAGTGGAGATAATTTACCTTTTTGGTGACACTGCATTATTAAAGCTGGTTTAATTATGATCCTGGTGGATGAGTTCAGCTATTTCTAGTACATGGAGATGAAGCCTCCCATCCCTCCTCATTCCCTATTGCAAGTAACTCCTCTCTCCCCCTCTCTCCCCCATAATTTCCATTCCTGTGTCAGCTTTTTCTTCTCCCATCCAAGTGTATTTGGTTTAGTGCATTTAGTCCACCTGACTGTACTGGTCTGCTCTGCTGCGCCATAATCTGTCTCAGGTGTCCATTTACAACGGCCAGGTAGCTGGATTGCTTTGTCACAGAAAAGCGTATTCTTTTGCTGTCATCCAACATGAACATTTGAAAGTAAAAAATAAAGCACTGGCATCCGCTTCAACCAGTCCTACAGCTCACCCCACCCGTGTCAAAAATGTACCCCTGAAAACAAAGCAAACCCTACCTTCTATATTATCTGCTCCAACAAAAACAGGCGTAAGAGATTCTTTTTCTTTCTGTACCATTTCCAAGTGCTGGGCTGTTGCACAACCTCTGCTTGTGACATTTATTGCCATGCTAACGCCATGATAGCAGCATAAGTGATATGGGCTATAAAATACCCCAGCTGCTTCGTAGTCTTGAGCACTGCTCCTGAATCAAATGGTCCAGAACCAAGATTCCCCTCCAGGCCTGCCCACTGTCTACGGCACAGTCACTGGTTCTGTTGGTTCCTCTGCTCCAACCTTGGAGACCCATCCTAGATTCACTACTCTATCTTCTCCTTTTGTTTAATCTACCTCTTTGGCTTGTATTCAGGCTCCTCCGCAGCCCTAACCTCCCTTTTATAATTCCCTTTACCTGATCCTCCATCTCTTCCTCACTCCCAAGGCATAAACTTGCTGCCATTTTCCCAACCTTCTCCAAGCCTATGGCATCCATACTTCTCTCCATCATTTCCTTTGCTACAGCACTTTTTTCTCCTCCCCCCCTTCAAGTATCCTTGTTTGAATGCATTTAGTATAACTAACTGCATTGATTTGTTTTGCTTGGACAGAATCTGCCCCAGGTGTCCACTTAAAAATGACAAATGAGTTGGATTCCTGACGGCCCCAAGGAAAAAAGTATTGCTTTTGCTACTGTTGGGCACGAACATGGAGTTAAAGACAGTGACTGATATTGGCAGATCCATCCATGAATGCCAGTTGCTATGGTCAATAGCAAAGCTCTAGAAACTAAAATATTACGGATATGAATACAGTGTTTGTTGCAGACACATTTCTGCTATGCATTTATGGTGTCACATTTACACAGGTTACACAGCAGATACTGCACCATGAAGCCTCAGAACATCCATAGGGTGAAATGGGAAGGAATTTAATGCAAAAATGGAGGTAAGAAGGCGCTGGTGGCTGCATTAAGATGAGTCTGGTTTCTAGCATGGTACTTTGCCAGCTCACAGGAAAGAGATCTGTCCCCGCTTCTGTGCATTCCTCACATTCAGTAAAGAGAGGGTTTCTCCTGTTCCTGCTAAGCTTCCACTGCCTTTTCCACCACTTGTGTTGATGTTGGCAGATATTTGTGATGCCTTTTAGCTCAGCCGTCACTTCCATCAATCTCAGAGTGAACCATAGAATCCCAGAATGGTTTGGGCTGGAAAGGACCTTAAGATCATCCAGTTCTAAACCCCCTGCCATGGGCAGGGACATCTCACACTAGACCATGTTGCCCAAGGCTCTGTCCATCCTGGCCTTGACCACTGCCAGGGATGCAGCATTTACCACTTCTTCGGGCACTCTGTGCCAGCGCCTCACCACCCTCACAGTAAAGAACTTCTTCCTTATATCTGACCCAAACTTCCCCTGTTCAAGTTTGAACCCATCACCCCTTGTCCTACCATTACAGTCCCTGAAATCTTACTGGATGCTTTCTTCCCGGGACTTTTCATCAGTGTTGACAAAGAACCTTCATTCACTAAGTTTCTGCTCCCAAAGACCTCCTGTCTTCATGTTCAGCTCCGTACCTCAGGATCAGTTCTGAGAACTGGCAATGGTGGCAGAGCTGTCTAGAGAACTTGGGAGCCTCTGAGTCAGTACATTGAAATTAAATGATGTTTCTAAGCTATTTTCATGACCAACTTTTTATTCCAAATCAAAAAGCACATTTTCTATTTGATGTTTCAGACAATCATCCTACATATCGTGTTGCAAGAAGAGCAATGAAGATGGTGAAGGGTCTGAAAAGCAAGTCCTCTGAGGAGTGGCTGAGGGAACTGGGGCTGTTGAGCCTGCAGAGGAGGTTCAGGGGGGACCTTATTGCTCTCTACAACTGGCTGAAAGGAGGATGGAGAGAGGAGGTGCCTGGTTTTTCTCCCAAGGAACAAGTGGTAGGACAAGAGGAAATGGCCCCAGGTAGTGCCGGGGAGGCTTAGATTGGCTATTAGAAAAAACTCCTTCACCAAAAGGGTTGCCAAGCATCAGAAGAGCTACACCCAGGGAAGTGGTGAAGTCAGCATCCCTGGAGGTATTTAAAAGACATGTAGATGTGGTGCTCGGGGACACGGTTCAGGGGTGGACATCGCAGTGTTAGGTTAACAGTTGGACTTTATAATCTTCAAGGTCTTGTCCAACCTAAATAATCATGGTTATAGCAGCATACCTTGTTAATCGCCAGGCTCAGGAAGAGAGCTCCCTAGGGTTTTGAGCAAGGAAGTCACAAAATCTGGAATCTACCTTTAGAAGAATGTCAGATCTGATCTCCTCAGGGTTGGAGAATGAAGTCTTTTGTTTCTTTGGCACAGTTGCAAGACTCGGTTTTGGTAATCTTTAAAAGCATCTGCTGCCCTATATTGTTCTATCATCGCCGACAAAAAAGAGAAGAACACCATAAAACAAAGTCACAGCCACAGCAATGAGAAATAGAGTTTTGAATAACGGCTGGATCTAGATATTGCCTTTTCTTTCCATCAGTTTCACTGATGGCTTATTCGAAATACTTAGCTACTTGTCGATTTCTGTGTCTATTTCTTTATCGCAGAACTAAAACCAATGCTGCGTCTTAGAGTCAGTTTCCAACTCTTCTGCACCACTCTTTAGCAGTTTCATTAACAGGTATTAACAGCTTTCTGGACCGCATCTTCTTCTTAAGAGGTCTTGAGATAAATGGAATTCCATTCTGAAGCCAAACCAAACCACTTTCTAACTTATTTATTTCCCTTCCTGACACTTTAAGTTTTATACCTCCATCTCTTGTCCAAAGACTCAGAGCTGCTAGAATCAATCAAACCCCCCCAGGCTCAGTCTTGATCACATGGTGATGAGCCAGCACAAGCTGTAGGCACAGGCAGAATAAGCACGTAATTAGGGCAGCAGATTGCTGGGACAGCACAAAAGGGCAGCCCTTTGTTCTGCTATGGCCAAGCTTTTGAAAGCCAAACTGCAGCAGGAGAGGGTGCAGGGTCAGCCGTGTTATGCCGCTGGAAGGAGAGGAGCTTCCCAGGAATAACCGTGACTCTCCCATCCCTTTTGCTCCCTGCCCTTAAGCTGCAAGCCAAGCTCACGGAGCTTTATGGCAAACTCATTCACTTCTAGCCATGCCTGCAAACACGTTACGTCCTGACGTATCCATTCCATTGTCATAAAACTGACCACAGGAATCCGATGAAGAAACACCATTCTCTTACAGGAAATTCACTGTCGTCCTCAAGGAAATGCATCATCTCTAGTGAATGTGGATAAATTCCAGGCACTACCGATCCTTTAAAGATGCCCTGTGAAAAGCTGTTGGACGTGGAACACTGAGGCTGTCAATAGCGCTTCACTTCTCCTGGCTCAGGAGGAATTGCTGGAAACTGCAAGTTCAGGACGGGAGATCCACCCTCTGTTTTACCAAAACAGTCTGAAGAAGTCCTCATAGCAACGTTTCTGTCACCTTTCTGGGCTCTTCCAGGAATGGATGAGATTGCCTGAGTAACTCTGAAAGTCCTAGGTAAAATCCTAGTCCTAGCTAAAATAATTAAGGGCTAATAGCTAATCATTCATTTAAGAATTAATTTTAATGTTTAACTAATTTAATAAATAATGTTCATTTCACATTTAAATAATTCCGTAATTGATTACATTAACTTTATTTTAATTAGACTAATGAAGTCATGAATTTTATTTTAATAAACCACTGAAATCATTTATCTAGGACTAGTCCTAGCCATAGATAAAATAATTAAGAGGGCTACAGGAAGCCGCTGTTCCATGAGAAATGATATTCCTGAGAAAACCCAGTAAGTGAAACATAATCACATAATGAAATCGGGCTTGAAACATTACTGGCTCCAGGGTTTGGAAATCAGCAGCCCCCTGTGACCTTGTATGTAACATCTTCACTCCTGATTTAGGAAAAGGCAAAAAGCATAAAGGATAAACCAGGAGACATGAAGGAGCTTCGACTGAAGCAGAAACTGTTTAGTGCATGGAGAGCTCCGACGAGAAGAGATCTGATCAGAGAAGTCAAGTGGGATGTTTCAGGCTACATCAAAACCAAGTCCAGTGAGTCGCTAAAGGGCAGGACAGAATGGAGGGCTGCAGGAAGGGAGAGCAAGGCAAGCGGAAGCAGAGGGAAAACTGAGCTTACTGATGTGATTTAGGGCCACGTGAGAAGCGGACACGGTCCCACACGGCGCAAAGAGGTCGGGAAGCCCTTTGGCTCTCAAACCCCGCTGCACGCAAACGTCAGCCCAGATCACCGAGGGCAGCAAACCAAGAGGGGAAGTGCAGACTGTGCCTCCCCAGCCCTCCAGCTTCAACGTGAAAGCAGTTACAGCACACCCCAAGCCACCTCCTAGAGCCACAGGCAGCAGCAGTCAGCCCCAGGGCAGCTCTCGCGGTGGCAAGCAGGTAGGAAAGCCTGGGTTGGAACCAGATGGCTTTAAGGTCCCTTCAACCCAAACCATTCTGTGATTCCATGGTGCCATTCACAAGCAAACCCGAGGGCCAGGAAACGCCGGGTCCCTGTTCCCCAGGCACAGAAAACTGCCCAGAAGATGAGCAAAGCCAGGGAGGCCACCCTGGGGAAACCTCCCATAGCCAAAACAGAAGGGGCAACCATTGCACCTGGAGCAGCTACAAACCCTTCCGCGCTAAATAGCACCGTAAGGTCCCGGAGGGGACCTGGGATGGAGGAAGCACCAACTTTTCCCATGGCCGGCAGAATGAGGAGATGGTGGAAGTGCCGCGGCCTTCTCAAGCGGCACTTTCCACCCACATCCCTCCCTTCCTATGCAAAAACACCGCCGGCAGAGCCGAAACGTGACCCGGGCTGAGCGGTACCCACGGTTCGCCAGCGCCGGGAGCTTCCCAGCGTCCCCTGCGGGAATATCCAGGGATGGACAAAACGTTTCCGTCCCTGCAGCCTCCCCGTATCCCGGTGGAGCGAGAGTGGCACCTGGTGGTCACATCCCCCGGCACCAGCCCCGACCTGGGCTCAGCGCCGCTGCTTTGAATGCGGGGCTCAGCGGAGAGGAGGGGGGGCCCTTTGTGTACCGCAGTCCCCATTAACCGGGTCAGTGACAACCGCTGGCTGCGATCAGCCCTGTACCCCACTGCTCTTCGTGCCCCTCGGCCTGCAGGGAGCACCCGCTCACAGTCTGACATCGCGGCACGAGTGCTGCACGAGCCCCCTGCCCACTCCTTCTGCTCCTATGAGTGCAAGGAAGGAAGCAATGAGGACCTGTTCTGGCTCTCACTGCTCCTATGAGTGCAAGGAAGGAAGCAATGAGGACCTGTTCTGGCTCTCACTGCTCCTATGAGTGCAAGGAAGGAAGCAGCCAGGCCCTGTTCTGGCTCTCACTGCTCCTATGAGTGCAAGGAAGGAAGCAGTCAGGACCTGTTCTGGCTCTCACTGCTCCTATGAGTGCAAGGAAGGAAGCAGTCAGGACCTGTTCTGGCTCTCACTGCTCCTATGAGTGCAAGGAAGGAAGCAGTCAGGACCTGTTCTGGCTCTCACTGCTCCTATGAGTGCAAGGGAGGAAGCAGTCAGGACCTGTTCTGGCTCTCACTGCTCCTATGAGTGCAAGGAAGGAAGCAGTCAGGACCTGTTCTGGCTCTCACTGCTCCTATGAGTGCAAGGAAGGAAGCAGTCAAGACCTGTTCTGGCTCTCACTGCTCCTATGAGTGCAAGGAAGGAAGCAGTCAGGACCTGTTCTGGCTCTCACTGCTCCTATGAGTGCAAGGAAGGAAGCAGTCAGGACCTGTTCTGGCTCTCACTGCTCCTATGAGTGCAAGGAAGGAAGCAGTCAGGACCTGTTCTGGCTCTCACTGCTCCTATCAGTGCAAGGAAGGAAGCAGTCAGGACCTGTTGTAGCTGCTGGAAACAAGCATTAGCTTCTTCCTGACTGCTAAATAAATATGCACGTGCTCAGGGCTTCCTATGCGGGCCGAGGTCAAACGAGGCTGTTTCCAATCAGCTCCCAACCGTGCATCCCTTGAGGTGCTCGGGGCCACATGTGCCTTGGAAGAAAACGTTATTCTCCTTCTGTCAGTCCCTGAGACACTGTGCCCGGTCAGATGCGACTTCTGTAACTGCCCGCACGCTGCAGACCCTGTGCACGATCCCTGTGCTCTGAGCAGGGCTACCGCCCGCGGGCCGCTCACACCACTGCCTTGCCTGCAAGCTGCACGTTCGGTGCAGAAGGGCTCTTTCCAAGGGATGAAGAGGGAAGCAGGCCCGCACACGGCACTGCACCTGGGACAGCCTGTGCCACGGGGTCAGAGCTTGCTGCTGAGTGATCTGTGCATGGCTGCAGGGCTCCCTTAGGAATCAGGGACATCCCAGAGGGGCTCTCTGTCCCCTTACCTGCGACAAGCATCAACTCCTACTGGGAGCTTTCCTGCAGCCACCAGGGCCACCTTCCCTGTCCTGGGCAAGGTCTTGGCTGCCCAAGAACAGCTGTACTCAGACTGCTGCCTTTCCCTGTGTGAGACTTATTTCTTTGCCCAGAAGCCCCCTCTCCTAAAACCCATAGGAGTGCATTGTCTCAGAGATTGGTACCTCTCTGCAGGCTCGATAGGAGCTGCCCAACACGTTGAGCAGTCAGGATGGGCAGTGAAGGATGTGCACACAGCGGTGTAAGCACATGATGTGATAGCATGAGCTGCACTTCCTTAGGAAAACAGGCTACGAAGGGCAGCCCCAGCCCCAGACATTGCTCCTGATGCAGTGCACTCCAGCCATGGTCCCAGGAGAGGTGGGTATCCCTGGGTCCAAAAGGTGTAGGCACCACCTGCCACTGCCCTATGCAGCTTTGACCAGGCCAGCAACTATCTTCAGGCCGCTTCTCCCACCTCCTCCTTATGGTCTTTCTCCATGGCAAGCTCTCAGCCCATCCATCTTCAAAGCAGGACTTTTTGTCCCACGCACTGATTCCTTTATCGCAGCCTGACCCCTTCTCCAGCAACAGCTGAAGCTGCAATAGAGCAAAAGCAGGGTCTTGGAGGCCAGCACCAAACTTGCTTTTACTGCTGCCCTTGCAATGGGTGCTTTCAAAATGCACGTTTGCTTTCATCGGCTACAGTTGCTTCAAAATTTAGGCTCTGCTGACCTCTAGGGGACTGCTACAAACCCCAAAGCATGAAGGCTGCAAAGCTCTTGGCACACAAGAGCTTTACAGGCTCTTAAGGAGTTCTGTTGTGGGTATGACATCAATACTGTTCGAGAAGTGTACAGTCAAGGTAAGGTTGTTGTGGAGAGATACAATATGCTATCAGACTGCCCCGTGTAATCACTGCTTTACTTCAGTGTGGAGAATCACTTGGGATCTTGAGAGGTTGTGGCTTTCACCTCTTTGTCTAATAAAAGGTGTAAAACCCTTGCCTTGATGTCAGAACCAGAGCGCGGACGCATACACATAGAGCTGAATGTGGTTTTCTTATGGCATTTCAGCACTCACTAAACAAGAGGTGGAAGTGAGAGCCCTATCAGAGAAGAAGGAACATGAAGTCTTGTAGAAAGAAAGAGTAAAATCTGACTTGCTCCTTAAAACAGCACATGGAGCTGTTGAGGGGGGTGAGCTCTGCATTTCCCAGCTAACCCTGCTTGAGGACAGCTCTGGTGGAAAAGAAGAGCATTAGGCAGGAGCCTACAGAGATATCACAGACTGCACGCCTCTAATGGACCTGTTCTCCTTGACACAAAGACATATCACAGCTCTGGAATATCCCTATTTCTTCACCTGGGGAAGGTGCGGCACAAGCCTGGGAGCTGGAGTATGGACAGACTCGGAGTGGGGCAAGAGCTATGTGCAACGCAAAGTGTCCCCAGCTGCAGCCACCACCTTGTGTAGGAACTCAGCACCACAGCAGGGCAGCTTGTTGTCCCTGGGCTGAGGTGTGGAATAGCAGAGAGCTGCTCTCTAAACTGCTTAAGCTCACTTGACCTTCCGATGCAGGAAGAAGTTCATCCAGGAGACCTGAGCAGCCAGCGGGCTCCAGATAGCTGGACATGTGCTGGGACCATCAATCACTTCTTCCACAGAGAGTGGCTGTATCTGTAACCAAGAGCCTGATTGTCACAGTAGCTTCCACCACATGCAAAGCTCTGCTGGACTACCCAGTCCATCCATCCCCACAACCTTAAGAGGTTGTGGGGGTTGTGCTGCCAGAACTGTGCACCAAGACGAGGAAGATCAGTCTTGGCAGGCACTCCACCAGCTGCAGGAATAGCTTTATAGACAATGCTGAGGGTTCTGGACTCACCACGGGGCGTGTAATTGGGGTGCTGCTACTCAGCACTCACGCCCTGGGAAATGCCAGAAATACAAGGCAAGCAGTAAGTTAAAGCATTTGCTCTTCCATGGGCTGGAAGATATTCTTCAATCCACAGAGGCTCGTGACAAAAGGTAATGACTGACAGTGTTCCTTCAACTAAATCAGGGTGAGAACATGACAAAGCAGCAATTAAAAGTGCAGTGTTTAAAGAAAAGAGACAAATGAATTGAACAGAACCACCAATTTTCATTTCAGCATCATTACCTGCCTCTTAATTAGAAGAGATGTCTCCCTAACCTGTGCAAAAACAGAATGGGTCCTGGCAGGGCTGAAACACTGGCTCACCCACAAATATTACCACCAGTTCCCATCTCCTGACAGCAAACCCACTGCCTCATACTGCACCAAACCGAATCACCTGGCAGTTCCGGGTCATGTCCTGCAAGGCAGGGTTTACTCTGCGATACCCAAAGCTCAGATGAAATCATTTTCTCCTCCTTGCACTTGCAAACGCCACACACCAACAGTGTCCAGGAAATGCAATCTTCTCCTTCCCTTTGCCACATGTATTGTAGTTACTCTTTAATCCCCATTTGGTTGACCTTGCTCACAAAGAAAAGACTCCATCAATCATCAGAGTTTGGTAAGCTCTTTAATGGCAAGCCCATGGCGTAACACCACTGCTGGATTTGATGCCTCGGTGGTAGGAGAGGAAGGAAGATCAGAGGAAAGGCTTACACCTTTTAAAGCATTGAACAAAAGGACATCTTTTGGTGTTTTATAGCTTTGTAGTCCCAAAGACAGAGAGGTCTTCCAGCCAGGAAAAATGGTGGAAGCACACCAAAACCAGCCTTTGCACAGCGTGGCACAGCACGACTTCCGCTCAATAGGCTGAGGTCTGACTGGTCCCTGCGTTAGTAAAGGAAACCTTGACAACAAAGGAAATAAGCGTGGATTGAAAACCAGAGCTGATGCTTCCATCACCACCCCCAAAGCAGACATCCTTTACATGCAGCATTGCCTACATGAGCAACAGCATGTCGGTACAGAAAGGGAATCTCAATGTGTTTTACATGAAACAACAACAGCTATGGACTTCAGCCCTGGTCCCGGTGAAAGATCGGTAAACATGCTTGAAGAGGCTGGGAGTCTGTTCTGTATGGCAGCTTTCCAAAGCAACATCTGTAATGCCACTGCCACCACTTTTACTGTCACAGCCTCACGTCCCAGCTTGCAAAGGGGGAAAGGGCAGTTACCTACTAAGCACTGTTGTAGCAGCAACTCCTCCCCGCTGCCCCCAGCCAACACCTTATGCATGGGATACAGTGCCGAGACGCAGCAGCTAGTGTGCAGGTCAAGCTGCAGGAAAACTGCCTATTCCTTTTGGCAGCGGCATCCTTACAAACACGCGACTATCAAAAGCACAGCACTATGGGAGCTGCCTGGAAAACAGCCCGGAGCAGGGCAGGAGGTGGAGCTGAAGCCCAAAGGGATGCAGCTCACCACGCTCGGGGGTGCGCTATTCCCCGTGTTTCTGCAAGGAAACAGGCTAAGTTTTCTCCCATAAGCAAGGCCTTTACAAGATGTTACTGTGCACCTAATAAAGCAGCTTCCTGCGCCCTGACTGCTGCTCCTACCTCCTCACAGTGTCGTAAATAACGTTGGGGAAGAGTGGGAGAGAAGGCCTTTTAGTTTGCCTCTTCTCCATCCCCTCCTCTCAACCATCTCAATAATGCATTCATGGGGCAAGACATTAACAGGAAAACACGACCAAGCTCAGGGCCCCAGTAAAGACAAGAGGTTTCTTATACACTGCTGAAGTTCAATAAGCAGATACTTGTAAGTAGACGTAAGTAGAAGTTCAACAAGCAGATACAGATGTACTGTAAGGCAGGATGGTTTGGGCCCCCCAACATCTCTCTGAAAGGGGCCTTCCTCACTCTTGCCCCTGCTACCCAAGCCAGTTGTTGCATTCCTGACATCTGCTCTTTCCTCTGGCACCCCCTGTATTTCTCATCACCAGGCAGCACTCTGCTCACTGCATTCACGCAACTCACATTCCTAAGGCCAGTTGACCTGGTGTATTTATATTTAGCTAGAGCAGGAAACGCCTGTTAGAGAGAACTGAGGGGAAATTCTGCATTGTCTCACTGATGGCTTGCTTTGAGGGTAGGCAGTGATCATGCACACCTCTTCACCCACAGAGTCTTTATTCACTGGTGGGCAAATAGCACTAATGGCCCTTTTTACAAAAGGCTTAAAGTGGCACTTGCAGAGGAGTTACCCTGTTCCCACTGAATTTCGTGAAGGTCTGAATGCATAACTGGAGGCCTGCCTTGAATTCCCAGCCACTGACATCCACCTGAAGCACAGGATAAGTCAATGGCAGAGCTCTGAACCCCCATCTTCTCACCGAGCCCCCTGGCTTGCAGGTATTTATTCACGTGTTCTCAAACCTCCCATCTAGGACTGGCAGCTTCAACCGCTGCATCACGCTATGCCTGATTAGCTGCTGAAGAGCTACAAACCGTAGCATGTGGTGGGAGTGGGGGAAATATAAAGTACAAAGAAATACACTTTGTAGTATAACTAAACCTGTTCTGCATCTCTTGCATTGTTTGGCAAGCACGGGACAAGTAACAGTCAATGCAGGGATGTATTTAGTCAAGGTAAGCCATCCATATTTTTTGATAAAATACATCTATATTAATGCTCATTCCCCTTTAATACAGATGTAAATTCAATTTTCTATGTGGAAAACTCTTTGTTCTCAGTGCTGCCTGGTCACGCTTCAGTTCAGCAGCAGGGCTCCATACGTTCAGCTCCCAGCAAGGTAGGAGGGACAAGAAGGCTCAGCTTCCTGCAGGACCAAGCCTCATGCATCCCCTGGCGCACCTGATCCCGCAGGTCCCATTTGAACACAATCCCGCTGGCTTCAGTGGGAATTTTGCAGGGGTGAGCACTGCAGAAGGGCCCCCGGCTGTCCAGCACTGGCAGTCTGGTGTGGAAGTCACCCAAATGACATATGGCGTTCCAAAGAAGAGATGAGTTAGTGACTGCAGAAATTAATGTATCTCCATAATTCACAGTATTGTGTTCTTGCAACCATATTAACGCTCAACTGCTCATGAACAATCCAACTGATATGCACAGAAAGGTAGCAGAGTGCAGTGAATATTTCAACATCCTTTATGCAATCACAAGCACTGGATCGTAGTCTTTCCTCATTTCAGGACTTCCTGCCTATCCTGCTGCCACCCAGAGCCCAATTCTCCATCGGGCTGCCTGAAGTCAACCCTCAGCACTTCGGCTGGTTCAGACTGCGTCTGCACCACTGCCATGGGCCCCTCACACCATGCAAGGGGTGCAAAGCGCCTTCAGCTGCAGGTCCTCCCTCAGCTACCACTCGTGTCCACCCCTGTACCCTCCCCTCTGTTGTGCCAGCACTCATCTGTGAAGCCGCTCACTGAACCAAGTGGGACTGATCCGGCTGGAAAACCGCCTGTCCATAGGAACGCATGGGGTCATTTCCCAACCAGACCGACCCCACAGCCCAGCTCACGATGCAGCCGTGCCCGGGGCTGGTGCCGGTGTGTGTGCATGCACATGCATGTGTATGAGTGCAGAATGAGTGCAAGCAGCCAGCAAACCTGAACGCAGGACTTTGCCTCCAGTTTGCACTATGGTAAATGACATCTTGCATTACATTACAGCAGAGGAAAGTCAGCCCCAGAAGATCTGCTTGAATGAGCCACAACCAAAGGGTTGGATGCTGTGAAGAGAAAGGTTCTCCCAAAGCAAGGCTCTGTTTAAGGTTATGGTATCTGGTTTAGCTGGGGAGGAAAGAAAAACTTAGGGACTTAAAGCACGGATGGAAACCACTGGTCTTTCTTACACTTTATTTTAGTAAGCAAAAAGCCTATTGCTGCTGTACAGTGTTATACAGTGAACTGCCATAGTTCTCATGTCACTAGTCCATAGAAAATGAGCTGTGACTACCATGTTGATGCCCGCATGCCAAAAGAATGTACAAAGTTGCACTAAGCTCTGTTTCTCTTCCACTTCTTTTTGATAGTCTTAAACTCTTTTACAGTGTTGCAGACACTTCCCTGCACGCTTCCATACCATCCTGGTTAATGGAAGGTCCTTTGCCCCAGCTTAAAAGACTCAAGCGCTGTGCATCTCCCAAGCCATCATCACAAACGTAAACCACCAAGAGAACTTGCGCTCTTCAGTAACCTTCAAGAGAAAAGTCTTTAACAAACCTACTGAAAAGGAGACGTTGCCGACACTAGGGTTTTCAGAGTGGTCCAAGTTGTTTCCAGAAGTTGTCCAAGCATTTTCTCTTCGCTCACATGTTGCTTTATAAAGCTAATACTGTATAAAAGGGCTTTTGAAGCACGTGACCTGCATTAGTTTTTAAAAACGGGAAAAAGGAGTAAATTTAGAAACATTTTGCTCAATTGTGGAAAACGCCCGCATCACAACAGGATCTCCTCCGCTTCTTCTATTCGCAGTACAAAAGGCAAGTAAATAAAGGGACCCTGCATCTTCACAGTCGGGTGCTCATCCAAGTCACTAAAATCTATGCAAAGTAGGTACAAAATACAAGGGGTCTTCTTCTCCTGTAGACCAAGACCCCACCAAACCCCTTGGGGGAAAAAGTTCACAGCTAAATAAAACCTCACTAGTTTTTACATCAGCCAAGGTAGTAGCAGTATTTTAGCTCCCCTCCAATGAGATGTAAGTGCCTGGACCAGCTCAAAGGCCCAGGGAGAAGAACAGGTCCGGCATTTTAAGAGCCAGGTGCTGGTTTATACCCTTATGGCTTCAAAGATAAGTTGCACTTCAGTTCCTGATGCCACGAGGTTTGAGATATAATTTAGCAGTGTATTAAAAAGCGCAAAGCTTGAAGTTGGCTGTCATGCAGAAGTGGGATAGGCAATGGCTGGTTTTTGATTGATTTGTATGAAAGCAGCATTTGGCTTTGGATCACATGGTGTTGGAGGACCAGAGTTGGTTACAACTGCTGATACTTATAACTCCCAGTCAGTAATTCAGCACTTGCAAACTCAGGTGGCAGTAAACCAACATCCGCATATCTGACACCAGTACTCCTCTGGTGTTCCTGCTTCCCACATGCACTTCTGCAGTGCCCACCGCTATAAAACGGGTGTTTTTCAGGAGGAACCCCTCCAAGTTTGGTACTTTATCAAAAACCCTGTTTAACTAAATAGAAAAGCGCAGGTGGTGGTTGCTCGGCTGCGCTGGCACCTCGGAAAGGTCACTGGTGAGGACTCAGCCCTCTCACCGCACGCTTCCCCCATCCTCAGTACTCTACATTCGTGTCAGTGAACGCTACTCTCGGACACAAATCGAAGAGACAAGTCAGCGACAAAACTACTTCTAGGCTGATAACGGCAGGATGCTACCAAGACAACTCCATAGAAAACCCACTGAAGCAGGAGCAAAATTCAGGTCACTTCTTAGCAAAGCTCATCACAGATTGTTACTGTTATTATTATTATTATTATTAAATTCTTTTAACCCATTTTGTAAAACCTTTATCCTGGGAGCCAGATATCCCCATGTGATGTGCTAATTCGAACATGTTAATGTGGGACCACCTGACCCCACCTGGTACCAAAGGCTTCCAAATTCTCTTAGCTTCTTAGAAAATCACTGCTGACTGACACCCATCTGTTGGTGATCGGCTTCTGGCTCCTCTTCTTCCACATCTGCGTTATATTCTTCAAATGCATCATCATCAACATCTGGAAGCCCAAGTAACTACAAAGAAGAGAAAATACTGTGTCAGAGTGAATGACACACTCATGCAGCCTCACTGAAAATCTTTATGCATCACCTGGGTGCCACTTCTGGAAAATCTCAAGCCTCAGAATGTTCGCATTGCATAACAATCTCAACTCAAACCTTTCTTTCCCTCCTGTGGTATAGAAAGATTGGAAAATGCGTCCTCACACCAAATTAAGTGCTCGGAGACTGGAAGGTAAAGGAAACTAAAGCAAAGCACTCGCAAAAAGCTTTGCGTTCTTCCCTGAGGTCATATCACGAATTGTTCAGTGTTTAGACTTGGCAGTGGTTTCACTTCAGAAAAACCCATGGTGATACTGTAGCAGTAATTACCTTGGTTTAAGATAGTGCTCGGCAACCATATAAAAGTCAAAGAAGAAAGCATCCTCATGCAGAACTTGCTAGCATGGAGTAGACAGAGTCTCTAAAAGCCAAAAGATCCCACCACGTTAAGCGCATCCCTTAAACCCTTCACTCCATCCCACCAGACAAAGCCCAGCACGCTGGCTGGAGCCCTCGCAGTGAAAAATGCGCTGAATTGAACTCAGAATTGTCCCAGCCCTTTCAGACTTCTGCAAATCAGATTTGGGCTTGTGAAGAACCGCCAGCCTCTCTTCCTCAGATAACGTTTGGATGCCTCCACCTGATGGATCCGATCACTGCAATGGCACTTGCTCGCTATAGGAAAAGGAGCAAAGAGTGAGATGTGAACTTCTCCCCGTCCTCTAAAGGGTTGCCAAGCCAACGGAAGTCAGAAAGACAGATAAAGCAAATAACAGTCAAAATAATGCATCTGTTGTGGAAATCTCGTATTAGAATCCTACACTAGCAGCTACTAATAGCCACAAAGCAAAAGCATGTGCCAGGCATTATTGGGAATGCCATGCGTTTAGCTTGCCAGGGCTGGAAGAGCATCACAGATGCATGCAGCACCCTGTCTGGAGAGTGACGCAGCTGTTAGCTCTCGAAAGAGGCAAAGCCCAGGAAAATCAGGAGGAGAGTGACACTCGCAACATTGGTAGCATGAAAATGAGCAGGCTGTGGCGAGGCAGATATTTAGGGACCTTAACTGATTTAGCCTGTGATCAACACCCAAAATTATTCAGTGGGCACAAATACAATGCACAGAATTAGCCTCTGGGTCCAATGAAGCTTGTGCTCTTCACTGTCACTGTGAGAAAAGCAGGTTGGTTTGGTTGCAGGGTTTCTTTGGCAGGGAAATGGAAGGACAATTTGCTGACTAAACCCCCTCCTTCCCGGTTTAAAAACACTCATGGAGAGACCCCAAGCTGAAAACGTTCTTATTTTCTGAGCAGAACAAACAGTAAATACTCCTATGCACGCGTATTCCTCAAATCAAATGCTTAACTGAATGTGAAACTCCTTGGTTCACTTTCAGCATGCGGGGGTTTTGCTTCATGTTGAAGCTAAAATTAAACTACTCCGCTTTCAGAAAGCAAAAGCAAGGCCTCTAGACTTCCTTATCCACCAGTATTAGTTATGCTAAACTGACTCAGTGTATTCTAACTAAATGTGGGTGTTGGAATGCTCCGGTTTTATCACCTGGCAGAAAGAGATTTGATCATGGGGTTTTTTTTTTGCCCAGCCCTGGTTACAATTCCTCCTTGATTTCCAGGGAAACGAGCCAAAGGGTCTTCATTTTATGGGATACCATAACCCTTTCCCATGCCAAATTAGTACAGAAACCACAAAATACACAAGAACCATAAAGAAGATGCACATGATCCCAAAGGTTGGAGATCACATCCTGCTTTTCACATATGCCATCTCCCTTCACCCTCATGAAAGCCAGCTCTCCTCTCCCTGGCGCAGCTTAGATCAGAGTGATGCTGCAGACATCAGTGGTTTTATGGAGCGTAGAAAGCATGGGGATGGGATGGGATGGGATGGGATGGGATGGTCATCAGAGAGAGGCAGAGTTTTGTTCTCTCACAGACACTTTAGGACCTTCCAAGCCACCAAGGACCTCAACCATGCAGGTCACGTCTCGTCACTTCCCACACCATTGCAGACCCCTTACTGCTCTCTGTGATAGATCAGCCCACACCTTGACCCCAAGGAGGGAGGATCAGGATCCAAAGTGCAGGGAGCTCTATAAACACTGGGCCAAAGCAGAAGGGTATCTAAAAGATGAGGACAAATAAGATTATGAAGGTGGCTTGAGTTGATCCTAGACCAACTCCCACCTTGTCCTCTTTCAAACACACATTTCTGCTCCTAGCCCATATCTACTTCATCTATAAAGCCCACATCTACTTCATCTATTAAAGTATCAGCTGTGTGGCAGACCTGAAAGGACTTAAATAGAGAGTGAAAACAGGAAGAAAGAGGTAAAACAGGAAAGGGGTGTAGAAAAAGGAGCTGATCCATCAGCCAAACAGCCGAAGGGAACAAAACTTCCAGGTGGGGAGGCATGGGGAGGAGGAGGACGAGAGGGTGGTGGGGAGGTATAAAGCACAACCACCAGTGGCAGCACCACCTGAACTACATGGATTTATCCCTGTGGGCCACACTACCCGTCTGAAGGTAAAGGAGAGATCACTGGGATGTGTATGAATTCAAAGAATATGACATAAATGGCTTTTACACTGCAGACTCCCCAGTTCAGATGTAGGCTTTTGAGAGTGAAGGTGAGCTCAGCGCAGGAGCCCTTGCAATTTGCTGCTGAACTGTACAACTCCTGTTTTGGTTCTCTGCGAACTCTGCCCGTTGGTGTGATGTCCCTCAGGCATTTGTCATTTCTGATATGTCTTTCTTCGTTAACTCTTTCAAAGTGCCCTGATTTTACAGATAACACAGGAGTTGTTAAGTCGTGAAAGCAGTGACGCTGCCTCCTACCAAAAGCTGATGTACAAGCACACTCAAAATTAAGCCAAGTACAAGAGTGAGTTTTAACAGTCTACATGATGCGACGCTAAATACAACATGGTTCTGCTGAATCCTGATGTAACAGGCTTAGTCTCCAGGCAGATGTGCTCACAAGCACCAGCATGGACACCTCTGGCACCAGAGAGACAAGAGCATCAGAGAAGCTGGGATGCTCTGAGGCAAATAATGATATGTGAGCCCACTGCTATTGATAACACATGCGCCTACCTGTGTGGTGTCTGGTACTATTGGATGCACCCTGAGTAAGTAGATAAGAAGTCATATGGCAGAGTTTTGTGGAAATCAAGCCAGGAAGGCAGTAATGGGTAGAGACAACACGCCCCCCACCACTTTCAGTAAAGAAACAGCTTGACCTTGCCTACAGCAGGATTTAGAAGCACTGTTTAGTTGTTGCAGGTTAACCAATGGCTTTTTGAAGGCATCCTCCAAATAAATATCCCTGGCCTGGCACTGTGTTTATGCCCATAAAACATAAGGGAGAGATGCCTGAGAGCAGTGAGGGCTGACAAGCAGCCCTCAGACCGCCATCTGCCTCCTGCATGCAGGGAAGGGCAGGGAGCAAAGGGAAATCTCTGCCTCTCACTGAGAGGGATGCCAATTGCTGGGCATCCCTGATCTCACCTTCTCCAAGACGCTGGGGCCAGCAGCAGGAGCAGCCGATCCTTGCCCTATGCTGTAGCCCCAGAAGAGATCGGTCTCACCTTCAGCTGCACTTTTACCTAAACTGTCATTTTTCAACTTGCAATTTGCCAGACTGGTCTCTGACTGCAGACTTGGTTGTGGCAGTGGAGGAGAAATGCCCTACAATTGCCCCGTTACCTCCATGCAGACAATAAGGTGGTTTCATTCTCCAAGCAGAGAAAGGATGGGGGACAACACAAAGTAACGTTAAGGAAATAATTTTCCAGTGCTGAAGAACAGCAGAATAACTGTTTTTATACCTCTGTTGTAACACCCTTCCCTTTAAAAATGTCACTATTATAGAATCATAGAATAGTTAGGGTTGGAAAGGACCTTAAGATCATCTAGTTCCAGTGCACACAACCATACCCCAAATGACCTGGCTCTGTTCTGCTGATGCAAACCTCTCAATACTGAGTCAAAAGAGAATCTGAGAAACTTCATCTTTGTGCTATATCCAAGAAAAAGCGAAGAGAAGTACTTGGCTACAGATTGAAAGAGGACTCTGATAACTGAGGATGCAGTTTTTGGGCAGACGAAAGCATAATGAAATGCAACAGCAAAACTGGAACGATGCAGCTTCTAAAGAAAAGAGCCTTTCACAGAAGCATAACTAAAGATGAGAAGAAAACGTGCTCAGCAGCATTGTATCCTTTACAGTCACCTGAAGGCTTTACATCAAGACTGAGTGTCTTTGGAAAAGACACAATACAGCTCAACTAAAATCTATGCACTTGGTTGTGGGAATCATAGGGGTAAAATGTGATGGATTAACGAAGGGCCCAGACTACATGAGCATCTTGGGGCCCCTTCCTTTGAACCTTTTTATTCTGAGGAGTAGCTTAACTTGGTTTGACGGAAGCAGATTTTCCAGTAACTTGAGCTACGCCAAAATAAACGTGGTTTAAGTCAAATAAGTGATCTGCACTGATTTAATTAAGTCTTTTTGAAGCCCTCTTTAGTTAAACCAATGGAAGTTTCTCCTCAAAGACACAGCTTTTCTGAGCAGGAGAAAACAGCGCTCAAGATCCAAGCGACGAACACTGTTCTGGGAAGCACATTAACGTTTTTGTATGTTTTCACAATTACAAGCAGCTGTCCCGACAGATCACATTTCCAGCCCCTTCTAAGAAAAGTGTGCATCTGTTCCATTTATTTCCAGTCTCTCAAAGGATTCTTTAAAACGATGCTCTTTTATGTCAACCAGCTGTGGTGGTCTGTGGCAAGGCAACGCAAGGGATTAACACAGGGAGGGCCACTGTTTTCATATCAGAGCTCCAGGCCCTCCCTTTCGCTCTAAATACTCGGGAGTATAAATACGTTCCTCAGTCAGCCTTCCTATGGACATCATGGGAGCATGGTTCTGGCAACAAACCTCCACCCTGCTTTGCACCAGCCTCAGGCACTCGAAAGGAGAGGCTGTGCAAACACGAAGGACAACAGCCGGCCAAAGCCACCTCCTGAGGAAACCCAGGCTTTGACCCAAATCTTGCTGTTAAACGGGGACAGAGAAAGCCGAGTAGCAGCAAACCAAATGCAAGCCCACTCCCCACAAAACCCAGCTTCTGCTCTAAATTCTCCTCAAGCAGCGACCAAACTGGTGTTTGTGAATACCAAGTGGTAACCATCCCAACAGCAAACTCGGGACTCCCTGGGAGAAGCCGTACAATAAAAGGAACTACCGAGGAGGGACCGTACCTCCACCTTCCCAGGGGTTTACTCCTGCTGCTCAGATCCTTGCAGAACTGAGCAATTCCAGTGCCAGGAAACGACTGCCACAAAGTCCCGGGGTGCTGACTCGCATCCTGTTCCTCAGTCAGCACCGTGCCAGCAGGATGTGACTGCCACCGGCTGCCACACCAGTTGGCCTCCCACCCCATGTGGGAATCTCGGCCTCGGAAACGCGGAGATGGAAATGAATGGCTTCCGAGAAACAACTTCCAATTGCCTCATAGTGGCTTATGTGCTAACACCCCTGCACCCCTGACAGCTGACTGGAGATGTAAGCCCTGCAGAATAAAACCACCTTGCTCCATCTAGCGCTGCCCTATGAAACGTCACGGGTAGCTGCCAATGTCTAGAAGTAAAAAAGAGGCACTTACAGGTCTGAAGGATTTGAAGACTTTTTCCAGTATTTCATGGAGTGTCTTTTTCCCGCAGGAGGAGATGTAATCCTGGGCGAGCTGCAGGAAAGGTAAGCAGTCCTCACTTTCGCTCCACACGTGCTGAAAGCCAACAGCAACACAAGAAAGAAAAGGCGTTAACAGGAATTCCACGTGGTTTCATAAGGTGATATGTTGCAAACATCTGCCACAGCACACTGGGCCTCCTGCAGTTCAGACCTGCGCTGGGGACCGGCACTTCAGGCTGCTTCAGAAGCTGTGCTTCCGAGAAGGAGCCTTGATTTTATGAACATGGATGCATCAGAAATCAGGGAAATTGATCCGGAAGAGAAAAGGTCTTATGACTGCACCGGTAACTGAGGGTACAGACACCTTGCGCACATGCATTTTATCAGTAAAGGTGTTTTTGTTTCACATCAGCCCTACTCAGACCTGGAAGTCACTTTGGGTTTTCTCTTCTTCTGCATCATCTTCTACAGTAGAAGAGCTAAAACGTCTCTTTGTCTTCCTGGAATTAGTGGAATTGTGATGTGACCCTGGAGGTGGAACTCAATGTGTCATTCTCTTGATGATGCAGAAGAAACCACGCAAAATATACCCATGGGTTAGACACAGAGCTGAGGAAGAGCCATTCGGGCACTCGTAACATCCAGCACCCCATGCCTCCCTCCCTGTTTTGAAGTTTACTTCTCCTAGATTTGAATCTTCTCTTCCTGGGCAAGCACATTTAAACTCCCTCAGGATATTCCTCTCGTCTTGCTCTTGCTTTGGAGACACTGGTTCCCCAGCCTGGCTCTACAGAGCCTCTACCAAAACTGATGCTTATTCTCCTGCTATGAGGTTGTTTGAAATACAGCTGGTGAGCCATGGTGGGAGCCACAGGCGATAATGCTTCTTGCACACAGGGGCAGCACGCAGCTCAAGCTAATGCATGCTTTTGAAGACCTTCCTTTGAAGACTTCGTGCATGGGACTGTCTCAGGCAGTCTGCTACACAGAGAAAGTGCAACACTGCAAAATCGGTTTGAGACTCATACCTCTATTTCTGCACTGCAGCTCTCTTCCCAAAAGTGATGTGCGGCTTTTTATGGTCCTATAAACAGTAGATTATGCTTAAACAAGGAACAAGTAGGGTGTCTCTGAAGCTTAACTAACAGTCAGGGGAAGAGTCAGAATGACAGATGCTTCAATCCCTAACATAAGGCTTACATGTCGCCTTCCTGTTCAGCAGTGAATACCTGCCTGGGATGCAGCTTTACACTTCTCAAAAGAAAACACTGCTTAACATCACCTAAGCGGCATCTTTAAGACAAAAACTGTAACTGCGTTGCTGTGAACCTCACCTGAGCTGCATTTTCTTTGCTACTCGTTGCACTTTACAAGCATAAACATAGTGAAATGCTTTGTTATGAATAGAGCCCTGCCTTACAGAGTAGGTTCTGCTCCTTCCATATCAGCAAAGTCATCTCTTAACCAGTCTGGAAATAAGAAGTTCTTGACAGTCTTGCCAACAACCGAAGGCACATACCACAAGTCTCATGATACTTCATGCCATCTGAGAGTCATGGGCCTTGTAGTCCTATAAATACACAACCAAATCTCAGCTTCTGTTAAAACAAACAAACAAACAAAGTCTGCACTTTGAGACTTCTATGGCCTAAAAAGGCAGACAGCCCAAGAAGTGAACTCAAATGACCCCTCTTTAAAACATCAAGTGAACACTTTCAAATAACACCGTTTTAAGAACAGCCTCAAGACTCTGGCAGTGTGGCCCATGATTCCTTAATGCTTAAGTTAGCAATAACCATTCAGCTACTTCTAATCTTTGCATCCAACTTAAGAGCCGGGTGCTGCAGCTCGGCTATACCTGTTGTAATTGTATGTGTAAAATGATTATGACTGCTAAGATCCTGATTCTTCCTCAAATTATGGCTTCTTTCGACTATCAGAGCCATACACAGGGCCTTCCACACAAATGAAAATCAAGCCATGCCCTTTTATAAATAACAGCTAGTTCCTTCCCCAGGAAAAGTTAACTCCATGTTGTCCTATCATTTTTAGTCTCCCAAGCTGCACCATGTTTTAGACTCAGCAGTAGTGCAGAATAAGGTGATCCAGCAAGGATACTTAATAAGGTTATAATAAGGTTACTCCAAGCGAGTAACTTGATCATTGAGCCTTCGAAGAGAGATTTTGCATAGCAAATCAATAGCAAGTAAGGCTTCCAACAATTTCCACATCTGCAGAAGACTAAGAACTTTGTAGCAACAAATGCGCTCCAAAAGGTCTCGCATGCTGTGAGTGCATGCACCTCATTCGGAAATCCGGAATTCCATCTTCTTCCTGAGAAAACCTGTTAATAGCTTGAATCATAGAATCCATCCCACAATCACAGAATGGTTTGGGTTGGAAAGGACCATCCTCTTGCAACCCCCTGCCATGAGCAGGGATGCCTCACACCAGACCATGTCACTCAAGGCTCTGTCCAACCCGGCTTTGAACACTGCCAGGGATGGAGCATCCACCACTTCTCTGAGCATCCCTGTGCCAGCGCCTCAGCACCCTCACAATAAAAAACTCCTTCTTTACATCTAACCTGAACTTCCCGTTTCAGTTTTATCCCGTCATCCCTTGTCCTATCACTACAAATCACGGTTGATCAGCACCTACACGCAGCACATAGCTGAGGCAATTCATGGGGTTACCTATGGAGGGGTTTGCTTTCCCTCATGCCTTTTGATGACTCAGCATTGCTGCATGACAAAGTCACTTGCTAGACCACCTCTTTCTAACCAGCCTACCTATTGAGCGTAGCAGGATTTCTTTGTGGGGGTAATTTGACTTGCCAGAAATACTCAGACTCGCTGACTCTGTTCTAAAATACAAGGAAATCCTGCATCAAGGTGGCACCATATATTTATTTGCTTTATCGGCCACTTTGAACACCAGCAACAACACGGTGACAACACAAATTGCAGTCTACACCACTGCAACCCTCACCCCTATTGATTATGGCTATACAAGTCCAATTAACTGCTTAAGAACACCACGAGCCTCAGTAGCTAAATTACACATAGTTCAGCTATCTAAAGTGCTGATTCAGGGCATTTTAGGGTCCAGGTGGTACTGAAAATGCCAGCAGGCATCTAGAAGGGTCTTCTGCATCCTTAGCACGTTAAAAACGTAGCCCATTTAATTCAGGAAATTAAAATGCTAGGAGTGCTGCAATCTGGAATCTCTGATTTTATACAAAATTCAGAGTTCCTCTCCATGGCAACTTTCCCATGTTTTTCTCCTTCTCCCTTTTCAGTTCATCGTGCTTATCATTTCCTACTTACAACTGGGTTAGCATGGACTTCTCAGGCACCTCCTACATAGCTTTTGAAGTCGCATTGTTATGAAATGAAGACATAAAGAAAGAGAACAAGAATATTGGGCACTAGATGCTTATTCAACGTCAGGCTCCTTTATGAGAGTCACAGGGTGCAAAAAGGCTCTCAAGTGTGTCACTGTGAGTTCGGTTTATAGCTACTCACTTTCACATTCCATTGCGTTACTGGAGCCATGCAACAAGGCCCAAGTGCAAATGGGAATCAGTCCCCTGGCTTGTATTAAGTCTTCTAAAATAAACTTTAGCCTGTAACAGCTCATAGAAAGGAATCTTCCCTTCTGGAACATGAAAAGAACCCAAACAAAACAATACATGGCTGCAAAGAAACCCCAAGATAGCCAAGCTAGGAGCAGAAATTAACTCCCGCAGCGCAGTAGGAGCAGCAAACAGGATGCTGCTGAATCAGCTCATTAGTGGTCCTTAATCGCACTGAAGAGATACCATCAATGGGAAGAGGATTGAGGATTACATCTATTTGCCTGTCTTTAAAGTATTATTATCACAAAAAGTGATTCAATACTGTGAAACCAAAACTACAGAAGAAAACCCTACTTCTGGTTTTCCACGGTTTCTATTTCGCACTTGACTGGAGCTGGTCCTGCTGCTCAGTTCTACTCTTGGTGACTCTGGGTGGGGAGTCCTCCCCAAGGTCAGTTTTACTCCTGGTGACTGTGAGTCCTTCCCACAGCAACCCTGGACTGAAAATACTTGCCAAAAAAAGGAAAAGAAGGGAAAATGCGGTTGCAAACCCATAGAAATTGCCACGTGTTGGAAGCATGGGGATAGGATCGGAAACTGCTTCAGATTTCCTTTAAAGTTGACTAGATTTTGCTCTGAAAGAGTTGGCTCAATTACTGAGCAGCGTATAAAGAAACACCACGTGTCTGAGAAAAACAAGGAGCTGTCTTTGCAACTTCTCATATCATTAGCATCCAAGCACAGATTTAGCCTAGTCCTGCATTGGATGCGTATGTATCCCTGCTTAAGAGTCCAGCAGGCATGGCCTTTCCTGAGCACAGGAATCTCTAGAAGGGAACGAGTGCCAGGGTTTGATAGGCTCATGGGTGCTGGGAAGACAGGTGCGCAGTGCTAGTCCCACCAAGGACCAGGATAATCCACACTCAGAGATGCTCCATTGCCATGGCTGGGACTGCGCCTGGAGGTCCCGTGTGTCCCTGGACAGATGCATAACTAAACTCCAGACAACTTCTTCCACAATTCAGCGCGTCAGTCTGCCCAACACAATAAATAACTGTCCTGCTCGCTGGCATCTGTGGTCCTGGAGAGTCACTTCAGTGCTCTTTGTTTCCATGACCCCATCTGTCCAATGGGTCCATACAGCACTTACCTGTTGGAAAGGGAATTAATGAACATTTGTCAAGCAGCTCGAGGGGTGAAAGTCGGGAAGGGAGGGAGCTACAACAGCCCTACGGTCACGCTCTGTGCCAGGAGCCATTTGCTCTTTAAACAACAAAATGAAGCCCTTTGGCTGCAGCTAACCGGAGCTTCCCAGGCTGCAGACCCCGCGGTGAGGTGCTGCTCCTCGGCGCCTCTTCCTGCACTTGTGTTCAGCACCGGGAGGCTCTGGGGGAGGGGAACACATCGCAAACCCCATCCCAAAGCCGCGGGTTTGGTTTACCGCTGCCTTTCCAGCACGAACTCGACGCTCAACCCGGCGACGGGCGGGGGGGGGGGCGGCACAGCGGGACCGGCACCTGCCCGGGTCCGCAAACCGCGGCGGACCCGGGGGGTGGGAAGAGACGGGATGGGGGGGCGCGGCCCTTCTGTCATCCTGACTCCATTTTATTCCTGCCCATTCTCCATTTGCCGTGACAGCCCCGCCGGTCCGCCCGCCCCTGCGCCGTGCCCCGGCGCCCGGCAGGATGGATGGATGGATGGATGGATGGATGGATGGATGGATGGATGGATGGATGGATGGATGGGGCTGCGGGGGAGCAGCAGCTGCAGCCCCCGCAGGGAGCAGGAGGAGCGGGGGAGGGGGGGTGTTCGCACCCACTCCCCTCACCCGGAGCCCGCAGCGTCGCCGGGCCGGGATGCTGGGGATGGCGAGGGGGGGCCCTGCCCGCAGCCCTGCCCGCGGGGCCGCCCCCCACCTGCAGCGGACTCCATTTTGCAGCCGGCGGTGCGCGCTGGGGAGGATCCCCCCGGCCCGTCCCCGCCACCCACGGCACACACGACGGGAGCCCCCGCAGCCCCGGCACCCCCCGCCCTCTAAGCCCGCATCCCTCCGCCCCCCCGGGGACACGCATGGACGGAGGGGAGGGGGGAGTGTCCCAAAGCGGTGCCGCGGCCGCCCGCCCGTTCGTGCACACGCACGGATACCCACACACACGCGTGACCGCCCCCCCCCCCTCCGTTCTCCTTTATGGGGCACTCACGAAATTGTCTCCGCAGGCGGCCTCCGGGCAGAGAACGTAGAAGGAGACCCCGGGCTCGGCGTAGAAGTCCATGCGGCGCTCGGTCTCCTCGGCGGCGATGAGCTGGAAGGGGGTGCGGGCGCACCAGCGCTCCGCCGCCTCCGCCAGCGCCTCGAAAGCCATCCCCGGCCCCGGCCCCGCCGCCGCGCTCCTTCGCGCTCAGCCGCCCGTGCAACCGGAGAGGCGGAGCTGGGGATGGGGCGGGAGCGCCGCCGCCCGCGGTGGGGTTTGCTGCAGGCAATCGGCTCGACGCCTTTTGGCAACTCGGGAAAGGGGGGGGACACACATACACACGCACCGGGAGCGCGCCGCCGGCACGGCCCGCGCCGCCCCGCTGCGGCTCTCCCGCCCCGGCGCAAGGAGCGGTGCCTCCGGGGCCGAGTTCTGCGGGAGCGACCCCAGCGCGAGGCGCTGCCCCGGCACTCGCCCCGTTGGGAAACCCTCTGAGGGTTCGTGGCAGCGGCGCTGGGGAGCGAAGGGTTTGTGGTTCGGTGCACATTACTCTTCCCGGCATATCCAAGTGATTATCCATGTGTCCGGCAAGGCACGTGGGATACAAGATCAGAGCGGCGTTTAGAACGGGCCTTAGACTTGCGTCGGTGTCTACTGTGCCACAAAGGAAAACAACCCCCCACAGGCCTGGGTGGGTCTGCGGACCCTGGAAGCCCAGGGTCTGATAGGGATGAGCAGGTAGCACAGAGCACATACATGGCGGTGGGTAGGAGACTTTACATGGGCAAAGGCACCGCTGGTCTTTAAATAATGCCCAAGTGCTGTTGCTTATCTCCAGACTGGTGTTCAATTGCATTGAAGACCTCAGAACAGCTTCCAGTACCTAAAAAGAGCCTGCAAGAAATCTGGAGAGGGGCTTTGGACAGGGGCCTGCAGGGACAGGCCAAGGGGAATGGCTTTAACCTGCAGGAGGGGAGACTGAGATGAGCTCTTAGGCAGAAGCCCTTCCCTGTGAGGGTGCTGAAGCGCTGGCACGGGGTGCCCAGAGAAGCTGTGGCTGCCCCATCCCTGTTCAAGGCCAGGCTGGACACAGGGGCTTGGAGCAACCTGCTCCAGTGGAAGGTGTCCCTGCCATGGCAGGGGTTTCAACTGGATAAGCTTAAAGGTCCCTTCCAACCTCACCGTAATCGTCAGCTCAGTGCAAATGACACCACAGAGAAAAACCTCTGCTGGCATTGGGGCAATCACTGAAGTATCAGAAAGTACCAGCGATGCAAGCACTTGTGCAAGCGTAACTCAGCCCTTTTGTGCAAGTGGGATGTGATTGCCTGCTGGTGTTTTCACCAAAGGATGTTTCACTTATTCCATGTAGATATTCTGGATATCGCCCTCATTTTTGGGGTGCTATTTGAGCAGCAGTGCTGAGCACCCCTCGCTGCACTTGGAGCTGTGCTCTGACTGTGCAAGGCACGGTAAGAACAACAAAACTCCTCCCCGATGTCTCACATCCCAGAATCTGGGGCTGCTGCTGCAGGTGCTTACCCTGGTCCCGTCACACCACCTTTTGCCAGGGGAAAATGAGGCGACACTCAATAGCTAGGAAGGAAATCCTGAACCACTTGCCTTCTCCCAAAGGAGGCAGGGGCCCTGCAGGAACCCAAATGTGACCACATGCAGTCGGGGCTGTAGGAGCTGGCGAGGCTGTGAGTCCTGTGCAGGGTTTTGCAGCTTCATCCCTCAGCGTTGGGTGCTTGGTGGTGGGTTTTTCCCCCAACGTGCTTCCATAATTAGCTTGAAACCAGGATATGGAGGAATACGGCTTTCTCCTAAAACGTGACATCCCCAGCTTGCCTGCAACCACTGGGCAGGTACCTCCCCTGCTGCAGCACTCTGCTGCCAAGGTCAACCCCAATCCCATCGGCTCTTTGTGCTTCCCCAAGACTTGGCCTTGTTTTCTGCTTTCCCTGTGTCCTCCTGGCCGCAGCACCCTGGCCCATGGCAGCAAGGGAAGGTCAAGGCTGCATTGCAAGCAGACACAGCTTCACATAAACCAGGTCTGGGTGTTGACACCTGCAATCCACGTGCATTTTCAAAGCCCTGCGTGAACGTCTTTTTAGTCCTTAAAGCATCACTTTGAAGTATGTGCTGTTCGTTATCTCCCTTCTGTGGAGCAGGGAGGTTGACAGGTTTTGAATGAGATTTTAAATACCTTATTGCAGCACTTACTGCAGCATGTGCCGCAAAATCCTCTGTCGTGTCTGACAGCGTAGCCATTCAAACCAGGCAGACGTGCTTATTTATTTACCTCTGATGGGTCTCTTTGCCTTCCACCTGTGCCCAAAAGCAGACTATGAAAGCAGTCCGGTAAAAGACAGGGATTTTGGCAATGCTAGAAGGCAACCTGAGGAGCTGCTGCCTGCAGAGCAAGCCATGCTTGGGAGCCCTGGCCATCATGGCAAAGCCAGGGGCTGAGCGGTGGCAGTGTGGACATGAGACGGATGCCCTGCTGTGATACCCTTCAGCAAGTTGAAAGCAGAAGCACTCACAGCTCGTTTGGGTAGAAGTACAGCAGTGCTGAACTATGCCATAGCTTTTCCAAAGAACTGCATAAATCACATGCATGGTTTTGCTTCCAACTTGCTCCAAATACCCATGAGCATCCATGCCCCAAAGGATGGCCACATAAGAGGAGCAGCTGTCTTCCTGGAAGAGAAGAGGGGAGGTCAAGAAGCTGTCTGTTGTGTCAAGGGCAGCTTGCAGAAGGGAAACCACACCAGAGGGAAAGTATTTCCCTCTGCCCTGTGGGGATGCCCTTTCATTTCCATCTCCCTCCAGGACAAAACAGTCCCCGTGTTTTCCATCACCCCAATCCAGGCCATCATGAGGTCAGAGAAATGCTGCTACCTCATTTCGCAGGGATATCACTACCCAGTAACTATTGCCTAGTCAATGGAATCATAGAATCATAGAACAGTCAGGGTTGGAAAGGACCTTGAGATTATCCAGTTCCAACCCCCCTGCCATGGGCAGGGACACCTCACACTAAACCATGCCACCCAAGGCTCTGTCCACCCCAGCCTTGAACACCACCCGCGAGGGAGCATTCACAACTTCCCTGGGCAACCCATTCCAGTGCCTCACCACCCTTACAGTAAAGAACTTCTTCCTCATATCCAATCTAAACTTCCCCCGTTTAAGTTTTAACCCGCTACCCCTTGTCCTATCACTACAGTCCATAACGAGCAGTCCCTCCCTATCATCCCTATAGGCCCCCTTCAGATACCGGAAGGCTGCTCTGAGGTCTCCACACAGCCTTTTGATGTTGAGGACACCAGAGCTGCACACAACACTCCAAGTGAGGTCCAATGCAGAGCTTTCAGCAGTGCTTGCACCATCACAGCTCCACACGTGTTTGCACCAAGCCTGTAACATCCTGCTGCAGTAGTAGGTTCTTCCAGGAGCTCAAGATGAGTGACTCTTGCCCAGCAAACCAGTCTAACTGCTGAGCATCTACATTAAGGTTACTAAGAAGCAAAAACTTCCCGGCTGCTGCAACATTTCCAACCTACCCATCAGGAGCTGCATCCTCCCTGAGTGCACAGCCCCTTCCTCTGAGGCTGGAGTCCGGAAGCCAACACTCCGGTGTCTTGGAAATCGTTCCCCTCCCATGCTCTGGAGGATACTCCGCTTTCCAGAGCATCTAGACAGGAATTTGGGTTTGTCTTACCTTTAATGAGGAACATAGCTCTGGCTGTCATCTTTGCTTTGGGTTGCTCTTCTGTTTTGAACCCATCGCCGTGGTAAATGGAGTTGAGAAAAGAGCAAGAAAACTGTGAAGAATGATCCAAGCCAAGAAGATGCCTTAGAGGTAAGTTAGAAATGCTTCTCAGTTAAGTTTTAAGCTACAAAAAAATGCTAGTTAAAACTCTGTACGGAATGAAGGTCCCACTGCTCCCACAAATCCTGACATCCTCCTTTTGGCGTCCATGGTCGAACATCCTATTGCTGTGGCAGTAAGAAATCAAGCAAGTGATGAAGAATTGGGCAATGCAAAATCCATGTGCTAATTAGGAGCTTTCCTTGGTGGTGCTCCAAAATATCAAACAACCCCCAAATCTGTCCTCCTCCAAGTCCTTGCTTTTTAGGAATAGGAAGATCATGTGCTGAATGTGAGGAGGAATATACGGATGCCCTGCCATCTCCCCGGTCCTGCAGGCAGGTAGTTCTGAAGTCTCTATTGCTCTCAAGACCCAGACCAGCAGTATCGCAGCACACTGCTGGGTGCTGTGCACTAATAGCACAGTGTCTCCAGGCTCGGTAGTGCTGTGCGTTCACTAAAGCAATGGCTCATTACATGTGTGAGCAGTGTACCGAACTAGCATGGAAATATTTGATGGCTCAGCAAACATAACACATGGTGCCAAATCACTGCACCTGAAGCTCCATAGGTATTTTCATTCACCCTCCCTTTATTCTGACCCTCGAAGCCCAGCACAAAGCCTCCATCCTCTGCACATAGGTAAAACCAACACCAGCTGATTTTGAAAGAATCTGGTTTTCCTTGAAACTTCCTGAAGCACAGGTTACATGTACATTTAATATCCAGTGCCCGTTTGGAAATGGGATGGCTGATCTCAAACACAGACACGATAGTAGGAAGGAAGAGCTATGAGCTTTGCTAAGGCCCAGCCAGCTGAGGGTCAGCAAGTAGCCAGCCAGCCATGGTGAGAAATGAGGCTTAGTGAGCCCAGACTGAATGCAGGGATGGGAGAAAATGGGAGGAGAGCCCAGGACAGCTTCTGCCCTGGCATCTTCTCTGACATGGAGTTCCTGATACATCAGAGTTCCTGCCTTTTTCACCAGGAAGTGTCTGCCAGCACTCCTGTTTCCTACTGGATCTGCGTAGCCATGAGCAGACCGTGCCAGGCAAGCCAAGCGGAAGGTATATTATGAGTTGGTTTATTAAGAGCTGAAAGGTGATTCTGCAAAGACCTGAATGTCAAAAGGCACCATAACCTCTTCAGGCAAGCAGGATTGCTTTGTCAATTTGCTATCCTTTATGATATTGAAAGGGCACAGACCTTCAGACTGGCCTTGATTTTCAGATGAATCACTCCGCTAGTATAAAAGATACTCTCATAATAGTCCCAAATTAGTTGATTGCTTGAAGTGCCAGAATCCTTAATGCTCTGCTATTTTAAACATATGGCAATTGATTCAACACTTATCATCTATTTAGAGATGTAAATTTATTGAGAAAGATGCCACTTCTTCCTCAGCTTCAGGCAAGCTCTGATACTTGGCTTTCTGGGCACAAGCACGCTTTTATGAGCACTTGTGATTTTAACTACAGTGATTTATTTTCCTTCTGAAGGCCGGGAGAAGCAGAAGAAAATGGACCATATTGTCTACTGAGAGGAAAAAGATACTGCACTGGTATGGCAGATACTGCCATCTGAAGATATGGCAGTATCTGGCCCATTGTAGCCTGAGGGTCCTTAGAATCACAGAATCATAGAACAGTCAGGGTTGGAAAGGACCTTAAGATCATCCCATTCCAATCCCCTGCCATGGGCAGGGACACCTCCCACTAGAGCCTATCTTCATACAGGAGATGTTCCAGTCCCTGATCATCCTCGTGGCCTCCTCTGCACTTGTTCCAACAGTTCCATGTCCTTTTTATGTTGAGGACACCAGAACTGCACACAATACTCCAAGTGAGGTCTCACAGGAGCAGAGCAGAGGGGAAGGATCACCTCCATGACCTGCTGGTCACGCTCCTCTTGATGCAGCCCAGGATACGGTTGGCTTTCTGGGCTGCGAGCGCACACTGCAGCCGGCTCATGTTCATTTTCTCATCAACACAGACACTGGCTCAGACCTTGTTCTAACTTCTGTTGCAATTGCTCTGTCAGTAGGTCCACACTGATGTTGGAAGCATCACTCCTGTCTTATTTGCTTTAGGGGAAGAGTGATGAAAAACCAAGTGCAGACAGTGACAGCAATGACATTGGCCAGGTCAGCCCCCCATGGCGAAGCTCGCCCCTTCCCAACTTTAGCCTATGCTTCTGAAAGCAAAAAGCATTGATCATTCATCTGCAATCAAAAGCTCTTCTCTGAAATTCAGACTGGTTCCAAACATCAGTCTGCTGGGATGCCTTCCTGCACGGACAAGCCTTGAGTTGATGTCATGGGCATGAGGCTGCTGTCAGGAGTAGATGAGCAAACCTGCAGCCTGGCCCTAGCTCTGCTGCTGACAGCCTGCTTTTTGATGTGGCGTAGTCACTTAGCACCTTCTAAGATGGAGATTTGTCTTCACGACCTGGGAATGCTGTTCGTGCCTTGAAGCTGGTGAAAATACGGGTTTCTCCTGTGGAAAAGTTCTTTAAAAGACAAACACAAAAGGTTAAATCTCAGCTTTTTGATCATGTGCTATGATTCAGCGTGATTCACGTGTTAATACCACGCTGAGAATGCTTCTATAAAACCCAACGTTATGCTTCTGGGATTACGCAATATTTCCCAATGTGTTTCTTATCCCAGGATTTTTGCAGAGGAGCTGGAACAGGGCCAGTTCACACAGGGAGCCTACACGTTAGCTCAGGTCAGGCGAGCGCTTATGTGGTGAATGCTCCAATCAGCCCCACTCATCTGCTGCAGTTTGCACCGTGGAGAGGGCACGAAGTGGATTCCCCTTAGTGGACATTGCGATCTCAACACTCTTCTGCATTATGGATCTGCTCCTGGGCTGGATGACTTGTTAGCATATACACAGCTGCAACATATCTATTGTACCTTAAAATCTCTTGATGGCATTTGGGAAGCAAGTTCAGTGGCTGGATTAACTAAGCACCAAACCTGGTGTCTTAACTGGCTAATGTTAAACAGGGACTTCATCTTCTTGTTTACACCACTTTGCTTATGATGCTGAGCCCAACCATAGCAGCATGGAAGGGAAATCTGGCTCCGCTCCTGAGGAACATGTCAGCCTTTGCACAAGCCTGAAAGAATTAATGTGAAGTAGGAGAGGGTTAGCTCAGAGCTGGGTTTTGGAAGGGTTTGGGCACCTTGGGGATCAGATTCAATCAGTATCTTTCTCCCAGGGGGAACTGGTAACCTCCCAAGTCTTAAGGACCACTAGCTCTCCTCTGAAAAGAGCAGGGAACCACCAGAGTCTACTGCTGCGGAGTGGTCCCCATCCTTACCCTTCCCTTCCATGTTCACTCTCCACTATCCAGACCCAAGCAACCAGCTCTCCTCCCTAGTTAAGCAGTGACTGTGCACTTAAATATACTTCTTACATCATGAAGGAGAGGAATGACAACCACCGGCATCTCTCAAGGCATTCAAAGCCTCTCCCCCATGCCAGTAACCTCTCACGTTGCCTGTGCTAGGCTACGGCACAGCTACTGTGTGCTTACCAAGTTTTGGCCACCTTTGTTCTATGCAGTGAGCATCCAGGTCTTGTATCACAGGCTCTACATTCCCTGCAGAGCGCCATGTTCCCAGGAGCGACTTGGAGCACTGGAGTAAAACCCATGCTGCTCGCTGGTACCTGTCTTCCTGAGCAGATGCTCGTTAATTTTTGCAGTGATTATATCTGGCAGTAGGAAGACATTAAGGAAGCATCAGAGCTACGTAGGAAAAAGACAACTCCCAAGATACAAACGGGTGATGACAGAACGCATGGGCTGGCTGGGCTTGCAAAGAAGTGGGCGATTACATCTTGCAACACACAGGGAACGTTCCCTTCCGAGCAGGCCCGGTACAAGTGTGCCTCTGAGGTTTTCACAGAGGCTCCTACAACAATAACTTCTCTGGGAAGAAACGCAGGTCAACATCGTCAGGTAAAACCTTGAGCAGGATACTGAGTGTGCTTTCACACTCTGCCCTTGGGAAAGCCCTGCTTTTACAAAGGGGAAGGGAATTAAAATCACAGGTGTATGAGAACCGACGGATTCTGTGGGATTTCACATCAAATTCGTATGATACCTTCCAAGTTACCCATCAATCGCCTCATTTAGCTTGTCAGCGCCATTTTTAGAACACGTGGTTCAAGTACATCCAACAGCACATAGAAGGAAACTATGTCAGCCTGGCTCTAGCCCCTGATTCCGCCAGCATCTGCCCCAAAAGTAGAGAGACGTGGGCATGCCCGCCACGTGTAGCGCACAGAAACCCACCGGCAGAGCTAAATGTAACTTAGCAGGGCCAAACAGTCTCCTCAACACTCTTGCACTAATCCCTTTAGCAAGGTATTTTTAACTCATTTTTTGTCCGACCTCCACTCCTTTCTCCTCCCAGCCACAGGGCACGGGGAGCGCTCAATTGTGTATTTCATTTACAGTGATGCAATGATCTTAAGGTCCTTTCCAAGCCAAACCTTTCTACGATTCTATGAAATAAATAGACTTTGAAGAAGGGCAAAAACTATAAAGCTTTGCAAGCAAACTGTTTCTATACATAGCTATAAAGAGGCATACAGCTAGTCTATAATAAAGCTAGCTGTGCAAATCAGCATAGGCACAGGATCTTCAAAATAGATGTACTACCCACACCGAAGCTTTGAGCTATTCCAAGCAATGCTTAAGAAAACAAATATTTTCCTATCAGTCTGCCTTCTACATCAAATCATGGAGTCATAGAACCACAGAACGGTTTGGGGTGGAAAGGACCTTAAGATCGTCCACTTCCAACCCCCTGCCATGGGCAGGGACACCTCGCACCAGAGCAGGCTTGCTCAAAGCCCCTGTGTCCAACCTGGCCTTGAACACTGACAGGGATGGGGCAGCCACAGCTTCTCTGGGCACCCTGTGCCAGCGCCTCAGCACCCTCACAGGGAAGAGCTTCTGCCTTAGATCCAACCTGAACTTCCCGTTTCAGTTTGAACCCATCACCCCTTGTCCTATCGCTACAGTCCCTGATGAAGAGTCCCTCTGCAGCATCCTTGTAGCCCCCTTCAGACCCTGGAAGCTGCTCTGAGGTCTCCATGCAGCCTTCTCTTCTCCAGGCTGAACAGCCCCAATATTCTCAGCCTATCAAATCAGTTCAGCCAAGACACATGATGGGAGGGCAATGCTCTGGTGGAACAGGGAAGGGCAGTGCCATGTGCTCCTGCAAACGGTGCCTCTCAGGAGACTGGGACACCTTCTGCCCAGAGGCGACCATGCCGGTGCTTCAGCTGGAGTGACTCGAGCCGTGCCTGCTGTAGGGCTGCTCAGCCCAACAGGGTGGAACAAGGGCAGAGGTGGGTGAAAGCTTTTCCACAGATGACTGAAAATTGAAAGACGAGCTTGAGCATTGCTGCCATCATCTTTTAAGGTGCCCAAGGCAGCCAAGCAGGTGATTGAGTCTGTTCTTTTGGCAGCCCTCCTTTTCATTAGAAATATATATGTTACAGTATTTGGAATTACAACTATCTAATCCCACTAATTTAAACCATTATTGATCCTAAAGCAAGTCCAGTTATGGGAGAAGTCATAAGCAGGCCATGTTTGCTGGTCTAGTTATAAAGAAAGTCAACCCAATGAAACGGATGAAACCACTGAGCAGTAGAAACCATCAGAAACCAAAGCTGTCCTGAAAGGCTAAGCTTGCCACAGCAGGCAGCTCACCCGTGGATGCAGAGGAACATTCACTTGGTTTCAGTTCATTCAGTGATTGCATTCCATAGGCACTGTTAATTCACGTTTAGTCCTAATTGGTATATGAAAATTTTCCTCCTTTATGTGGAAAAATTAGCATGAAGTGGTAAGGTCTGCTAGTGCTAAAGTCCTGCAGGATTAGAACCTACCGCGAATAAGCAGGAATACTGTGCTTCGTTAACATGCCTCAGTTCACCTTCCTTCTCCAGCACGTGAGATACTGCCACCTAATTAAAGTACTAAATAACTGCTTTTCTGCAAGTGACCCTACATGCAGCGCTGCGTGCGGCTCTGGTGTCCTCAGCATGAGAAGGCCATGGAGCTGTCGGAGCAAGCCCAGAGGAGGCCACGAGGATGATCAGGAGCTGGAGCATCCTCCTGTATGGAGACAGGCTGAGAACATTGGGGCTGTTCAGCCTGGAGAAGAGAAGCTGCGTGGAGACCTCAGAGCAGCTTCCAGGGTCTGAAGGGGGCTACAAGGATGCTGGCAGAGGGACTCTTCATCGGGGACTGTAGCGATAGGACAAGGGGTGATGGGTTCAACTGAAACAGGGGAAGTTCAGGTTGGATATAAGGAAGAAGTTCTTCCCTGTGAGGGTGCTGAGGCGCTGGCACAGGGCGCCCAGAGAAGAGGTAAATGCTCCATCCCTGTCAGTGTTCAAGGCCAGACCGGCTGGGGCTTTGAGCAACCTGGGCTAGTGTGAGGTGTCCCTGCCCATGGCAGGGGGTTGGAAGTGGATGATCTTCAGGTCCTTTCCAACACAAACCATTCTGTGATTCTGATTCTGTGATTTGGACTCCAATTTCCATCTGAATAAAACTTGCTGCGAGTCGTGAACAAATGCACGACCATTCAATAGGAACAGGTAGGCAATGTTTACTATTCCTTAATATGGTTCCCCTTCACCAAACAAGTTCTATGTACCTAGGAGAGCTGTGGGAAGAGTGGAGATCCCGGAGATCTTCTTTGGCATCATATGCCAAGGGCTGTTCAGGACAAAGCAGCAGGGAAGGGACGGGCTGGTTACACATGTGCTTATACCCATGAGTGGGCTGCAGGACACTGCGTTAACTCACCAGCCAGGTGCTGTAGTCTGGGTGTGGGATGCTCAGATCAACACCTCACAAACAACAAGCTGCTCACGCTTGGTACGAGGTATCTCCAAAGGATGTGAAGGATGGCCAAATGTAGTTTAGAAGTGGTGTAGCTGTGTGAGAAATATGTTGATTTGGTTGCCAACAAACAGGGAGGGGAAGAAATCCTTTCGGGAGGGATAGCAGGGAAACATGACCTAGAGTACAAACACAAAGCAGGGCAGAAATTATCTGAATGAAGCTTTCCCCTCTTGCTGATCTAAGCCATAATTAAATTGGCTATTCCAATCAGTGGAGCCTGGTGTTGTCTTATCCTCTTACGTTCAGAGATTTCATTCACACATAATTAATAAATTTCCTACGACATGTCCTGGATTTTAGAGTTCACGAGCAGCCAGTGAGTGAGAAGCAATGCCGCCCTGCTGCTTCTTTTCCATTTCAGTGCAAATAATGTCAACAGAACTCAGGAATAAGCTCCAGTAATGGGGAAATGGCATCGGGGAAATGGCATCAGAGAAATGTCTTCCTGCATATTCAGATCTCAAGCTGGGGAAAAGGCAGAAGCAGTATTAGCATTAATTAGACTTCCAACTACCTGCACGAAATCCCAAGTTGGTACCACCTTCTTAAACCAGAGCACTTTTATTGTCAGAGCAGGAACAGCGAAAAAACCCAGGAAAGCAATTATGGCTTCACATCAAGTCTATTTAATAATCGTCTGTTAAAACATGTGCCCACATCACAAAACACCTTAAAAAACCCCAGGTATTTTAAAATGTATGTACAATAATGCAAAAATATGCCTAAATATGTATCTAATGCAAAAAAATAAACCATTTAATAACATCTCCTTTCAAATGTCCCCTTGCTCTTCAACACCTTCAAACAAAAACAAAAAAGCAAAGAGCTTAGTAAACAAACCAGAGTTCAACACAAATGAACAGACAAAAGCAGTGCAAAGACACGGAAGAACGGAGAGGCATCCAATTCAGCTTCCCATTCCCCTGGATTACACCACAACTGCGGTGCCGCTTGTCCTATGCCAGTTTAGGTTTAGTTATAAAAAGTCAGCCTGGTGTTCAAGCTCTAAGAGGCTGCTTGTGGCACTCATTTTCCATATGAGCAAAACCAAGTTAATGATAATCCAACTGAGCACCTTTTAAACCCCCTTAAACAGGGGTGAATTTCATCCTAGGTAAATATTTAATGTCCTGTGTACTCCTGCCAAGCACAGAGATCCTGTCCAACAAACAATACAGACTAAAGTCTGCTTGGACAACTGTGGTTGGAGAGAGCCTTCCGCTGTTTCACAGTTAAGTGTGTAGTCATCTCTTCTTTCTGCGTTCCCCAGGAACTGCAAAGGCGGCTCTGGTCTTACAATTTCAGTAAGTCCAACATCTTGTATGTGTAACACTGCAATTTCACAGGTAACTGGGCTCCTAAGTATTTCGGAAGACTAGGTCTGCATGTCTGAGTTAAACGAGACGCTTCAGTTGCAAGAGAAAATGCTGATCCAATTCTTATTTAGAAGCGTTCAGGTGACTGATGTATATCCTTTATCTTGCTAGAGTTAACTGCCCTCAGAGTACAGCTGGCTGTATGTGCAGTACAGCTCTCGTTTGCAAAAGCAATCTGAGGGAGTTTCAGTATTGCTTCCTATAGGAAAGGTGGCAGGAATCAAAGTGCTATTTAAGAAAAACTGCTTATAAGGCACTGGTGCAGCAAGGTTTGTGACGAACATGGTTTTATGATTCCTATTTTCCAGCTGTTTCAAAGTAAGTCTATTAAATCAACCATAAATAGCAATAATAATAACAACAATAAAAAAACAACATTAGAAAAGTTCCAAACCAATCAACTTGGTCTTGAAACTTAATTTATGACAGTCCCATTTCAGTGCACACATTAGCTCCTGCATGTTTTTTTAAGCTCATTGTTGGCTCATGCTCATCCTATATACAAAAGTCCCCCCCACCAAAAGTAATGATGGTCTGAATATCTTCTACAAACAAGATATTTTTGGAGGACATCATACAGTTATACATTAAACTGACAGATGATGGACAGGAATACAGGAACATATATTTGCTTGCTCACTGTACATATCTATTTAAAGCTTCAAAATAATAAGAATATACATAAAATATATACTTAATCCACAAAGTAAACCAGCCCTTGACATCTGCTATTTTGCAGGGCTATGCATTTCTTCTATTACAATTCCACACATCTCTGGAACTATCTCTGTGCCAGCTCCTCTTCATAGGCAATGATCAATTCAAGGTAAATTAGTTCTTCATGTATATGCAACAGAATCAGCAAAAGCTCAGCCTCTAGTCATCACTGTCGCTCCCAGACTCGCTCAACTGCAAGTCGTTTCCTATGGAAAACAAAACCCAACAGAACCCAACAAGTTAGTAGGTGTTAATTCACACTTCATGGCAATCAAACCAAAGAACAGTCACATTTACATGGCAAGATCTAAATAATAAGAACATGATAAATGAACACAAACATCATCTGCCATTTAATGGAACTCCATGCCCAAGAACATGAAGAGCTTCACTGGGCTAATACACGGTGCGATCCAGGCTAGATGGAGTGTCCTTGGCTCCACAGCCACCAAAGCTGCTCTCGGGTACAATAGCACTCCCCATGCTATTCCACACGCGTTCCACAGCCTCCACCAGACAAACTCCTGTATATGGAGTTGCTGGGACAAGGCATTGGGGAATTCCCTGGCTTTCTCAGCCCTTTTAAAATAGATTGTTTGTTTTGTTTTGTTTTAGGACCATTTGGGTAGCCAAGGCAAGGCCCCCATGTGTCAATAAACCAAAAGGAATGTTAAAGCCATCACAGCTCAAGGCTATTGGCTGAACTAAGCTGACACATGCTGTGAAGGGGAGGGCCTCCCTCCAACATGCAAAGAAGGATCAGACAAAAGGCAGCCAGGATATGGGCCAAACCGACAGCCTCAGACCTTGTTTTGCACAACACTTGTGATTTGATGAGGCAGAGGGGACTAAAAGGAGGCAGAATCATGCTTGTGTTCTGGTAACTACACCTAGCTCTTCCAGCATTCTCTCATCGCCCTGCCCCAAACAGCTGCTAGGCAGCTATGCAATGGCTATGCCTTGTATTTCTTCATCTCCTCTTTATTAAACAAGAACTTGGGTTCCATCTATGCATGTAGATGGTGGTCACCAGTGACTTGAATGCTCAAGGACATATTAATCCTTGGCAAAAGGATGTGAAATCCAAAGTCAAATATCATTGCCTGAAAAAAGGAGCAAACCCCTTGTTTTGACCAGCTCCCAAATTCTCCTGGAGTCAGAGGCTTCTTGACATTCAATAACCTCTGCAGTATTGTTGTCATGGCCCAGGAGAAGCAGGGAAGAGGCAGCTCACAGCCAGAAACAGAAATGGGAGTGTCCTAATGACTTTGTTGAACTTTGGATTTCACTTAGATATTCATTACTGACAGGAAGACCAACAGGCCTCTCCAGTTTTCCAGCAGGCCTTCGCAGTATTGTCTGTATAATATAGAATCATAGAATCATGGAACAGTTAGGGTTATACTTGTCTTCTTGAAGCTGGAAACCCTACATTTATTTAAGCTCCACCGGTTTCCTATGTACGGGTGCAAAGAGATGCATGCAAATACGCCTCAGGAGGAATTAAGAGCTATTTAAGATAGTTAAGTTCTACTTTCTTGTAAATATAGTATTCTAACTCCATTACATTAAAAGCTACCTGATCCAGCATAAGGAAAAAGCAATAGAGATGTACACCATCCTCCCCTGAGAGAGTCTCATGGGACAAAACTATGTTATAAAAATGGTTTTTACACCTTTTAAAGGGTGGAGGTGAGTTTGTAGTGATTCAATGCTTGCAAACACCACAGATGTAATATTTTAACCAAATACACGTCACTCTAAAATTTCCCTTCAAAATGTGGTATGAAAATTTGTGAGACCAACACAGGGTAGAATAAAGTAAACACTCAGGCAAAGCAATGCAGCTAATAATGAAGACCACAGAGACTCTGCACTTACGACCACAGGACAGCCCTGTGCCATTCGTGATTCTTTACAGACCTTTAACTGACATTTATGCCAATCCTACTATTTATGTCTGATCTGCAGTTTCACATTAAAGTAATTCCCATTCTCTGGTGCGCCAGATCCTCCCACAATGATGACTTTTCTACCCATTCATTCCTCCTGGATGCCTGAATCAAGGCTCAGCACGGTCAATGGGGGCCACTGCACTGATGCCCACAGACTAGAGACAAAACTGAAGCCATCTCCACATCTTCAGACAGGTTTTGGCCCTCTGTCCAGTAAAGCTGCTCACGTATTTCAGCCAGCACAACTTCCTGGGATTCCTATTTGCCAAACTGCACTTCACGGAGTTAGCCTAACATGCTAAGAAAATGAGGGCTCTCAAGCAGCTTCCCACAGTAATAAGACACAAGCCTTTACTTACTGAGTGTGTTCATGAGCTGATTACTCCCTTGTGACCTGCTGGTGCCATTAGCAATAGCATTCCTGTTGTTATATTGCTGGTGTGGTGGCTGGGAAGGGGAAACATGTGCTGACTCTTCCATCTCACTGCTGGAGCTTTCATCTTCACTCCCAGCTGAGCTTTCTGAATCCGATGAGCTGCTTCCACTGCTGCTGCTCATCTGCTCAATAATTTCAACTTCTGCCCTCAGCTCTGAAATAAAAGAACATTCATCTGGTTGAAACCATAAATAGGGCCCCACAGAATTCTGGCAAATGCAATCGTTTTGTCAAGTGTAGTTTATCACATCAAAATATCTCACATGAAGAGGAGGAAGGAAAAACAAAATTCCCAAAACTTTTTTACTTAGTTGTTGTAGATGAATTTAAAGAAGCAACAGCACAGGTCAGTATCAAAACCCCTTCACTTCCACTGTTATTATTTATATACTTTACATTCCTGAAGGCACTTCCTGCTTAATTTTTTTGGATGGATTATATGCTCTACATACATAGTAAGTACATTCTTTTATTGAGTTTTACAGGCCAACAGCCAGCCCGTTTTAAAAAAGCATTTAAAAGTGGAAGAATCTACATTGTTAGCTATCAGTGACGTTTAGGCTTTTGGAAAACATGTAAAGGGGGTACGGATGGACATAGGCACACGATCACAACAGATACTTTCCTGACTTCAGATATGCATGAAACTGCTCCAGCGCAAAGTCACACATCTCATTTTAAGCAAACTTCAGAAGCAGATGGATGACATCAGATAACTTTGCAGGGGGGCAGATGAGAATATTCCCATGTTAGGGAGTGGCAATAATACCTTAACCTGCTATAAAGCTTACAAGTAGTCAGGGAAATACAGAGACTACTCTGAAACTGGGAAGGCAGTCAAGTCAGACACACCCCACTTCACAGTTTCCACTGGAATACCATGACAGCATCATGACAGCTGCATCGGCAATAGCTAGTTTTGGCTGAACAACTGCAGCTATTAAGGTAAGTCACCCCAAATCATGCGATACTGTTAAATTTTGTAATAATTTTAAGTGGCCTAAACACTATTAGAGGACAATTCTTATGGGCCCACCTGAAGTCAGGTATCTAATGACTCCGTTCACCTAGGCAGGTTTCCATGAGAGAACACATACGTTAAGCATAGGATGTGAAACCCTCAAAATATAGGCTTTTGTTGTGCTAGTAGTTCCACACCCACAGAGCTAAAATTCAGCACTTGTCTTGGAGAAGTCACAGGCTAAAGGGATGAGAATGACAGAAGAGAAAGATGAGATATTATCATCTCTACCTGACAAATGGAGAACTGATGCCAGGAGTAACTCACTTTAGGTCAGATGTGTCTCAAAGCAAGATGAACCCCAGCTTCTCAGCCTGGGACATCTTTCTTGTGTATGGCATAGCCAGATCACATTAAATGATTCTTTCTTTCATGTGAAAATGGCACAGTTTTAATGCTTCTTATCTCCTGCCCCTGCAGGAGTAAGTTTGAGCAAGTAGAACTCTTTCCTTTTTTAACAAGGCACATTTTCCTTGAGCTGCTTAACACTGTACAGTAACAGCTAAGTTTTCAGCCTCCACATTATCTGCTGGAGAGAGCTTCTCTAGCTCAGCATGCATTGGTTTGAGAAATGAAGTTTTCTTTTGCCAGTTTTAAACCCACTATTTTTCAATTTCAAAGTTCAGAGCTCAATTTCAAATGCTGTAGTTATACTGAAGCAGAGGCAAGGAACACATAGTGAAAGGGAACAACCATATGACTAGCTCCAGCTGGGTATTAAGGACAGTGGGGTTGCTCCTCCAAATTTCTTCCTAAATCTAGAACCCTAGCTAGACTGCCTGTACTCTCTGTACTTTACTAGCACGCCACGTAAAACTTCATCTTTCATCGTGAAGACATAGTTAAGAGAGCACTGGAAGAGGAAGAATATATGATTAGGCCAGCAGAAGATATTACTTTGTACTGTCATGTCTTTTTCCCTTATTCCCTCCCAACACTAGTGTTGCAGGCATTAAAAATCCATTTCATGCCTCGACTCCTTGAGCGGCAAACGAGCACTTGTAAGTCACTGTTCACAGCCTACCCATATTGAGGACTTCAAATTCAAATGTTCCCAGTGTTTAAGACAAAAAAATTCATAGAGGAAAGCTAAAAAGGTAAACGGGAATAAGGGTTCTTTCACTTCAAAATGGCCACATTTAAAATTATTTTCCCTAGCTTAATGATGTAAAATTTCCACACACTTCTAGCAATGGCGTTGTTAGCTGTTAAGTTATAGTGATGTTAATAATACATTATTAGAAATATCCTGGATTATAGCAAGCACTATCACATACAGACCACAGTTCCTATTGCAGGAAGATTCGGTAAACAAGTCTAATAAAGGACAAATGTCTGAGAAGTAATGCTTATAGAGCTAGTCTGTGGCTGAAATGGAGGGGTGTTGGCACTGGGCTGAGAACACAGCAGCCCAGAAAGCAGCATATAAAATAGTGTGAAGAAGGCGAAGCAATCTGAGAGCCATTGGTGGTGAAAGGGAACAGACGCAACAAGAAATGCACTCCAGAGAACTAGGAAAAACAAATCTAAACGAGAAGTTCTAACCCAATACAATAGGCAAACAGATAACTGAAAGAAGAAAGCGATGGTCTGATGAATGGGAAAAGATTAGCCCGGCTAATTTTAAACAGAGCTAGAGATTACTGTCAGATTGAAAAGCGAGGGTTTTCTGCCAAAAACTAAAAGCCCTTGAAAGAGGTTTGGTTATAAGGCTCACTATGCTGAATACAGGCAGGAAAAGCAAAACAGCACCAGTGTCACAAGCTTCGAGGACTGGGAAGGTAAGGGTGTTATTAGTGACAGTGGTCACTGGTGGAAACTCGGCCCAAGCCCATCTTCAACACATCTTTTGCCTTACAGGCTGTCAGCTTCCCCTCAGGTCTCTCTCGTCTCTTAATTCCTTGAGCCCAGAATTCTAAATATATTGTCTGTGTAGATGAGAAAAAGTCATGATTTTCACTAATGTTGTGTGGCTGCTGCATCACTAAAAATCTGCTAGGCAGAACTCCAGCAGGATCACTAAGGAAGTCTGTTCAAAACCCTCTTGGGTCACTCTGTTAAAGATGGTGGGTACGCCAATGATGACACCAAAGTTCTACAGAAGAACTACATCCGTTTTAAAACTGTCTGATTATGCTTTTTCCTATCTGCCAGTTATATTTAGTGCAGTTACAGGTACTGAAGCCCTAGCTAAACATTTCCTCGCAGTGCCTCCAATTAAAATAGTTGTGTATGTGTATATGTACATATGTGCTAAGCTGAACAACAAGAGTCAGGCTTTTCCTAGACTGACACTGTTAGGGGAACCTTAACTTCTGCACATTTCATGTTACAACTGCAGGCTTTCCTTGAAGGAGACAAAAGGGCTTACTGTTTTATACTGGCAGTCAATGTGGTTTTTAGAGTAAAAAATTCAAGGTCAGAAATCATTGCACGAACAGAACAGCCTTTCTCAACAGGAATGTCTTCTGTATATATACAGTATCAAATGCCCTAATTTATTTCCATAATAATTTCTAAGTGTTCTTACTACTTAAGAACCCATAATAGGTTCTCAATTCCAATAGGCTCTGCAGAATTTTTAACTAAAGCTCTAACCTTGGGCTGCAAGAACGCCAAGGACTTTTGGAAATGAAGTCATTCAGCTTTAGGGAGGATAAGGTTGTATGCCTATAGCAGAAAGCTTATTGTTAATAATGGTATGCAAGGTGGAGAGAAATCAGCTTAATACTGGCACTTCGTGCATGTGGAGATGGCAGCTAGAACAGGCAGTATTTTACACTGAGGTGCAAAAAGTTCGACTGAGATGTCCTTGAGAGACAAACACAGTGCTAGGGCATAATCCCTACCAACTACAGCTGCATTTAGGTAAAGCAGATCTGCTCAGACTTTTAAGCACTGAATTTACAGTCCCCAACACCAGAAATGTTTCTGTGGGTTTTATTTCTCCCTCTTTTTTTTTTTCTTCAGACCACTGGAAAATGGTCATTGTAGAACAGATGTGACACCAAATGTAATCGTTCTACTACGGCATGAGGTTTACAAATGGCTGTATGCATACAAAAGAGTGCCACAATGGTTAAGTAACTTATTACAAGAAAAAAAACCAAACCACATTTAAAGTGCACAACTGATTTAATTTTTAAATTGATATATCATGTGCTTTCTTTCTCCTTACCTATTACAGAGAAAATAAAAATGGCAAGGGAACTGTAAAGCTAGGGGAACTGTAGCTAACACTCTCAGATGTTGATTCCGTCTGCTGACCAGCGTCCAGGTATTGATAATACCACTGCTGTGAAAGAGTGAGATCAGTCAGCACTTATGCAAACAGACAGCTTAGCAGTAAAAATGTTACGTAGAGACTACCATGAACTGAAAAAAAATACCCTGTTAAGTAATTAACACAGTCTAGGCAATTAACATAGGCTAAGTCTACAGCAAAAAAGTAGCTATATGGGACAGAGGGAAAAAGAGAAAGAAAGAGACCCAGAAAACCCCCAGCAAACCTAGAAACAACTACAAACTGAAATTTAACCTCTCCCTCATTCTGACTGTGTAATCCACAGCAAAATCAGGTATCACACCAGTATGAAAGGAAGGACATGGGCAAAGAAGGTGTGCCCTGCCCACAGCCAAACACTGAGACAAAGCATGGCTGGGGCATGAGACTGAGTTGAGCCAGTCAACTCTTCAAGGTACCTTAACAGAAGAAGAGCAACTATATGGCAGATGTGATCAAAGCTGCAAAGAAGTGGCTGCGGTAAAGGAGAAGCTGCAGGGTTCTTCACTCCCTCATCCCTCCCTTATTAGCATTACTTGGCATGCCATAAGCTCCAGGTCTTGTGATGGGAACACAGCTACCCAGCCCTTCCATCCCACTCACAAATGGCTCCAAACTTACTCAGTGTAGGAACAACTTTCGTCCAAGTAACTTGACTGCATAGCTAGGTCTTGGCTCTAGTTGTTGTTGTTGCCTAAGACACCCATTCAACTCGTCTAGCACTCAGCTACAGGTTTCTGAATTTATGCTTATTTTGTCTTCTTTTAAGAACAGAGAAATAGCCTGGAAGAGAGAAAATTATCCAGAAAGAGGAAGTTCTCTCATGCCAGAGAAGACTGCAGTATAAATATCTATGCTGGGAGAACAGTATAAATAATTCACTAAGATGCCTTGAAATGAGATATAAAGATGACAAATCAGCTGTCAAGTAACATCTTTTAATCCCTGAACATTCGAATGTTTTTATAAATTGCACAGTTATAGTTTTTATTACAAAGAAGAAAAACAAAACCAATCAAAACTCAGGAAACTACAAACCCTTCTTTACCTCTCTTAATGTCATCCAGCTGAGGCTCAGGTGAGGGATTATCTTTCAAAGGAGAAGTTTTAGGTCCAACTGCTGGCTTGGCTGGGGCTCTGAATTGTGAAGGAAGCTGAGATGCTCGGGCAGACTGTTGCTCTATTCGGGCTTGGATTTTACTGCTACCTTCCACTCTGAAAAAACAACCAGAGACATTCAATGGTACTATGTGACTATATTCAGCTTTTTCAATATCTTTGAATTAATTCATCATCTGTACAAATCTGTTTTGTAAAAACAGATACATACAGCTTTCTGTATGCAACACTTGCTTTCAGTGACAAATAGGCATATACAGCTACACTGCAACTCTTACAAAATCAATTTTCAAATCCAGATGTGGCTCAGCGGTGCCAAATTTGCTGCTCTAAGAACAATGAAGACTTTAATTTCATAGGCTCAGAGAATGGTTTGAGTTGGAAGGGACCTTAAAGATGATGTAGTAAATTACTATTTTTATTTTATCTAGTAATCTGTATCTAGTAATTTAGCAGTTAGTATTTGTATTTTTAAAAAAGAATAAGTAATCATAGTAATTTAAAGTAAGTACATCATGAAATAGATCCACTCATAACAAAAATCACAGCAAAAGAAGCTATTTTCTTACTTGCAATTAAATCATCTCAGACTGAACTGTCTAAGAGGTCAATCTGACTAGAACACTCGTTCTTACTGCTTAATACAGCACGTAAGCATTTAATTCCTGGATTTCATTCATTTGCTATTATCGCTTAAAAATAGTTTAAGCTGTCCCTTAGTGGGAAATAGTCTCCACAATAATGCTATGTCTAGCTGCTCATTTCAAATCAAGCGTCTCTTCCTCCTACTGAATCAGTGATGTGATTGATACTGTTGGACTGCCAATATCCTTAGCAGAAAACCAAAACAGAACAGAACAAAACCTACTTATTCAGGTCCTTCTATAGCAAACCATATTGAGATTAAAGTGTGTGGTGTAGTTTATCACATAACACCAAAGGCTTTTGGGGTATGGTTTTATGCAGTGTAGCATGGAAGCAGCTTATGTGGATATTAAACTTAGTTTCAATTCCAGGAGGGTTCCAGCTCAGCAGTGTGACACTTTTGTGCCTTTAAGCTAATCCTACTGAGAAACAAGTCGAACTAGGCCATGTGGAACTTCTGGGATTTCACCTAAACTGCTTCTGGTATTTGAACTAGCACATTTAGCGCTATCTCCGGTATCTCTGTGCTTTATTGAATTGTAGATGCAACCTCAAAAAATAAGCAAAGAAACACTTCTTCATTCATCACTGAAACGCAGCTATTAGATACCAGAGTTACAATAGAAGTGAGAATTTGGGAATACACTTATTGCATCAAATGAAAGGTAAAGGAAACAGATTGTTTCCGGTATTAATTATGCTCTTGGAACTACAAAAGCTTTTATGTAGAACAAGTGCAATTACTCCCCCATTAATGTCATCAGGATGTTGACACTAAAAACTCTGCTCCCACAGAGTGTCACCAGGTCATTAAAGATCAAAGTAGCCATGACAAAAAAGACACTTCCGATCTGAGAAGGGAAAGACTTTCCAAAGCACCACTCCTCAAAAGAGGGATCCCCAATTTTTTACTAACTTGCCTCTGCTTGAGAAAAGTGGAAATACTTTTCACCTCCCCAGAGCCAAAACTCAGGGGATCCAAACACTCCACTGAGCACAAACACTCCCTCCTGCACTTCTTCGCGCCATTCTGACTTAAGCTTCACCTGGACAAAGTCCAGCAGAACTTAAATTGGGAATTCATGTTTCATCTATGATGTGCTCATATCCACTGAACAAGATGAATGCCACACGGATCAGTTTTTGCATGACTGATTCAGGAGTGCTACAGTCCATTTACCTCAAAATCAAGGTGTTCTTGGCTAACTTTCAGCCAACTGCTAATGAGCTGCAACTCACATTTCAAGTAGTTTCAGCAGCTAAAAGTTTTACACTGCAATAAAGGCATGGGCTTTTTAAAATGTAAAACTTGCAGAATTATTTGAGAGCTTTTCTTCACGAGACAACTGAATAATTGCTTTCCCTTTAGATTTCAGTAGCCTGTGGCCCAGTGACACTGAAAGAACACAATCCAGAGACTGCAGGTATTTGCCAAGCAGCAAGACTACAAAAAACGTTCCAGCTACACACTTCATAGTGTTTGTGCAGCGAAGAAAGAATATTGGGTCAGAGTAGATTTCTGGCCTTAGCAATTCTTCTAGGCAAAACCTCATTACTATTATTTCTACAGGCCCTGTCCCCTCCCCCCAACCTCAGTTGGAGGCTTTATATTGTGTTCCACTTTACATATCACTGATCCAAAACAGAGATGAGTGTTTCATCTTCCCTAAGAGTGTATTATTAAAGAACATGGCTCCCACAGGAAGATATAGGGAACAAACCTGGAAAGTTCAGCAATCCTGTTGACAGCCTAATATTTCTATTGTCTTTTTCAGCTAACGAGAGATTCCTGAAACACATCCCATCCTTCAGCCAGCTTCCAAAGCTTCAAATCACGGGAGGTGTTTGATTGCAAGCTATAATTATGTCCTTTCAGCACTGGAGAATTTACAAATTCTTTACTCTTGAATTTACACTCCTATTCACATTTTTAGGCAAGATAAATTGACATGTAAAGCCCATAAGGTTTCGTAATTGAACATCACTACAAAACAAAAGCAAATGGAGTTCTGGTTCAAAAGACAGTCTGAAAAAGAAACTCCAGCAAAAATTAATCCTATCAAGAGCCCTGTCCCCAGGTTTACCTTGTTTTCTTGACTTGAATGCTGCTGTTAAGTTTTTCCAGCACATATTCCCCAGAGTCATGGTTGATAATAAGCACACAGTCCTTCTGATATGGCCTTTTATTTCCTCTAAACACAGTCATTGGTGGAGTTGAACCCTGGTATCAAAGAAAGAGCACATACTTGTTTCGTTATATTCCCCTACCCAAAAGTTTATATTCGTTTTTCTTAGCGATTATATGTGTTCTGAACAAGAGGTTAAACACTTAGTTCCTACAGAAAATGCTCATTCATGAAATGGGAAAAATAGTTATATGCAGTAGATGAGAGGTTTCCTCATAGCAATATTATGGTTTTCATCATTTTAAGTGTCTCTGCAGTGACAAAACATGTTCTTCATGGTTGCCATTATTTACAGTTATCATTCCCAAAACGGTAGCATCACAGAATTTGCATAGCTGGCCCTGACAAGTATCGCAAATCTTCTTGACATTTCTGCTCTGGAAATCTTGGGTTTGGCTAAGAACTAAAGCTCTAATTATTCATGTAGCAGAACTGTTTCCTAAAGAAAATTGTGGTCAATTGAAAAAGGATTTAAACTGCTTTGCATTTCAAAAGAAGGCAGTGTTATCATAGTGGCTTACAAGCAATTGTCACTAACTATGCAAGAACAGCTGTCTTCTTCAAAGTCAGATTAACATGGAGATGCCATGCAGTTATGCTGAAATGTCTTCTCAAAACCAAATGGGGTGTTTTGACACCTTCCAGGAAGTCCCCAAGTCCACACAATGCTGCAGAGCCATAGAAGTCTAATGGCTTAGGCTGAAAAGCAATAAACTCATGTGGTGGTGCACCCTGGTTAGCCGATACTGCTGAGATGATGCTCAGCTGTACTGCATCCATGCACAGGCTGGCTCATACAATTGGTTCCAGGGTTACGGGCACAGAATCCATGATCTATCTGCACAAAGCAGCATGGACACACATATCACTATGTAAGAAAAGGACATAATACTCAAAGGGGATATAGAGAGATATGTTCTCAGTTGTGAAACTTGCTCAGACTTCTCTGTAATATACAGCTACTGTAGAAAAGGAATTAAAAAGAAAATGTTTGCTCGTGTGCACATTTGCCCATGCTGTAGGAAAGCAACCAAAATTGAGGAGAAAAGGAAAAACCACTCTCTTCTACGGATTTTGTCTGAGTAGCAAAAATGAATAATCATATTTTAACCACTTAGAATGCAATTCCTTTTCTTCATGTTGCTAAAAATAGAATTATGTTTGAATTTAAAATGGGTTTAGAACCGTAAGAGTGAAAAATCTGAATTCCCAACAAAGATACAGTAAGAGACAGAGATATGATTCAGAAAATATGTCTCAAGAAAGTCATGTCTTCAAAGGATGTTCCATTTTTAGCATTCCTGCATTTAAGAGAGGAAAGCAACATCTCTGAGAATAAAAAGCAAACTGAAAGTCAAATCCTGCTTGCTGTTGACATCAGGAGATGTATAATGCACAAATTTAAGGAAAATTGATCAAAGTTTGTTACTATCATTCTGCTACCCAGAAGCTTCCTACCACAGCAAAGAATGATTCTGCCTAAAGAAATAAGCAGAAATGGAACCCTGCTTAAGCAAATTAACAGCCCCATCATTCTATATAAAACTAAATGTTGAGGTTTTATGTTAGTACCTAAATAACACTGGCTTACAGAGTCTGCTGATAACAGGAGAGAAGAATGTGGTAGGTGAAACAGGTGACATTTAATCAAACTGTTTTTTTACTTGAAGCTTGGGGTTTTTTTAACCAAACAGGAATTCTTCACTTCCCAATCAAAACTGTTTATCAAACACGACAGCCACTAAATCCATATGTACTTCAAGCTACCCAAGCAGCAAGTGACACCAAAATACCTCCACTGAACAAATTCTTGGGGGTATCTTTAGGGACCAGGCAATTTCAAAAACCAACTTAGAATCTGAATGCTCTCCAGCTGTTGGGCAACTGAGAACCAAAAGCAGAATCCAAGAAATGCAGTAAATCTTGTCAGGATTAAATGATTTCAAAACTTCTCACTCTTTTCCAGTATGCTTAGTATTTTCCAGCTTTCTGTCCAGAACACAGGCATCACTTGCCTTGGAACAGTACACACAGAGTGGCTGCATTCACTGCAGTTAGCTGCCTAAGCCTCCAAAGCATTCACTAAGCTGCTCATACTCATGGGAAGACAGTAAAATTAAACTCGACAGTACAGAGATTCTGAAAGGGACATTACAAGTGACATTGTCCAACACAAAAAATAAATGAACAACACTGTTCCAAATCATGCCAAGGTGAATGCCTCTGCTATTAATCGTATTGTTACCTGCTCTCAAATAGCACTGCCATGCTCATCGTTTTTATAGACAAAAACCAATCTGTGACTTCCTGCAGCACTCAGAGGTGATCAAAACCGTATAAAAACAGGAGTGGTGGAAAGCAGGCTGAAGCCTCATTCGGTGAGAACTGTCAGGGTACCATCACCTATCAAATAAACCCACCAACATGCTAGACTAAACAACAGCAAAAGGATCTAACACACAGCTTCCAAACTGACTGGTGCCCCCCTGCTAGCAGCAGACCCATCAATGTCTGTGGGTTGCAGTTTATTGGCTTGACACAGACCATTAACTCCAGCTAACAAACAAATCCAGTTCAAACATGCAAGCACTTTGTTTTGGTAACGAAACCACTGAAACTTCAATTACAAAACAGCTGCACCTATAAACAGTTTAATCACTTGTTTTATTGCCATTTGACAATCATTCTCACACAGTAGATTTTTATGGCATAATTTCAGGAGGAAGTTGATGGGAAACCACTTCATTGCCACTTGCCAGAACTGACCACCGCTTGCTTCCCCTCATAAAGCTAAAGGCATTGAACTTTCTGGGCTATTTGTATGCCCAAAAGAGCCAGCCAAATACTGGGCTGCTTGAAAAGCAGTGTGACCAGCAGGTCGAAGGAGGGGATCCTGCCCCCCCTCTCTGCTCTGGTGAGACCCCATTTACAGTGCTGTGTGCAGCTCTGGTGTCCTCAACACAAGAAAGACATGAAGCTGTTGGAGCAAGTCTAGAGGAGGCCACAAGGGTGTTCAGGGGCTGGAGCACCTCCCATACGAAGACAGGCTGAGAAAATTAGGGCTGTTCAGCCTGGAGAAGAGAAACTGTGTGGAGACCTCAGAGCAGCTCCCAGTGTCTGAAGGGGGCTACAAGGACGCTGGGGAGGGACTCTTCATCAGGGACTGTAGTGATAGGATAAGGGGCGATCGGTTTAAACTTAAACAGGGGAAGTTCAGTTTGGATGTGAGGAAGAAGTTCTTTACTGTGAGGGTGGTAAGACACTGGCACAGGTTGTCCAAAGAAGTGGTAAATGCTCCATCCCTGTCAGTGTTCAAGGCCAGGCTGAACAGAACCTTGGGGACATGGTCTAGTGTAAAGTGTCCCTGCCCATTGCAGGAGGCTGGAAGTGGATGATCTTAAGGTCCTTTCCAACCCAAACCATTCTATGATTCTGCGTTTTAGTAATGGGAAAAATATGCTTATGGTCATACCTGTAACTTCTGAACAGCAAACCTTGACTAAAGTCCAAGTTACTCTGCCTCTATTCATTAAGCCATTGCACCAAAAATGGCTAGAAACCAGGCACAGAACTTCAGCTAACAGTAGAAGACTTATAGTCACTCAAGGAAGAGTAGGAAGGAAGAAATTAAAAGTAAAGAATAGATTGCAACCTTACAAATCTAACCCTTTACGATTCAATTGTACAGTCCTTTCCTAGGGTAACACAGTACAAGTCTGGCTGCCCAATTACTGAACCCATGTCCATTAAGAAAAATGAAAGTGAAAGTAGCATTTATATTAGACTGTAGCTACAATGCAAATTTGTTGGAGAGTAAGCAAAGACATACATAACACACGTACCGGAATATGGGGCAGAGTGATTGTTACGTCATCTCCTTTACCCACTTGGAGGTCCCCCTCACAAGACGTATCAATCGATGCTGGCTTAAAATCATCTAGAGAGGAAAAGAATTGCAATTACATTTCTTAGAGTCTTCCGAAGTGTCATCCTGCCCTGCAAAGAGTTACTGCACATTACTGTGATTATAGGGAATGCTAAAATACACGCTAGTGTTTACAGCAGGGGTGAAATAACACACCAGTACAATGTGTGTGGCTCTGTGCCCCAGGCATATGACAATACCAGATTCTGAACTTCCTTTTCAAAATGGAAATAAGGTTGTAGACCTGGTGTTTGAAGCCCAAAAGCAGACTTCTCCAAAGCCCAGGCTTTGAGTGACACTGGATTTTGCAGGCAAGTGTAAAACTGCACCTCCCATGTCAAAAGAGTACCAGCTTCAAGACTAAGGGCTCTGCATGGCTCTTGCCAATTCCAAACCCAAGGACTTTCTCCGACAAAGACTAATTTAGTGATACCAACTCATTAAGTCTTCTTGATAATTCCATTTATTTAACAGCTATCCTGCCTCCACACTACCTCCTCAAGGGCAGAGGAGCCCTCATTTCTCACTTAGGAGGAAAAAAGAAAAGGTGCTGATCTCACTTCAGCACGCTCCATGCTAGTCCAAAGCCACTATGGATACAAAGCACGAGTAAGGTGAGACACTACTGGCTTTAAACAAACCCTGGTTTTAACTATTTTTGCTGCATTTTAAATGCGAAATGCTTTGTCTCCCAAACAAGGCACTCTGTTTATTTATTTGAACTAAGAACATTTTAACGAGCATTTTCTGCTCATTATTCTGTTGCGCTGATGAGTCATAAAAAACCCCTCCAAACTCCCTATGGGAACCTGTAATACTTTGACAGAGGATTTAGACAAAGTAAAATAAGATCAGACAGATGTAAGCTGGTTTGCTTTGTTTGGTTTTCGAATCAGTTTCCATCCAATTCTAGCATCTTTGGATACGGATATAAGGAGGTGCAATTATATTCACAATCAAGGCTTTTAATTATTGCATTAGTTAAGAAATTAATATCTCAAAATAAATGTAAAACATAATTCCACTATGAAAAGCACATCTGCAGGGAAAAAAAAAAACAACCAAAAGAAAACCCAAAACCAATCAACAAACCTAAAAACCTCAACCCAAAACCAACCACCAAACCCCATCCTGCAATAAATTCTCATTAAGAGAATGTTAACGTCTAATTGCATTTTAGTTTGACAGCACTACAAACAGAATCAGGCACACTTGACTTAACCCTCATGCCTTGACTGCCGGACCAAATCATACTTCCCTTAATTTTCATCTAAGCAGTCTATTTCTAGCTATTGTTTCCCACCTACTTTATGTGCAAGCTTGCCAAATAAAACAAACCAGCTGCGCAAGATCTAGGGTCTTTACCAAAGAGAGATCAAGAGTTTCAACAATGCAATCAACAACTTAAGAAAGAAGTGTGATAGTGGTATCAGCAAAATACAGTTGCTCTAAACAAACACTTAACAGATCATTTTCTTTTGGTTAGCACACTAGGTATAGGCGCTTGGCTAATCTTCCTGGATCCAGTGTTCCTTCAAACATACCCACAGTTCTTCCTCCAACAGTCAAATGTTTTTAAGGTGTGTTTTACAGGGATAATCCAGTTTTTCAGCAGAGTATTTCATAAACATTAGGGACTGAAGTGTTTTAAGAAGGCCGAAACAAATTTAGCCTAAGAAAATCCACTTATTGTAGTTTGTGTGAAAAAGATTATGGGAATAATATAACGCTGAGATCCCAGATAAATCAGTCCAGATTAACAGTTGGAAAAAACAAAATTATAACCAGGAAATGAAGAGATCTCACTTGAAAGTCATGGGCTGAAAACACAGCACACAAGAAAGGTCTCATGAAACAAAACTGCATTCTTCCAGTTGTAGTCAGAAGAGCACTAGTTTTGCAACCCCTTAAGAAACTAATTATTGAAGCACTTTCAACTCTAGAAATCCAGTGTATTTCCATCTAGATATGGCTTGGGTTCAATTCATGAACCATCAGACAACAACTTCAGTTCATTTCATAGTTCTGTTATTTACAATTTTGATTTATAAATGGAGATTTGCTAGCATGTTAGTGCTGGATAACACTGTTCAGTGTTATATACAAACAGTTAAACGTACCGAACAATGGTATGGTATTCTTCAGCATTGTGGAATTACATATAAACAGAGGGGTAAAACACACAAAACTTAAGTGCTAATCCATGAGACAGAGTTTACTATTGAGCAAAAAGCTCTGCCCCAATCACTGACCATCTGCTTGAGTAACAGCTCAATCTAGGAAGCTGTTCTTTCAAGTCACTTTCAGGTGACTAATGTCACCAAAATCCTTCGTTGTAGTACATGAACATAGGCCATGAGACTGGGCCTAGGACTGTGCGTCATAAAGCAAAATATCCTACTGTTAACTGTAAAAATTTCCCACCTTAATACAAAGCTACCGAAATACAAGTTCACTTACTGATGGTGATTTACCACCCATTTTAAATCACGGATTCATTTAGAGGAAGAAAAAGCAATTTCTTCCCAAAGAATTCAAGGACAGAGAGCGAGCTGCTCTTCTGAACTATTTTCTATTGAGAAATTAAACCTACCCAGTGCTAAATAGGACATGGAATAATATCCCGTATCTTTAAAAAAACCCCACATATTCTTTCAATTATTCAGAAACTTCATAATTGCTCAAGACTCCAACTCAGGATTTATCTGACACTTATTGGGCAGCGGTGTATGTGTCTGAGTGACTTCTGCTTGCTTTGCTCATTACAGCGGCTGGAGTTGGGACAGCCAGGAACAGGGCTGCTGGGATACATGTTGCCTCATCACCGAACAGCCAGCTAAAAATCAAACTGCGGGCGTTCCAGCCGCTGACCAGCCTGTGGCGATTTGTCCTGCGACTGCCATTTAAAATAACCATAGAGAAAATGGCAAGCCATTTTCCCCTCCTATTCCCTCACCGAGGGAATTCGCTTCACGCTCCCAAGCGATTCCCATGCACCTTCATAACAAACTTGGAGAGCTGCTCGTCTGCCCCGGCCTGTCTCGCTCACACCGCCTCCCCCCAGCGCTCCCCCCGACATCCACCTTCCCCATCTCCGCTCCGGCTGCCCGCCGGGGTCGGACACCTCAGTGGGGACACAGCCGCGGGGGTGGCGGGGACGGAGGCGGGCGCTGAGGGGGGACGAAGCCCTGCGGTGGCGGCGAGGAGCCGTGGTCGAGGAGCGACCCTCTTCGCCGTGGAAGGCCCGGAGGCCCACACAGACTGGCGGGGAGGGGACGGCCCTTAAGCGGTAAGAAGCCGCGGCGGGACCGTGAGGGGGAAGCCTTGGAGAGGATGGCGGGGCACCGGACAGGTACCGCCGGCCGCTCCGGGGCCGCCCGGCGGGAAGGGGTGCGAGGAGCGGGGGTTACACCGGCAGGAGCAGTGAGTGCGGCAGAAGGAACCGCGCCGCCGGAGCACAGGGGAGGCAGCAGGGGGACGGGGAGCGGGAGGAGGAGGTGGCCGCGGCGGGGCCCGACAGGAGGGAGACGGCGTGGTGCTCACAGCGGATGGTGTGGAAGAAGGCCTTGGGCCGCCGCTCGAAGCTCTCGCCCAGCTGCAGCGGGTGCTCCTCTTTGTCCAGCAGCGAGTTCGCCGAGCCGTTCATGGCCCCAGTTCCGTCCCCTATCTTGCCCAGCCGGTCCCTTCCTCTCCTCCGTGCGCTGCCGCCCGGTGCCCTTCCGGGGGCCGAGTGCAGCCGGGAAACTGCTCCGGGGCCGGCGGCGGCGGCGGATACAGCGAGGTGAGGTGAGGCGGGACGCTGGGCCGACGAGCGCTCTTGGGCCGAGAAGAGCCGCTGTCCCCGCGGAGGGGACGCAGGTCCCGAAGGGGCGTCCCTGAGAGGAGAGGAGGGAGCCCGGCGCTCCACGCCCTCGGGAGGGATGCTAGGATAGGGCAGGGTAGCGCGGGGCTGTGTCGGGAGTCCTTTCCTGACGGGGTATCCCTCGCGGAATGCGGGGTCGGACGCGGTCCCTCTGTTTCCTAGCTGTTGCCTGGAAACCGGTTTCCTTGCTAGGGCAGCGGGGGCTATTGTTTGCTTGCGGTCTCGGGGCTGCACTAAACACCTTGAAGAGGCCCTTTAGCCTAAGCATAGGCTGTTAAAAACGTGTTTATCATCGTGCTAACTTCCTACCTCAGCGTTTTCTGAGCGTGAAAAGAGGCTGGATTTCTTTTTGCTCCTAGCTTGCCCGATGGAGAGATATAAACGTTGATCATGCCAGACCTGTAGTGGACATTTTGCTGATTAAACTGTTATTTGGGAGATATACTCTTCTTAAGGAGACTTTCTTTTGGGGGGAACCTTTTCTCTGCAGCCTTTTCCTCTTGTTTTTGAAGGAAAACGAGGGTGTCCGCTCCAGTGAAGCTGGACAAAATGTTGACAGTTCTTTATTTCATTTGCACACATTTGTGTTTTATGTTTGCATTTGTATCATGTAAAGTTTTGTTTATTTATTTATTTATTTATGTATTTATTGCATTAGAGTATTGGGGTTTTTTTTTTCTCATTCCCATTTTGGCAAAATGACACCAATGGCTGGTCCTGGGCACTGACATACACAAGCAGCATGTGTTGGCTACTCGGGCTTCCCTGGGAGTTACTGGACAGTGAAGTATTTAATTCACATGTACAGATCCAGGATCTGCATGTCTGTGACAAGGCAGGGGTCAGCACAAGTTTAACATCAGAGATAAAATTTGGGTCCTTCCCCAGCCTATGTAGAGCTCTTCATGGCTCCATTTTTGTTAACTTCTGAAAATAAACCCAGCTGTGATTGTTAAAACCAATGTGGATCCTCAGGAGGAGGCAGTGGAAGGAATGCTGGCGCAGGCCTGCTATAGGCATTTTGGCCACAGTACTTGATTTGCTCTCTTGTTCAAGTGACGTGGTGATTTATAAGTGCCAATGCTGTCACCAGTGTTTTCTCACAGAGGTGAGAGCAGGACAAAGAGATGCTAACAGGAATACAGTTTGTTTCATAACTGTAATGGGACTTGCAGTGTTACCTGTTATTAGTTTTATGAGATGTTCTAACTGGGGTTAACAAGAAACAAAGCTCTTGCTTTCCTTTTAAAGTCAGTTTTAGTGAAAATAAGCTTAGAGCTGCACCATCTTCCTCTCATTAAGTAGTTTTCTAGAATGCAGAGGGAAGCCCAGCAGCTTCTAAGTATCTTCCTTTGACATTAGTGGGATGTCATATGCAGTTCTTAGTTTGGATAGAGGACTTCAGGAATTAATTGAAATCTGGAGACATTACAGTCCATCAGATAGGATAGATTGTAAAATCGTAAGAAGTGCACACTGTTACTGTTTTCTTCTACTTCTAGATCCCACCAAAGTTAAGTGATGGAAACATACACTAAAGAAAGAAAATCACTCTTGGGTGTTTGACATTCCTATTCGTGTGAAAGAATCTAGGATGTTCCAAGAAAATACATCGGACAATTGCTTAAATATAATATCTACTGAAGATGGTGCTTTCCAAAAAAGCGGCCATAGTGCAAGGATCCTTAGCCCAGAAGAAGCTGAGAAATTGGCGAAAGATCAGGTTTTAGTGTCTGAGTTCAAACAACTAAAACTAGAGAAAGAGGCACAGAAGAACTGGGATTTATTTTACAAAAGAAACAGCACCAACTTCTTCAAAGACAGACATTGGACAACAAGAGAGTTTGAAGAGTTAAAAGGCTGTCGGGAGGTGAGATCTATACACTTCCTCCATAAAAGATGGAATTGATTGTTTCCAAATGATTTAATAATACTTAGAACAAAGCCATTAGGGTAAGAGCTGTCACATGTTAAGTTTGCAGTGCCCTGTGTACTTTCTCTTAATATCAAAGGTACCTCCTCAGAATCAGATGCATCAGTTTGGTTTCAGTTTATAATTGACCCATGCTGGATGCAAAGAACAAAATCTGGAATGTTGTGTGCTAAATAGACAACTTTTGTCTCTCTGATGGGACATCACAGACGCAAGTTGGTGCACTTCAGAGCACTACTTTAAAGAAAAGCATCCAGAATTATGAGCTAGCTGCAAAGCACAGTTAAGGGGAATAGCCAGATGTAGCTGGTGTTCATTATAGCTCAATGAAATGCCAGACAGAAATGGCACGACAATCTGCTTGTTACTTAAAGGCTAGATGACTAAAGAAATACGTTAATATGTTCTAAAAAGATTTGTAATTTTGCTGAAATCAAGATTTCTGTTTTGCAATGTCAGATTATCAAATGGATGCCTACTTTGGTTTTTGAATCAATGGTAATTAAAATCGATTATAGCTTGTAAAATGCTGATTGGGCAGTGTCTCTGCTCATATAATGAGAAAAACTAAAATTATGTGCTTTCCTTTGGATTTATTTCTCCCCAGTTTGCAGATCAGAAACTGACCATTCTGGAAGCAGGCTGTGGGGTTGGGAACTGCTTATTTCCACTCTTAGAAGAAGATCTGAATATTTTTGCATACGCCTGCGATTTCTCTCCTAGAGCTGTTGAGTATGTGAAGGTTGGTGTGATATTTGGAACTTCCTTTAGAGCGCCTTTATAAGCTTCTGAAATTGCACATACCTGGAATGACAGACTCCTCTTGCCTTTCTTTTTGTAAAAAGGCTAGAGAATAACTTGCACAAAAAAAAATTGAGACGATCCGTTTCAGTGGATCTCCGACGCAAGAAGCTGAATCGTTGCTCAAGACCTAGTTTTTTAGCGTCAAATTGCAGCATTACAGTAATGCATGTATGTTGCTTTGATGGATTTGCGAAGGCTATGGTTTTTGGCAGAACTACTATGTCTTTGCTGGCTGGGCAGTACAAGCAAAATTTGATTGTGGTGGAAGCTTGCCCTTGATATTGTGGTGCTATGAAAGGTACTGTTAAGGAAATTTGTAGCCTGATTAGAAATACGTATGTTTCTACTTATTCATAGGTAGGTAGTACTCCAATCCAAAGTTAAGTTTTCCAGCAAGGCTGGTGGGGACTTTGAGCTTTAAAAGTCCTTTGGTTTATGAAGTTTGTGATCACAGGTAAATTTCAATATGTCTGTTATTTGAAATCATTCTCTTGTGGTACATTTGTAACTGAGAACCACAAGACACGTACTGCATGTCTTATGGGAAGGATGGGAAGAAATGCATGTAGCAAACAGGAAAGGAGAGCAGCTCCCTGAGTTGCCACAGCTGCACTGCAAAATTAGCTTGGGCTGAGTGTATGCCCTGGGCTTTGGATGTCTTAGTGGTATTTGCCTCCACAACTCTTGCTGAAGTTCTTTCTTGTCAAGACCAGATTTCCTTTCAACCAGCAAAATCGTTCGTTAGAGCAGCCCAGCTGCAGGTTATGAGCCATGAGCTGTTTACAGCCTACTTGTAGCTCAAGAGCTGTACTGTGATCACTTTGTATTACTAAAATTAGTTTAATAATATTTCCTTATTGTTAAGGAGTAGAAGCAGCAGTAAAACAGAAGTGTTACGTTTGCCGAGTTGCCTTAGTACATCTTCCTTCTCAAGTTCCTGAGAACAGACTATTCTACTAGTTGTAGTTTCACTACTGTAGTAGGCAGCAAAGAATCTCTGATTGCGTTAGTCATGTGTTGGAAGTGAATGTTCTTTTGCCACCATGTTTTGTGTTGCTCTACTGACTAGTTTCTTCTTCTTTCTACTGACAAGTTTACTTTTTTGCAAGAACAAATGCTGCTCATTTTCCATGAAAGTATACTCTTTTCACTTCCTTAGAAAAATGCCTTATACAGTCCTGAAAGATGTAAAGTGTTCCAGTGTGATCTTACCAAAGATGATCTTCTAAAAAATATACCAGCAGATTCTGTGGATGTTGTCACACTTATATTTGTGCTTTCTGCCATTCATCCCGACAAAATGCATCTTGTCTTGAGGAACATTTACAAGGTAAAATCAGCTGATTTTACAGCCTTTAAAGCACTTTCCCTCTTTTTAGCTTGAAAGTACAGTTTTCTTCTGAGAAAATAACCCCTCTTGTAATGGTGATATTTAATACTATATTTAAAGGATGTATTTAGTTAGTTCACCTAGTATATGGGACTAAAATATGTTTTACAGGGTTTTTTTTTCCCTCTCTTGGTATTGTGAATTTGTTTGGATTCTGGCGGCCTAATGTGTGCCATCAACATAACAAAGATATTTTGCCTATGATTTGGGCTCCTAGGTTGTATGCTACAAATAATGTTTATGTGTTGCAGAAATGTCTGTGTTGATAAGGTGTGAGTGACAGTGAACTGGAACTGACTTCCAGAAGATTCAGTGACTTGCAGTTAGGATGTTATTATTATTATTAAACATACTTGATCTGTGGTGATTTCAAAGTGGGGTGTTCAGAAATCAACATTAATCTAGGGAGACTCATCTCCCTGGGCTGCCTTTGTTAGTCAATAGGGCAGGATAGGCCCATCCAGAGGGTGTTTTAAGCAACCTGAATTGTGATTGTTCTGAATTTCCCTGAGATGTGATATCTGACTGTAGAGGGGAATAGTCAACATATTTTTGTTTATATATATGTTTGTATTGGGGGGGTGTGTGGTATATTATCAGCTACGCTACTTGGTTTGAAAAGGGATTTTTGGTATCTCTCCAGATGTTTTCCAAAGTCAGGATTGGTACTCAGTTCATGCACATGAAAAGGCTAATTATTGTTTTCTCTGTAAAGATGCCTGGCTCATTTAACTAGCTTGTAGGTTTCTGCACAAATTTGCAAGTGGCATATACTCCTTTTTTCCTCTAATGGGGTAGAAAAGTTGCATGCATCAAATGTCTAAAGTCAGCATGGCCAACGACCATGTATTTCTACATATTAAACTCTTTATGGCTTTAGTTCTTTACCAAAGAGTAATTAAAAAAAAAACCAAACCTGAAACCTGTTTTCCTAAATTGTTCCTTTTTTATTTCTTACTATATTGCAACATTTTTCATTCTCACATGAAAAAAGAAATGTCATAGTAGTCTAAATTTTATTGTAAATCATTAAGTAAAATCAGGTGCTAGACTGTACACTACCCACCAAAGAAAATTCCGTTAAGACTTAATTTTTCATTGTTATACTGTATATTTTCTTCATTCCTCTGTGTTTAAATGAGTATTGCAAGAAGCTTATTTAGCTAATCAGCACCTGAACAGGTATCTTAAACCATTTGTAGTCTACTGTTCATGTATTTAAGAGCGGACAATCCAGTTTATATGCAACTTTTTTGTTGCAGAGGGAATGAACTGAGTATATATATCACTTCTTTTATTGAAAGTGTTAGGATACCTCTTCTTACTTATATGTGTTTGTGTCTGTATATACAAGTATATATATCTATATAGACGGCTAAATCCATTTATCTTATTAAAGCATACATGTATTATGTGACAGGTATTAAAACCAGGCAAGTGTGTGTTGTTCAGAGACTATGGACTATATGATCATGCAATGCTCAGGTTTAAATCTGGCAGCAAACTTGGAGAAAACTTCTATGTTAGACAAGATGGGACAAGATCTTTTTTTTTTACTGAAGGTAAGATATGCTGCTGAGTGCTTTGTTTTCTGTGAATCTTCTGTTTAAACTTGCTTCACAGAGCTGCCAACATGTCCTTGGCAGTTTTGTTTACCCAGATGAACTGTTAAATTGTGATGTATTTCCTTTGCCATCCTTTTTGGGAGGAAGAGGTTATCCGGATTGGCAGGACTTTTTGGAGCAGTTTCTTGCTTAACAAGCTTTAGTGTGTGCTTTAAGGCATTAAAGCTTTTTGTGTGTGCTATAATGTGCCAAGAGAAGCAGTTTCTGACTCTGCAGAATTTCATTCGGATTTGTTACCACAGGGAAGAAGACCAGTGTTCAGTAACAGAACTGACCATCTTCAAGAAGCAACTAAGCAATTATCTTAGCATTGGTTTTGTTGTTGGCTTTTTTTGTTGCAAGACTATTCCTGGTGTGTGAGATCTACTGAAGAAGTCGCTGACTTTTAAAGCAGAGCCATGACTACAGCCCTGAGAAGCTTGGGCACAAAACCTGCTGAGATAGCACTGACTAGCTGTGGTCACTCTGTCTTCTGTTGGTTTGTTGTTTGGGTTGTTTTAGTGTAGATGATGCAAAACCATTTCCATGTGATACAGTGTTTAAACAGGTTTTCCTTCAGAGCTCATAATGATTAAGGAAGGAAGGGAATTATTGCAATTTGCTGGTGGGGAATTTGAAGCACAGAGACATGAAGGAATTTGCATAAAGTCTCACAATGAGTTGGTCTTATAGCTCATCTCCTAACTCCCAATTCTTCATGCTAAACTTCAGTGACTTCCCCCATCAATTATAGGACATTGTGTAGTAAGAGCTATGTGTTTATTTCTGTGGGGTTCTTTGTTCTTCGTCTAAAGTAAAATGCAGGCACTGAATAGACTGGAGTGAAGTAAATATTATTCATATTTTATGACACAAAGTGTTACCTAATTGCTCCTGATATATAAACCCCATTAACCTTATCTGAGCTGTCTCTGTTCTCTATAGGACAATGATGAAATCTAAGACAATGCTGGCTATGCAACAGCTTCATTGAAGCATTTCTAGAACTATTACGTATTAAGTGATTTTTAATTCTGTTTAAACAGTTAGCTTTTGCAAAGAGAATTGATGCTAAAGGGAACAAATATGAGACTGACCTAGCTGTGGAATTTTGAATCACATTTTTATAGTGTGTTAGAATTGTTTCTGAATGAGAAATTCCTTGCTAGTATGCATGCTTGCTTCAGGGGAAGAATTGAGGTAGGGAGAAGAAAGAAGAAGAAAGGAGGAAAGAGAGAATTTCTCTTACATTGTTCATGTTAGCAATTGTTTTGCTTTGGGCTGGTCTGTGACTATTTTGTGAACCACCTCTGCTCCCATTTTTAATCATTATGATCTCATTCATCTCACTAATTTTTACATAAATATGCTTAATGCTTGAGAGTTCTTTTGTTACTGGAAACATGACTCCCATCCTTTCTGCGCAGTTTGCAACCCATACTATTTTTCATTTGTTTAGCACTACCCTGGTACACCAAGTGATTGCTGCCTGGGAGGATTTGCATAACGCTTATTTATTAATGTGCCTTGTCGCAGATAACACTGATCTTCTTCCATGGGAAAAACAATTCCACTCCTCCACTGTTTGAAATATTATATTTGTAGAGGAAAGTGTGGTTGTGATTTTGTGTTATGGAATATGTACAGTTTCCTCACAATGAGATTTTAATAGATCCACAATTAAATGCTGTTTGCTTACATTTCATCAACGTGGGTCTTTCACTTTACATGAGCATCCTGTTTACAGCCAGTGCATGTGTCTTAGGTTGTTACAAGCCTGCACTACCACCACTTTTGCAAGCTGTTTTGCTTGGGTTGATGTTTCTAAAGGAGATCTGTATTGATTTTTATTCAGCAGTCTGCCTGCATAGAATAGCTTGAAGTCTGAAGGCCTGTCTGATTTTCATGCTGTAACACCTAAGAACATATGCTTATATAAATGCTGACTAGTGTTTTAAAAATAGCTTAAACATAATAGTTCATCTTATATTTTTAAATTCTTTTCCAGAGTTCTTGTCTCAGCTTTTTAAGGCTGAGGGATATGAGCAAGTGGTCAATGAATACGTGCGACGAGAAACCGTCAATAGGAAAGAAGACTTGTGTGTTCCAAGAGTTTTTCTTCAAAGCAAATTTCAAAAGCCGTTCAGTAAGACAAGTTCTTGCTGATTAGCAATGACATTGCTTGTTTGCAATGGAAGCTGGCACACAGATTTTCCTTGTGTGTGTTCATCTTTCTGGTAAACCAGAAATGACTGCATCAAATACCTCTTGTTGGTTTGCATCCTCAGATATGAAATGTGAATGCTATTTCTAATTCGAATCTGAGATGGTTTAGTGCTGCAGGCAACCTGTTCAGTATCTATATTCCTGCTTCTGAAGTAAACCCTGTGCAGCATTGGCAGAGGATCAGTTAGAGCACACGAAATATGGTTAATTTTAAGGACTAGTTTGCATTAGTTATTATAATTGCTATTTCCATTTTTATTAAAAATATTTTTTAAACAAGTATCCTGTGTTTCCTATCACTTTACGGGGGTTTTGTGGCCTGTTACAGTATTTCATCTGCTTTCAGTACTTGTAGGACTTTGGACTATAATGTCTCAGATACAGGAATGAAACTCAGTGACTGGTATAATGTAAGCTGCTTTGATATTTTAATAATGGTATCTTTTTAGTGTATTCAGCATTTAGATATGTAAACAAATGTTTATATCCTAAATAAGATCCTAATTTATCTGATTTCGTGCTTGACGAAAGTTGTTACAGGATCAGGTTGTCTTTATCCATAATTCCAGACGTTCTTCGTTGGATGAACAGAAATAGTTGAAATTTTGCAAGTCAGTTTCCTATTTGAAACAGAAATCAGTGAATCAGAAGTACTTTCTTTTATATCAGTCGTAGTCAGTTGCTTCTTTCATGAGCAAAGGCCTTAATTCTGTTGCATCACTCACAGGGAAGATGTTGGTCTTTGCTGTTCCTGTTGCAAAGAGCCACTGTATTGACACTATAGCTCATAGCCTGCCACGGATTTAACTGCCTGAAAGAACTTCTTCCTTTCCCTCCAACAGCCCTTGTGCTTTACACTGCAGAACCTCTTTGTTCTTGGGAGATGCAATCATAAAGCCGTGTCTGGATCTTTAACCTGCGTTTTGAACAGCTGCTCTTCAGCAGAGGAAGCTCAGAAGTATCCAGTCACTTGTGCAATAGGCTGTGCTGATCTTGTGTAATGTACACAAGTTGCAGCAAGGGAAATTCCAATGAAATACTAAAGGGTTTGTTGGGGTTTTTTAATGATTTTTCTGTGTATAAAGGGAGGTCAGACACTGGGGCAGGGCCCAGGGAGATCATGGAACCTTTGTCTTTGGAAATACTTGGAAATAAACTGAGCACGGCCTTGAGCAAACTGTGGCTTTATTTCAGGGTGGCCCTATTCTGAGTTAGGGATTTCATCTCTTGCAGTATATATTAGTATATGATTGATTGACTCAGGCTGTCATTCCGTTGGACTTGTGTGTTGGTAGATGGCCCAGTCGTACACATCTGATATGAACCAGAGATGAGTATTTGCCTCTGTTTATGACGAGCTAGCTGTAGGATGCGATGATTTTTTTCATCACTCCTAACACTGGCAGTGTATGCATGGAGGGAAAGAAGTAAGAGCTCCTCCAGCATAAGGCCTAACATTACAAAGTTAACCAGGTTTGTGGGGGTTTGTATTTAATTTTATTTTTATTTTATTTTTTATCTTTTTCACAAATTTGAGCTGCCAGAGGTCTCTTATTCAGTTGATATGTTTATAAATAAATCTGCAGCTTTGCATCAGGGCACCACAGTTGTTTTTCTGGTCTGCTAACCATGAGCCCCAAAGCTGGATTTATTGCGTCATCAAACTTTGGCCTCAGAGGAAAAAGCAATTAAACCAAACAATTCTCTTAATGACTCTTTGAGAAGGGTTATTACGTGACGTCTTTTTTATGGAGAGTATTATCCTGGGTATTTATGTGTTGCTGACCCCTGCTGCGCAGCCCGTTAGCACTTGCTGCCGTGCTAGTAATAAATATCTAGAAACATTTATAGTAAATTTAGAAATCTGTTTAAAAGGGCTATAACATAATGATAGCGTTATTCTCATCATTTGTGGCTTCCCTCAGCAAATTGTTCCTTTTCCATACAGCAGTTGTGCAATAACTGCACGTAGTCTGAGCTCTGTTGGTTTTTAGTGGGGTTGAACCCTGAAACACCAAGTGCCTTACAGAAACGGGTGTTCGGTCCTTTCAGAGTTCACAGCACATAAATGAGACTGAAGGATTGCTTTGCGTGGCACCTCGTCACTTTGTCATATGACTGTCAGCCTATGCAAAGGCAAGTGCACTGAACTGGACATCCTCAAATGGAAATGAAACATAGGCAAGGATTAAAAGTATTAATTAGGAAGTTTGAGTCAACCCAATAGACATAGTTGCAGACAGGAGTGGGCTTCATTTTTATCCTGAGCTATTGCCTAAACAATGATACATCTTTTTGTGGCTGGCTGTAACTTCAGTGTTTCTGTGTGTTTCTGCTTGAGGAACTACTGTCACTTTTTGTTTAGCAGCACATTAAATGGAAAGCAGTATTTCTAATTATTTCTCCTACAGTCTCATTTCCAGTCAGACCTGGAAAATAAAGCAGCATGCATTACTGCCCCTGCCAGAAGGGCCTTCAGCTATAACTGTCATAAAGGAGATGTTATGTTGAGATGAATAGTCGGAAAGCTTTATTGGGTCTCTTTGCCTCTTGCTTCTACGAGCTCTAAATCATTGCAAGGTTTTGTAACTGTGGTAAAGTTCGAGGAAGTTGAGTCAGCTTTAAGAAATCCGTGCCTCATCATGTGAGACGCAATAACTGATGGGATGCATGTGGCTGTTGTAGTGCTGAGTAAAGCAGATGTATCCCCCCCCAACCCTTCAGCTTTACCAAGCTCATGTAAGCTTACCAGAGATAGCGCATGCCAAGGATACCTGTACCTAATACCCTTACTTGAAGACCTGTCCTTAGGGAGAAGTGGTAATCCAGGTAAATAAGGACTTGAAAAAATACACATGCATTGAATCACTCTCACCTTGCACAAACAAGCTACTATGTGTACTGTGACTACATTCGCTGATGTTTAATAAAATATGAACTCTGGTTCAAGCTTTTCCTGCAGTAAGGGAATCTGAAATGTCATTTTCCACTGTGGGATTCTCTGATGTCTCCTCTGGAATTAGGCAGCTTATATTAAGGGATCATGTTAATGGGGCAGTGCCTCCGTGAGGACCTGAGTAAGACTTGTTGGCTATTTTCATTGAATTTACAGAAATATGGGTTTGAGTCTTCTGACATTCCATGTTCTATACTGTTCTGTCAGATTTGTTTGATGTTGTCCAGTGTGTTTGACAACAAGCTAAGACCAGACAGAAATCCACACATGTATTGTGTGTATACAATATGCATGCATGAGTTTCTTTCATTAGAAATAGGGGCTGCTTAGAAAAATCCATTGGAACTTTAAAATAGTGGGATCACAATAAAATAGCTAAAAAGCTATTTCTATGCATCTTCAGGTACCTGAAGATTTCTTGGGTTCCAAAGGCAGAATATTTAAGCATTTAATACAACACTATCCTCATGGTTGATTGTACATCATTTCTATGAAACAAAGCCCTATAAAAATGGGACCTGGAACTCTAGCATCTGTAAGCATCAGCAGCCAACTCTAAAACACACAGCTGTGGTCTCATAGGAGAAATCTGTTACATGACATCTGAAAGGTCATTTATAGCCCTAACTGATGTTATTTTCTTTCTTGATCTGTTGTACAGTTTATACATCTGCATGTATTGAGAGCTAAAAATTACCAATTAGGAAGTGTTTTTCTGGGAGAGTTATTTCAAAGTATATACATGTATTTGGAGCAGATATCAGTGTAAGCATCAGTATGTGAAGGAAAAAGGTAAGATTATGTTTGAGCTTTCTGAGTTTCACAGACCATGGATGACATGTGATTTAGTAAGTTGTTCATCTAAAAGGTGACATGGGAATGAAAGCCTGCAGCTTCCAAAACTAGACTATTGTTACAGACAGGCAGAAGGGTGACATCTGTATGTGTATGAAATCAGTAATTCATGCAAGACTATCTGGGAGGCAGGATTTAATATTGGAGAGGTAGTGTTCAGATACAGTTAGTGAAAATAGGTCTTTGTTTAGGGATTTTTACCTCCAATAAAGTTCTTGCCCAGTGGGCATCCCCATAGGGGAGAGGACAGATTCAGCCCATCAACTGATCCCAGGAGTTACAATGAAGCCTTCCCTGCTTTCCCTTTCCTGATTTCACATATTCATGCAATTTGATTCAGGTCAGGATCTCCCCATTACCCTCCCACCATGTACAGAGCGGTCAGTGAATTTGCACGAGGTTACATCATTTCCATTGAAAGGACACGCTAGTCATGGTTGCTGACGTGGGAAGCTGTATGTTAACCATATCCATGTGCTTCCAGGATGTACCAGTCTTTCATTAGAGGTTCATTAGCTCTGTTTCTTAACCTGCCTCCTCTCCCGCTCTCAGTTCTTTGTTCGGCAGTGTCGCTCATCCTGATCTTGTAGGAAGCCCTTGGCTCTGTCCAGGCTTTTCCATCATTTCGCGCAAGTTTCCATTTTTACCTCCATGCCTATGGAGTTGGAGTTGCTCCAGTCACACACACTGCTATGGATCGCCCTAAGATCCTCTCGCTTTGCTTGTACAAATGCAAATCTAGTTTCTGCTGTGCAGTTCATCAGGACATGATGCCTTCACGTTCCCACTCCTGCAGGGACTGTACCAGAGCCTGGCTCCCAGGCCTTTGCTCCACTCCACCCTCTAGACAGTGTCTCTCAGCATATGCCAAGGTTACAGGGTTGTCTGGGGAACTCTCACCAGGTAGACTCTGTGCATCCAACTGCATCGACCCTCAGAGTAGCACCTGCATTTTACCCCAGGGTTTCCTTAGTGTACAGTAAGGGGGGCTGTGAACTTGGCGGGGCTCTAATATCCCCCTTTTCCCACACGGCACAAATACAATGCATGTTCTGTTCTGTTTGATTAGCAAAGTAAATTTCACAGGAGCATAAAACCACTTTGAAGCTGCAACAGTGGCATTACTCATAATCAAATACCAAACAAAACTGAAGATGTGCGATACCAGACTTTGCTCCAGGGACATTCAAATGGGTTTGTAGCACAGCTAGCAGTAGTGTAACTGCCTGTTACTGTGATGATACAGCTTTCTTTCATGTAGCCTTTTAGAGAGTTGAGAATATGTGACTGTTGACTACATTCACAAATGAGTCAACTATGAGTCATAAATATGAGTAAAGTATGAGAAAATTCACCTTTATGTCTTGATTTGACATTTCTTGAAGCTTTTGACGTGATATATCCTTACTTCAGCTAAGTTCTTATTGCTATAGATTTTTTATGGTGCACATGTTAAATATTACAGGGGGCGGAAAGAAGTATTATGTGCTGAAATGGTACGATGTACAGGACTACAGGCGAGACTCGGAAACCAGGGTGAATGGAGCCCAAATGTCAAGTTCAACATATGGCATCTTCCAAAGAGGATTCTTTTGAAGAAACCCCTTTAAAAATGCTTGTTGTGGCACTATCTGGAAACCTATGAACTGGACACCATTTTTCTGGATGCTGTAGACACAGAGACTAAGAGACAATCTCTGTCCTAAGATCCGTAACCATTCAGTTAAGCAAGATGGGTAAGAAGAGGAAGGACAGACATCCCATTCGTGATACGACACAGGGATTAATATTTTCCCTACTTCAACTTTAAATTCCTGTAAACATAAAGCTGAAGAAATTATTTCCCATACCGTGGTTCAGTATTTAAATAGCAAGCCATCTAGCTGCAGAGCAGATCCTTTGTTAATGAGAGATAATAGCTCTGATGGAGGAAACTCTGGTTCCTGAATGTCTTGTCACTGCAATTTGAAAGACAAGAGTAACATTCCTAACCCTGCTGCTGTTTCCCTGAGTGATTTCAAGCCTTGCCTCCCACTTTCTGCCCTGCAGGGAAGTGGGAAGAATCTTGGAGTGAAGAATGGTACATAAGAAACCAATAGCTATGTTTGGTGTGAGCTCTGAGTCATCTTACCTTCCTACTGCTACAACCACCAAGTTTTCCGAAGTCTAGGAGATGAAGAGGTAACCACAATGCATCCTTGAAAAGGAAAAGATTGGGTAAAAGGACAACACTGAAAGGTATTTCTCCAGATTGCAAATGGACATGGTAAAAGGCTCATTCTGTCAAAGTAAATGGGAAAGCTTCATCTGACTTCCTTGAGACCTGTTGCAACTCCAAGATGGCAAAGGGACTCGCACATCCTGAGCTGGGTGACAGAGATGGGGAGCTGACTGAAGCCCCAGTAATGCAGAAGCAAAGGGTTAATGTCCTCCTGCTCCACCTAGACGTACCCAGGTCGATGGTGCCAAATGGGTTCCACCAAGAGCGCTGAAGGAGCTGGCAGAGGAGCTCGCTAGGCCACTCTCCATTTCTCAGCAGTCTTGGTCTAGGGAGCAGGTCCCAGAGGATTGGAAGCCCTAGTCCTAGGGAATGGTTCAACTTGATCTTAAAGGTCTTTTTCAACCTAATTGATTCTATGATTTTAGGAGGAGAGATTTAATGCATCCCTCCCCTTGCTGACCCTAGATGTTGGGGAAAGAGGATCCACTGATGCAGTCAAACCTGATAATAAACCCCAATGAAGTAGGTACTCAAAATCCATGAGATATGAAACCAGTATTTTTGTTTCAAGCAGAAGTGTTTCAGTTACAACTGTGTGGTGCCAGGAGCAGACATGGTAATAAAAATGATAGCGTGTTACAGGAAGTTGCAGTGCTGCTCTTCACCTAAACTCTTCTGTCCTTCCAGTCTGTTCCTGGTCCGAATGCTGCGAATCCAAGCCTTGTGGAGTCCATAGGGAGGCTGGAGAGTTTGTGATCCCTGTGTTTGGCAGGTGCTGGATTTATAGTATAAACCCCCCGTGTTCAATAATTGAATGCAACCTTGTCCTCCACTGCTGCTTGAAGCCCAGGCACGGGAGAAATACAGGTTTTAAGAAAGAAACACCTAAAAAAGGAAGGAGTTTGTCTGTCCGGCTTTGTTGGTTGGCGAAGTCTGTGGCTGACATGGTGTGTATTGCTTGAGTAAGGCTAACATTAGGTATTGTTTGCAACGTAGTGAAAAAGGAAAAGCTTCTCTTACCATCAGCTGTACTGTGAAATAACTCTTCTCTATCGACTGTCCCTATTTTGTCAAGCTCTTATCTGGCCTGGAGGCTTAGTCTTGTTTTATGCCTTCGTTCTTATAATGAAGTTACTTGTTTGTGCAAAAGCTGGATTTTCCCCCCTCTACCCTGCTGCATAGGCGCAGTTTGACTAAAAAGGGTGAGTTTCAGTTTGGCTGAAAATGAAGGGTGTTTAGGATTTTGTTCACAAGATGGCACTAGCCACTAACCGGTGCTATCTTCCTCTTAACCCTGGCACTGAATTGGCTGCATCTCGAACACAGTGGTAGGAAAAGCTGGTAATGATTAAACACAGACAAGCCAGCTAGATTCTTACATGCCGTTAAATCACCTTTTTGTATACTTATATAGCTGTTGGATCTTGAAGAAAGAAAACAAAAGGGTTTTGCCATTTGTAATGAAATACAGTTCATTACAATCTCAGAGATGCTTCTTATTTAAAGGGAATGTTCTTAGCACAGTGGGAGGGAAAGTGAAATCCCATTACTGATGATGGCAGCTGGGATCCTGATTGCCTCCATCCACGAGGCAATAATTTGTTGCATTGACAACTTGCAGTTTCTTTTTCATTTGAGCCCCACTAAACTGTTACCTTAGAAACTGCAGTGGCTGAAGATACAGATTGAAAACTGCACTGCCTTAACACTGTATTTTTTAACTCCTCACAAATATTCGACAAACTTCTGTTTATATGAACTGCTCCCATTTTCTTTCCATTTCTTTTGGTTTACAGGTAAGCTGCTCTCCAGTTGAGCAGCCATTCGAGCAGAGCTGTGTACGATACAGATGACCAGAAGGCTTTCTCATTTATCATTGTCTGAAGTCCTATATAGTTTAGTTTGCCATTTTACAGTTTCTCCTACTTTAGCAATCCCCATTTTGTTTCCAGCAAGCCCTTTTCATTTCAAGGGAAAGAGGAAGGATAGAATAAAATTACATTTACATCTTGCTGGCTTCATATGTTGCTTTAAACGCTGTGTGCTTCATATAATCCATTACCACTAAGAAGCTGCATGTAAAATTGCCTCAACCGCATTTTGTGCATCCATCTTTTGGATATTAAACATTTGAATTAGTGCAAACGCTAATTATCTGCCAGTTCAGAAACCCATTTGTAAAAACACGGCTCCTCTCCTTGCCTTTCTTACACTTTCCCTTCTCTTTATTTAGGACTGGCTTATCCTTGCTTTTTGCCCAAGTGAAGGGGGTCTGTGAGTCCCAAACTTAGGAGGCCCATGGGAAGGCTTCATTGTAGTGAAATCTGTCACCAGGCAAAGCACGGAGGCTGTATGTAATGGTTCCTTGCCAGCAACTCGGCGATAGGCAGAAATGGAGCAGACTGAGAGCTGCCTTTTCCTGCTCCCCAGGACAGTGGTGACTGGGATTAAACAGGTGCGTTCCGCCCAGGAGAAGTGTCGCAAAGGGCTCTCCTCCCACAGGCAACGTCTTCTTTCCAGCCTCTCTCCAAGCAGTCTTGTCTGTCCGCTAAGTCATCTTGGGGGCTTTCTTGCTCAGAGCCTTCTTATTTATTGCCAAGGGGCTGATCCTGCAAGATGCTGAGTTCTGCCATCAATTTCTACTGACTTCCACGCAGGGATCACAGCATCCCTCGTGTTTGGGCCTTGAGACATTTCAAGAAAAGGTTCCTTTGACGGGGAACTGTGATAGGGGTTTACAAGTGACTGTTAATAGTGTGGTACCGGAGTCCTGGTACGTTGTATTGTTCTTCCTTCCCAGTACTCCAAACTTACCCTGATTTCCACTGGGTAGAAGTTGTACCTGGCCTACCACTTCCTCTCTAAATAGCCAGTGATCAAAAAGAAAAGCGTCATTGTCGTATAACATTCACGTGTGCGTACAGGCTGAGAGAGCAGCAGACCCAGAGAACTGCCAGCTGAGAGCATACTGGTGTAGGTGGGCAGGACAAGAAGTCGTCCCTTTCTGGTTAACACAGGCAGCTGGGGTGTCACAGAGCCCTGGGACTGTGAAGTTTAGGTCAGGATTGTGTTCAGCCTTGGCATCTCTTTTCGGTAGGCATTGAAACAGCAGTGGAGCAGGGATGTTGAGCCATGCGCTGGACTGTGGTGTTGCTGTTGGCAGGTCGGACTGTGTCACTGCCTGTGGCTCCAAGGAGCCGTGGCCAATTCACAACAGGGAAGGATGAGACTGGATGCTTGCAGGTGAGGCAGGTGCTCAGAGCCAACGGCCATACAGGCTGCAAGAGGGGTACGAAAACTGGCATCTGACCTTTGTTGGATGATCCTGACACGCATGTACCATTGGATGAAGCTGCATCCAATACACAGCTAGATACAGCACCATACACCCAGCCTTCCTGCATTCCCTCCAGCATTCTCTAGCACCAGCCAAGACAGTAGAATCACTCAGACAATTCATATCCAGGATGTGCGGTGCTTTGCTCAAGTCCCAGCATCATGGTCTCATTTTTCCGCCACATTCCCAGCGTGAAACTGGGAACAAAAGGCATCCAGAGGCCTGCAGAGTGGTCACTCCCTCCTCCCTTCACAGAAGTTGAATGGAAGCACGTCTGTCCTATGTTGGAACTAATCGGTGGTCACAGCTGCCCCCGGCACTGTGCTGGAGCATTGTACCCCTGAGAAACTGTGGCACAAGCCATTGGAATTGGATGTGGTGCTTGTGTTGTGCCAGGCTAAGCAATTAGGGCTTGTCCACTAAATAAAGCAGGCTGGCCGGGCTTCTTTGCAGTGTATGACTGTTGTGTGGCAGGTGGTACATGGAGCATAATGGACTAAGAAAACATTCCGAGTGGGGAAAATGTCACAGCTAAAAATGCCACCGCAGCTGACGTTCTCTGGAAAAGCAGAGGCCAAATAAAAAAGCCTTTTATGCAGACAGTGGGTACCAGCAAAAATGAAGGCAGTCATGGGATTTCACACACACACGCTCTGAATCAGTCCATGTCTCTCAGATTTTGGAAGCTTCACCCTCCATGACATCAACCAAATGAGGATGAGGGGGGAGGAGGGGTTTGTTGTTAACATGGGAAGACAGAATGAAGATGCCAACGGAGGCACCAGCTTCTCCATCAGGGGAGCTGACGTAGTCCCTGATGAATTGTGATGCTCTGACTGGGATCTGGGACAAAGCAATCAGAGAAAGGTTATTGCTAGAGAACACAAGACTGAGCAGTTATAATAATCAGTTGTAATTTGCAAAGCAGAGGAAAGAAAACAGGTTATGAGGCATATGAAGGCTGAACAACTGTCCAATACAATAGACTGCAAGTAAGGAGATCTAATGCAGAAAGGGATGCCAGAGCTCACAACTGGATTCTCAAGAAACAAAATGGGATGATGCAGAGACTCTGGCAAACATTGTGAGCCAGGACAACGCAGCATTTGAAAGGATGATACAAGAACAGCTGTGGGTTGTATTATTTGCTAGTGGCAGCAGTGAGTATAGGTTGGATTGGAGGACAGTGAGCTTCAGGAAGAAAGGAAAAGTGGATAATGCTGAAGCTATATAGATCACCTCAAATGGGACATGCGTTAGCAATGCGTTAGCCAGTGGGGCACAAAGTGATCCATCAGAAATGAGAATGTCGACATTGAAACAGTGCTGATAAGGCTGAAGAGAAACAGATAAAGCCTGAGTGATGATGTCAGAGATGTGAATTGACTGTCTTGATAAGTTGTGAGTGGGCACTCTTTGAGTTTGTTGGGAGCGGGAGCGGAGAGGACCGTAAATTGCTATGGGAGTCTGGGAGTTACCTTCCTGTTGACCTTACCCTGGCAGGAAGAGAAAAACAGAGACTTTGGGAGTGTGTTCACAGATCAGCAATATTTGTAAAACAGAGGTAGTCCAACTGGGCCATAATTCACACCCTTAGGAAAGTTCTCCTTGCCCTGAGGCTGAAGTCTGGGGGAAAAGGTGGGCAGATTGCTTGCACCAAGAATCACAGAATCTATAGGGAAGCTGATAGAATGGGTGCCCATTTGCTCAATGTTGTGTGAGAGGGCAAAAACCCAGAATCATAGAACCATAGAATGGTTTGGGTTGGAAAGGACCTTAAGATCATCCACTTCCAACCCTCTGCCATGGGCAGGGATGCCTCACACTAGACCTTGACTCCCAAGGCTCTGTCCAGCCTGGCCTTGGATGCTGCCAGGGATGGAGCATTCACCATTTCTTCAGGCACGCTGTTCCAGGGCCTCACCACCCTCACAGGGAAGAACTTCTTCCTTAGATCCAACCTGAACTTCTCCTGTTTCAGTTTGAACCCATCACCCCTTGTCCTATAGCTACAGTCCCTGACGAAGAGTCCCTCTCCAGCATCCTTGAAGGCCCACTTCGGAATCATCCACTTCATATATGAACCCAAAGAAAATTAATAAGCCTTTAGAAAGGGAGCATTTTTCCATAACCTGGAAGAAAAACGCTTCAGGAGGTCATACACTTTATAATGTCTGGGCAGACAGAGCCAGAAGTGCCTCCGTGGGTACTCTCATGGATCTCCGTTATGGAGTATGCTCATCCTGATAGCCATAAGCTGCCATTTGTGATTTCTTGGCACTTGAGGAATCTCACTGGAAAGTGCAAAGGACGGTAAATGGTAAGAGGAGCAAAGGTTTGTGCAGAGAGCTGCTTTGGCTGCATGGGTGGCTGCATGGGTCTCCTGCCATCAGATAACTGCGAGATATTTGATTGACTGGTGTGTGCTCTGAGTGACCAGGTCCATGCAGCATGTGGGTGCTGACAAGCACTGGCTGTGCACGGGTGGGAAGGGAGGCAGGGCTGCGCCTTTTTGGAGGGTCCTCTGCAGAGCCCCGTTGTTACACAGGGGTGTGTGCTTGCTGCCTGCAGACTGCACGAGGCACATCTCTGCTGCTGGGCTCACAGTGATTTCTGATCCAGGAAATGGAGCCTGTAAGCAAGTCACCTCTTGTCCAAACCTTTTACCCTTTTTCCATAGCTTGCTTCTTTCAAATTCTCCTTCCCTTCAGTAACTTCACTTTCAGTGGTACAAGCTACCATGTAACTAGCATTTGCCATTTGTATGTGATAAACATTTCCTTCCCCCTCTAGTTTTGTTGCCTTTAGATCTGCAAACGTTCGGGGGCAGGTTTGACTTCCTCTTTGCTTATGTGGTACTTAGAACAGTGGAACCCAAATTTGGGCTGCAACTGCCAGTATTTAGTCACCCCTATTCTTATCTATCATTTCTAAATGAGAAGCTCTACTTGTAAATGCTCTGGCAAAAGCACTGCTGCCTCCATTGGTCCCAGTTCCTGCTGTGCCGCATTTGCAAAGAGGATGCGTTGGAGGAAATTGCTTTATACCCAACATGGGGTTAATTGCTCCTTATTATTCCCTTATTCAACATCTCCTTGTTTTTTTCTTTTAATTTCTCCTTTTTCTATTAAGTACCAACAAAACTGTTGACAATTCAGATTATTCTGCTTTGACAAGCAGTAACAGCCTTCTCTGGCTAGTGAGTTCAGTTCCATGTCACTCTTCGCATACACTTATGCAGAGTATGTCCCCAAATGTCTTCCCGTCAGCTATTTGTTCCCGTCTCAACAAGCTCAGAGGCTGCTAAAGACCCTAAATTGCTTTAATTGGTCTGTGAGCCTATATGTAATGCAGCCTGGTTTGTGAGGCTGCACAGAAAGAGAGGAAACCTCTTTCATTGTAAGCTTATGTTCTAAGCTCTTTCAGGCAAGAGCTTTTTGCGCATATTTGTGCAGAGAAAGCATCAGTTCTCTGCAGTGCCAGGACCAGTGCCTAGTCCCCAGTTTGGGTGATGTTCCCCTGAGAAAGTAGGGGTGAGAGGAGGAGCAGCCCAGCTGAAGAGAAGTGAGAGATCTGGGGATGAGCTTCAGCTGTTTGGCAAAACAGAGAAGGCTGTTTGAGTGATGGGCTCAGGCACGCATGAGAGAAAGCACACAGACTGCTGGGCTTCTGCTGCAGTTCCAAAAACCAGAAGCTGTGGGGCCTTGTAATCACCAGAGAAGCATGGGCAGGGCTAATTATCACCTAGAGAGTTGCTTCAGTGGAGAATCCTTATTATAAGAGGGACAAAATCAATAGAGTTGCAAGATTATCTACATGCTATTGCTGGCTGTCCTCTAAGCAGTTTGCTTTGTTCCTAAGAGATACCTGGCCACTGTAAATCCCACTGGCCTAGCTTAAAGCTAGCTAGCAAATGGATGGTAGTGCCTTACGCACACAAGGTTGGTTTGGAGACTTAAAGAGCACCTCCTGTTTCCTGAGGCCAGGGACTCAAGCAGTAGAGAGTGATGGGGCAGGCTCACTAACAGGTGAGTATCACTGAGGTTGCATAGCAAGACTACCTATAACTAAACGGCTGCCAGCTCTGCCACCCTGCAAGGATATGGACAAGGGAGAAAATGCTGGGTTAAGCAGCTCTGAAGGAATTTTGGCCACTCTCACAGTCTGTTAAGGACACAAAGAAAGGACCAGAGAAAATCTGGCTCCGGTTTTCCTTGAGGCTGGAGTTTCTTGGCTGTGTTTGCATGTTTTCAGCTCTGTGGTTCTCTGTGCTGCAGGCGGTGCGAGGGCCTCCCTTCTTGTTTTCCCAAGCATTTCTAGTTGGCTCGAGGCTCTCGGTATAATATACCATGCAGCAGCGTGAGGCCCAAATTGTTAGTCAATATAAATAGTGAAGATTGCTCACTCAGCAAGACTTGGCTTTAGCTCTCAAGAAAGCTTTCATTGTCTTGCCCCGAGCTCCTTAGGTCGCTAACAAACAAAAGTTGTTCATCTGGCCTTAAGGCAGGGAACAAGTGCTGTACACGAAAGACAAAAACATGCTTTGAACACCATTGGAAGAGAAAACAAGCCAGGAGTATGGAAGTAAGGTTCAGTGTGCAACCTCAGCTCCCTGCTGTCTTCTCAAGGTGCAGCTCACTTTCATTGCTTTCCTTTTTCTTTTGTCTTGGAGTCCTGGTTCAGGCTGTTGTATTGTGAACTCAGTTCTTGTTCCTAGAAGTGCAATCTCACTTCCCAATCCTTTGAGTTACAGAGCTCGAAACAATGGCATAAACAAGATAGCCAGACCCCCAAAACGAGCCTCTTCTGCAAGGCCATTTTAAGCCATTTTGTGGGCAGGAGGAGGAGATTTGGCTGCACTCTGCAGAAGCTGCAGAATTCTCTTCCCTTGTCCGTCCCCCCCCAGTTCTTGCAGGGGTGGGAGATGCTCCATGTTGCTTGGAGCTGATGGAGGGGAACCTATTCAGGATCTCTTGATTTTAAAACTGGAGGACTTTTTGTATTTTAACTATTTCATGCAACTGAGCTGTGTTTCATGCGTGTCCCTCTTTGCTGCTTGTAGCTTTTAAAGGTGTCCTAGGTATAATGCACATAAAATAGACTCTAGATATGGCAGACAAGAATGAATGCGTGTACTGACTTATTATTTGCAGGATAGGAGTCTAAGTCAGTAGACATGTTAGAAATGCCGAGAAGAGCAACCTGCTCATCTGAAAAGCTACACAGAACTGCGGACTTGAAAGCAAACTGTCCGGCAGATAAAAGCAATCAGTGTCTTTGAACTTCTTGCTGACCTGTCGTTGCTTGTCGGCCCGTGCGTAAACCAGCTATGAGACTCTTTTAATGCACCTTTTGGACTGAAGAGCAACTTCAAACCTCAAATTTTGTTTAATTCTCTGCATTTATTTTTCCCCTTCAGGGCGTACAGGTGTTCCTGTGCTGTCTCTGTGCACGCTCATATTGCAATCTCCTATTGCAATGCTTGAGGCAGGGCTGGCAGCAGCAGCCTGGCTCTTGGTCAGGCTGTGGCAAGCACAGGAGGGGATATGGGGCAGATCATACACTTGTTCTCCACCTCTGTTTTGAAAAGGGCATTGGGATGGCTCTGGCCAACAGCCCTGCAGTTAGACCACATGGGTTTGTGAAGCTAGCAATCGAGAGTGCCTGTCTTAAACCCATGATTTAGTAAAACGCATTTCAGTATGCTTACTAAATCGTTCCAGTGTAAAGAATTCCTTATTTCTAAGAACAACTTTACGTCACTTAAAAAACCCAACAAACCCTACTGCTTCTCTTCTACTTTTCTCAGGCAGTTTCTCATTGTAAACGATAGAACACAGCTTTCTGGAAGGAAGTGTTTCTATCTTTCAACTGAATAGAATCAATGGTCTTTGTTGTGAAATCGGACTGTCAATATGTAACTCCTGAAAGCTCCAAGTTTATCCCTTGCATGAGGAAGCAAATTCAGGCCAGGAGGCCCAACGTCAAAGTTTTTCTTTATATACATTTATCTTAAGTTCTAAAGATTGGGATTGTGGAGAAGGAGGAGGATACGGACTAATGCCGCTTCAGAGGACACTTCTGAGCTCTGAATTTGGGGTTCACCACCAATGTCCAAGTTCCTGAGGTTCTGCTTATTTTTAAGCCATTTCTTGACTTCGGCTGTAGTCAAATTATTATAAAATAAGGAAACACATTAGGCACACATTTGTTACCAGAGTGGTTTCCTCAAAGCCCGATTACAGTAATCTCAAGCATCACATCCTGTAAGTATCTGTGAAGTCTGCAGTACCCGTGTGCATCAGGATAAAAAGCAGCGCTCCCTTTTTGAAGGGAAATTGATCTGACTCCGCACACTTGGATACCAACTGGGAACAAATTCTCACTGTAAAAGCACAAGCAAGGGTGGGTGGAGAGTTGTACATCCCTTTAAAACAATACCCTTCTTACAGTCATGTTAATGTTACTGTCTGAATCACAGAACGTACAGTACCTTGAACACGGGCTTTGGGTGTGGGGAAGGTGCTCCTGAAAGCAAGCCATAGTGGATAGAATGGTGCTGTGCTGCTCTGCTCCAGCAATGAGGTACTGTTATGTATGAACGCAACGCATTTCTTACAGGTGAAGGTCAGCAGGCACGTGATATTCAGAATTTGTGGACCCATTTACGTATTTGTGGTAGAGAGCCTGTTTCCTCCCAAACCAGCTGCAGTTTCTGTCATCCCGTGAGATGACAGAAAGATCCTGATTCCTGATCATCAGATCTCAGGAATCATCAGATCTCAGGAATGCTCTGCTGTGTTGCCTTCACCTCCAGCATTGTATGTGACTGGGATGGAGGAGAGGCTACAGTGTATGGTGCAGATGGAGTAGGTTTTGGAGCCGAGGAACCTCTTGCTAGAAGGTGATTTTCTATCAGTAGCTTCATACCATGGCCTTTCCTCCGTCCTGCAGTTGGGAGCTGACTTTGTGCCCTGCCATGTGATGCAACTGGTAAAGCCTTGCGTGTTAGACTGAAAGAAGATGGGAGGTCTTCACCTTTGTGCCTATGGGCTCAGACAGGCAAGCAAGCTATAGCATGTGGGTGGCTCTGCAGCCGTTGTCTGACAGCATACACATACTCAAGTCCCTGGAGAAACACGGAGGAATTTGTGTTAACTTTGTCCTTTTTCTGGGTGTCTTTGTGTGTACAAAGAGGGTTGCACCACATCATGTCATGATTTGCATGTATAGACTAAGTCATGACTAAACCCCTTGCTTCTGTAGTACATTGTCCCTGCCCTCGACGAGCCTGTGGGCAATCCATCTGCTCTGGGACCCAAAGGAGGTTACTCTGCACCTTCACCCTTTGGGGCTCTTCTGGCCTCTGTTCTGGAATGTTCGACTGGCTCTTCAGCTAGGGAAGGGGCAGAGCTCCCTTGAACTCAGTGGAGCTTTGCCAGCGTATATGAGTGGTAGGTATGATGCACTCTTGGTAGCATTCCCAGGGGGTGAGACACGTCCAGATGCTCTTACAGTGGGCAGCGGATAAGAAGCCATTGTTTTGCACTTAATTTGTATCTTTGTAATGCTGTGGTGTGGGGAAAGATGAAGCAGCATCTTGCCTCCTCTCACTTCTGCTAGTATTTACTTCTGGGTGTGACAAGCTGTCATTTTCTAGTTTGTGTGAAAAGTGGCAATTTCCCCTCCTCCCACTGCAACCTTGCTAGTGTTTTTGCTGCATGCATATAGAGATTTGTGTTCATTTCCCTAGCAGATGTCACAGTGATTCAGTGCAAAGTCTGCTTGGGGACTGTCCTCCAGGAAGGGAAGATGAATGTATTGGTATTTTCTATGAGTAGAACGTGAAAGCTACTCTTCAATTAAATGCAGGCTCCTATTACTCAGATCTCCTTTCTTTCACTTTTGCATGGAAGTTACATGGTAAAAATCACTCTCTGCTGAGGAAGTGGCTCAGGAAGGTTTGGCATTCTTGTAGCAACAGCCCAGGGCACCGCTTCTCCCTTCGGAATACAAGTGAATTATGTAGCTGCAGCCAAATAACACAGGAGCCAAGTTTAAGAAGAATAGAAGGTAGTGATTAGCTGCTCACATTGCTGCTGCTATGCTATTATTTGATAGCTGTACAACTGATGTGTGTGGCTGTGACATGCAGTCTCTGCTTTGTGCGTACACTCGATGCCTATATATTCTTCCAGGAGTACCCAACTGCCTGCTATCATCATCACTGTAAGCAGTGCTTGTATAGTATTGTGTCTCCAGCTGGCTCTTGGCCCAGCTTTCTCAGGACTTGTGGAAATACCCCTTCTTTAATAAAGTCAATGCCAGTGGAGACTGCTACCTTCAACCATTCTGATACGCTCGGCAAAAGGAAGTGCTGACTGCTCCCTCCCGAGGATTAGACGGAATTAAAGCTGCTCTGCCTGTGAAAGATGAGCACACTGCTGGTGGTTGTCCTTTCTCCTCTTCCTCTCGTTGAAGGAATGATTGCTCCAAAGGGTTGCTGCAAGCAGAGAGCTGTACTGCACGCTGCCTGACATCTGCTTTGTTCCTTCCGCTCTCTCTGCATCTGAAAACCAATTGCATCTTCTGCTGTTTGGAGAGGGTGTTCCTGTGCATGCATCCCACTGCGCATCCCCGGCACTGTGCAGCAGCAGCTAAAGGGCTGATAGTGCCACTGCAGCTATTGTTTGACTGGGGCTCCCTCCCTGTCCTGCTCGCTGAGACTGGGAAGCAGTGTGGATGAGACTGGGAAGCAGTGTGGATGAGACTGGGAAGCAGTGTGGATGAGACTGGGAAGCAGTGTGGATGAGACTGGGAAGCAGTGTGGATGCTGGATTTAGGGCAACTCTTGTCCCCATGTGTAAGGACTGCATTTGCACTGTTGACAGTTTTCCCAGTTTGCTTGGGAAATCTCAGAGATAAGCCTTCTGCGTCCCCAGGTGCTGAGCACATGTACCCTTTGCTGTGATGGTGACCAAGGAGGCAGGTCCACCTCCTTTCCGATAGGCTTGCTCTGTGTGTCAAGCACATTCCCAGAGTATTTGGCAATATATGGATCCTTCCCCAAACAAGGGGTGGATGATCCTCACAACCTGGAAAACACGAATCCCTCCAGTACCTTCCTCCTTATCTGCATCTTTGCTGGTGACCATACGGATTTCCTGAGCCATTCAGTCCGCTTGCTGGCAACAAATCACCGAGGAATCTTTTCCTTTCCTAGACACAGGGCCTGAGCACCTCCTCTTAACAAAAAGCAATGTGAAGGGTTTAGAGAAATGAAGGCACCCTTCCAGATCAAACTCTGGACATGTAAAATCCCACTGTCCTACCAGAACCTGCCCCAGGGATTCATCATGCCTACCTTTTCCAGGGAATTCCACCACTTTGCATTACGAGAGTGGCTTGTGCCTTGGCAGCTCATCGGAAGTGTGGCTGCAGGGGTGTATGTGTGGCTTCTGGTGCTAATAGCTCACTTGGAAGGAGTACCCCTGTGGGAAGGCAGGAAATGAAAAGACGGGAGAAAATTGATGGAAAGGCCAAAGGAGCTAAAAGGGAGTCCCAGGGGTCACATTTTAGATCAGAGGGACATCATCCCCTGTGTGGAGTGATTTGTGTTCATGGTAATGAAGGACAATCTGTCAGGCTCCCTGTGGCCCCCTCGGGCAGGACTTTCTGAAGTGTCCTCCCTTATGTCTTCCTGCTGTTGTGGGGCTTGCTCCTGGGATAGGCACTGCCTGCTATTGCTGGGAAATGGCCTACACACCCGAGCTGGAAAAGTGCTGTTCTGATATAGCCACTGGCTGAGGGTAAAGGAATTGTCGCCTTACCTCCTTGTGTCAACGGAACAAGGAAAGCAAAACTATGAATGGCCTTTCGGGATGAAAGGGAGCAGATTTCTAATCCAATTCCCTGGCACAGAGCAATCCTATGTACAGTGAGTTTTCTGTCTGTTAGGAGACTCTCAAGGTGAAATAATCCACTTCTCCCCCCAAGACCTCTTGTTTAGTGGGATTGTAAAACCATCCTCGCATTGGAAAGATTTCAGGGAACCAGAATTCCCAGCGCCCTATGTCAGTCTTTCCTAGGGCTACAACGTGTTTTCTGTGGGATAAGAGACTCGTCTGGTCCTGGGAGGATAAACATCCTGCGGACAGTACTCCTGCAATTCTCCAGTCTCTGCAAAAGGCAAGCAAACACGACTCTGAAATGGGGTTGTAATGGTGTAGCTGCATCATTTGGACAAACACCGGTGTTGAGCCATAGCTAATGGCAAGCGCTACGGAACAGTTTATATATGAACAAAAGAAACCTGGTTTTGAGGGAATTTATTACCATAATAAGGATGGGGTTTAGTTATGTTACTTGTGAAGAGTCATGAGGTTTAGTTGTGTAACTTGTGCTATGGAAATCTTAGAGGGGTTTAAGGGCTATGCAGTAAGGCATGGCTCCTGAACACGTAACTTAGTTCAAAATGAGAACTAGAGGAATAGAGCAAGAATAGAGCGTGCTAAAAAGGAGAGTCCAGAATAAAACCTGAAACTGAGATACTGGAAACTAAAACGAAAAAGCCATTCCTGGGGTCTTGAATTTTGCCGTCAGGTTTTTACATGCTTTTTTGCAGTCATTTGGCCTCTTTGTGTCTTCATGGCTTTGTCTGAAAATGGATATAACAATAGTACAGGTGCAGGTCTTAGTCTCTTGCCCAAAGCTACTTCTGCTGGCATTCTCTGCTATAGCACTTGCTTTTACCACCCAGGAGACACCATAGCTAGCCTTGCTATGGGGACAGCTTTTTGCTGGTATATTGAATTAATAAGTTTAAGCCTAGGTCTGAAACTTGCTTGCATTCTGCTGGTAAAGAAGTCTGAAGCAGTTCAGCTATTAGTGAGACCAGGAGCATGTAGTGCAGGTATCTGTAATCCGGTAGCTTCAGAGGTTTGTCCTTGTGCCTTCAGCGCTCTTCAGCTGATGGAGATCTGAACCACTCAGTGTCATAAAAGACCGAAGACCCTCCCCATCCCCTCGTCCTGCGTATCTGTGCTGTATTTTCCAGGCATGATGTCAATGTGTAAAGGCCGTAAGGATATTCCCTAATCCTCACAAGTACCCCAAGCAGCGGGCAGCTTTGCTATGCTGTGTCTTCTTGCTGCCGCCTCTGTTCCTCCCTACGTCTCTCAGGCAGCCCCAGCAGCCTCCGCTTTATGCCTCCTTGTCTGCATGGCTGAGGGACTTCTGGGGAAGAGCTGATGAAGGGTGGGATGAGTGAAGGTCAGCCTGCGGATTTGTGTCCAGCCTGGGCTGTAATGCCAAGAGAGAGCTACTGAGGCTGCTTTGGTGGCGAAAAGTTGGGGTGTGGGGAACTGAAAGGGAATGGGATGAAACAGAGAAATGAAAGCTTTCAGCTGGGCAGAGCGAACAGCAAATTCTGCTTCCGAGAGAGGGATTTCCAGGGCATAAAGACTGGAAGAAGGGAAATAGAGAAATGAAGGACAAACTAAGGAAAGACAGAAGCAACGGGTTAAATGATACTTGAGATGGTAGACAGAAGGGGAAGGTATTAAGACTGTGGGGAAAAAAAGAGGCTCAGCTTGGATGGTAAGGGAGAAGTAGATGAGCCATATCTGGGGAGTGGGCCGCAGAGAGGAGGGGGAGAGCCTGCAATCTGCATTGCAATCCAAAAGCGTTTATTCAGCTCTTGGAGATGTGAGGCACTTGGTCTGCCGCTGCCGGCAGCGGGGCTGTCGCAGCAAGGCTTCAGAACATGCCCCGTGTGACTGATCTGGGGCTGGGGCAGGTTTCACCGCCTTGTTGATGCTCTGGGCTGCTGTTGGGCCCATGGTGGAGACGCAGGGCTGTGGCTCCGCAGCAGCATGCCCCTGCGGGTGGTGGCATGGAGGAAGGCAGGAGAGGGAACGCAGATTATCACTACTTCTTATCCTGATATATAAAGTTGGGTGCTAAACCAGACTCTACTTCCCTCCTACACACAATGTGCTCAATCACTCGATTTTTATGTAATGGGAAGCACTGAATTGCATGATTCTGCCAGGCAGTGAGTAGAGGGCAGGCAATCTTTGCTATTACTGGTAGGAGATGGCGGAAAGGGGCTTTGCACACTGGAAGCACTTCACTTTGACGAAGCTGAGACAGACTTTTTCTTTATCTGGATCTTTTAAAGGCTTGTAGGTTTTCATACGTATCTAGAAGGAGGTGCGTGAACTGCAGACACTTAGGATCTCGCAGGCATCAAACTCAAATTCATTAAGCTGGCAATCTTTTCTATACCTGGGTACTTATGAACATGGATATGTTATGGTACTTATAAGACGGATATATTATAAAACCATATATATATGGTACTTATAGTATGGATAAGTTCATATTTTCTGGCTACCAGTATGCCTTCACAACTCAGAGGCAGGAGTCCCCCTTTGGTTTCCAGGCCACATCTTCTGTTTCTCTCTCTATAGACCAGGGTTCTGCCTTTTCTCTTTGCACTTGAGGTGGTCATGAGGATAGCAAGATCCCAAACCTTTCTGTAGCTACCTGATCTACTCAGCCCTATGTTTGAAAGTTCATTTTGAAGAGCTGTCTGTTTCCCGGATCCTTTGGGCCATCATTGTACTTGAAATGTTTGTGAAGTTTCCCTCTATTTAATCAATTAGCACCTGTAAGACATGGGATTTGTGTGGGAAGCCAAAGGGCTTCCCTGGCTGACCGATGCTTGAAGGAATGCTCTGAGATCCTCTGATGAAAGGCATTCTGGAGGCTGAAGGCATTAATGTGCACTCAGCAACTCAAAATAGGGTAAGAGTGAATCTCCTGCCTGACAGCAAGATCACTAAGACATGAAATCTGGTCAGAGAGCTTTCAGGGGACACCAGGTTGCTTTGGCACAGAGCTGTGCTCCAGCCTGCATGCATGGGGTAGCTTTGCTCCATGGCACGTAACTCACTAGTGGTGTGACAGTGACACAAAACACCTCTCAGGAGCATTGCCCATGACCAGGAGGCATATGGAGCCCCTTTCCTGGTGAGCTGGAAAACCACTCTGTGCTGAGTGCACAAAGTAGCCACACTGTGTGAGGAAAGGGCTATGGAAATCACTGCCTTTGTGTAGCCACCCTGAAGTACACCAAACACATGAATACCCTGAACCAGACCCACAGGAGCTTCACCGTCTGGAGTTTCTTGTTTCTCATTGCATTTTGATAGTGCAGGGAGTCCTGCCTTCATCTTATCAGTGCTTCATTTGGCATTGTGAGCAGTGTGGGCTGGTGGCAAGAGAGCAGGGAGGGGATTTTATGCTTTAAATCTACCAGCAACAAATGCACTAGTATAGTTATATAGCCATAAATACAGAATCAGTCGGAACATTAAGGAAACAAAGGACCAGAAGAATGAGAGGTATTCCTGAACACGGCTAAAGATAGTTTGGGAATTAGAGGTGGTAGTTTGAATACATGTTTTAAACTTGGCTTGCATAGATGTCTAAGTGTAAAGAATAAAAGATGAGGGTGGGTGGTTTTGTACTGAATAGGAGCGATGTATCCACGCCACTGCAGAGGCGTTAGTGAATTGTCAGGCTGGTTAGATGAGAGTGGCACTTGCATCTCACTTTGGCTCTCACAAGGCAATTGCCTAAGGCCTTATTTTGAGTGCGGACTAAGCATCTTTCCATTTGACCCTGCTCCCGCTGAAACTCTTGGGACACTACTCATCAAAGAAAGCAGACAGCAGGACTGGGAACCTGGCTGGATGTATTCAGCTCTCAAAAGGTTCAAATTGAGGGGTTTTCCCTGTTCAAGGATCAAGCACTGTAAAAAGGGCTCTTCCTTATTGTTCAGCAGCAGATCTGAAGAGGAGTCTCACTTTACTCTGTTGTTTTCTAAAGCTGCAAGAGCAGCGTAGGTTGTATTGTATTTCGGCCAGATGAGCAGCAGGACTGCTCTGCTCCTCTGCAGATGTAGTGTCATTGTACTGATGGTTTCCAGGGGGAAATTCCACCCGCCACCCCCCTTACCAAAGACAGTTTGGAGGAGGAAAAAAGAAGTCATGTGATGGTGATGGTTCTTTCCCAGTAAACAACAGCAAGCAGGGAAATCCATCAAGTCGTTAGCTGTGCGTTTTATATATTTATAGCACAGTATATGTGAGTGTGTGTGTATATATATATAAACCATCTGTATAACGCATCATCAATATCAGGCTTCACAATAATAAGAAAAGTAGCTCATGGGATATACACATATTTATATACTTATATATACGGGATATATACTTATATCCCATGAGCTAAATATTTGTATTTAGGTTTTATGAAAGATATAATGATTAGTGTGGCTAAAAAAATAGATTGTACCTCCTTAAATGAGCCTCCTTTCTTTGTAGCCCTGGGAAACCTAAGGGTATTTTTAATCATCCTCAAGTGGTGCTTGTTAAAAAGAAGTGAAATTAAAGGGTATTTTGGGATGTAGCTTTTTCTTTAAACACATTCCTTGTAGGTGGGGAAATCTACAATTGTTTGTACCATCGCTGCTCAAGCTCCGTTAGTGTGTCTCTGTATACATCGATTGCATGCAAGTTCATATGGCAATAGCATCTCACAAAACAGTGTAAAAAAGATAACTGATGGTTAGCACTTCCTCCAATGCAGAGCACAAATGTGCCACAACCATTATGGAAGTGAGAAAACCTGCTTGAGAAATAAGCCAGAGGAAGCTGTGATTCTGACCACTTCTGAAGTGTTTAATACCCTGCGGGTGCATCCAGGGAATTCAAGATCTGCCATAAATCCAGTGCGTACCTTCAAAAACTGGATGCGCTTAGCCTCTTATCAATGATTCAGATACGGAGATCTGCAAAGGTCCTGTGACTGCGGGCACGAGCCTACTTAATGCTTAAAAGTGCTTCAAACACATGCCATGTACTTCTGAAAGCCAGGTAAGCGTATGGGATTTGAACGTTGACAGCGCAATGTCTTTGCTGCAGTTTGGAAGAAGGCGATGGTGGGTTTGTCTCTAAATACTATGAGCTACGCTGACTTCTGGTGTCACGTTGCAAAAGTCAGTGTGGTAAACTGGTCTTCAGGATTAATTGAGTTTAAAAATCATATGGAGGATTTAACTGCCCATAAATGTATTTGGGGGGCCATGTTTTAGACACTTCTTTCTCCTTAGAATTGGGCTGTTTGTACTTCTGTGCTTGTTAGACGGTAAATTATTGGAAACCAAATTGCTGCAGTGCTTCAGTGTTTGAAGACAATTGGAAGTTTGCCTCTAGCACCCTCATTAACAAAAGCAGAACTATATCTCCAGTCATCTTGGAGAGGCAGTATTCTATGGGCAAGGCTCTTGGGTTTTCTTCACAAAGGTTTCCATGAGCTGCAAATGTGTCTTCAAGAATCAAATGTGCCAATATTTAATCCTGAACTCCACTCAATACGTTATCAGTGTTCAAAAAGAGGACAGACTTGTTTCCGGGGAAGGAAATGCAACTTGGATTTCTATTTCAGGCCTTCTAGTATTTGGGCAGAAATGAGCTTTGAGGGCTAGGATGAGCCTCTGACTGAATGTCAGAGGAGATCTGGAAAAAACCCAACCTTTCCTTCAAATCTATTCAGACTCTACTGTTATCAATTATCTGTAAAATTATACTCTCCAGTCCCTTTGATTCTCCCCCCCAAAACTGACTACAGCCATTAGTATGTTTCCCCAAGCAGTTCTTCACTGATGCATAGCTCTTCCCAGCTGATTTTATTTGAAATACAACTTCTGCTTCCCCAGTGTCTATTCAGAGATGTAATACTTAACCTCCAAACCACCTTCCAGAATGAGGGAGAGAGTTCATCTCTGTACTCCTCCCCTGAAGTACCAATGTTTCCCTCTCTCCCCTGCCAAACTGCTGCTTGTACACTGAGGGTTCCCAGGGGACCAAAAGATGACGTTATCTAGCAGCTTCCCTGGAAAGTAAAACTGGAGCAGTGCTTTTGGCCACAGCACCACCCTTGCGCAGGAGTTTCCATGCTCTGGGATCTGGTGCTCGTGATGAGGCTTGTACCCCAAATGCCTGCTGGCATGTCACAACACAGAGGTGTTGCCTGGTGCAATTCAACTGGTTATTGAAGTAGCTTGAATCATGGCTTTTCCTACACCAGTACTTCGTGCCTTTTATGTGACCTGTAGCATTTCCAGCACTAGCTCATGCCAAGCTGCACTCCACCCTGGTGCCCACTCTGCAGTTCCATTAGTGAAAGAACAAGCTGGCTTTCCCTGCCTTCATTTCTCAGGTTGCTCAGACATTGAAGGCTTGGAACCAGGCTTTTGAAATCTTCAGGCAGGAGAAAGCACAGACTGTCTTGGTCAAGCCTCGTGCAGAATTTACTCAGCTGCCTCGATGCATGAAGCTGTGAATGCTCCATCGCTGGCGGTGTTCAAGGCCGGGTTGGACAGAGCCTTGGGTGGCATGGTTTAGTGGGAGGTGTCCCTGCCCATGGCAGGGGGTTGGAACTGGATGAGTCTTAAGGTCCTTTCCAACCCTGACTGTTCTATGATTCTATGTGGGACCTGTGGGGGAAATGAACTGGTCAGTAATGACCGGCTTTCTGCAAGCGGGGTGGGGCGGGGGACGTGTCTGGCTTTTAACACCATGTGGGAGAGATTTCCTGGGATGAGGTCACTCGTGACTTGGCTAAAGAAACAAGCAAATGTCATCACCCACAGCTGACTTCTTGTGCCGTATTGACTAAAGCAGAGGACAGAATCCCAGACTGGTTTGGGTTGGAAGGGACCTCAAAGCTCATCAGCTCCAACCCCCTGCCATGGCAGGGACACCTTCCACTGGAGCAGGCTTGCTCCAAGCCCCTGTGTCCAACCTGGCCTTGAACACTGCCAGGGATGGGGCAGCCACAGCTTCTCTGGGCACCCCGTGCCAGCGCCTCAGCACCCTCACAGGGAAGAGCTTCTGCCTAAGAGCTCATCTCAGTCTCCCCTCTGGCAGTTAAAGCCATTCCCCTGTCCTGTCCCTCCATCCCTTGTCCAAAGCCCCTCTCCAGGTTTCCTGTACCCCTTTAGGCACTGGAGCTGCTCTGAGGTCTCCCCTTCAGGAGCCTTCTCTTCTCCAGGCTGCCCCAGCCCAGCTCTCTCAGCCTGGCTCCAGAGCAGAGCTGCTCCAGCCCTCGCAGCATCTCAATGGCCTCCTCTGGACTTGCTCCAACAGCTCCACATTCCTCTTATGTTGTTGCCACAGAGTGGGATGCAGGACTGCAAATGGGGACTCATAAGAGCAGAATAGAGGTGCAGGGTCACCTCCTTTGACCTGCTGGTCCCCTCCTTTTGATGCAGCCCAGCACACGTTGGGGTTCTGCGCCGCAAGGGCACACTGCTGGCCCATGTGGAACTTGTTATCAATCAACGCTCCCAAGTCCTTCTCCTCCCAGCTGTTCTCAATCCGGTTTATAACCAGCCTGTATTTGTGCTTGAGATCACCACCCTGGCCCAGGTGCACCACCTCATACTTGGCCATTTTGAACTACATGAGGTTGGCTTTGGCCACCTCCCAAGCTTGTCAAGGTCCCTCTGGATCCCATCCCTTCCCTCCAATGCGTCAGCTGCACCACGCAGCTTGGTATTGTGGGCAAACTTGGTGAGGTGCACTCAAGCACGATGCTGACGTACACGCTGTACAGGGTTGTCCCTTGGACACTCCTGGGGCTCTGACTCCCTTTGCATGTGACAATGATTTCAGTTAAAACTAATTCATGGGTAAGAGAAGAAATTTGGCATGCAAATAATCTTCTTGTCTCTTTTATTGATCTTAATGCGTACAGAATAGTCTCCCTCTCCCTTTTCAGTCAAATCTTTCCCTTAAGGCCATTTTTCTGTCTACGCCTTACTGATGTCTGCAGTGATGACAGATGTATAACCTGTGCATTCCTCAGTGAGTTCTTTCTATACAAATCTTTCTGATATATTGGTTTGATATAAAGTGATCTTGGTGGCCTTGGGGCTCAAAGTGAAGTTCCAGAGTCATGGGAAAAGGGGCCCATGTGTTCATACCATCTCTTGCCCGGCACTGAGCTCTGCAGGCAGCTCTCCCAACATGCAAATCCCACTGTTCCGACTGAGGGAAGAAACAGCTTGCTCCACATGGGTGCTAGCAGACTGATGAATTTGGCTGGAGGGTTTTTGAGCTGTGCCAATCATGGGGACTGTCGTGGTGACAATGGGAGAACAGGGCCCTCATGTGAGCACTACAAATTCCCTGGGGAGAGCATGTCTGTGGGGCAGCATTTCTGTACCCCAGGCAGCGGGCAGTGCTTCGCATGACATCGCTGTGGGTCAGACCACATAGGCTTTGGAGAGCCACGGCATAGCGCAGTAGCTGTGCTACATAGCCTTGTTTTCCAGAAACGTTAAGCAGCGACAGTGGGATTGCCAGCATGAACTCATCCAGGTGCTGCTTTGTGTTTTCCCTGCCCTGTTAGGATGATGGTGATTTGATGATTTGATCACCACAGCACACCAGGGATGAGGGACGCTGGGGCCCTGGAGACCTCAGGCTGTCCTGTACGCATTGAGTTCCCTTTACGGACAGCAGGGAGAGCAAAGCCCTTGGCTACTGGCGGATATGGTTCGGGGTTTTTCCCCCATTACGTGGTTTATTTTGCCATGAGAAATGAAGATGTTGCGAACAACCCATCTGCGTCTTTGCAGCACCTCCTCTGCTCCTTGATTATTTCAGTTTGTTGGTGTCACTTTGCATGTTTACACTATTTCCAACTATTTGTGCCACTCTTCTTCCTCCCATCTTTTCCTTTTCCCTTTTTATTACTGGTAGCTTTGCAGTGTTTGGAAGAGCTTGACTCTTTTCACTCCTTTTTTACCTTAGGAACATGGGTTTTTATCTTCTTGTGCGTTGCTGAGGTATTTTTCATCTCCAGTCTCACAACAGAACCTTCTTTACCACATCTAAGCTCTTGCTTTGATTTCTTGGTAATCTTTTGAGGAGTTTCCTAACAAAAATGGTGTTAAACCAAAAGTGATACTTTTAAGGTGGAGGTATATTCCTCATCCATGCAAAACGAGTAGTTGCCCACCCAGAGGGAGTAAGGAAGTGGCTCGGTGTGGTTGGTGTGATTTAAGGAAGGCCTCGCCTGAGCCAGTTGCCACTTGTTGCTTTGTAGCTTGGCCCACGTGCAATGGTGGGACTGTCTTCTCTGTGTCTCGAGGAGGGAAAAGACAAAGAATCGTGTTTTTCCTTTTCAATAACGAGGGAATGATCTGTTAGTTTCTCTCTGGGGTTACCCTGAGAAGGGAAGAGAAAGCAATTGTTCACAGTACTATTTATTCACTGCAGCCCACAGAAGGGCTTTTAGCTGTGGCCGAGGCCAGTGGGACAAAGCGGCACTGGAGCTCACACTGCTAGTCAGAAGGGGTGCCTACTCTTTCCCAGTTAGTGTTTGGGTGCTGATTTGGGCACTGCCCCTGTGGATATGAAGACCCTAATCTGAAGTACTGCACTAGCCAGGGGCCCTGAGTGCACACAGCATCCGTGCTTCCTGCCAGGAGTCCCTTTTTTACTGGCAAAAGGGCACGTCTTTAGTATGTCTCCTGCTGCTGCATCCAGCAGGTACAAGAGTTGCTTGCCACAAGGGAAACCTGGGTTTCACTTGAATTTTCAAGGTTGATTGAAAGTGCCTCTGTTATTTTTACCTCCTCCCTTTCTCTCCCCTTTCCTTCTCCACAGCATGCCAGCCGCCAGCACAACCTGAAACAGACGAAAGGAGGAGGGAAGACTGTTATGATAATTAATTAATTAACCAATGCAAAGCCACCCAAGGTAGCGCAGGCATTTCGCCGCACCTGAATCTGCTCATCTCAGCTTCACGCGGACGCTTGGAGCCAGTACCGAGCACAGCGAAGCACGAGCACGCACACACGAAAACCGGGGCCCTGGAGGGAACCGTGGGGATGGGACGGGACGGGACGGGAAGGGCGGTTAAAGAGCAGAGGAAACCCCGCGACCCTGCGCTCATTTCCTCCTTGCGGGGCGAATGCAGAACGAGGCGGGGGATGCTGGGGGGAAGGAGGAAGGGAAAGAAGGAGGGGTTCTCCCCCCACCCCCTTGGAGGCGGGGCCGGGCCGGAGCTTGCCGCGGAGCCGGCGGCGGTGGATCGGGACGTACCGGTAGCAGCAGCAGCAGCCGCCGCCATGGAGCCGGGGGGCAGGCGCGGTCGTGCCGCCGAGGAAGGCCCGCGCCCCGAGGAGGAGGAGGTGGACCCCCGCATCCAGGTGAGGGCTCTCCGCGCCTCCCCGGGGTTAAGCTGTTAGTTCATTGTAGTACGTGGAGGATGCGGGTAATAATTGTTATAATGGTTCCCTTTTAGAGCTATGTATATACACGTCCGTACAGCACATATATATGCCCGTGCCGCAGCAGCCCCGGGTGTCTGGATACCCGCCGGGTGCGGGGGGAAGCGGCCCCGGGGCGCCCCAGTCCTTTGTTACCCCGCGGCCCTGCGCTGGGCTCCGCGGTTGAGCGTCCTTCCTCCTTCCCCTGCTCAAATCCCCCTCCTCTTTTATTTCTGACCATGTCAGCATGTCCTTGCTCGAGAAACAGGGCCGATGCTCAGGGATTTGTAGATGGGGGTACCCAAAGGTTTTGGTGGTGTTTTATGTTCATTTGCTTTATTATTGTTATTTCTGTTTGTTTTAAAAGGATCTGTTGGAAAATGTTGGGTTTTTTTCTTCTCGTCTGAATGCCTTCTGAAATGCTTTTTATTCTGGCATGGCTCCTAAACAAAGCTTTTCTCCCCCCAAATCATGTCTTGCCCAATTGCCTGGTGCAAACTTCAGCCCACTGTGGTCCCTGAGATGAAAAGTATTTTTAGGTCTCTGCGGATTTATGGCTTTTGCCTCCAGGATTGCTGGGACCTTTTGTCACGGGAGAACATAAACCCGCGTGTGCGTTGCTGAGAGGATGGATTCTTGGCATAGGGCCCTCCTCGCTGTAATTGTCATTCTTTTCTCCATCGTGAGCATTTCTTCTCCAGGGCCAAGCAGAGCAATTGCAAAATTAACAGGGCATGGTTCCACAGAGCAAGGCCCTCATCCGAACGCTAGCCTGTTACTGCCCTGATTTTGAGAAGCTGAGCTCCAGTTAGTGCCTATTGATCTATTTTTGGCCTTGGGTTCTTCAGCTTGCAACGTGTTTCCACGTACCTGATTTGCACATGGGTGGCGAAACAGTGCTTTTGTGGAGTTCCCGGGTTGGTTGGGGAAGCAGGTTGCTGCCTGTGCCTCCGTGGGAGCTGCAGCGTTCTTAGCCTTACAGTGAAGGAATTAGGTAATGTCTGTATGAGTGGCTTGTTCTGGAGGATCTTCCAGATCCTGGGAGCTGGAAGTGAAATCTGGCCTGTGAGGATAAGAGGTAATTCCTTAGTGTAAGCAGTCGTGCCCTCTCGTGAGAAATGGCTCGGGTGACAATCTGTGTGCAGTGTTCGGGTTACGCGGGTGAATGCTTCCAGGTGGATTCTGTTACACCGGTTGGCAATAAAACACCATTGCAGTTAGAGAAGGCTCCTGTTGAAATTGTGGGACCTGCCATGGCTTAACGTGTTGCTGAAATAAAGAAGCCTATTGGAGCCCGCTCCTTAGGGTTGTTTTTTGTGGGAAGAAAGTCATTAAGAATGAGCTTTGTTTTTACAGTAACTCCATTCATGCCAACGCCACCTCTAGTAAATATTTATTCAAGGGATTTAACAACTTTGGTTTTGCTGTTAAGAGATCAAAACCTTGGCAGGGAGGCAGACTAAGTAAACATAATCATATGTCCCATTGACTGGTTGTGTTATGAAATGGTTTGCCAAAAACCAAAGTAAAATGCCTCTTGTGCTGCAAGACAGGTTTCTTATCAATACTGTGCTTCCACTGTGTGACTTCTGTGATAGTAGTAGCGTTACGGGGGCTGTGTGTGTGTTGCACTGGAAACTAGCAGCTGCTGACCATATTGATTAACAAGACAGACCTTACTGTACCTCTCGTTTATTTTAAATAGCAAGGCAGAAGCCAGAACAGGAAATGTACTGCCTTAAAATAAAAGCATGGAGCCTCTCTGATTATTTGTCTTGCCAGTAGCAAACCCAGCGGTAAGCAGAAGAGCAGAGTTATTCTAAGTGTTGCAGGGTTTCCTCTTTTCACCGAGTTTATAAGCCACAGCCCTTGTGACCGTTCAGTGGGGACGCCGAATGAGCCTTCTCAGGCACTTTCCCTGCTCCGATTTCTTTATACGTGTTTGACTTTTCATTCTTTCTTTCTAGGGAGAGCTGGAAAAGCTCAATCAATCTACAGATGACATCAATCGCAGAGAGACAGAGCTGGAGGTACGGAATTCACCCTTGCCTTTTCCTGTGTGCCTGTTGGGGTTTGTGAGCAGCAGAACAGTACTTTTGAGTAGGTTCCTTCCTGAATTGTGCCATCCTGGATGGTAATTTGGCAGCAGGAGTCTGGTGATGATTTTTCTAAAGGTGTGACTTGAGCGAGCAGCTGGAACAGAAAGGGAAGAGGGCAATGGAGAACACCCTCCCACCCACTGCCAAACCCTGTTTTTAGGGTTTGAAACCGAACTTGGAGGAGTTCTGTTTATACAAGTCACTGGTTTGAGCTTGTGTTCTCGTGGTTACAGACAGTGGGAGTTTATTCAGTGAAGAGGTCTCTGCCATACAATCACCTGCCAGGATCTCCTCCTTGGCGGCTATTTGTTTCAGCTTGTCAGTTTTGCCTTTGTTGTCCTTGCTTTCTGAGTAAGGAAAGCAATGAAGGGAAGTTGAAGGAAAATACGTTGTAGTTGGAAAAAGAGGTTTTCCGGGACACTTAAGCATCCAATAGAAAGTTCTGAAGGAATTGTTTCTGAAGCCCCAGATCTGAGCTTCAGGTACTTGGTAGTTATTCCGGAAGGCTCAACATTACTGATCTAATAACAGATGAAAACAGGCTGTCCTACTTGTATGTCTAGACTTTCTTTCATTAACTACAAAAAATAGAGAAAACCAATAGGCGTGTAAGATGAATATGCTGGTAAAGGAAAAACTGGCATGAAATGCTACTTCACATCCTAACATTACACTGTTTTGGAGCACTGCATCAAAACATGCTGAAATTGCAGTGATGAACATAGTCTAAAAGTACATCTGTCTGCATCTTCAAAATGTCAATGTTCCTGTTGATTTTATCGTACCTCCTTATACGTGTGTTTTCATGAGACGGGAGCCTGGGGATGGTTCCTGGTAGTGTTATAAAATACTGGAGTATCCATTGTGTGCGTCAAACAGAATATAGGGTTATGAACTCTTTTGGAAACAAAGCAGCCTTGTCATCTGGCTGTTTTCTTCTCCCTACTTGTTTGCATTTTCTGCGCTTTGTGGTGTGTAGACCATGAACTGATTTGTGGAAGTGATCATGAAACTTTGCGGAATGCAGGACTATTTGTTATGCAAAATTAAACGATGTTTCAGCTGTGAGAAGTGTTCAGTGTCACCTGCTTGATCTAAGTTTTAGGGGTGAACTTCAGAACTCAGTGTGCTAGTCTGCAACAGTACCAATTAAATGGGCTGCAGGACTCGTCATATACATCTATTGGAAAACAATATGTATAGCTTTTCAGTCTCCTTATTTCATGCTAAGGAACTGAAATTGAAAGATGGTGCTATGGATAATTGTCTGCTTTTCATTAAATCTTGTCACAACCTTGCACTGAGGACAGATATATTATGAAGCAGATAGAATAGTAGTAACAATAATGCGAATGTGTACTCAATGAAATGAGTCCCAGTGGTGGGACTTAAGATGGGCTTTTCCTGCTTGATGAAAATTATTCATGTGTTCAAGTGTTTGTAGAACCTGGAGATTTGCAGTTACTGCATGGGTGACACCTGCAGAGCTCTAAAGGTCAAAGGCTCCTGGATGTATCACTGTAAATGAAAGAGTGGTGCCTCCACATTAGCTTCCATCTTACATCATTGCTTACTTTACTTAGTCAAAGAAATAGTTTGTGTCAGCGCGGAGAATGGTTGTATGATGCTTTCTACCTCTATGTCATTAAATGTTTACAGCAGATCTGTCTGTAGTACTTACTGTAAACAGTCTTTGATGGAATTAAGTTGAAATACCATTGGCAGTGGTCTTTCATGAAAGGTTCCTCTTTGCTTTTCATCTGAAAATCCTACTGGATTGAAGCCAGTTTATGCTACCATGCAGCTGCATGATTTTAAACCCAGAAAGGTTTTCATTACTTTTGGTCTGCTTAAATTTGGAGGACAAATGTAGTTGGATGATATAAGTGAGGTGTGATTTATACACCTGCTGATAAATGCGTTTTAGATGGACTTAAGACCTTAGTAGAGGGAAGATATGCAGAAAGCCCAAAGCACCACGACACTTGTGGTTAGAAGACGCTCCCGGCATTCGTACTCTGGACAAGGAATGAAATCTTTGCCAAGCAGCCTTTTAAGATAAATCCAGGGTTTGCAAGGGGGAGTTTAGAAATGGGATCGTTCTGCTTCAAAGTCTTCCAAAATCCTTGAATGCTGTTGAAAATGTGGGCTTCTGGGAGAGCCATGCTGAGTTTGCCTTTGAAGGTTTGCTATTTTGGCTGTTATTAGCTGCTTTAGGTCCCTCTTGCTACCCCTTCCGGGCTTATGGCGGTGCTGCTATTGCAAGATCTTTCATCAAAAGAAAGATGTGTTGCTTTGGTTTTGGGTTGGTGATTTTTTTAAATCGGATAATGGAGTTCTATTTATCCTATTCTATTATTATTTCCTTCATCTTTTCAATATCTGATCATAGTTGACTTTAATGGGAACATAGATGGTATCATTAGACTATTTACAGCACTAGATGCTGATTGCCAGCTTCCTGTAGCATTACTTTGTGGTCCATACATTCCCACTGTTGATTTTTATTCTCCAGAATAATTTGGAAAAGCAATGGGAGCATTTGATTAGAAGGAATGTTTCTTTGAAGGAAGTTCAGAGAAAGAGAACCATGGGTGTCTGACTTGATGTACTCTCTGATAAGCAGGAAGGGTAACCTTGTGGCATCTAAGTACGGCCAGCGTGTTCTGGACTTCCTGTAGCTTTGCACGAATCGCTCTAACTGGGGCTGCTGACTGTCTCCAGTTCCATTAACTGGAGGAAAAAAAGGCTGTGTTAAATGCTTTTAGCCTCCTACTTTTGTTCTCACTGTGCCTCAGCTCTACATCTGCGAAATGGGAGTAAAAACCCTGCTTTACCCGATGGAAATGTTATGGGGCTGATACCACAAAAGGCTTCTAGGATTCTGAGACTACCGTCTCTTGTGTAGCCACAGACATGTCTGTGTTTGATCAGTGGGGGATGTATTGGTATTTGCTGCTCACAGAGGTGGTGAAGTGGGGAATTCTGTTTCAAACTGATCAGCCTGCCATTTATCTTTTAATATAAGGTCTGCTCCCAAACCACATGTGAAAGATGTGGATTTACATGCATGGCATGACTTGAATATGTATGTTGAAGGTGGCTACATCTATTCCTTTACTTGATACGATTACTCATTTTCTGTTCTTTTGACCTATACTGTTAAACCCTGGAGAAATACCCTGACCTTCTGATGCTCACAGCCTGTTCAGGAGTTGTGGAGCTGCTAAAGGGCACTGAGTGGCTGGTAGTTGTATGTTGCGTTAATGTATTGCCTGTTAATGAATCTTTGATTAGGCTTGATTTAAAATCCATAATGCTGCTCATACTGATTGCAGCACTGAGCCTTACTGACACAGCAAAAGGATGATAAGGGTCTTCTGAGGGATTTAACACTTGGCTTCCTTAATGTCCCTGTTTATGTTTGAAGTGTCGGTGAGAAGGCGGGGGAAGCATCTTGCAGTGGAGATACAAGGGTGTTTTGGCCAAGTGCAAGTTAGAGTGGTGCTTTGCTGTTTGAGCTTTTTTTCCCTGTTTATTGGAAATGCATCTCTGTCTGAACTCGCATCAGGAGCTGCAAATGTATTTAACAAACGTGCATGACTCGCCTGTTCAGCTAACTCATACGTGTCTGGCTCCTGAAAGCACAATTCAGATGTAACAGATTCACTCAGGGACTCTTTGGCAGCGTTTCAGGGAGTGGAAATACAGCACATACCATTAAAATTACTACTGGAATCCCAGCTATCCCAATGTGGTTCTTGTTAGAGTTGTGTTGCTGGAGGTATGAGCTTGCCAATATTAAGGGGAGATGGCTGCTGCATGAAAACCGGAGCTGAACAGTGCTGCTTTCAGCCATGCTTGTTGTAAGTAGGGCCTGGTTAGGATCCTTCTTGTATGCTTGTCTACATCATCTAGTCCTGACTGGGCAGGGTGTTGTGTTACTTTTACTCCTGGATTTATCTTGAAGGTCACCCTGGCTTGGCGTTGGATAGAGTCAAAGGAAAGGGGTGTACAAACTGTGGTGCTTTTCCACTTGTGAGCTTGTCAGCATTTAAACACCTCTTGGAAGGTGAGGTATGTTTTGTTTAGAGTTACTCTTCTCTTGGTTTTGGGGATAAAGATCAAGCTTTTGACCCCGTCACGCACATGAATTTGAAGTAAACCTTGTTTTACACAATCTTTACTCTTTCGAGTTGTAGAAAAACAGCCTTTCAGTGGCAGGAATCTCATTCTGATCACGCCTGCTTGGCCTACAGAAACATCCTTCTGTAGAAACATCTGCCTCATTATCAGTATCCCTGTGCAATGTATTCCAGTGTCCATAGAAGAGTACACAGATAAGGGAGAAGCAGCTCAGTGGCTGGTGTTTCAGCTGGGTTTGGGAGCGCAGTGTACGTGCATGATGGATTCGCCCAGCGCTAGTGGGACAATTCTTTCCATGTCTTTTTATAATCTACTTGTTTCCATAGGAAATGCTTCCTGCATGTGGTTTGCCTCTTGTTTTGCCTTCTGCTTTGTGCATGGGTGAGTGAGGCAAGGCTGCTTCCTCTGCTACATGCTGGAAAGGCTTTGTCGCCCAAGTGAGTCAAGGGCTTTACTTGATTCATGTTCCTCAACTAGAAATGTGTTTCTAGCCTAAGAGAGGGAGGAAGGGGTAGGCAGAGAAATCTTGTTTTGGAAGGAGCACCCAGCGCCTTTCCCTGCCTGCTTTCCTCCTTCCTTCTAAAAGGACTGAAAGTAACAGCGTGTTGATAGTCTCGGTCTGTAACTGCCTGCGAGGAGGTTAGAGCAGCTTCTAAATACCAGGTTTTGTTGTTCTTACAGGACAAATTAGTAGCTGTGTGGAAGGAAAAGACTTTTCTCCTGTGCTCAGAAATTGAGATATTACTTAACCCATTCCCTGCACCTTGTTTTTAGGGTTTGGGAGTCTGGTTTACTTGAATGGCCCAGGCACCGAATAGATGTTAGAGATGTCACTAACCTGTTGGATGCTCTGAGGCAGATTTCCATGTGCATCTGGTGTGTACATAACTGGGAAGCCTCCCTGCTTTTGCACTTGGATGTTGTTGATACAGATGCTGTTAAAGCTTGGAAAATGAGCAGCTGGTAGGTGTCTGTAGCAGAGGAAGGCAGGTATGGATACTGCCTGCCTCTTGGAAACAGATGAAGCCTGTCTCTCAGTCAGCAGTTTCATTTCCCATGCACCTTCCAGGCTTGTTTAATGGGTTGTTGGAGGTTCTGCGCACCAAGCTGTCAGAAATAGCGTAGGACAGCCTTTGTAAATGAAATTTAGATGTGCTTAGCGCTAAGATGCTTCGTACACAGTTGATGTGCGAAGTTCATTTGAAAAAGAAGATTGTTTGAAAAAGCTTCATTTGATGGGGAGAAATAGTTATTTGCCCGTCATCTGGCATCTAGCACCACCTCATCCCCATCACTCATGAGGAAGGGAAACAAACATGCTTTATTCTCCAGTGCAGTGTAAGTGTAAAGCTGTATTTTAGTTTCTCTTCACATTGGAGGGTGGATCTCCAAAATCCTGTAGCACAGATAGCCTGTTATTAAGTGTTGTCCCTCTTCTGGTGCAATAGCAGGTTGTTGCTCAATAGCAAGTTACTGGAAACAAAGTCTGTTTCTAATGATGAACTCTTGCAGCAAAACCATATACGGGGTAGAAGCCTGGCATGGTCCTGAAGACTCTGCTCATGAAATCTATCATTTGGGAGGAAGGTGCTAAGGATTTCCAGGAAGAAAGCTGATGAGAGCGGAGCTGTTGCTTGGTGTGGTTGTCCTCCCTAACACAGACGTTAAGGCTTCCCTCCCGATGGGGAATTGTGGATGAACTGCACTGCTGTGCCCTTCCTGAGCCTCTCAGTTTTTGACATGAGTGTACTTACAGAAAACACCATTAAGAGGATTTATAGTTTTGCACCACTTCACGTGTGGGTTGAGGCCTCTCACTGACAATAAAACAGGAAGCTAGACATAGAGCAGGGAATTAAATTGATTCCCAGGTTATTGCTTTGACCACAGGCCCATCCTTCCCATGAAACACAAATGAGCAGTTCATATCATGTAAGCAGCAAGTGCAGCAAGCCCAGTGTTCCTGGGCTTGCCTTGCTTGTAAGGCAGCCTAATTCCCTTGGTGCTTCTGAGCACCCTGTTTTCACATGAACAGTAAAATAGCTGCTGCATTGGTATTTCTCATTTAAGCTTCCCTGGGGGCACCAGCCGGGGGAAGTTTGCACTGTCCCAAGGGTAATGACTTTTACAGATGCTTAGCCAGCACATGGCAGGCTGACATTGAGCCAGCACACTGCATGTGGCTGTGTGTTTGCAGGAGGGAGCTGTGCCTCAGCTCATGGGAGAGCTTGCCATAGCTCCCAGATCGGAGCTGTGTCACTGAGACCATCAGAGCTGAATCAGTTTGGATTGAAGAGGCTGAGTAGTGTTTCACCTCCCGTATGAAGACAGGACTGAGAAAGTTGGGGCTGTTCAGCCTGGAGAAGAGAAGGCTGCGTGGAGACCTCAGAGCAGCTTCCAGTGTCTGAAGGGGGCCTATAGGGATGCTGGGGAGGGACTCTTCATGAGGGACTGTAGTGATAGGACAAGGGGTAATGGGTTCAAACTTAAACAGGGGAAGTTCAGATTGGATATGAGGAAGAAGTTCTTTCCTGTAAGGGTGGTGAGGCACTGGAATGGGTTGCCCAGGGAAGCTGTGAACGCTCCATCGCTGGCAGTGTTCAAGGCCGGGTTGGACAGAGCCTTGGGTGGCATGGTTTAGTGGGAGGTGTCCCTGCCCATGGCAGGGGGTTGGAACTGGGTGATCTAAAGGTCCTTTCCAACACTGACTATTCTATGAATACACTGGATTGTTGCAGGATATGCACAGTGTAGATATACAATGTGGGATTGTTTGCTTTTGTAGTGCAATTTGGGCTAGCAGACAGTAAAATTGATGCATGTAGCGCAAGAGAGGGGATGGGTTTGGCAATTTATCTCCTCAAGAGACCCCAGCATCTTCTTGCTGTGTCCAAATGGGATGGCTGGAAACGTCCGGTGAGGAGGTTGATCACACCAGAGTGTGAGCATACGCTTATTCTCTCATGCGGAAGGTGGCAGAGCCTGCAGGCTTGTGTTCCTGACAGACAGGAACCTGAGGATAAATGTCATTTGAAATAAGTCATGTGATGGATGGCACAGGTATGAAGTTCTGGGGCTTTCAGTTTTCGTTATTGTTCTTCACTGGAAAAGGGAAGATGATCGGACCCAAAGAAAGCCTCAAAGTAGGAAGTGGGCCTCTTGTGGGGTAAACGATAAACTGTGCAGGTGTCAGCTTCCATTCTTCAGCTGAAGCTCCCTATTCTGTTTAACTACCTACTGAAGCATGGCTGTACTCATGGACAAATGTCTGCTTAACCATTTGAAAGGCCTGTGCCTTGGGTGCCAGGTACAGGTTTAGTTACACTTTAGCAGTCTGTATGTGCTTCATACAGATTAATAAGTACAGAACTTGCTATTGGCTTCACAGCTCTGTCCTTGGTTTTTGGTTTGGGTTTTTCTATTTTACTTTTTAAATCCAGGTGGAGACCAGACCTCTTTATCCTAGTAGATAAGAGTGTATGTAACTGTTAAATGAATGAATATGGGGTAGGTCTCTTAGCGCAGATTTGGTAGCGATGGTGTCTTTGTTCCAAGTGCTTATCTATGCGTGTGAACTGATTTGATGAATCACTGCATAGGGCTTTTTTTACTTAATGCGTACACGTGTCTAGCTTGCTTTAACTGTTTGCTTTCCACAATTAGGATCCTAATATGCACCTTTCACAAAGAAGGTGAAAACCAAACCTTCAGGCTCACTCAGTTAGAAATAAGTTTCTAATTTTGTTCCTGTACTTGTAGGGAAAATGATTTTGTTGAATACGTGTCAATATTTAACGTTTTTCTTGCAGTACAGTCATCATGTTTGCAGTCTTGTTTCAGTCGCTTGTGAAACTCATTTTGAACAGTGAACCATGTATCATCCAGTGTTTTAATTGAAAGCATTCAAATCCTTCTCACTGAGAAAATCGACTCAATATGCATTGTTTTAATGATATATTTCAGGCTTTCACAAAGAAAAGAGATTATTGACTGGGGTAGAGTCAATAAAATAATAAATTAATGTGCGTCTCCATTTTTGACCTTGTTATCCATATGAATTCTTCCTTGGAACAGAGTGAAGTACCTTAAGAATCTAAACCATTTGCATTGAACTAAAACGTTACCAATGCTGGCTAAGGTTTAGGTAACGCCAAGCTGCATGGTTCGGTTGGTACACTGGAGGGAAGGGATAGGATCCAGACGGACCTTGACGCGCTTGAGAGGTGGCCAAATGCCAAGCCTCATGGAGAAAAGAAGCTGCGTGGAGACCTCAGAGCAGCTACCATAACATGGTAAAGGAAGCAGAGAAGCTGTTACTGAAGTATGTTGCTCTTTCTGTAAGAACTACTGTATTATTGCAGGGGTTTTCCGCTTCTGAACGCATAGTGGTAGGTTCCAATGCGGTTTAGTTCTTCCAGCGAATAGAGAGTTGTGCATTCTAGAAATCCTCAACAATAATGTCAAAACCCTCCTGAACTGGAGCACTTCTTTAAGCCAGCTGCTTCCTGATAATCACCGTGTCACTCCAGCAGTCTGCATAAATGCTGCTCTCTAATTAGAATTACAAGGTTTGTCGGGAGCTCACATGGCCCTTCCTCTTCGTCATCTTCTTAAATCCCGTGCCGGGTCCCAGCCTGAATTTGCATCTCTCTGCAATAATTCCATTGATTTAGAGCCTATGTTGGATGCTGAGGTTGAAATCAGAATCACTCTGCTTGAAAGTGTGGAAATTTCAGTGGAGCAGAGAAAATACTTTCACTGCTTTAGCTAGTCGTGTGAAGAGGGCAGTTTGTCCAGTTTGGAAGTAGCTGGAATTTACCATTTTATAAATGAAAGTAGGTGTCCTTACCCATTTGTACAAGCCATACCTGAAAAGATGGGCTTTTATAGCAAGAAATCATGCCACAAGGACCTGGAAGCTTTTTGCTGCTATCAAAGTAAGTAGGGTGTGTTTATAAAAGGAAAGAGGAGCCGATTGGAAAACACCCCATTGTGGGAAGTCTCCATTTCTTCCTGCAGAAAACAGATCCTGTCCATTGTGAAATGGTGCCCCGGGGGGGGGGGGGGAAGGAACAATATTAGGGGTGTCACATGCTAAGGTTTAGGAGATGCTAATTCCAGCTGAGTTGCCAGCCTATTGTGGGTATTTGGCCCGTCTGCTAGCTTCATTCTAGTGTTGTCTAGATGTCTTTGTCACTGAACTCCCTACTGGAACTTGTTACACTGCTGTTTGCTTCCTCACTGAGTAATCTACAAGCTATTCCTCTCTGTAAAACCCTGCTAGAGGTGACATCTAGCACGGGGTATTGCAGGCTTTATATGAAAGCTGTCTCTAAAAGGCAAAGGTTTGGTGTCCAGGATGCCAGCTTTCCGATATGGCTTTGGGTTCTTGTTACGGCCTCTACTGAAGAATTCTGGCTTAGTCCAAATGCCAGTAACCGCTTTGAATGTGTCACCCTGTGTGTGGATCTAAATGAGCAACCCGACGGTGGGAACAGACAGGTAGGAATAATACTTAAAGCTCTAATCAGTCTTTGTTCTGTCTTTCCCTTCTGCACCGTTTGGAAGGATGCACGCCAGAAGTTCCGCTCCGTGCTGGTCGAAGCAACGGTAAAACTGGATGAGCTGGTAAAGAAGATTGGAAAAGCTGTAGAAGACTCTAAACCTTACTGGGAAGCTCGGAGGGTGGCCAGGCAGGTGAGAACTTTCTGTTACTAGCTTGTGCGGGTAGTTGGAGAGCACATGCTGACTGCATTGCTTTCCTGCTGTTAATAACATCTTAAGCGTGTGCACTTGGCTGGCACTGGTCTATGTCTTGAGTTGCATGTCAGTAGTGAGAACTGATGGCAGAGATGTTTCTTCCCTGCCACAGCTGCCCATGTTCTTCAGTCCAGGAACAGCTATCGCAGACAGAAAAGGTCAGTAGCAAAAGACTGGTTCTGTGCTCATCTCATTATCAATGGCCTTTCAGAGCCCTTCTCTTTCCTATCAGTACTTGCTAAGTGTTTGAAAACACAGTGTAGATTTCATGTACCTGCTCTTTATTTTTAAAGCAAAGTGTTCAACAGTTAAATGGCTGCAACAGGAAGCTGCTGGGAAGGAGGCAGGAGTCAGGCAGACTTGGGGAAACCTGCAGGGCTTTGTGCTGATTAGGTTGTGCTGAAGCAAGAGTGTGCTAATTGAGGCTCTGTAGTGTGTTGGTTTGGGCAGAAGCTGAGCTTTGCTTTCTGTACTGGCATCAGAACCTTGCCTCCTTTCTCTCAAGTACTTGATTATTGATAGGCCTATGTGGGTGAGGCAGGGAAGGATGAGGTGTGGAAATAAGGGTCTGATCTACTGCAGGGAAAGCAAAGAGAGCTTGTGAGATGTCAGGTGGTTTAGGCATTGCTTCTGTTGGGTGTCTGCAACGGGGTTTGCTGGTGTCTGAGGCTTTTTGGCCAGGGGAAGGCTGTTCCTGGGTACTACTTTCTCTCAAGGCAGGGAGAGGCAGAAGTAGTGGAAGAGTTGCCCTAGAGCTGCTGCTTCTGTGCTCACCTGGAAGGATGTGGAGGGGTGGCATCTGTGGCTGGGTAGCCAGGATGCGATTGTGTTCGAGGGGAGAGTGAGAGATGGGGGAGCACGTGTGAAACACAGGAGAAGTGCAGAAGGATTCTGCTTGGAAGGGTAGGTAGGGATGAGGCTGAGGGGTAAGAAAAGTGGTGTGGAGGTGTGCCAGGAGGCAGAAACTATACTTGCAGCGTGAGAGAAGAGGATGCATCCTCAGAGCAAGGAAAGGGAGGCATGAATGCAAGCTTCATCGCTTTGAAAGCTGATGAAGCAGGAATTGGGTTGGTGGGATGTGGCATGGAAGTTAATATGTGATGATGTCAATCCTTTAAATTGCATGACATTGTTTTGGAGCCATTGTCTCAGGCACTGGGGATGAAGTGTAGGGGTTATTTAGGCTTAATCCTTCAGACTAAAAGCAGCATGGCAAATAGGTAGACTGCTTCAAAGCCCAGAAAGCACAGTATCTACCACTCATCTGTAGCTGTCCTGAAAACAATTCCTGCTCCTGGGGCCTATGGTATGTGCTACAGATAAACCAGTAGTGAGCTAGAGAAAAAGAGGACGTTAGTAATAATGCTCAAGGAATTGTTGCTGTTGTGTTTATTAATAAGTGCAATTAAAAATTCCCCAAAACTCTGCCTTAAGTATGATCTTATACTTCTGCTGTAAATACCTCTGGAATGCACAGTGTGCAATGACTTCTGCCATTGACTTTTTCAGGTATGGCTTTTGAAATGCATACTCAGAATGCAAATCAGATGACTTTGAGGTTTGTAACAGCAAGCACTAAGAGCAGAGGGCTCTGCCCTTTGTCCTGAAGTTGTCAGCGGATTATGCCCTGAAAGTGGAATTTTTTATTGCTATGTCTTTGCTATCTCTGCAGTCCATTCAGTTATGCTGGTTCAAAAGTGCAAATACAGTAAGAAACCCAAACCTCTGAAGATCTGTGGATTAGAGCTGTAGAATCGCTACTCCACTATTGGGCTTGTTAGAGGGTACTGCATTTTCCTCCCAGTCTTTCCGTCATTAACTAGGCTTAAATGCTTTTATACTGGATCTGCTATTGTGCTGCACATTCAATTTTCTCTTAATTCCTTGATAACATTTTCTCTTTTTCAAAGCCAGGATTCCCCTTCTAACTGTTCATTTCACAACTTTCCATTATGCGTTATGGAGCCGGTCACGGAACGGAGCTTCCTTTTTGTATCTGCTCAGCAGACAGAGCTGGATGGTTGTCTCTGCTTTCCCTTTGGCTCTTTGTCCTAATAGAATCTTGAAATAGAACATAGGAGGGCCAAGAGGAATATTACCATTGAAGGACAGTGAATCTGCCTGGAAGGCAGGAGATTGGAAACATTGGTACCAATCGTCAGTAAAGCATCAGCCTAAAGAGTGTTTATAGTCTTAGTTTAGCCTAGAAAACTTCTGCTTAACTGGAAGCACGTTTGCTGTATTGAAGTGGGGAGAAGGTGCGAGTGGGTAGGGAAACATGAAACTGGAGGACTGTACCAGGATATTAATACGTTTAGGTGTCAGTCCTCATTTTCTTTTTACTTTGATTTGTGAAATTGTAGAGAAATATGGCAACAGCTTGATATTTTTCCGGTCAAGTTTATAATAACGTCTACCCCATGAAGACCGACTTCCTCCTCCTGTCTTTATGCTTGTTTTAGAGCCATTAGGCTGCCTCTGAGAACATAGGCACAAGGTTCTTGTGTCCTTGTAAGAGAAAGGGAAGTATAAACACTTCAGTTTTGTTCTCAGTAAAGGGAAATAAAATTATGAGCTATAAATTCAGTCTTCTGGGAATAAAGAACTATGTGATTAGTGACATTTAGTTTGGCAGAAATGCAGGAGGTTTCTAGAGTTCCTTGCATGTGAGATGTCAGTTGCAGCGTTAGTTGCCTGTTGCAAGCTGTATTTAGTCATGTCGAGGAGCTTGCTTTCACCTGGCACCAGCATGATTCTCTTCTGGAAATACTTGTTTTGTCTGCTGAGATAAAACCCATTAAAAAGGCATGAGGGCACTGATGTGGAGTCAGCAAAAAACAGGCCCCCATCTCAAGTAGTTCCCTGGTGAAGCTTTAGGACCTTGAGCCCTTTTGTCTCCTCACCCATACCCGCATCCTGCGCAATCCTGTGTTGGCAGAAGGTGGTGAATTCAGAACAAATTAATTCTCCCATGTATAAGTCCTGTAGCATCTCGTTAGTTTCACATAGGCTCAGAGAGCTTCAGCTTGGCCTTTCTCAAGGTAAAACTTTGTTTTAACAGAAGGATGGACCCTTAGGGTCAGGATTTGAGTGCTTTGCCCTCTGAAGTGGTGGCATGAGGAATGAGGATGCTGTCTCTTGGTACCAAAGCAGTAGCGTTTGGCTCTTGCTGAGACTGAAGTGGCTCATATTCTTGCCCCTGTAGATTGCATGCAAATTCTGCCAAGCCAACTTGGTTGTGATTCCTCATGGTGTACCAGTGGGCCTTGTGGCTCACACCTTACTGTTTTGGAGCTTTTTAATCCAAATTTGTGGTTTAATCAAACTTGAATGTATTTCTACTGCAAGAACTTTTTGCATTTGGCATACTGTCTTTTCATGCTGGTCTTTGACTTCTGCCATAATGTGTGCGGTCAATGGAAGAACCTTGGCATATAGCGGAGTATTGTGTATGTACACAAGCAATGGCTACGTTGCAACAATACGAAATTGCTTTAATCCAGGAGGTGGTCCAGGTGTTTGCAAGTGTTGGGAAGATCAATTGTCCCATATCTATTTGTTAGGTTGATGGGTTTTTTAGTTATTATTTTGCTATTGTAGTAGGGTTTTTTTGGGAGGTGGGGGCTGACGGGGTGGTGTTGGGGGATTATTTGCTAGTAATCTGCTTCCCTGGATGGCTAATTGAAGAACTAGACTTTTCTCACCCTAAGGTAATAGAGAAGAAGGGTGACTTTACCAGGAAACATTGATAGTGTAAACAACAGCGTAGGTCCTGAGCCTCCGAGTTAAGGAGTGTCTTAAAGCCACTGTTGACTTCTGCTGGGCTGGGGTGGAACGTGCCTATGTAATAGTGTCTGCAATAGTGTCGGAATCAGGTGATAGTTTGGGGGAGCTGGTTTTGTGCTGCTGCACTGCAGAGATAAATGACTTGGTCTCTCAGTTCCCATGTAAAATGGAGCTGTCAGGCTGCCGCGAAGCCAAGTTCATTGAGGGAAGTAAAAGCACTTTGGGGTCATTGGGTGGGAGGTGCCATTAAAACATTGTTATGTGTAAGTCATTGCCTGTGCACCCAGGGGCAAAGTGAACGGGAGGATTTGCCTTTCTGCTTTGTTTCTGTTGGAAAAAATTGAAATTCAATGAAAATGTGTTCCCACTCCTACAAGCAAAACAAGCCATGTGTTAGTGACCCTCACCTGTGCTGGGAGTGGTGGTTGTAATTAAGCTTTAGTGCCTGTTACTGAGCAGGGCTTTTTAGAGGGGGAGGAGTTATGCTTTAGTCCCCAGTACTGGCTCAGACTGGAAGTGGGTGCAGGTGTTTTACTCATCTTTAGTACTGAATGTATTTGGGAGGGACGTGGGTTTGCTCTGTGATATTCCCCTCACCTCCCCGCCTCATTTAGCTTTTAAGAAAGAGTGTCAGAAAACTTGCTTCAGGCAAAAATAGATGGAAGATCTATGCTAGGTCACATCTATATGTATCCCTCACTAAGGGACCCATCTGTGGCAAGTGTTCAGACAGCAGTAATGTTGAAGGGTATGTGTGGAATCACAGAACGGTTTAGGTTGGAAAGGACCTTAAGAACATCCAGTTCCAACCCCCTGCCATGGACAGGGACACCTCACACTACACCATGTTGCCCAAGGCTCTGTCCAACCTGGCCTTGAACACTGCCAGGGATGGAGCATTCACAGCTTCTCTGGGCACCCATGTGCCAGCGCCTCAGCACCCTCACAGGGAAGAACTTCTTCCTTATATTCAACCTGAACTTCCCCTGTTTGAGTTTGATGCCATCACCCCTTGTCCTATCGCTACAGTCCCTGATGAAGAGTCCCTCTCCAGCATCCTTGTAGCCCCCTTCAGATACACTGGAAGGCTGCTCTGCGTTCCAGGTGCAGCTCTTCTCCTGACTGTAACCAGTGGTGAGAGGTAGGTGCATGTGGAAAGCCTTCTGACATACATCCCTCCTCCTTGAACGCAGAGGAAGTTTAGACAACAAATCTTGGGCTGTTTAGGGATTGGAAAGTTGTCAGGTGAATCCTGCACCAAGTGGTTCAACGGATCTTGTATCCGAGTGAATCGGGATGAGAAGGAGCTGCTGTCATCTTGCAGAACAGGAACCGAGGTGAAACTGAGCCACTTGATGGTGTAGGTGGGAGGGGTATAAGCAGGTAAGAGCACACTTACCTAGCTGGAGGAGTCTGCCTCAGCAGAGGAGACCAATACCATTCTTTGCCGTATTCAGGACTGCCGTGCCTATAAATGAATGAAGCTTTCCAAAGTGCTCATTGTATCTCAGTTTCTAAGTGTCCAGCTTGAGATGTGTGAAAGTAGCGTGGCAAGCGTGGAAAGTTACAGATGATAACTTTCTTAGACAAAAGCTTTTCAAAATCACAGAACTTGGCGCTTCAAAACTGCCAATCACCCTTAAAAATTAATTGGGAATTGGAAACTGGTCTTGCCATGTCACTTCCTGCAGCACCCAAGTTTCCCATCCAGATCTGGTCAGTGAGTGAGAGCTAATTGGATTGCAAGTACCAGCTGGCTCTGCTGTGGGCAGGAGGACAGCTTGGAGTGTGAGTGATAGCTCCTGGATCCAGATCCAACATGGTGGATATCCAGGTCTTCCCTTCTGGTTCCTCGGCATTAGATGTGTTATCCATCAGTATACTGGAGACATGTCATAAGGAATCTTTTTGATCCTACTTTTGTGAGCTCAGGTCCTGAGGCTCATGTTAACAGGGAGTTAAGACTGATTTGTATTATTTGGTAAGTTTATCTTGGCTTCTTGATGGAGGGAGAGGAAGCTTGGGAAGCAAAAACTAAATGTCAGCAGAACTGTGACAGATCTGCATTCCCGTTTGGCAGCGTGCTATGGAGCTAGTAAAAAGTCAAATTATTATCACAGTTACAGTGGAACAACAAGTGACCTTTCCCTGCTGAAGGAGTGTTTCTTGTTAACCGTTTAGGAACCAGATCTGGTGGATTCAGGTTGTGAAAGCAAGAATAGAGGAACTTGAAAACTGGCTTTGACAAACTCACTGCAAATTGTTCCAGCTGCTCCAGGAGGAATGAAAGCAAACACCCAGAGCACTCAACTGCTTGCTGTGGGCATAGTTTGGTGCTTCACTATCACTGCCCTTAATGGGCTGTTAATTCTGGTCTCTTACAGTTTGTTCATCCTACCTGTAGAGAAAGCCGTGCCCCTTGTACCAAATGAGAACACCTTCTGTCAACGTGGGATCAGTAACTGTCATAGGCTCCTAAGAGTATTTCCACCCATGTTTCTGGTGGTGGAGCTTGCAGAAATGGTTTTACATGGATGTTTTTCCTCCAGCCGTTGGCAGTAACCAGTCTAGGCTGGCCATATAGGTTGTTATTTGTGGTCTACCTATGCTGATAGTTCACCCTTTTAGTTGAAGGTGCTGTCTTGCAGCTGCCCTCGTGGCTCTCTGGGAGCCTCACAGTAGTGTGAGGATAGAGAAGGTAATGAGTGCTGGTTCAGGAAGGTGGGGTGAACAGTGTGAGAAGTGACTGCTCCTCTGATGTGTAAATCAACCATGTAGAAATGGCTGTGATTTAGTTCTGGATTTCTGAGGCTGGTGGGGTTGAGAGGCCACTCAGAGTTAGGGGAGCAGCTCCTTCCTGAGCTGGGATTCACCTATTAGTGGGTGACAGACTTGTCTGTATGATGGAGGCTGACGTGATGGCCTCAGCACTCGGGCAGGCCACGTGCCGAAGGGAGGGAGGCAGGCAGCACAAGCCTTGCCTGGGAAGAGATGGCTGGGGTGCTCCAAAGGGAAAGGAGGCATGCAGTTTGCTGTGCGGGCAATCGGGGATCCCAGTGCTGTAAAGAAATGATAAAGAGATTAAATGTCTGAGCTGTGCGAAAGAGTGGTACCTGAAATGATGAAGCATGAGGTCTGTGGGTTGTATGTGATGGCCTCAGTTTTGTATGCCCTTTTTCCCTTTCTGTTCCCTGTGGAGCTGCTCCAGACCTGAACCCCTTCTTCCCTCCAACTCTTTCCTCCTGTCATGGGTTCAGCAGTAGCAGTCACTTTTTTTTTAGCAGTCCCTTTTTTTCCCCTGTTGTTACGAAACACATCATTAAATCAGGGAAACCACGTTGATGTGACATCAGTCCTCTTGTGAAACGTGGAGTTCCCATTGCTGTGATCCCAAGGGGGGTTCTCAGTATGTTAATCCCCCTTTGTACATGGTACATGGCTGGCTGTGGGGTCAGGCACCCATCTGAAGAGGAGATAAGCCAAGCAAAGGAATCTGACATCAGTAATTTTATTGAGGGTGAGAAGTCACTTCCTGGACTTCCACCAGGGAATCCATTGGGCTCTGTAAACTTTATTTCTGAAGTAGGATGCACTTTGGGTTAAGTAAAGAAAAGGTTGCGCCACACTCAACATTTGATGGAGTGCCTCTTGTACTCTTACCATGTTTGCACAGTTGTGATTGAAGCCCTGTGAGCAGCACATAAGAGTTGCTACCCTGTGTTCAGGGACGTATGGCTCGGTGTTTCACTGTTGCCAGACAGAGCTTGCGCTTGGTGCGTTCTGTTTCCTCCACCAGAATACTCAAAACCTGAAAGCTGTGTTTTAAGCCTGACATTATGGTTCTGTTGCATTGTCCTTCAGACCAAGGTTGTGATGAAGCCCAAGGAGCAGGGAGCTCAGTGAGACTTACTTGGGCCAATCAGCTGGGGTTTGCCCCAGTGATTTCTTAGTGTTGTTATTGATTTGCTTGAAGTTTAAGACCTCATGTTTGCATTTGTTTTCTGGCTTCTGTCGTCTGGTTGAGCAGTGTGATGTTGGAGTGTTTCAAACTAGCTGTGCTTAAACTGCTGAGAAGATAACAGATGTTGCCTGGTCAAATTTGGAAAGTTAAGCCAAAGATGTGATCCGTGGAGGAAAGCTCCTCAGTGTGTTTCTCTTACCATCAGCCCTGGTAATGCAAGCTAGTAGGTCAGTGTGACTGGCAGGTTTCTACCCTCTTAATCCTGAGCAGCTGGAAATCTGTCCTGTGTTTGACGAAGCTAACAGCTGCTGCTTCACAGATGACCTGAAAAAAACCCTTGGGCAGGGAAGGGATTCAGAGCAGCCCTGCAGAGAAGGACTTGGGGGTGTTGGCTGATGAGAGAATGAACATGAGGCGGCTGCAGTGTGCGCTCGCAGCCCAGAAAGCCAACTGTATCCTGGGCTGCATCAAAAGGAGCGTGACCAGCAGGTCGAGGGAGGTGATCCTGCCCCTCTGCTCTGCTCTCGGGAGACCTCACTTGGAGTATTGTGTGCAGTTCTGGTGTCCTCAACATAAAAAGGACATGGAACTGTTGGAACAAGTCCGGAGGAGGCCATGAGGATGATCAGGGACTGGAGCACCTCCTGTATGAAGATAGGCTGAGAAAGTTGGGGCTGTTCAGCCTGGAGAAGAGAAGGCTGCGTGGAGACCTCAGAGCAGCCTTCCAATATCTGAAGGGGGCCTATAGGGATGCTGGAGAGGGACTCTACATTATGGACTGTAGTGATAGGACAAGGGGTAATGGGTTCAAACTTGAACAGGGGAAGTTTAGGTTGGATATAAGGCAGGAGTTCTTTCCTGTAAGGGTGGTGGGGCACTGGAATGGGTTGCCCAGGGAAGCTGTGAATGCTCCATCGCTGGCGGTGTTCAAGGCCGGGTTGGACAGAGCCTTGGGTGGCATGGTTTAGTGTGAGGTGTCCCTGGCCCATGGCAGGGGGTTGGAACTGGATGATCTAAAGATCCTTTCCAACCCTGACTATTCTATGATTCTATGATTTTATATTTAGTGCTCGGTTACTTGTATTTCCTGCAAACTAGGTGGCATCAGTAGTAAACCCATCTGCAAATACCATGTTCTTGGCACCTTTGGACAGTAGGAACTAATTTTTATCCACTTGATCGTTGAAATACCTGTATCAATAAATTCTGTGTATGTACATCCCCCCTCTAAAGTTAGACTACTTATGTCTATGCGTGCTATGCCTCAGGTCTACTTGCTTTGGGTTGGTATTTGTATATTCTACATTTTCTTTTTATTTGAGCTCTATTCTGTTGATGGATGATGAGTTTGTATGAGCTAGTGATGCAAAAACACTAATTGGTTTTCTCATCATTAGTAGAAGAGGTGCCTTGGAGGGCTCTATTACGTAAATTTGTTAGCTGTGCACTGTAAATTAGAGGTTCTTCCCTCTTCTGCTTTCCTTTCCAGAAGCAAAAGAAAGTCTCTTACATAGATGAAAGCTGTAGAGGAAAAAAGAATCACTCTTTTTTTGGTGTCTCTTTCTCCCATCTTCTCCAACCCCTGCAGAGCATCCATTGGTTCTTAGCTATTCTGGCTGGCAGCAGCATGAAGCCAGCTAACTGTCCAGCCTCCTCTCCATTAATTGTCAAGAATGCATTGACCTACCTGTCAAGAATGGTTTTTCCTTGTTCTTCTGTTGTGAAACACTAAAAGTGTTGTGCGAGTAGGTCTGGAATAGGGCAATTCTGGAGTAAGTTGGTGTAGAAATGCCCTCTCTTGTTTGGAGTAACAAGAAGGGCTAGGGCAGGGAAGTTTGGGGGTTTTTTGGTAGGTGTCAGCTGATTAAGGCAGAAAGAAGGGATACTGCTGATCTGGCTGCTATGCTTAGTCACAGATGCGATGGCAGATGCTGGGACTGGTGAGAAGGTGTAAGCAGTTCTCAAAGGGTGCTGAGATGTGAAAATGGAGATTAATTCTTTTTTCCACTGCTGTTGTCTATTTGGTTAACATCAACTTGTATCCTCTTCAGTCTGGAAAAACCCAAGAGGTTTAGGTTGTGTGTTCCTTTGCACAGCTATTTCCAAAAGGTGAATCTACAGCATTTAAAACCCCAGTAATCTAAAGGAAGGGTTACTTTGCTTTCTTCAATCTTACTGTTTCCCCTCCCAGTCTTTGCTGGCCACTAGTAAAGACTATTTAAAGAGACTGTAAGCCACAGAGAGGATCATCTGTTAAAAATAAGAGCTGGCATTTGAGCCTAGGTGACTTGAGGTCAGGGCAATATCCTATATACCTGTTTTGTGTGGCAGTCGCTCAGGGGGATGACTGCTCGAAGACAGCACAAGTCTTGCAACCTTGGGGAAGCTGTTTAGCCACGCCAGTCCTTATGGCGTGCGGTGATCTAAATAGGTGGGAGTTTATTATGAAGTGATAAATGCTTATGTTAGAGGCTGCCGCCAAAGCAGATCTGATATGAATGATGGTTACTGCCTTCTGGGTGTGTTTTGTTATGACTTCTAGTAAAACAGTATGAATTTATGTCTGTCCTTGCTGAAAAAGGTTATCTGAAGAGTCTAATTCCTCGGTAGCATGTATGGGAATGGCTCTGCATTGACTCGGTTTCTGTTAGAAACATCTCTCTTAATTGCAGGAAACTTGTAGTTCTGCTGTTAGAAAATACATGAAACTGCCAGGATGTGGAAGCAGTGTCTGTCATTATAGCTGTATCTGATGTTTGGTGGTTTGGTTTTTGTTTCACTTGGTAAAGGGTGCTAATGGCTTGTTCTTAAGGGAGGATTTTATTGCTGTAAAGTGGAATTGAGTTTTTGTCCCTGCTCCTACCTGGACTCTTCCCTTCAAGGGATGGACCTAGCCCTTCATTTGTCCAGGACACCACCCACTGCCCTTTCCCTTAAGTGAAGCAAGCCTGTTATTCACACCTGCTGTAGAGTCACATAATTCCATTAGGGAAAAGTGTGCAGGGTCAAGAGGTTAATCAGCTCCAACAAGTCCCTTAGGAAAACGACTGTCTCAAAAGCAGCTGTGAGCGTGCAGTCAGGTAGCCTGGGCCCTTCATCCAGAGTATGTCTCTGCTCCTGAGGATAGGCAGTTGCTGATGGGTATGAGGCTTTCTGGGAACTGGGAGAACACGTCCAAAGCAGCCCATCACCCAGGCGAAACTCCTACCCACACTTAGCTTATGGCAGTATGCATGCTTGCACAAGATGCTCATTCAAAACCATGCTGCCAATTCCCTTGCCAGTCCTCTGGAAGCGTCTACTTCCAAACATTCACTGCTTTGGCGGCAGTAAGGTGAGACAACAATCTGGTGTTTCTCCTGAATATATCTGTTGCATCCGTATGTGCCAAACTTAATTATCTCGGATAAATAGCAAAATCCACTAAGGCAGGCAGTGTACATCTCGCAGGGTGTATTTGTGGGAGTTTGTTCCTTCCTTCTATATTTGATTTCGGCAAAGGAGGCTGCTGCCAGGTGCAGATGAGCATGTAGAGCTTCTGTAAACCTAGAAACCGGCTGTAAAGCCTGGGCTGGGTCCCTGCCTAAGCTCTCAGAATGCAGGTGCATATCTGGGGAGGATTAGCTTGATATTTTTCTCTCTTAAATTTTACATTGGAGGGAAAAACCTGGACTGCGTGGAGACCTCAGAGTATCTGCAGGGGGCTACAAGGATGGTGGAGAGGGACTCTTCATCAGGGACTGTAGCGATAGGACAAGGGGTGATGGATTCAAACTGAAACAGGGCAAGTTCGGGTTGGATATAAGGAAGAAGTTCTTCCCTGGGAGGGTGCTGAGGCGCTGGCACAGGGTGCCCAGAGAAGCTGTGGCTGCCCCATCCCTGGCAGTGTTCAAGGCCAGGTTGGGTACAGGGGCTTGGAGCAAGCTGCTCCAGTGGAAAGTGTCCCTGCCCATGGCAGGGGGTTGGGACTGGATGAGCCTTAAGGTCCCTTCCAACCCAAACCAGTCTGGGATTCTATGATCCCTTCTTCCAGGAAGGCAGCAGCTTTACAATTTTGGCCACAAACAAATGCACAGCTAACAAGCAGGTGGCAGTGAGCACCCAAGAAGGCTGTGTCGATGGTATTAGGATGTACTATTTGTCATATTGTGGTGCCATAGACTTTTTAATTAGTGTGAGTAACTCCAAGTAGACCGGCATCTTACAACAACCTCATGAAAAGCGAGGGAGGACCAAAAGGCTTGGCATAGTATCTCCCATACAATCTCTGTGCCCAAATGAGCATCATCTCCCTCCTCCTGTGATGCAAGGGGCTAGATCAGTTAAAACCAGTGAGGTGTCCAGTAGGTCTGAAATGCCTGAAGGCCGTGCTTGGCCCAGAGATCATATTCTTGCCCTTGTTTCACAAGATCCTAGTGTAAAGCCTAGATGGGAGCCGCCAGAGAACGGAGGAGGGATGGCAGCTGATTGTTTAGTCCAGTCCGGGATTCATTCTAACAGCATATAAGGAAATGATATGTTCAGGTGTTTTCTTCATTTCCTTACATAGCTCCTAAAGAAGGGAGGTGGCATTATCTTTGAGGAGAGGAACTGTCTGTACACGGGTAACCGAAGTAGCTAAGGAAGTGAGCTGCTGGTTGTGCCCTGAACTTTTTGTTTCTTGGAACACAGCTTGTGATCCTCTCTTAAGGAATTACATGTATCACCTAACTTTAGCACAGGGCTACATGACTCTCTGCATGCTTTGTGGGTCTGCTCTTATTTCTTCGGCCTTTTTATAGACTACAGGTTTAGCAGGAAAATGAAGCAGAGCCAGGGGTCAGGTCAGTTCTATGACACTGAAACTGATAGGAGAGATGGGGTGGATGCGTGGATGAGCCCAAAACCACCCAAGCACAAGAACAAGACACTTAATCAAAAGCAGAGACTAAGTGACATCTGGTTGCTGTATTCCACAGGCATTTGATCAGTTATGCAACGGGAAGCAATGATTTGTGCTCCAAAAAGCTCTTTTAAAGCTTATTTTTACCTTTTCCTCCCCTTCACCTTCTCCACCCAATTAAAAATCTTCAAATCTGCTTTTGGAAAAGCAAAATTTAACCCATGTACCTTTTTATAGCTTTTCAATGAACTGCTTGAAGAATACAAGGGTGTTTCAGGCTCGAGAGGCTCTATTTTCTGCCAATAATGCTAAACAGTCATCATAGATTAATATACAGCTCACAAAGCTTCATAGATCTGCCAAAATGAGGTCACTCCCAAGGCTCTGGATTTTATAATTGTCTGGATAAACCTGTACGTGGCCTATAGCAGGGAGGGGTTTCAGGTTGGATTTTATTTGCTGCCTCTCAGTTCTGGTTTGGTTTGGAGATTTCAGTCTGCAGAGAGAAGGGAAAGGAAGGCCATGGGGCTTCAAAAGCAAACAGAACTTGTACCCCCACTGACTGCACCACTTGTCTGATCGCTCCAGAAAGGAAATGCATGGCATCTAGCAGAGCAGTTCAGCATCGCAGCGAAGTTTTTGCAGCTATGGTCCTCGTTTTTTGAGGAGCAGTAAGACAACATGTTGGTATTTGATGGGAACGCTGCTCGTACAGGACCTCTGTACCCAGCCCCCTGCTCAAAGCGGAACTGTCACCATTGCTGGAGTGCATCAACCATGGCTGTGCTGAGCCTGGAAAACCTCCAGGGATGGAGATCTGTGACCTGTCTGTGGGTCACACTGCTGTCCTGGTAAGAAAGACTTTTCTAATGGGCAACCCGAATGTCCAAGCTGCTGTCAGTGGCTGTTGCTTCATGTTACATCATCCAATACCTGCTGAGAAGCTTTCATTTGACTTCCGTCACCTTTGCAGCTCCCCTTCAATTTTTAGCTGGCAGTTAATTAGCTTAGAGTACTCCTTAGTCTCTTCCTTGCTGGACTAAAAAGGTCCACATCCCTTGCACTCTTTGTAGGCCTCTGGACCCTGCCTTCCCAGCCCTCCGATGCAAAGGGATGTCATGTGTAGTATTCAGTGTGCAACCTCACAGGCACTGAGTTGGAAGGAATGATAACTTCCCATGATTGGCCAACCGTGGCACTCTTAATGCAGCCTAAGACATGGTTTGTCTTACTGACAGGAGTTTGCCTTTTCAGCTTTCTCAGCCTGAGATGTAACATGCAGGGCTGATCGTCCCATCTGTGCTGATCATGGGGTTATTCCACCCCAGGTACAGGACTATACACTTTTCCTTGTTGAGGTTTGTGAGGTTTCTCTTGGCACAGCCGAGTTGCACAAAGTCTATCTGGGTTGAAGTTCTGCATTTTCCTTTTCAGTCATCTCCTTTAACTTCAGTGCCATCCCCAGATTTGCTGGGGGTGTAGCTGTCCTGGTATCAAGACTGTCATTCGGATGTTGAGCATCACGAACTCGTGTGTCGATGTCCAGGCTGCTGCTCTTGTTGCTGGCTACCAGCCGCATTGAAGCGGGTTGAAGAAAACCGGAGCCAAACCAGCAGCATTCAGCAGCTAGTCACTGTGAATGCTGCAGTGAGCACTTGACTGCCTTCACCTTGTAGGCTCCTGAATTATTGACTCCACTGCAGTGGTGGGCAAGACAAGCACTGCTTTGGTCAATGAGTTGTGATTCTGCTGTCCTCGTCCCTGCCAGAAGCTAGTTCAGGACACTGCAGTGCTGTCACTGTGATCAGGGTAATCCCCGAAGACAGGCAGTGCTACAGCAGCTCTGGTGGGAGACTGATGGAGGAAAGTTCCTGTTATAAAACAGGCTTCATGTTGTACTTTACACAGCAAATTAACCGTGGGATGTTGTTAAAAGAATGAGAGGGGGCCAGAATGGAAACATCTGAAACTTGCTTCCTTCTGAAGAGTGGGACTGGAACACAGTTAATCGTTGTGTATATGGTAGTATGCAAGTATGTGGTTGCTGCTAGCAATTAGACTATTGTTGTCAAGATTACTGAGTGGGAGAGACATTTGTTTCACAATGACAAACAAGTGCCTTTTAGAGCAGAAGCCTTGGGTCAGCATGTAGAGTGCCAGTGCCTTGTTCTGAGCAGCAGCTGTGTGTTTCCATCGTGCTTCAGCTTACAGTGATTTTTAGAAACCGAGATTATTCATGCCTTCTATTGGCAATAATGCAGAGACGCGTTAGTATGTGCAGGATGAGGTAGGTTCACCTGGATAGATGATAGGCCAGTTTTGTGAGCACTTGAAGATGACTGCTCCTTGCTGCCCGCTGTTTCTACTGGGGCATTTGCTCCTTGTGTCAGCACTGCCCTTTTCACGAATTCATCGACACTTGTGGTCCTGGTCCCCCGGTGAGGGAGGCTGCAATTCAGCAGCAGGCCTGGCCCCACAGCCTGTACCCTCTGCGTCTATTTCTGGCAGTCTGGCTTGGCTGTGAGGCGTGTGCATGTGCTCGCAGGTCAGAGCGCGTGGCAGAGGCTGAGCAGTGCCCACCAGGGTGTATTGGAGGTCAGCCAACCTGCTCTAGCTGTGGTGCACTGTGGTTTTCTGTGTCAGGGATATTGTGCAGTCCCATATAACCGGGGAGGCAGAAACAAGAGCCAGAGGTGAATGAAATGGAGGAGTCTTGGTTGATGTTAATACCGGAGATTCAAGTTCTTTATGGTAGGGTGAGAAGAATCCTCCATTGTGTCACCTGGGCAAGGGCTCTGACAACAGAGGGGGATTGAGTAAAAGCCACGTGGACTGAACAGATAATTGTGTTCTGTAATTAGAGAGTACAGGGCTTTCTGCTTGGAAAGTGGACAAGCAGATGTGTCTGTGCAGGCCTGAAAACCTCTGTATGCTGCTGCCAAGTCCGGAAGAATGACCACGCTTTTTAAGGTGCCTGGTTTGTTTTCTTCAATTAGCTTGCCATGGCCGGGCAGCTTGGTTTCGTCTCTATCTTTAGTTGATAACACAACCAGCTGCTGTGCCCCGCTCCCTTCTGTGCAAAGCCCTGTGTAGATAAAGCAGAGGATTGCCCATGAGGGCGCAGCTTTTATCCTCCCGAACGGTGTTTGTTAGGACTGAGCTCCTTCCAGTAATACGTTAATAGCTTGCATTAATAGCCTACCAGTACCCCTTTAATTTGACTTCGTTGTTTGTTTTAAAAGTTGACATATTTTATACTGCAGAGCTCCATTTACCTCCGTGTGTCACCTCTGCTTCTTTGGGAAGTGGCTGGGAAGTCTGGGCCTGTGAGTATCGGAGCCGGGGAGGTGAGCGGCAGATGAGCTGCTGGGAGCACGGGGTGGACAGTGACAAAGAGAAAGCTCTTGGCCGTGAGGAGAGGTGGAGAGGAGGGGAGCGGGTGAGCAGAGCATGGCTTGGGCGCGCTGTTTGTTGTGGGGAAGTGATTTACTGTTGTGGGAGACTTGTTTGTAGCAGGTTGCTTGTGGAGTGCTGGGCTGTGGAGGAGGGATGAGCACAGTGGCAAAGAGAGTTGGTGTGCTGTGTAGATGGTATGTGTTAGAGGCTGCTGTGACAGCGGGATTCTCCTTAGCTGACATCTCTGTCGCTGCTTAATTGCATTTCTCAAGGCATCCCCCTTTATGTTTTACAGCAGTAGGGGGTCTGCAGTTGTGAAGACATTCAGTTGAGTTTCCTGGCAAAAAGCACTGGTGATGAGGCGCAGTTTGCCCCTGGCCACTGTGGCAGTGGGAGCAGGAGCACAGGTTCCCCAGTTCTCAAGGTGTCAAGGCTCCATCATTTTCAATGAGGGGTGTCAGTGCCCCGGCTCCTCCTGACATCTTCAAAAGAGGTGCTCGCTTCTCTATCAGGTAGACTTCATCAAGCATCCATGAGCGATACGGTTGGCAGGCACAAAGCTGACGTCCCACTTGCCTCCAACCTCCATCAGAGATCTTTGTCATCATCATTTAGCGTGTTTCCCTTGCGCTACTGCAGGCTAAACCTCTCTCAACTCAAACACCAGTTTGTGCTTGAATGCAAACCAATCCAGTTTTCAGCTAGTCGTCTGAGTATTGAATTCTGCTCTTTTGAGAGAAACAGCCGCTGTCTAAAATAAGGAAGTTCACAGACAGTGTCAGGAGCTCGGATGGAGATGTGAGCTCCTGTTCTTTATGGTTTTAAAAGCACATGAAGAACACGGCTACTGTCTCTTCCATCGAACTGAGTGATCTGCAGGCTTGAGAAGGAGAGTGTGTGAGCAGTCTGTCCGTGATGGTGCAGAGCAACTTGTACCTGCTGGAGGGAGTTTTAGGTGAAGGCTAATTACTGAGTAACTGTACCAACTAAAAAGTGTGTGTGTATCCCTTTTCACATTGGCAAGGCCACAAACCTGTTGATGCTCCTCTAATGACTGTGTCGTTCTTTACCTTAGCGTTTGGCTTTTTTCTTCCCTAGGCTTTCAGTAAGTTGCTTAAAAGACTGTAGACTGACTTCAGCTAACTGTTGAAGCTAAACTGCTATTTGGGCTAACTCACTTAACCCAAAAAGCACTTTGTGTTCCTAAAGAGTGTTTTCAAGCTGCCATCGCAGAGTAGCATTCAACAAACACAGCTGGGAGAGAGTATTTAACACTGGTTTTGCTGTAGTTTTCCATTTGCTCTCGCAGCTACAAGGCATGAAGCTGAATGTGACCAGAGTTACGGGCCTACCTGTTAACAGCTTCATCTCTCAATGTCCTACAGGTGCAAGTAGAAATCAAACAGAGCTGTCAATTTAGCTTCTGGTTTTCTTACCATAAAAAGCATTTTCCTCCTGTGCAGCCCATTGTGCTTTAGAGGCTTCATCAGATGAGCTGCTAGTACTGCAGACTACCACTCAATGTTGTTTTCCATGGGGATTTAGTAACTCAGCTCCTAATGTTCTGAAGGCTTTTTGCTGGCTTAGATGGGTTGATCCCTGACCCAGTATCTGTGCCAACAGAAACTTGCAAGTACTGATGCAGTTACGGTGAGAAAACTGTGCTTCTCCTGTGCTCACATTGCCCCTGGGACCTGCTTTTACTGGAGTTTCGAAAGCTGTTACTTGCTGGTGCGGTTCAGCCTTTGCTGAGGATGGTTTTGCCGGTCTGCTTTTGTATGTCCTTAAGTTGGTTCTTGCATGGGCAGGGCTGATCCTGCAGCGGAGCAGCCATGGAGCTGAAGCCTTCACTGGGGTAAGGCTTTGACGGCACTATTGCCTGGAAGATCTTGGGACCTGGTTCTGCCTCAGAGTCTTTCTTGAAGATTAGTCCTGCTCTTCCAGCATCGCCAGCAGTATTCTGCAGTACTTGGTGCTGGCTCTTACCGGAGTCCTGCACTTTACTTCCGTTTTGAAAATCCCACCTCAGACTATTTTTATGGAGAACTTTGGGTCTGTATTTGCATTTCATCCCTTTATTGGCATAGGTCAAAGTTACTGGAAGATAGAAAAGAAGCTGTGAAGTTGCAGAGAGTTCAGCAGAGGTTGTTTTGGTGACTAAGATTTAGGCTTCTTGCTGTGTCCGTTGTCAGAAGCTTAGGTTGAGCCTTGTTTAAAGTTCCTCAGATGGGTTTCCTGTGCTTGGTGGGTACCATGGTTTAGGTAGTGCTAAATTAAAATATTCCTTAGTCAGGCTTATTCTGTACTTATGAAATGTGTTAATGCATTTGGAACAGGCAGCTGGTGACTGGGGTGGTGAGGAGATGTATGGGGGTTTTCCCTTAGACTTTCTAAGGGACCGTGTTAATGATGAATTAACATCATTCATCATTATGAATGATGCAGGATGCTGTTCATCCACCCATACTGGCCCAAAGCTCCGTGCTGCTTTGGGATGTACAGCACTGCGTGGAAATTCACACTCCAATGCCCTGGCTCTTCATGAAGGCTTTCGGCAGGGTTGTATGGTGTGAGCTGCATGAAAGCAGCAAAGGGCATGGTTAGGCGAGTTTCTCTTCTCTGGAAAACATCAGCAGCCACCTCAGAAGGAAGTGCATCAAGGAACTTGGTTGGAAGGAAATTACTGCGCTGATTGTGATGACTTTGATTTCCCTCCCTAGCTGGAAGCTGGAGGACCCCTGACACATAACTTCTATTTTTGGCACAGTCACTCTGGGGTGAAGTACCTCTGTGTGTCAGGAGGAAGGAAGTAAAGAAGAGCCTTCTGCTGCTTCAGGAGCCAGTGGGGGAATCCTGGTGCACTTTGTTTCCTTTTGAGACTTGTGTTTAACTTAGGAGCCTGTCTCCCGTGGCGCATGGAAGGGAGGGAAAGGGTTTTTCCATTACCTTTACCAATAACAGTGGTGGCTCAGATGTGAAGGTATTTGATGCAGCTGGTGTGGAGGAGGTGTAGCCAGCTGTTTGATGGAGAAATACACCATTTTTGTACTTATTTCCCGCTTTGCACCAGGGATTTTTAGCCACTCCCAAAAGAGCCACTGTTTCTTCGCACTAAAACCTCTTCCTTTATTCGTAAGACTCATCTTCCTCAGTTTAGTACCCTGCATGTCAGAGTCCTTTACCCTGTTTCGGCCTAAGATGACTCCTCTCTATATCGTGACATGAAAGTTTTAGTCATTATCCTGTTCTGTCAGCCGTGTCTGGTCAAAGACATTTCCCATAGGTAGTAAACTGGGTAATTCCAGGTCATTTAAAAGAAAACAATCCCTGAAGCTGTCTTCACGGTGCTGGACGTTCAGCCAGATGAAGCTTACGTCTGAAGGGTGGTGTTTCAGTGCAAAATAGCTCCAAAATCCTCCTTTGAATAGACGTTTCTAAAATACATAATGTAGGAACGCTGGGGTGAAGGCTTGACTTTTGAGTTAAACCAGGTATTTGTGCATCAACCTCAAAAGGGCGGTGGAGTGCGGGTACAGTTAAGAGACAGCAAATGAATACAAAAGCTTTGGAAAGTAGAAGGTTTTGATGAAGGAAAGCAACGTGAAACCTGCGCGTTTGAAAGCCTGAATGTTCAAATTGCTACTCACTCGGTGAGAGCTGTAGTCCCCCTATTCCGAGCATTTAAAACTTGTCACTGGTACACTACTGTGCAGCGCTGCAGTCTGCTGAGCTCTGTGATGACTCTTGTCACCATGGTACTACTGCAACCTGCAGTATGACTGGCTTTAGTTCTGCTCTATTGGCTGCTCTCGCTTTTGGTGCTGCTGCTGCCTTAAGGGACCCTGGTGGTGCTCAGCTGTGAAAAATGGATGTGGCTTCAGCCTCCAAAATGGGATGTGAGCATTTTGAGGACCCTTCAGAGTGGGGTTTGGGTATTGTGAGAGCTGTGTTAAAACCTTCAGGAGAGGTGAGGGTGGTCTGTAAGTGTCTTGGAGAATTTTGGTTTGGTCTGGAATAGAAGCGATCGCAGTTCATTGATTCTGAACAGTGCTTGCTGTGCTGGGAAGGTCGTATGTTGTTTAGGAAAAGTCGGATCTTGCAGCAGGAACCATACAAGTTCACCAAAAGCCTCCTTTCGCCCCTACTTCCATGCAGACGCTTGACAGGGTTTCCTTCAGACCCAAGCTTTGTGTTCTTTAGCTGAAAAGAAGCAGCAGTTTCCAAAGGACTTAGCAGGGCCTTTATCAGTGTTTTACATGCAGTGCAGATTCCCTCGTTACCTTCCTGTCTGTGTACTGTGGACTTGCAGCACCAGTTGGAACCAGTGAGAGCAAAGTCCTAACAGCTAACAGCACCTTCTCAGAAAAACCTTGTTTGAGGTTTACAGCCTTCTAATACTGCCAGAATACCTCCTCAGCAGGATTGATGGTACACCAGCTAAAAACCCATCCTGACTACGCTCAAGGGATGCCATTCTCAATGTGTTCTTGACATGCCACAAGCTTACGATTGCCTTTTCTTTTGGTCTGTTTCTCAGTGATTAAACCTACCTCATAAGGTATTAATCTTTCAAGTAGGTGCTGCTTTGTAGGTGACCAGCTGTGTGGGTTTTCATTATGGATACCGTGAGGTGGTTCTTTGCAAGTTACCCGTTTGGGTGGGTAATAAGCAGTGCTTACTCCAATGGGGGAATATGCATCGCTTCCAGGTAAGACTTTGGGAAGCCCTAACGCTGGCATGGTGTTCTTAAAGTCCTCGGATTAGCGTGGTGGATCTTCTAAACATGACCGAGAGCGTTCCTTTGCCTCTCATCCCAACTTCTCTATGTTTTTTAGGCACAGCTGGAAGCTCAGAGGGCAACTCAGGATTTTCAGAGGGCCACCGAAGTGCTGCGTGCTGCAAAAGAGACCATTTCGCTTGCTGAGCAGAGGCTACTGGAAGATGACAAACGTCAGTTTGACTCTGCCTGGCAAGAGATGCTCAACCACGCGACTCAGAGGGTAACACAGACTTGCCCCAGCGTCTGTCTTTTCTGTATTTTGTGGTCTTCTGTGGTGCGTGAGGCTGTTTCCGAAAGGCCCCTTTTCTGTTGGGCCAGGTACATGGTTTTGTAGGGAATTAAGCTACAGAAAATTGTGAAGCCTAAGGTTAAGTGATTTGTGCTTTGGGCTGCTACTGAGACACCTATAGTTCCCTATCTGCCTGTGCTAACAGCTAGTGAAGGAGCTCTCTCAAGAAAAGATTACCATCTATACAATAGGGATAAACAGCGTCTTAAGGCATACCTGCATTTGGAGTTATGCCAGGCTAATTGCATTAGGGATGCCTATTCCTAAATGCACATGTTGTGGAAACATTTGCTCTGGAAAAACAGGGGCGTGCTCCAATTTCAGTATAACGTGTTCTTATTATGGAGTCAGTTGAACAAGGCACTTTGCTTCAGGAACGTGTTTGAATGTAGAACTGCTCAAGACGTGTGCTGCATTTTAAGCTTGCACACTGCTCTATCCTGAAGTACCTTCCGAATTTAGACGAGGTCTTACCTCCTTTATAAAGCCTTTCTAAATCTACAGAAAAGATGCACCATCAGACAATGAAAGGCGGTATTTATTAAAGAAAAGGCAGAAATGTTCTTTTTTGACATGAAAGAATCAAAAATAGAAGTTAAAAACCTCTGTTCTGTCAGAGATTTCCCTTGATATGGCAGTGAAGTTGAACTTGCTATTCCTAATACGCTAGTGTGCCGTACAATGTTTGTATTGTCTCACAGTTCTCAATGCAGTAGCTCTGTTCTGGTGCAGAAGCTCCTCAGTTATAAGAAAGCTTCTATTTCAGAGGGAATTCTAAAAACCAGCTGCCTGATGAAGAAACAGGGAACAAAAAAGATGTTGGCTGTGTGTAGGGGAGAGATGGAAAACCTGGAATATATTACAAGAGAAACCCTGGAGTTGGTTATCGTTTGTGTTACTGTCCCTGTTATCATTAGGTGTTTCTGAAGGGAGCCCCACCTTAGCAGTACATGTGTGCCCGGTCACCAGCAGCTGCCGTTATCCCTTGTTGGGATCTCTGTTTGTCATGGTTTAAACCCAGCTGGTAACTCAGCACCACACAGCCACTTGCTCACACCCCCCTGCTTTCTCCCTCCCGAGGAGGGATGGGGAGGAGAATTGGAAGAGTGTAAAACCCATGGGTTGAGATAAGAACAGTCCAATAACTGAAGAACAACAACATAATACTACTACTGCTAATAATGATAAGGGAAATAACAAGGGGAGAGAATATAAACGAAAAGGGGAAAAGAAAACAACGCACACAAGTGATGCACAATGCAAGTTGCTCAGCACCTACTGACCATTACCCAGCCCAACCCAAGCAGTGATCTGGGCCTTCCAGGTGACTCCCCCCAGTTTCTTTGCTGGTCATAATGTGCTGTGGTATGGAATACCCCTCTGGCTAGTTTGGGTTCGGGGATCCTGTCTCTGCTTCCTCCCAGTTTCTTGTGCAGAGCATGAGAGCTGAAAAGCCCTTGAACAGGGTCAGTGTTATTGAGCAACAGCTAAAACATTGGTGTGTTCCCAGCCCTGTTGTCAGACTAAAGTTGAAAACACAGCACTGCACCAGCTGCTAGGAAGTAAAGATATTATTACAGCTGAACCCAGGACAGGATCCACCCTTTATTCCATACCATTCGCATCGTGCTCAGATCCCACATTTTTCAATATGCCCATCACTTTTTTGTATTTTGAGATCTTTCTCTCTCTCTGTGTATATATATATGCACACACACACACATATATATAATATACACACATGCAAATATCATTCCTTAGTTCATGGACCATCCCTATAAAGTTTGCTGAATTCATTCAGTCCATGATGTCAGACTCCATGTCTTGTAACAGTCTTTCAGGGCAGGAGAGGCAGTGTGTAGTGTTGGACTGTTGCCTGCTGATGATACTGCTGAGCTCGTCTGGTCTCCTCAAAGTTCACTGTTTGTTGGGGTGATGGTCGGAGGGAAGTCAGGGTCAGTGGATGGTGACCTGAGGACAGTTCTGGCAGAGTCCCGCTGCTGCTGCCGGCTTTTCCCATGACTTTAGTCTCTGCTGCTGATCAGTGACAGCACATAGCTTCTTTTCAAAGTCTGGAGTGATGGAGGTGGGCATTTAGCTGCTGCATGTGTGTTATATAGCATATAATGGAGTTCATTGCCTGTTTTCACCCAAAATTAAGTCCCCTTGAGGTACACGTAGGATTTCTCCATCCTCCCACATTACGCACCATGTGCACGCAGGTCCTTGAGCAAAGCAATCCCACAAGTGGGTTTGCTTTCCAAGGCAGGAATGACCCAGGCTGTTTTCCCCCGCAGATTCTTTATGTGCACCATGTGAACTTTATCACCCACTATGGTACATAAATGTTCTGATTCGGTTGGGCCAGCCCTGTTGGCAGATCCCTGGTGTCGACCACTTTTGCTAGATGTGTTTGAAAGTCCCACTGCCCATTGCTCTCAGTGTAGTTTTCAGCAGTGCATTGTTGGTATCCCTGTTCAATGAGAGCAAAGTCTATTATATGCATACGCAATTTCTGGTTCTCAGAATAGATAGGTGAGAAAACTGGAAGGATCTAAAGAGTTGCCTACAGCTCCTGACTGCTGAACTGCTGCGATCAGGTCGAGGGTGATGGCAACCATGAATCAGCTGCTTCTAGGTGGCATAATGAGAGTTTTCTATTGGGTTGGGTAAGGAAAAATGCCAGCAGTTTTGAGAGTTCAACTGGATTCCTCTTTTCCTTGGATATTCCAAGGGGATCCCTGTATCCTTCTACAACCTGGAATTCTTCCCTGACAGTCTGCAAGAGGAGCACACCCGAGATGGGCAAACCCAGTCATTTAGAGCAGGAGATGGCTGCTGACGGTGTTTGATGGAGTCTCGTTGCTGGTTACGAGATGATACGTTATCATCACTAAGTGCAGATATTTGCTTGTTGGTGGACTGATTCAAGCCATAATGCTATAGCTGCTCAGTAAATAGGAACCTTAGGTTCGTTTACTGCAGTTATAAGACCTTGCAGGCACAGGTGGGATTGTATAGAGCAGCTGGTGGCTCCTTGAATGTTTCCCAAGTCTTCCTGGTGCTTAAAACAGCCTGGGTAAGGTCAGCTCCCAGAAACCACTGACCTGCGCCTTGCCAGGGTACAGACAGCTTTGGAAGAGGTACATGGAAGTTTGATTTGTGTTTTTCATTGGCCGCGCTGGAGGTCTTAAGGCTAAGGCCAGAGCCAAGGAGGGTGGAAATGCTGTTGGAAGTACTGCCTGAACAGACCCAACATCAGTCTGTTTGCAGCCCCTGACTGAGTTTTGTGTCTTCTGTAGGAGCAGAGTAAATACTTTCTTGGTTTCAGTGCATGCAGTTGGTGAGAAGCTTAGGGTTCAGTGAGGTAAGCAGAATAATTGGGGTCTGGAGGAGCAGAAACCATCATCATTCCCTACCAAGCTATGAATGAAAACAGGTTGGAGGATAAGATCTCCTAGAACAAAAGTTCTCCTTGACTGCCACAGTGTTGCTGTTAACTCGGATTGTTAACTGTTAATTACACTAGAAATTACTACTGGAAAAAACCTGTTTGAGGGTTAAGAAATAGAATTTCTCTATTTGTACATATGAAATCACTGTCGGAGAAAGTTTTTGCACTCTGAATTGTTCGGATTTGCTAGCTTGTTTGTATGTATTTATAAATGACGGCTGTATCGGGCAGAGAATGGTCTTGCACTGGGCCTTCTACAGCAATGCATCAAGAGCAGAAAAGCACTTCTGTGCCAAATGTTAGAAGTGGGCTAATTAATTTGTTTCTCTATTGATAGGATTGTGAGGCAAGAGCAAGGTGGTTTTATTTGCTATTCTTGGGCAGAGCTTGCAGGCCCTTGAATTAATCTGAAATCTGGAACAAAACCCAAGCCTTGTAGCAGCTTGGGTTTATGCTTTATGCAAGCAGGGTGCATAAAAGAAAAGGGTAGGCAAGAGAACAAGTGAGATGCTGAATCTTTATATATGTATATGTATATATATATAGGCACGTATGGAAATACGACCAGGTTGCTTTTGCACTTGATCCAATGGATGTGGCCAAAGACTTGGGTTGCAGAGCATCAAATGGGAAATGCTGCTTGCAGACCCTGACTGGGAGGAAATGGAGATGAGGGCTGTATGTTGTAATTGTGTTTGGATTTCTTCATAGCCTGAAAGGCTATTAAGACTATTTTCAACATGAGAACCTAATGGGTTACTGCAAACGACTTTTGTAGCTGCTGATACAGAAAATCACATACTTAAACTGATGAGAAATGGGAGTTAGTGAAATTTTGCTTATCGCAGGTGGGCTGAAAGCGGAACATTTGGAAGGTGTTTCTGTTTGCAGAGCAGACAGGACCAGCATGAACAGGTCATAGTGCGAACAGGTCACCACTCAGCAGTTTCTTCACCTTGCAGTTTGAGCTACGTTTCCAAAGGAAGCTGGGTGCCTAAACTAGAAACGGACTGGCTTGCAAAGATGCAGCTAAGCCCTGGGAATGTCTGCACTTGAGATATGTGTTGATGTAGTGAAGCACAGGACTGTGATGTGATCCTGCAAGTCAGGCAGCCGCTTTACCTGCTTCTACTCTTAGCTTGGTGTGTATTTTGGGCTATATTCCTGTGCCTTTTTCCCTAGGTGTCCATTTCTCTCCAGATCTCGGGTAAGTATAATGACACATAGGTTGGCGTTTAGAGCATCAGCCTCAGTTGTCTAGGACATGATTTTGTATGTCCCAGTTACTTGCTTAAACTTCCATTATAATCAGAGGAGGTCTATTCAATAAGTTGATGGTGTCTGGAGAGCAATTCATGTGACCAGAGAGGCAAAATCATTGTAAGATGAATTCTCTGTTGATTATAATGGGAATATCATCATGTAGACAGGTTTGATGAGCTCTTCAGCTGCCTGGAGAAGAAAAGTACTGTTTACTATTGGCCACTGGCTTATCAGGTATCTGTAGTTTGACTTTAAAACGTGAAGAAAATGCTTCTGGGAAGTGTGTTCCTACCTAAGTACCTTGAGTTATAATGCTGCAGTTTGGGATGCAGAGAGCAGGCCGATAGAAAGGCCAAAGGATGGAGAATTTTGGGGGGATGAGGGAGAGAGATCTTCACATTTGTATTCGTGTTGAAAGTCACTCATACATGTGTACAAAAGGAAAAGCGCCCAGGGATGTGTTACCTCAAGTTTCAGACACGCTGGAGCAGAAAGGAGGCTCCTCTATGAACTTCAAGAGGAATCGCTCATTTCTAATCGCCGATGCAATCTGCTTTTGCAGTGTTTCCTGAGATGTGTTTGGTTCATCAGTTCTGGCAGGGAGAAGAAATGTTTTGGCTCTTGATCCTGAGCACCGTTAAAAAGGAACTGATGAGGGAGGAGCGAAGAGGGAGGAGGCATGCTCCCTCTTGGTTCAGTTTGGCTTGTGAAGCTCCCTTTGATATTACACCATCTGTCACTGTACAATGCGTGGGTGCTTTCGTGGTGTAGGGAGAAGAGATACTTCCTGCAGAGAGCAATACTGGGAGAAAAAGAGGGGGAAGAAAAGTCTGTGAAAGAAACAACAAAATATCTGCATCCTCCCCCTATCCTGATCTCTCTGTCCCTTTACCCTGGAAATGCAGGGGTTAAATGCAGTCTCCTGTGTTGTTGATTCTGTCCTCCTGGTTTACTAGTCCTCCACTGCTTCTTGTATCTTTTATTTATCATTCTTCCCCCAGAAGAGCCATCAATTTCTATTTTGGGGAGAAAAATCCTAACAGTTGTCGAGAGTAATTCTCTGGCTTAGATGGTCGGCGCTGCTTCATTTCACTGGTACGTGCTCCTTCTGCATCCATTATTGCTGAAATATTGCCTGGAGTCCATCTTTGGGTTCAGATCATGCAAATCTCCTTTGGGGAACAAAGCTACTAGTTCAGATTTATTCACTAAAAATACGTACTCTACACTAACCTTCCTTTCCCAGGCATCTGGGTTGGAAATACAGGGTAGGGAGGAGAGAAGAGGAATTGATTGATACCTGTGTTGGGTTTTTTGTAGCCTGTGCTACTTTGGGAGAACACCTCTTCCAGGCAGAACTCAATCTAGTCATTAAGCACAGAGCTATAGGAATGCCTGGTGGAAGTGTGGGCATCCTAGAAGTTCACCTCTTTGGGTGTTCTTGCGTAAGAGTAGTCCCCTGCTTGCCCCAAGGATATGAATAGCAGGGACTATGTAATGAGGAGAGGTGTGTCTTGAGCCATCTTATTCGAAGAGGTGTCATCCTCACATCTCTGCCTGTTTCAAAGCGATGCTGTTGCATCTGTGATGGCTTAGGAGCATCAGCCAAGGCATGGTCGGTGGTAGAAGCGCATTGACTTTGATTTGACAAAACAGCTTACTCGGTAGCTGTGACTGAAAGCTTGTTTACAAGTCCCCAGCTGTATGATGAGGTCTGATTAAAAGTACTTCTCATCTTTCAAGTAAGACCTTTTCAATAGGTGAGGGGTTTCCCTAGCTGCTCTTCCAATGAACCTCCCATGGTTTGCTCTCTGGTTCTGTCCACCCACCCTGATGGACCACTTCTCTACTTAAATGCCTTTGGCTTTGTGAGGGGTGGGTTGTCCTTTTGTTTTCTCTTGTCTGAATGAAATGCACCTTGGCAGGTGACGGATCTCCACAGGTACCTCACGATCGTCCAGGTATTGTCCTCAGCCTTAGGCATGCACCCCGAGCTGCTGTCCTGGGGGAAAGGGGACAGGTTGTCCCTGGCTTCTCCACAGACTTGTGTGGGTAACGTGAGTGTGATGACAGAACATCCATTGGAAAACAAGGGAGTGGGAGAAAATGTTTTTCTTACATCCCTGATTTCCCACAAGGATGAAGTATGCAATCTTTGTTGTGTTTTGGAAGAGGTGCTGAGCATGGGTGCGTGTGGCTGCCAGCCACATGACTTATTTTGTCAGATCCTTGGAGGTGTTTACAGTCTGGCACCCTCTAATCCCAGTTCTGTGGGGTTCAGCATTTCTGTGATGTTCAACATGAAAGACGTACAAAATCAAGATGATACTGGATGCCTGACCTGGCTTTATGACCCTGATGCTGGTAGTACTGAGGCGGTTCATCCCGCACATCACAGTTGATGTCAATTTTGCCCCAGGAATGGATGTGAGGGATTGACATTTAATTGAGTGCTGGCAAATTCCAGCTGCTCCATTACTTTGTGGCTTCCAGCACTTTAAAGTTGCAGTTTCCCTGCCACAATACAAGGAAGGTGCTTTTGTGCAGGCTTTGGAGATGGCATTTCAATTTAAGACGCTTCCGTGCTAAACGCAGCCTTGTCTGACATATTTCACTATGGAAAGTCACTGCATCAAGCTGGTTTTCAAACAGCTGCTCAAGATAAGAAGCTGCAGCGTGTTTTCAGGATGCAGGAGAGAGCCTGTTATCAATCTGACAGATTCCTTTCTGTCTTCCTTCCTCCCCTCCCTTCCCTTCCCCTCCCAGGTGCCTTATTTATAGAATAGTTGAGGAGTGTTGGAGATGAGGATATTCTTTTATGTCTGATCAAAAGAGCCTTTGGAAACGTTTCTTCCTCGCAGTCCCGTAGCAACTTCTTTGTTTAATAAGTGTTGTGTGCAGATGAGCAGAACGCGGCCTCGGGTTGCGGCAGCGAGAGCTTCCAATTGATGCTGATGCACTTCAGGCTGCAGGAGGGAGCCCGTTATCAGTCTGATAACGTGCAGCAGTTCCGTGCTTTCAGTTAGGAATCGGAAAGGACAACATGACAGTTTTCCTGCTAGGAGCAGCGCTCCAAGCAAGTCAAGTCCGACTGTGCTCTTTCCCCTGCTCAGTTCAGCCTGACAGCTGGAATGCTTTCAGGAAGTCAGAGCTCTGTGGGTGAGGTTATCTCAGATGAGGACATCGTGACTCTTCTCTCTGGATCTGGGAACTCGGATGCGCGTTCTCCTGGCGGGAGCCGGTTGGAGCAAACTGTGCTTGAAGCTGTGGTCAAAGCCGAGGCATTTTGACATCCAGGACTGGTGAAAATCAAGTGCTGCCATTTTGTGTATGGGTGCCTCCAGAGCTACAAGAGGGGGAGCCTGAACACTGCCTGCTTTCTCCATTGGAGATGTACATTCCACCCTGACAACGAATCATTGATCACCTTGTGTTCAATAATGTCTGATTTATGTCCTTCTCTCTGATATTTGAGATTTTTCTGTCTTTTTTGTTATTTTAATACTGATTACCTTGCATCGTAGTTTTGTGTAAACACTTCATCCACTGGTGAAGGCTCCTGTGGGGCCGAATTTAATCATGCTTTTATCAGTTGTATCTATATGAGACTAAATTCTAATCAATTCTCCAGCAAAACCCACAACCTCTGAACCACCATTCAAGAATGAAGTGAAAGTGTTCATAGCACACTGGCCAAATCTATTGCTCCCTGTGGATTCTAGGAAGATCATAAGAATGCCAAAGAGAATAGCTCCATGTTTTGAGCTTGAGGAGGGGCCTCGGATTTGGTTTGTTTTCTCATCCAAAATAATCAAGGCAATATTCTTTATTTTCATCATGAAAGAAATGATGCAGATTGCACTCATGGCTTTATGCTTCCAGAGGGGAGGACTGAGATGAGCTCTTAGGCAGAAGCTCTTCCCTGTGAGGGTGCTGAGGCACTGCATAGGGTGCCCAGAGAAGCTGTGCCTGCCCCATCCCTGGCAGTGTTCAAGGCCAGGTTGGACATGGGGCTTGGAGCAAGCTGCTCCAGTGGAAGGTGTCCCTGCCCGTGGCAGGGGTTGGAGCTGGAGGAGCTTTCAGGTCCCTTCCAGCACAAACCAGTCTGGGATTCAGTGATTGCATGTCATCACTTCTCTTACTTTAAATGTGAATCTGTTACCTCCCTGTCCAAATCTTGATGGCTCCTGCATTAAAGAAGACGGATCTTCTTTATGGAGAGTGCCTGATGTGCTGGGCCTGGGACAGCAGCGGGTGAAGCATCTGCCCGCCTGACAGTGGGCGATCTTCTCCCATGTGCATTATGGGGGTGTCAGCTGAGAGCTTGAACCTCTGCGCTTTTGGTGTTGAAACCACGCTCTGAGGCTGCTCAGATGTTTTGAGAGAAAAGCTTCCTGGCCTTCTGCAAATAGGCAGCCTTTGGACACGCTTTTCCCTGGTGATTCAGCCCTCCCACTGCTGTGCTTGGTTTTCAGCCCTTCCCAGAGCGGTGGGACGGTGCCTAGGGGCTGAGCAGCCTTGCTGGCAAAGGCTCCTAGGAGAGAGGCAGGATGCTGTTCAGTGGGTGACTTCTGCTAGCACTACTCTACTCCTTTGACTGGGTTAAGAAATGGAGGATCCCAAAATCCCAGTCTCGTCTGAACTTCCTGTGAGAGAGGTTATGCAAGGAGCTGCAACACCTTCGTCACAGTGAACGCAGTGTTTGCAAATCTGGCCTGTTGCTGCTCCTTTCAGGAAAGACTCTGAAGTAGGTTCGGTGAAAGTGTGGTTTTTCTACACCCTCACTTTCCTGGCATGAGCTGGTTGGAAAGATTCTGAAGATGCTGCTTATTGAAATGATAAGAAATGGATCTTTGTGTCTTGCCACTCAACCTGGTTTTTATCCTGTTGAAGGTCATGGAGGCAGAGCAGACCAAAACAAGAAGTGAGTTGGTTCACAAGGAGACTGCAGCCAAATACAATGCCGCCATGGGAAGGATGAAACAACTGGAGAAGAAGCTGAAAAGAGCCATCAATAAATCAAAGTAAGTTTTATATTTGAGATGAGTTTAGTGGGGAAATATCATTTCTGTGGGGTTTTTCTAACCTGTGACAGTGTGTTGCCTCTTCTTCGGGCTCCTATCTGCATGCAACAGCCTCACAGCACAGTTGGTACCTGCATTTCTCCGTTGCGTTTGTGGTCCTTTTGAAGTGTCCTGCGAAGCACCCGACGTGGCAGACTGGTGAACTAAGTGCAGTAAGAAACCTTCTCTGGGCACATCCTTGGTCTTGCCGTAGCGCGTTGAACCCTTTGGTGGACTGTGACTTGAGGAACTGGCTCGTGGGATTTACGTAGATGCTGCTGCAGAGCTGCAGAGCTCTGTGTGAAGATGTTTTGCAGCTTAGGACTGTTTGCAGTTTAGTTCTTTTTAGTTACCGGAGCGTCAAAGCAAGTGACAGAACCCTGAAAGGTGCGAGACTGCATCAGTGCTGTACATCAGACTTCTTGGCTTCCTAATGCCGCCATAGCAAAGCTGTGCGAGGGCTGTTCCTGGGGAAGGCAATGCGTTTCAGAGAGCACTAGCTAAGCAGGTGTCATTAATAAATGTGCCTGCGTTTGATGAACCAGCTTCTTGGTCGGAACCTGCTTAAAGCTTGGGCCCTGGTTTACAACCAGTTCTTAATTCTCTTTATGCTTCACAGTCGTTTTCGTTGTGTCTCCAGACTGTAGCTTGTCTAAACAATCTGCTTGCTGTATTTGGCTTTTAATCCCTCCGTCTAGAAATGACTCTTTGGAGAAGTCGGTCAACTCGAAGCCCGTTTAGATTGGTGCTTGCTCAATTCAAGGGAGGATTAGCACTTCCAAAGGCAGATTCAAGCCCGTTTGTTGAAACAGGTTGGCAGCATGGCCCCTGAGAACGAGCTGCCTGCTGTTGTCTGGCACTGCGCAGGGACTGTGAAAACCATCCCCAGGTCACTAAATGACAGGTTCCTCTGGGTAAGAGCAATACCTGACAAGTATTTTGGCTGCTCAGAGTTCTTCCCTTGCAATAAGATTCAAAACAAAGACCATGGGAAGTACTCAGTGGGGTCCTGCATACTTTCTTATCACAATAATGGTGCTGAGCCTGATGCCTCAGCTGCCTCTCTTATGATTTGCTTTCTGAATCTCCATTTCCTTGCTGGCACTACCATCATGGGGCTGTTGTCTTGTGTCATCCTCCTCTGGATGAGCTGGCTTTCACTTGTGTGGAAGGATCCCAATGTACTCCTTTGTCTCACAGCGGGGCTGACTGCAGCAAAACCCACCTGCGTAGAGTATTCTGGAGATCCTTTCATAAGGGCTGTGCAGCAATGCCAATTCTAACCTGGTTTTACTGTGGATGCATTTGAAGTCGTACTACACAGGGATGCTGGAGAGGTCGGTCGCCTGTCAGCACCGCTGTTTTCATGCGAAGGAAAATGGAAACTGAGCTGAAGACATCAGTGCTGTCAAATGGCTCCATAAAACTGGGGAATGAGGCCCCTGGATTTGTGGCTGCTTGTTCTTGTAGGACATAGCTGGCTCCTAGCTGCTTTCTGGGAAGGATTTAACACCAGCAAACTGCTCTGTCCTTATGACCTGTGTCCTTGTGTCTCCCTGGGTAGCGTGGGAGGGCTGGCTCTAACACCTGGGCTTTCCAGGCTCATGTTGCCCATCCTCTCCCTCCATAAACTCATGGGTAGACATGCAGAATGAGTCGCCCTTTTCCATGCAAAGAAATATTTGCATTTCGTCCACATTTCAGTCAGGATAAGGATGCTTAAAGCATTATTATTTGAAGGCAAGACTGGGCCAGGCTGGAGGAAAGTCATTTAGGTGATTTGCCATGTAAAGACTTTCCCCCCAGGTTTGTGGAAGTTGATGGGACGTTAGGATTGGAGCCTGGGTGTTCCCTCCCAGTTGGCACCAGGGTAAGGAAGGGAGATAATTGGCTCATTTGAGGTGAGTGGGTTGCACCGTTTTCCCTCTACCCTCCCATTGCTCTGGGATACGGCTTTAGGAGTCCTTTAGCTGTTGGATCCAGACTCCCAACGGTGCTGTTTCAGCATGGCTGGCAGGTCCATCTGCACAGACTGTGGCAGGGCTGTGTCCCAGCAAGGGAAGGCGGAGGTGCAGTTTGACTGGATCATTGTTACTGGGACCATCACAGACTTGGCTGTGGGCTCCTGGTGATGATGAGGGCGTCAATTAAAACATAGAAGCAGCAAAATAGCCCAGTCTCGGGGAAATGCCACTCGGTTACTTTGTGTATGGCTGTAGTGAATTCAGACCTTCAAAGCATATAGGATCTGGTACGCTCCCGAGCTCTGGTATGCAGTCCGACATGTAGCTGCAGTAGGACACACTGCTCAGAAGAGGCTTGCTGTCAGAGTAGAAATACAAGGGTAGTTAACGTTCTATTTCCTGTGAAGTCTCTGGTTGTTTCTCTCTCCCGTTCTTTCCAGGAGGGCTTCTGAGGAGGGTAGCAAAAAATCAGGTTCTTTGCTGCCCAGTGTTATATCGGATGGTGCTGCCTTGGGGGCTTCAGAACTTGGGAGCAGGGATGTAGTTTCCAGGCTCTGAACTGCACCTCTTGCGCCCCTGTCCTCCTGCAGCCTTGTAAGCAAGGTGTGTTGTCACACCTTGTTTCCCGCTACAGACTCCATCCTCTGTGTCCAAAGCAACTGCTGGAGAGCTGCAGGAGGGAAGCGCCTGGGAGGCCAATGGTGGGAAGCGCTGTGCCCTCGTGTGTGGTGCTGTGAGCTCCCTTCATCCCTGCTCCTTCACTGAAGAGCCCAAGAACCTCCCCTCCACCCCCAAATCTGATCACGGGGAAGCTTAAGGCTCACCCTGCGTGGAGAATTGACATGTGCTGTGATGGATACAGAGAGGATCTACGCCTGGAGCTGGACGTTGCCTGTAGATACCTGCAGGATCTAGGCCTCAACTCAAAACTGGGGTTTTGCAAGTTGTGTGTAGCTCAGAAGACTCTCGAGGAATAGATATGTTAGAGGGGGAAAGAGAGACCTCGAGAGCATGTCTGTGTTCTGTCATCTAGATAGTAGTCTTGGAATTGCAATGAGACACAAAAGAGCTATCTTAACGCTACAGAGAGCAGCTCCCATTCCCAGTACCCTCCATTCAGTCCCAGTGATTGTAAACCATTGTTCTTTGTTTTCCCACAGACCTTATTTTGAGCTCAAGGCGAAGTACTATGTCCAACTCGAGGTACGTACGTGATTCAGATCCATCTGAAGCTTTACTGCTTACGGTAAATACTGAAGTCACACCTGAAGTGCTCTGCCAACGGCGCTGCGTTTCTGCGCAAACCCAGTTCAGTTCAGGATGCCATGAGCAGTTTGCTGAGCCCATTTGAAAGATAAAAGACCGAGAGGCTTTGTTTCCTCGTGTGAAATAAGTGTTTGAACCCTGCTGCTTATTGCCACAGCTGAACAGTCTGGGGATTGCCTTGGGCTTTGGGACCAAGTCCTGGGATTGGTTTGGTCTTCGGTGTTTCCTCCGCAGTGTTTCATGCATCAGGCTGTTTAACTGTGCTTGGGGTGCTCTTTTCTGTTCACTGGTTGGGTCAGTTCAGGAGAATCGCTCTCTTTCTGTTCGAGTGGCTTATGCTCCCCCCAGAACCGGGAGCCTGGCTCCTCCGAGTTGCAGTGTGGTGCTGTAGGTGCGCGGGATGTGCACGGGGTCTAAGAGGAGCACGGTGCCTTGCACTGTTGGCCACGGGTGCGAGAAGGCTCAGTTGGAGCCTAGCGAAAGAGGGTTCTCGTTCCTTGCCTGGGGTGCACACGCCTGGTGAGCCCTTCCCTGGTCTGAGATGCAGCAGCTCTCTCCATAAGCCTCGGAGACTCTGGTGCACGCCTTTTCCTTGCCAGGATTTGGGCTTGGGCTGCCCTCTGCTCCTCTCTCTCGGTTGCCTGCAAAGCTGTGGTCAGAGCTGAATCTTGCCGGTCCTGGGCTGGGTGCCAGCCCGATAATCCCTTCTGGCAAGAGGCATCTTCTAAGGAATGCCCTTCTCCCCGTGGCAAAGGGCTGCTGCTGTTTGGGGGCCTGTTGCTTTCCTGTGACACCCTGCTCTCTGCTCTCTGCTCAACCAGGGGCTGTCACCGCACATCAGAGGCAGTTGCAGCCCCTGGATCCCATGGTGTGCCTTGCTGCTGTCTCCTTCACAAGTGCCACTGCTTGAGCTGGGGTGTCTGGGAGTCATGAACTCTCCATCACCTAGATACCGACCCGGGTTTATGCTGGCTTGCCTGAGCAGAGCCAAGTTCCATGGACACATAACCGAGAACCGCACGTGTGTCATTTGTAATGAAAGCACGTCTAATACCTGTCTTCCTTGTTAGCAACTGAAGAAAACGGTGGATGATCTGCAGGCAAAACTGGCCCTGGCAAAGGGAGAGTATAAAACTGCCTTGAAAAACCTGGAGATGATCTCCGATGAGATTCACGAGAGGAGACGCTCCACTGCCATGGGGCCCCGAGGATGCGGCGTGGGTGCCGAAGGGAGCAATACCTCTGTGGAAGACCTGTCAGCAAGTAAAGCGGAGTCAGACACCATCTCCGGTGAGCAGAGAGCGCTCCTGTGCCTGGAAATAACCTGTCAGCATCATAAAACACGGGTGATAGGAGCAAGTGGTTGCTCTGTGTATTCTGCAGTTTGAAATCTGCTGGCTGTTGTGACTGCTGCAGTTGATTGTGTTCCTTAATAGCCAGTTTTCAAAGGGAAATGATAGCAGTTGAAGCGCCTCAGCTGCTCCCTTAGCATCGCTGCCGGGTTTTGTACAGTGCTGTTATGAAAGGACGAAGTTAATGTGCTTCAAAGCATACTTTGAACTTTGAATCCTGTGCTGCTGCTGTTGGTGACTTGCCCCGAGCAGTCGCGGGAGGTGGCAGGTCATTCAGCCAGGCTGTCGAGGCAGCAGGCTGTTTGGAAGCAGACCTCTTGGACCAAGCGCTTGTCTTGCAGTGTTGGACCTGCGGCCCAGGGACTAAAGCTGCGGCCGCAGTAGCGCAGAGAGGCGTGATGCTCGCCCGGAAGGGGTGTAAGGATAAGCTCCTTCGCGCTGCAGGATCTTTGGCCAGTATGTGATTTTGGCAGAACATGCGTGCTGCGAGCAAGGGAATGAAGCAGCAGCAGTATGCTAATGCAGTGTACTGAGAGGCTCTGTAGGAGAGACTTTTCTCTTGGGTAACAGCAGCAATCATTGAATGAGCTCCAGCCCTAGGTGACTGTCACGGTTTAAACCCAGCTGGTAGCTCAGGACCACGCAGCCACTCGCTCTGCAGGGAAAGGCCGGGGTCAGGATGGCAGGAATCCTGTAACTACGCAACCCCAGCTCCCAAAGGCTGAATGTGCAGTTCCCTCATAGACACTGGAGCGCTCAGTGCTGAGGCCCTGTAGGTCCGTGGTACAGCCTGTGCCATGCGAGCTGGGAGGCAGCCCTGGGCTGGGCTCCCTCCTCTGCAGTGGCAGGAGCTGTCGTACAGTGCACAATGGGGCTCACTCAGTGCTGCGCAGCTGGGACCAGAGTTGCCACAGCAAGGAGTGCGGTGCGCGCGCCAGCTGATGCTGGGAGGCTTTGGCAATGGCTGCAGTGTCTTCTGCCACTCCGAAGTCCCACGGCTGAGCCTTTCCGGGTCAGACAGGGGTTGCCTCTTTGGATACCCACAAGCCCCCCCAGTTTGCATCAAAGGCCTCCCAAAAACCTTAGGTAGAACTGAGCTGAGGGTTTTCTTGTGCTGAAAGGTGTTCAGGGGCACGGGCTCATCCCCATCTTTGAATTGCACAGCCTGACAGAGGTGGAAGGACTCCAGGTTGTGTCTAGTGCCAGCACAGTTACGATAGGGCAGGGTGAGCAGCCTGCCATAGTACCCAAAATAGCCTCAACAGGTTAAGCTCTCATGCATTGTAATGTGGTGGGGGGGGGTCCACCAAGGCCTTTTCATGTTTTGATTTCTGTCTGCTGGGGCTGAATACATAAACCACCGTAGGCAGCAGCTCCCGAGTGTTATGGTAAGGTTAGATGGTGACGAGCTACAGTTTAAGTTGTGCTGCTTGTAGACTGGCTGATGTCAGTGCTTCTTGCCAAGAAGAGGACTCCTGTAATGGGACACATCTGTTGGCACCCTCTGCGTCCGAGGTGTCCATAAGCCCTGGCATGATAGAATGAGTCTGAAACGTCTCCTTTGAGCCATTTTGTTAACGCTGCTATTATGCTCCTGCTGCTCCTTGCAGGTGGCTCTGAGCCTAGCAATGGCAGGAATCATAGGGAGGCGTAGCTGCAGATAACCTCAGGTCACTGTAAATGCCTTGCTGTTCATGGGACTTCTTCCGACCAGTGCGATTCCAGCACGTGTGTTTGTTGTGGAGAGGCTGATGCATGCAAAAACCCCTTGGGATCTCAGTGGGAATATTGTGTGCAGCCTCTGGTTCATGGGTCCCCATCCCACAATGAGCCAAGTTTGAAAATGTCCAATTTTAGCAAAATCAACACTGCTGTGTTGCACAAAATAGACCCTCCCTTAATGGATTCCTCCTCCTGTTTCTAACAAAGACCCTGCAGCTTACTTTAGCCACAGTTTGGAGTTGGTTTGCTTTAATTAGGTTTCAGATCTGAGCAAACAGGAATGGGGAAAATCATATCTGTGGGTGGGGTTGGTTTTAATTCAGTGTTGCTTGGTGATCCTCATCCAAAAAGAGATCTTGGGAGTTCACGCTGCATTTCTGCTGCACAAGTGGGAAGGTAAAATGGAAGCAACCTGCCCCTGGAGCTACGTCTTCCGAATCTGAGCCTGAAAGAAACAGGAGTCTGTGCTGGGATCAAGGTGGTCCTGGGTGAGGTGGGCACAGGGGACCTGGCCCTGGCCTCAGTTACGTACTGAAGAGCAGAAGCGACCAAGGCCAGCTGGGCTGGGGGAGCAAGGGCAGCAACAATCCAGGAGCATCTTGGCATGAGGAGCAGTAGGTAGTGTATAGCTGGTTTGGCATGGCATGGCTGGCGGGTGCGCTGCTCCCTGAAGCACAGTCAGGCCTTTGCGATTCGCATGTGAAATGCCAGGTTACAGCTTTGCGGTGGGGACAGTGTGCAGCCTGTGGGTTAGCAGTGCACGCATGTAGAGGATGCAAACCTGGGAAGCTGCCTTTGCCTGGGAGGTTTGCTTAACTGGAATATTCTCTGAACGTTGCAGTGGCTTCAGAAGTGTTTGAGGATGACAATGGCAGCAGCTTCGTATCTGAAGAAGATTCAGAAACTCAGTCCGTGTCCAGCTTCAGCTCTGGTCCTACGAGTCCCTCCGAGGTGCCCACTCAGTTTCCTCCTGCAATGCGACCTGGAAGCCTGGATCTGCCCAGCCCTGTATCCCTTTCTGAATTCGGGATGATCTTTCCTGTCCTTGGCCCCCGAAGTGAATGCAGTGGAGCATCTTCCCCTGAGTGTGAAGCTGATAGAGGTATGCACAGCTGGATACACTCTGGGCCAATGCTTTTCAGCTTTATGAGGGGAGCAGGAAAACCTTCCAGTATTGCAGCTCACTGAGCTCTGACCAGCTGGCTGCTTCCTTGGGGAAGGCAGTTCCTGAAAGCCCTGCATCCCACAGTTAACAGTGGCATCTGAAGTGTTGTAATTATGCTTCTCTTGGCTGGGAAGCTTCCCCAGTTCTGTCTTGGTGGAGGGGTTTGAGGTATCTCACAAACTAAGTCATTGGTGAGATTCTGATGGGACGTTTATTTTAAGGAAAATCTGAGGTTTTGGGGCTTTTTCTCTCCTTTCTTTGCAGGGGATAGGGCAGAAGGGGCTGAGAACAAGACAAGCGACAGAGTGAACAAGAATAGGAGCAGCAACAGGAACAGCTCCGCTGAAGGGCTGGCTCTGGATAACCGAATGAAGCAGCTCTCCCTTCAGTGCATGAAAATCAAAGAGGGAATATGTTCAGGCAGAAAAGCTGCCCAGATTGGCTGAGTCCTCTTTGTGCCCTGTCCTGATTAACGGGACTATAGGTATTTATATATGAACTTCTAAGTGTTTGAAGAACATTGTGCCAATAATATATGCCAAATCTTTAAGCGTTTACTCTGAGAATTTAAAACTGCACTAAGTCTGATTGATGTGGAGGGCTGAAGGTTTTTTATTCAGTAAATCCTTTGTAGGCCGGATGCGTTATCAAATGTTTAAGCTGTACTCTTGTTCCACAGACTCTGTAACTGGTTTTGTAACAGCCGGCTGAAGCAATAACTAGCAACGTTCCCCGGGGAAACTCATGCCAGTAGCAGGTCTGAAATTCAAGCCAGACATTTGCAGACAGCAGTTTGGCTTCAGTTTTGTAGAACGAAATGCTCTTTAGATATGGTGGATCTTTTAAGTGGTATATTCTTTAAATCTCTGTATTTGTCTGTATTATGCGGAAACTGTAGAAATATTTTGTATACAGGAGAGCTGTTGCATGTGCAGGGTCTAAAAGCCTTCACTTTTCCCTCGGTGCTCACAGAAGGGATGAAGACGACTCACGCCGACAAAAACTGGTGCTGAGACAGGCAGATCATGGTAACACTCAGCAGTGGTAGGCCCTTTCAGACCTTCTTCCCAAGTCCGGCTTGGACTCCAAGGGTGATTCCAGTGACCAAAAAGAGTTGGTTGGCTCCTTGCCCTTTCCCTCCCCTGAGAAGTGAAGTATTATTTTTCAGCACTTTAAGGGTTTTGGGGTTCTTTTTCCTCCAAAATGGGAGCTGTAGATGTTTTCAGGACAGTTTTGGCAAGGGATTCACCCTTGGAATATGCATGAAGACAAGGAATTGCCAGTGTAGATTGACAACGTGTTCTTAAGCTTCTCCGTAGGTTGTACCGTGTGGGGTTTTTTAACTGTTAAGGGACTTGGGATTTTAGTATGCCCTAGAGAAACTGTTCAATAAAACTCAAAAGGGCACAGGTGTGTTTTGCCAGCAGCTGTTAGGCAGTAGTAGTGTCTGGTAATTATGCTAATAAGTGGTAGTAAAAAGTCCTAGGACTCTTCAGTTTTGGTAACTAAGCGTTTCTGAAAGCACCATTTTACCTAAACCATCCGTTTCTATCATGAATTTGATGGGAATTTTAGTATTGCCCAAAGTATTTTCTATTCTATGTTTTTGCAGTCCTGCTGTATTTCATCCCTGCCACAGCTTGTGTATCTCAAAGTTAATGTAAGATTCTTCACACTACAGTAAACATTTTTGTTTTCCACATTCCGACTCCGTGCGAGCCAAATTTATCTCATCCCAAGCGCCAAGAACTGCATTTTCTCCCACAGCAAGTTTAGTCTTTGAATATCCACTCCTGCTGCAGCCTGGTGTCACTCTGGTATTAGAACCCTTTGCAGTACATAGACCACACCTACCTCCTTGCAGCTTCCTCAGTCCCTGCAAACCTGATGTGCTTTTTATTCTAACTGCACAAGACCGGAGCTTTAGTTAGGTTTTCCAAAATCCCATAGTGTGCAGGAGAGAGGGCGACATTCCACTATGTAACGAACACCTCTGTACTTAATGCTGCTGACATTTCCTGTAAGGCCATGCTGAGCTGGAGGTACAGAAACCTGTTTTCAGGAAAATTAGATTCAACACATGACAGCTGTTAAGCTTTAATGGCTTTAATTATTTATACATTTACATCTGCTGAAGCCCCGAAGGCTGAATTCTTCCCTTGCTAGCATTTCCCAGCCCAGTCACAGCTTAGGAAAGAAGTCCATTGTTCCAGTTCTGACTTGACCATTACCTGGGGAGAGGCTGGGACCGACAGTTCTGAATACAAAATGCAAAGCCATACAGAAGTGACATGTTGTATTACATATTTCTACTTAAACTTTTGTAGTTACACTGTAGTCTGCTGGAGCTCTTTATGTGTTCTGAAGTGTGATACGATGGTAGCTGCCTTCAAGGGTATAAAAATAAGCCTCTGGTGTATCAAAGTATATGTGATCACTTCAGCTGAAGTGAGAACGTACAGAGCGAAAGTTAACTTAGGAATTCTACTTCTTTGGTATTAAACAATTTAAATGTCCTTTTTTTGACTAAGTCATGAAGACCTCTGCTGTAAGTACACAGACTTCATTCTAATTAGCTGTTGGTCAAACTTGGCATAGATTGTATGGTCAAGTGCTTAATTGTTGTACAAAGTAGTTACGTGAAACCTGCATGAGGAAACCAGGGCTGAATCTCAGACTCACGAAGCAGATGGGATAGCTGTTGATACCGTTCATCCATGGTATGTCTTCTCACTGAGTCTTTGAGAACTGATAGATTGGAGTAACCAAGTAATAACCTGTGTCTTCCTAACAAAACAAACTGGGGAGGTGTGTCGGTGAAGCTGGCTCATCCTGAGCTATAAGAGCAGCATTAAACCCAAAACTCTACAAACAAGGCGTCACAGAGTCTGAGGAGAACGTCAGAGCTTGTGCAGAGGCTATTTATCTCCAGCTACCCCTCTGCACTGCTGTCAGAGAACTGAAAGTCATTCCCCTTTGCAGTAGTCTTCCCTTGGTACTTAGTAAATCAAAACCTAAATCCTCTTAAAGCCCCTTAGAGTAACTGGCTTTCATTTTGTCCATCATATCCCTCGTTGTGTTGCTCAGGCAGCAGTCACAACTGCCCAGCATGTGATAAACAACTTGGGAGAGCAGGATGCTTTTTGGTGTATTTTATGAGGCTTTATATTTGAATGTTTAAAGGCCTGAACTGCAGGTTTACAGGCAGAAAAGACTTAAGGGGCAAGAGGTGCCTGGCTGTGAAACTGGAAGTAACATGACCAGTGTACCTTTGATACAGGCTGAGCTGTTGGGCAGCTATGTAAATGCCTTGCTGCGTAACACTTCCATGTTTGCATCAGCATCTTGCAGTCTCTGACACATAGATCAAAAATGGTAAGGGGAATCAAGAAAAGCTTAACCTAGATGCTGTGTTAAAAATCTAAAGATCAGTTCGCTTTCCCATAATTTTTCCTGCTTTATTTGTGGAAATAATATAGAATTATATATTTGACAAAAAATGTCAAAACAAATCATAAGTGCTGACATGAACTTTTCTTTAAGAAATAAGGGTATGAACATTTTATTATAAAAGTCATTTGCCACAAGCAGAATCTGTATACTAGAATTTATAAGAATATCTTGTATTTACTTTTCAATATTCCACCTGAGTGTTCTGTCCTATGTCTGAAGGGGGGAAACTTACACTGTTCATGTAGGTGCAATATCTGAATAAGTCTTGCATTGTAATGGACACTGATACTAACCTTAAAGCCTGCATGCTTATGGGGATAAGCAAAATCCAGTGCCTGTCCTGTATACACAAGAAATGTCAGTGGATCCTGGTGGGGACAGGAGCCTTTGTCCTTAAGAAAATGAGTACATTCCTTGCTCTTACTTTAGCATATCATGAAAACTGAGCCTTACACTTGCCTGATCCAGCATAAGGTTTGGCACTAGCTTGTGCTCAGAGAGGAAAGAAAAACCCCTTCCTGCAGAGCGGACAGAAGAACGACAACAGATTTTACTGTAGACAAGTCTTCCAGCCTGATCTTGAACAGCAAAGGATGTGCAAGAACACAGTAGTGAAAGCAAGCAGTTCTGGCAAAACCTTCTGTCTTGTCAAATACATTTTCAGTTGAGACTTCCTAACTCTAACTTCACAGGGGAGAAATACATGCAGGACTCCACTGCCACTCTGGTTTAACCTCAGCTAAAAACTCAACGCAAAGTGGAAGGGAAAATGGGATCGGAATTAATCCTTGTCAGGATGAAGCCATCCTTGCTGCGTACTCCACAAGCCAAGGATAACCACAAAGAACCTAATGTGGTTAATGCTCAGCTTGTGCCTCTGCTGTGCCCTCTGTTAACTTGCTCAATAATCATCAGAAACGTCCCTGCAAAAGAAGGTAAGTCAAGTCACGCTGTGACAAACCTGTCACAAATTCCCTAGCCCAGATGGTCTCTGCAAGAACTGCAGTCAGAAGGGCTGTGTGTCTTCAAAGGCATGTGTTTTCAGTGCCCTTGTCAAGATAGACACTTGTTAAACAGCTACCTGATGAAGGAAATGAAACAAAAGGATCTTGTATGTGCTGGAAAGGGCTAATAGCAGACTTCCAGGGGAATGGTTTTAGCACATATATTTCTGGTGCTCCTAGCATGTGTGCTCAGTTTCCCAATGACCAAGTGCCACCTGTGCTCTAACATAAGATTTAAATCCTGCCTTTTTGCTTAGAAAAACACCAAACCAACCTGAATGGCAAAGAACACCTTATGGCTGTTTTAAAAACACTGTCTCCCTCAGCTGTCAAATAGAGTGGGATTTTAGTTCTGCCATTTGTAGAAAGTATAAAAATGATGCATCTAAGGAACACAGAAGCAGTATTTAAATTAGAAACTTTGTAGCTGAAGAGGATTAAAGAGAACTATGTATACAGGTCTTCCAGAGGATTCTGATGAATCTTCTAGTGAGTGTAGTGATAATGCAGGGGGTGATGGGTTCAAACTTAAAATGGGAAGTTCAGGTTAGATATAAGGAAGAAGTTCTTTACTGTGAGGGTGCTGAAGCGCTGGCACAGGTTGCCCAAGAACTAGTAAATGCTCCATCCCTGGCAGTGCTCAAGGCCACGTATGGACAGAGCTGTGGGAGTGAAGGTCTAGTGTGAGGCACCCCCTGCCTTTGACAGGGGGTTGGAACTGGATGATGTTATGGTCCTTTCCAACCCAACCATTCCACGATTCTATGAAAAGCACATAGAAGCATCTTGTAAAAATACCCTGTTCTGCACTAACCTCACTTCCATGGTTTTATTAAAAACTCTGCCCCTGCTTCTGCTGACCACCACTGGCCAAGTGCTCAATTCATTCACTGGTTTCAACTTAGAAAGAGGTACCAGATGATGCCTGGTCTAATAGGAGCAGCAATTTCAGTATTTCTTGGAGCTGGAGTTTATTGGGGAGAGAGGTTTATATAATATGAATATAATATTATTTAATATAATGAGAATAAAACATTTCTTTACCAAGATGCAGATGATGGGTAGTTCCCTACCTCCTCACACCAGCAAAGGGGATTGCCTCAGCAGATATGGGGACTCTTCTAGTGCACCTGCAGATGAAAATCCTTCCCACTTGCTAAAAAAGGATGTACTGCACTCTCTGTATGCTGCTGCCTAACCTCCTGTTTTTACTGCTGATCTGGATCTTTGATCAGAAAGCCATAGAATGAAAGTAGGAAAGAAAGTAGGAAGAAAGCCACAGAGTGCCTTGTGCTGTAATATCACATACTAAAATAATGCAGGTATGAAGTGACAGCTCTCAAGTACACATAATGAGTGAAGCCATTGCTTTTCTTTTAGCAATAGCTAAAGCCAGAATCTTCCTTTTTCTTTACTCCAGTATACGTATCCTGGATAAGCTGAACATATTAGTCAGGAATACTATATGCTCAGCAGTAGTAGTTTATATTTAGATGTCAGAACTAGTTCAATGCTGAAAACACTCAAGATGGCAGCACAAACAGGTAGGAAAAGCTATTTGGTCTTGAGACTGAATAAGCAGATACTCAAGAACATTTTATTTTCTTACATGCTTACTTTTAAGAATAAAATCTTAAACCCATATACTCTGTAATTTGGGAGAAGAGAATGTCACTGTGAGGTTCTCCTCTTAACTCACTAGACCGAAGTGTGAAAAAAGCTGCAATAAATGGAGTCTGTCATTTGACTATAATCACTTAGCCTGTTGAGCAGTGCTTGCTCCAATGCCATAGCAGCAAATCCCACAGTTTTCTGCAACAGTTAAACTGGCAAACCAGCAATTCCATGCTTTTGGCTATAACTTAGAATGATTTTATATTCTGTGTATGTGTAGTAAGAATTATTCACCTGCTCTCAGACAGTGCGACAGATCAAAACCACATCCCGAAACAGTAATGTACAGATCTGTCTCCTCACTGCAGCTGTGATACCTTAAGAGGAGTAGTACTGTTAAAGTCTAAGAAAAAAGGACCCTCTTGTTGAGGCAGGAATGTGGTAGGGATAATGTTGTAAACTCCAGCAACTATGTTCTCCACTTCCAAGTAGCAAAATCCACACCTATGAGAAAAGAAACTCTGTTAGAGCTAAAAATCTGAAGTATGTTTCAAACCTCTTAAGACTTCATTAAGTGAGCACTACCTGTAGTCACCACTGCTCTTTTTCTGAAAGCCATAGGAACCAGGTTCTCCTACTGTCGAGACTGTGATGAGTTCAAAACCAACGCTGTATTGCCTGCAAACAACATGACACACTGTTACTAGTAGTTATTGGGGTCATCAGGATCACCATGAAGAGGGCTATTTATTAAAAACTAGACAACATGATGGGAAGACATCTGAAAGGATTGTCACATTTGTGACAGAAATGGTAAGTCAAACTTGCCATGACATGAATGTAGAATTTGGAGGAAGACAGGACACATTTCAGGTCCAGAAGTAAAGTGCAGGGAAAATGGCCTGCTAGAAGTCTGCCTCCACATTTAAGCAGACTTCAAACAGTTAAACTTCTGGTCACTCAACTCCTTGCCACATGGTGCAGATCCTGGGATGTGATCTGATCGCTGTCAGAGGAATGAATGTCAGTGACCTCAGCAGGATTCTTCATGTTGTACTCTAACTTGGGACAGTTTGTCTACTACCTGTTAACACACTGTGACAGGCACCACTGCCTCACTGTTCAAACTACCCAAATAGGATCTACAAATGCAGGACAAAATACGTACAAAACCTGCTTAATTAGTGGAACTGTATAGCCACACACCTTTGCACTCTATTTCACAACAGAAGCTTCCTCAAAGAGGGGAAGATGGACAGAAAAGAGCTGCCATTTTGTGGAGGCACTGCGCAGCTTTGCAAAAGATAAAACAGTTGACTGCCTGTCAGATGATACTATTTGGAAGCACTGTATACTGGTGGTTTGAAGTAGATCATTAATTTTGCCAAAGGAATTTGACCTGCCTAGGGGCAGGTGCCCTATAGGGCACTGACATCCAATACTTCTGGCTTGCTAGTGGCAGAGTAAATGCACTTTCAGAACTGCAGCAACTGATTGAGAGCCTGTAAGGGTGCAGTATCTCACTTATTAGCTCTACTGCTAAAGGAATTATGATCATAATTAAAGAGGAAGAAAATGTCCTTTGTACACCTTCTTCCCTTCTTTGCAAGGCCTAGCTCTGCTCAGACCCTAAAAATGAAGAGAAGAAGGCTCCTACTTTCCTTGTAGGTCAAGGACTTCCTCAGTAGCAAATGTGCAGGTTTAAAACACATTTAAAAGTACTGATGGTGAAGTTAGAAGCATAAGCAGTACAAAAGCTAAGCTTCCTCCTATACCTTGTTTCAGGATTTTCAGGGAGCTTCCTACCCTCCCCACAGAAGATACTGACAAAGCTCTCTCTGTAGCATGTGATACCCTTGCTCTGTTGACGCACACTTACTGTCTACTAACCTTGGTCCCCGTAGTTCAATTAGTAATGGTCCATTCTTGTCCAGCTGGAACTGATAAATGGGGTTATTTTTGTAGGTGTCTCTGAAATTTCCACATCCTCCAGCACTGTGGCTTTTCCACTGTCCATTCACCTGAAAGAAGTCAAAAGTACAAAAGAATACTTTATATGCTGAGCATTCATATTGCTTATTTACACACACAAACAAGACTAGAGGCTCCTCTCACTTTAGAGGTCACTCACTTTAAGTAATCTCTCCTAATTTTTCAAGTGCAAGTGAAAGCCTGTGTTAAGAATTCAGAAGCTTTCACTGCGGCCATCCACCCACCTTGGTCAAAGCCCTAGATCATAGAGTCACAGACTGGTTTGGGCTGGAAAGGACCTTAAGATCATCCAGTTCCAACCCCTGCCATGGGTAGGGACACATCACACTAGACCATGTCACCCAAGGCTCTGTCCAACCTGGCCTTGAGCACTGCCAGGGATGGGGCATTTACAACTTCTCTGGACAACCTCCGCTGGCGTCTCACCACCCTCACAGGGAAGAACTTCTTCCTTATATCTAACGTGAGCTTCTCCTGTTTGAGTTTAAACCCATCACCCCTTGTCCTATTGTTACAGTCCCTGATGAAGAGTCCCTCTCCGAATCCCTTGGAAATGTACTGTATTTTTTTCAACCTACATTAAATAAGTAATGAGTGACTGTTTCTGACTATGACAAACTGCATCTAACAAAAGATTGATATTCCCATCTATCCTGTGACAAGCTGGACTCTGCAGGCTATTTTGCTTGCTCACACATTCCTCTTGCACCAAACAAGAAACAACAGCATTACAAAGTCCAATGCTACTTGTGTTGTGTTTGTTTTGAAATCATTGCCTCCAGCCCTGTCCGCTCACCTCCAGTGCACTCTGATAACTGGCATTACAGGGACAAGATAGACATAAGGACAGATTCCACAAGGACAAAGAAATACAAAAGGAAAAATGCTGCTCAGACTTTGAGAAATGGGCCATCTGTTTGCAAGTTCCTCCTGCTAGTCATTGAACTGAAAGGTTAGACTTGCAAGACATGCCAGGCATTCACACAAATTTATAGCTGAGATCTGTTTCTTCTGTTACCTCCCTCCCCTTTCAGTACAAACAAGGAGCAACATTTCTTTTTTTCTCTTGTGATTTAATTCCTTTACTCTGTCTCCAAAAGCCTCAAACATGGCAAGTTTGGAAGCAAGGGGAATTTCTTCCCTCACCAGGCTACTACCCAGGAACCTAAACCTGCTGCCTGCTGTAGCTTTCCAGGCCTTTTCCACCTCCGCCGCACTCAGGTCTAGGAATCCCCTTGGTGAGCTCTAGAGGCAACCACTCAACTTTAGTATAAGACATCTAACAGAACTTGCTGTTACTGGTAAATTGCAAGTTAGTTATCTTCAAGTTAAGTGTGATGACTGCTAAGGAAAGACCAAATAAACATTAAGCACAGCCAATTAACTTTTGTATTCAGTCATAAAGGCAGCTCTGGCCCTGGACAAGCTGAACATGCCTTTTATTTGAATACTAGACATGCATCTTCAAATAATTAACAGGAGGTTTCCACATACTTTATGCTCTTTCGAAACATACTACAGCATAAAACAGATGTCCTGCCTCAAACAGGCTGGTCACCTTCAATGAGGCTTTGGCTTCCTAGAGTATTCCACCAAACTAGGCCCAGTTCTTAAGAGCTAACAAGGACAATGGTTTCTGGATGAACTAAGCAAATCATCTTGTCTTCTTCCCAGGAATCTCTCTAGCCACTGAGTGTTCTCCAGAACAGGCTCACTTTAAGGGGTTGTTCCAGAAATAACAACTGGTATGAAACACTGTCGGAACTCAAGAGCCTAGCTGCAAGCTGACATGTCCCCTCTGACCACAGAAAGTAATGTGATCCTTTGCTTCAGGCGTGAGTCTCCTAGAAAACTGACTGTTCCACCATGGCTCAAACTAGCCTCGTTTCCCTCTTCCCACAGAAATCACTGTTTGGACAGAAAGCTTCTGCCTCTAGTAGGATTCCCCAGGGAAATAGTAGGTACAGAGCTTACAGTTATCAGCTGCTGCCTTATTCTTTCTTGAAGATAAAATTGCTAATACATGAAAATACCTGCAAGTTACTTCATCCTGTGAGCTGTTGGCTATATTTATGCTTCAGCTGAAGGTATAACTACAGCTCATGTTGACAGCTGAAAGAAATACAAACAGCAGCTGCCCCCAAAACTGCCTGGGCTTCTGACTAGTTTTTCTACTCTTTCTCTGCCTCTGTACTCTCAGGGAGCATTTCTACATGAAACTTGCCACCAGTATATTGCCTTCATCCAATTTGGCCCCATAAGTGCTTAGCCCCATGGTTACAGACCTTCGAGACATTTTTGCAAAATTGAGGAACAGTAATATATTGTGATATTACCATCCTAAGTCCATTTGTCACAGCCTTGCTACTGGTGCCTTTGGTTTCTCCTTGCTGGTTTTGTCCCACCATGCAAAGAGTTCTTCCAAGAAAATCATGCAATTCTCTCAAGGGAAGATGAGCAACACTGCTACAGTGGTTTTACTCTGCAGTAGTACTAACACAGTCAATCTGATCTCCGCAGAGTAACTGTGTATTAGCGTACAGATTGTTATTATAAAGGTCAGTCTATTCTAAGGGCTTTACAGTGCTTCTGCAACAGTGCAGCTGCAACACCACACTCTGCATTGAAGGTAGAATTTACATACTAAATGCCAGTGGAAGTTAAGCCTCCATCCATCCAGAGCAGTGTGAAAAGTGAGCCAGCCCAAGGACTTTTATGTTGGTATGAACTGGGCTAACAGAACAGCGAACTGGCAAATTGTATGTAACTTAAGTAGAGGGTTGGTCTTGTGCTAATGATGCTTAGATTAAGCTCTCATTAAGAAGTGTCATTTGTCAGAAGATGGTTTAAGCTGGCATTTTTGGGCAGTAGTATAAAAATATATTTAAAAACCTTGTACGTCTAAAATATGGAGAAGCCAAAGCCAGAATTATTATCCAGTGACCCATAGAAGAAAATATTTCTTTACCCGTTTGGAAATGGTGTAAGGTGTAGGAATCTTGGAAAAGGTGAACTTGCACATGGAATACACCTGTGTTGTAAAAGCAGCAGCTGGTTACATACTCATCTTGCACTTCTCACACAAAATCATGACAGGTTAAAAAAAAAAAAAGAGCAAAATTACCTCCTTGTCATTTTTAGATACTTGTTCACTACATGCCTGTATTACTCATCAGACAAGTCTGTCTGAAGTTCAAAATCCAGAGTAGTCTGGGACTAACAAGACTTAGATCTACTTGAAGATCTGCATTTTACTTTTTTCAGTGACAAAACCAGACACCAAGCATTGAACATCACATGATTCAGGAGATAGAGAAAAACCCAAATACTGAGTCCAAAAATGTAGGAGAAGTTAAAAAACTTTAAATGTTAACTGGGATATAATAGCCTTATTTTGGATATATAGAGAGCCAATGCTTTGCCTGTACAGAGATATACATCTTTTATTCCAGGAAATAGAAGTATTTTCCAGCTAGTTTAGTTACCAAAGTTTCATTACTCAAAATATACACACTATGCTGTCTTAACTATAAATGAAGAGCGTTATCAAACGCTTCATCCAATGGTTCTGCTCCATCACTCATAGCCTTCTTCCCCAACATAACAGTATCAATCCAGAATTACACTTTTTTTTAATCAAACTTACAAATAAAGGGTATTTTACAGTTTAGTTGTTTATATTCATTATGAAACTAACAGTACATACCCTGATGGTGTAATGGATAGTGTTCTGTTTCTCATATTGGGACACCACTAAGGTAAACGTATAGGGCCCCGGAGAGGTCAGCTTTATCTTGGTCAGATAATGAGGACTGTTGATCCGGATGCCATCAATATATGGAGGAGGAGAAGCTGGAAAAGGGAAGGATGGACTATTTTTCTCTGATCAAAAACATCCCCTAGCTTGGTAAGCTTCTCAGCCATTTTGTACCAATGAATTTTGCCATGAAAGTCAGATGGTTGGTATTAAGGTTAGACTATAAGCAGATCTGAGTGCTCTCAAAAGAACAGAGCCTCAAGATTTGCTCATAAAAAGGGCAGGCAAGAGCAACTATCATTGGTACCTTCAACCTTATCAAGAGGTATATAACACATGATGCGACACAAATTCTACACTTGAAAGTACAGATTAAATCCCGTGACCTTCAAGAACTAATTATCCATCTCCCACCAATGTCACTACTCAAAGACCTACTGCAGTGATGCTGAAATTTCAAGAGAAAGATAAGGCATCTTTGATCACTCTTTAAAAATCTCCCTGAGGAGTTTGTTCCTTCTCCATTGGTTGGAGAGTACAGAACGCAAGCTGCCAAATCTTTGGCCACTGGGAAAACAAGACTTTAAAACATGTAATTGCTTTAACTAAGTCACACACACTTTCTCTCCAAATCCTTGTGATCATTACACAGACGTAGTTGATTCACAGTATCAATACACATGCACTATTTATGATAAACATGCTAAATATTTGCTTTTACAGTTAGACAATGTAATTTGTTATTTAGCCTCTAGTTGGTTCTTTCCAGACTACTTTTCATTTCAAGGAAGCAGGAACACATCTAGCAACTACTTCAATAGGCCCAGGATCATATAATTTTCTTTTTAACACTTAAGCAACATGGGAGAGGGGAAAGGATTACTGAAAAACAATAAGCAGCTTAGGAAAGGGAAATCTTGGCCTCGCTGCTAAAGGATCACCCTGCTTTGTTCCCATCTCATTTTAACAGATGGTAAAAATAATACTGCAGCTTGACCAATTTATTTCCATGGAAAAAAAATAAACAAGTTTGAGCTCGTGAGATTAGAAGCTTATAAAAGAGTTTGGGTAGTGAGACAAAAGACATGAATCATCCAGTTCTTGCTAGTGGTCTTGGTGGAAGACTGTCTCTTTCAAACACCACTCAACAATTCCTTCCACTATGCAAGTGTGTTTGGTTGGCCACTTAATGTTTTCAGTAAGACACACTGTAAAATAAGCACTGCCACAAGTACCAGCAACACCAGACGAAAATCTTGGGCTATATGGAGAAGCAGATGCTTTAACAAGATCAGCTCTCGGAAAACCGGATGATGATTTGCTCAGGTCTTAACAGATGCTTTCTGCAGAAAGACAGCTTGGATTCTAGTGGAATTGGTCAGCAGAACACACTGAATAAGATCAGAGATGAATAATGCAACCCTTACCAACCATTCCAATAGGAAAAAAAAACCCACAAATTCCACTCTTTGGTGAAAAGAGCTTTAAAAGCTACTCTCACATTACCTGTTGCTATTGCCTGTTGCATATGAGCAGCTACCTGAATTCAACTCTGGTTCTAAAACAGATCCCTATATGTAAAAGCAACAGGCCGAATCCCACCTGTCTTTGGATGTACCTTCACTGAATAAATCCAAGGAATATCTCTTACAGAGATCTCTAACTTGATGTAAATAATAAATAAAACCCTGCAACACTGTTAGCTCTGCCTTAAAGTTGCAATCTATCCATTCAACCTGGGAATTACCTTTACTTCCTATGTTTCCTATCTCCTATCCGTCTTGAAATAAAACACACACAGCTTTTTTCACAGCTACAAAGCTCCAAAAGCCAAGACCCTTTTTCTCAAGGTAGTAGAATCTGATGTATAATGACCCTAAAATCTGGACATCTAAATATATTTCTTAAGCATTCCAGACCTGACAGTCTGACATATGTTGAAGTGTTCAGCTTTACCTCATGAGCCTGCTTAGAAACTTTACTAAGCCAAGTTCACAGAACAATTAACCTTGATTACTTACATCTAGTGGAAGCCATAATCCTTTAAATAATGTCAGAAATGGGGGAAACGATTATGCTATCAGATAAATGGAGGCACATCATCTATTCCCTCTAAGCATTAACTACTGCCACTTCCAACACATACAGCTTGGTTTATCCTGCAGTGTAGACTGTTGAAGGTGGTCACACTCACATAAACAACTGTTTCAGAAGACTGACCTCCTGAAGTAAGGCTTCTAGTTTTAAAGCAAAAAGTGCCTTTTCTCTCCACAAAATCCTTTGCAATTTCTCATTTACTTCTAACAATCTTCTTGGCAATTAAGGTACACTAACCTGGATAGTAAACTTTTTTGCCATCAGTCTTGTATACAACCATGGTAATGAATTCCCGATTGTGTGCAAAGTCATCCTGTAAAAAACACAAATCAAGCAGATTTGTACACTTCTGTGGAACATAAGTAATGCTTCATCAGAATCAAGTACACATTCTATCATCCCCATTGACCACCACATGGTATGATCCGATATTAGTATTTATTGAGATACTCAATCCAATCTTGTTTTAAAATACTTGAAGTAAATAAACTGCCACTGATTTCACTTATAACAGTTCAGGCCCCAGGATTCAAAGTTACTTCAGAGCCTTTAAAGTGGAATGTAATCACTTAGCTTTTTTTTAATCTGGGTCTATTTCAATGATCTTGTTTGTAGGTGCACGTAGCTGCTAAATTTAAACTGTAGACATATAGATAGACAAATACCTGAGCAAGAAACATAAGCAGTGATATACTAATAACAGAAAGCTATACAGAAAGGCTGAAGGAAGATGGTGCAGAACTCACTATACAGGAAAAGAACCCAGCACCTTATCGGTGATGTGCCTGCTAAGCAGGACCCAGACAGCAGCTCCACCTTGTGGACACTGGACCTCTAGCTTGTATTGAGGGTTATTAGCCAGGCTGTAGGCATCCTTCACAGGACCTTGTTTGGCATCCCAAGTACTAGAAGCAATGCAGACACATGATTAGTCGAGTAAGATGTTATCTGGCGCTTTAAAAATCAAATCATAGAATGGTTTAGGTCGAGGGGACCTTAAACATCATCTAGTTCCAACACCCTGCAGGGACACCTTCCACTAGACCAAGTTGCTCCAAGCCCCATCCAACCTGGCCTTCAACACTGCCAGTGATCCTACATCTATTCAGAGCTACCTATTATCAGTAACACAGTTACTGAAGGCCAATATTCTACTGGACTCTCTTGCAGTGGCTGGACAACACAATCACATCAGAAGCATTACTTTACAACTTTGTTTTAGAAATTGGCAACACAGGTGCGATGATGAAAAATGCTGAATACAAACAGCTTGGCTCAGTACCCTGACTGCAAACACACAGAGCACAGAAAAAGCCAAACCATCCAGAAGCCTCGGCTACCTGACTATAGTAATGATTGCATACACTGATATTAAATGAAATACACCAGTGCTTTTGTAACTATAGAAATCCATATACTAGCTGTGGTCACTTTCAAAACCTTGCCAGATTTTATTCCTCCAGTTTTTTATTGAGGTAATTTTTATTGTAAGATTTCATCTGTTTCCTCTTTGGAAGGGTAACTGCATGAAGTGTTACAGACCCTTGAGGTACCCTATTGCAAAAACTGCCTGCTGCCTCATGAACTGTCTGGACAAGGAAAATACAGTGTGAAAAAGAAAAAGTGCTGATGACTGCAAGCAAAGCGTGGCACGCTGGGAGCAGAAGTAGATAAAGCCACGTAAGTCAAACTGCCCCCCCACCCCTCACACTTTTAAAACTGAACAGCAGGCATAGAAGTCTGCATTATAAACTAAGCTTCAAATTAGCACCATCATTACTCTGCTTGTTATGGCAACTGCCACTGTGCTAGGCATTCCCCTACACAGAGGTACGACAATCACAATATAAGGAAAGACTAGTAGCTGAGCTCCGAGATTAGCAAACGTGTTACCCAACTTGCTACATCACCATAGCGTATTTTAGAATTAATTTGAACACGAAGATGGAAGGAGCCTTAGCAGATAAGTTCAGTAGTTACACTATGAATGAAGGAGCTTGTGTAGAGCTAACATATGCAAAACCGGTGTGAAAGCAGTAGCAAAGTGCATTGTGAGTAGAAAAATAGGGAAACCTTTGCTTTCTGAAACTGAGGCACACGCTTATCCTTGAACTGGGGGACAAAAAGACTGAATATGATGGATACTAGGTAGGAGACAAGTATCATGCCCAGGAAAAACAAAACTCAGCAGGCAAGGAAGATTACTTATGACAACTGCAACTGGGGAAGAATAGAATTAAACTCCTGACACCAGTGAACACGCCCTGTGAAGACAATATGCAGTGCACAACCAACTTACAATTGGCCAATAAAATGAATTCCAAATAAAAACTAGGTCATTCAAGCACTGTCTGGTCACTTGCTTAAAGAGAGACTGCACAAAAATCCGATTTCTATTCCCAGAGAGAGAGGTGGGACTGAAGTCAGAATTTGGTTATACAGGCCTTAGGTCCACAGCAACATCACAAAGGTCACTGGAGTTTTAATGATGTTACAGAAGTAGTCAAAAACAAAGCCTGGGCTCAGAGTTTAAAAGCGTAAAGTCAGGCTCAAGAAAGCATGGTTGGAGTTCACCTCTTCAGCTGTAACTAGGAAGAATGGAAGAAAGGAAACACCCTATCAGAACATTTAGTGAAATACCAACAGAAGTTTTCTCTATTTGACCAACCTGTGAATACATGTAGATTCTTTAAAAAGACTTGGGTTCCAACTCAAATAAATAACATCATAGTGCTGGCACAGGTCCTCCCAGGCAATCCAGAAAATACCTATAACGGACATGCTGTTATTGTTTCCTTACTAGACACCTTGATTTTACTTGCCTCTTTGTAGGAAAATAAATAGAGTTTATATAAACCAACATTTCTGTAAAACTTTGTAGTAACATCTGCATCACCCACATTTCTAAACTTAAACTTACCCCCAAAACAAACATGTTAAACCAAGTTAGTTTCAAAAACGTCAGTGTCCTGAATTTTTGAAGCTGTCAGGACACTTCTCATTCTCAAGCCCTAAGCAGAGGTAATAAGAGAATCTGTTGTATCGAAAGAGACGTCACTAGATGATTCCAACCTTGCCTCCCCCTTTCCTGGGTTTCTAACAGAACTTTAAAAACCTAACAAAATTTTTTAAATCATTACATAGCCTAAAAGGTTCCCCCAATTCAACTACTTCAGTAGTCATCCAACACAGTCAAGTATTCAAGCACCATGTAAGTACATTTGAATGTATTTCTATGATACTTCATTCAACACCTACATAGACTCATAGAATCATAGAATAGGTAGGGTTGGAAAGGACCTCAAAATCCTTTAGTTCCAACCCCCCTGCCCTGAATCTGCTTTATCTTTACAACTCCTCATGTGTTGAATCTAATTCTCCACAGCACCTCTAATTGCAACTCCAACCAAGACCACCACCTGCAAGCGGACAGATTCCTGCTGAAATGAGCTCTCAAAAAGGTAACAGCCATATAATTCAAGTCTCTGACAGAGGCACAGCTGCAGATCTTGCAGCAATTAAAAACCCAACCCCAAAACAATGAGCTAATCTCCCATAACTGTCACAAAGCCAGGGCTGCTATTCTTATAATGAAATCAAAAGTTTTCCTTACACATTTGTATGAAGTTTAACAGAAAATGTTATAATTTAATGCATTTGGATGCACACTGCTGTCAAAAATAGAGTGGCACTGAACAAACGGGCTTCCTTACAGAGATACACAGACGGCACCTAGGATGCTATAAAAAGAGCAGGTATCTCTTTCTGAATGTACAAAAAGAGCTTCTGCAGAATTTCTGAAGGCCCATCCACCAACAAACCCACACTGACTTTCCAGCTGCTATGTTCTGTTGCTCCCCAGGGAAGATGGGACAGAACAATGCTAGACATCATTCCAATTGGTTTTTCTGGACGGTGACATAGCAGGTACCACTGTCTCAAAGACAGGTCTTGATCTACTCTTAAAGCCAGAAACAGAGTGTATGTGAAGATTTAGTTATGGATATATTAATGTAATGCAAGGGAAAAAAAAAAAACAAAACAACCCACCACTTACCTCCAGTTCATAAACGCAAATACAGGCAAGACAAGTTTAAATACCAATCATAAAACACACTTTGACACATTCACAAATTTTGGAGGCAAAAACCCCAAACCACAAAAGGTCCATTCATATATTAAAAAGCAGCATTACACAGCTTATTATCAGAATCTTGTCTTTGCCCTGATCTCCCATGCTCAGATACTGAGATAGCGACATTTAAGCAAGGAGGCAATTTCTTGTCAGTTAATTTGATCTATATTAAACAGTCCAGATTAAGCTTAAACCACAGACAAACCAGAAATTACAGATTTAAATAGAAAGACTTCCTAATCTTTGGAGCTATTTAGTTTTACTCTCCCTCTGCTTGTACTTATGCATTTCTTTCCACAAAGATCTATATCATCTGAAAAAATAGTGACTTTTTAAACCCTATTACCATTGTCAATTTTCTGAGCTGTTCTTGGATCAAAGTTCAAGTATTTTTGTAAATCTGGGGTCCAATTCCTTGTGTCATTTTCACTGTATCGTCCTTTCCAGCGTAAGTGACTCCAGGGATTTTTCAGCTGAAGAAACCGAAGTCCCTAAAGAAATAAAATTGCTGGATTCATCTTCTCAAGGTAATTTTTATGTTTATATTAATATAGAAGATGGACTAATTGCTCAAGAAAATACAGCATCATTAAGCTTTCTGGAGTTTCCCAGTGGAGCTCAAGACAAAAAACTACAGCAGCCATTAGAGCAAAAAAATCAGCAGCTATCCATTGCAGACAGTTTTCAAACAGGCATCTGAAAACATTGATACCTTATATTCCCTTATATCCAAGACTGCATACGCATGGGTTGGAACTAAGCCCCATTTTTCTCCTTCCTCTTCAGACATGACCCCTGTTGCAGTTGTGATAAGGACATCTCCCTTGTGAAATCTGTTCAAAGAGAGGTGAAGATTGCTTTTAATTTAAAATTAGCTTTAAAAAAGCTAAAATAAATTAAAATAGCTTTTAATTTAAAATCTTGCAAGTTTCAAACTAACATTTTCCAGATATTGTAATAATATGTTTTTACGTTATTAGTCAGACCCTGCTTTATAAAAACTGGAATACACTTTTTGTCAGCAGAAGCCACTACTGAAAAACCTTGAGAAAGTGAAACTATTTTCTTTCAGTATTTACGTATAGGCTTTAAATGAAAAATATAGTTTCATACAATTTCATCATTTCATATTTTTATAAATAAAAATCAGCATTTATCAACCTGAAGTTCAATCTGAGTCACTTTCTAAAGACACTCTTCACACATCTGAAGATCAGTACTGCAGTTTTGAAAGACTTCTGCTGCTCCTCCAGATTTACTATTGGGGTATAATAACCAAGGTCGTGTGATACGATTAGAAATACTATACTATATCCACTTGCTAAGGACAGCAGATCAATGCCAAAGATCTGGGGAAGTCTGTGGGAACACAGGACACACGTCCGTCTACTTTTTAAGCACTTTTAGCTTGTGTATTGGTTCCAAGCTGCTCTTCTTCGACTCTATGTTCTATTTTCTTCATCAAGAAATGACTACTACTCTTTTTCTTCATATGTAAAGGAGAAAAATCACCTCAAATAAAATTCCACAATATTTCACTCTTCTGTTCTATCAATCAAAATCACCAGTACCTCAAATCTTCTTCCAGGAAGCAATGTGGAGGCCTTATAAAGCACAATCTGCAGCAGTACCAAAATGCTATTAAGGATCTGTGGTGACTGTACTGCTTTCAGAGTGGTAACACAGCTACTAAACAACAAGCATTTTAAGTACTTAGGAAATTAAAAACTTCTACCTCTGATGAAGTATTCTGAAAGTACTATCTTGATTGAAAGCTTGACTGTCAGAGTGCATAGCAATTCTTTCAGGTATCCAACCAGTCAGTGCATGGAGATCAATATTCTGAAACGCAAACATTCAAAAGAAATCAGAGCAGATGATCCACCTAGAAGCATACGATGTCTGTACACAGGGTTAAAAAAAAGCCTTGAAAGAAATCAAGTACACACAAGTTACAATATAGCTCTACACATTAAAGGCTCAAGATTAGGACTATATTAAACAAAACCTTATTTGATGAAATTAGGACAAAAGCTGCAAATTGAACTAAGTGAACTAATGAAAAACTGTAATTTCAGAGCAATGGAAGAAGCACAACAGAATGGTCAGTTGTGCTCAGTTCTACAATGTGTTTTATTTAATTGATTCAGAGACTTTTTAAAGCACAGCCTCAGAAACCATCTGGAACTTTGCTATTACACCTGCATTTTAAATTATTTAAGTTTTACTTCTAAGGCTCAGGGTTGGGTTTTTATCCTTTTTGGTAAAGCTGACACTGACACATATTTCCATAAAAAGCCACTTTAATCTCCCCATTTTATTGCCCTGAAATATTGGTTATTCCCTTTTCTTTCGCTTTGAACTCCTCAAAGCGAAAGTAAAACTATAAACACTTGAAGTGTTAGCAACCAGAACTGGTGAGTAGGAATCTGAGGAATTACAAGTACACCACAGCCTGGTTATACAAGGAAGCTATGATACAGTCGAAAAAGAAGGGCAGGAAGGATGGAGATTAAACGTCACAAGTCAAGCTGTTCTTGCAGATAGCAAGTTATAGGACAACAATGAGAATAAATAAGATTATTAACAATAAGATTCTGTCCTCCAAAATAAAGCAGCCTAACACTCACATAAACATAAAAATGTCTGACAAGTCTACCCTTTATACAAAGCCACATTTGCCCCATTATCATTTGTCAAAAGACAACGATTACCTAGTATATCCTCCAAGAATGCAATTATTAAGACATCAACTAGAATGTGGACAGCACCATGAAATAAAAATATACTGTTAAAATTTAAAGCAATTTTAAATTAAAATCAGAAATTCTTCCTAAGTAACAGATGAAGATCATGTAGGCTGCCTGTTTCAGTAACCTGTCCTTTGAAAGAATAGTTTGCATGTCATTTTAGCTGCAGTACAATGACTGCTTCTTTAGTAACCACATTATAGGAACCCAGTACATATTTATGTAAAGGAGTGTAAATCTGATAAACAAACTTGCACAGATCAAAGTACTTGCTCCCTCTACATACACGTACTAAATGACTAGCCTGTTCCTTTCCTGACCAACTGCCCTATCAATTGAATGACAGTTAAAAACCAAAATCAGCAATATTGAGATGGGCAAAAAATAATTACTTCACCCAACACTGTCATCTAGATTATATAAATAAATGTCCTTCCCAACCATAAGCACCAAAGAGTACAGCTAAGCATATTTGTGAAAGAAAGAAACAGGAAAAAACCCAAGAAAATGTCAAATCAAATACTTGCCTCCCCAAGCAATTTACTTTGATTTCACTAGAAGGAAAAGTATTTGATCCAAGATTATCTAAGAGAAATTTTTTGCCTCTTAGAAATAATCTAGTACTTACAGAATTTGATCCAGGAAAATCATATCCTCCCATGACCTTCATGTAAGCCTTTTCTATTAATGATACCCATAATTCATTCTTATTGTTAGAATAAGAGCAGAGAAGTTCCCCACTGTGATCAACAGGTAACTGGTCATCTATGATTACCTGTGGGAAATAAATGAAAAATCATCATACTGCCAATAAAGTATCATTTAAAAAAATAAGCCCAAACTTTCATAAACATACAGCTTTTCAGACACAACCAGCCCTGACCATCATTCTCACATGTGGAAGCCTCTAACAATCCTGCAGTGGTTTGCCCAAGTAAACAAGAAATTCTATTCTAGGTCTGTAGGTGACCTGTGATAACATGCCTTGCTTTCTCCTACGTAAAATGGGAATGATGACAGTACTCTCTTGTGAAGTATCTAATACCTATCGTGAAAGGTAGCCATAGAAATATTCAGTGTAATTACCAGAATAAATGTCTTCCCCAAACCACTTACCTTTCTAGGTACACCGTTGATATGAAGCTTTACCATGTATTTGCCACATGGATTATACTCTGGTTCTCCTTTCTTATTCTGAGGGTAAATTATACTGTTAAAGAGAAAAAAAGAAAAAGAAATTATGACATAAATACCTTGGCTGCACACACACTGATAACAGGTGATAACAGAAGTGGGATTAACACAGTCTGCTTCTAGAATTTACACTGAACATAAATATGGAAGAGCAGCTTCAATTCAGTAAATATTACAAGGATGTTTAAACAGGTCTTACTTTTCAGGCCTTGCTCTTGCTGCAGTTCTTTGCTTAATATGGCAATAAGGAGAACACAAGTAACCTAATTGTTTCTCCATCAGAAGCAAGGCAAACAAATTTATCTTACTATTAAACAAATGCTATTTACATATCTGTAGTATAAATACGGTATTTGCCTGAATGACAAGTCAAACATTTAAAGAAGGAAAAGACAGCACAGAACTCACTGCTCTCAAAAAAGAACAAGTTCAGTTCTAACGAGTATAGGTTAAACCAAAAAAAATCCAGGAACAGTGTTTACACACTGGTCTGGCAACAGGCTCTTGGCAGTGGCAAAACCCAAGCCGAATTTATCACAGGATGCCAGTCAAGTGGAACTGAGACAGTGCTGTTAACATTAATTCTACAGTGAGATGCTATGCCAGCTGCTGCGCTGGCATAGCAAAGTAGGAAAATTTGCATTATATAAAGCATTATAAAGTAAATTTCTATTAAAACCCAAACAAAACCTTCCAAGCTATTTAAAACTCCTTCAAGTACATCTGAGGTTAAACTCCAGTGTCTGCATACGTATCTGTATAGAGTTGGCCTCCCTCTCAGAAGTGCTGAAGCCACAAGTCCCAAGGAGATGAAAATGAAACAAATGCTGGTTTTTACTGTCTCCAACTGCAACTGTCATACATATTGCAAAAGCTGGGCAGTTCTTAAGTCTGAAAAAATCTTAGAAAGCAACAGCTACTTACCTTGTGATCAATTTTTTATTATATCTTCTTTCATATGCTGCACTGATAGCTAGTGATGCCACAAAAGAGCAATCTGACACTATTGTCTATAAAGAAAAGAAAGCCAGTGAGGATATTTATTAATAACTTAGATACTGAAAAACAAATGGGATGTATGGAGGAAAGGAAAATCACCACTTTTTTCCTTCAAATGGGAAAGATTTCAACCAAGAGAAGCAAAGTCACTCCTTAAAAAACAGGCAATGTATGCTCAGCACGAGGCTCCTACAGAGCAAACCGGTTAGAATTACTAATGAGAATCAGAGACGAGTGCAAATACCTCAACATTCACTCACACTTACTCCCCCCTACCCAAAACAAACCGCATAATATAAACCGTATCCAATGGCATATTCTACTGTCGATTCCAGTGTAGCGTGGGCCATCTGCAACTCAACACTAAGCAAGATGTTTCCACGATTCTCAACAGGTCACCCTGCTTCCTGTCTAATAAAAACTTAAAAATCGTGCTCCTTATTTTTTCCATGCAGTAAATTAAGTGGACAATTTGCTGCAGAGTACACCTTACCTTTTTTCCTAACCACTATTTCTGGAACATAGGATTTTCTGATGGAATTCAAATTTTGATTTTCACTTACCCTGCTAACACAGCTGTTTATTCTCATGGCTAGAAAATGCATGGAATCTTAAGTGATACTATTTATTTAATCTCATGAGAACCATGGAAAGCACTCTCACATTTGTGGATTCTTCTTTGAACAAGAAGATCCCCTGCAATACACTGCTAGCAGCACGCTTTTCTCTTTAGGAACAATTTACCTGCTTTATGCTGAAACTTGATACAGTATAAATCATTGTGGGGTTATTTGTTATATCGTCTGGTCGCACCCACTTAGCAAACATTGCTTTCTGTTTGGGAGATAACGGTAGCTTCCCACATTTATCACTAGATTTAAGAGAGAAAAAGAGGAGAAATAAGTCAGTAGTAGAAATAAATCAGTAGTTTATAAACTGCTTTTCATGTCATGCCTAGTCTTATATATGTCTGATGGTGCAAAATATGTGCAGAACAATTACACAGTTTTATATACAGAGCTGTAAAGCAATTTCAAAGAACACTATTGCTAAGTTTGTGATTTTTAGAGAGAAAAAAGCAAAAAAATATTAAAACCATGAAATGCAACCCAAGAACTTCCTTCATACAGGACCAAACAGAATTGGATTCCAAAAAGCCATCTACAATAGCAGAAACTCAAATTCTTCACTTTATTTCAGTATGATAAACTAATAACAAAGTTTCTTTACTTCTGAAATTTCAAGGCTTGTCTGTTTGACAAGCCATTAGTGGAAAAAAACCCAAAACCAAACTAACCCAAACCCAAAAACCAACCCGCAGTGTTTCTGTCTATTATAGCGATGTAATCTTAACATATTATTATTGCTCATGAATGAAGGTCTAACAGTTACATATTGCTCTTCCTCAGAACAGTCCTTTTATAGAGGAATTTTCTATCACTTTCATTTTACACGGTAACTGAGATGGAGGGAGCTAAACTCATTAGTAAGGAAACTGACCCAAGTTGGCAGTCCAGCCCACTATTCTAAAAAGCCAAGTAAAATATTGTCCTTACGGGCTTGAAGATACAACTGCAAAAGCAGCGCAGAACGGGATCAGCTTACACTGAAATTTTGCAGTCAGACTAGAAGAAGGAATTAGTATTTAAAAATCTCTTCCTGAATTATGCTTAAAAGCCTATTCAAACAAATTTAAACTCTGGCAAAGAAAACAAAGAACCACCAAAAGCTTTTCCAAGCTTTGGAAATAAAAACAAAAGTAAAGTTCAGTAATTGAATCCCACTTACGAAAACGGCATAGGGAAAGCAAAGCGTTCCCTCAGATCAACACTCATGAAAGGTACGTATTCGATGCCATTAATTTTCGAAGTCTTCCTGTAAGTCATAAGACAAAAGAAGTTACAAACATGTCTGTCATCTTTCAAACACCAAGTTCCAGAAGGTAACAACAAACTTAGTTTTTAAAAACTAACAAGACACAATGCTTGCGAAAATATCCGTTGAAAATGAAACCACCACTATATTTATTTGGGTTTGGAACCTGCAGTACTTGATGACTTAGCACTAATCCTGCAAGTACATATGCGTGGACAAGTCTCCACACCAGGATAAAAATTATTATCAGCCACAAACCTTTTGCTGCTTTTAGAAGCCACATTTAAAACTATATTTGCCTAAATGGAATTTCTCAAATCACTTAGGCTTCTCATTAAAGAGTCTTAGAGTAAGTTGGCAGCAATTAATAATTACCAACACTATATTTGGGCAGTTATTTTGGAATACTTGGTCAAACAACAACAAAAATACTGCACAAGTTTATCAATACATCTTTTACTAAAACACACAGAACATCTTCTAAAAAATGAGGATCATAGTTAAACATGAATGTAATTACAGTTTCAAACAAGGAGTTAACTGGGAAGAGCTACACAAGGTTTTCAAATCAAATCACAGAATGGTTTGGGCTGGAAAGGACCTTAAGATCATCCAGTTCCAACCCCCTTCCAAAAAAGCCACTAACTACGTCACCACAAATACCACAACAATTTATTGATGTGCAGGTAATACCAGCAATGAGGTAAGAGGTGGTTCTCCAACCCTCTGCTTATAACCTCATGCTTCAGCTGTTTCAACCTACTGTGTAAGATGCACAAAGGATGTGAGCACAAATGATGAAGTTTGGAAAAACTTGTCTTCAACTTACCTCAGGACTTCAATCTCCTCTGCAGTGTATCTCTGACCTTGAGGCTCACTAGCTTGCACTGCTCTGATTGTCTGTGGTTTATCGTTTAAAGAAAAATCAGGTCCCAGTGGAAAGAATGTTCTGACTGGATGATTTGGTTTAGCTGCAGTTGACTTCTTCTGAGATGCCTTTGACATAGATTCCTTCAGTGCCTCTGCTCTAAAGCAAATAAAAATTGTTTACAATGACAGAAAAGTAGTTACGGTTCAATAATTGATTTGCTTGGTTCATGTTCCCACATGTTAAATGGAATGAACAAATGCCAAGTTGACCACCACCACTTTTCTAAGAAAAAAATCAATTTCTGATGCCAGTACTATTATATGTTCCCGAATAAATTAAAATACAGCCTTTCCAACTCAAACATAAACTACTTGTGGCAGAACTCACTAGATTTTTATTGCTGTCATGGTTACCTCAGCACCACACAGCTGCTTGCTCCCCCTACCCACTTTTCCCCTTGCCACAGGTGGGATGGAGAGGAGAATCGAAAGAATGAAAAACCCATGGGTTGAGATAAGAACAGTTTAACAACTGAACTACAGGTATAACACTACTAATAGTGATAATGAGGGAAATAACAAGAGGTAAGAATATAAAACCAAAAGGGAAAATGAAAAAAGAACAATAAACTCAAGTGATGCACAATACAACTGCTCACCACCCACTGACTGATACACAGCCCAACCTGAGCAGTGATTCATCCATTCTGGGTAACTCCCCCCACTTTCTATACTGGGCACAAAGTGCTGTGGTATGGAATACCCCTTTGGCTGGTTTGGGTCATGTGTCCTGTCTCTGCTTCCTCCTGGCTTCCCGTGTCCCTCCTCACTGGCAGAGCATGAGAGACTGAAAATTCCTTGATCAGGGTAAGTGCTACTGAGCAACAACTAAAACACTGGTGTGTTACCAGCGTTGTTCTCAGACTAGTGCCAAAACACAGCACTGTACCAGCTACCAGGAAGAAAATTAACTCTGTCACAGCCAAAATTGGGACAGTTGCTTTTAAATTATGTTAAGAGGAGAATTGGTGAAGGTCTTCTGAGCTTCCAGATAATGAACAAGGCCACTGAAATACAGAGAGAGAAAACTGATTTGTGTCCCCTCATACCCTCAGGATTTGTCTAACAGCTACAAAAGCAGAAAAAAACCCCACTAGCATTCTCACAACCCAGCACTTCAATGGCTTGAAGGCCGTGTATTCAGAAGCTGTTTTGTTGTTGCTGCATTGTTGCTAGATAGTCGCACACATGCAAAAAGTTTGGTTTGTTTCTTAACACAGACTGAAAAGTGCTAAAACCCAGCTTATGCTGAAATGTAGCCCAATGCAGTCCATTATTCAGCACCAAATGGGTGATTTGAAAAGAATTAAGAGTGAACTTACACTTGTGTAATTTGTTTCAGATATAGACTCCACTTCACTAGATTTACACTACAGTTAGTTCCCTACCATCAAGATAAGCATGTCTCAGTTTCCAAACTGTCTTCCTTATGAAGGGACATTGACACCCTGTCCATACCTTTGTGTTTCACACAGAGAATGTGAAACACATCTCTGTGTTTCAGCATTTTTATAAAAGCCAATAATTGCAGTTGAGTACTCTGATTTATATCTCTGAATACTGAAGTAGTGTGTTGGTACCAACAAATACACAGTCCTTTCCTAATTCTGCATGCCCCAATATTCCCAGAGGGCTGGCACAAGAGCTGTTGTAGTCAGTGGCATAGCAGCTGGCAGCTATCTGCAAGGAGATCTCTACAGAAGCGAGCTCTACTCAGAATCCATACTTTGCAGTACAGAACAACATGCTAGATTGAGAATCCAACTCAGAGTGCATTTAGACCTGATAGCAAGTATGTTCACTAACATTAGCAGTACCCACCTATCCAGTGCTTGTCGGGCCAGCTGTTTCAGTTTGGACTGGAGGCCTGCTTCTGAAGTTTCAGTAGCCTTAAATACAAAAGAAAAGAAAAACCTACATACCCCAAAAAACCAGCAGGCTTTATAAGCTCAGTTTGTAAAATTCCACACTTACAGGTTACAGCAAAGAGCAACTAGTTATTTTTTCCAATTCTCTTTCGAGATGAGCAAACATGTTTTGGGTTTTTTATAACTTAATATAGAAAGCATACTAAGTGAGCAAAGGTAATTTCGCTGTTCTAAGTAAGCGTTTTGAGAACATAAATGGTATTTAAAATTCTTCAGCATGCAAAACACTGTACACAACAACAATTCTCCAGAAGAATTAACCATATTAAAACGTTACGAGCAGAAAGAAGACAAAAACAAATGTTACCTATACTACTGAGCTTAAATGTGTTCCAATCCCTTTCCCCAAATTAGTCAAAAAAAAAATCATGGTAACTTATGAAAAAAAAAAATATCCGAACATTTACTTTCAAACAACAATTTTACTTTAAAATACAAACAAACAAGACAGATGCGCAAGAACACGATTTTTAACTTGCAAGCAAAGGCATAAAGTAATCCATGAGAGGGCACTAAAATAGGTATCAAGAGTCCTTGCTTCTCTTCTCAGTTTGATCAGCTATGACAGTTTATGCTTTTGTTTTCCTTACAGATGAAGCACAGCTACTGCAGCTAAAGAATCTGCAAGAGGCACAGCATGAGGTGTGCCTTCTCCCGTAACATCCACAAGCAGGTTTCAAGTTCTAGACTTGTACCTTTACAGATTCTCCTGCGTCAGCTAGGTCAATTGAGGAAACAAAAGGCAAGCTAGTTTCACATCAGGAAAGAAAACTAGAAGCACCCTTTATATGCAAATGCTTTCATTTGCAGTTAAATTACACTTCAGAGTTCCTGGTTAGAAAAGACTTCGAAAGACATATGAAGATAAGCAGGAACGTCAGCACACTTATCTAGGAGTCAGCCATAGAACAGGAGGAATGGCTGCTCTCCAAGTACTTCAAGAGTAAGGAAGAACTAAATCTCTCCACCTGAATATACTGAGGAGAAAGACAGAAGTAAAGCTTCAAGATAGCAGAGTTCCTTCAGTCTTCTTTCATCCTGGGAAGAAGGTGGTACTTTCTGATCACCCTGAGGGACAAAGCCTACAGTTTCAGCAAATTCACATGCTAGTCAAGATTAAAAGAAACTTCACCAGTATGTCAACTTAATGAAATATGTGATAAAGGCAGTTGTTAATATGAGATCATTTCAGACCAACTCCAGTATATGTAAGTAACACCTGCACGCACTGACACAAGAGAATGAGGAACAGCAGAGGAAAACCAGTATGCTGCTGCAGTAAATGTTATCTAATAGACTGAAAATGCTCTGCTCCAGCAGCTCAAGTGTAAAAAAACTAGAGCAGATCAAGTCTTCATGCGGTTACACTGTATCACCAGGGTATTTTAACCTACATAATAACAGTTTACAAGAATTCAGGAAGATTTTACTCTAGAATGTAACAAAAGTAACACTCCCCTCCCAACAACCCACATATATTTACATTATAAAAAGCGAAAAGAAGAGAAAAAGGAAAACAGACTTGGTGGAGTTACATTATGATGGTGAGCCTCTTCCTGTAATGAGTTATTTAAGGCAACTGGACTTAAGGGAAAAAAAGCAGTACCTGTAATTACATTCTTAATCATTTACATAATAGCCAATTGATCCTTACCATTAATTTCAGTGTAAATTAAATTCAGATGTAACAGCTTTAATGTTGAGTATTGAGTAATCAAGTAGCATTTTTACTAGTTTTGGCATCAGTAGTCAGTTATTTTCTCAGAAACTGTTACACACAAAAATTCCCCTTAAATTGTTTCCTTTAATGTAGTCAGAAAGCAATACAGCTGACACATCAGCCAGACAGCTTCCATTTTAACTGGTTTAATTTCTGTTTTAGTGTTGCATTTGCTCCAGAGCGAAAATTAACATGAGAACAGTTACAGAATACTTCTAGGTTTCAGTATAATCCATTTCAGGAAAAACACAATAAATCTCAAGTCCCCATAAATTTACACTGTTGAATAGCAACATAGTACAAATCCTAGAAGAAACACTTAAAAAAAAAAAAAAAAAACAAACCCCCAAAAAACCCCAACAACAACAAAAAAATCCCAAAAAACCAAAACCAAACAAAAACCAAACAGTGGAAGAATATAAAAAACCCAACGAAAAACCAATTAAAAAACTAGGTTTTAGAAGTACAGGTACTCCATTTTTAAGCCAGCCTTTACAGGTCAGTCACTTGTGTAAGTGGAAGAATTTCTTACCATCACATAATTCCACCAAGTTAATCTGTAGCTTAACATACTGTTTTCAAACAGAGTTCCACTGCTTCTGTGTACAACTCAATAGCTTCTTCTGCATTGCCTTTATCATCTTCATCAAAAGCCTGTGTAACTAGGAAGTGAGCACGCTCCAAGTCCAACTGTTGTTTTGACTTCAGAGGGTCTGTGTTCTGTGACTGAACTAAATGAAAAAGAAAGTATTTAGCGTTCTACAGCAGCAGACATGTAAAAACAGCTGCTGGTACTGAAACATTGACAGTTCTAATCAGATGGGCAATATCTATTTCTTGACTGGAAAGCAAATCTTCCTTAACTTTGCTAAAAACATCTTCGCAAGGACAAGAAAACACCACCACTACCACCCCTTGAAGCAGAGATACACTGGCAGGATATTTCACAAGTCAATGCAAATAAAACCTCTTTCATACTATATTAAGGACATGGATGTTTAATTATACGAAATAGAATCATAGAACGGTTTGGGCTGGAAAGGACCTTAAGATCATCTAGTTTCAACCCCCAAAATATTGCATCACTTGTGAAAATACGTCACCTATGGTAACATATAAGTTCCCCAGGTGTCTATCTTTAATATAATTTAATACCTTCATTAACGACCTGAAGGAGATTTCTGTTCTCAGGCATTTTGAGGACCTGACCAACCTGGACAAAAAATCAAAGTCTACAGTGCTTTGAGCAGGAGATTGGTCTATAGACCTCTCAAGGCTCTTGCTGGGGATGATATGAGTAAATCACTCATTCTAGAGTGATTCTATGCTTCTGAGAATTGCACGTGTACAAAAATTGGAGATTTTGGTCCAAGCACGCACACCGGAACAGATCAAACAAGGAAACCCTTATGAGAGCTAAGGGCTCTTTCCCCTCTCAAAGTTACTAATCCTACAGGAATACCAGAACCCACTTGCTTAAAATCCATCACGCAGCTGAGGCTTAGATGTGAGCTTTGATTTGTTCCTGAACACTTTTTGTTGCTATACAAAATTACTTTTTCAGGTTTGCTCTGCAGTTGTGGTTCCTAAGAATATTTAAAAGGAAAGGACACCCACAGCCACATCCTTAGGAAGTAAATCTCCACTTCATTTCTGATCTATCAGAATACAAAGCACTGATGCACTTGTTTTATTTGTCATCCTTCACAAAATACAAGGAAATAAGAATAATGAAAACCAGCACACATCATTGATACGTGTTTCACAGCACTGAAAGGCTTTCCACCCAATGTATTTAAGCATAGGTTTAGTTAGAAAGGTCCTTACCCACCTGCTGAATGGAGAGCCTGAACTCTTTCCAAGTACTCATTTATTTTTTCTTGAATATTTTCCAAGTTGGACCCTGCCATCCCAGCATAAATCAAGGCTTGTGCAGCTTCCTGCAGAGAAAAGAATTTGAGACAAAGTTAATGTTTGCTGCCTAGAAAATTACTTCCCATAAACAGAGGACCTACAGGAGCCATAAATCGGGTGAAAGCAAGCCCCTGCTTCTGCAGTATGGCTGCAGGGAAACTGTTGCTGGAAATAACAAATTTCAAGTTACAAATGAGATTACGTTCAAGATCTCACACATGGGACAAGCTGTAATATTATTAAAAATAAAACAACCAAGCTTTGGAGGTTCTGTAAGGCCAGATCTTAGGTCTGCCTATACAGGAATGCTTGGAATTAAGAGATTTTAAGTCAAATTTTGCAAACACGCAGCTGAAGTCAGTTCAGTAAAGCTCACAAGCCACAAACTGCCTTTTAAATTTAAAGCTGCAGACTTCAGTTTATGGGTGAAAAAAACATACACCAAACACTGGATGAACACCTACTTCCACGCGAGAGCATAGGCCTCCAGCTCAGAAGCACAGTATGTTATCCACATTAAGGCTTTTTCAGACTGTACAAACCTATTAAGAAAAAAGGGCTTCAGTTGCATAAGCTGTCTATCCATTCACTAAACTTAAGAAAAACGTATAAGGTTTGTTGGGGTTGCGATAAACAGAGCTGTCACAGTGTCAGAAGCATATGGAGAACTGAAATTTGTCACTCGCAAAGATGAGGATAAAACCTATATTCTGTCCTCATTACTGCCATGGAAAAATCCACTTTTGTGGCAGCGCTCATCTTCCAGCAGCAGTAGAGGAGGTGGTCATGTAGCAGGCTGAGTGCGTAGGAAGGAGATCAGTAACTAGAGAGCTGCTCCACGAAGCTGGTTCTTGGAGAGGCTCCTCTGCATAGGTCAAGCACACAGCCATGGCCAGAGGATTTCTCTTGCGTGCTTCATGGCCATGATTTCTGTCCAGCTTAGCAGTTTCTTCCAATACACATCTGCCTAGTTTAACCCAAGCTTAAAACTGATCTTGATACAGCCTGTGCTTGTTATCAGGGCAATTTTTCATTGACAAGCATCACAGAAACAAGTACTTCACACTCCTTGCCAACATCCATCACCATACCACATCACATAAAATGTTCACAGCAACAGAAAGGTAAATATAAGTGCTGTTCCATTCATACGTAGTAATTAACTACCATCAAGGTCTAGCATACAACTATATTTCACTAGGGATAAAAAGTGTACTGTAGAGATCTGCTCAAAGGATATAGAATGTATTTGTCTGTGACACACCACAACTATAGACTGACAAAACAGGTGCAGTATTGTAGACAACAAGTTGTCTACATATGACACAAAGATCAACTGCCAGATTTTCAAGCCAGTGCTGCAAATTCAATGCACAATTGATGCTGCTTCTGTGATTTTAAGCACAACTGTTTTGTCAGTTTTTAAGATGTAAACGTAATTAAAACAGTCTTTTATAATTTATGCCTCTGAAGGACTGAAGCAGTTGATAAAAGAGCCAGCATGCCAACTGTTTCCAGTGATAAAATTGACATGCAATTCAGAGTTAGTGTAGCTGTGGCACACCACTCATGCCAAAACACAGTAGTGGCATTGAAGGGATAATAAATACTAACCCTGAACTAAGCTAACTATTGGTCATCAGTCTGCAAGTTGATAAATGCTGGTCAATAGCCAAACTTAGCAACAGCCTCAGTCAGTTTTGCTGCAGTCGTCAGCTGCCCAAATAAGTTTGATGTTTCCATACAGCACCCTTAGCAAGTAACCCTAAGCTGGATCACCTGCAGCCTTCCTCTAGGGATCTATCAGTTACACGATAGCAGGAAGCAAACAGCATTTGCTAGCCACAGGAACTCCATTTAGACAGGCTATTTGCTGTCTAACAGCAACGAACTGTATAAGTCCTTGTGCTTTATCCTTAAAGTCAAGTTCTTGCAGAATCCTGTTCAGCACCCAAGCTTTCTCATGTGCTTAGTAATTGCGCCAGGGGGCTCTGAAATGCTTAGAGCAGTTGATAAGGAGGTTGGTGACAGACCAGACTCTTATTCACACTGTTCAACAAAAAAGTAACCCCAAAATACAAGGTGATATCTTCTTACTATTCTTGTTTTATCTAAAACTGACAGTGATTCTTCAGGAAACAGCTGGAAAGCCAAACCTATGCAGGCTAAATCATCATGAAGAATTCTGCAAATGGAAGGGATTTGCTAAAGACTGTAGAAAAGCACACAAGAGTGATTACCTGCACAAAAAGACGGTTTCCTTCTGAAGAGCATTTGATAATTTCTTCCAGATGTACTCAGAAATGTACTAAATAAGGTAATAAAGACGTACTGCGCACAGCTACTGGACCATGCACGCACACTGTTGTATTATTATGGGTAACTACACTTGGTTTAGGAGTGTATATATGTTTTACATATATAAACTTAGCTCACCCTACATTAACAACCAGGTTAAAAAAAAAGGTACTCTTCCTCCTATCCTTTCACACATGCATAGACCACCATGACAACACCACTATGCTTTTTATATTGTTTCAAAGACATGTAGTATTCATGAAGTAAAAGGTCAACTACAGAGTTCTTAGCAAGTTAATGGAGAAGAGTTACTTTAGCAGGATAATAGAATATACTGGAATGATTACTGCAACAAGTATTAAACATAGGTGTCAAAGAAATCCCTTCTCACAAGGTGAGATGTAAAGCCAGTGGGATACAGAACTTCAGTGTAACTTTGCAAAACATAAACCCAACAAAACAAGACACTTTGCACAGGCAAAAAAAAAGCATAATGGTTGCACAGAAGCTACTAAATACCAGTAGTGAGTGTATAGATATTGCACAAGACACTAAATCAACATCAACACACCCTGGATTCTACAGGAACCAGAGGAAGAGGAAGCTGCATTAAAATAATAAAATCGGACCCCTAACATAAAGGATATTTATATGTGGTTTAAAACTCGTCACTGGTAGCTTGCGACGTGAAGCTAGCTTACTGCTGAGCGTCTTGTATTTCACCATGTATTTCTCTATTTGACGATACAACTGCTGTTCCCAGCTGCACGCTCGAGAGCTGCAGCATGCCCACTTCTATGCCTCCCTTACGCAGTTCTCCAGAACGCTCAGCGCTTACACCTCCGACATAAAACTGAAGCAGCCTGGCAAAGGCAGCGGGGAGGCCAGCAACGAACGCGGAGCACCAGCAGGAGAGAGGCGGTTTCAGCTGGCTTAAGCAGCAGCGTCCCAAACAGGGCCGAAGGGCCCGCGTCTCCACCAGCTGCACAAGCGCCCGTACCCGCTTTCTAGGTAGGGCCGCTGCAGCGCTACCCCACAGCCCGCGAGCAGGCAGCAGCACACGGGCAGTCCTCGCTCCCACCCGGCAACACAACGCAGGGAAAACGCATTTCGCAACCCGCCCTGAAGGACGCGGCTCCTCCGGAGACAACCTTCCGACACGCAAGCCCGGCCTTCCGGTCTCCTCCCGGCTGAAACCGGCACGCCTCGCCCCAGGCCGAGCAGCGCTCCCGGCCTCGGGACACACCGCCAAGGGGTCTGCGAAGCGGTGGGGACAGCGCTAACCCAGCGCACCGCTCCGCACCGACAGAGCAGGACTGGGCCACCCCTCCCTCCCCAGCCCTGTGGTGGCTCAGGGGGGCGGCGCAAGCCTACCGGCAGGCCAAGGACTTCAGAACAGCGCAGAGAAACGGACACCGGCGCCCTGAGGGAACCGGCTGCCGCCGACGCGCCCTGCCTCCCCCATACCTTATAGTAGAAGACTGCTTCCTGGTAGCGCCCGCCGTGGTCCCGCTGCACCGCCAGCTGCGCGAACTTCACCGCGTCCAGCTCGTGCGCGGTAGCGTCCATGGCCGCCTCCCTCCCGGCACCGGCACCGGCGGCAGCGAGCCCCGAACCCCGCCGCGCGGCCCCGGCCCCCGCCTTCGCCTCCCTGACCCCGCCACAGCCGCCGGCTCCGCCCTCATTCCGACCGCCCGCTCCCCTGAGCCCGCCCACCGGCCCTGGCTGTGGCTGCCCCGGGGTGGCAGGGCGGGAAGGGCAGCGCGCATGCGGCCGTGCCTCGGGGTTTGAGGGCGTAGGGGAGTGCGGGCGCAGGGCGGCGGGAGTGAGGCGACAGTATGGGGTGGGAGGAGTGAGGTGAGGGTAAAGGGTGGGAGTGAGGGCAGGGCAGGGCACCGGGCGCCGAAAGCAAGGAGAGGCCAAAGAGCCCTGGGAGCGAGATGAGGGCACGGGTCGGTGGGAGAGAGACATGGGCATGGGGCGCGAGTGAGGCGAGGGCACGGTAGCGGTGAGAGCGAGGGGAGGGCATGGGGTGGTAGGAGAGAGGTGAGGGCAAAGAGTGGGAGTGAGGTCAGGGCACAGGGTGGCAGGAAAGAGGAGAGGGCACAGTAAGAGAGCAAGGGGAGGGCACAGGGTGGCAGGAGCAAGGAGAGGATAAAGAGCAGTGGGAGCGATGCAAGGGCAAAGAGCAGTGGGATCAGGTGAGGGCACAGGGTGGCAGGAGCGAGGAGAGGATAAAGAGCAGTGGGAGCGATGCAAGGGCAAAGAGCAGTGGGATCAGGTGAGGGCACAGGGTGGCAGGAGCGAGGAGAGGATAAAGAGCAGTGGGAGCGATGCAAGGGCAAAGAGCAGTGGGATCAGGTGAGGGCACAGGGTGGCAGGAGCGAGGAGAGGATAAAGAGCAGTGGGATCAGGTGAGGGCACAGTGCAGCAGGAGCGAGGGGAGGGCAAAGGATGGGAGTGAGGTGAGGGTGCGAACGAGGTGGTGGGAGCGAGGGGGCAGTTAAGGGTCTGACGCAAGGTTAAGCTGATCTCAAACTGCAGTTATCAGCCCAATGGCACTGGCAGCTGAGACCAGAGACACCGCAGAGGTCATAAAAAACCCAAAGTACCAAAGAGGGAAGCTCAAGTGGACTTTATTATAGCAATTAGAATGTACAGGTACATTAGTGCACTGGTTCTCATTTCATTTCTCAGACTGAACGTAGCAGTCAGATGCTGAAGTACTTCTATCAGCTCTTTGCTTTTAGAACATTTAAGAATGTGTAATGTGGGACATATTTAAATCATCTTCTGAATGATTCTTAAAGATCAATGTAGTCAAACCCAGGCTAAACGATTTCTTCATAGACTGGCTTTTTGTGGAAATCGTATAGATACAAAATACCTTTATTACAAGAAGTGATTAAGAAGTGCTAACAGGGTGGTAGGATAGAGATAACCAATTTTATCATCACCGTTGCAGTCTTTAAAGACCATTCTATTCCATGATCTGGAAACAGTCCTTGGAAACTTCATTATAACACTATTTCTTTATTACAAATATTTACATACTATATATTAGTGCAGCCTCTATTTCCACACTTTAACGATTCCATCCCTTGACGCAGTTACTATAAACCCTTGCGTAGTCTGGAAAGTTGCGATATCTGTGATAATATCATGATGTCCAACCGGGAGAGACTCTGGACCTTTCCGAGGGGTCTCATCAGTGGGCCCCAGTTTTTGCTTGTTTTGAATTTCCTGTATAAAAACGAAGTGAGAAATACTGTTCACAGAAGGGGAACTGTCACACAGACTAGGTTCTCAGTGTAAAAAGACCAAAACCCTCTTAAACCAAACAAAATACTCGAGCACAAAAACTGCCACCCTTTGATTGCTTTCTTATTATTGTTACTCCTTGATTCATTTCTTTTCATCACACACAACCTAATTCTTAATCTGAACTGACATTACAGCTCTAACTAGGGACAATACTTTTTTTCTCGTTTTTATTTCAATTACACTTCCTACTAAAATTTGATATTCTTATAAGGGAAAAGAAGCTACAGCGACACAGCCATCTCCCCAAGGGTTTTATAGAACTGGTTCAATAGAATGAATGTAATTGTTCAAGAACTTCAGAGGAAGAAGCACTAAAATATTATAGCACATAGGTAGACCCTCACTGACTTTTCTTCCAGTCACCTTTGAAGTAGCATTCATTCAATTGAACTGGACCAAAACATAGGGCTATAGTGCTTATTCAACAACGAGCAACACTGTCAGTTCCAGAAGTCACTCTCAGGTGCGTAATAAACCCACAAAGTTCTGCTACCATATCATTTTGGGGCCAGTACACCTCACGCTGTCTTGCTGAATCCTACACAAGAGACATTCCAAAGACTGATCATAGTCAAAGTGTTAAAACACTAGATTTCAATATCCAAAAGAAACATGGAACTCTGGTTCCTGCAGGTGTTTGGTTTAGCAGTATTTGCTAAGTCTAATTGTGTCACAAACAACTGATTTTTTTCTTTTAAAATAACTCTTCCAAACTGCCTGAAAACGCAAGGCCAGCACCATCCATAAAAGATAAGAGTGAGATAATTATAATTAAAGCTATCACATAATTAACATGACCCATGGGGCCATACAAAAGGCAAGCAGAATAGATGTCTATCAAACAAAGCAAAATACCTGAACCACCTCCGTGCCCTCAATTATCTTCCTGTAGTAGGAAACAGATGGGCAATTAGAACTTCCAGCAACAACATATGATCTCTCAGGGTAGGCAAGATCCCAAAACCTAAACACAAAGAAACAAAAATTAAGCTGAGATGTTCAATTTTATCATGTTAATAGAACTGTTTAAAAGCTGTTTTGCTCTTGCAATGAAAATGAGTGGGTACAAATGTTATTTCCCTTCTACACTTAGTGGAAAAGAGTGTGCAGAGATACCAACATTCATATCAAGTTTACACATGATTTATATTGCCAGTGCAGCCTATCAAGAACTTTACCGAAAGGTACATGAGTTTCAGAGAAGCACCAAGTTTTGCACTACTACTGCTGTGAACAATTCTCTCTGCTTACTGATGCTTACTAAATGAACACATCCTCAGCAATATTGTTTTGACTTCTCGGAGCTTACTAAGGCAATGCCTGGCAAGATTTAGCACACCAGCAGGGGTGGAGGGGAGGGTGTCAAACAAAACAGCTGTTAGTTTTATTACCTTATTTTCATGTCTGAGCCTGCTGTCAGTAATATAGGATTACCAGATGCTGGGCTACAGTATATTCCATGGATGCTGTGAGGAGAAGGCTAATAGGGAAAAGGGATATATAAAAATAATATATTACCAATAGCTGTTGCCATGCTTCAGAAAGGGAATTCATTCTTTACCACATTCATCCACTCAATTCCCAAATCTTTCTGACAAATGCCAAGTTACTTTAATGGGCCACATCTTAATATATTAAGGTAAATTGCTTCCTAACATTTCACAGAGCAATGCAGCAGATTTAATGCTTGTCTGGAATCTTGGAAATGACATGCTCAATGGCAGATGGAAGAGATTATTTCTAAAAGAACAGGAAGGCAAATCATATTGAAAAGCACACGGATGTTTAATTTTTATGGTATGACAGCATTAAGGGATAGATATACAATAGAAAACTACCTTGAATCATAGAGCTTCCTGTGCAAAGGGCATGACCAAAATAAACTCAACCTGCAATCTTTATACGCTGTACAAATTCAAGTTTAGATAGATTCCAGATCTACCTAACCAACATAGATTCCAGATCTATAAACCAACGTAGAAGCAGCTGTAATTATTTTGTGTATGTATTTGTGTTTTAAGAACAATAAATATCCCGGATTGCTCCCTCCCCAGTTAACTCCTTGAAGGATAGCAAATTCATGCTTTAAATTAGCAGTTCAGTACAGTAGTAGTGGCATTGTATTACAGAAAGAATGTGCAATGAGCAGATGCTCACAGAAGTATGCACAATCCCAGAAACAGCATGTAAAAGTAAGTACAATGCCACACCACAAGTTTTGGCTTTACCCTAATCTTCACAGGCTTGACAGGCTCCCTGGTTTTCTAAGAACATGACTGGATACAGCAAATGAGTGTTAACAAGTACATTCCACAGACAGCAGAAGATACCAGTGAAGGTTCAGGTTACACTGCTGTTTTACAAAGGGAATTTGATTTTGACACAAAACAACTATGGTGCCAAAATAAATCCCAGGGCAAGTTCAAGTACCAAACTGCCTCAGCCATGGAAACATGTAACTGCTGATGCACAGCATGGAGTCTGAGATTGTTCTATCCCTGGCTACACAACTGAAACTGGAAAAGAAGGAAACCAGACCTGCAGTTCTGAGAGAGGAGGTGCACTGCTGGCCCACAAAGTGAAGCGTCGATCACCAGTTTCCATATCCCACATGGAGACTTCATTATTGCCTTGAACAGCTACAGGAAAGATATTGCCAAGATATTGCCAATGCAAAAAATATAAACCAGGTTAGTTGGCTCTCACGACCCATCCTACTGACATGACATAGAGGGTAAAACATAGAAACACTCTCACCTTGCTCTCAGCAGCATTTGTGTTACTGTTACTTTACCACTAAAGCCATGCACACAGGTTTTTTCCATTTACCACTTGGAAGCAGCTTCACTACAGCTAAAAGGGTCTAATTTAAGGAGTTTAAATGAAACCTGCTTTAATCTCTAACCCTTTAAAAAGGTATTAAAACCTCCTATTTTAATACCTAAAATACCTTTTACCTAAAAAGGTATTAAAACCTCCTGATAACTTCTCATCCTTCTTTGACAAAGAAAAACATGAAGCTCAAGTTACTCTCATCTTAACAGCAACTTCATAAATTTTGTTACTGCAGGATTAGTTTAAGCTACTTGTCCATTTCAGAATATATTCCTGACACAAACACTTAAAAGTATATAACAGTGCTACATGCAGTGAGAATAAAGCAGTTGTGAGCATACCAAATGAGGAATGTTGGGAGATTTTCAAAAGCTCTAACCCATGACACATCTGCGTCAGATTCATGAGGGAATTGGAATGAGACGGCCTTTCATTCTCTGCTCTACAGAGGCACTGAAGGCAGTGGCAGAATTCCTATCAACTTCAATGTATGTCATGAGTTTGGGTTCTACCTTTTATAAGGTTTTGTCCTTGAAAAGTGCTGTGGTAGACAGCACACATGAAATGACCCTCTAGTGCTCGGAAGATGAGAATTGTAAAGGCTGTTAGTAATTTTCATAATGGCTTAACACTCTTTCTTTCTTTTTTTTTTCCTTCCTCTCTCCCTTCTTCAATTTCAAAAAAGCCAGGAAGAGCAGTGGCAGAACATGAGTACGAACACAAGTATGAACACAGTGTACTCTCCCCAAGCACAGCACATGAGAAACTGCAAGGGAATAAAACCACTCCACCTAGGGCTTGAAGCAGAAACTAAACAGAAGCAACCTCTGGCAAAGATGAGGCAAGTTTAAAGACATCCTTTACCTGCAATTACCCAGGACTGATAGACAGGATGCATGAGCAGACGTCTGATTCGGGCCTTAGAGGGATGAGAATGGCTGGAGATAGGCAACTGAAACCTCATGTCCCAACATGCCATGGTACCATTGCTTGTTCCTGGTGAGAGAAAGCTCGCCGTAATCAGAAGGATAAATACACAGGGGTTTGCCCATATCCTTGTGCCCTGTTCCTAGGGAGATGGACTTCAGCCTCAAGCATTAAAGGTCAGAACAATCCCCACAAATAGATCAGGAAGTTTTTCTCTCCTGTTTCAGAAAAGCATATACTAGGCAAATGAGATCAAGCAAAAGCTTGAGCTATAGTTACGGTAAAAGAAAACCAGAAAGGGAGAGAGAGGCTAACAAGAAATACAGGCTTACCAATACACAGCCAGCACTGGTGTATGTCGACAGCAAATGAAGTTATAAGGCCTAACTTCAAATCATGTTTTAGTGTCCAAGCATTGCTGCTAGATCGCAAATCCCATCCAACCAGAGATCCATTAACTGTACCATAAGCCAGTACTGACTGGGCTCCTGAATTAAAGTGATGCATATCTACCACACAGCCATCATCCTTCAGATCTAAGGACCTGGATTAAAAGAATAAATTAATTTAGAAATAGGTATGACTCCCTCTAAGTTTAAGACTCCTTCCAATAGCTAATGCTGAACATTTTCCTCTTCATGTCACTTCTCAAGGCATCTGCCTGAAACAAATCTGTGATTTCAGTACAACAGATGCTTATGCTCTTTTAAGTCTCTGTGTCAATAGGACCTGTGAGCCTTCTACAAACTAGTAAAAGGCTGTCAGCAGCTATTTGCAAACATAAACACAGCTCTGTGCTCTGGGTCTCTCAGTCCTGCCCCTGGGTCAGGGCAATCCCAAGCACAACTACAGGATGGGCAGAGAATGCACTGAAAGCAGCCCTGAGAAAGACTTGGGGGTGCTGGATGACGAGAAGCTCAACATGACCTGACAATGTGCGCTCGCAGCCCGAAAGCCAAGTGTGTACTGGGCTTCATCAAAAGAAGCGTGACCAGCAGGTTGAGAGTGGTTATCCTGCTCCTCTACTCTGCTCTTATGAGACCCCATTTGGAGTACTGCATTCAGCTCTCAGGCTCCCACTATAGGAAGAATGTAGGACCTGTTGGAGCGAGTCCAGAGGAGGGCCATGAAGATGATCAGAGGGCTGGAGCACCTCTCCTATGAAGACAAGCTGAGAGAGTTGGGGTTGTTTAGTCTACAGAAGAGAAGGCTCTGCTGAGATCATAAGATTCCAGCGCCTAAAGAAGGCCTACAAGAAATCCGGAAAAGGACTTTTTACAAGGGCATGTAATGATAAGACAAGGGGGAATGGTTTTAAACTGAAAGAGGGTAGATATAGATTAGACATTAAGAAGAATTTCTTTACTAAGAGGGTGGTGAGACACTGAACAGGGTGCCCAGAGAAGCTGTGGCTGCTCCATCCCTGGCAATGTTCGAGGCCAGGTTGGACAAGGCTTGGAGCAACCTGCTCTAGTGGAAGGTGACCCTGACCATGGCAGGGCATCAGAACTGGATGAGCTTTAAGGTCCCTTCTAACACAAACCAGCCTGTGATTCTGTAATTCGTGCTCCATGTTTATCAGATATTCATCTACCCAGAGTTTACAGGCAGGAACACCCCTGATCATGTTGTACTGCCAGCACTGCCATCAATCGCTTACTGTCTGTGCAAATGGACACTTTCTTCAGGCAGAAATACAGCGTATACCAAAAGGGAAAATATGGTTTGTAGTTTCCACCTCCATTGTATTTGGCTTACTTAATTTCTGTACTGAATCCCAAATAGCAGAGGACATTTAAGACAGATACCTTTTACCTTGGACAAAAGAAGTCTTTGAGATGGCTGCTAGATTTGCTGGAGCCTGGACATGTCCCTCATCAATATGGAAGACTAAGCTGTTGAATCACTGCCAAATACTCAAAAACTGCTCATATGGAGAGAGGTAAGAAAGAACTAAACCATCCCCAAAGACTCCTTGCCGTACTTGGTATCTCATCCCCCATATCTTTGCCACCTTACATTAAGAGCCTGGGAGAAAAAATAACAGGTCTAAGGCCAAAATACATGTTCTACACTTGTAAACATTTATCTAATGACCTGTAAAAGAACCTCCGAAATCACTTTATAAGTATTAACATAGCAGCAGAGGAGGCAAGAAACTACCAATCCCGATGCATAAATAAAAGAACTTGAGGACTGATTGTTCTAGGCTCATCATAAGTCCAGTGACACAGGAGGCACCAATAACCCACAGCTATGAATTCTCAGACCTGCACAGTTTCAACACTTCTGTATGAAGGGGGATAAGATCACGGATTACAGCCTTCCAGTACAGCCTGGGCCTCAGCCAGCAGGAACCCTCAAGCAAATCAAGGGATCTAATTGAGGAATATAGTAACAGCTTGAGCTCTGCAGTGAGATTTAACTGCTCTAAGTACATACCTGCTTTGTATCGGATGAATTTTAGGAGATTTAGGGAGCTTTGAAGATTCAATACCAAGCAGCTGGATGGCACCGTTATCTGAAGCTATAGCCAAGTAATGGGATCCTTGGCAGAATGTAAGTGTCTTTACATGTCCTCCAATCCTAGAGTATGTCAAAATTGATCTAAGCAGTACAGAGAGAGAGAGGGTGAAGGGGAGGGGGGGAAAGAAGGAAAAAAAATGCATTTTTTGTTGGCACTTAAAAAATTCACTTCTCTCAAACGCCTGCTTAAAACCAATGGTTCATTATTTTCAATGAACCATCACATTCTGGTAATGTAATAACATTTTCTGAGTGAAAATAACACTTTTTTACACAATGTTTTCTAAATGGTTCAAAATAAGAAAGCAACAAAGCCTGTGCTGCCTCTGCAAGCTTAACTCTCCAAATTTAAGCCTCTAGGTTATGAGTCTCCAGGAGCAGAAGCACACGTCTGCCTACCAGTAAAATAAAAGTCTATCCTAGGGCTGCATCAAAGCAGCATACCATACCACCTGTGCTTCAACCAGCAATACAGCTTTCCTGCATCAAGTATCAGTGGATGAGACAGTTAAGCATAAAGCTAATTTGCTCAAAAAAAATCTCAGATGGCTTTAAACAGCAGCACCAGAATATATTTATGTATGTACAGAAATGAGATGAAAAAGCCCATAATTACCACAGCTGCGATTGCATTTGCTAGTGATTTTTTTTGTTTCATTAACTAATTGAAACCTAGTATTTTATAGCTGCATGCCAAGAAGAACATCAGTATATTTCATTATCGGTATCTCCAGCACACTCACAAGTGATTCATATTTTACTTCCCACTCTGCTTTATTTTGCACTCCTAAAACAGCAGCCCCCAAACCCCATGAGTTTTAGAGCTACCTGGTTGTAGTCGTTTTTCCTTCCATTTTTTGGCTGTTCCACACTTTCACTGTGCCATCATTTGAGCAAGTGGCAAAAATGGAGTGCTCATCAGAGACTCGAATACGGTTCACTGCAGATTTGTGTTCATGAAGATGAGCTACCAACAATCCTTTGGGACGCCATCCTACAGGCAAAAACAAAACCATGGAATTTGGTGTTGATTTCATAACCTAATTAGGAACATGAATATCTCCCTGATCCCACCTACCAATAGCTGTATCAGGATATACGAAGCCATGCAAAGACAGGCTGAGAAAGTTGGGGCTGTTCAGCCTGGAGAAGAGAAGCTGCGTGGAGACCCCAGACACTGGAAGCTGCTCTGACGGGGCCTACAAGGATTAGGAGAGGGATCTGGAGCTTCAAAATTTAAGTTGTGGCCATAGGAAGACGGCTGTGATTTAAAATTGTATGTTTTCTCCCACAGTGGCTGCCAGAGCCCTCATCAGCAAAACCTGGGTGTTGCTCCAGGCGAGGAACAAGAAGGAACAATAACGCAACAACGTAGTACAAGAACACACGTTTATGGGAGAGAACATACTTTTTTGTGGCTGGGTACTGCGTCACTGTCACACTGCTAGTGGGGACAGGCTTCTTTGTAAAGAATGGCAGCTCAAACGGCCCAATCCAGTACGTGTGCCACTTGGTGAGAAAACCTGGCCAAGAGGTTACAATCCCCACAGGATGGCCGAAAATCTGGAGCTACCCCAGGCAAAATACATTTCTCACCTCCCAGCACAGCGCTTCTTCCCTTGTCCAAACCAAGGGGAGGCTGTTGCAGGATGGCAAGTTATATGCCAGATCTGCCATACACCTGGCTGCAAACAGAAAACTCACTCAAACAGAGCACGCAACCTGGGCTTCAGACCAGTGGTTTGGGACTTGTTTCTGCAAGGTAAAGCTCTATGTTCCATGACCTCTTTCATACGTCATACATGTATTTTGCCAAATGGGCGTTCTGCACAGTAGGCAAATTCCCTAATCCAATAATTTCCCCTTTGCCTCATCTTTCATGTTTGTTCCTCAAGGTGATGATGTTTTGACTCAAATTATATATACATATTCTTTTGTATAGCCACCTTAGTGGCCTGTGATTTACCTGGAGGTGGGGGCTTGCTCTCCCACTCAGCATTCTCCATCATCTGTTTGGCAAGCCTCTCTGCATTACACTGCTCTCGCTTCTGCTGGATTAGCTGCTGAAGTTCTGTTTTGCAAGTGGTGATGCGTAACTGGTGCGCAGATGGGGACGCTGTACTGCTCAGTACCTGCATGGTCGCTTTCCTGGGCTGAACAACCATCCCATCAGATGCCTGTAAGAGGTAAGTACTTCAAAATATAACCCTTATATTCTACACACAGATAGATCTTGCTCTAAAGATGACTGGGTCACACTGAAGTGGAAAATGCTTTTTTTTCTTTAATTGAACCAACTAGCAATAAATTAGCATTAAAGAAGTATTGTTCCATGAAAACAATTTAAAATAGTGAAAATTATTATTTACAGAAAAGCTTAACCATTCACTTACCCTACCCTGTTTGCCTAGTCTGTGCTGTATTCTATTTGTAGAAACTGTGCCACACACACCTCTTACGTGATTACAGGAAGCAGTTATAGCTCTCCAGACAGACAGAATTACAGGTTAGCTCTCCAACTATTATTTCTTTATACTGGGCTTTAAAAAGAAAGGTGTGAAGTGTTTCCTCCTTAGTTCAGAGTGGACACTGAACTAAGCTAAAAGTTAATCTCCAACTAGAAACCAAGTAGGAAACAGTGCTCAGATGCCTCCACAGCCTGCAGGACTTCCAGCCTATCTTTCTGTAGCCAGTACTAAGTATTACAGGTATGGGAAGTCTAAATGCAGCTACGGTATGATACACCAGTTCCTAGTTAAAATCATGACATCTCTTCCTCACAGCACACATCAGGGCATGCAATTTGAGAGAAAGTATTACCAGCTAGAACGCCTTACTTAATGATTGACTAATTCACAAAGCCCCATCCCTTCTTGCAAAGCGTCTACTTGTTAGTGAAGCTCTTCTATTCAAGTGACTAAACTTACTTCTGTCCTCCTCTCAATTCCTACTTTCAGAACTTGAAAGTCAGCTACTGTGCTAGAGAAGACACCAGAGAATACCATGACCAGTATCTAATAACCTCCAAACAAACAAAAATGCCACATCCCACTTGGCTTTAAAACAATTGAATCACTTTAAGATGTGAAGAGAGTGTTTTTCAGTAATACCTGTGGAGAGGATGATAAAGTGGTACAAATGCCAGCTGAGGACTCTGAACGAAGTGGTTTCCCAGCCTGGATGGCTTCAGGATCAGTTGTTTGCCCATGTCCTTTGGATATGGGCTGGGAGATGTTTGTTGGTTCCAGGGACCCAAACATGCTTTTCCATTCCTCATTTACATTTGAGTCTTGCTTTACGTGTTTCCTAGCTATAAACAGGAGAGAGAAAGGAGGTGGAAGAAGAGAAAAAACCCCAAAATCCAAACATTATCATGACAACATTCACTCAGGCTGGTCAATACTTTCAGACTACATGCAAGTCCAATGTTTATAGGCCTTTTTATTATGTTTTATATAGGGAAGCTTCTATTGCTAGGTTAAATCAGCTGACACAGATATATGTTAGAGCTCATTGCTTCTTGAGAGAAAACAGAGAGCACAGAAACGTAACCTTTAAAATTTACACTGGTTGCACGGGTCACTAGAGCCCTGGTTGTCACAACCTGCCAAACAAACGGTCATACTGCTACTGCAAATGCAAGGTAATTTAAATCTTCTTGGGGGCAAAATATGCCCATCTTTCACCACCTCACATTTCAAATAGCAGCAGTAATTTTCTTATTGCTAACCCAGTAAGGATGGTGCTAATCATGCAGGCTGAATTACTGAGAACACTTCCTGAGTACATTAAAGACTTAATTTCTCTGACCCTGAAAGAAAAGCTATACTTTATATAGATCACAAAATACACCAACCACGTTTGTCATCAGGCTCCTGCTTTGTTTTAACAAGATCCACTTGTCTCCCAGTTATTCCCAGAGCTGACAAGTCAATCACCCCTTTCTGACTGCTGTCATGCAGATGGCTCTGATCCACTATATTTGCTTTAGCTTTATTTGACTTTAACATAAAGTCTTTCAGTGCTAACAGTTTGTCTTCTTCCTCTTCAGTCATCCCCTACAAAATAAAAGAAATACTATTTACTTTTGAACATGTATCAAGGCATAAAAATGTAAGAAGCAGTAGCATTAATTTCTGGCTCAGAAATCACAGAATCATAGAACAGTTCGGGTCGGAAAGGACCTTAAGATCATCCAGTTCCAACCCCCCTGCCATGAACAGGGACACCTCCCACTAAACCATGCCACCCAGAGCACACTGCAGGATCAGAACCTCAGCTTGAGAGTCCCTCACAGCAGCAATGGCAAGGTTTGGGTCTGTGGAGACATCCAGAGCATCCAAGTGTCTCAAGCCTGACTTTCAATGTAAAAAACATTACTTGTGAAAGAAGCTTCTTCAAAAGCTGTGCAATGGCAGGGTCCTCTGGGGGTGGGCAGTCAGGGAGAACACCATTCCTCTTCTTCTGACGCATATGAAGGTGTCGGAAGAGGCTTGTGATATCCTTTGATCTTAAGACATAATCAAATATGGAACGGCTGACAGGCTCTTTGAGTACACTTAGCAGGACTATTTCTTTATCTATCTGCAATGCAAAAAGAAAGATCAGTCAACGTGGAGGAGGATGACATCCACATAAACATGAAGAAATCTAGCAGTAAACACTCACCTCCTGTCTATAGTGTTTGCATTTTTTCTCCTACCCTGAAAGTCAATAACTGGACAACTGCAAACATGATGCAACAATTAATCTCTTCCCCTGAATGCATGTTCTAAAAACCAGTCTCCAGCTCTGTCCTGGAGAGATGGTTTCAAACTTACAGTAAGAAAAGAAACATGTAGGACTTCAAAATAATTGCACATCATCGTGTAAATAATCTAGACTCAATTTCTCTCCTTTCTTGAAAGTAAGGTCCATGTTGGTCACATCCCGTTTTCTCCATTCCTTTTCCCTCTTTTCCCAGCAGTCTCAGAATGGTAACTTGGTATTGCTAGATGGCATTAAAAATTCTGCTACAAGTACATATTTCAAACTGTCTTTCCTTGGCCTATTTACACTCTAAAAATGCCAACTAGAAGAGCTCCTCCCCTGTGTCAGTCAGATTACCGGGCCTCCTCCTTTGTATACAAAGGAATAAGGATGCACAAGCATATAATTAAGCAATACTCAAAAGCATACTGGGACATTAATAAACAATCATAAGAAACTGATGAGTTAGGGCATAATTTATAATCATTAACTAGGGCGGTTCCCTACTACTAAAGATTGTTCATTACTGTTGAAACAGAAAAAAACCCAAACAAGTTTCTATTCTCTCAGGTGGCAAATCAGTGCGTGTTTGGGTCCATAAAATCATAGTCTCATAGAATAGTCAGGTTGGAAAGGACCTTAAGACCATCCAGTTCCAACCCCCTGCCATGCGCAGGGACACCTCCCACTAAACCATGCCACCCAAGGCTCTGTCGAATCCAACCCTGAACACCGCCAGCGATGGAGCATTCACAACTTCCCTGGGCAACCCATTCCAGGGCCTCACCACCCTCACAGTAAAGAATTTCTTCCTCATATCCAATCTAAACTTCCCCTGTTCAAGTTTGAACCCATTACCCCTTGTCCTATCACTACAGTCTCTCATGAAGAGTCCCTCCCCAACATCCCTATAGGCCCCCTTGAGATACTGGAAGGCTGCTATGAGGTCTCCACGCAGCCTTCTCTTCTCCAGGCTGAACAGCCCCAACTTTCTCAGCCTATCTTCATACAGGAGGTGCTCCAGTCCCCTGATCATCCTCGTGGCCTCCTCTGCACTTGTTCCAACAGTTCCATGTCCTTTTGATGTTGAGGACACCAGAACTGCACACAGTACTCCAAGTGAGGTCTCAGGAGAGCAGAGCAGAGGGGCAGGATCACCTCCCTCGACCTGCTGGTCACGCTCCTCTTGATGCAGCCCAGGATACGGTTGGCTTTCTGGGCTGCGAGCACACACTGCAGCCGGCTCATGTTCATTCTCTCATCAGCCAACACCCCCAAGTCCTTCTCTGCAGGGCTGCTCTGCATCTCTTCTCTAATGTGTCTGAATGTGTCTGAACAAACAAAATCTTGCATACAATCCATGTTACTTGCAGCCCCTACATTCCTTTGAGTTTATACTTTTTAGTACTTGATCTTTGCTGTTTCAAGAATAGGTCATAAGATGGCAGGGGGAAGGTAAGCCATATTCATGAAATAGGTCCCCAGTTACAGTCCCACATTTAAATGGGCTGAGCCTAATTAGGCCCAAAATTGTGACATAGATGCTTGTACAAAAGTTGGAATACTCAAAATAATTAATGGAAGATGATGGGGTTGGGATTGCAAGTGTTTCTTCACATCAGTGTCAGAAGACCTCATTCCTCCAACACGCACCTCATAGCTGACCATCTACATGAAAAACAACTTCAAAATGAGTCCAAAGGGAGGAATTTATTATGATTCAACTCAATATTACCCTCTACTGGCTTACTATATTTAGTGTCGCATAGTAAAGAAAAGACTTGCATCCTAAAACAAAGCAGCAAGTGAACAAGACAGAGATTTACCAGTCAATGCCCAGAACACTCCACAAGGTGTCTAGGGAGATGTAAATGAGGAAAAAGTATTCTTTTAGTGAAGTTACCACCTGCCTGGCTTACAAGAAAATGTTACGCTGAACAGTGCATCATGTGTTTAAGTACTGCATCTGTTTCTTATTTATTTAAACACCTGAGAGATGTATTCTAGAGGTCCTTAAGTTATATGCAATAGGATACAAATATGAACGCGTTACCAGCATCATGCAGGTCATTCCTAGACATGTGCTGTTATGAAATTACTTAACTCATTTATGCTGAGCATTCTGCCCTTGCCCCTGGCAGTAGCACTGCTGAGGTCACAAGCATGGTAATCGCAGCCTAACAGACTGCCCATGTGTTCAGAGGGTCAGGCCCACAGTCAAATGTGCTAGCATGGCAGGGCTGGAATACTTGGTCTTGCAGATGAGAGCAGAAAACACAGAAAACACAGGAACGCTTGTTTCACGGCCAACTTTTCATGATTTTTAGACTCCTATAAACTAGCAGAAGATTGCAAGAGTTTGTAAACAAGGCAGAGAAGGGCTTGAACCAAAGACATACGTGTTGACTTTAACCTTTGTAAAATGTTCTGCAACTTGCAACAAATTGGAGGCAACGGCCTTTCAAACATGAAAGGCAATGGCCATTCTGGCAACGGCTGCCAGCTGAGCTCCAGAAATACTACCTCTAACCTTACTTGAAAAAAAACCTAATTTTGGATTAATCTTGGCCAGGACTATGCCCAAGACAGACTTAAGAGTTATGACTAGCCAAGATGCATTCACTTTAACAGTATTTGAATTATTACCTGTATTATTGGCTGTGTGATAAAGGGATGGAGGTATGGCATTAGTTTGCAGTAGACATCAGCAATATTCAAATACTGTGCTACCACAGTGATAAATCCAACTGCACCATAACATATCCAAAGATTAGGATGACACAGGAAAGGTGCTGAAAAAAAAAATAATAGGCTGTTAAAACACATCACTCATATTAAAAAGAGGGAATCACCTTGTATATGGCAGCCTGCAATGTCATTTCCTTCCCCTAGAATTATCCCTAAACTGAACCTTCCTTCAGAGCACCAAGATTAAAACACTAAGAAACTACTGAGAAAACTATTTCATGGACTTCACTGTGCCCATGCTGCTCAGCTTCCTTGCTGTTGCCCAAAAGCATATTTTTCCTATTTATTCGTTTCAATCCCCCGTTGTCAATGCCAGACTTGCAAAGGGGACTAATCCAAACCCAGGTCTCAACCTTATTCTGGGCTACTAAGGATAATCCTAATACCAGTGATTATTTGTTATTCTTTTGCATTTTTAGGTAAATCTTTATTCTTTCCTTCTTCCCCTCTCTGCCTTCAATAGTCACTAATTATATTGCAAGATTATCAGACTCAAAAATCTATTTCATGTATCTCTATGTAGGTTCTAAGAAGTTGTAATCAAAGGACTGTAGCTAGTCATGAGATATAGTCACAGATTATCTGCCCCATAATGTTATGGCATTTGAAAAGCCGTAACATTAGGAAGAAGCAGACCACATCTCAAAAGATCAGTTGGTATTTTCTTTTCCATAAATATCTGGTAAATCTTGGGCACATCTAAATTAAACTTGTAAGCCTGATGAGGAAGGAGACCAACGCTATTCAAGATTCTATTGAGTTACATGAGGTTTTATGGTGTTAGAAATAGGATGAGAAAGGGCCATTTATCGTCTGAAGGACTGGATTCCCCCCTTCCCCAAAGGCTGATGGCTAACAGTTTGCCAGTTATGCGCCTGGTCAACTTCCAGAAGTAACCCAGAGTTTTTCTTTATACGAGGTTGCAATGAAAGGCAGGAAAGATCTTAAAGCAGAAAGCTTTTGGACTAAATGCTGTTTGCGTCTGTCCTACATAAAATCAGAGAAGCTGCTTCTAATTTCTTCACCAAAATTAATATTTTGGGAGTTCTGAGCGCTCACATGCTCTGACTAGCAACAGCTCATTCACACAGTTTTGTGTAGATTCTAAACCAGTACTATAGGTACGTATATTGGACAGCTAAGCTGACAGTGAAGCTTTATGCAAGACTAAGATTTCTAATAACCTTGTAACACTACGATTTCTTCTCCTAACTAGGAAAAGCAATGTATTCTCCAGTGCTCCAACTCACCGATATCACAAGCAAACTCATAAATATGGGGCTTCTGCAAGAGCCCCAGCTGGCACATACAAGTGAGAGCATTGAGGGCTTTATAAATGACAAATTCTTCAGCATCACTGAGACCTTGTTGAAGCAGAGGTTTCAGTATTGATGAGCTCTGCCAGCCAACATAAGCAGCAACACCTGAAACATAAAACGAAAACATAAATATCCAAAGTAGCACTTCCTTGCTACTCACCAGAGTTTAAAATAGCTATCCCACAGAGACGTCTCAAAATAGATTATTAGTCATTAGGAAAAAGAAAGAAGCTTCTTTCCATTCAAAGTTAGATCAGCGTTCTGAAAACCGCTTGATAAAAGCAGATCCCTGCGCCTGCAGAGGTCCTTCCAGATGCCAGTCATAGATGTCAGCACACAGCTGGCCAGCAGAAGTCTGCAACAGAAAGGCAAAACCAGCAGTGCTCCTAAGGGGGGCTAGTGCCTGCATTTGTACGTGGAAATGACAAGTAAGCAACAATGAATGGTTCTGTTAGCAGGATTTTGTCTTTTAACTTAGCAGTGGTTGTATCATTCAGATTCTTGAAGAGTCTGAACTGGATACTGGACTGATTATCAGCGAGGGAAGTCTATAAGCACAGACATTCATTTAGACACAAAAGAAAGAATCATTAACAGGCATAAAGGAAATCTTAGAACAATCTTCTAAAAACCTTCCAGCCTGAAGTGGCTGTGAGATTTGCCATTTAGTTAAATACTCTCAAATCATTTGCCAACAGGAAGCCACCTTGGCCCTAGTTTCAAAAATAAATCCAATTCTAAAATAGAATTCAAAACCTTAGAAAGAAGCCAAGATCAAAAGCAAAACGAAAGTAATTCCTTCAAAGCTCCTGGACAAAAATATATCAACTGCACCACAGTAAAATAAACTGCTTTCCTATTCTTCCTTTCCTATGTGAAAACCAGCCATTGGCCACACGAAACTGCCATCTGGAACTGCTTGTTTGGATTAGATAATCCATCTATAATAATTGATCCCTGGCAACAGTCAGGAAGATGGACCTTATTGGATATCCATCAAGCTAACATCTCTTACCACAAACAACTGGGCAAGTCCTCTGATTGTTCTCAAGAGTAAAGGAAATGTTTTCCATGGACAGCTCAAGCTCATTGATGCTATTGTTATATGTGGTACTCAGCATAGACCGTAACTGCCTCTGCTCCTAGTCCAGTTACTTGGGACTGATAATTATCAGAAAACTCCATGTCTTCCCATCAGAATCAAGATTAAACATAAAATAACTTTATCACTTTTACTCTAATAAGGTAATAATCCATACGCTTGCTCATGTATTAATTCTGGGCTTTGCAACCAGTTGCTAAAAGGAAGAGAGGAAGAAGGGACAAATAGCACAAGTAAGGAATCCCCTTGGCGGCACTTCCTACAGAAGGGCATCTGCCCACAGCCACAGGCAGCAGTGCCTGCACATACTTCTATCACATCATAGCTCAGCTTTAAAGATGTGTCAAAGCTTTAAGTAAAGCAGTGTAAAACAAAAATATGACTTTTGAACTTTACCTGAATTCTTTTGTGGAGGTTTTGAATAGATACTGAGAGAGGAGGAGTTAAAAATACAGGTTACATGTCTTGACACTTACACTTCATTGTCTCACATCTCTCTACATGTCTTTTGCAAGCCAGTAAACTGACCTGTGTTTTGGCAACCCCACTGCTCCTTCTAAACAAATTCTGACAAGTTACTAGCATCCCATCTTGGCAGGGTTTGCCAGTGCAGCATTTTGAGGCTTCCCGGCATCATGGAATGTATGTCTACCATAGTGGCTCTTCTTGAAGTCTGATCACGCTCATTTTTCTTGCCATACACCTGACGTACCATTTTTTCTCCCAGGTGCTGCAATGGGAAACTTTTCTTGACCCACAAATCCCGAGGACTGACTCTCAGCATCAGTCAGATGGAACAGTTTCCAACATGCACAGAACATTACACGTACTTAACATCTGATGTTATCACTGGTAAGATTTTAGAATTGGTAAGTTTTCTGAGCTCAAAGGACTCTTTAAGTGAGGTTTTAAGGCACTGAAAAAAAATCCAATTACGATTTAAACCTATAACAACGCATAGTTTTCATCATATGAACAGGTCAACTGAAGTTATTAGGACCATGCACACGTGAAGTGATGCATCTACAAGACAGCTTGCAGGAGTCTTCGTATTTACTTGTCATAATTCAGCTTTTTGAGTTAGTGGCTTTAGCAAAGACTGAAAAAAATATAGCAAAGTCAAAAAAAAAAGGACCCAAAACACCCCTCAGCATTTAAAGTTTATTTTACATCAATCTTACCCAGACTTACATGCCTCAGTCTCACTTGTATTAAAATAATGTAAATACAAATATAGTTTTCTTTTAGTTCAGATATTTATCTTTGCTCCCTAAAGAAACATTTACACCCAATAACTCAGCAAAGTATCTTCCTATAAACTGTAGTAATCTTCATAAGAAAGGACTTTTGTACGACTGTAACAGTTTCCAGCATATGCAACAATTAATTGACATTATTATCTCTCTGCTTTGTTCGGCTGAAACCAAACACTTACCAACAATACTGTCAAAGAAAGCTCCTCGAAGATGCCAGTCATTCTTATCGTTTAAGAAAGTGATCATATGAGACAGAAGAACATCATTGGCTTTCTGACGCCCAAAAAAGACACAGAGACGTGTTATTCCATTTTCCATCAGTGTTTGTTTCACTATATTCTCCGGGTCACTTAGCAATGTCACAACTTTCTGCTGGACCATTTCATGCAAGGCTTGCAACTCTGCATGAGACAACAGGGTGAGCATTTGGGTTGGGGAGAAACAATACGTGCATGTGCACTACCTGCTGCTAAAGGAATTACAAGGAAAAACACCCAACTCAGCAAGATGGACAACACCAGAGAACCTCAACAATTTCAACAACTGGCTCCCCACAGACCTCAGACTAAGCATGAGGTGGTGGCAAAGCAAGGAAGGATAGAAATGTAAGACATTCTTACCAGATCCATATATTCTAACATCGTCTTAACTTCAACTAAGATGATCCAGCTCGTTTTATATATATATGTGAAATGCAGATGTGAAGAAGCATCAGAATGAGTCAGTGATAATGCTACAACAGTCAACAACATACTTCAAGGCAATTCTGGTGTGATATGTTTATCTGACTATCAGCTTCAAAACTTGTGAACCGATAGCAGATCAAGAGTATATTTTGAGTTAGGCAGATAGGTTGGCTTCATTAAGGATACAGAGAGGAATAAACAACACTTGAAAAAGCAAGAACTTCCAATTTCATTAAATAGCAACAGCCACCCTAACAATACCGATTAAAAACTTGAAGATGACCCTGCTCATCACTTCTACTCCATGATGCAACTAAGAAAACATTTCTATTACATGGAAAACCCAGAACTGTTAATGCACTGGCTATTACTGGCAGCTGTGCAAGGAGGTTCTCAAACACAGCTGTCCCAGCTTTGCAGGGGTGATTCCCGGTTGCCTGCAGTCAGATGATCGGCTAATTGGCTTTTATCAGGACTCTCTCTGTCCTGATGTAAAAGTTGCCTTCTGGGTTCAAATTTCTCATGCTTGGTTTCTGAAAGGGTAAAGCAAATAGAAGTATCCAAACTTGTTTCTTCCTCATGTTACTTCTTTCATGACTGGGATATTTTGAGGGATAGGGGACAGAATTTCTTCAAAACACAGCCTGTATGATGGGTCTTCCTCTCTTAACTCCTCAGCAATTCTGAGCATCCCCTGCCTTATGCGAAGAACTTAAAGGGGATCCTTTTATGTTTGGTTTTGGTAGGACTTGTGTGGTTTGGCTTTTCTTTTTTATAAATGATCATCCTGCAACTAGTTAAGAAATAACTGAAACATGCCTTTTGCTCTACCAGATGGAACACGTCTGCCATGATTACCAATTACAAATAGTCACAGGCTGATCTACTTAACCCAAAAGACAAATGACAATTCTTAAACCGCAAATTCTTCCCAGCTTAGAAGACTGACCCAGCATTGTTCTGGAAAGCCATGGACTGCTAAACGGCACTGCGGCTGACAGCCAGGTCACTTACTAACATCTCTCCTTCCCAAGGGAAAGAAAAAGAAAAGCCTTCCTTAGGATTTTAACTCATTCTCTGGGACACAGTGAGAGTAGCGCAGATAGCAGTGATACTGCCCAATGGCATCCATATATTGAGAACACCTTCACGCAAAAAGAGAGACAGGAATTGCCAGGCATAAGAACAGAAAGGGAAGAATGACTGCAAAATACAGCACTATGACTGTGACAGAATTCGACAGGTTTTTCAAAGCTAACACCGCTTGCCATTTCAATGGAAGCAGTATTTGGAATACAGCCATGTTTTTGCAGCTGACTTGTTTACGGGAGTAAATGAGTAAAGCTGGATATGCAAGCAGGCAGCCAGCATCACAAATACCTTGAGAACTTTCGGAGAGGAAAAATGCGCTCATTTGTATAGCTTTTTGTCTTGCACAATGTTCAGAACAGAGGTGTCCTTTTTCTGCGTGAAACTGTAACACACACTCTTTGACGCTAGGTCAAGACAAAGCATTCTCCCCATTTAATAGGAGGGCTAAACTTTAAGATGGGAGGAAGATCAGCGCTAACTAGGAGCTTTAGCCCATGATTTGCTATTATAAGCAGGTAAGGTAAGTAGAAGCGACATTACCTGTGTCATAGTTATCACTAGGGTGCGATGTTTCATCCGTCTCCTTCACCGTTTGGTTCATTCTCCATATTTAGATTTTTCAGCTGTACTAACTCCAGAAATCTCAGAGCCGTTTCTGCCAACAACGCTATGTTTTCTGCAAAGGAAAACATTTTGGTTAAGAATTGGTCTACTTTGCCAATTTACACCAAGTCTGATGATCCTTCGCATGTGAGACCATAACCACTGACAATACGGGTCATAATGGGCAAATGGGATCGAAATTACATGACATGCTTTGGTCAATGCACATCTGTTGACCCCGACTCCAGCAAAACTGCCAAGTACTTCAAATTACACAGTACTTTTGTCATGTAAACAAGTGGAAAGGATAACAAGTATAACAAGGACTAACTTCAGTCTTCTAGAACTAGCCCTAAATGCCACCTAATCTCAGGCTAATGACAAAATAACTTGATAGAATTTAAAGGCCAATTAACTTAATTAACATGCCCATGCGGTAGACTGCAACAAAAGAGCAACAACAAACCACCATGCCAGGACACATACCCTAAGGAATAACAACAGGCTTAGCCTTGAGGGCTGGATTCTGGTTTTAAAACATTTGTCCCCATACCTCTTCATGTGATTTGGCACCGTTCTGCACTGTTTGGAATCTGCTGAAGCAACTCAGGTTATATTATATGGGTCAGGCCAGTGCTGGCACAGGAATAATCTCATTGAGACAGAAGTCCCACTTAACCAGCCGTTCTGAGTGTCAGCCAAGACAACAGCAGCATGCCAGTGGAGCCCGACCACAGCTCAGATCAAATGCTGCAAGTCACCAGCCTGAGCACTTCCAAAAGGTGTCCCATAGGAACACAAGTTAACGCAAGTATTAGGCTACCTTTAAACATATACATATATATATATTTGAAATTTAAATTGCTTTCTTAAAAGAAAAGCTCTTTGAAATTAAGGCAGCTTAATCAGACCTGACCATCTACCATTCAAACAGCCTTTCCAAAGTTCAGATAATACTGTAGCTGCTCTTGGTTTGAAAATAAAGTCAAACCACTGAACACAGAGATTCTCTCTGTGTAAGCAGATGCAACTGGAGTCTATGGGCACTGAGACCTGTAGCATTTTTGCACTTGCCTAAAAGATTGCCTTTTGTTTCCTCCATTTCAGCTTATTTATCAACTTCAGCTTGATATTACTTAATTTAAAAATTCAGTATGAATATACTATAACTTTTAGAAGAGTCTTTTTTTAAATCTATAAATAAAAGTGAGACATGAAAATATGGTTCTTCAATAAAGACCTAAATGTGGAAGATCAAGGTGATCAGAAGCAATCAATTCTATTCATCAACCATACACTGTCTTCAATAATTAGTTTTGTCAGTAGTTTCATCAGCTTAGTGAGCAAAAGAAAAACATCACCTGAGACCTTTTCAACTGGATTCTGCATTTATGTTTTTTTGGGGAAAAAACCCCAAACCAAAGCAAAACGAAAAACCTCAACCAAACAACGAAGCAACACACTTAAAAATATGTGAGTCATGGCAAATAGAGGTACATGATAAACAACAAATATGGGCATAACTATAAAGCTTCTTTCTAAACCAGGCATAACTCATATCTGAGTAATGTACGAAGAAAACATCTGCTATGGTATAAGCCATTCTATTACATAGCAGATACTGGAATTTCAGCCCCTGAATATCAAATTCCTTTTATGGGGAAATAACTCTGAAGCATAGCAACACATAGATGATTTAAATTAATTTCACATGTATTCAGTTCAATCAGGCCACTCTAAGCAAACAATGTGAGCTAATGAAATGTCAACTGAGATTAACTAATAAAAGCAGCAAAGGGTGGGCAAGCTCAGAAAGCCTTGTTCACATAATTAGCCCCATAAAGACTTCTTCATTATGCTCTTGCTTATCGAGGGAATAAAGCCAGGGCTGCTTCCCTAAATTCTCACCCTTTCTTTATCTGTAGGCAGACCTACTGCGTGCTATACCCAGGCCCTAGCCCAAAGCACATGCACGCATTCTGCAAGCTGTTTTTATGTGCAAAACTACAGTGAAGACTAAATGTTAATTAAAGAAACCAACCCACAACAAAAACCTTTACTCATCTAGCAGAGAGCAAACACATTTTGTCAACTATTTAAAATGCAATTATTTAGTTTGGGTACACATCCACACTGGAAAGTCACCTGTTAAGTGTTCAACTCATTAACTACTTAGTTGCTGCCACCAACCTTAAGTGAGCACAGGTGTCTTTACCTGCAGTCATTACCAAGACTTCTGGGGAGATTTACTGAACCAAAACCAGCAAGCTATGTGATGATTTTGAGCAGAGGAGAAAACAGTGAGGGACATACAGAAAAGCTCAGGATTTGGAGTTTTGACTGGATTTCCTCTTACCAGCATACGCAAGCCTGACGATGGTGGCTTCATCCTGGGCCAAGTGTGCAATACCCGGCAGAATGTACTCCGGGTAAATGTTAATGTCATTGCGTGGCACCTCTTTGACAAGAGCAAGAACTTTAGTTAGTGTCCTCACGGATTCTGCCCTCACCCTGGGCACGGAGTCGTTGCTGAAATGTAGCAGATAAGGAGTAATACGATCCAGAAGAATCTCTACGCTTAACCTTGGTGCTAAATGAAGAATCAGCTCCAAAGCAGCCAGTTTTGAGTCACAGTATTTGAGAGTCTGCAAACAGGAGGTTATCACAGACACTAGAATAACCAGCCCATTCTCTTTTGTCTCTCCCTCGGCTTTCTCTGTGCGATCATGCCCGCAGAGATTGTGAACGATGTTGTCCAGATCTTTACGTATGACCAATATACGCTCATCTGCTGATACAAACGTTTCCTTGGCAAACTGGGCCATGTAAGGCTGCAGGAAAGTGTAAAATATTTCAGGAAATGCATTGTTACGTTGCTGTTTCAAATAATCTTCAGCTGCTAAACGTTTCTCTGGCTCACGATGGACCATCTGAGTGACCTTGAGAAAGGCAGGAGTAGGAGGGAGTGGGAGAGAAAAGATTAAAGGCTTAAACATTCGTAGTACAAAAAACCAAACCCCAGCAATAAGCAGTTTGTCACCAGAGTAGGTGGGAAAGCTACCAATAGACCACAGAAACAATTCCAAAGCTGTAGTCCATCCTTACCAGTTCTTTGATACTGCGGTCTTCAATTTTGTTTAGGACTTGATCGGGGGAAAAGAGGCCATTCCTGTAAGCCAAAAGCTGAGATAAATCAAACAAGGGTACCCCTTCTGTGAAGAGTTCTGCTATTACACAGCCTGAGGAACAAAACAAAACCCAAAAGTCAAAGACGTCAGAGGATTATAAACACTTCAGTTTTGCTTTCTATGCGCAGACAAGAATAAACGCTACGTGACTCTTGGCTTGATTAAAAGGCAAATGAGTTGCCAAATTGCGGAAAGGAGGTAACATCTCAAGCTCTAAAACCTGCTTATTACGCTTGATCCCTGAACTATCTCCAAAGTATTTTATTTCAAACATGCCAACAGCAGAGGAGTTTGCAATTAGGAAACTGCGTGGGGCAGTGCCTTCAGCCACCTGCCAGCTGGAAAACACATCACCAGAAAAGGAACCTACATCACTGTCACGTGGCAGAAGAGCACCAGTAATTCAGCACAGCCCAGGCAGTAGGTCAAAACTAAACCGGCCTTTTACAGAAGGTAAAGAAACAACTCCTGCTTCCACAGTGATGCTGAGAGACAGCATCTATTCACTCACACAAGCTTATAAGCCCAGTAAGAAACAACATGACTTCCAAGCACAGCCCCTCCATCATGTACATGACACATGTTCTCTTCAGCGGTCCCACTCTCACAGTTTGCTCGCCAAGAGTCAGCATCCTGCTTTATCAGTGGGGTGCCCTGGAAGCTTGGCCGTAAGAGCAGCTTGCAAAATGAAGTAACCATTACCTTTAAATTCAGATTTTCAATCACTTTCAGAAAACCAAAACAAAACACAAAACAAACGAAAAACCCAACCAAACTTATGGCTTTCTAACTGCTCAAGACAAGCCCAAGACTCAAGGCAGACCCCCACAGCCCCACGGTAGCAAGTATTTGTGAGCGGGGGTATGCCAGGAGCTTATTTAGTTATCCAGCTTCCTGCCTGTGGGGGAAGATGAAATGAGAAGGGCCATCTAAAGCCAATATTGCCAAACTGAAAGCTGGCTCAGTCCCCAGGCAGCTGGACCTTAGGTGAACCACTCACTAACCTCCTCCTGGGTCCCATGAGGCTTACACTATGCACCCCTGTAACCTCAGCCACAGGGCGGTGATGGTCTGCGCCTTGCAGAACCATCTCTTTCCCAGGGCAGAGCTGAACCATAACAGAACAGTTTGCAACTTCCCTTCTTAGATAACGTGGGGATGCACGTAAGTCATGTAGCTTACTGTATTGTGTACTTTCTCTGTGAACCAGAGTTTGGGGTTGGGTCTGCGCCCTGACACACTCATAAACACCAGACTGGTCTCTCCTGATGGCTCCGAGTACCTGCAGAAAAGATATCCATTGCACGTTTTAACTCCCCTCTTGTTCGCTGATTGCTACTTGCCAAGTCCACCAAAGGAGTTGAAGGGTCCCGCATGTTTTCCAGCTCTGTGGCAAACATACTGCCATCGACGAAGCGCTCGGGAGCGATGTAACATGTTCTCCTCCGCGACGTGTCAAAGAAATAATTGAAGTCGGCAGGATTGTCCTCAGGGAGATAAGTTGGTTTAAAGCTGGCAAAATCAGTTAGGAGAACCCAGTTCCAGCTGGTTACCATTATGTTCTCTGTTTTAATGTCCCCGTGGCGGACTCCAGATTTGTGCGCTTGGTCCACAGCAGTAAGGATCTGGAAAGCAATCCACCTTTTCTCGATGTTGTTCAGGAACGGCCTGGTACTAATTCGATCATAAAGGTTGTCCCGCACATACTGCCTAAAAAGCATCGCAGCCTTTTCAGTCAGGGTGGCCTTCTGGAAGGGAAGGCAGTTCTGCGCCGAGTGCAGCCGGATCTTCAGCTCCTCCAGCTCCTGCTTGTAGCTCGTCAGGGGTAAGGTCGGGTCCTGAATGGCAAACACCTTCACGACCACCAGCCCCTCCCGGTGCTTGGCCCGGGCGACCTTGAAGAAGCGCGTGCTCCCGAGGCTCTTGTCGTACTCGAAGTCGTGGACGTCCGAGAAGTAGCTGTCCACCGAGAGGATCTGCGAGGGGGCGATGCCAGCCAGCTGGTTCCCCATGGCCGCGCCGCACCGCGGCTCTCCGGCCGCCGCCTGCGCACCAGCGCGACGCGGGTGTCACACGGACCTTCCTCCGCTGCCCCCCAGCCCCGCTCCCCCGGCCACGAGCGGGCCCCGCCGCGGCTCCCACCCCTGCCCGAGCCGCGCCGCCGGGGCAGGGTCCCTCTCTGCAGCACTCACCGGCGCGGGGCCCCCCCCACCCCGGGCAGGCAGAGCCGGGATCCCCCCCGCCCAGCTCCAGCGGCGGGATGGAGGGAGGCGGGACCGCGGGCGGAACCGGCACCGAGGGGCGGGCGGGGAAGGGGAGGTGCCGTGAGCTCACATCCTGCGGGGCCTGGTGCCGTCGAGCGGCGGGGTTGTGTTAGTCCGTGCCCCAGTGACCCTGTTTGCGCTGTGACCGGGGCGCTGTGCTGCTTGTACGCGCTGTGAGGGAATCGTCCTTCTCGTGTGCTTTGTAATGGAGGAGCGCGTACGGCGCTAGGAGGAACAGTGGTGCGCTTGGGCAGCTTTTAAGTTATCTTTGCCTATTCGGCAGTGTCAGGGAAGAGTTATGGTGGGTGCAGCGTGTCGGCTTCCCGGAGCTTGGTGCGGATGCAGTGCAAGCCGTGTGGATCAGAAGGTGATGGGAGGGGGTTAGTACGTTGGTAGAACGGGCATTAGGTGCATCAGTCAGGACCTCTTGGCCGAGCAAACAGGAGAACAGCTGCCGTGCTTCCTTGTCCTAATGCTTAGTTAGCATCAGATGCCGGTGGGGATGTTTATTGAGATTGCTTACTATAGGCCTGTAAATCCTGACAGGGTTTCATGTATCTAAAATACGAGAAAAAGGCTTTCCGTAGCAAGCTCAGAATGAAACAGAAAGGGGGCTTTTCTTATGATCTCTGAGTTTGATCTCTGAGTGCTCGAGAGCGAGGAGAAGCCCAGGGTAGTTTGTGCATCCTTCTCTTTGCTTTTTGCCTTTGCAGTGTTGGTTTTTTGCTAACTAGTAGAGCTAACACATATAACAAAGTGGTGCTTGGGTCCCCCGCTCACATGCCTGTACAATCAACTTACCCAAATGTGCATTTCCACCAAGCTGTGCATGGGGTCACTTCAACACATCGTCTCCGAAGTGGATCCGGTTGTGCGAGCAAAGGCTTCCTGCCTGCAAGACCCTCCCACCCGCAACTGGCACCCAGGGGCTCAGCACATCACAGGGCAGAAATCTTGGTCCAGCCTTAGGGAGAGTGAAAAGTAGGAAACCTGTAGGCATTTAGGTTGGTGCCCAGGCGTGGCTCCTTCTAGAATCCTAGTTGTGCCCTTTTTTCCCCCTTGGGATGCCATGATGTGGGCATAACTGTCCCAACTCACAAGACCTTCACCTGGGTGGCAGGCAGGGGATGCATCAGTACTGCCAAGGGAGATTTGGAAGAGATGGAAAATAGAGCGATTTGTCTGCTCTGAGGCTTGGCAGGTTGGCTTCGTGCTATAACACTGATGTTGTTGACCCCAGTGTTCAGCTGCTGCCACAGTGGGTACAGAAGGGAATGTGGAGTTGTGACTCTCTGCTCCCTTTTTGACTTTAACAGTAAGCTGTTCTAATTACTCCTAATAACCTAAAACTTCATCCCCTTCTTTTAGGGCGTAACATGGGTGGAGACAGCTGTGTGGGAAGAAAACTGAGTGACTGCTGAATGTCTATGGCCATGTTGGACATAGATCGTCTCATAAGTCAGTAAGTGGGTAATCAGAAAATCTCCATTAGCTTGCCTGCAGAACAGTTACATAGAGGTTGCTCTCTCTAACGGAAAGAGCTAATGGATTTAAAGCAAAAAGGTTTCTCAGCTGAATCAGATGCACAGAAATACAAGTTCAGAAGAAAGTATCTGGGGCTGTTCAGTGAGGATAAATCCCATTAAAACTACTTAAATTATGCTCTGGCTGCGCGTTCAATGAGGACCAGAACCTGTATTCATGCTGTGACTTCCTGCTCTAATCACTGAACTATGACTGTAGCTACAGCAGTCCTTAGTTAGGGTTAGCTCAGAAGGCCAGCCCATCCTGACTGTGTGCCTCTCATTCTCTTTGAACAGAAAACACTAACAATATAAGAGCCTACACCTCCCAAAGCAGAGTTCCCAGGTGTTTATGCTTCCCCCATGACTGAGCTTCCATCCCGGCTGTGAAGGGATGCCAGGCACCATGCAGTCAAGCTCCAGACGTGGCTGGAGAGGAGCATCACTCAGTCCCTGCAGCTTAGCTTTGCTCTCCTCCCTTTGTTCATAGGAGGTAAGTTCAGTTTTGGAAAGAGAGTGGGGCTTCTTAACACTAACAGCTTTCTAATACCAAGGGCTTTTTGTAACTCCCCTAGGCAGACCTTGCTCCCAGCTAAGCCATTAGTTACTGTCTCCCGGCTTAGATGTATTAAGCTGTTAGTCACTGTCCCCTAGCTAAGGCATACCGTATCGTCAGTGCACACGGTTGCTCTGGGCTAGAGTCGCCACAGTTCAAGCCAGTTTTTCAGCCACTTGTCTTCAGGTGAGATCCCCTGCAGTACTGCCAGGCTTATAGTGGGCAGAGACGCTGGGGCAAAAATAGCGGCAGATTCTCATGCACTGTAATTGGAGTTAGTTCTAGTTAAGCTAAAGTGGCCACAGCAAACGAAGAGGGGCACTTGTGGCTTCAGAGCAATGAAACAGCAAAAAGAGCAGGCTGTGTATGTGCTCTGCTCCTGCCATTCCTCCCTTTCCTCAGTTATACGCTTTTTAAGTGCTCTTCCAAATTGAAAACTAATAGAAAGGAAAACCTACCATTTCACTGTGGCGTCTTTAGCCAGCATTTGTTCAGATGTATACAGGGGGTTGGAACTGGATGAGCTTTAAGGTCCCTTCCAACCCAAACCAGTCTGGGATTCTGTGATTCTATGATCATGATGAGGATTGGAAATAGCCTGGAAACTCATTGTGCTCAGTAATGTGTCCTATAGACCTCTAATGCTCCTGCCCCAGTACCAAGAAGTTATCCCATATGGAGAAATGAGTGGGAAGGGGTCAGCATGCAAGTTGTTTAAAAATAGCAGGTTGTCTGTAACAGTGGGAAGAACTGTGTCTGTGAAACACGAAAAGTGCTAAGGTAAGGTTAGACAATGAAGGAAAGGGGACAGGAGACACAACTTTGTAGGAAACCCCATTCACTAAATGCAGGGCTTCTGGAGGTATTTATGTTGTATGAAACCAGAAGTGCTTTGGAAGGGAAAAATGGATTTAATCAATCTCCACTCATAAGCATCTTGGAATAAGAACAAAGCTTCTGAAAGTCTCAAATTCATACGTTTTACTGAGAGGGGCTTGGGGAGGGGTGTTCATTGAAGTGATTGTGTCAGTGTCTGGGCTAATCTTTTGGGTTTGGGAACATTTCTTCCTGTGTCATCTGACTTCACCCGAATGGCACCTTTTTCATTACTGCTTTGCAAAGGGATTCAAGATTTTCCCATCCTACCTCTGATCAGTGTGCGTCAACACTTTGAAACCTTCTGCAGCACCATTCTGCTCTGTCAAATCTTCTGGCAGCCTGTCCTGCTGATTTAGCACAATGATATGGCAGTGATCCCAGGGACTTAAATGGGTGAGAGAAGTAGTCTCTTTAAAAGCACCTAAAGCAGGAGAATTGCCTGAAGCGTAGTCTCCAGGCTGAAGGCACTGACAGATTTGTTCCCTAGTCATGTGCTGCGTTTTGAAATGTGAATCGCTTGCTCCTTGGTGCTCCTACCAAAGCAGCGTGCACAAAATCGATTTCACAGAACTCAGCAAGAGACCATATGGAAGGCGAGAGTGGTGTTTATTTCAAACAAGGTTGATTTCAGTCGCTAGCAAGTTGTGTTACAGCTGTCGCTCCCTTGCACTCCCACACCGTGTGCTCAGAAGCATCAAGACCTGCATGGTACTTTCATAGGCATGGTCCTCTTAGTGTTTCATTCAGACCAAGTTCAGTGTTTCTGCCACCCAGTAAGTTAAGTTGTGCTAGCATGCGTTCCCACCATTAGGTCATCCTACTGTGGTTTCCTTCCGTGCCTGTGGCTACTTTTGACTTTGGGAGTTAAAAAAGGAAAGGGAGAAATTATAAAGCCAGGCTCTGTTGTAGCCTAAGCATACCTGTCGGTTGTTGGTAGTGCTTACTGGGCACCCCCTTGCACTGAGAGCAGAGCAGGAAGAATGGTTTGGGGTTTGTTTTACCGAACTATGGATATTCACAGGGAGAAATGTCAGCCCTTCTTGAGCCTCACATGAAAGTCTGGTAACTCTTTAACATCAGGGACTAGCCTGTGTAATTTTCCCCCTTTCTATGTTTGATTCCTCTGCCTGAGACTCAGAAATGGCTCTTCTCTACACGCCACAAGTCAGCTAATGGCCACCTTTTGTGGGCCTAAGTCGGTTCTGACGCCAGCCAAGCACCTTCTGCACTTTCCTTTTCTCCCTCCATTTCCCCTTCCCTAGAGGCTTCTGTCTTGATGGGGTTGGTGATTACGTTTAGCCCTAAATCCCAGTCTGAATACAGCACCTAAAGTTGCCAAAGAGTTTGGCTATTCAAATTCGAGAGGAAGCTGGTTGATTCAGACCCATCTTTTGTGAATGATCTCTTATCAGATGCCTGGCATAGTTAGACATATCAGGGCATAATTACATACATCAGTGCAATTAAATCATTAGTCATTTTTGCTGCATGGTTAAATACATGGCAGTTTCTGGTTTGGCTTGGCATCTCCGTTACCTGCTCTCAGGAAAGAGATTGTTGACTTTTCCTTAAAAACGGAAGTGTGCCTGCATCTTCACCTTCCACACAATCTAGTTACACAGCCTGCTTTAATGCGTGCTGCAGCTAATAAATGAGCAGCTGCCATGGCAACATAGCCATACAAACACAAAGAAAAGCTCTCTGGCTTTTAAGGAGTGGCTGGAGACATCTGTGATAATGAACTGCGGTTTCACTCCTTGCACACAAAGTGCATGGAAAAAGCCACGCTGGGCTTCCCTGTGGGCTTTGCTTTTATGCACGGGTACTTCAAGGATTGCAGCATCGCTGCTGTTTCTGGGTACAGCAAGAGGGTAAGCAAAAAAGCAAGGCCCAATGCTCAGCAGAATAGTCTCTAGCAAATCCAGTTATTAGTAGCTAGCGATAAACACAGGGGTCTTACAAATAATAGATTCATCTTTGGATAGCTTCTTTTTCCTGCTTCCTTTCCCCCATTTCCAGGCTTTTCTCCTTTCCTCTGTTCTCTCCACCGCTTCAAGAAAAGCAGCTTTAATGCATGCAGGAGTGGGAGGGTGTTCACCAAAATATCTTGGCTTTTTTCATATCAAACCATTGTCATTTACGCATCTTAATCTGCCAGTGCTGTGTTTTCAAAGGATCCCTGATATTATAGAGCTATTAAAATATAACTTTTATTACCATTCAGGGTAAATCACATTCTCCTCTGTAGCAGCTTATTATTCATCTGTCAGCTCACGGTAAGAGGTCTGATATCTGCCCACCGACTTCACTGGGAAGTTCTCAGTTGCCTATAATGAGGGTAAAAATGACTGTGAAATTATGTCTTCTCCAGCACAGAAATGCAAACCCAGGCTTTCAGCTGCATCGCTCTATTTGCTAACACTATTAAAGTTTATTCCTCCTCTCACTCAGCCATGACAACACGATAGTCTCTTAGAACTATAGATTGGATTTCAGGACAGAAATTGCTGCTACCAGCTAGTCTGAATTCTTGTACAGAGAGGCAAATACTCAGCCAGAAACTTGCTGCAGCACATCCTGCTTGAGCAGTAGGCCAAGAATTGCAGCCTCTTTGTCTCATAAATACCCATGTTTACTAGGAGGGTTTATTGGGAGGTATTTTCTTTCTGTCTGTCTCTCATGTCCCATTCGAAGCTTCCCGTTCCTCCCTTCACTTGTCTCTGAAATTCAGACCCTTAGTGGTTGCTCTTTAAAGGACAGCCATAATTTTAGGTTGTGATAAATCAGAAATTGCAATTTTCGTTCATATTTTTGCTAGGATAGTATATTTTAAATATAAAATTCACTGTGGGTTACGGTTCCTCTCTTTTCTTTCCCCACACCCTTCCTGATTCACCAACTGTATTTTCTGTGGCCTCACTCCTAAAGCATATCAGAGCCTTGCATAATGCCTAACTGGAGAAGAGGGAAATAGTGATGACAGCCAGCTCCCTTTGCCAGATGGGAACTGAGTACTCAAGACAGGGAATAAGCTTTTGTCCTTGGTCTCCACCACCTCCTTCTACACCAGACTCTGGGAGACAGCTCAGTGACTGATGGGGAACTGCAGCTGACTTGGAGTGACAGAGTGCATCTGCAGAGGTTCTAAGCATCCTCTGGGTTCTGCAGCACTGTAAAAGGCTGAGGGGGATGTTTTGTTGTCCAGTTGTTTTCAACTTCTTTATTTCTCTTTTAAAGCTGGGGGCAGTATTCAGGTAGCAAGTGAAGTGAAACAGTCCTCAGCATCTTTAGAAAGAAATACTTTGAGGAGCAGCAGAGAGCAACCTAGACACGAAATGCTTCCCTTGGGACTTGCGTTTTGCGGTGATGGTATTTGCAGCCCTGGAGGATTTAGAGAGTCTCTCAACGTGCCTGCTGCAGGCAAGCTGAAAGAAAAATGCAAAGTGAGATGCTAACAGCTGGATTTTCAACTGTAGCAGCATCCACTGGCTGACCAACACAGTCACCTTGAAAAGCAGCATATCGCAACTCATCGTGGTCAGAATCTGAGTAGTGAAAGAGCAGTGAGAGTGATCTGTGGTATAGGCATCACATCTACATCGCTCAGAGCTGGCAAGCTCGCTCCGGCTATTAGACTGCAAAGAGACTTCAAGCTCCTTGCGCCACGCTTTTGCTGATGGAAAACAGTAGGAGGACGGCTTGGGGAGTTATGATAGATTATGAAGAAACATGCATTTGTAAGGAAATGCCTCTTCTTTGCAACATGGACCCACGCACAATCCTTGTCCGAGTGCTCTTTAAACACAAGAACAGCTTCTGTCTTGTACAAGGGCAGCGTTGACCACCTCAAAGCATTTGCAGAGGCACAAAGCACAGGCAAGACCCACTCTCCACCATGTGCTGCAGCTCAGCCAGCATCAAATGCACGGCGTGAGGAAAACATATATTCCTTCAGTAAAAACCCCATTGCATTAAAAGCAGCAGGATGAATTCTGCTATGCGTCCATTTAAAACCAATTGTGTATTGGAGCATCCACAAGATAATTTTAAAGCAAGGTTTTTCATTCCCAGCCTGCAAAAGATTCCATTTTCCAGTTGCTGGAAAACATGGAATGATCCTGTAATGAACTTTCTGATGTAAGAATTGCCTTATTACTGTTCACTGTTGCCAGCTCTTAGATCTGTGTTCTGCTTCATAACTTCCAAAAAGCAGCTCAATGTATTTAGGAGCTATTTCCCTCCTTTAAAATGAGCCAGTCTATTCCATGACCCGCACCAGATCCCTCACAGTTTAATGAAGACAGATTGCTACGAGCTGATTGCAAAAGATGATGAAAAAGTTTTTGCAGAGCAATTTCTCTTTCTTCTTTATTTTTCTTTTCTAACAAGAACTCGTGCTTTTTGTGTTTTGAAGAGCAGTGAATGAACCCAGCAAAATGACACTATTGTATGTGCCTGCTAGTCAAGTATTAACATTATAATCAATATACTTATTTTTTTCTCTTGGCATAAGGCAATAGGATATCCAGAATTCATTCTCTCTGATTCCACACGCAAACTCCATAGGGTTCAATTCACTACAAACCGCAGCAAAGCTCCTTTGGAGCGATGAATGATGAGGACTGGAGAATTGCTCCCTTCAGTTGTTAATTTGAATATAATCCAGGTCAATGCAGCCTACTTTAGGTCAGCTCTGAGTTGCCAAACTTCTGCAGAACAATGAAAATCTCTTCTAAGTCACGATGGGTGATTACTGCGACATTTTACTTTCATTTACAGCCTAAAGAAATAGAAGAAAGAGGCAATTTTCTTACCTAGAAAGGTATAGGCAGAGCAGGGAAAAGAATACCATTATTCATGTTGTGTATGACCATAAGAGAGAGAATGGAATTTGCTATGGGCTGCAAAACACTTCACAAGAGCATATTTGCTAAGTACAACATCAGTTCTGAGCTCTGTACCTTCCAAATGTCTGGGAAATCTGCCTGAGCAGAATACGTTGGATCTCAGATGCCAGTGTTGCATGTTGGATTTAATGTCTAAATCCTTCCCAAAGGAGCTGGGCGATGGAAAAACCCCTATGATGCAGTTGGGCATTTGTCATTTTCTGTTAAATACTGGCTGCTTCCAGCATGTCCAGGCAGATTTAAACAGATGAAAGGGTCAACTAAACAATGATTGTATATGTACATAAATTAAGACATGAGAGCTTCCAGTAATTTATTTTATCTATAAAATGCTGCTGTGATTTTGACTTTGAGAAAGGAAGTGACTTGGATCAGAAGAGAGTATCCCATGGCAAACAGCCAAGATCAGATGAGTTCAAGGATGCAAGAGGATGTGTATTCAGTGTGTTCAAGGGAAAGCATGCAGCTGTGCCCTAATGAAAAGAAATAATTTATCTGATCTCCTGAAGGATTGTTTCCTTCATCATCTATGCAAGAGAGCATTTATCAGCGCTGCGACTTCTATTTTCATCATGTCTTTCAAAACAAGGCCTGGTGTCAAGAGCCCCTTGTTTCCCAGCGTTAGCCTTGAGATTTTTCTCTTAGCGTGTTCATTACACAGGATCCCTCCTGCACTGTTCCTGGAGAGCTGCAAAGCAGTCAGGACAGCAGACCTGGACCTGGACTATGGGTCTTCCATGAGTATTGGGCAGAGCTGTACAGAGAGGGAGGGCACCAGGTTTGATATGACCGTGAGAAGCTGCTAGTCTAGTTAATGCCTGCACCAGCAAACCGTTGGACCCTCTACAGGGACTTCTTTTATTATCTGAACCTAAAATGCAATTTTACTTGTCATGTCCTGGCTGGAAGTAGTAGACATAAGCACACTGAAATTCCAGGTGTGGGTGTATAAAGAATTTAACCTATGTACCCTATCCAGCCATCTGTTGGTGTTTCTTTTGGTTGAAAAAAGTGGGGTTTCTTCCACTTTCTCCTCAGAAACTGTTAACAATTACCATTGCTTATTGTATGAAGGGCTGAAAAACATGGCATCTGAACTTCATCACCTCATGGCATGCTGTACCCGAGCAAAAACTCACCCATGCATTTCACAACAGCAGAGCGCAGGGAAAAAAAACAGTTGTGGCACTTTGAAGTGCTCTTTATGTTCTCAGTTCTCTTTCCATAATGTTTCTAAATCAGGGATTTAAATTAGACGCGCACATTGATCACCCTCAAACTAATCAGTGAATGGATGCCAGTCTGGCATCCAGTCAGTGCTGGTTGCAAGAGCTGCTGCATGTATTCTCCCAAATTTTGTTTGGATTTTATTGCAGGTATAAAAAGGGAAAATGCAGTTGTCAGTTACGAATGAAATCAAAGCAGGATAAACTGAAGAACAGTACTGGTGTATGTACCCTCAACAGTCTGTCAGGATGGACAAAACTCCGTGCGAGTTGACATCTGGTATATATTTGTTATATCTTCTTCTAAATAATTAATCACCTTTCTGCAGTAAACATGAATCATGTTCATCACTTGAGATTCTTTACATTGTAAACAGCTTGCCAGGGAGTTTAGAAACACAGTGAAGAAAATATTCAGGAGATCCTATATAGTTTATATGAAGATTCCATGCTGATTTTTTATACATAGGCCTTCCTATTTTACTAGACGGTTTCCATAATTTTGTATTGGACAGGAAAGTCATGTTTTTTCTGCTTTTTTAGGGCATTTCCATACTGTAAGTATTCTGAAATACAATTTGAGTAACAAGAATCACAGAATCCCAGATTGGTTTGGTTTGGTTTGGAAGGGACCATAAAGCTCATCCGGTTCCAACCCCTGCCATGGGCAGGGACACCTCACACCAGACCAGGTTGCTCCAAGCCCCTGTGTCCAGCCTGGCCTTGAGCACTGCCAGGGATGGGGCAGCCACAGCTTCTCTGGGCACCCTGTGCCAGCGCCTCAGCACCCTCATTGTAAAAAATGCCTTCCTTATGTCCAGTGTAAATCTTCCCTCTTTCAGTTTAACACCATTGCCCCTTGCCCTGTTGCTACAGGGAGGCTGGGATTGTTTTTACTCAAGTGGAAAATGTACGGTTTGCTGTGTACTTTAGAAAGTGAGAAATGTCTATCAGTGCTGTTACCCTTTCACAGCTTCTGGAGCTGATGTGCCAAGGTGTCCATTTCTTCTCAGGAGCCCTAGGACATGGTCCTAAAAGTGGCCATTGCAAAACAAGGGAAGGCGAAAGGCTCAGGTGTGAAGAGCACACAGCTGACTCCTAAGTTGACTGGAAAGCTTGACTGCAAAATAATCCCGTCCCTCCTCTGAAGACACTCAGGCACAGTGGCTAAAGCTGGTTGCTTTCTGGCCTTGATATGCTTCGAAAAATCATTTCTATGATGTAACCAACAGTATCAGGCCATTTTCTGATGAAAACGGGGGTAACTTAAGTGCCTTACTGAGTGAGGCAGATTTGGCCCGCGTGTTTACTCAAAAAGATGCCAAAACCCAGGATGTGCCTGAGTAGGAAGGAAATTCTATATCCTCACTGGAAGAGTTTAATGGCCAGAAAGAGGAAAACTGAAGATCTGCCATGAAAGAGGAAAAGAGCTCTGAGGTTTAAGAAGCACAAAGTCTCGATGATGTAGCCCTTTCTCCCAGCCCTTTCTGTTGTCTGAAATGGACCTTCACAAGTCAGAAACTTCACTAGCAATGATTTCTTTTTTCTGCATTAAAACCCCTACTAATCTTTCTATTGTCTTATTTGTCCTGGGCTGGCTATAAGAGTATGCAGGGCAGAGTGCACAACATCCACTTCATCTTTGGCCATAGCAGTAGAAACCTTCTAGCCTCGTGCTTTCAGTACAAGAGCCAGGGTCCTGAGTGCCCTGGGGAGGCATAGGTGTTTCGGGAAAGATGAAGACCACCCTATTCTTGAACACCCTAAAAATCTCCACAGGAACAGCCAGGTTGGCTTTAAGTCTTGAAATTACATGTGGGCTGCTGAAAGTAAAGCTGCTTATCGACTGTTCATTAATTCCTTTCATGGGGTAATTTATTCTTCTTCCTTCCCCCCCCCCCCCCTTCCCCCTTCAGTAGACATCTCTTCCTCTGCTTTTTGTGGCATAAAGAGAACCTGCAGGGATAAATGGGAATTGTGTTTGTGACCTTATTTCTAGAGTGATTTCGACTGGTGGTGTATCACTGGAAAACCCCAGCCATCCTAGCTGCCAGGCAGCTTTAATGATTTAGGGACTTCCCCCTTGTTTTCTATGGACTTCTTTTCTTAGTTTCTCTTTCTTAACCTAAACATTCAGATCACAATTAATGTGAACAAAACAGGTTTGTTCCAATAGTGATTTGTGACAGCGATACAAAATTGAGAAGGAAGAAAAGCAGCCTGGTACACTAAGGAATGCGTAATCCCTGTGGCATATATTCCTCATTGCTTTAACCTATGCTCTTCCACATATAAGCTTGGCTTTCTAACTGAAAGACCTGCAGGAACACCACACCTTCATACCTGATTAGCTAAAGCTAAGTGAATCGAAATGTTAAATCAGTAGAATCCTCTCTGAACTGGTAGACAGCCAACTCAATTAAACAGCTGTCGTGATTCAGAGACAAAAATGCTTCTGAAAAGACTTGCTGGGGTATAAAGTACCCACCAAAGTAAAACTACAGCAAAAAGGAGATTGAAGTTTGGTGTTTCACACTAATTTAAGAGCTTGTTAGTGCTTAACTGCCTGTGTCACTGAATATGTGCCTGTTATGCAGTTTCACTGTCATTAAGTATAATGGTGCTAAATTAGCATCCATGAAGATGTCCTGGTTAAAAGGTTTTTACTATACCAGCGATCGTATACAAGTAACATAATCCTGACAGAAAATAACCCAACAAACCCAAGCAATAGATAAGAGAGGAATTTGTAGTTGTTCTTCAGGAGAGCTGGCAGGAAAGTGTCCGCACCGGTATCTCCTGGGGCGCTGAAGATTGATTTTCTCATCGACGTCAGAAGAATGGTTATGACCCCTGGACATTGCTGATTGACGCAGGTGTTTCTCTGAGAGAGATGCATGCCCATTGCAAATGCAGGTTGGGGAGAATCCTGATATTCAGAGTCAGAATCACAGAATGGTTTGGGTTGGAAAGGACCTTAAGCTCATCCAGTTCCAACCCCCCTGCCATGGGCAGGGACACCTCCCACTAAACCATGCCACCCAAGGCTCTGTCCAACCTGGCCTTGAACGCCGCCAGCGATGGAGCATTCACAACTTCCCTGGGCAACCCATTCCAGTGCCTCACCACCCTTACAGGAAAGAATTTCTTCCTCATAACCAATCTAAACTTCCCCTGTTTAAGTTCTAACCCATCACCCCTTGTCCTATCACTACAGTCCCACATGAAGAGTCCCTCCCCAGCATCCCTATAGCCCCCTTCAGATACTGGAAGGCTGCTCTGAGGTCTCTACACAGCCTTCTCTCCTCCAGGCTGAACAGCCCCAACTGGAGAGTGTTTGGATCTCTTGCTGAGTGGAAGTATCTGCAATGCTGGTGTTCCTCTGTGTTCCTCTGAGCACACGGTACAAGAACAGTTCGCCATACACATTCTTCAAATGATCCTCTTAGGAATTAATGTTCGAAGAAGGGGTTTTGACCTGTTATGCTTCACATCTAATTAATCCATGGTGTCAAAGCTAACGTGGTAACTCCGTAGGCCAGACATGTCTTATGAAGAGTAAGGAATAATTGAAAACAGCCATTAGGAGCTGCGTGGTCTTGAAAACAGACGTTCTTTTCATTTTATAACTTTAGATAACTGTGCTACAGTATTTCTTCCAATTTAGTACTCATTTCTGGAGTTCCTGGGTAAAATAAGAAGCTGACATCTGTACTGCATCATGTACTTGATTACCTGTATGCAGAAAGGGGCCAAAGCACAATTTCAGACAACCAAGTGATTTGCTGCTTGAGGGATTTCGCAATACAATTAATCAGTATCTGGGAACATTAACCTGTTTACTTCAAAGGAAATTTGGTTAATCCAGGTTCACAAGCTAAGGTTGCATTGGATGCGCACCAAGCTTTAGTTCAGCCTTGAAGCCTTGCACTGAAGGGTGTTTTAGAGGATTGTCTGAAAAAATGTTTTCCTTGGCTAATCATTTGCCTCTTAACCATCCTTACTTACGAGCCATTTGGTTAGCTTTCATCTCATGTCAAGTAAGCTAAACTGACAGAAAATGGTCTTCCTTTCTTGTGTAAAAGGAAGAGTCAGAGCTGGTTCTTACCTACCTACATACAGAGAATCTTTGAGTAATAGATCTTTGCTTCCAGTGGTGTTGAAGCATGTGAAGGAATTATTAATACACATGCACACAACAAACAAATATGTATTTGGAAACCGTACTGATAGAATCTATCTTTCATAGCCTGCTTCAGTCAGAGCGCCTGGACTGTGTTAAATGGGAGGGAAGAATGAAGTCCAGAAGAAGAATCTCCCCTGATCATGCCTCTTCCCAGCATTTAGACATTTAAACTCAGATACCTGCAACCAAGGACTTGATTTTGACAATTAAGCAGAAAGAGTGGTGGACTTCCTCAGGTAACCAGGCAGGATGAGCTGTATTCTCTGGAGAATAAGCTATTTGGTTTTATGGCACAATATTGCCTCCAGAGATGACCATTTATGCTACTTGTATTGCATTGTTACAGGAATAATATTACCATATAACCAATTTCTTTTTCACCTGCAGCACCTACCTCCTACATACCACACCTTCATTTGCACTTCTTGGCAACTCCTGCGCAGCAGCATGCAGATCCCTCTTGGCCTGGCACAGCAGATGGGATGCCTTGGCTTATGCTTGAAGCTAGAAGGCAAGTTCTGTGGCATTTTGCTGCGTATTTCCATGTGCTAGTAGCAGGAACATGTGAGACTGATTCCTGAGGTACAGCATCACTCCTACTCCCATCACTCCTACTCCCATGACAAGCCTTTTGTGAACAGGTTCAGCCAGTTTTGCAACCGCAGCGGTAATTTTTCCCTGATACCCACAGACAGGGTCTCGAATAGCACCGTCAAACCCCCTTTCAGATCTTATGGTGAAGGAGGATCTGCAAATGCGAAAGGCTAGTATCATAATACCTTCTAGTGCCATAGTATCATGTCATGCTAGTTCCTCGGTATTTGATTTAACATCCTAGTGCTACAAAGCTTCTATGGACTTTCAGGGCAGTTTTGAGTAGTGTCATTAAAGTTGTCACGGGAGGGAGTGTCTTTCAATATTTCATTCTTTTATGTTTAGTTTTCCATTATTCCTTGTTTAATTAAAAATGAGTGCTCTTTTCCAGCAAAGAAGGAGAGAACATGAATTATACATGGGTTTATCTCTGTATTTTCATTCTCCTCAGAAATTGCTGTATGAACGAATCACAGGGACCGCATTTTGACCGATGGCGTTACTCAGCTCAACCACCCACAGACTTGTCCATGGAACTTGTGTAGTTTCCGTCCCTGGAGATCTTTGGTTACAGAGCAAACACTGTGAGGAATAACATACACAAAAATTAGGCCAGAGCAATAGTGTATGTCAATGTTTCTCAGCCTTTTTGTAGGTGAAGAACAAGCCAGACTTTAAGCAAAGATAGATATACCCTATTTGGTTTTGTCGTATTTTTCTCTTGTATACCTAAACAACATGGGCCAAAATGGGATCATTCATGCTCTATTTTTTTTACTATCATTTTTACTCATTTGCTTATATTTGGCTGTATACTTTGTTAACATTATGGGGTTTAAAATCCTCCGGTAAATGTGCTCTCTAAGATCTGATGAGCCAGTGGTGAAAAGCGTTTGAGAAGCATTCAGCTGAGGACTTGTACAGGTCCTTTTAATCCATTTACTTCACACCTCTTTGATACATAGGTGTTCCCTGGCACACAACTTGCACCATTCACTCCAGAGTAATAAGGGTGATCAAGGGAATGAAGTAACCCAGTACTGTTGAATCAAATTCTGATCTAGTAAAAAGAAATGCAGATGTTTCCTATCTGCAGGCTTTCCAGGTGGTTAGTTTACAGGTTAGGGAAATGCTATTTTCTTGCGCTGTTAATCATTTCTTGTTGTGCGTGTCGTAATACATTGATTTACAGCATCTAACATTGCATTGACAGCAGGGAGTACCGTATGCTCTTTGTAAAGTCAGTCTGAAGATTGATATTTAAAGCAGAATCAAAGAAGATGGTAAGGACTTAGCTCGCATGAGGTGATGAGGGAATTTGCATTGAGATAACAGAGCAGGTTAGCTTCCTGCGCTCTGGCATGGAGAGATAGGAGAAGCAAAAGGGTCCAGGAGTAAATCATGGGATGATGGCATCATATAGTCATAGAATAGTTTGGGTTGGAAGGGACCTTCAAAGGTCATCATGTTATTTCATGGGATGTCCTGGAAAAACAAATGGAAGTAGAACATTATTATGTCTTTCACATGCACTGTAAGCATCTACAGAGTGATTGAGAGAACCGTGTGCTTTAAACAGAAAAGAGAGGGGAAAAGAGGGATGAGATGCCCTGTTAACTCCAGTAGTGACCCCACTAACTCCACTAGGAACCCTGTATTGAAATGATCTCCTGAGAGTATGAAACGTAAGTGGTTGTTCTCCCACCCAAAAGTCATAGCAGCTCAAGAGCATTCAAAAGGTTTATTTGTCTGTGTACAGGAAGCCCTTGAGGCGACTCCTGCAAGGACAACCCTGAAATGGAGGCATGAGGAAAATGGAGGCTTTGGTTTCATCACTGTTTTAAAGCCAGCAGAACACCACTGGCATCAGCTTTCTGCAGCAGATGGGGAAGTGGGTATCTTCTCTCACAAGATAAGCTGCTGTTGGAGAGAAGCAACAGCCTGAAGTTGCTTGGAGCAACTGGAGATAGGCTGGAAATGTGCAGAATGTGACGCCTTTAGCTGGGCCCTATGGCATATACACCCAACAAGCTCTCAAGAGCCCTGTCTGAAAGCCACTCTTTCAATTGAAGGTATGTAATGCCAAGAAAAAATACTCTGGGATGGAGCAAGTTTTCCTGCACCTCAAAAGGCCATGCGACAAAGGCCTAACAGTGCAGGCTCCTAATTCCCAGTGCGCATGTTCCCATTGCAGAGACATGGGGAAAAGTCCCTGTGTTTGATACCAGCAGTGGATGATACCATTGTGCTGGTGTCCTCATCTGTCCCAGTTCTGCAATGTTACCTCTCAAATTTCCTCCGTAATCCATAGAGTCAGGAAGCGTTTCCCAGTTATCTGCTGCACTGAATAAAACAGTATTTGTATTGTAATTTTCTTTTCGGAATGACAAATTATGTCCTGTTTCCCTATCATGAAAACTTGATTGAGTCGGGAAACAGCATTTGTGCATATTCAGTGTATCATATTGATCATACAGGGAGAAAGCCAAGAGAAGCCTTCTCCATAGAAACACAAGGTTACAGTGGGAACGCTAAGCCTTATTATCTCAGTGATAAATGGCACTGACACTGTGATTTCTCTGCTCTTGTAATCTCTATGCAATAAAATGTTTATTAACATGCCCTTAACCTTCCTTTTTAATCTGCTCCACATTTGGGCTGTCAGATTTTACAGAAAAAAAGCACATTATGTTATTTCTTCCCAAGAGTGTTCTTACTTGTATCTCTAAGCCTGAAATCCTATATTTGAATGTGAACAGTGGTATTAAATCATTCAAACCACCTGATACTTCTATAGCCCTACCAGATCAAAGTCTGTTCTCAGATACCCATAAGAATTCAGCTGTAATTTAAGCTACACAAATATATAGTATTTTGCTTTTTAGAGGGATTCATTAAGGAATTCAACAGAGAGAGAAAAGCTAAGAAGGGGATCTCATTGCTACAGGATGCTGTTGGCACCAGCAGTTCATGCAAGTTCTCATTGGAATTAGACAAATTCATGCACAAAGCATTAATCGGGGCTGTTACACCTGAAGGTACCACTTCTGGTGCAGGAAATCCTTGACCTGCAGGTTGCTGGAAGCTGATGAAGGTATCCCAAGGAAGCCATGTTATGATGTGCCTGCTCTGCTTTTAGCTGTTTCTTTGTGCATCTGCCCGAAGCCACTGCGGGAAGCACATCACAAGGGACACATACTCTGAGCGGGTATGGCTGCTTTTGCAAATCCCTTAAGACAAATGGTGGGACCTCAAAGAGAACCCCCGGAACTGTAACTTCTGTTGTCATGCAAGAACATGACAATACTCCTGTTTGGCAGAAACGGGTGACGACAGTCGCTCGCCTTGTGTCAGGGCCCTGAGGGTACCCCCTACCCCTACTAGGAGTTCGGCTGCCTGGGCTGAGGGCTAGTCTAGAGCCCTACGGCACAGGTGGTGGCCTTAGGGACTTGGTGAGCTCCCTCCCCACCTCCCATTCACCTAGGGTCTGGTTTTGAGCTGGGCTCAGACTCCTTGGGTCTGCAGCCACATCATAGCCATACCCATGCTTGGCTGTGGACCCTGACTCAGGAAATAGCTTCCTGACCCTAGACCTGCCTCATCACCCTTGGACTTGCCTGATGACCTCTGCTCCAGGCTATGTCTGGCTGTCCCCTTCCAGCCTGCCCTGCTCATTCCATGAGGACAGTGGGATGGGCTCTGGCTGCTGAGGCCGTGCCCTCCTGGCCCACCAATTCCCCATGGCTCTTAGCTTCTTATCTCACTCCTTTGCTGTGCCACACCAATGTCTGTAGCTCACACTGAGGTCTGCTATGCCATGACCAGTGTGCTGATCGAATCTGTGATCCGCTGACCATTGAACATGGAGTAGGTGATGAAAGGTTGGTGTTTTGCACACCTGTGTCTTTTGGGCACCTTGAAGTGTGGGGCACAGGCACACACCCTAGCTGTAGCACCCCCCATCACATTGCCTGCTAGGCTCTGCCATGTGCACCTTGCACATGTGGTCCCACACACTTTGATTAAACATGATAGATCTGACAGTAACATTATGCTTGATCATGCAGCACCATGAATCTTGCAATTCAGTTACATCTTCACAGAGGTTCTCTTGTGAGAATTCGGAACTGTGAAGGTTACCATGTCAAACACAAAGGTTAGGGGTATGTCTGGATATGGCTGCTCAATGAACTCCGGCAATGGTGGTAAAGTGACTGAGACATGTCTTGCACACGGTCTTTAGAAGTTTGCCAGTGGGTTCTTTTGGCTTGGAACAGAAGACAGTAAAATGGCCTGGGCTGAAACGTGTCTTGTGGCTCACTTGCAGCCGTAAGCTAGGATAATGCCCTCCAGCTACCAACAGATTGTCTATCAGCATATGCACTCTCCAGAGTTGGGAGAAGTTAATAACACAGCGTAGTCTGCAATTGGAGTCAGTTGATCTAATTTGCCCTATGAGACAGAAGATCGGTGGCACGTTTTCTTTTCCTGCTTTCCTTCCTTGAGGATTCAGTGGCAAAGGAAGCTGGTGTCAAACACCCCCACAAATATCACTTATCAAATCATTCGAGTTTCATCACCCTCTCCTGGCAACAAGTCTCAGCGCTGGTGGGGAAGGATTATGTCTTTGTTACCTTCTGCTCTGCTAGAATTGAACCATGTCCAGGCTCAGGGTGAGAAAGGACACAGAGCAAATCATTTAGTCAATTTACTTCCCTCAGTGGAGCATCAACTTATGTTAACAAAACATCAACTTATGTTAACAAAACCTTCAGGCATTTAATATTGCATCTGCTCTGTAATTTGGTTCACTGTACTTTTTGTTTTAATGGAAAACCCTTTTATTCATCTCTTCCGTATGCTGCAGTTCTGCCTCACCCTCTTTATAACTATGGTGCATTTTTCTCTTCCACTCAACAGTTTAGAGCACTTTTTCTGTCTGCTTATATTTCCACCTTCCTAGGCCTAACCTCAGAACCTCTCTGGCTAATTAGTTGATGTTTCACCCCTTCCCTTTTTATAGAGTGAGTTGTTTTCACAACATGTTGATTCAGTTGTATTTTTGCAAATCTACTCATACTTCCCTTTGCGTCTGTATCCTTCCCTTGTGTTTTGGGTCCAAAGCATTCTAAATAGAATCATAGAACAGTCAGGGTTGGAAAGGACCTTAAGCTCATCCAGTTCCAACCCCCTGCCATGGGCAGGGTCACCTCACACTAAACCATGCCACCCAAGGCTATGTCCAACCCGGCCTTGAACACCGCCAGCGATGGAGCATTCACAACTTCCCTGGGCAACCCATTCCAGTGCCCCACTGGAATGATAAATTAACAACTTTCTCCCTGTCTGCCAGAATAACTGCTTATGAAAGTTCAGTTTCTAATTCCTTAGAGCCTATGAGGGGCTTATAACCTGAGGCACACAGGTTGATATCCTGGCCTGTACCCTTTCTAATGAGTGTTCCCATTATATGCTTACTTGTCCAGTCTTCTTTTGGATCTGAGTAACATCTGACCTCTGAGGTGACCTGCAAGAAAAAAGGAATGAAAAAATCCACACTTTAATCATTTCCTATTTTATTCTAAAGAAAATCTATTAAAAAGAAGAAGAGAAAGACTTCTTTCCTGCCTTTCAGATGTGCTGGGCTTGGTTCTTCTCCTGCGTAGGGTAAAAGCAAGTAAGAGCTCAGCTCTTCTTTCCTGTACTTTGTTCTTCTGTACTGTCTTTCATTTCTCCGTGTCTGTCTCCTGCCTGCCCCAAACAGCTTGCATCTTTTCAGGCCTTCTTTGTATAAAAGCTCTTGTACAACTCTTCATGACCATCGTCTGTCTCAGGTCTTTGCATTTCTGCAGCTTTTTTGTGTGAGATGATGGTACGTCTGGCTATGGCTGCTGCCAGGTAGACACAGCCTCAGTTTCTAAAATAGGAACTAATACTGCCTCATCTCATTCTCTAGGCCTGCTTTTTTGATCATTCATGCATAATGTGAGCAGTGCCTTCTACCTGATGTCTTTAAAGCGGCTCTAGATCCGCTGCACTAGAGATCCAAGCTATGCGAAACCGACAGCTAATTCAATCCTCAAATGATTTTCGGAGCGTGTGCCAAGCAGAAAGAACAGATAGAGATGCAGCTACGGGGGAGGCTGTTCTTTGATATATAAACAGATTAGCTCTCAACCAGACACAATTTTCCAGAATCCATTTTCTGAGTGTCTTTCTCCTTTCAAAAACCATTCTTCAGGTCAGGCGTTTGCTAATTTGCTACATGAAATTCAGAGCCTTTTGGCTGAGCTTTTATGCTAAACGAGCGTGCTGATTCTTCCTTTTAGTTGCATGTAGGTTTCCAACACATTCTTCTTTTTAGCTGATCCATAGAGAAATGAACTGGCCTGAGAGACAGACCTTTTAAAAATGGAGTCCCCTATAAAATAGGGTATGGCTGCTTCAGTAGGTGCTAAGCAGCTTTAACTATTAATTGCACCTGGAGTTTCAGGTGCTCATCACTCGGTCATTACTCTCCACCACTTTCAGATTACATAGATGCTTCCAATTAGATCCTTTATACTGTGTCATTGGCAGGATTCGCAAGGCACATGTTGTGCACTCGAAGTATCTCCTCTCCTTGCTGGCTTGCTTACTTCACCAGCTTCAAACCTGAGATCTTCACAAAGACAAGAGCTAAAGCTCTGGAGTTACCTAGCAGTACTCTCCTGACACCACCGGTGAGGTTAGGACTCTTTAAGTGAGAGGGAAGGGCTGCAGGGCGAGCCTTTATAATGCCAGTATTGCACCCTTCTGCTTCTGCGTGCGTAGCAGTGTTACTGAGGGGCATCTTCCCAGGGGAGCATTTGGAAAGGCTTCGGAAAAAGAAGAATTACAGACTGTGAGAACATGGGACAAAAGGTTATTTTCACTTCTCAGCTGTTAAATTATGTTGAGGATGGTAGCTACCTTTAGAAAGAAAAAGGTTTTACATGTGCATAAAGCCATAAGGATATATAGCAGAGCGTATTGTGCAACCAGCGTGAGGAACAAAGTTGAGTTGCTAGGAGGTGCTGCTTCTGTTTAGTGAAGTGTCCCCTGAATTCCAAGGAGAAAGTTGTGTGTCCCATCGCGCAGAATGCATGTTGCATCTCCTTGTTGTCTTTCCCTAGTCTAACGTGAGAAACATCTGGAAAAGGTAGTAACAAGTGGTTAAGGTTGAATTGCTGGAATCGGACTCAGCTTGAGAAAGACCTTCCTTTTGTCCAGGTGTGAGGAAGAGGAAGGCCTCTCAACAGCAGGCAGCACTACTATAATTCTTCTGACAAGATCTAAAAAGTCAAGTTAGATTTCTAAGGTCTCTTGTGGGACTCCTAGCAATAATGAGTCTCTTATCCCTAAGAACATCTGCAGATCTAGTCCTTGATGTCCAGTGTGCACTTACTGTAACACCTGTACTGAAGTAAGAGAGAGTTTTCTCTATGATCTGACCTTGTATGTCTCTGTCTTAAATGTGGGCTTATTAAAACCCAGGACTGTACTGGAAGTGTTCTCGACCTGAGGCAAACCTGCTGTGACAGTTTCTTTGCTTAAGACTCTTCGGAGTGAGAGAGGGCAAACATTCAGATGAGTCCTCTTCCGAGCTGGAAGCTTTGTGTGGCTGAGGCAAGGAAGACTGATGAGAAAAGGCCCCCCTCACTGCAGTACTTTTCCCCCTCCCTCAAGTGTTTTCTCCTGGCTGGGAGCTTCGTGAGGTTTTGGATAGGCTACCGAATTTCCTGTGTTTGAGGGCAAATCTGAGAACAGTGACTGCACAGCTCTATAGGAAGATTAACTGTGTTGGAAGACTGTGGGGATCTGATGTGTTGGACTGTGGATAAGGGAGAGCTCAAGATGAGAACAAGCTCAGCTGGCTGCTATGTTCACAAGCAGAGGACTTCAGCTTGGCCTTTCCAGCCCCACTGCACCCTAAAAGTAACCCACAGCCCATCAGTACAGTGGGGAAGATGTTTTCATGAGTCTTTGAGACATACATGAATAATCCGGTTTCCTTTCAGACAAAGCTAATTGCCTGCAGTATGTGTTTAGGAAACAAATAAACCCCATGTGTACCATGGCTTCTTGTTGCTATGTGTGGGAAGCTTCTTCAGGAAGAATTCAGTTGGAAAAAAGCCTTTTTTTGCTTCATAATCCTGTAATATGAATACAGAATTGCCTGGGCTACGATGTCAGCATAACTAACAATGAAACACCAGTGGCGAGGAAGCTATCAAATGGAACATCTCCGGATCAGCACTGGCTCTGGTGTTAATTAGTGAAAGCACTAATTAAGGTTTCTCCTGAACAATCTGGAAGGTAAAACGAAGCATGCTTCGGTAACATTTGTAGTGGCCAAGCTGTAGCTATAGAAAGATTGATCAAGAGATTTTAGAGTAAAAAGCAAATTTTAAACAGAGTGAGATTTTAATTTGGATAAACGTTAAACAATGCACTGGAGGGTGACACTTTATAAAATGGAATCCTCCTGACCAGAGAGCAGTAATGGAGGGAAGAACTTAAGGGAGTGGGTAACAAATGGGGCACAAATCCCAGTACCACAGAGCTTTACAAAGACAAACAGCTTTCCTGGCTGTACAGAGAGCGCAAGGGAGGTCATTTATAGGACGGTGGCCATAAGGATGTCAACTCTCTGTTTCTAGTGCAGCAGTGCAAGTGTAGAGCTTCAACCTGTTACCCAGCTCCTTGACTGCAACCTCAAGGTTGGATGGTAAAGGAATAACGTTTCTGAAAGTGATGCAGAGCTGACAGATGTGCGAACAGAGCCTTTGAGAAGCACATGAGCACACTGTGCGCCACTGGCAGTCCACCGCTCAGCCATGTGGCACCTAATCAGGCACCCTGCATCGTCAGTGATGCTGACTTCTGATGCATTCCCACACTAGGCAAAATGCAATGGGAGGGAGCTGCTTTGATCACAGGAAATGTGTCAGGATGTAAGTGTAGAAGTCTTAGCCACTGTCTGCCATCTTAACCTGTTCCTGGGGCCTACAGAACTGAGTTAACATTATCTTCTGATTGGTGAGGAAGGCTGGTCAACATGAATAATGTAACCAGGGAAACATGGTGCTCCTATTGAGCCTTTTCTTTAGAGCTGTGGTCTGTCTTTCTAAGAGTGACTTCCATCTAGACTGAGGCCCTGGCAAAGCAGAGGTACCACTGCAGGCAGTTGCTTCTCATGGCTTCATATTCTTGGGAAATTGGGTGTCTCTAGGAAGAAAAGGGGGAAGCAAACTGCTTCATGGATACGTGGGAGAGGTAAGAAAGAAAACTGATGTCAAAAGCCTTTGGTGTCTAGGAGGAGTTACAGGGCAGATAACTGGTCAAACAGTTCTAAGTGAGCTCTTTGCACAAGCCTTGCAGTAGATACAGTTGTCGTTGTGTCTGTGTGCGCACCTCTACACAGGACAACTGTGTGACGTTTGAGAAGCGTTATGAAAACTCAGGTGAATTCTTTCTTGCAGTGAAATTAAATATCATAATTTGGCACTGCACAATCTATACATTTGGGAATTGGTTTACTGGTGACATTTTCTAACTGTTCTTTCTTTTAAAGGCACCTGTTTGTGGACAGAATGAAGGATACAAGCATTTGCACGTGCTCAGGGCTCTTCTATAGCAGTAGCTTGTAATTTCACAGCGTTTTAGACTAGCTGAGGTTGGAAGGGACTCCTGAAGCCAGTACAATGCACTTGCTCAAAGCAGAGTCAGAAAGAGCAGGCTGCTCAGGACTGATCGTGAGGTTTTGAATACCTCCAAGGCTGAAGACTCCACTGTCTTTTGAGCAGCAGGTTCTGGTGTTTCATCGCTATTACCGTGGTTTAATAAATAATGATGTTTGGAGGGAGCTTCCTGTACTTCAGTCTGTGCCCATTGCCTCCTGTCCTTTTACAAAGCAGTCCTGAGAAATCTGGGTCCTTCACTTCAGTCCCTCAGGCAGTTATGCACACTAAGATCCCTGAGCCTTCTGCAGGCTGAACAGTCCCAGCTCTCTGTCTCTCCTCCCATGATAGATGCTCCAGTCCTTCAATCATCTTTGTAGCTCTTTGCCTGGACCTGCTTCAGTGTAACCATGTCTGTCTTGTACGGGGGGGGCTTGTAACTGAACAAGGAACTAAAAATAGTCACTGTAATTGTAAAAATTTCACTGTAATCTTAGAAAATCGAAATCAGTGCTGCATATTGAAGATGGTTTGCATGATTCGAAGTGAAGCAGGATCTGATTCAAGCTTTACTGGAATTGAATTAATATATCCTGCTCACAGAACAGGAAATTAAATTAGTTTAAAATCCTACACTAACAGCTATGCTGGAATTATTGTTATTTATCAAAGTAATAAGGGGGGGGGTGGCAAAGAAGCAAATTCTGATTGTGACAGTACACAAACCCAAAATGCAACACTTACGTTATGCATAAGATATGCCTAAAGGATCCAAGGGCCATGGCTTCATTGGGATAGAGAAATCTTGGCCCAATGAACTTTGAAGTGAAAGGGTTTGGAAGATGAACCTTTGAGACACCAAAATGACAGGAGAAGATGGCAAAGCAGCTCACAATGAGCAAGAGTTAAATCTTTCCAAGTCCCAAGTTAATAGCAGCTTGCAATGAGTTGTAGGACAAAGTCTGTATTTGTTGATCAGCACCTGGTTGTCTGTGTTTTCTGGGTGGGGTTGCTGTGTGTATGAATCTGTATAGCTCTACATGTATACCTGTATAGATGCATATATATATGTATTATTTTTTCACTCAGTGCAAAGAGTTATTTATTACGACAGGATCTGGATGCTCTTTGTGGATTTTGGCTACCAGTGGAATATTTCATTACTGTCAGTAAAGAGTTTTATAATACGAGGTAGGGGTTGTCTAATTGCTGCATAAGCGCTGCTAAATTCACCTTGACTAATGGCACATGCGTTAGTTGAGCAAATAGGTTAATGCTATTCGTGTTGATACTGGATAGTTGCTATGCCAGAGCTGAGCGGTCTATTCTCTATTTGCTGCTTTCTGAACACATAATGGATTGTTGTTTTAGTATGAATTGGGTTCATTCCTAGGAAAAGCTAGTGTTTCAGTTTCTTTCTTTTCCTTTTAAATCTATTACGGCATGAGAAGCCAGGGGATTTCTTCAGTAATACCAGAGGGCACAAGAAGAAACTCTTCTTTTTGAGTGTCAAAATGCCTGTTTGGAAATTTTTGCCACGTTATTTGAAACCATAGAAAAGAGAATTCTTTGCTAAAACTCTTCAACTAAAACATCCTGACAGCTGATATGGTATGTTGAAAGCTTGCCTTTGCTGTCCTTGGCTTGTTACTGCCTTTCTTAAAGGGGGACAGAGGTGGGGAGAACATTAGTGATATGTACCACTGACATACTCTTGTTAGCGCAGGTTCTTCTAGTTAAGAGAGCCAGATTGTACTTGACTGTTTCATCTCTGTTTCAATGAGGAATTTAAGGGGCTAGTAAAGAAAATGTAGAATTCTGATACTGGCCAAGACCAAGTTATGCAGATGATGCCCTCCCACACTTTTGAGGCTCCAGCTGTCTGGATTACTGCAGATGTCTCCCTTTGTGATCTGCAAGTATCCACATGCGTACGAGTTGGGGTACACATGGATGCTGAAGCACTGATATTAGGGCAGCCTGAGACAAGTGTACTGATAAGAGGTGGCCTGTTCCTCTGGAAGAGCTTGGTCATGCGCTTCAGGACTTTGCAAAGAAGCATCTTCACTGTGATATGGTTTTTCAGCAAGTGTCATAAACCGCTAACACTCTACGTCCTAGTATTTGTTCATTTTAAAGGGACCATTATAGCAAAGTGGAGCTCAATGCTTTCACCTACTTGAGTCTTGTGGGCTTTTATCTTCAGTTTTACTGTCCTTGTCTTTCTGCTTACAGCAATCCTGGCTTTGCAGAGCGTTTGCAATTAGAGCTCTCATGCTGTGATGTGTCACTGATCTTTATAACATTCCTCTGGCTTCACAGCAACAAGTGGACTTGGCAACTCCAGCACTGACAGCTACAGTTTTGTTCCTCTGCTGTTCAGGTGGTCAGAGCCATGCAAGTGCCGACAAATGTGATAAAGCACAGCAGCAGTGTTTCTGACTTAGCAGGGCTTTGTACCAAAGTGAGGGCAGGAGAGGTATTGTGCCGAGTGCCCCAGACTGGCTGCCATCTCTGGATGGGAAGTGAAACTGAAACCTGGAAGATGGCCTTGGAAGCAGGCCTGGTGCCATCCAAACAGAGGGACTAAAGTATAAGCAGCCAAACACTCATTTAAGAGCACAAAATGAATTTGTTGACAGTTTCCAAGCATGAAATCTCAGAATGGTTGCCTGTGTCAAGCCCCCAAACTTGAGAGAGAGCATACGTATGAGTAGTGAGGGATGCGCTGACGCTGAAAACAAGCGTGAAGATCTACCTTGGAACCTTTCCTGGGTCCATTGAAAGCCATGAGACCTAGAAGGGATGAGTGGGAGAAGAGTCCCAGCCACAGAGATCCCTTCCCACAACCTGTGCTGACAAGGTAAAGAGACGATCCCGTTTTCCTTGCCCGCATGTTGATGTGCAGGAGGCCTGCAACATTGCTCTGGCTGGTTACTCTTTGGCAGCTGTATAAGAGCTCCAGGACAAATTCTGTAGTATTAGCCAAGCTCTAAAAAAGTCATTATGGACAAAAATATACCTTAGTAAAGATTTAAAAGGCTTGGAGTTAATCTCCAATGGCTACGGAGTTATAGCAAGGACTGAATTGCCTCACTGTAGTAAGAACCCAGCTCCCCTCTGGGACTTTTCTGTGTGGACAACACCAACATAGACTTCCATAACTCTAAAAGTGAAGAATTTAGGATGGTAATTGGTGGAAATATGTTTTGCAGCTTATAGAAAAGCCAGGCAAACACTTAGCATTTGTCTGCTTTATCAAAGGCGCAAGGTAGAGAAAGGCTCACCGAAAGAGAAATACGATGACTTGAAAGGAAATGAGTTTGCAGGTAAGATTCAAGGCAAAGCCTCCGGTTGCAAGCTAAGCTTTATCTGAGCTTACATTGTTATGCCCTGTAACTGGTGCCTTCCAGTTCCGGTTTAGAAAGTGGAGTATGAAAGCAAGCATTAATCTGGCTGAAATCCACATAACAGGATTGTGTGCGAAACAAAAGTGAAATCAGACAGTGCAGTCGGTGAACTACAGCGTGAGGGGGGAATATGTTATGTGTTATATATTCTGAACTACAGAAGAGGGGGGAATGTGCTATAAACAGCAGATTTCAAACCTCTCTACTGCAGCTGAACAAGCTTTAAGCAGCATTAGGATTTGTTCTTTGTAGCTGGAGGGGTAGGAAGAATCAGGACCTACTCACTGTTACTTGATATTCGCAACAGAATATGCCTAACAGAAGCAGAGCTGTTAAATCATGCTGTCAGGGCAATGATTTGCACTGGGTAGAACGGCCCCTCAGTTCTTCCAGCTTACACTGCCCTTGCGGCACCTTAACACTGGTCATTTGTTGCGGGCTCTGCATTTGATGTTTTGATTTTCACCAGTTGCTCTGCAGAAAAGGATTGTGCAACAGCTGAGGACTACCAATCCTTGGCAAGAGGCAGAGAGCATGCACTCAGATCTCAGCCTCCAGACAGGGAAGCCTCTTTAACTGTGCAGGAACTGCTTCAGTTATGGATAACCTGCTTCACAGGTCCGTCTTCTCCTTTCTCATAAAGCTTCCTACCCACGCAGAGTGGAAACCTCTATCGCCAGTGAAAGACAAGAGGATTCAAGCAAAGGTAAAGGAAACGAAATGCTGACAAACAAAACCCTTCAGCTGTAACCCTGTGGGTGACCTGGCTCTGCCTTAAAGGGAGGGGAGCAAAGTTTAGCCGCACTGCCTTCTAAATGTCAGTCTCTGGGTGTAATGGCTACGTTCGAGCTTTTGAGAGCTCTGTGACTGAGAACATCTGCCCTGAACACGAGTAGGTTTTGGTCCTGAGGAAATGGCTGGACACTTAAAGCAATTGGCATCTGAGACAATAAAGCCTTAAGTAGCCATTGCCTGTCCGTTGAGGATCACAAAATCCATATTTTATTGCTGTCATGAGCCGATTTCAGTGTAATTCCAGTTCATCTCCATCCTAGCCGGCTGGAGAAACTGTTAAACTTCCTTTTACTTTTGATAGTCTTGAATCTGCTCGTTACATTAAGGGAGGTATAGCTGAGAAAATGAATCCCTAAATATGTATATAAAAGAAACCATATTTCTTTTCTCAACTCTTCTGACCTGTTGTTGTCTGAGAGATGTTATTTAGTTCGAGATCAGGCATAAGGACTCGTCAGTATCTGGGCCCTTTGCCATGTAAATGCGTGTTAAATAGAACGTTGAATTCTTGGCAGTAGGGCTCGTAACTTAGTTTCTTTAATGTTTTGGTGGATTATGATTTCTTGACTTAAATGCAGCATGAATATCCTTAGGAAAAATGAGTTGTTATCTGAAGCTGCTGCTGTTTCACAAGGAAATGAAAGCTATAAATGGAGGGGGAAAGGGGGGAGAGAGAGGAGAGGTGAGTCTGGTCAGGAATGGGACATCTCTGAGATACTGCGCTTTCTCCCTCAGTATGTGCTCGATACGGAGCTATATGCTGAGAATTCAGAAGAAGCCTACAACGAGCTGAAATTCTGCCTGCTGTTGGAACAGTGGAACTTCTTTGTTCTTGGAGCCCTAAATGCTGTTGGAAAGCTTCTGGAAATGAGAGCTCAGCCGGCAGAGAGAGGCACATTCCTTTGACATGATATATTTTGGAGGAAAAAGAAATACCAGGGGTGGGGGAAATCTGCTTTTCCTGTTTTGGTGCAGTCATGTTCACTGTTTTCTTTCTTACTCCTGATGTTTTCACAATGGCTAGCAGCTCAAGTGCTCCATGCTTAAAGAAACATCGTATTCGTTCTCCTTGGGTTTGTTCCATGTTGGCAGGGCCGGTGTACACCAAAAACTAACATTTGCTTCTTTGCTCTACAAACACTTAGAGGGTGGGAAGCGCAGTTGAGCTCAGCAGGTTGCCCTGCATGGTGCTGAGAGTCAGCTTTTTATTTCTGAGGATCGCATTCTTTTACCGAGCAGGGTAAACGTTTAGGATTGTTTGCCTAGTACTGGCTCTCAATGCCTTTTAATAAGTGCAATCAGAGGATGCATACTTTTTCTTTGAGGGTTTATTGTTGTTGTTTTCTCAATATTCAGCAATTAATGATCTCGACAGATATTAAAGCTCAGGAGAACTGATGGATTCATGCTAGCTGTGCTGTTGTCGTGCTCCGTTCTGATAGTTTTTTGTCTGATGTGCATAGTGCTGCTTCTACAGTTACAGAGGCCGAAACCACAAGGATGCATGCAGGCCTAGTTGGCTACCAACTTAGGAATTGTTCAAGGCTTGTCCTACCAGGTGAACTTCAGAGGATGCATAGACCAGTTATAACTTGAACATTCATTGGTGGAATTGAATGGTTTAAGGAGCAAACTGTAAGTCGATGCTAAATTTAATCATTCTGTTTGTGTAAGGATGTGAATATCTTCAGTGCAATATCCTTCTGGCACTGCTGCTCCTAAACTGCTGGAAGCAATCCATTTAAACAAAACAAGCATTTATGTGGTTATTAGCATGTTAAGTCGCGGGACGCAAAGCTTTATCAATGCAAAATGAACTGAATGTGATGCTACTATTCAGTCCCTGTTACGTTGCCTGGTGTTACGCCCCAAATGTAATCAGGCTTGCTGAAGACCTGCTGTTCACTGTGATGCTCCAGAAGAGACAAACATCCTAGGAGACTTGTTCACTGATCAAACACTTTAAATGAAATGCAACGTTAAAATAAGTTGCTTAAAATGCTTTCAATCTGAGGTCAGCTTTGCATCCTTATTTTAGTGACCTGCATTTTGCTCTCAGAAGTAGGCATCTAAAGATTTTGTTTACCTACTTGCTTAGAAGCTGCTCATCCGTAAGAGCATTAGACATCAAATATTCCAGTAAAACCTAAAGCTGTGGAATACATGTGTGTTGTTCAGAAACAACGGCTTCTGAAAATTAGCATGGAATATTATGAAACCCAAGAGATAAGCAGATAAGAAGGACGTGTATAGAGAAGAACATCCAGACTTACACTAAGAAGGATAAACTTGCTTGCTTCAGGTACGCAGTAGTGGTTTAGGAAGGCTATTTCTACACTAGCAGTGTATTAAATGTTCCCTTTCTTGGAAACATTTCTTACCTTCTGGAATAATTTCCTACCGAATATACCAGGCCCGGAAGCATGGACTTTGTGGAGTATCGGTATGATCCAATAATGGAATTCTTTATGATTTTTAAGATTACCTCTCCTATTTTAAACTCATATTGAATGTTTTAAGGCACAGAAGTCTGCAAGTTTAGCAAGCCTTAGAGAAGCGTTATAAAAAAGTGGCTTATGGCTATGCATTAAGAGTTTCTTTGAGAACAAGTGACATTTTAACAGTCTAGTTGAGTTTAGGAGGTAATTCTGGCTAAATAAGGCTTTTATTTAGACCTGTATAGCTATTTCTTATGGGAATATGTATTTTTAAGAGTAATTCTTATTTAATTCTGTACAAGGAAGTTTTCCATATTATTAAGCTCTTAAAAGGTATGAGGTATTTAATATTCTTTCAGCCTGGGTAAGGAAATGAATGAAACGACGATGTCCAAGGGTGTGGAACTGCCATTGATAGGTGAAGTAACCTTTTTTCCTTGTAACTTAAAAAAAACAGCTCCAAAAATGGTAAGAAAGGAATGAAAATCAAATAAAATCTGAAATAAAATAAAAAAGGATAAAATAAAAACAAAATTAAAATGGACAAGAAAGGAATATACCAGAGAAAAGGGGAAAATACAGTCTATGTGTTGATAGGGTTGCTGCTGCTTTTGGGGGCTGCAGAATCTAAAGCCCTGTGAATTGTAGCCTTGGAAGTGACTGCAAGCAATCCTGGAGCAGCTCTGAGTAGCCCTGGAAATGAGTTTTCCTTGGTGACTATGCAATGAGTTTGTGGTTTTAACGACATAAACAAGCCAACTTATCCCCGTCAGCCCCATTTCTGAGTATATCAGTCAGAAAGCTTTGCTTGCTCCTATTGATAAAGCCATAGTATAGCTATAAACCTGCCAGTTATTTTCTTGTCAAACATAAAAGGCCTGTTATTTCAAGGTGTTTAAGGGGCCTGTTTAGATAAGATGCAATAGAAAGCATTTCTGTGGCTTGTTTAAGTGGTGTCTATGCTGGGAGGGTTATGTCCTTTCCTTGAAGGAATTTTTCAATTCATTTGGGAAAGTGAAAAACCACCACAGTTCTGCCTTTGTTGAGTGTCCCTGAATTAGCATTTGAGGAAGTGGCTTTTCAAGAGTATTGTAATGCTACCTCTTCCCAAAACATGGCCATAAAACTTAGACATCCTGTTGAAAATTCCAGTGTGACCCGATAAAACCACAGGATGCTTTCTTCCCTTTACAGTCGGCTTCCAAATGGCATGTGATTAATGATAAAGAAAATGGAGGAACCATTGTTCTGTGCTGAGAAACCACCAGCTTTCCTGCTGAATCCTAGCAGTAAATAGGCATTTCTTGCAGCCTCTCCAGCCCAACTTCTTCAGAGTTATTTCTGAGCGACACACCAGCCACAAGATGAATACTAAAGTAATTTCTCCCGCTACGAGTTCTATGCCTAAGCGTGATACCATCCATGAGCTTCTATACCTGAGTGTTACCAGATGGGGTTTGATCCATTAGAGAAACCACCAAATGAATTCCGGGAGTCCAGAACTGAGGCAGCACAGAATCTGTACATCATGCTTGGCATTGAGAGTATGTATGTCCTTGCATTTAACACAGCTGCTTGGGCAGGACCCTTTTTAGCCTCCTTGCTGAAGGAAATGAGCTGCATCTGTGCTCTCCCCCAGTAACTGTGGACCTCGTGGATAAAAGTCTCAAAGATGCAAAACACCCACACACTTAATGCAAATAATGAAGGCAACCTATTAAAACTGCCTTTAAGAGCAGCACTTCATCAAGCAGATCAAGCAGGGGAGAACAGTCGTGAGCGCTTCATACACTGGAAAAGCTCCAATCAGTGTTGGCACCTCTCGGGTATTACACCCCCTTAACCTCACCTCCCCAGAAAACCCCAAAGCAAAGCACATGTATTTGATGTAGTTGCCTCAAGTTTCCAGTATATGCAGGCATTTTCATAGAATTACTAGAATGGTTTGAGTTGGAAGGGACCTTCCAACCCCCCTGCCATGGGAAGGGACACCTTCCACTGGACCTGGTTGCTCCAAGCAGCGTCCAGCCTGGCTTTGAGCGCTGGCAGGGATGCGGCAGCCACAGCTTCTCTGGGCACCCTGTTCTAGTGCCTACAAATGACACAGTACTTCTCTACTACTGACAACAAAGAAATCCATATAGCTATTAATGAAAAGTGGTATACTTTTCGGTATGTAAAAATTATGCATATGTTAAATTTGGGATGACGTTAAAAGTACTGCTTGCTCTGAAAGACTTAAGGTGCTGTGATTTTGGTGGTTAAACGGAAGCTAGGCTCATTTCTCTAATGAAACATTTTCCCTCATTTCTGTTCTTTGTTGTTCTGAAGCACCATTTGCTGTGTGTCCCAGGGGCTGTATGTCCAGAATCTGAAATACTTTGTGATTCTCTGTGGTTGATGAGTATTATGTTGTTTAATATTTTATACTTAACACCATCATGTCAAAATGATTCCTGTGTCCTGAGAGTTCACCGATCCATTTGGAAAACTCCCTATCTTATAATGGGGATGGGTAGCTCAGGTGTTCTCTTTGTCACATTTGCTTCTTCTAAGCTCATTTGGATCAATACTCGAGAGGCTGCAACAGAAGAAATCGATATTTGCTCTGGTTTGGCTTTATGCTAGACTTCCTACTGTAGTCACACAGAAACTCCTGTCAGGATTGTGTGAAGTTTCCCAGGAACATGCAGATTCTTCTTCCCTCCCCTTCTTTTTCCCATTCCTCCTCCTTCCCGCTCTCCTCCCCAAGTAGATTTTCTTCATTACATTATGATCATTGGTATGGAAGCTTGTCTGTCTTGCCTCTTCAGATAAACATCTCTGAATTACCATCTTCTGCTTAAAATGTAAGCTGGGTCTCCACTGCTTTGTGTCAGACGGGACTAGTCAATTTTTCGAGTGTGTAGTATGTCTATCTATAGACAGTATCTGTCTATAGATAGACATACACATGTGTGTATTAAAATATACACACGTTTTAAGATGAGCAGGTTTTGGTACCGTCATGAGAAAACAGCAATACAAACCACTTGAAGGAAGCACTATGCTAAACAAGGATCTTGAGTGTTGAACTTCTGCCTTTTTGACAAAAGCAGAGAGGAGCTGGGGTCCCTTAGGATCGTGAAGAACTGATCTAGCTGCTTACGGACTGTGGCAGCTCTTAACTGTTCAAATCCTTGTTTTCAAAAGTTGAAAACTCCTTGAACTCAATGGTCAATGCTTATTTATGTTTTGGAGTTGAAGTCTTAGATGGGCTGCTGCAGAAGTCTTACATCATTGACATTAAATAGGACTGTATTCCATTTCCTGAAATACTGTTTGTCGTTTAGGCACGTTTAGCAACGCTGCTATTGCCTCAATCAGGTATGGCCATGTTCTTCGCTTAGGCCAGTATCATGACGGAATGGCTGCTGATGACAACTATTGCTGGGACAGGGTGGGGAATGGAGCGGGCTGGCTGCCACTTCTGATATCCGGTAAAAGGAAAAACCCTAACGGAATAGGCTGTGCAGTAGAAAGCTTAAAGAAAGACTAAGCTCAACTTTTAAAGCAGTATTTGTGTGACTGGTAGAGCAGTGTAAATAACCGCAAGTATGTCAAGGGTTGAAGGCCAAGAGAGAAGATGTCAAAGCTAAGATATATTCCTTGCCTGTAGCTTTACTTGTGTACAAATAAAATGAGTAACTTTTAATTTAAATAATTCTCTGTCCCATCCCACTGGTTTTTCCCTTTTAAGTTGAATAAGTCTGCCAGATAGAGATGGATCGGATTTAATTTACGGGACCTTCATGTTAGCATTTCTAGTACCACAGAAAGACAAGAAACCCACCGCAATTTAGGTAGCATTTAAAGTTCTGCGGCAGTCAGACAAACCAGATGTTTGTGATTCCTGTTTTCTTAATGGAATTTCTTCAGCTATGCCCTGTCAAACTAATTTATCACACCATGTACTGAGCATGCGCTACAATTAAGAGGTACTAGGCTCATGCGCATTCAGTAGTAAATGTATATATTCACATTGCTCCCCAGGAAATTTGACCGAAATGTAGCAGCCTTATTTTTTAATCACTTTATAGAATTAATTGGAGCAGCAAATGCCCCAAAGGCATTATAGAAAGCTAGCTGATAGTACTTGGGGATGCTAGAAATTCTAGGACGGCCAATCCTAACAATTACAAAAATTATTTAGCCTTTCAAATTCTTATTTCTTGTCAGAGACGTTCCACTTGGACATTCCTTTCTAGTCAGGTTCGGAGGTTCATGCTTTCAAGATTTGCTATGCAACTCAGAGGAATAGAAACGGTTTTTGGCATATGCATGCATCTTTGATAGAACTGAGCAGTTCCACGAACCAGTGTGTAATATCGAAGAATATGGTAGGAAAACCCAGGAACTGCAACTCATATTAACACAGCAATATTCTAGGAATCGGGCTGTTGGTTGGAGCCTTTCTCTGGCGTTCATGCCACGCCTTTTCCTGTGGATGCAAAACAAATGCCATACAGTTTCTAATAGGCTACTATAGTCTGAACTCAGTCCTTAAGACAAAGGGAGGAACCTGAATTAGTGATAGCAACCTTGATAATAGTGGGGGCCTTTCCTAGTAAAGTGTGGTATTTTCAATGAGGACTAACATAAAAAAACCCCATGTCTTTGCAACCATCCTATGTATAGGACTCGTAAGTGCTGGCATTGCTGTTAGAAGCTCTTAAAGACCTGAACAAATTTCATGTGGTTGCTTTTTGAGTTAAAGTGCTTCGAGAGGCACTGTGTTTGAGGAGGGCTAATTTTAATGGCAGGACAGGATAGCATGCCACAGCTATTTCAAAAGGTGGAATGGAATTTCTGTCACAAATGACTACATGTAAATGTAACAAAAAGAGCTCTGCCTTAAAGAGAAATGATTGCGAAGCTTCTATACCTGCGGTAAACCTGAAATACATTAGAAAATACTTACTCAAAAGTTCCTCTTGGGATCAGAGGCCATTATGTGCAGGCCTAGGACTTGGTGGGAAAATGGTGGTTTTCATTTTGTCACAAACTGCACAAGCAAAGGTTATTTCAAAGGTTTTGGCAAATCTACAAATGGACCTTATTTTTTCTCACTGACTTTCAGTTTCTGTGTTCCAGTTCTTCAGTCTTCGTGGTTTGACTCTAGAAGTCTTAATTAGACTCTGCAGCAATTAAGCTATTACATCTTACAAAGCTTAATTTCTTCAAACCTAACTTTCTCTTCAGGTATTCCAGTGAGACTATGGCTTAGGAAAACAATAGGAAAAGCTAAAGTTAGCTTATTTCTAACCCTTTGAAATCTGTTCCAGGAAGTGCAAAGCAGCATCAAGACTGTGTACACATATTGGAGATGTGAGGCTGTAAACAACCAAAGATGAACTTTTTGAAAAGGGAAAACAATTTGGGGTGAAAATGAGGGAATATATGAAAGACAAATTCTTGCAAGCACCTGGTTTAGTGAAATATGTAGCTAATGAAGACAATCCTGTGGGAGTCCTGTTCTGCAACTTCAAGAGTAGCAAAAGCGAGTTTTAAGTTCCCTCATGCTCGTGCACATAAGTAACTCCTAATTAATCCACATTGCTCCATCAGTGTCAGAGGCTTCCAGTGATAGCTGTATTTTTACCCCCGGATGGATGATTTTCCACATGTCAATGAGTGATGCATCAAACTTTTACAGCTTGATATCCTTTTAGTTCAGCATATTAAGTAAGCCATAGAGATACGGCTGGATAGATAGATGATTAGATATAACCTAATGATAGGTAAACTAATGGTGGATATGAACATATAAATTTATCATTAAGTAAATCATAGACACGATAGGAATAATAGAAATATAAACTGTAAGACGTATCTGATGCAATATAAACTCGTGACAATTCTATATTAACACATCTTCTCACCAGATAGTAGAAACTTCTGACCTTAAATTTATTATATGAAATATGTAAGATATATGATAGAAATCATGCCTCTAACTAGGTACAAACAGATTGAGGGCAGTTTTAAATTATCATGTAGAATCTTCAGGGTTATAATTTATTTTAAACTGAACTTCAAATAGTCTATCACTACCAGCAGTCTATAAATAGGGTTGTATCCTCAGAACTCCTCAACAGTTCTGGATCATATTGGAGGCCCTTAAAGATGGAATGGGAACTGCCTAATATTTTTACTGAATTGGAAACTTTTTTCTCCTTCTGAATAGGCAGTTGGCATGCTCGGTTTGTACAGAATGTCCCCACTAGCCAGATGGTGAGGAGGAGGGCTTACGGCACAAGTTTCAACTCTTTAAATTACCCCCCCCCCCCCCCCCCCCGGTGCTTCTTGGCTTATTGCAGATGCACAGAATGCAGCTGACATTAGTCACTGATTTACTGAAAGGGATAAAGAGGGCCCTTTTAACCCTCGCGTTGTGACAGGCTGGTGGAATATACCCTCCCAATTCACATGGGATTGTCCCTCCCATATCCACTCTTGCCAATTTCAGTCGGGGCTGTATCCAGCCCTTGGTGATGCACAGACTTGAGTATGTGATCTATCATTTAATCTAAGAGTTAAGCTAAAGGTGGGGATGTTGGTGGAAAAATACTCTAGCACCTGTTTCCAAGACAGACAGGAGCCTTTTTGTGCTGCCACTGATGTTTGGTTTTTAATGCCCTTGTGCTAAAGTTTGATATTCATCAGCAGTGGTATCGAAACACTTCTGAGCACTTGCTGTCCCAGCACAGGCTGGTGTAGCTGGGTAGGGAAACAGGTCCAAATGCCCTTGTTAAATTTGGGTATTTTAACTACGTGTACTCACTGTGTTTCTAAGCGTTGCATAACCTGTTTGTCCAGTTTGTATTCCTCTCCTTGCACCCTTATCGTTGAGGTCAGTTAAGAATGCTCCTCAATACAAATTTAGCCTTTCAATATACCACTTGGGGTTACCTTAAGGTTAGGGGTCTTTTATGGTATAGCACATAGTTGCAATAGAAGCATGCTACATTAATTGCTTTTATCAGTAACCTCTACCGGCTTTAAAAATGTGACCTCAGACCACTTTTTAAGACATAAGGGAGGAAAAAACCCCTCAAAATACTTTACTTCCATTTACATACACACAGCAGTAACTCTGAAAATAAAAGGTAAGTGGAATGTGAACACAAGTTTGTAATGAATTTCTCCCAGCCTGAAAAGCTACTGCATGCTTTCGCTTGATAATTCCTTTGGCTTTGGGTCTGAATAACGTTACGCAGCCCAACACATCACACTTCAGCGTTGTATCAACCAAATAACCTTACTCTTGCCAGGAGCTAACATCTTGTGACTACCTAAACGTCTGTTTACTAACTGCCAGGTCCTTACTGAGTTTTACCTTCACCCTGTTTTACCCTCACCAGTAGTCTTGAAAAAGGATTTCCAAGGGCCAGGAGACTTGGCAACATCACTTGTCTGTAATACATGCAGCATTCCTGAAGTTCCTGGCACGTTAGCCGTGAATAAATTCAAAGTCAAGTACTTCGCTACCACTGTTTTTTAACTGCTGGTACTTTCATTGTTGAAATGTGTTTATTGTCCATCACAACAAAGATGTTTCAATGGTTACATCTAAGGATAAGGTAACTGAAATATTTTAAAAGTAAATGGGGTATTCTTCTTTCCCATTTAATGAATTGCAGTAATCCTTCGATGAGATACAAACTTTTACTAGGGAACAGTTTTCCACCTTCTGCTATCCTTGGGCCACAGCATGACTGTAACTGCAGCTGACACTGCAGAGGAGTGGTGCCTTTGTCCTGTAGCAGACATGTGACAAGGCATGTTGCCTGCCTCAGCTACGACTTCCTATAGTAACTTGCTTCACAGCATATTCCAATTATAGAGCACAATCTCCTTGGACGTGTCTCTTGGCTGTCTTTTACAGGCAACAGGAAACCAGCTCTTTTACTGCACAAAATGAGTAGGATTGTCTCTGGAAATGTGAAACCTCAGCAGACAGGATGGAGGCACTTCTGAGAGCTTCCACATTAGTAACAGTCAGCTTTACTGGAGCAGTCAGCTTTGGAAACAATCACTGAGGGTAAAACAGAAACAGCAGAAGAGCTCTGTATACCCTCAATGAAGGGAGGTGAAACCTCTGGAAAATATGCCGGTAATGCTTTTAGCTACTTCCGAGTAGTGTTGCTGAAGGAAGAGAGTGGCGGGTGAGTATGGAATATGTGGGAGAAATGGAAGTTATTGCAAATTATCCAAGATGAAATACAGGTTTGACACAGCAGTTGAGTGCTATGGTCAGAAAATGAATTCATTTAGTCTTTCCCTGAATGATAGGTTAAACCAGATTTTCTGGAATGCTCTGAGAGTGCATGTTCACAACAGCTCCAACTGATCTAAGGCTGGAACTCCCACAGTCCCACCCCCATAGTCCCACCATTGCCCTGCACTGCCTCCCTGCACCAGTTCTGTGAGTTCAGCCTTTTTTGAGGTAGGCTTTCTTCGTAGCTGGATCAATCCCCCTGAGCTGGGTTACCAAGAGGTGATGGTGTCAGGGCCAGCACATGGGAAGCACAAAACCAAGTGTCAGTGAACGGAGAATCACAAAAGCTTGGGTCCATGTCAATTTAAACTGCTGTGGTGCTGCACCCCCCTCCCTGCATGTTCGTAAGGATGCTATTTAGGGATGGGATGAGAGGGTTAAATCTAATGGTGTTTTAAAAATTGGTGCAATGTAATTTAAGGCTGCCATAAGCCTTAATTAGCATAATTGCACAGTGTCAAGACAGGGCTGAACCAAAGTAATTTGAAAATGTAGCTATGTTTCTTACATCTTAACATGCTCAGAGTTATAACATTAAACGAGCACTTGTTTCCTCGGGGAAAATGTACCATTTTTCTCCTTTTAAATCTAGCGAATGGCTTGTATGTGTGTGTGTGTGTGTACGTATGCATGTACACGCACATATCAAAACACTCAAACTTTAGGTGGTACTACCACGGATTTTCCTCTGGAAAATTCTATCCAGAGATGAGATGATTGCTTCTATCAGCTATGGGTTGAACAGCATGGATGGAAAGGATGTGGGGAGGAAATACGCAATGCAGGCTTTACCAATGACACATGCCTTTTAAACTGTGTAAATGAGAAGCTCAGTATCATCCTTCCCCTGTCCTGACTCCAGTCATACAAGTACTCTGTAGAGGACTGCAAAAGCACTGGTGAGTTTTTGACAACAAGATGAAAGACAACAAATAATGAGATGAAATCAAATGGAGGTCCATCTTACCAGAAAGTCTTCTTTTCTTCCAGAAAAGCTAATTTGTGCTCAGTGTATTGAGGACAGTTTGAATGATACCTGAAGTTAGCAAATAGTTGAGAAGCCCGTTTTGACAGAAGGATCACTTTTCTGCCCCAAACTGAAATGCTGCGGAAAGCTTTGTCCATGCTAAAACACTACTGATGGTATGATGCAGAAAAATGCTTCCTTACTATAATGTATAAATAAACTTTTCATGAGATTAACAAAAGTTGTAGAAGATTTCATTAGCATTGCTCAACACTGGCAGAATTTAAACAAATGCATCTTAGAAGGGCCTGGAAGCTCACTTCGGAGCAACAAGTATTTCAAGCGCTGTTACAGCCTGAAAAGTGACTTGAACAGACCTCCAGATCTCCAGTCTGTGAGCCATGCAGTTATAGGTATCTTTGTTATGTTTAAAATACATTTTACTACTTCTGGCAGTGCTGTAGCACATGGGAGCAGTTGAGATGAAGTTGAATTTATTGTGATCCCTAAATTAAACTGCCTGTGGCAGGGGAGTTGGAACTGGATGATCTTAAGGTCCTTTCCAACCCTAACTGTTCTATTATTCTATGATTCTAAACTTGAAGATAAGCTTGCATATAACCATGCTGCAGGTTAGGGGCTATCTATTCAATGCCATTAGGCCAAATTCTGCCGCCTTCCCTTCCAGTTGATTGATGGTACTATCTGGAATGTCCCATATTTGTTATCTTTTAATTTTTCCAAGCCTTCTAGAGGTCCTTAATTCTTCTGAAGCAGAAAGGCAACTAAAAGCAACTTTTGGGTTGCCTTTAGATTCACACAGAAGGTAACTATGCTTTTTGTACAGCTGACCATTAAAACAACCAACCAACCAACCAGTTTTATCAAATCACTAGTTTCCAGCCCTCAAGGCCTAGGGGAACAAAGTACTGAGAGCTGCAGTACCCTTTTGTGCTCCCCACACCTCTTCCACCATGTTGGCTGTGGCAGAATAACTCCTGATCAGAGAAGTCTCTATTTACTGACTTGCTGGGTTATTCAGGACATGTATCAGTTCCACATCAATTTCAGTGTTTTGTCAGTTTGAAGTAGTGATTCTGAGATAACCTAGTGGCTCCCTGCTGCTGATAGCCCCTCGTAGAAGGCAAGGTCTGACTTGGGCATCAACGGGAGGCAAAATAGGAGAGGTCTGTGGGGAAAAGGATGGGGAAGGGATGAGGGGTGTGGGGTGTGTGTGGTGCTGGGGTTGACAGGATGACAGGAACTCTTCTTGATGCAGAAGTTAAGATCGTGTTGTGTGGCATTTAAACCTGACAACACACCAAGGAGAATGCCTGGGGCTGGGCGCTGCTTGAAGTGGCATTGAACACTCACGAAACCATTCTCCTAAATACAAACCTGGGATCAGCAGGTTGGCTTGCTTCTTTAGGGAGGTTTTTTCAGGTCTGTGAACTAGAAAAGAGAAAACTGGTGATCTAACAACGTCCAAATACCTATCCCTATGGCATAGCCTTTCAAGTATTATTTTTGTGAAGTTTAGAGATTGTTTGGCCTTTTGACTTTGCACGTGTTCTTCTAATGCATGCATGTATTTTTACCGCAGTTATTCTCTTGTGGCTAGACAGGTTTGCTCATTGGATATTCAGAGGACCATTTAACTGCAAGTTTCTTTCACATGATTAAAAAAGGTAAACCAAATCCTGTTCCAATTTGTGAGTACAGATGGCTACAACTGCCTCCTGTAAGCAAAGCCTTTTTCTTTAATTTCAGACTTCATCTCCACAGTCATATTCTAATAACGGTTCTTTGGTTTGCCAAATAATGCCTTTGCCACACTCTTTAATGAGGCTTCCTGAAGATCCTAATGCTGTCCTGATACACTCTTGTGTATCAAGCTCACATTAAGGTCAGGATTTTTTAAGCAGCAATATTTAGCAGCAGATGGAGATAAAATACTTTGAGCATTGTTTATTCAACAGCTACTGTTTGTAGGTGTAGAGTATGGCAGAAGCAGCAATATGATCTTCAAGGATGGATAGTCCTGGTATAATGCAGAAGAGGCACTTCCCAGCTGCCTGGCAGCATTACAGCTGTGTATGATTGGTGTAAAGAGACTAAGCTCCAGAGATGAAGATTTTTCAGCTGTCGCTATACAGTAGGGCTTGCTTTTGACTTTTTTCTCCTCTTTTAAGACACATGAAGACAGGATGGCTCTTAGCAGGCAGACTTCATCACAGATATTGAGACCTTAATAGGTCTAGTTGCAAGCAAGTTCAATAGTGTTCAAGAACACCCGATTTTCTCCCCAAAACTTTTCACAAGTAGTTCAAGCATTCTGTGGATGTAAACTGTATTAGGGCCTACAGGCTTTGTGGTTTTTTCTTCATGAAAATATTAACATACCTTTTTCATCTTTAATAGTAACACCTGATATTGAAAGCAAGAGCTACCTGTTTTTAAAAAAACAACTGTTTCGTGCATCAGTTTTGTGTTGAAGTTGAGGCATCACAATAGCTCAACATGGTTCTTTGCTTCCCTTACAAACAAGTTAACGTAAGCAGTATCTTGGAGAAAAGTCATTGCTACAATGACAGTGCTACCTACTTGTAGTGGGATACTTCAAAGACCAACCATGGAGACATCCAGTGTGTGAAGGGGGCCTATAGGGATGCTGGGGAGGGACTCCTCATTAGGGACTGGAGTGATAGGACAAGGGGTAACGGGTTCAAACTTAAACAGAGGAAGTTGAGATTGGATATGAGGAAGAAGTTCTTTCCTGTAAGGGTGGTGAGGCACTGGAATGGGTTGCCCAGGGAAGCTGTGAATGCTCCATCGCTGGCGGTGTTCAAGGCCGGGTTGGACAGAGCCTTGGATGGCATGGTTCAGTGGGAGGTTTTCCGTTCAAACCCTGGCAGGGGGGTTGGAACTGGATGATCATAAGGTCCTTTCCAACCCAAGCTATTCTATGATTCAAGTAACAAGGCAACTACATAGGACAGGTCAGAAACTGTGCATAAAGTATTCTCAAGCAATTACCCTGTTTGTTGTCATCTTATTTTCCTGAATGAAAGGATGTACTTTAAAGCAGCACTTGTAGCTCTTCCTTATGTCTCAAAACATACTGATAAATCTATATTATTTTAGCAGTCAAGCAAATTTATCTTCAAGAGCTTCAAAAGAAGTATGCTCTTTAACTTCACCTTGTTCAGCAGAGGGATTCAAAAGACATGCTATTATGGGTTAGGAGATTTGATTAAAATACTTAAAATTTAGTTCTGTTAAATGCTTTTTATGAACTGACATTGAGTTCGGTTTCTGCTGCTGCTTCAGGAAGGCAAAGCCAAGGTGATGTCAGTGCCATTGTATTTCTCGGACCGTGTTGTCATGCTTCTTCAGAGACAGGGTGTAAAGCCTACAATTAGCATGTCTCCATTACATTTTGACCTTGCCAGTCAAAAGGCATTTTATACTTACTCATGTATCAAGCCTTAAATATAACATTTATTATCTCAGCAGAAACCACTTTTCTTTGAAGACTTCCCCAGCATCAGAGCTCAGCACTGCACCTGTAGTTTTAAAGGATACTCCTTTGGTGTCTAGGTAAACATGATGGAATTGGTAAAGCATTTTTTTCGCCTCAGTACTCGGTGATGTGAGCGGTTGGATTGGAAGCCAAAAAGGGGTTTCAAACGCATCCACCTTCAGGGTTTCAGGTTTTGTATTGAGTCGGGGATTTTTTTGGCTGACATTCCAAAGAATGTAACCTGACGATGAAGTGGGACTGCAAATCCCGGCTGGGTGTGCTTTAACTCTAACCCCAGCAGCTGCTCCGCGGGCACACACTCGTTCCATGCACGCCCTGCTCCGCAGACGCGCAGCACGGAGGCCGCAGGGGACCCTGCAGCCGGCAGGCGCTAAGGGCCCGCTCCGGCTCCAAACCTGGCGCAGAGGCCGGCGGGGCCGAGGGCACGGGCCGGGCGGGTCCGCCCGGAGGGAGCCCTCACGCAGAGCCCGGGCCGGTAACTCCTCACACCGCTTAACGGCCCCGCCTTCGCCAGGGTAACGTCCTCCCTCCCGGGCGGGGAGGTGAGGAGACCTCCGCGTCGGGGGCACCCCCCGCGGTGCTGGGGTGGGGGTCCCGAGCTACGGAGGGAGGACAGAGCACAGGGACGCAGGGAGCGGCCGCCCAACCCTCCGCTGCCAGCGGGGAGCGAGCACCGGGCCGCAGGCGCCCGCGCGCTGGAGGGGTGACGGCGGCGGTGCCGTTCGCCCGCTCGTCCGCCCTTCCTTCCGCTGCCGTGCCCCGCCCCGTCCGCTGCCTCTCCCGCCGCCCGCGGAAGTGAGCGGAGCGGGATGCGGCCGTGCCCCCGCCGCTGCTGCCGCCGTCCTGAGGCACGGAGGTGAGCGGCGAGGCGGCAGGGACGAGGCGGCGGCTCCGGCGCCGCTGCCTTCCGCCTCTCCCCCCTTCACACCTCCACCGGCGCCCTGCTTCCCGCGGCGGCCTGCGCCATAGGGTGAGCGGGCGGGGCCGGGGCGGCTGCTGAGGGAGCCGCGGCGGGTGCTGCGGGGCGGGGGTCGCCGAGCTCCGGGGAGCCGCCGCTTTCCTCGGTGCTGCTCTTGCTTGGGGCGCTGAGGAGAGGCGGTGCGGGCCGGGCGCGGGGGTAGCGGTGTTACTTGGGGTGAGGGTTTATTTTTAGGTGCGGGGCGTTCATTCCGCGCACAGCCCCTCCCCGGGCGGGACGAGGCTGTCGGAGGCGAGGGGGGAGGCGGTGGCACTGCTCTCTGCTGCTGTAGATGCCGGGCAACTAATCCTAATGCTCGGCGGCTGCTGACAGCTCTGCGGGCTCCATGGATGCGTGTGGCCGCTCCGCGCTGGCGTGAGTGGAAAGGCGGTGGAGACGCGCAGGGTTCGGCTGTTGTGGGGGTTTATTTTTACTTTCTGTTACGTTTTTTTCCTCGTTTAGCGCGGGTGTTTCTCTTGCAGATGTTGCTGCAGGTGGGGGCAAAGGGAGCGGTGTGATTGCCTGGGATCTTGGGGCATCTCTGCCTTCGCCTTTCAGCTCCCGCTCCAGTGCTGCAGTTGCTAAAGACTTTTGTAACTATCGACTCAAGTGCGATTTCGATGGAAAATGAAGGTAAAGGTCTCATCAGACTCACTGACTTCATTGGAGCTAAGAGGATTTGTGCATGCAATTTGGTGACAACTGCTACTGGTGCGTGTGTATGTTTTACTGTTCCAGGGGGTTGCAGGGTTGCTCTCGTGTGTTAATCTCGTGGTAGGAATTTCGCTCTGCACTTTGTGGTTTAGGAATTGTAGGACCATTGCTTTTCTTCATTTGTGCTGCTGCTTGTTGAGATAGTAATCAGTTTTATTCTGCCTTGGCAGATAACTCAGAATATCTCGTGTGTTCTAGTGCTCTGTGTGTTTAGAATAGAAATAGTCTATTTAACAGGGGCTTCCGAGCATTCGTTGCTTTATATTTGCTTAGATCGTATGGTTTTACTGAATTTTATCTTTCAGGGGGAAGTTGAGGAGTGTTGCGTTTTGTATTGAAATATTTTTGTGCTTATTTTGAGTTCTTAAAAATTACTGAACTTCGCTCTCTTGGGCACTATTTGATTAAAAAGTGGCGCTGAAGTTTTGGGTTCTACCGCTTGAAAGATCTGGTATGAAGTTGTAAGCTCTGTGTACCGAAAGAAATTGCCGTCCTATGCTTTCTCCTTCCTGTCTAGTTTGGAAATTGCTTAATCCGGGGAGTTGTTTCACTTTTCCCATGTTGGTCTTCAGTTTATGCTCTGGAAACCTTGAAAGCCCCTTTGCATTGGTGATAATGACCGTGAGCTTAATTCTTCCCAACTCCTTTCTATTTGACTCTTGATATTGAAAACCTCTGAAATGTGTTATTTGTTAATACAGATAATACACTTGTTAGTACAGATAATACATATAAGAAAAAAACCCTGTGGATTCTCCCTACTCCCTTTGTGTCATCAGTTTTCTTTGAAGATACTGGATGGATTTTTCTAGGTGGCAACTGGATTTCCTTTTCTGTAGGTTGTTATGTGAAACCTAAAAGCTCCTTTTCCTCCTGCCCCATTCTGGAGAGAGTTGCTTTTTCAGTAGCTTCTCTTGAATGAAGAGCTGGATTGAGTGTGCCTGGTAGACTAACTAAAGTATTTTCTATGGTTGGATATTGTTCCATTCTGAAATATGGTTGTCTTCCATGACTGGAAGTAATGGTGAAGTCCGGCCTATGTTGAAAACTGTGTGGGTTATCATAATCTGGCATATCAGAACTTTTTTCTTAATGTTAAAACAATGTTAGAACTTTCTTAATTCGATTGATCATGTCTTTCAACTGAATATTTGTGATAAAGAACGTGAAACTTCTTAGGTAGAAGGAAGTTTGGAGTGTGGGGGAGCCTCTCTAGAAGACTGACCTTTGTTTTGAGAGGTTAGATAGCTGATAGAAGTAGTTTTAGTGCCTTTGCATTTCACTGTATTGCAAGTAAAAGGTTTTTGAATGGGCAGCACTGGGGGGGGAGGGAAGGAAAGTGAGTCTAACACCATTGAATAGAATTATAGAATCATAGAATGGTTTGGGTTGGGGAGGACCTCAGGCTCATCTAGTTCCAACCCCCTGCCATGGGTAGGAACCCTCACACTAGAACACATTGCCCAAGGCTCTGTCCAACCTGGCCTTGAACACTGAATAAAAATACAGTGGGGGGAAGTAGCTGTCTTACACTTGTGTGCTAGGGCCAAAATGGCAGGAAGGCTTTTAATGCCTTTTAGTTCTATTACCAAATAAATAGTATATCATAGATGTAGTTTATAATTAACTACGTGCATGATAGTGTATGGCCCCTTCTAGTTTTTCTGAATGCTGGCAGCACAGAGGTGGCATTTCTTCAGTTTCTTATGGGATAAATAAATTATGTTTAAAAATTAGTAATATTTGTATGATGAAAGCAACAAACAATACTTCTTAAAAGATGGCCAGACACATATTTCAAAGGTACAGTTAAATGCTATGGTTTATTGGGGCTTTCAAAATAGAGTAGGCTTCTGGGGGTAGGAGAAGAGTTAAACTTCAGTATCATTAAAAAGACTTAGTTCTCTTACTGTTTGTATTACTTTTCCACTCTTTCCACTCCCCTACCCCCATCTCATAATTCAGTCTCCAGACAGCCACATATATTTACAACTGTCTGTCCGGTTTGGTGTTCTTGGTACTTCTGAGCTCTTTGGGGTTGTTTTTTTTTTAGCTATTTGACGTTTGGGTACAGCCAGACACTAGCAGCTTTCATATTAGCACTTTTCATCACTCTTGAGAGGATGAGTATATCTTCTCCAAGAGACAGGTGAAGAACCTTTGTAATCTTGTAGAATACAGATTGTAGTTAGAGTATCCTTAAACTTGTTTGCTTTGTTTTGCAAGCTTGTGTTTGAAAAATCTCTTTGGTTTGGGTATTGAGCAAGAGATGGCAGTTGTTTTCTCCTCCCCCAACCCCTTATTTAGATGAACAGTCAAGACTGGAAAGTGGTAAGATGGTTTGGAAAAGCTATGTTTCCCTGTGTTGATTCAGTATTCATAAGGAATATTGTATGTTTACTCTAAGCTAATGAATAGTTTGTCCCAAGACTTTGTGGTTCCTGTCTCTTGTGTTGACATGATTAAACTTCCACAAAAGAATCATGTATCTTATGGTAATAGGGAAGACAGAATTTCCCATCATAGAAAGACTTCTGCTTACCTCAGTAGAACTATGACTTAGAGGAAGTCATAGTATTTGTATGAAATGCAAAGTGTTTGTATTTCTGTTTGCAAAGGTAGAATTTTGTGACTCCTTTCCACAAGCGGAGCTTTCTCTTAATCTGTAGGAAGTTGAGAGGACTTGTATAGACAAAATTAACTCTGAGTGCAAACTGGGCTTTGTAGTTTCTGGATCTCTTCACTAGTGCCTTTGGGCCATTTTACCTAATCTTCTGTAATTGTAGTCTGAGGTTGTTTTCTTTCTTTTTTCAGGTGATCTTTTAGACCTTGACAGGCTCTTTGTTCTAGCCAGGATTGTCTTGTAGGAAGGCTGCCTTTTAGTAGAAAAATAAAGAATACAGTCTAGGTTACATCAACTTTGAGCTTCTCTGCTCTGAGGTCAGACTATGATTGCAAATACAGCTTGTTAAATAGGAGTGCTATTTTGTTACCAAGGCCTTCTGTAGCATTTTGTTTTCAGATCATTAAGTGTTTCATAGAAGAGGTCAGAGTAACATTTTCCCACCCGTAAACCAAAAAAGATCTTTCAAATATCATGTAGCAGGTTTGTATGGAAACTCAGACCAGACTTACTTCAAGTAATAAAAACATGATTTGGAGATTCTGAAGCCCTCCTTAACCTACATTGTTTTGAGTCCTGGTTCATTTCAGCTGATCTTCAAAGGACAGCTTCAGCCTGTAGTCTGCCAGTAGTAATTTCAAGATAATTTTGATAACTGGGTGAGTAGTGAGATATAAGTCAAGATTTTTTTTTATTCTATGGAAAAGAGACTTTAATACTTCCCATAATCCTCAGGTGACAGATGAGTAGTTTTTGTTTGTCATGTGCTTGAAGAGCAATTGAGTTTTCCTAATGAATTTCACGGGTGCTTTTCTTAAATGGTGAAAATGGGCTTGGTTCCTAAATGTAACAGATTGAAGATCAGTGAATGGATTTTCTTGTCTGGGGACAGTGAGTTAGCACCCTGGACTGGCTCATCATGGATTAGGCAGCTGTAAATACTGACAAAGGGGTGAGTGTGGGTACATGCAGGAGACGACAGAGGGGGAAGGGATGCCTGCGGCAGCAGTGGCTTGAAATCAATTTAAAGTGTTCCAGAATGGCATCATCAATTGTTCATGAAAGTAATATCCAAAGTAATCAGAATGAAATGTGTGATGGGAAAAAGCTAGAAAATCCAAAATGGACTTGGTGTTATCACAGCAGTTTATGCTTCTTTTACATGTAGATGATTTCTCAATAAGCTAATAAGTGAAACAAGAATTTTGATATTCCTTGAGTACTGTTTCTTCCCTATCTGCAGCTTGCAGAAAACGAATTAGAACCCAATCCTTTTTTCACTTATGTTGGCAAAAGAGTCACATCTGCAGCTCTTCTGTTTAGCTTGGAGGATAAGGTGAGAAATTTTAAGTGGAGTGTCTTCAGTAAAGAGCAGCTCCAGTAGATACCTTCCTGTCTTTTAGCAGTGCTTTGGTAACTGAAATAACCACTAAGTTAACATAGCACTTGTCTTGCATCAGCAGCATAGATTTCTTTTTTAATTGGCCAGTGTCATCTTTTAATCTTTTTGCCTGGTTGCTGGGACCATTAGATAGGTTCGAGTCTTCACTTTCCCCTTTTCTTCCCCATGCAGATAAATCAGAAATGTTAATCTGTAATAATCTACAAGTGATTTAACATGGAGTCTGCTTGAGGTAAGACATTGCAGAATGTAAATTTAGTTATTTTGCTACATTTGTTTATGTGATGAGTCTAGGGCATGATGTTGTCTTAATGACTCAGGAAAAAAAGTGGTGTTAGGAAAATGCAGATAGCTCTCAGGGGAGATAATTTAATGGAAGAGAAATATTTTTGCTTGCTTTTTTGGTGGACAGTGGCCGGTATGTGGTGATCTTGGGATGCTCTTCTGTAGAACTGAATGAAATGGTCTCATTACTGCTGAAGGAAGATCCTACTCTTCGCTGTGTTCCTGCTGTAGGTGTTGTCTTGGCTGTCAGGCAAGTTAGCCCAGCCCTTCTTTCCCCTTGCACCCTGTTGGTCAGCTTTCTATTAAATTAGGAAGTTGAATGGGCTCGTGAAGCATCCAGATGATGTTGAGAACAGTGAAGGACAAAGAAGTGAGATCTTTTTGCATAAGCAGGCCATTAACTTGACTCAGTTCTTTATGTAATCATAGCTTCAGTTCAATGTAAATTCACCCATATACTACCACAGTGGAATTTTGCAAGAGTAAAATTAAGTTAATAAGTAGATTTTGGTTGAGACCTGCTTTTGAGTTGATGAAGGAGATGAGGTGATACTTAATTGACAGCAGATGATAAAATTGTCAGTTGCAGTGTGGTTTATAGAAGCTAGAAGTAATATACAGTGCAGAGCAGAAAAGGAAAGTGAAATACAATAAGGTATAAATTTGGGACAGACATCTGTTTCTAGCTATTTGTTTTGTAAACATTTTACTGTCAACAATTCGAAGGGATAAAGTGGATAGTGGGTTAGCAGATGCAGTCTAGAGAACTGCTTACAAATGCTCTAAGTGCAAAATCCTTGCAGTGCTTTTTTCTGCATACATAATTCACCAAAAAAAACCCCTTGGTGAATACAGTCTTGCTGCTTTCCTGGTGCTGATGATAAGAAAGCTTACTACCATAAGTAGAGTAATTATGCAGTGAGTTATGTTTGCATTTAAATTGGCACTGACACTAGCTTGATCCTGAGAACTGTTGTAAACTGTAAGTTTGAGATATTTTTAATCTTTTTTTTTTTTAATTGGAAATTTCTTTTGTCACATTATGAAATAACTGCTTAGCTGTCAAGGATAGCATCAATTATAGGGCCTTGGAGTTTCATTCATTATTTTAAACAAATACATATTAATATGTTTTCTTCATACAGTTATACATCAGCTAAGCCTGCACGTGTTACGGATACATTAGTAGTATAGCAGAGGGTGCTAAAATTCTTTATTAGGGACTGCTGTTCAAGTGCCATTTTGAGAAGCTCGGCACTTCAAAATGTTATGGGATAGAAGCGGGCTGTTGGAGAGAAGCCAAAAGCTTAAATGTTCTCTTCTAGCAACTCTTCAGCAAGATAAATGACTGATACATAGAAGCAAAGTTCTTTTGGCCTTCAACTTCTTAAAGGCTTCATGTGAATCGGGGTTTAAGCAGAGCTGTATGCTGTTTGGAGTCAAGTGAGATATGGCCATCAGTGCTCTCTTCCATGGATGGCGAGTTTCTCAACTGACCCAATGCTATTATACATAAACTTTGCATTCATCAGGGCACTAGCATCAGTTTGATCAGTTTTAGTCTGTGCTTAGGATTCTGCTCGTTTTGTTTTTCTGATGTAATGTTCTGCAGGTAATGATAAATGTAAGAAATGTTCAAACGAACTTTTCCAGTGTTCAAGAAGATTCTTTGAACAGGAAGAATCAAAGCTGAATGTTTTGGCCGACCAAATACAGATTGGTTTGATGTGTTTTTCAGTGCATTTCTTGGTAATTCTGATGCCACCTCAAGGCTTTTGGCAACCAGGCTTTAGGCCGATCATAGTACATCCTCCAAAATATACAGAAATGCTCTAAATGGTAAATCTTTTGTAGTGATTGAATATGAAGTTTGAATGTTTGGCATTCTTGTTCCAACTGTATACTACACAAATGAGCTAAAGGAAGATAAATTGGTATTGGGTGGTTCTTATGATCTACGGTGCTGCAGTCAGGTTAAAGTATCATTGGTTATGTGATATTTTTTTCTAGCTAGAGAGCAGGCAGTTGTCATTCACATGGCTTGCAAGATAACCATATGGTATATGCAATGATTGCAGAAAATTGCCCAGCTTTACTGTTGTGCTGGTAGTCTCAATTGAACTGTATGTTCTGTTTTCCTTTCTAGTTCTTTTTAAAGACGACATGGTGAAACATCCTGAGAGTTAGATGTATTTGAGGTTGTGCAATGTGTTTCTCAGAGAAATGTTTTTTTTTTAGAAGTATTTTAGTACTTAAAGTAGCTCTTGAGCTTTACTGTGGAGTTAGTAAGCTGGATGTTAAATGGAGCATCTTAGTCTTTATTTCACTGCCTAAACTAGATAGGGTTGGGGATAGGTCTCTTTCTTGAATATTTTACAACTTCTAAGTTTGGGCAAACCTTGAAATGTAAGATGCTTGTTGCCAGTGTTCAGATGTCAATTTCTTAGTTGGTCAGAAACGCAGAGGTGGTGTGTACCAAGGAGTACACCTCTACCCAATGGCTGGTCGTTTGCCATAGTGGAAGTCCTAAGCACCGCTGAAATTGCACTGGAATACAAGGCAGGATTTTTTCAGGCTTTTGGGGCAGCTTACCAGGTTCTCATAATTTGGGTATTTGTATTTCTTTGGCTAGTGGGCTGTGTCTGTGCCAGATTGAATATCATCCTTTTTCTGTAAAGTCTTACAAAATAACACACAATAGCAAGGGGCTGAAGTTATGTGACCTTCCAGGCTAGAAATTACTCTGCAGGTAGAACTCATTAATGCAAATTGGTATTTCTATTTCCTTCTGGCTTTTTCTAGAGACAGAACTTTTCTGTGTGTGCTTCCTTTGATGTGGGGGCTTCTGGTAAAATTTGAATAGGAACAAATTTCTTTGAATAGTAGAATACAGGGGCTGCTGCAGCCGTTTCCCCAGACATGGAAAATCATCATGCTTTTCCAAAGGAATCCGTTGAAATGAAGGTAGTAGACAGTAACTTCAAAGCCTTCAGAAAGTATTTCTTATCCTGAGCAAATAGTGCCTGGTAGAAAACAAGTGCCTCATTAGTCTGCAGACTTCAACCTTCTGGGGGTGGAAAGGGGCAGCTCTGTGCAGTTGCAAGTCAAAAATTGGTCATGAGTGTGTTGAGTGAGTGTTTGGCACTTGTTGCTCTAAGAAAGCAGCATTATTTTCCATAAGGTTACTTTTCAGAGTACAATGCTCTCTGACCAGGTTCCTTTAGGTAATCCACATATGGAGGGTGTAATGTTTTAATCTCAAATGTGTGTATGTGAAGGACACCCTCTAGTTCTCATAGTGCTGAGGTGAAGTTAGCCTCTTTGCAATAGCTGTGGTTAGTCACACCCGACATCATGTTCTGAGCTTCATGGGTGCATCATGCTTGCCCATCTCTTCTGAGCCTTCTGGTATAGGTGTTTATTGGTCAGTCACAGTATTTGGGTATTTTCCATGTCTAAATTTATAGGAGTTTGAGGCTCATTAGAGAATTTGGTAGTTGAGAATTCAGGAAATAATTGGTCTTTGTGATTTAATCATGTGAGGTACACACAACTCTGTTATTGCGGTCTGTAGAGATGAAGCCTTCCTGTATGTAACTTCCAATTTTATGCACATCATTAAAGTGTAGATCCATTTGTTCATAAGCCAAGCATAAGATGTTAAAAAATGGAATTTACTTAATGAACTAAGTTTCTAACTCGGCTGCATTTATAGTTTGAAACTCAGTTGCATTGATTTCTATTTATTTCATTAAATGCGTATCTACCACATTCAGCTGCTCTCACCTGCTTTTTTGGTTAACATAACTGATGAATTTCTCTGGAGATTTAATTCCTGTTAAAATCCAATGAAATTTAACAGAGGAAGTTGCATGACAGTCACAACCATGTTGGGTGTTGCTGGTTCTAGAGTGGTCTGAGGGCTCATTGTGTACTCTTCTCTTTCTCTACTTCTGGAATCCTTACGTGCATCTAGGGTTTGCTCCTGAATGTGGAGTTGGTTTAGGACTTACTGTAACTGTTGAGCATGCTCTATGCTTTTTTTCTTTGGCTTGGTTTTTTGCCATGTCTTGCCATCACTTGGTTGTTGTTCTGTGGCTGGGACAAGGATCTGGGAGCGCCCTGACTTCTAGACAAATGAGGGAGGCAAAGGTGGCAGAAACAGCTAGTGAAATAGATGTTTTTAAGGACATTGTTAGAAAGTGACTCTGGAATCACAGGAATGATGCTGAGTAATGACCTATTTAATGGAGAGTTTGAAGATAGACAGTAGGATGGTTAAAGATCTGGATCTCCAAAACTTCTAGCCACAATGTCCTAATGAGTAGGGGAAGGCTTTGCACAGATGCTTAATATTGAAAAAGAGGGTTACTTTAATTCTGGGTAGAGCCTTTTTCTTGAGGACACCTTTCACAGCCAAGAGTCTTTGCCTGCCAGGAGCTGTTTCCAAGGTCCGTGTGCATACATGCAGAGACTCAGACCTCTGGCCATTGACATCTAGTCGATCTCTGGCCCTGTGTGTTTTCAGGATGCCAGACAGTGCAGAAAAGGTAAAGAGTTGGTATTTTATGTTACTGTGTGCACAAATGTCTACAGTAGTTGGTCTGCCTGCTGTTACCCCTCCACACCTGCCATCCTGGCTCTGAATTGTACAGGACTAGAGCAGAGCATGCTTAGTAGGATCTGAGCTTTCTATACCTTTCTGTATACATTACGTATGATTTGATCACGCAGAACATCTCGGGATATGGGGAGCTTGTAAGGTTCAGTCTGTTTTATATTCAGTGAAACACCTTTTTATTCTGTTGTTGAACAGGATTTGTTTTTTAAAGTGTGGGGATGGTAGACAGAAAATGTAATCTAATTCTTATGGTGGGTGAGGAAGTGCTGATTCTTTTGGGATCCCAATAAGGAAGGCACAAACACTTGCAAGGCTGATCACTATTAATATCTCGAAAGAGGTGATGGCAAGGTATAAAATCATGTGTCCTTTCTGATGCTGGGAACCCATAGATGATGTGGCTTTAGATGGATTTCTGGTCAGGGCATGGCTTACTGTAGGTCTTGTCTGCTCTGTGTTCGCTAGTACTCTTATGGGGTTTGCTCACAATACTTTTTCATCAGTCACTGATAGCAACCAGGTCTGGATTGTTGTCCATTGGACAACAGTTCTAGTATTCTGTCTCATTAATATAGCTGCAGTTCCTAAGCAGGTGCATGTAATATTTCCAAGTGGAAAAGACAACGTACTACACGTACACTTAAGATGAAAAATGCACGTTTATTGATTATGCATTAATTATGTGTGCATTCATTAATTTTAGTATTGATTAGACACAGCATGATTCAGTAGCGATCTCATGGTATCCATGATATAGAGGCATATACCTGGATATGGGTCATTAATTGCTCGTACAGTAATATTCTTACAGGTAGATGACTACAGACAAGTTGAAAAGTATTTGGTAGTACTAGAGTTGGCTGGAAAGGGGTTCGGTATAAGGGGAGTAATGGGGTAGTTTCAGGCTGACTTGATCAGTCGTTCAGATGGATGGGAAGGTTCGGAAGACAGTGCTAGGTATGGCTAAAAGGCAAATATTGGAAAGCAGGCTGAGTCAGTGCTTCCAGTCATCTATTTATGTATCAGTTGTGCCGCAGTGTTTCCTGAGAACTAGCTGTACTAACCTGCAGTTAGCCAGAGAGACTTCTTGTATGGGAGGGTAAACAGTTCTTTCTGAGAGCAGAGTGCTTAAATCCAGATGTGTTCCTGTCTCAGGTTTCTGAAGGAACTTCTCAAAGAAAGAATCAGCATTTCTTAGTTCGTCAACTTCAATTTCATTGGGTTTTTTTACCGTTCTTTGTAGTTTTGCTTCTACATTGCCTTTGTATTTTGCACTTCTAGATCCAGTTGAGTAAACTGCATGTAATGCCTACAGGACTTACAGAATAGTTAGGGTTGGAAAGGATAGTAGCTAATCAGCCAAAGTGGTTTTGGTCACAAGCTTTGTCTGAAAATAGGTTTTGCTATGAGGGTGTTCAAAGTTTTTAGGCTGTTCTCAGTGAATGTAGTTCCTGCCGTTTGTATTCTCTGAGCAAGCAGAGCTAAAATTTCCCCTTAAAATAACTGTAAAAGTACTACAATGTTCATGAGCCCTGCTGATTGATAATGGACTCTACTGGTGAGCTGAGAAATCAGATGGTAGAGGTAAGTTGCTGATACTTGGAAAGAGGATAAGCAAACTCGTGTAGTGTAGGAGGAAATAGAAGCAGTACACATTGTTGGGAAGTAGTTAACTGGATTCTTCCTTAGAGAAAACAGAAGGGAACTCTGGGTTTCTGGTAGTGTAAGCCTTCCAGACAAATTTGTATTAACTTTGATAAACGTACTTTGGTCACAGTTCCATTGTCATGTGATTGATGCATATTTCTTGGCCTGGAAATGGTGGTGTGTACATTGGAAGTGGACTGAGAAAAGGCCTTCCTGACGCAGCTATTTGTTTTTGTTACTTAACATCCTGCTTCTTTGTTCCTTGGTAGGATTAGCTCCAAGTGAGGAATGGGAAGCTGTAGTCACAGCTTCCAAAGCTTCTGTGGTGATGCTTGTCTGCCCATCTGATGTAGCTGCATAGGCCAATATAATTTCTTAGCCCAATTATCCATACAAAAACTTGGCCTGCAACAAAGTACTGAAGTGTTTTAAGGTATCAGCTGGTAGATGCTTGAAAATTAATTGCACCATAGGGCGTGAAGACGTCTAAGACAACTTACTATATATGTGTGTTGATTCATTTAATATAGAACAATGTTGTTTTGGGGGTAGCTTTCTTGGCTACACTAGAAGACATTGCAGAAGCCTACATCTCCAGCATGCAGATCTGTGCAGCAGTCCAAAGGACTGTAGAGCACTTGCTGATGGTACTGAAGAAGTAATCTTTCTCTTGATTTGTGGAAGTAATGCATAGTAAAGGCAGAATTACCTGCTTGGATATAGTTACTGTGTTCCAGCATGTAGCAAGCCCTTTTTTTTTTCCCTCCTAAATTGCTTAGTGTAACCCACTTAATATTTTGGAAGGTAGTGATGAAGAGCGAAGTGATCAGGATCTCATTGGCTAAGCAATTAAATTTAACTGATGGCAAAGTGTTAGATATTTGAAAGTGTTATTTGCTAGCTACAAGTGTAGTGTAAGCTACACAGATTGTAGAGGTTTTTGAGAAGTTAGATTAGGATCCATCCAGAGTTGGCTCACAGTGTATTATTTCACTCTGGAGAAAGGAGCTGCCTATGAAAAGATCTTCCGAGCCTTTACCTTTTCTAGTCCTGTACCAGATTTTCTCTGCAGATTATTTTTCTTTTCATTGCATACAGTACGCAGTGTTCTTCATCAAAGTGAGAGGTAACATGAATGAAACATACTGAAAATCAGTGGATTTTTGAGTCCTGTCACAAAACGATTGTCAAAATCAGCTTTGTAGCACAATTCTTCTGTGCTAATGAAGATTTATTTGGAAAAGCCTGATCTCTGAGAGTACTTTTAACATTCCTGTTTAGGGATATTTACCTTATAAAATGCCCTTAAAAAGCTTGTTAGACTTACCAGACTTTCTGAAGTCCCAGTTGATAATATTAGAGAAATGATCAGTTAGATACCTTTTTTGAGTTGTTATTTGTGTTTAGCAGCCGTGTCAGTTGATGTAGGAAAAAAGGTTTTTCTCTGCACTAAAATTTAATGGCTGTCAGTTCAGCTCTGCGTGCTCTTACTGAGATGACTTAGTTGCTCAGCATGTTGGTTGAGAATGTGGAGTCATCTTGGTCAAAGTCATATGTTTCTGGGTTTGTTTTGAAACTGCACTTAGGCTTAATGCTTTTCAGCCCTAAACTGGTGCTTGGTGGCTAATAGCAAGAATGTGGTATCTATTTGCAATAAAAGTCAAAAGCTAGTACTTAGAATGGGAAACATGAAAGAAAAGAATAGAAGCTAGTAATTCTGTAGGGTGTTTCAGCAAAGCGGGGAGGTCGTGGCAAAATTCTGGGTGAGTGGTTTAGAAAAGTATGGTCCAAGAAAACTGAAACAGAAGGTTAATATATATATGTATATGTATAAAAAGCATAGCCATTTAAAGTGTGAAAAGTCGTAATTTCTAATGGCAATTTCCTGAGAATTTATTTGATTTAACATAGATTTGTATGCGTAGGCTTAACAGCAGCTGTCACTAGATGTGTTCTTAATTGCAGAGCAGGTGAATTTGAATGAAGCTTTTTTCCTAGGGATTCAGCCTTGTGAGCATCACGTGCTTCATGAATGCTGGTGGTACACTTAACCAAAGGCCATCTGTCTGCATGACATGATTTTAGTTTTCTTTTGATGTTGAAACTAATAGTTCTTTCAAATGTACATACATATATGTACATAAATACATGTGAAAATTTCAATACACATAAAATGTTGAGAAAGAATCTGTTATTTGTAGAGCTATGTCTGAAATATTTTTTGACTCTTTTTCTTGTCTAATGTGAAACATGGGAAAGCATTTGGAAATAACCTGCTAGATAGTTTTTGTAAATGTATATATTGTATAATAATGCGTATTCACCATCCTTTTTAAAGAAGACTTACATCAGTGTATGTGCTTATGAGTTCAATAAATACCTACCCAGTGCTGGAGTGTACTTAAGGGCACGTATTTTGTAGTACTTTAAAAATTTGACCACAGACTTTCCAATTCTGGTCATTGCATAAATGCATCATTGAAAGGGTGGTAAAGAACAAAACAAAGCTCTTGCAGTGTAATAAAGTACAGGAACTGGAGTGGCAGTGTGGCAGAGCATAGCTGAGCTCCCATGCTTGGCCCCTGATGAGCTGCGCTCCAGCAGCCCAGCTGCTCAGTCCCACTGGCTTCAGGCCACGGAAAGCTGAGTGGGACAGTTAAGGTGCAGTTCTTCTGTCTGCCATAATACCCTGGTTCAAGAGCTCAAACACACACCCCATATTGCCCTGCCTCTCATCTTGGTCTCTAGACCCGCTTTCTTAGAGCTACGGTGAAGGAGCAAATCCTGTTGGTTTACTGTTTCACTAGGAGCTACGTGGCAAGTGTAGGGTTCCCAAGGCTTTCTCTTGGAAGTGAAAGCATGGGAATACCAACCATAGCGCATTCGCCTTTGTTCATCGTTTCCTTGGGCCCCTGGAAGAAGCCTTTGTGGAGTCTATTTAGGTAAGCAGATAGAAAAACAAATGCTGAGTTGAATTAATATCAGCTGTTCTATTTGAGTGCACGGCAAGCCAGCATGTCATACAGAAACTGAAGATTGTCCTACCCTTTTTAGGGCATAAAAATGCTGGAATTTTTTTAATGTATTGTCATCTTTAAGTACTTCATATTTTAAGTCTCAGCATCCACAGAGGAGTTTTATACAGGGCAGTAATTATTTTTTAAAGTATAAAACTACCTCTTCAAATTCTGTGCAAGTATAATGGGAAAACCATTTCTGTGGAGTGTTTGCATGTCAGGTGTCTTCCGGTTAATGGAGAAGGTGGATGTGTACTCAGCATGATGGGGGAAGAAAGTATCAATTCAGCTTATTAAATAAGCAGGAATTTGGGAACTGACATTTCATTAAATATCAGGACAGCGCTGAGATCTGTGGTCAGTGTTGCTATTGTGCTGTTCTGTCATTCCCAAGACTTCAGCTTCCTAAAATTATAGGAAAACATTACTTTTCGTAGCATTGACTTGAAGCTTTTTTTACTGTAGTCAAGTTTTATGACTTCACTTGCATCTGTGCTCTTGTTTGAGGTTTTCTTAATGTTGTTTCTCCTTTCTTTGTGTACTAGAAAATGTAAATAGGCCTATTTAAGCTGCCCTCATTAGTGACTAGAAAAGTAGGGGCAGGGAATGGAATTTCCCTGGAGTGATTACTTTCTGACCAGGTATTGATGATAATGAGCTAAAGGATGTAACTGTTAGGATTTTTGTTGTAATGGAACAGTCATTACAGAAGTTAGTCTTCTCAATTGCATATCCAGTGGTTTATTATTCCAGGTGGTACTGTGTGAAAATCAGTTGAATTGTAGATACTTTTTGAAGTGCAATGCTTACAAAAAAAGCCCAGACAACATTTTAATGACCTTAGTACTGCATTACTCATATGTAGTTTGACATGAAATGGTAGCGCTGTCCTTCCCTTCAGACTTCGGTTTTGTTTCCTAGGTTGCACATCTTCAAAAAATCCCTGATGGTGACAATGAGACAATGATTCCTGTACTGTCTTCAAAAAAAGCAAGTGAATTGCCAGTTGATGAAGTAGCGAGCATTCTGCAAGTAAGTGGTTTTGTGTCTCTTTAGAATGTGCTGATGTTACCGAACAATATATTTGGTATTTCTTAAGGACAGATCTTGTCATTGGAAGTGTAGGCATTGTCATGCAGTTTGATGCTAGCTGGTGTCTGCTTCTAAAACAATGTTGATTTTTAAATTGTTCCTCAAAATGCTTCAGTCTCTGATATTTTCAAAAAAATCAGGTATTTGGAGAGGGATGGGCTTCAACTTGAAAGTGTTTGGATTTCTGTATGCTTTGAAGATTGCTTTTGGTAATAAAAACCCTAGAATCAATCTTCCTGTAGAATTCTGGCCTGTTTTTCATTGCTGTTGCTTCCATTTCTCTAAGGAATCCTCAATGTCCTTAATTTATTTTGGTAGCCTCCATTTTAAGTGGAGGAACAGGATTAAGAAAGTTACCCAATGATAGATTTATGAACCAATGAGTCTGGGTTAATTTTCATGAGAAATGGTCTTTTTTCATTTTCTGTATGCTCGACTGCTTGAGGAGTGCACCGTGATAAATGTTGGTCACTGGCAACTCAAGACTTTGAAACTGTTTCTGTCATTTGGCTAAGTAACTTAACTCCTGACATACTCCTCAAGACCCTGAATTATGGCTGCAGCGTGGCTAGTTGTAGAGTTTTCTGCAGGGAAGACCAGTGATCATTTAGAAATGGGAAACAGCATCTGCTTCTGTAGTTCTTTGAATGTCTACTTGAATCACTTAAGTACTGCCAAACTGAGTTGTAGAATAGTAGCTAGTTAGCTCTATTGTCATGCGAACATTAGTACCAAGCTTGTGTTTCTAATATTGCTAAATTTGTATAATCTAAGGCTGTCTATATATTTTAGGGTTGGAATTTATTTTGAAGTGTAGTTTATAACTGTATATAAATGTAATTTCTGACTGTTACTCTTTGCATACTTTAATAGGCTAATCTTCAGAATGGCTTAAAAAACTGTGAAGTTTGTCATAGACGGGCCTTCCATGGGTGGAATGAATTCGATATTAGTGAAGATGAACCACTGTGGAAAAAATATATTTCCCAGGTTAAGATTTTTTATCCTTTCTGCTTTTTGGCTTTGATATGTGTCGGTAGTTTTGCTTTTCATTTTGACTGACTTAGGTTTCACGTGCATGAACATATTCTGATATAAGTAGGGAACCTAGCATAATAGAAGCTTGTAGAATAATTTACCAATTTAAAAAGCTTTTGTTCAGGTGTATGCCAGTGCTTTAATTATATGATTTGTTCTGTAATGCATGTTCATAAGTAGCCAAAGGGTAATGTTCACAACTAGCCTGAGGGCTGTCTAAGCAGAATAAAGCTCCCTGTAAGCAAAGACTTGAGCATGAATCGCGCTAAGGTCAGACGCAAATGCCTATGACTGTTGGTAAATACTTAAAAGGAATATGAAGTATGAATAACTTGCTAGACAAAGGAAATTTTGAAACCCAAACCCGCTGCCTTTGAGCTGAGGGGGAAGGTGTGGCCAGACTTGATTCTTGTGTTAAGCAGAACTGGCAAAAGTCAAGTGTGAATTATCTCCTTATCAGTGTGATTTATCATTCACACACACATTATATATATATACACACACATACTCTTGTGTGGGCACACGCAGCTTTTCAGAATTGTGTGTCACTCCTTCCTCCCAGCCCCACCTACACAAGGTATTTACAGCAGATTTCCACACAGAAGGTTTTCCTAATGGATCTTTAATGTCAGACATTTTGGTCTCTGTTTCCTGCATCTTGTCTGAGCAGCAGTGCAGTTAAGTTCTAGAGTAAACGTTGAAGTAACAGATGGTTAATTCTAGAGAAACTGTTTTACCTGGGGGAGACTGAAAGGATATTCAGCTCCCTGCTGATGACAACAGTGGGAACATCATCACATACTAGCTGTCCTTCGGCATTAATGCTGTATTTTTCTATGTGCAGTCTCAAATTAGGCAGATGCATCAGAACACTTCTAAAGCATATATCCAAGTCTATTTTAGGTAGGATTTAAGATACGTATTCACTTTGAATGTGCTTATCATGTGTGCTTTTAGAGTGTTCTGTAATTATAGGAATGTTCTTTTTTGGTTTTAGACCATGTTAGCAAACAGCTGCCATGTAGAAGCAAGAGCCTTCAGTATTAATCTGAAGAAAGCATATGATAAAAGGAAAACTTGTGTCTTCTAAAACAAGAAATCATGTATTGAAAGTTACGAAGTGTATTGCTGCCTTGATAGCAATCAGTTGCTGGGAACAGGATCAGCTTGTTACCTCAGACATTTATGACATATTTCAGGCTTCTTTTTATATATTTAAATACAATATAAACAAGTATGGGAGAAAATTTTCTTTGTCTTAAAAATGTGAATTAAGAAACGTAAGAATTTTTTTTCCTGTTTTATATCATATAGAGACTATTCGAAGTCTTTATTTAAAAAAGGACTCTCAAACATCTGAACTGCACAGGGTCAGATTTTCTTTACGCTGTTAGGTTAGAAATAATTCTAGACTAGGATGCTTCAGAAATCGATCAGAAGTAGATAAAATGGCATTCCTGTCAGTAGTCTTGCTGAATTGTTGTTCTGTTTCATTGCAGTTTAAAAATCCCCTTATTATGCTTCTCCTGGCATCAGCGGTCATCAGTGTTGTAATGCATCAGTTTGATGATGCTGTCAGTATCACTGTGGTAAGGAACTATAATTTCATCTTCTCTGGGAGCGCTTCAGAATGCGTGACCATGCACAGTTTCAATATCCCATGAATGCCAATGTGGGATGGGATCATTTGGTTATAATTAATGGATTTGATTTGTATGCTGTCATTAAATCTGTTTGTGACTAGATTATTTTTTTCTTGACTGGTAGCAGTAGTATGTATTAAATTAAATATGTATTAAAATACATCAGTAATTATCTGGCTGCATCTGGCATATTTAATCTCTCATTGGTTGAAATGCCTATCTTTAGCCATTTGTTCAGATGGAGCAGGTTTTTTGTGTCATCTGTGTGTCTTTAAATTATGCTTTAATTTCAAATGGAAAGCAACATAAGCCTTCTGTGAACTTACTTTAAAGATGCAGTCTTTTAAGACTTGAAAAGTAACCTGAAGGTAGAAGATGGAGTAATTTTTACTGGGTTTTTTTTGGTAGAAGTTTGCAGTTAAATAGGGTGCTAAACCAGCACAACAAATACAGTACTGCAACACATTTGTCATTGTAAATGTCATAGAGAAGAAAGTTACAATTCTTTTGGCCATTTTGGGGTGATTGGTGATAATTGAAAGCTGGGATTTCTCTATGGCCAGAGGTAGGTTCTAGCTATTTTTAGTCACGGCTGACCTCCACACTCTCGATGTTGAGTTTTACCTATCTAACTAGCTAAAGGTAACTGGAGGTTGCCCCCTAACCCCTCTCATCTTTTAGAAAGGATAATTTTCTTTGGGAGATAAACTATGTGGCTTCTTTACTGGAATTCAGAATTGCATGTGTTCTCTTACAGTGTTAGCTTGGAATGGTCTGTTGTGTTCCTAAGTTGCACTTAGGTCAGTTATAATATAATGAAAGGTATTTAATTGTTGTGACTGAAAGTTTAATTATTTCATGGTTTTTTCCTTGTTTAGTGCCCTTAAGTCTATTTTCCTAACCCTCTTGAGCAAGGGAATGAAAAAAGAACAGGGCAGTTAGAGAACAGTCATTTCTTCATTCTACGCTACAACATGGGAAGGAATCTTTAACAGCCTCTTAGCATTGGTAGAGGTGTCTTAAAATGTGGAACAAAAGTGTGGTTGAGTTCGTCAGTTGTACTTTTTGTTTAACTTCTGACTTACCTACTGTTTAGTCTTGTTCTTAATAATGCCTGCTATATCCCCATGTGAATATTTATTTTCGCTTCATTTTCAGATGATAGTGCAGTTTTTCTGTGACTGTATATTCGTGCTCAGAGTCATAGGAAAAAATCTAATTTGCTGCTAAAGATCAATGGCATGTATTTTTTTTGGTGGTAGTGCTGGTTTGAGCATCTTTTGTCATCTTTTGGCTCTGCTGGTACAAAATGCAATGTAAAACTTTTTGGTCTGGACTGGGAACTGATTAAGGGAAAAAAAAAGCCCGAACCATATCTTCCTCCATTTGGAGGATATTGGCTTCTTGAGGCAAACCACTGCACATAGATGCAAGCTGAGAGACTCATTTGAGGCTAGGAGTATAAAGCTGTGTCAGGTAGCATGCATTGTAGGAGATAAAATTGCCTCCAAAAGAAACATGTAGCTGTGGTGGAAATGTTCCGTGGAAAGATGGAGTATATATACTGATTTTCTACTCTTCAGTTAGTGAGGCTAGCATTAGTATCAGAGGACAGAGTTACTGCATTTATCCTTGATTTAATGAAGAGTTCTTCAAGAGAGTTTTTTTTCTTGCAAAATGGTAGTATCTGATGTTATAGTAGTTGCCGTGTGTACTTTGAAGGCTTCATTAATGGAAGTTGTGTTATGGTTTTGTAAGTTTTGTGTGAGATCTCTGGTATCTTGGCTGTTTGGAGTATACTTGGTGTCCTGTCTCCCTTGGGAATCTTGGGCAGAGTTTGAGTCTTCGTTCTTCTCTTGGTCTCCTTGCTGGGATATTTTATGACTCCTAATCTTCAGTTCATTCGTAGTCTTTCTGTCATCTGCTTATTTGAATGGAACCACATCTGTGATTTTCTGTAGCACTTCACATGTTATTCTTAGCTTTGTTTTGTTCACAGAAAACACCCGTCGCGCTTCATTCAGACCAGTTTTTCTGTTTGTGTCGTGGTTCTCTCTCCACTGCTGTATCTTGCTCACTGTTTAAAAAATGAAGCACAGGAAGCTTTTCTTCAAAATTGCTGAATAGTTGTTATTTTTAGTAAAATCAGGTTATTGAGTCTTGAACATTGCCAGAGCAGATGTAAATAGATATTGGTTTTGCTTTTATTACAGACCCAAGGGATATGGAGTGATTTTGATAATTAGAAGGTCTGTTTCCAAATGAGATTGTTAACGTATGTAGTTATTATTATATTACGTGGTTGTTATTATTATTACTATTGTGTAGTTATACATATTGTTAACATATGTAGTAACAAGTATGGCTGAGCAGAAGCAAATGGGGCCCTTTACTTTCATGGCCATTTGGGATTGTTTCATCTCACCTGCTTTTGTTTTCTTGCAGGCAATACTCATTGTTGTTACAGTTGCCTTTGTTCAGGTAAGACATCTGTTCAAGTAAGACTATTGCTCTTATGTAAACCGTTTATTAGACTGAAGTAGTTGCCTTGATGCTTTGTACTGTGCATGGTTGAGTGAAATGCTCTGTGCTTTCATCCTGGTCTTTTGCCTTTTTTTAAAGTGCCTTATTTGTCCTGTTTCAACTGCATTGATGTTTATGCATCTATATAGATATTATATTCAGCCATAACAAAGTACTTGTAAAGAAACACTCAGAATAAACAATGCAGAAGTGATTAAGTATTCATGTAACGTAGATTTTGAAAATGTAGCTCTAGCTTCAATTTTGTGTGGAAATTTAAGAAAAAAATAGTCTTTAATTTTCTGAGTCATAAAAAAGTTGATTTTATTCCCTAAATAGTTTTACTCAGTGTGTACCTAAACCAGAATTGCTTTGTGTCCGTATTTTACATCTTTATTGCCTTAATTCTGTAACCTGTTTATTGATTTAGAGATGAGTTGTGTTGCTTTTGTTCTCCTATAAGAGGGCATGAGCACAGTATTTTTGGTATAGACTTGCTAAACTGTAGAATTTAATTGTGAGTTCAGAACCATTACTGCAAGTGTTACAAAGACCTGAATGTGTTGAAGGAGAATGCAAAGGACCTCTGCTATTCTTTCAGAAGAAATGCATCTAGGTAAATCTGTAATTTTTTCACTGTTTGGACCATACTTGCTTTTTAAAGTACCTAATCCAGGACTGTTGAGGAGCATCTCTTATCCTTTGGGTTGGAATATTGCTTTAACACAAGTACTAGTAAGGTAAATTTCAGTGGATGTGGACTGTATTTTAATGTTGCTTAACTTTTGCTTGTTTTAAAAATACTATCTGATTTATTCTTTTCAATATCTCTGCAGGAGTACAGATCAGAAAAATCTCTTGAAGAGCTTAGCAAACTTGTGCCTCCAGAATGCCATTGGTATGTAATTGTACATCCTTTGTCCTAAATTAAGTCATATAAAGTTCAATGTGAAATGAGTACATGAAAAAGATTTTACTGAACTTAATGCCTTTATATCAAGCTTTTATGCTGACATGAAACATGCTTGCTTTTGCTCAAAGATTCTTTTATGAATGTAAAAGATTACTCCACATTGTTTCTTCTCTGAACCTTTCAAGTGATGTCAATAATGTGTAACTTCTAAGAAACAAGCAGCAAATTAGAAGTAATACTTTGTTGAGACTAGTAACACTGCAATGTGTAGTCAACAGCGTGAATGCTTTTCTCTGGCAAAATGGGGGGGAAACATTCTTATTGCTCTTTGTGTTTTTACCTACAGTGTACGAGAAGGTAGGGTAGAACACACGCTTGCAAGAGATTTAGTCCCAGGGGATACCGTCTGCCTGTCAGTTGGAGACAGAGTCCCGGCTGATCTACGATTATTTGAGGTATATACCTACTATTGTTTTAGTACTTAATAACATTTCCTTTTTGTGGGACAAGGGGGAAGAGAGGACAGCCCCTGAAATACTGAAGTGCAATAAGTGTTATTGTTTGGAATTCATAAGTGTTTTGATAGAAATTTTGGAAGGATTACTTCCCAAGTGTGATCGTGCATTCCTTGCAATAGATGTACAGTTTCTTGTTGTAGAACATGAGAGGGAAAGAGTATTCCAATTTTATGTAGTAATGGAGTCTTAAAACTGTTGGTTGAGTCCTTTTAACGACATGCTAAACGTGTGAAATGATTGGTTTCAGTCTGAATGAGAAGACATTTTGGCAGCTGGTTGCAGGTGTGTTTGAGTCTTTATTTGTATCAATGTTTAGGGTATTGTTTGGCTGTTCTCTGGTCATGGAATATAAAGAAAAAAAAAGGAAAAATGAAATTGTGCCAGTGTAGTCTTTTCTCTCTGATACTACTTTGAAGTGTGTGTTGTTACAACTTCTGGTTTACTGTTCGATTTGTAACATTAGCACTGGTGGAAGTGCTTGAGTTGAAGCAACAGCAATGTAGTAGTACTTGTAGGTTCTCTGAAAATGAAGTGTGTATATATATTCATCTTGCTTATTTTGGTTGAATAATGTCATGTTACTTTTATGTTAAGTTGGGCATTCTCAAGTTACCCAGTACCTGGGCTATCATGTTAAAGTAATTTCTGGATATGATGAGCTGTAAATCCATAGTTGATACTGCATCAATCAGTGTTCATTTTTATACTTTAAGCCTGAACGAGCTAGTTTCTGAGACAAATTTGAAGCACACCTCAGAAATTTGTCTGGATCATCAGTTATTAGCCCCTGTAGTGTAGTGTAGTTACTACTTGAGAGAGCTGGTTTTCTGTGACTGCAAACACTTTCTTCTTCCCTCAGCAATTGTATTGCCTCTGCACTGATATGAAACTGCTATTGCAGCAGCATCTACTTTCTTGCTCATGAGCTTATTGCATGCTATGATGGCATGCTTGGACCTCTTACAAATGAAAGCAGAAACAGTATTAGATTTCTCAGGCATCTGTAGCCTTACACAAGATGAAAATTTGTGCCGTTTCAATCTCAACTATTCTTGCAGATCATTTGAAAATAAAAGCATGTGATCTTATTTTCACCTTGTCTCTACTGGGCATTGTTATGGGGTGGTGGGCTTAAAAAGAAATTGCATGAAGATGATCTTTTTGGAGAAGGAACTAGATCCCGTCCACATACGTTGATAGCATCCTAGGAAACTGCAGGCAAGTTAATTGGGTACCATCTAGTTTCTGAAGTCTTTCATATATGTGAAAAGAAGATTCTTCACTGGTGTAATCTTGAAGGGGCAATCTAGTTCCAAAAACCTGTTTGACAACCTTTTCTGGACTAAGTTTTCTGTATGTTAATAAGTGGTTCATGAGGTTTTATAGTAATCTTCTCAAAAGCAAAAATACTACATCAAGAACGAACGCAGCTGTAACAATGTAGATTTTAAACACAGTTCCTTTTGATAGTGCTGATAAATGTTTTGGAGCTCATGGCTAAATTGGAAGAGTAGCAAAGTGGCATCTTCAGCCTGGTTCAGCTTGGAGTCTGAGCGATACATTGCGAATAACAAATTGCTATTAAACTTGATAGAGTTAATAATTCTTTATGGTTTTGCTGGAAAGATTCACTGCAATTTTTGACAAGTGTCCCTTTTCCTTTATTGATACAGCATCCATATTCTAAACGGGGATACTGCACTGGTAACTATTTGGGAGATTAGCCAGAATTAGAGGGATTTGGCTGATCAAAAAACAACTTAGTAATGGTACTATCCTCTTTTAACACTGACTAAATTGATTTTGCTATAGCAGCCTGTGTTCATTTTGATGTCCAGCTAGAACTGGAGTCCATCAGGGTTATCATGCCACTTAAAAAACAAAACACCAGTAAACGCCTCAGCTCGAACCTAGGAGTGATCTGCAATAGTGCGGTGGTACAGAACGTAACGTAACTGATTCTTGCTTACTCCTTGTGAGATCCTCTCAAAGAGCTTTGACAACTGAGTTTTATTATGCACCCTTTAATGCTGTTTTTTCTTGAGAAGGCTATCTTGAAATTGAATGATATGGTTAACACCAGTGGCTTTATATTTTTAATAATGCAAAATCTCTTTACTACTTGTGAGCAGAGTTTTATGATTCAGACTTTGGCTTTTTTCAAGACCCGTTAGAGTCAATACATTATGATGTCTGAATTGATGTCAGCTGGAGAAAGATATTTCACTTTATATTTGGAGACGTTCTTTTTCGTTTTGAATTGTATTTATAGAACACACATTTTATTTTCCTCATCTGTCAGTTGATTAATACAGAATAATTAATTTTTAGCTTTTCCTTCTTGTGACCACCCACATGCTACCAAAAGCCTACAGAAATAAAACCTAGGACCAGAAAAAGACAGTTTCTTTTCCTCTAGTCTGTGTGACTGTTGCCTGAATAGGATTTTTTCCTTTAGAGATTTGTGATCAAAAAACACTGTTCATGAAGTCCCACAAGGCCAAGTGCAAGGTACTGTAACCTTGCTCAGGGCAATCCCAAGCACAACTACAGGATAGGCAAAGAATGCATTCGGAGGAGAAGGATTTGGGGGTATTAATTGATAAGAAGTTCAACATGAGCCAGAAGTGTGCACTTGTGGCCCAGAAACCAACCGTGTGCTGGGCTTGAATGAAAAGGAGTGTGACCAACAGGTCAAAGGAGGTGATCCTGCCCCTCTGCTCTCAGTGAGACCCCACCTGGAGTACTTTGTTCAGCTCTGAGGCTCCCAGCACAAGAGGGATGTGGACCTGTGGAGTGAGGAGGCTATGGAGATGCTCCAAGGGCTGGAGCAGCTCTTCTGTCAAGACCAGCTGAAAGAGCTGGGCTTCTTCAGACAGGAGAAGAGAAGGCTCCAAGGAGACCTTAGAGCAGCTTCCAGTGCCTAACTGAGGCCTACAAGAAACCTAGAGAGGGGGTTTTTATAAGACCAAGTAAGGATAGGACATGGGTTGAGGGCTTTAAACTGCTGGAGGGTAGATTTGGATTAGATACAAGGAAGAAACCCTCTGCTGTGAGGGTGGTTTCCCAGAGAAGCTGTGGCTGCCCCATCCCTGACAGTGTTCAAAGCCAGGTTGGATGGGACTTGGAGCAACCTGCTGTAGTGGCAAGGTCTGACTAGATGGGGAGGGGGAGGAGTTTGGAGCTAGATGAGCTTTAAGGTCCCTTCCAACCTAAAATATTCTGTGATTCTATGAAATATGGTTCTTGTTAGTAAGTTCTTAATATACCATGGTAGGAGGAAGCGGAGAGGAAGAGCTGAGAGGATAATACGTATGTGCACTTGCATTCCCAGTTAGTTATTTTCTTTGGTGACAGAATGCATCACAGTTGAAAGCTTTTGAATGTTTTACAGAAAAACAATTGTGTGCATAAAATTATGACTAAACTTGGACTCATGGAAGTGAGCTTGTTGCATTGCTGCGAGATTCTGTAGGAGTGCTTGTTGCTTTATTGATCCTTAAAATATGGTTGGCATTGACATGGCTTCCTACCATATGAATAAACTGGATGTATTTTTCATGTTAAAAAATGGGAAACTTTTGTTAATACTTCCAATTATTTAAAGATTGTCATGCTTTTTAACTCCTTTGTTTTCAAAGGCTGTGGACCTTTCTATTGATGAATCCAGTCTCACAGGTGAGACAGCTCCTTGCTCCAAATCCACAGCTCCTCAGCCAGCAGCAACCAATGGAGACCTTACTTCCAGAAGCAATATTGCTTTCATGGGAACGTTGGTCAGATGCGGAAAAGCAAAGGTAAAATTACTATTGATAGGGAAGAGTATTTTCCTGTGTTCAAACTATTTGAAGGCTGTTCTTAGGACTACATATATTTAGAGTTTCCTGAAACAATGGAAATGGTATAGAAGTGGATTTTTTTTAATTGGAAATAAGGACCACTGCTGTGATACACTGCAGAGCTTTTCTCGCTGGTGCCTTTTCAGACACTGGTTTAAAGAGAAAAGTAATGTAGGGCCAGGAGAGAGATTTATAGGGAGCAGATGAAACTCTTCTGTCCAGGATATTTTGCTTTCAGAGCTACATTCACATGTTTGAAAATGTGTAGCTGAAAATACAGTTGTAGCTAGCATTAGCTAGATGTTACCCTATTGAGCTCTGTTCCTGGCAGTTACCAAGTACTTCAGCAGTGCAGGACATAGCAGTTGGTTTCACAGAGGCAAGGTGTTCCTCTTGCCTCTTTAGGCAAGGAACAATGTTTTAGGAAATTGTTTAGGAGAAATATTCCCTACTTGTGCCAAGAATTCATTTTATGACCATAGCTAACGAAGTCATACTAGGCTAAATGGCATTTGCCTACTATTCAAGTAGTCAAAACGATCAAGAGCACCCACTAACGTTAAACTTCAGATTTGAATTTGCTCTAATTTTGTTTTTGTTTTAGGGGATAGTTATTGGAACGGGAGAAAACTCTGAATTTGGGGAGGTTTTCAAAATGATGCAAGCAGAAGAGGTAAGAGTGAATATTTAGAAGTAAAGACGTATATTTCGTAACTGTATATAAAACTCATTAAAACTTTGGATTTATTCCATAGGAACTTAGACTTAATTACATTGCTTTTAGTATTTTTCTTTCCTCTAGAGAAACAAATCTTAGCTCTTGAGCATGAAAGTAGTAATTGAATTCTGTGCAACAAAATATCTGTCGCTGACCTGAAAAATAATAACTGTGTAAACAACATGCTGAACCTGTTTAACGAAACAAATTCCATTGCAACTCATGGAAGTGGGTTGGGGGTTGTTTTTTCTTGCAGTTTATTCTTTTTGCCCTTTTTTTTTAAGCATTTGTGCAAATGAGGTTTGTATGACAGATGTGTAGGACCACGTTTTCTTTTGATAAGCAGTGTACTTTGGGGTTATGCATTTATCTCCTGCTACTTCACAACCTCCACCTTATCCTTTAATCAGTGCCCTCTGACTCTTGTATATCAAACTCCCACAGTGATTTTTCTTTACTGCAGTATACTGATTTACGTGGGAATTTGCTCTTGAGTGCGTTGTGTATCTTGGGCCTTCTAGCTGCTTCTCTGGCTGCCTGACCCAATGTAGGATTAAGGGGACGGTCTATCTCAAGGTGTCAGTATGTGATCAGGCATAGTATAGGCAGCACTTTTTCTCCCTGGGTATTTATATTTCTGAAATCTGGCCAGAACAGCAGGTAAGGGAGGCAGGAGTGCATCGCTGACCCCATGCTAGCTGCAGTGCCTCACTACACCTTTCAAGGGGAATACTGCTGCCCAGCCACCAAAGTGGAATCCACTTTTATACACATCTGAGGAAATATCATCTGTTCAACTAGTTTTAACTTGCATTGTAATAAATGTAATTTTAAATGCAAAAGAAACCCCAATAAAATCTTTGATAAGACCCTTTGTATTAGACATGCCGTAGACATCACGAAGCTCCCAAAGAATATTGCTAATAAATATTTAATTCCATTGAAATGTTCTTGAAATCTTCTTGAATTCTGCACAAAATGGAACAGAGAAGGCTGTTTTCACAAAGTAAACGTATGGAAACAATAGGTGTAACTGCATTTTATTCACTGCCAGCCTCTTGAAATTTGGGTATCTAAAGTAATATGCAATACAGTTCCTGGTTTTTAATCCACGCTTGTTAACTCTTACATGTTTACTGTTCATCAAGGCTCCAAAGACACCTCTGCAGAAGAGCATGGATCTCTTGGGCAAACAGCTTTCCTTGTATTCCTTTGTCATAATAGGTAAGAGAATTTATGTGAAAGAATTACACATTATCATGTAACAAACTACCATGCAGGCTCGGGGAAAAGGAAGGCTTGATCTCTTTTTTTTTTTCCTTCTTTAAATATTTTGGCTCATTTTATTGGTCACTTTGAGTTCATGCCGCTATTACCTGCTGGATGACTGATGTGACAACTTTCATCATAAGGGTGTTATTTGTATTTGCTTGCAAACATACTTTTTTGACTGATTTACTGTCCTCTAAGTGTTCCCTTTTAAATTCCGATGTGTCTTGTATTCTGATTCAAGGTGCATGAAAGTGAGTACCTCACTGCTGGTAAGATTGGGCAACTTGACTAGCAGAAACTTGCTTCACCTTTGCCACCCTAATGGAATCACTGCTTTGACAGAGAAAGAAATAAGTACATTTTTTTGAATAGGTAGCACAATGATAAGCTTGGTTTTGGCTGTTTGAGTTCTTGTCCTGATGGGGCTACGGCAGATGTTGGCTTTATATGTATCCTGACAACTGTTTTCTTTATAGGAGTTATTATGCTGGTTGGCTGGTTGCAAGGAAAACATATCCTTGATATGTTCACAATTGGTGTGAGGTGAGATTTTTGGTTTTAGTGCCTGAAAGCTAATGATGTGTAGGGTGCTTGCACACAGACTCTGCTCTTAAGTTCACATGAGTAATTAAAAATGAAGATGTGCTGTAAAAGAGCAAATTCATACTCATTTTTAATGATACAGTATGTTCTTGATAGTCTCTTAAACTGTGCATTTTCATGGTGATGAGAGTGTTGTACAGTTCGTTTTCATCACTGAGTAAATAAACTGTCATTTTTATAAGTGGCATCAAACAGAACTAAGTTACTACAAGCCTTGTGTCATGTGGTTCTTTAGCTCATTTTCTAGCACATTATGGAAACATAATCCCAGGGTGCTGTCTGCTGGGAATACCACTGAATTTAGATGGTCTACCTCTGTACTCTTAGGAAAGTTGCGGAGTTGCTGATTACATGCACAGTGCATAAGGTAGAATGTTTCTTTAAATGACAGGATCAAACTCCAGTGGTTTACCCTTTTGCACGGGGAAGTAGCAATTGCTTCTTTGAGCATTGTGTAATGCGTTATTGTGATCTTGTTTAATCTGTTTTTTACAGGGGGTATTTGTTTGGGTTTTTGAATGACTTTCTGTGTCATTCCCATACTTAGCTTGCAGCCAGGTCATGATCTGGAAGTAGCAGCTGTGTTGTATCAGTGGCCGCTTGAACTGGATGGCACTCCTGGTTCATTTTAGTCCTGACTGCACTTGCTCTTCACAATCTGGGCTGCTTTGCGTAGTCCTATTTAGTGTTTTGTGTAGCCAAAACAGAAGTACCATTGGTTTCTGCCTACCCCAATTTTTCTTCATACTTTTGGATAAATAATGAGTAGAAACATCCAAGTTAATTGCATTTTGTTACTGTCTTCAGAGCGTATCTTAGTGCATGGTATTACAACTAGAATCACATGGCAGCTGCTTCCTTTCACTTCTAACCTCAGTGGAAAGGCTGCTACAGAAACAATGTTCTGAAGTGTAAACGCATCATTACTATGTATTCACTAATGACATTCTAAGAGGAGATCTGTGTATTTACTTTCATTACAGTTTGGCTGTAGCTGCAATCCCTGAAGGACTCCCAATTGTAGTAACAGTGACATTGGCCCTTGGTGTGATGAGAATGGTGAAGAAACGGGCTATTGTCAAAAAACTTCCTATTGTTGAAACTTTAGGTATGAACAGAGAGATTAACACAAATAGTGGTGACAAAGGGTTAAAATAAAGCACGTATTCTTATTTTGCTAGCAGTGTGGTGGTATTTCTAACGTTTCTAAATTGAATGCATTTTAGGGAGTTAGAATTCAGGTATGTATGTTTGTGGGCCCTCGAACTACTTTCTTATGTTAGTATTTAACTGAGATAAACAGTCTGTTCAATAATAGCAGACCAATACTGGAAACTGTGTGAGCGTTTGGATGTATGGAGTGCACTTTACTCTGGTTTGCTGTAAGATGTTCTTGTTAAATAAGACATGTAAAAATGGTCTTTTTAAACTGAATTTAAGCATGATATTGAAAATTGGAAGCAAATCCACATTTGAACATTAGGAAAAGCTTTGTAAATAGTAATTCACCTTTGGGATGTTATGAAATTCATTAAAACTTAAAATCTACAAACTTTGAATTTTGTAGACTTTCAGTCATGAAACGTGTAAAACACGGGATATGGACACTAGAAAAGTTAAATAAATCTGCTGCATTTGAATTTCTTTTTACATTTAAAGGTGGGAACTACTCCTTTTTCTCATTCCACTAGCAGAATTTAGTTACTGTTGCAAGGGTTTTTGTTGCTTTTGTAATTCCTGTTATCATGTCCAAAAAATACCGAGATGCTTAAGCCCTCTTTGAGGATGCTCTTTGCCTGGGTTGAAGAGGCATATTTCACATAGGTGTAATCTTCTCAATCTTACTATACTTTGCAGGCCTCGTAGTAAGTTGCACTTCTGTGCCAGAAGTGTTATGGCCACTGTTAGGTACTTCTTGATAAAGAATTAGTGCTCTAAAGCAAGCTCTTAGCTTTACTCCTCACTAGGAATTCCAATTGAGATTCCACTAACGTAGTTCGAGGTACAGTGGAATAACATGAAGGAGGTAATGAACAGAAGCATTTCCGATGAATTGTGAATTTGAGATTTTAATTAGTTCCATTTATTGGACAAACCTGCAAAGAACTATATTCATTAGTAGTTAAAAGCTGGCTGTCTTTGGTAAATGTCTTTTGATGTTTCCTCACAAAGGCAGCTGCAGTGTTTCTAGAAGTCTACTTGTCTTGAATGCGTTTGTCCTTGTTAGTTCCTTTGTTCTAAGCAAGCACTATCTTATAAATGGTAATTGGTTCTTTCAGGTTGTTGCAACGTAATTTGCTCGGATAAAACTGGAACTCTGACAAAAAATGAAATGACTGTTACTCATATTTTTACTTCCGATGGGCAGCATGCGGAGGTACGTAGTGAGAGTCTGTTAGGCTTTAATTTTCCTTTTTACTGTTCTGTCTATCAGCTAAAACATGCTCGAGTATATTGCAGGTAATGCATTGGTTAAGAAAGCGTTAATTTGTTGCACCAAAATCCTGTTCTTCGACTTCCAGCTAATTCTGTTCTTCGTTTAATATTGCAGCCTTTGTTCTGTGTTACCTAAGCTTTCTTTGGTTGCGGAAGAATTTTTGTGTATAATAAATCTTAAATCTCCCGATGGCTGTGGATCACAATAAAAGACAGATACAGTACATTATACATACATGGGAGATTGTTGTTCTTCAGAACAGAAAGTTGAGGTTATTTTGCTGTTGCAGGTGCATAAAAAAATAAAACTTGTATTTCACAAACATTTAAAGTGGCGATCTCCAGCTTTTGGCTAAAAGACAATTTATCGTGTGAACCCTTCGTACTAAGTATGTGTTATCGTTCTTGCTTTCTCATAATGGATGGGGTTGGAAGTAGGAGCAGAGCATGAAACGGTGGTTGTTGAGGTTGGGAAGTTGTAGCAAAGACTGAAATGTACAAAAGAGAAGTGGAAGCAGTAAGGTGTGGATTTGGATGTGGTTTCATGGGAGTGGTAAACAATTTCTGAAATTCCCAAACTTTTCTTGCTTGAGGGAGATGGGATCCCGCATCGCAGTTTACAGAGGGTCTCGTCACTCTTGTAAGCATGAATAGAATCACAGAATAGTTAGGGTTGGAAAGGACCTTAAGATCATCCAGTTCCAACCTCCCTGCCATGCGCAGGGACACCTCCCGCTACACCATGCCACCCAAGGCTCTGTCCAACCCAGCCTTGAACACTGCCAGCGATGGAGCATTCACAGCTTCCCTGGGCAACCCATTCCAGTGCCTCAGCACCCTCACAGTAAAGAACTTCCTCCTTCTATCCAATCTAAACTTCCCCTGTTTAAGTTTGAACCGTTACCCCTTGTCCTGTCACTGCAGTCCCTCATGAAGAGTCCCTCCCCAGCATCCTTATAGGCCCCCTTCAGATCCTGGCATTTTTTCTTACTCTTTCCTGTTATTTACATACATTTGCTTATGTATCCTGTTATTTATTTTTCTATTCTTAGAATTGTGTAGGTATACTGTAATTTTTCATTACTACTAACATGATTTTTTTATATCTGGGTCAGATCAGCTCCATTTCCTCACTGAAAGAACTTGAAATGGCTGTAAACTATATTAGCTGCTAATGCCATAGATACGAAGACTTTTTAGGATTCTAGTGGGATGCCTGGTTTTTATGCACTAAAGGTACAGTTTTACTGTTTTTAACGCCTCTGAGGTCTCAACAGAGAGGCTGTTCAACCAGGAGGTTCTTTTTCTCCTTACTGGATGAAAGTAGGACTCTGCTCTGTTCTTCCATCCCTTGCAGGGGGAATGCATTATTAACTGGAGTAGATACAAACAAGAGGAAACAATTAGAAAGCAAAAGGAAGTAGTGAAAAAGAAAGCATGCCCATTACTGTAAGGAAACAACACACACTGTGTCTATGTATGCTAAGGAATAAATTGCTACTTTAATTAGTCTTCAGTAAAATATATTAAACTCGCTTGCCCTCAGAGTTGTTTATTCCTTAAGCGAGTAAGCTAGCTGTGTTAAAACTGACTAGGAGAATCCATTCACACTGACTAAAATCAGTCATTATGAGTGGCCTTTTGAACATTTTCTGTATAGTAAAAAGCTGAGATTAAACCAGTTTATGAACCTGATGAACATTACATTGCATACTGCCTTTGGCTGTTTGCCTTGCAGGTTACTGGAGTAGGTTATAACAGGTTTGGAGAGGTGATGCTTGATGGTGAAGTTATTCATGGTTATAACAACCCATCCATTAGCAAAATTGTTGAGGTAAGATCTTGCACACAGAGACAAGTTTTAATTGATGACAGAGCTTTGTATGGCAATTACTTTGTGTTCTGTTTTCTCCCCATGCCTTTCTCATCTTTTAGGCTGGTTGTGTATGCAATGATGCTTTGATTAGAAACAACACGTTAATGGGGAAACCAACAGAAGGGGCTTTAATAGCACTTGCTATGAAGGTATGTACTTGAAGGTGCCTTTTGAATTCATAGCAGGTGGGAAGTGTGTACACATAAATTGTGGGGTTTGTGTTTTGTCTGGTTTTTCTCTTTCTTTTTCGGTGCTCTCCTGGATCTGTATTGTAGCTGCTCATCTGTTCTGTTCCTCACCTCTTGGAAATCTTTTGGCATTCCGAAAGATCACAGAATCACAGCATGGCTTGGATTGGAAAGGACCTTAAGATCATCCAGTTCCAACGCCACCTTCCACTAGACCAGGTTACTCCAAGCCCCATCCAGCCTGGCCTTATACAGTGTCAGGGATGGAGCATTTACAGCTTCTTTGGACAACCTGTGTCAGTGTCTCAGCACCCTCATAGTAAAGAACTTCTTCCTTACATCTAACCTGAACTTCACCTGTTTAAACCCATTCCCCCTTGTCCTATTGCTAGAGTCCCTGATGAAGATGAGAGTCACTTAGAACTAAAGTAAAATCTTTTTCTTCATCTTTTTGCACTTGGTATTGTCTTTTTACCTGTCACAAGCTTATTTAATTTACCCATTGAATATTGATTATGCTGCCTTTTTCCCAGTTCTCGTCAGAGGCAGTAAGAAGTTGGTAATTGATGTATTGATGACTGCAGCATTTATAGTGCCCTTTAAGTGTGGGGCACAGGTAGTTTCAATTGTGGACCCTGTAATTAAATGTTATGGGGGTTTTTTATAATGCTGTGACACACTCATTACAGCTACTGAGAAATGTGGGTGAGGCATCTCAGCCCTTTATTCACCATCACAGAAAAAATCAACTCAAACACTGAAAGATGAATGCATTACAGTCTTTCTCTCCCTGTGTAACTGAGACCTGCTATGTATCCGTCTTGCTGTTGAGACTCATTCCAAGTCGCCAGTCGTTGACTGGAAAGGGCCAGAGTGGTGGTAGTTTGGCAAGAGCCCATAGAAAATGAGGAGTCTTTCACATCTGTTGCTGGAAAGGGAGGTGGTGAAGGAGTTGTGAAGCTCTGTAAGTACTAACAGCGGCTTACAGCAGACTGCTGCTTCTGCGTCTTTAAGGATCTTTTTCTTGGCCTTGTCTAGAGGTAGAGCGTGGAATGCTGCGAGCTGCATCAGGGATGGGGAGAGAGCAGCCTTTGAAATGAAATGCATTTTGTTTGGAGTCTTCATGGCCAGTTTCAGATTAAGTGTTTGGCTGATTCCAGTTGCTACAAAAGAGAGTCAGGCTGGATCATTCAAACCTGAAATCAGTGACTTTCCTTCTCCAGGCTTTGTCACAGTCTTGGGTTACAATTTTGTAGGCCCTCCTAGCAGAGAAATTACACAGAAGATAGAAAAGCAGTGGGGCAATAGATGTATTTTGTCAAACTAGGAGCTGCATTGCTAGCCACTGCAAGGCTCATGCTTGTGGATGATCAGAATCTACAAAGTACTTCAGGATCCTTGGATCAAAGATAGTTTGTAGTGTTAAGTGGTCTGAATTAATGCTGAAGCCTGAAAGAAGATTCTAGGTTCTTTCAGTTCTAGCTCGTCCGAAGCTTGTCTAAACCGGAGCAGCGTCCTCAAAAGCAAGTTTAGAGGTGAAATGGTTTTAAACTAAGTAATGATTGTTAACATGCCTCAACAAGTTGACAAATGGTACAGCTGTTTGAAAAGAAACCATCCTGACATTGCGGTGGTATTTCTGTTCTTTACAGATGGGTTTAGATGGGCTCCAGGAAGACTACATAAGGAAGGCTGAATATCCCTTCAGCTCAGAACAAAAATGGATGGCTGTTAAATGTATTCACAGAACGCAGCAGGTAAACTTCAATCGCTATGTCCTTATGCACTGGCTCTGTAGAACAGCTGTCTATTTTGTTTCGTATCCTCATTTCTGATGTCAAAAGTTACGACAGGCTGGTAGTAGTGCACAGGCCTGGGAATATGGTTTGATAATAGATCAGGTTTAGTTTCAGGCTCTGGAAGGGAGATGAAAAATCACAAGAAATTCTTTCCGTAAAAGGCATACTGGGGAATTATTTGCAGTATTTGGCTATCTGAAGCTTTGAATGGCGACCTGGCTGGTTTTAATTCCTTCTCCCTGCTCAACCATCTAAAGCAATTCTGCCAGTCTTTCTGCTGTTTCAGAGCTGCAGTTACACAGTGAATTAAGAGCAAGAAGATGCATTGATATTCAATAGTAAAATCGCTTTTGTTTGAGAACACCCTGTTTTCTGGGTTTGAAATGGACAGCACGTTTCCCAGTGCTGGCAGTGCCTTGGGTTATCAGCACAAGCCATTCGTTTTCCATCTTCTGGTGCTTTCATAAGCGTATTTTAATTCATATTTCAGTTAGACCAATCTGATCGTTTTTGTTACAAAGATTAACGTAATCACTGCCAGTCTAATAACTGGAGCTTTCTAGGTATGTGCAACAACAGACCCTACCTTGGATCTGTGGAAAATTTCCTAGTACTTCTGACCATAGAAAAGGCTGTGGGCAGTGTTCAAGTGTCACAATAAAATCTTTGCTTTGGAAACCGAGCATTTGACTCCTTATATCTATATGAATAGTATGGTTGAATTATCCTTGCCTGTGTAGCGTTGTGAGCAGGAATTGCTATATGGTGTTCGTCTAAGTAAGGATTTACTGTGCCTGTGTTTCAGTATCAGCATTTTTGAGAGATTGTTGAAAAATTGGATTTAAAGTGAGTATAAATATTTGAAGGCTAAGAAAATGCAGTGGGTTTAGAAACTTCGAGCTTTGTTAGTTTAGCCTATCAGAAAGATTGAAGTAACTTGACTACTGTGTATAAATACCTTCACAGGCAGAAAACAGATATATGAAAAAGGAGCTTTTTAGTTACACAGGAGAGAAGATGAGAACCAGTGATTGGAAATTGAGCTGAGGCAGCAATTCTTAATGGAAAAAGGGGAAGGGGATTATTTAGCATTGGGGTTAAGTGTTTGAGGTAACTAGAGGAATCTCAGTCCTTTGACACCATCAAGGCGAGATGGCTGTCTGGAAAATCTTAGAGTTGGTAGGCATGGTACCAGGGTGCAGGTGATTTTTAATGACCTATGCAGCTGGTCAGATGATGAGCTAAATGTCTTTCAGGTCTGATGTTCTGTGTACATTTAATTTTTCGTCCCTTGCATGGCCTCTTTTGTCTATAATCCATCACCCACAGTGTCTAATGTGTGTGACATCTACTGAAATGAGATATTGATTATTAACTTGGCTCTTCTGACATTACCCTCTTGAACATACACTGTATAGAGCTACTCAAACAAAGTTTTAGGTTTAGAAGTGTAACTTTGATTTCGTTATGTTCTAAATACTCTTAAAAGAAGTATAGAGATGCCATTCTTAATGTGTGCATGTGTATGTACTTGTGTGTGTATACTTAAACATATATCCACACAGCAATTCTTTTTCATTTTAGGACAAACCTGAAGTTTGCTTTATGAAAGGTGCTTATGAACAAGTCATTAGGTACTGTACATCATATAACTGTAAGGGGCAGACCCTACCTCTTGTTCAGCAACAGAGAGAGAAATACCAGCAAGAGAAGACATCTATGGGCTCTGCAGGACTTAGGGGTAAGGCTGTTTCAGTGTCGCGAAATAACCTTTTTTATTTTAATGGCACTGCTTATTGTTTAAAGTCAAACCAGAACAACCAAAACTACTAGGATTATTTTATGTTGTCATTAAGTAAGTGCCACCGGGTTGTTCAGTTTTACTTTAAAGTGGGGGAGTGGAAAAACAGGTGCTGTTGCCTAAGGCTATAATAACATGATTAAATTGCAAAGGGTGAGAAAAGGCACTGCTGGTTCCTGTCCTCTCTTGCGTGTGACCGTAACTGAACAATACATTGTTCCCTAGGAGCTTCCATATCTCATGACAGAGAACTAGGCTAACACAACTGATTGCAGGTCAGAAGATGCCATTAGAGTTACCTTTCCTGTTAACAAGCTGTGTAGACTTTTAATACAGCTGAAAGCATGGCTATGCTGGCAGTGCTGCCTCTTTGTGCTGTTTTATTCTGACAGTCATTCTTTGTGTCTGCTTCAGACCACTGTCAAATCTAGGGTAATGTGTTTAAGCATGTGCTTTTCTCTTGCAACAATAATGTCATTTAAATGTATTTGAATTAAGAATACTATTGTAAAAGACATTCCAAAAAATATTCAGCATGTACTTAATGAAATCTTCCTCTCTAAAAGGAAAAAACACCCAAGGCAGACAGTTAACTGATCCTTTCATCCTTTTGCATAAAAGACCATGTGTGTACAGAGAAACCACAAAGCTAGATGCCATTCTCTTTCCACACTGTGAAGGTATAAACACTTTAATCTGAGAACAGATAGGAAAGTTATCTTTAAAACCTGGGAGAAGTGTTTGATAATATACATAAGTAGGCTGTTCAGAATACTCAACAGGCATTGCCACTGAGGTTTAGATGAAGATTGCAGTTCCCTCCCCTTGCTTTATGCTGACCTACTTGTTTAAAGCAGTTGTTTTAAATGTTGATGTAAATGATAACTTCAGACCTTAACTTTCGTGTGTGTGTGTGTGGTTTTTCTTCCTCTCCTTTGTCTCCTAAAAGTTCTTGCCTTAGCTTCTGGTCCTGAGTTAGGACAACTGACTTTTCTGGGACTTGTGGGAATAATTGACCCTCCGCGAACTGGTGTAAAAGAAGCTGTTACAACACTTATCACATCAGGAGTTGCAATAAAAATGATTACTGGAGATTCACAAGAGACTGCAGTTGCCATTGGTATGAATAGTCCTCCTCTCGTTTGTCACTTGTGTTCTGTTTCACCCGTGAATAGCTAACTGTTGTGAAGTGCGGATGTTCAGTTTTCAACATGTGTGAGTTCTGTGTATCGGGTTAACATACAGCACAGTGGAATTAGGGGAAAGAAAACCTAACCAACCAACCAAAACACACCAACCAACCAACCAAAACCTCCCCCAAAGTAATACTTCAATTTCAGCTTAAATTTGATGATTTGTATTTTCCTTTTTTCCTTTTTTTTTCTCTCTAACTTGGTTAATGTATGACTTCTGCTGTTGGATGTGTTTTCTTACTGTATTTTGTTATAACACCCTCCTCTGTAGTCTTGGCTTTGGATGCCTGTTTTAGAGCAAAAGGGAGAAACTAAAATAGCTGGGGACAATGAGTATTTAGAATACACTTCAATGCTATCCAGTGCAGATTTTGTCTATAGTAACCAACTTTGAAGTTTAAGTACTATAAATAAATACTTAAACAAACTAGTTATCTTCATTTTACAGTATAATACATTAAAGTACCAGTACTTTTGCCCAAATATGCATGCTTTACATACAGGGTGGTGAGCAAGAACTTGAATGTGCACATAGCAAATACACCCCTAGACTAGCAGTACTTTCTCAGAAGGTTTTTCTTCCATGTCTTCCCCATGTCATTTTCATTTTCTGCCGTGTTGGTTTTGAACTGTGAATTCTTTAGAGAGAATTGAGCTCCTGTGTTTATACAGCACCTGACACAATAAAATACCAACATTTAGACCTAATAAAAGTCTAGGGAAATAAATATCTGATTATAATAGACTTTGTAGTACGTGTTTGTTACTAAAGAGTTCAAGCACTTTATACTGAATTGGTAAGGTCAGTATCTGAAGGGGGCCTATAAGGATGCTGCGGAGGGACTCTTCATGAGGGACTGCAGTGATAGGACAAGGGGTAACGGGTTCAAACTTAAACAGGGGAAGTTTAGATTGGATGTGAGGAAGAAATTCTTTACTGTGCAGGTGGTGAGGCACTGGAATGGGTTGCCCAGGGAAGTTGTGAATGCTCCATCGCTGGCGGTGTTCAAGGCTGGGTTGGACATAGCCTTGGGTGGCATGGTTCAGTGGGAGGTTTTTGTGCCCATGGCAGGGGGGCTGAAACTGGATGGTCTTAAGGTCCTTTCCAGCCCAAACCATTCTATGATTCTATGTTCTGCTGTAGGCATTTCGAATCTGAAGTATTGCAGAAACAGTACGTTTAAAAAAATACAATTGGGTAGTAAATGTTTTAAAGGAGTAAATTATTGTAATACCTCTTTTATTATTTATTTCCAGCTAGTCGACTAGGACTGTATTCCAAAAATTCACAGGCAATCTCTGGAGAAGAAATAGATGATCTGGATATTCAGCAGCTTTCTCAGATAACACCAAAGGTTCGGTTTGATATCCTGCTTACTGAAATGCAGTAAGGGATAGATCTTTATATTGAGAAATGCGCTTTTCTGTGGAACGCTAAAATGTAACTTCTAAGACACAAACAACATGGTTCTAATCAAAGTGATCCAGTAAATTTAGCAGGAGTTTAAGTACAGAAACATGGATGCTGTCCCAGATCAAACAAGTATCTTCTGGTTTAGCATATGACCATGCGAAAAACTTGTTTCTTTCGGCTTCCATGGTTAGCTTCTTAGTGAGTTTATCGCTTTCTTCTCTTTTAACAATTCACTTTTTTTACCTTTCAGTACCTGTATTGGAGCTTTCAGTTTGTTACCTCTCTCTTTCAGTGAGCATCAGCACCTTTTCATGTTATTAGGCCATTTTATTTCTTTGAGTAGCTCAGGTTATATTTATATGTGTGTGTATATATATGTATAACCTTACAGTTTGCATGTTCAGACAGTCCATCCTTTCGTAACTTGCAAGAAGAGCTGTCTGCATTTTTAATGATTTTTTAATCGATCCCAGGTCACTGGGTGAGAATTTTGAAAGGGTCTATTAAGTTACTGCTTAATACTTCTTAGTTATTAAATGTATTGGCCAATGTCAAAGTTGTAAATGAGAAGACATAATCAAAAGCAGTTGAGGTTCAGGCTAGCTGCGTTGCAAAGCTATGCATCAAAATACTGCCCTGTTTGCAAAAGACTGCAAAATGAGGCCGCAGCATGCGTGTGTCCCATGTAAGCAAGCCAAAAGCCAATACCTGCAGTCAAGAAATGTGCGTGTCAGCTTTGTGTCTTTCCTTGGGCACTCACAAAAACAAACGTAGGAAAAACGAATTGTGTGGCAACTAGTAATTTCTGGATTGGTGATACTTGTTCTTAAGGACTCGTCACCTTAAATAGCTGAAACAGCTACAAATTGACTTTGCACATGTTTGACCTAAGACCCACTTTGTTTTCTAGGCGTTTAAAATCCCATTAGAAATCAGTTAAACCAGTAAGGTTGAAATCTGTGTAGTCTGAAGTGGCTGCTGAGAAGTCTTGTTTCTTACTCAGCATCTTAACAAGGAAATAATAGGGTGAATGCTAACAGTATGGAGTTGATGGAAAACTAAACTCCATGTGCTCCAATTCCATTGTACAGAGAAGACCACCAACAAAAAAACTTCTGAAAACTCATTATTCCTTCTGAGCTGCTCTGAGAATCTTCTAAGAATTTTTATTAATTATTAATTAAATATTCTTTATTAGTTAGCTTCAAAACGTCACTCTGTTAATAATGCACTACATAAACAAGTAAAATTGAAATGTCCTAAGAAGCTCGTCAGAAGCGCTGAAAAGGGGAAGGGCATTGATTGTACAGTCAGCGTGGCAACCACCTGCACAGATTTAGTCAGGAAGGCCGGCAGCAAGCCATTGCAGCTCGTGTTGCTTCATAATTTCAGAAGGCTTTTAAATGGCATGTTCTGGCTTGAAATAAGCAGCACCAACTTTGCTTAGCAGAACATACTTTGAATCTTCTTTGGAATGCTACTTCACCCTTATTAAAAGGACAGCTTCAACTTTAGAGCTAACAGGAGTACGGTTAGCCTTTGGTAGGACATTTTATCCTCTAGCTTTATAGAATGCAGTGCAAGTCTTTAGATTTCTCCGATTTTCACTACTTCTTCATTGTGCTTTTAACAGGTTGCAGTATTTTACAGAGCCAGTCCCCGACACAAACTGAAAATTATAAAGGTATGTCATGTGAAAGGCTCAAATGCTGGACTGTTACAGTGAGTACTGTTCGTGGTGCCTTCACTTAAATTATAACATGCTGCAGTCTGTCAGGGTAAAATCAGAAGTTCATTTGGTTTGAAAGGGAAGTGTATTTCAAAATGCTACCTAGGAAATGCATAGTGCTCACAGGGAATAGGCAGCCGCTGATAGGGAGCATCACGCTTTTATATAGGGAGCTGGGGGCTGGGAGTTGATTGGAATTTTGTGTCACGTTGCAGTTACATTGACTAGAAACTTGAAAGGACCATTATTTCTGGTACTCAGAACAAGAAAAGGGCATGAATTTCAAGCCCTGTCTGAGGTAATGCTTCCATTCAGAAGATAACAAAAGAAGGTGGCAAAGAGGGACCTACTCAGTATAACAATTGTAGCAATCAGAAAAGCAACAATAAAGAGAAGGCAGTCAAACACAAAGACAGTTGGAATGTACTGAGAATTACAAGAGGGTGATAATGTTAAATGTAAATAAATCTTCTTTCTCTCTAGAGTTTGGGGTTTTTTATTTCAAGGCAGATTTTATATGCCCAGCTTTAAACTTTAGGCTGCCTGAATACAGGAAAATATATGATAAATATATGTATAAAAATTTGTATGTTTATATGTATAAAAAAATTGTATGCTTATATGTATAAAAATCATTAGAATACAAACTGCTGGCATTGGAGGGGAGGTGTTTTGGGGTTTTTAGGACTTTACAATGGAATTATAAGAAATGGGGGAGTGGGGGCATAATGACACCAACCTTGTATGTAGAAAAATTGGTATAGGATAGGTTATTTCCATCCCTGAGTTAAGCCCTTCTTGCTTTCTTTAGTCCCTGCAAAATAATGGTGCAGTAGTAGCTATGACAGGAGATGGAGTGAATGATGCTGTTGCTCTGAAGGCTGCAGATATTGGTGTAGCGATGGGACAAACCGGAACAGACGTTTGCAAAGAGGCAGCAGATATGATCCTCGTGGATGATGATTTTCAGACAATAATGTAGGTGGCATTTATGTACATACCTTATGCTGTATAGTTTTAATGAAATGTTGCTTGGGTTCAAACCAAGGTGGATTCCCTGGATTTGTAAGTGAGCAGCTGTTAATGAGTTCTGCACTAAGTCAGAAAAATTGTCTTTATGGTGACTGCCTGTATTATCATCTTGAAAAAAGAGCTGGGAACATAATATTACAAAGGGCAACTAAGCATTCCTGTCTTTTTATGTATGTTAATAATCTATAAGGATGTATTTGCATATTTAGAACTTCCGCTGCTTTGGTCTTGTACATAGACCAGATGTAAGTAACAAAAGACGTTAAGCATGTACATGCTACAAAAATGAACCTGTATTTCTGCTTCTCCAAGTAGAACTGTGATCATAGCATATTTGGAAACTGAAGTGAAATTTGGTTAGCTGCCAATAGGATTCATCTTCTTTTAATATCTTACTTTAGAAGCATAAAAATGAGAGCATTCCTGTATTTATTTTCAACTCTATAAAAGCTGGTGTTTCAGAAAAGGAAAGGAATATATATAATCTATTTAAATATCACAGGTGAAAATAAGTTACCAGCTGTTCTAGGGTTTTTTTACTTCATATACTTCAAAGAAAGTATGGCTAAATTTAACTTACTTTGCATTTAATTCATCTGACTTTTGAAGGTAGTGGTTGTTGGCAGAGCTGGTCTGCTGTCTAGTGAGATAGCCTTCATTTCAGAATTAAGCATCAATCTCGGGACACTTCAGTTCAGTCTGAAAGTATGATGCTTAACCCTTGGGAAGAAGTGAACGACAGTGTGAGAAAATTACCCAGGTAGCAGTGTGGCATAGGAGGATCTGAGAGTCAAAAGGTTTCCATACTAATTTAGCCAATCACAATGTGGTGCTGTGCAAACACGAGAGAAAAGGATAGTTTTAAGGTATGCAGAAGAGTGCGTAGGAAAGACGTGTGTGGTAAGTACTTTACTTTGGCTTTGTGAGGCTTTCGCTGGAATGCTTTCTGCAGTTTTGGTCACTTCATCAGGAAATCCCTCAATAGGAGAGTTGAAGAGAGTGGTGAAAACTAAGGGAGGGGGGAAAAGTACGAGCTTTGATAGTTTTACATCCATCCCCCAACCTCTTTGATCTTTTTGTTTTAAAAATTACTAAAGGAATGCTGATTGTTGTTTTTGGCTATTGGGGCAATGGAAGGAAAAATATCCAGTTTTGTTTGCAGCAGAGCAGACTTAAGTTAGGTATTAGAAAGCACTTCCGCACTGCTAGAGTTGTGATAGGCAAGTTGTGACACACACTGGAGGTCTATACATATTTAGTTCTGGTGCAGTAAGAATACCTGGTCTTCTAAAGTCATGCTGTATTTCTGTGGGTTTGCAAACGTGTGTGTGTGTTTGGTTGTGTTCAGGTTGTTGCTTGTTTGGTTGGTTTTTAAGTTATCTAACCAGAATCAGAAGGTCTCATCAAGGATACTGGTGAGTCTTGAACAAGGAGGAGATGTTATTATTGACATTCCGTCTCATAAGTTAAGCAGCTGGAAAAATAAGTGTTGTGGTTAATCCACTCAAGTTGTAAGACAATGACTGCCAAAGTTCTAAGTACCTCAGCTCCATTTGTTTTTTGACATTCATATTGCTGCTTGAAGTATTAGCTTTTTTGGTTTGTTTTAAGCTTTTTTTTGGCAGTAGTCTTATTTGTGAAGTGATGTAATCTTTGTTTTTAATTGCAGGTCTGCAATTGAGGAGGGCAAAGGAATTTATAACAACATAAAAAATTTTGTTAGATTTCAACTGAGCACGTAAGTTTGGAAAGTTGACGGTATTGGAAGGTTCTAACTACATTGTGAAGGAATGAAAGCATCACGCTGCGTAAATTCATGTGAACACTGTAAATTTCACATAGGGTGCTGATAATGCTTTGCTTCAAAGTATTTGGTGGCTTGTTTCCTCTTTAAAGAACCAGAAAATAGTGCAATAAAACAGACATCTGACTTTGTCACAGTTCTTCCTGTTAAGATGTGTAAAGTCAGTATCTGAGAGGATGGTGAGAAACAGCATAGCTACGTTTGGGTCCTTGTCTAAAAGCAGAAGTTAGTCATACCCTCCTTAACCAGAACATGTAAATCAAATGGAGGAAACCAGGGAAACGGAAGGTTAGTTTCTCTGTAATCCATATAGTGGCTTAGGGAATGAGTTGGCTCTGTGAAGCTGACTTCCTTTTCCTGCATTAAGCCTTAGCTTCAAAACTCTTGTGAGTTAATCTTACTGGATCTGGATTCAGGAACATGGTTTTCCTCTTTGCCACGTTCACGTACTTATTTGAAGCCTTCATGGCATTTCAGAGTGGTGGAACGAAGTTGCAGAAACTAAAAACAACCAACCAACCAAAACCCCAAGGCACACACACAAAACCCAATACACAAATGCCAAAGATCCCCCCAAAACCTACAAAGGCCAAAAAGAAATCCCCACCAAAAAAACCCAACAGAACAAAACGCTAACCTCTTTAAACTTGCATTAGAATGGAAGAAGTGTCATATACTTTGAATCTTGAGTAGTGTCCTGCATTGGTAGAATACCCAAGTCTGCTTCTGAAAAATAACCAAGCATAAGTATTGTAGGAAAGTGTGCTTGCCTGTTAGCATGGTAGCCTCAGGTTTCTGATGCATGAGCTACCTGGGCTTTTTCTCCGTGTCCCTCTTTGCAGGGAGAGCAGTAAATAGGGTTCATAGAGCGCTAAATTTGGAATCATTATAAGCCTTGCTCTCTCCTTGTTGGTTTTGAAACCACTCAATCTTGCTCTGAAAGCAATTGGTGCATACTTGTTTAGAGAGGTTTCTAATACCAGGCTTGCAACTAGCTAATCTGTTTTTAGTCTTCTGCCTGGCCTTCTCGCCATGCTAATCGTGAGGGGTGGTGTAGGTATTCTGAGGTAGCTTGGGGTGTAGTGCCTTGCCTTGACTGATTGGTTAGACTACCGATACGTGCATAGAGTAGTTGTGTTTACATCAAACACATAAAAGCAGATTGGTTTTCAAAACCATGTTTAAAGACCTGCTTCTGGCACAACAAAAACATAGAACCCAGTTCCCCGGTCAAAATCGAGTAGGTGAAGGTGAGTGATAACTCTGAAACGTTATCTTGAACTCGACACAAATTTGTTGTCTTTCTATTACTGAAGTAATGCTGTTTAAAATATGCACTGTATCAAGATGAGTATTCTAAATGAATTTATACTTTGCCTTTAAAATTCGGCTGTCAAAATCTGTATCTACTCTTAAGCAGTTGAAGCGTTGATTACAAAGCCTGATACCAGTGGATCTTCTGAAATGTTCCATGCTGACAGTTATAAAAATGGCTTCTTTCAACAGGAGTATAGCAGCACTGACTTTAATCTCACTGGCTACATTAATGAACTTTCCTAATCCTCTCAATGCCATGCAGATCTTATGGATCAATATTATTATGGATGGACCTCCAGCTCAAAGGTAAGTAATGACTTGAAATTCCATTAGAGATCTGTAGTCCTTTTTATTTCAAGGAAATTGAATAAGGAAATTCTGCTCATTCAGCAATCTTTGTGAAATGCTTCCAAAACAGCAAACCTTAAGTTAGTATGTTTGCAGTATAGCTGTATGTTCGTTCCTTTTGATTTGCTTTAGTATCTGGCGATAAGTATGGGGGCAGCATGGATACCTAAAGATCCGCAGATATGCCCATGAAACTTGCATGCAGGGTTTTGGCTTCCCTCTGTGTTCTTTCTCTGACCACCCTCTTCACTGCAGACAGATAGTGGAGGGAGCAGCGGAAGGGAATTAAGGGTAAATTCCGCAGCTGGGTTAATCACAGTAATAGAAATGGGGAACATAACTAATATGGCAAATTCCTTTAAAATTAACATACTCAACTTTGACTACTGTCTGAGGTCATGTATTTATGGACTCTACAACTACAGTGTTAGAATGTTGTTAGTACTTATTTGCTAATACATACAACTCAGTTTTCTGAAAGTAAAAATATAATGTGCTTATTTGAGTAAGACAATTCTTAAGCTGTAGAGAGAAAATCTTTCAACTCAGAAAATCTGATTCTTAACTTGGAAGCAGTGAATTATTTTTATGATGATAAAACTCTTAAGACATTCATTTAATTTCAAGTCTTGGGGTGGAGCCTGTGGATAAAGATGTAATCCGGAAGCCTCCACGAAATTTGAAGGACAGCATTCTGACCAAAAGTCTGATTGTAAAAATACTGGTTTCATCAATAATTATCGTGTGTGGAACACTGTTCGTCTTCTGGAGAGAGGTATGATGATAAGTTTAAAGCAGTAACAAACTGATTTGAAAGAAGTCCTTTTCATACCACCAGCTGGAATTCATTGTTCTGATGAACTTAATTGCAAGTTTTGTCTGTGCTCATTTAATGATCTGTTCAGCTAGGAGATTATAGAGGAGGATTTTTCCAAGTAGTTGTTGAAATTGGGAGCACAGTTTTATTCCCCAGTCTTTATTTTAACACTCTAAATCTACTTGGGAAACCTTAGCGCATAGAGAGTAATTGTACAGATTTTCTACCCAGGCTATTGTGAAACAGCCACTTGATTTTGTTTTGCCAGTAGAGAAAAACGCTGCTTGAACTTTTGGTAGTACATCATAGAATTCTTGGTATTCCATGTGCTCGCATAAATGTTTGTCAGGAAGCTTCATTTAACCACAGCTTGTAATTACAAATAGTTGTTAGGTCACAGGTGTGTAGTTTTTGCTGTATGATTTATTAAATCAGGTTGGAGCAATCAAGTTGCTTTTGCTTTCATTTACTAGCTTGTAGAACTTGAATTATTGTAATAACTTTGTGTAGTTGCAGAGGGTTTAAAGCATGCTAAAGCTATTTCATTTTCTTTTGTTGGCAGTTAAGAGACAATGTAATAACACCTCGAGATACAACCATGACTTTCACCTGTTTTGTATTTTTTGATATGTTCAATGCTTTGAGTTCTAGATCTCAGGTAGGTGATTCCTATTGTCCGTTTACACAGTATTTACACAATAAGCAGGATTTTCTTTGAGGGAGGATCTTGCTGTGTTTGTTCCAAATGTTCGCCTGCACGTCTGCTATTGAGTTTCACATATTTACTAGGTAGGATTTCTTAGGTTACATCATAAGTATTAGTTTCCTTAATTTGTGTACGTGATGCAGAGCTGGTAGTAATGGTTCTGCCCTGACAGAAGCAAGGAAGTTTTTATTGAAAGCTGAAGTGTGATCATCTTTGTGTTGCTAAATTCTGTCAGTTCAGCATCCTTGGCAGAAAGGCCTTAACTTTTGTATGTTGTAACCCTACACCCACAATCCAAGGAAGAAGGTTCGAACTGTTCATTCTGTCTATATTTTGGTTCTAAGAAAGCAAGTCTGAATTTCTGTGCTAGTTGGAGAAAAGGACATTGCTGGTATACATTACTACCTTTAATTTGCAATCCGTTTTCTGATGTGAACTGTCAGGGTCAACAGAAGCACTTCCAGTGTAGAGAGTACCTTCTAATGCACTGTACTTGCAGAAAAGTGAATTCAAAATACAAGTCAATGACTATGAAGACAAGATTTGTACTCTGTTTACCAGAGAGAAGATGTGATTAGCTTGTTCAGGAACTTTGTTCTGGATTATCGAAAAGGTCAACAGTAGCTTCTCATATTTTTCAAAAAGTCTGGATGAAAAGCAGTTGTAGTTATGAATTGCTTTCTTGTCTAGATAATTAAGACTCCATGTACAGTGTAATGTGTTGTTTTACAGGCAAAATCTGTGTTTGAGATTGGACTTTGCAGTAACAAAATGTTCTGCTATGCCGTTCTTGGATCTATAATGGGGCAGTTATTGGTCATTTACTTTCCTCCACTTCAGAAGGTTTTCCAAACAGAGAGCCTGAGTGTCCTGGGTAAGAACAGTTCCCTTTTCAAAATCGTGCATTAGGGATTACTTTGTGAACACACCAGCTGATGGTTCTAGAAGAGCACTTTCTGGCTGTTTGCATACAAGAGGAATACAAAGCCTTTGGGAACCATGATTTAAATGCATACGGTACACAGCTGATCAGTGTGTTCTATTTCTTATGTGCTTACGTATATTAAAGGTTTTTCATATAAATTTTGACGCAGGCGAAAATGAAGCATAGACTTCATTGAAGTTTTTTAAGCAATATTAATGTTGCTGTTTAGCAAGCTGGGTTTTTTTTTTCCCCTCTAAATGTAAATACTTTATTTAGACACATTGATCCTTTATTTAATAATCAGCTGCACTGTCTTACAATAGACATGAGGATTTCAAGAGGCTGTAGATACATAATGCTGCTGGCCTTATTAAGACTTAAGTTGATTACTTCTGCAGTTTTCTGGAGTTAAATGATTGTCGTGAAATATATGTTTTAACATAATTTTTATTGTAGTGTCATTTCTGATGATAGTGATCTTCCCCCCCATATGAAGTTAATTGTGTTCCTTAGCGTTCTTCGTTTTCATAGATGTTAATAAAAGCAAGGTTACGAAATACTTTAAGGGTTTGACAGATCATGCCTGTACTTACGATTTGTGCATAAACTATGCATGTTAATTGCCTGGTCCTGCAAAAATTGATTCTTTCATTTCTCCTGAACTTACCCAGTGGCTGGGAGACAGTTTGAACCTCTCGTGAGTCTCGTTCCTCTCTAAGTCTGCCCTAAGCCTTAGATAGCAAGTTTCAAAAAGGCTGATTCTGTATCTTTTTTACAGATTTACTGTTTCTTGTGGGACTCACTTCCTCTGTGTGCATAGTGACTGAGCTCATAAAGAAGTTTGAAAGGAGCAAGGAAAAGATTCAGAAACGTGGAAGTTCTTCTTCGTCAACTTCATCTTTTCTCGATGTATGATGCATATTGCATTCTTTTGTTTGCAAACTTAGCGATTGCTGTCTAAAGATGTAGGGGAAAGCAAATCAATATTTGGAGGATAAAGAAATCCTGAGGGCTTTTGACAAGTCCTTTGTTTCACTGGCTAATGATGAACGTTCGTGTTTCAAGACTGTTTAGAATTTAACTTCCAGCTGTGGGAGTAACAAATGAAATTATGCAACTTTGGTAACATTTTTCCTCAAAGATAAACTTACTTTTGAGATCAAATGGGATTATATGTGGGGGGGGGGGGGTTAATTTAAAGTAAGATCTAAGCCCAAGTCCCATTTTCTGCACTTAAAAGTTATAACTGTGTAAATCCTTCTCTTAGGTATATATATTTTAGTTTGGTTTATTTAAAACATTGTCCTATTTTATGGTGGTGGGACTTTGCTACTAATACAAGGGTAAAAAAGATATTTCAGAGGCATTCCACGGGGTTTAGAGTCTGTCACAAGAGTGCCATATTCTAGCTACTGTATTTATTTACTTTATCCTGCAATGTGTAAGCGGCTCCAAGTACCTTGTGCTACAGGTTTTTTTTGCACAGGCTGTGACCGCTGTCAGATCACTGTTCTTCTTTTCTTTTTTCTGTGATTGAAAAGCCTATACTGCAATTTGAAGTAAATGTCTGCTTTTCTTAAAAGTGTGACGTCTCTCTTTTTGAAAGAAATTGGCATTTACACCAGATGAGCATGCTGGTTTGATACACTTGGATACAAGCTTCGTTTCATGTCTTGTTCCGTATTTCCTTTAGGTTATGACTGCTCACTTGAGTGATTATAAGACAGGTACTGTTACTGAAATGATTTGTAATGTATTGAATTAGAAAATGAATGCACTACTCCTCACTCTAATGACAAAACCCCCTCTCCTTATTTAAAAGAAGCTTGGTTTTCCTTTCTCTTCCTTCTTTCACTCTGATCATAAAAATAGTTTTTACTGGTAGTGTAACTAAAAATTTTAACCTACAGAATGACTTTTTGTGGCTAGAAAACCATTATATTTGTGTCTTGATACGGTATAAAGTATTTTTCATATATGATGTCTGAATACGCTTAATATTCACTAATTGGAAATTGTGTTCTTCATCAAAATAGACTTGCAGCTGTTGTCACGAATGTCTCGTCAGACACATTGCATCCCTTGAGGAAATGCAAGGAACAATCACCTAGGGAATCTTGAAAAGAGGATGTCTAGGGGAAGTTATGAGCCTTAATGTTATCTCTTCTGCTTTACAGCATGCGGATACACATCTTTCCATTCTGTAGCCCAAAAGTGTAGCATTGGCTCTGGGCCGTGCTGTCACAAGGGGCATCCTGCCGCTTAACGAGTTGTCATCCTAAACAGGCACTGGGATATTTTGGTACTTAGCTTTTGTGGCTTGCCCCACGCGCCATCCTCAAAATCTGGGGAGTTCGTGGAAGACAAGGCACATTGGAAAGTGCTGTATGAATCTCTCTGCTGTGAGGTTATTTTAATTGTTCCTTTTTCCTGTGGAGATTCCCAGTCATAGTTGGGAAGTGGGGCTGCAGAGAGGACATGGAGTCCTCCGAGTCTGCTTTACACACGCAGTTCACCCATTGCTCTGGCTCACCCTGGGCCTGTTCAATATGCAAATACTGCCTACTTGTGTAGAGGCAAAGACTGCAGCATATGGCCCTGTCTCTCCCTGCAGGGATGTTATGTGAAGATACAAGATGACCTCTTACGGAAGGGCTCTCTTGCCTGAAAGCAGAAGTTTATTTCCAGTAGTTGTGCCTTTCAGAAGTGGAACGGATTTGTTAGTGCTCCTCCTGTTGAGCTGTTATCATCCGTGGCAACTGGGGCTGTAGTGGTTCAATGTTGTAGTCTGTTTGGTATTTGAGCACTAAAATCAGGACTTCAAATTGAACCCCTTGCAACTTCAAATAACTCATCTGATATTGGAGACTGCTGCAAACACAAGGCCATTGAGAAAGGGGATGTAAAGTTCCAGTTACTTCCTGTACCGTTGAGCGTAGCTGCCATCTGCTGGTAGTCTGAACCTCCCCCTGGTGCAGCTCGAGGCCGTTTCCTCTTGTCCTGTCCCTTGTTCCTTGGGAGCAGAGACCGACCCCACCTCACTACAACCTCCTCTCAGGCAGCTGTAGGCAGCGATCAGGTCCCCCTGAGCCCTCTCTTCTCCAGACTGAACTCCCCAGGTCCCTCAGCCGTTCCCCATCGCACTGTGCTCCAGGCCCTGCACCAGCTCCATTGCCCTTCTCTGGCCCTGCTCCAGCCCCTCAATGTCTCTCTTGTAGTGAGGGGCCCAGAGCTGAACACAGGATTTGAGGTGCAGCCTCAGCAGGGCTGAGTACAGGGGGATTATCACTTTCCAGCCACTCTTCCGAAGTGCAGTTGACCTCTTTTCCTGAGGTAAGACAGGGCATTCCCAGCCCACACTTCCATACAGCAATTCTCTGGAATAACAAAGTGCCTCCCACTAGTCTGGGTTACTCCTTGTTCCTAACGGGCAGCCAAGGTACTTCTGAAAGTACCCAGTGAAGGTGCAGTTCTGCACCACGGTGACATTTTTTGGCTTCAGTATGTCATAGTTTTCATCTGCATGCCAGTGAGTTCCTGGTTTTAATCCCTGCATCTTATCCAGTCATAAATAACCTCTAATGATTCACACACAGCCTGACAGATGAACTGAAATACAGTAACAGGCAAGCAAAGGGATCTCTAATTGCAATTCATACCCAGGTCGTGCAACTGTTACACTTAAATAGCTTGAAGCCATGATCAAGATAGAGATGATATTTTGCTTTTCCAGCACAGTAGTTGCCAGGTTATACGTTAGTCATGGAAAGGCAAGAGTCTCATTCCTAATCCATTGCTTAAACCCTGATGTCTAGTAGATATTAGCAAATGAGATTAACTCCAGCCTCGGCTCTAGGGTGATTAGCCACAAACTGAAATGTAACAGCCTAACCATCAACCCCTTTTGCTTCCACTTAGGTTTTAGCCCTATTTTAATTGCTGCTACCTTTTTTGCTTACTGTTGTGCCATGTCTGCTTGGCCTGCCTTTGCACTCTGGTGTGGCCGGAAGTTCTCACAACAGGGCTTTCACAGGTCTATTGCCACGAGTGGCTGCTCAGCAGCAATGGGAAGGACTCAGTCAGGACAAAGGCCCTCAGGATGGCTGCCAGGGATCAAAAGCAGAAGCACACCTTCAGCAGGATGACACCTGTCTCTACACACAGGGACCAAAGTTTGGTGCAAAGCTCCCCCTGAGGAGGGCAGCAGATGATGCTGCATTGATGCAGCCCCACAGAGATTCCATTGTGGCACACCGCCAAAGGAATGATAAGCTTGTTGGCCACCACCTTTGTTTTAATTGCTGCTCAGTGCGTGCCAAGCTGTGCAATTAGGGTCTGTTTCCATTCCCTCTGCAATTGTTAAGGTTTGCACTTAAGAACTGTTCATCATGGTTTCGTTCTAAGGACAACAAAGTCGCGTCTTCTTGCTTTATAAAGGAGCTATGCCATTTCCCAGAAACCAAATCTTTGCTGTAAGCTGTAGGGTGAATGGCACAAATCACCCGTAGGCCCGGGTAAACCCTGTAGTGGGAAGTAAATACTATTTTAAATACATGAAAATCCAAACTAAGCATAAGAACTGCCACGGTCACCTGAACCTGCGGCTTCAGACTTGGGTTTTGTGTCCTCTCATCCATGGTTAGGCCTGGCCCCAGCCTTTGTTCTCTTTGATTGCCCCAACACAGCTGTTGCAGGATTGTGCAAGTGGAGTGGATGTGAGGTTTTAACCTTTGAGTTTATTTTTTAACTCAAATCCAATGCTGCTCTGGTTCATCACAGTGTCCCGCAGACAGAGGTACTGGCCCAGCCAAGGTAACAAAAACCAGTGGCTGGGGGAAAAAAGGGAAGAGTTTCATGGGGGAGCAAAACACACAACAGAATTTTGCCCAGATACATAGAATTTGCAAAAACGCATCAGAGTCAAAATTTCCCCCCATTATTTGTAATGTAATGTCTCTGAGAGAGATGCTGGAGACATCCCGGGACATGTCCCTGAGGATGGGTGTTCTGAGCTTGCTCACCCTGCCCGCAAGGGTTCTCAATGTCTGCCTCTGCATCCTGAATCCACAGACATTGTCCATACCATGCCATGCCCTCTGTGACTGAAGCAGGCACCTCAAGCTCTGTAATCAGCTTCTCCCCGTCCTCCCATTACCGTCCCATTTAGTGCCTTTGCTTGGGAAGGAGTCAGACAACCCTTCTCTACAGCCCATACTGCAGAGAAAGGCTTCATCAGCAATGGCAGCAAAGGGTAAGCAGAGGTTTTGCATGATGGCAAATGGCCTTGCTTTCCCTGGAAAAGGAAAGCTTCTTTGCAAAGTGCCAGGACCAGAAACTTCCTTAGGCCAATGCACAGTGAGACGCGCAAAAGTACTGCAGCACTGATCCAGGCCTTGGGTCATTGAGGAGAAATACCACTTTGATTTAAGAGGACTGAAGCTTTGTATAAAAGCCAAAAAGGAAAAAAGAAGGAGAAATAGAGGTTCTGGCAATTGTGCCAGTGCAAGTAAGTTACTGTGCATCTACAAAGCCATTCATCACCTCCTGAGGAATGGCAAGCTTTGTAACACAGGCACACGATTATTAAGGCAAGCCTTTACTACTGCAGCCCCAGGACCACTTCCACACACACCAGTGACTGTCGGTCTGTGAGCAGCCATGCAGCCCCGCATGGCCAGCCAGCCATGGTGGCACCCGGGGCTGTGGGGGACACAGCAGCTCTGCCATGAAAGGGAGAGCAAGCACCCAAAGCTGGGCACAAAGGGAGACCCGCAGGTGGTTGGTGGGGTGCTCCCTGGCTCCCTCAGCATATTTGCACGTTCAAAGCAGGATTTTGTCTAGTAGGGAAGGCCTGAGGGAAGGGGTTTCCTAACAGGGAATCATAGAATCAACCATTGCCCAGCACTGCCAAGGCCATCACTGACTCATGGCACTGAGGCCTTGTCTCCATGATGTGTGAACACTTGCAGGGACGGTGACTGCAGCACTGCCAAGGCCACCGCTTGTTCCAATGCCTGAGCACCCTCTGGGGAAGGAATTGTTCCTCAGCTCCATCCAAACCTCCCCTTGGTGCAGCTCGAGGCCGTTTCCTCTTGTCCTGTCCCTTGTTCCTTGGGAGCAGAGACCGACCCCACCTCACTACAACCTCCTGTCAGGCAGTTGCAGGCAGCGATCAGGTCCCCCTGAGCCCTCTCTTCTCCATCTGAACCCCCCAGGTCCCTCAGCCGTTCCCCATCACACTGTGCTCCAGGCCCTGCTCCAGCTCCAGTGCCCTTCTCTGGCCCCGCTCCAGCACCTCAATGTCTCTCTTGCAGTGAGGGGCCCAGAACTGAACACAGGGATTCGAGGTGCAGCCTCACCAGTGCCCAGCACAGGGGCACAATCACTGCCCTGGCCCTGCTGCCACACCGGTGCTGATACAGGCCAGGATGCTGGGGGCTCCTTGGCTGCCTGGGCACAAGCTGCTCATGTTCAGCTCTGTCAAGCAGCACCCCCAGGCCCTTTTCCATGAGCAGCTTTCCAGCCACTCTGCCCCAAGCCTGGAGCATTGCATGGGGTGGTTGTGGCCCAAGTGCAGGGCTTTGCCTTGTTGCACCTCATCCCTTCGGCCATAACCCATGGATCCAGCCTGTCCAGATCCCTCTGCAGAGCCTCCAGCAGATCAACCGGCCCTAAGAATAATCACTGAAGATATTAAACAACACTGGCCCTAACGCTGAGCCCTGAGGGACACCGCTAGTGACTGGTCACCAGCTGGATGTGATACTGTTTACCACCACTCACAGCAGCCAGTTTCTCCAGGAGAACGCTATGCTTGACCGAGGAAAGGGGAAGCATTATTTCAGATCAGCTTGACGCCAGCTTGGACACATGAAAGAGGCGAGGAAACAGCACCACCCAAGCCAATGGAGCATGAAGGGAAGCTCCCATCGGCCTCACCCACAGGGGCCTGCCACGTCCTGAGGGCGGGCAGCATGGGGAGCGATCGATGGGCTCCCGTGGGGAGCCGTGCCCTCGAGCATGTCCATCCCATTCCATTCCCCGCCCCGGGGAAGGCAGGGATGTGCGCGCACACAACCCGACCCTGACCACCATCCACCGCCACAGCGACCCCCTGAGGCGGCGGCCATTCGGCGCCGTGCACGCTGGGCACTTGACCCCTCACCAGGGCGGCGCCTGCCGCCATTTCGTGAAGGGACCCGGCGGGCGCTGCCCTTTAACGGCGCCGCGGGGCGGGTGCCGGAGCGTGGGCTCCGGCCGCTCTTCATTCCTCTTCGCGCTTTCTCCTCCTTTCCCTCCGTTCTCCGCCTTTCCCTCCCCCTTCCTTCCCTCTCTGACTCGCCGCCCTCCCTCTGCTTTTGTTATCCCTCCCCTCCCCTCCTCCTCTCCCTCCGCAACCCGCCCCGCCGGCACTGCGGAGCCGGAGACGTGACCCGTGAGCACCCAGCCGCGGCCTTTTCCCCGCTGCTCCAGCCTCTCGCCGCAGAGTCGCATGTCATCTATCCAGAACCTCCAATCCTTCGGTAAGAGCCTCCGGCACCCGTGTGTGCAGCAGAGAGACCCACAGCCGTCCCCTCGGCTGTCCCCGGCCGCCCCGTCCTCGGCCTCCGGCCCTGTCCCCGGGGCCCCCGGTGCGGTTCGAGCGGCAGTGCCCCGGCCTCCGAGGTGGCACTGAAGCGGTTGCAGCCCTAGAGTTGTGGTCTTTGTGGACAGAAGGAGCCTGAGGCTCATATGCTCTACTGAGAAGGGAATAATTTCCTCAGTTCCAATTGCTTGTTGATTTGCTGCCTCATCCATAACAAGTGCCCCAAAACCTGACACGTGCCTTGCCAAGGCTATAGTTTCTGTAGATTGAGCTATACAGAAGGTATGTCGTTTCTGCTGTATTAGCAGGGAAGTTTAGCTCGTTGCGCCATGGTTCTTCTTATCTGTGGGCGACAGAAACGAGCAGATTAGCGCTTCATGCGATAATGTTGTCACGCTTTTGGCCTCAAGTTTTGTTTCTGATCTTCTGCACATATAACCCATACGAGAAGGTTATGTTAATCGCCATTTAGGAGCTGACCCTGTGCTTAGGAAGGTGCTGCCCGTAGGATCTGTTTGATCCAGTGTTAACACCTACAGTGCTGGCTTATCGTCAGCCTAGAATCCTAAACTCTGCCAACTGATATTCATGCCTGAATCCCCTCCTTTTTTTCTTATTTTTTTTCCCCTGGAATTTTCTGTTAGTGTTTGCCCTGCAAATCATGGGGCACAGTGAAATTCAGTGTGTTTTGTCTTTAATAGAAATTAAGCCAGTCAACCTTCCCAGTGCTGTACTTCTTCCCTTGTGGCGCTTGCATCCTCATCCTGCTTTCAGTGCCTTTAATGCTCTTGTCATTCTTGTTTCTACATAGGTCAGTGTGTCTGCAGCTGAAGTACTGTTGCTGTTTCTGCTGAAGTCTTACTCTTTTGGGGCATTTGCTTTGAGTGGGTGGCAAAACTGTATTGGTTTGTTTAGGTTTGAGCTTTGGATGGAAGTTTGGGAGATTGCAGTGGCTGTTGAACCTGCGCTTCCCAAAGATCAGACTTTTCAATATGGGTTGGACAGAGCCTTGGGTGACATGGTTTAGTGGGAGGTGTCCCTGCCCATGGCAGGGGGATTGGAACTGGATGATCTTAAGGTCCTTTCCAACCCTAACTATTCTATGAGTCTATGATTAGTATAAAGAAAATACTTGTGATTTATCTTAAATAATACTAGAAGTATTTAATGCTTCAAGATTTATTTGAAGCTGCTGATCAGGAAACTTTTTGGGCCCCAAAATTTCTTGATAGTGTGTTAAATATGGTTTTGTGGAGAAAAGAGAATAAGAAACATAACCCTGAAAGCCTTCTTCCTAAATGCCTTCCTGTTTCACCTGTGCTAGGTAAATTTAAGCTTGGAAGAATCTGACAACTGACTTAGTCAGAATCTAAATTAATTTTGCTGCAGTTCTTGCCTAAAATTACTGACTGGCAGAGGGGTGCTGGGTTACAGACAGCCTCTGACACTTCTTAGTGTCTGTGGCTGTGTTTTGTTTATATTAGTAGCCAAGAATTACATCCATGCCTTAAAATGCTGGTAGTGTGGTTGTCGCAGTATAAGGCTTCTGCTCTGTAAAGGAGAGTGCGTACAAGAGCTTTTTTTATTGTCTACTTATCAGTTGATGTGATGAAAGGCAGGACTTCATATTGCCCTTAAAATGCATGTGGCCATTTAAAACTTAAGGTGCATGCAATGTTCTCTTGGAACCATGTTTTCAGTTTTAGAAGCTTCAGGATTTGCAGTTTGCAAGGAATAGTGAAGTAAATTGAAACTGTCGCTGAAAATGGTTTATATCTGGGAGGCCATTGAAGACACCAGATGATGCATGACAGTTGAGAGCGCTGTGTTGAGATAGTAGCCTAGTGAGACTTAATACAGCTGAAGAAAGCAGTGCTCTCATTGTAGCAGAGTATTTTTAAGCATATATTTAAACATATATTTCTTCTAACTCCTACAGACCCCTTTGCTGATGCAACAAAGGGTGACGACTTACTCCCGGCGGGGACTGAGGATTACATTCATATAAGGATCCAGCAACGGAACGGAAGAAAGACACTGACAACTGTTCAGGGGATTGCAGATGATTATGACAAGAAGAAACTTGTGAAAGCTTTCAAAAAGGTAAAGTTACCGATTTGATTTGGTAATAAATATATTGTGTAAAGGAGTATGGTAGCTTTTAATACAAAATAACAGAATATTTGTTTTATTTCATTCTTGCTAGTGCACATCACTTTCATATTCAGATTGACCCCTTTCCCTGTCTTTCTCATAATTCCTGACAGTGCTGAAAAGTTAAATGCTTCTTCCCTATAAAGACGTAAATAAAATGCTATCTGAATGTTTCATTAAATTCACAGATACCTGGCTGCTTTGATGTAAAGAATAAAATCAGGTTATAATAGAACTGGTTTTGCATTCCCACTTCTGTCATAAGCTGTGTCGCTGTTGAAAATGGACACTTTGAGTTTCTCCAGGGTAAAAATACTTATTTTAAAATTGTGCGGAGTTGAGAGGCTGTATCTTATGACTCTATCTTCCTTTCTTGTGATGGGCATTGGCCAGTTCCTTCTGCAAGGTAGCTGATGCTGTCTTTGCCTGAATTTACCATCAGCAGCTTAGTTTGTCTCTGTATGCATCAGCAGATATACTAACCCCAGCATAAAATAGATCTAGCCTTTGCCTTGCTTGGCATCAGAATTCAGTACGCAGCATCTGTGACAAAATTCTGCTAAAAAGACTTACTAAGCAAAATCGTAATGTACATCAGATGTCTGACAATGTGAATGTTTCTCTCCAGAAATTTGCTTGTAATGGTACTGTGATTGAACATCCTGAATACGGTGAAGTTATCCAGCTTCAAGGTGACCAGAGGAAGAACATTTGCCAATTCCTCTTGGAGGTGAGGGACTGCAGATAAATACCTAAACTTCTCTGAAAAAAGTACAGTGACAGGTGGCACTGATGTTAGTTAACCAGCCAAAGATGTCACTATAGTTCCTTTATATTTTCAGCCAAAAAGTAAAATGACCCTTGCAGAATGAGAGTGGTAAGAATCAAAGCACTATAGAATGTGGTTACCTTGCTGCAGCATTCCACTTGTTCTTTGGCAGTGCAACTTGAGGTCTCCATTTGTAAAATCAAGTGTTTGATGCAAACCATAATTTTGAGATTGCAAACACTGTAGAGGAAAGAGGCTTACTGATGGCAATCACGATGCAGAGGTGTTTACACTGTCAAAGAGGAAGTGCTAGGACTACAGAACAAATAGATATCTGATAAGATTTTCTTCTTTATGTAGGCAGTTCTTCTGCTTGGCCCAGAAGCATTCTAGAAGCTAGGAAACCGCTTTATTGACTATATACTGTGTTGCAGTTACTGTTACTCAAAGTATGCTTATGGTAACTTGATATCACTGTAATATCCCAAGCATATCAGCTTTACTGAAATGTGTTGCTTTTCTCCTTTAGATTGGCATTGTCAAGGAAGAACAGCTGAAAGTTCATGGTTTCTAAAATACCTGTACTCTCATGAAGAACCCTGCTTATTTGGTCTTACCTAGCCTGGCTTTTCTCTGAAAATGAATCTTTGCAGTGAATGGACTTCTCTGTTACCTGGACATTTAAAATTTGATTCAGATTTGCACGACTGCGTGAAACATGTGGTGTGTAGACTAGAAACACATAAGAAAACTTCAGTAAGGTGGTAATGAAGACACATGAGGACTTTGACACATTTCCAATGGAAATGTTTTAGTGATGATTGTTTCGTTTAGTACTCTCCACCTGACTTAAAATATGTGGGTTGTATTAAAATAGTGTGTCTTGATGCTTAAGAATAAAAGTTTATTCATATATTTTCTGTGATATCTGAAATGCTTTAGCTTAAGTTTTAAGCGAGCACAGCAGCCTTACTAAAGAATGGCTGAACTGGTTTGTGGCAAGTGTCACTCAGGGCTGATTGAATAAATGGGAAAATCTAACTGATGAAGTATTAGCTAATTAATCAATAGATTAGCTTGATGTGATCTTACCCTGTAGCTGTAAGACTAGAGCTTTAAAGTCTTTAGTGTAGGTGTATCTTAGTAGCAGCATGATATGACATGAATTGTTTGCTGAGTAAATAACTGGATCTTCTCTAGATTTTACTGCAGTGACTACAATGTATTAGTGTTAAGCATAGTAAGATTAAAATAAGCTGAACTCCTTAAAGCTGCTATTACTGGGAACATGCTAAACGTTTAGGTCTTACATAGCACTCCCAGAAAATACCATGTACTTCTTTCAGGTGTTTTATCTCCTATGTCACTGAGTGAAGGAAAGGCATTGATTTGGCTTCTGCCATGACTCTGCATTTAATACTGGCAAGCAGAGTGCTTTAATTAGCTGCAGAAGGAGGGAAGGTAACCTTTGTTTTTCCTGGTATGAAGTTTGCTGTGCTTAATGCTTAATATGGAGGGGTTTGTTATGGAGTTTGGGTGTTACTATAGAAAGCTGGGTTAGTTTACTTTTCTCACAGTCAATGCATTCAGTGTTATCTGAAGTTATAACAGGTTTGCTCCACCACAAGTTTTCATCTAGTTCCAGTTAGCTGTCAGCGTTTGGTATTCTGCTTTTAAGACATGTCTTTTCACCAAATGAAATGCCTTCATTTGGTGAAACATGCAGATCTTGCCTTACTTGTCAGATAGACTTGGAAATTTTCTCTGAAACAATTCAAAACATGCTGAACTAGGAAACCATAAGAATAGTGGGAAATGTTAAAATCCTGCTTGTAATATCATCTATTCTCTGGAAAAGAAGAAAGAGGCATTGCTAAGACCAATTCATAACTTAGAAAAAAAGAATTGATGACTACCTAAGTAAACATCAAGACTAGGCTATATTACTATATAACTATATTACTTAGTATCACCTGTGCCTATACTTAGTTTCCTGTTCATAATTGCCTTTTTAAATAGAAATGCTTGATTTTAGATGATACAAACCTTTTGCTTCTGTTGTTAGATTTCTGAATTCAGAAATGAAACTTTATGGCACTAGAAACAATTTGGGGAGCATTATAGAGCATTCATATGACAATTTCTTTCTCTGTCTGCTCTAGACAATTCCACCTGTAAGAATCCAGTGTCTCAGTCTCCACAAAATTCTGCCTGGTGTTACAGATCTTAACTCTCCCAGAGAAAGGATGTTTCAGAAGATGGTACACTGTTAAGGTATAATGTGTTCAAGAGGAGGAGGAAATGCCTACAGGAAAACGTGAAATACACACAGAACAAAAATCCCAGGCATAAGTGTTACGCAAGTCTTGCACATTAGCAGAATAAAGTCATTGCAAGCTTACCTAGTCCTGATTCATAAACACTAAAGGAATTAATTATTTGGGGGTATATAGCACTTGGTGATTTTCATTTTATCAAATGCCAGAAAAACTGACCTTCTCATTTAAAGCTTGTCCTCAAGCCAGAGAGGAAGACCAAGCAGTATCTTCTCCTGTTTTCACTGGTATTACATTAGCATTCTGGTGGGCTTCGAATTGGAAATTAACGAATGATTAGCAAGTGTCATGTGTTACTGAGTCAGTCTTCATTTTGGATAGCATTCCATTAACTTTTGCTACCTAAGCTTGAGTCATTTCTCCATAGTCATTCTGCTTGGAATAAGTAAGAAAAGGCTTTTTCTTCCTCCTCATTTAAGTCCTTTCTGATAGGAGGAGCCTTGCAGTTGAAAGCTGGCTTGAGTTTTATGCTCTATTGTTTTGACCTATTAAGACACAAAAGGAGAGGGAATAAGTAATACGTTAGAAGTTTAAATAGATGAGATTTGTCATGACAGCAAGCAGTCTTTTAGAAGGAAAGCAGAAATTTTGGTCATATTTTAAACTAGAACAGTGTCTCTATAAGATTGTAACTAGCCTTGTTATAAGCCCAAGCCTCTCTGCTCTAGAGGAAGGGCTTCAATAATTTCATGTTTTATCTTATGCTGAAACTTGTCAAAGCTCAGCCTATTTGGAATATATATCCCTGTTTCAAGAAAGCTGAAAAACGTGGAAGACTTTGGGAAAGAAATGTTTCAATTAGTTCCACAAAAACCTATTTTCACAGTGAAGGCAGGTTTCAATCTTTCCAACTATTCAAAAATAGATTAAAAAGTGGTAAAGGATGTGGCCCGTAATTGTCAAGGCAGTAAAGGGGAGCTAACAATGAAAAACATTTTTAATGTTTTTAAACCCACTAGAAGGACTCCCGACTGGGAAAGCTGAGACCGCAAAGGGTGGTGGCTTCTTTTTGTGGGAATATTGTGAAGTCTGTGTTCTACAGATCTCCAAATCAAGGTTGCCTTCTCAGTGATGCCTAGGCTTAACCACAGGCTGCAGTGAGCTGTAGGAGCTGCTGTTTCAAATTCACAGCCTTGCTATGTATAGCTATATTAGGCTGTTGTAGCCGCCTTTTCTAGCTGATACAGTTTGAGTAAGGGATTGCATAAATTCATGGAATTGTCTGTTCAGAGCCTACATCTACTTAACGCAGCTACAAACAGTGAAACGGTTGCTTCCCAAATGGTGGTAGCAGTCCTTATTTGTAGAAGATTCAGTCATTTGGATCTGTGAGCTGCCCATTTCCTCTTGTGTGAATTGTCAGGCCCTTGATCTCTACCTGTCATCTGCTAAATGTGGTCGTGTGTGTGAGGTGAGCATGAAGAGCACAACTGTGGGCAGATGAGCAATAATTTTCTCAAGTGAAAGAGTCTCTGAAAAGAATAGTGCCTGGATTGTGTGTGTGTACTACTCATTGGTTCAGTGGCTTTGCTAAACCTACTTCCTGCACCACAGTCTTGCAGAGCCTAAACGAAAAGCATTTTATTCTGGAGAACTTTGGAGAGGAAGTAGGGAACCCCATTAAAAAAACACCTTAGGAAATGAGTTTGTATCTTAATTCTGTTTTCATTAACTTAGATTCTGAACTGCAAGACCTCTGTAACAATGTTATTTCTGTATCTTTAAAAATCCTAATTAAACTTCTTGAGAATTTGGGATTTATGGTTCTAAATATATCTAAAGCCATTATAAAAATTGTGAAGCAGTGCTGAAGCTGAAGTTTTAAATATTTGACCAAAGCAATAATTAAACAGAGCTCTGCATTTTGCCCTTGTACTTCTTATGATGGGGACGTGGTTGCCCTGAAGATGCACCCATATTTACAGACCTGCTAGTAAGTGGATATCCTTGCTGTAGTGTGATACTCTGTAGTTTTTGTGAGATCTTATCTAATGTGGTGCACTGTTACAGGATGTACTGCTCTAATTTTACAGTATAGGACAGATGTACTTTGAGTTCAGTCAGCAATTGTTTTTTTTCTTAGTCTTCCTGGAATGCTCTAGTGTACAGGATCCATGTGTTACACCCTCGTTTAAAGAGGTTCAGTAGTTCCTCTTCATGTGTGAAAGTATGTCAAAGTATGTAAAAGATGAGTATTTAGCTAGTTATAGAATGGGGCCTTTTTATCACTTATTTTGGGACACAGTAGGGGTTCCTGTCACTTTTGGTGTGTGCAGTGTTGATTATTGTCACGGGGTGTTCTGTAGATTAGTGTGCCACTGCCAATAAGGAAGTGGAATTGGTCTTAGAGGTTCAGATGTATTAAGTATGAAGAATCTGCCTTCCTCCTAAGACTCTCCATACGTCCATACTCATTTTAGTTGGGAACATGTCCATGCACAGCAACATGAAGGTTAATTCTCCAGTTGTCAGATAAAGTTTTTGAGGTGAATATGGCAAAAATGACGTTCGTTTGATATTTGCTGTACAGATGCTTCATGCCTAGTCTTTCCAGTTTACATTGAAAAGAAGATAATCTCAGAAGAGGCTTTGTACTTAGCATGCCTTTTTAATGTTTGGTACATGTCTGTGATTGAACTCTCAATGAACAAGTCTTAACCTGTATTGGAGTATTGTTAGAGAGCTGAGACAACAAAGTCTTTGGAAATAAAATGTACCAGTGTTATTTTATGTATTGTTTTCTAAAACAAATTTAATTTTATGTTATTATTGAGGAGGGTTATTTTTTTTTTGGTGGAAGATAGTAGTGTGATTTAGTAGTGATGTATGTGATCCTCTTGTAATTGCCTTTGATGTTACATTTTCTCTTTTAAATTTCTTCCACAGTGTGTACTAACCAACTTAAAGAAGGATTGTGACTTGTACTGGGATTTCAGAGCTCTAAACCAAACAATTTAGGTCTAAAATTTTGCATAGGAAAGGATCATGCAATTTCTTGAATAAGCAAAATGGGGTGGTTTGGGATGAAGCTAATAACATGCTCAAGTTTTGGTCTCAGCTATTTTAGAACATTTTGCATCTGTGAAACGTGACAGCACATTGCTGAAATTAATTTGGGGTCTGATTAAAAGTCCTTGTGTATATAATAAATGCTTTTTTTTCCTTTTTAAGCCTTATTTGCTGTGATTATGCAGCAAAAAAACCCATGATCCAGGCTCACTTTTTGAGTAGCTGAATTCTGCAGACATTGCAAGCAGAACAGTTGCGCTCCTTAGGGACAGGATGTAACTGTCAGCTGTGTTTGTGGTCCCTTGCACAGATAGGCAAACAGCGCTGTCCCCATGGTACAGAGAGGCAAGCCTGGAGTATCATGGGGGACAGCTAACCCCGTGGAGGAGGTGGTGCTGCACCTGTTGCAATAGCTGTCCCACGGATGAACCGGAAGGATTCTCTCTTGGGTAGACCCAGCAAATGTCCTAAATGCATTGATGGGTAGTAAGAGAATATTTCTGAGCTAAGACGGGTTCAAAATTGTCTATTCCCAGGAGTGCCGCTGGATGAATCCGCTGAAGGGCAGTCCTTGTCCTAGAGGAAGCAGCCTTCAGCTACCCTCCAGAGAAAGTGAGATACTTGTGTGGTGGGGGTGACTCCTGGTGAGGGGTTCATGACCTGAGGACTGGCATATAAATGTAATGAGTAAATCAGTAGTAGTAGCAATCAGTAGAACCAGCTACACCTCAACAGACCAAAGTGGCATCAGTGGTATCTGTACTTGGTGAAGAACTTGCAAACTGGTACTTGTCAGTGTCCAGTACTGTCAGTACCCTTGAGTCAAACCTGACCTTAAAGCTCAGATCTGGATTAGGACTTGAAGATACAGAATAAAACCACTTCCTAGGTTCCTTTAGTAAAAAATAGCATACATTATTAAAGATAATTTATATGAGAGAATTTGGTATGGAAAAGATCCTTATAGGGAATATTGAAAGTATTTTCCTTCCTTACCTACCTTTCCTTCAGGTAGGCTTTTGAAGTGTCATGGGGAAACTTTCTGATGGTCCGGTAGTGGTTTTATGTGATTGAAAGTAGCTGGGCCTGGAGTCCTCACCCATTGCCGCTTCTCCTGCGTTGCATACCAGACTGGTTTTGAAGGGCTCTGAGGGGAGGGACATCTCTGGGGTCATCACATTGTTTCATTTCTTCTGGTAGTGGAAGCCAGTTCCAGAACTGGCTCCAGTCATGCTGAAACTAGATCATCTTTCAGTAGCGCTATGGAAGAAGAGTTTCTGCCAAGGGATGAAGTGTCTGCATCATCTTACCAAATAGAGCGATGCAGGGCCCTTCAGGTGGCCTCCAGCTGTAGCCAGTCTGACCTGCTGGTGGCTTGCACAGCACAGAAGCAGCAGCTTGGCTGGTTCTCATAGCAGCTTGGTCTGGTGCTCAGCTGGGTCTCCAGCAGTAAAATTCAAAGTACTTGAGCACACTGCAGGTCATGGGATGGGATCTGACCTCACAGAACTGGACATTTATTGTGGAGCTGTGCCTACAGTCTGTTAATGACTTTTTGTCTGTGTGATAAAAGTTGTGCCCTAACAACTGCAGGGCAATACCCTCCGAACAGGGAAAATGGGCAGTTGTTCTCTTTTGAGATATACAGGGAGAGGAACCATGCAAACCTGCAGAGTTCTGGAAATCATCCATGTCAGCATTCAGAAGACAACAAATGACCATCTGAGAACACAGTTTATGTGCAAAAGCAAGAGCACCCAGTTGCTAGCAGCTGTCTGTTGCAGGATGAGGCAACAGGCATGAGGAATGCAAAGGCAATGTGTTAACATGGTAATGTCCCATGTGTGGCTGTCCTGAGGCTCCACAGACTGCTACACAAAGTAGGTGGAGGTGGGAAATGTGTTACTTGGCAGTGTTTGTCTCTAGGCTGTGTTCTTCGCTCTATTTGCTCAGTGTACTCCGCACTGTTTTCCTGTGACAGCAGATTAAAATATTTTGGGTTTGGACATACAAGCCTTTAATGCATGTGTAAGCGCTTCTCTTGATGTTTCCTTCTCAGCGCATGTTCCATGTTTCCTCCTGCCATCAGAAAGATGTGTTTTTAGGGGTTCTCCAAAGGTCCAGGCATGAATTAGCATGCGGTTCTTTTGTTCTTGTGGGTTGTGAAGAATTAAGAAGTCTAAATGTAGAGGGGGAGATCCAGAGCAGATGGAGGCTATGCAGTCACACCAGTCTGTTTTCAAAGAGCTAGCCTATACATTTCTGCGTTTTTGATGGGATGTGTTACGCAGGCACATAGTGCGATTTCCACCTCCTCCTGCTTGGTGTCCTGCTATGCTGTGGGGGAAGCCTGCCTGCCTGCCTCTCTGGTAAGGAAGTGAAGGCACAGCAGGAAGAGTTGCTGCTGCTTCCGCTTTGTTCCTACAGGAATGAGCTCTTCAACACTGCAGATTCATCTGACATCAAGCTAAGCTGCAGAGCCGTTGAGGTGGAACCACTGTTGCCTCTGCTCTACAGCCTCCATCCATCAGTTGTGTCTTCCCTGACAGGTAAGATCTCCAGGTCAGGGCCTGTGTCATTGCCCTGTGTAAGTGAAAAACCGGGCATGGAGACTGATTCATGACCAGAGGACTGACATATAAATTTAATGAGTAAATCAGTAGTAGTAGCAATGAGTCAATAGTAGATCCAGCTACACAAAGCAACTTGCTTGCTCTTTAGACCTGAAAGTGTTTCTGTCCTGTTCTTTTTCGCTTTTCATGTGTTTTGCTTTCAGTGGTGCAGTGTCTTCACCTTGCTTGCATCCTTTGTACCAGGGTGAAACATTATGGCAGTCAATGGCGTGTCTCTGTTGCTACTTTGTGAAATGAAAACTAATGCAGGTGAGCTCAGGAGTGAGCCTTGGGGAGTGTGATGTATCAGTCCTGCAAAACAGGTGAGGTGCTTTTCCCCTGACCTTAGTTGCAGTTCCTTCAGCCACTGGCTTATTTAAGGTTTGTGTGCATTGTGCCGCTGAGGTGTTACAAACCGTTATTGGGAGATGGCAACAAAAGTTTGTTAAAAATACAGATTCTGATGTAAGAACGTTATTTTACGTTTGGGCGGGGGGGGATAGGGGACACCTGCGCTTTTCTTCCCCAAATCAATCAAATAATTGGTCTCATCAAACCAGTTTTATCAAGCTTAAATACAGTTTTAAACTGCTCAACGGCCAGCCTGCTATTTCCAGCCTCTGTCCCTAGATGTCACTGGAAGGCAGCACATACTGAAAACAGGGCCCCTGAAGCCAGGAGAAGACTAAAGCTTAGAACGGGGAATGCAGAGAATGACATTTGGTAACATTTCCACGTAATTGCAGGCGTAACCCGTGTGAAACTGTCCCCCAGTTTCCTCTGCCTGAAAGGGAGAGGACCTGAAATCTGTCCCTAGATGTACCCCTTCCCTGCCGCGGCTGCACCCTTGATGATAAAAGTATCATCAAGGACTTGTAGCTCACTGCATGCTTACTGCAGAGCCTTGTGCAAGAGGTGTGAGGCAGAGTCCTGGTGCAACGCTTCAGAGAGAAGAAAGAAATCTACTGAGAGAGGCAAGAGAGGACAACTAGGACTCCATAATGGGGGGAAGTCAGCTCATGGCAAGGTGCCGCAGAAAGAGGCAGACCTGCCTTTGTGCCTCCCCACAGTTCTCACCAGCTCATGCCACCACTCCTCAGAGAGCAGGCCAGTTCTGGGAGGAGAATCGGCAGGAAATGGATTGCTTTTGGGGGTTAAGGGATCGCTTTCTGTCTGCTTAGTTCTCTGCAGGCTCAGAGAAAGGATGGTGTTGGATCTGCTGGAGCAAGCGTGGCGGAGAGGGTTTTGCATGGAGGCAATGGGATTTGCTGCATACCTGATGCAGCTGCCTACAGGGAAGAGGTAGGGTTGAAAAAGCCATCCAAAACCACTGCATAAGTCAGAGGAGGCACCTGTAGGGATCAGCAGTTTGGCCAAATAAGGGTCCTCTCCTTGGGCTGGGCTCATAAGGGTATCTGAGTGTATCCGGGTATAGACAGTGCCCAGGGAACCTGTTCCTCTCCCAGAGCCATAACAGTTGGAAGCAGCCAAGATGCATTAGAGATGGGTTCCTCAAACAGCCGCAACACTTTGGATTTCAGTGGGTATTTTGTTCATGAAAGGAGGCTGAAACCAGTTTTTAACCAAAACTATAACTGGCTTTTATTACAGCTGTCATAGAAGAGGAAAATTCTCTATTTGGTGCATCAGTGTTGGAAAGTACTCCTAGGACTTTTGCTAAGAAAGGATAAAAGGTGTCACCACATGATCTTTTAGGAAGCTGGTTCTTCCCTGAGCTGAAACTGTACAAAGTGTTATTTCTAATTCAGCACTTGATTCAAATGCTGTTGTGAGTCAGCAGCAGTTTTTCTCTTGACTTAGTGGGATTCGGGTCAATAAAGGGAGCTTTGTAAAACCTTCCTTTTTTTTTTCTTTCTCCCCAAAAATGAAGCATCAGCTACAATAAAATGACTTATGAGATTGCCCAATTAAAAAGTACACGTTGTCCATGAGATCAGAGTTTCTGAAGCTGTTACATCCAGTGACTTGCATCAAGTGAGACCCTAGTTCATAGGTATGTAGTTGCAGTCAATGCCATGTTGTGCCAAGATAGAGCTCCAGAGAAATCTGTTGGTAATTTAAAACGTGTTTTCCTAAAATAATGTATATTTGTCTTTCTGGTCAGAACAGGGATGCTGGCCCCTCCATTTCACAATTTCATATGCTTCCAGTATCTGAAGGGGGCCTGCATGGATGCTGGAGAGGGACTCCTCATCAGGGACTGTAGCGATAGGACAAGGGGTGATGGGTTCAAACTGAAACAGAGGAAGTTCAGGTTGGATAGAAGGAAGAAGTTGTTCCCTGTGAGGGTGCTGAGGCGCTGGCACAGGGTGCCCAGAGAAGCTGTGGCTGCCCCATCCCTGGCAGTGTTCAATGCCAGGTTGGACACAGGGGCTTGGGGAAACCTGCTCTAGTGGAAGGTGTCCTTGCCCATGGCAGGGGGTTGGGACTGGATGACTTTAAGGTCCTTTCCAACACAAACCATTCTATGAGTCTCTGATTATATGCTTGTGGATTCTCTTGGTAGGCACTGATGGTGTCAGTGTTTGATGCTCTTAGGGCTGGTGATGTGATGCACTGTGATTTTGTAGCTCGTTTCAATCAGCCTCACTGTTTAACCAAACCAGATACAGCTACAGTGAGAGCAGTGGGGAGAGGTTAGCCCCTCTGGCTGATACAGAGACCCTGCCTGTATTTTGGGATACATGACATGCAGGAAGGGACTGGGCTGTTCACTGCTTGCTCCTCACAGCTTTTGCTGATGTCCGTCAGACCAGCTCCACATGAAGTTCATTGCAGCTCTCTCTCTGGCTCTCCTTTTCTGACCTGATGCCTGCTTAGGCCTGGGGAACTTCAAGTGAGACCCCAAAGAGGCACGGTCATATTTCCTCTCTTTGCAGAGGTCAGGTATACAGGAGTCTAAATCAGGCTCAGTGATGGAAGAAAACAAACTGGCCCTTTTCCAGCATCTGCCAGAATCTTGGCTGGTTCAGCCCCCATAGGCCTAAGAGTACACCCCATGAGAATAATGTCCTACCCTACAGCTGGAAAGGCTCTTTCCTGCTGAAGGCCCTGGTCTCACCATTGGTAAGATTGCATCCCATAGCCAGCAGGCATAAATAGCTTAGGTCTGGCAGCCTCCCTGCTGCCATCCATGCAGCAATATCGCAGAACAAGCTCTAATCCAAACTGCAGCCTCACAACTCCAGCTCACGTGTGGAGGGACTTCCTGATATCCCATGGGGAGTCTTTCAGATAAATAAATCAACAGCATTTCCTGCAACACAAGAAGGTACTGAATGGTTTCATAATTTGTTTTCCTGTTTTATGTGAGTACGTTCATTCCATTTGGGTTAACTATGTGGAAGGTTTCACTGTGGATGGAAATGTTAGCCCTAAGGAAAGGGGACTTACTCTTCCGGTTGAGATGTCTCATTGGCTCTTCGTTTTGGGGCTGAATGAGCTCATACAGTGGTTCAGGTCAATCTGGGTAATGTCACTCTCAGATGTGGTAGTCCTGGCCTGATGCATGCCGCAATGCCATGGACCCTTGGTTCTGGGAAGCAGCCAACAGCAGAAAACTGGCACGGGGCTCATATCAGGAGCTCGGAAACTGATCCTGGCTGCATTCAGAGTAGTCTTCAGAGTAATTTCAGGTGAGTGGCTTTATAGTAGGATTTAACCCTCATATACATTATTTGAAGTATGCCACGTTTAATAGGGATTTTAGAGTCAGATGGCCTTACAAGATCCTGGGCAGTCCTGTCCATGTACCTCCCTGTGTAGGCATGGCAGGCTAGCTCAGGCAGGGAAATATACCCAAGTGCTCCACAGTGACCCAGTGCTGAGGCTACTCTTGCTTTAGGCTCAGGCAAAGCCTAAAGGGGCATCCTGATTTCATATAAGAAAACACATGAACCGAAAGCTTTAGATTTAGCTGTTGCCCATGTATGTGTGAGGAAGAGTCTGGTTGTGTGCTGTCTCAGAAGGAAAAAAGATGGTTTATGGAAAATGCCAGGAAGCAAGCTATGACTTTGTGGCAGAGGAAAATCTACTAATGATCTGGTGCCACTGAAATAAAACTAAGAGTTGTTTTTACTGAGGATAAACACAGTAGTTACAATATGAACAGTCCACTCCACAGACCAGAAGCCAGCACCATTCAACATCATGAAATAGTGCCCGAAGAGCCTGAAAGCAGGCATTAGATGTGGGTTTAGGAACAGAATCTCAGAACCACTAGGCTGGGTTTGATGGCATTGGTCTTAAGTGGTCGCTGGCTGCCTCTAACTGTGAATTACAAGGTGGCAAAGTGAGAGCAGGCAAAACCGTGCATGAGGAGTCAGTCCCATCCCACTGACCTCACTGGTGGCTGTGCACACCCAGGACTGGATGCAGCCCATATGGCACCAGCTGCTGTTAGGACACTGCTTGGAAACTGCCAATATTACTTAAGGACAGGCTCCAGCGAGTCTCTGAGTGCCTATTGATTGCTGTGGGACTGAGGGCACCTGAATATATTTTTTATGTAACCCAAAGGTCTCCTAATCCTCTCCTTGTCTTCCCTTTCAGGAAATAAGATGAGTGGAACTGGCTTGTTTGTCTGGGATATGTAAATGTTCCCTAGCAAGCAAGGATGTGCAAGCATATCACTTAATTCTGGTATTTATTGATTACAAGATACAGAATCCCAAGCAAAGTAGTTTGTAGGTCAGATAGATTAGAGTTTAATCCTTATCAGCTTCATTTCTGGTATAAATTAAAGCTGTAAATATAACTTGAGCATTGCAAGCAAAGAGTTCTCATAAGTCCTAGGGACCAAGCCTATCAGTCTAGGTATCAGTAAGGAAAACATGTGGAATTACTTTTATATAGGTTAGCTTGGGTCAGTTTAGTGGAAGTACATTTTACATGGGTGGGCTCAATTTCAGCTAATTTAGCAACCTGAACATTTTGTTTAAGCTGAAGACATGTCCTTTAATGCTTCCTATGACAAGTAAGCTTAGTCACTCACTGAGATGTGAGTGCCTTACCTGTTGATCAGCTGGGTCTGATCTGGCCACTTTTCAACTTGGTTGAGATTCCCACCACAGGTACCAGCTGTGGGTTCTGAAGCTCTCCAGAGGTCAGGAGCTTACTGTTGCATGACGGAGTCTGTGGCTGGCTTTGATACGCAACAGGCCTGATGAACAGCTACCCTGAAAAGGAGTCTGTCCTTTGGGAAAAGCTGTAATGCTGGAAAGCCTAGAAACCAGCCTCAGTTGGTCTTTTGGGGCTCCTGTCATTGAATTCAGGAAGGTGGCATCAATACATCATTTTATAACCATCCCTCTTGAATGCGGAACACAGACTAAAGGTTTCAAAATTGGATGCATAGTTGGGCACACAAATCTAAATCAGTGTTATTCCTTTCCCCAAAATGATAGTCATAAACCAGTGTTGGTGGCTGGGGAAAAAGTAGCACTAAAACATTTTGCTCCCAAGGGAACGGGACCAATTTGTAGTGCATAATAGAAGAGGTATTCTGAGGACTGTGACATTGCTTTTAAATAAGTGAGGTTTGATAAATAAGCTGAGGCTTCATGAAACTCATAGGTGTTCTGGAGGCACAAAACGGAGTTCTACTAGGGGTTGTATCCATGGGCTAGATGTGGAAGTCATAGATTGATCAGATTTTGAGCAAATACCTTTTACAAGTAAAACCAGATGCATTTAACAACCCAGACTGGCAGAGCCTAAGATGATTTCAAAGGTCCCTTTGCTTTTTATCAGATTTCTAGATCTCTCTCCTTTCTTAACCAGCACCAGGGATCCCTCCCCAGCTTGTTCCCAGTGTCCTCTCCTCTTATGAGAAGCAGCACAGGAGGGATTTTCCTCCTCCGTTTCGAGGCAGGGTTGGAAGGGACCTGCTGAAATACAGTATTCATCTTGTCACCTTCTTCCTTGCTGCCTCCTTCAAACCTTGATCCTGTTCCTCCAGCCCTTCTCCAGCAGCAAAAGCAGAATGCAGAAGTGACTTCCTGCTAGTGCCACAGTGCTGTGCTGCGGTTTGAAGTTCAGACTTATGTCTTCAGGCAAAGGATGGTCCAACATGTCTGCAAGGGACCTCTCCTAAGGAGCCAGTGGAGCTGGGTGAAAAGGTTCTGGGTCGCTGGAGGGAGACAATCAAGCAAGGTGATGGAAGGGGTTGGAGGGAAGAGGTTAACTCTGCCCATCACACAAATTCTGGAAACGAAATGAATGCTTGTTGGACTAAATAAATACATGTCTCTTTAGCACTAACAAAGTACTTCAGTGTAGACAAACACAGTGTCTCTGTCCACCCCCACCAAAGAAATTAAATAGTCAGGAATTACCCTGCAAAGCATGAGATTTCAGTGGAATAAATGGTTTAATATCTGTTTCTGCTCCTGCTTAGTTGTGAGCCGCTTTTCCCAGAGGTAATTGAGGAAGTGCTATTGGTTGTTTAGCAATAATGTTTAATGAACTGAAAGTGATCTGTTTGTAGGAGGATTAATAGCTCTCTGCACATTAACCTCTTGGTGAAGAGAGAACATAACTTAGGGCATGGGCCTGCAGCTCTCAGGCTGAAGTCGCTCCTGCCATAGGCTGGCTTTCAGAGGAGCATCACCTGGGTCTGGTAGGCGAATGCCCAAACCAGGTGCCTCCTAGGTGGTTTCTCTGTCTGAGCAATAAGGCATCACTCTACTTTTAGGTCTCTTTAGAAGGCCTAGCCACTTGAGTCACTGCATACCTGGGGTTTTAGCTGCATTGTTGAAAACAGTACAGGGAGGATGGTAAAGCACTGGCACAGGTTGCCCAGAGAGGTGGTGGATGCCCCATCCCTAGAGATATTCAAGGCCAGGCTGGATGTGGTTCTGGGCAACCTGGTCTGGTTGAAGATGTCCCTGCTCACTGCAGGGGGTTGGACTGGATGAGCTTTGAAGGTCTCTTCCAACCCAAACTGTTCTGTGATTCTAGGTGCCTTGTCACCAGTGCTGTGCCACAAGGAGAATTATATCAGGTATTGGTCTGTGTAAAAGTTTACATCCCCACTTAGGGTTGGATTTACAGGCCAAGGGGGAGACGGCAGAAAGGATGGACATAGAGGGAGTATTCCCTGATGTTAACAGTGCTGGTGCAGTCTGTGGTTCCTGGTACATATGGAAAGAGAGTGATGTAATTTTCAGCACCATCACCAAAAACTGCCTTTGGAAATATGTGTGTACAATTGCGTTCGTAAAGCATATACTCTACAGAGAGCATGGTATGAACAGTGGGACCTCCAGGTATTTGCTCTGCGGCATTTAATAGCTTTTCCTCATGCTTTTGCATGGGCTGCGTGCTGGCAGTTTTCATTTCAATGCCCAAGGAATATAAAAAGCCACTTCCACTGTAGGTTCGTTAATCCAAAAGCGAGAGATCAAATCTGGTAGGGGTGCTGAACGACTTAGTTCTAGGGCTTGCACAACAAACACCTTTGATCTTTTACCTGCACGATGAGCAAACGTTTCTACAGGACACAAAATAGTTGGCTTGGCAAAGGGGAAGAAGTATACAGTAGAAAAATGGGCATTAAACCCAGGGGTTTCAGCCCCACCGGCAAACCCAACAGTCAGTATCTGTTCAACACGTCTGAAAAAGCTGAGCCTGCAGCGACTGACATCCGGCAATCTCAGCTTTTGTCCATCCCACTGAAATCCAAGTTCTATTTTAGTGATGGATGTAGGGAAAAAAAGACACAAACCCCCCCCATTTTAGATTCCCTTTATCCTTAAGTGCTCATTTCTATAAATAGGGGTGGCTGTGGTGGTGATGTTGTTGCCACACTTCTTCAGCCTAATCCTCATGCCAGTGTTTAGTGCAGTTTCCTTTCAACATGGTTTCATTTCTGCAGCTTTGTGTTGTACCAGTTGTAGCTAAGTAAAATTAGACTGCAATTTAGTTGTAACACAGTCAGCAGTTCTGGTCAATTAGAACGAGACCAAGTGCTGTGCAAATCTGTTATTGTAGGAGGCAATGCTGAAATAAGCACTTGAGTCTCTAGTTGAGGACGCTGCTGTGCCTGTGCAGTCCCATCCAGGCAGCTTTAATTCAGCATATGTGAGATACAGGCATGTGCCTTCCCTGCCATTTGCCAGGATGTGGGATACCTGAGCCCATTTCTCCTTTTGCCCAAAGCTGAGGGTTCTGTGTCCGCTGTCTTTGGTGGCTGCACCAGATGAAACTTTGTTGTGCCCTTCCAAATCTGGCTGGTGAAAGGAGGCCGGGGTTGCCCCATGGATTCTGTAGCCACTGGACAGCCCAGGCCAGCAAAGGGTGGGTACCATAAGGCCATGGCAATACCCCTCAACCTTCTCCCATGGGACCTTCAGGCATGAGGCTGGGGCAGGGCAGCAGGTTAGTGACATGTGCTACTACCAGATGGACTCCCCGAGACAGCCACCCAGCCACCAACCTAGAGCTGAGCCTCTTTGCCAGCCCCTCTCCTGGATGCTCCTTAGTGCCATGACAACATCAGATGCTGAATCCAGAAAACTCTAAATAGCGACCCTGAGGCTCTGGTGTCTGAGCAGACACAGTTGTTGCATTTGCCCCGGCTGTCCCAGGGAACACTGGCACTTGTAGGACCCATAGTTTCATGGTGATGCTGCAGGGCCAAGTGGGATTTAGCTGGGAAGTTCCTGCAATGGGGCAGGTAACGTGGGATAGATCAGGTGTCCTGCTGCGGATAAGCAGGACTAGGAGAATCAATGATCTAAAGGCATTAGTCTGTACCAGCAGGAGATTGTGCAGCCTGGGTAGGCATTAGATGGCAGCAAAAACTACGCTTTTCAGGGGCTTCTTTAGGTAGAAATGGAATTAAGCCAGGTCACAGTGGGGGGACCTGTTCAGGGAGGAGGGGTTATCTCATAGTCCTGCCACTGCTTGCAGGAGTGCCACTGTGAAGCACCCTGTGCAACTGGGAACTGTAAGCACACCCAAGCAATTACCTAGGAGACCTTCACTAACTGCTCAATCAGGTTCATTTTAATTAGGCCTCTTACAAAACTACCTGGAAGAGCTGTGAGGGTACTTTAAAGTGGTCACTGACTACAGTGGGAATGTGCTGCAGCTACAAGGTGGAACAGGGGTCCTGATGCAGGCGCCTGTGGAGCTATAGGGGCTTTGAAATTTCCCTATTGCACTGCAGAGAAGAGATGCTTATTGAATTACTGTGCTAGTTGTGAAGATAGCTGGTCTAGAGACACTACTCAGGGTTGAAGCTTTACTGAGACTCTGAAGAACAGAAACACTTTACAAGCATACTGCGTATTACATTGCTTCCCCTTGTAAATGGGGAAGGGCTTCTGAGCAGATAAAAAGAAATCTTTTAATATCATAGAAGCCATTTGTTCACTTAGCCACAGCAGAGCTAACAAACCTAAACGTCAACTCCCAGTTTAATTGCAATGCTGGTAAGCCTCACGGTGCCTCTTGGGGGTTTGTTTTGTTTTGATTGGGTTGGGTTTAAACTCAAAACCGCTTGTAAAGGCAAATGAGTATAGGAGCTGTTGATTCTTTACCTGTTTTGGCTTTGAAATAAGTGTTTTCGTCCTTCTGCTTGCATGGATGAATTCTTGAATGGATTTGAATTCCCTGCTGAAGAGCCTGGCAGAGCCCATTTGAGAGGTCCGGTGGGACGAGGGCTTCCAGGCAGCTGTTATAGTGGGGAGGTTTTGCTCCGCACAGACAATGTAGTCTAGTCTCCCAGCGAGGATCTCAGGACAGGCTAACTTCATGTTTGCTGTAGGAGTCAAGAAGTTTAAAGGCACCTCATATGACTGAACCCTTTTCACTGCCAAAAACATCCCTTGGCAGAAGGGTTACACTCGTCTTTATTTCCAAAGGTTCCATGTGCTCGCTCGGCTCTTACGGTTCATTTCCTGTATGCCCCAGCACTGATTTTAATCTGTCTGCCCATGCGTAGGACAGGGTTTGCTGATAAATAGGAATCTGCTCCCCCATGAAAACAGGCTGAGAGCATTGGGGCTGTTCAGCCTGGAGAAGAGAAGCTGCGTGGAGACCTCAGAGCAGCTTCCAGTGTCTGAAGGGGACTACAAGGATGCTGGAGAGGGACTCTTCATCAGGGACCATAGTGACAGGACAAGGGGTGATGGGTTCAAACTGAAACGGGGGAAGTTCAGGTTGGATCTAAGGCAGAAGTTCTTCCCTGTGAGGGTGCTGAGGCGCTGGCACAGGGTGCCCAGAGAAGCTGTGGCTGCCCCATCCCTGGCAGTGTTCAAGGCCAGGTTGGACACAGGGGCTTGGAGCAACCTGCTCTAGCGGAAGGTGTCCGTGCCCATGGCAGGGGGTTGAAACTGGATGAACTTTAAGGTCCTTTCCAACCAAAACCTTTCTGTGATAAAGAGCACAAGCAGAAAGAGGTGGTGGAACACTAAGATGCTGCTGTTTTCTAGCAAAGCAAACCCTGCAGACTTGTTCTCAATGCATTCATGACTAATTCAGGGTTGAAAAATGCCTTTAGCTGTCTGGCCCTTAGTGAATCAGGTGGGAATGAGGGGAACTCTCAACCTCTGCAGGTCAAGCTTTGAAGGGTTTTCCAAATACTCTGAGCGTGGCTTCTGACAGGAGGCTGCTCAGACAATGCAGTCAGGGAAACACACATTTAATGTCACCAAGAAGTCCTGTAGCAGATAGCCAGAACAACCAGATGTGATAGGGTGCCTTGGGAGGCTCAGGTGGTTGATCCAAACCAGAGACTTTCAGGCTCCACTGACCCTGGGGGCCTCTGTGACAAGTCTCTGCTTGAACCCCATTTCAGCGTGGGACAGGATGAGGTTTGTGTGAGCCTACATATAAATGAGGCACACCAGTATTGTCAGTAATCTGTTTGGAAGTTAATAATGCAGTGTTGGCTCTCATGTTGGAGAGCTCCAAAATGAACAGAGGCATCTTCATCTTCTGTTCAGATTTGTAACTTACGTGCACTCCCGTAGGAGAAATCCCTGAATTTAATGTGCTGTTTTCTGTCACTGAGGAACTGGTTGATTTAGGGGTTTGTGACATTACGAAGTTTCCTTCAGGTATCCCATTTTAAAGCATCTTCAAGTGGAAATTAGTTTCCTGTGTCATTACTCTGACTAGTTTCAGACTGCAGTTTCAGGTATGAGTTTTCCTCTCTCAGTTGGACTCATCTCTCTAGAGCAGAAAGCTGTATCACTATCCTCATGTCCTGCAGCAGGCCACTAGGATAAATGAGAGTGCATCCATGGGAATGAGCTAATCATGAAATTGGAATGTTACCTACAGATGTAACAGCAGGAAGCAAAAATAATGACCGTTTGTCATCGTAGCTGTCCTGGCATTGGTTTGCGTAATTAGCATTACTGTTATCTATGCTTCAGGTGTCCTTTTTGTGCTAATGGGACACTTTCTAGTAACAACTGCACATTGTGGGTAGCGTAAGAAGAGAATAAGAGCTTGTCCCTGCCCTGAAGGCCTTCCAGTATTATTTGACACAGGAAAAGAAGGGGTTGAGAGGAAGGTGTATAACTTACAGGGAGAAGGGTGTGAAATGAACCACTAAAAATGGAACTGCTTGAGATGAAAGACTCACACTGAGGTCTCTTTAGCTTGCTCCAGTGTTTTCCTTTTAAGTTCATATTATCATGGTGGTTAAAACCTCATGCACTCAACAGAAAAGACAGTACAGGCCTTCCATCCATGACTCGGGTTGAGCCAAGTACGTCTTCTCTTGGTTAGAATGCGTACAGCAGCTACTCAGTGCATTTTGATATAGACAGCTGTGAGTTGCTCTTTCCAAAGGGTTATAACAGAACATATATGTAGGAGGCCACATTGATTCATTACCAGCTTCCGGTGAGATAATGTATGAAGTGAACATGAAAATCAATAAGACAAGCAAATTGAAAGAGCTTGAGATAAACAGCGGGAGACAGAAGAAATCAATGCCATCCAGCTACTGTGATGGTGAAACAGAGTCCATAAGAGATCATATTAAAGTCATAAGTGACACATTTCCAATACTGGTCCATAACATCACCTGTGACAGTAAGCGTAACAGGGATTGGCATCAGTATATTCACATAATTGCAGTGAAATTCTTAGGATCTCTGGTGAACTTTCCCTCCTACAAACTGCCACAGTAAGTTCATGGCTGTGCCAGGATGTGTTTTCTGCAAATAACCTTTTTTGTGTTTAATATAGGGATACTTATTGATACAAGATCAAATATTAACCTGCCTTTCACAATGCGGAAAAAATAAGCCACGTTCGGAATAAAGACATTCACTATCGCCCTATTGCTGGCTGTGGGTGTGCACAGATACATAAATAAAGAGATAATGCAGCAAGATCCTCTGATCAAAACTGGTTATTAAGATGACTCAGGCCGCTTACTCTGACTTTTAGGAAAGAGAGAAGACTTTTTCCTGTTGACAGGAAAGCTGCCTGAATGCCTTTTTCTCTGCCTTTGCATTTATTTCTTACTTTGATGCTACTGTGGCAATGGACAGCTTGGCACTATGAGGGAGTGAAGGTTCATTCCTTTTCCCACTCAGACTGTCTCATGCAGTACATTAGCAACATCTGATATTCAGTGCATACTGTGGATTGTATTTTTTCCCAGTATTTCCTCACTGATGTGTTCTCCCTCTCGTTCAGTGTCTTTCTGGGGCCACACCAACCTTCCACTTCTGTGGTATTACACCTTCTTAAATTCTGTTGGCATTTTGAAACCTCTCTTTAAATACTCTTTGGATGAAGGAGACATGGTCATGGTTGAGCTGAGCTCAAGAATGTAGGATGTGAAAGCAAAAGTGTTGTATTACCATTGAAACAAAGGTATTTATTCAGGAGGCAACAAAAGTCTGTTCCACAAAGCCGGAGGAACCCTGGCACCAGCTGCCCAGGATGCCTGCAGCTGTAGGCTGCGATGATCTACCAGCACTGTAAAGAAGTTGAAGGTCTTTGCATACTTGGAGGTATTTGCTGGTGAAGGGGAAATTATGAGGATACCGTTGTTTCCTGCACAGGTCTGCCACAGATTTTGGTGGTGGTGGTGGTGGTGGTGTTGTTTTGGGGTTTTATTAGCTCTCTATAGTTTCTGAAATAAGGGTTCAGCCCTCTGACTTCTCCTTACTCATCACCATCATCATCATCATCATCGTCGTCATCATCATCATCATCATCATCATCATCATCATCACCACCAGTCCTTTGTAATCTTTGTCAGCTATTCCAAGCTAGGGTTCAACAGCTGAAACTAGTGAAATGTCCTAAAAAGCTGGGATTGTCTTCCTGGAGCCTTGCAGCAGCAGCAGCAGAACTGAATTCTGGTGAGGCGCTGGCGCGGGTTGCCCAAGGAAGTGGTAAGTGCTCCATCCCTGGCAGTGTTCAAGGCCAGGTTGGATGGGGCTTAGAGCAATCTGATCTAGTGGAAGGTGTCACTGCCTGTGGCAGGGGGTTAGAACTGGAATCCAGTTCTATGAAGTACTGAAAGATACAGCCCCTTTGTATGGTCTCTTGTTCATTCACTCACTGTTTGCGTACTTATGACTCATTTAGTTTCTAATGAAAAGACATTGTCCTGGGGCAGGTTTGTTAAACTTCCCTGCATTCCCAGCTTAGCTCTTTGGGGAGTCTATAAATGTATGATTTAGCCTGGTGATGTGACCCGACTCAGAACACAGAAACGGAATCTGTGGCCTTAAATAAGATCACGTTTCCAAAGGCAACGTTTTAGTTTTCGGCAAACACACAAACGTATATTCCAGCTGCATTTTGGCTTTCAATGAGGGCTCATAAATTCTGGCAGAATGATATTTATGAAACCTTGCACTCCATGATAATACCTAATAAATAATACTTTGTGAGTAATTAGATTGTACTTCCAACTGAACTTCTGCGATTCAGAATTTTCAAGGAGACCCGGTTTTCCTATGCGAAGCATCAGGGAGGGTCTTCCTGAGGAATTAATTACCATTGCAGGTTCAACACCTTTTCCATTTGTGATAGAATGCTCTTTCTCTGTGGCCAATATTATCCGAATGTATTTCCACATATCACCAGCAAATTGTCTTCCTGTAGTCACAGACAGATTAAAATGCTTTGATGTAAAAATAATAATCTACCTACGGAAAAGAAAAGCATCAACTATCCCATATAGCTCTTTTAAATCCCTTTTCCTTCCTCCATTGCCTAAGTAATTCAGTTCCTCAACTTCCCATTGCTGTAAACACAGCTACATCCCGATGTAACTGCATTCATTTCCACTATGTAACGTCGGCGTGATGCGACCCAGTGACGAGACAGCATTTGCACTAAGACATGAGGAAAAAACTGGGAGCATCACCACCAATTAATGCACTCATCTGGCAGCAGAGCTGAGATCTGGCATTTACAGGGAAGTTAAAGAAAGAAAAAGAGCTCTTCTTTGGGGGTGTATCTTTGTAGATGTGCCTTGACTAAACACATCTCATGGTGACGTTTGTAACTACCTATGCTACAATTTAGTATGAAAAGGCCATATGAAAACCAGCTAATCTTGTCTGTCTTTCTCTTCCTTGGGATTGTATGGTCTCGATGTACTTTAGGCAATTGTCAGAAAGGAAGAGGGATGAAAGCTGCCTAGCGATCAGAAGCCAGCTATCTGTGATTTGCTATTTGCAGTCTCCCACCTCATCCAAGACATCACCGGCTTCTTTCTCCTACCTCACGTCTGCATCACGCCCTGGAGACTGCGAGGATGGCAGGAGTGAGTCAATGTTCTCAGCTCTGCAAAACCCACCCTGTCAAGAGTAACTTCCAGTGTGAATCTCCTCTCAGTTATTGTCAGGAAATAATGCATTGGCCTTAAAAGATGCCATCTCTCAACCTGTTCCCATGCACACATATGGTCTGCGGTCTCCCACCTCTTGTTGGGGTTTACTACACTGCGAGGAGAGCTGTGTCACAGCAGAGCCAAGACCCTTGGGGGCTTTAGGCCAACCAGCAGGATGAAATGGAAATGGAAGCAACAGCATCCAAAGCCTAACATGTCCTGAAGGTCAGAAGAGCCTTTGTTAGGGGCTTTGTTGCTTGCCAGAAAGGACCTTGTTGTGAGTGTCTGACTCCGGAGGGAGTTGCTGGAGCATTTAGACAAAATCAGGAGTAGCTTTAATCCAGAATCACCCAGAGGCATTTTTACAGGGTAGAACAGGAGCTCCTGTAAGTCTCACAGAGGCCGGATGGCTGAAGGGTCATTTGCTTTCATTCGCTTTCCAGAGATGTAGTGTTTTCACTTATGATTTCTGTTTGGAAAATAAAGCTCTGTGTATACATCGTATATACAATATATTAAGACATCTCTGATCAGATGATGTATTTTACTATGCTAGAGCTCTGTGCAGGCTGTCCTGCTCTTTCCATGACACATCAGCCTGTGACGAGGCAGAGCAGCATAAAGCTCCCTTTACCCAACCTCATGGCAGCAGTACCCCTTGCCATCAGGGTCCACTTAAGCAAGTTGGCGCAATGCTGTGTTCCCTCTTGTGACCTCTGTGCCTGGTGAGAGCTGAAAACTGTGTTCAGGCAACTCTCCTGGAAGGACAACACTCCCTCCTAAGAAGCCCTAGGGAAGAAATGCTGTTCTGAAAAGAAATAGTGTCTGTTACTTCAAAGGTGCCATTGTTGTTGACTTTTCCTTCTCTTTGTGAAATAGTCTCCTATTTTCCGAAGAGGAAATTCAGCCTTAAATGAGATCTCACAGAGATGTCGGCTCCAGAGTTGTCAAAATTAATACACAAGCGGTTAAGTTTGAAAACAAAAAAAGCCCTCAACCCACAACAACGGAGCAGGAAAGAAGTCACTGACATTAGAACCAGAGTGATGAAAATTAGGTTATAAACTCGCAGCCAAATTTAGGAATGTTTCTGATCTTTAATTCACTTCCTTCTGCCATCGGAATATTTCTTGCCCGTTTTCCCCCGGGATAAAAATCCATCATTAAATAATGCCTGCATAAAATCCTCTTTCTATTCCTTCCTCGAAATAGAACTCTATCAAATAACGGAAGGGGTGTAAAAATTGAAGATGAAAAGAAACTACAGTGATGGGAAGCGACAAACCAAGCTAGGTCTTGGCAGATTAATTTAATTCTCTGAATTACATTGATCTTATTTGCAGGGTCATCCTACGCAGCTTTGGTTTAGACTGAAGAGTCCTACACATCATAGAGTTTGATTTACTTGCTTTTATAAACAGCTGAACTCTTGCAGCACTAGCCTGCAGAATCAGTAGACCTATCACTGTGCTATAAACAGACGAGCCCTCTGAAGGTCCCCCATCCATAGGATAATAGAGGAGCAGCAAGACACAGCGGCCTTCAGGGAACACAGCAAAATTTGGTGTGTGAAATCAAGGGAGAACTGCAGCTTCTTGGGGTGGCCTGGTGGGGTATGAAGTTTTGACTTTGGGGGTTGTCCTGGGTTCAGCTGTAGCAGTCATTTTTCTCCTTCTTAGTAGCTGGTGCAGTGCTGTGTTTTTGACTTTAGTCTGAGAACAGTGCTGATAACACACCAATGCTTTTAGTTGTTGCTAAGTGATGTTTACCCTGATCAAGGACTTTCTCAGTCTCATGCTCTGCCAGTGAGGAGGGGCACTGGAAGCCGGAAGGAAGCAGAGACAGGACCCCTGACCCAAACTAGTCCAAAGTCCATACCACAGGTATACATATATATATATAGCCAAAGTCCATACCACAGCACATCATGCCCGGTATAGAAACTGGGGGGAGTTACCCGGAAGGCTCAGATCACTGCTCTGGTCAGGTTAGGTGTGGGTCGGCGGATGCTGAGCAATTGCATTGTGCATCACTTGTGTGTGTTGTTTTCTTTTCCTTTTCCCCTTTTAGTTTTATATTCTCTGCCCTTGTTATTTCCCTTATCATTATTATTGGTGGTAGCAGTAGTGACTTGTGTTGTACCTGAGTTACTGGACTGCCCTTATCTCAACCCCTGGGCTTTACATTCTCTCCGTTGTCCTTCCCATCCCTCTGGGAGCAGGGGGCAAGGAGAGAGTGAGCGAGTGGCTGCGTGGTTCTGAGTTACCAGCTGCGCTTAAACCACAACAGGATGTTATCACTGAAGGGCTGGAGCACCCAGAGGAGGGCTACGGAGCTGGTGCAGGGCCTGGAGCACAGTGTGATGGGGAACAGCTGAGGGACCTGGGGGGTTCAGATGGAGAAGAGAAGGCTCAGGGGGACCTGATCGCTCCCTACAACTGCCTGAGCAGGAGGATGGAGCCAGGAGGGGGCTGCGCTCTGCTCCCAAGGAACAAGGGACAGGACAAGAGGAAACGGCCTCGAGCTGCACCAGGGAAGGTTTCAGATGGAGCTGAGGAACAATTCCTTCCCCAGAGGGTGCTCAGGCATTGGAACTGCTGCCCAGGGCAGAGCTGCAGTCTCCGTCCCTGCAAGTGGTCATCACACCGTGGAGATGAGGCCCTCAGTGCCCTGGGTTAGTGGTGGCCTTGGCAGTGCTGGGAACGGTTGGACTGGATGAGCTTGAAGGGCTTTTTCAGCCTGGTTTGATTCTATGATTATCATTGTGTACTTCTATCTATCTACCCAAAACAGTTGAAGTGGTCAATATACATGTGACAACCTGCACTATGCTGCTGAGAGAGGTAATGGCACAGGGACTGCCCTGCCCTGAGCAGACCTTCATGTTTCCAAGGCAAGGTGCTCCCTTCTCCCTGGGTCAGAGTCTCAAAGAGTGTCAGAGTAATCGGTATTTAAAGAAGTCCTGACCCATGCGAACGTTCACAATTGTCTACAAAGTTTATCTACAGCTGTTAGTGTAGCTACCTAGTTAGAAATAATAGAATCAAGGAATGGGTTGGGTTGGAAGGGACCTTCAAAGCACATCCAGTCCAATCCTCTGCAATGAGCAGGGCCACCTTCAACTAGATCAGATTGTCCAGAACCACATCCAGCCTGGCCTTGAATGTCTCCATGTTGTTTTAAATGTTGAAGGGCAAAGCCAAGTAGCTGTAAATTAGAAAAAGCCACAAAACCTCCTGTTGTAATCTTCACTCAATTTGTCACGGGTACGTGTTATGACATACCCAGATCTTTGGCATTTTTGTATAATGGGCTTAGCACCTTTTCTCTTTACCTCCAGTTCATTCATAGGAAGGTGGTGGTGGAGAAAGGCAATTGCTGTCTCTTTGGCCATAGTGCACTATTCAGACCACAGCTATATCTCCTCATTTTGTCCCCAGGAAGCTCTCTATACATCTCAGCAGCTCAGCTGTAATTAAAAGTAGTAATTGATAGATGATTAAAGACTGTATCTTAAAAATTACTTGACCCTGCTACTATAGGTTATTAGATTACCAAAGGTAAGTAGGCACTTTCCAAGAAGCCTCTTCTCTTCCAGATCATTCCTGACAGCTGCCATAATGAAAATGTCAAGATACCTCTGTCAAATGCCTTCGAATTAAGAAGGCACATTATCATGTTTGCAAATTGTTACCAAATTACACTCATCAAAGGGGTCTTTTACTCTACTGATTGTTTCCCTCACAGTAATACCTAAAAAGCCTAGAGATGGATGTCCTTGTGCAGTGGCATTTCTGTCATGCTGTCAAGTTCCATTAGTCTTCCTTTGGCTCATCTGTGCTTCTATAACACCTGCAGTATTATGTGCAGATCTGTACTATTATATATTATACATGTCTGACACACATTAACTTTGCAAGTGTAAACCTTGAAAGCGGCGTGAGAATTACAGACCCTTCACGGGGGGGCCGGAGGCTCTACTTCCATTCATTACACAAAGGGATTAATTAAAGAACTGCTGAAAGAAATGCTTTACAGCCCTGGTCAAAATGATTGACTGTAGGTAGTCCTGCGCTCAGAACGCACCGGCTGTGGGGCACCAGAACAATACCTGTTGTGGGGGCTTTTCCAGTTCTCAGCACGGCATAAATACTGAGCATTGCCAATCCATAACCTTTTCACAGCCTGGCTTATGAAGTACATATCATAAGCTAGTTGCATAACAGTAAATATATGTGTATAGCATATGGGATAGCTGCATAGATTGTATAAAGATTTCACAGAAATGTGTGTAGATACAGATATTAACGAAAGCCCTACTTTGATGTCTGAGAGTCATAGAAACATTTCAGGTTTCTCATTTAAAATATTCCTGGCCCCTGAGGTCAGGGCAAGAACACGAACACTAAAAAAGGGGAAAAGGAATACAAACACAAGAGAACATTCTCCTTTTCCTTCTCCCATCTCAGGATCTGTCGATCAATCTCACCTCTTTCTAAATCTCTGCACATTAAGATCTCAGTACGCCAAACCGGCTCTCAGCAGCAGAGACTTTGTTGTTTACAGTGTGTCACTTCCTCAGCTTTTAGCAAGGAACCCAGGAAAATGAACTCAAAGTGAGCATTATGATGCCGATTAAGGTAACAGTAAGGAAAAGCACAACATGGGGTTTTTATCTGTAGCAAAGTGTGGGGGGAGCTGCGGCCCAGAGACACAGACTGGAGCAGATATACTGTTTGAAACACCCTGCTAAGACACTTTAAGAAACGAAAGCTTCACTTTTCCAAGTTAATATGCCCTCCAAAGGAAGGTAAAGCTTTCTTCAGAGATTAAATTGACATCGTTAGGGGATAGAAGGGTTGAGCTTTCTTCCATCACCTTTCTTTCCTGTGTGCAAGGTAACTTTAAAGGCTTCTCTTAAGAAACTCAAGTTTCACATGGCCTTCCTGTGCCAAATTTTGAACACAGGAAAGCAGATCATCATTTCCTAAGTATCACTTTTTTTATTATGGCTTCTCAGGTCAGCAAGCAAGGACATGACTGGAATCAGACAGGGCACTGGTTTACAGAGCAGGATGGAAGCAGGGTCCTAGAGGAGCCTGACTGCTCCTACGAAAGAGTTATCCAGCTGTGTAGTGGTGAGGCTCTGTATGTGAGGCCCTAACAATATAGCAAACGTGGGTACCATTGCATGGACCTGCAAAGAAGTGCAGAGATACATGTACTGTAAGTTCATAAAGGCAGTTTCTTCATTCATTGATTCCAGCTTACCTTCTCATTCCAGAAGTGCTAGGCCTGGAGAAGTGATACAGGTGCTGCAGTACTCCAAGATGTGCCTATCCTGCCCAGCGAAATTTAGGTTCCGGGTGGTGGGCCCAGATTTGTCATACAATACCTGAGAAAATAATGAAATGGGTATTAGCAGAACACTTTAATCAGGGAGCAATTCTTAAAGGCAAAAAGCAAGGACAGGGATTGCACTGTCCATCTTTTCCCATCTGGTGTGCATGTGCATGTATCTGCAAGGAGACACTTGACTTACCTGGGTTTCACAGCTCTTAACACCTCCGTGGTGGCAGGAGCCTGAAATCAGTTCTCATTGATAGAACTACAACCAGAACAATACAGAGGAGCTGCAGGGACCATCTTTTCTTTAGTAGTGATGAGTTTCAAGTGAGATAGTTCAGCTTGGTTAGTGGGGAACCTGGGAGCCATTCCCCCCCCAGTGCACATTGTGTCCCGGTATATTCAGGACAGCTACAGGTGCTTCCTTTTGCCCTGGCTTAAAGGTCTGCAGAGGTTTGGTATCGACACAAATGAAAAATTCCAGTGCCACTCCTCGGAAATGTTGGGTTTTTGTAGGACCGTTGTATCAACTGTAAAATGTGGAAGAAATACAAAAATCACCATTTCGGTTTGACGTGCGGGGCCTCAGAGGAGCAGTCTGTTGTGAAGCCCTGCAGTTCACTCCCAGACTTCACGCTATTCTGCAGCATTTGCAGCAGCTAGGTTTTATAAACAATTTCTTAGTTCTCTTAGCTTCTCCCTCTATTTTAAAGCATCAGAGAAGCCACTTGTTCTGCAGGACCTGCCTCCATCCTGCCAGCACCCCAGCAGCACATGCATATGTATAACTGAGTGGAAAATTCCACTGCATGGGAGCTCTCACAGTACTCTTCCAGGCTTACATCAGCTTCTACAAGACAGGGGAATGAAGATACTCACTTTTAATACAGCAGGTCTGTAACTCGTTCACTGATTCCTGCCCTCCCTCCGTACTCCATGGGAAAGCTGGATGTGAAGGCAGGCAGTACTCCTATTTGATATATGTCCATCTGTATGATTTATGAGCCCTGGTTTATTCCTTGACACCTACTGTCCAAGGTCTGATTTACCTTCCTCTCTCAGTTACAACTGCACCTAGAAGGAGATTCCCCCCACTCCCTCAGCCTGCTTATCCCATCCTCCCTGCCAGCAACAGTTCACATGAAGACACTCATAGGGTTTGCTGTAAGCCACCCAACACTGACACATAAAGATGAGCTGTTTGGTTGGAGAGGGAGCAGCTCAGACTCAGCAGATGCCTGAGGAAGGGCTGCACTGTGGCAGTGGTGGTGATACGGAGCAGCTAGAGACCAGGATGGATAGGGCAGCCCAACCACAGGGAGGTAGGGCGTTCTTGAGCGCTCAAGGGGTGTGCTTGCTGTCCTCGCAGCTGACAGTGTTTTCTCTTTTAAAGACTTGAGGAAGCTGTGTCTGAATCACTCAAGGGGACCCTGCCTCTGTTTTGCTCTCGTGAGACCCCACTTGCAGCACTGTGTGCAGCTCTGGTGTCCTCAACGTAAGAAGGACATGGAGCTGTTGGAGCAAGTCCAGAGGAGGCCACGAGGATGATCAGGGGCTGCAGCACTTCCCATACAAAGACAGGATGAGAACATTGGGGCTGTTCAGCCTGGAGAAGAGAAGTTGCATGGAGACCTCAGAGCAGCTTCCAGTGTCTGAAGGGGGCCTATAGGGATGCTGGAGAGGGACTCTTCATCAGGGACTGTAGCGATAGGACAAGGGGTGATGGGGTCAAACTGAAACGGGGGCAGTTCAGGTTGGATCTAAGGCAGAAGCTCTTCCCTGTGAGGGTGCTGAGGCGCTGGCAAAGGGTGCCCAGAGAAGCTGTGGCTGCCCCATCCCTGGCAGTGTTCAAGGCCGGGTTGGACAGAGCCTTGGGTGACATGGTCTAGTGTGAGGCATCCTTGCCCATGGCAGGGGGTTGGAACTGGATGATCTTATGGCTCTTTCCAATCCAAATCATTCTAGGATTCTGTGATTCTAAATTCCACAGCTTAGCTATATGTGCAAACTACTAGAAATAGTGGCACTATAACAGGCTGCAGAAGTGTGACATGATCTTGCTGGGCACACGCACGGCAGCATGACTTTCTGATTGCTGGTGATCACTCTGCAGGGTTCCTGCCCTACATAAGCCTCTGCTTTAACACCCAATCCAGGCTGAGGAATAGAGGAAGGGATTGCGAGTCCATAAAACACACTACACAGGAAGCATAGCAGTGCCCATTAAAAGCTGCTTCATTCTCCTTCTTGCAGTGTAGATCCAAGCAAAGTACGTGCCTGTAAATCCAATCAATGGCAAAAGATGGTACCAACAACGTGAAAAGAAGCTGCTTAAAAATCATACTGTGAAGGAGACACAAGCTGGCTGCTGCTCTGTGCTGTGGTTGCACACGAGTACACAAGTTGATGCCTGACTTAGTTGAGTGGCAGCTGCAACTGAACATAAACCCTAAAGAAAATAACTGTGCTCTACCAATGCCATTCTGTGCCACAGTCCCTGCAGATGGTAGCGCAGTAATGCCTGAGCATGAGGGGAATCTGTTATTGGAAGCTGGACAGCTTAGAGAAGAGGAGCCAATTAGTAGTGTATGGTGTCTTTGCTGAGCATACTGCCAGGAAACACAAGGAGGCCCAGGCCAGCCCTGGAAAACATCCCTGAAAACCAGCCTCTTCCAATTCAAATCCAACAACGATTCCTGAAGTTGCCCACCATTCCCAAGCCTCTTTGCATTTGCTTGCGCAATTGACTTGTTTAATCTACTTCATTGCATGAACAATGCCACAATAAGAATCACAGCACTGACCGTGAGGGTAAGATAGCACCAGCTGAGTCTCACCTAGCGTGCAAAACAAGACGTGGCTTGTTCCCTGGTCCTGAGACACAGCAGGGCTCACGTCCATGGCACCAGCCCCATCCACACCCCAAAAGAGGGCATCCTTCTCCAAGCAGATCTCTGGGAACAGCCGCTCAAACACATCGAGCCCTCACACTCCCATTTTCCAAGAGATCCTGCTTGGTACAGGTCAAAACTCGCATTCAGGGAACGCAGCAACTGAGGTGACGTGAACCTGGCTTCTGCTTGGCTTCAGCAGCACTTTTAAGTACTGTACCAAATGGCAATCTCCTCAAAGAGATGCTCTGCCAATGTGGGATGTTTGGAAACTTCTGTTTGCAGGCATTGGTACAAGTGTGCAAGAATTACGTCTTGGCCAGAGAATTACCCTGCTGTGGTGGGCTTATCCGTGGCCACACACTTTGAGGTGCTCCAGCATGACCTCATGCACAGCCATCAATGCTTCAAAGTGTACCTGCTGCAGATGGACTTATCCGCAGCCAAAGATGCTTCAAGGTGTACCTTCACCACTGTGGATTTATCCTTGAGCAATAGCCCCTTTAGAGGTGTAACTGCTCCAGCTCAGCATAACCAGATGCTTCCAGATGTACCTGCTTTGGTGTGGACTGATCACAGCCATAGATGCTTAGTGACATGGTTTAGTGGTGGCCTCGGCAGTGCTGGGGAACAGTTGGACTTGCTGATCTTAAAGGTCTTTTCCAATCTGGTTGCTTCTCTGGTTCTGTGATTTGGGATGTTTGCTCCCATGTGGACTCACCAGGTCACAGTCCCTTTGACTGTAGTTCACACAGGCGTTCCAGCTTGTCCAATACAGCAGCAGAGACACAGCCGTGATGCCCTGGCCATCTCCAAGCCCAGGCAACATGGCCACTGCTGTTATCAGGATGTTCCCAAGCACAGCAGAATCAGATGATGAGCAGCACAGCAGGACAGCAAGCAGTGAAAGCAAAAAGCAGCCTAACAAACAAACTAACAAGCACTAGACTCTAATATACAGTAAGGCAAGCAAGCAACATGGCAGGAGCCTGCCAATTAATAGGTAAACAGCAATAACAGCGATAAATTTGATCCAGCACATTCCAATCAAATCTGCAATTCCAATCAAAATCTGCGCCTCTCACAGGGTGCCAAAAAGGATGGTTGTGGTTTAGCCCCAGCTGGCAGCTCAGCACCACACAGCCATATACTCACTGCCCTCCCACAGGGATGGGGGAGAGAATCAGAAGGGTAAAAGTGAGAATACTCGTGGGTTGAGATAAAGGCAGTTCAATAGGTAAAGCAAAAGCCATGTGCACAAGCAGAGCAAAACAAGGAGTTCATTCACTGCTTCCCATGGGCAGGCAGGGGTTCAGCCATCCCCAAGAAATCAGGGCTCCATCTCACCTAACGGTCACTTGGGAAGACAAATGCCATCATTCCAAATGTTCTCCCTTTCTTCTTCTTTCCCAAGCTTTGTATGTTGAGCATGACACCGTGTGGTGTGGAATACCCCTTGGGTCAATTAGGGTCAGCTGTCCTCTCTGTGTCTCCTCCCAACTCCTTGTTCACCCCCAGCCTGCTCACTGGTGGGGTGAGGAGCAGAAAAGGCCTTGACTGTGTAAGTGCTGCTCAGCAATAACTAAAACATCTCTTTGTTATCAACACTGTTTCCAGCGCACATCAGAAGCATCGCCCCATTCTAACCACTCTGAAGAAAATGAGCCCTATTCCAGACAAACCAGCACAGCTGCGGATGGGAAATGGGAGAAGGTTTTATGAAAGAGCATATTTAAAAGCAATTCTGAGGTTCCAATAGTTAGACAAAGTTCTGGGCCAATGCAACAGGTCCCAATTACACAAGTTCTTCCACAGCAAATATGATGTGAAGCATTTTGGTAACAGGATTTCAGTCTCATCAATTTCTGCACAGAGCAGTGCAGAAATGAACATTGCCATTCGGAATTCATTTCTACCATTCTCTTCCTACCCATGGAAATGAGGAAATTCATGGAATTTATACATCAGAGAAATAAAATCTCATTCTCTGTTTCACATAAGCATTTAATATCTTGCTCCCTCTTGAAATAGCAGCACCCGCTCCTCCCAGCCCCCTGTTGAGATGGCACTAAGCAAACCTCCTTGCTTCCATGAGCACAGCAAAGAAGCAGGGTACTGTCAACAGAGAAGGATCTAGAAGACCATGAAATCCAGGACTGCAGCAAAGAAACACAAACCAAAACCCCGAACATCAGTGAGTCTGTAGTGAATGGAATAAGGGATTAAACTGCCAATGGTTGTTTCTGAATGTCATCACTGTTTCTGGGCATTACTCTTATTTTCACTCCAAGGCTGTACTTTGTGGACAGCAGTTGAGTGTCTTTCTGCATGCGGGAAGACTGTGTGATCTTCTGTTACAGATCTGTGCACCAAATTCATGTCAGTCCTATGTCGTGTGTTAACAGCCTGTAGCTCTGCACAGCTTTGATGAAAATCCCATTTTCCATGTAACAATGGATGCAAAGCCATTTGTTTTGCAATCTGGCCTGCTCTGGGCTGTTGTATAACCACGAGTTGAAGCAACGCTCTCTGACAATATCTGATACAGTCTCACTCCATATTCCTGGCTCCAAGTAATTACTGCGTGACCCGCGTTGCCACCCCCAGAGCTGCAATATTTCTGTGTTTGACACTCAGCTGCAGTGCATTCCTTCTGCCCCATCGTTTCAATGATGCGAAAATGGAATTTGGATTAATCAAACCCTGCTGCTCACCACCTGCAGCTCTTGCTGGTTCCAGCTTTCAAAGCTACCGTGGCTGCAGGAAAGGCTCATCAGGGCATGGTAACAAGGCAATTGCTTCAAACCAAGGGTACGAATATTGGCCACGTAAATATGGAAACATCACCACAGGAACAGGGAGGCTGCTCCTCCTAAAACGAACTCAAGGATAAATACCATCCCCTTGCAATTACTCATGAAATTGTATTACTGGGAATTGATGCGGGGCAGGTCAAGGCTAAGTACTCAGAAATGTAGCTATCACCCTGCTGGGCCCAGTTTACAGGAAAACATGTGGAGAGCGCATTTTACCAGTGCCACCTGCTACTCAGAGGACCTGCCAGTAGGCAAGAGCTGCGGGATAAGCTAAGAGTGAAACTAACCTCTGAATTGTGCTGCTCTTATATTTAGAGAGATGTTGGTTGTATTTAGAATGGAGCCTTCCCCCTTTTGTCTAATGCACTGGAAGGGAAGATAAGTGCATATGAGGTATTAAGAGGGCTTTGTCAAGTCATAAATTTCCAGTTGATGAGTTGATGAAACTCAAGGCATGAGTTTCACTTGAACAGAGCTAATCATTACAGCAGCAGAGGAAGAAGTAAGCCTGTCCTGTACATGCTTCTAGGAAGACACAAAGAAGGTGAAACTTAAACTCTTAAAAGGTTTTAATGCACGTAAAAGCCAAATAAAATGACAGATTGGGCAATTGGAAAAATACCAATTTAGCGAGGTTCAAGTTCTAGGCACTTTTTGAAGTGCTCTGCATTTCAAGATGAAAAGGTTTTGATTTGGGAAACCAGCAATTCTCGCATTTTAGCAGTGATGCAACGAATCATTCAACGGTGTTGAATCTGATTGGGTTTTGAAATCTTAATAGAAGATCTATTTCAGTTGATGCATCCTTATAGTAGGTTTTGGTTACTACAGATTGGCTCTTCCAGATAAAGGATCATAAACCCTCTCTTGGCTCTACTTACAATCTCCAAACATTCATCACAAGTGCCTCGTTTCGAGAGGCAACGAAATTAAACTCTGAGTTTTATAGAACTCTTCTAAAACATCTCAGTTTGTTCAGATTCACCTGGAAATTGGATCTCAGGTGGGCGAGGGGAACACTCAGCTCCAGTGAGGCAGACACGTGTTGCCCACCTCCGCACCCTGTAATGAAACTTGGCTTTCTCTGGTTTCCGAGTGAACAACAGGTTTTTCAGTCTGACATGGATCCTAACAAGCTTCTCAGCTGATGGTGTGGCTGGAGACTGAGCTGTGTTTCCACTCTGGCTAATCGGAAGGGAAGCTTCCCAGAACAGCCCTGTCAGTTATGAATTCCAGGCACTGCCTCTGCTTTTCCCAACCCGTTACTGGATGAGGATGGGCTCTCTCAACTGTTCTGGTTTTTTCTTAATCAGGTAGTCAGAATTATGTATTTCCTTACTCCCCAAAATCCCGAACGCTGGAGAAATTAGCTTTTGCCTCTTAAGAATAAAACCTCCTCTCTCTCACTCTTCTCTATCCCCTCTCTTTCTCTTTTTATACCACGTAATGTCAGTTTTCCATCGCTGCATCCACACGCAAAAGAGCTGAGGGTTCGTTGCACTGCATCTGCACAGATCTCAGAAGCTCTAAGCTAATTTATACTAGTATATAATAGTAATATGTACTAATTAATTCCAGCTCTGGTGGATGCTAAAACTCCTCCTTAAATTTAACAACAAATACATCCTTAAGACATAAAAGTAAATTGTATTTGGCATTGAATAAATATCTTTTTCTCTAACAGGAAACAGCAGGAGATCATGGGGGTTTACTTCAGTCATACAAAAACTAAGGAGAAGCCTGAACTGCTGCTTCAGTTGCGCACAGTCACACGCTTATGCTTATGCGCCGACACTGGTTCCTTCTTTTCCTAACAGGAGGATTTCACGTGAGATGCGTGTGTGAAGGTTGTACAGAAGTGTAGTTTCAGGGCAGACAAATTTCCGCAGGGATATGCCCTGCAGCATTTTCAAAGATGTCATTAGTTTCAGCCAAGTACAAAGAGAATATCGCACATTTGATATTTGTGATAGACGGTTGTTACAGTAAATGCATTTCAAACTGCAATTACAAATGCAACAGGCTCCTCCAGGGTTTGGTCTTCGTGTCTATACGGCATCAAAAGGTTTATCAATGTGTGTAATCTTTAATAAATGATTCTAGACCTGCCAGTTCTTTAACTCAGAACTGCCTTCTGCAATCAAAGAAGACAAAGTAGGAAGTGATCTGTTTAAGAGGGCAGTGCTTGAAGTACATATACTCTCATGAGTAATTGATTCCTATAATTCTTTTGATTCAGTATCAGTTACATTATTTGCAAACCAGGCAGACTGACCAAAGAGAACCTCTGATACATCCCCAGGCACACCTGACCATGAAGTGACGCATGGATAGCGATATCCTATGTGCATACATACACATGTATAGTCACTGTTGTTCCACGCCAACCACCTGAACTAAAGCTATTTACAGCAAGTGGAGTTTTGTTAACTATTTGCAGGATTATGGTAACAGTAATGCTAAGGCCATATTTTAAACCTTAACAAGCAAACAATTCTCACAGCAACTGCATGACTTTCACATGCAGCTGCTGCTGTCGTGGGCTTCAATGCATAATTGCCATTCCCTCCACAGTGTGCTTTGACTCTGCAGGAAACATTTCATTTGGATATAATGAACAATTCCTTCCTGGATGCCAGGATATGAGCAAGGCATCATCAAGTAAGATTCAGGAGTGTTCCTTTTTAACAGTTTGCAAAGGCTCCAAGGGAATAGTTTTACCTGATATTTGCGGAGAGAGGTCTCGAATCCTCTGATTTCACATGTGCTTATTTTTATTTGGTTTTAATCATCCTAGCCTTTTCAAAGACTTCTTTTGTTTTTCCCCAAGAATTATTTAAAGCGTATTTCCAAGCAAGGCCTGATGGGGTTTGGACACTTTTATTTGATAGGTTCAATTAGCCAAAGCTGTCCGTATGAAGTGATCCGTAAGTCCTTTAAATTAGAGATTGAAAAGGCTTTGACAGATGGTTTATGGTCTGCTTAGTAAGAGGAAACCCTTGGCAACATACTCCAAGTGCTGTAGGTCTCAATTCACACCGGGACCAGAAAGAAGGAAACCTCCCAAATTGGGCAACAAGAAATCTGTGAGCTCAGGTGCGGTCAGGAGCCATTGCAGGTACATTGTGGTAAAATGACACTAACAGAAGATGGAAAAGTCAAACTACACAGCCAGAATTCCCCAGTAATTCTGTATGCTTACAACCCACCGTGAAGGGAGAATTTATACGTGGCACAGAGGGACTTTTGGGGCAGGATCAAACAGCTCCACAAGGAAGAAGGGAATGGCTGCACCTACTTTGACTGACCTGAGCAGTTGTCCACTGCTATAACCCTGTTTCTGATACATCTTCAGGCAACTATTATGGCTCCTACAGGGCATGTGCTTTCAAGGAGACCTTTCAAAACTTCCTGCTGTACTCAGAGCAGTCACACGGGCTCTTCAAAGCAACTCCACAGCAGGTGAAGGTAGGTGAGAGCAGGGAAGCTGGCTCGCATAGGTTTGGCTCACATCTGAGCGCAACTGCTGTCGCATCTGTGTCAGGAATCAGCCAAAGACAGTAGGCTCCAGTGAACAGCACCGTGAGTGCTGCCAGCACAGGACACAGATGGGGCCATGCCGCCAGCAGCCTCTGCTCCCTGGGCCCCCTCCAGCTGCCATCAGCTGCCACCTGCCTCCGAGCAAGACCCAGATGTTGCCACCTACTTTGCTATGGTTGGAAGGAAGGAGGCTCTCCAGCAAGCGTGCTCCACAAAAGCAGGGACAGGAGTTCAGAAAGGCAGCGAGGTGAAGGAAGGTGAATTTGTTCAGAGGCAGCGTTGCCTCTGCTTTTCAGAGCTGAGAAAATAAGACCACCGTTCTCACATAATATTGTGCCTGCATTAATCCGCCCCTTGGCAAAGCAGCAGCACCGGAGCAGTCTGTTCCTGAAGGATGTACCCCATGGGAGGGACCCAGGCTGGAGCAGTAGAGTGTGAGGGATCCTCCCTGAGCAGGAGGAAGGCACAGAGACAACGTGTGATGAACTGACCACAACCCCTGTTCCCTGTCCCCCTGCCCCCCTGGGCAGAAGGAGGTAAAGACATCAGAGGTGGAGTTGAGCCCAGGAAGGAGTGAGGGGTGGGGAGAAGCTGTTTTTAAGATCCAGTCCTATTTCTCATTACCCTCCTCTGATGTGATTGGTCATAAATTAGCCTGATATCCCCACGTCGAGTCTGTTTTGCCCGTGATGGTAACCGGTGAGTGCTCTCTCCCTGTCCTCATCTCAGCCCAGGAGCCTTTCTTTCTATTTTCTCTTCCCTGCCCAGTTCAGCAGTAGGGAGCAATAGAGCATCTTCAGTGGGCACTGGTGACAGCCAGGGTCAACCCTCTACCGGGGAATGAAGCATTAGTTCTGGGCTGCAATCATCCGCTTATCCCACGCCATTCATTAAGGACATCTTATTTAGTGAAATAGTGCTGTGAATAGAGAGGCACAAACAAGGATATGGCAAAAAAAGAGAAACTGTGACAGGGAGCGAGAGGCAGAACAGACATGAGCAGATACATAGCAGAAAAGGAGGAACTCACAGGTCAAGTTGCTGGAGAATGTGGGGCCCAGAATACAGCACTGCCTGCCAGGAGAAGGATGCAAAGCATGAGGGAGAAGGGAAGATAACGCCTGATAATCCCTCATCCGACTGCGGAAAGATGCTGTACTGGAACAATCAGAAGTGATGTGGGATGCTGAAGGACTTGGAGGAAAAGCAGCAATGTCTGAGGATTTGGGAGGGAGTTCCATTTTTCAGAAGAAAACAGAAAACTTGAGACAGGAAGGTCCAGGTTCCATCAGGCTTGTGCAGCGCAAAAGGTTTTAGGGGGTTTGTTATGGCTGCACTTACTGTAAGAGGGGCTGGCTGGGGAAATCAAAGTCTCAAAGGAGGCTGGCTCAACTGAAAGCAGGACATAAATGGGACACACAAGGTGAGGAGCCACTGCGTGCCAGGTTTGTGTATGTTAGACTGGAGCCATGAAGTATCCCTTCGAGGGGGATGCGCTGGGATCTGTTCCAGTTCCTGGTCACTTTCTGTGTAAGACAGAAGGATACAGGATACAGCCATAGGATACAATCCAAAAATACTCCAGGGACAACACCCCCCAGATCTCCTCCCATCCATTTGTGGGACACTGCCACGACAGTGCCCTTTGTTCCTGTTATCCCAGGTCCACTCCAGTACCTACAGCCAGGTAGGCTGGGCACTTCCTTGGATAGGAGGCTGTGCAGCCAAAACCTCTCTGGCCAAAGCAGCATGGAAAGCCATCTCCTTTGCTCGCTGGGAAAGTGCTGTAAACTGGGGTGGGGGCAATGTAAACCGCAGGTGTCCCACCAGATGGCACATCTTCTCCTCACCATTTAGTGGTTTGTGCGGCCACCCCAGCATATCTGCACCATGGCTCGTAAAGAAATTCCAACACCCGGCAGAGAACTTCAACACCAAGATCAGCTTTGTAAATCCTACCCTCAACAGTGGCAACCGTTTCCTGGTTACTGCAGTGCTGGTCAGTGTGACATCTTTCATGGTCAGGTCCCATACAGTTATTCTAAGTAAAAGACAGGGTAGGAAATGATTTTCACTATTACACCCCCCCCACCCCCCCGGTCTCGTTTTGTAACTAGCACTGCATTATATCATCCTTCCAGGGACAGTCTTGGAACTGCACAGTGGCAAAGGTACTTAAACATTGCAATTTAGATCTTGCAGTTCAAACCTGACTTCTCAGCCAAGTTTCTGTTGACGGCATCCGTGATAAGTCTGTATCTTACTATGCCTCTAAATAAAGGTGGTGTAATTATTTTCAGCCAAATTGCTTTCTCCTACTTGGGATGGTTGTGTTATTATGTTATAGTTACATTGCTCAGCAAATATGGCTTCCCTGACAAGTAATACGTACTGTGAATAGCTTTTCTGGATTTAATATATAAGCTCTATACTTCTAGTGCTCCTGAGAGAATCAAAGTGACGAGTACTAGGAATGCATATTGAATAAGTTATTCCATTAGGGCTATCAATATTGTGTAATCACAAATTAAATTTGTTACATATGGGTCATTTCCCCTTGTTGCTAATTGACCTGCATTAGTCAGAATGCAGCTGTCTGGACAGTATTGCTGAGCTTATCAGCACAATATCTCATTTCAAATGCTTTGACATAGCATTATTTCATAGTTCCTGATACATTCTGGACTGAGACCTGCTCTGAACTAACACCTCCACACAAGCCTCTGAGAACATCCCTCTTCCTTTCATGAGCTGCAATGAACCAAAGTGTAATGTAGATGATGCAGCCTATTGTCCGATGCAGCAGCACACTAACCTGATTGTGCTAATGATGCTGGTCATCAGACTGCTAATTCTAAAGTGGACAGAGGACCATTATTTAACAGAGTGATGTATCTTGCTCACAGATGAATAGAAAAAAGATCCTCCAGAATGCTTCAAAAGATATGTGCCATTCTTGGAACCAGTGCTGCACAATGATGACTCCTCCCTTTGGTAGATCATTCAGCCTTTGGTTTTTAAAGGTTAGAACTTTCATTTCATTTGCTGTGGTACAAATGTGAAGTTGTATAAAAGATGGCAGAAAGATGAGGAAGGGGACCAATCCTGGGAGGAACATGCTCGGACTACTGTGTAGTGTGTTCACAAACCTATGTCTGGGTGCCTTGAGAGCACTATCCTACACAAATACATAAATTCATCCCAAAAGGCAGGAAAGGCCTGAGAATACCAAGTTCTACAGAACACTACTTTTGAGTGTGAGCAAATGCACTGCCTGGCCTCACTGTGAGGTCCTGATCCTCAAGTGTCACCTTTTAATGCAAAAGATTAATAGAAGAGGCCATATCTTTTATAAAAAGATACTGCTAGTGATGCGACTGGGAAAAAAGCAGACAAACTTTTAAGAAGTACAAGCTTAGGTCTGAGGCTTGATGGGTTTAATGCTAAATAGAAGTGGAGAATGGTTATAAAACTTCAAGTATCCTATCACAGTCTAAGGCTGTGTCTTACTGTGAGGCTATGTCTCAGTGTAAGCCTTTGTTTTTAGGCTATGTCTTGGTGTGAACTCAAGCCAAGCCAGGACATATTGATAAACCTCAAAGAGCAGTCTCACTCTCTGCACAAGGATTGTCCTGAGCTTTGAACAAGTCTATTCCCAGTGTAATCCCACTGGATCAATGCAGAATTTCACTTCAAAACAATGGTTACCTTTATAAAGCCATGAAACTGTTACCAGCATCAGTGTGAAGTGGTCAATATTACAATAGGGTGTGCAGTCTTCATGATTTAGAAAGGGGTTTCAGACACTAGAAGCTGCCTTGAGGTCTCCACACAGCTTCTCTTCTCCAGGCTGAACAGCCCCAGTGTTCTCAGCCTAATCCAATCTCTATTTTTCACTCTTGAACTTAACATTCACACACATAGAGAACATACGGGTAAGTAAAACTTAAACTGTCTCCTGTCACTTGTAAAACCCAGCCCCAAATCCTGCCTGAACATTAACTGTAACTCAAGTCCCACAGGGTAGCTGAGATCCCATCTCCCACCTTGCTGCTAGTCATGCTGCTCAAGGACATGACCTCCACTGGGATTTCTTATCATGGGCAGCAACATGGTCCGCTCCTGTTGTGTCAGACCTGAACACTCAGGGACACTATGCCCCTCAGGGAAAGAAACCGGTTACTTCCCTGCCTAAATACCCCAGTGGGGTGGTTGGGGCAGAAAGCATGGCCAGCACACAGCTAGGTAGCACATGAGGCATCCCTGCCCATGGCAGGGGTTGGAACTGGATGATCTTAAGGTCCTTTCCAACCCAAAGCACGCTGCGATTCTGTGTTCCTACAAGACATACCTCACTGATTCCTCTTTTGATACTGGGCTTGGGAAGGGCAGGAAGAAGCATCTTCTTTCGGAAGAAGCCATAATCCCCCCTAGCCTGAAAGACATTGATTTAATTTCAGGAGTCCCTACCTCCTTGTATAACAAGAGCAGTTTTAATATGAAGCAGTTGCCGGATAAAAGAGGGAGGCAGTTTTAGGTCAAAAGAATCTTCTTTTGTCTTCTGGTTGAGTAAACCAGAAGAGGTTTTGCTTTTGTTTTCCTGGTTTTTGAGGGTTTGGATTCTGCTTTGGTTTAGTGGAGTTGTTTCGTTCTTGTTTGTGGGTTCTTTTCTAGGACGGCAGAATCTATGCAGAAAGCCCTGCAGGTGTGCCAGGGTTCAATGTGGGCAAGGCAGACCCACGGTGAAGAGAAGTACAGGCTTCAATCCTGAGAAACTCAGCGGGTCCCTCCTGAGTAAATAAGTACTGTACGTAGTGGGAACCCAGATACAGCAGGGGGTTCAGAGACACAAGTGGCCAGAGTGGCTAACCGGGTCCCCTTTAAAGCCAGAACAGATGCTTAAAGGAGAGGAATAGAATGTTTATGCTTGGTCTTGCTCCTTCGCTCCTCGACTGCATGTTTAGGATCCCTTTTTGAAACTGACACTGCTGAAGGCCTCGGGCACCTCTCTCAGGTTTCTTAATTCCATCAGCTCCCTGCAATGGTGATGATTTTGGGGAAATAGGTGAGCCTCAAGCCATACTCCTCTCTCTGGTCAGTAGGTCTGATGGCACATTTAGCAGCTCAAGAAGACCACCCTTTTTTTCTGCCTCGTCTTCCCTATATGAAACAGAAACACTCAAGGGGCTGACTTGGATCTATGGATTCCTGTAGGCATCAGTCATAAAACACTGAGCTGAAACACTTAAACACTGAGTCACTTAAACACTGAGCACTGCAATACTTCCAGCATTTCATAGGGCTGTAACTGGGGAAAACCTGTCACCATAATGAAAGTAAGGATGCAGAAACAAGGTGCTATAGTCACTGCATAGTCAGGATCAGAGCAACCTCTATATGGCAGCTAGTAACTGCATCAACGCTCTCCCAGGGAACTGGCAGGCAGGCACAGGAAAACGTGACCAGAAGATACCACCAGCATTGGTCTCTTCAGTTTGTGCGTAGATCTGCTCATTGGAGATCCCGTTTAAATATCTTAGATTAAAAAGGATCTATAAAAGGTAATTGAAACTTTCTGGGAGAAACAAGTTTGACTTCACCTGAAAGGACATGATGGGATTTTCCAGAGGGACTTTCTGATATGGTAATTCCTTCCCTTTCTCATATAAGGTCAGGGTAAAGGACTAGGCTATGCTGGCAGCAATAATCCATAGGCAGTGGCTGAAGTCCCATGAACAGAGGTGTTTCTAAAGCTGATATTTGGAGGAACAAGATTTAGTGTAATGGTGGGGCTTCACACGTCTCAATTCAATGGTGCTCTGAAGAGGAACTCTGGAGAACTTACTCCTTCACACTGCTGATAAACCAGCTAAAGCTGGAGCAGCTTACACAAGCGCTAAGACTGGTGCAAGGGAAACAGGAACCCCTCACTTGATGAAGCCATGTAATAAGGCAAACTAAAATATTTACCAGGAAAATAGAAAAGAGGATCATTTCAGCTGCTAAAATATTCAGCAGAGTTTCAGTGGGACTTTTAAAACATTAATTGGAAAGGTTTTTCCAGGTGAGAAACACAGAATTGTCTGTCATTGCCTCCCAGGAAATGTACGTCCCTGGTCTTCGTGTCCTTTTTCTGCCTTCAGGACATCAGCAACGTTAGGACTTGTCTGTCCATGCCATGCCTGCTAATTTTCTTGATTCCACTAGATACACAATTAACAATTTCAGCTCACAGAAGAGCTGACCCCATAGCTTTAGCCTTTAGCTATGCTATTCCTGGGATAAATCAACATATCTAGTTCACAACATACCAGCTTAGGTTACCTGGCTGCTATAGGTGTATGTATCTATAGATACTTTTATAGGGATTCTGGCTACTTTCTGCCACAAAGGGACATGTTTAATTATTCTTAATGGTTACATCCTTAGTGTAGGTCACAGGCAAAGCAGTACATGCTGTGACTGCCCTTAAGCAAGGGAAGAGGTACAGCTCTGCCCAGCCAACCTTGAGCGCTTCCCCCAGCTCTCCTTCATCACCATGCTCCAGCAACACCAAGCCTCGGGCCAAGTAAAATATCTGGAGTGTTACCACAGCAGCTGTGGACCTGCAGCTTTAAACGAGACTCATGGAGGTAAAACTGGTCCTGCTTAGAGCATCTGCACAACAGGCATCATGAACAATTCCTCCTGAAGAGCAGATGATAACCAACAACCCCATAGAAAGCAGGGACTCTGTTCCTTTTGCTCCATGTATCCATTCAGGTTTGGAACAGAATGTGTTCAACTTCACAACAGGTTTAACATAGTACACTTCTGCACACAACCTGTCAGACAGCAGACAGCCTGCTTATCTTCATCATCACTCATAGTACATCATTAATCATTTTCTCTTTAGCATGGTGCTGTCCATTATAGCCCTTATGTTGCCAGAAATAGAGAAGCATCTCTGTGTATTTCTCACCTCTTGAACAATCACACTGAAACACCACAACCATCTAAAAGGGAAGAGAAAAGAGAGGGATCCACAAGGAGGAATATACACAACAGAAACTGAAGAGGACATTTGTCTAGGCAAATACCATAAACCAAGTCGGGTTTTACTCGGAGCTCTGAAGATAACAGACCTCTTTAACACCCAATGTACGACCAAAAGTCGCCCAGCTCTTGCCTTTGCTCCACGTCTCTTGTTCAGTGCTCAGAGAACAAGCAAAACCTTTATGTGAACTGCTGATCCCAAATTCAATATTGTATGGTACTTCTAGCTGGTTTTAACAATTCTGAGTAACAGCCTTGTATAGTTCCTTTGCATTCTGGCCTTGCAAAGGTTCACTGTCTAATATGCTAAGAATGAGAAATGAACAGTGTCATGGGTTCAGCCACGACAAACAGTAAGAAGGATTTAGCAATATGGGAGATAGATATTTTAGATGAGACTTTTTCAAAAGGTAAAGTTGAAAAACAAACTTTCTATGCCTTTTGAAATATTCCCTGCTTTAAATCAATGTGAAGTGATGAATGATGCCCCTACTTCAGCAGCAGCAACAGCAATGCTTGTTAAGCCTCATGCTACGCTACCTGCCACAGAACTGAAGCATGATGGAAAGAGCTCTGAATTTTCCACAGTTCCAGTGATGATGTTTTACATCAGTCGTACATGGTCAGTGCTCTGCACCATAAATGGAATCATAGAATGATTTGGGCTGGAAGGGACATTAAAGCTCATCCAGCTCCAACCCCCTGCCCTAGGCAGGGACACCTTCTACTAGAGCAGCTTGCTCTAAGCCCCGTCCAACCTGGCCTTGAACACTGCCAGGGATGGGGCAGCCACAGCTTCTCTGGGCACTCTGTGCCAGCGCCTCAGCACCTTCACAGGGAAGAACTTCTTCCTTATATCCAACCTGAACTTCCCCTGTTTCAGTTTGAACCCATCACCCCTTGTCCTGTCGCTACAGGCACATAACTCACTGGACAGAAAAGTCAGGAGTCCAGGTACTAAACCAGTGTAGAACAATAATGAACTGCTTCCTGATGAGTGAAGTTTCTCTGCAGCCACAGAATGTTCAGGCCTGTCTAGGTGAATGGGGGAAGAATCATGAGAAATATTCAGATGTCAAAGTAAGCTACAGTAGCAATGGTGTCAGAAGCAGGGCCCTGAAGCTTGCTTTGGGATAAAGAAGTCTCTGGAAGAACAAACGAGCAAACCTGAAGAAATCTGGCTCGAAAACCTTCCACTCCTGAGAACACTTCTTCTATTCAGACCTACAGATAGTTCTAAAAAGTAACAAAATCAGCAACTACTGAGGGAAACAATACATCCATCAAGCAATGAGTCAATAAAATATCACTAGGTAGATGTTCAATAAACTGTTGTACAGGCAGGCAATTACCCTACTGGCATTACAAAGCACGGACAGTTACTCAATACATTCAAAGGGCGAATGATTGCTCAATGTTGTGCAGCAAAGTACTGCACAGGGCATACAATAACTCTATAAATGGCCAAGGGGTGCAGCTATATAACAACTTCACTTGTTTTCCACCCTTCATTCTGTCTTACACTATTCTTACCAGCAAAGTGGATATGCTGCTTTCACCCAATGCCTTCTGGCTTTGAACTGCTATGACTGATAGAAGTCAGGCATGGCAAATGTGTTGTCCTGGTTTCTCTTCTGGTCATGTAGGCCCAATGTCTGCTGCAAGTGGCAAGTTGTGTGAGCATCCCACAGAAGCTTATCAGTTGAATTCAGGAGCTGATGCACCACAGACACAATAAAAAGAGTAGACTCTGCCTTAGCAAACAGTAGCATTGAAACCCAAGAGCGACCATGTTTCCAGGACTGACCACTTTAAGGATGGCAGCATAAGCTGTATAAAGACAATGGATGGACTATTCACAAGATCTGTTTCTAGCTCAAATTGCTGATCTAATCGAACAAGGTCTCTTGATACTATTACAAAAGAGAACTGAGTAGATTTTACTCTAGTTCAGAGTTATTTGCCTTAATTACCTAGCAAAAGACCTCGAGGTAGATATGTGAAACGTAATTAGCAGATTTTACTTGTATCAGCTGGGTTGTTCAAAGATATCAGGGATTAAAAATTGCACTAAATCTTATGTGTACACACCAAACAGGCATGTGCAGTCTTCTGTTAAGCAATGTGCATCAGTTCTGCATGAGACTTTAAGAAAGGCATTCTTGAGAGTGCTTTAAGAAAACCTTAGGAAAGAAGAGCTCTGCCTTTGCCGCCTTGCAGTAAGGACAGGACAATGAGGGAATGCTGTTTGCCTTCTCTGCGAGGAGACCAGAAGCTGCACAGCTACTCCTGCTTCCATGGGAGAATGCAACTAACTCCAGCATTTTTCATGGCAAGGCCAACTCTAAACTCTAAACTGTAAGAACCAGAAAAATAGTTGGAGTAAATTAATGTGCACCGTGAACTGCTCAGCGAGAGGATATGAAACTGAGACAGAAATATCCTTCTTCCTTCAACGATGTGTCTACTGATACAAATTGTGGCATATCTGCATTCAGTTCCCACTGATATCAGCTGGGGGGGAGCTATTACATGGCCCAGACTTTATCCCCTATCTACCTCCTTTCTGGATTTTGAAGGGAAGGATTTGATTCAATGCCCACTGAGGTCTACAGGAAGTCTACAATGGAAACAGGACGCAATCCCAAAGGTGGAATCCTCTCGTATGGAAAAAATGCTAGAAACATTGCACAACGACAACGGTCATTAAAACAAATGTGTATCAGGCCTGAGTCAAAACAATGATAGAACTGAAACCCAGACCAGCACATAGTCATTAATGCCTTTGTGAAGTTTATTTGCATCATGCTCCTCAGCTTTCAGGATGTCCACATTTCTTTAGCTCTTCACCATCCCAGAGCTTAGAGATCTTTAAAGCATTTTAAATGAATGTTGAATTAATTCTCAGTTAAAACAGAAGATGAACTCTTGTAAGGTTTGTGCTAAGGTGTCAAGAAGTGCCAGCACTGGAACTTGGTCCCCAGCCACATTTCAGGTCCACTTCTAAGACTACAGGAAGTTTGGGCAAGATATATATATCAACTTCTATACTCTGGAGATTCCCATATGCATCATGCCATGGAAAGCCACACATGCTGTTTTCCCTGGGAGAAACTGTGACATTTTCCACCTGGGAGGAGAAAGTAGCTGCTCAGATCCAGTGAATTCTGTCTTAACGGTTTAAGGAACATACTTGAAGGGCTGGGACATTTTACGATAGTGTTTAGTAGTGTATCACACCTTTTTTTCTGTCCAATCTGAAAAGATATAAGATCAGAAAACGTCAAAATATTGCAATTGCATTAACTCAGCTCCAGACCACATAAAACGCGCAACTGTAGTTCAAAAAATTAGATTTAACAAGGCAGAGAAGCAAATGGGAAAAAACCCCAAACCCAAATCATAAGCAATAAAGCTGGAAGCTCAAAAGAAAAATTATGAATAAGGGGGGGAAAATGGTTAATAATGGTATTTTAAATCTTTCCTTACATCTGCTACCAGAAATGACATCTAGACTTTCATCTCCTTCTGTGTAAAACAGTACTGCGTAGGAAGATGCCAAGTCAAACAGATCACCGCGACATCAAATGTTGATCAATTTGTAGTAAGGGTAAAAACATTAATTCACACACACAGCATCTATAGGCTCAGAGAACTGACTTAATCCTGAGTTATTTACAAGCCACTGAAAATTCACCTAACTGTAAGTTTTCCAACTCACATGCCATTTAGAGATCCATGTCCACCTTAAAGCAGAACACAGTGACTTATTTGCTTTGCTTACACCATGATTTCAACAACAGCACAGTGAAATTGGATCTTCCATGAGGTGAAAATCATTAAATACTGGGTGAAAATGATTAAATTCACAAGTACAACATAGCACTGAGTTGAATGGGTATGGACAGCTCATTTATCATAAAATATTTCTATTTGTCAAGCCTGTCATGAGAGCATATGCACCCTTGAGGAACAACAGCTTTTCCCTTTGCTACATCATCTCAGACAGAATTTGTCACTTGATAGGCAGGTATTATTACTTTGGCCTTTTACACTGGCTAGGGACCTGTAGAGTGACACATCAGCCCGGTGAGGCTCCCACCTCATTGAAACTGGACAGGAATTTCAACTTACAAGGAAAACTTTTTTAACTGTGACAGTCCTCAAACCCCACCATAGGTTGCCCATAGAAGTTGTAGAGTCTCCTATCATCTGAGATACTCAAAACCTGACTGGCTGTGGCTCTGAGCGACCTGCGCTGGTTGACCCTGGTTTGAGCCAGGGTGTTGGTCTGGATGACTTCCAGAGGTCTCTGCCACCCTCAGCCATTCTGTGAGTCTATGACCAGTTTTGTGGCTGAGAAAGTTGGGGCTGTTCAGCCTGGAGAAGAGAAGGCTGCGTGGAGGACCTCAGAGCAGCCTTCCAGTATCTGAAGGGGGCTATAGGGATGCTGGGGAGGGACTCTTCATGTGGGACTGTAGTGATAGGACAAGGGGTGATGGGTTAGAACTTAAACAGGGGAAGTTCAGATTGGATATGAGGAAGAAATTCTTTACTGTAAGGGTGGTGAGGCACTGGAATGGGTTGCCCAGGGAAGTTGTGAATGCTCCATCGCTGGCAGCATTCAAGGCCGGGTTGGACAGAGCCTTGGGTGACATGGTTTAGTGGGAGGTGTCCCTGCCCATGGCAGGGGGTTGGAACTGGATGATCTTAAGGTCCTTTCCAACCCTGACTATTCTATGATTCTATGATGCAGAGAAGGCCCTTTTCTCCCTGCCCCACACGAGTACTCAACACAGTGCACAAGAGACCCTAATAAGAACATTCAGCAGTACACAATGCCTGTGGTACCTCCATAGCCACACAGTACAGCAGCCCATCTACCAGCTGCGTCAGAGATGGAAACCTCCCCCTCCAGGGTACACCTCAGAACCTACAGGCTGAGCCTTTGGACTTGCTTTAATCTGAAACTTCAAGATTTTAACCCTTTTTCCTACAGGGCAAAAAAACCAAAACCAAAATCAATCAACCAAAAAAAACCCCTACACACCAAAACACAACCCAACCCCCCAAAACACAGGGGAATCCAGGGAGCTCTCTGCCTCGGCTTCTGGCTTTGGGACCTCATATTAACCAGCTATGCCTTACTGCCTTTGTAGTTTCCTGAGATGCTTTCTACATCTTTTGCTTTCTCCATGTTTTTCTTCCTGTAGCTTTTCTCATCCTACATCTCTGTTGCCTTTTTCCACATCAGGACACAGTCCCATTCCTCCCTAGGTCTACTGCTTGGTCTGCACGGTCTTACTGGAGCCATTTCTGATTTGTAGGCAACTGCAGCTTCCGAATACAGATCATGCAGGAGTATCTGTATGTGAATATATGTTCTGTCATTAATGGAGCTCTCTTCTGGATCACTAGTTTGATCTTATTTAAACTAGCTTCTCAGAAATTAGCATCAAATTGCTAATTTGACTATTTTTAATCTCCTGGGTTAGGTTCAAGCTTTCCAAGGTTCCAACCTCTGCTCTAAGAATCATAGGACCATAAAATCAAACCAGGCTGCAAAAGACCTTCAAGCATCATCCAGTCCAACTGTTCCCAGCACTGTCAAGGCCACCACTAACCCATGGCACTGAGGGCCTCGTCTACACAGTGTGTGAACACTTGCAGGGACGGTGTACTGCAGCACTGCCCTGGGCAGCAGTTCCAATGCCTGAGCACCCTCTGGGGAAGGAATTGGTCCTCAGCTCCATCTGAACCTTCCCTGGTGCAGCTCGAGGCAGTTTCCTCTTGTCCTGTCCCTTGTTCCTTGGGAGCAGAGACCGACCCCACCTCACTACAACCTCCTGTCAGGCAGCTGTAGGCAGCGATCAGGTCCCCCTGAGCCTTCTCTGCTCCATCTGAACCCCCCAGGATCCCTCAGCCGTTCCCCATCACACTGTGCTCCAGGCCCTGCTCCAGCTCCATTGCCCTTCTCCGGCCCTGCTCCAGCCCCTCAATGTCTCTTTGTAGTGAGGGGCCCAGAGGTGAACACAGGATTCTTGCACACTGTTTGCATCAGTGGGGCTGCTTGTACCATCCATCATTTGGGATCAGGCCCACTTCAGTATCTGTGCAGAAAAGCAAAACCAACTTAGGAATTCTAACCATTTCTACTATAGGTTGTTCATTACCAGCCTCTTGACAGGAAACAGACACTTTAAAACACTGCAAGTTTCCTAACTGCCACCAAAAGAACCAGCTTGAGTAAAGAGAAAGTGTTTTCAGGTGGCAGATCCTGTGCTGGCCCTGCAAACAGAGAAAGAGAACTCCTTTCCTTTTCATTTATACCCATGTCTTTGGAATCCAGACTGTTTAAATATAACACGCACCCCCCCACCAGGCATTTGTCAGATGCATCACTCTCCCTAGCTGCTGCTAAACCACTGCTGAACAGATTGCTTTGGCTTGGGGGAAAACTGCAAACATGATTCTTATTTGGCTTACCCAGCAGAAATACCTACAGTGTTCCTGCCCTTATTCTTCCTGTACCTTTTTGATCTTATTTTATTCTAAGATGAACAAACCAAGTAGATAGGAACATATAATAAAAATGAATGGGTCGGGAATATGATTTCAACAGAAGCAATTTCCAACCAAACTGCAATGAGATTTCTGCAAGGCCTCTGTATTTCTATTAAACCCCATTCATTTCGCGACTGATTTTGCTTGTTCATTCTGATCTGTAAGCACCCTGAAAGCGTGGCTGTGTACAGCTCGATTCATCTCATCTACACAGAACAACAGATGAGTTAACTCGGTAGGCACTCCATAGTCCGTGGCAAGACAGTCACCTCAGGAAGTGATCAAGCCCACCAAAAACCTGAATGTGTACGTGTTCATCTCCTGTGTTTTTCTAGGCAGGAACTCATGTTCTTTACAAATACCCCACAGCATGGTAGGTAAAAGTGCAGTGATGAAATGATTCCATGCTGCTTGCAGATTCCCTGCTGATTCCCTGCTGGCACCCTCTCCTGATTCCCTGCTCCAGGCTGCAGGGAGGTTTTGTCAGCTAGAGAAAGATGATGTGTTTTCCTCAGCACCTGAACAAAAGTCAATCTCCAGTGCATGTTTAGTCGCTTATGGCCCAGTGCAGATCTCATTGACTGCTGAGAACTACATAAGGGCTCGTTAGAAGGAAACACAACTTCCTTACGGATGTAGGTTCTAGTTCACATGTTCCACATAAAATAAGCCTCCAGACTGCAGAAGGTCTTGGCCTTGAGAAGGATCTTCATGTAAGTTATGCAGACTTTATAAGTAAAGAGCTGCATAATGGCTGTGGAGTTGCTGTATGGACTCTGCTTATTGTATGGCCTGCATTGTATGTTACCCCTTTCTCAACTATCTACACTACTTGCCCATGACAAATTGGATTACAGCACAGACTGGCAGGGTTTGCTGCAAATATCCCCAGGTAATTCCTCCCGAAATCTCTTGCTATTTTGACTTGACCTCCAGATTTCACATGTGGTTTTCGACTGAAAGGGAATGTAATGGAAAATGCGTTTCAGCATTCACACTTTGCTCTTCTACATCACTTCACCTCCACTGACACCCCCCGCTGACACAAAGATAACCCTTGATTCCAGGAAATCTGGGTGGCAGAAATTGAAGAGATCCATAAGTCAAAGGCGTTGTGTCTTTGGGGGAACTTCCCTTTGGGGGGAAGTTGCATTCTAACATTTAACGACAACCCAATCAAAGAGGTAAAAATCACCCTAGTTTAAACTTTGAAGGAAGTTCTTTGTCCTAGTCCGAACTCTTCTCCCCTTGAGGCTATTTTACGCCACAACTGCTGTGCTTCCATTTGGATTCCCACCAAAGACAATTGCTATAACTTACAGGTAAAGCAAGCCCACAGGTGGAAGGGCCTGCTGAAAGAAACCACTGTATTGACTGTGTCCTCAGTTACCTTAGGCACATTGTGGACAACACCATCAATAATTCAGTCCTTCCCTTCCTCATGAACTGAAGAAAAGGACATGGTGCCAACTCTTTCTCCTTTGGGAGCCTCTTGCAGCCTTTTACCTGTAAGCAAATATAGGTTCAATTCCTTAGTTGGAAACTCTATCTAAAACCAATGGATCGAAAGGTTAGGTCTTGACTTGCAACTCCCTGAGTACATTTACATTGTACTATTACATTAATTACATGATTACATTACGAATTACATTACATTATTAATTACAATTACATTAATACGTTTGTATTGTACTATTGCATTTATTTAAATTGTTTAACACATCCCTAGAGGTTTATACTATGTTGCATGGGTAAGGACATTGTCTCCCTATTTCCGTAGCCTTGGACTCTTTGTTTTAATCCTCTCAAGTTCCCAGTTACAGAAAAACCAACAGCAACAAATCTGAACCCTTGAAAACTGTCTAATGTGCTCTCTGTAGGAGTAGGTACACTAGATCGAGCCACACATCTGGTGAGTTCTGTATTCTTCCTCTGCCCATTGCTGGTAACAGCTGCTTAAGAATAAGTACACATCTTTCACCTGAAATACTCCCCCGGTTTCCAGCAATCAGAAGTTCAGGAACTTTTGGAGACAAATCTGCAATCGATACTCCTCAGTAATCACCGCAGTTTTGTGCTCTGTGAGAAATCTGTTTGTATTTGTAGCTTGGAACGCCCAGCTGGACAGTGTAACTACTTGCGATATTAAGGCACTTCTTCCTCTGGGTTGTTTTAAATTTGCTGCTTCTATGATTCCCCTGGAATTACAAAAGCAGGAATTATAAAAGAGCTCTAGCTCTTTTGATGGAACGGTGAAAAGCACTAATCTTAAAAATTCCCTTTGGTGCTCAAAAAGCAAGTAGCATATGAGGAGTCATTAGAAAGGAAACAAGAAGAAAACAGAAAACAGCATTACGTATCACAGTGTTATCCCCATGTTTTAGTGCAATATTTCTTTTGATTACCCCCCAAAATATTCAGCAGAAAAATAGAGAATTACAGATATAGCAGACAAAGATGACCAAAGGTAAGTCATGAAGAGAAAAGAACAGCAAACTCCCAGGTTTCTGAAGTTACACAGGAAATGCCAAGGAATCAAAGCACTTCTACAAGGTGTTTAGAGGACCATGAGTTACAAAGATTAAAAAGAACTGCTACAGAATTTGTTAAGATAATATATTCCTTGGGGATAGACTGCTGCTCTGTATGCTTTAGATTGCTCCAATGCTTTTCTCTACTGAAAGAACTACTTGCAGTACTTTTAGTCACTAACCTTGTTTAACGTTTTTAATTTGAAATATAATACTACTAGCCTGTAGTAAGGACAAGTAAGGACTTCTTACTTGTGCCTTCCCGTGCTCATTCATTGAGTACAAATGCATGACGTATGAGACAGGAGACCTTGGACCTTAGGCTTCCATTTTACAGTAAGCTCTGTATATCAAATCCATCTGTGCACACTTGCACACACACAGGAACACTCTAGCAAGGTCAGTGCCTCAGTTTCTAGTAAGCCCCTGTCATTATGACAATACACATGAAGAGCTGTGCTGCAGCCAAGTCTTTTGCTTTATTTCTGGCTTATCTCAAAACAGCTTCATCTGAGATATACAGGAACAAATAGAAGACAAGAAAATCCATAGAAAATCCAGTCCCCTTTTACACAGATGGATTTGAAGATATGAAAGCTAATGCCAAAATGAAATTATTTACTGTGTAGTGCTCAGCATCTGAAAAGGAAAGACAGTACAGGCCAGCATTTACTGCTTAATGGCTTGAGTCAGTCTGGCTCAATACTCAGCTCCTCCGAATGACACTTTTTAAGGAGGTGCTTTAAGTTAAGTTGCTCTGAAGATGCTGTGTGCTTCTCTATCAGTGTGTTCTTTGGAAACGTGGGGGTTGGCTTTGTTTTCAAAGACGCCTTGCTGAGATGTTTGTAAACACGAAGCATGTCCTCGCCATAATCATTACTATTTGACCATTTGCTTTGTGGTCTTGCACAAGATGCATGTTGACATTAGGCTGCCATAAACAGTCGATGATAGTTTGTGAAATTAATGGGCCAGGAGGAGAAGGCCATGTAGGAAACTCCTTCCTCATTCTGCATTACAGGTTGATCAATGGTACTGCATTGTAGCTGTGCTATTGATGCGGGAAGTTGAGGATTAAATACTCTTTCCAATATTGTCACTGGTGCATTTTCTACAAATAGGCTGGCACAGCTTTGTTTTCTCTATACTTTCTGATCCATTATATCCACTGCAGGATTAAGACTTGCTTAGTGATTGAATTGAAATGTTTCTATAGAAAAGCATCCCTTTTTCAAAAGGAAATAAAGAGATAACTGCATCTTACAACAAAATGTGCTGCGTGGAGTAATGCCTTATAATCTTCTCATGGCTCTTTAGGACATTAGAGAGAACTAAGGACCCCTTATTGATTCCATTTAGTTTGCCACTGGTAACAGAGCTCAGGGTATTAAAGCAACTGTGGCATCTGTTCCTTGAATCTAGAGGAGTGTCTCTCTTAGCTGCTACAGAATAAAGGCTGATTCTCCATGAGGCAGAAGGTACAGAATGTAATGTGAATGCCCACACTAAGCAGGCTTCAGTCTCCTGAACAAGGGGCAATGATACCTGTACTAAACTGATCACAAGCTATATTACATACTTCCATTTTCTTTGAAGATATAAGAAGAGACTAAAAATCAGTGCTCCTAATGGCTCCTCTCCGTAGTGCACCTCTAGTTGTTTCCCAAGAATATACATATCAGGAAAGAGCTGTTAATTGTGTCCAATTCTCTGTCCGTGGATGCACTTGCAGGGGTGCAGAAGAGACTTGAGGGGAAGCTCACTAGAGCACAGTAGGTAGAATCACCATTTCTAAGAGGTCGAGAAGCTTTTAGGTGCTTCTGGCAAAAGTCTGTCCAGTGACTAATGATGCCTTGTGTGCATCTGAGCAATCTTTATGGAAAGAACTCTGCAGATTCCTCTGTTCTGAAGTGTGAAAACAAGCCCATTACTTTTTCAGAAGTGATACATGATTTTCAAAGTGCCCGTCTGTTTCAAACAGTTTTACCGGGTCCTGCCTTCTGGAAGCAGGATGTTCCTTGAAGTGTATCAATTCTTCAGGAATGGGGGCTCTACAGTGGCCCAGCCTGCAGCCTATTTTCACCTCAAGATTGTCTTTCCCTACAGAGCAGAAGAAAATGTTCTGCTTTTCACAAAGATGCGTTCTCTCTCAAAGAAGGATCCTCTGGTGTGTTTTATGATCTGCTTCCCCATTAGCATTTGTGGGAGGAATGATTTAGCAGTACTGACTTGCAAATATTGATTGTATCCCATGGAAAAGTAATTAGTTCTGATTGTATCACATTAGGAGGAGAGTTTATTGCATGGAACAGGCAAACTGCTGTCGTGAAAGCTGTATTGTTACGTACATAAAATCGCTCTAATACATAGGGGAAAAAATGAGGTTTTACACCTGTGCATGCTGTCTCTAAAGCAGCATAAAAACTTCAGGCTTTACAATGGCACTTATTTTTCTTGTTAACATCCTATACAGGTATTTGCTGCTTACTACTTTTGCTGTTGTTGGACTGAAACAGGCTGCAGAGGATTTGCTCTCCTTGGCAGCTAAGCTGCTGTGTGTTGCGCATGCTTTGTCAGGGCCTGGCTTTCAAATGGCTGCCCCAGTTTTGCACTGGCTTTTGTGAAAGCTCTGCCAGTTCACACTGGTGCAAGTGAGAGCAGAGAGTGTGTATCTGAGGATAGAGCTGATCCAGGTGATGCCATCAGTGCCTTTGGCGGGTGCTCAGCCCCACTGAGCATTCCCAGCTGAGTGTTTTCAGTCCCATGGCTCGGCTGATGGGATGGAACATGCAAAGCTTCCTTCCTCAGGTAGAAGGGAACCCATGAGGAAAGCAATGACAGATGCTAGCTACCTGGAAGGGCACAGAAACACACTGCACCTTGCTTTGAACCTGCAGGTATTAACCCTAAGCATGAAAATCTCTACCTTAACTTCCTCATATCGGTATGAGATTTAGATTGCAGCTGTATTTTGGCCCAATGACAAATCAGCTTTGAAGTTCTAGCCTGAATTTGTGCTTTGGGTCCATTTTTGTAGTCGGGTGTGTGTCTTAGAGACTGGTAGTAACTCTCAAATGTATTCATTTTCAAGCTGTTCCTTGGTCTAAACAAACAAGAGCAGATAAGACAGGAAAGAGGGTACTTAAGTTCTCAGGTGTCACCTAAAGTTTTCCATCTCTGGGAATAAAGACACAGAAACACATGATCCATTGAAACAGTGGAGGAGCTGAGGGATCAATAAGGAGGAGGAGGAAAAGAACAAATACTTGTTAGAGTTTGCATAAAAGATTCCTAAACAGGCAGCTGAGAATAGCATGTTCTCTCTGCCAAAATAATGAAAACCAGATTGCAAAACAAATTAATGACAAAGGGCAGCATCTGGGCAAAAGTGGCTGCATACACTTCTGATTTATTCCAAGGGGAAATATGACAAGACCATAGAACAGAACCAGAATATATTATCATTTTAAGTTCCTCCTCTAATGCTAATCAGCCTGCTGAGCTCTTGTTCCCTTGGACGCTGCTCAACAGTGGACAAGATAAACTGACGTGTGGATAAGATTAACCACACTTTGTTAACCCTGGACCAGTTTCATTAACTGAAAGGGAAGGAGCCGTTCACAGATGGACACCCATGTAGAAAAGAGCTTCGTGTGTGATCTGGGAGATCGGTCCATGCGGGGGTCTGTGTTCCACAGTAGGCAAGTTGATGGGAATGACAAAAAAGAATCAGTTCAGTGCACGTAAGGGTGATACAGGGGAAAGTTCAGGTTAGATACAAGAAGGAAGCTCTTCCCTGTGAGGGTGCTGAGGCACTGGCACAGGGTGCCCAGAGAAGCTGTGGCTGCCCCATCCCTGGCAGCGTTCAAGGCCAGGTTGGACAGGGCATGGAGCAACCTGCCCTATTGGAAGGTGTCCGTGCCCATGGCAGGGGGTTGGAACTGGATGAGCTTTAAGGTCCCTTCCAACCCAAACCTGTCTGGGATTCTATGATTGTTTACTGTGGGGAAAAAGGAAATCCTTCATGGAGTGTCCCTTTATATCAGAAATAACTGGAGTTCTATGAAGGAGTCACCATGCATCTAAATAAAGATGGTTTGGCTGATATGCTTTATAAGCATTTCTATAATGCCTTGAGAAGGCCCTTCCCTGGGTGCTCTTGAAGACACTACGTTTTCATGGGATAAGCAAGATTAAGAGTTTATTAAATGAAAATCATGATCTTTGAAAAAGGATAGAAATACATGATATTTTAAAGATGGAGGAGATTGTCAATAGCACCCATGCCTGATCTGTGATATTTAACATAGTATTAAGCAGTCCTGGAGTAAATAGTGAGATAGGATCATTTAGAACTGAGATAAAATTTTCCAGGATAGCGAAAGTGGCTGCAGGAGAGCAGATCAGGGTACTGAGTGACTCATGTCCCCTCCACAAATCGAAACAATTGAAAATGAAAGCTCAGTGATATGTATACAATGCTGGACTCCAAATTGGCTATATGGTGTCAGAAAATGGTCTTGAAGTTAGTAGGGATCAGTCCGCAACTTAAAGGAATAATAGTCATAACTTAGAAGCTGTTCAGAAGCCTCCAGAGGCCACAGATCCCAAACAGTAGCCATTCCTCTAGCAAGCATGTAATGAAAAATGGCATTAGCAGACTTCATGACTATACATAAGCCATTCAATTTACAGAAGAAGATGAATACAGTCAGAAGAGTTCAGAGTGAATTCAGACTCTCTGAAGTATGCCCCAGACTTACAGCTGGTGAAAACCACCTTATACTGGTTAATAACATCCCTCACCTGCAGAAAACAGTAAACTCCCCACCACAGATAGTGTACTGATTTAGAAATCAGCCACTGCCAGTATAGAAGCCATTACACAACTCACAAAGCTAGCAACGCAATATCTGTAAGCAAATATGAGATGCTAGCTGAATATAGTAGAGAACATAGCACTGATTTGGAGCAGATGACACTTCATGGAATGTGTGATACTCTCTGTATGCCATCCTCAAAAATAAGAGCTTTGTTTCGGAAGCATTATTTATTGGAGAAAGATGATCAACATACTCCCAACTGGACAGAATCCTCACAGTTACTTTCAAAGTAAAAGAATCAATGTTCTCAGGTGAAAAAAACACCAAAACAAAACCTACTCAAAACCTGCTTCTGCCCAACTTCCTTCTTTTTTCCTACTTTCCCTGCAGAGGATTGAGCTTTTCCGTTTCATTCTCAGGGAAGTTCCACAGAAAGCTTGCTGTACAAATAGCACAGCAAGACCACGGTGTGACAGGACAGCTTCTGTTAAGAGCTCTAATAGCGATCTGGATTAGATGAGATTGCATGGCTTAACATTGGAGAGAACAGGACTAAAATTCAGCAAGGATAAAGCTGGCACTGAACTCTGAGAGGCTGCGCTCATTTAAAGTGATTCAATCCATTCCCTGTCATCAGAACAAATGGATGCTAACTCTTAACTAACAGTAACTAAATACAAATGCATATATCAAAAACTGGAAGTGAAATAAATAACCTTCCATATGTTACGCAGCTATTACAGTGCTCACTCCCAAGAAGTTCTGCCAAAGATTAATTACACAAAGAATAAACAGAGCATCAGGGAGGTAGAGATTTAGAATCCTACTGGTAAGTAACTGTCAGCAGCGCTTCTGAAGAGGTTTCTCCCTTCTTGTAATTTGATAAGGAGTTTTAAGGGAGTTAAGTTGTAGAAAATACCAGGCTTGATGGTTCTACTCAAAATACAATCTCAATTCACAGCCATACAGACTGCCTAGTTGCAGCATGAGCACTATTCACATGTTAATGGCTTTGAAGATGGAATGAGCCTCTATGAAGCTCTCTGCAGATGCAGAGACTATTATGTCTAGGTCTACTTTTGTGGAAAGGTCTGTGGCTTCCTTCAGCTGATATGATGGCAATCCTCATGTTTTCCAGGCCATTCTACAGAACAGCCTTCCACTAATGCATTTAACTCAATAGCTTAACCTACCTTTGATCTCAAAGGAGTGCCATAACACACCTCATGTTTGTAACTGTTTCCAGCTGGAACACTAATCCATTGTGAATACAGAGCTATGGCATACTCCACAAAGCCCCAGGGTCATAAGAAGCTACCATGACTCAAGTGCCGAGCAAAAATGTCTCTTAATCTTGCTGTCCTCATGTAAAAGTCAATCCTGAGTGCCAAACTTCTAAAGAACACTTCCACTCAATCTCTTATGCACACAGAGACATATACCTGCCTTGACAGTCTTATAAATGATCCAAACTTCCCACTGGGCTCCCAGAGGCTCTTTTTGACCTGCCGATCTCTCGCTTCACATCTGTTCAGTAACTAGTTTCTCCTTATTTACCTACTTGAACTGGAACAAGAGATGAAAATGTTTTCTGCTTTCAGAACTGTTTCTCCATGAAAGATCCAAAATAACTCTGTCAATGAACAGTAGAGTGCTGTTCCTTCTCGTTATACTGGCATGTAAATTCCCCGAGGATGACTCAAGAAACAAGAGCTGCTTCCCTCATAAGTGTTCCAGTGTTCCACTTCCTCTGTAAAGAACACACTGGAAAAATAGCTGACTGCAGTGTAACTAATAAATAGGAAGCGAGGGTGTTTTATATGGTAAACGAATCAAAAAGAAAATACTGGAAGTGGTTTAGGAATATTGGTGAAATCACATAGCTGGTTTTGGCTTCTTCTTTGAAGAGACATGGTAGTTTTCAGGGCTTAACCTGACACTGAGCTCCTCAGTTTCCTGCTAAGTTTGTAATGGCACTGGAGAATCACCCTCTGGCAGATAAGGTGTGCAATAGAGGCTTAAACACCACCGTGTTTGGGAAAACTGTATGGTGGCTGGCTCTTGATTGCTTTCTCCTGCCTAGTCTGGAAACACAAGAAGTTTGCCATACCAGTTAGATTCGGACCATAATAATTGCCTTCTAGACCTCTCTCTCAATGTCGTCTTTTCAACCTGCCCCTCTTGAATGTATTAAGAAAGACTTTTTTAGGTACTCAGAAAAGGCTTTTCAAAAACCAACCTCCTGCCTCAGTATGTTCTAGAGATCAATGAGTGCACAGACAATCTCTTTCGTGAGGCTTGGTGAGACTGTTATGCTTCTCCTTGCCCCAGCATCGATCTACAGCAAACCTAATGAAGTCAGTGCCACACAAATGTAGAACCAGGTTTTCCTGTTTTCATGCCATAAACTGGTAAAATCAGTTCAGAAAAGCAGTATGGAATGTACGGAGCCTGCAGGCTTGAAAGTGGATAAATCTGTTGATGTGCTGATTTACCCCTCCAAACTTCACAGTGCCAAGGTCTGAAATGTATGAGGCTGGCTCTGAAAAACAAGGAAGACGACAGTGGATAGCTTCCCTACAAAGCTCCTGAGCACAGCGGCTTGTCCACAAGTGCAGATTTGGAAGCGTTAGGAACAGAGCATGCAGACTTTCTCCAAATGCTCTTCAACTTGGTCAGTCTTGCCTTTGTTCTCAGCTGCTGATCTAAAGTAACTTGTAATAATCCACATCGTAAAGAGATTATTAACTACCACAGTCACAAGTCATTTTACAAACTCCAGGGTATACGCAATCCTCTTGTGCCTCTTCAGCTGTGAGGCTCATCTCTCTCTGGATAATGATACACACAGAGAGATATTATTTTGTGGGGAAATTAGAAAATGCATTCTTACCTGTGAGTGGAACAGGTACAGGGATGTGGCCCTTAAGGTAGCAGGCCAAATCCAAAACACCAGCAGCATAGACACATTGTCCTTTCCAACCCTAACTATTCTATGATTATAACACAGAGTATTGGTCAGGGTTTGATGTCCCTCTAGCCTGGGTAGAAAGAGCGAACTGACAGGTACAGATCTCATTTTGCTGATCTCTTCTGCAGGTATTTGAAGAAGAAAAGATTTTTGTTGCAGGCTAGAGGGATAAATACTTCTGTTGCAATCCAAGGCTGAACCTGAGAGATTTTAAGACTTGGGTCGGTCTTCTGGCAAGTACAAAAAAAGGAACTTTCATGTTTTCAGTGTTAATGTTGCAACCTGTAAACTGACTACTTGGCAAACAGGTTAGTCCTGAGAGAAAACAAGTACGACAGTAACCTCATCTACTACTTCCCCTGCCTCTGTAGAGCTGAAGACACCTTATTAAGAGGTCTTGACATGAGGGGACCTCTGTGGTAAACTAAAATATGCCATTATTGCACAGAAAAGGTCCCCTGGAACACAGGATGTCCTTGGACCTGTGGGAACTGAGTCCTACCTTGTGTCTGGAAAGAGAGGGAGAATACTAGCTACACAGCTATTGCTTCTTTTAAACTAAAACAGTGGTTTCCATGATAAAGGAAATGGAAAATGGCTTCTCACTATACTAGGGAAAATGCTGTCCAGATAAAAGGGCTCTTAACTCAGGCCACACTTAATGCAGAAAAACTGCTTGGTGATTGAAGTCACAAAGTTTATTTATACTGTTAAAGAAGAAGATACTCAAGTGAGTTCTACAGGAGACCAGCTGATAAATGTTCTCTGACTTACAGCCTTGTTGAGAAACTCCATGCTGCCTTTCATATTCTAACAAACCCCACATAACTGTGGATTTCTGTACTGGGTCACCCTCTGCAGAAAGCTGAATTAAACCATAGAATCATAGACTCGCAGACTGGTTTGGGTTGAAAGGGACCTTAAAGTTCATTCAGCTCCAACCCTCTGCCATGGGCAGGGATACCTTCCACTAGAGCAGGTTGCTCCAAGCCCTGTTCAACCTGGCCTTGAACACTGCCAGGGATGGGGCAGCTGCAGCTTCCAATCATGCATTCCTTTTCCTCATGTGGCCTCGGAAACATTTTCTCTCTGCTCCATTTTTCCATATTTAGTTCAGGAATACCAATATTAAGCCAACTTACAGAGAAGGGAAAATTGTGTTCATGACTGTGAGGGGTCAGATACTCTATTAAAGAGTTAAATATATAATCAGTCTGGATTTTAGATGATTAAGGAGTACACTTCATCTTGGAAGCAATAGTGATGCTGAGATATACAAGGGAGCCTCTGAAATGAAATCACCGTTTCTCCTTTCTCTGCCTTGCCCTAGTCGATGTCAGCAGTGACTTGTCATTGCTGTGATTTCATCTCACATGTTGCTTGGAGTATCATTAGTAGTGCAACAGCAGCAGCACAGAGCTCGCAGACTCCGAAGTCACCAGAGAAGATGAGTAAATACTCATGTGGTTAAGGCTGTGTAGAAGCTCAAGCTGTCACAACTCCACAGCTGCTTTTAAGCCATGCTGGATGCATGCACACTACCTACGGCCTGTGACAGAAAACATTAGTAAAAGCCAAATTCCATATTGATTTACATCCTATGCAGTGCCACCAAGAAGAAATTGCCTTACATTAAACAATACAAGTCCCTGAACGTAAGTAGAACGGACATATTTGGGAATGTGATTTATTCCCCTACAACTCTTTTAACTGGCAATTTGTGATATAAGGCCAGAAGAATAACGATGGATGTGATTCCTTCCCCACATGCAATTTTCTGAGGCAATAACTAGGGAAATAATAACCTAAATTCAACTTCAAGTTACACTTGGTGCAATCTCGTTAGGCTGAATTGTATTAAAGAATGAGTCTCTGTAAAGCAGCCACTATGCAAACTGAGAATTAAGACCCAAGATTCCAAAGGCTCTACAGTGTTTATTTCACACACACACACAACCTCCGAGTGTGGTATGATGGAAGTAATTACTGCAGCTCAGAGGTTTCTACAACAAATTAACTATTCAATTCTGGTATTATTTTTTCCCTTTTTTACTATTTTCCTACATATAGCACAAAATCACCTTCTGTTTCTATTCGTTTTCTTTCTCCTGGTGCTCCCATTATGGCTTTTCCTTTCTTTCCCCCATTCAGCCTCTTCCTCATCATTCCTGCCTTCACTGTTTCTTTCTTCACATTCTGTTCCCCCGCCTGCTGTGCTGTTGTAGCTTATGTACTTTAGGATTCAGCTCCTCAAAGGTAAGAAGAGAGAAATTCCCAAGTTCAGTTCACCCAGCTTCAGGTATTCAAGAGCTGAGCTTGTAGCTGATGGTATTTTTAGAAACCCATTTGTCATCCATGGAAGAGAATTGAGCACCTCTAATGAATGATTTCTCCTACCCTTAAAAAGACATCTAATGAATTGCCTTCTGCACAATGCTACTACCTACTTCCCAATCTGTGAGTAAATATAGCTGAGATGAATTCTCAAGCTGCCCAAGTTTGACATGGAGAAGCTCTTGTTGCTTTCCAGAGCTCTAAGGTTGAAAAAAGACTGAAGCAGTTCCCTTGCTGACAGCTGACTGATTGCTGAGCACACACAGTAATAGCAGTGAAATGGAAGATGACAGATGGGTCAGGTTAAAATTCCCCAAGTTAAATACAAAGTGTAAACTGCATTTCATTTCTCTCCACAATCAAGGAGAAAACACCGAAAAGGAAGAAAATTGGAATTCAGCCACATTTTTAGCAACAGCTACATCTGGGAAATCCAATTAATGCACCAGAGAGCAGTAACTAGGAAAGATATTAAAAAGGTTCTGAGTTTTAACCCTTCATACAGAAATGAAACTGGAGAAGAATTTGGAAGAAGAAGAGTCAAAACTCAGAGGCTTCCTTAAAAGAGCCTGGACTGTTCATAACTGCAACAGAGTGTCTTCTTGTTGACAACTGGACCCCCAAAAAGATGGTTTGGCAAACCAGTTCAAACTGGTGAAACAAAGGCATCAACCCCACTACAGAATGACACTTGAGAAAGGTACATATATATTATAAGCATAACAGAACATCTGAACTGCTAAAAGAGCTGAGAGGACACAAAGTGCTAACCATCTGTCCCTGATACTATTGGGTAGCTGGTATCAGCTCGACAGTATGTGGTTGGGTGAAGACTTTTTGAAGGGCATTTTAAAGTGTTTACAAGGGCAAAACCTTCGGGAGGTTCTTTTTCTCCACCTTCCTTCTAAAGCTGAACAGATGGTGAATGTTTCTTAGCTAAATATTCTGCCAAACACTCTGGCAAAGTAGCCTGATCCGTTACAACTGATCTTTCCCTTCTCCCCATGTACTCTTCCACCAGATCCTGAAGAAAGGCCAAAAGCAGCCTCCCTAGTTAACAGCCAGCTTGAGGATGGAGCTGCCTACACTACCCAAAGTTGAATGCACGTTTTTTCTACCACAAATAAACTCTGTCTTGGGACAACGGAACAGATGCACATTGGAAGTTTATACTGCAAAAAGAGAACATAAAACTAGGATTATCAGTATGCTCTACATGTAAGATTTTCTTGGTTTCAGCACTCTGTTGTCTTGGCTAAGATGGTGCACAAATTGGAATAAGCCAAGGCCCAAAGCTATAGATGGAACTTCACGTTGTTTACTACTGTGAGAAGTTCAAGTGATGTTAAGGTAACTTTTGCCTCATGAACCTGCCCTCACAGCGAGGCCTGACAAGTACCTCTTGCAGGCACAGGATTTTGAGGCCCTGTTGATTTGTTTGGTTTTGCCTGTGTATTAGGTGCAGGTGGCCAAGTGCTGGGGGTGGCAGGCATAGGGTTAGCTTGTTTGAGAAAAGACATGGGGCTTCCCTATGCCAGACACAGCCATTTCCAGCCAGCTCCAGCAGACCCATCACAGGACACAGCTGAGCCCACCAGGGAAGCTGGTAGCACCTCTGTGAAAACATACGTAAGGACAGGAAGAGGAGGAGGGGGAAAAGAGTGAGAAACAGCAGAGGGAACACCAAGGTCAGAGGAGGAGAAGATGCTCTGCGGAGGAGCCACGAAATCCATGGGGGACTGAGCATTGGAACAGGCTGTCCAGAGAAGCTATGGAGTCTCCTTCCCTGGAGATACTCAAAAGCCACCTGGACGCAATCCTAAGTAATGTGCTCTAGCTGCCCTTACTTGAGCAGGGAGGTTGGACAAGATGATCTCTGGTGGCCCCCTCCAACTTCAACCACTCTATGACTCTGTGACCTGTACCAGAGCAAGCGGATATTCCTGAAGGAACTGGAGATCCCATGATGGAGTAGATGTAAAGTCTGAGAAGATAGAAACAACAGGGAGAAACTGCTATATACTGACTGTAACCAACATTCCGACTTTCATTGCCCACGGCCTGGCTGAAGGAACTGAGCACAATCTGCAGCAGTAACAAGAAGGGAAGAGAGGATCTTGAGAAAGGGCAGAGGAAAAGTGGTTTCCCAGTGTCATTTAATGTTTGTCTTTCTGTTTCCTGCTATCTAAATCAGTAAATAAATATTTCTTTTAATCATCAATAAATGAAGCTGAATTCCCCAAATTGAGCCTGTTTTGCCTGCAACAGTAATGGGTAAGTGATCTCCCTGTCTTTGCCTTCAGTTCATCTTGGTACTTGAAGGCTGGAAGGCATCTCCTATGGACGAGTGTCTGTCAGAGGACTTTGGGTTTGACTAATTTGGAATAAAGGAGGCTGAGGTGACCACGTTGCTCTCTACAGCTTCCTGAGGAGGGGAAGTGGAGAGGGAGATGCTGAGCTCCTCTTCCTGGTATCCAGTGACAGGATATGTGGAAGTGGGTCAAAGCTGCGTCAGGGAAGGTTTAGACTGGACATCAGGAAGCATTCCTTTAGGGAGGATGGTCAAACACTGGAACAGGCTTCCTAGAGAGGTGGTCATTGCCCCAATCCTGTCAGTGTTTAAGAGGCATTCAGACAACACTCTTCTAATACGCTCTAGCCTTTGGTCAGCCCTGAAATGGTCAGACAGTGGGACTAGATGATTACTGCGGGTCCCATCCAGCTGAACTCCTATGCTACTGTACTCTACTCTACTCTCCACTCCATTCTAATTTTCTCCCCCTTGTCCTGCAGGCTGCTAGCCAGGACCGATCCTACCACAGCCTTCAAGCTTCTGAGATTACAAGGGGTTTGCTGGCTTGGGGATGGTGAGTTGGTTGGGTTTTTTTTTCACAGCTGCTTATTCAGAGCTTCTCTGGAGCTGTTCTTCTTTGTTTTCTCATCTTTGCTATCTTGGAATCATCCAGTTCAGGTACGCCAATGGATGGTCTCCACAGAGCAAAGCAATGCAACTAGGAAGTATGTTAAGGGCTGTCAAATGGTCCTTTTCTGTTGGCAATATCATAAGAAGGAACAATATATACAGCCCTTACCTCTCATTTCAATTTACGTCTCCCACCACGCACCCACTGTGAAGGGCCTAGCTCTACCTTCTGGCTAAACCCCTCATCAGTAGTGGCAAGCTCCTCTCAGGTTCCTCCCAAGCCATCTGCTCTCCAGGCTGAACACATGTAGTTGCTCAGCCTCTCCTCACACAGCCTGTGCTTTCAGCCCCAATCATCTTGGTGGCCCCTTCACTGAACTCGCTCCAGTTTGTCATTGTATTGGGTGGCCCAAAGGGAACACAATATTCTACAAGCTATGTGTAGAGCATGAGAATCTGCTCTGTTGATCTACTGTCTGTGCTGCTGTTCATATGGTCCAGGATGCTGTTGGCCACCTTTACTGCTAGGGCACAAGCTCATGCTCAGCTTACTGCCTAACAAGACCCCACAGCCTTTCCAGCAGAGCTGCTCCCCAGCTAGTAAAGTCCCTTGCTTGTGTTGCTGTAATGGATTATTCCTGCCCAGGTGCCAGATTTTGTGTTTGTCCTTGGTGAATCCCATAACGTTTGTCTGTGCAATCCCCAGGCCTGTCTAGGACCCTATAGATTGCAGCCCTGTCATCAACAGTAGGATTGGTCCTCCCAGTTTAGTGTCATACATAAACTGTGTGAGTGTCATTAATGTTAAAGTGGAAATGTGCCAATACAGATATCTGTGGTACTTTCTCCCAGCCACCAAGTAAAGTGTGTCCCATTAACTACTGCTGGTTTAGATCAGTTATCTAACCATTCTTTTACCCTGCCAGTTGTTGTATGGTATCTAAAAGTGTTTGATGGTGGGGAGAGTGTGAAGAGGCAGAGATAGCTCTGCTGCTTGCTTTCAGATTACTCAGCTAAGTCCTTAGGAAACATTCACCTCCACCATATATTCTTGCAGCTATAAAGAACTGTGATCAGAAAGGATCATTGGATCCTCTTCGTCACTGTCCAGAATACAAGGTTTAAATCCTTAGCACCACCTACCAGCAAAAATGTCAGCTGCAGGACAACAGAACAGTAAATAATGTGGGTGTGGGACACTATGCATTAAATGATGGCACTCAGTTTTGCCCTTCCTTTGACATGCATCATTGAAGAGAATATGTATTCACTGAACAGGAATAAAATATTGCCTTTTCCAGAAAGTCATATCTGACACACAGCTATAGCCAGAGGACTTCTGATAAGCTGTAATAAAAGAGCACCCTTTATACAGGTTGTCTGAGGCTTGCTGTAAAAGAGCCACATCCAGGGGGACATTGCCTGTATGTCCCTCTGGGTATTAGGCTGTTGGCAAGACTCAGTCTTGGGTGGGTTCTACCTCTCTCCCTCCTACAAATCATTATATACTTTTACTGTTTTCCTCTTGGTCACTGTGCCTCTTGATTTCTAACAGCAGATGATGGGCATTTCTGTGAAGTTCTTGTCAAGAGAAGGAGCCCTCTCATTTCGCTGTGAGCAGACAGCTCCAAAAGCATTTCTTTTTAAACTACGTTTCTGCAGATCTTACAGTGATAAATCAGACATGTTACCTGGGTGCTTCCACTGATAATTGAAGCCTCTTGAGCCAGGTCTTCATGGTGGTATGAATACACAGCTCCTGAAGGAAAAAACTGCTGGCTCATCAGCCAGCCACCTTCGCTGTCCCAATGTAACACAGTTCTAAATGGCTTACATTTGTTAGCAGCTAAATGCTCATCTTTGAACTGATATTTTCTTGTTGTGATCAATTCCCTACTAATATGACACATTTTAGCCCTGACTTCATGGAAAAATCAATCCTCTTGAATTGTTGAGCTGAGATCTATCTGACTCAAAGAGAGAAATTATATCCTTCATCTTAACTAGAGCTAAGATAAAACAGTCACGTGAATCATAGCCATACAGCTTATCTCCATCCAAACAATATTTTCTGGCATGTCACAGCAGTATCTTTGCCAAGTTCATACTGTTGGGTTTTTTTGTGTATCCTGCACAACCCATCTGGGACCAGACTGTTGTTAAATGAGAGTGGTAAAGCACTGGCACAGGTTGCCCAGAAAGGTGGTGGATGCCCCATCCCTGGAGACATTCAAGGCCAGGTTGGATGTGGTTCTGGGCAACCTGGTCTAGTTCAAGATGTCCCTGCTCATTGCAGTGGGTTGGACTGGATGAGCTTTGACAGTCCTTTCCAACCCAAACCATTCTTAAACAGGGGAGATTCAGCTTAGATGTAACGAAGAAGTTCTTCCCTGTGAGGGTGCTGAGGCGCTGGCACAGGGTGCCCAGAGAAGCTGTGGCTGCCCCATCCCTGGCAGCGTTTGAGGCCATGTTGGAAGGGGCTTTGAGCAACCTGGTCTAGCTGAGGTGTCCCTGACCATGGCAAGGGGTTGGAAGTGGATGAGGTTTATGGTGCTTTCCAACCCAAACCATTCTATGACCCTATGAATACAGCTTTGCAGGGGGCTGAGGTTTTCACTGTATGAACAGGTCAAAATGGCGAACACGAAGGAGAAGCCGACTGGATGGATACATCAACACTACCAGTAGAATAAAACCTTATATCAGATATTTTGGATTACAGAAATAGTATTTTCATGCATCTGTTCAACACATTCAACACATCTATATAGGATGTGTTTAAGTGCTTCAAGGATGCAGCATTTAAAGGTAAATCAATGAAGGCTGGTTATAGGGGGTTTTGTTTGGTTTATAAATTATATGTGGCTTCAAAATTATGTGACAGAACTGATTACGAAAGGCTGTGGTCATGGAGGCCAGATTTTGTCTGTTGTGGAAGGAGAATTTCCTTCCCCTTAAAGTACACAGAGAGAGCCTTGAGAACGGCTGCTCCGTGAAGCTGAGGTTTTCCAAAACAAAATGAAGTTGAAATCCCAATCCCATTTGATAACAAAATAGTCAAACGGTACCTTTCAAAGAGATTAAAGCACAAGTAGGTAGCCAAGTTGACAACACAGGTACCACTGATATTACAAGTCTAAGCAATGTTGTCATTCTATAGCTAATGAATGACTCCAAATCGTCTGGCTCAAGTCCCCAAAACCCTGAGGCAAATTGAACCTTCAGAGGCCTCAGATCAAGGCTCTGAACTAGTTGAAGGTGGCAGGAAGCAATGGCCAACTTGTCAAGGGGACCCAATCCCATCAGCCAAAACCAACTGCACCAAAAGGGGGGAAGAGAGAGGCCCGACTGCTAGAAAACAGGGTTTTTCCCACAGCTCACCAGTAAAAGCCTGATCACTGCACAAGCCAAGGGAGAAGTATCATTGCTAAGCACACAAAATGCATTTAGAATGCCTGCACCTCACCCTGCATTGTCAGCTCTAATCATGTCTTGACTCCAAGTTGCCCTTTCTCCACAGCTTTCTTCCTAAGGGCACTGGGAAGAAAAGACCTGCCAGTTCCAGGTCTGAAAACCCCAGGAGCTAGCCGGCTGCTTTGCAAAGTCTGTGCCTGAGTTTCCAAAGCCCAGATAAAAGCATCTGTAAAAACATCTATTCTTCCTACTGCTAAAAGGAAAAGGCAAATTCCTCAGGCAGAATCACAATTGAAGCAGGGTTCAGAGGCAGGAGGAGGAGCCGTGCTTACTGAGGTGCTAAGAGGCTGTCCTCTCACATCACCACTCGACCCAAGCCAGCAAGTAGTGGAGCCATGGAGCAGCCAGCTAGATGAGAATGTTGTTAAAGGGTGACTCCAACTTAAGGAAAGAACATTTGCGCCCTGTGATGAGAGATGTCAGGAAAGTCTCAGTTCTGCGATGTCACACATTTCAGTGTACTTTCCTAAGAGGTGGTCTGAATTCAGTTCTGGTGAGCAGAGGGATGGACAAACTCCTGCGGTCACCCATCTGAAAACCAGTAACCCCTGGGTTATTGTGCTGCAATTGAGCAGTGCAGGGAAAGTTAGCAAAGTGATCCCCCACCCCTCATTTGCTTGTGTGGAACACAAACAGAACCTGGAATATTAGGTGGCAAAGAGAATTGGGTACAAGAATCAATGTGTTCTGTAGTGCAGGCAACTGAGCTGTTCATCCCTCCTCCTTCATCATGGAAAATAGAAGTCTCTTTGGTCAATAGTCCATAGGTAAAGTCTGAGAATCATAGAATCATAGAATAGTTAGGGTTGGAAAGGACCTTAAGATCATCTAGTTCCATACATCTGATTTTATTACTCCGAATCAGTGCCTTCTACATGTCTTTCCCCATGGGTTTTAGCCTATACATGTGCAATTCCCAGTGAAATTAATTAAAAATTAGTTTTGATAAAGTACAGTGACTGCATAAATTGATTCAACAGAAGTTTCTCACTTGTCTTCCCGAGGAAGAGGCACAGTTTTGCTGCTCTTTTCTGAACAACACACTTTCAGAGCACACGAACATATAAACCTTTTTGAACAGGAGAATTACTAAGCTCTGCCTTGCTTTAAAGATGCTTAGTCCAAACGTGGCTGCTATAAGGGGATACTTGTGGTCCTTCACCCTTTAACACCAGCAGAGACTGCTAGATTCTAAACTCAAGCAAGATTTACCATGAGCTAGCCTGAGGCTCGGGACTGCAGGCAATGCATGAAGTACCTTCACTCTGCCATTAACAATACCATCACAGGGCTGATTCACAGCATCAGCTGGACACCACAGGCCTGAACTCTGCCAAGGTCTCATGTTGCCCTCATGGATGATGGATGGAGGACAGAAGCTTAGACCATTCTGCTGGTTTGAAAGTGGAGGGAGAAAAGCCTGTAAATTGTCAGACATTAATGCCTGTGTCCAGAAGCCTAAAAGAATCACCACCTTTTTTACCTCCAGATTCTGTGCCTCGTTTCTCCCTCATTACTATTTTTCCAACCTAACTTCCTCACTGTACAACCTCTTGGATCATTTCTATATCTCTTAAAAAACTCTCCTACAAAAGTTTCTTCACAGTCACAGACCACTACTTTATACTTTAAAAGAGACATTAAATAGACCTGCAAGATCCTTTCATCTTTCTGCCTTTTGTAATTCATGGAACAATTTCTTCTTAAAGCAGTTCAGTCTTCATATGTTCATATCTCTTGATCATCATGTCTACTCTGTGCCTGATATTCTGTAGCAGGTTACCATCTTCTGCTGCCATAGAATTCTACCTAAGTTGTGGGCATTTGCCGTCAGCCTCCTTTATGAATGCTTCATGAGGTAAAAACCTCATTTACGTTTGGATTATTAATTGACATTTTGATCTGTCTCCCGTTGCAAACTGTCATTTCCTGTGGAATGTCTCTCTGACATCTTACTCAATGAGCTTCAGCTCTTCTTCACCTTCTATATACAAGTTCTTATTCATAAACATCCAAACAGTAACATGACAGTTGATAGAATTGCTCTCTTCACTAGAGATGACATGTGCGTCAGCACTGTAAGGCTCAGAGACTTAAAAGGCCAAAGGGAACTTTATAAGGAACCTGGATGATTGACCACACAGCAAAAGGATTGTTCAGAAGAATGGAAGAAAGGCCACTTCAGATATGTTCAAAGCCTGAATATACTGTTTCTGACACTGGCCAACTCTAAACATGCAGGGAGAAATACAAGAACCAGGCAAGTATACGAGATCATTCCCAGCAGTTTCTCCAGCAGTCTACCACTTCTTATCCCTAATTTAAAATCAGGTAATTTTGTGCTGCTCTTTCTTCTGAAGAGGTTTTGGCAGCCTTTGAATTCTCCTGTCTCTGAAACAATGCTGGCAATGTTGGCAACACTGCAATAAGATGCTACGGGTAATATATTGGATACCAGTACTTTGTGATTGTGACTAGCTTGAAAACCTTGCAGTGTTGAGGGAAGGGCTATCTTCCCCTAATGCACACTGTCAGGACATCACTTATGATTCTGGGTTTGTGACCTGGAATTTGAGAACATCTTTTCTAGGTACTCTCACAGAACATGTACTTCATAAAACTGTCATGTGCTGCTTTTTGTCCCGGTCCTGTTCTCTGGCCGTGGGAATGACTCAGTTAATGGAAAATTCAGTCTCCAGTGAATGTGCCAGTTCTGGAGGTCTATGAAAAGCATCGTGTTAAATCAGAAAAGCAAATGAAATATAATTAAAGAAATACTGCCTTTGCAGTAAGCTCTTCATTTTGATTCAGCTTCAGACTATTACTCCTCACATAATTAAAATGTGCGTCCTGGTAACCACAAAAGGGCTTATTTTTCATACAGGAAGCAGTTCTTCAAAGATCATTCCTATTCTATTGTATGGTCACATACAACAGGACACACAGTTAATATAGGGAATGCAGAGGACACCAGTGGCAATGAGCAAAGGTCTGAGCTTCCATAGAATCCACATTACTTTGAACTATTGGTTTTGCAAAGAAGGCATCTTTCAATTTGCTTATTTGATCACATGCACATACCAGTGAAGACTATCAAAATGGAGTGAAAACTTGAATCTTTCTGTACTGTACAGCAGAGAACAAAATTCTTCATGTTGCTCTCTAACATTTGCCAACATATCAAGCAAATAAAGGCAAGAAAAGTTTGGGTAGAAGCCAGGATTTCAGCCAAGTAGCCACTGTGTAACTGCAAGAAGGTACATATCTCATGAGTGGAGCTGACTGCAAAAGGACAAATGTTTGTTACTGGAGGTAGAACGGCTTGAGTAGAAGAGGGACAAAACCGTAACTCCCTTTGGTCAGTTCTGCATTTAAAACTTCATCTGTTCTTTAGGGATATATAAACTATGGCTGAACTCCACAGAAGGGAACATGCATCTTCTGCAAACCACATCCAGACTGCATCTGCGAATGGTACAACTGTTTTATACTCCAGTGGCTGGAGTTCTGGCCCCAGCAATCACCTCCTTTGTTTGTGGCAAGCCAAAACTTCCTTTCACCTCAGAAGAAAGCAGATGAAACAGGGCAAAGACACTTCTTATTCCTACTTTAAAATCAGGTAACATTGTGCTGCTCCTTCTTCTGAAGAGGTTTTGGCAGTCTTTGAATTCTCCTGTCTCTGAAACAATGCTGGCAACACTGAAATAAAACACTATGTGTAGTACGTTGGATATCAATACTTCCTTTCAAAAAGCCCAGGCTGCTTTTTTATAATCTTGCCTTTGCACAAAGCGATGTAGAGAATGTGAAATAATACATTCCCACTACAAAACAGCAGCCTTTTATCTCAAATGGCAGAAATAAGTGCTTTTCAGCTTCTGGTGTCCCTGATTCCATCCCAAGTCTGAGAACTAATTGGAGCCCATCATGCTATGCATCACTTTTCTGTTTTTTAAGAGTTTCAGAACTGTCTGTAATCAATATATAGAGAGACTTAAATATAGTTGTTGGCAGTTCTTTAGGCCATTAAAGTGTTTGCTTTGGAGAATACTTCTCTCTTTCCCACTAGGCTCATTCAAAGATTACCATCCAAAACAGAAACATCACTGACTGTTGACTGATCAATTAAGCTGAGGGAGAACGCTATGAGAGCCTACACAGTTAAGAATCCTTTTAGTAATGGAGATGTAAAAACTTCCTTTTACTACTGCTGAATGTCCCTAAAGAACAAGCCAACAAGTGCAGCACCACATTATAAATGAAACAATAAACTGAGATAGAGCTGCTACTGCAGTTACATCACCTCACTCTTAAGAATGCTCTTATTCCAAGAGTGTGGATAAAAAGCAATTGTGGAGTGATACTTGAGTGGATGAGAGGGAAAGCCTTGGTGGCAATGGCACCCAACAATCAGCCACAGTCCTGATAGTTCTGTGGAATTTTGTGGGCCTCATAAATAGTGAGTTAATGGGAGAAGCAAAGTCCCAGCACCTGTGTGAAATGAGATTTCCTTTGTGCCAACCTAAACCTCTATGTGGGGTGCCACATCAACCTGTAAGAGGCACATGGGTGTGAGATAAGTTCCCAGCTGGCAAGCTGTGTCTTGCCTCTCTGGTAAGCAACATCTTTTGATGATACGCTAATGGCATCTACGCTTCTAATATGGGAAAGCAATATCTGAAATCATTGTCACTGCTGATGTGATCTATTCTGATGGTGGTGCAGTTCTGTTCCTTGTAACGTTTTTCTCTATGATGATTTCCTCCTGCTCTTGTGGCAGGCATTCCCTTCTTTTTATGGACAAACAGTTCCATAACTTCAGAGATGCTACCGTCACTGCTATTTTCCCTTATTCTTTCCACCCTGGATTTCACCCTGAACCATTTGACCTATCTCCCGGAGACTGCAAAGACAAAGGAAAGGCTGGAGTAAGTTGGAACTGCAAGGAGCAAAGGAAATGGCACAGAGGCAGTGGAATCAGAGGAAGAGAGAAGCAGTAGTTGCCAATGGAGAATACAGTTCTGAAAGGATAGGAGGCATTAGTAATGATTAGTCATGAACCAAGGGCTTCTGACTGGGATTGGATTTGCACTGAGAACCCAAAAGTAGGGGAAATCTCCAGGCCTTGCCTCTCTTCTTTCCCTTAATGTCTGTCACAACCTGCACATCCTCCCACTTTGTTCCCAGCAGCTGTGGACTGTCATTTTTCGCCATTGTGCCCTTGCTGTTCAGCTCTCCATCCCCCAAGCATTACAGCTGGAGCTCCTTTAAAACAACACAGGATCTACAAACACAAAGGCTTTGAGGAGCCCCACAGCAGCCATCTCCTTTTTCTCCCAGAAGAGCTGCAGAATGGATCTCCCACTTAAACCAACACATACTGCCATAACGTCTTCCATGGCTTATCCTGAGCTCCAGCAGTGATTCACCCTGTTAAGAACTTCCAAATTCCAGACGTAGAGACTCTTTCTTGCAAAACAGTAAGAGTCTTTATATGTCTTCTTTACATTTGATCTGGCTTTATAGTAAGTGGGGGTATTCACCCTAAATCCAACAAGTGACTTTCACACAGCTGTTTGCCCAGGAAGCTGGTTTGGAGGCATCCTATATCTAAAGAGTGTACAGACTTTCTTTAGCAGCTTTTCTTTGCCACTTCCCTGTTCAGATTCACAGGTAAAGGAATTATAACATTATCAAAGGAATTATAACATTATCAAAGCTTCTGACTTGCTTTGGTCCTCAACAGAAGGGTTGGAAAGGAAGTGTGGCACTTTCTTTTCTCTTTATACTCAATGTACCATTAGGATGTTTCAGTGTTTGAATGTGTTTCTACTAAAGCCTTTTCCAGACTGAGATGAAAATTTGTCAGTTCTCCTGCGTCATCAACAGACAAGTTAGGTCAAAATAGACAAATAGGTCAAAAGTACGCTCACTTCGTGTCAAAGCAAAGGCTCATGGTTTTTAAATTGCAAAGACAAATCCGTATATGATGATGTGACAATTATCCATGATGTACCTGCTCCATCTTAGTATCTTCCAGTCAGTATTGATCAGCTGCCAGAAGTATTTACTGTTTTCTTCATTGCTCATCACTACATCATTACAAAGAGCCTTTAATCCTCTCATGACACAAAGCCCACTGACACTGTACCAGAAGCTGGAAGCATTCATCTGTATTTCTTCACTGTTGTTCTGCTTTGATAACTCACTTGTACCAGTAGAACTGAGACAGATCTTTACTGATACAGCTGTGACAGAACTTTGCCTCCGTCTTTGTCTTCAAACTGACTGAGACAAAGATGGCTTTGGCCAGTGAGCAAATTCATGTTTGTGTGTGGTTTTTGAAGACATATTCAAAGCAAATGGAAAATGAACAATGTTACATTAATAACAAACCTGGAAATCATAGTTGGTACTGTGCTTGGATAAACTTATGTTACAATCAGAGAGGACAATGAGTCACAGTACCTCCACCTCATACAGTTTTAAGAAGCTGTCCATGTTTCTTTATTATATATGATGGGCTGTTACTAGAAAAGCATCATATCAGGCCAGGGAAAGCCCTGCAGGCTGGGACTTTCCAGAAGCAAATAGGCTACATAAGGGATGAACCATTTGCTTGCTCCATTGGTATTCACACCAAGAATAGTATTCACAGGGGGTTTAGATTTTATAGCTGAAGAGAAATGGAAAGCAGATGAAATACAGCAGGACACCCTGAAACATCTCTTGATCAGAGTTTGAAACTCAGGGAAAATCAGAATGGGAAAAACTCAGTGTGCTGCCTGTCCTCTGATTGTCCAAATTATCTGCCAACTCCTGCTGATTTCAATAGGACTAGCTTTTCTGATGGCACCAGTAGAGCAAACCAGAGAAGATAATAGCCTGGCTTATAGACAGAAATGACTAAAACTTAAGATTAGTATCTGTTCTCAAATAGTTTATGTTGAATACGAAGTCCCACAGACACTGTTAGTGCCAGGAACCCTTCACATCCATTACAGCTTGAATCACAATATTGCAGGTGCCCATTTTGTCATACCAGATTGGGATTTGTACTACTCATTTATAGAAATGTTACTTTACAGGAAGCTTAACAGCCCACACGAAACCATGATATGGCTATAGAACAGCATTCTCTTTGAGGTAGCACATCATTTCTGAGGTGAATATTTCTCAACAAAGAGTATAAATATGAGCAGCAGAGAGTAACCAAGACATCTCCTGGGGCTACACGCTGGGCTGAATTTACATTACTGCCCACAGGATGTCTTATCTTGTGATGCCTGTTATTTCTATTACTACAAACAACTACTCTGTGACACAGCTGCCTACTGCTGTAGGCAATAACTCAATTCGTGAAGACTTTAGCAAAGATTCTCATCATGATGTATAACGCTAGGAGTATGAACTTTGGACAGATGCTCCTTTGCACCTCCCAGAAAGCTTCAGATTTCTTTAAAGCTGTGCTAGTCTGAACCTTATGGAATTTCATATAAAGTTAATAAAAGTAATACACTGGGACAGCATAACACTATTTCACATTCCTTCAAGGTGTGTATGTGTTATGCACTGAGGCAGGATTTAAGCAACTAAGCTGGATGATTCTAATGGGCAAAGCTTCAATCTTGAGAACAGCTAAGGTCACCGCAACTTGTACTGACCTTAGCAGGCTATAAGCCTTGAGTCTGTGAATAGTAGTGTCTTCATACTTCATAATGCAAGCAGCTGGTTCTCTAAATGCTTCACTGGCATAAATGAAGCAATTACCTTTGACACAAATAACCTCAGCAAACTGGATTAAAATAGACCCTTTCACATGCAGCACCATACAAGACTATGTCAAGTTATGAACAGCATTTCTCAGTTTATTGTCACTCAGAATTGAGCATTTTCTCTGTAATTGATTTCTCAAGCACCACTAAGAATACATCACCTTTCTGCATGTCAAGCTCTTCTGAACTCCCTGCATATATGATAGCTGAACATGCACAGAAATCCCTGTAGCCTCAAATTAGTGCCTTACCTATGACCTTAAGTCCGGAGGGCTTAATTTCCTCCATTTCCTCTGTCGCCTAAATCCATCTCATATGCATTTCCCTGTCACCAGCTCATTAGATGTCCATGATAGTCACCTTTTGCACTGTTCAACCAAACCCAGTTTCTACCAATATTCCTATTTCTACCTAACGACTATGTAGTCCTGGAGCACTTGCACTAAAACTAAATCCAAATTCACACATTTCCGCAGCATTCCATAAGCATTATTTACAGCTTTCTTCCCAAAGCTGGAAGAGAGAAACTTGTCATTGCCCACATCTTAATACTTTCCTTCCTGTCTGAGATTGCGCCTTTGGACTGAGGTGATTCCATGAACTACAGTGCTTCTATTCCCAGAGCCACCAGAGTAGTAGGAGACAGAGAAGACAGTCTTTTTGCCAATAGCAAAAGAATCACTAAGAGAAACCAGGTGAGGGCTGATGATATCAAACAGGGCGGCAGCAGCTCTGCTCCTGCTCAACATTTTGATTTTGTTCTTCTTAAAGAGGCCCTTGGGCTAGCAAATGTCATAAGGATTTCTCAACATCTATTCACATAGTCCAAGAGGAGGCTGAGAGGGTGATCAGGACTGGAACACCTCCCATATGAAGACAGGGTGAGAACATTGGGGCTGTTCAGCCTGGAGAAGAGAAGGCTGCGTGGAGACCTCAGGGCAGCTTCCAGTGTCTGAAGGGGGCTACAAGGATGCTGAAGAGGGACTCTTCATCAGGGACTGTAGTGATAGGACAAGGGGTGATGGGGTCAGACTGAAACAGGGGAAGTTCAGGTTGGATCTAAGGCAGAAGCTCTTCCCTGTGAGGGTGCTGAGGCACTGGCACAGGGTGCCCAGAGAAGCTGTGGCTGCCCCATCCCTGGCAGTGTTCAAGGCCAGGTTGGATGGGGCTAGAAGCAACCTTGTCTAGTGTGAGGTGTCCCTGCCTATTGCAGGGGTTGGAACTGGATGATCTTCAGATCCTTTCCAACACAAACCATTCTGTGATTCTATGATTCTATAGTGTTCCTGCCCTGGTTAAGACCTGTTGAAGCATTTCAACATATAAGATAGCTACTCTGAAGAAGGGCATTTTTACTTAAACATTCTGGTTTATAGTGCTTTATAGTTCCTTCAACATCCTGACTCAATAGGAATGCAAATGCTAATGAACCGCACACTATGACACAGAAAAATCAAGTTGTACAAATGCTCTCCTTGAGCTTTCATTTTTAATTTTAGGGCAGGTTATGTATTTTAATTTAGAAGACAACCTGAACCATTTCTGAAACTAACTGTGATAAAGAATTTTTAACGTTTCAATATCTATAGTATGTTACCAAGACATAAAGTGCTGCCATCAACCTTGCACCTTATTCCAGCAGGACTGTGGGTATGCAGGCCGATGGCTACAGAGAGGCCTTTTTGCCGTTAAAGTCACCATTGGAAGAGAGGCCAAGACTAAGGCGAGGTCTTTGATCATTGAAAAAGAACATGCTCTAATCACAGGATACCCAGTGAACACGCACAGAGAAACCAAAGAGCCTAACTTTACCCACTCAATAAATCTTATGCCACTTCCTTCCATAGAATGGCTACAGTGCTCACCTTTCAAACAGGATTTTCCTTCCTGAGTAGCTCATGTAATGAGTAAGAAACAGAAAAGGAATCTAACTTCTTTACTAATCAAAACAAGGCCCCAGAAATTATATCTGGCAGCCTCACATCGAAGTAATGGAAGAGAACAAGAGCAAAACGCAATTCAAATACAGATGGTCTTTTTCTTTTTTCAGATGCAGCTCTGATGAAAGGGAATTTGGGGATCCTGGTGGGTACCAGGTTGAGCACAAACCAGCCACGTGCACTTGCTGCAGAGCTGGCAAATAGTATCCTGGGCTACATTACTCCAAGTATTGCTCACAGGTCAAGGGCAGTTGATCCTTCCTCTCTACTCAGCACTGGTGAGCTCACAAGTGGAGTGCTGGGTCCAGTTCTGGGCTCTCCAGTGTAAGAGAGACATGGACATATTGGAGAGAGCCTAGCAAAGGGTCTTTACTATTAAGGGAGATTAAGGATTAAGGAAGACCAGAGCGTCTGTCTTATGAAGAAAGGCTGAGAGAACTGGGACTCTTCAGCCCGGAAAGACTGAAGGGGATCTTAGTGTGTATAAATACATGAAGGGAAGGTACAAAACAGACAGAGCCAGGCTCTGTCACTGGGGTGTTTCATAGGGCACAGTGACAGGACAAGAGGCAGTGGGCACAATTTAAACAGAGGAGGCTTCCTCTGAACACCAGGAAATACTTTTCACTGTGAGAGTAATCGAGCACTGGCACAGGTTGCATAGAGAGATGGTGAATCTCCCTCCTTAGAGACATTTGTAACCCAGTCTGGACATGGTCCTTGGCAACCAGCTTTCAGTGTCCCTACCTGAGCAGTGGGGTTGGACCAGATGACCTCTAGAGGTCCCTTTCACCCTTAACCATCCTGTGATTCAGTGATAAATAGTCTGAAATTTCTGCTAAGCATTTCCTAAATGGTATCAGATCAGGATTTGGTCATTTACAGGATAGTGAAGGATATGCCACTTCTCAGTATCACACCTTTCCACTCTCAGTTTCAGTGTCACCAGCAGTTTAATCATCCTAAGAAATCGATTAACCATTTCATTCCAATGTATTATTATTATTAATAATACTACTAATAATAATCGTCATCATCATCACGTACAGAAACTTGCTTAGAGATAGGAAAAACTATTTTCAATGGCATGTAATTATTCTTTCCCACTTAGTGCTTTAATCACCAAATGTTTCCAAACTTCCTCAAGCAGCCTCTTTATATCTCAAAGATACTATGCAGAATAAAAAGACTCCGTTCCTCCTCTCAGTCTGTTTCCTACATGACATTTTGCTCTCATCCAAGCTACACTGAAAAAAGCAATTTTTCAGCATTCTGGAAGGGAATGTTATATGTGAGGAATAGAAGAAAGAGACTTCAAGCTGAAGATTCTTACAAGAGACATACATCTTCAGGATGGTTTGAGGGCTAACTTTGTTATTTAAACCCAGCGTACCTTAGAGGAGTTTGTGATTGGCACAAACTCATCTTCTTAAGCAGCACTTAGTTTAGATGCAAGCAGACATTTGATCAGCAAATGGTTGCAGCAGCTGAAGCCACACAAGTATCACAGCTTAACTCAAATCAGCTCTCCCAACAGCCTAAATGAAGCTGGTGATGTTTGCACTGAATCACATAAGGAAGACACTGAAATTCCTTTCTGCAGTAAGACCAACAGAGGTGATAAATTCCAGCAAAGGGACAATTGCAAACAAATTCTGATGAGGATTTCCTCTCTAGCCACCAGAAACATCTGCTGAGTGAATGGATATCTGTGCCTTGGTAAGTTGGTAAGTTGTTTCTCTGTTGGAATAGGGCATCATAATATGGGATCATATTTTCAGTGGGTGCTTTTCCTTGCTTCTAGCACGGACTTTAATATTAAAGCTGTCCAGGGACCACAGGGATAGAGGAATCTGATTAGAAGACAGTGCAAATGGGAGCTTCTGTAGACAGGAGTGGGAATGGCAATGATAAATCCCAGGGAAAAATTGGCCCTCGACATTTTGAGCAAAATGCTGGCTTTGATCAAAGAAAAGCCAAGCCAACTGCAAGTCACATTATTGCAATGAGACAGCCTGTCAGACACTCACACTGTGCATTCCTCAAACACCTACACACAGTTCCAGATTTGCTCAGCTCTCTGGGTACTCAAAACAAAGACTCTTTCATGACACAATTCTATCCAGTGGAACTTTTGCTATATTCATCAGCACAGATAAAGGTAGAGAAAGATTTATCTGATGTCTCGTGGTGGTCAGCTAATGAGGTTGTCCTGTTCTATCCTCTTTTGGAAGAAGTATTCTCACAACAAGCAATGTGATAAAAAGCATGGGGAGAATTAATCCTAGTTGAAAGATGGACTGGTGTGTTACACATTCTTTAAAGGAGAAAGCAGCTCTTAATTCTGTTCATCAGCTGTGTCCTGTACCAAAACTTTGCCTTTGAAGCCACCAGATGCAGATATGAACTCCCAGCTCCTTGTGCTTTTGAAATGAAATAGGCAGAAAGACAGTGAATACATGCGCATTTTTAGAACATTTCTTCAGAAAGTTAGAAAAATATCTCTATGTTCTTTCTAGTCGCTGAATTGCTAACAGGATCCTTCAGTTAAACTGGGACAAGAAGAGGCTCTGCCAGCCAGCCTATCCTTCTGTTCAAACCTTAATTAAAGGGGAAAGACACCTCCATTGCACATTGCAGCTTGAGTGTAGAAGTCAGTTACAGCGCCAGTTATGAGGCAGGTCCTTGTTCTTTTGAGAGCACCTACAATGTTGTCTTCATACTAGTTTAAAGAACTGCTTATTGCAGCCTAATAAGAGTAAATCCCCTTTCATCCTGAAGAGTCTGTAGTACATTCAGCTGTAGGGTGTTTCACACTGCCTTTGAGTCCAGGCAGATACCAAGTTAAATGCAAGCTTGTTTAATTTCATTGTAACTATTTCATTTACTGGAGCCTAAACGAAACTGAATGCAGTACTCCAAATGTGGCTTCAGCAGTGCTGATGAAAGGGGAACGATAACCTGCTGGCAACTCTCTTTCTAGGGCAGCCCAGGACACTGTTGGCTCTCTTTTCTGTGAGTGCACATTGCTGGCTTATCTTTAATTTGTTGTCCACTGAAACCTGTGGCTCCTTCTCTGTGAAGCTCATTTCCAGACAGTTGGCCCCCAGCCTCTAGAGGTGCATGGAATTATTCCTCTCCAGGTGCAGGACTTTGCATTTCCCTTTGTTGAACTTCATGAAGCTCGTGTCAGCCAATTGCTCCAGCATGTCAAGGTCCCTCTGAATGGCAGTGTGACCATTTGCTCTATTGGCCACTACTCCCAGTTCTGTATCATCAGCAAACTGAGGGTTTACTCTATCCAGGTCATTAATGAAAAGGTTTAACACTACTGGGCCCAGTATTGACTCTTGGGATACTCCATTAGTTACCAGCCTCCAGCTAGACTTGGTGCCTCTGATCACAACTGTCTATGCCTGGCAGTTCCCCCATTTCCCAGTCTACCTTGCTGTGTCCATATTTCATCAGCTTGCGTATGAGGATGTTACAGGTGAGTGTTGAAAGCCTTACCAAAATTGATTACATCTTTGTCATAAGGATGGCTGCTTTTCGTTATCTGCAGCATATTTTAGTTCCTTGGGAAGACTCGGAAACAGAACTGTATGTTCACAAGAACATTTGTTAAAGCCAAACCTCACAGAAGAAGTGGTGAATGCCCCATTCCTGGCAGTGTTCAAGGCCAGGCTGGACATAGCCTTGGGCAGCATGGTCTAATGTGAGATGTCCCTGCCCTTGGCAGGGGGTTGGAACTGGATGATCTTAAGGTCCTTTCCACCCACAACCATTCTAAGATTCTAGAAGCTCCCCCACAATGTTTAGGTATGCACAGGGATGATTTATGGCATTGCCCATGCGGAGGTGTAGTAAGTTTTACTGAAGATAAAGAGTGAAAGCCTCATAAGCCAGAATGACACAAATGCATTTCTACGAAAATATAAACTTATCCCCAGAATTTTCCTTCTTTTCTAATAGACAAATGTATCTAATAAAATCAGAAAGGGGAAATACTTGATGATAAGTAGAGAAACTTTCTCTCCATTACAATTCCTGTAGAACATTCCCCAACCACTAATTGCAGATCAGAAGAGAGAACTAGAAAGAGCTGCAACTGTTTGGGTATCTTTTGTAAGTTAGAACTCATTGACCTACACCTGAGAGCAAAAGGCAGCCACAAACTGCGCAAAAGCTGGATAGAAAAAGGTCTGAGGTTTTGGATTTCAGTTTTATTTCACTGTTACTAGGAGTCACCTGTCAACAGGTTCTTCTATGGATGACAGGCACAGCATTCTGTGCAGCTGAACAAGCTGTCTATACTGCAATGGCTACTGGCTAGTAACTGCTTTACACTTCACAAATGCTCAGCTAACTTTGAAATCAGCTATCCTAGAAGTTAATGAAAGTTCAGCCACAATAGAAGCAAGCTCTGCAAGACCAGCTTCTTGCATGGCTTCTGCCATGTGAATATGCCTTTTACACAAGTCATAAATGAAGCCAGGAAGGAGAACACCATAGAAACAAGCATCAGAACACTTCTGGCAGTTTTGCATATGTATTATGTTTCAGTGTGTTCTTGTTAACACAGTTGGGTTTAAATACAGCTTGGAGAGAGCCATGTGAGATGCATTCATTTCAGTGTTGCTAGGTGGCAAGATCAGTTACTCAGGAAGCAGAAGAGCTCATCTATCTGCCACCCATCTACTTATGTCTGCAACTACATATATGCTTCTGTGAGAGGGATGAGGCTGAACAGGACTGTCCACAGTTGGCAGAGACAAGCAGGACAGTACAGAAGAGCTAACATAGCTGTGAGTGGCTCTGCTGCAGATAACTGGAGCATGTTTTGCCTGAAATTGTATTCTGATTCACTTCTACCAACACCCAAGAAAGACGTTAGCCCTCATATGATGGCAAAAAGCCCTGCTGAAAGGATGCTCAAGGTGGAGGCCAGAACAATGGACTGCTAGAAAACTAAGATCAAGAATACCTATAGAGAAGTCAGGAGCCCTATAACAAGCCAAAACAGACCCAGACTTATGAGTAGAAAAACAAGCCCACACTAAAGTAAAATCATAGAATCACAGAATCAGCCAGGTTGGAAAAGCACTTCAAGCACATCCAGTCCAACCATTCCCAGCACTGCCAAGGCCACCACTAACCCATGGCACTGAGGCCTCGTCTCCACGCTGTGTGCACACTTGCAGGGACGGTGACTGCAGCCCTGCCCTGGGCAGCAGTTCCAATGCCTGAGCACCCTCTGGGGAAGGAATTGGTCCTCAGCTCCATCTAAACCTCCCCTGGTGCAGCTCGAGGCCGCTTCCTCTTGTCCTGTCCCTTGTTCCTTGGGAGCAGAGACCGACCCCACCTCCCTACAACCTCCTGTCAGGCAGTTGTAGGGAGCTATCAGGTCCCCTGAGCCTTCTCTTCTCCAAACTAAACCCCTCCAGGTCCCTCAGTCGATCCTCATCACACTGTGCTCCAGACTCAGAACACAATTTATGTGATAGAATGAATACATTTCTGCTGAGTGGCAATGGAATATCACAGCCCTTTTTTCTTGAGTTGGCAGCTAGAAATTAGTAAAGCCGACCCCACAGCACCCAGATTATGCATCTCCTGACTTACAATGATGAGGTGGACATAAAAAAGTGAAAATCAAACACATTACAAGCAAGAGCAATGTTATCTTGCATCTTTAAGAAAGAAAATGAAAGGCAAATACAGCAAAACCAGCAAAAACTCCCATACCAACCATTAGAACCAGGAAGAGCTTCTCCTTCCATCTTATCCTCTATAGGTTTTTGGCATAAGCTCAGTGTTTTTAATGTGCTAGGGAAATCAGGTAAGCGCATGCTGAGCCTGTTTGCTCATTCACTCACAGTATGAAGCTGAATCACAGAATGGTTTGGGTTGGAAGAGACCTTAAAGCTGATCTAGTTTCAACCCCCTGCCATGGGTAGGGACACCTTCCACTAGATTAGAGGGAGCTGAAAAGGTGTTTGTCAACAGTGAGTTCTGGCCTTATGAATTTGCTGTGCTTCAGTATTATGCAAGTCGCATAGTCTGGTACATTCACATCTTTCAGCATTTCAAACCAAACGAGATCAGGCAGGGTTTCTAAGGGGATGGGAGGCCCACTTGCTGAAGAAACGTTAGGGTCAGGGTTTCACTAGCTGGCAGTCTGCCCTTTAAAATAGTAGAGTTACAGGGAATGAATCAGCTCTACCAGTATTTAAACCTCAGCCATTTACTTAATTTTATAAGTAGAGTTTGGTCTGTTTTAATTAAGCTTCTGAAAAGCTCAAGAAAGCTACCAGGATGCCTGCATTGCAGCGTGGCTTTGGGGTCTCTTGTTTTCAACTCTTGGACCCTCTCTTTCTTATTGTAAGGTCACCCTAACCAGCAGCAGCTCATCTTCAGTATTTCCTAGCTCGATTGGTGGTGCTGTCCACCTGGAAGTTCCTAGTACACCTAAAATCAGTATAGTCAAAATTGAGTTTCATTCCTTTCCCTACTAAACACCCACTGTATTTCTTCAGCCACGGGGAACTTGTGTGTTCTCTGTTGCTTTGCTGGGTAGGTTTGGCTTGACTCTGACTCATTTCTGAGCCATCCTGGCACAGACACGTCTAATCCATGCAATTTTGAGTGATGCAGTATCTTAGAATTGGGCTTGTCTGCAGGGAAAATCTCTTGTTCAGGTTATTCTCATAGAATCACAGACTGGTTTGGGTTGGAAAAGACCTTAAAGCTCACCTAATTCCACCCCCCTGCCGTACTCAGGGATACGTGTGTAGCCAAACAGACTTTATACACACTATGAATGCCACTGCCACAAATACAACAGTCGAATCATAGAATGAACAAGCACATCCCATTTAAAACAAGAGTGGTTCATGTCAACATAGATTATAAAGCACTTAGAATCAAATGTGTGTCTGTTTCTCAGAAAGGGATAGAGAAAGGTACATGAGGCATGTCAGGCAACAGAAACAGGAGAGGTACCTTCCAAAATTCCAGCTTCATTAAAGAACTGCAGTGCTTTGTTTTGTTTAATTGAACATATAGTATCCACTAGGTCTTACCTCTGAAAGGCTGGATCCCCAACCAGCGACCTGCCTTCTCTCAGGCCATTACAACTGTTCCAGCTTTATGAGACAGATTCTCTTACAGCTAAATGAACTTACAGGAAACTAGTACTTACACCGCTTATTTCTATGAAAACATACCCGTGTGTGTTCATTTCTCCTCCTGCCTCTGTAGACCAGCTCGGATCAAAACTGACAGAGTAGTGCAAACCTCAATATTCACCACCTCCTGAGAAGGGGCAGCCAAGGAAAACAATCATTAGCATCCTCACTGTGAGAAAGGAGGTAAAGCAGGTTCCCTGGTTATTACACAGCACATAATCTAACCTCAGGTACATAGCCTGCAGCCCCACACAGATAACACATCCGCAGGAAACCAGGTTTGCTTCATTCCCCTGCTCACAAAACTGCTTGTCTGATTTGGTGGTTAATTACAGCCAACATTGCTGCAATGGAGGTTCCAGTAAGAGGGCTCTTTCGTTAACCTTTGCCAGGTGAAGTACAGAAGAACCTGGTGTTAATTGCTAATACTCACAGAGCATGGTCTCACCTCCTGAGTTTCCAGCATAAAATGAATGCCCTTTCCAGACCTACAGGAAGGGCTCAGTGGAAACTAGTGCAAACTCCTGTGAACTCACATAGCAGTAATAGGATCCAAGTAAATAGGTGAAGCCCTTTATAAATAGGCTTGATTGTTCACGATGCCTTTGTCACCTATATGTTGGTCTATTAAGCATAGCAGTATTGTTACTGGGCTGCTACAAAGCTATTAAAGAAACCCCCTTGGGGCCATAAGGTGGCCTGAACTGGACAAGCAGTAAAGCACTTACTAGGACAAATAAGTCAGCACCTTCGAACTAACAATATAAAAAGTGCTTATTTCTATTCCCAACAGGGTAAATTTGAAGGAGTAGTAAAGACTTTCTTGCTGAATATCAATACTTGATGCAGTATGTCACTAATGTGCTTCAGAGCTACACACAGCAGGTCTGTCCTACCAGCAAAATAGCTTTGTTCTTAGTTCACAAAGTCATGTTAATAATGAATGTTTATTACAGCAGCAGCAAATGGCTTCCTGGAGGTTTTTTGTTATCTTTTAACAGGAGAGATTTTAGTTTCTTTTTGTTCAAATTCCCACAGAAAAGCTAGGAGCATTAAACACATTCAATAGTGTTCATTCATGTGCAGCTTTATAAAGAGATTCTGCAAAATCTCACACTAGGAAGTTGTCTCTTTTGACTAAGAAAAGGCTGTGCAGCATGTCCTGCATTTCCCTTTAGGCAGTATCACTGCCAACCTAGTTTGGACACTGTCAGATCTAGAATAGAAGGCTGGCCCTAGTAACCTGGCAGGGCTAAGGTGCCTCCTCACCCCTGCTGCTCCTTCCAGTGCAATGAAAGATGTTTCAGACAACTTTCACGTTCCTAGGGCCAGAAGGGAACATTTTATGATAGCCACAGGACAAAACCTTCTTAATTGGATTCTTCTGACAAGCTCCATTTCATAGACAAGCTGGTTCATAGGACAGCCTGCTCTGCAAAAAGTCAGGGCATCAGGACTTTATTTACCTCTATGGGGACCAAGAGTAATAGAAACATCTCTTAGACATCTCTTCAATTTTTGGTCAAGAGGCCTGCCTGCTGTAGCTGCTTCTCCCACTCTGTTTATTAGGGAAGACAAGTCTTGGAAACATGTAGCATCCTTTTCCATTATCAAAATGAATAAAAGGGACAGAAACTAGTGAAAACAGCAGGGGAGCGCAGTCTGTGGTAACTCCAGAATACCCACAGACAGCTGACACAAAGAGGAAGAGATTGTACAGCAAACAGGCATGTAATTGCAGTGCACCACATTAATTGGTTTGGTGCTGACTGGCCATTACTCGTGCTATTTTCTATCTAGAAAACTACCACAGTCTGATGAGACAGACTATCTCTCCATTAGAGAGCACATGTGAAAGTACAATCATCTGCCCTTCCATTCAATTAGCTACAGTCTAAGGCTTTTGGTTGAACTCTCTTCCTGCATTGGTAAAGCTATTCAAACAAGGATCCCTGCACTTCAAAACATGGCAAGTCCTCTGCTTTTTAGGATTTCTCTCGCATTTGAACCCTTACCAGTAAGTGGCATTTATGTTTGACATTTCTAATGAGGTGTTTGTGACTTAAATGATGAGAGGGGTTTTTGTATTTCAATGATAGTGATTATGTTCATTTGACAGAAATGTACTGTAATGGGGATACACTGGAGCCTTGTCATCACCAAGTACTACTGCTGCTGTATACGTCTCCTCTTCCATCTATGCTGAGCCAGTGTCTGCTTGTGGGTCAAGAATTTTCCTTCTGGGACAAACAGAGTCTCTCTAAATGACCCTGAAAAGTAGTTTAGAGCTCCAGGAAGATGTACACAGAATAACTTTCTTCTCAACATCAGTGTGGGAAGAGCTGGGCTTGACTGCCAGCTCTGCTAGCATGGCAGAACTCAGTTTACTTCCACCTGTGCTTGACAAAGGCTTATCTGTACCTGACTCTAGACTTAAAGATCTGTCTTGGTTTAAGCCCAGCCATAACTCAGAACTACGCAGCCGCTCTCTCACTCTCCTCCTTTCCTCCTCCCCTGCTCCTGGAGGGATGAGGAGGAGAATGGAAAGAATGTAACTCCCATGGGTTGTGGTGAGAGCAGTCCAGTAACTAAGGTATAACACAAACCACTCCTGCTACCGCCAATAATAATAATGACAAGGGAAATAACAAGGGAAGAGAATACAACTGCTCACCACCCACTGACCGATACCCAGCCTGACCCAGCAGTGATCTCACCCTTCCGGGTAACTGCCCCCAGTTTTTACATCCTGACCATGATGTGCTGTGGTATGGAATACCTCTTTGGTCAGTTTGGGTCAGGTGTCCTGTCTCTGCTTCCTCCCAGCTCCCCCTCCTCCCTGGCAGAGCATGAGGCTCAGGGAGTCCTTGGTCAGAGTAAACATTACTGAGCAGCAACTGAAGCCATCAGTCTTATCAGCACTGTTCCCAGGCTGAAAGTCAAAACCACAGCACTGCACCAGCTACTAAGAAGGAGAAAAATGACTGCTACTGCTGAACCCAGGACAACATCCCACATCTAAAGAAGCTTTAGATCAGTGCTTTGTATCAAGATGATATATTACCATGCTGCCACTTCAGAAAGTCGACCGTATCAGGTTCACTGAACGTATTTAGTGTTATTCATTAAATCAGTATGCCTTCTACCACAGCCACACAGCGCTGCAATATACTAAAGAAGAAACTGACTTCCCAATGTCCTGATTCTAAATACTCTGGAAGTATTAATAAATATTTAATACACAATTTAATGATTAATCATTCTGAGATTTTTAAAGTTTAGAAAGTCTATAGCTTTGCTACAGATCTGTTCTGTGATACCTACAACTGCTACCTGATGCAATGTACAGCGCTAAGGTTTGTACCATCTATTACTTGTGTATTTGTCATCAGCAAATCACTGAGAAATGAAACATCGATATTATATTAAAACTGAAAACCTGTTCTCCTCTGCAGAGGTTTGCTCACCGCATCTTTATTACACTGATATCAAAGTCCTACCATTCCGTGCCTCGGCTTGCCTTCTCTCTCCCCTCATTCTCTTTAGGGAAGAGTGCTTGTCAGTACAGTATTTTAGCTTTCAGTGAGAATTTATTCACTTTCTCTCCTGCAAATCTTAAAGACCATTAAGAGAGAGACTTCTATTGTTTCCTGCTCAATCTGTCCCTTAGCACGTTTATGCATGTGGAAATCCATAACAAAGCAAAAGCCCTGTCCGTATAACACCATTATCTGTTGACATACAATGCTATTCTTAAACAAGAGATGCGCTCTGACAGTGCATGTACAGACACAGCTCCCACTGGGAAACTAATGCTCATGTACAAGTTAAAATGGTTGGCAATTCTGAATCTTTTATGATAGCCATGATAAGTTTATTCCCATTAACTTCCTCATTACAGAAAGAATGTAACACTGACACTTCCACCTGGGATTTTGGTCAAGCTTCACCTCTACTTTTTACACAGTCATAAATCACAAGACCAGATTATAAATGTTGCTACACAGGTAATGGCCATTGTCAAGAATTTGTAGTGTTGTACAAGAGCATCATTTTTTTTAAAAGGACTCTTTTTTTTGGACAGAAGATAATAAAATCATAGAATAATTCAGAAGTTCATTCATAAGTTGAGGGAAATACCTTGCGGTGAAAGACCAATAGTATACATCCTGTGGTCAGCTCTGATAAAAACTAATGACTATGAAATGAAGCTCAAGGCCCAACTTTCTATCTGTGAAGAGTTATGTCTGTGAACACCTGGAATAAATTAAAGAAGGAGTCATACTCTGTATTTCAGGAGTCACTCTGATAAAAACTAGATGCTGTTTGAAGGGAACACTATTGCTCAGCTCTTCAATTTAGTTCAATTGGTGCTGATTTATGGACTAATACTCAAGAGGTTGGAATAAATAACTTAACGGTCCTGTCTTACCTTGAATTCTTCACATTCTTCTTTACAGCAAAGAAGAATGGTTTCAAAGATTAAAATACCAGTGGATAGGATTGTCACAGCCCTTATTTGCTTCTACAAGAATATATAGCCTCATCTCTAACTCCTCACAGCTGCAGCAAATCCTTATCTGGTAGAGGAATAAGCTGCCCATCTCTTGCTATGAGCAAGAGAACAGAAAAGGAGAAAAGTATTTCAGCTTTCTGTACCTCTTGTGCAAGGCTGGGTGCGAACAGTCACAGGAAGCTGCAAGTTCATGAATGGAAGGGGATATTTGGGCTTGAGGCAGGAAAAGACCCTTCACAACAGCAGCCATGCAAAAGGCTGCAGCAGACGGTGACTCTGCTGAATTCTCCCTTCTGAGACCTGTGCTTTTACAGTCTCCCGCTTCAGGTGCTCTGGAGCTCCATGCTGTGAGGTGCTGAATGTCCCTCGCAACTCTGAAAGATGCACAGTAAGGAGCGCTGAAACCTAAGGACTCAGGGTGGGTATCCAAATTGCAGTAACAGTGCTCTGCCAAGTTTCCAAAAGCCATGTTTCTGAAGTTCTTGGAACCATGTGGAAGAACAGCCATGGATCCTGTTTCAGCCTTTTACAAGTATGAGATTTCTTACCATTTAAAGTATGTTTTAGCACCACATTAAGCTTAGGAGACTGTTCTCCTGACAGTTACAATCACAGAAAGCAGGCAATCACTCACTTTTGTCAATACACAAGGCAGGATATCAAAGACATTTCTTTTTACCTGGCTGAGACAAACACTTCTCCTCCTGAGCTACAGCTTCATTTGCAGAGGTGTCAAGTTTTGCTCTTGGAATGATCGTTAGGCTGTAATGACAAGCCAGAGGCACTGACAGTTCAGTAAGTGTTTAACTTCTCACTTACCCTCCTCATTGAGGTGTTTAGACCATTGATCTTATCCTTTACTTGCCATAAGGAAAATTGTTTTCCTTATAAAAGCAATACTTACAGGTTAGTTTGAGGTTTCCTTTCCCATTGTCAGAATGCTACCTGCTAAGATACTCGGAAGTATTACATAGAAATACACAAAAGCAGAGCAAAGAAACCATTGCTTCATAAGGTTGTATACACACAGAAGGAAAACACAGATCCCTGACAGAGAGCTGCAAATTACAGTCTATATCTGTTTACCACATCTACCTCTTTGCAGAGGTTTCAAAACATCCATGACTAAATGTGTTCACACACCGTGCAGATGAGGCCCTCAGTGACATGGTTGAGTGGTGGCCTTGGCAGTCCTTGGCTAAAGGTTGGACTTAATGACCTTAAAGGTCTTTTCCAGCCTGGCTGATTCTATGATTCTATGACCGGGGCTACCAGATTTGCCATTTAACTATAGCATACTGTAGCAAACAAGAATCTCAAACCCCAAAGCTGTTCTTGAAATACTCCGGAGATTCAAAGCTCTTTTTTTTTTCCTTTTCTGCATTTATTTCTCTCAATTCCTCACCTTCTATGTAGAAGAGTTCAGAGGAGAAAAGCACAACATTTCTTCTATTATTTTAAGAATAATTAATAATAATTTCTGTCTATCCTTTCCCTGGTGTAAAAAAAAACCGGCAAAACAAATGAAAAAAAATCAGATATTTCTATTGGAATTCAAATGAAAACCACATTTGCTCTTCTTTAGTTGCTTTAATGTCTGGGGATTACTGTCTCTGATCATTCTCATGGAACTCTATGATTCTGATTAAGCAACTATTGCTTTCCAGCCTTCACGGTAGTTCTTCAACTCATGGCTTTGAAAGTTTCTTGATCTTTGTGAGACACTGAGTGTTTGCAGGTTGGGAGGCAGGTGGATGCCTCATGATTATGTCACTCTTTAGGTGGAACAAATGCAATCGGGGCAATAAGTCAAGCACAGAAAACAGGTTAAGCCAATATAGTAATGGGGCCTAATTTATAAAATATTACTTCAATTTTCTTGTAGCACATTTTTGCATCTCTCATTCACACAGCAGCAAAATCAGACTGACATTAAAGTAATATTAAAATGCTTAAAGATCGAGGAACTATAGGAGCTGATAGATTCACTCTTACAAAACTCATCACTTAATATTAGGCCGCTGTGACTAAAGCTTGCATGACAGTAACACTTTGAACCCCCTACAGAGACTCTGCCCTGCTTGTAACCTTGTGTGAAAGTATCACATCTCAAAGTCAGGGATCAGCCATTCCTTCTTCAAAGTCTCTTCAGTGAAATAGTCCCGGAGTGTTATGAAAGCAATTGGCCATTACTGAAGTGTCTTCATCCAGATGTTTGGAATGACATCAATTTCCCTTGCTTTAGACCTCTGCTCTATTTGTTCGGTGTTGTGTTCACCATCCCCTCTGCCAAATCTGTCTGCCACATATGGTGGGGATCAGAGAATCCTGGAAACTCAGCAACTCTTCCATCAAGCCACAAGCAGTTGCTGATAAAGAGCCTTGCGGAAAAGCTGCGCATTGGAAAAGAACAGAATCATTGCTTCATAAATTAGTATTTCAAAGGTAGGTGGGGTTTAATGGGAAATCACTGGAGCTTTAACAGAGACCAATCTCTGGAAATAGCAGCTGGACTTTGTATCTGCCATTCTTACCTTTGGGAATCTTATGGGAAAAAGTTCTATACTGGATGTGTTACTGGCAGTGGGTTTTTTTTTTTGAGTAAGGTAGGTGTTAACATACACCTTTGCTATTGAGGGACTCCTGTATCTATTGCCAGACATTTTACTCACAGTCATTAGAACCACACCAGGAAAAAAACCCAAACTAGTTCGTCACTTTGTTAGCATCCTGACAGCAGACAAAATCTGATGCCTGAAGAATGTAAGAACAGGGCAAGCACATTGCTATACTTCTCTTCTGAATAATTTCCCCATCTCTCACGGTCTGTAGCTTGAATACTTCCTAAGCCAGAGGTGTTCTTCAGCTGTTACCATGTTTCTTCTGCTCAATGGACTTCTCCAGTCTCCCACTTCCACAACATAAAGGGTCACCTTCATGCAGAGGAAGTCCAGGTTGGATACAAGGACGTTCTTCTCTGTGAGGGTGCTGAGGCACTGGAATGGGTTGCCCAGAGAAGTGGTGAATGCTCCATCCCTGGCAGTGTTCAAGGCCAGGCGGGACAGAACCTTGGGCAACACGGTCTAGTGTGAGGTGTCCCTGCCCATGGCAGGGGTTTGGAACGGGATGAGCTTAAGGTCCTTTCCAACCCAAACCATTCTATGATTTTATGATTCCAGATTGATTCCTGTACCCTGAAGAAAAGCTGTACTGGAATGATATTCCCAAGTATGTATTCCAACAACTTGTTGTTGTCAATAGCGACAACAGGATGCTTAAGCAACAGTACAAAACCCTTTAGGCAAGCACTTCTCTTATTACATGCTTTTAGTTTCTAGCAATCTTTACTTCCAAGTTGGTGTGGTAGTAATTGTGATGATATCAATACATTCATTATTCTAGCTCCAGAAGCACTTCACACACTGTGGGTTGCCACAGCCAGTTTACGGCACAAAGAATGGGCATGTGTAGGTGGCAGATGTGAGCAGACCCAGTGCTGAATGCAGAGCTGTTTGCTTTTCCTCCACTGTGCAATTAGTTCTGCACAGCTTAATGGGGAAAAAGAAGAAACTACTCTGTGCTCATGAATCAAACTTTTTGCTTTTATGAAGGGTCAACGAAAGCTGAGGCGCCTGGAAATGTACAGAACTGGTTGTGTCAAACTTGCAGGACTGCAGGAACCAACACGTATGTTTTAAGATGCCCGACTAGTTCATGTCACCACTTTGTGCACAGGCATAAAAGTACTGGGTTTAAATTCCCATCATCAGCTCCAAAAGAGGAGCAATCCACACAGACTGACAGTATGGCAGAAGGGTCTGCCAGCACATTCACACTGAATGAGATACTGGGAAGAAACTTGGTACACAACTTTTCCAGGAGACTGTGCTTCCACAGGAATGCTATTTACAGTGAACCTCATTAAAAGTTGTTCACATTCAAAGGGTAAGTCTTACTTCTCAATGCTAAGCTGCCACATTTACCATCTGGGGTGCACAGCTCTCTGACAATCTATTGGCACTAAATATCACCAAGCAGTATTTCACAAGCATTTGCATTCTCAGCATAGCTGCACCCAGTGATGTGCTTCATACCTTCTCCTGCAAAAACGAGCTTCAAGTGTTCCTTGCAGCTCTATTCAATCAAAATGTCACTTGAAACCAGAAGTCCTTATTTTGTTACTGGATAGAAAGAAGACAACGCTGAGAAATTCAACTTTTTTCCTTTTTTCCAAGTTTCTGCCAGGAGTTTTGGAGAGTTTTAGTAATCATTATAGAAAGCTTTGAATTACATCCAGAAAAGATGTCCCTCAGGTTAATCAGAAGCAACTCCACTGAAATACTTGCCTGTCAAAGAACCTTGACATTGATTTTTTCATCCAAAGAAACAAACCTAAGGATCCTGCTGCAGGGCAATCTTCTTAATTTTGACCACTAATTTTGAATTTCATCTATCTTGCTTGTTAGTTCTTTTTCACTCCAACTGCCATCCATCTACAGCTCAGCAGGATTCTTAAGCCACAACAGACATACAGCCCTTGTAGATCAGAACTCCTTTTATTCATTCTGTGTGTGCTTTTAACTACAAAGTATTAAAGCAGGGCCTGTAGACAGGTGAACAGTTAAACTAGAGCCTGCTCAAATCAATCACACAAACTTTAGGGCTCAGAGAATACTGGACTCATCTAAGATTTGCATACGTCCTTCCTTTTGCCAGTGATGCTCTCATTGAAAGACCTTACCTATGGGCTAATTCACTGTGGCATCGCTCTTAATGCCTGTATTTTCATGCAGTTCCATGATGGTCATAGATACGGTGCAGATCAGCTCCTTAACAGAAAATGCTCATCTTTCTCCCCTAAAAAAGGGAAACCTCCCTGAGTTCAGCTTTGATTCCTTAGTGAACATAAAATTCAACCAAACAAATCAACTGCTACCACTGGAAATTTGCCAGTGAAGGTGGAGAAAGTTGGTCAAAGCCAGTTGAATTCTGTAGCAACCTGCCCTCCACATAGGGACCCTTCTAAAGAAGGCAACAGAGATTGGCTCCATGTTAAATACCTTCTTTCACACCCAGAATCAAGTGCTCCACCAAAGCAGTGGTATGTTAAAGCAGCATAAAGAAGGGAAGTCTTTGGAGTTTGCTGTGCTACAGCAGGCCGATGAAGGGCTTTAGGTGCCCTGTGAAGCCAGATGACAGTGCAGAGCTTCAGAAGCTAGTTTCAGAATACCTCAAATATTCAGCATTTGGCAATAAGAATCTCCCTACAGAACATCTTCCCATTTAAGAAAGTGGTGTATCCTTTTTGTTTTATTGCAAGGAGGTGGGGGTAACAACAGACACAGGACTGGGAGGGACAATCACCCAAGCAATACTGCTCAAAGCATAAGAGGATGATCAAGAGGAACATCAGGTACAGAAAGTTTCCGTGACACCTGTGTTGACAGGGCTAAGTGGCACCTACACAGAGAAGGAGACTGCTCAAGGGGCTCTACCAGAAGAGGATAACTATTAGTGACAACAAAAGAGCCCTCAAGGAGTGGCTGCTGGGGTGGAGTACCAGAAGCAGAGCAACCTGCCCACAGAGCAAGGTACTAAGGTACTGGAGAGTGTTCATCGCCATGGCTGCAATAATTGGGCTATATTTGAGTACCAAGAACAGACCCAGACTTGCTGAGCTGATGCCTTCAAACCAACAGGAAAGACATCTTCTTATTGGCAGTGACATCCTGTCCCAGCTGAGATGCACGACTGGAGCAATAAGAGGTGAATGAAATGAAAGTGCTGAAAGAGAACAGTCATCTGGAATTCTAAGAGAAATAGAATAGTGTGAGTGTACTTTGCTGTGTATAGAATCATAGACTGGTTTGGGTTGGAAAGGACCTTCCAAGCTCATCCTGTCCAACTCCCTGCAATGAGCAGGGACATTTTCAACCAGATCAGGTTGCCCAGAACCACATCCAGCCTGGCCTGGAATGTCTCCAGGGATGGTTCATCCACCACCTCTCGGTGCAACCTGTGCCAATGCTTTACCACCCTCGCTGTACAGAATTTCTTCCTCACATCCAGCCTGAATCTGCCTCTTCTAAATTGGAGTGATTACCTCTTATCTTGACACTATAGGCCTTACTAAGAAGTTTATCCCCATCTTTTTTATGAGTCTTCTGCTTGTCCTTCTTAGCCTGCAAATTTAGGAATCTGGAAACCTCTCCCCTTATATTAATCTAAGCACCTCTTCTTTTGAAAGGAAATTAAAATAAAAAATGTGTCTTGATTTCCTGAAATCACTAAAAGCCAAGCTTGAGTTTCTAAGTCAGAGGCTATATTTTGTGCGCAGTTATAGCTACTTCTCAATAAACAACTGAACATCTCTCCTCCTTTGGATTACTTCTGGATGACGACATCAGTTTGTTCTGTGTATCCCTTAATCTCTACTATTATATTAAACCTCATAGTAGCCTTCCAGTATCTAAAGGGAGCTACAAAGGTGCTGGAGAGGGACTCTTCATCAGGGACTGTTGTGACAGGACAAGGGCTGATGGGGTCAAACTGAAACAGGGGAAGTTCAGGTTGGATATAAGGCAGAAGTTCTTCCCTGTGAGGGTGCTGAGGCGCTGGCACAGGGTGCCCAGAGAAGTGGTGAATGGTCTATCCCTGGCAGTGTTCAAGGCCAGGTTGGACAGGGCTTGGAGCAACCTGGTCTAGTGTGAGGTGTCCCCGTCCTTGGCAGGGGGTTGGAACTGAATGATCTTAAGGTCCTTTCCAATACAAATTATTTTGTGATTCTGTGATTCTATTAGAGAAACACGACTGAAATACCTCTCTGCTAAGCCCAAGGCAGTTTGATGAACAAGTCAAAGACAGCAATGTGTCTACCAGGGCCCAGATTCTGCAGGCATTAAATGTATCAGATTTGCTCATAAGCAATTTAGTGTGACTAGCACTCACAAAGTCACTTAGGTGAATAAAGGATTCATAAGATCAGGGCAATATCCATTTCCTGAATTATTTCCCACTCCCTAGCAGGGCTGGATGTTATCATTTGTTTATCTATAATTAAAGTATGATTTTATTAATGTAGAAAATAAATGTATTAATTCAGCAAGCTCCCATTCATGCCAACAACCTTTGAGTTTGACTTCTTGTTCAGTGTATTTTAACTAAGTACTTCCCAAAAGGCTTTAAAATACTCAAACATAAAGAACAGATTTGGAGAGCAGACTTGCAGAGTCTTTACATGGCTGAGGTTGGAAGATCGCAAGATCCAACCACCCTACTCAAAGCAGGGTGGACTACAGCAGATTGCTCAGGTTTTGAGGCTCTCTAAGGAGATCCACAACCTCTGAGTAACCTGTTTCAGTGTTTGATCATAATTTAAAAGCAAAATAGACTTCTTATATTTAAATTGAATATCCTGGATTTCAGTTTGGAGCCATTTTCTCTTGTTCTCTTGTCAAAGGCATCACTAGAAAGAGTCTGGCTCTATCTTTTCTTCTCTCATCAGATGTGTATACTCCCTGTTAAGTCACACTGGAGCCTTCTCTTCTCCAAGCCAAACATTCCCTGCTCTCAGCCTCTCCTTATATGACAGGCACTACATGCCCCTATTCATCTTCATGGTCCTTCCCTGGTCTTGCTTCACTAGCACCATTTGTCTCTTGGACATGGAACCCAGGACTGGGCCATAGCACTCCAGATGTGGCTCCGCCATTGCTGAGCAGAAGAGAAGGGTCATCTCCCTCAGCCTGGCAACTGGTTCTAATGCATGTTGTTGGCATTCTAGCTGCAAGGGTGCATTTCTGGCTTGTTGCCCACCAGAACCCCTGGGTCCTTTTTACCATCGTGTTTTCTTTTAATTTCATATTCCAAACTTCTGTCTTAAGATGCAAGCACCGATAAATGTCTTATCTGCTCATGCCTGGCATTACCTGCCCCACTCTTAGCTTCAGAGCAGCTAACTTTCAACCTGAACTGACAGTGAAAGTGCCTTTTAAAAGGCCTACTGTAGGTACAGTTACAAGAGCACAGTGGTACGAGAGTTATTTTTATTGTACAGTTCATTTTGATTTGAAGTAGCCAGACCATCTCTATGGTTGCAAGTGTATCTGCATGGCAAGTTGATGCACTAGGCTGAGTTGTTGGTGCTAATAAATCAGACACCTTCTTCCCTCAGCTAAAGATCCACTGACATATGAAAATGTTTTCCTGGAACAACAATTCCTAAGACTTCCCTCTCCACTTCCCCAACTTAGTTTCACGAATAACAGTCCTTAGCCAGAAAACCAGAAGGACAGATGAACGTTCATCTTTCTTTACTTCTGTTTTAAAGGAAACCAAGTTCCTAAATGCTTCAATGTAATTTGTGGATGATCCACTTCAGTGTATTTTAATACTCAAGTTGCCACAGAATGTGAACGAACTGTCTTAATACCATCAGCAGGACTCTTTGGTTATCCAGGCTTATTCTCAGTTCATTGGGAACATGTGGAACTAGGAACCAGTGCAAACAGAAATAAGAAGGCATGAACTTTTCTCCAACAGATGTTTATATAGAGAACAGAATTAAAAATACGGATGTCTAACAATGAGAATATTTAATTTAGAGAGTAAATATTGTGGCAGATTGCTTGCGTCCTTCTATTTTCAGCTGCTCCCTATACAAAGTTTAATATTGATGGATCCGGCCACAGCTCCCATTGCTGAATTTTGGAGCAAGTATAGCTACGAATCCAGAGCCCTAGAAATACTCAGTCCACATACTTACCAACAACAACCATTACTAACTGCTTTAACCATTACTTTTCCCACGACAGCCTGCTTTGCCTCCCAAATATCACAGTCGTGCCAGAAAACTGATTTCATAAAAGAATTTCTGTGTTAGAGAATATTTCAGAACCACAGGACTTTGGTTCCTAAGCGTTCCTGAACATTCTGCTCACACCAGGTTCTTTGCTCACCTCACAGTGAATAGAATTGTCTCTAATGGCCCTAAAACAACAACTTCTTTGTATACAAACAACGGAGCTGAAATAAGAACCAGATGTAAGGTTCATAGATCTCTAACTGCCACCTTCGCATGTCTGAAACACAGGGTTACAATTACATCATATACTACAACAGAAAATAGTCTGAAGACAAATGCTGACAGTTTGAAACAAAGTTGAATACTTCTTCCTTCCCCAAGTCCTCTTTTTACTATTACTTTAAGCACACCACTGACAATCCTTTCTGCCTCAGCAGATCTAGGAGGACATCGTTTACAACTGATTTCCACAATCGCCAGGGACTTGTGGAAGTCACATTTCCTACACAGAACAGTGGAGCAACTCTGACATTGACGCAATATACATGTCTGCAAGTCCAGAAGAAGTCCTGGAAAACCTCCCAGTCACGTAGTGTTAACAGAAGTAATACAGTCCACCACAGTGAAAACATTCATATACCCCTGAACACAACTACCTAACAAGGGTTCACCTCCGGCCTTGTGCTGGTACATGCACACAGGGACTGCTTTCCTCTTTTCCCACACCTCCTCTACCGCACCTTCCTTTTCACTACCCCGTGTCTCAGACTCACTGCTGTGTTTGTCCGTACACCAGTGCTCTATCGCTTTCATTTACCCAGACTCCAGGTTCAAAATCCACTTTCCCAAATCAGCGTCCCTGATCTCATGCGCTTCACATCACTGTCATTTTTTGTCCCTCACACTAGAAATGGAATTTGTTGTCACCAGCCTTCCCAGAAAAGCCCTGTTTGTGCTCCAGTCCTCTCCTAGAACAAGCCTTTTAACACCTTTCCCCACCGAGGTTCCCTTATCTCTTGCGGAGCAATGCCAGCGTGGGATCCCATTTGCTACCTACCAGACTCTCCCCTTCACCCAGTTATGCACCTAAGTCTCTTTCAACAGCCCTCTAGATCTCTCCCACAATTTTATGAGCTTTCCACATCAAAGCCACCCAGTATTCCTCAAATCCAGCTTTGCTCTATTCTGTATGTCCTCTCTGTAACTGTGCCTTCCCCTTGCACTGCATATGTCTCCGTCTCCTGCCCATTAGAAGGCCCTATGAGGACTTCATAGTAAGCCTCACAAGGGATTTCCTGGTATATATTTTAAGCTACAGATCTGCTTTCTGCAACTTCCCAAGCTCTTGTTCTGTGTTTGGAGAGCTAAAATGTATAGAAAACTCTTCAGTCCTTTGCTGTCTCTTAAATGTCCCCCTTCTCCATAAAGCCAATCTGTTGGACACCAGTCACTCCATGAGGATTTGCAGTAGCTAATATAGGCAATATGGCAGAAGCTAATGTAGACATTAGCCCAGAGACATGATGAGCTGCAGAACTGCCTCACACAATGTCAGGCTTACTGCCGAAAATCACAGTGACCGGGTTGGGAGCTTTTGCTATATTGATAGATAGTACAGTCATTGGCGGAAGCTCAGAGCCCAGTAAATGCCTCCTGCCAGTAGGAAATAACAATATTCCTGTACCATTACAAATTCTTATGTGCTATAAACTGTACATAGCCAAACTCTGCCTTGGCTTCAGTGGAGGCCATTAGGCTAATGACAATCATATTTGCAGACCTCTCCGAGCAGTTTTTGGTACAAAGCGCCTGCCCTTCTGGGCATATTCTTGTAAAGTATGTGACCATTTTCCACTTTCAGTTAATGGTGCTTGAGCTTAGTGTCATGAGAACAGCAGTCAAGTGTCTTTGCTGTATCCACACTTGAAGCACTTAAAGACTCGAGATTACTTCAGAAATAAGCTTTTGCCACCACCATTATTCTGTCCATCACAGGTTATGGCCACAAAGGCAAAGCTGAAAGCACAAAAGGGGGTTGCTGCGTGCAGCTGAGCAGCCTGTGGGTTTGAAAGCCTGAGAAATAGGCAAGGTTTGCACTGTAAGAAACCACCTGAAAAAATCATGGCAAGTTTGCCAGCACTGGGACATGAAACCAAGCAAAAAACATGAGAGAAACAGACTGCAGTCAAGCCTTCCCTGTGATCACGTACCACAGGCTCATCCTCCTTACCTCGCAAGAGTCACCAGCTTCAACCTTTTCTTTTTCAACACAGTACAGCTTCTTTCTGTCCTAAATGTCTTCACCTTTCACAGCAGGAGACCAAAGTACCTCATCACTTATTTATTCTTGCAAGGCTCCTTTCTTCCTCTGGACTCCTCACCACAGCTACAGACCTTCTCAGAAGTGCTGCCTGTGGGACATCTTCACAGCTGAGGAGAACAGCAACAAAAAGCAGCGTTTGAAAGGGATTGTTGGTGCACACAGTGCTGTCAAAAACCGACTGTCAAAGAGTTTGCACAGGCACATAAAAGCCAGGTCGGATTCAGAGTGGCAAGTATTTAACAACCGGAACAGCTTATTCCTCTCCTTTAATATCATCCTTTGTTCTGCATTTAGATTCACTTTAGATCTTGTCTTTTTTATATAAAAGAACATACTAATTTGTTTGAACTTCTTACTTGTGAATAGAGGAGAGAGTAAGACTGGCAGCCCTCCAGTTTCATTTTACCTTTCGGAAAGCAGCAAGAGCACAGCAGCTCTGCCAGGAGCAACAAGCCAGGAACCAAAGGTGACCACAGCACTGGAAGTGCCCTCCATCACCAGAGCACACTCCCAGATGGTTTAAACATAGCAGGCAGCATAGGGTCATTGAACAGTCCCAGACAAGACAAGGTAAGGAACCAGGTTCAGAGACCCACACAGGATATGAGGTCAAATCAGTTCTGGAGACAATGCTGCAATATAGGTCCAATATCCACCCAAGAGAAAGGACCAGGGACAGGTTACCTAAAACACTGGCCCAGGATCCCTCAAGGAAGCAAGACCAAAGAGAGGACTGGAGACAGCTGTATCCGTTACATAGCTTAGGCCAGGACTGGAACTCCAAGCCTCAGCTTAAATGGAGCTCCTGGGACTCAAGGGCTGAAGGTGGAGGCCTCAGGAGAAGCTGGTCAGGGACATTAAGGACTAATAGTCCCCCATGACCCAGCCATAGTCAGTGGTTCAATATCAGGTGCTAATACTCAGTATGGACCCCTGAGGGTCACCACTTATCACTGATCTCCATCCAGACATTGAGCCATTGACCTCTCTGGATGTGACCATTCAGTCACTTCCTTATTCACTGAAGAGTCCACCCATCAAATCCATTTCTCTCCAGTTTAGAGAGCAGGATGCTGTGGGGGACCATGCCAAAGGCCTTACAGAAGTCCAGATAGATGGCATCCATAGCTCTTCCCTTGTCCACTGATGTAGTCACTCCATGCGTGCTGGACGAGACAGAAAGACATGTGGAGCTTTCCCATGCTGCATGGGGTAGTACTAATTGGGAAAGGGAATACAGCTCTTGCTCCTCTGGAACATTTGCCTCAGAGAGTAAGATAGGAAGCCAGTGGCTGCATGATACTCAGGATTTAATAAACTCAAACAGCTTCTACTATAAACATGAGTCTTTCATGTAATATAAAAGGTCACTGAGCACTGCCTTGTACAATGCCAACAAAGGGCACTACAGCTTATCTCTTTTCCACTGATTCTCTTAGAAAAGTAATGTATTTGTGACTTACTACACTTGTGTTATTCGAAGCACCTTCGGCTTTGTTACCGAAGATCAACCTTTGTAAAGCTTAATCAATTTATTCTTGGGATTAAGCACAGTCTTTCAATTTAATTAGGTAGCATATAAATGCTTGTGGAATCTAAATGCCCTGAAGGACTCGAAAGGAATGTAAAATGGGTTTGGACAGGCTATTAAAATCAAGTCATTTGGGAATGAACTGAAATTGAAGTGTCTCCACTATGATTTCTGGAGCACATTAGTGCTTTCATGCAAGAAGGCTCACTTTACCTTCCCCTCATTCCTTCCCTTGCTGTCAAACCGTTCAGTTTCAAAAGGCTGAAGCTGTTATCTCACACAGACATCACAAGTGGAAGTTCTCTGATGATTTTAGAGGCCAGGATTTCAGGCCTCATTCTTGCTTGTAGTTGTGGAAGCTAAAATAGGCACAACCTGAAACAAACTGCTTTCCCCCTCATATGCTCACACTCCATTCAGCAGCAGCTTTCTGGCCAGAGGCAGAGGTGCTTGCTGGTAAACAAGGATATTCATGCCCCAAAGAAAAAGGAGCCTCTGTTTTCAGCGTGTGACAATAGGCAATGGTCAGCTAGGGTGAATCACAGCACAGCAAGGAGTGGTCTCATCTAAGGCACCTCATTCTATCCTGATAGTGTTTAAGTTTAAAGACCATGGACATATCATTAAGGAACAGGCTTCCATTGAGAGGGAGAGGATCTAAGCACCAGGTGCAGACCTCCTCTGCAGATTCATTTGAGCTCTTCCTACACAAATCATTGCTCAGCTCAGCCTTTACTAAGCACTTGAGAATTCACACCAAAAGAGGGACAGATGCACCCAGATTTCTTTGCCCCTGCGGCTCAGCCTGCCCACTGGATGTAATCCCTTGCTCTAACTTGCGTGGCAGACAGAAAGACATTTAGCTTTTACAGACCATCAGTCTAGTTTAAGCTGATGGGAAATGGAGAATGGCAGTGGACAGTCTCCATTCTGTTCCACGGCTTGCCAGGGAAGAAAGCAGACTTTGCAGATTGCATCAGTTACATGCATCTGTAATGCTTATTTTTCAGAGGAAAAGCCTGTGATTCAGATACCCAACATAAGCAATTTGTTTGCCTGGACAAACAAACGTCCTCTTCCCCCATCAACCAATACCAGCATAGTTTTGTTTCAGACAGCATTTTGCAAACCACCTTTGCTGCTCACTGGGAACAGAGCGCTTATCTAAGAGATGGTATTCTAAGAAATTACACAGCTGCCCCAGCTAAAAGTAAACTGATGTTAACATTAGCAGTTAATGTGACAGCAAGCATTGGAAAACTACTGCTCAGTGCCCTGTAAGAGTGTCAAAGAAAGTGAAAAGGACAACATTCACTGAGTGTCTGAGATGGAGGATTTAAGAGAAGCAGAAGAGAATAGGCAAAGATTTCAGCCCAGATCATTAGTTCCAGTATTGCAAAGGAGGACTCCTGGCTGAAATAGATATCAATGCTCCAGAAATCAGGTATTCCACAGCCAGCTTTTCTGTTTGTTGCTCAGAGCGAGGTAGAACCAGAAAACAGCTGAATATTGGGAGGGCATGCCCAGATTTTACACAAGCTCAAATCCATGCTTTTCTATACATTTTTCTGTGCATTCGGAGTACAAACAAGGAGTGAGAAAGCATTCGTCATCCCTGGTTACATTTCTTGGTAATAGTCAATAAAGTAAAACCATAAATATGGTGTGCCTAAGGGACCACGAGGGATTATTTTAGGTAACAGTGGTGGGCTAACCCTGGTAGGCTGCCAGGTCCCACCACGACACACTTCCACTCCCCTCCTCAGCACAAGGGGAGAATGTAAGATGAAAGAACCCACGGGTTGAGATAAGGATAGGGAGATTACTCACCAGTTACTGTCACAGGCAAAACAGACTTGGCTTGAGGAAGACTAATTTAATTCATTGCCAATTAAAACCAAGGGTAGGATAGTGAGAACCAATCCCTCCAAAAAAACCCCAAAGTCACCTTCCTCCCATCCCCATCTTCCCAGGCTCAACTTCACTCCTGACTCTTCTACCTCTTCCCTCTCCCCTAAGTGGGGCTGGGAATGCGGGTTGTGGTCAGTTCATAATGTTTCATCTTGGCCACCCTTTCCTCCCCACACTGTTCCCCTGCTCCAGTGCAGGATCCCTCCCATAGGATGCAGTCCTTCATTAACTGCTCCAACATGGGTCCTCCTCATGGGTTGCAGTTCTTCAGGAAAAGATTGCTCCAGCATGGGTCTTTCCACAGGGTGCATCCTTCAGGAGCAGACTGCTCCAGCGTGGGTCCTTCCATAGGGTGCATCCTTCAGGAGCAGACTGCTCCAGTGTGGGTCCTTCCATAGGGTGCATCCTTCAGGAACAGACTGGTCCAGCATGGGGCCCCATGGGCCATGGGTCCTACCAGAAAACCTCCTTCTGTATGAGCTCTTCATGGGCTGGAGCTTCCTCCAGGTCATATCCTCCTGCTTCACCAGGGTCTTCTTCACAGGCTGCAGGGAAATTTCTGCCCCGGGGTACCTCCTCCTTCCCCTCCTTTGACCTTAGTGTTGCGGGGCTGTTTCTGCTCCATTTTTCTCACTCCTCTCACAGCGTGTGCACAATGTTTTTACCCTTTCTCAAACATGTTACCATGAAGGTGCTACCAGGTATTGCTGCTGACGGGCTCAGCTTTGGCCACCGGTTGGTCCATTTTAGGGCCATCTAGAACTGGCTCTATCCAACATCAGGGCAGACCCTGGTTTCTTCTCATGGAAGTCACCCCTTTAGCCACTGTGCTACCAAACCTTGCTACATAGACCCAATACAGTAAGGCAGACTCATATAATCACAGAATCAACTAGTTGGGAAAAGACCTTTAAGATCGCCAAGTAGATGACAAAGCAGGTAAGAAGATATAGCTGAAATAGGGTACATAGATCATATATATGGTTTATCTACAGCAGCAAAATACATGCAGATTAATTAGTGTTTTTCTTTAAAAATGGGAGAGCTGGCTGAGTATCAGAGTGGTGCAGTCAAAACGGAGAGGGTGGTCACTAACAAAAACCTCTGGAGCAGCTTGCAGAGCATGAAATATTCATATCAATTGACAGAGCCAAAGAAGAGAAAGTATTTATCAGTCTATAGGTAGGGCAACAATTTTATATGACTGAGACAGCTATGAAAGAAAACCACATTAGCCCAGCACTGAGACAGTGTAAATCAACCATTGTAAGCAGAGACTGGAATCACTGCCTAGGCAAACCATTAGGAAAGCATTTGGTTGCCTGGGAGAATGCTGCAGCAAAACATACATGAATTATTCAGTCAGGTCCTTATATTGTTAGGGCTGTGAAAGTAAAACCATAATACTCCTGTTACTTACTTCAAGTCATTTGCAATGCACTAGCAATGTGAATTACCTCTCATTTGAAAACCGGGTGATGCAGCTCCTGCAAGACGGTAGTACCAAGTTTGCCCACCGAGTTACAGTACATTCTTGGCTGGTCACATCACTGCATTTCGAATTACCTTCAACCTTTTCCCAGCACATCTATGTACTGTAAGCCTTCAGAAAAGGTACCATTTCTATAAAACACGACTTGGAAAGGAATACAACCCAAGGACCACGTATATGCCTCATCAGAGCTGCTTTTTCTGGGAAGCACACCATTCACAGACAGTTTTTCATAGCAACATGCATACTTGATAGAAACAAACCAGTCCAAATAACAGGAGTAACAGGCACCACAATCTGCTATGTGCCTGACAAGGGCCTGGTATAATTCCTACAGAGATCAGTGGAAAGATTCAAGGGAAATTATTGACAGTAGTGACTGCATTCAGTGTAAATTGTCATTCACATTTCCCTATATTTAAACACAGCAGGAACAGACACTTGGTCAGGTTCTAAGCAGGATGGTTAAAAAATGCAGAAATTAGGGGTCCAACTTTAACTCCAAGGGAATGAGGTTACAACGCTCGTGTGCTTTTGCAAACCCTGTAAACACATATTTCTCCATTGTGCAATTATTTATGTAATAAAATCAATATACATTATTTTCTCCAATGACAAATAAACCCCAGACACTCAAACGTACTCTGTGGAAGCGGCATTTGTGACACTCTAACTACATCTCAGCATCTCTTGCAGCTGACTGTTCTTTGACCAAGTGAGCAGTGAACAAGACAGGAAGAAGGGATGCCACAAAACCAGACTGGTAAGCAAGCTCCAGTAATAGCCTGGATCAGCACTGAGAAAAGAGCTTTTGGACAACACAAGCTGAGTGAGGGGTTTGAACTGTAAGCAAATACACAACCTCCTTGTTTTCTCCCTTCTTCAAAGAAACAGAACTTGGCACTCACTTCCAGAATGAAGAAAAGGGTGCACAGCCTGGGTGAAAATGCTGCAGGATGGGTACACTCGGTAAACACAACTGTCCTTTTCTCAGTGCCTTGTTGGTGCCTGGTAAAATACATTGCCTTGTGCAGAAGCTCCTGTTCTATCTGCATGTAACACAGGGGAAAAAATTCTATAGGTAAGGCAAAGAAGAGGGAGGCAAAACCACCCATCAGTGGGGGTGAGCTTTAAACATGCAGCAAACCAGCAAAGGTAAGCGCTACAGCAGTGCTCATTCCCACACAGCCTGGCTACGCAGGGAAAGGAAACAGAAATGAGAGAGAAAAACTAGTGGAATATTACCCACAACTTTTCAGGGAAGGGGCCATGTGCAAAGCATATGCAGTTTACCAGGAATCACTGCCAAAATGCATTGGCACGCAATCTAGTGGGTGAGTGGTGCCAAATAACCCTTCTGCCTACTGTCAGCAGAACAGAGGAAATGTTGAGAGGGCACTGGGGGACAGAAAGGAAGAAGAATGCTACAAGCTCCTTCTGCTTCAGCTAGAATGCCGTTGAAAGCTATAAATTGTGCAGTAGAACTACTGCAAAATACAAAACTAGGGATGTAGCTCATTACACAGTGCTTAGAGCACGCATCAGTAGGAAAAAGAATGTAAAGAAAGAATGCAAAGAATACGTTTCCCTTTTCCCCTTTCTTTTCTGTTTTCTGTGTTTATTCCACCGCATTCTTCTATTCCCCTTCTCTGCTCTACTAGCCTCAGGTTTCTTTCTAGCACTATCTGCTTTCTAGAGTATTTCCTTCTTTTGATTCTTTCTTGTGCCCCTTCTGGTTTTGCATTTATCTTGATTTTCCATGGTTTCTTTTAACTCCCTTTCCCTTCCTGAACTTCTCTCTCCTCTCTCTGCAGTTGAGGAAGCCAAAGGAAGGCAGGAGTCCCCTCAAGCAGGTAGCGGCCCCTCTGCACTGATACGCAATTCTGGGCATGTTTATTTGGATTCCTCAGGCTCTTTATTACTTTTAATCTCAGAACGAAACTGATGGCTTGAGGAATTGTATTTCTCCCCAAGCACCTATCAACCATCAGAAGGCAAACCTGATTTTTTCAGAGCCCATAAACAAGTTATTTTGTATGTTTCCTTGCTGGGAATAGAGCCAAGACCCAGTAATAAAAGTTCAACTTCAAAATGCTCTCAACTGTTTGCTACTTTAAAAGCTGATTTAAGGCAGTTAGTGTTAGAAGCTGTTGACTAATGGAAAACTGTAGCACTATGTAATTCTGTCAAGGCAAACTTTTCTTTCATTGTTCTTTTACCCTTTTATTATATGAACCTGTACAAACTATTAGAGGTAATTTTGTCTTCCTGTTCATTCCTCACTGAGAATATACATGAAGAATTTTTTCTCCCCCAGGTCCCACACAGAAACAAAAGGGAAGCAGGATGGTCATGGGAGAGATCACGTAGAACACCTTAATTTGTGGAGGATTAGCAATGGCACCCCCAAAAAAGGAACCTTCCGAATCCTTGTTCTGGACTCAGACAACGTACAAAAGAAAGGATCTGTTTCAAGAGGTAAACCATTGTAATGTTACCCCTAATCAAACTCTTCAAGTAGTGAAGATCCTCAAGGTAAAGGCTCAGCAAAGTCATGTGAGGGGAACTCCAGGAGCAGCCTTTCATTAGCATACAACTGTAGTGTCTCTGGAAATCACTTTGCAGTCAGCTGAGCCAGCAGTGAGGACCCACGGCAATACGGTGACACTGGCTTCTGCAGCCACCACAACCCATTACCTCCTTAACAGGCCACTCAGTCCTCACACCAGCACGGCGCTGCCACCACGCAGCAGATACAGCTGCACTTCAGCTGCCCCCAGTGTCCCAGACTTAGGATGTGACATTGTACCAACGGCCTAAGACTGGAAAATACCGAAGGAACTTAAACTTGGAAATTCCAGAACATCAAAGAGAGAAAGAATCATTCAGAATCAGTACAGAAGTCAGGATTTCCTGGGGAACAGAAGCACCTAGGCCAAAACATGCTGTTAAGACAACAACTTTGAAAGCAGGTCATTCTGAGTGAGTGGAGTAAAGATAGCTGATGACTATCTGTTGGGAGAAAGAACTACTCCATGCTCATGAAAAGCACTGCATTATAAGCAGTGCTGATACGGGAAGATTATAGGAAAGACGAAGTCCCTCCACAGAGGTAGAAATACACATAATTTTTCATTTCATTTTCATAAATCCTTCATTCCCTCCAGGAAGGTGAACTCTGTGTTCCCAAACAATAATCTCTTCATGAGCAGACTGCATGAGGGTTTGGGCAAACTGCTGAAACCTGGGGATACTGCCAGTGTATAGAAATGGCCATATATTCATATAAAAGTAATGATGATATAAATGTACCTATCATACAAATAAAACTTTATATAAATGCACATAAATACATGTCATGTAAATATATACATAAAAAGCCAATGGCTGGAGAACTCAAACTCCTACCCTTCCAATCTTATCTTTCAGTTGAGGTTAGAGGAGGTAGAAACCTCTCCCAAGCAATCTTGAAAAGCTGCAAACTACTAAATTGCTCAAGCAATAACTTCCAGCTACTACAGAGAATTCTGATACCCAATGCAAAAGCTAAAAATAATGTATTATTTTAAGTATATAAATGTGCCCATGAAAAAGCAGAAATAATTTTAATCAGAATTAAACTTCTATTCTGTGTTTTTCTTTATGTGTAAAGTCAGCCCTTCCTGGCTATCACTTCAAATTCAGACTTGGAGAGAACCCTCTTTCTCCCCCCCCCCCCCCCAGAATGCACATGAGTAATGAAGTACCAATTTCACATAAATTGATATAGAAAAAACACTGTCACATAGCCCCAGGTTTGTGTGTGACATTGGTTCCCTCTTTTGTACCCCCACGTTCCTGTATTCATCTTGACAAATGTCTTCTCATATTAAGATGGTAGCTCTCCAACCCGAAAGACTGCTACATGTCCCAGTGACTCTGTTGTAATGAGGAGCATCATTGCACTCCAGCACAGAACACTCGCTCTGATTCTCAGCAGCAAGGACCAGATTTGCCTTAAAACTCTGCTAGCACAGACTTCGTTATAGACATTTATCTGAATGCAAATCACAGCACTCGGCTTTAGCTGGAATATCCAGCATGCTTAGAAATCAGAGGTCACAAACACACATTCATGCAAAAATGCATAAATGATAAAAGAATCAGGAGAGGAACAAAGTAAGCTCGCAGCTAGGTAATTCAGTGCGAATGGATGGGAAGTAGATTCCAGTCCCTGGTGTACTTGATTTGAAGCACAGGCTGAAAACACAGGCCTGTCAAATCTAGGTAGAATACCAAATCATGGCGTCATTTGCTATTCTTGCCATTTGGAATACTTGCCCTCCTAGGATAATCAGCTTCTCTCCACTTACAGGTCTTGGCTTCATTTCATGCTAAACGTGGTTTTTTCCATTTTCTATGAAATGGAATTACTGTGGGTTTCTGGTCTGTGTTGGATACATGCATTTTTTCACTTGGTTTCTAAATAGTCACTGACATGGGCAACTTGTGAAGAATTAGAGCCAATATTCAGCTGTTGTAAATCAATGTTCCTGCAACAGTTTCGCTGGAGGTACATTGATTCATAGCTGTTGATCTTCTGGCAAATATATCTCAGTCAGAGAATAGACAAGACAACTTATAACCTTAACACAGCAAGAAGCAACGAAGTCACATCATGACAAAGCCTACTTAAAAAATGTATCTTCTGAAATGTCTGGGCAAACACTATAAACCTCCTCCGCTTATTAAATACAATGAGACAGCTGTATCTAGGACTGGAAGGTCATGCAAGATTTATTCCTTCCTTTAATAAACATTGATTATATCTGCTTTGGTGTGGACTGATTATAGCCATAGATGCTTAGTGACATGGGTTAGTGGTGGCCTTGGCAGTGCTGGGGAACAGTTGGACTTGATGATTTTAGAGGTCTTTTCCAAACTGGTTGATTCTATTCTATGATTATGGGCTTGGTGGCCTATCCATATTGCACTTTGAGACTTGTCACAGCCACCTCCAGCTTCTGTATTCTTGTGTTAAAGGTCAACGAAGAACTTACAATTTAGCCAAGTTAGCTTATTTCTACACTTGCCTTTCCATTGTACCCTTAGCTCACAACTCTGGTGAAATAATACTATCTTAATCTCTTTCTTAGTTCAGATTTGACTCTCACAAAACAAAATACGAACTATCAAAGATCACTAAAATCACTCTTCTCAAACACCATTGTTTCGAAGTTCCTGTTTCTCCCTTGGCCCTTTCTAGAAGATGAGAAACACTGTCATGCCATGACCAAAGCCATGCACTTGATATATGTGTAAAACTCCAGTTACTCAAAAAGTAACTGCTGAGAAAGCAGTTACTTTACTCATTTTAGATTTGAAACATACCCAGCACTAATGAGCAACTTACCTCTCACTCTCTGGGTACAATCAATCATCAATCGATCATGGTGCTGTTTCACAAATGAAGACTTGAGAAGGGCTTTACCCACGCTTACTACAAGCTCACTGATGGCTAAAAAGACCAATGCAGGATAGATGAGCCGGTTGCAAAAAGCACAGCGGAAGGTCTCCTTAGGTGGTGTGGGCAAGGCACCATTCTTTCTGCTTTGTCTTTTCTCCTTGAGATTGATTCTGTGTGCGTTCTCAAAAGAGACAGCAGCGTTATGTATGATGTGCCTCCAAATCTCCCGATTGAAGGCCAGGGTGGACCACTGATGGTAGTCAATATGGCCAAGGCTAAGATATTGTTTCAGGGAGTCCTTATATTTCCTCTTTGGGGCACTTCTCTTGTAGCTGCCGGTGGCAAGTTCACCATAGAACACAATCTTAGGGAGACAGTGATCTTCCATCCTGGAGATGTGCCCTGCCCAGTGCAGCCGCGTTTTCAGCAGCATGGCCTCAGTACTGGTGACCTCTGCCTGTTCAAGGACAGTAACATTAGACATGAAGTCAGTCCAGCGAATGTTTAGGATTGTATGGAGGCAGCGCTGATGAAAGCGTTCAAGGAGTCACAGGTGATGGCAGTAGATGACCCATGATTCAGGCCCATATTAAAGAATACACAGTACAATGGCTCTTTAGACACTAAAGTGACTCTCTTAGACACTTTAGACACTAATCTTTGCACTTTTCTTCAGGTGTTTATTACACCAGACTCTTTTATGGAGTTTCCCGAAGGCTCTGTATGCCTTTGCTATTCTGTTAGCTGTCTCTTTATCAATCGTGGCATCCGAGGAAATGATGCTTCCCAGATAACTGAACTGCTGGACTAATTTAAGCTCTGACTCACCAATGGTGATGTGGGAATGATGGTAGTCTTCTTGTGGTGCAGGTTGGTAAAGAACTACTGTCTTCTTCAAGCTGACTTCCAGCCCAAAAAGCTCAGCCACCTCTGCAAAGCAAGATGTTAAACACTGCAGAGCTGCTTCTGTATGCGCAAAGAGGGTGACGTTGCCAGCAAAAAGCAGTTAGTGAACAAGGTGATTTAGGGCCTTAGTGTGGGCCTTCAGTCTCCTTAAGTTGAACAGGCTCCCGTCGGTACGATATTGGATATAGATGCATTTTGCTCATCGAAGTCTGCCATAGCCCTTTGGAGCATCATGCTGAAGAAGATTGTAAATAAAGTTGGTGCAAGAACACAACCTTGTTTCACACCATTGGTTATTGGGAAGGGCTCAGAGAGTGCATCGCCATACCTGACTTGCCCTCACTGATCCTCAAGTAGCAGAATAATCATTTTGAGAACCTTGGGGAAACTGAGAAATACCTTGCATGTTGCTGGCCAGCTAGCATTCGTATTTAGCCTCTGAGGGTTCTTTGAAACATACATTGACTGGTGCAGCCAATCTCTGTATCTACACTTACAAGAGGAAAGCAGGCTTCTAAAGAGAAAGACAAGATCAATTTAATTTGCTTCCTTCAACACTTTGCAGCAAAAGGGAAAGGATTCACAGTCTGCTCCCTGGTTTCCTGCGCACATGTAGGCACACTGAACTGTTAAAAAACCATATGATCTTAAGCAGCCATGGACTTGTCTCATCATTATGAGATGGATGGAGCAAAAGCAAACAATTAAACTGTGTCAGATACTTCAGGGTATTCTCAGACACGGGATGAATTTACAGCTTGAAGAATATGAAATATTCATGTAGCTACAATTACAAGAAATTCCATTATTTATCATGTCCAGTCATTCATATCCTATTACAGAAGAAAAACCCAAACATTTTTTTTTCATCTAGTCCAGGCACTACCACAGATTAAACAAAGCAAAATGTCTGTGTGGATGAGAGAGCAACAAATCTTGTATTAACTGAACTTCAAACTTGCCCAGGCATCTTTTTCGACTCAAGGCTAGCACAGTGTGCTCGACCCAGTAATAACTGACTTGGGGAAGTACAAATGATGCTTCAGAATATTGTCTGACTAAAGAGTTATTGGTTCCTGAAGCATGACCTAAAATGATCAGTGAGACAACTATCTTCCAGATAGAGCTTGCAAAGAAAGCCGTCTGAAGCAACTAGAAATTGGAGAAAGATACCTGAAGTCAGCACTGTGTAGTTTTGAGCATATAAGCAAAGCAATACAAAATGACAAGGATGCCTTTTACATTAGTCCCTTCGCAGAGGGGGCAGACAGATGTCTTCTGGAGCTTGGCATCTCGATTCCTTACCCCCTTCCTAGGTATGAAGCCATGAAGCAAAGTTCATGCCTTGAAGCACAGTAAGAGGGGGAAATGTCAATGCAGAGATTGTACAAATTTCTATGTGCAGAGGTTGTGCAAAGTCTGGATGTGGCAGTAATACCCATTCTTCTTCAACTTCTACTAGCAAATAATTCCAGATATATTAAGCTAAGGATGGAGAGCACAGCCAAGTGTTATGTTTTGCAGCCTGTACCAGGGACAAAGCAGAATACTATTAATTGACAGAAAATAATTATGCAAGATTAAAAGAAGATAATCTACTGCTTTTCTGGGAGAAAAAGCTGAGCCTTCATCATCCTTGGAACTAGCAAGCAAAATCAAACTTACCTATGAAGATACTCCTCCCATTTCTTTCCCACTTAGCACATTTCATTGTGTTAGGTAATGAAGTCAAGCTATTTGTCATTTCCCCCTAATTAGCCTGCTTTTAATAAAGTTAACTGCCAAGTCAAAGAACCAAGAAGAAGGTGAAACAATCATGACATTTGACTTCAGAAAAGTCTGGGAGATAACACCAGAGCTGTTACAAAGGCAAAGGGAAAATGAAAGCTGTACAGCAAAGACCTATGTGAAAATGCACCAAAGCCATTGTTGGCACGCATAATTTAGAGGCAGAGATTTTCTTCTGTGGCTCATGACCCCCCTATTCAGAGGTGCTCAGATCCTTCCAAGGATGCCTACAACATCTACAGCTTTTAGTGACCTTATGAGGAACGCATAGAAGTGGCTATGCCTTCCAGTGTAAGGTCTTACAGACAACTAGTTGACTCGGATGGATGCTTATGTTTGTTCCTAAAATGGCACAATAAAAACACCCCACTGACTCCCTACCTTGTTATTGAGCAGTATATTAGACTAAATGCATAATGGATGGTACTGTTTACACTGTATCTATCTTCCCAAGGAATTATTAGTGTTAGGAGAATGTTTTTTCAGTTTCTTCCATCTATAGATCTGTCTTTTGAATAGTGAATGTTTGTTTTTCTTGTACAATTTTGTACTTGGAAGAAAACATCCTAAATCCATCTTAACAGTAAGTGTCCTCAGGGGTATGGAAAACCAGATACAGGCAAAAGCTCAGCAAAATTTTTACAATAGCAAACAATGATGAACTGCAGTATTATCTCTAAGATCATATACAATGAGGTTATTAATGTCCTACACTTCTGATACTGTGGGTTTCTGGCTAAGGCATAAAGCAGAACCAACACTATTTTAAACATTAAAACTATTATTCTAATGTGTAAACCACTTCAGAGACAACGTAGTCATGCTGCAAGAAATTTATTCCCTTTTGCACTATCTGTTATTTATACTCCAGGTTTGCTCACAGCCACATGAAGTACACTGGAGCCTTGTCAGCATTTAAAACACTTTCACAGTTAAAAATGCCTGCAGAGGTAGGAGGCTAGATTAGATCTATCTGTAATTTTTAACAGTATGATAAACCAATCAGGCAAACATCTTCAACTATCTGAAGATTCAGAAGCCTCAGATCCATTTTCACTTAACCATCAGCATCAAATCAACATCCTATATCAATCCTACATCACTGAAGTAAATGGCTGGTAGGTCCCTGATTCTCTAGGGCATTCTTAAGAATACCTTATTCTAGCCATGTAGTAGCAGGCCTCAACAGGGCAATATATTAAGAGCAATAAGGATTTGTGGAGGATTTTTCCTTTCGTTTTGAACAAAATATTCAATACCAAACACTGCAGGGTCTGTAAAAAAGGAACCTGCTTGCAAAGCTCTCATTTCTAGAAACCTTTCCAGTGCATTTTAATGAGAAATATCTTGTACTCTCCATACAAATTAAAATCCATTTTGGCATGGAAAAAAAATATATACACAAGTCTTCTTCTTAAGAAGAAAAAGAGAACAGGATGAGGAGAGAATCAACCCCATGAGTACTCTTGTGGACTGGAAAGTAAACACGGTGCCAAGGAAACCTCAGTTCCCACCTTCCTGCACACCCACATATATATGCACATCATTGCTTAGTCTTAATGAACATTTCTATCTGCCAGTATTCTATTGGAGAGGGATTTGGTCTTTAATCCAAGTATGGTGACATCTTACATCGTGTGGTGCCATCCAGCACCTCTCCCTGACTGCTGGGAACGTCAACAGCCAGAGTATTCCTTTCCTGTTCATCAAGGTATTTTAGTAGGCCCTCTCAAACTTCATGTTCATACACAAAAAACATGAAGCTACCTAGATGTCCATCTCCTTGCCCACTGCTGATCCTCTTCAGTTTGGTGATGTCTGCTTTATATCACTTATGATATCATCTAAATAAGGCTGTTAATCAGTGTAAGATTCCTAATTTCCTAACTAGGAAAATAGAATTAGTCTTTTTGGCATATATATTTTCTTCCTAAATGTGGTTTCAGGAGTGGAATATGGCAACCTATTTAACAGCTTTCATCTGTTTCATTTCTGACATGAAACAAGGCATTGATTGAAGGGGATCTACAAGGATGCTGGAGAGGGACTGTAGGGCTAGGACAAGGGGTGATGGGTTCAAACTGAAACAGGGGAAGTTCAGGTTAGGATATAAGGAAGAAGTTCTTCCCTGTGAGGGTGCTGAGGCGCTGGCACAGGGTGCTCAGAGAAGCTGTGGCTGCCCTGTGTCTGGCAGTGTTCAAGGCCAGGCTGGACACAGCTTGGAGCAAGCTGGTCTGGTATGACATGTCCCCGTCCATGGCAGGGGTTGGAACTGGATGATCTTAAGGTCCTTTCCAACCTAAACGATTCTATTATTCTAAGATCAAAACTAGTTCAGCAGTGCTCTCATTAAATCTGTAGTTCAGTTGTTTCATACCTACACATTCCCTGTGAGCTTCAGGAGTCCTCATCAAGGGCAGAACACAGCTGGGATACATGTGATGAACCACTTTTTCTCCCCAAGGAGAGGGGTTGTCAGAGGAGTTCAAAAAAATTGCATATTCTATGGAAGAAAGCAGAAGCTGAACTCTCCTAAACTCGAGCATCGCTGAAGTATTGTAATATGCTTGATCCATGCCTGGGGCTTGGGCTGAAACGCTCTTCACTGTTGAATAACAATAACCAATCAGGCGTACCATAATAAAGGAAAGCAACAGAAAAATAATGAAAATCAAGGTAAAACATAAATAATTAATTTGTACCAAAAAATTCTTATTTTCATATTTCTAGCAAGTTAACACAGTTCTAATGAAACACGACTGCTTGAATTTCTTTAGTCCTAAGGGTTCTTTCGGTTTTGGTTTGATTGGTAATGAAAATATAAAAAGCTGAATATTCATCAGGTACATGAATATTCAAGAGCTGTTCTGTCTTGCAAAACTTGAATCCATTAAGATCTACATTTCAATTTAATCGTATACTTCTAGTAACTATCTTAATTATTAAAAAATGAAAGAATTGGCTTTGAATACATTCAATACAGTGATTCAGTCTCATGAGAGGGAAGAGGTTTTTAGACAAAACCAACAAACTAACTCGAGTTCATCTCTCTATCATGCCTGAAGTATTAGGCATTGATTAACCTGAAAAGTGGACCTTCTTTTCAGTACTGGCCTAGGATTTGTGGCTTATTCTACTTGAAAATGTTTGCTCAAACAGTATATCATCATATTATTCATGGCAGGAGAGACAGAATGTTTTCTGCTGTATCTGTAACCAGCTCAAAATCTTTGTCCCTCACCAAGCCTGAACAGATTTAACACAATTTTAGTGGATACAAATAAGGATTTGAGAGTATGTTGTTCATCACCTGAACTTTTCCATGAGAATGTCACAGAATGCCAGCCCATCTACTGCATTCAATGGTATGTCCAACAAAAGCATCATCAACTCCAGCACTACACAGACACCAATGAATATTTCAGGTATGGATTCTCCTGATCAACTAGCCAACAACCACTTGGCAGAGACTATGTACATCCAAACAGCGTGTGCTCTATTGTATTGCCAGAACAAGAGGACAATGTGAAGAGCCCTTATAAAGTTGGCAGTTATAATGTCTCTGTTTTGTTGTCCTCCCACTGGCATTATCTCCCAAAGAACATGCTTGTCTGAGTGCCCCCATACACAGGTCACATTGGGAACCACAGCATCCTTGTGAACAGCTATGCATAAGGAACATCACTGAAGCCAAAAACTGAAGCCTGAATGGCTTATTTCAGACTATGGTGAAGTAAAGGGAGCAGGGAACTCATAAGAAAACAAAAAGAAGCAACACGCATCTCCATAATACTCTGAGTAGAAATATACAGAGGAAAAGAAAACACAGTCACAGTAGTCACACACTTGCATGCTTTACAGCACCTTTTCACTATTGCACTATGGCCACACTAGACTGTGAATGAACAAGCCACCCTGTCATACCCTGGAAGTCATCAGTAATCCTGCCCTTTCTTTTCAAGAAAATATTTAAGCCAGAAAGCTCAGCGCCATCCCATTCCAACAGTTTCATTCCTGTTTCCACAAGTAAATGCTGATTAGGCAGGTCCTGCAAGGAGCAGGGAGTTAGACTTGATGAACCTTTTGGGTCCCTTCCAACTTGAGATATTCTATCATTGTAGGGAACTACAGCCAGGTCCCTGGGTTAGCTCCTACCCCAGTGAATCTTTTGATAGAACTATTTATTTAGCCTTAGGGCATGCTAAATAAAGTGTAACAGTGGTAAGGCGCAAAATAAGTAGCTAATCTAATACATAATTACCATATAGAGCAGCCCCACTAATTAGTCTTTGTTAACTTTAGGAAGTGAACTTGAAAGCACACTTAAATGCCTCACAAAGCTGTGTCTTTCACGCCACACAGCGCTGGGTAGGACATGCTGATTTTAAGGCATTTCAGGCCCTACTCTGAATAAATATACTTATTTAGAAAAAGCTAATTTAGAGGCAGACAGCTAGAAACAATAAACAGTGAACAGCGGAGCAAGGTTTGTCTGCCTCCAAAGAGGTATTCCCCTTTGATTAAGTTACTCTTGTCTGGGTGATAGTTCCTGCCTATAACGTGGTTCTTAATTCCCAGTGGTTTCAAAATACACTTACATCTCATAATTCAGTCAAATATCTTCATTTAGCAGTCTTCCTTCTGCTTTGTTAAGGGAAGGCTCACTCCCTAAGGGGCAGCTGAGAGGTGTTTTGTGCAGAGCTCAGATTTAACTGTCTGTTTTTCCTCAGCCTTTCACTAAGTTGAACGGGTTGAATCAACTTGACCTCCTGGAGGCCATAATGGTTACAGTGGCCACAGAGGTAGGTGTTTCTGAGCATGGAAATACCAGGCCACAGAAAGGTCAGTGTTAGACTACAGAGCCTCCTACCTAATGATTTTTTCCTCCTACATGGCAGGTAACAATAGCCCAGCACATCCAAGAGGATACTGGGGAGCAATCAGCAAAGGAGCAGCCTGCCAAAAGTGGGGAATGTTGGCTTAATCCACTGGGACATCCCTAGGACCTCCAAGAATCTTCTTTACAACATTCTCACAACAAAGTCGTTCCATCAGCTCACTGCAATGCAGCCAGAGCTGCTGTCCAAAGATCACCATTGCTTTTTCAGTCCATGCCCGGAGAAGGTAATTCCTGAAACTGAAATGCAGCATCAACCCCTTCTGTGGATGTTTCTGGCTTTTCCATTTAGGCAGGAATTGTCATAATAACGACTCATATTTTGCACTCAGGTTAATTCAATTTCCTTCCATGTTACGAAGCATAATTTAAAGTAGAAGTGAAATAACAAGACTCCAGCTGTCCTATCCACTTCTGTATCAAACAGAAAGCCCCTATCTCTTCCAAAGGACATTATAAAGCCCTTATTTGCTGTCCACTCTGTCCAATGTCAAATTATTTTGCTATTCTTAAATTCTGATTCTAGTTTTAGCATAGATGACAACATGCAAAGGTTTGGAATACGAGGCTAATACATTGTACTTGTCATTTATAGAACTTCCTTTTGGGGATTTCAAATTGCTCGACTCATATTGATTAGACAGACATTCGCCTTTCAGAGGAGAGGACCATGGAGCAAACAGCATCTCCTACAGGGTTCTGTTATTGCCACACAGTCAAAAAGACTGCTTTTGTCTGGGTCCAGGCAGCGAGGTGAGCAATGCATCTGAGAAGTACAAAGTATTTTGAAAGATGCAACGTGTTTTCTTTCTCCACTAGGCTATTTTTATAATAGATGAACTAATACATACAGTGAAGTGTGCTGGAATGGTTTCTCCTGCATAAAATGAAATATTAATTATGGAATGCAATTATTTAAAACAATAAACAATCCCGTCAATGTAAAACAGATTCCAGCATTGCGAACATGTATTTTAGTTTCATATACAAGAGTGCTATCATCACAGCTGCCTTCTCAACGAAGTAGCTGACTGGAGCAGGTACTTCAGGTCTGAATGGCAGACACCAGGTCAGGTCTGTTAGAAACTTGGTTAAAATCTTTGAACAGATGCATGCTGAAAAAGCACCTTTAAAGAGCCTGCAGCCTCTAAACTACGGTGCCATCCAGCTTCTACCTTGGGGATGCACCTCTATTAGCGTTTACTGCATTGCAGGGTTCACTCTAGGCTTAAATTCCTTTTGCATCTATTATTGGGTTCTTGCTATGTCACTTAAGCTCTAGGGCAGTGAAAGCACTTCCTTCCCTGGTGAACTAAGTTGCTGCATTAGAGCAGCATCTGTCTCAGCCCGCTCACGATGGTGGCACAAGGCCCTCCTGTGGTTGACAGTACACATCCACGATGCACGTCCAGGCCCAGCAACCCATGAAAACACTGGTCCTGGAACCTAACAGGTCACTGCAAAGCAAACCCTTATTGTTTCCTCTTTGTGCCACATCAGTCATTAATACGCAGCCTCAGAGTCCTGCTCTCTATCACATCTGCTCAAGCTGAACAGGCTTTCTGGCCTTTTATCTCTGCCCAAGACAATTCTAAAATGCCATTAATTAACATATGCTTACCAAGGACTGGAACTTGCATATTACTTCAAACTTCCACCGAAGAAAACATCAGTAAGTCAGAAAGTTATCCCCAAGGGCTGTAAATACTAGTATTAAGGAATCTAATGAAGAAAATCCAATGTTCAGAAGTCTATAACCAAAGTCACAGATGGTGCAGAACTGCTGACTTTAGTAACTTGACATCATGCTATGGCCTCACTTCATTTTCTTCATACACTATGATGTCTAAATAGGAAAATCATTGAGACATCTGCAGTCAGCGTAGAGATTATGTAGGCAGAATGAAGCAGAAAACTGCATGCTGTGCTTAGACTGTTGAGTTCCTGACCCTCTCACTGCAAACACAGCAATTGGATTAATCCAGAAGTACCCTGGAAAAGCCAGTGTATGATCTTATAAAAGCACAGAGATCCCACAGAAACATATTGATGTAACTATGATCCAGCAAGCATCCATGTCTCCTCTATTTGATTTTGTATGTTGTTGCCTTTCTGCGTGTTCACAAACACCAATAGTAAGTTTGGCTTACACACACATGCACCAGCACACACACATACCCACTCTCTCGCTCCATTTGCGAAGTCCTGGATGGAAGTGAACTGATACTCCACATCAGCTCAGCAGAAATGAACTCCCGCACTGTGTTTTGGCTCAACCAGACAAATATGTCAGCCTTAAATGCCCACATTTATATTTATACTACTGTGATATGAATTATGCATATGCACATATTAGTGAGGCCTTTGCCTTTCTCTTCTACTAAGCTTTAGGCAGGTCGCTTGGGAACTCATTATCTACAGTGAGTTTCAAGAGGGCTTGGTGTGACTCCACCAGAATTGTTATTGCATTGTACTTTCCCAGAAAGATTGTGGTGCTTTTCCCAGACCCCTGCAGTTCAAACCAGCGCTGACTGTTTAATTGTCTAATAGCAATGAGCATTCTTCCCACCAAGCCAAAATGGAGGAACTGAATTATCAGGAATATTGGAGCTGTTGGAGCGAGGCCAGAGGAGGCCATGGAGCTGCTGCGAGGGCTGGGCTGGGGCAGCCTGGAGAAGAGAAGGCTCCTGAAGGGGAGACCTTAGAGCAGCTCCAGTGCCTGAAGGGGCTGCAGGAAACCTGGAGAGGGGCTTTGGACAAGGGATGGAGGGACAGGACAGGGGAATGGCTTTAACTGCCAGAGGGGAGACTGAGGTGAGCTCTTGGCAGAAGCTCTTTGCTGTGAGGGTGCTGAGGCGCTGGCACAGGGTGCCCAGAGAAGCTGTGGCTGCCCCATCCCTGGCAGTGTTCAAGGGCTTGGAGCAAGCTGCTCTATGGAAGGTGTCCCTGCCTGTGGCAGGGGTTGGAACAAGATGAGCTTTAAGGTCCCTTCCAACACAAACCAGTCTGGGATTCTACGATTACTTAAGTTTGATTCCAGAGACACACGGGGCCATTAAACCAGCTCTTGGATGGGTGCTGCTGCAACTATTTCAGTGTTCTTTCCCCTGGCAATCCACTTACAACTCCCTTTTGTTTCCAAAGCAGGTTTTGGTGATGCTTTTCTGTAACATTGCCCGGTGTCGGCGCAGATGCAGGAGGTGAAAAGCCCACGCTCAGCCAGCGCACCCGGGTCAGCAACCACCACCCTGCCCAGCGCCTGACGGACACCCGATAGACCCCTGACAGGCACCCTGACGGACGGACGCTCGTCAGACACCCTGACCGACACCCGGACGGACACCCGGTCCCGGACCGCGCAGGCGATGCGGCGGCGCGGCTCCTGGTCGCCCCCTGCCAGCCTGAGCGGGAACTGCAGCGGGACTAGCCGGCTGGATCCCGGGCAGGGGGAAGGCGAAGCCGGCCGCGCGGCTCGCTGGCCTCCGGGGGTAAACTCAAACGGGAACAAGGATTCAGGCTCGGCGCGGCCTCGCCGGAGCCCCGCAGTGGGTTCCGAGGAGATCTGTAGCTCTGGGGGTCGGTGGGAAAGACCCGTGCCAAGAGCGACCCCATCTCCAATTCCTGCTGCCTGGGGCGGGGGGCGGGGGGGGTCGTCCTTTGCTTTAGAGTTTGTTTCTAATGGAACGCTCACCCCACTTTCCTGAGTAGGCGCACGGGGTGGTTCGGGGAGGGCTCAGCCCAGCGAGAGGAGCCCAAACCCCCAACTCCCAAACCTTCCATCACCGTCGGGGTGAGCCCGCCCCGCCTGCCGCAGCCCCGGGGGGGGGGGGGCAGCTCGAGCCGGGCGCCCCTCCAGCAGCCTCTCGCCGTGGTGTCTGGGCGGGGGCTGTGAGTATTGCCCCCATCAGAACCACCTTTTCACCGCCCGGCTTCAAGCGCGTCCCTCCCGGGGGAGTCGGGGGGCACAGACACACTGGACCGGGGGGGGGGGGGGGGGGGTGCGGCCCCGGCTGCGTCAGAGCTGTGCAAACACCGTCGCGGCTCCCGCCGCTATTTAAGGGGCCGGGGCTGAGCCACCCCCAACTTCCCCGCCTGGGCACAAACGGCACTCGTTCGTCCCAACCTCGGGAGAGCGCAGCGGAAAGGTAGGGAGCGCCGCGCAGCCCGCGGGCTGCATCCCGGCTGGGATATGGGGGGGGAGCTGTGAAAAGGGGGGGTCCGGCGCTTACCGCCTCCGCGGCCATCCCGCCCTTGCTGGGGAGCTGCGGCCGCTGCCGAGCGGGGAGGGTCCCGGCCGACCGCTGGAGCGGGGCGAGGTACTGCGGGAGAGCCCGCGCCGCGCCGGGCGCAGGGAGCTGCTGGACGGGGGGAGATGCTGCGCTTGGGCTCCGTACGATTCGTATGTGTATATACATGCATTACACACGCATATATAGCAATAGATATAAATATTACATATATATAAAAATACAGGAATCGGGTCGGTTAAAAAGATACCCCTGTGAAAAGGATGCAACGCACCTTAGGTTTATAAGTGCCTATACGGGTACATCGCTGTTAACCCCGCTGGAGTGACCTGCTGACAGCTTTCACTCATCTCCTAACAATACTAAAACCCCCAATATTTTATGCGCCGCAAATGTTTTCAATCCAATCTGAGGGGTGGGCAACTCAACTTCGTTTTCTTCTCTTTTAAACTTAAAAGGTTATGTTCCGTACGCTGTTCAGAAACTTAAACGATTCAGAGATTCTAATATAGCTAATTCCTGTGTATTTATAAATGGGAATTACCCCGACAGCATTTAGTATTAAGTAGCTCGTTTCTCCTAATAAATGAGAGTAATTCCTCCGTTTCATGAAAAATACTGTTTCAGCTTATATGATCAAATAATCCAGCACAGCAACATCCTTTTCTCCAGTACTTGTTAAGGAAGCAATAAAAAAATGGTTGCATTTAAATTCTCTTGGTTTATATGAAGATTCTTGTTCAGTTGCACATTATTTCATACAGCTTTTAACTAAACAGCTTTTACCACCTCAGCTATTAGAACAAATACCTGGGGGAGCATTAGAGTTTGGGTTTTCCTTCCTTGGGACAAGGTTTTGATTTTCCTTCCTGTGTGTGACGGATGAGAAGAAACCTCTTCAGCACTGAAGTTCAAACCGATGCAGGTTGATAGAATAAAGGCTCTTCACAGAACTTGTCAAAACTTGAGTGTTGTTATAACAGCAATTTTTAGTACAACAGCAAAATACTGAACTATTTGAATACTGAGATTTTGATTTTCATAGAGCTGGGTTCATCTGCCTTAATGTTTAAGGAAATACAGCTTCAAAAAAGAATGGCAAATAAGAACTGAGTAGATGAGGGAGCCCATGCTACAGTGCAGTAATTTTGTTCCTTCGATGTATCTTCCTCTTATCAAGGGATGCTTAACTATTCACATACATGTTTTCCAGCTTAAGACAGATCCCACAGTTACCTGCATTTTAAAAACCCCAGCACAGCCCTAGTTTGCTCAGAAACCACTACACGCAGTGGAATCTGGGGGTAGGGACAACATACAACATAGTAAATCTGGTCATTCTAAGAGCCTATCATTCCTTTCCCCTCCAGCAATGTACAGTGGTATATGCATCTGCGTGTTCCTTGCTGTGCTCTCAGCGAGCTCTTTTGGACAGCAAACTCTGGGCTCACACAATGGGAATCCCCTGGCTGCTGAGCTTGAGCAGAGCTTGACAGAACATCACCGGCACGTCCGCGCTCCTTCGTCTGCTGCTGGCCCACAGAAACCTGTGCCACGGCTGGATGGGAGCATTGACCAAAGAGCCAACATCGGTGCTTTGTTGGCCAAGTATCTCCAGCAAGCCAGAAAAGGTACTGTTATCTCCTCCTTACTGTGCTCCTTCGGTGTCAGTGGAACTCCCTGCAGGGATACCCACATGCTAGGATAACCCTGTCACCATCTAGCACTGATTCCTAGAGAAGATCGGATGTAGAGTTTTGCCCACTTGTTCCTGAAGTAAAGAACATTCTCTTATTTACTGCAAAGCTACTCCCCAAAAACGATGCACATGACAGGCACTGCCTTAGAGCTGCGTACATGGTGGCTGAAGGAAATGTAAGCTACCTGTCAGCTTAGCTTTTATTTTCGGCTCACTGTTTTCATAGCCTTAGAATTATGGTGGGATTTTGAGCATGTGGTATCTCAGATAAAATACAGTGATTGCCTTTTCTTTGAGCGTCCTCATTTGGTTAACCTCCTCCCTCCCTTTTTGTTTTAAGCCAGAAGAGCCGGAACACTGCTCTGAGGATAAATACCTACCAAACGGCTAACCTCACCTCAGTCAAAAATACCTGTTCCAGGGAAAGCTGAGGAATGGATTTTCCATGTATTTGTTCCCAAAGGAAGTTACGAAAGCGTTAAAGCTTTTGAAAGATCAGAATTCACATTTATCAACGCAATACCTAAAAGCAGTGAGAAGTAAAACCACATTTGCTTCAAAACGTGTCAATTCCTGCCAGGTTTTCGGTCAGGGGCAGCCTGGGAGCAGAATCCTGACTTAAAAACATCCATGGCACTGTATTTATAGGATTCACCTCGGCATAGAGACATTCAGAAATGAATTCACACTCAGCCCCAGACTGTGCTTAGGATAAAATTTGCTTTATAAAAGTAAGAGCGGTCTCTTCTCCTGTCTCAGCACCCAACTTTAGGCGCATCATTTAATCCTCCCCTCCTGGTAGCCCCACTGCTAACCTCTGTGCCAGGCAAAATCCTGCTCTGATTTTTGGTGGAGGTCTGCAATTAAGAGATGCAGTATGCATTTTTATGCATTACATATGCAGCCATCCACATCCGTGTACATAGAAGGGGGCCAAATCAGAAACAACAGAAAAAGAACACTTTTAATACAGTCTGAGAGACTTTATCTCACAATGCCAATATTTACACAATATCCATTAAGGAACTTCCTGTAGCAGTTCATAATCTAATGGAAAGAGAATTCAGACACAAAATTCCATGATTCAGTAACAACTGTTACTGGATAACGATGTTATTGCAGGAGTCTACAAAGCAGAATCCTCATTACCTTTCCTGGTGTAATCATTGTCACCCACCTGCACGGAAACAAAATTCCTTATTCTAATATATGTAGCCATTCTACCCTCTTGGATATCTGCCTGGCATTTCCAAATAGCTTAACATGAAGTGAAAAGAAACCACTTTGGAATTAAGGCTTCGTTTTGTTAAGTATTAACACAAAGGAGAGCTCCTGCATGCGCGTTAATTGACAAATCTAATTAACTCCACAAAGTGACTGTTAGCAGATAAGGAGAGTTGTGACATGACTCGGCTGGTTGGACTCTGGGCTGTAGATGTAGCTGCTAGTTACAGAAGAGAAGATTCGCAGGAATAAAACAGTATTTACTTAGTTTGCAAATGAACAATACATAGAGTGTTCCCATCAAACTCTTACGTTCTTCTCATTTAATGCAAAGGTTCTGGGAAGTACTTCTTCCTAGAAAATCCATGCAGAACACTCCCACCTCTCTATTTGTCACTTTTAACCTGTCTAAACTGCAATACTCACTAGAAAGTTTCATCTAGGAGGAAAGAGCCTGGGCGTTCGCTAGCGTCAGCAGTCACCAGTGATGGCTTTTGCCCTTGTGATTAACAGAGAAGCTGATTTTGGACAATATTTCCAATTGAAACAGTGAGGGAGTTAAATGCTCTCAAGATGTTGGGGCTAGATGGCAGCCTCGGCGCCAAACTGCTGCAATCTGACTGCCTTTGCTGCACATTGATCCTGCAGTGTCCACAGGACGTCTCTGGTGGTTTGAGGAAAGGGAGTTAAGGTGCTGTTAAGAAGTTGATTTTACTGCTTGTGACCCCTAGCTTTCAATTCATTTCATCTTCAGGCTCCAGTGTGAATCTGGCACACAAAGCCTCCTATCCCTCTGCAACCACTAACAAAACAATGCAGTTGGGTTTGGGTTTAATGGATCATGTTCGTTAAATATCATTACGTGAGGGAATCCTTCAAATACAGAAGCCCGGAGTCACCAAGGGCTCCTTCAAAACACAAGAAACCATAAGCAAGGCAGTTGTGTAGATTTGGATCCGTGGAGTTTGAATTGGGCTTCTTTTCCTTTTTGGTCAGTTCGGGTATTCCTCAAGCCTCAGCCTGAACTTAATACTAATACATTGGATGTGATCCTTCCTCACTCAGGGCTTGAACTGGATCTATTTATTGGCGTATGTCAATTTTGGCTGTTTTCAGGGAGCGCACAGAGAAGTAATGTATCTTTCCCTGCATTTTTAGCTACAGAACGTGATGGTCTCAAACCAGAGGATTACAGCCCTTTCTTTACAAATTAGTTTGCCAATAGTTTGCGTCTCTTTGATGCCTTAAACAAGGAAGACAGAAAGGATAAGGCAAGATCAGGGATCAGCATCCGGCCCTGATGGAAGGCTTTGGATGAGCAATGAGAGTATCACCGACATAGCGACAAGCCCTGCATAATTCCAGAAGTAGATGTCCCTAGCTGTAAATTCCAGACGCGGCTTTCTCCATTTCAGGGCTGTTCCTCCTTCTCCACAAACCCTGGGATTCGTAACTACCCCACTTGTTACTGAATTCGCACTGTAAGAGCTCCTGTACTTACAGTTATGCCTCTTGAAGCAACACAGGGCTGTGGTGGAGTCCTGCCCCAGGCCTGAGGCTGCCCTCAAGCAGAGTTGTTTTGCATCTAGAGCAGCAATCCCAGTACCAGCAAGCAAGGGCATGGTCTTACAGGAGGAGTGAGGAATGGTTTGGACTTTCTCTACTGAAATAGGAAGGGAAAAGGAGATCCTGTCCCCAGGATTCTCTCTTCTGTGACAGACTGTATACTGACGGAATTCTCTGTATTGTTCTATTGGATATTCTCCATTAATCTGAACTTGCAGAGGACGGGAAGTGAAGCCAGAAGGAAAAGAATTAGGAGGGTGGCTCTTTAAACATCCATTGTAAAGACGATCTCTGCTATGACGGAAGTTTCTTACTCTGTCTCGAGCTTACACCTCATGTCTTTCGCTCACACATACTCCCTCCTGGCAGCCAGGAGCAGAATGTTCCTGCAGCAGGAGGGAGAAAACGATCTGTTTGGTTTACAACGGAAAAAACCCTCAAGCCGTTTCCAGGACGTTTCCCAAAACGTTTCTATGATGCTTTGCCCTATGATGCGACAGTGGTGTTACACGGCCAGTGTTAAGTCGAACGGTTTCAACTACTGCAGACATCAGCTCACGAGTACAAAGATCTGAAAATGGGTGAACCTGTGAAACGTGTCCACTTACTCTCTGCTCTGCCAATGCTTTTCCTTTAGGTCCCGCTGGAAGGCTCTCAGTTATGGGAAACAGGGTACAGACCATTGATCCTACGCACAGGATAAATGACAGAGACTACATGGGCTGGATGGATTTTGGACGCCGCAGTGCTGAGGAATACGAGTACTCTTCCTAGAGCACAGCAAACCGTAGCAATAGGAAGAGAAAAAAGCACATTCCCATGTCTGTACAGAAAGAGAAATCCATTTGCTGTCCTCTCCACAATCCGTGTTTTAAACTGTGCCACGCATTCGGTGTGAATTTGTCTGTGAGACTCCACAATGCAATATACACAGATGCAGAATTTTCCAGAAGATGGTTTCTTTCTTTTGTGGTTTCTCATACATCGCTATTACATTAAAATGATTTCAACTTACCCCTCTGGTCCTGTCACTGCGCGTTGCTGGGCGTCTGCCTATAAAGAAAGGCAGGAAAATGCCTTCCTTCAGACAAATGAGCCACTTGCCACAGAAGTCTTGTGTCAGTCCCAATAGCTGTGAACTGAGGGGAACTTGCCCAAGTGGAAACACAAGGCTGCCAGATAGGGCCAGTGACCCCACTTGTAAAGGGCTGAGTCACACAGCAACCCCACAGGTTTGCAGTGAGTAGCCATCAGCGCCAATACGAAAACAAGAAGAGGGGTGGACAGAGCCTTGGGGGACATGGTTTAGTGGGAGGTGTCCCTGCCCATGGCAGGGGGTTGGAACTGGATGAGCTTAAGGTCCTTTCCAGCCCTGACTGTTCTGTGATCCTGTGAATGACTCCAACATCTTCCATCTTCCTGGCATAGCTATTTTATGTTGGGAACCAGGTGTGAAAGTCCTATGGACAGTGTCTATCATGGAATAGAGAATGTTCCCTGCTGTGTGGTGAGCCAAGCCTTCACTGGGGACAGGGTGAGGACAGGTCCCTGAACAGAGCAGAAGGTGATCCTGAGGGGGAGTAGGTAGCAGAGCATTCAGTCACAGTGTCCCAGATGGAAACAGCTCACTCCTGAGTACCATGGGGAAAGCCCGAGCTAGCTGTGGGAACAAGGAATCACAGAATCAACCGGGTTGGAAAAGCCCTTTCAGCTCATCCACTCCAACTGTTCCCAGCACTGCCCCATGGCACTGAGGGCTCACCCACACAGGGTGCAGGGACGGGGTCTGCAGCACTGCCCTGGGCAGGGGGAGCAGCCTACTGCAAACCCCACTAAGTGAGCGGAGAGGAGCCTGTGACTCTGCCCTTGTGGGACCGTGCTCCCCATGGGAGTGAGGGGAAACCCAGGCAGCACCCCCAGGAGCGAGGGCCGTCCATGCCCCAGGAACGGGCAGCATTCCCTCATCGCTGGGCAGTGTGTAAGGGAAACGTCAGCTACAACGGTGCGCCTGGGTTCAGAGCAGTCTCACCTGCCCTGGGACGCACGTGGATCCTGCTCTGCTCCACCCACTTGATTGCATCACGAGCCCCTTCATCCTTGACACGGGGGGCATCAGCCTCACTGGGCCTGGGACACAGCGTCACAGTCACAGAACCATCCGCATTGGAAGTGACCTCTGGATACCACCCAGTCCAACCCCCTGCCAAGGCAGGGCCACCCAGAGCAGGTCACACAGGAACGTGTCCGGGTGGGTTTGGGATGGCTCCAGAGAGGGAGACTCCACAACCCCCCTGTGCAGCCTGTTCAGTGCTCTGACACCCTCAGTGCAAAGAGGTTCTTCCTCACGTTGAGGTGGAACTTCTTGTGTGTTAGTTTATGGCCATTGCTCCTCGTCCTGTTGCTGGGCACCACTGGAAGGAGTGTGGCACCATCCTCCTGGCACCCTCCTTTGAGATACGGATCTGCACTGATGGGATCCCCTCTCAGCCCGCTCTTCTCCAGACTAAACCAGCCCCAGCTCCCGCAGTCCCTCCTCGTAAGAGCCACATGTTCCCAGCTGCATCCCAGCCCTGTGTGTTTCAGCAAGCCCCAGCGCAAATCAGGAGGTCCCTCTCCACGGCCGAGCGGAGGAATTTGCAAGTCAGACAAAATGTGAGCGTTACAGCGTCTTAGGGCAGTGAAAGGCTTTTCAGTGTCTTTGATTTCACACCCCCTGAGCTCACGGAAATTCTCTTAAAGAGAACAGAAGTGCCCGTGGGCTTGTTAAAGCTTCAATCATTGCTAAGTGCCTGTATCGATTGAACAGCAATTGGATCCAGCACAGCTGGAGGCCTATTTCAGCAGGACAAAAACCTCTATAACCTTTCAGACACAAACTCAGCTTCTTGAGTTTATGCCATTCTCACACGAAAGCCCACTGCCCACATTACAGCGAGGACACCACTGAACACCAGTAACTTCCAGGTCTTTAACGATCTTGGTTGCTGTTCTGTGGCCTCACCTGGCCTTTTAACTGAAGGAAAGCAGTCTGCGCGTGCACCCAGCGAGACGTCATAGCACAGCTGAACAACGCTGATTCTTCAACGTGGAGACGAGCCACAGGCGGCAGCTCCTGCCAGTACCAAAGGAAGGCAGGGCACATCTCACTGACTCCTCGATTTGACGTGGAGAGCTCCCAACAGATGTGTTGAGGAAGCTGGGAGCAACTGTTAAACCTCAGCGCGATGGTGCGGGGCCATCCAGTGCTTTGGATGCAAATGGAAGGCGGATGACTCCCTAAAGGCTGAAATATCAGTTTTGGCTCTCCAAAGAACATCCTATGTGTCCACAGCCCAGGCTTAGACACAGCCCTCAGCAACTTACCCTTCCCTCCAACCCGTCCTTCAGAGCAGATGACCATGTTCCTTGCTGTAGGATGGTGAAGATGCATCCGGTGCAGTGTCTGAGATACTGGGACATTGCAAGGATGGAGGAGCGTTTCAGAGCAGAGGCACCAATTCATCAGCCATTTGGCCTTCCAAGGTTTGATACGCAGTAGTTCTGATCTGCTCTGAAATCATCCAAGTGCATCAAATACATCAGCTGAGTTTCCAGACACTCACTCATGCAGTCTTGGTTACCCCATGGCAGCATTTGCTGTCTTGAAAGAGGAAAAAAGACACTCTCCAAATACCAGCATATGGGGAGTTTCCTCCAAAAGGCACTGAAATCTCTAGGGAGCAGCATCCCATAGAGAACATCCTGCACCCCAGTACCTCCTACCTCTGCACAATCTCCACTTACTCCTTTTGCACCTTGAGGAGATCAGCCTCACTCAGCTATGATTTCCCTTGATCCCAGGGAGCTGTACTTACTCTTTGGTTTCCCTGTGGCTTTGTCAACATCAGTATTTTCATAGCATCACAGAATGGTTTGGGTTGGAAAGGACCTTAAAGCTCATCCAGTTCCAACCCCCTGCCATGAGCAGGGACACCTCACACTTAATCATGTTTTATCAGCGTTCCTTCCCCAAGAACAGCCCAATTCTTCTGCAGGGCCTCCAGTGAACACTAAACCCCTGGGTTTTTATAGCTGTTTAGACCCAAGTTTCCCTACCATTCTAGGCCTTTGGGAAAGCTGGGTTTATAATTCACCTTCAAAGATGTGATAGCCTGAAAGTTGGTATATCTTGTTTAATAATAAACACCATCACCGTTAGCTGGCACGGATGTATATCTCCAAACAAAGAAGTGAACAATCCCAGCATTGCATCCATCCTTAGAAGTCAGAAAATAACAATATAGGCATGAACAACAAACCCCACACAGTCATTCTTTCCAAAGCCAAAGATTTAGATCACAGCAGGACCGTTCATGCAAGGATAAATTAGGAGGTAAAAAGCTATTAAGTTTGGAAGGACAGAGGATGTAGAAAGAAGAGACCCAAAAGAGATGCTTCCTGTGATACACAAACCTCACCCAGGACCCCAAGTGTCACCCCAGATCAGCAAGATGTGACAGAGCTGTGCAAGTGACAGCCAGGTCCTCCCACGACGAGGAGCAGGCAGACCCAGGCCAGAGGTGCCTGCAGACAAGAGTTACTGCTGCTGCAGGGGCAGAACAGAGCAAGAAGCGAGCAGAGTGCTGCAGGACCGCAATGTGGGCAGTGCCAGAGGAGGATTTTGGGGTGCTGGGTCAGGGCCATGTAACAGCAGAAAAACACAGGCTTGAAGCTCGCAGCATTCATAGACTCATAGAAAGGTCAGGGTAAACCTCCCCTGTTTCAGTCTGACCCCATCACCCCTTGTCCCTATCGCTACAGTCCCTGATGAAGAGTCCCTCTCAGCATCCTTGTAGCCCCCTTCAGACACTGGAAGCTGCTCTGAGGTCTCCATGCAGCTTCTCTTCTCCAGGCTGAACAGCCCCAATGTTCTCAGCCTGTCTTTGTATGGGAGGTGCTGCAGCCCCTGATCATCCTCGTGGCCTCCTCTGGACTTGCTCCAACAGCTCCATGTTGTTTTTATGCTGAGGACTCCAGCACTGCACACAGTGCTGCAAGTAGGGGTCTCACCAGAGCAGAGCAGGGGGGCAGGATCCCCTTGAGTGACTCAGACATCTGGATGACCTGGAAGGTCTTTTCCAGCCTGGTTGAACCTATGATCTGGAAGCATTTCTACACCAAACACCCTCTAGAAGCTGCTGCAAGGGGGTGAGTTTGTGCAGCACACAGCATCCAGGCGGGCACAGAGCCCTGCAGGGAACCACATTACACCGCTTAATTCCCATCGCTCCTACAACTGCCTTACAACCTTCCTGGCTGGGAGCAGATAATTTTGCCTTCCCCTTTCCTGCAGCACATCCGTTTCTGTGGCCTCTCCTGGCTCACAGACCTCTGTCACGTGTCCCCTGATCGCGCTGTCAATAAGCTTCTGACCAAGGTGGCAGCTGAAGGGACTCAGGAGCTGGAACTGGGGGCTGCGTCCTCACCCCCAGAGGACTGGGAAGGGACCATATGGTGCCACAGGCACCTTTGTGTGCTGCAATATCCAAATGGAACACATAAACCTGTTTAAAAAGGCCGTATCTGGTGTGAATTACTACTTTTAAATAATTTTTAGCTATAACAGGAGAAATTATCTTCCTTAAAATGCTTATGTCTTAACACTTCAGGGTATTAAGTCTTATTGCAATAAGATACGTACAAGGTAGACCCCATGATGGCAAAACTCTCCAGTTTAAGTGGGAATCCTCTAGGTTCCGCCTCTTCCGGGGAGTGGCAGCGGAGGGCTGGAGGCACTGCACTGGTCCTACCCGGATCCTTGCCTGTGCAGCATCAACTTCCTGACCACAAACCTCCCCCAGGCTCAGAGCTGGGTGCACAAGGATGCTGAGTCTCTGTCCTCACTGGTATCAGCCTTCCTGTGGTTTGGCATTGCTTTATGCTAATGCAAACCCTCCAGAAATGTATTTGGGCGTCACTGCTCTCCAGTTGCCCCTCAGTAGCTAACAAATGACATAAACGGATGCTGGAGAGGGACTCTTCATCAGGGACTGTAGTGCTAGGACAAGGGGTGATGGGTTCAAACTGAAACAGGGGAAGTTCAGGTTGGATATAAGGAAGAAGCTCTTCCCTGTGAGGGTGCTGAGGCGCTGGCACAGGGTGCCCAGAGAAGCTGTGGCTGCCCCATCCCTGGCAGTGTTCAAGGCCAGGTTGGACACAGGGGCTTGGAGCAACCTGGTCTGGTGTGAGGTGTCCCTGCCCATGGCAGGGGTTGGAACTGGATGATCTTAAGGTCCTTTTCCAACCCAAACCAATCTATGATTCTATGACACTACTTCCCCCTCAAGCTCACACACATCCATCTCTAACGTATGAGGCTGTCTAATCTTCCCCTGAATTACTGCTTGAGTACCCCCTCCTTCAGGGAGCTTTTATCATTCCTTTGCTTTCACCATCTGCAGGGTTTTTTGAGTTTCTCATTACCTTTATTGCATCTCAGCAGTGGGCTTCTTCCTCGCTCAGCAAGGAGGATGCTGGCTCACAGCACACCTCGCATCTTGCTCTGCTGGAAAACACAGGATCTTTCCTCCTTACTCCATCCTTTCACGTTCATTACACATTTTGCGTCATATTAGGCAGGAGAATTCAAACCCCTCTCCTGCTCCAAATACACAAACCACACAGCATCCAAATCCGCTTTCTTGGACCGCCAACAAACATCAGCACATTGAGTTTGGCATTGTTCGTTTTGGGCAAAGTTTCAGCAGTTTCAGCAACCTTAAAACCTCCAAATTTTCCAATCACTTTCTGTGTCTAAGCATTTAAAACCTAAACCGGCCGATGGCCTCTTATCTTGCTTTGACACCCAGATGAAAACAAGGGATCAAGGTCGAGGATTTATCACCTGAGAAGAACAGGACAAGAGCTGAATAATACACGAGGATGCATCTTTTTCTGTTATTTTATTGATTATTAGTGAAGAAAACCTCAGATTTCATCTTTCTGATGTGTTACAATTGCTTTCTATGGCGGGTGGACAGCCCCGACTCCTTATTTAAAGGCTAAATAACACCTCCCGATTGCATGATTAACTTTGACACTTTAAGTTCCCATATGGTATTGCTTTCTCCCTCTGGGTATAGAAAATGGTCCATGAAGTCCATGTTTTGTTTTTCCAGAATCAACTGTTATCCTATCTACTGGTTTAAGATACATTCAAATAAAAAGATACTTAAATTTACTTGCAATAAGTGCACACATACAACAGCAGAGAGCGCTGATGACATTTACTGAAACACTGTAAGTTCATAGAATAAATAGAAGTCTTCAAACACATGCAGAAACTGCCCCATGTGTTCTTCCTTTCTCAAACATACCCTTAGTGTCCACAGCACTACTGCAGTAACTACTTCATTCAGAAAAGAAACCAAACCCACCCACCTACCTCTCATCACAGAGACTAAAAGACAGTGTCATTTATACAAGAAGTGATCAGTGCTAATGATTTAGTAACAGTCTGGTACAAACAGTAATTCACGGCACGTACGTGTAGTGGGATAACGGGAACAAACAGGGAGCTTGGTTTCGATGCCACAACAAATGCAAGGAAAAGAAAGTGGATGTTAAACCCTCTCCCTTCACTCCTCTCCATCACCCCTCTGAACAAACGCTCTAGAAACAAGCTCGCTCCGGTCTACTCAGGTTCAGGATATTCCAATTCTCTCTACAAGCAGAACTTTGGGAGAAACAGAGAAGAAACTCACAATAGAAGCAAGCATCACCTGGGCTGTAACTAAAGGCTGCATGAGGCCTTCAGTTTCCCTTCTGATAAAGCAGGGGGTTATAGGTTTGGTATTGGGAGGTATTTTTTCAGTTTAAAAGACTGTGAAATAAAGTGCTTCCCACCTTTATAGCTCTGCTAAGGTCCAACTGGGCATGAAGGAGGTTTCTGTGAAAACAGACAATAGGTGGGGAATATTCTTCACCTTGGCGACCAGAGGGCAACTGCGAGCTGCTCTTTCAGGCTTGTACCATTCCAAAACTAAATGGGGTTTGTGGTTCTTTGCCAAGGTTGCAAGGACACACCTTGTTCTAACACTGGTTTTGCTACATGTTCTTCTGTAACACGCCTCTGTCAATCTGTTCCATAGCTTTGACTTGTAGGAAGTCATTGCCACATTTGGCTCCCAAGTGGTGAAAGCTGCTCTCTTTGCGGGCACTGACAAAGCGCGTTTCAGAGGCAGCACCACACAGTAAAGCATTTCCCCCTCCACAATCCAGTGCAGCATTGAAAAACAAAACAAAAGCCAAAGCAGAAGTCACATGGAGTGTGTGTGCGCCACAAGAAACAGGAATACGTTGATACTCCAGGTACCCAGCAGGCCTGTCGACCTCGACACACGATTGCTTCAAGTTTCTCATCTTGGGGAGGAGGAGAACACAGAACAGAAAAATGCAGTTCCATCCATTCAGGCATAATAGGCAGGCACTCCAGTAACTCATCCACAGAAGCAAAATTAAAACTACCATGTCAAACCCAGTGCTTTTTGCTTTAACAGAGCCCAAATGCCCCCATGCTTCAAGTGATGTACCGCGAGGTCTCACGTAACACATTCAATAGCTTCCCATGCACCTCTGACTCAAGTTAGGCTAGCTACAGGATTCACGTTGTCAAGTTATTTAGTGTTGGTTTTATTTCTTTTGTGGTTTTTTTCAGTGCATCTTAGAAAAAGAACTTTTCAAAAGGTTAGTGAGTTACCTTTAATAACGGCAATCATAACACAGAGCCTCTGCACTCAACTGAGCAGTAAAATAATCCCATTAGTTACAACAGGTCTGGTACATATTTACACGTTTTATACAAAGTTTACACATTTCTCCCATTAGGCACGAAGTTGATTTGTCAAACTCAAGAGGCAATGAAGGGGTGGTGGGGAAAGGAAAAGGAGATCGGAGAAAGAATCAAGAGTACTTGTATTTAAAAAGACTAGCTGTAAAAACGAAGTCCTTCACCGTAAGCTAGTTTGCTTCGGGAGCTTGGTTCCCATGAGGATCCCCGAAGTGAGAGATGTCGGGCCTTTCATCTGCATGCTGGAACCCACCATGGTGGGGAAGCTCCGATTCCTTCGGATGCCAGTGTTGAGCTGGATGCCGCCGATGGCACTGGTCACGGCAGGGCAGCCCAATGGGAGACCATCTGGTGCCAGGCCTCCAGGAACAAAGGCCCTCACTGGTCCTTGTGCCCCACAGAGAAGAGGTCCCTGGTCATCAGTTAAAGGAGGAGCTGATGTTTGCCCTGAACTCACAACTTTGGCAATACCAAACCTCTTGACTTTGTCCACGAGATTAAGGTTGGAAACAGACACGTCAGTCTGACTCTCACTGTTCCTGATGTTCTTTTTATTCCTCACCTCCTTCAAGATTGAGCTAGCAGGCTTCGAAGCCAAGAAGTTGTCGTAAGGTGGGCTGGTGCACTTGAACTCAAAAGATGGAGGGGAAGAAGAAGGTGTCTGCATAGGCGAGTTTGGAGGAGTGGAAGGAATGATGGCCATCTTAGGGATGTACGTGTTCAGGAGGGTGCCCTTGCTGGCTCTGTCCCAGCTCTGTGGATTGTACACTGCTGCCGAGATGCCCCTTTCCTTCAGCAGCCACACCAGCCCCAGAGACGTGCTCATCGTCGTCGTGGATTCCCGGAGGTTAGTGAAGGATTCGGCCAAGCTCAGGCGCCGGGGGGTGCAGGGGGTGGCCACCGGGGTGCCTTTCAAATTGCCAACGCTGCCACCAGCTGGAGTAGGTGCTGGGTTAAGGCTGAAAGCAAAGGAGCAGGCAAATTATTCTCTCCCCTCTGGAATTAAAGCTTACTTTGCAAGCAAGACTGTTAACACCCAGCAGGGTCTTTTACCCATTTTGAGGGTGCCCACGAAACTGCCAGTTCCCAGCTCTTCAGAAACGTGATGACAAGTGCAAAAGCATCATCTCTTACAGAACACATCTCTGCACTTTGCACGCTTCACCACCCAGCCTCAGGAGACCGATGCATTCCCCAGCACCCATCACATTTCTTCTGATAAGCAAAGTGACAGGTTCCCGATCAACCCCTTCAGTTTTTCTTCCTGATCTATCGGCTGTCACAACTCCCAGTTGCTTCCCTGAGACAAGGATACAGGGGGGGACTTGACTAATGGTATAAGCAAGAGAGATTTACTTTCTGGTGTCACTTTGAGCACAGAGCCGCTAGTCTTTAGTGCTGCTGGTTCATAGCAGAGAAAGCAGCAAGTGAGGAGGGGAACATACTTGCTACAGGAGCATCTGTAGCAAAGCTGATGGAAGTTGGCACTGTCACCAACACATGCTTCCGTAAAGTGAAACCCTTCTTATGTTGAATTCATTTTCACTTAAGGGTAAGGGGATGGAGGATCTGAGATTGGATGGAGATGAACAATGGTGTGAATTATCTTCAAAGGTGATGAGAAAAACCAGCAGTCGAGCTCTTTGTCAGTTGGCCAGTGGGTAACTGACAGCAGCAAACCAAGCATGACAAAGAGGCACCCTACTGTTCATCCGGTAGGACATTCATTTTATAGTTTGAAACATTGCTAAAATACTCTCCAATTCCAGTTCTTTCTTCTAAAAATAAAACAGATACAGGCAGTGGACAAGAAAGTATTAAATGGGCAATAATCTGCACATTCAGAACAAGTGACAGACATGAACTGGATGATCTTAAGGTCCTTTCCAACCCTAACTATTCTATGGTTCTGTGACCTACTGATGTTTAGTGCTCTCTTAGGGCAGTTTGTTTTCTTAAGCACGCTACTGATAGTTATTAAGGGTTGGGATTTCTTGTATAATAGCAAATTGCATTCATTCTGGTGATCACCCTCTCCCCAGAAGCTGCTCATCTGACTGAACACAGACTCAATGCAACACCTATTTCCAAAGACATTCCAAGTCCTTTGTGCCAAGTTTGGGATCTCATGGACACCGAGGGTTGAGCGTTTCTGGCACTACAGTGCCATCCTTAAGAACCTTGTTCCTAATAGATAAAGTTAGCCACAGCATGTTTACCTATGGATAATCCCCACTCAACATATGGAAGTCCAAGGTGCACCATTCACTGAATAAGGTGTAGTGTACTCGGTTATTCCAGAAACCAGGCATGCGGGACATCCATGACACTCCAAATTCACGTCTATTAGGGAGAATCCCAAGGTTCCTTTCACCTTTAAAAAAAGCTTTCCAATCGTGCTCAAATGATGGGTTTTGCCACATATATACACATGAAAAATGTAATTGCACAGTAGTATTTCCTAGGCATAGATTTGTCCCCTTTAACGTCAGTTAAAGGCTCTTGAACAATGCAACACCTGACGCTAACAGACAATTCACTGACCTGAGGGCTCAAAGAAGGAAATCTTCCCCTTCGTCTTCTAGGTTAGCACACAGAAGACACTCAGCAGAGAGCCAGACAAAAGCCAAAGCCAGTGCAAGGCAGCGGGAAAACCAAGCAGCTGCGAGGGGAAGGACCAGGGGAAAGATGGGATCTCCCCTTTTCAGCAGAGCCATGCTGTTGGATTGGCTCAGCTATGACACGCTACTTAAAGCTGGGGTTTCTGTACCAAGAAATGTATCAAATAGCCACACTGAGACAATCTGGCCGGATTTCCACGTATAGAGAAGACACAAGGCCAATGAACGAATTGCCTCCTTTTGGTCCATATGGCCAAATGAGACTGGAATTTGCAGTCTCATTTCACCTCACATGAGTGAACTCTGTGAGGTTAGACACCCTGGAATGCTTTGAGCTGAGCTTTCTGATGAGCTCAGATCATCATCTAATGGTATGTAAGGCACTCCTTAATTAAGGAAATGTCAAGCTGGTGCTATGAAGCCCCAAGACAGGTCTCTCCATGGACCAAGATGTGACCAACACAATCTCTACAATGATCTGGAACTTCTACCATAAGCAAGTGAAACTGCCAAAGGATTTTCACCCTGCAGCTGTGATTCAACAAGAGGAATCCCATCTATTCCTCCCTGCAAACTGTAATGTAAATGTGTTTGAGAAAACACAGAAGTACAGAAGTCTTGAAAAGCACGAGGGAGGGAAAAGGGAGAGAAAGGAAACTTACTGCATGAACTGACCTTCCGCAGAGCAGGACCAAATACATTTTGGAAACCCAGACACAGAGTGTTCATTATCAGGCTTCTAAGATGTGCTAGCCACAAGATTAAAACTACAGCACTCCAATGGCTGATTACCTCCAAGAGCTTCATTCTTTCCAGCTCCAGATTTCAGTTGCACGGGTATTCAGATTAGCAGTTCTACTGCTTTGTCAGCACAGAACACACTACAGAGCAATTTAAAAGCCCCAGACATCCCTGCTAGAAAGCAGTTGCTATGCAAGTGTTGCTTTTTTGTTCGTTTGATCATTTTGGCATTACTTTAACTGGGAAATAGTTCCCCCCCTAAACTGACCAACGCTGCAGAGCAGCCTGGACACAGACTCAGAGAGGCTCAAACCGGCCTCAGCAACTCAGCCCAGTGACAGTTTCAGAGTTAGACTGGGAAAAGAAACACATAAATGAGCACCTCATTTAGTGAGAGGAAATCTAGTCAGGTTAGAGCATCACCTGGGTTAGAGGCTAGGTTAAAACGCAACCAGGTAGGCAAACACCAGACCTCTCTGGGTTAGCTGGTGCCACACACACTGGCATTCCTTGAACACGACCCTGCCAACACAGATGCTGCTGGCAGCGTTGCTCACCCCTGCCATGCTGGATCATAGTGTGTGCCCTATCCCTCCTCTCAGCATAAGGAGACATAATGCAGTTTCCTCGTCCTCCTCACATGACCTGTGAAGAATTGTTTACAGTTGGTAAGGAGGAGCTCCTTAAACATGCCTGCTGAAAACATTACACTGTTTATTTCCCTCTTCTTCCTCCTGAATGAACAATGAACTTCGGTTTAACTAAGGCAGCTGAAAATACACTGCATTTGGCTGTCAGTATGGCTCCTTTGTTAGATATAGTAACCAACGTAATCAAGGAGTTTATTATGACCATAATCAACAGCAGTTCAATAATAATAAGAAAATAAAAACAGAACTACAGCCATTTAAAAGGATCTCTTGAGTAACAGTATTGAGAAGACAGAAAAGATTAAATTAAAACCAGACAGGCCATGATTAACTGTGTTCAAAAAAGGAAGCAGAAAAGTCACATAGACTCATCATTCAGTTCCTTTCCACCTCACAGGTTTTCATATTCAGTAATACCCTTACTTTTCACGCATTCCGTAGGCAATCAGTGCCCATCTCACGTCTAAACATGTCTAGACACATCAACCCTGAATGGGGACTCACACAATGGTACACTCCCACACAGGAGCTGCAAGGGGCAGAGAAAGCAATGAGGCATTGTCCTTCTGAACAGATAAAACATCCTTTAAATACTGATTTGCTAAGAAAGGAAAGTTTCCTCTTTAGGTATGAAATTCACTCCCCCCCTCTGGTTCTCAGACCCTCAACTATAATGCTATCCAATTGCCTTCTGCACGCACGTACTGCCTACACATGCCAACTGCTGTTATTAAGCCAGGTCATTAGTTCAGTCTGGCTGCTATGAACTCATTTCCAACAATTAACACCAAGGCCCAAAGCAGCAACAATCTAGTTTTGACTGAGGCATGTTTCCTTTTCCTCTCCTCATGTACTTCCTGCCTTTCTTTACCCAAGCACCCCTTTTTCTTCTGCACCAAAGATTTACATTTACCTCCTTGGAAAAAACAACTGCTCTCATTTTTTGTGAGAGACCCCATTCTGAGCATTCACACATGAGGACTACAGCTAGTCTGGTATCAAGGGTCTGGTTTGGATATTGGAATCCAATTTAATTACTGATCCTGCAATATTTTAGCTAGAGGCAACCAAAGTTAAGCTATTTTGCTTGGCTTTCTCAAACACTACACATGCCTCTGAGAAAATCAGGTGTTGAGGTAACACAAAATAGGAGAAATAAGCTGGGGAGTGTTGCAATTCACCTAATGCTTTTGCTTATGGCGTTACTTTGCATTTGCTTAGAGGGAAAACTGATGGAGCTGAACGCTTTGCCACCATGGGAAACCCTTACCTTGGTGTGACTCGTGTGAGCTCATCGGAGGGGTGCAGAATGCGGCAGGTGGTGAAGGTGAAGGTGGAGTTGGTTTGTGACATGCACTTCCCAGGATGAGGTACTACATTAAAAAAAAGCAAATTCTTTGCATTTTACACAGAAAAGGGGAAAAACCAAACTTCCATGTGCTGGTAAGACAGATGCACGAAGTGATGAGTTACCTCGGATGGATCAATGCAAGCAAAGTGAAATACACAAGTGCTACAGTATTCCAACAAACACTTGTTCTCCAGAACAAATGCATCCAGGATTCCAAGGCCAGTGCTAAAAGGGTCTGCTGAAACTTGTCCATGACCACTAACACTGTAGGTAAGCCCTGCTCAAACCAGGTTCAGGCAGTGCTTGAAGTGCTAGGCCTCATCTAAACTAGCAACTTGCATCGGTGGGAAGTCACAAGCAGCAATTTCTAGCACCAGCTCAGGAGCACTAAGATCTTCTGAATGCTTTTGCATTTCAGCTTTTAGATTGATCCACAACAAGGTATCCCCATTACTTCTCAGTAGTGGATCCAGCTCGCTAATGGGAATATAGATTCTTGAGGGAGAGGGGATGGACACATATTACTGTTTCTGTCTCTGCCTGTGTACATCCGCAGGAAGGAAAGCGGTAGTTTTTTGGATCCACTACTGCCCATCCGTGACATTTCTCCTGTGCACGTGTTCAGGTTCTTTAAGGTCTGTCCTCAGCTGCACTGACATAGCAGGGTTTGAATATTTATAAACAGTGTAGGAAATAATTTTCCCAACAAATGTGGCTGTAAAAATGTCATTCTCAGTAATTTGGGAAAGAAGCAATATAGCTCCATTTAAAAAAGGAAGGACTTAGGCCAATTTCCTTCTCCTTAGTAGAGATCCGTCTGTGGATATACTAACCTGCTACAGAAGGCAGCTGTGGCTATTGCAGAAGAGCTACAAAATTTAAGAGCCATGCATCTGAAAAGCTGGTTGAAAACCACCCAGAGTTAAATATTCCATCAAAGATATCATGATTGCATAGGTTCTCTTACTTAGTAACCAAACTCAGCAGTGGTCAAAAGGCATGCACAATTAAAACCCATGTGCAGCTCCCTCCCTCTCCATCCTACCCAACCCTTTGAGCCGTTCCCTGATTAAGCCCCGTTTCAATACCACAGTACACAACTATTCAACACATTGCAAAGGACAGACAGACCGACCAACTAGACCAGACACCACCCTGAACTTCCAGAGATGCTTAGCAGAAGCAGAGCAAGTCTTAATCGTGGCTGTGTTCCCTTTTTCGTATAGAAAGTATCACAGCTCCAAATTAGCGTGTGCAACTGGGTACTCCTTTAAGACGACATCTAAGCAGTGTGTGAAGGGGAGAGCATGGGGAGTGTGAACAGTGGAAGCAGAGGTGGCTAAGCATAAAATGTGAGGCTATTTAGCACTGGAATGTACTGCTGTACATTAAAGAAGGGCATTTCTAAAAGCCTATTGGAGTGTTAGGTTAACACACTCAAATGTTAGCACAGCATGACATAATAACAAGCTCTACTTCACCTCCAGAGATGGTAATTATGCTGCTTCAGGAATCCAGTTGCTTTAGAGGTTAGTGTGAGCACTAGAAAAGCTATTACAAGGGAGCACAGCCTAGCAATCATGATTCTCTCCATATTGTAGAGAGTTAAAATCTGGAGAAAGAGCTCAAATAGCTGGACATGAAAAAAATGGTTAATTGGAGAAAACAAAGGACTTCAACATAAATCAGGCAGAAACAAAGCAATTATTCCTGGATGATGAATAGAGAACAGAACAAAGCAATGCTGGTTTAAGATTGCAAGCTCAACCCAAAGCACACAGTTGGAATACAGTAAGTGCATTTTCCCCATTTGTGATATCCATTGGGAATCCCCCCAGACTGGAAACAGGCACATTGAAAATACACAGCTGCGTTAGCAAAACCAAGACTCATTGCTCTTAATGAGTCAGCGATAGGAGAAGGCTGCTAAAAGTAGAGAAATCACTGATTGTAATAAGAGGAAATAAATCAAAGCTATTAAAAAAATCATCCATTTCCAATGATGTATTCCACCCTCAAATACCACTAAAAAAGTCCTGTACCAGCTTCATCCTCCATCAGTCAACAATGGGGTGTATCACATTGCTGTAGCATTTTCCATCCTTTGGACACAATACAAAGAGAGTGAGTGAGAATCTGTGGCTGTAAATGAACAAAGTTTATAAAATAGAAACAAAATGATTCATTCCTAATCCTAGTAATTCACATAAGAATGGCCATCTCCTGAGTTGGCATAAGGTTGTGAGGAAGTCATACATGAGGTTATAGTAGGAGACTGCCATTACATGTACATACAGCAAAGTATTACTTTAAACATACACATCTGCTCCAAGTGACTGTCTGAAACCAAATGTTTTATATGGTTTATTCTTTTTCAAAGCAGTAGTAGATTAACAATGAGGCTTTGTATCTGTATGAAAGAATCTGTACATCATTCAGTGTTTAACAAAATTTACAGAAACATCATTTAATTTCATCCACCACGGAATCACAAATTAAACTGCTGGTGCCTTTTCTGCCTAAATACAATTCAAGCTAAACCTTAGATTGCTGCTGGAGCACGTTCTGTCCCTAAGTAATTAATGATGTTTTAAGTTATCTTCTCAAACAATTTGTAGGCATTTGAGGAAAAATGTAAAGCGCTATAGCTGGAAGAGACTGCCCTGTAGGCATACACGCTGTTGTCAAAACATCATTTAAAACACTACAATACCAAGCAGGTACCAGTCAAACTGAGGGCAGAGAGCTCCATCTTCTGGGAAAACAGAGCGTTCCCTACTCAAACACAAAGCTACAGAGCAACATAAAAACTCGGATCCAGCTGCAGTACTCACAAGCTTACGGGCCGTTCTGCTCGGTGCAAACAGCAGAACAGAAGTGGTTAGGACACGATCACAGGCTCAGGGGACCCTCAAAAGACCATTTTATCTGGATTTTCAACCAGCTGGTGCCGAGGAAGGTATGAAGTTATAGGAAGCAAACAAGTGGCCACAAAAAGGCATCAAGATGGAGTCTGAGGAAGATTTGGAGAGGTAGCTATGCCGAAACACCATTATCCTTCACACCATTGGTTCCAAACTCAAATTTGCTGTGCTTTTAGATAGGATAGTGAGGAAGCAGAGAGCACACAGCCATCGGTAAACCTTTGTGTTTTATAGAAACACCTATTCTGGCAAACACAAATTCAGTCAAAAATGAACTTTAAAGCAAAAAAAATCAGAACACTTCAGAGCCTGACTCCATCCAGACTGGCACAAAGGCAACGTTTCAGCCCAGCTCTGAAACAAGTCACTCTGCTCATCATTTCTTTGGCACGTTTTAAGAAAAGGAGAAAACCTGGTTCCCAGTGGCATCTGGGCATCTCTTCAGCACTGGCTGGCAAGGCAGGGATAGAATGACAATCAGGCTGGGGGAGTCCTTAGAGCAACAGATGGTATATAAAGCATTAGAAGTTTATTTTATTGCTGACCAGAAACAAGACCACCTCTGCCTGCTTTGGCAGAGGATAACCATTAAGAGGCACTTTCTTTCTCCAGTGTGATCATCTGGAATGCAAGCTATGGAATCGACTTTTGCCAGTCTATGTCACTAACTTCATTCTTGGGCAAGGTGAAGTTCCTGAAAACTACGTTACAGAACCCCATCAGGTTCCACAGGAGAAGACAGCTGCTTCAGGTACTCTACATTTAGTAGAGTTCATCCCCTCTGGGTGTCCAGAAGTGAGAGTTCTGATACCCAGTGCTACAGAGAGCATACAGGGAAGAACGAGAAGTTTTGAGCGCATTTTGTTCACTCTACACAAAGTTACTGATTTCAATCACTTTATCCATTCCTGTAGTATATTAAAGTTCCTCAGCAAACAGTACAAGATGAAATAAGAAATTTCATAGTTTTACCTACATTGCCAATTTATTACATAGGGAATATGTTTAAAAACCTTGTCTGAAATAACCAGAGTTATCCCTGGCGAAATCACCAGTAATCAGGGAATACCCCGTTAATAAACGACCTGTATTCAAACTGTAATGGGAGAAAGAAAATGGAGGGCAATACTAGTCTTGCTTGCCAGTCTAATACTAATCCTTCTAATCACAGCACAGGACTACATTTAGTTTTCTACTCCAAAGAAAGAACTCTTCCAAATCATTACCCACAGATGTTTTGCTAATACATTCTTAAAAGACTCCAAAGAACTGAACTGTATCTATATCCTTGTCTAGGCATAGTCCATGGCTGTAAGTCCAAATTTTCTACATGTTCCTGTGTTGAATATTTGTACAATTAGAGAATTCTCACCTGAATTGTAATCCAAACAGCTGCTTTTGCACAATTCTTGTAACCTGAGTGCATGAAGAACTGCTTGTTCCCTTCCCCTCTGCAGCAACACGTTTTAAAATGAACCACATCTTTTGCTGAACCTTTTATTCTGTAGTCTTTGATTATTAGTCCATGTTTCCTAAATCTTCAGCTTTTCTAGCCGTTGTTATTCAGATTCTTCAAGATCATAAAAACATGGATAATATCCAAAACTGTACACAACCCCTGCAGAGGCATGATTTATTTCCATATTAATATATAAAAATAATATAATCATTATTCCTGGGCAATAGATCTCATAGAATAAATAAAACCTTTGCCAACGTAAGGGTAAGTTGGAGTGTTTGAATGCTCAAGCATTGGAACAGGCTGCCCAGGGAAGTGGTTGAGTCACCATCCCTGGAGGTATTTAAAAGATGCGGTGCTTACGGACACGGTTTAGTGGTGGATTTTCAGTGTTAAATAAACATTGGACTCAACGCTCTTAAGATTCCTTTAAGCTTAATGTTAACACAACTGACTGAAAAAAGTAGTTTCTATTCACTAGTTGAAAGCACTGATCTGCCATTTCAGCGAGAGCTGGGGATGCTCTACATTTCATGAAAGTAACAGAATTATTACTGTCTAGCCCTGAGACAATCTAATCTTCTAAAGACCAGCTAAATATTAAATTATCATTTATTCCAGAAAGGAAGGGGAAGGAAGTGTCTTCACTGAAAGCAGTTATACAGAAACACAAAGTCTGAAGAAAAGGGAGTTCTGGTAGGTTTTTTATTCTGGACTAAATGTAAGTCTTTATAAGTAGCAAATCTTAACGAAGACTAACACTCCTATATAGATCATTAGAACAGAACAAAAACCCCCCAAAACAGTGACAAACCCCCCCCCCCCCAAACTCCAGCCACATCTATAGTCTAAGAACCTGGAACCTTGTGCAATTGTAGACTGTAAATGTCAGTTCAGAGAATCAAATAACTCATGCATCACTTAGAAGTGTTTAAGTCTTCATATGGTATAAATAAGAAGAATTTAATGGTGTTGTGGAGAGGGAATGAAGGAAATTACATTTGTCAAACGTCTGCATAAAAATATTCTTCTAATTATTTATCTCAAAGGGAATTTAAGAACAGGTCACTGTATCTGAGGTAACTGAACTGAACTTGCACTTGGGTTCAAACTTAAACAGGGGAGAGTGGAGTGGCCTCTTAGGCACAAGTTCTTCCCTGTGAGGGTGCTGAGGCGCTGGCAAAGGGTGCCCAGAGAAGCTGTGGCTGCCCCATCCCTGGCAGTGTTCAAGGCCAGGTTGGACACAGCGGCTTGGAGCAACCTGCTCTAGTGGAAGGTGTCCCTGCCTGTGGCAGGAGGTTGGAACTGGATGAGCTTTAAGGTCCCTTCCAACCCAAACTATTCTGTGATTTTATTTCTTTCCTTGATTTTCAAGGCACTTCCATTTGTTTCAGCACAGGCAACCTAGATGAACCTTTTGTCATCATTTAGTCTTTGGTTTTTCCAAAAGTACAAAAATCTAAGCATAGCATTATGTCTTATGAACACTCAGAAGAATCTCTGCACTATAAGCCTATAAAATATATACCATCTATGCATTATATACACTGAAAAGAGTGCACTAAATACACATAAAAGTTACAGAAGTGCCAAACAAAGCGTTGTGACAAACCACCTCCTTTTAGCAGCCTTCTCTTATCAAAATCGAGTAAAACATCAAACACAGATGCTGTTAACTGAAATAAAAAAAACACCAAACCAAACCCTAAAAAGTCAAATTAAAAGATTATTAAAGAAAGGATTTTTGAGCCAATGTTAGAATGGTTATGTTCTGCACACATTAACGTGCAGATGCTACACACAAAGCAACACTATGGATGCTGTTCTGGACAGATGTGAGAATGGCCCAGAAATCCATATCCTGTAAAGATGTCAGTTTTACTGGACTTAATGAGTTTCCCTCACCAGACCCCTCATCATCGTCAGCCGTGGACTCCTGCATCTCCTCTGTGAAAGCCTGAGATTGGCGGGGGTTATTCTTGTTGTCTGAAACAGTCACTTGTGCTTGTGACCTCTCACCTGAGGTCTCTGTGTGCTGAACTGGCGTCGAGGTAGTTAGGCCCTTGTAAGAAATGTCACCTGTCTCATCTTCCTCATAGTCATTAAGGCAGTACACTTCATCCAGGTCCAGGTCCAAGGTCCTGAAGCCTTTAGTGACAACCCCAGGCCTCGGGTCCAGGATGCCGCCCAGATGAGGCTGAGCCAGCTGCTGCCAGTGGTGCAAAGTGGCAGAACCTTGAAATGGAACAAGACAGACAACCAAAATAAATCAGCCATCAATCCAGGACCTGAAAGGCAGAAAATCCCACTTTGCTCATCCAGAAGACCAAAGGATTGGGAGCTCCAAACCTTTAATGTTTCTGGCTTTAATATTTCTAGGAGATGTGCTGCAAGGCAAAAGTGTTTCACTTGCTCTTCAGCACTTCCACATTACTAGCAAATAAACTGATTGCATCAGCCCTTAGACAGGCAAAGACTGGTGGTAAAATGTGGCATACTTATGCACATCCTCTCCCCATCAATATTCTCATCCCCCTAAATTCATAGGAGTAAGCACGAGCAGAAAGACTCTAACAATTGATCTGAACACCATCACAGATTGCTCTGAGAGGAACATATACCACATATTCCCACACTAAGCTCACACTAAGAAAGATGCTGAAAACATGCCCAGCTTTACTACTGGTGGCTAACAGGACAGCAGTCACATAGATGGCACAGCAATTTCAGCTTCCTACGTTAGAAAGACACACAAACTTCAGGCACATGTAAGCAGATACCTCTGATCTATACATCAAGTCTATCTCTATCCAAGCCCCTGTGGTACATGAACTCAACTACCATGTAACTAAATACTACCGTACCTGTAGCTTCGTCCTTGGCAGAAAAATGTTTGGAGGAAATCGGTGCATTTCACAAGGAAAAGCATTCAACATTCAGCACTCGGTAGGAGGCAGTACGTCAGAAACAGCAATATATCAGATTAAATTTCCCTTATTAAAGATGGGCCCACTGAAATTAGGGGAGGGTTTATCTGATTCCTCAAGTAGTAACTGAACACTGCTCACAAGGGCCTACATTACCCTATGTGCCCACCAATCACTACCGGGTGACTTAAAACTATACATCTCTGGTCCTATGGCACAAGGAAAACACCTTTATTTCACTTCTGCCAGTTCAAACCAGAGCAGTTTTCGTTATGTTGCTATTGTCCCCTCTCCCCAAAGCAGAATACTGACTCATTCACCAAGGTGGCACACAAAGGTCTCACCAATATTCAAAGACCATGAAAGCTGAACTTGTTGCACGGTGCATGTGTACATCTAAACCACTGTAATAACTAGGGAAGGGATGGCTCTTACCTACATTACTTTGCATCTGAGAAAAATCATCATTTCATAATAAATGCATTACAGGAAGCTTATTGTAAGTGGGGAATAAACAGGGAAAAAATGTCTTGAATTATTTGGATCAGTGAGTAGCATTTTCATTAAGCATACATCACTTTTGCAAATCTGCAGGTTTCAACTCAGAATAAATGATCCGCTCTATCAGCTTGAATATTGACGCTATCTTACCCCTCTCCCTTTATATAAAGTAAGTTTTGAGAGGATTGGCACACTTGAGGCTCAAGAAGTAGAAACCCTTACAACCCCAAAATAAATAACTGTAGGGAAGAGACATCCCCATAACTTGCATTTATTTCTGAACTGCCACAAAGGTCGAGGTTTTTGACTCTGTATTTGTAAAACACTCCAAAATGTGGAGAAGTGCCAGATATTGTCAGGCCTTAAGCAAGAAGTCATGTTTTGCTGTATGACAATACTCTCAACAATTAAAGAATGACAGAGATCAAAACCTCCTTCTGTGATGTGTGCATGTATAGATCCTGTTGCTGATTAATTTCCACATGCAAACTTCTGCAGATGTAATCTTTTTCACCTTAAAGCTCACCAAAACTTATGCTCGGAAAAGCCTCTCCAGAGTACAAGCATTTAATTAATAACATTGAAACGTCTTTTCCCACGGAAAGATATTCACCAGAACACTCGCATTTAGGAGTTCTATTGACATTACATGTCATTAGTTTCTTCTGGAAACTGGAAATCAAAGTGGCCTGAGTTTCATCACAGAAGGGGAGGTTTCCCGAGTTTAATCTCGGTCTCATAAAAACGCATGGAAGGAAGATTTAAGTTCGCCACACAGAAAATTAACACTGCAGAAATCAGTGCGACAGTTGTCAGCTCCCTCATGAGTATGAAAAAAACCCAAACCCAAACAAAAACTCAAAGCAAGCAAAAGTCAAATGAATAGGGGAACGCAACACCTTGGCCTATATCCTGTCCCAGGCTCCTACTGGACAGTTTTATACACCATGTTCTCCTGAGTGTGCAACAGTGGGCCTGCCAAGCCGAAGCAAGAAGAAATACAAAAGCAAACTAAGCATATGACCAGAGTAAATGAAATGTGGGGCTTCTACTCCCGATACCTGCATGATCACATGCATACTACAGGGGTCAGAGGAAGCCCAGAAATCTGGGATGTGTTGCCACCACAATTGCAATGAAGTGGGTAAAGACAGTTCAAGGTTCCAGTTCTACAGGAGACAGGGAGTGCTATTTTGTGCTTATGGCTGCAGCTGCACAGTTTAAAACCAAGCCAAACAAGAAAATCCACTACACTGTAACTAAAACAAGTCACATCCAGCAGTCACTACTTGACTAAAAGGAAGTATGTGATTTGAGGTGTTTTTAAAGGTGCAAAAGAAGATTCATTTCTTATTGCTGTCACCCTATTTATTTTATTGTGCTGGTTTCAAAGATCGCTTGAAAGGATTCGAAGCCATTAACTGGAAATTTAGCATAGGAGTGATTTTTATTTCTTCCATTTCACGGCATAAGCACCCTTAGGAAACCAGTACTGAAAAAAAAGGCCCAGGTACTGATTACAGTCTGCAGCTACAGCAGAGGATTTTGCCCCAGTAACCTGAAAGCATTCAGGAATAAGTTGAAAAAGACCTCATGAAAAATACTGAGGAACAAAACTAAGCTGAAATGTGGAACAGAATTGTAAACATGTATTTAATAAAGGTAACAAACGCTAAACTTATGAAACGGGCAGACACAAATGTCCTACGAATGAGATCTAAAGCTAACCAGGAGAAGCACTTTAAAAGGTGTGATAATTTCAGGACAAAAATGACCCAGTGAGAATGAACAAAACCAGGAAAAAAAAAAGCCCCAGACAGAGAGAAAGAGGATAATGACTTTAAGAGTTTATTGGAACAAAAAAGCAGATATAATGGGATGGTGACAGAAATCTGTTACAGTGGTAGCAACCGGTAACTGAAAGGAAGCTGGATTATTCCTTCTCTCATGTGGTACAAGAACTTTTACGACCATTGAAAAAAGCAGACATGAAAAACTACTAAAATTTGCTAAACAGTATGGACTTAAGCACTGTGCCTATGGTTTCATCTGAATATGGAGATACAGCACATCACTTCAGGACACAGGAAGGGTTATTTTTGCTTCTGAGTATGTGCCATGCTAAACGCTCCTCATAAATGAAATACATTTGTTCTCAAAAGAGGAACAAAGGGAACTCCTGCAGTTCAAACAAGCAGACAATCTAATGTAACATGAGTTCTGTAACAGGAAAAGAGAGGGAGAAACCAAAGCTAAGTCACGTAAATACCAAATCCATAAAGTACTATAGGAAAACAACTGCATTTAGTTTAAAACCTGAAGGCCTTCACTCGGCTAACTTCCAGCAACAACCTGAAAGGACTGAAGAAAGCCAGGCAGGATATATTATATGTGCTGGGTCAGCTTTGTAAGATGGCCTACAGTAATACACTTCGAAATACAGCTCTCACCCTGACTACTATCTACCTATATCTTCCCTTTTTCTGAGACAACATATGGGGGAAATTTGACTTTAAAAAACCCAAACTTACTTCACACATGAAACTCAAAGCCATAAAGACTCATGTATGGCCACTCAAACTGCCAATTAAAGTCCAGAGGTAAATTCTGAATCACGAGTACAGTTTTATTGCACAAACTGGACTATTCGAAGTAGGTAAAGGTATTTCCAGACACTTCTTTGCAGAACTGAGATTTGATGAACAAATATTTCTACTGCTACGATTTCAGATACTCAGCAACTTTCCTAAGTATGAAACAGCAACATTAAGATTTAGATCAGGTGTAAAGCTGCACTGCATGTGTGGCCTGCAACACTTATTTTACTGTCGTGGCTGGAATTGTTTCCTAATATTAAGGCTCGTGGAAAAACACAGTAGTTAGAAGATTTCAAACCAACAGCGTGGAGTACTGTCTCTAAAGTAAAAAGAATACGTATTGCAAAGATTTCCTGCTTTCTGGTGATGGATAAGAGACCACAAAGAGTCACTAAGAACAACAGATAAAGGCCGAGGCCCTTTGTTATCACCTTCTAGTGGTTTCACAATCTGAAGCTTTTCTGGCAGGTAGGAGCGAGTGCTGATAGACATTCCTGAATATCCAGTGAATTCAGAAAACCTCGAGTGAGTTCCCAGCGACATGATGCTCTCTGTGGGGGTAATGGAACCACTGTGGAGTTCACCCTTTTCTGCCAGTTCCCGCAGCTTCCTTTCCTGCTCTTCTTCAAAGAACTTCCTCTCTGAGAGGTAATTCTCCCTCCTGAGGGACAGCCTACGAAGGGCAGTCTCTAGGTCACTGGAGCCTGGAGTCCCCGGAGTTCCAGGTTTCTTCATCCTGTCTTCATTTCTAAAAGGTAACAGGGGACACAGGCACACACATGCAAAGAAAAGAGGAGGGGAGGGAGAGAAAGAAATACTTAGAGATGCTTAAAACTTCCATATGATGATTTTGAGACATTCACCAATACCTTTAAATTACTATGTCTGGGAACTTGCTACTTGTCTGGAGAGCTGAAAGGCAAACACCTTTTATATTGAACCCAGTTTGAATCCTAGCTCCTGCCTGGAAACTCCTGGTTGGAAAAGCTGCGCTTTCACCTCTGTTGAGGAAGCTCTGAAGTAGAAACGCCTATTTGTTGACTTCGTGTAACCACAATAGACACAAGTAAGCAGGTCACATCTTACAGGGCCAACACTGCAAGAATACCAGTACAAGTCACATGAGTATATTATGCTGACACATATAAACGAACATATATGTTCATTATGTTCACATATATGAACAATATTGATTGTTTTGAGATATTAAGTAGTTTTTACTGAAAAATACATGCAGCATTGTGTGGAGCTGTACTGGGAGAAGAAACAAGTAGCCAGAAGAGCAAAGTTCTGATTGATTTCATTCACAAGTTGTCGTATTTGGTAACCTATACATGCGCACTATTTATTTATTTAATTTTAGGATCAAAAGAGTTAGCAGCAGCTGCAACTTGGATCAGAACCTGCTGGCATTAATGTAAAATGGTGCAAATGTAATTTGGTTTCAGTGTTGACCCACGGTTCCAAAGACAAAGGGTAGTTTTACATCATATGGGGATGCTGCAGCTCAGAATAGGCATGAGCTGCAGACACTGATACAGTACTTTCAAATAGCTTTCCTTTCTAAATAAACTTGAGTGCTCAAGAACTGTAAGCACAAAATAAGTAACTTCTGAAGACGTATGTCACTGTGTTAACTGCACAATGTAAGCCATAAAGAGGAAAAGAGAAACACTTTGCCTTTGTGTGAGAAGCAAAGCAAAAGCAAAGTCCGGTGCTACAGTACTGACCCGTTGTCAGAGGGTTCTGTCTCTAAGATGATGCTATTGGTCTTGTTGTCTATTGTAATGTTAGAGATGTCTCCCCCATAGAAACTGGAACGTGGAGTGCTGACGCAGCTGGACATGACTGAGTTCATAGCAGAGGACTGGTTAGAGCCTGGGATATTCATTGGTGATGGAGTCATGGATCTCTGCTTGACAACTTGGTTGACATTTCTCACTGTCTCAAAGACGCGCTTCTGATGACTGCAAGACACAGAGGCAGTTAATGTTCACACAGTGCCTTCTTACCTTAAGAAGGAGCAGAGGAATAGGTAACAGCTTGTTAATGACCCTTCCTATTCACACCTCCAACAACTACCCTGTTCTTATAGTTTCTGTAAAGTAGCATGCACAGGGCCTCATACTCGCTACCGTTTGGTCATCACATTAAATCCATGAACAAAATACTTCTATCATCCTATACTATTTTAGACAAAATATTTGAGAATTATGTGCATAATTCTCAATTATGTTCAAATATTAACAAAAATTAAGTGAAAGGGCATACACCAGCTACGTTCAAGCCATGGCATGAAAATAAGTTTTTAAAAACCAGAATTGTTCTCCATTCAATTCTTAACTATGAACTGGCTAATCTATTTTAAAAGAACCTGAACTTACTCTGCTGAGTACCTCTATGCTAGCAAGTCTTGCTACCTTTCCTTTTTGAAACCAGTTTCCAGCCCCCTTATAATAGACCAGGAATCTAGAGAGAGGCTGCAGAGGCTGGAAAACGAATTTCTGACCTACTTCTGCATTCATTCTTTATAACCGTTGTCTTGATATCATGACAAACACTGTTCATCTGCTTCAAGATTAAGACCAGATGAAACTTCAGCAGAAATTGCTTAAAGGTAACACTGCCAGAGTACCAACCAAGTACCAACCACTCTGAATCGCTTTCTGCACTGGTGTTCTCACTAGAAAAAACTGGATTAGAGCAATAATTACCTGGTAACTTCTGTTATAAAACCTGAAGAGAGAACCTGAGGAATTGAACTCATCCCCTAATCGTTAACTGAAGAAACCACACAAGAAAACCAACCTTCTCTCATTCTCAGCACTCAAAAATTAGGAGAAAAGCATAAAAAGACAAAGCAAAACTCTATAATATATAGACATTTTCTTTTGGTAGCTTTAGTAGAAAATATAACCACCCCAATAATCAGACAATTTATTTTGCTTTCTATCATTCACATTCTGCCAGAAGTATTTCTTTCTAAATCCCTAGCTCAACTATTTCCTGTCTTTTCCTGTCTCATCAGATAATAATTAACTTCAGATATAATCAGCCAATAAGGAATCAATTCTTTCCAGTCGTACGCAAAGTCAGGAGAGTCGGGTTCATCTAAATGCAGTTCTTTTCTCATTGACCCTTCTATCTCTGCCGCCAAAGAATCCTGTTAAAAATAAGCACAAAAGAGAAACACGTATCGTAGTGTTCATAGGTTGTCACTGCAGAAAGTAATAAATTACTTCTAAAAATTATTAGCAACTAATAAGGTGTCACTGCTGAAAAAAAGAAACATTTAAAAATGAAAATTGACTGTAAAGCTGGAAACTAATGGGTATATCTGAATCACTGACAAATTGCAGCTTAGCTTCATACTGCTACAGCAGTTACCATCCAAAACCATATAACATTGTCATAACCCCTAAAACCACACCACAACAACTGAACTCAGATGCCTCAACTTCCCAGACTGAATTCTCTACTCAGTAACATCCATCTTGCATGTATAAAGTTTTGCTTTATTAGTTTTCATTTAAATTAAACGGAAAATAGTTTTCCCTTTCACAACATTATCCATCCAACCCGCAAAAAAGACAGTGTTCTTAGCATAAAGTATTCTATACTTCCCCCAGAAGGGTTAAAGGTGACAGGCTATCTATTTTCCACTACTGCTCAGTATGTTTTACTGCCTACATGTAGTCAAGTGCAAGATCTACGTGTTACACATTCATAAACCTAAAACATCTTTGGTCCCATGATTCAGTAGTTGAAAAGAATTTTTATACAAACCACACAAACCTATCTCAGAACAAGCAACACTTTCACTGCTTTCAACTGTATTTGTGCAAGTGCTACTTGTATGATTAAATGTCTGTACTTCAACCTGGCCTGAGCTCAGTCTCAGAAGGGAACACACAAAGGCGAGCTAACCCTTTGCTGACAATTCAGTTCTTGTGAGCACAAATCTAATCTGTGTTGTTTCTCAGCAATAAGATGAGACACGGCTAAAGACCACAAGGTCTACATATTCTTATTCACTCTTTTTTGTTCCTTTGTTTGAGGGCACTGCATATTCCCCGTGCTTTTAATGTCACGGGGATGTCATTATGTCATAATCAAATGAAACTAGGTGAACAAAGTTGGTAACAGCAGTCACACTGCTGTAACGGATGTTGCCATAATACACATTAGCAACTAACATTCTTTTAATGAACCACTGAATTTAGAGTGACCCAAACCCAAGAATATATGTACAACCTACTCAAGTGTTTAAGAACTAGAATGCATGTTGTAAGTGACTAGAAGAATGCCACTTTTTGTTCTTAGGTCTGCTTACCATAGGGAAGAGACCGAGAGAGTGGTACCGACGTGATACGGCGTTTGGCATAGTCTTGTTCCTAAGGTTTTTCAGCTCTTCTTGAGCCTCATGAAGCATTTCCATGCACTCTGCATACTTGTCTTCCAGTTCTCGCAACTGTAATGTATAGAAAACAGTCCAAGACCTTATGGGCTGCACTGTCATCAGAAAAAGCCTACAAGTTCTTTTGACACTGGTAAAAGGTAATAATGGTGTAGGGAACAATATTCAACTTTAAAGGTAGAGAACTCCAACAAGTGAATATCACTGAAAATCATTAATAACATGGACTAGTAATGGGAAGGGTGGGATGCACACACACACACACGATGACATATGATCATGCTGTGGGAAGAAAGAACTGCTTACTCTATTTCCTACCCTAAGTATCTACATGAAGCCACTGCCAAGAAGGTACAGAGCTGAAAGTATCCTTAGTCTGATCAGGTATAGGGCCTAATTGCTGCCATGACCACCACAGCGGCAAACAGCATGGGGAAGGACATTACACATTGTTCCAAAGGACCTGGGAATTTTCAAACCAAGACAAACTTACATATATACATATATATGTACACATAAGATTCCAACCTAAGACTGTGCCTTAATTTTAGCTTAACTTTCTCAGGAAACACATCTTAAGTAATCACTCTGTCTTCAGATGTCTGTGTCCCCTTATAGGTTTTGAGTTCATCAGGTATTTCAACCAAGTTTGGCAAAGGAGCAGAAGTCTGAAATACCACATTTCTACAAGTTTCTTAAAAATAAGCTACTTGGCTTAGAAACAGAGATCCTGTTAATGTCCTTCCTAAGAAGGGGACGGAGAAGCATGAACTCAATCTTTGTAGAGCAGCACAGATATAAAAGGCCCATCAACAGGAAAAACATCCACGGGCATTTCCACCTTCAACAGCAAGTAGTCCAAGTAGAAGACACTTCCCAAAAGGGATAAAGCTTTATTCAGTCTATTTTTGTCCATTTTGTTCACGTGAATGTAGCACCCAGAAAACAGCCAGCAATTCTGGACCACCTTTGGCTTATTAACTGAATACAGTATGAATGAGCTCTTTCATGCTATCTCACTTCAAAATAGGCTTAAACTACAGGCCTATAGAAGTCAGCCTCTAGAGGGGTTCCTATATAGCCCATAAGCCTCAGTTTATCAAACATGTGCCAACTGAAGGAGAGAACAGGACAGAAAAAATTTTGGACTCTCCCAGGAACATAAATGTTCCACCATTCCATATACATAGGCAAAATGATGTAATACTTCTGATCCAACTTAGACTAAAACTCTTGTGGTAAGGTGAACAGCCCCTGCCCTACTACTAAATTATTGTAATATTAAGTAATGTACTCACCTCTGCCGTGAGCTGTCTCTGGGCATCTTTAGCTGCTCCCAAATGCTGGACAAGTTCCTCATTTTCAACGGCACACTATGTCAAAAAACGTTAGAAACACTGTGATGTTTAGTTCCTGTCATCATGTTTGCATTCTATGCTACAGGTTAAGTAGGAAAAGTAAAGTCGCTTAGGTAGGAAAAAAAAAAAATCTAACTTTTCTGCAGCAATATCAGTCCACATGTTAGTTTAAAAACATTTAAAATGCTAACAGGAGAACATGCAGCATCAGCCTGTGCCCTGCTAAATGAACCTCCAATGACCCTAAAAGAAACAAGGATGTGCCCACTGAAATACTTGCACTAACATTCTTATCTTACCAAAGTCATTAAGTTCAGTGCAGAATTTCACAGCTAACATTTACAATACATCTAGCAATTTTATTTGATATATCATATATGAATCTTTTAATGAACTGATACTTTCTAGTCAAGTATGCTAGATATTAAACACCAAACAAGGCCACCCAGATAAGGAGGGTGGAAAACTTCCTTTAGGCTCTAGTACATAGAGGATAGTAATCCTGTCCTTTCAGCTACAATAGCAGCAAATAACAACAGCAGTCTTGCAACTCGATTCCTTACAGCTTTTGCCTTTTTCTGCAGATCGACTATCTGAGAGAGAAGGTGGGTGATTTCTTCTTGCTGCCGGGCAGCATCTTCGGTTTTCTTTGCTAACTCTTCAGATATATTGGCAATCTGGATGTTTGCATCTCCTTTAAGATAAGTGATTACAGTTAACACCACAAAAGCAGAAAAGTAAGCAGAAAGATATGCTTTGGAACATCCCATCATTCAGCAGAACCCTGCCCCAATACACAGCAAAGCACACTTGAAAGACAACAAGTAGGACATGAAAACAGAAAGGACACAGAGTGCTCATGCTGCAAAGGAGATCATACTTTCCCTTAACACTGTCAGTGCAAAACTATTTTGCAACTGCAAAAGATATAGCTTACAATCAAGATTTTCTGCTGTGAAATTTCAGCCAAAAGCTTCCTCCTCGCCTTTTATAGAAGGAAAATAAGCACCACAGCAAAGCCATGACTGACTGATCTGACCCGGGTTTTGCTTTTTTGTTGGTTCCTCCCCGCCCCGCTTTTCCCCTGAACTTATCTCAAATGAGAAGTGAAAAGAAACAAGGACATACTTAGCTCTTTCACGCAGTCATTGACAAGCTGTTGTTCTTTCTCTTCATAAGTAATTGTTTCAGTCTTCAGCTGACAAGCCTGCTCAAGAAAGCAGCATTAAATATGTGACATTAGCACGTTTATTCTTTGCCAGTCTGCTGCTGCATTTCCATCTGCTTCAGAAATACAAACTTGTCTAATCACTCCTCCAGGAAGACAGTGAGAAACTGCAGGTTTTGCCTGACTGCCCTCCCTCATGCTCTGCCACAAGGCGAACATTCAAATAGAGACACTACTGCATGGAAAATCTTGCCTCATTACCTCCATACCCCACTAGATGTCACTTGTGCATTTTGTACTAAGAATGAAACACCTGAACATACCAAAAGCTGTATGCAGGGCTTGATCTGGTCACCTGCCTAGGTGGCATCACAAACTATTTAAAAGCTTAGCTTAAATAACCAAATTAAACACATAGGTATTTAAAAATAATTCACTGTATTTGAGAAGTTCTGGCACTGTAACTCTCTCTCCCACATAAAACCTTAGTGCTACCTCCTTCCCTGGCTTGTCTCTTCTGCTCCAACTCTAGGACTGCCAAGAACCAGCTGGCTACACCCAGCTGGTTCTGTCTTGCACTATCTCAGTAGGCCTATAATCTATTCCCATTGCTAAGGGCATGCACAGACACCCACACGCTGCATCTGTAGAGAACTAGTGTAGCTCAGAGGGCTCAGATTTGGCTCCATCCTGTGCTTTACTGGCACAAGCTGCATCTCCCACATAGCAAGAGCTACGTGGGCTTCTACTATTGGCTCCTGACGCAGTGGCTCTCTCAGTTCTATCTTCATTAGTCTTCTGCTACCTTCATATTTCTTTTGCTATAGTCTCCTACATGTTTGCAAAATGGTAACGTAATCCCAAAGCTTAAAAGTTGCATTGAAAATATAAGATTATTCATTAAAATGTTCAATTATGAAGTGTTATTTCTGACAGACAGGGGACAGTAAATTAGCTTTTGAAAACTGTGTTGTCTGTGAAACAGAGTATTATCAGAAATAAAAGGCAAGAAAACCACACTGAACTTCGAATATTAGCAGCCTTGAAACCCAAATTGAAGATGTTTAATGCAAATTTCAGCTAGCAATTTTTACTTTGCCAAACACTGGGTTCGTACCAGAGAGACCATACCAGCCTGCAGACTTCAGATCTGCAGCTAAAGTCGCCCACTATCTATCAGGTCAGCCCTTTAAGACCTCTTTCAAAGTGCAGTGCTGCACTCCAAAACCTGACATGCTCCTGCACGTTCTTTTTGGTAAGGAAACTGCTTTGCATGTAGCTTCATGTAGCTTCCATGTTTCAACCCTTCCTTTAGAAAGATAAAGGATGGTGATTAAATAACTACAAAGAGATCTGTCACATGCAGAATTACATATTCTTAGACTGTCAACTTTTAATACACACTTCTCAATACCTGTGCTCAGGCATTTAAATTAGCAACTGCATTAAGCAAAACGCAAAGGGAGCAATTTCACCTCAGATCTGAGCACGACATTCTCCTCTTCAAGGTCCTTGAGTTTCTTTTGAAGAGAATCCAAATGAAAGTAGTTCTGGACGGAGGAGGAAGATTCATTCCTCTTCAGCCTTGTAATGAAAACAACAGTTTTAACTCCTTTTTACCTGTACTAAGGCCAATCCCACAGAAGAACACACTTAACAAAGGCCTCAAAACCAGCCAGAGCCACATGAAATACAGCTTATTCATGCTAGGATGTTCAGGCAGCAGTACATTTGCAGTGATTTTTAAAAGCAAATATTTTTAAGATTTATTTACTATTCCACACATTTCCCATGGAAAAGTTACTCTGCCGAGGCTCTGAGAAAGGAAACCACCTTACCACAGGGAGCAACCCAATGGCTTCCTGATCAATGCCGCGCATGCTTCACCAGATTGCAGCAGTAGCTCTGCAAGCGAGGGCAGAGTCTTTCAGAGCCTGTGGTGCTATTCAACCAGCTAATTGCCTGGAACCCAAGCCTGAAGCTATGCCTTACATCCCCTTCCCTCTGCTAGCAATATTTCCATAGTGCCTTCAGGTCCTTCAAGCACAAAGGTCACACATGTGGAACATTCTAGCACAGAGTGCAAAGGTATGTGGCATAACAGGGTGCTGTAAGTGGGACCTGTACGCCTCACCACCACAGTGACCTAGTTCCTATGGAAGTTACAGTGCTGTGTCAGCAGCCTCCCTGTGTACACTCCCCTTCCAACTTGTGTTGGCAGCTGGAGAGCCAGCTGGTCCCATGCAAATCCCTCCAGCTGGTGCCATACACCAAGTCCACAGTCCCATGTACCGTTCCAGCTGATACAGGGATCATTTCACTACTTTTCAAAGCTATTAAGTTATCCAAATGGCCCATGCTCAGTACCAGACACAGAAAGGTTCCCCAGTGTAGACTGGTTAACTTACGGGGTGGAACAGACGGACTCTGGCTCACTTTCTTCAGCAGCACTGGTGTAGAACTGAAGCAGTTCATCTTTCATGCAGAGCTCATGCCGCAACTGAGAAACCTGCAGGAAGAAAGAGCTTGCAGATCAGTAAGTTGATTTTCTAGGCAGTGTTCTTAACTAACCCCCCTACAAACTAGCTAGTTATTCATCCTCCAAGCATCATAATCAAGAGGCCAAGACTGGACCAGGCCAGAAACAACTCCTTGATTTCCTGGAAAGAAGGAAAAGTGCACCTTTGAAATTAGCCATTGAATGTCCTTCTTTGGGAGTTCAAAAAACATAATTATCCTTTGCAGTTAGGCATGTTTCTCTTTTACCTTCTTTACGATGAGCAAACCTGCTTCACTACTGCATTAGTCTAGATTCCTATCCATGGAAACAGATATACTGCAATGATACTGCAAGAAACTAATGTGGCACAATCAAGCCAGACATCACTATTGCCCATTTTACGTGATGACTGTCACCTTCTGGCTTGGATAGAGACCTTGCAGACCTCGGATATAGATATTTCTTCCTCTCCAAGAGACTTCAGACAAAATTACTGAAATGCTTTTGTAGTAATGTTACATTTGGGTTTCAATTTCCTGCTGAGCTGCAGAACACCACTACACAGTAGCAGGCTGGCACTCTGAGGTTGCTGCAAGGGTTGAGGCTGAAGTCAGTTTCTAGGTGTAGTTATGGCTGTAAACGATTCCAAAACATGAGTCTAGTAAAGTAAAACCACAGAGCGGTTCCGGTTGGAAGGGACCTTAAAGCTCATCCAGTTCCAATCTCCTGCCATGGGCAGGGACACCTTCCACTGGAGCAGGTTGCTCTGAGCCCTGTCCAACCTGGCCTTGAACACTGCCAGGGCTGGGGCAGCCACAGCTTCTCTGGGCACCCTGTGCCAGCGCCTCCGCACCCTCACAGGGAAGAGCTTCCGCCTAAAAGCTCATCTCAGTCTCCCCTCTGGCAGGTTAAAGCCATTCCCCTTGGCCTTTCCCTACAGGCCCTTGTCCAAAGCCACTCTCCAGGTTTCCTGTAGCCCCTTTAGGCGCTGGAAGCTGCTCTGAGGTCTCCCCAGAGCTTCCTCTTTTCCAGACTGAACAACCCCTGCTGTCTCAGCCTGTCTGCCAAGTAGCATGTGTGAGTCCCATACTTAGTATAGGCATGTATCAAAAAGGCACAAAACACCAAAACTGAGTAGTTAAGACACCCTGTAATTGTAAGCTCTACAAACATAAATCTTAGGTTCATTTATATTGCGGTTCTCCAAGGGTTAACAGGCAAATTACACAGCAGCACTCACACCACTTCACAGCTGCAATTTAAGATTGCAGTGGCAAGAGATTAATTTTTATTTGCCTTGCCTAGCTATAAATAGCATAACTGATCAGATATGCTCCCGTCCACTGGCCCTGCAAGACTTGGCCCTCAGTTTTCACTTCCCAACACACAAACTGCAGAGCGCATTTGTTTTTATTAGACTTCTGGGTTTTTGAATTGGAGGCATATTTATACTTGTAGTTATTACGGGGGGAAAAAAACCCAACAAAAACCATCAATAAAATAGATTCAAGCCGCATTTTCATCAGACAAAAAGCAGACTCAATGCAATAAAGCACTTAAACATGTGCAGAATTTTAAGCAAATAAGGTCAGTTTAGTTTCCTAAGGGTATTCTGTGCAATCAAACGTGCTAAGGCACCAAGTCCGTCTGACACATGGGCTCCAAAATGTAAGGGGAAGAAAAAAACCCCAATCAACCACATTCTAGAAAACTATGAAACAAAATCCAAGCATTAATTCTGGGAGGTTCGCTTTCCCCATTTCGGGAAGAGCTAAAATGCTGAGCTAAAGATAACTTACTTCTCTCCAGCACATTATGGCTCAGCCTATTTAAGTAGCAAGGATTCAGATACTGCCAGTGGGTGGGCACTAGATACCTCCAGCTTTTGCTACACTTTTTCTCTATGAATTAAAAAGACAGAGGATATTATTTTTACTGCCATTTCCAAGCATTCCAAAGGAGGATGAACAGCCAGAAAGGATAACCCTTTAATGCAAAAGGATCAAAAGCAATGGTGTCCTGGGTTCAGCAGTAGCAGTCATTTTTCTCCTTCTTAGTAGCTGGTGCAGTGCTGTGGTTTTGACTTTCAGCCTGGGAACAGCACTGATAACACCGATGTTTTTAGTTGCTGCTCAGTAATGTTTGGTCTGACCAAGGACTTTCTGAGCCTCATGCTCTGCCAGGGAGGAGGGGAAGCCAGGAGGAAGCAGAGACAGGACACCTGGCCCAAACTGACCAAAGAGGTATTCCATACCACAGCACATCATGGTCAGGATGTAAAAACTGGGGGCAGTTACCTGGAAGGGTGAGATCACTGCTGGGTCAGGCTGGGTATCGGTCAGCAGGTGGTGAGCGGTTGTGTTCTCTTCCCTTGTTAGTTCCCTTATCATTATTATTGGTGGTAGCAGCAGTGGTTTGTGTTATATCTTAGTTACTGGACTGTTCTTATCTCAACCCATGGGAGTTATATTCTTTCCATTCTCCTCCCCATCCCTTTGGAATTGTGGGGGAAAGAAGAGGGGGAGTGAACAAGCGGCAACATGGTTCCAAGTTACTGGCTGGGCTTAAACCACAGCAAATGGGCACAAACTGAAACACAGAAGGTTCCTCCTGAGTATCAGGTAAACCTCACTTATTGCGAGGGTGACCAAGCACTGGCACAGGTGCCACAGCTTGCGGAGTCTTCATCTCTGGAGATACTCAAACTGCCTGGATATGGCCCTGGGCAACCAGCTGTAGGTGGCCCTGCTTGAGCAGCGGGGTTGGACCAGATGACCTCCAGAAGTCACTTCCAACATCAACCATGCTGTGAAATTCCCCCCCCCCCCCAACCAACCTCCAGCAACACGTCCCTTTAACATAGCACTCTGTGGTGTGTTGACCCCAACCAGCGACTAAATACCCCAGAGCTGAGCAGGTACTCTGCCCCACAACCCCCATAGGATGGAGGCACAAAAGCAAGAAAAACTCATGGGCTGAGATAAAGGCCGTTTAATATGCAAAGCAATGTAAGGAATTGATTCACTGTTTCCTATCAGCAGGCAAATGTTCAGGCACCTCCTGGAAAGCTGGGCCTTGGCACAGTGAATTGTTACTTGTTGGTACCATAACTGTGAATGTTCCAGCTTTTTCCTTCTTTACCTGAGCTGTTCTGGTTGAGCATAACAACACAGGGTATAGAACATCCCTTTGGTCAGCTGTGATCGCTGAGCTGTGCCCCCTGACAACATCTTGCACAGAAATAGCTATACCTATCTTAGAGAGACTTTAAGCATCCTCACACAGAGCATAGTATTTTAGAGACAGGGGATCTAGCTCACAAGAACAATCCTTACCAAACTGCCCACAACCCATTTCAAGAGTCCAGATGACTGTTTTCCTGACCGACAGCAGGTAAATGCTTGACAGTTTGAAAGTGTTCACTTAAAATGAAGACACCCAGTTACACAGTACGTAAATAACACACATACAAGTACCAAGTGAAAGAGCATTTCTCTTTCCAACATTACCTTCTACTCTAATAAACCAAACCCAGTGTTTTGGTTTTTTTTAAGACACCATTCCAGACTGTAACTCAGCTTTTGCTCTTCCCCCACTTTACAGAGAACAAAACTAAACTTGGGCTTTAAAATCAGCTATCACCAAAACGCAAACTCTGATATCTGACTTAGAACTAGAATGACAGGCATAGAGGGCTGTATTAGTCAGATGTTACCACAGGTTTGAGGTGGCGTTATTTGGGGATTGACACTGTTTGAAGTGCTGAGTTTTTAGCTCCAGAAACACATGACAGTCTGGAGAAGAAAAAGAAGGATAACCTGGGAAAATAAGAAAGATGAGAAACTAACATCTTACTGACCTACTCCATTCCAAACACAGTTCACACTCCGACAGTTTACACTGCTTAGATACTGAGCAATAATTCCAAAGGAGACAACATTAAACTTCAGGTAGCACCACCCCAGCAAAGAGGGACACAGCTTGAGACTGGAGCTGCAGCATTCTTACTGAACATTACAATAGAATAGCAAGTAGAATACAATAGAATACAATAGAATAGCACTGTGCCTGGCAACTACGCTTGTGCTGCTGAAAAGGCAGACAACCATCTCTGTAACCAAAATTTACTATTAAGAAAGGTTTCTCAATGCGAGGTTTATGCTTTTAATGTATAGTTCTGAAACAGTAAGCAGAGACTAAAGCATGCATAGAGTGCCTACTTTAGCGCATTGACTTTCTGTTTGCTACTGCACTGCAGGAAAAGTCTCAGTTCTATCAGTTTTTACTGCAAACAACCACAGCTCCTTCCTAAACATAAGCAGCACCCAACAATAAGACTCAACAGATAAAGCCAAGAATCTAATGCATTTTGTACAGGTTTATGTTACTTTACACAGCTACGGTTGGGTGGAGAAATGATTCAGAGCAGCCCTGTGGAGAAGCTCTTTGGGGTTTAGTTGATAAGAGACCAAACATGAGCCTTGCAGGGGAACGAGAACAGAACAGGGGAATAAGGGCAAAACATGTAGAAGAAAACAGTGGGTATAGTGACTCAAGAAAAAGAGCAACTGGTTTCAGAGGAAGATGAAGTCTGAGGCAGACCAAAATTCAATGGCTTGAGTTTTGTTTGCTGCTTTTTTCCCCTCAAATCATCTGATTTGAGCCAATAGGTCAGGTAACTTGTTTGATCACGTTTCTAGAAGTGTACATGCTGTAAAAAAGGCTGGCCAAACTGCTGCAACACAGCTTGACTTGCTATGGACAGGATGCTCATGAAAATTAAGCATGGACAAAGCGAAGCTAAAAGGAAAATTCTCTCCATCACTGAAGACAGAGCCCCCAGACATGAAAATCTTACCTCTTCCCTGATGTGTTCTACTTGCTCCTCCAGGAATTCATTTCTTTCTGTCAGTGATTTATTCTTCTTTAACAGTGACTGGCCAATCCGAGCAGCTAATTCTAAGTCCCGTTCTTTCTGTGAAGCATTAAGAAAAGGAAGGCCATTTCAATTTTTTATTCACCAAAGGATCCTAGGGAGGGTAAAACTGTCATAAAAGGCAGGGAACAAGTACATGAACAACAAAAAGACTTCTTGCTTCTGTGAGGGCTTATTTGTTTAGTTTCCTTATAGTTCTTTCCCCTATTTCTGCCTGTGTTACACCTCCATTACCCAGAAAATGACTGATGCAGAGTCACTGAACCATACACATGAAAGCACAGTCCCAAGATGTACAGTAAAACAATGTAAGTGAAACCAGATCTGGTTCTCTATTACAGTTTTGTTTGAGAAACTACTGACGGAAACTCTTCCATCACCTGGCTACAGCATTTGCACAGTGAATCACAGAGCTTCAGAGGTTATGTTTTAAAGAATTCAGCAGCACAGTAAGAACGCCGAAGAACTTCAGCATTTCAAAGTATTCTTCCAGTTCCCACCTGCTCCACCTTAAAATAGAAGGCAGTAAGGTGCGCAGGAGCAGAAGCCAATTCCATCACAATGAGGGGTCAGCTTCCAGCTTCCTTGCATACATCAATCCATTAGTGCTTTCATATAAAACCGAATTCTATAACTCTCCTTTTTGCAGATGCCCAAATCTACATGAGGTGTTCACTCTCGCGCCATCCTTGGTTCCTTCTTCCCCTTCCTCCACGAGTGCAGAACTGGAATTAACTCATCAACACAGTTCACCATACATACCAATAAAAACTAGAAACTTATCCTGTTGATGACATGTACCTATATATGTCTCAGCTTCTGCAAAGCTGACACATGGCTAATAATCTGGCTGGGAGAGAATGAGAAACTGCACAAAACTGTGCCATTCATTAAGCATTTCTATTTATAATTGTCACATTCCACTACTAGATGTTTAAAATAGCACTATTTAAGGAAGAGTTTTCTCCCTGTCATTGAAAATACTGCTTGGAGCTTATTTATTGCCCCGGCATCCATATAGATTTTATGACTAAAAGCTACCTTATGTCATGTATACATTAAGGACAAAGTCTACATAGCCCACAGCCACTGATCACATGGATGTGAAGTCAATGAACTGGAATGGAGAGACTCTCATAGCGGAAAAAAAAGGAAGATACATGAATAATCAGTAAATAAAACGACAGGCTACCGATCACTGCTGTATCTATAAATAGCATTTTCCAAATGGTTTCTGAAGTCAGACTTATATTTGCATTGAAAGCTACTGGCATGATCCAGCTATAAAATCTTATATGCAATCTTTCAGAACAATAGGTTCCACAGAGTTATCAAGAAAAGAAAGCTTGGTTTACGTATCAGCCAACTTATTGTGCAGTAATTTGGCTCTTTGTAAATATGAAGTGAAAAAAATACATTGTTGAGTCTACAGAGAAAGCGTTATCTAGCAGCAAGGTTTCTAAACTCAAATTCAAGAGCACTAGGTGATTTTCAGGCTCTTTAATTAACCTCCCTAGACTTCCTACACAGTTTTCTTAGCAATTCAGCTCTAAATCTCAGTTTGGGGTCAGGCCTCTGACAGTGATAACAAACTGGTTTCTAACAGCAATGTGTAAAAAACAATCCTGAAGCCGGGCACATTAACACTGTTATGAGGAAAGGATGAAAAAGCAGGTTTATGCAGGAATCTGCTGCTATTCTTACCACGTAAGCAGCAGCTGTCCACTCCTTGGCTTAGTTTCAGGGCAACAGGCACAGATTTTCAAGGTATCTGCACACATCTTGTTTTAAGATCTTCCCTTTCCAATCTTTCCCCCCAAAATGCTGTACCTTTTACCCTGCCAACGCTGTGATATAACCGTTTGAACTTGCCAACAAGGAAGACAAGATGTAGCTTTGGGTTGTTTTTTTTTCTTCACTTATTTATGAAGGGAGCAGATGGATGCACAGCCTAAATTCTGCTAATGGATGTAATGTAATCTCTTGCGATAGCCAGCATTTGGAGAACAGAGAAAGGAGCTGCAGGCGCATGTCTGGCTAGGAACAGAGCGATTCAGTCAGAAATGAATAATAAAACAAATAAGAAGTATTTGTTTTATGAAAGGTTCACCTATTACACGCTCGCCCGTTTTTCCTTTGCTATCATCCAGATAGGGAGGCACACCAGAAGTTTCCAAACACTGGCTCAAGAAAGTCCTTCTAGCATTGCTCCCACAAGTGTGATTCCTGGATCTATAGATGTTTGGCTACATGGACTCAGTGGAGGAAGCAGTTTGGCAGAATGCTGCTTCATGACTAGAAGGAGCCATGGAAACAAATGCAAGTAAATCTCAGTCAAACAACACAAAGGGAACACGACACAAACAGGTAACAGACTGCTACTACAAGTTTATGGATTATTCCAGGATAAGCCTTTTGGGTAAAGCAACCAGTTTTAACTGATACTTCATAGAGTTGTTTAAACAAGTTTAGCTCAAAGCACAAAAAGCAGGACTTTGTACTTCAATCAGATGTACAAAGCATAGGTAGGAGATGTGAGCATGCCCATACTCGTTCCCTTGCAGAATTAAAGAACAGACCATCCAATGTATCCTGACAAGACAAACACCCTTTTTGATAAAGCTACTGCAATGAGCAAGCAAATAAACATGATGGATTAAACTAAATTCAGCCATGCATTATACTCTATCCCTGGCGGTGCTCAAGGCAGGGCTGGATGGGGCTGGGAGCAACCTGCTGTAGTGGAAGGTGTTCCTGCCTGCGGCAGGGGGTTGGAACAGGATGAGCTTTAAGGTCCCTCCCAACACAACCCAGTCTGGGATTCTATATGACTCTATGAACCAATACAACTGGAACAGTTTTCACTTACAAAATTCTTTATAAACATTATTTGGCAAAATTATTGCTCAGGTTTACTGCAGAAAAGCAGTTAATTTCAGTCAAAGAATTTATCGTATTTACTGAACATAAGCATCATGGCTTGACAGTTGCTTTCTGACACTGCTTGAGTGCTGACGACTACAGAATAACAATTTACCCAACAATGATATTAAAAACACCCACCCCAAGCCTACCAACCGCAAGGTAAAGAAGAAAAGGCTTGGAGACCAATGCAGTATGAGGTATTTTCTGATTTTGTGTCTAGGCACTTCTCTGGAAAGACATTATTTGAGATAATAATTATAAATACAAGACTATCTGTGAAGTAATCACAGAATCAACCAGGCTGGAAAAGACCTTTAAGCTCATCAAGTCCCATCATTCTCCAGCACTGCCAAGGTCACAGTTTGTGAATGCTTCCATACGGCAATTCCATTACTTCCCATAATACTATTAGCTTTATGTGTACAATACAAGTACGTGACATGTTAAGATGATCCCCTCACTCCTCTTTCTTTATAGCAAGCATTTGGCCAAGAGCAAGCTAAATGTCCTCAACGGGGAAAAATAAGCACAAGTAACAAATACATACGACTGAGGTCAAAAATGACCTTTACTAACGAGATACTGTACGTACACTCAGAGCACTTATTCCTCTTCACTGGAGGACAGTCTAGCAACAGTCTTTAGTAGTGGTATCATGTAATTTGTGTCCTACTTCCTCGTAACGTGAATGGGTCTTTCAAGAGATGCAATACTTACCTCTTCAAGAAGACGTGTGACAGCATCTATATCATTGTATGTTTTAGTCATCTGGCCCACTCTTTCAGCGCATAAAACTGTGAGGAGAGAAAATAACACATTCATCATATTGACACCACTTTTAGGGGGGAAATATCCCTGTAATATCCCTTTGGGTTTGCATACATTTCCATCTTAAAATTACTTATGTCAACTTTAGGGTAAGTATATCAAAAGCTAAAGAAAAAAGAACAAAATACCCTCAAAAAATAATCAAAGCCTCAAGTTAAACAGAATTTAACTCTTCACTTTTGCAACGAGCATTTGCCTTTGTCAGTGACAGAGCAAGCTTAAAATGTCAAAACCTGCTACACTGAAGGGGAAAGCCTTGAGTTTGTAACAAGTGAAACCAGGTATTAAGATACGATTAGGATTCTATCATGTCACCTACTCACTGTATTACGTGCAGTAGAATTACTTGATAAATAAGCAACCCCAATAAAGATACTATGCCCTTAAGTCAATAAGAAACGGGTTCTACGATATGAGACTGCAAAGTAAATACAAAATGCAGGCAGAATAATAAATGATTCTTATAATAGCCAGACCACATCCCAGTGGCTGTAGTGTCACTAATAAAAATATGTAGACTGGATGAGCTGATTATCACTAAGAGGCAGCCAGTTTTGTTAGACTGCAGAAGGTATGCAGAAGTGCAGTCTACCACCATTGGTGAACCTTTTAGAAGCTACACTGTTGTATCTACAAGTCTGCAAGTTGTCTAAAAATTCACCAATATCCAGAGGAAACAACAGCACTTTCTGCTCTACCCTCATATTCACCTTATTTTCAGCTATTCCTGCTCCTCAAACCCTGTAATTCTGGGGAAAAGGGACTGTTAATGAAGTTCAGCTGATCATATGGACCAGGCACAATTAGGCTGCTGTAGCACTAATTGTTCCTCAGGGGATTTACCCTTGACAACGTCAGTTAAAGCCCACTTTGACAAATGAGCTAATGCTGCTCTAGCGTGCATTAAGGCTGGGAGAGACAGATAAGGCCTAATAAGATTTAACTGGGGGTTGAAGGGGGAGTGTATTGAGTACCGTGACATTATGAGGAGACTGTCTGTCACACCAAGGAAACAACACTGCCCAATTTGTAAATATACAATTTATACCCGATATATAAATACACAATAAATATTTATAAATAGTTGATCACAACCTAAAGCACATCAATAATCTATCAAATGCAACAGTACTCAGCTGTTGAAACCTTGGAGGATTCTTTCCCATACATAGATATTGGAGAGTTGCTTAAACTACAGCACAAAGTACACTTTGCTTCTATTCTTTCTGAAATTCTATTTTTGAGGATTAGATGCTAAGAACATTTAGTGCCATAAATAGTGCCAGTGAACTCTGAAGAATGCCATTCAAATGTATGCAAGAGATAAATCCACTTATCCAAGTAATTAAGTCTGAAAGTGGCAAGGGTAAAGGGTTTACACTTCAAAGTAGCAATCTGTGGTATATCACATTACAAAGCCATATAAAGAACAACTATACCACTGCACAAACAAAAATAGTGGAGCTGTACTACAAGCTGTATTACTCTAAAGCAATCAGGATCCACAGAAAACTGAACTCGCAGAGAACATAAATTGTAATGAACAAAGGGGTTAAACAGAAGCTTTCCATAAGCACTTCACATAAAGATGGATGGTGTCACACCAGCAGACTACTGACAATAAGAAAACTAACATCACCATAAACCCTTTTTCTGTTAAACATAGCAAGTTCATAAGTCATGCCATAAACCACTTATCAGAGACCCTGTCAACAGCAGGTTATTTGCCAAAACAACTGTACACTAAATAGTTCCCTTGGTTACTACATTCCTTCACTACTATAAAATGTTTGAGATTGTCATTAGCGATCTCATTTTAACTGTATCTAGCACTAACAGTCACTACTAATTCTGACTATGGCAACCTCACACCACCACAATTCAGGTGAATGTATAACCTTCATAATACGCAAGCTGATAAAAGGACAGTGCTTCCACAGACAGAAGAAAGTCACTCTGCTGGGAGAGTGATGATAAAGGTTGATTTGTATGGCCCCTCACTTGGCTATTCCTTCAGAACTTGCCCTTTTACTCTGCAGGGTAATACCACAGCTTTATCACAACAGATGTATTAATAGCAAAGCAATAGCAACCTGGTCACCAACAGCTTTTATATCTCTAAAGTTCCATCACATTTCTGTTGATCATTGCTAAAATGGAGTTATTCATGTACTACTCTGTCACTGTGTAAGGTCTTCAAAGCAGAAATCCCAGAATCATCCGGGTTGGAAGGGTCTGGATACCACCCAGTCCAACCCTCTGCCAAGGCAGGGCCACCCAGAGCAGGTCACACAGGAATGTGTCCGGGTAGGTTTGGGATGGCTCCAGGAGGGAGACTCCACAACCCCCCTGCAGCCTGTTCAGTGCTCTGACACCCTCAGTGCAAAGAAGTTCTTCCTCACGTTGAGGTGGAACTTGTTGTGTGTTAGTTTATGGCCACTGCTCCTCGTCCTGTTGCTGGGCACCACTGGAAAGAGTGTGGCACCATCCTCCTGGCACCCGCCTTTGAGGTACTGATCTGCACTGATGGGATCCCCTCTCACTTTGCTCTTCTCTGGACTAACCAGGCCCTGCTCCCACAGCCTCTCCTCACAGGACAGATGCTCCAGACCCCTGATCATCCCTGTGGCCTCCGCTGGATGCTCTCCAGCAGCTCCGTGTCTGTCTGGTGCTGAGAAGCCCAGAACTGCACACAGTGCTCTGGATGGGGCCTCATCAGGGCAGGGGAGAGGGGAGGATCGCTTCACTCGACCTCCGGCCGCACTCCTCCCCATGCATCCAGGGTACTCCCGTCCCTCCTGACTCAAGGGCACAAACTGCCAGCTCATGGTCAGCTCAGCATCCACCAACACCTCCAGGTCCTTCTCAGCTGAACTGCTCTCTACTGGGTCAGCCCCCAACCTGCGCTGGTACCTGGGGCTGTTCCCCCCCAGGGGCAGGACCCTACAATGGTATCTTACACATCCTCTTCCACATCCAAGTGGAAACAAACTTTCATTGAGCACATCAAGTAAAATACCTCCTCCAGTCAACTACCTCCTATCAATATGCAATAGAGCAGAAGCACAGAGCTACTAATGGAAAAGGTTTTCCTCTTGGAAGGAGGACAAACTTGCGAAGAGGTGTTGCCCTCCATCCCTCAGAACCAAGGCTTGTGGGGAAGAGAAGGTGAAAAGCCAGGGGAGAGAAAGCAATTGAGAAGCATTAAAAAAACTCAAATCTGCTAAGTATGTAGTCATTCAGCCTCCACAGATTACAAGGTAACATATGGCCAATTGCTAATGCAGGGATTTTCATTCCTTAGTGTTCAAAAAACACAGAGATGAAAAAGACAAACTACTTTAAATAATCATTTTGAGCTCTGATCAGCGCAGTATGGAGGGGAAAAAATGCCCACAAACTCCCCATCTCTAATGGATTCTGCATAGTAGGTTTCCAGCCTGCTGGAGTCTCTGGTGAGTACACTGTAAAGACAAAACAAGAGCAAATGAAGGACAGTGCTCTGTAACAGAAACCCTACAGTGCCTATTTACTGACCTCCTTTTCTCACTTGCAAATCAGTACAGTTTTGCTTGAGGGCTATAGGAAGCATAATGTCTAAAGGCATGGATGTGTGCAAGCATCAAATGTATTTTGCACCTCAGTTTATTGTGAAGAGTGTTAAATAAGAAAGAAAGAATAATAAAGAAAAGTCTACATCAAGTGGAGGGACCAGAGAATTCCAGAAACAGATTTAGAAATGGTGTTTTGCTACCTGCTTTGAAACTGATGCTACAGATTCAAAACAGGAAGCAAAGAACAGAGAAAGCTCCTGACACATTCACTTTCATAACATCATTAAATACATGCTGCCAGAGACATATGTGCAGTTCCACGTATTTGTGGGTTTTGTGTTGGTTTGGTTTGAACAGCCAAAGACACAAATGACTAAATGCTACACAGATCAAGTACTCCTCTGTCTTAAAGTATCTAGCACCATCCTCAAACCCTCTAAAAGCCTGCAAATGTACCCACATCCCTGTGTTTTCCAATGTAAGTACAGCTGAAAGGATGCACTCTTGAGTTCATTTCTCGTCATCTATTTATTGCAGCATGTGACTGGAAGCTTCTTTAAGGCTGAGAGCTTGGAACGGATTGATTCCCAAGCCGAAGATGCTCAAGGACCTTCCTGAATTGCTCCATGAAAGAGCCATCTAGCACGCTGCTTAGAGGAAAAGTGTGTTTTCAGGAACAGGAAACACGAAGGGAAGGGAAGGGAAGGGAAGGGAAGGGAAGGGAAGGATCCCACTATTGGGAGCTGCTGCAGTCAGCCACCACTCACCAAACAGTGGATTCAGGTGGAAGAGAAAAAGCAAGCATGAAAGATAACTCACAGGAGGCAGCAATCAAACCTCAGCCCCTGCTCCCTGCATCCCTCCTCTTCATTTTTGAGACCCATCAATGTGGGACAAACTAAAGAACTACAAGAGAGCAGGCACAGCTGAAGAGGAAAGCCCAGCTCCCACTGCTCCTCTTCCCATCTATCTCCAACTACTGGGAAACAGAAAGGGGAAAAGATGTTTTGGTGAAGTTCCAGTTTTGGGGCAGATAATACTGACATGCATAACGATAGTGTTCAATGGGAAGGACCTAGTGCATGGGGATTTCCCTACTACCAAAATTTATTTCCTCAGAAAGTACATCAGGGTAAGGGAATACTGTTCATGGACCTGTGGCAATTCTAATACTGATGATTCCTATTGGCAAGGCGGCAGCAGGGGTCATTGCTTTGTTTCATAACAGCTCCCTACCCAAAGCCTTTAACTATGGCAAGGCTGTTATATTCTTGATCAGTCATGAAGCCCTGCCTCAGAAATAGCTTCTGTCTCCCTTCTGCTCTACTTAGAGCTCTGTCCAAACACTGAAGGTACAGTGGCAAGTACATCACATCCTAGATGTTGCGCACTGAGGCGTACGGAACACAGAACACTGACTGACCAGCTGTGCTCCTTACTGCCAGCAAACCTTAGAGGCTCTGGCAGACTCAGACTCCTCAGCTTACACTGGTTTCAGTTCCGATAGGCTATTTCTGCAGTCTGAGGATAAAGCACTGGCTAAAAATCATAGCTTCAGTTCTAGAGCCACTAATAGCTATTGCTCTGGCACCGGTTACTGTGAATATGACACTGACTCGAGCCAAACACACGGGGAATTCTCAAACTGTGATGTATTCTGTATATTCCCATTCAAACTACACCAAAAATGTCTGCTGGCTCTGATTCTGACCCAGACTACAAAGATTTTACATGTTTAAAGACAAAGATAGTACCTTCTTCTCCTCTAAAGAGAAGGTTTTGACAGCCCTAGCTAAACTGCGGCAGAGCCTTCAGGTCTGCTGTTGCCTGTCACAGCCCTGCCTGAGACAGCCCTAAGAGAGCCTGGAGAGCTTCACAATCTTAGGAGATTCCTGTCACTGGAGCTTGAACAATGCGCTCCTGAGACTTGCTAGGAGGCTAAATGTGAACAGGACCAGCACCTCCTCCAGCCTCCCCCCTGCTCCCCAAGCACAGGAGCAGGCCAGTGCCTCCAGAAGGCAGCCCAGGAGCTCAGCGGGCGGCTCTGACCCTGCTTAGAGGACAAAGAGCGGTCACAGCATGCCAACTGCTTCACAACTGCCATGTCGCACTGTGGGCAAGCTCCATGGAGGAGGCGGGAGGAACAGAATGTTGTGAGCAACACACAGTCAGCAAGCACTGACTGAGTTCAGCCTGGAGAAGAGAAGCTGCGGGGAGACCTCAAAGCAGCTTCCAGTGTCTGAAGGGGGCTACAAGGATGGTGGAGAGGGGCTCTGCATCAGGGACTGTAGCGACAGGACAAGGGGTGATGGGTTCAAACTGAAACAGGGGAAGTTCAGGTTGGATATAAGGCAGAAGCTGTTCCCTGTGAGGGTGCTGAGGCGCTGGCACAGGGTGCCCAGAGAAGCTGTGGCTGCCCCATCCCTGGCAGTGTTCAAGGCCAGGTTGGACACAGGGGCTTGGAGCAACCTGCTCTAGTGGAAGGTGTCTCTGCCCATGGCAGGGGTTGGAACTGGATGACTTTAAGGTCCTTTCCAACACAAACCATGCCGTGATTCTATGGTTCTATGGAAAATAACCACCATAAGTTCAACTGACAATGGCAATAGATTTTTTTTCTCTTTTTAATGTTACAGCCTGGGTTACTGTGATTGCAATGGCACAGTTTGCAGATTAACCTTTCAATAGTACAGTGCAGCTACTGATTCTTCTAGAAGGAGATTTTACCTTCCCATTTAAGCTATGGCTTGAAGGGTGTTTGTTTGCTGCCACACAGTATTCAAAGAGCTTAGTAAATCAAATACTAGGGCCTCACATACAAACCTACGTTATGTCCTAATCTCAGGTTTGAGAAAAAACTTACTTTCTTTCCTAAAGCTTATTCCTGAACACTCATCTGTTTCAAAGCACTTTCTCTAAACAGGCCACGAACTGCATTGGACTTTCTCGTGACGAATAAAGAATCAAGTTAAAGGGAACGTCAACAAGAACATCACACAATTAGTCCTTCTGTTAGCAGAAACACAGATGAAATGTGGTAACTTGGTAAATAGAGTCACAAAGGGAAACTAAGGAGACAAGGAAAAGCACTTGGAGAGAACTCACCATCACCTTAATGCAAACACCATTTACTGATACAGCTTAGCACAGTTAGCTTCAAAAGTGCAGAAACCCCCTTTTTTTGATCACTAGCCATTGAATTACTGTCTTGACATTCCCTTCCATTCTTTTCTCGTCAACAAATGGCCAGGCTGCATCCTTGCAACTAATGAATGGGTGTAAAGCTTAAACCACAGTCTGGACTGTCTTTCCACAAATCCTAAAAGGAAGTTACAACTGTCTCCCTCTCTTAAATACACGACCTTTCCCTATTGCAGCTCCCTGGGGGGGACCGGCTGTGCCAAAGCTTTCACCAACTTCCAGGCTCCACTGCTTTGCTTTAGTGACTACAGATTCCAGAGACCTGCAAGGCCTCCACTCAAGGTCTTAGTGAGATAAACCAGGTATTTTACATTTTCTCAAAGCCAGACCCCCGGAGTGTCAGAACTTGAGATTTTAAGAGGGATCACCAGAGCGTTGTTTTTAATTAAGCTATATTCTTAGCTTGCATTCACCTGTTACTTTAGATAAGGAAGACGCAATCTAACACATTAGTAAATTGAAATAGCAATGACTGGTTGCCACTGCAGGTCCTAAACAGACAGTAGTCTTCTCCTGTCCCGCCTGCAAAAACAAGAATCAAAACACAGCCCAGTTTCAGAACTAGCCGACCCAACAAATCACTTACCAAAGAAAACTTCAGGTTGCCCTTTCCCAGCTCAGGTATTTTATCAACAACCACCAGGTACACACTATCACCAGATACCCCTGCACAAAGTTGCACTGCAGTCAGCTCAAAGAGCAGCTTATCAAGAGTGGACAAGTGGCTGTTTGGCACATTTACAGCTCCAAAGCAATGCACTGACTCTAGGACTGTCCTGCCTAGATCCTTATGCAGGTGTTTCCCATTCTTATCAAGAGAAGCCATTCTGTCACACTGCCAAGAGCTAGGTCTGTGATAGAGGCTCTAGAATCATAGACCCACAGAATGGTTTGGGTTTGAAGAGACCTTCAAAGCTCATCCAGCCCAACCTCGTGCAATGAGCAGGGACACCTTGAACTAGATCAGGCTGCCCAGAACCCCATCCAGCCTGGCCTTGAACGTCTCCAGGGATGGTTCACTCACCACCTCCCTGTGCAACCTGTGCCAGTGCTTTACCACCCTCACTGTACAGAATTTCTTACTCACATCCAACCTCAATCTCCCTCTTTTAGTTTAAAACCACCACCCCTCGTCCTGTTGCAACAAGGGCTCGCTAAAAAGTCTCCCCATCTTTCTTACAGGCCCTTTTTAGGTACTGAAAAGCCACAACAAGGTCTACCCAAGAGCTTTCACTTCTCCAGGCTGAACAACCCCAACTCTCTCAGCCTTTCCTCACAGCAGAGGTGCTCCATCCATCCGATCATTTCTGTGGCACTCCCCTTGACCCCCTCCAACAGGTCCATGTTTTTCCTGTACTGAAGACTCCAGAGCCGGACACAGGACTGTGGGGGAGCCTCACCAGAGTGGAGTAGATGATGAGAATCACCTCCCTTGACCTACTGACCACACTTCTTTTGATGCGGCCCTGGACACAGTGGGCGTTCTGCCCATTCACATCCAGCCTTTCATCCACCAGCACCTTCAAGTCCTTCTCCTCAGGGCTGCTCTCAACCCCTCCATCCCCCAGCCTGTATAGATACCAGGGTTGCCTCAGCCCACAGGCAGGACCCTGCACTTGGCCTTATTGAACCTCAAGAAGTTCACGTGCGCCCACTTCTCAATCTTGTCCAGGGTCCTTCTGGATGGCATCGTGTCCCTTGGTGCGTCAACCGCACCGCTTAGCTTGGTGTCACCTGCAAACCTGCTGAAGGTGCTCTTGATTGCACTAGGACATCGCTGAAGATATTAATTAGTACTGGTCCCAGTATGGACCCCTGGGGGACACCACTCGTCACTGATCTCCATCCAGACATTGAGCCATTGACCACTACTCTTCTGGATGTGACCATCCAGCCAATTCCTTACTCTCTGAGTTCACCCATCAAATCCATCTCACTCCAGTTTAGAGAGCAGGATATCAGAATCATAGAATCATAGAATAGATTGGTTTGCAAAGGACCTCAAGATCTTCCAGTTCCAACCCCCTGCCATGGGCAGGGACACCTCACACTAGACCATGTTGCCCAAAGCTCTGTCCAGCCTGGCCTTGAACACTGCCAGGGATGGAGCATTTACCACTTCTTTGGGCAGCCTAGGCCAGGGCCTCATGACCCTCACAGTGCGCTGTAGGGGACTGTGTCAAAGTCTTTACAGTAGCCCAGTCAGACAACATCCGTAGCCCTTCCCTTGTCCACTGATGTAGTCACTCCACCACAGAAGGCTGGTCAGGCAGGACTTGCCCTTGGTGAAGCCACACTAGCTGTCTGAAACCACCTCCGTGTGCCTCAGTATGGCTCCTAGAAGGATCTGCTCCATGATCTTCCCAGGTACAGAGGTGAGGCTGATGGGTCAGTACTTCCCAGGGTCCTCCTTTCTATATATAAAGAATGGGTGTGATATCGCACGTTAGTCCTGTGAGAAACTAGACTGATCACAGTCACAGGACCTAAATGACCATGGAAATACTAGTAGTGAGTACACATCCTGCATATGGAATGGGCTAAACAGTTGAAGAATCTTCATCACACAGTCTTTATTCCCTCATTTTCAATAACTACAGAAGGTTAAAAGGAAGCATATTCTCACAGGGTTTCTATTTCTGATATCAGATTTACAGCCAGAAATGGCTAAAATATTTCTTTTGCTCAGCACGAAGAGGCTACATAATGGTGTTTCCAACTGCTTTACTTACAGAATGGACTGACTCATCCCCATGAGAAATACTATCATTTATAAGTGCACCCACGTGCATAGATACAGAGAAATTCCACATACAATTTTAGTGCATGTGTCACTACTAGACTGAGTGTGTAGGTGACCTGAATGTATAGGTGGAGGAGAGAAGGCATCTTTAGAAGGCATTTCAGATACATGCTGAGCTTCCGAGGGGAAGATCCGGTAGAAAGACACGGCGAAATTTATCCCAGATGGAACTAAACAATTTTTCCCCCTCTCTAAATCAACAAGAACAGCTTCAGCCTGTACGTAGATCTGGATGAAAGGTAAAGTCAGCAGGAAGAGTAAGAACCACATAATCTGTAGTTTCAAAACCAGTGTGGGTTCACCTCTCTTTACAGTTTCCTCCCCGCTCCAATCCCTAAAGCTTCCTTTCACCAGTATTCTCTCCAACACCTTCCTATTTTGCACAGACACACAAGTTATCTCAGAGTCCTTCAGAGACAGGAGAGACGGATAGTTTGCTGACTGACATCCGGATGGAATGTTTGACTCTGAGGAAGTCTTTACAGGAAAATCCTATGCAACAGGATTCAAAGAGCATGTTTCAGCCACTGAGGCTTCAGACCCAGCTTTCCCAGGAGGTGTAAATTCACAGCAGGTCACATTCCAGGCTTTACGAGAGCGTATTTGGAAGCACCAGTTCTCTACCACATATTTTATCGCTAAATTTACAGCCTATGAAATAGCATCAACATTGCATTTAGCTTTTAGTACCTGAACCCCTGAAAAAGCCTGCTGGGGGCAGCCCCTGAATGGGTGCGCTCTGCGGACGGCAGTTGTGCAGCAGGATTGTCAATGCATGCACATTCACATTCCCACCCTCACGGGCCAGCTGTCTCCGGTACTGCAGATGTGGAAATAAAGGACAAGTATACAAGATTTTGGGGTTGTTCTGCTGAAAGGGTAAGTCACAAGACCCCAAGTGCAGGTTATTTCTGTCTATGTGACAAAATTGTTGCTCTGTTGTTCTATTCATTTTTAGAAGCGCTGCTTGGGAATGACAACCTAAAACAGACAGTTTCATAACACACACACGAGATGTAGATAGAAAAGATGCACTACAACGCCAGATGCAGTTTCATTATAAAACAAGGTATTCCTTAGCTTACATTGGTTGATCACATGTTGCTTATTTAAAGTACGTATAGATTCATCCTATTCATGTATTTTCTTAGTATTTCATCTGCATGTACCGGCTCCACATTAAAATTAATTGTAAAATTTAGTATATTTAAATCAGAAACATCACTCAAGTCAGTTGCCATGTGCTACTAACACAGAAGCATAAAAAACAAAGGTGAAAAGTACCTTCTTCCAAGATGTCAAGGCTCTGCCTATTATATGTGCGTTCTCTCTCATTCTCCTTTTCATAGTCATATTCAAAGCTTTCTTCTTTGTTTACTGACATTGCTGAAATTATCCCAGACACGATGCCTCAGTCTCACAGGAGATGGGAAATCATTCTCTTGGAGGCTGTATTTCCAGGAAGAGCAAAGCAAGGTCTCCACAAAGCAGGATACCATCTTTCCTCACTCACATGCTCAGCCCGGGAGCTCCTGAGCGACTGAGCGTTCATCCTTAGCACAACAGCTTTGTATTGTACAGATGGGGTGGAGGAGGGAAGATAATTACTACAAGATGTATGCTCTTCCTCATACCAGCTCTGAGGGTTGCCAGTTTGTGCTCAACAGCTCCACTAGCCGATCTCAAACAAAGAGGTGGGCTGAAATCCCTGCCCTTGGAACTCCTCACGTCTCCAAGGTCCTCTCTCCTCTGCCCCTGCTCTTCCAAGCACAGTGGTAGCTTCCCGCAAGTGCCTCGGCCACACGGAAGTTGGTCCAGCCTCCGACTGTCACACCTACGAAGGGTGTGCACCCCTATGGGGCTAAATCACCTCTCAGGCTGCCTAACGCTGCAAGAAACAGATTTCACAGGAGCAGCCAACAGCCTGAGCCTGTACATGCCAATCCCGCCCAGCACAGAGATCCGGAGGGCTGAGGCTGTTCTGCAGCACGGGCTGACTGCGGCATCCACCAACACACAGAAACCAGGGGTGAAGAATCAGCCCGGGGAAAGGGAGCTTGTTTTTAGTGCTCTTGTGAAGCATTTAAGTGACATATCAGCTGTCAAATACCATGTTTTCCACGGTCATCTTTGCTCTTCTGTTTGCTGTGGGAAATCAAGTACCTCAAGTTCACACATGCACCCTAGTGCACTTTCGAGGGTGTACGTATCTCTTCTTTGTTCAACGACAAACAAAACTCCTTGTGCTCAGATCTCTTGGTTTCCAACCAGTTGTGTTTGCTAAACTTGCCTACACACACACAGAGAAGGTTAACTTTCTTATCTAACCTTTTGCAGCTATAGAAATCTAACGCTTGCCAAGTTACCTCCTTCACTTCCAATGGCAAACAGATGCCCTTTGCTGCTTGCAGAAAGCATTCCTATCTGCGTCACAAGGCAAAGTGGAAGCACTGCAAGGCAAAGGCAGCTCATCACCCTCTGAGGGGACAGAACTGCTAGGGAGCCAGACAGACAAACATAACAAGCCAGCAGAACAGTTAGGGTCATGTGCAAACAATTCCTCTACTATCAAGGAGCTGACAAAACATCTGGAGAAGGGCTTTGGATGAGGGCCTACAGGGATCCAGCAAAGGGGAATGGCTTTAACCTGCAAGAGGGGAGACTGAGATGGGCTCTAATGCAGAAGCTCTTCCCTGTGAGGGTGCTGAGGCGCTGGCACAGGGTGCCCAGAGAAGCTGTGCCTGCCCCAGCTTTAAGGCTGCCCCAGCTTTAAGGTCCCTTCCAACCCAAACCAGGCTGTGATCCTACCACTCTCTAGTGGAATGAAAGTATGAGGTAGTAAGAGAGAGGAAGGAACTACTTTTATATAATCACAATGACTTATTCTGGTTTACGTTTTAAACTCTTGATATTTACATGCAAACAACACAACATGTTTATATAAACAACAGCTAAAGAATATGAAATACACTTAAGCGCTTGCTGAGGAAAGGAACATTCATTTCTGAATAAAGACCGTACTACTCAAACTTAACAACTAGTTAAAATTTACTGCAATGTTCTGCAGCAGCAATAGCCTCATGAACTCAGCTAGGGAAAAAACGGGACTGTCCCTTTCTCCCCATATCATGACAATAAAAGATATGGTTTTAGTCATAATGTAATGGGGATTACTTCCAGTTTCTGATTCCTCAGGGCTTTCCTGTGTCTTCACTTCTGCCATTGAGCAGTGAATCAAAACTCCCCCCAAAATAATGCGTAAAACAGACAGCAAGAGTTTTAAGTACCTCCTTGCCATCCAGTGTCAATTCACCACATTTCAGCAATGGCTAGAGAATGGAAATTCAGAGAGTAACTAAAATAAGTCATATTAAAAGAAGGCAAAAAGCACCTTTAAAGATTAGGGACAGAAAAGTTTACCCCTGCCAACCCTGTTGATGTACTATGGTTTTATAACGTACATGACAATATAAGAAGAGGAGGTGCATCTTCTCACAAGCTGACTTCTGGCCTGTGACTCATGTCAAGTCATGCCACCCAGAAGGACTCTGACATTCAAAAGCTGGAAGATAAGCTTTACAATCTCTATTTTGATATCAGCACAAGACAAATGCTGATACAACTTCATAATGGGTGGAGAAGGAATGTTACCTCACCCTCATGCTATCAGCTCATTTTTAGTGCTATTCTGCATTAAGTCCTTCTAGTGGTGCTGGAATATTTGCTTGCTAAAGAGCCAGGTTTCAAACAGATACCAAACAATAAGCAGCTATGAAGGAGGGGGAGCTAAAGGGTGTATGGTGCTGAAAACATACATTCTCATCAGGAAAGATTCAAAAGAGATTTTTATTACTTGCTGTAAATACATACTCAGGGACTTGAAGAATATACCAGAACAAACATTCATTTTGATGGGTTGCAACTGCAATGTGAATTTGGCACATTTGCTGCTATTACCACTCTGAATTAGCGGCTAAAGACATTGAACTCCTTTCAGAAAGCTTGCTAAACGAATTGCAATGCTGAAAACACACATCCTCATACAATGCCTGCCTTCAGCAACTTGCCAATCAAACAGGAAACACATAAGTTGGGAGCTAGTTTGAAGAAGGGTGAGGCTAGACACAATACAAACAAACCCTCAGATCCTGACTCAGTGTTTCCAAGGAACGCCAAGGTATTCATATCATTTTGACCTTCCCCTATCAATAAAAACATCTAGACTTCTGCACAATTAGCCACATTCATTTGGACCATAACTGACTAGTAACAATACCGCATTTAGAACAAAGAGATTCTCTGTAAGCAAACAAGTCCAAAAACCAGCGGCTGAAACAGCAGCGCTTGGATTTAAAACGTGTTGATGAAGAAATGTAGGTGGTTTGGGGTGAGCTTTTCAGGGAGGGGGCACAAACCGGGCACTAAACACACGCTTCCTAATCTGATTTACAGTCAAGTGAAGTTGCATGTTCAAATCTCTACGGGTTCTGCGCATTTCCCACTCTTTCAAATAGTCTTACCCAAATTGCCTTTGCCTCTTACCCAAAAGGACAGCACATTACTGTTACAGAAAGGCACAGAATGGGATGAAGTGGGAAAGTGTTCACCTGGAAATTTAGCAACTGAGCAGAATAAAGAGGAAAAAATACGTCTATACTGAAATGTAAGCCATATAAAGCAACATGCAAGTAGCTTAGGTTTGACTGCATAAAGAACAGAGTCGGCGGAGGAATAAAGAAGTGACATGGCAAAAAGCAGAAAACTAGGAAAATGCTATCAATGATTACATGAACATAAGCAAGGTGCAACCATATTTATTGAGTACAGAGATAAAGGCCATAAGAGCAAAACAAGAACAACCCAAATGAGAATTTTAGCTGCATACCCATAGAGCAAGAGCTGCTTCAGAGATTGCACACTGCAGGCATTTGTATGGTATCTACAGGTTTAGATGGCATACCCACTGTCAGCGTCCAGAGTAACGCCAGTTACTCTATCCACAGGGATGGAGACAAAAGGAGCTAATCATCACAACTCATTGAAAACAGCCAACCATCAGCCGAGCTGTCCATACTGTGAAGGCTTGCAAGGTTACCCGTAAATGAGGCGCACAGAGAAGAAACATGGAGAACCAAGAACTCCTGAAGAGCTGCAGCAAGGACTATGAAACATTCTGCTAATGCTACCTTAATGGAAACAGTCTCACATCTGTAAAGGCATGCCAACATGTGCAAGAATAAGAGATCATTCTTGAAGTGGAGGAGAGGTCAAGGAGAACAAACATTAACATCGTTAATTGTTGTTCAGCTAAAAGAAAGTTCAAGGGCTTGCTGATAATAAGTACGGTGAAAAACAGAATAGAGAAGCTGCAAACAGTAACTGCAAACAGAACATGGTATGAAAACATTTCAGTGTGAGCAGGAAGAAAATACAGGGAGGGTTAAAAGTTACAGAGAAGAGCAAAAGCAGGGTTAGGGGTGCCGGAATGACCGAGAATGAGACACAGTGGTTCAGGCCAACATAAAAGGGGTTAAAAGCTTTGGCATGTGTGACAAATACGGCACACAATGCGACTGGCGGGGGGGGGGGGGGGGGGGGGGAAGGAAAAGACACTGTTTCCTCCAGAAGAAATTGCTGAAACTCATGGCCAGCAAAAAGAGAGCCAATTGCACACACGCAGTCACCCGGAACTGCAGGCAATGAGCTCCCAGCAATTAGCTTGTTGTTGTTCAGCTAGAAATAAATGAATAATGGAAGAAACCACAAGAAAAGTAATTTGATCCAAAGTCAACCTGGATTTCTCTAGAAAGCATTGTTTATTAAGAGAATGAAAAATACTGGCTGAAGAAAGAGGGACAAGTGGGACAAGGCTATTCATAAAGATCTCCGTGGGTTTCTACCTATCTGCTTAGTTCTTTGGTAGTTTGGGGGGGGTATGTCATGCAAGTTGCACTGTGTGAGATTTCTTCTTTTAAGAATCTATTTGATTTTCTGTACAAAATGCCCACCTACCTGAACCTTGACTTTTACACTTATCTTTCAGGTAAGAGCCTACAAAAGTGTCACCTTTTCCTCTTTTATCACGGGTTCTATCAATCTCAGTCTGCTATGAAAGTAGCTACTTCCCTACTCAAGTACACAGCCAGCTCCTTCCCCCTCCCCATTCCTCTGACACAATATATTTTGTTAATGCCAAGTAAGGTGACAACTGTCACCCATATTATACAACGATAGTTGAAAACGGATCTAAAAAGCACAGCATACTGCTATTTATAGAGACTTCAATTTGTTGTCATGTTAGTTAACAGCAGTGATTCAAAGAGAGTGTGACATTCTGTTGTCTACTTCCATTTAATCTTACCAAAAATAAACTCCGTAGAGGACCTTACATAAAAGGAATTAATTCATTATTCCAACTCCAGAAACTGTTGGTAAATATTTATAAATGGTAAATTTTGTGCATTTGTTCATTTGCTTCTGGAAGGTATTAAAATAGAATTACTGCCACCAAACGCAAGTTGAAGACATCATGACTACATCAGCCCATACAGAATTCACTACATCTGATGCAACAGCGAGAGCCATTGAAACCTCCTATCCCAGCGTAATCTTAGGGTGTTCTTTCTTTGTTTTCTTTCTTTGAAGAACAAGAAACTATATGCTACTGAAAGAATCATTAAATAAAGGAAAACAAAGGAAAACACATCTTTTAAATGGAAATCTGAGTCCCAGTGACTCCAACAAAAGAATATATGAGTAATTTAATCAGAAAAATAATTCAAGGGGAGAGTATTATGTGAGGTTTCCTATTATTATCAATGCACTGCCAACTCTCCTCCAGTGTTAGTTACCAAAAAGGTTAAGCTGGGTGGGATTCACAGTTGAACATGCACATACAGGAGCTCTGGAAGGTCCATGTATAGCACAGAAATAAGCTAATGAGGCATCACCTTGTCTTAAAACGGATATTTAAAACATGTCAGCTGAGCTGCAAGTACCAATCACTCTCCACCGAGTATAAAAAGAATCACAGGCAAATGACACTGGTATTGACAAATAATGGTAGAGAAACCAAACATCAAGAGATAAGCATCTCTTACAACATGCCATTTGCTCCAGGTTTTTGGAAGAGCTGTCTTCCACTACTACCTTTTGTCTCCTAATACAATTAGGATACCTTTCTCTGTCAATAGGAAACACCAATACTACTTTAAGCACGTAGGCCCCCTCCAGAAGCTCTCAGGAGAACTGGCTACTCTGGATTTGGAGAAGGCTGAGGTTCTTAATGACTTCTTTGCCTCTGTCTTCACTGGCAAATGCTCTGACCGCAACACCCAAGGCTTGGAAGGCAGATGCAGGGACTGTGAGAATGAAGACCCTGGGCCCACTGTAGGAGAGAATCTGGCTCGAGACCATCTTAGGAACCTGAACAAGTCCATGGGACCTGATGAACTCCATCCGTGGGTCCTGAAGGAGCTGCAAATGAAGTTGCTAAGCCACCGTCCATCATATTTGAAAAATCATGGCAGTCAGGTGAAGTTCCTGATGACTGGAAAAAGGGAAATATAACCCCCATTTTCAAGAAGGGGAAAATGGATGAGCCGGGGAACTACAGAGCAGTCAGCCTCACCTCTGTGCCTGGCAAAATCTTGGAGCAGATTCTCCTGCAAGGCATGCTGGGGCACATGAAAAACAACAAGGTGGTTGGTGACAGCCAGCATGGCTTCACTAAGGGGAAGTCCTGCCTGACCAATCCAGTGGCCTTCTATGATGGGGCTATGGAACTGATGGACAGGGGTAGAGCAGTTGATGTCATCTCCCTGGACTTGTGCAAAGCGTTCAACACTGTCCCACACGACATCCTTGTCTCTAAGTTGGAGGGACATCAATTTGATAGGTGGACCACTCGGTGGATAAGGAACTGGCTGGATGGCTGCACACAAAGAGTTGTGCTCAATGGCTCAATGTCCAGCTGGAGACCAGTAACGAGTGGTGTCCCTCAGGGATCGGTGCTGGGACCGGTCTTGTTCAACATCTTTGTCGGTGACATGGACAGTGGGATTGAGTGCACCCTCAGCAAGTTTGCCGATGAGACCAATCTGTGTGGTTCGGTTGATGTGTTGGAGGGAAGGAATGGCATCCAGAGGGACCTCGACACGCTTGTGAGGTGGGCTGATGCCAACCTGATGAAGTTTAACCATGCCAAGTGCAAGGTCCTACAGCTGGGTGGGAGCAATCCCAGGCACAGCTACAGTTGGGCAGGGAAGAGATTCAGAGCAGCTCTGTGGAGAAGGACTTGGGGGTGTTGGTTGATGAGAAAATGAACATGAGCAGGCTTCAGTGTGCGCTCGCAGCCCAGAAAGCCAACCGTATCCTGGGCTGCATCAAAAGGAGCGTGACCAGCAGGTCGAGGGAGGTGATCCTGCCCCTCTGCTCTGCTCTTGTGAGACCTCACTTGGAGTACTGTGTGCAGTTCTGGTGTCCTCAACATAAAAAGGACATGGAACTGTTGGAACAAGGCCAGAGGAGGCCACGACAATGATCAGGGGACTGGAGCACCTCCTGTATGAAGATAGGATGAGAAAGTTGGGGCTGTTCAGCCTGGAGAAGAGAAGGCTGCGTGGAGACCTCAGAGCAGCCTTCCAGTGTCTGAAGGGGGCCTATAGGGATGCTGGGGAGGGACTCTTCATGAGGGACTGTAGTGAAAGGACAAGGGGTAACGGGTTCAAACTGAAACAGGGGAAGTTTAGATTGGATATGAGGAAGAAGTTCTTTCCTGTAAGGGTGGTGAGGCACTGGAATGGGTTGCCCAGGGAAGTTGTGAATGCCCCATCCTTGGCGGTGTTCAAGGCCAGGCTGGACATAGCCTTGGGTGGCATGGTTTAGTGTGAGGTGTCCCTGCCCATGACAGGGGGTTGGAACTGGATGATCTTAAGGTCCTTTCCAACCCGAACTATTCTATGATTCTATAAACCCAAATTTTTAAGCCAGTACCAAAGGCCTTGTACCAGTAATAAGCCAGTACCTAAAGACTGCCTTCCACTATATCTCCTGCCTTCCTTCCACACTTCGACTGGGAGAAGCAAAAGAAAGCGAAAGCACGTAGAGTTCCATGAAGCTCTGGAAGACTACCACTCACCCCAGGACTGACAGCACTATCCTTCCATCATGTAAAAAATAACATTTTGATTACAAGTAGAAAGTAATTTTAAAAGAAGCATTATGCCTCACCTACTGGAGCCTATCAGACATTAAACCCTGCCTTCTCTTAAGGGAGAACTTCCTCAGCAGCCAGCCAGAGCATGCTCTAGGTGATTCTCAGTAGTCCCTGCTCAGGGAGGGAGTACCCTGGGCACTTCTCAGGAGTATATATTTATGTATCTAATTTATATATCTATTTATACAATTAAAGATAATCAGGGGCTTAGCACAAAAAACCTGGCAGCCCAGAATTGCACTAGCCACCACAGTGCTCCTGAGGCCCTGACCCCACAAGCTGTTTGCCTAACACCTGCTGATTACCCCATTGCTATGGAACTCCCATAGTTTTTCCAGTGCAGCACAAACCTTAAGGCAAAACTGAGAAGCAGTTCTCAGCTCATTCAGGCATACCATGCTTCTGCACAACGACACTTTGACCACACAGAGGACTATAATGAAGAACACTAAAAAGAAACCTATCTGTATTTAATGGGGGGAAAACACAGAAACCAGCTACTGCTCCTAATGACAGTACGACTGTCTGATCGGAAGCGTCTAAAACCAGGCCAACTAAGCCTGTTACATCACACGGATTAATGAGTACACAGATTCAATCAGTATTTACTAGGGTTAAACCTAGGGGATGAAGGTTACATAAGGGGTTCAATTCAACTTTAAGTGGTCAGATCTTTCAAATAAATACGCACCTTTCCTCTTTGAACACCTGGACAGGAATACCTAAACAAACGTAAGAGAAGTTCAAGTCTAACAAGCTTCTGAGATGGGATTCAGGTCCCAAAAGATCATAACCCCCCAATTTTGTCTCACATATTTACTCTTCACACCCCCTGATACTGTTATCAAAGCACTATGAAATATCTTATACAACATAATACATCCCCTGGGCCTACACTCCTTACTCCTTTCTGTTCTTTGCTTCACCATGATCTCAGACCTGTCTTGTTTAAGCCACGCTCTCCAACCAGGATAAAATCCATACACAATCACTGCTTTCTCAAAGGCTGTATTTTAGTTTAGAGGTTACCACAGAGTGACATCAATAAGGAATCCTGATTTTTCCACTCTGCAGAGAGCAGTTTTAGCCATTCCTCACCCTTCCTCACGTGTCTTCTATCAGAAAATATTCCATGCCGTGAAAGCAATACATGCCCAAGCAAACACTAGAAAAATTGCAAGAGGCCCAGAAGATAATACTCACCAGACCCTGAAATGCTTCCGATTCAAAAGTTAACCTGCTCACTTTAAAGAAGCTAGTTTTAAATGTCTTTCACAAATAGCCAGAGAGAAAACATGTCCTGCTGCTTAACACATTAAATACGTATGTATTACAGTATATTGGGAATGCATAAAAAAGAGACTTAAACCAATACAGAATCTTACAGTAAGAGTATTTAAATTCAGCTCAATTATTAAATACGCAGTTAACATTTCAAATATTACTGCCCCTGCCCTAAGATTGCCCATATAGCACATATGCTCCTCTGCCACTCCCTTGGAAAGAGAGAAAGCTGTACAGCAGTATCTTGTAGCATGGCCACAAGAGATGCTGAGGTGCAACAGAGATATGGGCATCTCCACTACACCATCTCCACTATGCCAGGTTGCTGCCTTTTTCAAGGTATTCCATTTTTTAAACCACGGAATAACAATGCTCCGGTCTTACAGCTCCAAATTCTGCACCAAGAGACTAGAAAGAAGTATTTACCATCTGTGCATTCTTCATAATACCAGTCCAGTTCATAATAATCTGCTTCAATAAATTTCTGCATAGTCAGTATCCTTCAGCAACATAGACGAGATTTCACTCTGCTGCTAAGGTCAAGTGAAATGCAGCCATGCCTTCCTGCCTTTGCAAAACACCACAGCGCAAGGAAGCTCCCAGCAAGCTGAAAATGAGCCGCACATCCTCAGCGAGGCTGCAACTGAAACAGAAGGGGGGTGTGCAGGGTGTATTTGGCAAAAAGGAAAATAAAACAGGCTGCAGAAGGGAAAAGCAGATGCTCCGATGGCTCCTCTAATAAAGCAGCTCTGCACCGGAGCCGGGGATGGGTGTTATAAAAACCGTCCTATCAAAAGGCTGATGCGCTGACGTGGGGACACACACCACTGCCTGGCTGCTTCCAACTCCTTCCTTTCCTCCCCGCTCTCCACATCTTTTTCAGTCTAAGATGTTGCCATGGAAACGGGCTGGCTCCAAAAGCGATGCAGAGATGAAGGAAACGCATTTTGCTGTTCCTGGCTTTACACAGCAGAAGTATTCCTCCATACTAGAAACTGAAATCCTTGCTCTGGAAGCCGATACAATGCTGCTGTCTCACAGAACAGCAGCATCGCGCCATTGCGGTTCACTGGGTACATGCAGTACGTTAATGACGAAAAGCTAGTCCATTACTACTCTCCTCCACAGAGTTTGATAAAAGCTTGCCTTCCCCATGGAAAATTAAACTATGCTACTGCCTTGCTACACTGTTTGGGCTGATATAATAGAACCCTTTATGCAGCCTGTTATTGGGAAAGTGGCGAACAAAACACGAAAGACTCAAAAATCAGGACAGCAACGCATTCCCCCTTACAATAAAGCTGATCTGCTCCTGCTTTTTGCCCTCTCCATGAACCACTGACCCTTTTTTAAACAAGCATCTAAGCTTCGCATCCAAAACCAAGGGGCCAGGACAAACTTGCACTCATCTGCTCCTAAAAATGCTGAAGGCTGTCAACATAACACATTAATGTTTGTGTCCAGTGTTTTGGAAATGAAAGAAAAGACTTCTACAGCACCCAATCAAATTGTGTTTAAGCTGTTAGAAGAGAACCTGGGGAACACACGGCATTAAATCATCACCAAACACTGCAACTCAAAAAGCATTTCTGAATCTGTGCAGGTACAGGTACCAAAGGGATTGACATCCATATTGATTCACAACCATCATACATTCTTCACCACTTTCTCCCCCTTTCTTCATAAGCTGTATGCAACACATGTTAATAACAGCCATAGTAGGTCTGACCAAGGAGGTGCCTGTCTAGCTTAAGACTCCATCTCTTAAGAACAGCCATGAGCAGGTAGGGCAGAACTAGCCAATACCTCCCTCAACTGTCCTCCCAACCTCCAATTACTTCCAGCTCCAGAGACAGCCTGAGACAAATACAGATTCTCCTGAAGGATTTATCCTGTCTATTCCTGAGCCATGTATATTTTTAGCACTTCCAACATTCTCCTGCAAGGAGTTCCATGCATCTACTATTCATGAGATAAGAAACCCTCACCCTTTGCTTTGCAACTCACTTTTACAAACCTCATTTGGTGCTTTCACCTGTGGAAACCTGAACACTCAGTTCATCTTTCCAATCACTTCTGATTTTCCAGGGTTATGTTAAGCTCACCCTCACTAATGTCTCTTCTAGGTTGTTACCACTTACTCTGCTCCCTGACTGGTACCACTTTGCTTTACTGTAACAAAGCAAAGACCTATTTTACTGTAAAACAGGTAAGGAATAGTCAAGCTATGCAGAGGAAAACACATTGGCTTAGTTACCACATTAGTATTTTAGCTTTACTGGTATAAAGCCTTATCACTGCAGTAACTTTGAGGTTGGGAATTGCCACATCCCTTGTACATATTAATAGCTGAAGCACACATCAACAGACCTGTTCAGGCATTTGCCACACATCTGTCAGTGGCAATTGCCTATGTTATTCACACAACTCCAAAGTTCCAGACCACGGCCAAATTCAAATATACCTTTGTCTGCAAGTACCTGATCTCACTGGAAAACAAAACGTTTCTAATTCTGCAAATCAAATAAATACATCCAAAAAATAAATCACTGTGTTCATCCTAGAATATAGTAACAAATACAGTATTTGTCCGTATGCACAAGATTCCCCTCTACTTGGCACTGGTGAGGCCACATCTGTAGTGCTGGGTTCAGTTCTGGGCTCCCCACTGTAAGAGAGGTGGACATACTGGAGAGAGACAGACAAGGATGCAATACCCAAGCAGGTAGGTTAACTGCTGTAGGCTGCAAGTGCTGCCATTCTTGGGAGGCAAACTCAAAGCAAAGAAGCACAGCCTTAATCAGGGCACCATCACATTTAGCCTGTACTTCCCCCCTATTTATAGGGTACCAAAATGTAAGGTCAACAAGAATTGAGCAGCCTGCACCTGAGCTTAGGCTGTCAGAACGAAGGCTGTTGTCTTCAGCTTCTGCGCCTCCATACCCACCAGAGACAAGGAAATCTCCATGCCCTGTCAGCTCCTAGCCTTAGACGTGAAAAGCACAAGTCATTCTTATTTCCAGGACAGAGGCCATCCTATGCCACCGCTTTCCCACCAAGCTAACCTTAGCCCTCTTGAAATCAAGAGATATAATAAGATAACAAAGGTCTGAAAAACAAAACCTCCTCACATTTTGACAGAGACTCTGTTATTTTTGGCTTCATTTTGCTGACTTGATTCTTGCTATGCCCAATACTGATGTGAAACCAATACAGTAAGTGTGTGTGAACCCCAGGTTAGTAAATCACACGGGATTAACAGCCATTAAAAGCCTTTGGACATGCAAAGTTCATACAATTACCTTTAAACACCCCCTGTATTTTGAAGAGTGCAAGCATTTTTGCCAAAGGTGAGCATTCTGCCCTCACCCTGTGCCATCTTGGAACAGAGGAATGTGTACAAGACCCTCCCTCCTGCCCTAGCTCAGTCTGCATACTCACAAAGCAGGAGCTGCTCATGCTATTAAATGCAATTAAGGCTAACGCTGTTAAAATACTGGCAGAGAAAAATAAAGGTTCCTATAGCAACATTAACTCAATTGCTCTGCACATAAGCTATTTGTTCCACTTGTATTATTTTGGTCCCAAAGGTAATCTTGGTCTGGTGATGTTACGAAACAAGTACTTAAAATATAAAGAATGAATTCCGGCTACCAGCTTACATTGCTGCAGGGACCCTCTCCTTTTTACCTCCTGACATTTTAAACAAAGGAGATCTTCAACACGCCAGAAGTCTCTTCCTCACCCCCATTTCAATGAGACAGGATAAAAACGGAGGTGGGGTTTGGGCCTTTCTGGTTTCTTGCTGTTTTCTTACAGATCTCATTGGAAACATACTGCTGTAATCCAGAAAGGCATCATTTTCCTGTGGAGAAAATCACTTGTGTGGTCAAATGATTTCAGTACTCCCCAAGAGACCTGGAAATACGGGATGAGGGTATGATCTTCCCAGCATGAAAACAGAAACCCCAGACAGACAGAAAATCGTATATCCGGGTACCCAGAAGCAAGCAACCGTTCAATTCTACGAGAAATAGTAGCTCCATAAAGCAAGAGCTGGAAGGGTTATCAAGTTGAATACAGGAGCCTGACCAGGCTACCAGAGCAGCTGCATGCTTGCAGAACCTGCTTTCACCCTCGGCAGCCCTAATTTTCCTTCCTACAGCTGTACATTGCATTCATCTTCAGCAAAACTTACCTGGATGGTGGATGTTTCTGGTGGACAGCTTCTACAAACCTCCGTGGATTCAAAACTCCACATGACAACACAACCCACACAGAGGAGAACATACAGACTGATAAAGATCTCTAGTGTCCAACTGTGACCACCTAGACTGAGGACTCCTTAAGTCTGCAGTAACAAAGAGGTTTTATTACGCAGAGAAGTTGGCTTGAAGAGCTCACTGGTCCTCTCCTCCTTCCTTTTCGGGTGGAATAAATTCATGCCACAGGTCAATGTTAAATCTGCCTAAATTAGCCAGGTTATTAAGACAATCAAAACCAAAGCAAAGCAAACCCAAACCACAAACCCCTTTCCTTGTTTGAAGAGAAAGTCCGACAGAAAAGAATCTACCCCATTCATTTTGCCCCTCTGCTCTCGTGAGACCCCACTTGCAGCACTGTGTGCAGCTCTGGTGTCCTCAACATAAGGAGGACATGGAGCTGTTGGAGCAAGTCCAGAGGAGGCCACGAGGATGATCAGGGGCTGGAGCACCTCCCATACAAACACAGGCTGAGAACATTGGGGCTGTTCAGCCTGGAGAAGAGAAGCTGCGGGGAGACCTCAGAGCAGCTTCCAGTGTCTGAAGGGGGCTACAAGGATGGCGGAGAGGGACTCTTCATCAGGGACTGTAGCGATGGGACAAGGGGTGATGGGTTCAAACTGAAACAGGGGAAGTTCAGGTTGGATGTAAGGCAGAAGTTCTTCCCTGTGAGGGTGCTGAGGCGCTGGCACAGGGTGCCCAGAGAAGCTGTGGCTGCCCCATCCCTGGCAGCGTTCAAGGCCAGGTTGGACAGGGCTTGGAGCAACCCGGTCAAATGTGAGGTGTCCCTGCCCATGGCAGGGGTTGGAACTGGATGATCTTAAGGTCCTTTCCAACCCAAACCAGTCTGTGATTCTATGATTTATAAACATGGCCTCCCAAGGAAGTATATTCAAGGATGCACTGAACCACGTTGCCAGGGCACAAAGGACCAGCAAATCATCCCTGCTGGCAAATAAAGCGTTCAAAGAATGCCATTACACATTATGGCACTATAAATCATGTGTTCCCATGCTTAGTCATTGTCCGCATTCTTCTCCAAACCTTTTCCAATTCTGGGAAGATCCTTCGAAATGAGCACCAGTGATGGATGAAATTTCCATGGCAGCTACAACAGTGTATTATTTCCCATCCCATTTACTATGGGTCACATTTCTTCTCTTGGCTACAGCATCACATCAGGATGTTCAGATAACTAAACACTATATCCTTTCATTATTTCCTACAGATGCTACTACTCGGGATAAAGTTGCCCATTCCATTAACATTGTCAAGAGTCCTTTTTACCAGAGCAGCTGTACAGTCTGCCTATGCACCGCATATTACATTGGGCGTTGCCACAATTACGTCGCTATTTGCCTTGTTTAAATAACTTGAAAGAAAGAAAGTCAGTTCAAGAGCATGAAGAAGGAAACAGGCCTATTTAAAAGCCCAACTCCTTTTCAAGTGCAGGCTGGCAGACTGGTGTTTGGAAACAGGGATCTCATTTACCGAAATGAAGAGGTTTTGGCGTTTCACAGTCTAAAAGAACATGGAACAGGAGTCATCCTGTGACTGCACATTTAGTAAGAGCAAAGAGCTCTGCAACTCAGGTCAGAGATCTCTCCCAGTGTAGTACTTTGTCTGGCAAAACAGGTTGCCAAAACAGGTACAGGCACTTCCGAGAGATGGGACAGAGCTGGTCCCTTCTGCACACCGTCAGGGCACACTGGCCTCACCTGCTATATACAAAGATTCCTCTAAGGCAGAGAACAGTCGAACTGTTCTCCCTCTGCAACAAAAGGATTTCACCAGAGACAGCGGTAGACAGATGAAATTACTTCAGGAAAAAACCCTATGTCCTACATGAAAGGATTATGAATCCCTCCCCCAAATGATCACTGGAGTGTGCTACATTTGCATTTGCATAAAATCCAAACTGATGTGGTCTTCAGCACCACAGCTGCAGAGCTTTATTAAGCTATCATTGGGCATACATACACTGTAAATGAGACCATGACAGCAAGAACTGGCGAGTTAAGAGAACAGAGAAGACACCCCATGTAGCACAAGGAAATGAAGTAAAGCTTTAAACAGATTTTGTAAACTCTTCACCACCTGAAAATAATTTAAATTATAATATCTGTATTTTTGTTTTGCGGTTGTATTTGTCCTGGAGACAGCAAAAACCAGTTGTAAAATGAAGTTGAGCTTAACATCATGCTTGATTGGACAGACAAAACCATTACTTTAGCATGGTTACGACCTATTTTTCTAAGACGCAAAAACCCACTGACAGTCATCACTGCAGCTTCCTAAGAAAGAAATGCAGGTTGCATTACACAGAACGGAATATGGAACCAGGGAGCCCAGAACTGGACCCAGCACTCCAGGTGTGGCCCCACTGGTGTTGAGTAGAGAAGAAGGATCAACCCCCCTCGACCTGCTGGCAATGCTCCCCCTAACACAGCCCAGGATACCATTAGCCTTATTGCAGCAGGGGCACATTTCTGGCTCATGTTCAACTTGCGTCCACCAGGACCCCCCAGGTCCTTTTTTGCAAGGCTCCCTTCCAGCTGGTCAGACCCCAGCATACACTGGTACATGGAATTGCTCCTCCCCAGATGCACTTCCCTCTGTTGAACTGCATAAGGCTGTTCTTTCTCACGTCTCCAGCCTGTCAGGTCCCACTGAATGGGAGCACAATCCCCTGGTGTCCCAGCCACTCCTCCTGGATCCTGCCTATGTGCCTCATTCTCCCTGACGCGGTGCAGCCTGCTAACGTCCTCTTTTCCCTTCTCCACTTGGTGACAGCTCTTCAACAGCAGCATACCTCCACCATAAAGGCTCAGTGAGAGGCCCTAGGCACTCCCCAGCAGCCTGGCACTTACCACAGAATCCCAGACTGCTTTGTGTTGCAAGGGACCCTAAAGCTCCTCCAGTTCCAACCCCCTGCCATGGGCAAGGACACCTTTCACTAGAAGGTGCATCCACCATCTGAAGCTCTGCTTGGGTTAAACTGTCTGCCCTGTCAGGGACAGGCGACCCAAAACCTGGGGAGTAGACCCTGCAGCACACCACCACCACATCTGAAGATTCAGGCTGTTCTGAACTCAGACGAGGACCCCTTCTTTGCGCCTTCCACACACACTGGCGCTTCTATTGACCGTTTCTGGGAGCTGTGCTCCAGACCTGGCTGTTACATGGGGCTCTCCCAACACCAGCTACAAGGGTGTTTGACCATCCCTAACCAGAAGCAGCTGCATCAAAGACCCTAAGCACCCTTGGATGAGGGGCAGCTCACAGCTCACCAGAAGCCACCAGAGCTTCTTCCGGCCCCCATCCCAGTGGCTCCCCTTGCCCTGCCCCTACCTGGCAGCAGCAGTTCCTCAGGGGGCTCCCAGGAGTCCCCAGATGATCCTAGGCACCGACCCCATAAGCTGCCACGGCAAAACCCAGAGTCTTGGGCAAACTGCTGCGTCAGTTTGCTGCCTCTGGTGCTCTTACACAGACCTCTCCCTGGCCACCAGCTGGAAGTGCGCTTGACGAACCTGGGGGCAGGGAGATGGAACATCACTTTGCTGCATCATTCATGCAGCACATTTTAGACTGGCCTCAGGCTCTGCCTCAAGAGTACAACGGCACTGATGAGGTGACATTTGATTTATATTAGTGTGAGGTGTCCCTGCCTGTGGCAGGGGGTTGGAACTGGGCGCTCTCCAGGTCCTTTCCGACCCAACCCATTCTGTGCTTCCATGCTTTCAGGTTGGATCGGTTTTATTTTGGTAATTTGGTAGGGCCTGGCTCAGCCTCCTGTCTGAAGCACAGGAAGAAAAGAATGGCAAAGATGTGCTCTGGAGTTTCGGAATGCGGAAGAGCAGCTGCAGCCCCAACACGCTGTTCCTTTCCTCCCAAAAGGGATCTTCATCCAAGTCTGAAGACTCAGTTTCCCAACTGCCAACTAATTCTCTGCATCACCTATCCCAGGTTATAGCTGAAGTCTTTCCCCAAAGTTGAGGATAAAATAAGGTAATTGGATATTTAAATACTCACCTTTCTACCAATACCCTCAAAAAAGTAGTTAAAAAGGTGCGCTTGTGTCCATGCTCTTGATGCCCAACACATTCCATGACTATCAGCCTTTGTGGTTATGGATTGGACTGAGGATCTCAAAACCAAAAAGCCACATGAAGGCAGAAAAACCTGCTCTAACAAGCCACAGCAGCACAACCAAGGGGCATTGCTGACTCTTACCCTGCAGGGATCATCACAGAGGGAAACTCATCACGTTCCCAGCAGCAGGTTATAAAGCAGCGTCTATCTCAGCATGTAGTCCAAAACCAGCAAAGATATTTTCCCTAAGTCACTCAGAAGCCCATCTTGCTTCATTGCTCCAAATTCTAACCTCACACATGCATACAGAACAGATACAATGACAACATCCAGCGTGCAAGACTGGTGAAGCTTAAGAGCACTGCGAGAAGTCAAACGATAGATATTAAAATTCCAAGCATAGCTCTTGCTGTCCAGCCATCTGAATACCAATCAAAAGCAGTGAGCTGCATAAAAGAAATCCCACAGGAATGAAACAGCCAACTGCAATCAGCACTCTGTCTAGAGGTTTTGATGAAGGCTGTGGGGGGAGATTTAAGACAAAGGATCCAAAGATTCCCTTGGCATAGTTTTCTTTCCCGCTACAGACAAATCAACTCAATTTACACTAGCCCAGACCACCATTCCTGTTGCTGTACCTTGGGATGCATATCCTGCACTTTATGAACATGAGTTTAGACAGTGTAACACCTTGCTGGAAATGGCAGACATTACTGGCCTTATCATGACGAGCCTGCAGTGTTTCAGATGCAGTTTTACCTAAATGAAGTTTGCCTTCCACAGTGAAAAGAGTATGGAGGCACTCGAGATTCTAGTGATATTGACCGAACAGTCCTTGCTACTGCAAAACACCAAGAGAGCAGCAACCACCATTTTGTCAGAAATCAAGGCTTTGCAATTGTTAAGACTAAAATACCATTAGAGAGTCATAGAATGGGTTGGGTTGGAAAGGACCTAAAGCTCATCAGTTCCAACCCCCTGCCATGGGCAGGGACACCTCACACCAGACCAGGTTGCTCCAAGCCCCATCCAACCCAGCTTTGAACACTGCCAGGGATGGGGCAGCCACAGCTTCTCTGGGCACCCTGTGCCAGCGCCTCAGCACCCTCACAGGGAAGAGCTTCTGCCTTATATCCAACCTGAACTTGCCCTGTTTCAGTTTGACCCCATCACCCCTTGTCCTGTTGCTGCCGCCCCTGATGAAGAGTCCCTGATGATCCAAGTGACACAAAGAATTTAAGAAATTCAAAGGTGGCATTTAAGATGTGATTTTAGATCATTTTATAGTCCTGTAGCATTATTATTCATGATTTACCTTATATGACAACTTACATAGCATCTATATAAAGTATACAAGACTAGAAATAGTTATCAAAACCATAATTCATTTGCATACTAAGAACAACTAACCTGCTCATTTGGTGTACTGACAGAAGAGAGGTGCTCAACAGAGAACCTAAGTTTTGGGTCATCACTGAAGTCACCATATTCACTCCTCAAAAATCTCATTGCTGGTTTATTTGAAGACTGAGCAGTAACCACTAGACATGGCTCAGAACAAGCTCAGTAGACTAGAGAACCGGGAAAAAGTCCGTATTAAGCGCACATCACCAGCATACAAGCCCTAGGTATTCAAGAAAGGAACAAGGCATAAATACTTGCGTTGCACAGACTTTTATACGCAGATTGGCTAGTCTGGAACTCAGCAATCAAATTAGTTTAGTTTCTCATCATACACAAGCTGCAGAAGATGCTTCATTTTACTGAAAACCTTCCAGACCACAGTAGCTTCCCGACTCCATCTTTGCATTGAAGCTATCTCTCCATTTATCCACCCCTGTGCTTACCTTTTAGTACACATTCAATGCTTGTTTTCACTTTTTAAGGAGAAATAACAGACTACAAGAACAGATGGCATCTTGTGAATATCAAATTACTTTTGAGAACAGCTGTACCCCACGCATCCTTTACAGTAGGTCTAATACGTCATTATGCTCTATTAAAGATGCATGTACCATCTCCTTGGATGTACCAAAGAAGACCTAAAGAAGCAATCAACGACAAAATCAGGAACCAAACTGTCCATTAAGACAGTGCCCTTTTAGAAGCGCTTACACTCCCTTCATTTTGCAATCCAGAAGAGAGATTTTTTCTTTTCACTTAAAAATGATTGACCATTTTCCTAAACTCAAGCATACCCTTGTGATATGCTTCCTACAGGGAAAAGGAAACCCGGCCCTCTGTGCCCCCTGGAACAGTACCCGTCCAGTCACAGTAAAACAAGACTGCGTGAGCATCAGTTGCTACGTATCTACTTTTTTAATGGAATGAAAATGCACCTGTACACTTCAACAGCTTCAAAACACACCACTCCAAACACCCACCAGCTCTTCAGAAAACTCAGTCATTTTAGTGCTGCAGCTTTCGAGGACAGCAATACACCTGCCAGCTGCTTAGATGCTGGCTCACTCCTGGAAGTAACATTTCTCACGGATTCTCTCCTGGGAGCAAATGCAAAAGATGAACTCAAAGTAGAGAATACTGTCACTCCAAGTGATGTGGATTCTTTCACAGATAACTGTCTTTGAAGACACCTGGATCTACCCAAACAAACACAGAGCCTCTCATTGAATACAATGATATAATTGCAGGTCGAGGGAGGTGATCCTGCCCCTCTGCTGTCATGAGACCTCACTTGGAGTACTGTGTGCAGTTCTGGGGTCCTCAACATAAAAAGGACATGGAACTGTTGGAACAAGGCCAGAGGAGGCCACGAGGATGATCAGGGGACTGGAGCACCTCCCATACGAAGACAGGCTGAGAGTTGGGGCTGCTCAGCCTGAAGAAGAGAAGGCTGCGTGGAGACCTCAGAGCAGCTTCCAGTGTCTGAAGGGGGTTACAAGGATGTTGGGGAGGGACTCTTTGTTAGGGACTGTGGTGATAGGACAAAGGGTAATGGGTTCAAACTCAAACAGGGGAAGTTTAGATTGGATATGAGGAAGAAGTTCTTTCCTGTGCAGGTGGTGAGGCACTGGAATGGGTTGCCCAGGGAAGTTCTGAACGCTCCATCGCTGGCGGTGTTCAAGGCCAGGTTGGACAGAGCCTTGGGTGGCATGGTTTAGTGTGAGGTGTCTGTGCCCATGGCAGGGGGTTGGAACTGGATGATCTTGAGGTCCTTTCCAACCCAAACCATTCTATAATAAATGTATTATTTAGAGATTAAAAAGCACAAATAGGTACGCAGTATCACAAGTTCCCTATTGACAAGCCTGTTTAACAGACTTAACTATTCATGTTACATCCTGGCTTCAAAGCTGATGGACACTGGAACACCAGGAACCATTCACAATCAAAGAGACTTCATTCTACACCTAAAAATATCTTGCATTACCTGAAGCACCAATTTTAATTATCTTTGAGTGTCTCTAAAGGTTGAAGAAGATACAACAACGTGTGTGTGTAGTGCACTTTAATTCTGACAAAACGATTCCTATTGTATTGCAGCAAAATCAATGAATTCTTCCTTTAGTTAAAGAAAATTCTGATTCTCAAATTTCATTTTTATTACTTATAAAGCTTCAGTACATCCACTGAATTCTTAAACCACAGATACTGACTTGAACATAGCATAAATGTGTGAACCCTAAAGCTTCCTAAGAGACAAGTAACAGATTTGCTTACCCTGGTGTCAAGGTAAAACTAAAACAAACTAAACAGGTACAGGAGTGCCTTAACTGCAGCACCCAATATGAATCATTGTGCAAGCAGCCACACCATGGAAAGCACTTTGCCAAGTGGTGATGGCACAAGTCACAAGTCTGCCAACTTACTTAAAATAGTACTTTGATAGTTCAGTTTTCTACAAACCAACATTTACAATCAATGTCATCATTTCCAACCACGACAAAGTTTTATGATCTTACACCTCACAGAGTCATAGAATAGTCTGGTTGGAAGGGACCTCCAAAGCTCATTTAGTCCAACCGCCTGCAATGAGCAGGGACATTTTCAACTAGGTCAGGTTGCCCAAAACCACATCCAGCTTGATCTGGAATGCCTACATGTCATGTATAGATGCATTATGTGACTTGTTCACAGTAACTGAACAAGGGTAAGGTCAGAGAGCTCAGTTTCCCAGGTATCAGTCTAAGGCTCAATCCAAATTTGCTGAAGCTTCTAAAACTACTATCTGTACACAAGTGTCTGCATGTAAGTAATAATGAATTAACTTTTTGTTATAAAAGCTCTCCTTGCTCGGTTCCTCTTCTTCAAGCAGTTATTTCCCAATAAAAGCAGAAAACATATGTTGTGGCAGGAATAACACTCAATATTTTTCCATTCAAGCCAGCTGACTGGATGAAACCTTCAATCAAGAATGTGGTAAGGCTGCAGCCACTATGTCTGTAAGGTAAAAGCTGGATGAAATCGTTTAAGTACTCGCAGTTCCAGGCAGCTACTGCTGTCTCATTCTGTTGTACGTAGCTTCATACTGTATCCATCCCAACAGGCATGCATCATTGCATGTGACATGCCTCAGCAGCATCTCGTGGGAGAGTCAGGATGCTCCCACATGGATTTTTACCTCCTTGTCCCACTAGCATAACATGTTCCTGTTGTTATTGCAACAGTTCACCTGCATTTACAAGACAGGACTAATCCTGTTACTAAAGACTTTGGAAACCTGACGTTTCAAAACATTTCTTTAAGCCAACTTTCTTCTGCCACCATTGTAACAGCACTAATAGACAGACACAAAACAAGGAGTTGTCGTACAACTGATTCCACACTAGTTCTTTGCGGAGTGCATATGTAAACTATCTACTAAAATACTTCATGCCTTCTGTCAAAGCACTGAAGTCAGAAACTCAGTTCTTCATATTCTTAATGCTTTTCTTTACCAGCCTTGCTCCTTACAAAGTGAATTGTCCAGGTGCTCCATAATGCAATGAAGCAATCTTTGCAAAGATTTGTGATGAGTTCTGTAACTCATCCCTTCGGAGCTCCACAGTGCCTCAACTAAGTCTGCTTAAATCTATCTACTACTACAGTCTCTTCATAGTCTAACTACTACACCTTTAGCACATAACATATCGGTTTGATGCTCTGCAGACTATTTAAACATGCAACGCATCCAGAGGAGCAACTTCACATGAAACCATTTGGGGGGGGGGGGGGACGGACAGGGGAAAAAGACTAATTTAATCATAAGCTACTTGATAAATCAGCAACCAAGTGATTAATCTTCTCTAATTGCACAGCTAAGTCAACATCCACAGTGGAAGAATCCAAAGAGAGACATGAATCCGTTCACTGTCCATTTATCTACAAGCTCAAACAAAAGAATGAAAAACCAAGGTGGTCACAACCCCACAAACTTTCCCTCCAGGCACAAAAGGTGCTTTTTTTTTTTTGTCCAATAGTGTGAAGATGAACAAAAGAAAGAGACAAACCAAATCAACGCAGACATTCAGTTTGCTTCTTCACAAGTCTTCTCTAGAAGCCTCAGCTGCAGAAAATCATTTGCTGTTGTGCTGTAATGCCGGCACTCAGTGCCATCAGACACCAGTGCACTGTGGCAGAGAACATGTTCAAGGAAAGCAAATACGGAAACAGGACTAAGCTTTTTACGCTAAATAGATACAGAAATCTCAGTTTCTTGCCAGACAGATCACAAGCAAAAAGTATTTCGGTTTCACTAGTATTTGATAATGTGAAGTGCATGCATAAATTACAAATGCAACTGCTGCCCTTGATTAAATACTTCCTTTGTTTTCGATCTACCACAAAGACCACCAAATTGCTCGAAGACCAAAGCAGCAAATCACAGCCAGATCTCTTGCTTTCCACAGTTGTAACAGAATGGCACAAATGCGTCAGAGAAGATGACCGAAATAGCACTTTTATTAAGCACCATTTGTGAAATTTTGACTTACGGAAGTATTTCAAGGTCTCTTCTATTTGCTCAGTTGTTAAGTCAATATTCACATCAGGGGAAATGAGAGGTGTATGAAGCCAGTCGTCGTGGTCATAACCATAGATTGTATCTGCTCTTAGCTTATAGTGAGGCAGCTGCTCTTCCAGTAGACTGATGATCTCAACTTCAGGAAGATTGGTACTATTGCACACATCTGGTAAGAGAAAGAGGACAATCTCAGTTAGTTCTTTCAATTGAGTACCACACAAGCCAGCAAAGATGTCGGTTTGATTGATACCAGATTTTTCCACATGTGAAGAACAGCCAGACATTAATCGCTTTAGAAGATACGACTAGCAGAAGTTATCCCAAAATAGCATATTTACTAGCAGAAAACACAAGGGCATGCTCTTAGGGACAAAAAAAAAAGAGTAAAATACAACCTCTGGAAGCAAGGATTCATTTATTGAAGGATGAAGTGGGAGTGGGGTGAAATAGAGAGCAAGCGAGCATTGACCAAGATAGGGTACGGAGAAAGGATTAGGGCATATACAACTTTACTTTTTGGTGTTCCACTTGACAGATTCTTTAGAGCCTACAAGCATGACGTATTTCCTTAACTAGGTCTTCAACCACAGCTGAGTTTTTGCTTTGCTGCTGGCACAGTTTCCTCCAGAAATCCAGGATTGCAAGAGGAACGGTGTCACAGCTCACACCTACGACGCACCGGTAAAGCTGGCTGCAAGAATTTTAAGGCACCTTTTGACACTATCTCGACGCACGTACCGTGCTGTCAGTCCTTCGGGGTCACACTGTGTACTGAGTTTACACCCAGCTTTAAAAATGGATTCCGACAGTCATCCACAATTGCAAAAATGGCACAACTAAAATGGGAGATTTAAATGTAGGACAAGAAACAGCCGCCAAATTTTAACTGAAAATTCCAAGGCAGGAAAAAAAATCCCAAACCCACCCCTTTTTTTACCCTGAAGATGGTTAAACATGGGAGCAAGGGCACAGAGAGAGCAGGAAATCTGTCATCTCTAGAAGCACTGACAACTCCACTAAACAAGACCATGAGCACTCATTTCAGAAGACCTGCTTTGGGCAGAAATCCAAACAGATGAGCTCCAAAGGTACCTTCCAACCTATATTATTCTACAATGAAGATTTTTGTGCGTGAATACCCAAAGCGGGCATGAAAATTTAAATACATACATTTAATCATCATAACAAATTAACTACAACGCCTTGCTAAATAATTACTATGAAACGGAGCAACCCGTGGTATGTTTTCCATAAATACTTAGCGCATCAGTCTGCTCATTTCCACCCTAGGACAATAAGAAAAGAACACCAAAAGTGCCCCCCCCCCCACATTCCACCTATCCACGGACAGGAAATAGCTGTCTAAGCCTCCTCTGGAATAGCAAGCACTAAGGAAGGCTGCCCACATGCTGTGCAATGCAGCTCCATCTTCAACCAGTTCTGTAACTGGACCCAGGAGGGCCGTTTCAACCCAAGCCCCCTGGTCCAGCCCTGTGCAGTGCTGTAGGATAGGTCTGTCCCCTGCTGATAGTGACTCATTGCCTGGGCTTCCTGGATTGACTGCAGACCCACTCAGTTCCTGGCATCTGCCTGATGACCACTGGAGAGTCATTTTTATCTGCACCCTTGCCCTGCTCAGGAGTAAAGGGCTTGGGCTCTGGTAACAAGGATCCTGCCCTTCCCATCCTGTGGTTACACTCAGGTGATGGCAGGGCTGTAATGCAGCCCTGCTCCTGTGCTCCCCGACAAAACCTATTTTCATAAGAAAGAAGCTCATTACCACAGGACTGATGCAGACCTGCAATCCCACTGCAAGCTGGTGGAACTTACCTCTGTCAGGGGACAGAAAGGACAGGGAAATGGGGAAGTAACACATTTCTATGGACCATTCATTACCTGATGTTTGTATCTTTCTAATCCAGAAACTGCACTGTCATAAGCACCATCCCGAGCACTAGACATCCAGAATGTTACTATTCCTTCAGGCAATAAGGCAAAGGGCACAAAGATGAACTCATACTGTTAATCTCCTGCCTATATCCTTTGAAGATGCTGTTAATTAAAACTGAAGTCCACTTAGGGAAGTTGCATTATACCTAACGGTTCAAGGAGTCTGCCATTACCTATCAACAGGTATTCTCTGCTTTCACCCAAGCTGTTCTGCTAACTGCTGTACATAGTCTGGAGAAGAGCAGGCTGAGAGGGGGATCCCATCAGTGCAGATCCGTACCCCAAAGGCGGGTGCCAGGAGGATGCTGCCAGACTCTTTCCAGTGGTGCCCAGCGACAGGACGAGGAGAAATAGCCATTAACTAACACCCAACAAGTTCCACCTCAACATGAGGAAGAACTTCTTTACACTGAGGGTGTCAGAGCACTGAACAGGCTGCAGGGGTGTTGTGGAGTCCCCCTCTCTGGAGACACTCAAACCCACCTGGACACATTCCTGTGTGACCTGCTCTGGGTGGCTCTGCCTTGGCAGGGGGTTGGACCTGATCATCTCCAGAGGGCCCGTTCAAGCCCAACCATTCTGTGATATGAAAATGTCCCTGAACCTCACTGCAGAAGTGGATGTGCAAAAGTTGGTAGGATTAGGTACCCAGATGTGCAGCCAGGCTTTATTTATGGAGCTCCATGCACTGGGAAGGTCAGCCTGCACGCATCACTTGAAGTCCTTGCAGCTCTCTCAGAGGACTACTAACTTACACAGAGAATCAGGACCTGTTTCCTGCGTTTCGAGAGCTGAGAGCTAACCTGTAAAGACAAACCTGTCCTCCTCCCTGCCTACCTCTTCAATTGCTGACAACATCCAGCCTGGTCCCTGCAACCATCCAAGTTCAGAAAAGCCAGCTCATCGTCTAACAGCCAGTGTGACATCAACTAAACACTCAAAGACATTTCTGTGGACAAGCATAGACATAAAGGGCTTTTATCTATCTTTGGATTACCCAACTGCTTTCACTGTCAAGAATATCGGGTGGGAGTTTTTGCTGGGGTTGTTTTTGTGGTTGGGGTTCCTCTGGCTGAAATGTTAGTTCTCCTCTTGTGAAAGGTCTACGCACAAGAGGCTGAGGCGGTCTCCTTGGGAACAAGGAGATAAGAATGTCTGGAAAATTCAAACCTTTGGTGTCTTTCTGCTTTTAATTAGTATTTTAAACAAAATAGACTGACTTTGTAGACAAAAAGAGAACATTTCAGGCAAATAGTTCTATAAAGTGATCTGTTTTGCTGGATCAGAAAAAGTAGCAAGAAAATGGAATGCAAAAGAAGTTACCAATAAAACTTGAGGAGGACAAAAACCCCACACATGCACACACACAAAAGAAACCCCTACAGTTTATTGTGGAAAAGAAACCCACTGAAACATGAAGGACAGCCAGCTAAAGAAGTAAGATTTATTGTGGAATACAAGTCAACCTAGCCAATTCTTCTACACAACCACATAACAAATCCTGAGTTTCTAAGCAATTCAAAAGGCCTAAACAACTGGAAAAGATATTAATGAGTAGCTGGAAAGGCAACTTCTCATGAAGCTATTGTCATTAACTACTATTGCAATTTAAACCCCTGTATACAGCAGGAAATGCGAGCAGGCTCTGATGTAATTGCCTATTGAGAAAAACAGGCCTCTGTAATTACACTTCTGTATGACTAAATGTCAGTTCACCCTTTAAATCACAGCAATATTCTCAGTGCTACAATTACATTGCCTTCCCCTTCACTTTCCTGAGATGCAGGCACTTGTTATGAAAAGGTACTCAGACTAAAGCCATCCCAAATCCTGAAACATCAGTTACACTCTATAGAACACCCTGACTCAGATTCCAAATAATTTTTATTACTATTTCTGATTAGAATTGCAAAGATGCTCAACTAAGTTAATTAAATTCTCTACTAAGAATTCCTAGGCATCATCGGTGTTTTATGATTAAGTTAACTGACGTCCAACAGACAACTACTGCACTTCCTCTTGTCCTTCATGAAGGGGTACCTTCATTTCATTGAACCATACAAGTTTAAGACAATCACTCATCATTAACAAAAATAACACAACAGAACACAGTTGGACCATGTCCTTGTAGGTTGCTCTGTTACAGATTATGGGGTTTGTAGACTAAGCCATTTTAAACTTGCAGTTTTCTGGGCATCCTTGGAAACAGAAACTTCAACAAGCGAACTGCAACCAACTTAAACAGCGGAATGAATGATGAACTCATGATCCTTACTAAACTGTGGGTCATTCCAGGTCCTGCTTTTGAAAGGAAGGAGAAGAAAGATTTGCTAAGGCTCTTGCAAACTGCAGAGCTCTGCACTCTGCAGCCTTCAACACTACACAGAAATAATGACATATAAACTAAGGAAATCTGTTCATTCTTTTCTGCATTATGTTTTGCAAGTCACATGTGCTACTGCTTTGCTCTCAGCTTATATGCAGCACATGCATGAGCATCCCATCTCACCTATTCTGGGGCAAAACAGGCCTCCATGCCCTGCTCCTCAGGAAATAAGGAAGTTGCTTAGCAGTGCTCTGCAGGAGTGTTTGACGTTATTCCTCCTCAGCCTCTATCTTTTGTAAATGAGATTAAACCAAGTTCTTTGAAAGACTTTTGTGCTGATGATTTTGTTGCTTCAGTTTCTAATCCTTTCAACACAGAAGATACAAAACTGGGCAGAACACTCCAGCTGAGCTGCCTTTGCATTTTTGATTCTCTTAGATCACTTATTAGCTTATCCTTATCATTTGATACGTTGGCATTTAACTGGTGTATCTACCCTTCTCTGAACACCTTAAACCACTCAACCACCTCTCTCCCAACTTAAGACAGCCACTAAAGCCGCACTGGTTGTTTGAGCTTGCTTGCATTTCCTAGGAGGAATTTTTATTGCACTTGCTGATCTGGATACCTTTGTGATTTCACCAGCTCCCTCTAGCCAACATCTCTGTCCATACAAAATGCACTAAACATGGTAAGTAAGTTAACTTCTCAGGGTAGCGACTGAAGTGAGGGTGGCTATTTTATTACTTTTATTTTCTGGGCAGGGAGGAAAAGGCATGATTTTAGGACAACCACATGAGGCCAAGAGAACACTTGGGTATTTTCAGGAGGGCACTTACAGCCCTCCTCTGCTGACAAGTGAGCAAGGAGTTGACCAAACAGAAAATGGAGTGAGAAGTCTAAAGCAATAGGAGCTGACTCTATGGAAGGTTTACAGCATTTCAAGGACTGCTACTGCCCCTGTGTGCACATAACATCACACAGATCGTAAGGTGTTGAGTAGGGTGTTATCACCCACTGCCATTCTCATCCTGCACTCACAGCCACGTAATACATTAGGTCACTTCCCATACAGTGTTAAATATCTATTTAGGTGTCAGTGTTGTTTGGATGGGTGGAACTACGCCAGCATATCATTACAAAGCAGCTCAACCTCAGCTGAACTAACTTCAACTCAAGCTAAGTGCAACATGAACCACAGGCAGACAGATCTGAAGATCTCATTTCAAACAACACGGTCACCTAGAGCAGCTTACCTGTCAAACTCCATTCCCTACCAGGCTTTGGGGTTTCATCCTTTTAGGGCTGTGACTAAATAGCCGTGTCTTACTGTAGAAATGAAACCTAGCTTGACAGATGGAGAAGCAGCACTTACTCAATTTCCACATCAACTTCACATAAAACATAGTGATAAATTCAAAGAAAAGAGCCTAAAACAGAGAGAAGGAACAAGGGGGAGCATGGGACATGTGACACACGAGGAAGGACACAGGGATGACAACATGACAAACCAAGGAAACCAAACCATACACAAAACACAGACAAACATTACAGATCTCTGAGCCTGGTATCTGCAGGAGTTCTTAGAAACACGGTACAACAGAGCTTATCAGTACAGTCATTGCAAGGAACATAAAACAGTTGTGGCCTGTCTGAATTCTAGTCCAAGCCATCCTCAATCTTTATGGGTTTATTGGTCTGATTTTAAACAGAGCTTCCCTTTTCAACGCTAGAAGGACTTCAGGTCCTCTACGGGACCTGTCGCCAGTAGATACTGCCACCTCGTGTAAGAAGTGCCTTATTACCCCAACCCCTAAGCCACAAATGACATTTTGTCAGCCAGTTTCTCCCCCGCAGCTCACTGCTGTAAAAGGAGCAGATCAACTGCCCATGAACCCAACCCTACCCTGAACCATGCGGAAGCAGAGCATCCAGCAGCACAAGGACAGTCTAGGTGCCACCATGGGGAAGTGCTGGGCTGCTTGGCAACGTTCAAACACAAGCTTTGGGCATCAGGTTGTATCCCGCCTCCTCCCTGACCATCTTCCAGGAGGCTCCACTGCTGGCGCTCACAAAGGGGCAGCCCAACCGTCCCCTCCTTCCTGAACAACAAACCAAGCCAACAAAGCCTCAGCAGTCACTCTCGGGCAGGTCCTTTCATTTCCCACAGCAGAATTAAAACACCTTAACTTGCCACAGCCCTTTGAGGAAAAGGAAATGGGTAAGAGCCCAGTAACTAAAACAGATGAGAGAAACAAGGAAACTCTTGGGAGAAAGCAGGAAGAATGAAGCAGCCTACTACTGTGCACCTATTCCCCTCCCTGGTTTTCATTCCCGTCCCATTTCCCACACCCATACTGAACTTCCCCTTGACGCTTTGCTGTCTGAGGTTTAAACCAGAGAAACCTAAAAAAGAAAACAAAAAAAACCCTTTGGAAATGGCAAAAAATAAATTGGAAATGACTTTAAGAAAAGCTCACGGTACCTGAAAAGGGTCAATTCCAGTGCTGGCTCCCTAATAGTTACATAAAGCAAGGTTCTTTGCACAACACGGTTACAGGTGGAGGCTAAAGTCCAGCCACATGCAACACAAGAAATTAAAGTTCACCAACTCGAGGTTATTTCATGCTGAATATCAGTGAATCTGGAGCGCTGATTTTGCTTCGTGTGACGCATATATACACAGGGAACACAGTCTGAAAGCGTGCATCCCTTCTCAGAAAGCAGTATCGGTAAGTACGTGTCCAATTCTGTATCCCTGTATGTAAAATGGCATAAAATTCTATAGTCCATGTACTGCCACACAAAAGAGCATTCATTCCATTTTCTACTACTTGAGGAGGAATGTTTAAAATTCTCAGTGCATTCAGGATCTCCCCCATGTTTTAAAACAATAAGAAATGCAATTCCATAATGTGAGAAATCACCCAAATTTCAGTGGACTGAGAAAACCCTGGAAACTCCTGCCAAGAAAAATCACCTAATCGAGTTCAACAACCAGCCAAGAGGCCGTGACTCCATTAGGATTCTCCTTTCTCAGAAGACCACAAGCATAAAGCCTAATCATATTCCAGGGATGGGAGCAACAGAGATAGTCTTTCTCTAAATGCTTTCACAGTAAATCATGGAATCACAGAATCAGCTAGGGTTGGAAAAGACCTTTAAGACCATTAAGTCCAACCTGCTCCCCAGCTACTGCCAAGTCCACCGCTAATCCATGTCCCTGAGGGCCTCATCTACGTTTGACCGTGCGTAGGCCCCCACAGAACAGGCATTAAATACCAACTGGAGCCCAGAATTACAAGTATTTCTTGAACATTATTTAACAATGACTCAGCACATATACCTGTAACAGGCAAAACCCCACAACTCACCACATTCCTATTTGATTTCAGTTCCAGGGTGCCCAGAACATAGCTAATTATATTGAAGTATTACAAATACTACTGCTATTTACCACTGCACACGCACAGTACGTGTGTCTTAATGTGCAATGCCTGATTAGCTTCTCGGGCAAAGAATTTATAAATTTTAAAATATAAAATAATATATATTATATATTTATATAAATATATAAATTTAAAAATAAACTTTTAAGGCAAGAAAACTCACAGTCCTCCCAACTCACTGACTTGCCCAAAGGGAAGGGTGTGCATTAGCACTCTATACACCAGAAGTCTCACTGCCGGCTGCAAAGCTGAACTGCTGGAAGGAAAGCTCTTCAACAAGAAAGCTGTATCATACCTTTAAAACTCAGACTCCTCAAACAGCCACAGCAGCTTCTGTAACTGGATTGGCATGACATGATCTTGGAATTGCAAGTCCTGACACATCTTTAACCAAAGGAGGTTCAGCAGTGGTTCTTCTGCCTTCAAACATGGGAAATACTGCACAAATATCCAGTCTTCCATGGGAAAATGAAACACCCCATGCCAACCTCGGGTATGTCCATTTTGGGCTGCCTTCAGCTCACCTGTAACTCAGTTCCTGCCACCGCACTTCCCCGCCTGCACACACAAATCTCAACTGGACTTCCCACCTTCTGTAGGTGGGACACCATGGAAAGGCAGGTAGTATGTGTGGTGGCCGAGTGGGCACATTGAATCATGGAAAAGGAATTCTGGATGAGAAGTCCAGCCCATGAAGAAGGAAAAAGCACCTAAACAGGGATTCTCACTGTATTCGCTACGTAATACCAAGTGTCACGTCAGTTGCCTGCCATTTGATATATTGACTCATTCAAACATGCACTTCTAAGAGCATGGATAGGAATAGAAAGGAAGAAGATTAAGAGTTTACTTTTCTTCCCACTCCCATCTCCTTTCCCCTGAGCAAATTCAGCTTCATCCGCTGGAAAAGTCTCTTCTCTCCATAAGTTTTAAAGGATTTGGGCAAGGGTGGGGAAGCTGCACAGAATATAATCACAGCTCTTCCTTTGTTACAAAGGAGAACTGGTGTGAAGGATCAGATCATTCAATACTACCCAAAAGAACCCTGTTATGCAGGAAAAGTCACTACACTGACCAGACTGAAGTGTAAATAAAACCGGTGTTCCTTCAGTTCTGCCACACCAGGCACTGGCCAAGCCTGTCTGTGGGGTGGACCAACTGCGGAATTGTCTTCCCAGATAGATCACATCACGGGGCTCAGCCTCCACCTGCATTTTTGGGTACGTAGAGCATCAATATTTTCAGCACATTACCTTCCTTGGTAGGAAATTCCTATTTAAATCTGGCAATTGAAAATATATTGGAGAAGTAAACTGGGAGAAAACTTGGCTTAGCCATACATAGCAAATAAAGATTGGGATAAAGTTGGGAATGTCAAAGCTCACAAAGATAAAACTGCTGGAAAGTGCAGTTTCAATTGTGAGGAATGTCATTGTTTATTAGGTTAAGGTCTCCCGCTTTGATTTCAGCCTACACACCTACCTATGGGATACAAAAGGTAACACAGATGAGAGGCATTAAACTAAAGGGTCCCTACTGTACACAATGCCACAAATTTACATAAGCTTGGCTTCAATATGAAACTATTTCTCCCTATACAGTAAATGCAGAAATACTCATGCTTTGATCTTCACATTTAACAGAAACTAAAAGGAAACCCCACCACCACGGCTATTGTTTTAAAGCAAGAACAAAAGCTATTCATTTCTCAAAGGCATGCTGGCAACACACTGTTCAGCAGCAGTAAGAATCAACACATTCATTAACCATTAGGATCTTCCAGCTGCTAAGACAGACTGAGAATGTCTCAAAACCCCACTGATAAAACACTGAGTATGGCAAACCCTGAAAAGCAATTGTTCTGCTTCTGCTTGTTGTTCAGCCCAGCTACAAAGTGTGCCAGCCCCTAAACAATGGCTGTCAAGGCAGCTTTAGAATCAAAGCAAACCATGTTCATTCTTATGGAGCTAGGTCCTTACAGATGTTGACTTGAAATGACAATGTGCTGTTCGTGATGGACAAATACATGTAGCTCGAGGAAGAAACGTAAAGCTGCGCTCAGCATGTTACGGAGGTAAATTATGGAATAAAAGTGGTTTTACACATTGAAATACAGCAAAAATCAAACAAATGCCACAAAACAAAATAAACACCCTCAAAAAGTCCACCAACCACTTGCCTTGAGGAGTTTTCTTTCCCCAAAGAGCAAACCCAGAAGTGATGAACACTTAGTGCTCATCATACGTAGCATACTAGGAAGAGATAGAGCATAAGAGGGCTGGATAAGGAGCACATCATCAGCAGCAGAATTCTGCTTGAGAGGGAAAGAAACAAACCAACCAACCTCACCAAAACACGAAAAGAGAAACCTTGACAGAGAAAAACTATTCCTGGGATACAGACTAAGAGAGAGCACAACCACCTGCCATGGGAGAGGAATCAGGAAAACCACTAAGTTATTGGCAAAGGGTAAGAGCTGGAAAACAACTGATGGGAAGCTGGGGGGGGGGGGGAAGCTGTGTGAAGTTGACTGAGAATTCGCCAAAGGCCGTCAGAAAACCCAAAGAGAGGCAATGATGCAGCAGGCATAGAGAATAATATTCTGTTAGAGCATGCTAGACAGAACTGAAGTTCATAGAATAGCTGCAGTCATGATGAAGGAGCTATCTATCACATGCTAACAGGACAAGCATTTTTAGCATGCTTTAGAGAAAGAAAGAGTGCTCAGAACTGAGCAACAGGCACTTCTAGAAGTGGCAGGAAAGAGGAAGGAGAAGAGACCAAAGCTAGAGCAAGCTTGCAGGATGAGACTGGTGACAGCAATATCAAAGTAAATGGACTGAAGTAAGAGCCCACATTTTCAAGGTTCTATTTAAAGGACAGCTGGGAGAAGAGCAGGCTTGGGTGTGAAAGCAACGGAGGTTCTTCAAAGTCCTGAAGATGAAATCAGAAGGGAATGAAGAACTGTTATCCACCAAGTCCTGCATAACCAAGACAAACACTAACAGAAACCAGAGGGAGACTGGCCTAAGTACCACCGCACACAACCAGTCAAAACCATGACCTTCCATGGTAACACAGTCAGCAGGTTTAGAAAGGTGACAAAGTCACAGACAGGGTTCCAGGACTAAACAGACACTAAAAGAACTAGGCAGGACCATTGTCTCTATATCCCTAGTACAACAGTCCTGCTTGATGGGGGTACTTACACAGAGAAAAGACTATTGAGAGTGGCTGAGCAGGTGCTCTCCCCACCCAGTATCTGCTGTTGCTGGAGTCAGAAATGCAGTCCTAAGCCAGCTGGTCCAACCCAGGAGATGATTTCTTACGGTCTTTATTGAGTTCCAGCTCCAGCAAGAAGTGTCTTACACATCTTCTTCATAGTGACAAAACTGAGAAAAACATGGAACTTCTCATGGAAGTTCCCCAAAATGGGAAGTGGAAAAGAAGGAAGTGTGAGAGCAAGTTCATACTGCATAGGGAACAACCACTAAAAGAAAAAGGTAACCACAACAGAAACCACATTCAAATAGTGGGAAACAAGTCAAAATCCTTATTATTTTACCAACACTTTGGTAACCATTTAATGCTTAGAGGACAATGGCCCAGCCAGTGACAGCTACCAAACACAACCACAGCACTCTGTTCAACAGCCTCAGCACAGGAAGCACATATGGTCTGGTGGTATCGCACACACCCAAACCAGGACAGACAGAGGTATCTCCCACATAACAAGAGCGAATCATTCTAATACCTTGCATTACCAAAATCCTTAGGAGATATCTTGAGACAGTCATGCGTTGTCAGACTTGGAACAGAAGCAATAGAGACTGAGCCTTCCAAACAAAGCCATGTATCTGTCCGGGGCAGCAGCGGGGACTGGAGATTCTGTAGGCCCTAGGCATGCCTTTTAAAACAAAGTGACTACAAAAAAGATGTTCAGAATCACACTGTTCATCCACAGCATCAGTCAATCATCCACACTGGCTGACTGTGCCATGAAGAGTGGATATATCTGGTGGAGGAGAACAGAAGCTCTGTTTCGTGTTTTTCTGTTTCCCATTTTATAAGGGCATGTAGTGACAGGACAAGGGGGAACAGCTTTAAGCCATAGACGGGAGACTGAGATGAGCTCTGAGGCAGAAGCTCTTCCCTGTGAGGGTGCTGAGGCGCTGGCACAGGGTGCCCAGAGAAGCTGTGGCTGCCCCATCCCTGGCAGTGTTCAATGGCCAGGTTGGACACAGGGGCTTGGAGCAACCTGCTCTAGTGGAAGGTGACCCTGCCAGCGGCAGCGGGTTGGGACTGGATGAGCTTTAAGGTCCCTTCCAACCCAAACCAGATTCAATCCCAGATTCTGGGATTCTATGATTCTATATGAGAACATAATTAAAGCCTGAATAAGGACAGAGGCAGGATGAAAATCCAGAGGCAACTTTCTGCACCCAAATGGCTTTGTTGCCAGGAGACTGTGTGAGACTTGAGATGTTATGACAACCCATCACTGCAGTCAGTGCAGTAAGGTAGAAGTTACACTACTTATAAGTTCAAACAATACCAACTCTTTTCAGAGATACCTCACAACTGAGAGCAAAATAGCATCATAGAATCAGCTGGGTTGGAAAAGCCCTTCAAGCTCATCCAGTCCAACTGTTCCCAGCATTGCCAAGGCCACCACTAACCCATGGCACTGAGGCCTCGTCTCCACGCTGTGTGCACACTTGCAGGGACGGTGACTGCAGCCCTGCCCTGGGCAGCAGTTCCAATGCCTGAGCACCCTCTGGGGAAGGAATTGCTCCTCAGCTCCATCTGAACCTCCCCTGGTGCAGCTCGAGGCCGTTTCCTCTTGTCCTGTCCCTTGTTCCTTGGGAGCAGAGACCGACCCCACCTCACTACAACCTCCTGTCAGGCAGTGGTAGGGAGCTATCAGGTCCCCCTGAGCCTTCTCCAGACTAAAAAAATTGACTTGTGTTATTAACACCCAGGATCAAGAACAGGTTATCCCCACAAAGAATTTCCCAAGAACCCTCAGGAAATTGCCCAGAACAGCCAGAGCGCACAGCCCTACGGCCAGAGCGCACAGCCCTACGGCCAGAGCGCACAGCCCTACATGCATTCCAAAAGAGTAATTAGGATAAGGAACAAACGAATCACACAAACCAATGAAGAGGCTGAGCAATTTAAATCACAGCCCATTCATTTCCTGCTTTTTCAGAGAAGGATGAAGTATGCCTGCATGGCATACTAAGCAGTTAGCTCTTGAACTACAAAGTGTATCATGCCAAAATCACTGCAAATAGCCAGTCTTCTGACATGAGAAAGAAGACTGGAGGTTAATGGAGATGGCTAATGATACTGTTATGCATATTAAAGAGAAACAAAAGAGAAAAGGAGCAAACCCCCAAGCACAAAACCACTCTGGCAGCCAGACATCTGTCACAAGAGTAAATCTATACTCGACTGGTATTTCAGACTTCCATCCCCCTGTACACGCCACTCCCAGGAGGACAGGATTTGCCCGACTGCAGCTGATGGACAAGAAAGGCAATCGGACTAAGAGGCTTTTATAACTCACTAAAGTCATACTCCGCTTTTTCATGTCAAGACTGCAGCCCTTCCTGCTTTACCAAAAACGGGATGGGGGTGTTAGATAAGGAAGCCCCCAGCTTCAGTGGCTGCTTCCATCAACACCTGACTGGAATCATCCAAGTCTGCACGGCCACTGCAGGATAGGCACACACTTCTTGCTTCCCTCCGAAGGAAAAGGAACACTAGATGGTGCCACATCCATGTTTGTGCCTTTATGCTCCAGGGAATGGCAGCTGCGACAAAAAGAAAAGCTCAGAGGAAAAACCAACCAGCAGATAGGTGCTGCACACATGTAGCAGCAGAGTGCCACCTCCATGGCATACAGTGCTCACTGCCTACCAGCCTCGGGCCTCGAGTGCCCTTCCGCCCACCTACCTGTAGGAGCTCCACAAGCGACAGCTCCTTTAAGTCAAGACTACACTGAACTTTTCTCTTGAATCTTGCTACCAAAAACCAAAATGAAGAAATAACAACAAAACTTACTACAGCGGCTACTGAGCCCTTTTTCAGGCGTCGTCCTACTAGTGTTCAGAAAATACATGATCCCCTGGTAGCACTTATTTTCCATATAACAACTCTCAAAACATTCACAACTTTTCAAACGGAGCGCTTGTCCTATTCGTTTGCCCTCGTATGCTCAATTTAGCAGAGAGTCTGAGCTTCTCCTTAGGCAACACTTCAGTTATAGCAACTATGTGTTTCAAATCACTTTGCCGTCAGATTGACTGGAAAGAAGCTGTCTTTTAGGGCGCTGTAGCTGCACTCACAGATAACACTGGCTTAAGGAAACTCTCCACCTCACTGGGCTTTGTCACATAGGTGCACCCCTGCAGTGCTCATTCCCTGCGTCATGCCAATGTAACTGCTTTTAGACTACACAGTAGAACAGATCTGAGGTATGACCTAGCTTAAAAAGTTACCCTCATCTCTCCTTTGCCACCAAAGCAAACAAGGATTCTATCCAGACCAATTGCCTCAAATAACTCCAGTTGCACTGCCACAGAAATCTGCACAAGCACATTCTGAGGTGGTTTGGGGACAGGAAATGTTTAAGCCAACCCTATATTCACGAAAACATGCTTAGCACAATCAGAATGTGCAGTGCACCTTCAGCTACATTACTGCTGCTCTTAGATTCCAGACAGGAGATCCTGGTGCTGACAGTGCCAAAGAGCCTTTCTACTGCCAGCAATGGCAGCGGAACAGGGATGGAGGGGAGGGAGGGGGAAAAAGGCATCAAGAATTGAAAATTCTTTGAGCATTGGTGGCCTTCTTGGAAAGTTCAATAGCAGAATGTGCCACATCGAATCCCAGAGTGGTTTGGGTTGGAAGGGACCTTAAAGCTCATCCGGTTCCAACCCCTGCCACAGGCAGGGACACCTTCCACTAGAGCAGCTTACTCCAAGTCCCATCCAACCTGGCCTTGAACACTGCCAGGGATGGGGCAGCCACAGCTTCTCTGGGCACCCTGTGCCAGCGCCTCAGCACCCTCACAGGGAAGAGCCTTCTTTCTTTGTATATATATACTTCCCCTGTTTCAGTTTGAACCCATCACCCCTTTGTCCTATCACTACAGTTCCTGATGAAGAGCTCCTTCGTAAATCAGTCTGTTCTGGGTCTTCAGTCAACTCACATTGCCACTGGCTGGTTGTGTGCCAGAAAGCAGCCCCACAAAACAGCACCGTTACTCAGCTTCCTAGGTTTTTCTTCACTGCATTTAAGACTTTATTTGCAAGATCTTTTGCAGATGACCTGTACAATAGGCTCTAGTTGTCAGCCTTCAAAGAAACTAGATTATCCCTACTGCTGAATTTGCACATGCCTGCTCTAGGATGAGTCAAGCCTTGGCACCAGAAGAATTATGGTATATGCAGACCTGGTATGAGCATTTATTTCCCACTAAACAGTTTAAAAGGGTAAATAATGCTAACCTGTCAGGTCAGACCTACGGAAAATCTTCAGTGTTAAAGCCTCTAAAAATCCTTATCCCTCCAGAGGTATTTCTTTCTGCTTGTTTCAAGGGTACAGGCTGCATATCAGCATGGACTACTGACAAAGTAGAGATTATACAGATTAAGTATGAGACCAAATCCTAACTCCCATTCTATGCCCTTTGACACCTATAGAAAGCGCAGCAGAAGACCTGAAACTCATAAAAATCAATTTATAACAGGAAAAAAAAAAAACCAAATCCCAACCAAAACACCCACCAGTATTTCCACTGCAAGTCTTATTGAGTCTCCAGGTCCTGAACAGTAGAAATCTGCTGCTGCAGAACAGCTCATCCATCAAAATGCATTATAGGCTCAATTGGTAAACTACAGTTGGCTGACAACCCATAGAACAGCTTGCAAGGAAGATCCTTCTCCAAGGGGCCTGGAAAACAGACTTATGCTGCCAGGAATGCATCTATGTAATTTGCAGACTTTCCAGTCTCCCCACTAAGCAAAATACCTACGTGACAATCAAGAGAGTGACCTGTTTATAAACTAACCAGCTAAAGAACTCTAAACCCCTGAATACAAGGGAGAAGGAGCAAGTTCCTGTTCATAAAACAATTACTTTATGTAGAAGCATACCTAACTGAAAGGGACTTCAGTGTCAATCCTGCTGCTTGTCGCCTCGAGGGAATCGCAATGGACTCGCAGAGCATCTCTCCCCTCCCTTCTGGTTTTTTTCAGGATCTTAACCCTTAGCAACTGCACAGCAGCTGGGCTGAGCTAAGTTGAGGCGTACTACAAAAATATCTGTTGACGGTCACCACGAACTGGTTCTCTGACCTACAGACAATTCTAGAAATGACTGCAAGTAACACAGGGTAAGTGGGTCTGGCAGCCAGCTAGAATGGCCCCGGTCTTACCTCTGTTTTTCTCAGCTCTCTCATTTCTCCCCTCCTGAAAACTCAGTTGACTCCTCAAACATTCCCAAAAGACGTCAGACTGACAAGGTCACTTTAAGCTAAAAGAAACCTCACAGCTCAGCCTCCAAACCATGCATTTGGAATGGAAACTGCCTGTCATTTCATGGACATACCCATGACCAAACTGAGTTACAGTCATTACTTCAAACACAAAAAAAGTGGGTCAGCTGACCACACCACTAAGAATCTAATTCTATTTAAAATACCGTTTTAAATATCAAAAAACGCATAATCCATTTATGTGTATGAATCCATGATAAAAGTGCATTTGACTTTTCATCACTTAACCTGTCATACAAACACGCAGAAGCTGCTCCTCATACATTAACTTTTATCTTTCCAAAACTCATGTGAAAATATGGAATGGTTATGTACAGTCAAAATATGAAGTTAGACACTATTTCTCCCATCTCCTTCTCCCACAAAGCAATTCTCACATCAAGATAAAAGTCTAAACTACATTGACTATTAGGACAACCGTTCCATAATTTTAAGTTGTGGTATTTCCTTCCCGTCATCCCTGACTTTTAGTTGATTTCCTAAATAAACTTCAAAAGGTTCAGCTTCCCAAGCACATCAGTCTAGTATCCTCATTTCACAGTTGTCATTGGTCTAGCCTATTTACAAGAGCCTTAACCCTCACAAAGTGCTTCCACTGAAAACCCAGGTGCTTGTGAAATCACTTCTTAACCAAGAAAAACACATGCAGACCAGCAGCATGTCCGTGAACCAGACACCTCACCAAGAGCTCAAGGACAGGTAAGACCCAAGATAAAAGACTTGACTGCTTACCAGTAATGGTGCAGGCATCTCTGTACTCTCTGCAGTCTGGCAGGTCATCTTCCACTGCTTCACTTACATAGTGCTCTTCGTGAATGCCTGTGTCACAGGCTGGGACCGCATCACTCGACAGCTCCGAAGGAGGCACAGTGGCGGCCAAAGTGCAGTCGTGCAAAGCTGTGGCGTCCAGCTTGGCAGGTTTCACAGGCTTGGACAAAGTGCCATCAGGGGAACCAGCACTGGAGACTGGGTCTGGCTGGCAGGAACACAACTCTTGCTCTTCACTACAGCTGGCTTCAAGAAGTCTGTGAAACACAAAAGAAACAAATGGTCAGTTCAAGTCATTCCCAAGAGCATAAATCAGAACACCTCATTTTCTGCTCCTTAAACATTAGTTTAACCTAACAAATGCTAAATTCCAAACCCTGTTCACAGAGCAGCTGCCTATCGTTGCACCTTGCACAGTCATGTCAGGTAGGAACTATTCCTTGTACCATATTATATACCGGTGGCCGATTAAACATTCATAGTGTTGCCTGACCCAACTTGCCAACCCCTCAAGTCCATCCACTTTGGCTCATTCACCAACTAACTTTCATGTCAGCCAAGCAAAAGGCTTTATACATGTAGTATTTACAGGGCATAAGCAGCAGCTGAAGAACAGACCACACCAGAACACCCAGATTACAAGGAAAAAGCAGAAGGCCAGCAGCAAGAAGACACAAATGCACTGGTCTGCAAGCAGAAGGTGTGGATGCAATTCAATATGCATGTGCAGCAACAGAACATACCATGTTCAGTTCCTCAGCGAGAACCAGAAACCCAAGTTTTCTGGAAAATCCTGTTAAAAAGGCTCTCTTTAATCTCTAGGAACATGTCCAGATAATCTTATTTTGCTGTTAAAGCTACACTCAGAATTTTGCCATCTTATTTTCTGCCATTTCTAATAAATAACATTATTGCTTCACCAAAGCACAACAGTGCTTCTAGAAACTTGTGGCAGGACTCAAGCATCTGCCTCTAAACTGTCAAAACACAGATGATGCATTCTTGACCTTCTGGGAATAAGCTTAAGAGAAACCTTGCAACAAAGCTGTAACACCTACCCTTTGCTCAGCCTGGCTTTCCCTTTCACCACAGGCATAGGAACAAACAAGCAGCATTCTCTCCCCTTCCCAGAGGGTCTCAACAAAGATGCTGCTCACACTAAAAGGGTACCACCACAACTGGAAGACAAATGGGCAGTATTAACGCCTTCATACACAAAAAGACACTACATTAAGTTTTTCTCAATTATATCCATTTGTATTTGGGCATGGTATCACTTAACCTGGTCAGAGGCTCAAACCCTGTATTTAGTAATGCTCATAACAGCTACAGGAGCAGATTAAATCAGATGATAAATTTATGATACCATACTCTCATACAAATGGTCCTCAACCCTGGCAGCTGCAGGAAGAGGTTTCACTTCAGTGCTTTAACAGGAAATCTTCCGGTTCCCCTGCAGAGCATCCATTACTCCTGTGCCACAGCATATTCTGAAAAGAACAATGGGGTCACTGGGACCTGATTATGTTTCAAATGGGCCCTTTTCAAGAGGCTTTTTAGGAATAACAAGAGGCAGATTACTGATATGAGAAATTGGTTGCTCCAATGAAGTTGAAATCAAAACTCAAACCTTTGTTTTCCACTGTGCATTGAAGAGAGAAAAAGCGTAAGCTGTAAACAAGCAAACATAGTGGAAATGCAGAGAGGGACTGATTCAGGGCTCTATTTTGTCCCAGTTGCTGCTACACATCTGTGAATCACATCTGTTTTGGGAAATTGTTAGTTAAGTCTGTTGTTATGAATGAGAGCATATCTGGGAGTCAGTGGCTGGAAGCATGACGAGAACTCTTCAGCTTTTCTTGCCCCCCTTCCCCATGCCCTGCCTTAGCAACTACAAGGAGCCAGCAACATAACATTACCAAATGAAGTAACCGATAACCACAGGGTGATCTGCCTGCAGAAGTACTCAAGCGAGTTCAGGGAATCTGAGATCTTGTAACTTTCCTGGACACGCTGACATTCACCATCTGACAGACCTGACCACCTTTACTCATTCATGACTTCTATCTCCCACACGGCCAGGAATAGTTTTGGCCAGAATAAAGCATTCCAAGTTGTGTTAGAAGTTTGTGATGAAAGAGTTTCACCTCTCTGCCTTCACCCAGCTTAATATTCACCACATACACATCCAGAAACAAAGTTATCAGAGCTCTTCCTTCACACAAGCTTTTTCATTGTTGGCATTTGTTCTGGAGACAGAACAAACAGCAGCCTGAAAATACAAACAAGCTCCAAGCCCCTTCCTCCCAGTCTGCCTGCCCTGCTGCAGAAACACATGTACCGCCTCCATGAGAAAGACAAGTTCTGGATTAAGGAAGAGAATTTGCTTTTATCTTAAAACCTTCCATCATGAAGGGAAGAAAGCAGGCATGAACGTGTATGCCTGCTTCCTTTCAGACTTAACACCTTCTATTTCCATACACACAGTGGAAAACCACTGTTCAGCCTTCACCAAATCTATAGCAGCACTGCCTGCATGGCCTCTCTTGCAAGGCAGGTATCAGCACATAACCCAGGGGCCCACACTTCTTTAAGATTTCAGCTGAATCTTCCTGCTGCCGACAAGAAAAACAAACTAAAGCTGAGCAGTACTTACCAGATTCCCAAAACAGCCTCACCTACACATACAGTATTCCTAAGGAGACAGAATCATAGAATCATGGAACAGTTTGGGTTGGAAAGGACCTTAAGCTCACCCAGTTCCTAACCCCCTGCCATGGGCAGGGACACCTCACACTAAACCATGCCACCCAAGGCTCTGTCCAACCCGGCCTTGAACACCTGCCAGCAATGGAGCATTCACAGCTTTCCTGGGCAACCCATGCCAGTGCCTCACCACCCTTACAGGAAAGAACTTCTTCCTCATATCCAATCTAAACTTCCCCTGTTTCAGTTTGAACCCGTTAGCCCTTGTCCTGTCACTGCAGTCCCTCATGAAGAGTCCCTCCCCAGCATCCCTATAGGCCCCCTTCAGTTACTGGATGATAAATCGTTATTAGTGTTTCGTATTTACCTCTTCTGACATCCAAACAAGCACACAACTGAAGCCAGACTATGACTTTTCTCAATGAAAATTTAATGTATTTCATTCTTTCTACTGTATACGTCAGCAGCAGCCCACATACAGGACTTAAATAACGCAACTCTTATACCTAATATGACATAATTCAGCTTCTGCCTTGGTGACTGTATTGCACGTTTCTACCAGTTTAAATACAATGACAGTTTGGGGCTAATAAACAGACCTGAGTTTAAAGAAATATTTAATTTGGAATGTTTGAACGTTAATCTTTTGGTTGTAGAGAGATAAAAATTCCCTGAAGTTTATCCTGCACATATTCTTAACCAGGTCATTTTACTCTGGAAAACCCCTGACTTGCCAGCTGTTTGTTAAAGGCACTCACTCAATCCTTGCACTTTATAAGAGTGATGACATAAGCACAAAGACTTGCTCCTGCACACCTCCTCTGTACAATACCCAGATTTTGGTCTAACCCAATAAACGCTTAAAATAGTGTTTGCATGGTTACTATATGAAGATCTTAAGTTCTATACAAACCGAAGACCACTGTCATCTAACATAACATCTACACAACAGTCGGAACTATGACTGCAGTGTAACTAAGACTTAATCAAGAAATACACTGGGTACCGACTGCAGCGTAACCTGTGGCTGCCCGGATTACAAAAGCCAAGTAAAATATTAGTTGTGGTTAGCCAGCACTACATTCCACTTTAAAAAGTTATCCAGCTCTGGGTACCTCGGCAAAGCAGTTCAAAGCTGACAGACACATTTACATCAGACAAGATTGGAAGGCTTCCGAAGTAAAGCAAAGAAATCTCCGCATCAGTCAGCTATTTCTGGGTTCTCTGAACCTAAATACACAAATGAGTTAAAGCAAAGCAATGAAAGACATGGAGCTACTCAGCCATGTGCCTACCAAGAGTTCAGTAATGCCAACATATACATTACTTGTAACCTTGAAACACAATTCTCATCACCACCTTGGATTGCAGCAACAGCAATTTACTGTAGTCACTAAACATGTGGAACTCCTACAAATGATGTGCCACCCACTGCACCCTATGGTGTTAACATTATTAAGCTTTGAGCAATTTTCAGTTATCTAGGTCAGATTTTGTGCTTCAAATAATACTTTATTCATTAGTCTAAAATGGCAGCTTGACCACTGCAAACTACTGGGAATTTAAAGCTGTATTTCCTTAAAAGAGAGTGGAAATATCCTTTCTAGGGCTTCGGACTAAAATCTTCCCCTTTCTTCCAGTCATCCTCTTGCTACGCATACTCTTACTATTTAACTATGCTCTGTGGTTTAGAGCAGTAGCAGAGTTTTGAAGCAAAACCAGTTACTGTGAGCTAGCTGGGTTTTCAGAGCAACTTTGAAGCAACCTGAAAACACTGCCCCAAGATGCACTTCAGAAGCAACCTGCTGCCAATCAGACACATGAGACTTCAAATAACCCCGTGGGCAACATCACTGCGAGGCCATCTGGCACGTACTATTACATTTTCCTCCTTCAGGAAGCTTCAAACTGCACGGGTAAGTGGAGACATTCACCCCTGAGGTGTCAAACTAAATCTAATCTAAAGTAACCCACAGAAATCACTAATGAAGTTTTAAGAAGCTTCAGTGCCAACAACTTAGATCTACTCATCCATTCCTATTGACCAAAGAACCTCCGGATATCAAGGGATTGAGAGAACTTCTTACTCTTCCCATCTGCCTGGAGCTACAGAGCTCTGATCCTGTATTCTTATTTGCTACCTACTAAACGATGGTTAAACACTTCAGAGGGGTTTAGGGTTTGCAAATTCCTCCCTTTTATGTACTTTCAAGAGTCCCATCAGAAGACTTCTCGGGTTTGCACCCTACTTTGTAAATCCACTGAACACCTGTTTTACCAAGCCTGCTAAGTTTCATTAAGTTCTCTAAAAAGAACTCTCAAGCATCTTATTTATACACATGCACAAAGGAAAAAAAGCAACCCACCCCCCTTTTTTCAGATGCAGAATGGTCCACGGAGACACTGAAGCAAATCAAAGCCAGATATTATGTCTGTGTAATTTGTAATAGCTGAACTTGCAGGCCTGGCCTCAGTAATTCAGAATACAGGTCTATGTTTGGAAAATACCGAACTGACCAAAGCAGTAAGACTTGCTTCAAGCATTCAACTTAGTTCTTTACAATTTCTCCTCTTCCATCTACAAAAGTTTGCTGCTTTTTATTTTTAATTTAAAACACATTTCTTCACTGAGTGGTGGGCTCAAAGCCAGACAAAATGCTTACTTCCATATAAACAAACCTGCTCAGACCAGAGAGAAACCATCATGTGCAACAGGTCTGGGCCTTATACACACACACACACACACATATATATATAAAAACTCTATTTATCTTTCAGATAAAGGTTGAAATTGATCCCAAGTAATTTACTGAGTTGTTTTAATCTTGTGCTGATATGCCCTCTTATAAGCCACAGGGGTTTCTTTTCCATCCAGAAGCTCTCTTTTAAATATGCAGAATCCTGACTGCTTAAACCAAGCTATAAACAGTTCAAGTGTCATAGGTGAGTGACAGAATGGGACAAGCAGTCTATTCACCTTCAAACACTTAAAACATAACAAGTACTACATTTCTTATGTTAGAAGAGATCTATTATTTTTATAGCAAACTACAGGGACAAATATCTTGGCCAACTCTAGACCAAATCCTCATCCAACGTTTTAAAGCCATTCAAGAACCTTTTCATCTTTCCTAGATTACCCTGGAGGAAACACTGCTGTGCTTTCTGAACAGTGGTTTTGTGCCCAGGGACCCAGGCAGTAACACCAAAGCCATCTGCTACCCCAACACCGCACAGACCCTTTTACTCAAGCCTTATACTGCATTTAAACTATATTCCATGCTTCCCCTTCCCCCAACTCCTTGGCCTAGCCAAATACAACGTTTCTGGAGAAGTACCAACACCCACTGGTCGTTATATGCTATGAAGAATCATTCAGGTATATGCCTCCCAAAAAAGGAGCTCTTCTGCCTATGAAACCATTAAAGGGTGTTTTCAAGCTAAACATTTGAAGGGCTTCTAAAAATCACTTTTTATAACACCTCATAACCAACAAGTAGTAAGCAGATGAAGGCATCCAATAACCAGACATTCAGGAAAGCAGAACAATACCTGGTTAACTGCCAGCGGCATTGCAATGTCATTAGTACAAAAAAGAAGTCACCACTAGAGAACAAAAGCCAGAATAGCAGCAGCAACGACACCAAAGATGCTTAAATGATAGTATAAACATGAAAAGCATGAAGTCATACTCTCAAGTTCTCCAAAGCTGCTGCTGTGGCCTTGTTTGGCCTTTTCTGACTATTAAACCTTCAATCAAGACAATCATGTCTTCTCAAAAAGTAATGCAAGTCAAAACATCACTAATAAACAGCCCCCTAAGGGAAAAAGATAAATCAAAGAGGAAAGAAAACCACCCCACTGTTCTCCACAAACCACAGCTTCTCACCACTAGGATTTGGTCTTCCAACTGAGCTCATCAGTCTCTCGTCCGCTCGGGCCACGGGAGAGGGACAATGTTCAAGGCCAGGTTGGACAGAACCTTGGGCGACATGGGTTGAAAGTGGATGATCTTAAGGTCCTTTCCAACCCAACCCATTCTGTGATTCTATGATTGTTATGCTGTAAGACAAGCCCCGGGTTTGACCTTGGCGGCTGCAAGCATGAGCATGCTCTCACGGGCTGGATGTAATACTGCCCTCTCTGCGGTCAGGTTCCTTCAGGCAAACACTGCAGGGCTCTATAAATAGTTCTTCCTTCTGTAAGGCTCACATTACACTAGGAGCTTTTTACAGATCCCTCTCCTTTTATCCAATGTAGGCCAAACGACCTGCTTCCCCCCACTCCATGAACAAATACAGCTGAAAATGGGTACTGTTTAACTCCCAGCTACTGGCTGGGAGACCTTAGCTAAACATGCCGTGTAACTGTATGGGAAAGGGAAAGCTGCTCCACCACCTCCAGCACAGAATGTGAGAACTCCATGTGCGGTCAAGGGAGGAATTCATCAAGTAACAAAACAAAGCTCAGAGGTACAGCAATGCAAACTATGAACACCTCAAACACGTACTTTCTATTCACACCCATGCGCGTGCAAGGTGCTCACTGAGGTAGATCAATACAAGATGGGTCCAAGAACCATGGTCCAACAGTTGCTTAACAGAAGGAAAGTATCTAACAACTTAAAACAAAAAACAAACCACCAGACGATTTGGGATTAGGCTGCTGTTGTGTTCAGCATGTATGAACTCCCGCCTCATACACAGCCAATGCACAGGCTAGCCTACATGAACGTCACCTTCACTGCACTTCTGACAACATACATACCACAAAAAATGGTCAAACAGTTCGGGTATGGTGGAAACTACCTCACCACCAGCAAACCAGGCCCTCAAGTAGTATGGATGGGTACAGTGAAAACAGAAACCTGAAAAGTGGTGTTTGTTGATACGTCACAAGAACATGGAACATCCCATTACTTTACTTCTCCATAAGCCTCAAAGACTTCCAAAAGATAGCTAAGCGTGAGTACTGCTTTGCCCCTAGTTGGGAAGAGCTATGGAATGACTCTCAATTTCAGCACAGAAGGTAATACCACTGCAGTCTGCTCTTGAATCCTGAGCTCACTTCCTATCCACAGGAAGAACCAAACCAGCAAGACCACTTGACCAGAAGCAGAACAGGGATGAGATGCACTAGAACACATGAACTACCTACTAGTGAAGGGGAAAACAAAACTAAAACCCTCGACAACCCTACGGAACAGTGCCAGGGCCTAAGAGCATTCATTTAGTAAAAGACATTCAAAGGAAGATGTTACTATTCCAAGCCAAACCCCTCACCAGCCAGCCAAGCCATACCTTCTGCCCCAAGACAACACTAAAGACCAAGGGCAAGCAGTGAAAACAGCTTTAAACCCATGCTAGAATGGTGGTTCCCCCAACTGCTACTACTGTTTAAACAAAGCTACAATAAACATAATTGCCCACAAATCAGGGCCAAGAGTTTTAGTCAAGTAACCCTAAACAAAGAATGGACTGACCCAAACCAGTAGTTATCAGGACTTAAAACCTAGTGGGGAAAGAGAGAAAGGGAGGAGTTTTGATCTTGGTTTGCACTGCTATTGTTTCTCTCCTGTTATATGAGGAGTTCCTACATTTCCCACCCTCCACAATGACTCTATGAGTCTACACAGAGTTGGTATAATTTAAATTTTAAACAATGCTGGTTTATGCGATTGGGGAAGTGTCATTATTCCAAATTTTAATACCAGCTGCCCTTCTGACAACATTTCCACAAACTATCACATAACACAGACTGCTGCTTTTCTTTACTAGCTCATAGAATCACAAACTGGTTTGAGTTGGAAAGGACCTTAAGATCATCACCTAGTTCCAACCCCCTGCCACAGGCAGGGACTCCATGGGCATGGACTTCTTACTGTATAGAGACAGTGAGAGCAGGGGTGAGAGGAACCAGCTGGTGAAGGAATAAAATTCCTTGCAAACTGCCCTAAAATTCAAACCAGAGGGACAAAACCACCCCACAAATAACAAAACCCCAGACACCATACCTGCTGTGTCCTGATCCCCTTAGTTTCAGACTGAGTTTACTGCTTTGGACTAAGTTAAATAATCTTATAAAGAGATAATAAAGAAAGAAGAAAAGGAAGCCTAACTGATCAACCCCAACCCATTCAGTAAGAACATCCCTTCCTAATTTTTTCTCCAGAAAGTAAGAACTTCCAAGTTTCCTTTGCTGCTAGAAGCAATTTTAAAGACAACTACGAGGAGGCTTACCTCCAGGGACAGTCGGACCACTAACTCCTTCTCTGAGCTAAGATGCAAAGAGGGTCTGCTTTGGCTCAGGAGCATCCCTGGCGGCAAGCTTCCCCATGTGCTTCAGCAACTGGCACGATCCAGTGAGAACCTCCCTTACTCTTCAAGGTTGTCTTACAAGCTAAACATGCACGAAGTTGCTCAGAACCTAGCCTGGAATATCTTAACTGGATGTTAATATCCCTGGGCCACACATCTATCTTCGTTTGCTGTCTTTAAGTAGCTGTGTACAGAAGCACACTTCCAACCATGTACTGTTGTGTTTGGGAGGACATGAGTGAACCGAACCCAGCTCTATCACAACCTCTGTAATCATAACCCCTCTCTAAATCTTCAGGCTGAGCGATCACAGATCACAGTCCTTTTCAGTGAGGACAAAACCAGACCTCCAACACTGTGGATACCTGGGCCTACAAGTCACTTCACGTACCAGTGTTGATGAATGCCATGACAAGACTACAAATTCCTGACCAACCAGCAATCCTGGGCCTTATACCAAAGCTTTGGTCACATGGACTTCCCAGCAACTGAGATATGAGCTGCTGACTAACGAGGGTGCATCTCAACACACACTATCCCAACGCAGGACTGATTCTTTTCTGCTTCTGCAGAAGCTAATGGCTAAAAGAGAGAATTTTCACAGCCCTTCTCCAAATGCTCTAATGTGGTTTAAAACCTGGCACAATCATTCTGTAAAATCACTTTTCCGCTCCTGAAGTCTGTTTGTCTACATCAAGAATAAAACAGGCAAAGAAGAATTTGCTGTTTCAAGGTTGTTCTGGACACCCAATGTATTACCATATACACGCGCCTGTGTTCTTGGGAACCTAGAAATGTTTATCTTAACAACAGGCTGTGGAATTTTAGGAAACTGAGCCAATTATCCAGGGCTTAGTGCCATTAAAGTCAAAGTCATCCTAGCAAAGATTTTGGAAGAGAGGGTTTCTTTCTTTACAGAATTCCAGGGGCATTAAAATGAACATGCCAAGACCACCACTGCTCATTAAACAACAAGGAGGAACTACACAAGAGCACAAGCTCAGGGATAGAAATGCAAACTAAACGTAATACATGCTCTGGTTTTGCTCCTTTTGCAGACTAAACGATCTTAATTACACAACAAAGTTGCAATGCAGCATTATGGCTTTCCCCAAAGGACCACAAAAATAAAACCCACTCAATAGAGATGGATCAAATAGTTCCGAACAATTTGGAAACTGATTTTGGAAAATAATGACAATAACCCTTAAACATGACACTTCTTGAAGTTATCCTTGGACAAATTCCTGCATGCAGGCACATACTCTCCAAAATGCACAACACATAGTACTGGACATTGAGCTTCACCCACCCACCAGTCATGGAATCACAGAATCATGGAATGGTTTGGGCTGGAAAGGACCTTACACTCATCCAGTTCCACCCCCCTGCCATGGGACAGGGACACCTCACACTAGAGCAGGGCTGCTCCAAGCCCCTGTGCCCAACCTGGCCTTGAACACTGCCAGGGATGGGGCAGCCACAGCTTCTCTGGGCACCCTGTGCCAGCGCCTCAGCACCCTCACAGGGAAGAGCTTCTGCCTTATATCCAACCTGAACTTCCCCTGTTTCAGTTTGAACCCATCACCCCTTGTCCTATCGCTACAGTCCTTGGTGAAGAGTCATGGCACGGGCAGTAAGCACTTGACCAAACTGCCCCCTGCCAGCTTCTGCTCTATTGTAAATCTCTGTTGATGGAGACCTATGTTGATGGTGGCCCAGGCAAGCTGACTTGCCCACCACTCAGCCAGTTCAGTTTCCCACTTCTCAGCATACCTTATGACTTATTCTTATCATAGCACCCAGTCAGAAAGCATTCCGAGTATACCAACAGCCTCAGGCAAGCAACCATGGCGGCTCTCAGTAAGTGGAAACAGTTCTGTGATGAACCCTGTTCCTCTCTGGCAAGGATTCTTTCTGCTTATGCTCTACTGAAATTTCAATGGAAACTTTCTCTGAAAGTGATCTTTCTACTACAGCATCAAGCACAACCCTTGATCAGGTAATAAGAGGAACTGGACAAATTCCATAGACTATGACGAGCACGTGGTAAAGTTGAACGTGCATAGAACAAGGTTGGAAAAGAGCATTTGAAGCACTTCATTCAACTGAAAAATAGAAAGATATCACTAGTGCTCCCCATCCCCAGTATAAAAGAAAGCCTTTCAGTACAAGCATAGAGATTCCTTCCTATGATCTATATTTGGCAAAGGTCCTGTCAGCCTCAGAACAACAACTGGGATTGACTTTCCTCGACTCACGTACATAGTCTGTCACAAGCAAAGTTCTCATTCCCCAATACCCAGTGTCCTCAAAATATCAACAATATTTACTCAGATTTAAGACCAGAACATCTGGGCTTTCATTACCTACAGTTACATTTGAAGAGGATGATAAACTTTGACACCATGATAAAGTACCACTAAAGCCAAAGTAACTGGTGGACTATTTTAACGAGTTCCACCCTTTTTGCTTGTGCACAAAGCAACAAGCTTCTGTCAAGGGAGTTGTTGGAGACTCAGACTTCTAGATCAACAAGCAAAATGGAAAGCAAGGCCTACAAGTCCAACCCTGGATATAAACACAGCATTTCCTGAAAGGAACAGACCTCTTTACCTACTCTGTAAAATTCTCTATGTAGATTGCTCATTCCACATACAAACTCTTTATTTGAGCTAAAACGGGTAAAAAGCAGCCCAGATTTGACAGCTTAAGCCAGCAACATTACAAAGTGCTTTGAGACTGCACACTCTGAATTTCATTATGTAGACTTCATTAATTTTAGGTTATCTGTCCAGCATGTTCTAGCATGAAACTTCAAAGCTTTATCGCATCTCTCTTACTATCAAGAGAGAATATGAAACTCTCCTTGCTATCAAAGAAGGTTTGGAGAACACTTCCTTGCAGCTTAGTGTGTGGATAGGGAAAAATGAACTTCCCAAACAAGAGAGGGTAGCACATCATGCCATTAAAAGAGAGAAGTTTTAGAAAAAGCCTTCTAAATCCTACAGGAGATACTGACTTCCCTTAAATAACGTCAGCCTGCTTACCTCCTCCTACAGTTGGTGAAGAAGAGCTTTTGCTTTAAATTTAGCCATGCTTTAATTATAAGCAAGGTGACATATTCCAGTTTATCTGCCTGAGGGTTTGGGGTCCAACAGAATTAACAGCAAGAAATGCTGAAGTAACCTTAAAAAGCACACCCAGTAGCAACAGAGAACTCCAGGCCTGCCACTTGCCCCATACAAATAACAGTTTTGGCTTTGTTTAACAAATTCTTGATCATCCTTTCGGTCAGGAGGACACAGCAGTTGAAACAAGTCATGTAGCAGTTGAAGCAAAAGACAAGACTGGATCCCAAAGACAGTATTTTCCCTACCAGGATGCAGGGCATTAAATATTGCAGTCATTCCCACTGCAGAGTTACAGATGGGGGCACACTAGGCCACCCTTGCTTCCATTGCTGCTCTGGATCCAACCTCAGTTTTCAGAGACATGCTGTTATTCACCTGCACCAACTACAGGGTTCAACAAAGACATGACCATCAGTTTCTATTGAGAACCATTTTCTGTTCTCCCCAGTCAAATATTCTGCCACCACTTTGAAACTGCCACTTTATAATATCCCTTCCTTTTTCCGTGGGCTCTTGTGTTGCTGTGTGGTCCTATGGCTCGCAGCATTGAAGCTCAGTTTTCACGCTTGTCCCTCACCATGGAAACAGAAAAGGAAGGAAAAAAGTGTGCCTATACCTCACTTATAAGTAAGCAAAAATGGTTATCAAAACAGCTTGATGATCGTTATTAGGCTGGAATCTCCATGGCCAAAACAGGAAGCACAGGAAATTTCCTGTGACTCAGGCCTAGCAACAATTCCCTGGTAAAATTTCATCACCATCATCACCAGCGACTTGACATGTCAAGCACAATAAGCCACTGTCCTATAGTTTAAAAAGGCTGCCAGGTTTTAAGCAGCAGTAAATCTAGCACAGCCAGCATGCTGGGGGGAATGTCTTGGAAATGACAACCTGCACCTGAACCTTCCTAGAGCTCTCCAACAGACACACGGGTTTCCTACACACTGCAGGGCTGCAGTTCCACTGCTCGTGCCCTTGCTCCGAAGCTGCTGTTCAGTCCAGGCTTCTAGAGCCACCAGAATCCACAGCCCCTGCCACAGCCCAAATGATCTCTGTGCAATTCCAGCAAGGCATGCTGCCACCTCCTCAGCAGGATGAGCCAGGGTTGAAATGCTTGCTGCTTCAGTCTCACTCTACCTACACTGACAGCAGTAGAAACATGAAGGGTTATTAATAAGCAGGAGGGAAAAGGTCAGCAACTTGACATGGATCCATGACTTTCTAGGTTAAGATCAGTTGCACAGCATGGCCAAAGGGCCAGACAGGAGACCGGTTTTCCCAGAACATATCATGAAAATGAATGGAAACAGCACAGCATACATCTATATGGTCTTCCACAGAATCCTTGCTGCCAAATGAGAGCTCACAGAGCTACGCTGATGCGGAGAAGAAGGGTGTTTCACAACTCACACTAATTTCAGATAATAGAATCAGAGGATCATAGAATGGTTTGGGTTGGAAATTACCTTAAGATCATAGAATCATAGACTAGTTAGGGCTGAAAAGGACCATAAAGCTCATCCAGATACAACCCACCTGCCATGGGCAGGGACACCTTCCACTAGAGCAGGCTGATCCAAGCCCCATCCAACCCAGCCTTGAACACTGCCAGGGATGGGGCAGCCACAGCTTCTCTGAGTAACCTGTTAAATCCACACAGAGGTAGGAAAGCAGCAACATAAAGTAAGTCCAACAACAGGCAACTATCACTTAACAACTGGCACTACATTTTGGGGGATTTTTGCAAGTTTGCTCATTTGAACTTTGCATTGTTTCACAGATTTCCACTCCTACTCAATCTTTACATTGTGTTCAGACCTGACCATACAAAACCCAAACACAGAGCCAGAACAAAGAATACTATTAGAGTGCATATATGATTTACTGGTATGGTGTTTAGCTGCAGGTTTCTGAAGTCAGACAGATTCTTCCTCTTTCTCTTTGCACGAGTTTATTCCTATTAGATAAGAAGTTTGTTTTTGCAGTTAGGCATCACAAGTGCTTCACCAAAGACATATGACTCTGTTACAGCTCAGGTTAAAATAATGCAGATGCACATGAGTGTACAGTGGCAGAGTACACCTCTACAGGCAAAGGCAGGAAGAGTGCAAAGTAAAAGGCAACTGGAGAGGACACTGGCTCCGTCATTCTCATGTTCCTCAGCGCAGCCACCAGGCTCAGCAACAGAGATACATATGCCATTCAGTCTTTAAAACCAAATGCCTAATGGTTAGCTACCATAGCCCAGTTTGCACTGTCAGTCCCCCTTGCTGCAAGACAAGGGGCAGCACGAGAGCCACCAGGTTCTAACCATTATGGTCCATGTTCTTCAGGCAAACTACAAGAAGCTGTAAAAATAATACTGAACTTTAGCTCTATATGTCTGAAACTTACCCAGGGTAGATCACGTATTCTACGTTACAGTGGGCAAAAAGTACCCGCCCCAAAGCTGAAGTGCCATATGCAGAGGTTTCCTACAAACACCCAACCCAGGCGAATTTGCACCGCCATCTTAAACCCAAAAATATCTGTAAGACCGCACATAGACTCATAGAATGGTTTGTGTTGGAAGGGACCTAAAAAGCTCATTTAGTCCAATCCCCTGCAATGAGCAGAGACATCTTCAAGTAGATTAGGTTGCCCAGAACGACGTCCAGATCGGCCTTGAATGTCGTTGTCAGACAAAAATCATCCACCATACAATAGTCACAGCAGGACCACCCGCCACAAGTCAAAAAGAAGAAAGATGACACTAAGCATGAACCACCCTGACAGGCCAGGGGAAAACAGACAAACATCTTGAAAGTTAATTTCAACTAAGAGAAAAGGAAAAATGCAAGCATTTCCCTTTCAAGTAGATGACTCTAACCCAGTACGGAGAGATAGGATGGTGGGACACAGAACCTAACAATAAATAGTAAGAAAAGAGATGGCTGATCTCTCACTTCAGCATGCCTGCAAACCTTCTACTGCATGGAAGGTTACTCTATGGAACATCACAGTAACTGACCCAGCCTACCTTTATCTTTGGCATCCCCACAGCAAAGGAATACACAACACTGAAATGTTTCTGCTATGTGGCAGCCTTCCCAGGTATGTGAGTTACAGAAGTCTCCAACAGCTTTGAGTTCCATTTTGAATCCTTTATCTGCAGCTTTTATTTGCAAAGATAAACATGAAAGTGAGAAAACCACATTCACTCAGGAGACTGAAACACCTTTGACTTAAGCACTGAAACAAAACAGACATTATAGACAGAGTTGGAAGAGAGAAAGGCGAAAAGTACAGCCGTGTATTTAAGCGCATCTCACTATTCTGCCACCAGGAAAAGCAGCAGCTCTTATGCAGCACATAAGCACTTTGAACTGGCCCTCTTGTGCTATTTTGCTGCCTCAGTTATCTTTTTGTGTAATAGCTTTGTGAATAAAACAGATCAAATTGAATCTCACAAGAGGTTTTTTTAAATATTGAATTTTAAATATTCAAAAGCTGCCTGCAGCTGAGTACTGTGGTCAAATTAAAGTCTTCCCCATTCATAACAATTTCCTTTTTCAGTGGCTTTGTGGTCTGCATCACCCTTCCCTGGTTACTGTGCAATCAGTGACCAGCAGGTCATGGAGGTGATCCTGCCCCTCTGCTCTGCTCTCCTGGGACCTCACTTGGAGTACTGTGTGCAGTTCTGGGGTCCTCAACATCAAAAGGACATGGAACTGTTGGAACAAGTCCGGAGGAGGCCACAACGATGATCAGGGACTGGAGCACCTCCTGTATGGAGACAGGCTGAGAAAGTTGGGGCTGTTCAGCCTGGAGAAGAGAAGGCTGAGTGGAGACCTCACAGCAGCCTTCCAGGATCTGAAGGGGGCCTATAGGGATGCTGGGGAGGGACTCTTCATGAGGGACTGTAGTGGTAGGACAAGGGGTAACAGGTTAAACCTTAAAAGGGGGAAGTTTAGATTGGCTATGGAAGAAGTTCTCTACTGTGCAGGTGGTGAGGCACTGGAATGGGTTGCCCAGGGAAGCTGTGAATGCTCCATCGCTGGCGGTGTTCAAGGCTGGATTGGACAGAGCCTTGGGTGACATGGTTTAGTGGGAGGTGTCCCTGCCCATGGCAGGGGGGTGGAACTGGATGATCTTAAGGTCCTTTCCAACCCTCACTATTCTATGATTCTATGTAAGCAAATGCAGTGCACAAGTTCATGTAACTCCCACCTCACCCAGACTGCCCAAGCTCAGTGCTTCCACTTCACTCCAGGTAAAAGGTGTCAGTTTGGAGACCCAGGCAGCCTCTGAACATCACCACAGTGAAAAAGGAAGTTTCCATTAGTGCAGTTCCACTGTTTTTCCCTCAGTTACACAGAGATTATTCTTAGCTGAATGCAAGCTAACAATCCTGAGAAACGTGCCTTTTCCTTGTGAGCTACCAGGAAATAACAATATAGTCAACAGTAGGCAAATCAGCTGCGAATGAAAGGTCCCTTTTTCCAACCCCCTTCCTATTCCATACTATTTGCAGCTGCCCTTTCCAGCTCTCTGCCAGGACTGTGTCCCTCAGTGACTCCGAGAGTCTAACCAGAGTGCTAAAAATAGCTTCTCAACTACAAGACATGTACATTACCAGTGGAAAACATTACTGCAGACCTAGTACCAGCCCCACAGCTCAGCCTGATGACATGAGAGACCGAGGCAGCAGGCTGAAGTACGGTTTGTTGAGCTCGGGAAGCCTTTACCGCATGCCCATCCCAGAACATGGATTTTTCCTCCTAGGTGATAGACACTTCACAGGCAATCCCAAAAACTTGCATTGAGAAATGTCGTTTTTGCATTACAAGCAATACGGACCGTAGGATCTGAACATTGTACACACTGATAATCTGAAGTACACTTCAATATGTATTAGTTTGCAATTCAGCAGCCTTCCACAACCGTTTCTCTGGAGATGGGATGTAACAAAGCACGCGACATTTTGTAGGCAAACGCAACACTTCCAACACTCACAGTTTTCTCTCAGTATAAACCAGCCATAAAATAGAGGGATTTAAAGGCTTGCCCAGGTAACTTACGGGTAACTGTCTTATGAGTTCTGCTGCTTCACTGCATGCTATGCTCACTAGAGGAGAACTGCACGAGACTCTCCATTACCCAAAGTTCAGAGCTACAGAATTAAAGGCCAGCTAGTCTCAAAAAGGTATGTGAGGCATGTTTCCACCAAACCTTGATAAGGGAAAATAATTCTGATAGCACTTCATGAACTGAGTGCTTTAACACCAAGCACCCAGCTGCTTCTTCTCCTTTCTACCTCTAGAAGTCCTCCAGTTTAACAGCAAGAACTTAATGGAGTAATGGGTTGCTCTGGTGTTCAAACAAGCTGTATATAAAAACATTTGGTTTGCATTTTGGGACGTCCCTGTGACAAAACCTATTTCTAATACATATAATCACAGAGACTGAGGCTGTACTTCACACAGATACTCACTCAAAACCTGAGATGATCGTTGCCTGTCAGAAGCAAAGCAATACAATATTGTTCAGTAAAGACCAAGTAGAAATATTTCCCTTTCCCCCTTCAAAAAGTTAGTTTTATGTTAATTGATAGATTCTAATTCCTTTTCTATTAGGGTAAAGGCAAATGTAACAGAGACGTGACAAGAAGTAGGTCAGCTTCAGACAGTGCATAAAATGGCATTTTCCAGGGTATCACCACTTGATCGGAATAAACATTACATAGCAACAACTAAAAACATCGGTGTTATCAGCACTGTTCTCAGGCTAAAGTAGAAAACACAGCACTGCACCAGTTACTAAGAAGGAGAAAAATACCTGCTACAGCTGAACCCAGGGCAGCTTTGTTCAGAGAATGTAAGCAATGAAACATTCACCATCAACTTAAAGCTTTTAAACACAGAATCGCAGAATGGTTTGGACTGGAAAAAGCCATAAGATCATTCAGTTCCAACCCACTGCCATGGGCAGGGACACCTCACACCAGACCGGGTTGCTCCAAGCCCCTGTGTCCAACCTGGCCTTGAACACTGCCAGGGATGGGGCAGCCACAGCTTCTCTGGGCACCCTGTGCCAGCGCCTCAGCACCCTCACAGGGAACAACTTCTGCCTTATATCCAACCTGAATTTCCCCTGTTTCAGTTTGAACCCATCACCCCTTGTCCTATCGCTACGGTCCCTGATGAAGAGCCCCATGAAAGTGTCCCATTTACTCCATCTCTGGTTTTGTAAGGATGTTGAGGCATTTTAATTCTTCACATGGAAGACAACAGCTTTCATAAAGATACCTCCCAAACTGAATCCAGTTATAGGTCCAGAAGTACAGCTACAGGTCATAAAGCGTGACTGCATTAAGGGCAGTCATTTTAAGAAGTCTGGAAGTGACAGCAACACCATGTGCTCCAGACTTTGAACACATGCTTCAGAAGCACTTTTGCATGTACAGTTAATATCCCCAGCTTCTTCCAGACCAACAGCATGATTTCACCCCAAATAAAGTCCTGTGCAGAGTTCAAATGACACTTGACAACACCAATTTTTTCAAGTGAAGACTTAGAGCGTGGGTGGGAGTTTTTCCTAAGCCTAATGTAGGTTTAGCAAAGCAGAACTTTCCATGGACACTGCAAACACACAGTGAATACATTTGTTTTTCCCATGACACTTACATCAGAGGGCAAGTCACATCAGTTATGCTATGACCTTCCTACTGATGCGATGTTAATGGCCATGCCAGAAACAAGCAGCTTTGTGAATTGAGTTCTGAATTACAGGGCTGTTGATGTAATAGCTGCAATTTGGAGTTACAGCACTGGAAAACATACAAGTAAACTGGTGCTTAGGCACAACTTAGGAGAATGGAAAAAGAACAGAAATCCCAGGGCACTTGCATCTTCCCTTAAGAGGCAGAGAAGAGTGAAGATTTAAAGCCTCAATTGAAGATTCCGCCATGTCAAGATAAACACTTAAGCCCAAGTTTGTTTTCTCAGTGGTGCAGTTATGTGTAGCTGTTCGGTAACAGTTGCTCATGACCTGGATTTCCGGAGAATAAAGAGTGGGTTTAAGGGAGGGAAGCAAACACAATCTGGCCAGGAACAAATAAAAATAAGCCCAAGGTCTCTTATATCAATACATGTCTAGGTTAGAGTTCCCACGTGATATTCGAGCTATCTATATCAGGCCAGACTTCCACTAAATTAAGCTCTTGAGTGGCTTAAAGTTCACATGAGTTTTAGAGCCTAACTAGGCAGCTATTCTTTCTGCTTCTGCTGTATTAAAAGTGGCTTTGTCACTTACATTTTTCAACCTCAGTTCCAGCTCTCTGATGAAACATTATATGCGTGAAGTCCATTGACATCAGGAAGCTCATTTCATCTCTTTCAGAGAAAAAGGATTTCAGAATAAGGTGGGCTCAAAGAGAACAGTATCACCCTTGATGAGGGAATGGTTTCAGTATTTAAAAACCTAAAGCATGGAAACAGCAAGGTGAAAGCCACTCCCACCACTTCGAACCCTCAGGTTTTTGCAGTAACTCCTGCAGAGCCCATGTAGACTTGAAGGTAGGCTGCACAGCTCTAAAAGGCCACATATCTACCTCAGCCTTTAATTTCATACTTGAAACGAGCTGTCTGAGGATAATTCCAGCTAAAATCCTAATTAGGAAAGCGAGTAAATGCATCATAAATCACAACTTTCAGTTTTGTTTAAAGACTGAATGAAGTCATCCTATTTTATTGCTAGTCTGCAAAGACCGCTAGTTTCAGTACAGACCTACCCTTTGCTTTTATCCAAGCTCCCTTCACTCATTTCCAACCACACTGCTCACTGAATGAGACCTCCCAACTACAGGACAGCACATTCTACATAAGAGTGCTCTGCCTCCAGCTTTCCTTCTTAGCATCTGTGTGAACACTGTGGTTTGGGACACAGGTCACCAGAAAGAAACAAAACTGATCTCCACTGCAGTCCAGGTCATAGCAGTTGAGATGGAATAGAAGTGGGTTGAAAACATTTCCACTTTTAACATGTTTCTCCAAAATACTTTCTTCCAAGAACAGAATATTACTCAACACCTGCATGAGACTTCTGTGGTACAGAGAGAAATAAAAAAGGGGGGGGGGGGGGGCAAATTCTGAACCACTCTGATGAACATAAGCATCTCACTGGAATTAGACTTAACAGGAAGAAAAGCCGGGCTTTCCAAGGCCAGGTTGGACGGGGCCTGGAGTGACCTGGTCTAGTATGAAGTGTCCCTGCCCATAGCAGGGGTTGAAACTAGATGATCCAAGGTTCCTTTCCAACCCAAACCAGCCTGGGATTCCATGATTCTATGAAAGAAACAAGAAGTCTGGGTAAGCTAAGTGAACAGGGAGAATGCAAACCCTTTGTATTCACTTTATGTTCTTTAACGGGGTGAAGTAGGAATTCACAAAGAGGAAAATGTGAGCCATATGAAGATGAACAAGAAAAATCCATCAGCTTTTTCACCCAAGAATACTTTTTTATCTAATCCCTATGGACTAGGATTTCTACTATGATTTAAATGCCCTGCGGTTGCAATTTAGTCCCTGGGTTGATTACAGTGATACAAGAACAGTAGAGTAAAAAGAGCCAAGAAGAGTATTCTTTCTACCTGATATGAACTCCATCTCTGTCCAAGTAATTACACGCCCATAATTTGCACACTACAGTTATTTACAGATGCTAACAGCTCTGCCAAAACACCTCATTTCCTTCCCTTTGCTTTCCTAAAACGGTCCAATACCAACTGCAGCCTCTGTGTATGTGCTTTATGGATCTTAGGTATTGCAGGTAATGCCAGTCTAAAGCATTTTTATAAAGTATTAAAATATAAAGCTTTTTATTATGAAGCATCGGCTTCCTCCAGGTCAGTCAATCACAGAGCAAGGAATGGCTATAACAGGCACTGGTCCAAAGCTAAAAAGCTCCAAATGATGGAAAGGCCCTTTAAACTATTTTGGCTCCGGGATGAAATGGGTTCTGTGACAAAGAGCATGTCAAAAATAAAGTTAGACTTGATTTCTTGTTTTAACTTGAGCAGAAACAGTTGCAAATGTTTTTAAAGATTCACTAAATGTGCTCATTCTTTTACAGTGTTCAGATGCAGTCAGGTTGTGGAGGAGCAAAACGAGCTAGTAAACTATAAAGAGATGTTCCCCATTTAATTATAGCAAGGAAGATTAGAATTCATCGGTAAGAAAGCAGATCCACTGTAACAATATTGAAGGGCATTTAAACAGCTTTCCTGCCTTTCAGCCACCAGATCAAAAGAACGTACATCTCCCACAGCAACCTAATATTTCAGAGCCATTAAGGGTTAAAAGATTATTCTTAAAAACCAAAGTTCTATGCAGAAAATAGCCCATACCATCCCAAATTCGGGCATTATTTTTTAACCATTTTGCTTTTTCAGGTTTTAAAGTTCTGGCTTTAGATTTAAATACAGGTAAGGAAAGCAAACTCAAGCCACATCCAGAGAATGAGCTTAATAAAATGATGACACTCCCAGCACAACCTATCTTCTGTTTCAAAGGAAACACTCATGTCTAAGCCCTTACACTGTAGGAATGAATTCCCATTTTAACAAGAGAATGAAGTCCAGAATACCAGTTAGGCATCACTAATAGCATACTTCACTAAACAGGGTTAAAGTTACCGAAGTATCTATCAGCATATACAAAGACTGATACACATAGCACATAAATATTGACACATTTCCTGCCTCTGATACTCCAGGATCGCCAATAGAAATGAGTGACAAATGAACTGTCCTATAATATAGGCCAAGTATCCCAAATAACTGTGACTTCTTTGCAGCCAAAAGGCCGCAAAACTGTGCAAGCAACTCCTCTGCACTGGTTCACCTGCTCCTACACCACTTGTTTAACAATAACATCATGACTTAAGATGCCCGAAGCCCGAAGCAGTTTCATCTGTAACCTTAAAAATATTAGCTCAGGTTCCTTATGGTTTATTCTCAAACAAATCTTATGGTGACAGCGTTTTAACTAACATGACAGTTTACTGGGACTAACTTTAGGTCTGGAGGCAAGGCAGGAGAAAACAGCCACAGTGAAGCCACTCAAGCACAGTATGCTGTGGGCGCCCTGCTATGCAGATCCAAGTTCTTCCTCCCGACGCACCAGAACAAAACCTGCCTCAGAGAACACTACAGCAGCTCAGCATTATGTGAGAAAGAGGCCAGGCAGTGTTCTGCAGTGTAAGAGCTGAAAACCAGCATTCAACTGAACTGCAAAGTAAGGGAAACCAAAAAAAGTGCCACAGCAGCATTTGCCGTATTCCCTTCCTTTGTCTGAGCTAATTTACAACACGGCTAGCAATGCCTCTGCACACAGCTCTACATACATACTACATCCAAATCTAAGCTCTACGAGAGACAAACAGCATCTGGGATTACAGCTCTGTAACAGCCACTGCTCTACCTGGCGTTTAATTCTTTTTTGCTCTTTATCATCTGCATAGAAGTCTTCCTTTCCCGAGTCTCGTATTCCCCTCCATAATATCACCATTTGGCCTGCAGGCACACTGTAAGTGTCGCTTCTATTTGTGTTTCCCCCACACGAACAGTTCTTGATGCCGAGAACCAATCTCACTTGAATGCTAACTTTGGCTCATGCACAAGTTCCCTCGCTCTCTCCTGGCAAAGAAGTTACAGAAACTACCAAACTGAGTCAAAAAGGGTTAGACCACTCCACCCTTCAGTGCGCTGCGTTAAAACCCTGGTCTTCCGAGTGCATTTTACACCCACATTCTTAACCATGTCCAAAATTTCAGTTGGGAGCACAGAGCTGAATAGACAACTAGTCACAAACATCCTCTGAACAGAGCAGATGTTGACACATCTTTTAGTTGTAAACATGACATAGAAAGCATAAGCAGAGAAGCGTATACCACCATGAAAACACTACAGAATGATTCCAGAGTCTTCACAAGAGCAGTCAGATTTTTCTACAGAGCAAAATAAAGCAGTAATTTAAAGCTGCACACATTCCAACAGATTAAGGCTTTCTGCTGCATGTCTTGAAACATTGATGAGAGAACAGAGCTACGAGCTCAGCTGGCAATCGCACGAGTACTCCCCCAAATAAAACTCCATTTTGGGGAAATTAGCCTCCAAAGTGAAGCCAGTCATAACCTTTGCCCTCCTCAAAATGTCATTTTTACACAGTGCATGGCTGGAACCTCAAGCAAACTTCTAAGTTGTAAGAACTTGGAAATAGTTTATCATCCCTCAAGAAACTACTGAGCAATTAGTTCCTCGATTCCTCCCCCAAGACAGACCTTGTGGTCTGTCAGTTCATTGACAGGACGAGGGGTGATGGTTTTAAACTAAAGGAGGGAGATTCAGGCTGGATGCGAGGAAGAAGTTCTGTACAGTGAGGGTGGTAAAGCACTGGCACAGGTTGCCCAGAGAGGTGGTGGATGAACCACCCCTGGAGACATTCATGGCCAGGTTGGATGTGGTTCTGGGCAACTTGGTCTAGTCAAAGATATCCCTGCTCACTGCAGGGGGTTGGACTGGATGAGCTTTGACGGTCCCTTCCAACCCAAACTGTTCTATGGTTCTACAATTCTCAAACAGCCTCCTGTCCTCTCCATCAGGACAAGTTTGCAACTGCAGCCACCTCTTCTCCCAGCAGCAGCTCTCCTTGCAGACTGACCCAACTCTTAGTGTCAAAACAAAGGATGTATAAACATTGTCTTCCAAGGATAAGACTGCACCAATGACCAACTTCTGAATCTTCGTAGATGTGAAATACGACTCTCTCCCTGGAACACCTCTTCAAAACCAGATGCTTCTTCAGACAAAATAAAGAATAATGCTATTTTAAGCATTTCTCATCTGATCTTGCTTATTAGAAGCTCCCATGTCTAACCGCCTAGATTGTTTTAAAGCTCAGTTGTAATTATTCAGAAGGCTCACATCTACACCAGCGGTTACTCACAGTGCTTCCTACCACATCAAGCTTTTGGATGTTGACAACCCAACTCTAATCAAAATAAGACTCCCCATTTTGGACGGTGTTCTTACTATACGAATCCTTCGCACATGACTGATTTGCATTCAATCAGCTACTCTTCACTTCAAGACTGGGCACAACCATATGCCTGGATAACATCCAGCCTTTAAGACACATAAACCACCATTTACTTTATCAGTGTAGCTGCAGACTACTCCCAGTGCCTTTTCACACCACTGTCTTCCTGTTTCACAACAGTCCTGACTCATGCAGGTTTAACATATTAAAGTGTAAGAGCTGTTGCAAGTATCAGGCTGTGACTACATAAGACTGAAATTCACCAGATGGTGAACACTGGATTTGAGGAGGTAATCTGCATTTGCAAATGTAGTTCTATTCCCATGGGCACTTCCATACTTCATCTTATGCTTGAACACAAACACCGTGCAACAGTGGAAAATTAAATCTGAGCCTGATAGTGAAGTAACAAGATTTAAAGTAATAACAAATGAAGACATTTCACATAGATCTTTTCACTGAGGAAGGTTTTGCACCTGCCCTATTTCAAAGAAGGCCTCTTCCCATCCCCATACCACTTAGTTCCACTATTAGGGAGACATTTTATTTCCAGTCCCATGGAACTTTTGAAGGCAGATACCGAATAATAATTGAAACAAAACAAAACAAAAACCCCATTTCACCATTTTCCCCCAGACTGCATAAAAGAAAAAGATAAAGCAAGAAACACGGCCGTGAGCTTTGGCTTCAGCACTCAGAAACAATCCAGAACGAACACCCACAGCAATACACAAACATAGCACTTTAGTGGTTAGACAAGGGAATTGAATATTCTTTTAGAGGCTGAAATGGCAGAGAAAAAGGGCTCTTTCTGCCAACATGCAGAACTAAGAGATTTCCTGTTCATGCTCTTCGAGTACAGGTTGGGATTTCCACAGATGTTCCCCTGAAACCACAGCAGATACCTTGTGACAATCTGGGGTTTGTTGTTGTTCATTCTTCGGTTACAACGTTTCCTTTTCTGAGGACTAAGAATTATCTCAACCAAGGTTTTTCTTTCTGGTTTCCCAAGGAGCCCCTGTAATTGCCATCTTCCATCTGTCTTGCCCACACACCTTCAGCAGCAGGAGGATTTGCTGACACCCTAACCAAGAATAACTGACAATAAGATTATTTATTCTTTGCCAGGCTGTGCCAGTGTTAAATATCCAGCGAGACAAATTCAGATTTAACTCTAGAGCTGACTGGCTACTAAGCCATCAATAGATTTGCTGGGTTTATTATTTGGCAAAGTCTATTTTGAAACACGAGTCATTGCTTTGCATGCAACTATGGATGTGAATCGCCAGACGAGAACGCCTCAGACCTTCAAGGCATTCAACTCCACTCCAATTTAAATAATTGATTTTGTGTTAAATAAAGGAAACATCAGCTCTTCGTCCGGGTTTCACAGGGGAAAGGCAGCTTCCATCAAGACGCTCTGTGGAGCAGAGGCTGGGTAAATCATTCCTGAACGATCAGACACACACGTTTCTAAAGCCAGAAGGCACACAGAAATCCCCAGTTTTACTCAAGATACTTGCAGTACATGCAGCAAGACTAAATTCTCGCACAAGTGCGACGAACCGCTGGAGGATGGGAAGACAAAAAGGGAGAACAACAACTGACAGGTCTGCACATCCAGGTGTAAAACAGATTTTACCAAGCTCCTGTGGCTATTTTACAAGCAACAGGCAAACAATTATTTGGTGCTATTTACACACGGATCATAGAACATAGTGGGTTGGAAGGGACCTTCAAAGCTCATCTAGTCCAACCCCCCTGCAAGGAGCAGGGACATCTGCAGCTAGATCGGGTTGCTTAGATATTTATGAAGAGTCACCTTACTGATACTGTACAGTCTCCAAAACCTCAAGGGATTAACCAGATGTCTCCTACCTACCTACCCACAATACATCATGCCACTACAGAAGGATCAGTCCGGTGCTGTATGAGCTACACCATCCATTCACCACTGTCTGCTTCATGGTGGCACTGCAGAGGTATTTGAAGTAACTAAAGTCTTCTCTCTGGCACATCTATTCTTTGACAGTCAATTACCTACGGGGGAAAACAAACCCCAAACCTAACCAACCCCCCCAAAACCTTGACCCTCACAATAAGCCTGCATGCAAATCACAAAATGTCCTGATTTCCCTGACCCGCAATGCATTTCAACTCAATGTTTCTACACCATTTGATTCTGATAAGTTTGTAATCTAACTTTCACTACCATCTTAACTTGGTAGTGAGGAAGGAAAAGGTCACTGTCTTTAAAAGTAAGCTAAAGAGAGGCTGAAGGAAGGTAGCAGCTTGTCTATGCTAGTAACTAATGTTGCTTTACTAACTTCATCCTTTGTAGTAACTGTTATTAGGCACAGTGGGTGTAAAGATCCAAACTCATGGGCCAAGAAAGCTTACAGAGAAAACTGTGGAGCATTTTTCCAGGGAAGACCATCCCCTGCACCCCCCTTTCACATCCACACAAACAAATATGTGTTCAATCCAAAATCCTTCCCCTGCAGCTTCTCTGAAAACACTGCACGTAGGCAGGAAAAATGATTCTTCAGAACTAGAGCATTTGGAACGTGCCTCAGCTTTGCAGATACTCAGGCACGGTTACTAAACTGCAGATTATCTGCTGAGCAAATAGGCAGAGTAGTAGACAGCCTTAATATTAGGAGTACGAAATAAGATATTTGGCTACCATAAGAAACCTATAAGCCACAATACAGGCAAATTTCAGAATTCATTTAAAAACATTTAAACCCCTGTAAAATAGGATTAAGCATTGTACACAGGAACTGTTCCCACTTCCCTCCTCATCTAACACACATTTGTGGTCTTGTATTAAAGTTAAAAGCAATTCAGTCTCAGAAATAAAACAAAAGCAGTTTATTCCCCAAATAGTCCCCACACTACCCAAGACACTAGTAACTGCCAGCGTGTCACCATGAGTCCTCAAGTAAACAAGTGGTTTCCAGTTTGAATCAACCACTGTGGGTCAATCTTCTCCTTCAAAGATGGAAAGAACAAGTTCTTCCTTATTCTGGAGTGTGCAAGGGGTTTTTTTTTGCTTTGAACTACAGGAAACAATTCATGCTTAGGTTTTACAAGATATACCAGCACGAACAAAGCAGTAAGCTTACATTTAAAAGGAACCTTACCATCCAGCATTAATGTGAAAGGACAGAAGCAGAGGACAAGCAATGATGCTTACTCAGCGTATCTGACTGAAAATGGCTGTTAAGGAGAAGAGGAAAGAAGGAAACTTTAATGATTATTTATAAGAGAATTCAGCACACGTTTGAGAGCCTAACCCAGGGGCTGGGGCCAGAGGCAGGCACAGGCAGCAAGCTGCAGCAGACACACGGTGCATGTGCCTCTCTCCATGTGGGAGCCGGCTGTTCCAGATGGCGAACAGGTACCAGGACTGTATGGCTTTTATCTGAAATCACTTTAAAGACAGACAGACAGCGCAAACTGAATAGACTGTCAGCTGGTTTTAAACACTTGGTGTCATCCTGATTATGCTAAAAGCCCCCAGAACAGTGTCAGGAGGTTGGCAGAAGAAAAGCAGGAAGCATACACGCGCTATCCCTCCCTCAGGCCCAAACTCCCTCTGCCTCCAAGTCTGTTATTAAATAACGCTTGCAACTATTAAATCCAAAACATTTCAGAATAGACATCAGGTTAAAAGCAATAAATTATTCAATATTTACGCTTTCACCCATGACTCCACAAAAAGAAGGAAGCATCCTTTTGGGGTTGATAACTTACATGAACACTCAGTTGCTACTTGTATTTTAACACCACCGAAGACAGTTCCAACAAGCTCCTGTATGCCTTTAGGCAGCACAGCCCTTTCTTCAGCTTGCATCTGCCAGTCCAACACACTACACTGGTCTCTTCATTTCTAAAAATGGCACCACCAAACCATCAGGACTGTGAGACTGAACTTGCGTAGCAGTCAAGTCAACCAAGGGGGCAAGTCTGCCCTCAGTTACAGCCTAGGAATTCCAGCTAGTACAGCTGCGCTACTTCGGATTTATACAACAGTAAAAGCAGAATGCAGTAGTATGAAACTGAAAGCTACAAACTCTAAATTAATAGCTAACTGCTTCAGTTTAAACTTTTTGGTTGGTTTGGACTCAAAGACCGAAGTCCCCACCAAGAAAAGTATCCCTATCAGTGTAGCAAGCTAAGCTAAATGCCTCATACTCCAACAATCCTATTTAACACACAAGAGCATCAAACCTCTCCATCTGACAACCCAGGGCTCTATTCAGCTATGGCACCATTTAATTATGAATTGGGTTGCAAGAAGAGAATAGGACAGTTAACTTACTGCTGTTTAACGAGCATGCTCTTGTTAGTTGTGAATACATTCACTGTACTCATTTAATCAGGAGGCACTGGAGTTCTGAACACATCATTAAAAGGATCCAGGAATGCTGCTGCTTTGTTCAGCATGACTACATGCTCTGATTGGCAGTCGGAAAATGAGCATGAAATGTAAGCCCCTTCCTGTTGGGCTAGCAGATCTAATTTTAAATTAGGAGGAGGAAGAGAGAGTAGGAGATCTGCTTCTTCAGAGCTTCACTTAGTTGGAACACAAGTAAGTTTCTCTTTTTACCACTGACCTAAAGCAGTAACACACTCAGTTCTGTAAGACAGCAACTACAAGAAATGTCAAACCTGTGGGAGGGGGGATAATAAAAATAGTATTAATGATTTAAAAAACAAACCCACAGCCCATGTTTGACACACCCAAGGAATAGGAGTGTGCATTAACCTGTCAACCTATCAATTAGCAAGAAGAATCCTCATAAAGCAAATACACACATACCCCTAACGTGTTATTTCCCATACTGTGTACAATATATTGATTACGGAAGTGAAATTGACTCCCGTACGTTCTCACAGGAGAGATTTAGAATGTATGTTCGGTGAGAGGAGATTTATCTGTCAAGGGTTGATCCATCTACCCACAAAGATACACACCCAGGTGAGAAGCTCTATGTGTAAAGCATTTGAGAGCCACAGAGAAATTAAAATGCAACCAGCAACTGCTTAGCTTGAACCCACTGCATGAAAGTGTTTTCTGCCAAAAGGAGTATGTGAACCAGCATCACCGATGGCATTACTGGAGCTGCAGAGAATGCTGAAGCTCAGATTTAACAAGTACAACTGCTTCCTCTAACACATCCTCAGGAGGTGAAAATGCATCTCTGAAACATGTTGATAACCAATCGCCTCCTCTCCTCCCACCTCATGCACACAAAATTGGTCGCGCTGCTTAACTTCATAGGGGCTGACCAGGGCTTAAGACTGAGCCTCTCTAATCCAAGCAATTATTTCCCAGTTAGAAAGCTGCTGGTATTTTAAGGATATAAGGTATTTTAAGGATATAAGTATTATATACTATATTATACTGTATTCCACTCAAACAAGGACTGCCACCTAGGAAGCCAGGCACAACAACACAAACACATTTACCACAGTCTCCCGCAATCACACAGACAACACAGTTCATATCCGGCCTGGGAAAACCCTGTTCTAACCAACTACGTTAATGCATTAGTACTTTGCATGCTCCAAGCCTTCAGAGCAATCCCTTGGAGATCATCAAGATCCCGATCTTCTCAGTTTTGCCAACAAAATAATCTTCAGGAAAAAAAATCCTTTTGATTAAGCAGTCAGGCTTAATGCAACACGCTATGACTAATCCTCTTATATTTACAGTCCTGCACTGTAACCTCAGTAACACAGGAAACAATGTTCTTTTCATAGGAGCTATGTGACTGTGTGGAGTGTCACAATCTTATTCAAACAGCAATTGACTTGTCACTGTTACCAACCTGAGTAACCAGCACCCAGGTTTCAGCGCACAGGCCAGCTCGCTCTCAGTGCGGCATATGGCAGTTCTCTCAGGTGTAAGTTGCAGAACAGCACTCATCTTCATGAGCCACCAAAGACTTCTCGGGTCACATCCAACGGCTCTCCGCACTGCAGTCAAAGGAGGTACCATTCCTACCATATTGTGGGAACACTCAGAAGAACTGTCTGGGTCCCCAGTGGTTTAAAACAACACTGTTACTATGAAGCAGAAAGGTTAACAGTCTGGGGACAGGCATATCAAAAGACAGTCACATTCATACTAGATCTAGAGATGTACCTCTCGTCAGAAATACGCACCAACAAGTAGGTCCCAGCACTCAAACAGGATGCCAGTTCACTGACTTAAACAGAAGAAAAATACTCCTTGAGGTTACCAATATTGCTTTTTCACTGTTAGAAACAATGCAGAGAATAAGCATTCAGATTTTCTGATCAATTGCATGGTCTGTACCTATAACATCCAGGAAGGAACATACATAGAGAAAATGGATGGGAAAAGTATGATAGTGCTAACAAGAACTCTATGTTACACTATTTATCTTGGGTACCGTCCTCCTTAATCACACTAAAAAGGTCTGTACGAGAGCTCTGTCCAATGAGAGCTGGAAGGTTGAGAGATGGACATTACAAAAATAAAACCTTATCAAGTGTTGCCTTTTCTTCGCTTTGCGCTTAACACAGGGCAACTCACGCAGCATCTCAGCTGGTTTAGCTCAAAAAACCACCACACATTTTAATGACAGAAAGGAAAAGATGACGCACAGGGAACTGCTGAACTTTTGCTGTTCTGCTTCGTCACAACAGGCTTACATGGTTAAAAAACCTCTAACACAAGAAATACATGGACGTATTTGTTACCTATTATAAATAGTTCCCATTCTTCAGCTCCTCATGTACCTCTGATCTGCCATTTAGTCAGTCCTGCATCTTTCCTGTAGATAACTCCCTTCTGCATTTTGTAGAACACAGGGCATATCAGAAGTCCACAGAATACCAAGCAGCTTGTGATTTGTATTTTGAGGATATTTAAACTGGTTAACTGACTTCCAGAGGGGACACAAACGACTTCCAAAACAAGACACACATTCATTCTGTTGTAGTAGGAAAAGAGTATGAAAAAGCCATGTTTTTCTCCGCGCTATATGCTATACAACCATAATGAGAATCTGTGAACAGAAATACTTCTTATCACTGTTGTTAACACCTCTTTGCTCCATGTGCATCACACAGAATCATAGAATCAACTGTGTTGGAAAAGACCTTTAAGATCATCAAGTCCAACCATTCCCATCTTGTGTAATACATTCAAAATCTTTGCAGCAACAGCTTTACATTGTATACAGACACAAAAAAATAATACAAGGGCCCTCTCTAAATAGCAGTGCCAAAGAAAAGAGAAAACCAATACATGAATGGCAGAACACATGCACCTATGCACTTGAGTCCTGGCTAGCCCCCCCATGTCCTACTTTCCAAGCAAAGCACTCGTATTTATCATCGTATCATCACTTTTCTCATTCTTCTGTTTCAAATAGTCCCAACTGGTTTTTGATACACGCAGGTTAACAAAAACCGCCTTATCCAGTTGCATGGAAGAAAAGAAACACAATAAAAAAGCAAAATCTGTTTGATACATGGAAAAATAATTAGTCAGACCTTTCTTTTTCCATGTACTCCACTGCACCATATGCAGGGGCTGGAAGAGAGCCTAAGAACATCTGCCACAGACTTTAAACCCCCTAATAATAGCACAGCTGGTGTCCCCAGTCTAATGATCTCAGCACAGGCTCATGTGACTGCTCCTGACTCTGGCCCCCAACCCAGGCAATGCGCGGGAACACTCCGAGCTTGGACACCCTCCATTCATTCTCAACTCGATTTGCATTTCACTAAGGAACCAATGCAGAAGGCAAGCTGAAATGCTTACATTTCAAGCAGTTCAACAGTCACTGTTTCCATAGGATTTCCCTGTGCCCCTTAAATTCCAGGTTAGCAGAGCACTGCCTTGTCCATAAAAACAAGCTACTCAAAAAAAAATAACTGCAAGTCTCAGGGATCCAGGGTTAGAAACAGAAAATGCTTTAACTGCACTTAACTGTATTACAGAGGTGTTGGTTTGGTTTTGCTCCCCCACTAAATTCATGGACTATCTTCCATTCCTAACCATTTAATTTATGTATGGTCATTTTCACCTGCTTGCTTTTAAAGATGTTCAAAAGCTGGTTTATAAAGGAGAAAACCTTTATTTCAAAGCGAGGGGGGGAAGGCAGATAAGCAAGGAACTCTGGAAATGGAACTGTTTTAGCTCACACAGAGTCAGCACTGGGCATTAGCATGAATTTATCACACATGTTTTAGAGAATCATCTGTTATCTTCCATGCCCAAAGGATGTGGCTAGCAAAACAGTATGATGGACTCTGTGAAGGTGGGAACAAAGAAAGCAATGTTTGGGGGGAGGGAGGGGAGAGAGCAAGGGAGGTGCGGTGACCAAGACTCAATCCACCCTCTATCCTCTTTTCCTCTACACAAACCACAGGCAGCTTCCAGCAGCCCACAGGCCTGAGTTCAGTTTATTATTTACCATAACACACTCAGGTGCACCCTGAAAGTGCCAGACCTGATGCAGAGGCTGACCCTCTCCAGCACACAGGAGAGGCAAGCATTCCACAGCCCAGTTCAGACAGTGGCACAGCACAGAAGGGGGGCTACTTCAGCAAATTGCAGTAGCTACAGTAACAGGAGACTGAATACTGAGCTTCAAATTCCAAGAACAACCCATTTAGTCAGTCCTCTTAAACGCCAGTATGTGACACTAACATCCTCATCAAAGAATGTTTTCATTCTCATTTCCCAAGAGGGAGAGAAGGGACAAAACCCCAAAAGCATTGAAGGAAACACTTTGTGAATTCCCACACTGTCCAACAGTGTTGGACCGCTTTAAAATAAAGCCATTTAGCAGATAATCTTTCTTAATTTGCACCACATCACTGAACAACAAAGAGAAGAAAGAAAATACAGAGCAAGTTACTTTTTAGTTTTATATGAAAGCACTGAAGTCTGAGAAAGGCCGATACAGGAGATGAGGCCAGTTACAGTAATCTGACTGTGACAGAGTTCCACATCAGAGTTACCATATCTGACATGTGACAGTTATGCATCTGCTAACCCTCTATCTGACCTGTAACTTCTCCTCAGAACTACAGTATCAATGTACATTTTACGTAGCATTTTTTTCCTTGAGTCTCACAATTAGGCTATGAAACTCCACCCATGCTCTTGTTCCCGCTTTCCCTGTGAAAAAGGTGTGTTTTAAGAAACAAAGCAAACTGTCCCACCTTTTCAACCAAAATCTAAACAGCAGCAAAATCTTCGTCAAAGAAGAAACAGAAACCTGCAGCGGAACAGCATCTATAGAAAGAACAGATACAACCTCAAACAACATCAGTTCAATCATTAATTCTTAATACCAGAAACTGTACAACACAATTGCCTACAGAAGGCTGCTGATTTCTGACTGTAAGGCAAACCCACTTCTTTCCCATTTTAAACTGCAACTGGGGAGCTCATACGCATTGGCAGCAACAGCTGTGTCACAAGTGTGAACTGTGGCAAAGATCTGGGCTGGCATCAACCATGAATTACACCGCTTCTTAAAATACATTTGACACCAAACACATTAAAGAAGTCTTCTGTTGCTGTGCTGCTGCTTGGGTAACACAGACAGTAACTACAAAACTGATGCCCTTCAACTCTGGCTGTTCACAGAACAAGGATAACCTCGGAGGCAAAACAATCTGCAGAACTAACGAATTTCTCCTCCGTAACTCAGCTCACAACTGCTGGCTCAGAGTGGGCACACAACTACTGCTGTCTGCAGATCTTGTTTCCTCACTTGCTACAGGCCCAAACTCCTTTCCCCCTTCCTTCTGGCACCATGTGCTGCATGCTGCTCCAAGTCCCATGCGACAGAAAACACATAGAGACAAGGAGCGCTTCTATGTGGGTTCGTACTTCCACGCTTCAGAGAGACAGACCCTAGCCATCTGCACTGCAGTTGCACTATTTCACTCAATATACAGTACCTGCATTCATTATACAAGTGTCAGCATTACTTCACTTACAAAATTAAGCTATTAATGGGGAAAAGGCCAAGAATCTTACCCTGCATGCTTTCTAGACCATCTGCATAACCATGTCCTTCCTCTCAGCGCTTTATAATTCATCCAGAGAAGACTTCTCACTTCCTGACTGTTTCAACATGTGCCTTATTAAGAAGCTGTCCTGACAGAACTTGCACTTTGCTATTCAGAGAACTACAGGCTAGGGTGCAAGACAAATGAGTACATCAGACAACAAAGACAGACACAATGCAAACATTGTATAACAGTCATTGATAGACACAGCTACCACAACCTGCAATAATTCCTGCTTGGCCTGATTCCCATCTTTCTGGAAATATGCCTCTGACAGTACTGCTGCAACACAGTCCACAGAAGATTGCGGAAGCTGTTTTAACACTATAAACTGATCACAAAGCTCATAAACAACATCAGATCATGGACATATGCGGTTATAGAGTAGCTTAAAGGCCTTCCAGACCACAACTAAGCTTGGGTAATGAGAGAGTTTCTTACCTTAATATTCAGAGTTACAGTTTGATTCACACCAGCTGAGCACTTTCTATAAAGAGGTGACAGGCTCCAGTGAAAGACACTTGGCTAAACTTAGCTCAAAGGGTAACAAACCCTAGAAGCACATACCATGGAACAATCAGCTATTTCCCTACGTCTGAATCTTGCGCCAGTTGCTATCCCCATCTTGAGTAGCCACCAAAGCAAGAGTTAACAGAAGTGGACAGCGCATCTGTACTATTGTACCGATTTTTGAGTTGGGCATGTTCTATAGCCAAGAGGCAAAACTGGGACAAAACACCCAAGACAGCACTACTATGCTCAGCTGCATTTCCCTGCACTGAGCTGAGGCAGGTTAACAGACTTTGCTCTCCTGTTTACACCATCTCCCAAGCAAACTCTCCCGTTTGCAAACCCACCCTTCTACATGTAGATGGGAACTGGGCCAAAGACAGTGGCAGTGTGGCCAGGAAATACATTTGCTTCCTTCATGTCTTCTTATTTAAGCTGCACACGTACTTTATCACTATGTATGATACCCCGGGGCACAATGAGAAAGTGGAAAGTGCCTAAGTATTAAAAGAGCCCTTTGCAAGTACAGAAGACCGAGTTGTTTCAAGCTTTAATTTGCTTTGTGGTCATTCAGAAGTACGCAACTTAAAAGAGCTTCCTAAATAGTAAAACAAACATACATTGGGCAAAGATCAGATCAACAGAGATCTCTTAACCTGAAGGTTATATTGTCAGCACTGCAAATGTGGAAACAGCTGCTAACATTTTGACACAGTCCATACATTGCAGCACACTCTGTAATTCAGAGACGTACTTGAGGTGTCAAGGATTCCAGACTCTTCTACCTCCACAGATGAGGTACTGTATATACTAACTATATTCTGTATATAACTATATACTATATATACTACTATATTCAGTCAGATGCACCACTGTATCCAACAGAAGTAATTTGGGCCCAGAGGTCAATATAGGCTCCCAAGACAAAATACTAGCCTTTTTGGACCAAACATGTCTTGGAAAGGATGGATCCTTCCAAATCCCACTCCCTCTGCCCCAAAACACACCCACCCAATCTCTCACAATATTAATTTCTCCTTCTCCACCTCCTTCAGTTCAGGCATGCTAACTAAGGGTGACCTTCACACAAAAAGCGTCAAGTAACAACCGGTTCAACCACTGTGATCCAAGCCTGGTTTTGCTGCTCTGGAGTGTAAAAGGTAAACTATGCTGAACCTAGACTCATTCTGCTGGCTCCTGCAATTATTTCCCAAAAGACCAAAGACAACCCTCCACACAAAAAAACCCAACCAACCCTTTAAAATCAGCAATCCACAACCTCACGATTCGCACTTGACTCAAGGAACCATTCCTAAGCTACGGGGCCACATTCTGCTTCTCGTAATTGACATACATTTATATCTAGAACTCCAAATTTCCAACTCCTGTTAAAATCCAGCCTCCATGAGGTTGGCGAGTTCACTTGTTTTTCTTTTCACATCAGTTTTAACAGGCACTTTATGAAGTTTTTGTTAGACACGGAATACAGTAAGGCAACAGAACTTCTTTTGGCCCCCACAGCCACCTCTGGGGTTTATTTTATACATATCTGGCATATATTTATACATATACATAGGGTATATTTTTATATATATACACACACACACACACACAACAAAAGCCATCAGCCATTACCACAGCCATCTCTGAGTTTATTTTTTATATATATAAAATACATATTTATTTTTATATATAAATATACTTATGGCTTTTTTATATAAGTATATTTATACATATGTATGTATGTTTGTGGCATATATATGGAGTATATTATATATACTATAAAAGCCATCAGCTACCACCACAGCCATCTCTAAGGTTTCTTTTATATAAATATATATAAAATATATATAGCATATATGTGGGGCATGTTTCATATATATACATACAAATATATGTACCTATGTATCCGACATACTGCATAAGTTTTTCTAGACAACTTCTTGGTATCTTTTATGAAAAGATATTTAGAAAAAATATAAAATAATGATTTCATTTTTTTATTTTTACAAGCTGAATCTTAAATCAGACCTTCCCTTACTGAGGAGATAAAGGAAAATCCGGACCAGCTGACACACAAACCAGATGCAGAGAAACAGTACGGTTACTCAATGAAAAACCAAACGAAAGCAGGGAGAGAAAGTAGAGAAGATTGGCCAAAATGTCACAATTCATAAATGCTTGCAAATGCCTTCAGTGGCCTTTAAAAACATCCAATGCCTTAATATTCTGAGATCCCAAGAGTTCAAAATCCTTCTACTTCCCCAGTGCTGTACCTGACAATACCGCTGAGCAATGCAGTGCCCAAAACAGTCCCTCCCAAAGTCTATTCTTTAGCTTCACATAGACTCAATTCCAAGTTGGCGCACAGCTGTATCGCAAGTTTTTAATCGCAAACCAACCAACAGTTTCCAGTCAGAAATCAGGGCACTCAGGAACCACCAACTTCCATTCATTCAGGAGATATATTAATTACCAGTCGTATGATTCACACCAGAGCCAGAGCAGGCTGAAGCACTGGAATTTTATGCCTTCCCTTCCCAACTTCTGCAGTTTGAAGGAAGTATTCTATAGCCGGTCTGAGTTCCCTAAATAAATAATTAAATAGATCTTTAATGCCTACACTGTAACAACTGTTTATCTAACGTTTTCCAGACAGAGGTCTGAGGAACGATGAAAACAGAACACAGTGCTACATCTGCTCTAACAAGTCGTGTTATAACCTGATTATTTTCCTGACTATGCAGCCCCTCCTATTTCCTCTTAGTCATTTCTCCTACCTCAGTAGGATATTATTATATCATGCCTTTATCTTCAAGTTATCCCTGCTGGTCACAGGATCAAAACAATAGGCTTGCTGGTAGGTGCATTTAGGAATTTCCTCTCAGCCTTCTTGACACGGTAATCAGTGCTAATTTACCGTCTCTCGGATAACAGAAACAGGACAGGGTATTCCATCTTCCCCATACAATTCTGCTAACCAAGGTTACTAAAATTATGTTTGCTGCTTTATTAACACACAAATAAACAAACAAACCACCACACAACTAGAAAATGACAAGTCTGGTAATTCCCATTTTTAAAGAGAGCTGTATCACTTAATGCACACCTTAAATACAGGAAGTGGCGTTACACACCTAAAGCAAACCAAACACTAACAGACCGTGCCTGTGCACTCCCGCCTTTGTGCCATCCCCAGCAGTCATCTAACTCCTGGAGAAACATAAAACTGGCAAAAAAAATCCAAACCCAATGAAATAAATCCAACTTTCCAAAACACGTTTTTCCAATTTGCCTCTGTGGCTTATTTCCACATTGGGCGAGAGTCAGCATGAAAGATGTGTAGACAAAGCAGTACAACACAGAGCTGGTGACAAGGCAGGACTCTTCCCACCAGAGATTTCAAACTGTGAGACCAGGCTAACGTGGCAGCAAAAGCACAGCCTTCAGGCACGCTCTTGCTCAGACAGCTCTAGCTAACACTAACTAGCATAGGCTGTCCTGAAAGCACACCCTCATCCCACCACACGCTTACCCTGAAGCCACATATTCCCATCACTCCTTTTTCCTCGCAGAGACACTGGTGCTTGTACCACTCCATGCCAGCCTGATCAGGAATGCAACCTGGTTGAAATGCTAAACCAAGAGGATGGGGGAGGCAGGACAGCAGAGAACAGAGAGGTGGCATTAAGTACTTTCCAGGTAGTCGGAGCTGGGCAACTGCATCCCACACCAGAAGCACTGCATGAGCACTTGAACTAAATCTCTCTTTCCTTTTGTCCCCATGAACAAAGCAAAAAAAGATTCCTACCCAGACATTTAAAGTGAAAAATTATTTCCCCCTCTCTTAGCTCCTATGCAGCATAACAGTAGAGGGGGACATGAATAATGAATCCTTCCATTTTCTTCCTTTATACCAACATACAGCAGGTAACCCCTCAAAGCCGATAAATACAAGATTGGTGCAGTGTTTACTCTTGGAGCAGGGAGGTCAGTAAGTCAGGCTCAAGAAGCTCTGAGACTCTGACTTACCTAGAACAGTCATTCAGTGAGTAAAGTGAGATGGTGCTGTGTCCTGGATGCGCTTGGAACAGGCTGCAGTGGTGGAGTCACCATCCCTGGAAGTGTTCACAAACAGTGTAGACGAGGCCCTCAGTGCCATGGGTTAGGGGTGGCCTTGGCAGTGCTGGGGAACAGTTGGACTGGATGATCTTAAAGGTCTTTTCCAACCTGGTTGATTCTGTGATTCTACGAAGCGTACCTTGACTGGTTTGTAGCTTTTTCAATGCAAAAAGGCAACGTATTTAAGGAAGTTGCATGTGCCTGAGGTACAACAGTTCCTAAATTACATCTCATGCAGTAAATAAAGGCAGTACAAGTGAATGTAATGGAAAAATCAGTGCTTTCCTCAGAAAAAATGATAGCATAACATACATCCAACAGCACAATAGCCGAGAGCACTTTGACCTTTGGGACCAGATCGCATTCTGCCAGGCAAGTGCAGTATCTAACGTTTCTCAGTCTTTTCATTCTAAGGCATTGGATGTCTTGTAAAAGAACACTTTTTGAAAAAGCCATTATGGAGTAAAATTCCAGGGAACAAATACAAGAATAATCCAAGGTTATAAGCACTTCAGATCATCAGAAGCAGCACTTTCAGTTCAAGAATGCTTTGTATCGGAAATCTGTGGTGCTCCGGTCACACACACGCCAGCGGGTCAAACCACAACATGCTTATCTACCCTGGAAAAGATGACATAACCCTGAGAAAACACGGCCATAAAGCACTGATCTTGCAATGACCTTCACACCCACAGGTCTGCAGAATGCCAAAGCCTCTGAGAAGGTGATATTCTTGATAAACACTAATATTCCCTTCTCCCCCCCGTAAATTCCCAGAAGCGATCATCACAGTAGTATTACCACAACAAAAGAGAAGCCTACCATTCCTTTCTGAAGGCACTACAATTTGTAACTACAGGTGAAAGTTTATAATAAGAAACCATATTGCCAGAAAGACTGATTTCCTCCTCATCACTTTACATCAACAGCGCATACCTCCTCAGACATACAGTGAGGATGATCAGTCACAGCTGCAGAGAAACAAATCCCACGCAAGACAGGTTGAAAGGACAGTCTAAGGGCTTTGACGCTGCTCCAGAGTCAAAGTTCTGCTCGTTTTACAGTACAATAGACTTCCATGGACCTGAAGTGCCAGGTTTCTGCTTACTGCAGAGGAGTGGACTGAGCCTCTTGCAAAGCGTGCAAGTGTGCAGTATCTGATGGGGAAACCAGGCTTTAGGGACAGGCAATGTTGTTAGTTACACAAGCTCCACTTACGCATATTTTAAAGAGGACAGTAAGTGTAACAGTCTCCCTTTCCCACAAGCAGCAGGCATCGATGCTGTTTAAGAACCCTTCTCCTTAAACAAAACTGCACTCCAGTATCCTCTAGGACACCAGATTTTGGGTGCTCTCAGACTGTAATTCATGCAGAGTCTTGCACGAAATTGAAGTCCAACATGACATTACCAGCATCTGCCTTTAAAAAGGAGAATTTATGTGAACATACAATATAGACGTGCACTGACTGGTTCCAGTTTTCAGTGATCAACTAACCTCCTCAAAGAGGTGCACACAACTCTTTCAATATAGCCACAGTTTTCATTCTTCCCCTCTAGGCTGTACATGTTTCCTAGTATGAACATTTTCCTAACCTCTGGTTTCTATTAAAAGATAGGACAGGCCAACTCAGTATTATTTTAAACTTCACTGAAAACCAATGACAAGCAGTTTTTCCATGTTTTGTTTGAAGCACTGGGAATTACTACATAGCAGAGCGGGGGGGCAGAGTTCTTAGGTTTTGCCTTCGACAGCTGTAAGACAAGTGGTACACTAGATGAGAGAGGTGATCCTTCCCCTCTGCTCAGCACTGATGAGGTCACATGTGGGGTACCGGGTTCATTTATGGCCTCTCCGGTATGAGAGAGACATGGACATACTGGAGAGAGCACAGCAATGGACCACTAACACACTGAAGTGAGACCAGAGCATTTCTCCCATAAGGAGAGGCTGAGAGAGCTGGGTCTGTTCAGTCCGGAGAAGGAAGGGCTCAGGGGATCTCCTCAGTGTGGACAGATACCTGAAGGGACAGTGCACAGAGGACGGAGCCAGACTCACTCCAGTGGTGCCAAGACCAGAGGTGACAGGCACTAACTGAAACACAGGAGGTTCCTTCTGAACATCAGAAAACTTTTCCACTGCAAGGGTGACCAAGTACTGGCACAGGTCGCCCACGTAAGTGCTGCAGACTCCGTCCTTGGAGATGCTCAAAAACCACCTGGACATGGAGCTGGGCAACCAGTCCTGTGTGGCCCTCACTGAGTAAGGGGGTTGGACCAGATAACGACTAGAAATTCCTTCCAACCTCAATCATGCTGCGATCCACCAAACACAGTGTGGCACATTTTCCGCAGATCTCCTATCTTTACGCAGGACCATGAAGTCAACTTTGTTCTTTTACAACACACTGCTTTCAAAATCCCAAATACAAACTCTTATTCACTTTGTATTTCTCTTCCATGCTCTTTCCCTCTACACCAGTCATTTTCATCCTCGTGTTCACCAATTCCCTTTCAGGGTCTGCAAAAACAAGCTGAGGAAATAACTTTTACATGCTTTACTACACATCAAGACTTAAAAGGTACTCGCAGACCTCCTGCAAAGTTACAAGAGATTCATAAATTAAAACCAATAGGGGAAAAAAAAAGGGACTGCCTAAATAAAACCTCTCTCTTCTACTTTCCAAGCCCTTCAGAACACATCATATAAGAAAACCAACATTTAATGAAAAATGCCTGGACCATTTTTGTCCTGTCTGATTAAAAACACATACAGAAGTCTAAACTCAGATCAAAACACTCCGTGACGGAGCCATAAGCTCACCACATAACTAGATCACCTCATTGTTCTTTCTGGCCTTACAGCCTGTGAAGAAAAACATGTACCTGTTGATGTTACAAAACCTGAGGGAAAGAAAGCTCTGCTGATTTTGTAAGTTTTAGAAAGGGAAAGCTTTTCCAAAGGAGTCTGCCAAAAAGACCCAAATCAATGAAGAAGGCAGAAGGAAAACAGGTTGGGTTTGGGGTTCTCCCCGCCCCTAAGCTTAGTTCATATTACTTTATAAATCTAAAATCATACTGGTCTACACATTAAGTTTTGAGGACTGCATTATTCACGAATTATGATTTGTGGGCATCTTGCTCAGGAAAGAACACTCCGAAATGCAGACTGGTTAGCTAAAATGTTCTCGTTTATTCTTAAGTATATTCCCATTCTTTATCATAAAGGATAACATCTGCGCATAGCCTAAGAACATCAACACCTTGGCATTTCTCTCTTCTGTTCATACAGGTGCTGGGAGTCAAGAATATTCCATAAGCATTCAAATATGTAGCAGGTTACTGTCAGCCTCGGCATTAGCATCTCACCTACCAACACACAACTGGTGTTGGTTATGTCAGAGCTTAGAGGGCAGCAGTTTCAAAATCAGCTTATGCCCAGTGAAGACTTTCCCTCCTGACACAAAGCCTCAGCCACTTTTGCTTCCTTTGCCCAGAGGACAGACAATCTGATTGAAAATTAACCTTAAAACCGGTTCTCAGCTAAGTCATGGAGTTGTTTCCCAGCGTCGTAATACGGAAGAGGATAGAAGAGGGAATCCACAGCCAGGGGAAAATTTGCTTTGCTGGGCAACATCCTGGTCTGATGTCAAAACAAATCAACAAAGAAGCTCTCCAGACCTTTTAAACCAAGCTCCTATTTCCTTCCTTTTTTCTATTACTCTGGCTGCTACACTGGCCTGAACTTCTGCTATAGACACAAGCAAAACCAAAAGGGCTCTAACACGTATCAATCCATCAGCAAACTAAAAAAAGACAGCCAAAACATGCACAAAAGGAAACAGGACAGTTAAAGAGCAGCAACATCATTTGGGTTTACAGCATCTAATGGACTTCAAGGTGAGAATCCTGTCCAGAGAAGCTGTAACGTAATACAAAGAATCGACTCCGGTGCGGTCATTAACCGCTTTAACTAAAGCAAAGCTGCCAACATAATTGAATCTAAGAATTATCTCGGAGCTAATCTGTGTGTGCCATCAATAAGCCTCTTAGCTGGACAACCATAAGCAGGATGACTTTACAGCGTAACTTTTTGCACTGTAATCAATAGGCTCCAATAAAGAGAGAAATATTGATGGATCAAAGTTCAAATAAAGGACAGTTTTAAACAAAGAGCATTAGAAGTGAACTCCAGAAATTTATTTAGGACACATCCCATTATTCACTACAAAGTAAAATAAGAGCGCTCATAAATTCACACAGCTATCTCGGTCAAACCACAGAGCAAGCAGGAAGGCTTTGAATCAGACCCCAACTGGTATCATGGAAAGCTCACGTTAAACAGGAAGTTAATTCTCCAGAATTTTCTCTCTTCCATAGCACTGATCCCACAAGCAAATCCACAGAATTGAGCCCCCCCCATATAATTGCAGCATTCCAACCAGGCAATGGCATTGCTCACAAAGTTTTAATGACTCAAACACACCTTCACAGCACAGGCATTGTAAATCACAAACCAACTGTACAGTTCGAGCATTACAAAGCTTTGTACATTAAGTGAGCTACCTACAACTGGCATGCAATAGCTGTCATTTAGTGAGTAGAAAGTGTTTCTCCTACACTGTGTTTTTATGATGACCCTGAAAGCCACTTTGTGTGCATCCACTACTGGAATCCATTCCTTTTAACAGCCTTTATGCAACACATGAGTGACAATCCCATTCACAGCAGAAACAAGGAACAATACAACCATCACAGAGAAAAATGCCAGTATGCCTTTGGTCATTTTACACACAATTTAAGTGCATTTTTTCTTTAATCCTGATCTTGGTGGCATCACTAAGCTTCCTACAAAGACAGAACTGCCACGCAGATCCAGCAAAAAGGATTAGCTCAAAAGAAAAACAAAACCCTTTCTAACAGCCTACCTATCCACAATAGTTCTTTGACCAACAGGCTAAACCACAGTTCCTAATTCCGTATTCCACAGCTTGTCAGGGCTTCTCATATCATACTGGTCTGTCTGCATTAACATGTAAGTATTGGGAATAAGCAGCATGTTAAATCAAGTGAGTTTTGTGAGAGCTAAGATAGTGCAGTCAAAAAGTTACACTGATAAAGCACCCAGCCTAATACTGGAGGCTATGGGAGGAGGTGCCCAGTTTCTGCAAACAGCAGTCATTACTAGGCAGAGGGAAAAGGAGCTGTTTCGGAGCTCTCAACAGAAACCACACCATCTTCTGCAAACTCCACCAACCTTGACTTGAGCACCACCCACAACGTACAAGATCCAGACAACAGAAAGTAAACCATGCGCCATAAACTGCTACTACTTGCAGGAGCACTAAACCACCCCCACTCTGGAAATCACAGATTATCTAAAAGACTTTGGAAGGAAACAGGATTTCAAGCAAATGGACTCCATACACTGCCTTCTCCCTTATCATCTCCCCCCTTCCCAAGAGCACTTTTAAGTAGCATAGGAAATTGTTAAGAAGAAAAACACATAAAGCTTTCAGAAAGGGTGAGAGGTTTGTTTTTAACTTCTTGCCTATCGATATTGCAGATGCTTGCCTCAATAGCACTGATTGTGAGAATGCCTTCTACTGAGCTATTAGAAAAAATGCTATCTTGCATTCAGCTTGCTGTCTGCCATAGCAGATACAGCAGGAAGCTTCAGCATCTTTCCTTTTTGGCATTATACAGTGCTAACAGTAAGAAAGTAGTGATCAAGGGCACATTTAAAACAAAACTATTTAACCTGCACTGGTGTCTATAATATTAATCTTGTTCTTTTAACCTGAAATACACTGACTAGAATATTTCAAAACTCCAAAGAAAACCCTCAGAGGACATGGAAAGATTAAATTAACCCTACAAAAGCAGCTAGTAATGTTACAGGAGGCAGAACATGCGAAGCAGCAATTTGCTCAGGTGTGAGCTGCAGCAGAGAGGAACAACCCAAGTTCCAAACAGTTCCAGGCAAATCTTTTCAATCTGATCTTGCTCTCTGCTACATGCAAGTTCACTTATTCCCACCAACTTCCAACTGCATTCCACAGACTGACAGAGTGCCAAGTTAACATCCATTAATATACATGGCAAAACTTGCAGATCACATGCTGGTGCTGCTCCATTAGTCAGGACTCTGGATTAAACCAGTCAGATGCTCAGAGGCTGCAGCAATAACTTCGTGTTTCACTGAGATTGTACACAAACACATATATCAAACATGGAACACTACGCATGTAAACTTATGTGCCTAATGACATTGATGCTTCATACTGCTTCATTCTCAGCATACTGGTGTGGAGAGAGTACCCAGCGCTCTCTACAACAGGCACTAAACTCAATTATGAACTAAGTATTTTTGTTTGTTAGAGGGTTTTTCTGCACTACATCCAGAGATGGTGGTTATTTCTACCACTGTCACCCACCGTGCAGTTAAATGCACTAGCAAGTGGGAGTTCATTCATGCAACTGACAGAAACTTTTGTTTAACTTCAACAGACATTTAAATTCTCCGCACACATACAGCCAGCTGATCTGCACTTCACTCACCAGCTCACATTAAGCGCTGAAAACTCCTGCCTTCCATTCAGATTTGCACCCTTCTGGTTTTCCCCCCTTCTAATGATGCTCATTGAAAAACAGGCAAGCAACAGCTAGAATCATGCCTTAATACAATTTCCTTATGTGTTTCTAAAATGATTTTCCTATCTCTTGTCATCATAGGTTGTTCTGGCTCAATTCAAGCCTCAGAGAAGGCAGAGCTCTGTGAATATGGTTCCTGGGCTGGAACAGTCACGGTGCAGCAGTAGTTTTACAGCAGTAAAATATGCACAAATGGCAAACTGGTCATTGTAAGGGCTGTTTGGTTGGTTGGTTGGTTTGGTTTTGCTCATTTTTCAGTTGCTGCTATCCTGATTGCAAAAACCACTCACCCACGATTTAATCTCCATGGACTAAAAGGTTCAAATAAGGTTAGAGACTGCAAGACAGAGAAAAGCATCCACACAGGAGATGTTCTCCCTTGCTCAGGCTGTGGGAGACAAGAAGCTTGGGCTCCCAGCCTTTAAGAGATCTCCCATTTTTGGGACACTTCCTCCTCCTCCCTAATTTTACCTGAAAATAAGCTCATCTAAACATGAAGTCCGAAACTGCCAGATGCAAACCAAAGCAGATGCCAAGATCTCAAACTTGCTAAAAAGCATAATGAAACATTTTAGTCATTTTCAATAGAGAGACACGACCAAAAGCTATCCATAATCCCCGACACTGAAGAAGCCAAGTTAGGGTTTGTATGTCCCTTCTCGATGGCTATGGAATCTACCTCTAACTGACAACAGCAGCAATTTACCTGTAAATAATTCACAGGCCACATTTTGTAAGCGGTTCTTGACCTTCGGTGAACAGTTACACACGACCGCCTCCCTCCTTAAAGCGGGCGGAAGGGACAAAGGACCGCGGGAGGCAGAGATGCGGGGCGGGCCGCGGCTGTGAAGGTCGCTCCGCTGCCACAGGGCTGCGGGGGCCCGAGAAGCAGCCGCTGCACCTTGCTCAGCGCCCCGTTTCGCAACCCTCGCCTCCGCAACGCCGCGGCCCCGCGGCCAGACCCCCGCCGCGCGCAAGCGTTCCCTCACCTGAGGGCAAGCGGCCAGAGGGAGCGGACTCAGACCCGCTGGGGCCCAGCGCCCGTCTCCGTCTCCCCTCCCGGGCCGCTGCCGAACCCGAAGCCCTCCCACCGGACACACTCACCGCGCTCCGGGCTCCCCAGTCACGGCCGCCGCCAACGGGGCACTGGGGGTGGCGGCGCCCCGGCGGGCCGGGGGAGCTTCGCTGCCGGCGGCGGCCACCTCCGGGCTGGCGGCTCCCTCACGGCTCTCCCTCGGCCCGCGCCGAGCGGGCAGAGCGCAGGGGCTGCGGTGGCCGGCTGGCTGCTGCTTCCCTCTCCTCCTGCCAGCGCCTCATGTGCCCTCCCCACGGCCTCCCCGGCGCTCCAGCTCCCCGCTCCCGAACAGCGCCCGGGGACCGCTGCCAACCCCTCCTGCCGGGCGGCGAAACACGTGGGACGGCCGGCGCTGCTCCGCTCGGATGGGCCGGGCCGGTCGCCGGGGCCTGCTCTAGAGGCGAGGCGGGGCGGGCAGCACGCACAGGAGGCCACGGACGCCGCCCGCCGCCGGCGGGGCAGCAGGAAGGGGAGCGCCGCTGGCGAGCACCCCGGCGGTCGCCGCGCTCCCCCCGCCCCCGGCGGCCATTACCTCATGGCCCGGCCCCGCTGCGGGGAGGGGCCGCGCGTCGCCCAGCAACCGGCCCCCTGCCGCGGCCCGCTCGTGTGCCGGGGAAGGGGCCGCTTGCGGCCACCTGGGCCCGGCTTTGGATGACGGGGCTGCTACAGCCGGCACGCTGCCACCGCGACCTCCTCGCGGGCTTGCCGCTCTGCGGGCGAGAGCGCTGCCCGCCCGAGCGGGGCAAGAGGGCTGGAACAAAACCCCTTCACCCAGGCAGGGCTGCGGGAACGCTGGTGGACAGAACTACAGACACGAGAACAGGGGAGAGGGTCCCGGTGAAGTTTAGACGTTCAAAATACGTGTTTCGTGGAGTTTGGTAGAGGAACGAAGGAGGGGAATCTTTTCTGTGCCCTTCTGAGGAGGAAAGCTGCAGTATGAAAGTATATGCATTAGACACCAGAAAATGCCCTGACGAAAAGGTTTGTTATTTATGTCCCACTCACAGAGAAAAGCAAAGAAACAACCCACAGAGGAAACCATGACTTCTTGCAGCTCAGAACTATTCAGTGGAGGAGGGTTTGATTGTTGTTTACCAGCAAGGGAAGAATTGTGTCCAAGGTTGCAGCTGGGGAGACAAAAAAGGGGCAGCCGCACTGGTGACAGGCCTCTGGAAGCCTGGGATGTGTGCTGACCTTGAGCAGGTGTAAATGGATTCAGGGTTTGACCCTCAATTGAAGCAGGGAAACAGACTCTACAACTCAAGGAGAGTTATAAAGCAGGTATGTTTATTACACCAGCGGGTGCAAGGGGGATCGCTCCTCCGAACTTGCACACCGAGGGGTTAAGCAAGCAGATATTTATTACACACACACATGCATATTCATCAGGTTCCCCGGGAGAGCAGTGGGGATATTACAATTAGTTTAGGTACTCATTATCATAAATGTCCTCCCTTTTGGAGCTTACGCACTGCCCTCCAATGGGATGGTCATGGGCAGGGGTCTTTGAGATGAAGTAAGCAGTCTTCCTCATGTGGGCAGGGGTCTTTGAGATGAAGTAAGCAGTCTTCCTCATGTGGGCAGGGGTCTTCGAGATGAAGTAAGCAGTCTTCCTCATGTGGGCAGGGGTCTTCGAGATGAAGTAAGCAGTCTTCCTCATGTGGGCAGGGGTCTTCGAGATGAAGTAAGCAGTCTTCCTCATGTGGGCAGGGGTCTTCGAGATGAAGTAAGCAGTCTTCCTCATGTGGGCAGGGGTCTTCGAGACGAAGTAAGCAGTCTTCCTCATGTGGGCAGGGGTCTTCGAGACGAAGTAAGCAGTCTTCCTCATGTGGGCAGGGGTCTTCGAGATGAAGTAAGCAGTCTTCCTCAGGGTGCACTTCTCACCTTTGGCCCAGCTGGATGCCCCGGTAATCACAATTAGCTGAACCCAGCCGTACCTGCAAGTTCTGAGAGCTGGCAAAGATTTAGAGCAGTGTGACCTGCGTACAAAATGCATTGCAAGCAGGACAGGATGGGCAGGCAAGGAGTATCCTAAGCTGGCGGATGTTCGGGAGTCACTGTCTCCAAACTGACTGATAATTAGAAGGATGGTAAGAAAGAATTCACTCATTAGAAGGATGAAAAGAAATAATTCACTCTTGTTAGTAAGCCTACTAAATTCTGTTATCACACCACAGACTTACAACACAAACCTTATTCTCCATCTTAGACTTAAGTTAGAAGTATTTTAACCCTATGCTTTCCAGGCACTTGCTTTCCTTATATCACAATAACCCATAGAAAGAAATGTTCCAGCCCTTCACAGATGCAAACAAAGAGAAACCTGCTTGGGTGATGGAGAAGAGAGGAGAAATGTTGCAAGGAAAACAGAGGCTTGGCAGGCGCTACCAACAGGCATGTCTTTAGGGCAGATCCCCTGGAAGTGACTCAGGGTGGAGTTGGATGGGCCATGGGAGTCAGCCTAAATCTTTGCTGCAGCCAAAGGAGCAAGCTGCTCCCCCACTCCTGGCCTTCCAGGGGGCTGGCTCTGCTGCTTAGGATTCCTCAGTGGGTGACTCAGTAATACTGAGTGCTAACAGAACTAATTATGCTTTTTCCCTCGTCAGTTTTCTGCCACATTAGTAAACTGAATAGATTCACACTAAGATTTTAAAAGTAGCAGGAGTGAGCACAAAGGAAACATTTTTTGTCTGGGAGGAACATGACCATCGCTTTGGCAACCCTGCACTCTTGAATCATCTTGGTAGCCTCATCTAACTCCTCCCTGAAGTAGAAACTTCATGTTCCTTTAGGCAATCTAATGCCTAGGTATGGTTAAAAAAGTTGGTCCCTTCCACTTCTCACCCTCAGCTGAGTCCTCCCATTGTTTCCTGCTTTGTGCCGGGTCTTGTCTACACATGACGCAGCGCACCAGCCAGCTCTGGAGGTTTAAAAAAGGGCTGTTTTCTGATTAATTCCTGAAACAGCTAACAGTGGAGTCAGAGGAGTGACAGAGGTTGCTCAAGAGAGGAACAAGACTCTGCGGTTGCAAATGAGGGATAGAACCTTGTAGCAACAGTCAGGCACTTGCTACCATGCACATAACATGAGCCCAACTGAGTAGGAATGGTCTGCACAGGGGAAAGGAAAGTTTTGAGCTTGCTCTGTGCTGTATGAAATGTCACTCTGAACCAAGGGGAAAAGTAGGCAGGCTGCTAAGGGATAATACTAATAAAAAAGAAAAAGCTTTCAGTTGCACAAAAGTAAGAGAAAGACACAACAGAGTCACCTTGGAACCAAAGCCCAGGGAGGAAATCAGTCCTGAAAAAAAACCCCAGAAGGCAGGAATGATCTGCAGGCAAAAGAAAACCCTAGAAGTAGAAAAGTGAAGATCCACACCGACAACAGAGAGAAGCAAGTCTGCCTGACTAGAGACTCATTGAGAAGAACCAACTGACCTGTCATGTCTATAATGAACAAGGATTTGAGATACACCGCTGTGGCCAGAAAGAGTCTTGTCAGAGCAAGGAGAAGCCCTTCATAGTGTGACAAATGGCAGTGATATGCCCCATTTATTCCCAAACACAGTGTGTGGGAATGCATCAAGGAGAGAACTGCAGACTATGGGATTGCCAGCCTGTCCCCTGCAAGGTGAGTCTTTATGTTGTTCACGGGATACATAGCCAGTGTTTGGTGGTTGCTGCACCAAATCCTCCTTATGATTTGTTGTTGCATCGTGCTTAGTGCACATAAGCGTGCTCTGTTGCACTATGATTCATCCACCTAGCAATTCCGAAGCTGGCAACTGACACTGCAACCAGATAAGCTTCCTAGATTTCTCTGATCTCTTTCTGTTTTCATTATTCTCTCAGTTTCCTCTCTCTTCTTGATTATAACATTTATCACATTCATTCTCAATTTTGCTTCCTTGATTACATCTCTAGAAGAGACTTTTTATTTCCACCTTGCTAAAAATAGAAGACTTCTCAAATAACACTTTCCAGTGAGGATGCTGTTGTTTTTTCTTGCATGTTATTCACTCTAGAACTTCTTTGATTTCTTTACAGGGAGTATAAAATAATACAGTATTGTCTGAAAAGCATTTGAAACCAGTTTCAGAAATCTGTGGTTAGTTTGCCAGCTGAAATCCCAATTGCAGCTACGCTTGTCTATGATTTTAATCTCAGAGCATAAGCTAATTCCAGTAGGCACAAACAAATAATCTGGAAAAATAAAAAATACCTTTAAACCATACCCACAAATGTATTTCTGAATAGCTGTCATTTAGTTAAGAAGAAAGAAGTTGCAGTGCTTCCTCTTCTTGTTCTTCTTGCTGGTACCTGCTGTGATTGGCCCCATTTCTCTCACTTTTATATCCGCATGGGTTAAGTAATGCTCCAAGCCCTTTAAAAGGAGCTATGAGGGATCCACACAATGCTGCCCGCACAGCATCTTTTCTTGTTTAAGTGGTGGCTCTTGTAAAGCTAGTGTTTGCTTTAACTTGAATATCAGTAAATGTAAATTCGTGTAAGTTGTCTGACTGAGCATGTGAAACTTACAAATGTGACATCTTTTGATGGATTTTTTCTGGTTTTGTGTTCTGTTTGGATTTGTTTGTTTGTTTTACAGCAAGGTATGCAATGCTATCTTTGCTGGAAGAATCAAATCAGCAGAAAAGCTTTTCTTGCTCAGTGCTCTATGCTTCCTTCAGCTTGCATCAGCCAGCACCAACGCTTTCTCCTTCTTCAAGTGCTACTCTTCTGGAAATTTCTTTCCTGTAAAGAGAGTGCATCTGTCGGAAGCAATACCAGCTTAGAGCATTGGTTGGAAGTGTTATTGCAACTGTGACCCAGGGACAACAGGCACATGCAATTTGAAAAGAACACAAGGAATGAGAAGTTCAACCAACCAAGTGAAGTTTATCAAAAAACTAAAGCATAAACACAAGCAGAGGAGACAAATAAAATGAAGATAAAAAGGTCTTAAGGAAAAATATCATTAAAAATGACCTGCATAGAGGATCATATATAATAATTATGGCAAAATAAAGCATTATTCCACAGCTTAGAGTCTGAAAAAAACCTGAAGAAAGGAAACAATGACTGAGGATGGGGTTTTGCACATATTTGGCATTAATGAAATGCAAGCTGGAATAGTTTGTAAAGCTCAGATTAGCATTAGAAGTGAAGACAAATACGCAAACAAAGAGGAAATTAAATGCAAGATAGTGGGTTAATGATAAATGTGCCAGGCATGCATTTTGCAAGAAGAGGGGAAAAAAAAAAAGCGCAATCAAGCAAAGCCAAATGAAAATTGCACTGTGGAATGATGATAATACCTTCAAGACGCTGTGAGTTCTAATTAGGATGCAAAGGATATCCTGAATATACAAGCTGAATCTTCAGAATATAAAACATTAAAGTCATTGCTTTCTGCTGAAACAGTGAAGCTCTATATGTAGTAACAGAGCATTTGATTCTTGCGTGAGGCCAAACTGCTGAATATATTTGAAGAAAATGGGATGTTTTTCCAACATGTTATACCTAGAGAGTACAGCATCTGCTTTACACACTATGTATTGGATCAGAGTAAGGAATAGGTTGAACACTGAAATACACTGAAAAATACAGCACTGCTAGTATTTCTACATCATCTCAAAATTGCATAAGCACCATGGTAGTCACTGCAAGAGCAAGGTCTTGGCAAGGCTTTTTCAGCCTTCCTGTATCAGTAAGGCTGTCATCTCATCATACCTCAGAAGCCAGCAGGCAAGCTTAGGTGTTGAGAATGCTGTTAAGTAGTGAACCTTGCAGCAGCAGCAGATCAGCTTTGCCAGCCAGGCAATCAGCATCAGAGCTGATGATACACAGGAATGTGGTATGAGGAATGCCTGGCAGAAACTGTGGTAGTCCGTAACAATTAACCTCATCTCTTCAGCAGATAAAGCTCAGCACAAGCAATTACAACAAAGAGGAAGTTGGTTTGATTTTGGTGTCATATAAAGAGCAGTGGCTGACTTCCCAAGAAAACCCAGTGACTTTGCGAAGGTAAAAGTAGCTTGTAATGTACCAACCTTTAACGGTATTAACTCAAGAGAGTACTAAAATTTGCAGAATATCTCACCACATCTCTTTCAAACCTTAGACATATGCAAAGCATTGAGACCATAACAGAGGAAGAAGCAACCCAGCATGCTATACATGAAGTACTGGTGACCCTACAAGTTGATCCAGTGGGGCGAGATTTGGAGCCCTGTTTTTGTAAGAGAAACCACAAGTTGCTTTTGCCTCACCAGTGAAACAAACACATTGGAAGGGACTGTGTTGCCTTTTTAGCTGTTTCCACAGCTAAAAGGTCAACTCTGTGATTGATAAACTCCCAAAGAGAAGAATCCCAGGAGCTACCAAAGAATCTGAAAAATCATTTCTACTCCCAAATATCAGCAGCACATGGTACTTAAGCTGTAACATTTACATTTATTTAACAACTTCAAGAGGGATCAGTGACTACAGCAGCCTTGTACCAAAAAACCAAGGTGACTAAGTTATGAGAACCTTAATGTTGCCACAGAAATAAAGAAGAATAGACAAAGTTTCACTCAAGCAATGAAAGTATATGCTAGTTCTAAGAGGATGTTGGAAAAGAATCTGAGGATAAAAGGCACAAGATAAAGATGTGCTTATGTCCATTGTTCTGCTGAAAGATCAGAGAAGTGGCCCTGTGTGCTTCCCAGGAATGACAGAACCATCAAGGTGGATGGAACACCAAATATGATAGATGAGCAACTGAATCATCATACCCAGAACGCTGAGAATAGAAACTCTCTTGAGAATGGGGTCAGTCTGGAATAGAAAGAAACACCATGTTCTAGCAAGACAGGGTAGAGTATGAGTAATCATGATAGCTGGGAGAAAACTTAGTGCATCTGGCAAAAGAAAACACAAGTGTATAGCATCTTCAACAGACATTAGAGCAAGCTACAGATCTTACCAAAGGAAAACAAAACATGGAAACATACCTTAAAACTATAGGCTGCTAATCAGGCTTTTGGGAATCAGGCAAAATGTCAGAGGCTTCTGTAGTACCCATTGAGGGTAGAGCCCTGAAGTGTTTAAACATTCCCGAATTATGTGGTTACAATCACAAGATCTCAGTTTACCTTAAATTAGATCATATACTTATTTGAGACCAAGAATTTAATTGCATCTGACTGCCTCATATAATAGCCAGGCAAATAGCAAGGCTGAGTTTGCTGTGCAGATTGCTGAGGATTGAAATGGTGCAAACAGCGCAGAGAATATTTTGCATTCCGTTCTTGAATGTTGAAAATATTCCCACAGAAAAGTTCACTGCAGTTGAGTACAATAGTTGAAGTCATGTTCGGTAACAGACTAAAGGAGTAACAGGCTAAACCAGGAAAAAAACCCCACCAAAGATAAGATTCCTATAATTGCAGCCCTGATCTCCATTTGCATTTAGATTATTTCTTCATGGTAATTCTTGCACTGAAAGCAAGTGAAATGTTTGAAGAGAGGATTCTTGATTCTTACACCAAATCAAAGGGAAAGTTCCCCATCTGGAGTATACTGAAATTGCCTGCATCTTTCTTATCGTCTGGATGTACATGTAATGAAGTGTGTATCAACAACAACAACAAAGCGACACAGTTCCTAACTAAGAGGTATTGGAAAAAAAGAGGGGTGTAAGTCAACGTGTCCCCTGTATCTGCCTTTAATTACACCAAAAATTCTTCATCATTGAGACATTTAATTTAAAAAGCTATGAAACTCTGGTTTGTTTGTTATTAAAGCATTATTTTGTGATTCTCTCTCTGTACTTTGCAATGCTATTGCCATTTTTGTATGAAGATTTCAAGAGATTCTGTTGAAGTTCATACCATCTCACTCCCCCAGAATGGGATACATACCCCCTTGCCATAAAACCAATCTCTAACCTAGACTAATTTAACAGAAATCTGTAGGTAGGACAAAACACTAGAAATTTGGAAGCAAAGGCAATAACTTGATAGTTACTATGGCTTAGTTTGGACAAGGACAATGAAAGTGACTTTTTTAAGATCTGCCATCAAACTGCTGTAAGGACTGGTCTGCAAATGAGCTAATATTCTGCTCCTTCTTTATATCAGTCACCCTCATCAGAGCCAAAGATAAAATGCAGTTTTCTAAAATCTAAATAAAGCCCTCTTCAAAGCATACTTTTGTTGTGCTTACTAAGAGAAACAAGGTGATGTCTACTTACGCATTTGGTTTATTTATATCCAGTCAACTACTCATTTACATTAAAAAAGAAATGGCAAAAATATTTTGCTTGTTTAGCTTCAAAGCTGCAGCTTCATTGGTAATTACAGATCAACTCTGCAATGAGCAAGAAGTTATGCTGCAGAATGGGATAGGATTTGAGATTGTTAAGAAGTGAGCAATTTTGCCATGCATATGTGTGGCACAATATGTTTTGGTGTTTATGACTCCAGTCAATTCTATGTGGATATCCAATAAACCACCGTGCAGCACTGACCTCTCACCAGTCTTGCAGACTCCCTACCAAACCCCTCAACAGCTGAACTGTGACAGAACTCTTGGCAAGCTGTGTAACTCATGAAGCTTCATATTCCCCAGATCTGTGCTTTGTGTCTACAGCCTCTGCTGTCTGAGAAGGTATTAAACAAAGCTGAAGCACTTTTTGCAGCTGACACCTTTCCAACATCCCTCTCCCAAACAGGGTGGGTTGGGTTGGTTTGGGCTTTTTTTTGTTACAGAATTAGGGAGGTTTCAGTTCATACTGAAATCTTCCCTACAGTGGGGGTAAAAAATGTGACCATCTGTTAGCACACAGCCTATAGAAACATTGAATCCTTCCTGCTAAGTATACTACTAATTTTATAAAATCTGGTTGAAAGGGATGAACGGGTTCAAAACTGTTTAGGAAATCAAGTTGAAAATGGGATAATGGACAAAACAGAATCCCAGACTCGTTTGTGTTGGAAGGGACCTTAAAGCTCATCCAGCTCCAACTCCTGCCATGGCTAGGGACACCTTCCACTAGAGCAGGTTGCTCCAAGCCCTGTCCAACCTGGCCTTGAACACTGCCAGGGATGGGGCAGCCACAGCTTCTCTGGGCACCCTGTGCCTGGAATGTTATTCAACTTGCTGTGGAAAGACAGACCAAATGTGAGATGTTTTGTCATGCAATGAGGAAAAGGTACTGACTGGAATTTTTCAAGGGCCTTGCAAAACCAAAACCAGACAAACACAAAACCCCAAACCAACCCTCCCTGGGATGAAGAATAAAGTGGAAACACCACTTCACAGTTAAAAATGGAAACCACTCTTTCCAAGGGCTCAATGTTACCACAACGAAGTATCAGTCAATTAGGCTTTTACAAATCGCTGTGCCAGACTGACAACGCTACCTGCAGTGCTGTCCGATGCTCGGCCCATGGCGGTTTAATACCAAAGCCCCACAGCGCGGACCAAGAGCACAGGGTCGGATTCCCGCTCCTCCTGAGAGACTCCCCCTCACCTGGGCCCAGGCCCCCGCCCCGCGCTGGCGGTTCCCCGGCAACCGTGCGGCTGCGCCCCCTCCCGTCTCGACTGCAACCCACAACATCCGGGACCTCCTGTCCGGCCTCGGCCCTGCTCTGACGTCATCGCCTTCTGGCCCAATGGCGGCTCCGCTCTGGTTCCGGCGTCTGGCCCCGTCTCCTGGATACAGGCGCGGGGTGGCGACCATTCGAGCGGTGCGCGGGGGGAGGCAGGACAGACCAGTGGGACGCCTGGCTCCGTGTTCTCTCTAAAGCAAAACCAAACCCCACAGCAGCCCCTGGCTCACTCTGGCTGTTGTGCCGCTGCTTCTGCCGCTCGCTGTATTTTGTGTTGTGCGGGGACCAGTTTCCCGTCGGAACACCTCCTCTCTCCCCTTGTGTCTTGGGATGCTCCGGTCGTGAGGCGGTTTCGGTTGATGGCGGCGGTGGTGCTGCCTGGTCCGTCGGCCGCCCCACAGGTACGGTTGTGGCTTCCCGTCCGCTGCCCCACAGGGACGGCCGTCGCTTCGTATCCGCTGCCCCACAGGGACGGCCGTCGCTTCGTATCCGCTGCCCCACAGGGACGGCCGTCGCTTCGTATCCGCTGCCCCACAGGGACGGCCGTCGCTTCGTATCCGCTGCCCCACAGGGACGGCCGTCGCTTCGTATCCGCTGCCCCACAGGGACGGCCGTCGCTTCGTATCCGCTGCCCCACAGGGACGGCCGTCGCTTGCTGTCCGCTGCCCCACAGGGACGGCCGTCGCTTGCTGTCCGCTGCCCCACAGGGACGGCCGTCGCTTGCTGTCCGCTGCCCCACAGGGACGGCCGTCGCTTGCTGTCCGCTGCCCCACAGGGACGGCCGTCGCTTCGTATCCGCTGCCCCACAGGGACGGCCGTCGCTTGCTGTCCGCTGCCCCACAGGGACGACCGTCGCTTCGTATCCGCTGCCCCACAGGGACGGCCGTCGCTTCGTATCCGCTGCCCCACAAGTACGGCCGTCGCTTCGTATCCGCTGCCCCACAAGTACGGCTGTCGCTTCCCGTCCGCTGCCCCACAAGTACGGCCGTCGCTTGCTGTCCGCCGCCCGTCACGCGGGCGGGTTAACGGCCCTTAGCGCGAGCCTGACGGCCGGCGGCGCGCGAAGCGACCCCTCCGCCCCTCCCTTCGTCTTCCCGCTCCCGTCCTAATCCGGCACCCGCGGCCATGTCATGAAGTCATGGAATGGTTTGGATTGGAAGGGACCTTGGGGTGGATTGGAAAGTCCAGTTCCGACTCATTACTTCCAGTCCCGGGGGCTGCAGTGCAGCACATCGGGTCCGCAGAGCTTTGACTGCGGGAGGTCTCAGGTCCTCTATGTGCTGCTCAGTGGTTCTGGCTGTCCTCTCACGAGGAGAGGGACCAATGCGTTGGCGCCCAGAGCAAATGCAGTTCCCTCAGCAACTGCAGGCTGTTGCTTTGGGTGCTTCTGTGCAGTTTCAGACCCTGTTTCTTACAAGCGGTGGTGTGGCCGGCTTCTACCGCAGCTAGCTCCCCTCGGGATGGGTCCTTGCACTTCTTGTGTACTTTATTTGATCTCTTCATACTTTATGTCAAAACTAATGAATTACATGCTGTTGAAAGTATGTCATACGCCATTAGTTTGCATCCTGAAATTATAGCATAGCCATCACTTTTTGAGATTTAGGGTTGCAAGGCAAGATGCAACCACTTTTCCCTGTGGCCTCTTGCAGCCTAGCTAACCTGCATGTGAAAGCGCTGCCAGTCATGAGGTAGCAATGAAGGTTCTCCTTTCCCATGACTGCTCTATCCTAGTGTGGGTTTGTGTGTCTCCCTTTTGTCGGATAACCAGATATTTTTGTACCTGTCACCGAGCCTGTCATACTTTTGTATGGTTTGGGTCACAATTATGTTTTTCAGATGTCCAATATGAGGTATCTTTCATACATCTAATGTGTGTATATGCTTCAGTCTTGTGACAAGGTGCACATATCAGGTTTGAAGTATTCTTGAGAAAGAAGAGGTGCAAGGCAGGGGATGTGGACATGTAAATTTGGGGGGTGGGCTGTAGTTTGGGCATTCCTTTTGCTGGATGCATTTCTATGTCATTGATGTGCTGGAATCTTTGTATATTAGGGGAAGACACTGAGAGGATTTGGTTGGTTGGTTGTGATTTTTTTTTTTTTTAAGATGTCCATAAAAAGAATGTAAGGAATGGTGTGAATCAGAAAAGAGAGCTAGAGAATTGGACACCTCGATCTGTCCTGAGGCTTTATCTTTGTGCCTTCTTTTGGGGTGTCCAGCACACTGATTGTTGTGTAATCGCCTTGTTCTCATAGGTAACTTTAAGGATAAAAACCCTTCCTATCCTATCTTATACTGGCTGTACCTAGCTGTTTTCTTAGTGCTAGGTAAACTAATTTACAGTATTAATCTGAAAGCCTTTGAATTGCAGTGGTGGGATTCTTTCTTTGAGAAGAAAACTTCTGTATTGGGTAACTGTCTTTGATAAAGGAAATCCTAGAGTCATGAGGCTGCTATGCCTGTTGAGAATTCCGGATCACCTGGGTCATACTTGGCGCCTGCTGATGTTCTGGCAAGAAACATTATTTTACTGACAGGCATTTCATTTGCTGGTGCTGCATAATGCTTTGTTGTATTTTGAAGTCTTGAGTGAAAATTTAGGGGTTCCCTGGTCTTCATTTTGTCACCCTGGGAGCTCTGTGTCTCATGAAAGAGTTAAAGTGAAATTGAGTTTGTGATCCGTGATTAGGCATCTGCAGCTGCTCTACTTATGCCCTTCTCCATCTTTACTCACAATTCCTGTTGTTGTAGTTCTTTCTCCAATATGCTGCTTTTCTGTGGTTTTAGGATAACTGCATTGAGAACCAGTCTTGTTGAAGAAAAAAGCCGTTTTATTAAAAAAATGGAGTAAGCCATGCAGAAATGAGAAAGAACAACTTCTTGGCTTGGAGCTAATTAAATTAGTAGTTGGAAGAACTAGGCAAGAATGTGAAGGTGTCCTGGAGCTGGAAGAACTTACTACAAGGTAATTACTGAGGAGTAGCTATCAATATATCCCATTTCTGAATGTGCTGGTATTGGGATTTTCTGTGTCTCTGCTTTTAATCCAGCGTAATAGCTGAGGAGCAGGATGGAAAACAGAACTCTTACTTCATGTATTATAGATGCTTCACTGTTTTGCTGTCAGTTCTCCCCTTGCTCTGAGATTCTTAGAGAAAATAATTATGGAACAAAAGAATTGACCAGACTCTTATGAGGAGCATCTAACTATTTAAATATAGAAATGTCACCTACTAAGTTTGCAATAAATGACAATTATTTCATTTGTTTAAATATGTAAATTAAAGCATTCTTAAGACAAAAATGATAGCTAGGAACATTAATGTTCACAAAGTCCTGTGGTTTTCAGTTGCATTGATTAAACTGGTATTTGGCAGGTTTACATGGCATTGTGAAAAGTTGCAGGGGCACGTTTGCCTGAAGTACCATTGGGCAGAAATGGCAATCTTATTTTGCAAGGCTTTCAGTACAGTATATTTTCATTTGGACAGCAGTTTTATGCAGAAATTTTCAGTTTGGCAGTATGATTACTATTTACAGATGAAATATTTAGAATTTGTAGCTACTGGGCTATCTCTAACTTTTTGAATGCGTTAAGAGCTTTGGAAGCAGAAAATCTTATTACTTGTTCAAAATTTGGATCACGTTGCCTGAGAGGAGGCCGTCTTTGAAAGTATTATATACTTGCTAGACATATAATCCCAGTTTTGAGAATTGGGAGGCTAAATACTATACACCAATGACTATTAAATTAGAATAATTTCCCCTTCTCCTTCTTTGTTTCAGAGTTTATGAGACTAATACCATGTTTCCAATCCACTGCCTGTAAAGCATCCTTAAGTATGGAGAACTTCATTCTCTATGAGGAGATTGGAAGAGGAAATAAGACTGTTGTCTATAAAGGAAGAAGAAAGGGAACAATTAATTTTATTGCCATTCTTTGCACTGATAAATGCAAAAGAGCTGAAATAACAAACTGGGTAAGTAGTGTTTGTTTTTTTGGAGGTTTGTTCTCCCCCCCCCGCCAAATCTGGGACAAGAAACATTTTACAAAACCTTGTAGTACAGGTAATATAAGAGAAAAATACCATGTGCTTCTTTAGATGAAGTTTGTCACCATTTAGGTCAGCTTCTTAAGATTTTAAATTCTTGTACTTTAGATAGAGTCTTATTTTAATGTATTTATTTCTTCATCTGTTTTACTGTTGCTTAAGTCATATGCATAAATCCATGTTTACAGGCTTACTGTTTCTATGATGTGTCAGAGAACTTTTAAAAACACTTACTTGCATGTAGTAGGTTGCTTTATTTTGCTATTAGATGTGCAAATTCAGTGGTAGTAATGCCTTCCAGTGAATAATCAATCTCTTAATTACCAAGAAGAAATTATTTTTGATGAAAGTATAGCATTTAAGGGTAAATTAATTCTGTTTTATGAAATCTTGGCAACATTTTAAACATACACCTTCTGGAAAAGAAACTGTAACTGATACAGTTAGGCATTTAAATATTTTATTTTTCCAGTAGATAAATTTTGCTTCTGTGTTGGGTTGACCATGGCTGGACACCAGGTGCCTATCAAAGCCAATCTATCACACCCACACCCTTCCTCAGCTGGACAGGGGAGAGAAAATACAACAAAAGACTGTGGACAAAGGACAGGGAGAGATCACTCACCCCTCACCAATTCATCTAATTCACCAACATTCATCCAATTACTGTCATGTGCAAAACAGACTCAGCTTGAGGAAATTAGATTATTGCCTATCAAATGAGAGTAGGATAATAAGAAATAAAACCAAATCTTAACCAAATCTAACTCCTCACTTCTCTTTTCTTCTCAGACTTCACTCCTGACTTCTCTGCCTCCTCTCCCTGAGTGGCACAGAGGAACAGGGAATGGGGGTTGCAGTCAGTTCATCATATGTTGTCTCTGCTGCTCCTTCTTCCTCGCATTCTTCCCCTGCTCTGGCATAGAGTCCTCTTAGAAAGCTCTCGGAGATACCTTACAAGTCTGATAAGTTACACAGGCCTCTGTAGAGATTAGTCCCTGTAGTTTTAATAGAAATACAGATTTCTAAGGACCTTTGAATGTTTGCTCTTGCCTAATAAGATAAAGAAAGATGAAAAAAGTCTTTTTACTTCCTCCTACTGTACTCATCAGGCTCTCTCACACTTGTATTCTCACTGAAAAAGAAACTAGGAATGCAAACTTAACTCCAAATTCTGATTTTCAGTTTGTTATTGTTTTAGTGATGCAGAAAGGTTAAATAGTGCTTATAATTTTGGGTTGGGGAACTTCCCTTCTCTCCCCCCTCCCCCCAGTTTTTAAAAATACCTTTAAAAAGTTAAGAAGACAAGTAATTGATCTGGATTAAAGTTGTAGTGTGTGTGTGGTCCATCCTCCTCCCACCTTCCCTCCCAACCTTGAGTCAATATAATGCTTTTTTTTCTTATTCTCCAGTTATGTATATTAAAAACTTTGTTCTAGGTTCGTCTGACTCATAAAATCAGACACAGGAATATCGTGACATTTCATGAATGGTATGAAACAAGCAACCATCTCTGGCTGGTAGTGGAATTATGCACAGGTAAGATAAGCTCTGAAGATAAAAACTTATAGAGTAAGTATTTGTAAGAGGCTTCTCATAACAGTTTCTTCACAACGAATACTTAGATCCTTGAAAAAACTTAGTAATTATCTGATTATAAACTTGAGAATCCTATTTATGGACAAAAGCTTTTTTGCTTTTTGAAGTATTGTTAGAAACTAATTGAAATAATGTTTCTCCTCTGCTTCGCTGTATATGTATGTTAACTGATGTGACATTATGTTGGTTTTTAATAGCTGAAGAGGTAGGGCTACTCAGGTGAGCTTAAAACCAAATCGTGAATAGTTGGAGGGTAGTTAAGTAAAAATCACTTGAAGTTTTCTAAGGACTGGCAGCTTTGATGTTTTCATTTTATAGTGCACAATAAAGACAGCAAGGAGCAAATCAAGTAATAATGTACAGAGGGCAATTCTGAAGCTAATAGTAAATTTTTAGTTTTCTTCCTGTTCAGGAGAAGTATTTTGACTTTTATGTTAAGATGTTAATTTGGGAGCTCTGGGAGCCCAAAACTGCCTTAAGTGATTCTTTGAGTTTTGAGATGTTCTCATCAATCCATTAAAGAAATCTCGTAAAGCTTTCTCTGTGATAACTGTATGTTTTAAACTCCAGATAGCGTGCTTTATTCCACATGGAAAGAAAAGGCGGCCAACTGTGCAAGTGATGAATGTTCAGATTTTGGTATCTTATTTGTTTGATAGCCAAAGTCCATATTGCACGCAGCCTCTATTTCTATGAAGAATTCTATTTCAAAAAAATACTGAAGAGAAGCTACAAGTTCTGGAAAAACCCCAGGTCATTCTTTCAGTGATTAAAAGTGAAGTTACTGGCTCATATGGAGGCTTTGGTCTATATGCTTAGTCTAACTCACAGGCACATATTAAACGGGCAGCCTTTTATTGACTACAGCTTGAATGATTATAATGTATTTTTTTACCTTGCAGTATTGCAGTTTGCTGCAAGGGGTGTCTTGAAGCTGAGTTACTGGCAAATAGAATAAGACATAGATTTCTTACTAATTTTGTAATACGGGCTTGATTTTCAAGAATGATTTACTAAGAAGCGTAAACAAGGCTTAGAAATAAAATAATGTTAACATTCAGCCGTGTTGAATAATTTGAAGACTACTGTGATGACAGACTTCTACTCTTGCTATTCTCTGAAAGAAGTTACTGAGCAAAGGGAAAAAAGGTCAGGAAAATCTATTAAGAGATTTGGAATAAAGGATCTAGTATTCTTTTCCAAGAGAAGCTCTCCTAATCCCTATTTTCATTCAAGGGCATAAACTTGTATCTTTAACCTGCATAATTTGGCTAAGATACAAGTAATAGATAACCCAGTGGACCCCTAATCCACAAAATACAAACTGTAGTCTTGGAGGAGCAGGTTTGCTGCAGGAGTAACAAAGGACCAAATGAGGTTGTGGAAAGGGATTTTGGGTGAGTCTGGGAACCAGCAGTTTGCAGTAGCAGTTTGGGACAGGAGGGAGGAGGAAGGCTGTTTTAACAGTGAGCTTGTGGGAAATGAGATTAGGAGTTCAAGTCCTATGATGAATTAAGACATGAATGACTCAAATGGAATGAGTGTGATGACATACCTGGGATGTGAGGAAGTAGGTAATGGTGGGAGAGAAGGGACTTTTGCAAGAACAGAGAAACAATAACAGTCAGTGGGGAAAAGCATAGAGAGTGTATGTGAAGCCCAAGGAAGGACACAGGTGATAGAAGATGTATATGAGGGCTGTTTGGAAGGCTTTCCAGGTGTAATCTGATCAGAAGCAGAGGAAGGGTTGGTTGGACTTACTGGAGAAGGAGGGTGGTGATTTTGGAGGGACAGAGAAGGGTCTCATGTTAGGATGAGAGTCATGTTAGGATGGTCTGAGTCTAGACAGATGTAAGTATGACTTTTTAGGTGAGGAAGCTGGGATTTGTATGAGAAACCTAGCAAGTGGTATTTTAGTCTTTGGTACGTTTGTTTTCAATTCTTAAACAAGGGAGGGATGAAAATGAAAGAACTGGGGCCCATGAGTCAAGAAAAGAACTCTACAGAGATACCATGAGAAGAACAAACACAATCTTGTATTTACTTCCTCTTAATATATTTACCATGTTGTCTCACACTTCTGTTCTCATTGAAAAGAAGTAGGAATGCAAGTTGTACTCCAGCTTCTGATTTCCAGTTTGTTACTGGTTTAGTGATGCAGGAAGGTTAAAATAGTGCTTGCAATTTTGGATTGGGCAGCTTCCTTTTTTCTTCTGTATTTTTAGAAAGAGGTGAGTTGGGCAGGGTCTCTGAGGAAAGTTATCTTTTCTCAACCTATGTTTAAATCTAAACTATTGAAGAACAAACAAAAGAATTTATCCGTTGGATGTTGTTGACCTCTGGCCCTCAGAATGTAACCAGCTTTGCTACTTCTGTTGTCTGTGAATTCCGTGGGCAATTGCCTGTCATTGGCTTTAGCACTTGTTCACAGAAATTGATAGTTACTCTTGGTATTAGTTATTCTTTTAACTCTTGAAGCAGGGATCTGGCGAAGGAATTTGAGTAAACCCATTGGGTGCTGTTACGTTGTGACCTGGCACAGTTCCTCGTTTCTTCTTTTCCTAATGTCTCCTTTGTAAAATAAATCAAAATGAAAGTAATTTTGAAGTCATGCACTCAATTTATTGTGGTCAAAATTAAGATTTTTTTTTTTTTTTTTTTTTTGCTTACAGTATTGGAAATGGATTTTTTTGTCACGGTTTAAGCTGTAAATCACGCAGTTTGCTCACTCACTCCCCCCTCTTTCTTCCCCCCACTCCCAGAGGGATGGGAAGGAGAATCAAAAGAATGTAACTCCCACAGGTTGAGATAAGAACAGTTCAGTAACTAAGGTATAACACAAATCGCTGCTGCTACCACCAATAATAATAATGACAAGGGAAATAACAAGGGAAGAGAATACAACTGCTCACCACCCAATACTCAGCTTGACCCAGGAGCGAACGCCACCCTTCTGGGTCTCTGCCCTCCGTTTTTACATCCTGGGCATGACGTGCTGTGGTATGGAATACCTCTTTGGTCAGTTTGGGTCAGGTGTCCTGTCTCTGCTTCCTCCTGGCTTCCCCTTCTCCCTGGCAGAGCATGAGGCTCAGAAAGTCCTTGGTCAGATCAAACATTCTAAGCAGTAACTGAAAACATCAGGTGTTATCAGTGCTCCTCCCAGGCCGAAAGTCAAAACCACAACACTGCACCAGCTACTGAGAAGGAGAAGAATGACTGCTGCTGCTGAACCCAGGACACTTTAGATCTTAGATTTTGTAACTATTGGATTATCTCAAATATTTCTAGTATTTGCAGATACTAATTTTTACCTGACTTCTTTTGAAGAAGCTTGCATCATGTCCTTGGGAATTATTTGTATGGCATCTTCTTTATATGCTTTTCCTGAATATGTGTAAATGTATTTCAGGTGGTTCTCTAGAATCTGTTATTGCTCAAGATGAACATCTTCCTGAAGATGTAGTGAGAGAATTTGGTGTTGATTTGATTTCTGGTTTATACCATATTCATAAGCTTGGAATTATCTTTTGTGAACTGACACCAGGAAAGGTAAGAAACAGGATTATTTGTAGGGGAAATGGCATGGTACTTTGTATGCCATGAGCTTTTAATCCATTATTTCTGTTTTACTGTTTGGAAGAATCTTACCTCAGGTTGGAGGGCAGTTGAGCTTTATAATATATGTGAAGACAATGAAAGACAAGTCTATAGTTTGGATATTTTAGGATCTAATCTATTTCTTACCCTGTTGTGCATTTGATACAATGTGATAGGTTCTTTTTTATTTAGTGTACTGGTTTGAATAGTGAAGGATTTTAGTTCTCTGTCCTTGGACATATAACTTTGTAATTATACCTATTCTGTCATGCTGCAGAACATTTTGAAGTCACAGAAAATGATAAAGAGGAAGTAAAGTTAACTAAACTTTCTTTGTTAATAACCTTTTCTGTTGTTTCCAAGTGCCATTTAAGTTGTCTTACTCTTGCATAAAAGTACAGATCTTCATGTAGCTTCTGATTTTGTGTGCGTGTGTAATTTATGTATGGTTTTGTCAAGTCCATATTTGTTTTTAATTTATGTATTCACCAGAATATAACCACAAATTCTTGCTTAACAGTAACTGGTTTTGATCTTGATCTGTAAGTGATCAAGTTGCCCTTCTCTGAATTTTCTTAATACCTTGCACAGTTATACTCAGTTTCTGTCCTTTCTGGATCCAAAGCAGTAAAAGATATATAAATAAAGCATAATGGAGATGAGTCTATGTTCTTCCAAAGAACAAAGTTGCTGCGAAGTACTCCTTAAAGTGCTAAGTACAGAGTGCTTCCCCTCCCTGATTGAATGGGTTATTTCTTCAAACACCATTTTTGAGATTATGAAGTGTTTAATGATGGGAATAAGCAGTGACTGCGTAGAGAGAACTCCTGTCATCTTTGGACAAAATCTTTGGAATATTCTGCTAAGTAAAATTAATAGATTCACTTATTTATTTACTCCTCAAATGAAGCGGTGTTTCTTTTTACTACACTTTTGTGTTCCCATACACTGTTTTCCTATATGCTCTACTTTTACTTTCTTTTCTACAGTAAGTACGATCATTTTTCTTCGAGATTTAATAATGAGTAAACAAAAGTGCACATTAAACTGCGTAAGGGTCCTATTGTAAGAGTCTAATTCTTTAACTGTAAGAAAGAAACATAGTATTGGTGTTGACTTAAAACTTTTCAGTGTTTTCAGTTGTAATGATCATCTCCATGTACCTAAATAGTTTGAGGTTGTGATTTCTTTTTTTTAAATAAGTTATTTTATACTTTGTGTTGGAAATTTCAGCAGTCATCACTCTTAGTATGTGATACTTGAATGTTGGATCTTATTTATTCTTCTAGATCCTGCTGGAAGGGCCTGGCACTTTGAAACTCAGTAACTTTTGCTTGGCAAAAGTGGATGGTGAAAACTTGGAAGAATATTTTGCTTCAGTCAGATCTGAAGAGGGTGAAGGAGATGTCAGTGAAAGCACTCCACAAAGATACCCGAAAAATAGATTTCGAGGTGCGATATTTTTACTAACCAGAATTAACAAAAATTAACCAAAGGGACAGAATGGAAGTTGGAAAAAGCTTTTTGTCTGGAGTAATTTGGAGAGAAGACCTTGAAATGAAGTAGTTATTTGTTCTGTTGGGGATGACTGAATTTCTAGAGAAACTGAAGAATTGATTTTGTCTTATTACTTGTAAAGATTGATGTGTTGACCTGTGTCTTTGCAATGGAAAGCATGGTCTGTACGTTTTCTGTAAGCAGGTTTAACTTACCCTGGATGGCTTTTTGTTTTTTGTTTTCTAAGTAAGCTCCAACCCAAAATTTAGCTCTTAAAGAAGATTGTTCGGAGAGATCGTAACTTACAAAGGGAGTAGCACCTGCAAATGAGTAGAAAGAAAAGAACCTGTATTTGCCAGCCTATGTTAATAATTTGAAGTTTCACAAAGTTGATTTAACTAGACATGGAAAAAACACACTTCTGTCCGTCATAGAAATTAACGTATTAACAATTCCTGACTTTTCCTGGTTTTTGTAAATAGACTTAAGGTTATTTTTTGGATTGAGCTCATATGTAGGTGATCATAGACTGTAGTATACCTGTATAACAAACTTCCAACCCAACTAGATTTCTTTTTTTCTTTAGTTTTCTTTTTGCAGTTTGACATCAAATCCCTACAGTTTGCAGTAGGCTGCAAATACAATGTTATTTTTGTCAGAGAACAAGAAAAATTCAGAAACTTGGTTGTAACCTTCTAATCTTTATTAGTTGTCATCTCAGAGCATCTCACAGACCTCTGTTTCCAAGATAATGGTGTGTCATAGCAGTTACTCTTATTGAGAAGAATGGAATTCATAGCAATATTTTATGGGAACAAGGAGAGCTTTCTTAATACATTGCTGTCTCCTGCTGAAAGTCCACAGTGGAAATAGTGAGACCAAGACCAGATTTTTATTCAGGAAGAAATACAAATCTAATCTCTTTCCTGTTGCCCTTCAGAAGAGCTGTTTTGATGTGTGTGGTTAATGACCTTTTGTTACTTAAAACCCAAGAGCATAAGAATCCAAAATAAACTTTTTAAAGGACTATGAATTTGGCACTTTTTCTGAGTTTGTGTAATTTGCAAAGAGATTTTTGAGAACTGAATCTGTTTAGATGGGAACTACTGTCAAAATAGGAACTGTGTATTTCTTTTTCTGTTTCAAGATAAGGGTTTGTGAATAAGCTGTTATAATTTGATATGTGATGTTTTTATGGTGTTTTAGTGTGAATATAGCTATAACTAGCTTTGAACAGCAATCTCCTGGTCTAGTAACCTTGGTTTTGTAGCAGTTTTCTAACTTCATGAAGGTTTCTGTCTTGGGCTAGCTTTTGAAAACAAACAAGAAACCTCTACCAAACCTGATGCAACATAATTATTTCTGTTACTCACATGAGAATGATGTTGGTTTACTGTTCTGCTCAATTTACTTGGCTCTGGAAGCTGTCAAGGCATATCAAAACGTTCTTTGCATTAATCACTGTGTTACAAAAGTGTAGCACAAGTCACCTTGGTTGATAGAAGTAAAATAATCAACAAAATGGTGTATATAATCCTACATAATTCAGTAAAAGGGAAGAACTTCATTTGAAACTACTTTTAGTAAAACTTATATTTTCTTATGCTAAGTGAAGATCATCTTTAACTGAAGTGTGAAACAAAGATTGAAGTGTTGAAAAGGATGAATGCTGAATGAATAATCAAAGTGCATGACACATGCTGTATTTTGTAGGCTCTCCATTATATGCAGCTCCAGAAGCAATAAAGGGAGAGGACTTCTCCAAAGCCAGTGATCTATGGTCCTTGGGATGTGTACTTTATGAAATGTTCGCAGGTTGTAAGTTTGTGCATCTGTTTAGTATCTGTGATAATGGAAACATAGGTCATGGCCCCAGAGTAAAATCTGATTGACTTTCTAGGGAAGTTAAGACATAGAAAACCTTGAGGCAGGTTTTGAACATTTCTTGAAGACTGTACTAAGTGTACTTTAATAGAATGGTCCTTACCAAATAATCAAGTGAAGTAATACCGTTAGGTTGACCTTTTGACTGTGATCTAAATCTTATAATACTAACCAACAGGTATTGTTTAAAGACTATGATTTAAAATTATAGCAGACCTTGAATTCTGACAGCGTAATGTTTCTAATCTCCTCTGTAGTATATCCTGGGTGCATTATTTTGACCTTTATACTAGTGAAAGAGTTTTCTCTTTCAAAACTAGTCATTTGGTTTCCTGCAGATAAAGTACACATTAGCATTGGCTGCAGCTGGAAGGAAAATTTCATCACAAAAAGCAATTACAGTGCAGCCTTCTGAAGTCTTAAATAATACATTGATCTGTTGGAGCAAAATAGTTACACAGATACCGAGATTTTTGCCTTGACCTCCTGCTGTTGTTGTCTCTTTGGTGATACATACAGGGCTATCATGGTGACTTCCATCTTTGGTGCCTTTTTCTGTCTGCAGTCTCTTTTGCTGTTCATGGTAGGAGAATTTAATTCAAGGGTTTGTATTTAAATTGACAAGAGAACTTGATAAATAAAATTCGGGCTGAGGGCGTTCATTTCTTTGTATGTTTCCTTAAGGAAATGAGCTCATCATATCATTGCTCCTAAGAGCCATTTTGAAGTCTGCCTAACCTGTGAATCTCATTTCTGTTTGTTTGCAGGAAGACCACCATTCTTCTCAGACAGCTTTTCTGAATTAATTGAAAAGATTTTATGTGAAGATCCATTGCCACCTACACCAAAGGGTTATTGTTATTCTGTTATTGTTAAATGAATCAAATCAGAATAATACTTAGAAAGTTAAAGTTTTTGTTTGCACTCTTTTGTCCAAGGTTGATTGCAGGAATCTGTTAGCTGTCCAAATGTTAGCACTGCCTTTCTCTGATAAGATCTTTCTCCCTGATAATGATGAATGCCTATTTCCCTTTTGACGGACAGGCATATCATTTAGTATTAAGAATGAAAAGTAAATCTACTTTCTGGGATGGAATTTTTATCTCAGTCATACTGGGCATCAGTGGTATGCCTGGAGACCCTTAAATAGTAGTGCCTCTTTTAAGTTCATAGTAATGCAGTGAAAACAATGACCAGTAGAATTAAAACTGCTGTTGCTTGTTTCAGTTACAAGAGTGATTTTGCTTTCTAAGTGAATAAAGTGCATTTCATAGTTTTGAGCTCTTAGAAGTAGAGTCCCATTTAAATAAGAACTTTGGAAGCCTCTTTTGTGTAATGGGGTGTAGCAGTGGTTCTCCTAAAATTATCATTGTTGGGGAAATTTAACTGCAATTTAAGCAGATTTCAACTCCACTTTATTTTTTGGCAATAGCTATATGATACTTGGAGAGAGTGCTTTTTTAACATATAAGCAATTCTAGTTTGGTGACTAAGTATTGGTGGGATTTTTGGTTTTGAGGGGGTTGGATTTTTTTAGGATCTTTTGAAATTCAAAGAGTGTACATCTAAGATTCTGCATACATCCAGATTTTTTTTGATGAAATCACTGTTGAAAAGACTGTTTAGCATGATCTGTAGGTAATGATTTGATCTATCTTTTGTGAGGGCTGGTTTTGCTGCCAAATGCTTATCTCCTGTGGTGCTTCTATTTACAGGTTCTGCTTTTCACAAACCTTCTGCTGAGTTCACTAGTTTACTTGATGGGTTGCTTCAAAAAGATCCTCGGAAAAGGTGAACTATCTAATCCATGACAATTGTTTGCATCGTCTTTTTTTTCACCTCTGGAGAAATTGCTATAGTACTGCATGTGTACTATTTTGTAGATGAGAAAGAATGCAAAAATTACTTCATCTCTTGTATAAAGCAAATTGTGCATGTCTTTTTATAAGAACATACAGAATAAATATTTTGATTAAGTATATCTTTATATTTTTGTAGCTTGTGCTAACTAGATAACTTTGTAATAGGCAGGTTTAAAATTGGGTGGCTTTGCTTTTCCAGAGCAATGGGCACATCTATTTTATGAGGCTTTGATTTATAGCTGATATATTGTTAAATAACATGGGATTATAATTTATAGAGTAATTTAGCTAATTAATGTGTCAAGATTGGCTTCATTAGTCTCATACGTCTGTGTTGCCTGAATGAGGCATTCTGATTTAAGGCAAAAAGTTTATCCCATAACAAAATTTACTTGTTGACTTGCTTTAAGCTAGTCAACAAGTTTAATAGCTCTGTAGTGTCACTGGGTTCAAAACCTAGTCTGGTATATCTCTGGAGCTGTACTTTGCCACTGCTTTTTGAGTTTATTTGTTGTTTTTCAAAAGGCTGAATTGGACAGACCTACTGCAGCATCCATTCTGGAAAGGATCCCTTAGCCATTGTGGTGGTGATTCTGGAGACACATGCTCAAGGTACTGGATTTTCAAGGAAGACTTCTTTATAGTAAATACAAGCAAAAAAACAGGGAACGGTTTTGGATGTTTAGGAATTGTATCATCCTGTTAGTATATTACACTGTTTGCTTTCAAACTCTTTGTTTCCTCCTGGCTATAGAATGTGTTAAAATTTACTGCTGGAATAACTGCTCTCATTTCCATTTATTTCTTTATTTAACAATGATGCACAGTGATTTGACTTACAGTTTTTTGAAGCTTTTGTAGAATCTTATAAATAAGGGTCAGTTTTATCTTTAGTGAGATTTTTGCTTTGTATGCATTAGGTTTAGAGCATCGCAAAGCATCTTAGATTTGTGGTTCAGCCTTATATCCTCGCGGATGCAGCTGACCCATAGTCTGGGCTTGTGACGCAAAGCATTAATATGGGGTATTTTTTTCAAGATTTGTAATACTCTACGCTGTCATACATGCAGAAAACCTTTGAGAGCATATGTTCTATGTATTGAAAAGTTAGGCTTCTTCAAGGACCCCTGTTACCTTGCTGGCTTTTGTTTGTTTGTTTTAAATAGTGAATTAGGATATTTAGTGTTGATTTTTTTTGCTCTTTTGTTCTAAATATTTGAAAGATACTTTAGGTTCCAATCTAAGGAACTGATGTGAAAATAGCATTCTTCCCGATTGCTGTATGTTTTTGTGTTCGGTCTATTTTAACATTCTCTTGTGTTGTTAAATACCTATTTCTAATACCAGTGTTGCGGTATTTTTGTTGCTAATGTTTATTCTAGGCTCCTTGCCTGTTAATTTATTACTGCTTTTGCCACCAAGGGAGGTAAGAAGTCAAGATTTGTAGATTATATCACAAAGTAAGAATGTCTTCAAGGTTCTAGCAGGCTTATGTTAACCTCCACCACAGTCATCATCTTACAATTCCTCAAACATAAGTCTGTTAGAGAATCAGAAGAATCTTAATCTCCTACAAAATATTGGCCTTGCTATTTGACCTTACTCCTGAGGTTTTTGTAATGTTTCTGAAATATCTGCTGAGGTTTGCACTCACCATATAGCCATACTGACAAATATGGCAAACATAGGACATAGGCTTGATATGCAAAAGAAGCTCAGTAATTTCTTAAGTATAGGTCCACGTATTTTCTTCACAATGTGGGTTTGATGTCGTGGCTGGCCTTCAGGGAAGTTACGTGACCCAGTTCCATGTGAATAGTAGAGGGGTATACTAAAATCCCCAAACAACCAGAATCAGTCACTTGCAATCAAGTGTGACATGTAAATCATGAAGCAAAATAGAGGTAGTTCTTACTGATCTTAATCTAGACTACAGATTTCATTATTAGAGGTAGGTTTCTTGTGACTTTCATCTGCGAAGACTTGAATGGTCTCTAAAGCTTTTAGTATTTCTTTATAGCTCTGGTATTACGGGGTAATAATTTAACTTTTCTGGTTTCTTTCCTGCAAGTTCTATTGAGGGAGCTAAAGAATTTTTACTGTTCTCCAAGTCATTTGCTATAAACTTATTTTTCATCATTGCCATTACTAACATAAAAAGTATGTGTATTTCAATAATATTGCATTCTAGAAAATGACAACTAAACTGCATTTTAATAATTGCAACAAATAATAGATGTGATCCTTTCTTGCTTATTTTAATCTGTGTAATTAATGTATTTTATTAAACAGCAGTGAAGACACAGAGTCGTCAGTGTCTTGGAATGCCAAAGAGCCAGTGGATACTGCTAAAAATCCAGATAACCTGTCATCCTCAAGAGCGGATAACCTACCAGGCAGTTCTTTTAAAATAGGTAATACTGTTCATGCTGGTATTTTGAATTATTTTGTCCTGTGAATTTTGTCAGTCTTGCGTTATTTTTACTTGTTTTTTAACTTCTGAATGCAAGTTCATATTCTCTTTTCAACAGACACTCAGCCTGAATTGTGCCCCAAAAATGTGGTTGATGGTGAATCAAAGGAATCCATATTTCTTCTCAGGTATGAAAACCTAAAGAACAATTAGAAACCCCTTAAAACCTTGTGTGGTTGGGTTGTTTGTTTTTCCCCTGTCTCTTCAGATGTTTTGTTGTTCTGTTTGTAATGTTTTGTTAGTGTGTCCTCTTTTGAGTTTTCTATCCCCAGTTTAATATTAAGACATTTTTGAGAAGCTGTGAAAGCAGTGTTTGTAGTTAAAGCAATATTTATGGCTTTGTTACACTGGGTTTTGGAAGGCTTTTGATTTCTTAGCTCTAAACAGAAGAATGTAGTAAAAACTTGCTCGCCTTCTTACCTCATATATATGAGAATATGCTTTGAATATGCCTGCTTTAACTATACAAGAATCAGCATTCAGCTTAAGATCCACTAGAAAATTCTTTCTTCAGCTTTTCATCACAAGCTATTGGTAGCAATCTAGCAAGTACTACAAGGTATTAAATAAAAGCTAGTGATTCATTTAACAGTGATTTGTTTTAGCTGAAGCCTGATCCCGTAGTAGCGTTCAAGCCAAGAAGATTATCTAGTAAAATAGATGTTGTTCCTATTGTCATCAAGCTGAAATATTCCGGTTTCATACTTTTTCAAGCTTCTTGCATAACCTGAAATAGGACTTTTGAACCTGATAGTGTCTACTTTTTCCAGTTATTTCAGTTGTTTTAATAAAGGGTTACTTCTCATCTCACTTTTAACTTCTGTCATCACAGCTAAAGCCATATTATTAGTAATTTAAAATAGCATTTTCTATTTGCTTTAGCAGTTTGCTGAAAAGGGAGGCTACAGTGTCATTACAAACACTTCATATAACAACATGTAATCCAAACCATGTCATGAGTGAGAGTATTAAAAAGAGTATATTTAACAACATAAGTACATCTGTTTGATACAAAATTTGAAAAGTAACACAGCTTTTTTATAATTGCTTTCTGAAATTCTCTTTTCTTCAATGGTTTAAGTTCTCAAAGCTGCATGTGTTACTTACTGAAGTTCTAAAACATTTAGCTGAAAGGCAGCTGCTGAGCTGGCACCAAGATTTACCTAAGCTGCAGGAGTGGTTAATCAGTTTTTCACAGCAGTAGCTTCTATATGTGTGAAGGGAATAGATCTTACTCATTTCAACTGGCTCAAGTCACTAATCACTTGTTTTAAACTGAGAAACCAGCTCAGAAGTGGAAAAGTAGGAAAGATTTTCTCTATCTCAAACGCATCTGAAAGCAAATAAGGTTTAGTAAAAAAAAAATTAACAGATCTACATGTTTTGTAGCATGTGGGAACATAGAAAAAATTATTCAGCCTCCTAACTGGAAATCGTACTTTCTTTGTTTAGGAAATGAGACTGCTTAAACCTCCAAGCAGATTCTGATGGTTTTTTTTACATAAGAATTAGGACATTTTGTGCAGTTTTATCTAGCTGATAGATAAGATGTTGAAACTCCTTCACTGTGCTCTTTAAATGTAGCTTCCTGTTGAAAATAGATAAAAGATGCCTTTTGAAAAGAATAAGAATAATAACTATGTTAGTCATTTGATCATTGTTTTTTCATGAGTAATTTTGTGTGGTGTTTGTATTTTTAATTTAGTTGCTTTTTCTAATAAATAGAAGTGATTTTCAACTAAATGTGTCTACTACTTTCTGCTAATCAAAAAAACCGCATTCATTTCAAGTTGTTGATTAAATTAATATCCTGGCCTGCCAATTTTAACTAATTCTAAAGTTGCTTCGAAGCAATTTAAATTAACATGTACTACAAAAAGCAAGCTCACTGGCGGCTTTATGAAAATTGCAGATATGCAAGATTCTGGTCTCCGTTTTCTGATTAGCAGGCAGGGTTTTTATAAAGGAAAACTGAAAAGTAAACCCAGTTCTCATTCATAAATGAGATTCGGGCAGTTCTTAATTCTCAGAAATGACAATCATTTTGTCAGGTTAATTTTCTTTGAATGTTGTTATTAAGAATTAAGATAATGATATTTTAGCGTCCATTTTGGAGAGCAACTGTGGGTGAGAAAACAATCAAATTACATTCATTTAACAACAGCAAAAAGCAATCACCCAGTCCCTTCTCATTTCTAACTGACAAACAAATCTTAAACTTGTCAGGACATGTATAAAAGCAGGATGTTCATGTCCAGTTGATGGATAAGGCAAAGCATCATGTATGTTTGTCAGCTTTGGAAGTTTACTGTATGACGTGAAAGTTTCCAAAAAGCAACAAAAAAGTAGTTTGCAGTGAAACTTTATCTGCCCTCTTTGTGGGTTTATTTGCATATTTATTGTTCTTTCTTTCAAGTTCTCGTCCCACACCTAGAACTAGCACTGCAGTAGAAGTAAGTGATGCTACTACTGTCCCAATCCAAAATTCTTCACAGCAAGATTCATGCTTGAAAAAGGTGAGTAGAAAAAGAATATTAAAGGATGGTGATATCTTTAGAGTTAGAATTTTAGCCTGGAGTCTGTGGTAAAGTCAGTTTTTTCTCTATCCTTCCACAATTATAAAAGGAAAGCAGTTCCTACAGTGTGCAAGTCATTTGGAGAAAAAGAAAACCAATAAATTTGCATAACTTAAGGTATAAGAGTTAAAGATGCTTAGTCTCCTTTTTTTTCCCCACTGTATAAAAGGGATAATGCTATCTTCTTTTTATTTTCTTAGTCTTTCTTTTTGGCACTGGTGCTTTTTCTTCCAACATGTTTCTGTATCATAATTCTTTGCTGGCCCTATCTGCTTCTACATAAACCCCAAGTAATTTAGAGTATGTTGTTTGCGTGGCCAAACTGTACGATATACTGTTCATATGAAATACTTCAGGAATAAACATAAACTTTCTATTTATTTAATTTTTTTTTTGTTACAAAAACTTCCTTCTTCTTTTAGGCTAAAAATACGTGCTCAAGTCAGCAGGATGTGGAGTCAACACTGAAAGAGCTCATTTACACTGAATCTGATCTTATCATAACACCAATCATTGACAATCCAAAGGTATAGCAAAATGAAATATAAGATGCAGGAACTTGTGGGTGAGGCTGCTTTTGCAGATAAATCTTTAAGCAGGGTGAAACTCCTTTCCTGTATTTTATAATTCTCATTTTAAAGCAGTTCCACCCCGTCATCTGGCAAGGTCTCCTGAGGTTTTTTTTTTGGCAATCTTTTGTAATCCTGTCGGGTTGTTAATTTGGAGAACTGAGTTATTTTGGGATTGAATGCTAACATTATTTAATGTCTTATGAGAAACAGAAGTTACTAAATGCATTGTTCAGTGCTTTTGTAGATTTGTTTTCTGATAACTTGCTTTGATATCTGTTACTTAAATGGACACAAACAGAGCTGCGTCTTGGTATACTCAAAACAAGGTCATCTATGAAGCCTTCCAGGTTAGGAGTTAGACCTTTATTGAGTAACTTCTGTTACTCTTCAAACTTCAGATATGATAATGTTTCTCATAAATAAGAACTTTTTTCTCTGGAAAAGGAGACCTGAAGTTACAAGAGATGTCCATCCAATTTTGGTCATGTGGATCCTAATGTGATAACAGTTTGTGATGATTCTCTTGAGCAGAGACTGGCACTTGCTTGGCAGCAAAAGGAAGACTAAAAAAGAACCAGAGCTTTGCACTGCAGTGACAATTTAATGTGCGTGCGTGGGCACGTGTGTGATATTGGTAGAAGGAATGATAGGCAAAAAACCCTGAAGTCGCTTTGGTAGCTGTAAATGTCAAGTGCAGGAAATGCAACATTTTTCATTGGAAGGAAGCCTCTAGTTCGTTAAGAATCTCTTTACAGCTTTTCGTTGCTGTATTGCTTTATTATAACAATTCTTTTGTTTGCTTGTTTAAATGAAATTCCTAACACTCTCAAAACCTAAGAAGCTTGTACAGTTAGATAAGGAAACTACCCAATAGCATTGTTTTAATATGTTTGTCGCACGTTGTTGCCAGTGGAGAATTTCAAAGGTAATTATGCATTTGAATTATGCCACCTCTGTAAATTCTCAGTTCAGTCTCAGGTCTCCTCCACGAAGCCCTTCACTGCTTCTCTTGTTACTAGAAGAGATGGGATTAGGGGTAAGTGTACATACTAATGTGCACATGGAGACTAATCTTCTTGCCATGCAAGGCCAGACTCGGAATTAATGCAAAATAGCCCACTCAATTCCAAGTCACTGCATACTTGGCAATCTGCAGACAAAAGGATGATACTGACACCTGGTAAAGCTGAAAAGCTTGCAGTTTAATTTCCTGGAGAGGGATTTACTAGATGCTGGCAGAATTTTAAAAGCTGAAATGTCAGCTTATGTTGTAAAATTTCCCTTTGTTCTGCAGATCTGTGGAGTTAAAGACCTTTCTAGCAAAGAGCTCTCTAGTTACAGCTAGGCTTCATCTGTCAAAGGCTAAATTCCAGTATACAGTTACCTTTTTTGTATGCCTTAGTTACAGAAAATCACACTCAGATGCTCAGTCACTGAGCAGCCATCCATCAGAAAATGATGTGGGGATTAAAAGTCCCAGTTCCTTGTGAATGATTAGTTGGTGGTAACATCACTTTTAATACTCTAGAATGATCTAGTGAATGTATATGTATTTACTATATGGCAATGCATTGCTAAAACATTTCCTGAGCTCTCAGCTGCATTATTCCTTTCTGTAGCTTTTACAACCCAAATGCAAGATTTTTTCCACGTACAAGCAAGATAAAAATATAAACTGAACAAATCCTGTCATTTTGCATTAAAAAGATAACTTACATGGAAATACCAACAACTCAATTATTTTAAAAACGTAGAGTTAAATGTCAAATATCTGCTTGAAAGAAATACCAGAAACCAATGCAGAAGATCTTAGTAGCAAGCCGTGGTTTGTACACTCATCCTGTACAATTTTTACATCTCTGTGTTTTCATGTTCAACTACTTAGAGATTTCCAGAAATGTATTACAACTAGTTGTAATGTGTCTCATTATTTTTGCAGATAATGAAGCAAGTACCAGTTAGGTTTGACTTGAAAACTTCACATATACCAGCATATTCAGGTATGGATCTGCTGAAGTTGTTGTAACTTCATTTCCTTCATATGATGTTATAAGTTGCTATCACAGAACCTGTAGCCTCCCTCTGTAGATGATGTGCTGTCATAGTTGAAGAACTCATAACTTTCATGAAACTGATGTTGCATATGTAATGTTATTGGCTAGATCAATTTTGAGTAGATTTTCGAGTGCAGACAGTCCTATGCCCGTCTTTTCTGCCTTCTTCAGTCACAAGCCCATGCTCAAAAGCTTTTCAAATGTGAGAGTCAACACTGTTTAAATGTGGGGAAAACCAATGTGGTTTTTCCTGTGTTATTTTTTGTAAGTAGCTGAGATATTCCATCTCTAGTATTCAACCAAATAGATTAGAATTTGGCAAAGACAGAGAAGCAAATGAAAACAGGATCTTCAAATATGCCATGTTGATCTGCTATAATCTGTGCAGCCTTCTCAGTGCCACCTTTAATCATGGAATGTTATGAGAATCATGTTCCAAAAGATAGTGTGGAGTTTGGAGTTTGTTTTGTTGTTGTTAGTTTCTAATGTCTAGAAAGGCTGCTGAAACCAAAACGTCTTTCATTGTCAGGAGTCTAATGTTTCTTCCCCTGGGAAAAACTCTTCTGGTCTACTTAAGGATGTATTATTACGCTTTACTGTGCTTAGAGCCAGCTATGTAATCTTAGAATTCATATAGCAACTCTTCCTAGATAAACAGCTTCCTTTTTTCTTTCTGTAAAGCGTGTGTTTTGGAGAGTTAATTTGTTGGAGAAATTTTAGAGTTGGAAAAGAACACAGTGTATCCCAGTCTCACAATCAAGACTGTAGTAACAAAGTATTTTTCATTTGGTTAGAGTTCTAGGCAAAAATTATCAGATTCAAGTGACTGGGGGTGTATGTGTATTTTATTTCATATTGCATTTAAGTAGCTAAATTATCACACTGATGTTCTGATATGATTAACTATTGTCTGTAGATGGGCCAGTGTTTTTTGTGCTTCTAACACTTTGAGTGTTGTAGTTTTTTTCCTGGGCAACATTCTGGTTGATGACCAGCATCAAATTCAGTTTCTTCAAAAACAATAATTATTAAAGACAGTATGGAAAAATTAAGATGAATACCTGAAATCCAAGCCACTTTTCACCTTTACGAATGTAAATTATAATTGCTTTCATCAGTAGGTGGTGTTACTCTGGTGTAAAATTAGAGTAAAAGACAAAAGACATATTTGTAAATACTCTGTACTGGAGTATATCAGCATGGCAGATAAGATAGTAATCATAGACTTATAGAACAGTTCAGGTTGGAAAGGACCTTAAGATCATCCAGTTCTAACCCCCTGCCATGGGCAGGGATGCCTCACACTAGACCTTGACTCCCAAGGCTCTGTTCAACCTGGCCTTGAACGCTGCCAGGGATGGAGCATTTACCACTTCTTTGGGCAGCCTGTGCTAGGGCCTCACCGCCCTCGTAGTAGAGAACTTCTTGTATCTAAACTGAACTTCCCAGTTTCACCCCTTGTCCTATCGCCACAGTCCCTGACGGAGAGTCATTATATATAAAGAAATAACTAACCAAAGCTGAGGGAGTGTGTGGCTTCAGAGGAAAGTTACCCATTGAGACTGATAAAGAAGTTTTTGGAAAAATCTCTGTTCATGTACAGTAGTCAGTGTACTGAACCACAGGATTTCAGTTAACCATCCTAGTGACTCCATGTTCCTTCTGAAGTCCTCTGTCTTCTGGTACTGCTAAGGCTTATCTAGGTGGAAGCCTACCTAGATGAGTAACTATACACATTTTAAGTTTATGGATTCTGAGGAAATCTTCCTGACTTTCATTAGATTTTGCTTCAAATTTTCTCCAATGAAACTGCAGTTTCTTAAGACTTGGTAATGATTGCGGACAACTACTACCTTTCCTGAATATAATGCCAATAAATGTTTACTTAAATGAAGTCCAAGGACTTGGTGAGGTTGTGCTTTAAGAAATGTTTTGAGGCTCTCTTCTGCATTTTTATGCTTTCTCTTCTTACTTCTTTGATTTCTATAATCTATAGACGTGAATACTGACATTTTTGTTTAATATTTGAAGTACTAAAATTATAAATAGATGTAAACTTTGGAACTTGTTTATCCATGGTGATGTTATTTGCTAGTGTGTTAAAGCATCATCAAATATACATTGTCTTTAACTACTTGTTTGCTTCTTATGGTTAGCTGAGAAGTTGTCATCTATGAAGGATGTGGACTGGAATGACTTCTTGCAACGAGTATGTTTAATGCTTGGTTCTCCTGAGAAGAATACAGCAGCAGCACGTTCTAAATTGAACTTCCTGTGCTATCTGTGTACTGTGGCTGTCCACAAGGAAGTTTCAACCAGGCTTATGAACTCTAGGCTGGTAAATAATAAAGTATTAAAAGAATCAACATGCTTTAGATACTTGCCATTGTAAAAGAAGTCGTCTGCTTTTAGTTATATTTCAAGAAATCATTGTTGTACTGACAAAAATAATATGGCAAATTAAGTACAAAATAATGAAAAAAAAAAAAACCAACCCAACACCTAAATTCCATGTAAGCATTTTTTAAAGAGCTGAGGGAAACTAATTATTTCTCCTTAGATTGCAGATATATTTTTATATAGATTTGTTACATTAGTAAAAAGGTTGGGTTAAAAATCAACCTTGATGGAGAGTGAAATAGCATATGATGAAATGTTAGTTTTTGTGTGTCATTAAAGGACAGAGAAGATTGACAAAGTTAAGGATTGAATTGCTAAATCACTTTTGCTTGGCCGTATGTCTGTAAAGAATAGCAAGGAAAACTTTCCAAAGAGCATTCAGTAAAACTTTCATTGAGCCCTGCTTCAAAAAATGAGCATGTTCTCTGGAGACTCTGGTTTAGCATACACCTGAATGGTGGTTTCACCTTTCAAGAATGCTTTTGGACCAGACGAACAATTGCACTAGTCTCTTCTGTAGTGGATTAACATATTTCCCAGGTTATTGCATGGTGCAGAAGCAAAATAGACTTACTGTTCTCATATACTCCATCCCTGGCAGTGTTCAAGCCTAGATTGTATGAGGCCTTGGGTGACATGGTCTAGTGTGATACATCCCTGCTCATGGCAGCGGATTGGAACTGGATGTGATCTTAATGTGCTTTCCAACCCAAACCATTCTATGATTATGTAAAAGCATCACAGAGGCAATCTTGAGCTATGTGCTTTTCAGTTTATTTAGTAAAAAGTAAACCACCTACCTTGTTTTCTGCAATTAAGTCATACTCTGAGACATGTCCTTGTTGGATATAGAGCAATTAAAGACAAAATTGCACTGCCAGAAAAATTCAGTGAGAAACGTTCAGGTTGGAAGCAGTGTAGGTCTTATGATATAGAACTCATGTGAAAACAGAAAACTGAATTGCTGGAACTTATTGCTCCTTTATCATTGGAGAAATATTTTGGGGACAGGAATCCAAGAACTGAAATTGCCAATTAACAGAACATTTTAGAAATTAATAGCTGTGCAGTTTGGTTCTTATGTGGCTGAATGTGTGTCAGAAGTCCAGTCATTATTCTAGTATTTGCCAACTATTTTTGTCCATTCTCAGAAAATAAATTTGTTAAAAGCTTCTTGGGTAATACTATGTGATGATCTTTGTGCATGAAAGTATCAGGTTTTTTCCTCTGTATAGTGTTCTCCATCATGAAAAGAAGTGTGGTTTTTAACACACTGATACATGTTTAGCAGTGTAGTTTAAGGCAAGAATATAGACTCATGGAATAGTTAGGGTTGTAAAGGACCCTAAAATCATCCAGTTCCAGCCCCCTGCCATGGACAGGGGCATTTTCCACTAGAGCATATTGCTCCAAGCCCTGTCCAACCCGGCCTTGAACACTGCCAGGGATGAGGCAGCTACAGGTTCTCTGGGCACCCTGTGTCAGCGCCTCAGGGCCCTATCACTGCAGTCCCTGCTGGAGTCCCTCTCCCGCATCCTTGTAGCCCCCTTCAGACACTGGAAGCTGCTCTGAGGTCTCCACGCAGCTTCTCTTCTCCAGCCTGAATAGCCCCAATGTTTTCAGCCTGTCTCCATGCGGAAGGTGCTCCAGCCCCTGATCATCCTCGTGGCCTCCTCTGAACTTGCTCCAACAGCTCTATGTCCTTCTTATGTTGAGGACCCCAGAACTGCTGCACAGTGCTGTATTTTTACTCTCAGGTTTTGCCTTTTTTTTTTTTTTTTTATCAATGTTTGGGCAATACCTACAGTATTTGTCTATGATATTACTGATATTTTGATTTATTTTGTATATCAGTAGGACATGTCATAGCATTAAAATCCACTAATGCCTCTTTATCTTCTTTAAATTGTAGCTTCCTGTATTGATACATCAGCTGCGTGCAGCCGCCAACTGGGATATGTGAGTAACGTTATTTTAAATGAATTTGTTTAAATAAGGAATTATGACTGAATTTAATTAAAGATATTCTTTAACAGAATATTTAAGTGTCTGAGCCTGTCGGACTTTTGTGCTACCTGACTGGCAGTGCGGTGATAAATAATAGAGCACTGAATATCTTAAGCATTGAATTCATATATTCCACAGATCATAGAAAATCTCTAAAAATGTATCTAGAAGTTATGTAACTTAGTGTGTGAAATAGTGTTACTCAAAATCACTAAACCAACCTATACCATAACAGTGGTGAAATAAATACAGCTTTTTTAAATGCCTGTTAGAAATATTCCAGTGTGATAGTGCCCTCTGCTGTTCGTTTCAGAAATGTTGATTTTTTCATTCCAATTTAATAAAACGTTTAAAACTGATTTGATGAATTCAAGTATTCTGTGCCCTTCAGCAGTCTGTGTAAAATATAAACAAGACAATTGTTTTTGTGGTATTTTTGAAGTAGTTTTTTTGTACCTACTTTATTTGATACGTACCTGCTTTATTTGATATTCAGACGTGTCAAAGTTGCTCGACTGATTGGTTTACTGGCATTACACGCGTCGGAACTTGGTGAAAATGTACCTGTTTCTGAGGTAACCTTCCTTTTTCTTTAGGGGAGTAGTGATGGGGGAATTTTGTTAATGCTTTTGTTTTTTATGTCAGAAACTTTCACGGGTTTTTTCTGTTCCCGGCTTTATTTTTTCTGGTGTAAATTTGAATGTAATTAATTTGGTAATTAAATTATAAACTTCTGAGTTTATTCTGTGTAGTTGTGATTCTGATCTTTGCAGAACTACCCACAAATGAAACTCGCCTTTTTCTGTCCTTCTGAGTAAATGGAGTAGTCACTGTCATACCTCTCATGCTTGTGTGCGTTATAAGAAGTGTTGACATATTTGGGTATCTGGAAATGTCATTATTATAATTAGTATAAAATAGTGTAATTGATTCCTAGAAATCCTTTTTTCCAAACAGCAATTGAGATGGATCTCATTTGAGATTCCTCAGTGTTCTTGAAGAATGAAGGTAGTGAAGGGCCAATAATTTTCTTTGGAGGATGAAAATGTTTGTAATCCCTTTCTTCATGTTTGCATGCTCAGTAGTTGACTGAAACAGAAGACTGATCAGACAAAGTGATCTTACTGTCCTTGTTTGCATGTGACACATGCATGCACATTGTGTGAACTTGGCAGAATCTGCTGTTCAGTGACTGTTTAAAGAGTGAATATGACATTATTTCTCCTTTATGAGGTGAGGTCAGGATCTGAATACAGTGGGTGTTTGAATGTGAGAAATTAGTGGTAAACACACATAGCAACTATGCCTCCATTACAGTGCAGATCTAGTCATCTGGTGTGTCAGAACATGTAGTTATAGGTTAACAGCTGATTTTTTTTGGCAGTGCAGCTAAGGAAGTTTTTGTTGTTCTAAGTCCCTGTGGTTTCTTCTTAATAATATTAAGAGTTATTATGATTACATTGCTACGTTGCTTAACGTTTCAGTTCTGTAGTGAAACCTGAATTGAAAGCATTATTGTTATTACCTTGGGTTCTTTGTTTTCTAAAGTTATGAAGTGGGCAAGGAGTCCTTGTGGTTACTGGTCACTGAAGTTTGGTCAAGGGCTTTCAGTATTGACGGTTGAGTGCCAGTTAAATTCCAGATCACAATTCAGGTGCGCTCTTGTATGTGGCATTTTTTTTTCTGGTACTTAACTTTAAAAGTTTCAGTGAAAATACTCAAAAGTAATTTTGAGATATCCGTGTAACTTATAATAACTTAGTATGTTATCCGCCCATGAAGCAGATCCATAGTTCACTTGTTCAAAATTGGTTTGATTAACTTAAGAACATGAACTTCATTTTGTATCATTTCCAGAAGCCTGTTTCCATTTCATATCTTCACAAAGCAAGGTATCTTGAGCATAAGTAGGAATTCACGGCAACAAAAGGTCATCAGATTTTGGTTTTTGTGGGTATGTTGTTACTGCTATTGGATTCATGTTTTACTGGTCAACGGTATAACTACCTGTAAGAAGGCCTGAGCTTGGTGAAAAACAGCTTTGTCAGATACACATGGATGTGTATGGATGCTATGTACACAAAGCTGTTTTTCTACTTTTTATCACTCTGTCACAAGCCTTTTGCAGATTTTTGTTACCTCATTATGGACTCATCCAATTATAAGTGTTTTCTTTTGTATTTTTAAAGTACCGCAGGACCTAACAGACTTGCACAAGGGCACGTGTTAAACCTTGGCTCTTCAGTTTCTACCCCTACTCACTTTTACTCAGTTATACATTTATTTAAGGATAGTTCCTGTACATTTGAGGTTGCATCTGCTCCATTAACCTTGCTTAAGTGGTTGTTAAGTAATAGTAATACTGAGAACTGAAGAAGCAGAAAAACTTTAGGAAGGAAGCCTCATCCTCATTTTACAGACTAAAGTAAACTTTCACATACTGTATGACAAAAGCCTTTATTTTATATATATAAATAAAATAGAGAATGAATATTGTTATTGAAGTTTTAATACTTTAAATTAAATTGTTAATTAAAAGAATATTTTACTTCTTAATATATTTTTTAAAGCTTTTATTCAGGGAAATGGTGAGTAGCAGTTTGTTTTGAATGCAACCACTGGAGGTCACTAAACCACAAAACTAAAATGCAAAGTAAATTACTATTCCACAAAGTAGCCAAACATGGAACTGTGGAACTGTGGGCTATCTTTATTCTGCTGAGGTATTCTAATATGAAGGTCATATTAGAAAAAGAAATCATAATAAATGTTTATATCTGTGAATTCACTTGCAGTTGATCTAGTTTCTAGTTAAGTAATTTTTGGGAGAATATTGCATGGATTAATAAAAATGAGACTGATCTTAGAATACAATGGGGAGATTGATCTCTTCCATAATTGAAGATAAAGACACTTTATGTGTGATCTCTTCTATCTGGCAGTTGCAGTAAGTGTTGATAGGTGAGGTTTGTTTCTGACTTAGTAGTGGTTTCTTTTTTTGTTGAATTGCCTTTTACAAATCTGAGTCATCATTTCATCTGATTTATTCCTAGTTATCTGAGGAAAACACCTAAACTTAAAAATACTATCTTTGTATTTAGATTTTGATACTGGTTGTTAAGGAACTAGAGTCTATTAAACAAAATAATAATTCTTTCTTTCCAGGATGCTTGGAAAGAAAAATCTGCTTATTCTTCTTCCAGACAAAAACGTTTCCCAGGTTAGGGAGGCTTGCTTCCATGTGTATCTAATTTGGCTTATTTGTTAAAAGAAGCTGTTGTTCTTTCCTCTGTGTGGATAGGTTGGGCATTCTGCCATGTATGAAATATGAAATTTCACATTCAGTCTTTTATATTAGTGAGAGATGATAGAGCTACCTCACAATGCCTCTGTGTTGGGGAGCAGTATCCTCCTTTGTCTGGTAGAAGACATGCCATCTCCACCTATCAAGTCACTCTCTGCCTCTCTTTTGGAGGCAAAAATCTAGTCTTTTTTCCTACCCCTTTCAAATGTGCTAATTGGGAATATTAGTCTCACACTATGACCTAGGAAGCTCTGCCTGTTTTTTTACAGGCCTGGGTCCTCCACTGCTCTACTGAATGTTTAGAGGGCTCAGAGAACCTGTTACAGACTTCATGCTTCATGTTCCTTTGCAAAGCCTTTGACTTATGGAATGCCGTGGCCAAAACAATGAACTAAATATCCTATAGAGAATGACAGCATATTAGGATATGTCTGTAATACTGAGCTTAGAATGTGATTCCTTTGCCAAAGCGGTAGTATATCTCGATTTCTGATTTCATCCAGATTGAAACTCTGTGTAATTGGAGCCTGTATATTTCTGATTTTTTTGAAGTACAATTTGGGGGTTGTTTTCTACAGTTTTAAAGCACCTGCATCATTACAGGTGTAGTTTAATGACCTGTGAACTCATACGTAGGCTCTACCTGTTCTTTGGTCCAGGCCTACAGTTCGTTGTCATTCAGATTCATACACAATACCAATTTGAAGTCATGTTCCTAGCTTATCTCTGATAACTCCTGTTTCTAGGTCTGTCCACATCTGCCCATATTGTAAGGAGAGTCAAATAAAATTGGTTTCATTTGGCCATTTATTCCCAAGCTTTTTGTTTTAACGTTTGGGGTTTTAATTGGAAAATATCTTTTTCAGTCTGCTCACAGATGATCATAATTTTTGTGTTTCCTCTAAGGGCACTGTCCTTGTTTTGCCCTGCTGCCTCTATGTGTAAAAACCAACCAACCAAAACACGCCTCAATGAAAACCTGTAGGCAAGAGACGGAAGCTGCAGCAGAATGTGTGCATGAGTACTCACATATGTGCACATATGCAGATGTCCACTATTTTGTAAAGTGATTAATCCAGAAGAATAATTTTAAGGTTTTAATCAGGATTGACACGATACTTTTGTAACAGTGAGAAGAAATTCCATTTAAGGTTTTTGAGTGACTTTTAGTTAACTTTCAACCTTTGTGGTGTGTTCAATTTATTTTTCAGCAATATGGTCCACTCATTATAACCTGTATACTTGCCTGGGGCATGTGGCAGGGATGCAAACAGATCAATGATCAGTATTTCTTAGGTAATTGAGCCTCTGCTGGCAGAAAGTCATGGTGTGTTTGAGAAAAGTTCTTCTGAGTTAAGAAAGAGAAAATGTAGATATAATTAATGACAATGAATCTGCCAAGCGTGACAATTCTGGGTTGTTGGAGAAATAGTAAGACCTTTTATCATACTTGAAGAAAGATACTTTATTCCCACTCCCCCCTTCAAAAAGTTAGTTTTTATCAATCCAGTTAATTTGGTTTGCTTTATGTTCGAAGTCTAAACCACATTGGTAATAGAAAAGGGAGATTTTCAGCTAGGGAACTGAAAACTTACGTTACTGACTGCAGGATTAAATAATTTTTTGCATTTTTCTTAGGTAAATTGACTGACCAAAGCAAAAGCTGTACTCTTTTAAAAGACATTTAATTGCTTGACCTTGTTTACTCTTTTTTTCCTTGAGAAATGAGATAGTACATTTTTGCATTGAAATTATATCTGTTGTGCTGCTAGTATATCTCTTTGCAGTAGTCTTCCATTTAGTCAGTTCTTATGATAGTGAAAGTGCTGGGTTTATTTTGGTTTGGTTTTTTTCCTGCAAGTCTGATATGTTTAGGATAATGAAGAGCAATGCTCTAGGATCCCTTTCTTCAGTGAATAACTATCTGCATCTCTGGAAAGTGAAAAGCTATAAAGCTGTCATTCAGGATTCTGAGCAATATTTATATCCTCCTTAATCAGTGTTATGAAACATGGCAGGGGATTGGAATTGGGTGATCTTAAGGTCCTTTCCAACCCTAACCATTCTATGTCAGTGTTCTCCTTCACCTACTTAGATCATAAGTACAATAGTGACCTGAACTATTAAGCTCCAGAGAAGCTTGTTAAGGGAGAGGGAAGGGTAACATGGTAGGGGAAAAGACAGGACCTCAATTCCCATCCACGTAAAGATTTTAGGAAAACAGCATACAGATGCTCTCTCGGAGTTAAGATTAAAAACAGCTTCCCATCAAATGTTATGATTTTAATTCCCACCCCACACTACTTCCAGGAACTTTTTGGCGAAGACAGAAGTGAAGACATTGATTTAGGTCTAGTTCTTTTTTATGCTTATTAAGTGTATTGTAAGTGTATTGTTTGTAGTTGGGGGAATGAATTTACCTTTAGTATTACTCTTTATGCTATTATAACTTATCGTAATTATTATGCTTATACTATTATAACTTTTTATATTCATTATTTCGGAAGTATGAAGAAAGTAGAACACTAAAATTGACTTTCATTTTGGAGTGAAATATTGTGGGGAGAAGTTACCTCCATTCTTCTGTATGTGTGCTTGAAACTGATGTGCAACTAGGGTGTAAGATTGCCATATTTAAGTCGATTATGTATAGAATAACACATCCTACGTCAGAGAACACTTTAAAAGGATTCTTCATAATTGGTTATATTGCTTGGAAGTGCTTCATGTCTCACCAGGCAGCTTGTTGGACTATTTTCAGTTTATATGCTTTCCTGTAATCACAGATTTTGTCAATTGTAACTGTTTGATATCTTTGCCCATCTCTATTGTAACATTTGTGCAACACAAGCTGTGAGGTTTCTGTTTGAAGTATAGTGTGACTTTGTTTTCTGGACCTGTGGCCCTTCCCACTGCATTGCTTTTTAAAGCGGGAAATGTTTCCTGTTTCAATTGCTCTGCTTTAGGCTTTTCGTTTTTACATAGTCATTTGCAAAAGTCATTGCAAAAAGCATTGCATAGTCATTTGCTCCTTCACAGTTAGCTACTGCTAGAGAAACATAATTATCTCACAAAAATACTGTTAAATAATGACTTTAACACAGCTAGTATTTGAAGCTTAAGATCTCAATATTTTACGTGTTAGAAAAAACCCCAATTATCATCTCGAATTTAAAATGCAGCTGTTTAAACTTTATTGTATGACATTCTGGAATTCCTTTCTTATTTTTAATTCCATTCTGTGCATTCTGATGTCAATGTGCAGCGAGGAATACAGTTTGAAGTCCTATTTAGTTAAAATTTGTAGCTAAAAGAAATAGCTTTTCCACTATGAAATACTTTCTAAATTACTTTCTATTATACTTTTTATACTTAAATTCTGTGGTAGTCAAATTAGTTGCCATGTTTTAAGCTCTATATTCGTCTGTCCTTGATGATTCCCAAGTAGTTTCTGCAGATGAGTGACTCCCATTGAAGGGAGTTCTACATGCATGACAATTGTAGAATCAATAATTTCTTCTAATGAGGTAATGTTAAATGGGAATTATGTCTAGAGAGGACTAATTTTGCAGCAAAAATCTGAGATATATCAACTCTTATGTTCCCTTTCAGAACTGGAAATATGCAAAGAAATTTCTGCTATGAAATTTCTACTTTCTAAGAAGCAGAGCTTGACCTAATAGTACTTACTGTTAAAGCATAAATGTCAGGCTGATAAGTAATGTTTATAGTGTCAACTTGTCAGCTGCATAGAAAACTCATAGAAACAATAATATGTGTTTTATCTTTTCTATCCCTAAGTCTATCAATTTTGTGTTTGCCTGAGGACAGAGGTTGTTCTTCAGCAGAAGTATAAGAGGAGAAAGTAATACTTCATGGATTTATTTGTGCAAAGCATCCTTTCCTGGGGCTGCAAAGAAGTAAACCTGGAAGCTGCTTTGCTTTGGAAGGCAGCTGGAGGATTCCTGAATAGGATGCGCCTTTTTGGTTTGATCCTAGGGTGATAAGCAGTTTCAGGTTAACTTACTTCCTGAAGAATATGGTGATCATGTGAAGTGTACCACGTATCTGACAGCTCCCTTTATTATGTATGTACTGTGCAGTGGGAAGCTTGGTTTTTCTGACTGTTGTACTGTGTGGATTTTTGCTGAACTAATTTCAGTTTGTCACTCCTCCGGAATCACTTTCCTGAGGCTTTAGCAGTATACTTGTGTCCTGTTCTATATCTGCATAGAATAGTTTTGCCTTTCTTGGCTGTAATTGAGAATCTAGACTGAAAATATTCTATGATTTCTAGGAGCGGTTTGGCTTTACTCAACCACAGAGCCAGACGAATTGAATATTAATTTTAATATTTTTTTCCTCAAAGCAAAAAAAAGGCAAGACAAAATCTAACCCAGTGCAGGAAAGATAAGGTACATTGGTGCTATTTTCACAAAACTAAAGGTGGCTATATTGCGGCATTAAAAATGGAAGGAGTCGGCCTGACAGTGGTACTAAATGAATGTGATGTTAACAAGTAAACTGTCAGCCTGTTACCTTTGGGAACATACCCTTAGCTTTCTTGGTAAAGCCTGTACTCTTGAGAGTGCTGAGAACTGTTTCACACCGAGTGAGGGAAGATAACTCCAAAAGTTCTAGAGCCAAGAAGCACTCACTGCCAGCGGTTTCCTCTCTCTATTTAAAGTCAGGTAGCTAAATCCGTGTGTAGAAAATGCAGTCAGGTTGCTTGAGCAGGCCTTACTTTTGCAGCTAACAAGCAGATCTGTCAGTTAACTCCAGAATTGGCTTGCAGCTGGCTGACTTAATTTCATAAAGGCTGCCTTTTAGCATATTCATCTCTTCTTTGTTTCTATCACAGAGTTTAAACACAAATCCTCAGTGTAGGAGGGTGTCTTCTGATACCTATTAATCTCTGAGGTTTTTCTATGTGGAGTACGTTCAAAATGTTTTCGTACATGTATTCTGTTTAAAAAGAAATGAGTTTGTACCACAGCCTTTCGGTCAGTTTGAGGTTGCTTCTAGAGGTTTCAAAGCAAAAAGCACCAAGAAATAGTTCTATTATTATTATTTTTTATTCTTACTTAGTTTGGTAGAAATTTGATAGGAGATTTCAAACGATTGCAGGGAAGGAGGCAATGCTAAAATAAGTCTTGAATGCTTCTTTTTCTTGTTTTATGCCACCCCAGTTTTCATAAAGCCAATAATTTGGTTTTAATGTGTTTTTGACACTTCTAATTTCTTTTGAGCCAGCCAACTTTGCGTCTGTGTAAGTTGTTGTACAGTTTGCTCATTGAAGTGTTTAGCTCTGGCAACTAAGAATGAACCTAAAATAAAGCCATTTTTCCATCTTGCTTGGTCTTGCTCTTGCAAATTAATCAAGTTCTAGACTAGTGACAGGAATAAGAAATCCAGCCTTTTCCTCTAAAGCACATTCTCACTTGACTGACACAAGTAAGCTACAACATGTTTTTGTGATAGAAATTGCACACTGGTGGTCGCTCAGAAGCCTCGTTTCCTGCTGGCTTCTGACAGCGTCTTCTAAAAGGCACTCAAACCAGGCTTAGGGTTAGGCAAGAGCAGTTTCATGTTGGTTGTAGCCCTAGCTTCTCCTCTGAATTCCAGCCCTTTCAGCTACCATATGGGGAAAAAAAGAGGATTTTAGTCTGAAACACATTTTAAAAAGAATTCTGTAGAGAAGAAGGGAATTTCTAGCTGATGTGTTTGTGGTCCGCATCTTCACTGAAAGGAATGAAGGAGTTTACAATGATCAGTTAAAGGGAACTCATTTCAAAGAATATCTATGGAAAATCCTCAAAGCCGATAGAACTTCTTAAAGTATGAGAAATTCTATGTAGAATTACTCAGTCTATAGTATCCTACATGGATATTTTCTTCATAGTCATAGGTCTTAAAGAGTGTCATCAGCATGGCTTCTAAGTCAAGTGGATGCCAGGCCACTGCTTGGAAGCAGAAGATGATGACTTAGAGTAACTTCACATAGAGTTTTAAGAAGAATAAAAATCCAGAGACATGATATTCAGAAAAGGCATGGATGGATGGTAGAAACCTGCATATAATGATGATAGTTACATGAAGGGAAACAAAAGGGAAGAGAATAAAAGATAAAGGAAAAAGCCCTCTTCTTCAGCCAAATATTATTCTCCTGCCAAATATTATTCGGTGAAGACTGGTGTCCTGGGTTCGGCTGAAACCATGACAACTGGTTTCTGGTTCCAGTTTACATCTTTTGGTGTAAAGCAGCTCCAGCTGATTGCCACTGACCTCAGTTTTGAAGGCATAAATCTTTATAATCCGGGGATTCTTTGTTCTCTGGATTCTTGAGCAATCTTCTTCTTTCCTACCATTGGCAGAAACAAATCCAAGGTATTTCTCCTGTTTGAAGCAAATGTTTTTACCTGGTCCTGCCCATTAAAAAGCTTCAAACTTAAGGACTTGGGTGAAAATCAGATATATTCATGCACATCTGCAGCTAAGGTCAGGTAATAATCTATCAGGACAGACTAGGAGAAGAAAAAGCCTTTTTTATACATAAAACAGAAAAAAAAACCCCAATCCAACAAACCAACCCCAAAGCTTGTAGACTGTTCTTTTAGTTGCATTTTGATTTGTTAGCAAATATAATAGATTAGTAAATTAATTGCTACTATTTGTGTTTGATTTAAACCCTTTGAGATCTTGAGTTGATTACAAAGCAGATTGTTGGAGCCTCCCTTGGAGTTCATGACATCTAGTTGGCTACCTGTCTGCTAAGACCTCTTCCTACAGAAGTTCCATAAAAGCTGAAAACATAGTTTTCCTGTTGAACCAGTTTTGTGTTGTATTCCACCTGGAAAAGTGTCGCACATCCACCTCCTCTAGAATTCCTCTAGGGAGCAATATAAATTATGTATCTGCGTAAGTTGTGCAATATATGTTGCATTTGCTTGTCTTTTTTCCTACATTCATACCACGTCCTTAGTCTGTTGGTCAGACTTCCCTTCAGGCCTCCTCATTCCATGACCCAGTTTATTGTACTGAACAAAACATCTGCAAGACTTGAATACTTGACTGATTCAGACCATTTCTTTTTGTATCTGCATGCCGTAGAACAGTTTGGCAAAAGTATCTGTTTCCATCCTTCTGCCTAACTCTTCAGTCAAGCCACTTGTTCATTGCAGGATATTTAACCAGCTTTCACTAAGGTGCAGTGAATCACAGGTAGATGTGGATTCAACTCCTGATTAAGTGCAGTTATCCCTTGTAGTGTTTTAACTATTTGTATCCTTCTGAGGAGGGAGGTAGGCAACATGCTTTAGATGTTCAGAGAAGGCTGCTCACCTTGATGAGTACTTGGTGTAAATATTAGTATAGTTTCTTTCCTGGTTAGTGGCAATATAAGCACGGTGTACTTTCTTTGCCTAGTGGGTGCTTTCCTCCAAGGAAAGTGAGATTGCTTTGGCATTTACTTGCCTGTGGTATGTGACTTGTGTATACTCACAAGAAAAGGAACTGAAAAGTAATTTCCATTATGCTTGAGACATAGACAGTTTTTATCACTGTAAAGGTTTGCAGAATTACAAATAGGTTTTAATTTCCACTAATGCTAGCTGACAGTCATACTAATAGATCAAAGATGGAATAATACTGTAAATCTGTACATTGCCACTTTACATGTTAAGGCATAAAATACTTTCTCTTTTCAAATATGCTGTAATTTTCACTTGCAGACTCCTAAAACTGCAGGGAAACTTCTAGATATAGCTTGAAATGGGTTGGAATCTAGCTACAGATAATGTACCAACTCTGCATACCATTGTTGTATATGAAGATAATGACTATTCACATGTGGCTCTTCTTTCTTTTTCTCGTAGAACTATACTATATCCATCCAGTTTGACAGCTAGTGCAAAATGTGTAGGCAATTTATTAAATTTAAGGTACTTTTGCCAGACACTGTAGGACTTTCTGTTCATTGCTGTTTACTTCTCTGGCAGGAAAAACGTAGGGAAGTTGAAGAGAAGAAACAAGTACATAGTCAAGAAGGAGACTTTATTCCTCAAACTATGTAATTAAAATGAATTTGATTTTTCTGTTGTGTGTTTTTCTTTACCTAAAATTTATACCACCCTTTAATGTTGAATCAAAGTCTTTGGGCAGATTCTTTCTTTATGTCTTCAGTTTTGCCTTATGAAAGGATGAAATAATATTTTAAATCTTGTGAAGATTTGACGTAATCTGTGCACATGATGGAGAAGGAAACAGCTTACCTTCCTCCTTTCAGGACATTCAAAAGTGTTCTTAAAATTCTATATTCATAAATAATTTATAGTACGTATCATTAAGTGTTTTATAGAAATATTTGTGTGTATATATATAATTATGATTATAGATTATCACAATCCACTGTAATATAGAATTACAACTTCCTATTTCATAGCTTCTGTTGCAGAGGACGCGTGAAGGTCTTCTTAAGTTTGGTTAATGGTGCATTCTGCCTGTTCAGTATGTATTGTACTCCATGAACTCCTGTGTCATGTGCTAGGATATTTGATTACTTCAGTGTGTTCAGTGAACAGAGGGAAATCATAGGGCAAATCTCTGTGCTCTGTAGAGAAGAAGACGCCATTATATGATTATGGGAGATACAGACTTGTACTTGAGTGACCATAAGCATTTAAAAATAGTGAGTGTCCTCTATAAGTGTCCGGTAATTATTTAGTGTTCACGTAAGTTTTACTTACGTGGTGCATCCACGAGAAGGGTGCCATTTAAAATAGATGTGCATGTAGAGTGTAAGTTCCACTTTAGTTTCACCAGAAGAAATTCAGTTCATGCCCTCCTTGCAGCTGTACAGTGAAAGAGGAAAATCTAGCAATTGGCACCAAAGGCTCACTCCATGGTAGCAACATGTGTACTGTAGATCTCACTGCTAATTATGTATGGATTTGTATTTAATTTTAATGAATTCAAAAGCAATTACACAACTATGCAATACAAAAATCTCTAAAATACGATAAGCCCAGAGATGGCAGCTGTCATTTTGGAAATCCTGAATAACACATTTCTGAGAACAGACAGAATATTATAGGAGTATATTATGCAATCTTTTCCATTGTCTTATACTCTTTATTTAGTGTATGTTCTTTGTAACTCCTGTGCAGGTCCCTTGACCTTACTCTGTTTTATGGCAAAACTGGCCTTCAGAAGGATTTACCAATTTATTAACCATGCTTTGGGAAAATAAATATTACAGGTGCAAAGCAAGATAAGTGTCGATACCAAATCAGGGGTTTCTGCTAGTTGAGAGATATCATTAAAGCTGACAATTTTGAACACCTTGCCTTGATTCTCTATAGCTGATGTTCAGTTTGATTTGTATTTTCTTCATTAGGTCCTGCCTGCAAACAAACAAGCAATTGTAAGTTAGGTATTGTGATCTAATGTCCCTAAATTTAAATACAGTCTGCTGGGACTATAGTCTTAACCACACAGCCCATCAGATTTGTGTAGTCTGAATACAGCTCCATGTTGTGTTCATGTTCGGTCTGAAGAGTTGGAGTTTAGAGGTGTTAACTGAGTATGGATGATGTCTGTTAATGCCACAGTGCAGAGGTACGTCTAGTGGTATTGATTCCACAGTGAATGTAGTTCTTAAAATAATCTATTTCATCACAAGAGCAATTCTGTATATCTATGGAAAGCAAATCTAGTAAAGGAGAAGATGCTGTCATGGCGTGTTCACCATTTAGTGCAGGACTGTACATGAACTAACTTGGCCACTACTTTCTCACGTTGACATATTAGAAGCTTTAAAACATACTGATACATTTGTTTCCTAATTATCAAAGTGAAGCTCTCACTGGAATGGTTGGCTGTTTAAAGTTCCGAAAGAACTAAAGAAATGTTTTGAAAGCAGTTAAAGAAAACAGTTCATGAACTGTTGCATTGCATAGGAAGAAAAAAGGGGGGGAAAGGTCCAAGTTTGTTTAGTAGGTCTTTTTGCTTTGATGTGAAGCCTACATTTCCAGTTTTGATATGATTTCTCTGTAGAAAGATTGGAGTAAAGAATCTGTTACTGTCAGAGGTGGAGGAAGGCAAGTTGAGGATAACTGTTTAGTGCTCTGAGAAAGTATTGTACTTCCAGATACATCTAAACTAATAATAATAATAAAGTACCTTTATTATCAAAGGAACCTTTAGTTCCTTTTAGGCTTTTTGTGAATGTCTGTGGTGGGTTTGTCACAGAATATTTTGCAAAGTCTGCTAAAATGAGATTAATTTTAGCAGATTACTTACTTTGAGCTTTTGAGACCTTTGGTCAGTGTTTTGCCTCTTTCTATATAGATGCAAATGGCAGTAAGGTTGGAGACTGCAAAAATATTATGACTTGGAAGAATGTTTTTAATGAGCAAGTGATTTAATGCATTTCTGAATTTGTCATTGAAAAACATTAGACTTCATCATAAACCAGTTCTGAATCCAGCAGCATCATTTGTAAGTAGTTTTCTGGTAAAGATATCTAGAAGATGATGTCTTGCAATAAATCTGAAGTGATTTATAAGATGCTGATAATCCTTGAGGCTCTTTCTTATATCAGGAAATTCTGATGTTCTGATCTGCAAGTCAGGGATTAGAATGAATTTATCTTCTGTTGTTTTTCAAGATTATGTGTATTTTTACTGGTCCTCTCCCAGAAAACGTTTTTGTCTCCTGCCTGGTGTGCCTCTGGGTTGAAATACTTCCTACATTGCACTGATTCGTTGTGTGTTTCTCCTTTGTACAGAAAAAAATACTTTTCTACTTTTTTATTGGTGGAGAGCTAGCATGCATTATTTCATAAGGAATTTTATAACAGTTGCAGACTTTTAGTTGGGTTTATACATAGTGACGAATTTGCTATCTGCTTTGCAGTAATCAGCAGCCAATATGGAATCATCGTAGAATAGTTAGGGCTGGAAAGGACCTTAAGATCACCTAGTTACACTCCTCCCCCCGCCATGAGAAGGGATGCCTAACCATATGATATGTGTTTTGGCCTTTATATTTATGGCCTTTATACAGAATAGGACTTAAGTTCAAAATAACAAATTTCTTTAGATTTCTGAAAAAAAAAACCAACCAAGTTACACTTTCTTTTTTACTTGCTTCTTGCTCAGTGACTAGATGGGACTGTTTTACTAGGGCTTTTGAGGTAGTGAGCAGCATGTTTTGAAAGTGGGGAGCCAGGATTCTCTACAGCAATGCTTTCTCTGTTCAACTAAAAACATAATAATAAATGCAAGCTACATCACACCACATTTAAAGTCATAACTAAAAAGTTGTCTGTTTCCAAGGTTGAAAATGGAATAGTATGTCCAATATTCCTGTTAATTTCAAGAGCAGAAAAGTAACTTCAGATCTCACTTAGCATATCATGCAAACTATTGGAAATCACTGACTTCACTGACAGTATCTGTTTACAGAGCTTATTTGTTGCATCTTGTAAGTACTTTATTAGAACTAAATCCTTCCCAATAGTCAAAAAAAAACTACTTATGCGACATAAGAAGTATGTGAAATCTGTATTAGCTGAACTGTCTTCTTTCCATGCTCTTGCAATGCATGAATGTTTTGGAGCAGGAGGTATGTGCAAATCCATCTTTCTTAAAGGAACAACTGCTATAGTGCTATATGTTTGAGGGAAAGGGAAGAACAGATAGCTGACAGTTTGTCACCTAGGCTATTTCCATATTGCATTTTTCTCCACATTGCATGTGTAATCTGTTTTGTAATTATTATGTTTTCTTGTCTTTCAATTCTTACTAAATCCTTTGCAAATGGCTCTTTATTATAAGTGTAGACTAAATCAGTTAAGATGGCATTTCAGATAAAGCTTGTTACCTTTAACAGTACATTTTGCTTGAGAAAAGATGTGTTGCTCTATGATTTTATTTTTAATTTATTTTAGGCAGTTATACTTTTAACTGAACTCATCAGAGAGAACTTCAGAAACAGCAAATTGAAACAATGCCTTCTACCAACACTTGGGGAGCTTCTTTACCTCATTGCCAGTGAGGTAAGACTGTCAGATGGTCCTTACAAGTTTAACAAGTGTAAGCAAACATTTCCCATGCAGAAGCAGACCAAAGAGCAAATTACTTTGCCATTTGTATCCTCAACAGTTTATTGTCCTTGTATGTTTTGTGATGCTTTGCCTGTTTTAAGAAACATATTAGTCCAGATGGGGCTTCAACTGAGATTAATTAAATTGCATTCTTCAAGTATAGAGTTTTAACTTCATAAACCAATTTAATAAATCACCATAATGACTGCTGGCCTCCAAGAGGCAGATCTAAGGGTTAGAACATCTTAGCTAGAGGCTTCAATTAAATAGGATTTATCAGCACAGCCTATGATACCAATATATTAATATAACGAGTCCATATTAGATCTTATTCTAGCATGTTGGCATTCACAACGCTATGGAAAAAGAAATTGAGCAATCCTGACTAATTTTGAATGGAATAACAGTAATTCCTGACTAGAACTGATTTAAACCTTCCATCTAGAACTAGTACATTCACGTTAAATATAAACAGAGGTTATTTGTATTAAAAAAAATACTGTCAGTAGTAGGAATTGAAGACAAGCTCCTCTAAACCCTCACTTTTATTTTACCCATTAGAAGAGTAGAATACTTCCTTTTACTTATTAGAAACAAAAGTGACTTCAAAGAGAAAAAGCCTAACTCTAGCTTTTCTGAAGCCTTTGTAGTAACAGCATCATCTAATTGCTCTGAATACTGTCCTGTTAGCAGTCTGTGAGGTCACTTGATAAAGGAATGAAAGTACCAAATGGATCTGTATTTTTCCTCACTGTAGTTATGGGTTTGTGGTGATCTTCCATGTTTTATTGTCCTCATGCTCTCCCTCCTTTGCATGATCCACAAAATGTAGTGGTTGCTTTGTTTTTTGTAGATTAGCAAGCGCTATCCTTGGTTTACCGTTTGCATTATTCGGGTGCAGACCCGAAAGTTTAATCAAAATCAACATGGTCTATGAGCAAAAAATAGCAAGATTGCCCAGGTTTGGTGATTATATGTAAATGTATTAAATGTGTAGGTAATTAAGAATGGTGCTAAGTTCCATACACCTTTTGTATTTTTTATTTCCAAGTAGAGCCTAAACCTTGCAGAAAGCCGTGAATCAGTCTGAAGAATGGAAGAACTATTAATGTTTCAGGGCTGCACCATTTCTTAAGACTTAATAGTATATTCTAGATGTATGGTTGCAGAAAATCATGACAGAATTTCTGATAAAATTAGATGAATCAGATGAGAAACAAACCCATGCCATTTCCAGCACTGGCTGTCATTTTAATTCTGTCTTGACTCCTAGTCTTGTCCTGCCTTTTCCAGGTGAAGGTTCTGCTTTTGACTGTTAGAAAGTAGCCTACCATCCTTCTTTGAAACTTGACCTCTGTTTCCTTAAACTCATACACTCAAGCCTTGGAAGGCAAGCTGTGATTACATGTCAACATGATGTTACTCAGATAAGATGAAAGAGGTGGAATGTAGATCTGATGTCTCTGTCAGATGTCAAACCATTCATTATCATTGTCAGTAAATTACTTCCAAAGAAAAACTGTTCCATACATTCTAATACAAAATTAACAGAAATAAATCTTAAAAAATAGGAGGTGTAACAAACTCATTTTCTCTATTGATATATGCGGCAAATAAAGTTTTGATTTATTTTCAATAAAGAAGGAAAATTAATTTTTCCAAGCAATTCAGTAATAATCTTCACTGTTAATGTGCCCTGCTTTAATTAAATGCCTAGCGTTATCACTCCTATACGTTGAATCACTGTAGGCTACTCGGAAATCAGGAGATTTAGAAAGTATAATTTGGTTTTGCATTGTTGACCCCCACATTGCCCATTCTTTGCTTTTCAGTATCAACAGTTACATAGAATGCTAAAAATAATTAGCTGATATAACCAGTAGAGTTCAAGAAATGTCCAATTTCTGAAGAAGTTATTGCTTGTCATTCTTTGTCTACTTATTAAGACAAGCTGCACATTGATTTCATGGCCTATCATCTTCCCACCATCCAATGCCTATTATTCCTCACTTTCCCAAAAGAGGCTATTTTTTTTTCCAGTTGCTAATATCTATGTTTCTAGCCTAGATACGGAGGTTTTAGTTAAGTCTTAATGATATCCAAATGTCCTTTTTTAAACTTGAAGTTTTGAAGGGGGCTACTGGGGGATGGGAAGTGGAGTTCATTAACTCCAAATGAAAGAATTAACCCCTGATTCAACTAGCAGTGATTTAGCCTCTCTAACAGTGGGATTTCAAGGAAAGTACGTAAAGATTTTAGAACAGTGTTGATATGTACTGATGATATAGCACAGAGTAAGATTAAATAAATGCTTTATATCTCCTTGTATGACTTGGAATCTTTTTTTTTTTTCCCAAAGTAAATTTATGGATTAATTTCATCTGTTTGGTATAATTAAATCACATTTAAAGAGAAGCTCATTTAAAGCACATTTAAAGAGAAACTCTTAATAATTAGCTATCTCTTTCTGAAGCAATCAAAATTATTGAGAATGCAAGAATATTTGTGTGTGTGTGTGTGTGTGTGTGTGTGTGTGTGTGTGAATTAATGAGAATCGGTGAAACCCAGAAATATTAGGACAAATTCTGTTACGGATTTTGGTGACTACTTAAATCATCTAATAAAATATCAATTTCTGTGCTGCACATGGAATAACATTAAATAGTAGTACTGTCCTGCAATCGAATACCTTTTGTAGTGTACTCAAATTTGAAATATTTCTAATATGAACCTTATTAAAAAGCTGTTACCCTTTTTTTATGTGACTGAGATTATTGTGATTTTTTTTTTTTTATTTATTTAATCATTTGTGCCTTTGGCTTCATTTCAGGAGGAAAAGAGGAAGCACCCCAGAGAATGTTGGGTTGTTCCCTCAGCTGCTTATACTGTGCTAATGAGGTGTCTTCGGGAACGGGTAAGGCTCTTTCATTGTCCTCAATAGAATTTCTCCACTGTAATAACCCTTTAGGCATTGTGTGAGAATTGTAGCCTGCAGCACTGCAGTGCCTTGTCAATCAAGGATTGCTCTTGAATTTAAATAATCATGAGAAGACCATGACCTAAGCAGGAGATTAATGCAAGAATGCAGCGTTGTTCTCTGTGCATTCAACATTTATGTATTGCTGCTTGGTTTTTTTGTTTGGAAATGGGACAGTAAATATAAATTACTTTTAATAAATGTGGAATTTATTAATGCTGTAGCTTTATTTTGAGAAATTCCTGATGGATTGTACTGTCCTCTTGCAATTTGTTTTTCATACATCTTTCTTAAATCTTTGAGAGAGATTTACTTTCTGCTTTGAAGTGGCTGATACACCATTTCTCAAAACTGCATTGTTATCCTACTGGATTGTTAGCATTCTTTTGAGGACAAAAAAGTAGTAATTAGTTTTATTCTCATACATGTGCTGTGCTGTATTCTTCATTCTTCTTGGTGATGTCTTAGCTGTGTTAGAAGAAGGGAAGAAAAACATGCATATAGCTCCAATTTGTAAAATGAAAAAGAATTGAATCGAGGGTTTACGTTTACTGTTTGTATGAGACCACTTGACTTTATTTTTGCCCAAGGCAAAGCTCAAGGCAGAAAACATGTTGGAGGTTGCTGGAGGGGGGAACACAAGAGAAATACCTTCTTTTTTTTTTTCTTCTTGTTTTGAGATCTTTATTGCCTACAGAATGTGATTAATAGAGGAAGAGTCTAGATGCTTATTTAACATCAAGCCTTCAGGTGATCAAGTACACATGACTACGTATTGGGGACTATTTCCAGCTCATAATTGGAGTAAGATGTCATTCTAAGGCACATTAGTGAGAAGCTATTTAATTATAAATTTAGTAATGGAAGACTTGCTATTTCTGAATATTCAGTGTAGAGAAACTAAATTGACACATCCATAAGACACTAATTTATTCCTACAGAATAAAATCACTTCTTTGTCCCGTTCAGCAGTGGATTTACTTTGAGATCTTCTGGTCACCAGCAAGCATTTCCAATCAGGGTTTCACGCAGCATTCATTATGTTTGAGTATTCCATGGAACATGTCAATTTTTTCTTAGTAGTAGTTAATATATTTCTCTTGAAAAATAAGACAAAATAGAAATACATTTCCCATTAAAGAGTTTGAATTAAATTAATTAAGCACAAGTTTAAAGTTGTGTCCAGGCTGACAAAGCACAGCCGTGTATTTCTACAGCTCCTGTTTGTGAAGGTGCTTGAGGTTTGTCATAGAGTTTTAAGTACTTGTGTGTGTTTGTGCAAGTACAGTGCAAAGGTACTAATACAAATGGCTCTGTCTTAGTTGTAGCGGCCTCAACTTGCTGGAACTCCGCCATTTGAAGAATCAAAAATATCCGCAAACACAAAGTTACATTTCAGAATACAAGTGGAAAAATACCTTCATATATATTCTCACTTTTATTTCTTCTTCATGTAGCAGTTTTCTAGTTTACTGGCAGAATTGCCTCTACTGTAAAAGTAATAATCTGAATCATACTCATCACCACTTCAATTTTTCCTTTGGACATTGGGTTTTTTAATTTACTGACAGAATTGCGTATAATATAAAAGTAATGGTCTGAATTGTATACGTTATCACTTTAATTTCTGCCTTAGATATCAATTCTCCAGTTTACTGGCAGAATCTTTTTTTTTTCCTGTAAAAGGTATTTAAATTTTTTATTTTCTTCTCTGAGAAAGTTTTATATTGCAGGTTGTTACCAAATTAAGACTTACTTCTTATAATCATGAATGCTCAGGATGATACAACTTCATTGTTATGTTTGCACTTTCTTTTTATTCTGTCCTTTAAGATTAAAGGAAGAAGTGTATGGAAGTTGATTTAGAGTAATTATGGAATACAGTGTTGCTTCCTGAATCTTTCAGCTTTTCCAATATTTCTTTATCAGCATTATGTTTTTACTCAAATGTATGTATCTGTACACAATATGATATAAAAAGATCATAGAATATTTTCTCTCAACCTTAAATTAAATTATGCTCATTTTAGGTAGTATGCTGGCTGCATAGTGACTGCATCTGCAGTGCCTCCAAAACGTCTAGTGCACTGTTAAGTTTTTAAGAACCAGTAGAAATAGCCAGTAGATTCAGTTATTTCAATTTAATGTAGATTCATTTATGACTTTGATTTGCTCCCCCTCCTTGAGTTTTTAGAGCACTGTGGTGATACATAGAATCATAGAATACTTTGGGTTGGAAAGGACCTTCTGATCATCCTGTCTCAACCCTCTGCCATGGGCAGGGATACCTTCCACTAGAGCAGGTTGCTTCAAGCCCCATCCAGCCTGGCCTTGAACACTGCCAGGGATGGGGCAGCCACAGCTTCGCTGGGCACCCTGTGCCAGCGCCTCAGCACCCTCACAGGAAAGAACTTTTTCCTTGTATCTTTTCTTGTATTGAGCTTTTTCCTTGTATGTTTTCTTGTATTGAAACTTCCTCTGTTTCAGTTTGAACCCATCACCCCTTGTCCTGTCGCTACAGTCCCTCATGAAGAGTCCCTCTTCACCATCCTTGCTAGGCCCCCTTCAGATACTGGAAGACTGCTATCACCTTTTTCTAGCCAAAGTAGCCGGACCCAGAAGCTCTCAGGAGAACTGACTACCCTGGATTTGGAGAAGGCTGAGGTTCTTAATGACTTCTTTGCCTCTGTCTTCACTGGCAAATGCTCTGACCACACCACCCAAGGCTTGGAAGGCAGATGCAGGGACTGTGAGCATGAAGACCTTGGGGCCACTGTAAGAGAGGATCTGGTTCAAGACCATCTTAGGAACCTGAATGTACGCAAGTCCATGGAACCTGGTGAAGTCCATGGAACCTGGTGAACTCCATCCGCGGGTCCTGAAGGAGCTGCAAATGAAGTTGCTAAGCCACCGTCCATCATATTTGAGAAATCATAGCAGTCAGATGAAGTTCCTGATGACTGGAAAAAGGGAAATATAACCCCCATTTTCAAGAAGGGGAAAATGGATGAGCCGGGCAACTACAGAGCAGTCAGCTTCACCACTGTGCCTGGCAAAATCTTGGAGCAGATTCTCCTGGAAGGCATGCTGAGGCACATGAAAAACAACAAGGTGGTTGGTGACAGCCAGCATGGCTTCACTAAGGGGAAATCCTGCCTGACCAATCTGGTGGCCTTCTATGATGGGGCTATGGAACTGATGGACAGGGGTAGAGCAGTTAATGTCATATTCCTGTACTTGTGCAAAGCGTTCAACACTGTCCCACACGACATCCTTGTCTCTAAGTTGGAGGGACATCAATTTGATAGGTGGACCACTCGGTGGATGAAGAACTGGCTGGATGGGCTGCACACAAAGAGTTGTGCTCAATGGCTCAATGTCCAGCTGGAGACCAGTAACGAGTGGTGTCCCTCAGGGATCGGTGCTGGGACCTGGTCTTGTTCGACATCTTTGTCGGTGACATGGACAGTGGGATTGAGTGCGCCCTCAGCAAGTTTGCCGATGACACCAAGCTGTGTGGTTCGGTTGATGCGTTGGAGGGAAGGAATGGCATCCAGAAGGACCTCGACACACTTGTGAGGTGGGCTGATGCCAACCTGATGAAGTTTAACCATGCCAAGTGCAAGCTGGGTGGGAGCAATCCCAGGCACAGCTCCAGGCTGGGCAGGGAAGAGATTCAGAGCAGCTCTGCAGAGAAGGACTTGGGGGTGTTGGTTGATGAGAAAAATTAACATGAGCCGGCTGCAGTGTGTGCTCGCAGCCCAGAAAGCCAACTGTATCCTGGGCTGCATCAAAAGGAGCGTGACCAGCAGGTCGAGGGAGGTGATCCTGCCCCTCTGCTCTGCTCTTGTGAGACCTCACTTGGAGTACTGTGTGCAGTTCTGGTGTCCTCAACATAAAAAGGACATGGAACTGTTGGAACAAGTCCGGAGGAGGGCACGACGATGATCAGGGGACTGGAGCACCTCCTGTATGAAGATAGGATGAGAAAGTTGGGGCTGTTCAGCCTGGAGAAGAGAAGGCTGAGTGGAGACCTCAGAGCAGCCTTCCAGTGTCTGAAGGGGGCCTATAGGGATGCTGGGGAGAGACTCTTCATGTGGGACTGTAGTGATAGGACAAGGGGTAACGGGTTCAAACTGAAACAGGGGAAGTTTAGATTGGATATGAGGAAGAAGTTCTTTCCTGTAAGGGTGGTGAGGCACTGGAATGGGTTGCCCAGGGAAGCTGTGAATGCTCCATCCTTGGCGGTGTTCAAGGCCAGGTTGGACATAGCCTTGGGTAACATGGTTTAGTGTGAGGTGTCCCTGCCCATGGCAGGGGGTTGAGAACTGGATGGTCTTAAGGTCCTTTCCAACCCGAACTATTCTATGATTTTATGACTGTCTGGCACAACGCATAATCATCTCATTGGTGGCTGCAAGGAAATAAAGCACATCTTCAGGGCCAAATGTTGTGAAGAAAAACTGTAATCGTATCTTTAAATTTGTTGACATTCATAATAACTGTTTTCCACTGCATAGATTATGGCTTTTAAATGGGATTATAGTGCATTTATTAAATGTTTCTGCCTGTTTGAAGTAGTAGTAGAGTCCCAATTGGCATTCATAGTAATCGCTTCATATGTAAAAGAGATTTAACTTGACTATTAATGTTTTAATTATGGATTTGATTTTAAAATGCATGTCGTCAGTTTGATAAATGTGTAGGTTTAACTCAACTTTAAAAAAAAAAAAAGACTGGAATCCAGAAGTCTGCATAATTCACAGAAAATATTTAAAGTTAGCATTACTTATGAAAAGCTTGGAGGAGCTGAATTTTGGTACACATGTATGTGTATTTGTGTATTTAGGTCTTTAATAGATTGAAATGATACAATACATTGCAGTAATAAGAACTGTATACCCTAAATCCTCTTTGGTATCATGGCTGTAAATCGGAAGGAAGACTGCAGAAATCAGCAGAGTTTTATAAGTGTGTAATTGGTTTAGATGGGAACTGGCTTTGGTATTTCTTTGAAGTATTTTGAGTAGAGCTGCAGTCCTTCGGAAGAACAGGAAGGGTTGGCATGAAAATTATGAATACAGCTTGGGGTTTTTTTAACAGCATTATACTCAGAGTTTCCAAATATTTCTCCATTGGTATCTATATTTAGAAGGCCTAAGTCAGTAGAAGGAAGAGTGGATATTGAATATATTTTTAATGAAGTCTAAATTCTCTCCTTCTGGAAGGCTTTCTGTACTGCTTTCTGAAAGGTTCCATTATCATTGCTCACAGTTGTTGGTGGTTCCAATTGTGAAGATAAATGCCAGAAATCCAAAGGTTAGTAGGATAATGTGGAGATTAGTTTAAGAAAGGAATCAATTAGATATTATGATGAATTATTTGTGAAGCCAGGCTATGAAGTAGACTTGACAAATTAAATTGGTTGTCCTTATATTAAAATTGCTGAACTCAAGAATTGCCATTTAAGACGCTGTTGAAAGATTTCACTTATTCATAGTTAAAGATTGAGATAAGGTGAGGCAATGCACAGCCGAAGAACCACTAGCAGTGAATCTGCCAGTTCTGTTCAGGTAAAGACTCTGCTTTTAAGTGAAAGCAGAGATACTAAGAGGAGGTGAGGGGAAGAAGACAGACAGAGTAGAGACCCTGCTTTTCAGTGATCTCTATTAAGCTTCCATTGGAATCAGTATCAGTTTTCTTGAGAAAGAACTGCTGCCATGGAATGTTCATGATGTGGTGATGGGTCATCATCTGACATGATGGTTTTTATTCTGTGGAGACATTGTGGTATGAGTAGTATTATGTAGATGCTGAAGCTACATGTACAATGGCTTTTGACAAATAATTTTGCAGGTAAAAGTATTTGTTTAGTATTATCACTAATATTAATTTATAATACTACATATTACCATATGAAGGATTCAGAATCCCTTATGGAAATTTAGGAATTGATGTAGTAAATGGGATTCATTGGTTTGTCTTATGCATTGGTTAGGATTGTCTGTTTCAGAAAACTGTGAGAAGTAATGTGAGGTGTCCCTGCCCATGGCAGGGGGGTTGGAACTAGATGATCTTAAGGTCCTTTCCAACCCGAACTGTTCGATGATTCTAAGTGAAAGGAGTTGTGTCATAACTTGACTTGCAAGGTGGTTTCTTCTTTATCACAGGGGGTTGTTGGTTCTTCTGAATAAATAGGGCTTAATGTAATTGTGGGGGGTTTTCCTTATATAACTCCATGTCTCATAATTGTGCTATTCAGAGCCTGTTGTAATGATGATTTTTGACACACAGGCATTCATTCACAAAGCATTGATCATTCAACACCTCTATCATAACAAAACCTTCGTATTTTTTCATGACTGTAATTGTGGGTGGTCATTTGGAGCTGAAAGCTTTTGTGTTAAATTATAGTCGTGTTAAATTTCCATTGCAGAAGAAGAGAAAGTGGGGGGGGGAAGTAGGATCTGTAAACATAGCATTCAGAAAGTGAAGTTTCCTGTGAAATGACTGTGGCAAGTATCAAATAAAGAAACCACACTAAGACAATAAACATAGAATGGAACATGGACGTAGGCAGTAATTTAAACTGAAATCAGAACCATGAGAAACATTTGCATGTGAATTTTCCTTTCCTCTCCTTCCTATAGGAAGATCGGGTAGTGAACCATTTGGCAGCAAAGATAATTGAAAATGTCTGCACTACTCTCTCTTGCCATGCACAAGGATTTATTACAGGAGAAGTTGGACCTGTCTTGTGGTACCTTTTCAGACATTCTACAGTAGATTCTTTGAAGATAACTGCTGTTTCGGTGAGGAATTCGCTTTTATGATACAGAAATGTTGTGGGCTTTGTTTTCAGAAGCATTCTGAATTGAAACGGAGATGGTTTGGAGCATGTTTACTGTATGTATGTGTGGTCATATTTCAGATTGCATTAAAACGTATTTACAAAGTTTCTGAAATTGAAATCTCCTCAGTGCTTATGAAAAGTCCTTGTGATTCATCATTTTTTGGAACATACGTTTTCTTATCACGGTGATCATGAGTTATATTTGAAACATTTAATTTTCAAATAATAATTGATTTCTTGCAAAAAATTGTGGGGGTTTTGGTGGTTTTTTAGGTTGGTTTTTTTTTTGTATGGTGTTTTACATGAGAAACGTTTCTTCTTTTTATCTTGGACTTTTGCTCAGAAGGCGTATTTGAAATCACTGTGTTACTTCCTATAAAATCACCAGGGTTATTCTTTGCTCTGAATTTGTAAGTTAATACGGAGTGAGAAGGCAAACAGAGCTATGACATGCAAGCAGGCTTGGGACAGAAAGATTGTGAGGTAGACAATACCTAGCAGGGCCGTGCGTTTAACCATTTTAACCATACTCACCAATACAGGTAGTATCTGAGGACTAAACAGTAAGTTGATCTGTTTTAAATTGAATGTGGTAACTGGATGCTTATTTCCTGAGGAGAGCTCAGGCTCACTAATGAGTTTCCTGTTGGCTTCCCAGATGGAAAATGGTAATGTTGCTGCAGCAGCACTATGGACTTAGACACATCTAGCATTGAGGTAATAAAGGAGAGAGAATTAAAAATATAGGTGAAGTGTGGCTGAAGGGATAGACGGAAAAATCAACTTACAATTTTCAGAAGTATAAGTATGTATTAAATATTTACCTCAGTGTGTATTTGTGGCAGAGCCTTTCCTGGGAAATAAACTGCTCAGATAATGGGAAAATGTGTTGGCCTTTTTGAACAGTTAACTTATTTAGTAAAATATGTGTTACGAAAGCCTTTGTTCTGTGGCACCTGGAATTCTTGGTAAAAACTTAGATAGCAATAAACTCCAATACTATGTAGCCAATTCTGTCTCCTTCTTCCACTCAGATCGTTTCACACAAGTATGCTTGGGTCTGAACATGTTCCTGGATTTCCCACCCTTCCCATCCCTCCCAGTGCTTTAGGGTTTGTGTCCTCTGTCAAAAGTTTGAGGTTTCATTATTTTATACTGCATATGAAGTGAATTAGCCAAAGAAGCTTATGAAGTAGGATACGCTACCGTAGTACTCTAAATCTTTTGCTGCTTTGTAGTGAAACACTGCAGTAATAAGAAGGTGAACTTATTTATTGGATTTATTACTCAATGCTTGATATAAGTCATGTGTTAATACTGCTGGGGGTATTGGGGTTTATAATCTTAACCTTGGAAAAAAAACCTCCCAACAATTAATATTGAAATCTAACATGGGCAGATCTTTTAACAACTGAAATTTACAGAGATTTCAGTGCCGTACTGATTTTGAAAGTTAAATACCAATGTATTCTCCAGCTGTATTGGACAATTTCTGCATTCATTAAAGTGTTCCAATAGATCTGTAAGGATTTTTCTTCTGTATGACCACATAAGTTGAAATCATCAGTGTCCTGTTGTATTTTATAACGCAGCCATTCCTGCCTTCTTTGTGTGTATCCTGAAGAATTTTTTCTTGGCTGACACTTACATGCGCATGTAAAAATGCATTTCTGTTAGCAAATACATGTGTCATACCTTTACCTAGAGCTTGCAGGCTGTCTGCAGAGAATAATTAGCAGTAAGGCACTTTCGAATTTTACTTGCAATTATTTCAGTCAATAATAAAAATACATCAAGAAGATTCTCTGTCTTCAGTCTCTGGAGCCAAGAGATGACACTTTACCTCGTCCTGCCTGTCAGAGCTGGCAAATGGGGACTGTGTCTCTGTATTTTTGCTCACTTTGGAGTCCAGCATGCCTTGGATAACTATCACAGATTTTGCCTGTAGGAAAGCTCTGTCTTTTTATCATTTTGCTAGATTCAGAGAAGAAATAACGCTGTAAGGTGTCAAACTGACATTCTGACAAGCTCAGCAGCAAGAAGAATGTTTTCTTTCCAGTAGGCTGAAAGTTTTAAGTTTTGGGTTTTAAATAATTTTTGATTTTGAGATGGCTTTTTCCGTTGAAGGAGGAGTAACAGAGCATAAGCCACTTGAGTGGAAATGAATTTGGGGAAGCTCAACATAGTCTTTTGGGGGCTTGTTTTGATTTTTGTTTTGCTTGAATAATTGGTGCTGAATAATTTGTCAGAAACTGGGGTATTGCAGGTACATTAAGGTATTCATTCTCCAACTTGAGAGTCATGGAGTACATCCTGAAAGGGTGAATGTTATCCAGCCACCGTTTTGGCATGTAGGACCTGAAGGCAATGGATATTCTATGATGGGGCTTAGATGATCACAGAATATCTCAAATAGGAAGGGACTGATAGGGATCGTGATACAAGGGTTGGAGCTGCTGGGAGAAAAGGTGCTGGTTAAGGCTCTGCAGAGAGCAAGGACAGAGAAGACAATTCCAGGAAAGGTTCTGCAATGCCTTGCTCTCACTGTGATCATTTCCTGTTCCAAGATTGCTGCTTACCTTTTCTCATCATTGGTTCCCAGTTCCTGCTCCACCACCTTTTGGCCTGTCTCCATCTGTGCTCTCCAGATACTGGATTTACTGAAGTGATTTAGAATACTTTGTCTTCTATCCCGCATTAAACTCTCTCTCCTGCTTTTCTGCTGAAGTGTTGGTTTCACTCATGCAGCAGAGCACTCTGACATGCAAGCTGGTGGGAATTTAAGCCTTCATCCCTTGGCTGCTGTCTCCAAAGCTGCAGTGTGATCCTAGACAGCCATGTCTTTCCTACTAGATTTGCCTGAGGCTCATCTGATGGCCTGTGGCAGTGGTCACCCTTGTTTGATGAGGTCTGCAGCAGAGAGCTGAGACACTGGCAAATCTGTATACACCATGTCAGCATTCCAAGTTAGCTCCATGTTGCTTTGACACTAGGTCCCAGCAGTTCACTGGTTACGTGACCCTCAAGAATAAGTTTAGTGGATGCACATACCTCCTGCACACTCTTGTTTTGAAAACTCAGGCTAGAGGTGGAGAGCTGGATTGTTTCCTTGGGGAAATAGAGCATGCTGTAGTAACAAGCTGAGATGAACTGTCTGTGTTTTAAAAGGTGTGGGGTGTGGAGAAAAAGAAAAGGATGCAATCGTTATGGTTACTGGACCAGAAAGGACAAGGAAGAACAGGAGCAGAGTAGATGAATAGTGTCAATAAAATGGCTGTTTAAAAGTCATAAGTTCTTGATTTATTGTCCTTTACACCTTCCTTATTATTTTTTTAAGAGTGTTTTGAGTAATCTCTCTAAGGGCACTGGTGAATTGGGCAGTTCTGAGGTTCTTACAAGGAAAGCTTTTCCCTGATGATAGTATTCTGTGGATTTAATTGGCTGCAGTTGCTCTTTAATGAGACATGGCTACTGAATGCACTCCAAGAAAGCAGCAATATCTGAATATAGCTGGTCTGAAGAGAACAAAAGTGGTAATATTGCCTACTTTTCAAGAAGAAAGTTGCCTTTAGAGTTTTTCCCTAAAACCAATTCAGGTTTTCACATGTATCAAATTGAAATAATCTCTTTTCCTATCCTAACAAGGAAAATGAAATTTTAAATGTCTAAAGAGTCTTTATCTGGAGAGAACAAAAGCAGTTACAGTATCTTGAAGGTTGTATTTCCAGGAGTATCAAAAGGAAAAGCTGTGTTGATGTGGAGATTAATCCACCTTGGAGGCCATTTGGTGGTGTTTGCTATGAAATAGCTAAGTTAGTATGTGCTGAACAGATTTGTGCTTGCTTCACTTGGGTACAGTCACTTTCTGTTAAATTGTTTTAATCACTGATACTTGTAAATCACCTATTTGGAGACTAGTTTGCATGTTTACTATACTAAACACTGTATCTAGATCTAAAGTATTATTGAGGTCTAAAGTTGGACTTCCAATAGTGAAGTACTACGTATCAGATTATGGTCCATGAACAGAGAGAGAGAGCAAAGATTCCTACTTTTATGGGTGGCAAGGATATGTGTGGTGTGTGTGCCAGCTCTGTGTTTTCTGCTGCCTATGCTCATTTCTAGTACGGCATTATCTGATGCTGCCTGCGTTTTGTGCTTGATAAAAACTCAGGCATCGGCCAACCCGCTTCATCATTATTGTTCTCCAGAAGGAAAGAGTAATCTGATTCTGTATGAGTTGGTGTTGTTATACCGAATATTTCAGTTTCAGCTGCATGGAGTGCATAGCAATATATCTAGAAGAATTCCAAGTCTCTGAAAATAAGTAGCCTTTCCCAGTAATACTTGTCTTATGAATGAAACCGTATGAATTCTCTATATTCCTAAACTGTTTGAAAGTCTCCACCTGTTTTTATTCTCCCTATTTTTCTTGAGATCATAATCCTGTAGAATAACTATTTTTTTTCCACTTTTGTAGGCTTTATGCAGAATTACTCGTCACTCACCTAATGCTTTCCAGAGTGTCATTGAAAAAGTGGGATTAACAGCTGTACTAAATTCCTTGGCAAATGGAATATCCAAAATTCAGCAGTACATGCTCACCATGTTTTTGGCAATGTTGTCATGTGGGATTCACCTACAGAGGCTGATTCAAGAAAAGGTTTGAGTTCAGATTAATATTATTCACTGGCATGGGATTTCACTAATGAAAAGTTAAAATTGACTCTGGTAGTGGTTTTGTGCTTTTGACATGCTTAACTTAGCGACGTTTATGTATCTGAATAGCAGGAGATGAGGAATGTGTTTATTATGTTTTTTTTGCTTAAAGTCAAAATAATGAGATGTATAGTTTTTCTTTCTCTCAGATCTTCAAGAGATGGTTCTAATGGGTGTATAAATTATTATTGCAGCTAGAATTCAGTCAAATCGGAAAACTCCAGCCTGACCATAACTGATAACAGTCCTAAGGAAAGACAATAAGGAATGAATGAGGACAGCTATTTGATATAGTTCTCCCAGCCATTTAAAAGAGAAAATAATGAGTGTCCTGCCTGAATCTAAAGCTGTACTTTATGCTCTCCTTAAAGGACCTCAGGCCAATTTGTAGATGAAATATCTTACAGAAATTAGCATTTTAATAACTTAGGGGTTTCTTTTTAGTGTCACTGAGTAAAACTACTGTTTATGATTTATGTCTAGTACAATTTTTGGAATAGACTATTAGAAGTTTTCTATTTTGATCACCAAATTATTCCATGTTTAGAAAAATAGTGTTGTTTGGGGTTTTTTTTGACAGTAAGTCTGCAAAATTAAAAAAGTAAAGTAATCCCCACTGCTTGGAAAGGGTAAAAATCACAAAGGAAATAGGAACTCTAGCTTGTGTTTTCATCAGATACTCTGCTGTAATGTCTGCTGTAACCTGACAGTCGTAGAATCACAGAACCAACCGGCTTGGGAAAGCACTTTAAGCTCATCCAGTCCAATCGTTCCCAGCACTGCCAAGGCCACCACTAACCCATGGCACTGAGGCCTCGTCTCCACGCTGTGTGCACACTTGCAGGGACGGTGACTGCAGCCCTGCCCTGGGCAGCAGTTCCTATGTCTGAGCACCCTCTGGGGAAGGAATTGTTCCTCAGCTCCATCTAAACCTCCCCTGGCGCAGCTCGAGGCCGTTTCCTCTTGTCCTGTCCCTTGTTCCTTGGGAGCAGAGACCGACCCCACCTCACCACAACCTCCTGTCAGGCAGATGTAGGGAGCCATCAGGTCTCCCTTATCCCCCCCCTTATGAGCCTTCTCCTCTCCAGACTGAATATTTACTGAGGGTGCACGCAGTCTCCTCATCCAAGATCATCAATGAAGGTATTAAACCAGCCCTAATACTAAGCCATGAGAGACACCAGTTGTGACCAGTCGCCAACTAGATCTTATCTGTAACGGTCTCTTAGGATTCAGTTGAGAGAGATTTCTATTTTGCTTAAACTGTAGTTTAGGATTTTGGAAGCAGAAACTAGATTTCTCCTTTTCTTGAGTAGGATCTGAAAGTATAATCCTGTTCCTGAATAGAACTGCCAGGTCCTATCACATTACATGGAATAATAATGTTTTCTTGCTGAAACCTGCATTTAATAATCCATGCAACTTTCAATATTCCATGAGCATGGCACACAAATCTACGTTAATGAGAGAAGGGAAACGCAAGAACAAGTGGCTAGTGTTGGCCTACACATCATTTTGCCTCCCGTAGCATTTTTGTGTACTACAAGAAGCAGAAGGACCTCAGTGTTACGCAGGAAGTAGTGACAAGGTTGTGACCATCTTTTTCATACAGCTGCAAACCAACATGTTAAAAGATGCTTAAGGGTATAAATTCAAGATGGAGATCGTTTAACTTTCTATATGTTATCTGGAAACTCCCTTAGCTTGCAAGGCTTTGGGCTGCTCTTGTTTTCTGTTCCTTTCAAGAACAGTGATGAAACCAGATATAAAATAAAAGCCAAAAGCAAAGGAGAAATGCAGTTCTGTGGTCATCTGTGCTTGTATAAATATTCAGGGAACTACAGTAGCTAAAAGGGACTGGTTTTCATCCCTCGCTGATACCAAGCCTTTCTGGTTTAGTTTCTTGTCTTGAAAGCAAATAAAGCTGAAATGTTTTTAAAATAAAGTGTGGAGAAAGACCAAAATCCAAAATCTTTGCCGCACTACAGGAGTAGATAAAAAAAAAAAAACCCAAACCACTGCTGATTACTTTTGTTTGGCTGCCAAGAATTCGCCTTTGAGTGAGTGAAAACCACTCATGCAGCTTTTGAATGCAGTTAGGTTCTACCAGAGGTCAGATAATAGGGTAGGATGGGCTTTTTTTCTTTGGGATTTTTTCCAAATAAGTAAAATTATTTAGGTAGTTACAGCAATGCATTGTCACGATTGGGTTGTTTCTTCACTTCCCTGCCAATAGTCTCTTTTTATCTTGGTCATATCCAGTTATGGCACTGAATAGAAGAATATTCTTGCTTTCCAGAGCATGAAGACTGAAAATAGATGTGCTTTGGTTTGAAGTTAGAATCATAGAATCACAGAATGGTTTGGGTTAGAAAGGACCCTAAGATCATCCAGTTCCATACCCCCTGCCATGGCCAGGAACATCTCACACCAGACCATATCATCCAAGGCTCTGTCCAACCCGGCCTTGAACACTGCCGGGGATGGGGCAGCCACAGCTTCTCTGGGCACCCTGTGCCAGCGCCTCAGCACCCTCACAGGGAAGAGCTTCTTCCTTATATCCAACCTGAACTTCCCCTCTTTCAGTTTGACCCCATCACCCCTTGTCCTATCGCTACAGTCCCTGATGAAGAGTTCCTCTCCAGCATCCTTGTAGCCCCCTTCAGACACTGGAAGCTGCTCTGAGGTCTCCACACAGCTTCTCTTCTCCAGGCTGAACAGCCCCAATGTTCTCAGCCTGTCTTTGTATGGGAACAGCTCCAGCCCCTGATCGTCCTCATGGCCTCCTTTGTGTCTTTGTCATGGTGTCCCTGTACTTAGTGTATCAAGTCTATTTATGTTAGTAGGAAGTGTTGCATGATATATACTCTTTCACTATGTCTTCATGGAGGTTTTTTAACGTAAATGCTTCTTTGGGTTGAGTAGTTTCATTAAAAAAACAACAGCAAACAAGCAAAAAACCCAAACAGAAACCAAAACAAGCAAACCAAACCACAAATGAAGAATCCCCCCCCCAACCCCACTTTATTAAGATTCCAGCCTTTGCTTTTTAGTAGATACTAATTTAAGAACTTCAGCACTGCAGGTTCATACTGGAGGAGCTACAAGCGCTGCTTCGTGAGCTGTTGAAGTGTTTAAAGCAGTCTATTTCCACAAATTATGCTTATTAACCACAAGATTGAGGAACTCTTCTGTTTAGGAAATAAATTACAGACATACAACAAGACAGTTCTAGAATAATTAACAACAGTTTGTTTTTCAGGGATTCATGTAGTGGCTCTCTATGCTGACAGCTTTTGAAGACTGTTAAATAGGTAAAAGCTGATGGTTTGTTGGCCATCTACACTCCTGTTCTTTTTTCAGTCTCAGTAAGAGGTATAGTTAATTGTTGCAAAGGCTGTGTCTAATAAATTATATCGAGTATTCTGTTTTGCTTTTTTACAAAACAACCCAATTGTTCTACGTAGAAGAGTAGTACAGATGAGTAGCAGATACTTTTATTCCTCAGAGGAATAAACCCCATCCCCATATGGTTAGTTTGTTCGTTTGTTCCCTTTCCCCTTTCTTTCTCCTTTCCTAGTTTTTTTTTTCCCATTTCCCTCTCTTTTTCACCTGTTTTCAGCTTTCCCCTTTTTTTCCCTTTTTCATTTACCTTTCACATTTACAGGAATTACAACTCCTGAAGGTATGTCAACATATCATTGGACAAATCATAAATGAATCTAATCTTATGATTTCTATAACTCATAATACTTAATTCTGTTATTGATAATATATGAGCTCTTTTTTCCTTCCCCTCATTCTCGGCTTCATTCCCTTGGAAGCTGAGGCAGTCCACATTAATCTCACATCTTTCTGTGTGTCAGGCCACATTCCAGAAACTGGACAAGAAAATCAATTTACAATTGAAATTGTAAATTTCAACTTACAGGGCAAAATAGGAAGAGCTAGAGAATAAAAGAAGCAAGCTGTGATTGCAGAATCCAGTCAGCTATCCACTGTTAAGCTTTTGAAGGGAAATATTTCATGGTTATTGTTCATTTATCACTATCTTTAACTTTTAAAGTTATTCTTTTACTTGGATTTACAGGAGGAAGGAGTTAGCAAAGATCTTAGCATCTTATGAATTGATTTTATCCTAGGAACGGAGAGTACTCAGTGCATTAGGAAAGTCATGGCCTTACTGCTTGCAGTTTATCCTTTTTCTTTCTTTCCAAGCCCTAATTCGGGTGGTTCCTTGCAAAGGTGTTCTTCACTTCAGGAACGCAAAATTTAATAAGTTAACATAGGAACAATCAGAGAAGGTTGAAACAGTTTCTCCATCTATTTGGAGCATCTGATGCACAATATAGGGTGTGATGTAGACATAGTTGTAGCCAAGAAAGGTTGTTTTTAATCTTCCTACATATATAGGAGTAGCTGGTAAATATTTAATCTTGTTTGTGCTGAAATATTTATGTATTTTGAAAATCCTTCCGTTTTCTCTTAAAATAAGTGTATTAAAATGGCCTACACTAAAATAAGGTATTTTAAACTCTAAGTTCTGTCATATTTTGTAGTTTATTTTGTGCCATTTTAGGCAAAACGCGTCGCACAGTGTTTGCTTGTCGCAGCTTCAGAGAGATGTACAAAGCGCCTTTGCACTGGGCCCATCTGTCTTGGACAGAATGTATTTAGTATTGGCTTATGGGTTTATCTTTCCTATGAGTGACATGAAAATTAAATCACTAATACAAAACACATGAAAATGAGCAAACTTCACATGTATGTAGCGTTAAAATACAGCGCAGGTAACTTTTAACCATGAAATAATGTAAATGTACTTGTGTTTATTTCCACCAAGGATTTTGTGACTACAATTACTCGTTTACTTGAAAGTCCTTCAACTTTTATTCGAGCAAAAGCCTTTCTGGTCCTGCTACAAGTTCTAATTAATAACAGGGAGACATTGCTACTCACTTGTCAAGCAAGGTAAGGTAGTAATGGAAAATTATTAGAGATGTGGTGTGTATTTTCAGAGTCATACCTGAAATACTTTAAAATGAGTGGTATTTTTGAGCCTGCGTTTTAGGAATGAACTCTTTTCTGTGTAATATGAAGCCTTTTATTCACGGGACTATCAAGAAGAGTGTTCTTTTGTGTCTGGGGTCATCAGGTGATGATTATTCACAAGGGGAAACCACTGTCTTACTGGGAGAGTCTTTTAAGTAACTTGTGGTCCCAGTGAGTGTTAGGAGCAGATTTTGCTTTGGGTAAGGCAAAAAGAGAGGCTTCATGAGGTTACATAAACTTTGTATCTTTCTCAGAATAAATGAACTTACTTTGTGTGCTTCCCAAATGTGATTAACTAAAACATGCTTTGAAAAAATGAACCCCCTCTCAGCAATAGAACCATTCATGTTGAACTCTAGCCAGCCAATTTTAAGTAAAACATAAACAGATCTAAACATATTTCCATTCAGTGTTGGATGATTGCTATATGATGGGAGTGTTTTCTGGAAGAAAAAGCCCCAAACTTAAAAACTCTGATCTTTTGTCAAGTTTTTGTTCAAAGTTAAAGAGTTTCTGAGTAAAAACTACTTGGTTGTCTGGAAAGGCTAGAGGGATTTAGACCACTTTAATTTAAAACATTCAACTTTTTTATATTAAAGACACTTAAAACTTTTTTAAGGAAAATGCTGTTTGAAGTGTGATGTCAGATTTTTAAGTAGTTCTCTTCTACCAGACAAACCCAAATTCCTTGTCATCTAATGCGGTGTCTCCGTAGTCTCTGGGAGGTGCAGCTGAATGTGTTGCATCAGGGCTATTGCAGAAGTGAAAGGGAGTCTTTTGATTTATCTCTATCTTTGCAGCATAGTTCTGGAAGGATAAAGTGAGTTGTAGTTGTCCATAACTGTCATGCATTGTTTAGAGACCTAATTCTGCAAAAATAGATTCTTGGGTAGTTTTTATTTCATGAAGTACACTGGTTTTTTGATGGGAATCCACCTTTCCTAGGGTAACGTTTTGTGTTTGTGAGTCCTGCGGTTTTGTTACGTGCACTTGAGTCAGCTTAAATAAGTTGTTTTCATACCTCTATAAAACAGCATTTATTATAAGAAGGGTATTAAAATAAAAGATAATACTGAAGTACATTCTTCAAATCCAGAGCATGGATTTCACTCACCAGCAACCGATTCTTTGCACAGGCCCTCCAGGGAGTTCAAATGTGAAACAAAGATGTCAATATTATTCCCCTAAAGGGAAGTGTGGCCCTTCTGTCTATTCAAATGAGTGTTTTAAAATATTGCCTGGAGCGTTCTGTTACAGGTGTATTATTAAAGCAAGCTCTTGTAAGTTAGCCAGTGGCTAATAAATCAGTTACCATAGTTCTGCGGGATGGCACAGCTACCCAGCACTTAGCAGTTAGAATATAAGCACTGTATTTTTCTTTAGAAGTGCCAGATTTCTAGAGAAAGGATATCAGGCTAGTTTGAACTTCTGCCTCTTTCAATATGGCCATTCATTTTGATAGCCTGGAGTATGATGTATGTATGTATGACTTTTCTTGACTGAAAGTTGGATCTCTTGTTACTTTGACGTAAATTACTCTTGCTTTTGGAATTCTTACATGTTGAGAATGAATGCCTTTAGTCTTTTGCTTATATTGCACATTTTGGCCTACTCTCTAAGACTGCAGAGAGATTTGCTCCTTAACGTTAGCATCATATATTCATCTAAACGAATAGAAATGCACCTATAGTAGCTTAGGAGTTTCTTTCCTCTTGTTCTAGACTCAATCATTTGTTGTTATTTTTAAAATCAATTTATTTGAAAGCAAGTCTAAAATTTCAACAAAATTACAGAGCCAAGCCAAATGTATTGTTCTGATTGTACCCACAGATACTGTAAATGTCTGGGTCAGTAGTGTTTTGGAGATAAAATGCCATATTTTTTATAATAAGAGGTAATGTTTTGCACTTACTTAAATATAGACTTGTGATGTATATTGAAAGAGACAGCAGAAAGACCACGCCAGGAAAAGAGCAGCAAGGCAGCAGTGAATACCTGTCAAAATGCCTGGATCTTGTCATACATCACATTGTGCGGGAGCTGCCAGGAGTTCTAGGTAAATTCATTTGGTTAACTGAACAAATCTTGCCTTTGATTACTCCCTCAAGAAACAAATACCTCTTACCATATACAGGTGGAAAGACTGTATTATCTGATTACGTGAAGTTTGCATGTTACCAGCTTCATGAATTTTTTAGTTATGTCATGATCAGATAATTTGTATTGGAATGCATTATTTTCTATATTCATCCTAGAATCACGGAATGGTTTGGGTTGGAAAGGACCTCAAGATCACTCAGTTCCAATCCTCTGCCATGGGCAGGGCTCCTCACACTAGACCATGGCACCCAAGGCTGTGTCCAGCCTGGCTTTGAGCACTGCCAGGGATAGGGCAGCCACAGCTTCTCTGGGCACCCTGTGCCAGTGTCTCACCACCTTCACAGTAAAGAACTTCTGTAAGACATCCAAACTGCACTTCCTGTTAATGTTTTGCATTTGGTGAATGGTAAGCCCCATCAGCTCAGTCATAGAATGGTTAGGGTTGAAAAGGACCTTAAGACCATCCAGTTCCACCCCCCTGCCACAGGCAGGGACACCTCACACTAAACCATGTCACCCAAGGCTCTGTCCAACTCGGCCTTGAACGCTGCCAGGGATGGAGCATTCACAACTTCCCTGGGCAACCCATTCCAGTGCCTCACCAGCCTCACAGGGAAGAGCTTCTTCCTTATATCTAATCTAAACTTCCCCTCTTTTAAGTCTGAGATCAGTACGTGTTGTCCTTTATATTCTAACAGAAATTTGCTTGGGTGTAGCAGCTGAAGTCCTGTCATCATTGAATATGCTTGTAGTGGGATGAGGGGACGAGGGGACTTGCAGAAGGAACAGTGAAAGGTGTGCGTGAAAACAGGGGAATACTTGCAAATTGCAGGGCATAATTTGGACTCACTGGACAACCGGAGAAGAAACTGGAGTAGAAAGGAATTGGTTCAAGAGTCTGGGGAGTCAATCAAGAGAAGATGATGAAGTAAGGATGAGAGCTGTGGCCATTTGTACAGAAGTAATAGATAAAATCTTGAAAAAAATAGGGAGAATCTGTTGTTGAGATTTGATAGTGAATAAAAGCAATGTCACAGGAATTATCCTAGGTGAGGAAGAATGGTGGGATTGCCTTTCCTGGTAAAAGCTGTGCTATACAGTTTATGAGGAAAAATGAGGTGTTTGGAAAAAAAATTAGTAAGAGTGAACGAAAGAAGAAAAGAAGATGAAAGGAGGTAAGTTAGGGAGGAAAGGGAAGAAGGAGGAGGGGAAATGGGAGAAGGGGAGGGAGGGGAAGGGAAGAGAGGGGTATTGGAAGAAAGGGAAGTATAAAGGTGGGGAAGAAGGGAAGGAACTGAGTGAAGGGTGGAGGGGGAGGGGGGATGGAAGCAAGGAAAGGAAGAGATAAGAAGGAATGAAGGAAGAATTATGAGATCGGTGTGGCCAGTCTGAATCATCATTATAATTCTAATTAAAGCTTTTGGTGGGGGAGGTGTCCCATAGAATGGACTAAGAAGACTACATAGGAGACAAGGAAGGAAAGGCTGGAGTATTCAAGAAAAGAAATGGAGCTAAACCACCTCTGATTGTATATGCTTTGTCATTGAATGATAAAACATTTTTTCATGAAATTATTTTCTGATGAGATGATACCTGTTTTATTTTTCATCTTCTCTATCACTAGAATACTGAAAAGGCAATGGTAGCACTGCAAAGGTCAGTAGACCTAAATGTCATGCTGCTATTTTAAAAGCAGCTTTTACTTCCTATCTCAAGGCAGATTTTTGCCTTGCTGCAAACACGTGTTCCCTTTTTTCTACCCAAGTTGCAGGTTTGCATACTGTTTATATTTCATGATTTGAAAGTCTCACGCTATAAACGTTTGAGGCACAAATTCACCTCCTACTCTCTGTATGTACTATATGCAGCTAATAGAGGAGGCCTTGATATTTCCTCAGAACCTGGATGTACTGACCATCAAATATGTATCATTATACTATGATTGTAATACCTTATACATCAATTGCTTTAATTTGTATTCTGCTGGGATTTTTACTAATGCATAGTTTCAATGCAGTGTTGACAACTACTATAGCAAGCTTAATCTTTACACTTTGTTTTCCTTTCCAAGCTAGATTTGTCTCTTGATTGCTTTTATTAAGATTATCTGTCCATATTTGTCCGCATTTGCCAGAAGGCATTTTATTGTTCTGAGTATGATAAAGGAACATGTTCTGCTTGAGGGGGTAAAAGCTCTAGGCTCCTAAGAAAAAAGCCAGATCTGCAAACTGGAACATTTAAAGCAGTTTAACTGTTGGTTTTTTTGATATGCAATTATATAAGCTCCTTACTGATCCCATCTTTTTCCACCAGATGTAGCTATAAACCAAATAGATTCACAAATTGTAGAAATGAGCCCTAAAGATACATTGAAACACATGAAATAAATTATAAATCTTGTGGATAATACGTAAAGTTTTCACTTGTAGGTAAGACAGTAATTGTATTTCTGCTTTTGTATTATTTAATCTATTCTAGAAGTAGGTATAAATTGCTTAAATCATACTGAAAATTAAAGTAACCATATCTATCAGCTGCAAGATTGGCAAATGTGATGATTATATAGGCCTTAAAACATAGGGAGATTGTTCAGCAAATTATTCGTTGCTAACCACAGAGAGGTCTTGCTGAATTACAGTGTTATGAGTAATTCAAACACAAATGTGTTGATGAAAAATCAGTCTTTTGGTTTATGTATTTGGAAAGTTTTAGGCAGTGCTTTCTTCTTTCTTGAGCAGTATATTATAGAACAAATCAAATCTTCCAGGCTAGATATTTTTACATTCTGTTTTAGTGCCAGGCTCTGCCATTCCTGCTTATGTTGAAAACTAAACTCCATGAGAGCAGAAGAAAAAGCACTGGGATTATTCAACATGAATAAACTGTGACATACTCTGAAAGGAAGGGCCTTTTCTGGCATAAAAATTATATAAAATGCTGAATCATATTCTTTATTTGAATAATGTCTCTGTGAGTTCCTTTTTACACTTTTGTGCAGCTCTCATTAGGGTAAAAATACAGTAAGTGTCCTCCAGGCAGGATTTGGCTTTTAATATTTTCAGGCTATAGGGACAGAATTTCCTTCTTTGCATATGAGCTGTGAGATTTCTCCTGCTGCTTCTGTTCTTTATCCCATGCATAGTCTTGCTTTTCTGGGGCAATGTAACACAAACTTAGCGTAATGTTCCTTGATTTTTGTATGTTTCTTGTGAAGTTTGAAGTATAATTTTCACTCTTGCAATTAAAATTTTGTTCCCTCATTATTTTGTTTGAGGTTTGCTATGGAGGCAGATAAGTTCTCTTATTAACCTGCCGCTGTCTCTTTTATGAGAAGATGAGAATTCAGGTTGCTTTAGGTCACTTGCAGCGCTGTTAAACTTGTGTATGAGAATGCTTAAGGAAGTTGCGAATGCTTCATCCCTGGCAGTGTTCAAGGCCAGGCTGGACGGGGCTTGGAGCAACCTGGTGTAGTGTGAGGTGTTCCTGCCCATGGCAGGGGGCTGGAACTGGATGATCTTAAGGTCCTTTCCAACCCAAACCATTCTATGATTCTATGACAATGTATGTGTGTGTGGCTGGTGGAGGGATCTTTGGGGCGGGAGCATGCTTGTGTCTTTCTTCCAGTGGTGCTATGCTGCAGGAAAAAACATACTGCTTGAGCATGATGTCACCCACTAATCGTGGTGAATTCAGCTCTTGCTGGGCTGGAATGTTGTGAGAAATTTGCTTTTTATTTCACTGGAAATAGAATTGCATTCATGGAATTTCAATAATTCCGTGCATATGTAGCCACCTAAAGCCAGTGTATGTTCACCCTGCCAAGAGGGATTTTCATCTTTGCTTCTGCACCTGCCTGATGTTTTTACCCTCACCTTTTGCCAGAGGTCACATTTGTGTGCCTGCCTCTGTGGCCAGAGCAGGGAATTGGCCTGGCTGAGCACTGAGCTGGGAAAATGTGCTGCTTCAGCCTGATTTATCCTGCAGTCACACAAACACTACCTTCAGCAGGAGGGAGGAGACCAGATTGAGCAGAAGATTCTGGAACAGAGATGGTTTGTATGTCATTTGCTGTTGTTTAGTAAAGCAGTTACATCTGATCAATCTCAAATGTTATTTTTCTGTAGGTGACATTCTCACTGCCTTAACTAATGTCTCTGGACGGAAACACCCATCAACAGTTCAGGCCAAACAGCTGAAGATTTACCTTCCTATGATGCCTGTTGTGCTGCATCTTGTGACATCCCAGGTAGATCTTTCTTCTGAAAATTGTTAAACATGGGACAAATTCTTGCAGATTCCCAAAATTGAATTTTTGCTGATCATGGTCAGAATGGATAAAATAGAACTTCTATTAATGTGTGGATATTTTGAGTATTCCCACTATACCACTGCATTAAAGATGTAAGCCTTGGTTTAGCACATTACAAGACAGCTCCAATGACAGAAGCAAATACATACGTATTTTGTCCTCTTTTTTTAACATGGCTGTGAAATAGAGGTTTCCCTTATTCTGGTCATAAGATACACATTTAATGCATTTTTTTTTTCCAACTTTTGCTTAAATCCAAACAGATATTTCGTCCCCAGATAGTCACAGAGGAGTTTCTTTTCAACTATGGGACCCTACTTGTGAGTATAGCCATCTACGTTAAACCTTGTTTACAAAATACACATACACATAAAATTGGGGGAATTATTTTAATGTAATAAAATCACATTAAATGTTAAGGCAATAAAGTTCCATTAAATTTTTAAATTGGAGACATAACTTGATTCTGAATATAAAATTTAAGCTTTGATTCTATTAAAAACTATGTATTAGAAAAAATTATCAGTAGTGATCCATTGGGTCAAAGGGAAAATACTCTATCTGGTATTCAAGTACAGAGAAACTCTGCACGTGTCTAACAAACTGAGAATTTCCTGTGTGCATTACTTTAGAGTACAAAAGTTTAGTTCTGAATTACACAGAATATTTTTTGTAGAATTTTATGCTGGTATTTTATGCATAGAAATGGAAGATAAATTATAACCTAATCTCTATTTTTAGAAATCCTTTCCTTTTGTCACTTTTTTCCCTCATCGGTACTTTTACACTGTATTTAATTGATGAAAAGCTGAGTAGTGTAAGCTACAGAGCTGTTTGTCTCATGTTAGCAGCTACAACCTGTTTATGACATTAGCAATAGAAAGTTAACTTATTAACTGTGCCATGGGATAGCAAAAATGCAGTATTACTGTTGTAATAATGTTGTTTATTATTTGTATTAATGCAGTTTCCTCATATGAAAACAGTTGTTTCTGCTAAAGCAGAAAAAAAGCAAGCTTTAAAATTGTATACCAGAGTTAAGCTAATACTTCTAAGTACACGGTTTCCTAAATGCCAAATGGGTATTTACTTCCACAACAGCGTGAAGAAGTGCTTCACCACAAGCAGCTATATTAAAGTTTATTGTTCACATTCACTTTTCTTTCTCCTTTGCCTCTTGATTCCAAGAAAATATGGGCTTAATTAGCTCTACTAAAATATTTGTATTAAAATTAGCATCAGGATGAATAAAAACATTTTGCAACTGCCAATGTTGAATTGTGAAGCCCTTCATCTCCTTGAAGCATATGTAACTATGCTGTAGATTTATGAATGGTTTCCAGTCAACCTTCTAGAAAGTGAAATTCTTTGTCACCAATATAGGTACAGCTGACCAGGTACCATGTAAGTTTTCTTTTGATGTTTGTTACTCCAGTTTGCTTGAACTACCGACTGAGGAAGTCAGGCTATTTATACTAGAACAGCTTTTGTTTCAGATCAAGGAGGAGAAGATTACTTTAATGAATATTTCCTGCATCATAGAATCAAGTGGGTTGGAAAAGACCTTTCAGCTCATCCAGTCCAATCGTTCCCAGCACTGCCAAGGCCACCACTAACCCATGGCACCAAGGGCCTCGTCTCCACGCTGTGTGAGCACTTGCAGGGACGGTGACTGCAGCCCTGCCCTGGGCAGCAGTTCCAATGCCTGAGCACCCTCTGGGGAAGGAACTGTTCCTCAGCTCCATCTAAACCTCCCCTGGTGCAGCTCGAGGCCGTTTCCTCTTGTCCTGTCCCTTGTTCCTTGGGAGCAGAGACCGACCCCACCTCACTACAACCTCCTCTCAGGCACTTGTAGGGAGCGATCAGATCCCCCTGAGCCCTCTCTTCTCCATCTGAACCCCCCAGGTCCCTCAGCCGTTCCCCATCACACTGTGCTCCAGGCCCTGCACCAGCTCCAGTGCCCTTCTCTGGCCCTGCTCCAGCCCCTCAGTGTCTCTCTTGCAGTGAGGGGCCCAGAACTGAACACAGGATTTGAGGTGCAGCCTCACCAGTGCCCAGCACAGGGGCACAATCACTGCCCTGGCCCTGCTGCCACACTGGTGCTGATACAGGCCAGGATGCTGGGGGCTCCTTGGCTGCCTGGGCACAAGCTACTCTGTCAAGCAGCACCCCCAGATCCTTTTCCATGAGCAGCTTTCCAGCCACTCTGCCCCAAGCCTGGAGCATTGCATGGGGTGGTTGTGGCCCAATTACAGGACCCAGCAGTTTGCCTTGTTGAACCTCATCCCTTTGGCCACAGCCCATCAATCCAGCCTTCTGTCTCCATCGAACAAGGGAATTCAGGAGCTTACATATACTATTTCAATTTATGCATGAAAAAGGAGAATATCAGCATGAAAAGTAGTATATCTGAAAAATTAATATCAAATTTGAATCCATTTTATAGAACTGTTTTATGATATGATTAATAGAATTAAATCTGGAAGACTAAGTATCCATTCTATCAGGCAACAGTCTGCTCTGGAATTCTGTGTTAAACAACATTCCCACTGATATCTAGAAAGGGACATTTGATCATTAGTTTGTAGTTTTTCAGAGTAGCGTGCTACAATTGAGACCTCTAAGATTTTAGCAAGTCAGTCTTCCTTTCTTCCTTTTCTGATTTATTCAGAAATCTTACTCGTAACAATAAGAAATGATTGGAGCAGAAAGATTTGCTTGGGATCTCGAAGGAAAAGAGAAATTTTCCTGTAGCTGTTGTTCACTGAGATTTTGGTTTGGTTTTTTTTTTTTTACCTTGCTGCTTTGAAGTTATATCCATCATCTGCAATTTTCAGTTGTGTTGCGCAAAGAAATTGGGAGGGAGTCAGGATAGTCCTTTCATGTTTTCAGCTTGCAATAGAAATACACGGAGGTATAATTAGGTGTCTCAAAGGCGCAGCTAATAGTAGGCTCCTAGTGGAGTACATAGGGCACAGGCTCACCTGTAGCAGAATGCACATACCGTTCCGCTCCATTGCTTAAAACCACCCAGATAGTTGCTGTTTTGTATAAATACATCTTCTTCTTGTGTCTCTAATACAAAATTAAGGAAATAAGCATTAGTAGCCAGAACAATTTTTGCGCCAACTATATTGATCTTTCCAAATTGGTCTTGAGACTATAGTTAAGCGTGAAACTGTCTTAAATGAGCAAATAAAATACTTTACTCTCTTCCAAAACGCGTACCTAGGTAAAAACTGGTGTTTTCCTTCCAGTGGTCAGGAAGGTAACATAACTTTTTTTTTTATATAGAAGCAGTTGGCTTTTATGACTGCCTCTGAGTTGTATTTAAATTATGACCAATAGAATTAGTATCTGTGTTTTTAATTAGAGAAGAATCTTTCAGGTGCTTCTTACATACTGAGTAAAAGATAACCCACCTAGACACATCTGTAAGTTTACTGTATAATAACAACTGTTAGGGAAATATAAAATGAGCATAATTTTCTTACTGCTTTACATCATATAAATAAATAGATATGTGGTGCAAATTGAAAATGAGAAAGATGTTTGTCCATGGTAAATTCACTGTGTATTAAATACTGCATTAGTAAAAAAGAGCATACTATAAATTCTGCTGAGATTTTTTTCCTTCTTTAGCAAATGTCAATGTCTTTTGCATCCCTGTGACATAAACAGCTGTGCATAGAAACAAAAGGAAAAGAGTGAAATCAAGCTTAAAAGGCAAAAGAATACAGAGTCTGTTTATGTAACCCAGATTATATTTGTTCCTGTTCCTCAAAATATGTTTTTGTGTCTTCTCCTGCATGTAATTGTAGCCATAGTGTGTGTAGTATGCCCAGAGATCAAAAAGATGGTATAAATAACAGAAAATTGCATTTTCTGAAGGGTCTTTGGTCTTTGTGAGTTATTTTAACATAGCCATGTCCAAGGTAGTTCGTAGTCTTCAAAGAAATTACAGTTATGTGTTAACAACAAAGACATTTAATTGTTGTCTGTTTAGATGGAAATGTTACCATTCCTGACATTAGTCAGAGTAATAGTTCTTACTGTACTCTACATTTAAGTGTCCAGCAGCATTACAGACTTGCAAAATCACATTATAGTGGCTAGATCATTGATTCTGTTAGTCTTTCATATCTTAATTATTATGATAGTGTTTCCTAATCTAGGTGTTTTAACATTTTGTGTTTACAAAATCCCTTAAGGAACTTCATGTTGTAATTATTCAGTGATTACTCTTCTTAATTTTTTGTTTCTGAAGTGTTTTAACATAAATGCTGCTTCTTCTGTAGAATTTTATCAGGTCGATAGATTCAGGAGAAACAAACCTGGATGGAGCAATAGGTAAGGCAACCTATGATGCTGCAGTACTTTTATATGCAGACATTCAACTGTTGCATTTTATAAACAAATACAATGATTTTTTACCAATAGGACAAGCTGCATCAGAAGAATTTATTAAAACTACTTTATCCACCTTGGAAGCAATAACACAGCATCCTGTCTTGTTGACAGCCCATCGCTTGACTGTAAGTCTGGCAATAAATTAAGTATTTGCAGGCTAATAGGCCTAATTCCATGGATAAACAGAACATATCTAAAATATAGAAACTGCATAAAATGTGACTTAAAATGTCGTGTGGGTCCATTTGACAGTAAAATCTTTTATTCTGTATAAAGGGATTTAATTTCCAAAGCAGCAGCAAGGCATTCTGACTCAGTTTACTGTATTTAATTGATAGAGGGAGAATTAAAAGGGGCTTGAAGTTCAGAAATAGCAGGTCTTCAAATGATTTCCATGTAAATTTACAACACCATTCTAGAAGTCTTTCTTCAGCCTCATAGCTTGGAAAGATCACCTCTAAGGGTTGATAACCCTTTTTCATCAATACCCCTCCTGATGAGATCATCAGTAACACTTAAGGGTGGTTTGTTGTTTGTTTGTGTCACAGATTGCTTGCTATAAATTACATTACTATGACCAAACCCACATGCTGTAAGCTTCTTACATCACTAACATTTGTTTTCTTTGAAGTTTTTGGTCAAATGATTTTGCTGTGAGCTAAATTTGGTGTGAGCTGGAGGCAAAACCATTGTGTTGTGAAACAGTTGTCAGCAAATCAGGAGGTCAGGAATGCTTGCACCACTGTTTGACAACTTGTAACCTGAGCTAATGTGACTAATGTGGTTTTGCAACAGAATTCCCACCAGAAGTTTAACCCACCATGGTTACTGGGGTGAACATTTAATTAAAACTGAAATTTATGTGTTCATAGGGGAATTAGGTTAAGGGCATATTCAAATCTCTTAAATCAAGAAAGGCATTAGCAAATTGCAATACATAGGAAAGTGTGATCTTAGGGATTGTGCTAGATAAGAATGGATGATCTTAGAAATTAAGTTCTTTTAGGAGTTGAATCCTGTTTGGTGTGTATGTTAGTTGAGTATTTAAAATCTTAATAAGTGAAAATATACATTGGAATTTAAATAAGCTTAATGTTTCTTTTCATTTATGCTCACACAGGAGTGGTATACAAGAAAATGGTCTTTATGCATAAAAATGTAACCAGTTAATAGTCAGAGGGGAAATAGTACAGAAGTGACAGTTCAATTCACTTTAAAGTTATATGGCAAATGATGTTCTAGAAAAGAAACACAAATGTAGGTGAGGCATGAATGTCTGTTGATACCTCCCTACAATGCCTGTCAGCCCACAGAACACTGTATTATGATTGTACATTTCTAAAAGTAATTGGTTTACTTCTGTGGGTTATCAGTGTGTCTTATACTGACAGAAATTGTACCATGTTTTATGGAGGCCCATCAGCATTTACTGAGGTTGCAGTACCTTGTGTCAGCACATTAGATAAAACTCCCCTAGCTATTTAATGGTCTGATGGGCTTTCCCATGAAAAATAACTCCAAGGAGACGTCTCCTTTTTACAACTCTTCTTCCCCTGCTCCCATCCCCACATTCAGCAGAACATTATATTGAAGCCAGGGAATGATTGTCCCACTGTCTTTTAAGTAGCAGTAGGTGACTTTTATTGAAGTACCTATATTTCTGAGGAACAATTTATTTCATCACATACATTGAAAGGTTTAGATGTTTGTTTAAAATCCATCTGAGCACATCAGTTAACCTTAGGTAGCCAGAGATAAGACTTCCTGCCTGTCTAATGCTTATAAATATATGACACATACCACTTTTGTAGAATAGTTTCCCTGATTCAGAATAGGAATATATTGAGATTTGTTAAATAGAATTATTAATTACTTTGTCAATGAACAAGTTTTCTCTTTTTGACCAAAGAAAATCTATTATTTGACTCATTTCATAAATAAGAGTTCTTCCTAATTTAAAAGAGCCCTTCTGACACTCAGCACAAGCTGCTCAGACACAAAAGGGAGAAATTGCCTTGTATTTGGTATGTAAAATTCAGGAAATTGTCCACTGTAATTAATAATCTCTAAGCACATCTGCCACTAGTGGTGCAAACAGTAATTAGTTTAATACTATTTATGAACTCTAGTGTGCTAATTATACTCGAATGCACAGCTTACATTACTTTAGAGGAAAGCTGTACTTCATCTTCTATGATGCATACAGACCATTTTTAGAATTGCTGTTACTCAAGGGAGATCTTCTAATTGCTGCTTGCTGGGAATGACTGGAATCTGTGGATAGAAATGTCAGCACCCAGAGAAACTTGGTGCTTTCCTAAGAAGTGGAAGCAAGACATATTTGAGCTTCCAGATCGATATTTAAGTGTAACAGTGGTTAATATCAAAATCTCTTATTGGAGAGAAATGTGTATCCTGGGCTGATCTCTAAAGCCTGGATTGTTCATTTAGACAAAGTTGGTTACAAACAGCTTTTTATGGAGGGGGTGAGAGGAAGGCACATACCATCCTCTCAAGAGGATGCACTTTTTTTTCACTAGAACTGTGACATGGCTTTAAAGTCTCCAATCAGAAATTAAATGCTGTTTCTAATAAAGTGTAATGAACTTGATAAAAAAGTTACTCTTCATCAGGGACCGTAGCGATAGGACAAGGGGTGATGGGTTCAAACTGAAACAGGGGAAGTTCAGGTTGGACTATAAGGCAGAAGTTGTTCCCTGTGAGGGTGCTGAGGCGCTGGCACAGAGTGCCCAGAGAAGCTGTGGCTGCCCCATCCCTGGCAGTGTTCAAGGCCAGGTTGGACACCGGGGCTTGGAGCAACCTGGTCTGGTGTGAGGTGTCCCTGCCCATGGCAGGGGTTGGAACTGGATGATTGTCACAATCTTACAACCCAAAACAGTCCCGGAGTCTATGATTCTGTGAGGTTATATTAAGCAAGCAGTACTGGTAAGTTTTTCAGTTTGGTTCAGGTTTTAGTTTTAGCTGCAGTGGAAATTGTATAAGTTAAGAAGAATTCAAGAGCAATGTTTCAGGTTAGTTTCTGCTTCCGAGAAGAAAAGAATTGCTTGTTCTGGCTTTTAGTTCATGTTTGAGTTGCCTTTGTGTCCTGAACAAAATTGAATAAATGCATGTTTTGTGATCAAATTTCTGATTGCTATCAACTTGAAGTCAGTTATTGAGGAGATTCATTTCTGTGGGGACTGGCTGCATTGTGCATTGCTGACTGTGATAACGTCAAGGGAAATTAATTGAAAGTGCTCAAATGAACGCCAGTAGTGAGGAGTAATTTCATTTGCATGCGGTTGTGTGCATTTTTGCAAGATACAAAGGAAAGATGAATGGTAAGTGTGACTTGGCAAATTTTGGCAAAACCATGGATATTCAGGTATTCAAATCTGATGATGAGGGCTACCAGGAAGAGCCTGTAGACTGGAGTGGAATATAACTCATGGTTTCTTAAACTGACCCAAGTCCAACTGCCTATTTCTTTCATGTACCTAAAATGCAAAAATACGTATTAAATTCAGATAATGTGTTATAACGATATTTATTTTCAAATTTTGGTAAAGATTTAGATATAATTAACTAGAAGAATTCTGTGCTGACTGTATCATCTGTATTTTTTTCTCTATTAAGTATATTTATTTGCCTAAAGAAGGACGTATGCTGATTCAAAGCACTTTGAACAGCTGGTGAGGTTCATGATGGCAGGCAGTTCCTCTGTGTTGTGGTTTCAGCCCAGCTATAACTCAGAACCACGCAACTGCTCTCTCAGTCCCCCCGCTTCCTCCCCCCTGCTCCCAGAGGGATGGGCAGGAGAATGGAAAGAATGTAACTCCCACAGGCTGAGATAAGAGCTGTCCAGTAGCTAAGGTGTAACGCAAACCACTGCTGCTGCCACCAATAACAATAGTGATAAGGGAAGTAACAGGGGAAGAAAATGCAACCACTCACCACCCGCCGACCCAGCAGTGATCTCACCCTTCCAGGTGATTGCCCCCAGTTTATACAGTGAGCATGATGTGCTGTGGTATGGAATACCTCTTTGGTCAGTTTGGGTCAGGTGTCCTGTCTCTGCTTCCTCCCAGCTTCCCCTCCTCCCTGGCAGAGCATGAGGCTCAGAAAGTCCTTGGTCAGAGTAAACGTTACTGAGCAGCAACTGAAACCATCGGTGTTATCAGTGCTGCTCCCAGGCCGAAAGTCAAAACCATAGCACTGCACCAGCTACTGAGAAGGAGAAAGATGACTGCTACTGCTGAACCCAGGACATTGTGGGAGTCCTTTCTATACTCTAAATAGCTCTCAGAAATGATCTGTACACTGCATAGATGATCTTTTACTCAAAATGTGAAGGTGCTTCTCTAGTTGAGCCAGCAGTGGTCAGCAATGGTTGTCCTCCTCAAGGTTTTAAAGCTTACTTTTAAAAACAGGCTAAAATAAAAGCATGCTGAACATGATGGGTTGCTTGATGGGAAGTCAAGGGAAAAGCGGTATGGAATGGAAATCTACTGGTTGACAGCATAAGAGCTATTTTCACCTAAAGATGGCAACAGAAGAATAGAAACTTCTGTAAGTGCTTTTTTTTCTGCTCATCTTTGTCTTTTCTTGATTGAGCATCTGTGGTGTTCTTCATCCACAGGCTCTTCTGATCTAACCACTGACACCTTAATTATGCCAGTGTAGGATATGACTGTATAAACATCTTGTAGAGCCTTTCTTTGGTCGCTTCCCCTTTTAAAGCAGATTAATATTCTACACCCTGCATGGCTTTCTGTCCATTAGGCTAATCCACATGACAGGAGGCTTTTTTTGTGAAACCAGTTCTGCACTAATTGACATAGTGAGTCAGTTGATCAATGCTGTCTCTTCCCAGAAGGGAAAAAACCCAACATCTCAGTGAAGATTCTGAGGTTCTGAAGACTTTCCCCAAAAATTACAGAAATGTCATCCTTCTCCCAAATTCATTCTAATATGTATTAGATTATTTCTTTTTCTATTACATTCTGAGAGATTACTGGCAATATTAAAACATTGAGGAGCATGCTGTGCCTCCAGCAGATTCTTTAAGGAGCGTGAGGGCGGCATGATCTTAATTCTGTGGTCACTTCCAGCAACACTTTGTGGAATTTTAATGAGAATAAATGTCAAGGTGATGTTGGATGTTGTGGATCTTATATGTGACCGGAAAAAGGGTTTGGGAGCTGCTGGTCTTTGCTCTGTTGTGTTCTGCTTTGAATAGTGGATAAGGAGAACGCATATGTCATTGAAAAGAACCAGGCATCTCTAGAAAAATCTCTGGAATAAAGTAATGGGCTTTGGATATGGTAGCTGCATGGAATGGATGGCATAGTTTCTTTATGTAAGCGTAATTCTGGGGCCTGATATTCACTTGAGAACAGGGCTGTTCACAAACAGTATTGGATCAGGCTTTAAGCCTGCTAACTTCTCTCTGCCCAGTGTAATACCAAATGTCAAGACTTTGGCCTTAAGCATCGATTTGAAGAGCTCTGGAACTCAGTTTTAATCAAGGGAGAGATTTTTTTTTTTGGTTGGGAATGTTAGCTGTATAAAGGTAAATTATGTGGCCTTGAGAAGGCTGTTAAGCTATCCATATAGATATACCATAAATTGTAGGGGATAACAAGTAGTTTCACTTTGCTTATATGCTAGTTCATTAATACATGATAGTTGCAGGTATGTGTTGAATAGCTGAATACATCTTTGCAAACTAGCACAAGTGAATGGAAGTTTAGTTCTCCATCACCATTTTGGGGATACCTTGGCTCGATAGGGGATTTAGTGTATTGGATCCTCCCACTGAGCCCTTGCAGTGTTACAACTGCTTTTCAGTGGGCACTTGTGAAGCATGGACTTGGCTTGGTGAGGTAAAGTAAAGCTGAGGCAGTGCTTGCTTCTTTCTGACAAAGCAGGCACATATTTAGGATGCAGGCTTTGTATCTGATGTCTCCTGAACAGCAGAGACAAGCAGAGAGGGACTGAAGTTATAGTTGTCTTTCAAACCCGTACTAATAGCTGGTGAATACTCTGAAACCGTGGCTTGTCTCTCTTTCTCTTTTGTGGGTTAAAGTAACATACAGGCTTTGCGTAAGAATTTCTATGAAAATTATGCCTTGTTTTCAAAAGATGTGATCTTTGTCAGTAATATAATACTGTAGAAAAGTGAGTACCGCTTTTGCTGGGCACTGTACCTCACTAGTGATCAGTAGATGTTAATGGAGACAGATGTTCTGCTTTTGGACTTGAGTTTCCAAAATGTTTTTGACAAAGTCATGCAACAGAGTCTTAAAATCCATCAGTGGCCCTTCCTCTTACCCCCTGACAGATCAACTTTCACTAGTTAAAATTTACAAAGTACAGAATAGAGATCAGTTGAAAAAGCATAGGTATGTTAAGAACTGTGCCTCACGAAGATCTGTGTTGCAACATGTGCTATTTATAACTAATCCAGAAAAGGGAATGAATATGTAGGTGACAGGACTGACTGATGGCACTAAATTATTCACGGTAGTGATAATTAAAACTGACAGAAGAATTGCAGAAGGTTTCAAGATATTGAGTGAAAGGACAATAAAATGACATGTAATTCAATACTGATAAATGTCAAGTGACACACATGGGGAAAATCATTCCAACTGTGCATATGCTGTGTCAAGCTGTAAACTATTTTAACTGTTCTGGGGATCTCTTAGCATAATTTTTCTCTGAAAATGATAGCTTTATACTCGGCAGTAATCAGAAAGATGAGATTATTAGAAATGACTGGTAAAAGATCAGGCAGAAAAGCAGAGAACGTCGCTGCACCCTGGTAAGTCCATGGTGCCCTCAAGCCTTGAATACTGAGTGCAGTTGTGGTCATTCAAAGGGAATGAAGCTTTACAAGAAAAAGCACAGCTCAGTGATGTGAGGGACTGAAGGATAAAAACTTCAGCTTGGAAACTAAAGACTTGAGAGTATAGAATTATGAAGGGCATGGGAAAGACTAATTGGCAATAATTATTTGTGGTTTACATAAAACAAAGTTAGGTGGATGTCAAGTTAGCTGCTTTAAACTAAACAAGGAAGTGCCTTTTCATACGCCATAATTGAATTGTAGAATTGAGAGCTGTAGGTATTGCACATGCTAAAAGTACTAATACATTTAAGATAGAATTAGACAAATACATAGGAGAAAAGGCTAGCAAGCACTATTAAATGCAAATTACAGATTCCGCATCAGATTAGGAAACTTCTTAAGAGTTACTTTACTACAAACTAGATTTGTGCTTTATGCTTGATCTATTTTTCCTACTCTTTTTCTACTCATTTCCAATTGTCAGGAACAAGATTACGAGCTTTGAGCCACACTGGTCCTGTACATAATGTGTTCTTACTGGGAGATGTGGATGTAATGTATATGGAAGTTTCTATTATTTTACTGCTATTTTGGGTACTGATAACAGCACAGTTGTGGCAGAACAGCCTTTGAATGCCATCATTACAGAATTACACAATGGTGGCTTTGTTCAGTTAGGGATTTATCATGAACACAATGTCAGGCTGTTCAGAAGGTGGTGGAAACCCAGATAGAGCTATGGTCATATTTAAACTATCCAGTCTGTTTAGGCTTAAAGAAGAATATTTCCTGCTGCTTTTTATTTTTTTATAAGCAATCTTAGTGATAAAGACTGAGGCAAGAAGAATATCTGACTGCCTTCATGCATATATGGAGATTTCATTCCATGCAGATATCAGTAGTCATTTAAAAGAAGAAAAACTGAATCCTTGTTTGAGTATTCTTCTGTTTGTTTCAATCCTCCAGGAAACGCCACGTTCCTAATTTCCTGGTGCATTTTACAGTGAATTTATTAAAAATATTTTAGGTATTGCACTTCATTTTATTACACCTCAGTAATTTCTTGCTTAGTTCATATCTTGTTTTCAGATTTGTGTACACATTAATAAAAAGCAGTGACCCAAATGGCATGGAGAGACGATGCGGGCTGCAGAGTTAGAAAGTATATGTTTTAAGTTTCGTGTACAAATGCTTTTCCCTTAAGCATGTGTCTGCTGATCTACTCTTGAGTCACAGAATAATTTTCCATAGGATTAGTGCTTTGTTTAGTTATCTCCCCACCACTCTGAACTGACACAAGGTGAACACCTGCAAGGGAGAATTCCATTCTAAACACATTTGTTTACCAAAATTGAGGTTCCTGTTAGAAAAAGGTCAGAAAAAGCTACTGCAGTTACTTAAGACCTAGAGAATATTCTTTACAATGGCAGATTAAAATATATCTATCTTAGAAAAGACTCATGACTGGCTTACTTCATGCGCTGCGTGGAAAGATTACTGTTATTTCTAGATGAAAGTGGAAGGAGATTTGAAGCTTCAGAAACTGGAGTTGCATCATACTGCTAGACGCTGACTTTCATTAATCAGTCTGGGTTAATGCTGCTGCTGCTAAGTGATTCATAATTCTCTGAGTCCATACATTGCTGCAGACAATTGCAAGTTGCTTCTTTGCCTCTTTTTCTTTCTCACGCCTTTGATTTACCACTTCAATGTGCATTGCAGTAGGTTGAACTGGATTTTGGGGCTGAAAGACTTTAAGTACGTACATATTATTTAATCCCACCTCACAAGAATGTTATAACTGGTAAATTACCATTTGTAGAAGTTTAGAAACCTGCACTAATATGTTTGTTGGAATGCAGTGTAGTTTTGTTATTTGTCTTATTGCATATTAACTGAAAAGACCATGAAATATTTCTAAATTACTGTTACAAATGTTACTACATCTCTGATATATAGTATTATCTATGTAGGTGTAAAGGCTATTTGTACTTGCAGGAGTAGTTTTACTTCTATACCTCAAGCAGTCCTCTGCCTTTCTTATTGAAAGTGTGTAACAAAGACAATTTTTGGTAGGTTTTTCAGAGGAGAAAAAAACCTAAATGAATCCATTAATGTCAGAGATTGATTTAACAGAGACCACCTGCAAGCAATGAAGTAATTGCTAACTTCATTTGGGACCCCTTTTCATGCATACTTTCAGCTTCTGTAGATGTTTCATAATAGTAGCTGCAGAAATCGAGAAATTCCACCTTCTAACATTAATCACTGAAAGAAAACACATGGAGGCTTATAACACAGTCTTGTTGCACCAAATCCTGTCCACAGTGTAGTGAGAACCTGCGCAGCAATTTTATTTGTACAAGTAAATCCAAGAACCAGCTGTGTGTCCATGATGCTTACTTAAAAGTTGTAGAGCTGTCCGTTGATCCGCTCCCCAAAACCAAAGGATGTCCTGTCTAAATAAATTATATTTTACCTATGACTTAAGACTTAGTAATTATTTCTCTTATAGAGAATACTATAACAATACATTATTTTTATAATATTAGGTATATAAAACTCATTTATAGCCAAGTTGATTTCAGATGGAACTAAGCTGACTAGTTCTGTGACAGATGATTGGGTTAGGATAGCAATACACTCACGGACTATAGTTGACTGGTTTTTTTGGTTGTTTTTTTTTTCTTTTAATATTTAAATGTTAAGTCTATATATTTCAATTTTAATGGAAGGCTGTGTATTATCAGAGTGGAAGAAGTTAAAATTTTATGAAGTCTCTATTAAAGCTTAAGGATATTTCATTAGAGGTAGTACATCTTTCCTGATGTATTTTAGTTCTATGCAGGTTTGTTTTAGGGCATGTCTTCTGAACTGCATTCAATGATTAGTTCGTGGATTAAAGCATCAGGATTAATAGATATTATAATACTCTTTTTTCTTAATATATCTGCACTGAGTTCTGTATTTTAAATTAAAATTCATTCTCAATGAATTATAACAAAGTAATTGTTGTTTTCTAGATAAAAATACATTACTATCTGTAACTTCATGGCAGTTTACCAGAGAAAAGTGAACTTCGTGGCTTTGTGCGTGTAATTATAGATGCATTTCTGTGATTATTCATCTCTTTGATTAAGGGCTCTAGCAGTGGAATAAACATAGATCATGTATCTCTGTTCTTTTTTTTTTCCCCTGTGAATAATCTAAGCCAGCTCTTTCTAATTCTCTTTTAGGTTGAAGACTGTATCCTTCCACCACTAGTTTCTCTGGTCCACAGTCAGAATGGTAAGTAGATAGGTACATCAACTACAGTTTCCATGAATTCCACATTTTGTTTTAATTAGACTTCAGTGTGGTCACATTCTTGGCACCTTTATTTTCAAGTGGAATGGAGACTCTTCAGCTTGCGGTTGCTCGCAGAAACCACATCACTGCTTTTAAGCCACCAGGTCATGGCTGAGGAGAAAGAGGAGAGCCTCGACTCAAACAGCAAGCTTCTGTCTCTCATTAGAGATTCATTGCTGCCTCAGTAAGTATAATATTGCTTCTGTATGGGGAATAACTTGATACTCAATCCATTTTGACAGCATGTTTGTTTTAACTACTCTTTTTATGTTTAAATAACAAAATGAAAAGAGGAATAGCAATTAATTGCTGCCAGAGTTCTCTGCCCAACGTTTCTCTCCTAGGTTTATTTAGTACTTTGTATACACAACACGAACACAACTTTGTGCAACACTCACTTCCTATACTGTGCCTCTGGCTGCTCTTGGAGTGGAGCAAGTTTTGTCTAGCTTTGGGCTGTGATTTAAATACTTCTCTTTGTTCTGCTAATAAAGTGACAACATTGTAACAGCAACATTATTTTGTCTATTTGGGATAGTGTGTCCTCATGGAGGATGTTCTCAAATCATAGGGAACGGCATGTAACTTTTAATAAAGGATAATAAATAGGATGGGTTGGTCCTCCATGATCCACTCATGGGTTATTGCCTCTGAACTGCTGTCCTTTACTACTGCCCTAAACAACAGAAAAACCCTCCAGAAGAGTAGATGGAGCCTGTGGGCCAGGTGTGGCCTGGAACATCATTTATGTGGTTTGTCATCAAATGAGGCCTGTCATTTCAAACTCATTGCAGGTGAGCATAAAGGCAAGCTTTCTGTGTTATACGTGCATATACTGCGAGCTAAATACATCTGTGAATAGAGGGAAGGAAAGCATGAACACAAGATCAGTACAGGAATGATGAGTCATCATTTGGGCAGTTGGAAGTAGATGTTTTTAAGGTCCTTTCCAACCCAAACCATTCTGTGATTTATCTTTCACATTATTGTAATAATGTGAAATAATGTGTATTTTCATGTGTGGTCCACAAAAGTTAATAATTCTAAATATTTAGTCACTCTGATGATCAGAAACACAGTGCCTTCCTCAAGAATGACACTTTCTCTTGCTAATTGTTGAATATTCTTAAAGTTTGAGGACCAAAGTTCTCTCCATGCAGGATGTGTAATCTTTGTGGTGTGAGAGAAAATGGGAAGGAACTATTAGAGCTCTATAGAGAAGCTTATTTTCACATCTTTCTTCACATTATTATCTTTTCCCCTCTGGGAAATAGAGAGTTTATCAATATGAATTAAAAGGGAAAGTGGGAATATTCTTATATAAAAGAGAGTATATGCATTATTAAAAGCTGTCAGATAATTTTCTTCAGATAAGGGGAGAGGCCTGGAGTCAGGCAAGACCAAATTCTGTCCTTGCTCCGAAAATTGACATTTGTAGTCCACCATCTTGTAAGGTGTTTCTCATTGAACTGGAGGGTGTGGGGGTCACGCTGATTACAAACTAGATGGAGAACAGGCGATACGCTCCTGTCTCCAGTATAATTAGCTCAATTGAGTGAGAGGGCTTTTTGGTCTGAAACTAAATATGATCCTTTTTAGGGACTTCACCTGTGCTGTCTTTGCATGCATTGCTTTACAGATGTATGAAAAGGGTCTTGAAAGTAGCTCAATCTTGATTCCAGGTTTAATTTCTGAGTCAGTTTCTTTGTTTCATCAATAGAGATGGTGATACTTGTATTTGGAAAACCATTTGAGATTATCTCAAGAAAATATTAAAGTTTGTGATATTTGGAATATATTGGAACTTGATTTAAACAATTTTTACTCTAGCTTAGGATCAGAGTAAAACAAGTGTGCAAATCTTCTAGTGGTTCAGAAAGAGTTAAGTAGTGTCCGCATGTTTAACACATTACTTGAACCTGTGGGTTGAGCTAGCCCCTATTAAATACGTTCACCTGTGGAGAGTAAGTAATCAATGCAAGAAGGCACAGAAGGAACAAATAAGCCGGAGGAGGGTTTTCTGGGGAAAAAAAACGAAACTTAAAATTCAGTTTGAAGAAGACTTAAAAAGCAGCTAAGGAAAGACCAAGCTGAAGCTTTGGTCTGTGAAAAGACAAGAAAGGTAAGTTTTGTTCATCAATGTTCTAGGCATGGGTAAGAAAATATTGATGGGAGGTAGGAATGAATCCACATACACTCTCTGTTGTTCTCGAAAGAAGAATGCAAAGAGATTTGGCCTAAATCTCGAGAGAATGGAGGTCTTAGATTCAGCGTAACCTGCTTGTAAAGATAATGTAAAGCTCTACTCCATGAACTAAGAATTACTTGAAAACTCTGAGATAGAAAGTGAACAGACGACTAGCTTGTGTTTGGAGGTTGAAGAGGTGTTTGCTGATGTTGTTTGGTTTTTCTGTTGCTGGTCAAAGCATGGGACAGTGTGACTGGGCTGGAGGACAGTCAAAAGGTGAGAGGCAATGGCTGCTTGTTCATGGGCACTCGCTGTGGAGAAGTAGGCATTTCAGCCCCTTTTGATTCTATTTCTGAAAGCTGTTGAGTGTGGAAGAGAGGGACATCTGGGTTTAACAGTGTAATGTCCTAACAAAGGTTATAATGATTATCATTTGTCTCTGTAATTCATTCCTATAAATATCTTCCACAAGTTAATTTGTTCAAATGTAAAACTTAGCCAGGAAATAGAGTTTTGGTCACTGTGCGCGAAATATAGTCTTCATTTTGAGACAAATGCAGGAATGCAGTGGTTACTTTTTTTCCTCCTCATCTTTAGCATTGTCAATAAAATGCTACTTCCATTAAACATTCATGCATTTGTAAATCAGAAAGTTCACTTCTTCATAGAATTTTGATCAGATGGAATAGTGTTATTAAATATCAGCTCACTAGGAGGTTATTTTTCTGAGCATTTCATAACTAAAATGAAACTTTCAGCTATAAAAAGAGTAGAAGGCAAATGCTTTGTTACATGCTCAGGTTTTTTATCAGGCATTGAACCATCAGCTCTTTTTAATTTGTAATATCCCAAATTATATGCAAATTGACATTTGAGTCAGAAACTGCAAAAAGAAGGGATTGTGTAAATAAGGTTTTCTTTCATTTGAAAGGTTGTGTAGCTTGTTCGTAGTAGACTGCCAAGCCGGTTCTGCAAGTAGCAAGTCCAGGATACTTGATATAATTTGTAGATAAAATGTTCAGTCTCTTTTAAGAGCTTAAGAGAAACCATATCTCCAGGTCTGTAGTTCTTGTCATGGTTGCTTACAGAAAAGATTGACAAAATAAGTCCTTGCAGTGTAGTACTGAGAGTTTACAGACCCCTTATAAGATGCTCTCTAAAACTACTGTTGCTAAATTGGTTTGTGTTTTGAAGTGGCAGAGAAATTATTGAAGGAACTCAGTAATTTAACAAGGTATCTCGAACACAGAATATTTTCCCTTCAGAAGAGATTCATATATTCATAGCTCCTAATGGCCTTTATTCAGATAATGTGTTGATATTAATTGCCAAGGCATTGACATTAGTAGTGTGTTTGCACAGGTGGTATTTGGTTTGATGAATCGGTGCGCTTTCCGATACAAATGCGCTTTACTGATACTATCTTTGGGGGAGAGGAGAAGAGAGTTTCAAGTAAAAGGAAATAAAGTGAGGCTGGTTCTTGTTGAACCTTAAGTAATTAGAATGCTAAGTCTGCACAATAAGAAGTCTCTTAAAATGTAGTATATAGAAGGCTTAAAATTGTTTAAAGTGGACCCTGTTTAGGAAAGGTATTGATGTGTTTATAATAAAAGAAGCATAGTTTCACCTTCATAAACAAGCAGGTATCACATTTTGGAGCTGGAATAGCTGATGCATTTATTATTGTTGTTGGGAATTACCATTTTCGAGACCTAAATCCATATTTTATGCATGAGCAGATGACTTTTGGTGCTTGAGTCACCTGATGGCATCTTTGCTTGCCTCAAAAGACTTAGTCATGGGTTATGGGAAAAAAAAAGGCCAATATCCTCATTATGTTTGGTAGAAATATGTACCACTCTCATGCAGGGCTTCCGGGATCAGGGCCTTTAATGTATTGCAGTATTTTCTTCTTTTATGAAGAAAGAGACTTTTTAATTGCCAGTGAGAAATAGTTTTCTTTCAGGAACTGAAATCTGTTATTTGTAAGAGAGATTTAATCCCTGAAGACATAAAACAAACACTTCTTACTCGTTAATTGTCTTTTTTCCAATGTGGTTTGCAAGGCTATGGGAACATATTAAAGCTAATGTATAGTTGCCATGGCACACTGCCCATAGGCTGTGTGCTTGTGTAGGAGTGTCAGCCTCTGTGAAGGAGCTCCCACAGGCTACATCACCCTCCTTGTCTCAGACTGGTCTAGATAAAAGATGTGGCCAGAAAGCATCACCGTCTCCTTCTAGATTCCCTTCCTATGTAAATCAGAGGGCTGAGGTTTGGTGCCAGGGGAGAGGGGATCTTCACTGATCCATGCCAGGTGCACCCAGGTGGTAGGAAGGGATCTGGCAGCACTAGGGGTTCGCAAGATGGGAAGAAAATTCTTTATTTGCTTGATTCCGTCCTCTCCCCTATTAGAACACAAAACAAAAGAAATGTAGCAGAAGCACAGAACATGATAACCTACCGCAATTCCCACAAATCATCCTTCACTTGTACTTGGTTAATTCTTCTCGGTTTTCCTTTTACAAATGAAGAGAATTGTGCTCCCAGTTCTATTACTTCCACATGTTTTGAGTAGCACTGTTTTAACCAACAACAGTGTTCTGGCATGGCCAAGTTTGTGGGGGGTTTTTATGCTTACGTCTTTCTCACTTCCGTCATTGTATCCTGTTGCCATCCAGACACGATTTGAATTAAACACAATAAAACTAGCTCTGTTCGCTGGGTGGGCATTACTGGAATGTTAGCAGCCACAGCAAGATCTGGTTTGGTTCTTAGCAGCCTGTTTTCCCTTACCAAGATTTCCATGAGGTGATGTTTGGACATGTTTCATAGATGTTTTACTTGTCGTTTTATCTTCACTGCCATAGCTCTCAATAAACATTGTTTTGAAGTGCTTCCTTTTCCATACTACTTGGAGAATGGAAGTATGCTGTTGTTAAAACAGTGTTTTTTGAAACCTGAAATGGAACATAAAGCTCAGTGCAAGTGATGTACAAGCAAAATACTTCCTTTTGAGAAAAACCACTATGTAAACAAAATATAAAGCTTAATTATGCAGAAGTTGATTGGTGGACTTCCTGAGCACCCAATAAATCTTCTGCCTAATATTTGGAGGCTCAGTTTGTACTTATCTCTAAGATAGATTTTTTTAATACTAAAAAATATGTAATTTAGATAAATCATGTGCATATGGACAAAATGCATGTTTTGTAAGTGTTTCAATATAATTCTTAATTATGAAAACGTGTGGTTTAGAAATAGGTATAATTAGCTAACATTACCAATATTAATTATAGTAATTAAGTGTTAATTTATTAATAGTAAGTTATATTAATTATAATGATGTATTATTACATTTTATAATTGCAGATCTCTCTAAAAAATGAGTTCTTTTGTTAATGCTGCTTTTAAGGAGAATCTGATGCTGGTTTTCAGCTACTGTACCTTTATTGCTTTTTACAGTTCCAAACAGCATTTTAATTCCACTGTGGTGGTTCTAAAGATTGGAAATGGGAAATTATGTATTTTTAATATCAGCTTTTTAACACTCATCTCTTGACTTTTATTCACTGTTGCTACCTCTTTCCCCTTTTACCTTTCAGGTATGAGCATGTTCTGATGGCTCCAGACCCAGTACCAGTGTATGCTCTGAAACTCTTGGTGGCCCTGACTGAACACATACCTGCTTCTGTGAGGTGATACAACTACACATTCTCTGTTTTTATGGCTTCTTTCTGTTTCAGTTAGTTGGTTTTTTTTTCCCATTAGGAATTAACAATCATAGAACCATGGAATGGTTTGGGTTGGAAGAGACCTTCGAAACTCATCCATTCCAACCCCCAGCAATGAGCAGGAACATCTTCAACCACATCAGGTTGCCCAGAACCACATCCAGCCTGGCCTTGAATGTCCCCAGGGATGGGGCATCCACCAGCTCTTTGGGCAACTTGTGCCAGTGTTTTACTACCCTCACTGTACAGAGTTTCTTCCTCACACCCAGCCTGAATCTCCCTTTTTAAGTTTCAAACCATCACCCCTCATCTTCTCACAATAGGCCCTGCTAACAAGTCTTTCCCCATCTTTCTTATGGGCCCCTTTTAAAGAACAATAACTTAGATCTTGCTGTCATACTTCTTTGACTAACGCTTAGGACATTTAGAAAATCCTTGCAGAGTATTTGTTATAGGACACAATCTTCTGAGTCTTGTCACTGAGTCTCTGTAGCTCCTCCGAGCTTGCATTTCATCCATGATGCCTGAGTGGATGATTTCTCCTGTGACTTACTTTAGTCCAATAAAAATAGTGGTAGTAAAAAGGGTGTAAAATACCCAAATCTTCAGTTAGTATTGACCTTATTGTTTCCACATCTTTCAAAAACAGCTGTTATTAAAATAATTAAGGTGGAACTGGGGGCAGGAGTGCTCCTGTGTTTTGTTTAGTTTGTTCCATATGATAGCATGTTCACCTAAGGCATTCTCCTCTTTCTTGCTGTCTCATTTCTTTAATCCCACCATTTTTCTTATATCTCACGCTTATCTTTCTTCTTCCCATCCCCTCAGCCTTTTCCTGTGTGTTTCCCAATAGAGGCATCAACATTTGAGCAGTTCTTATTTTAGCACTAGAAAGGACACAGATTCACTCCAATCTTTTGTTTCAGTTCTTCATAGCTGACGCTGTCAGTCAGCTAACTCATGGTATCAGTGGGAAAACATTCAATCTTTTCACCTTTTTCTCCCCTGCCACTTCTGTTTTCTATGTCGGGTAGTTTTTTACTATATAGCAGAGACACAGATACTCAAATAGTATATTTTTAATGTCATGCAAGCTTATGATAAAATATTGCTAATGTACAGCAGATATTTTGAATGCCTTAATATTTTTCAAGAATACAAAGAAACAGCTGTAATCTTTGCCACTGCTGGACTGATGGGGTCGTTTTTAACTTCCTGTATTATGGGAGCTCTTCCACTCTATTACTTTTTAATTTAGCAGTGGAATATTCTAGTGATATCCCATTACGTGCTGCAAATTGCATCACTCGCAAGCATAAGCTCCAGCATATGTAAAATGGTAGCTGTAAAAAGAACTTTAATGTGTTTCATGTGTCTGTCAGAACATGAAGTATTTGGACGTATGATCATATGAGCATCCAGGGGAAGAAAATCCAGCTTTAGAGAAGATTGTTTTCTTCTTTTCACCTTAATGGGTTAGAGTATGTATGAGTCAGGTGTTTCCCTTATATACCTGTTTTTATATCATGCAGATATTGCTGATACAACCTCATTTAGAGTTTGTTTACTGAGAAAACAGCAGATATTGGAAGGATGAGCTTTGAACAGAATCTTGTCCATCATAGAATCATAGAATAGTTTGCGTTGGAAAGGACCTTAAGATCATCTAGTTCCAACCCCCCCTGCCATGGGCGGGGACACCTCACACTAAACCAGTCAGTTGCCTATTTTGTACTTGGCTCCAAGCTCTAATGGTCTGACTTCAAGAGTGTTCATAATACTCTGTTGTGACTCTCCCAAAAAAGGAAATCACTGATATTAAGAAAACATGTCGCTTCATTAACGACTGTCTCTGGATTGCTGGAAATTTGCATTTTTTTTCCCCTATTTTAATTATTCTTGTTGGATTGTGCTTGTGTAAAGTGGTGTTGGAGGAACTGAACCTCTCACGATGGGAACAAATGTCTGCAGCAGGGTGAGATCTGATTTAACTACATAAAGTCTATTCTAAATGAGCGGTATCATAAAATACCTTGTCGTTTGTGACTTTATCAAATTAATGTATAGTTTATATGCCTGGATAGAAAGACATAATCTACTTGTAAAGGTTTGGGTTTCCTTTTGCTTGGAGTTTTCTACACTCTTTTCTTGTGGTCTGTAATGTTTATACTGCTGGATTTTTCTAGTAGTAAGGTGGAGTTGATGTGAAATTCTCAGTTTCCTTTAACATGGTGAATTGATTAGCTCTTCTGAAATGTTTTGATTATTGTAAGGTATTTTAGGCTCTGCTACTCTAGGAAACTTATACCGAATCATGATTCTTACCTTGGCTCTTGGTCTTATAGATGAGGTTATGAAATGTAAACTATTATTTAGCTGTGTGCTCTTTTATGCAGCTACTTGACTTGCCTTTAGTCAGAAACTTGTAATATTTGATGGCATTAATACATCTTAAAGCTGAGCACTCAAAACTATGGAGTCTGATTTTTATGGGTTGCTAAACCAGACATTTTTGGTTGCACGAAAGGGAGGAAGTAGCGACAATAGAGTGGAGGTGAGGGGAGTGTCAGATACTGCATCAAATCATTGCGAGAATGGGACATATTCCAGCATTCTGTTATTAAAGTCATTTCCTGAGGGAGATAAAAAAAGTAATTTAGAAATGAATAGCATGACCCTCTTTAGATTTATGGTGGCTTGAAGGACAGGAGAGCAGATTAAGGAACCTTCCCCAACTCCTATCCTTACTGTATTATTTCCTAGACAGACATTAGGCACTGCCCTAGGAAAGGGGAAAAGGTGGCAGAAAACAGAACAGGAAGGTGCTGAAGAGCAGCAAAACAATCTGCTGCTTCTAATGCCACAGATACATGTGAAGATGATGGATGGATTAACCTTGTACACTGCAGCAGATTGTCTTGATTAATTAAAATAACTCTTTATCACAATGTCTTTGGAATCCCCCAAGAATGGTCCAATTTTCAAACTTGTTTTACACCACTCTTCACGCCCATGAGTTATCTATTCAAGATCATTAAAGGCACATTTTAGAGTTGATGTTAATAATGAATTGATCCTCTTCATACATCATGATGTTCTACATTAGCATTTTCAGTATTCTCTGAAATAGTCTATCTAATATCCATGCCCTTAATGTCAAAAACCAATCAGTAAAACAAACAACCCCAAACCTGTTTGGCGTTCAGTTTTGTACTGTTAATTGGTTTGTGTTGGTAGAGTTGTGATTCGGTTCACACCACTGTTTAGCACGGTTAGCACTGTGCATGGATCGTCTTGGAACCTGCTGTAATTTCTTTACCATTATACTAAAGGGCTAGCACTTCAGGGTTTTCTTTCCCTGCTGAATTGATTACTGTGGGCTTATATTAATTACTTTAAAACCACTTTGTGCTTCCCATTAGTAGTTTTAATTTCCTAGTTTTAGGTTGAAGTGCTCACTTTAAAAATTAGATCTATTTCTTCTAAATTACTTCCTGGTTTTATGTGTTTTCTTGTTTTCTGTAATGAATATGAATAAAATGCTATGGAGTACTTCTGGTAACAGGTAAGCTGAGCTGAACAGTAGAATTACATGTTAGCCGTGTACAGCATAGTGAGAAAATCACAGTGTAGATAGCAGTTGTCAGGGGATGATGGAGTTCTATTAGAACTTCGAGGAATATTTATGTAGATTTCGAACCTGATTCTGATTGCACTAGTTTCACATCTGTGAAAACAGAGTTTGAAAATCCTGATTTTCTTGTTTAGAGAAGTTAAATACTAAATGTAACCCACCAAATAATTCATATGATTTTTGCTGTTCCTCTTATTTGGTGTAGTATTTGCGTGTATGCTGCTTCATTGAATAACATTGGGCAGGAAGACTTCCCTGGTAACAGACTCTTGAAGTGTTGTGTGTCAGCTAATAACACTGTTGTCAAGTTGCACATCATTGTAATTCATATCAAAGGCAGTGGCCAGGGTTCATTATTGCAAGAGGGTTCTCATAGTCTAGTCATGCATTGCCTGTAATACTAATCATCGTTTTTAATGTGAAACACAACTCCTTAGTCTTAGATTTGTTAAAGTTCCTGTTAGTAAAAAAATTAGCTATTAACCTTAAACCTGTAATTTTGTTCCCTCTTTCATGTTGCTCTTCAGTTGCTGAATGTCTAAGTTTTAAAAATGTGAGGCTTCTATTTGATGTTACTGTTAAGTCAGTTATTGAAAATGTCATACTTTAAGGGTCACATTCACTCTCGTAATGTAAAGCATTAAACAGAAGAAGATACTATTCATTTGTGATTAGTTCTATTTTCAGTAGTGAGTTTTTGCCATTAAGAATATAAATAGCAAATAAAAACCAAGCAGATAATGAGGAATGGTCAGCTGGATAGGGTGCCACAATCGGAATTGCAAATTTGAGTGAGTTCAGTTCTGCCACAAATCCTGTGTTCACCGTGAAGCAGATCTAAACCAATATCCAATCCATTGTCTTGTGTTCAACAGTAGATGCCCAGAGACTTGTAGCACGGCTACAGGAAGAAGGCAAGTGAGTGGCGATCCTTCCTGCAGGCTTTCTCAGCCCCCTGTGACTTGGTTTTTCAAAGCCATATAAGACGACGTGGTGTTTTCTATCTGTTGATGAGTAATATTCTTTTAAGTGGGTTCAAAAAGATATTTTGCACATAACTTTCAGTATTAATAGTTATTCCATAGCATAGTCACCTGTGTATGAAGATTAATATCTTTAGAGGTTTTCTTTGGATTTCTTTGTCTAATCTGGCACTTGCCAGATGCCAGCTTTGATGCCATCAAGTTCTTATGTTGTAAAAGAAGCACGCACTACTTAATTTCTGGTGTATTGTTTCCTTTAGCTGTACCTTTTGCAGTCTGAAAAGTCCTGCCTATTTTTTAAGAGCTTTTAGGTGGGGCCCTTATAAAATATGTTTTGAAAGCTCAATACTGTAGCATCAAGCAGCTCTCCTCTGTCTCCATGCTGATTGTCTTCAAAGATCTCTTATGGATTTGAGGATTTGACATTTCATCCCTTTAAAATAAACATTTTGGGTTTTGTTCTGTGTGTGCCCGCCAGTTCTGTCCTTCAGAATAGCTTTGACTCATTTGTTCAGCTTGGCATGTCTGCAGTGCCCAGATTTTCACATACACCCCCATCCAACTTTTCTTAAAAGTTAGTATCTGGTAACATCACATTTTCTGTCTTTTAAGTCTCCGGTGAAAGCAGAGAGTTTTGAGCAAGGTACGTGCTATAGTTAATAGCTATACTCTTCTCTAGTTCCTTTTGAACTCCTGAGTGAGTGTTGTCTGGTCCTGGTGATTTGTCTTCGTTAATTTTGTCTAGTAAGCTCAGTTTGGGGCAGGTGACCATCTGGCATCTGAGAATTGTTTAGGTTGCAAAAGACCCTTAAGATCACGTCTAACTGTTACACCTGTAACAGCAACAGTAACCCCAGTTGCCAAGTTGTCCACTAAACCATGTCACTAAGCACTATGTCTACAGGTCTTCTAAATACTACCATGAATGGTGACCCCACCACTGCCCTGGGCAGCCTGTCCCAGTGCCTGACCACCCTTTGGGGAAGGAATTGTTCCTCATCTCCAGTCTAAACCTCCCCTGACTAGCTAAGTTTTCCTGGAGAGGGGGCTGGGACTGAAGAAAAGGTTTAGAATCTCTTATACTTTGAAGAAAGATATTTGGTAACTATTAAAACTAAACACAACAAACACCCAAACCAAAAGGAAGTGAGTGGTGCGCAAGTCTGAGAGTCCTAAATGGGTATTGATTACTGAATGTGGAAGATAGGGACATTTTAAGCCTTCATATTGGTTAGGTCAGCCATCACTCTTATCAATTCAAAGGGGTTTTAATTTTAAATTCAGTAAGGCTTGGAGGGAGGGGATGATATATAGGAGGATTTGCAATACTGCCGACTCTAGAATAGGCCCAAGCCCATGTAATGTCCTTTGTGCTGCTTCCTTCTTGCTATGTCACTGATCTTCAGGAAATGTCGAAAGGAAAGAGTCTCAAATGAGTTAGTTTGAAGGTGTAAGGCCTACTTGACCTTCCTTATTTAGTTCATTGAAAACATAGGTCAGTAATAGAGCAGATGGGTCTGTTAAGGTTTGCACCTTACATATCACGCTTAGAAAAACCGTACGGATTCAGAAGCTTCCATTAACATTATCTGAGTAACAGAGTGTTGGAAATCTGAGGTGTAAGGTGAATGCTTTGCTCTCTTGGAAATATTCCAAGGTTACTGGTAGAACAGTTGATTTTTCTGGTGAATGAAGCACCCTCGTTCTTCATTTAACAGACTGTGTTTATGATTTCATAGGGCTGAGAATAATAACCAGAAATCTTGGTTGATGTAAAAGGCCAACTCCAATCCTTATTTGTGCAAATAGTTCAGTGTAAAATCTTTCAGGCATGAGAGTGCTTAGCTATAGAAGGCTGGATCAAGAAACAGTTGCTTGACATCCTATTGTGTTTTTCATATCATAGAATATCTTGTGTTGGAAGGGACCTCTAAGGATCATCAAGTCCAACTCCCTGCTCCTCACAGGACTACCTAGAACTAAATCATATCACTAAGAGTGTTATGGCTAAAGGATTTTTCAGAGTTGTCTTAAGTGTTTCCACATATCATAGAATCACAGAATAGTTCGGGTCGGAAAGGACCTTAAGATCATCCAGTTCCTACCCCCTGCCATGGGCAGGGACACCTCCCACTGAACCATGCCACCCAAGGCTCTGTCCAACCCAGCCTTGAACACCACCAGCGATGGAGCATTCACAACTTCCCTGGGCAACCCATTCCAGTGCCTCACCACCCTTACAGGAAAGAACTTCTTCCTCATATCCAATCTAAACTTCCCCTGTTTCAATTTGAACCCGTTACCCCTTGTCCTACCACTGTAGTCCCTCATGAAGAGTCCCTCCCCATCATCCCTATATCAGATCAGTTAAAATTATTTAGCAAATCATGACTTCACATTTAAGGAACTTGGGGCTGAAATCTTGTCTCTAAAGTTATAAATACACAAATGCTTTAAAAAATGATAAAAAAGGCTTTGAAAATGTTTGAGAGATGGTTGAAATAACCTGTGTAACCAGTGGTTGATTTATTCGTGAAATCAACAATGTGAATTGGAACGCTATGGGCTTAAATCTCAAATCCTTGGTATCGCAGTGAATGAAGAAATTTTGTAATCTCAGCAGGGAAGAAAATAGGGGGCTGTTGAAAAGGGCTTGGGTATGTATTTTTAATGTGTTAGACTAATTCAGTTCTTTGAAAGCTAGGAGGAAGCATAAACTCATAGGTGTCAAGAGACCATGAAGGTAATACATAATGGAAATACGAATATCTATTTTCTCAAACAAAATATCCCTCAGGATTTAGTACTCAAGGGACAGCAATACAGGGGGTTTTAATCAGATGTTTTTAAGGAGCCAGATTTCATGTAGTGTCTTTTAAAAAGTGAAACAAATATTTCAGGGGAAAAAAAAACAAAGGCAGGAAATGGATATATTTCCAGTAAGGTAAAGATTTTATGTTGGCACTGAATGTGCAGAGCAGCTGCAGAGGCTCCGACTTTGTCAGGGGGCTTCACACATTTTTATTTACATCTATAATCCTCAGTGCCCCTCAAGTTTTTGGTCATAGTGTTTTCTTGTTTTATACCATCTTGGAGGTTTGTAATATTCAGAGCTGATAACACATTCACTACACTTCTGATGGTTTTAAAAGTTTATTATCATTTTGATGCCTGCTTGCAATTACTACTTCACTGACTGGGAATCATTTTGTATTATGATTTTATACTAAAAAGGCAGGACATTTTAGTTTAGGATTGTTGGTTAGGTTTTCTATGCTACTTGTGAATAGGCAAGGGTAGAATTGTAGGAAATTGATGAAACACAATACATTGTGGTTTAGACATATCAAAAGGCAAATATTCCTCTAAAAGTAAGAATTTCGAAGCTGGAAACTGAACAGGAATTGAAAATAAAGCCTGTTCCCTTTCAGTATGCTTGCGGATGACTGGGATTGTCCTGACACCCTCCCAATAAACATGTGCAACAGTTTTTGAGCTTATGCTGGGTTTGAAAGTAAGAGCCTTTCATTTCACCATGTAACTGGTAGCTATTACCAGTTCAACCGCTAATACGCAGTAAAAGCTAACCTGCTATAGATCAGTACATTCGATACAAATCTTCATATTATACTTCCTGAAAATAGTTTCCTTGAAGTTCGCATAGTTTGACAGTTGTAGCAAACATTCAAGATATTTGAAAGAAGTATCCCACCTCAGATATTTTTCTTATAGTGGAAATGTTTATTTCAGTTCTCAAATCTTGTTCCTTTATGTTTATGAATAGCAGTCAGCCTTTCTTTGTTTCCCATGTTCAGTGTTAATGATACACTTGTGAAAGGTCTTTAAAATATAATCATCAAATAATGGTGATGTGCGTATCTCTTTTGCATACAGATCTTTTCTGTTATGTTTATCTTCCTTTTCTGTCTACTACAGAAAGTAAAGCATTAAATAAAGATCTAATTATTCCATAGCCAACATAATTTTCTGCTTGCAGAAAGGCCAAAAGTCCTCTCTTCTGCTTTGCCCCTGGGTCATTTGAAATTTAAACTATTGCTAAGAAGGCTTAGGAACTGGAACTGAAGAATAACTGTTTTCAAGAAAATTGACCTGAAAATAATTGGGACCCCTAAAGATAAGGTTGCTACATTTTCTCCCTTATGTGTTTTATGGTGAACACCAGTGTGAATTGTGCTTTGGTATAATATTTCTGAAAATCAATGATAATTTCATTGTCTTTGCTTTGAAAAAGGCAACTGAAGGGCATGACGTGAAAGTGTGGCAGTAAGATGACTTTGAAACTTTGGGGTTCTCTGGTGGGTCTTTCTTATTTGGGATTTACCCAGAAAGAGTAAATTTATGTGAATTCTTCTCTAACTTTTTCAGGGTACCAATGGCCCTAAGAGGCTATTTCAGTTTCGAGACACATGTCCTGAATTTGAATCATCAAATCATAGGCTGAATCATAGAATGGTTTGGGTTGGAAAGGACATTAAGATCATCCAGTTCCAAGCCCCTGCCATGAGCAGGGACACCTTCCAGTAGACCATGTTGCTCCAAGCCCCCTCCAGCCTGGCCTTGAACACTGCCAGGAGTGGGGCCTTTACCACTTCTCTGGCAACCTGGGCCAGTGCTTCACCATTCTGAGTAAAGAATTTCTTCTGTATTTCCAACCAAAATCTTCCCTAAGTTTGAACCCATTGCCCCCCGTACAAACATTACAGTCCCCGAGTTCACTTGGTGCATTAGATTGAGATCGAGGAGTTGCCAGTTGGCTGTTTCCACCAAGTTTCTCTCCTTCTATGCTGCTTAAGTGGCATGAGGTCATGGCTGCGTTGGCCATTTTGTGTTCATTCTCTAGCCTTTGTTGCAGCTTTTCAGCTTGGCAGTGCAAACTTTTGCACATTTATGGCTTTGGGGTTTTTTGTGCACGATCCAGAACAAAACCATAGGTATGAACGACAGCAGCCTGCAGTGTGTCTTGATGTGAAGAGCACAAATTCTGAAGTCATTTGTCAGGGGTCAAAAGCAGTTTCTGTTCACCCCTGGTTTTTATTGTGAGGAATGTCTTGTTTGTTGTATTGCTGTCCTCCTAGAAGACGTATTGATTCTGTATAATGAGAAATGAAAAACTAATTCTTAGTGTTTACTCAAAGCGTAGCAATCTGGGGCTTTTTAATAAAAGCTTATGACAATACTATAAAATGCTGAATTTTGAAAATGAATTGACTTGAGAGCACACGTCTCAGTGTGTTGGGAAATTCCCTGCTCTGTAGTTTCACAGAATTTGCTTGCACAAATAAATAGTCTCATTATTTAGGGCCCAGCTGCCGCTGGAGGTCTGGCCTACCTGCCGGTAAATCCTACCTGTAAGGGAGGAAACCAGCAGTCTGAATGTGTAGAATGTATAGTTTTGTATGTAAGCAGGGAATTTACTGAAACGTTTTAAAAAAGGCTAAATAAAAATATTTAATTGTTAGAGAATTTTAATTAGAAGACTGAAATAGTGACTTTATTAAATTGCTTTGGCAGTGACACGAGATCAAAAGTTATTCATTTCACTCTATTTCCCTCTCTTCCCCAACTGCCCCAGGCTTTGTATAACACCCACCTTGAACACATACAACTGAAATACCTCATCACATTTTCATCAAACAAAGAATTCTGTATAGGAAACCAGTACAGATATTCTTAATGCTCAGTAAGAAAGGAGTTGGTCTTACGCTGTCTCCTCAAGAATGCCTTTGTTAGTGTGTACCAGAATTATTGCTGTGAGACACAAATGCAAGGCAGTGTAAATTTACACCCTAATATAAGATGCTTCTTTTGCATGCTGGTGCTAGGATAGAAAGCTTAAACTCTAAACCAGAAGGTCCGGTTGTACGGCTCTTGCTTCGAAGCAGGTGCCTGGGCTTGTGCGGGGATCCCACCTGTAACATGAAGCCTTTGGTCTGTACTGAGGATCCTGCAGTAGGTTTGGGTTTTGTAGGAAGGTAATTTAGCATATTTTAGCAAAGCAGATCTTGCATACTTCTTGAAAGGCATCATCCCGTTCTGAAAATTGTGTGTTAAAATTCAGATGGAATTGATGGCAAGTCTTATCAAGTCAGATGACCAGTTATTTTGAGCCAGTGTTGTTCATTTGGATGTAGATTTAAATGAAAGGAAAGCGCAAGTACTTGATATTTAACATTAGGATTTGCTTCTATGTATGGCGAAGACCCTGTATGATTTCCAAACGGGATAGGAACTAATTTAATATCATTTAATATCAATTTTCTAAAAAGTCAAAAAAGAACCAAGCAGCATGTGATTACAGTATGACCATTCTAAGAAATGTACTCCTTAGCTAAACTCCTCTTTCACCTGCCTGGAAACATCTCTTTATAAAACTGTGTAAGATAGCAATGAAGAATGTGATAATGTCACTCTCTGTCTCTTGTGCATACATATGTAAAGTTAGGATAAATCGGATTTGGGCTTTGTCTTAATACATTGCTTGATATGGCTTCATGCTTTAGCTAAGTTGTGTGTATAATTTTCTTTCAAGGCTCCAGCTATTGTTTCAATCATAAAGATTTGCAGGTGACCTTTAAGAATAGGCATGTTGGCTCTGGTTTAGTCTTTACTTATCACAGCAGAAAGTATAGCTGACTTTGTAACTGCTAACAGATTTGAAACCTACTGTTTCTTAATTTACTCTTTACCACAAAAGCATTTTTCTAGGCCCTTCCTAAACTAGGATTGCTTAGCTGCTCTTGGTATTTGATTGTATTTTACTGCCAATGTGTTCTCAGTTTAAATGCTGCTTACCTAGCAAAGTAAGCAGCTTTTGCTGGGGTAAGTAATTCCAATATGCCCTAAGCATAAGAAGGTTTGTGCTGGCGAAACTTCATTTTGTCATTATGATTGCTGTTACAGCAGTTGCTTTTTTGGGTAGTCTGGTGTTTAAATGACCTTTTTTTACATTCAGTATTGCTATACCCCATCAGCAAAACTCTGTTTTACAGGCATGGTCTAAGCTTTTCTTTTAACTTTTAGATTTGGCACTGGAAAATGAACCTCAGGTATAACAACTCTTCCTATCTGCAATCCTGGGGGCTCTTCTTATGATCTGCTGTGTCCCAGGTGCCATAACTGTATATTTAGGGGATGTTAGACGGAACAGAGGATAATAGCTTTCAGGTTCTCCTGACCTATGTAAGGAACTTGTTTGGATTTCCATTGCGTATGGGTATTGATCAGAACAGAAGTTGTCATTAAATTCAAGCTTCCCAACTTAGAAATAATGAGTTCCTTTCCTTACATAAACTGTTCGTGCTTCATGAGAACTTCATAATAGTATCTTATAGCCATACCACAAGGTTAAACCTACCTATTGTTTATGAAGCACTTCAGTAATGTTATAAAGACACAAGACAGTTTTCAAAACACACAATTTGGTGTTTTGTGGTGTTTGATGAATGGGCAAAGGGACAATCACTCTTTAAATTAGCATAATACAGGAAAAAATATCATAGAATTATATAATTTATAACTCATAGGTTTTGTAAGACACCTGGTTTACTAATAAAGTGGTTTGGATGCTAAAAACAGAAAAGACTGCATGGATGTAAAGTATTACTGTTTCTTGAGAATATTCTTTCTTATAAGTGTTTATCTATGCTGCTTTGTGTCTGATTTTGAAATTCAGGGGAGTATAGCTAAATTCTGTTGAGTAACAACTCCTCAGTATTGTTGAGAGTTGCCTGACAAACGTATCATATATTAATATGGTAAGCCCAAGATGTTAATGTAGCATGCTTTAACAAACACAGCATATTTATAATTTCATTATGTGTGCCGAGTCTATTAATTCAGATTCTTAATGGTGCACGGTTTCATGGTATGTATACTGTTATAGTTCTGAATTTTTATTCATTTCTGCCATTTAAAAGCATTTAATTACTGTTCCACTCACTTGAATCGCATCACTGAAGCAGACCTAGGAAGTAATTTCCAAAGCAGTAGAACATTGCTGTTTCTATTTAATAGCTGAAGTGGAGCTCATTTTTGTTGAGAGCTAGTCAGAGGCTGAGGTTCTGGGTCATGGATTTTGGCAACAGCTATTCTACTACTCTGCTTCTTTTGTGAGTTTAGTGTGTTAAATAGGAATTCACTTCCTCTGCTTTTAAATAAATCTTAAATATGGTTTTTTTTTTTCAGCCTTCTGGAAGAAATCCAGCTTTTTCCGGTTGTTTTCCAAGTCATATTGGTAAGAATAATTTTGATACATATATGTTATAACAGATACATGTCACGCTTCCCAAATCATGTCAAACCAGTTTCATTAGGTGTGTTGATGAAGTAATAAGATGTTGATAAAATGAGAATGAACAGTGCATTAAGTAAGCAGCCATTTATGCTGTTCGCACCAGCGAATCTACCTGTGTAAAAGGTTTCTTTATAAGATAAATGCTTTTTTCTTTTTTGAGTCAAATAAAATCCTGAAAAAAAATAAATAATTAATGACCTTGGTGGCTTCTACAAGATGGGCATTAATTACAGTTAAGAACCTTAAATTTATCCATAATGAATACCTCTGGGTTTTTTTTCTCTTTGTGAAGTATGCATTTTTCCTAAAATCTCTTAGATTAATAACCACCGTTATGCTGTGGCGATGCATGTAAAATTGCTGTGACAGATTTGGAGTGTAATGTTTGAGCTGTCTGGAAGTGAAAATGCCCAAATCCTATTCTAATGAGTGGTTTATAAAGCAAAATAATTGCTTGTTTCGAAAGAGATTTAAAACCCAAAGATGGGTTAAGAGAGAAACTAGTGTAAAAGTGTTTGATGTCCATATATTGAGACACCCAAAACCACACACAGTACTCAGGGTGGGGCAGCGTAGAGAGGGACAATCACCTCCCTTGACCATCTGGCTGTGCTGTTCTTGATGCACCCCAGGACAGCTTTTTGCTGCCAGGGCATGCTGTTGGATCACATTCAATTTGCCATCAACCCAAATTCCAGATCCCTTTCCGAGGAGCTGATTTCCAGCCTCTTGTCCCCAGTGAAAAGGTCAACTGAAGTTTCCTTTATATAGACATTTTGCTACAAACAACAGGGGAGAGCTGACTTTTTCAGTGCCATTGTCACTTATGCTAGACTTTCAGCATGTTTGCTGTAATCACAAAGCTTAAGGCTTGTCTGTGCTGCAGTCAGTTTTGGCAGCAGTTCAGGAAGGTGTCTCCACCTAGTGAGCTGGTAGCTTAACTCATGTCAGTAATGTGGATGCAGAAACAGGGTGCTTAGTCCAAAGTCTTCTAGGAAGCTTAAATACTTGGGCAGTTAGGTGCTGCAGCCATCCTGTTTTGGGTCCCCTAGCAAGTTTGTAGCAGAGGGTATCTTCACGGTTAATGTATGAATGTCCTCCCATACATATACGCCAAATACATATGTAGTTTCGAGAAATCTCATGGAAAGGTCTGGAACTGGAGTGTTGGGGTGATGGGGGCATATTCTGGCAACTTAGGGACCATGTGGCAAGCACACACTGCTCATTTGGAGGGATGTCATGTACTTCCAAGGTGAAGTGTGCCACTTTTTTGTTTTCTTTATGAATATCATCAGCTTGGGATAAGGAAGGCAATACTGTATAATTAAAGCTTTACATGTACACGTTTGAAACTTCTTAGGAAGTTCCATTTAACTGCTACTAGCATTAAACAGAGCTGGAATGATTTACTTTCCCTCCAGAGCCTTGAGAAAATTATTGTTGTTGGGGTTTTATGTTGGTTTTCTGAGTTGTATTAGTAGCTGGTTTTCAGCTGTTGTTGTAGAGTTTTGAGTCAGATAGTTTTGACTGGGTTTAATTCAACTTTCTAATATTGAGAGGTCATAATGGTGGTAGTGAAGTGTGGTTTTGTTACAAATGACAGGATTTGAGAGCAGGTTTTCAGGTTTTTTCTTTTATCAGAAGTACATGATTCATGGAATGAAAAAACGGGCTTGTTGGCAGAGTACTGAGGGAATGAAGAGCCTCTTCCTGATCCTGCTGGTGACCCCTACGTCTTTTTGACCGTGGGCAAATTGTATAAGCCTTCTCTTTCAGATGCACATAGTGTCCTTTGGGTGTCTAATGAACACCTTTACTCTTACAAAACTATCAGAAACTGCTGTTCATCATCGTGGAACTAGAACCTTTTAAGGTCCCAGCTGGGCCTTATTCATGCTTAATTTTTAATAAATGTTCCTGAAGGTAATGTCTAAGCTATAAATGTACATCATTCTATAAATGTATACATATATAAATATGTATATATATAAAAGTACATCACTGGATGGAGCCTTGAGTGACATGGTCTAACGTGAGGTGTCCCTGCCCATGGCAGGGGGTTGGAACTGGGTGATCTTGAGGTCCTTTCCAACCCAAACCATTCTGTCATCACAGGAATGTAAGGATGATAAATTCATTAGTGTTTAGAAGGTGCTCAGATTTTATGAGAGGCACTATACAAATTCTAAGTAGATGTGAACAGCCTATTTTATGACTATATGTCTGTGTAGATCTATCACCAGTAGGACTGCTGATGAGAAAAGAATATGTGAAGGGAAGCAGAGCCACCATTTAAGTCATTTTAATATTATAAATAGATACTCTGCATGATAAAATGCCTTTTAAAAGGGAGAAAATATTACTAAAGCACATCCTTCTGACACTGATTTTCTTGTCTGGAAAATGATTTTGAACCAGTGCTCCTGTTAGGAGAGGGAATAGAATTATTTACAAAATCACCTGAAGCTCCACTTCAGAGAGAAAAATTAAGCCCACAACATTTGTGACAACATTATGTTCTTTATGGGAAGGAAATTCAGCTATTTGCATCTTGAAGGAGTTGCTTTCTATTGCTTTTAGTGTGTGTGCTACATAACTGTTCTTAAAGTTTTACATTCAGTGCTAAGGAACATCGGCAAACTCATGTATAAACAAACATTCTTATGTGTTTCTTGATACTTGTTTGGGGTTTTTTATCCTGTCCCAGAGGCTGAAAATGTTAGAGGTAATAAACATGAGTCTAAAAGACTTTCATAAGGTTTTAAAGCTAGGCGTAGCAAACCGGAAAAGAAGAGTACAAGCAGTGATGAAGTGTGTGGATCTGTGCATTGCAGAAATAGGGACCATGATGACTGGCTGCTACTAGAACACATCTTTGAGTTTTATGCTATTGTGACATTTTCCATGTCTTTGGTCTCACTGTTCATGTTTTATTGTAATTTCATACTGGGTTTTTTTGTTTGTTGGTTGGTCTGGCGTTTTTTTACGACGTATTTTTAAACTAGTCCAAAGTGGACGGTGGTTCTGTGTATCATTTACAATGTCTTACAAGTTGTCTTTTGAAAGAGAACAGTTTTGCAATACACTTCAAAGAAAAAGGTATTGCAAAGTGGCAGTCACTGTTGTGCCTTGCATGGGCAGATCTCTGTCTTTCTCACTTCATTGCTCTGACTGTCCCAAGGGCGTTTCACTGTGTTGCTTCAAAGTGACTTACAGCCCAGCTGAGGCCTCTGGTCTTTTTGCTTCTTCTGTAGATTGAGACGAACAGCTCAGTGTTACAGAGGTGCATGATGATGATGCGGTTCAAACTCTCTTCAAAACAGTTAACAAATAACATAAGCATCTGATGATTACTGTGTTCGGGCCCTCGGCTATTGCTCAAAATCTCCTAGGTTTTCTACTATATCTAGAGAATTGTCTGTTGTCAGTTGGACCTTGCTGGACCCTGGTAGTTGGCCCTTCCATTAATCCCCTCCAATTACAAGGCTGTAATAGTGCTTATTCTGAATGACTTTTAACAGTTAGTTTCCCTTGGAAGGCTAAGCTGTTTAGGAATCCATTGTTTGTTCAAATACTGTGTTCAGAGACGAATTTGAAATGCATTGTAAAAGATGGTACTAGTTCTTATCCTGACCCTTTGGCATCTTGGAGCAAGCCCACTGAATACACAACCTGATGACTGGGGGACCTGGAGCACATGGCAGACACAGAAAGATCAAGATAAGAGGTTTCATATGACCTTTGCTAAGAATTCTTGAGGGGATCTTACTCCTATCTGTAGCTGCCTCATGAGAGAATATAGAGATGTTGAAGCCTGACTTGTCTCAGCAATGCACAATAGAAGGACATCTTCCAACTTGATGCAGGAATAAACTTTTTGCTGTGGGGAGTGTGGTGAAACACTGGAACAAGGGCCCAGAGAGGTTGTAGCATCTCCATCCCTGGAAACTCTTAAAACTCTGCTGAACGCAGCCCAAAGTCAGGCTGCTTTGACAGGACTGCTTGGAGTAGGGGGTTAGTCTTTAGAGCCCCATAGGTGCCTTCAACCATATGTTATTTTGGGATTTGATTGGCCCAATAGTCCATCTACCTAAGGGCCAACAACTAAGCATAGCCTCCTCTACAGATTCTCTCCTAGCATGGTAGGCTCCATTCATTGTGTCCTACCTGTAGTTAGATAAGAGTTAGTTAACTCTTCCAGGTTAGGATCCAAGTCAGTAGTCTCCCAGATGTATCTGGGTTTCCGAGCCCTTAATTTGTTTCCTGCTTCCTTATTCCTTGTATGCTTTGATATTTAAGCAATCAATGTGGATGGACTGGAGTGACAATGCTTATTCAGCTGGCTTGGCTCCACTCCCATTTCTCCCTTATCTGAGCTATTTAACACTGCATGGGGGTGTTCTTTCATGAACCAAATCCCAGGTGGACTGTAGGTCAGGGTTGGATGGATGCATATATAAAGTCAGAGTGTTTCTGCCAACTTGTTTCATATGACGATACTCTTGGACATTATGCAGCATACCTTCAATATGAGTCTTGTGGGTTTTGAACAGTGTTTTGAACAAATGCTTTAATTCAAGTAGTATATATGAGACTTTTGGGATTGGGTAATTTGAATATTGCTGTGGAGAATTTGGGGCAAAAGAGGTCATATCTTCCTAATGATTATATTTTTACTTAGAAACACTGCAGCTCTGACATTCAAGGGAGCATGCTAACTTCAGCTTTGCACCTGACAGATAAAGTTGATGCTTAGGTGTTAAACTGTGCTTAGACATTCAGTAAGACCTTTCTTTTTCACTCTGTGACCTTTGACCAGTTAAGATTTGTAGAATATTTGAAATATGTACTTAGAATGAAGTTTTTTTTTTTTAATATAGTGCTTAGGAGAAGAATTATACGCACAAAAAAAAAATTAAGGACTGACTAATGAGTACTCTGTTGTCATTTAAACTATGGTGTGAAGTGTTTTCATTGTTTTCCCCTACAATTAGGACATCCTATATGAACTTATTGTTTTCTTACACTAAGTAAGGATGCCTTGAATCCATGCATAGTTTAAAAGGCTATGAATTTTTGCCCTGAAAGGGGAATCGTATTTCTTCTGACATTTTATACTTATACAGAAGCTTAAATAATAGTCTCTAACACTTGGGTTTACAGTGTGTTCTTCTGTTTAGCCTGTTTCAAGAGTCAGGAATAATTCTGTGACTGCTCTCCCAGGGTAGTCAGAATGAGAAGAGTTCATCACCTTTTTCTGTCATCACTTGAACATTGTATCAGGGATTTAATTTCCGCCATCAGATCAGACTGTCAGTCTTGGGAACTAAAGGCAGAAGCGTATTGTGCTTATGTTCCTTGAAGATTGATGTCATAAGCAGGAGTGAGAGAGCAGGGCTGACCACCACCATGGACTGCCCCAAGACTTGGATAGGCACACAACTGATGCTCACGTTCTCTCTCCTCTCAGTTTTTTTGCAAATGCAGGGTTTTATAATCTTACAAAGTTCACGGTGCAGAGTTTGTGGATCAAGTGGTTTTCCCCTCTTCAGCAGTTTTGGGTGGGGTTTTTTTTGGTAGTCGTAAAACTGCTTAGCATTCACATTATTTCGCCACATCTGAATTGAACCTTTTTTGATAGAAGTTTTGTACATAACCTTCAAGTTCTTGTGAGTATTCATGTAATTAAAATCTCCTCAAGCTTTTTTGACACCTACTACTACTCACTTTCAGTTTCATTTGCACTTCTTTTCAAAGCACCCCTGAAACCTGTACGTGCTCTGAAGTATTGCAGCATGCATGTGTCTGCAGTCCCGGCTACTCATACGCAGCAATGCAAGGTGTGTTGTCATTATCACTCAAGAAAGAGATATTGTGGTTAGACAAGAACATAGGCTAATAAAAGCATCTGCTTAATCCTAGTCCTGGTCAGAAAAGCAAACTGAATTATACAGATTGCAGGAGGAAGTATTACAAGGGTAAGCAGAAAAAATATTGTGCCATATGTGGATTTGGGGTTTCCTATCTCAAAAGCGTTATAGCAGAACTGCAAGAAGTATAAAGGAGACAAACATGATCAAAGGTCTGTAATGGCTTCTGTGGAAGGGATTATTCTTTGTACACTTTTATCTGGAAGGTGATGATTGAGGGGAAGTATGATATATACATAACATACAGTCATGAGTGGCTCATTCAAGGTGAATAGGAAACAGTATTGCTGTTTGCTGTATCTTCTAATATAAGATCTGTATTAAAAGACCTAAAGAAAACTTTCAGCTGGCATCTTTAAAACTGACAAAAGGTGATGCTGTAGGGTTAAGTTAAGCTGTGAACTCTGTGTCATAGGGCCCTTGCTTTACTTGAATTAGAAAAGAGACTGGACAAATTAATGGAGGAAAAATCCATTGAGAGCTGTTATGTTCAGAAGATCCACTTCTGGCTCTAAGTCCTTGGGCTGTGAATCTCTAGATGCTGACAATTGTGCTGTATACCTGACTTGTAGGGCTCCTTCTGTTGCAGGGTGTCTTAGATAGGTTGTTGGGGTTGGTAGACTTTTAGTTGGAGCTAAGTCAAGTTCTGCTTTATATACTGAAAGTGCATGCATGGGAAGCTCTCTGTATTGTAAGTTTTTAGTCATCAGCTGCAGAAATTTGTCTTACCACCCCTACTTTTCATATGAGAAACCAGATTATTCTTGATGACTTAAACAGATTGGCTTGTTTTCTGAAGCAGCAGTTATTTCTTTGAGAAATTAGAAAGTTAAAAGGACACTGTATTAGCTTTGAGTTATGAGGTTAATTTTTAGTCTTTGCTGTTTATTTGGTTGAATTGAAATATGTTGGTAAGAGTACATAGGTTAAAAATAGTAATTTTGAGAATTCAGAAACAAATTTGGGCATAAAGTTCTTATTTAAGCTCTTGGTTTTAGTTGTATGCATTACAAAATAGATGGTGTTTAATACCAAGCTCTGTTTCAGTCCTTTAACTCCTGCAGGGTTTACTTGTGTGCGTGTGGGAGTCTAATTGTACCTGACTTAAGAAATGTCCTCAATTAAGAAGATACTGGGTTTGCATGGCAATGTTTTGGTAGTGGGGAGGCTACTGGGGCGGCTTCTCTGAGAAGCTGCTCCTGTTGAGCTAGGGAAGGGGAGCAATAAAGCAGCTTTGGTGGGCACATGGAGTAAACCCACCACAGTCCTTTTTGGCACCCAGCATGGAGAGAGGCACTATCCAATACATCCTTATTAACCATCCCCCCCACTTCCCAACCTTCAATACAGTCAACTGATAGGGACTGGGTTGTTTCTATCTCCTCCTTTCTCTTAGCTTTTATTGCTGAGCATTCATCGTGTTGTTGGAGAGAGGCCATGAGGATGCTCCAGAGCTGGAGCTGCTCCCATACGAAGACAGGCTGAGAACACTGGGGCTGTTCAGCCTGGAGAAGAGAAGCTGCGTGGAGATCTCAGAGCAGCTTCCAGTGTCTGAAGGGGGCTACAAGGATGCAGGAGAGGGACTCTTCATCAGGGACTGTAGCGATAGGACAAGGGGTGATGGGGTCAAACTGAAAGAAGGGAAGTTCAGGTTGGATATAAGGCAGAAGTTCTTCCCTGTGAGGGTGGTGAGGCGCTGGCACAGGGTGCCCAGAGAAGCTGTGGCTGCCCCATCCCTGGCAGTGTTCAAGGCCAGGTTGGACAGGGCTTGGAGCAACCTGGTCTGATGTGAGGTGTCCCTGCCCATGGCAGGGGGTTGGAACTGGTTGATCTCAAGGTCCTTTCCAACCCAAACCAGTCTGGGATTGTATGTGGTAAGGACTATTCCTTTGGTCAGTTTGGATCAGCTGCCCTGGCTCTGTCCCTCATCACAACCTTGCTCACCCCCAGCCTAGGTGAGCTGTGAGATACTCAAAAAGATTTGAGCTGTCAACCAGGTGAGTAGTTTCTCCAGTGCTGGAATATTGGCTCCACACTCCTCATCATTCCTGCTGCTTTCTGAGTATATTTTCCATTTCCATAGATAGTTTTTGAGATTTAGGACCAGAGTGGAGTGTTCATAGGGTGGATGTGCTGTGGGTTTATATATTGGCGTAGTGATGTTATCTTTTTTATTTTCTTCTTCCTTCTTTTCCTTACATTTCACTTTGGTTTTTTGCTATCATTGAGCTGTCATTTGTGTGAAGTTCTTTCCTGACCTGGCATGATTAGTTCATATCTGAGGTTAGTACTTTTTCCCCACCGTGTGCATTGCTTTAAATTTCAGGTACAGTCTTTCTCCCTCTGTTTACACAGATTCCCAACCTATGAACAAGTTTCAGAGCTCTCAATATTTAGCACGGATCCACAGGATTTATAGTATATTAAAGCTCTTTTCACTCAGTCATTATAATTGGACAGTTTTCACGCTTAATAGAGAAAAGATATTTGGAAGGTGATTGGGTATGGGTAAAGGGATGATTGCACTCCTTTTTAATTAGAGTTTTAACTGGTATTATCAGCTTCAGAAATCCCATTACTTCTGTTACACCCCTTTCCTTCAAATGTTCCTTAGCATTTGCTGCCTTTCTGCTGCATTTTAAGTAATGCAGCAAAAGTAGTTAATCTTCTGAATTGGTAGCTGGCTCTGGTGTGAGTAAAATTAAACAAATTGAATTCTTGATCTTTCATCATCCATCCTCCGCTATTCTTATCAGTAACTGGTAAATCTCACCTCCCACGCTCCAGGCGCTTTATTCCCATCCTCACACCTTAAGCACATTTCACTTTATTTAGTTCTCCTATCATCAGATTGTAATTTTTAAATATTCCTATGTAAAATAAACATAAATACATATGTGACATTATTTATATTGGAAATCTCAATGTCTTTGTGATCTCATAAGTGTTCTTCATACTGGATGGTGTGACATAAAGGAGAAATGTGTGTGGTGCCAGGAATCATAGCATCAACCAGATTGGAAAAGACCTTTAGGATCATCAAGTCCAACCCTTACCTCAGCACTGCCAAGGCCACCCCTCTCTCATGTCACTGAGGGCCTCATCTGCACAGTTTATGAACACTTCCAGGGCTGGTTATTCCACCAGGAGTTGTGTATCAGTTGATCATGAGCAGGGGAAGGGGGGAGAACAGCAGCTTTGGGAAGCGGGCAGGGCTGCTTTCGTTCATCACTGACGCATGCAGCCCTGGGGCTGCAGCCTTCCCTCACTCCCACCCCGACTTGGCCAGTCATGGAATCACAGACTGAGCCATGCAAGGGACACATGGGGACCTTATGAAGAGAAGGGAATGTCGCACCATGCTGCTAATGTGTGAAATGCAGGTGTTGCAGAAGGACTGAGAGTGATGATTCTTCCTAACATGAGACTTCACAAGCCCAGAATCAGATTATATCCTTTATTAACTAGAATTTCTAGGAATAAATCCTGACCTTACCATAGTTCACGTGAAAGTTATGAGGAATTTTCAATGGGTCACATGGAAACAAATCGCCATCAATGCAAATGTTCACCCAAGGTGATTGATTTCTAAATTTCAATATTTACTTTGTTTATGTAGAAGCAATATTAAATACAAACTTTATTTCTTCCAAACTTTGTGTTTGTCAGACTGATTGAGATGAATCTGTCAATTTACTGTTCCTGCTAGTGCAACTTCAAGGCAAAGAGAAAGCATTTCAGGAAAAATACATACTGGAGTAAAGCAGAGATGTGTGCTTTTAGAACAACGTTAGTGATCTTGTGACCCCTTTTACTGTGACATTATTACTGTTCTGTCAAACAACTTGGGTATATGTCCCAAACCCATCTAAATAAATATTGGTGTAGGAATGTGGCAGTTGCTGACTGTACATTATTGACCAGCTACATTCTGATGACTAAGGTACTAAGCTATTGTGTGCTTCACAGCAGAGGTTGTAAGAGTGTTAAACATCCATGAAAATGATTTCTGAGTGGCAGAAGTTTCCGCATTATGCTTCTGAACTCTGATCATTTATCTAGAAATTTGCCTGGTTTGGCTTTAATTATCTGTAATATATTCCTTACGGTAATGGCTTCCTGAAGAGTTTGTATTGCGGATGATGATTAGATTTTAGAATGTTAGTCTTGTACAAAGCAAAACAATTTAAATTGTAATATTCTGCTTTGGACTTTCTGGTTTAAACTATAGTCATTTATGCATTGGCTAATATGCTTAGTTTCTAAATATATTTTGTTCTATAAAATGATTGTTTTTTTTAAGACAAGCTTAAAAATCTAGCTTTGCTAAAGTAGATTTATAGTCAAATATATGCCAAAAGATGCCATGATCCAATCTTACTTTGCCCACTGGAACTTTGTAATTACGATTATTACAGTAGGGTCATCTCAAAGACTCAGCTGAAATTTCACAAGTTTTTTTTTTCCTTCTTAGGTTTGTCTTTCAAGTCCCCTGTTTGTATTATCGCATTCAGTTCCTGTCTCTTGCTTGTTTTGAGCGAGTAGTTCTTTACTGCCCATATAGGTACAGGAAGCAAAACTGTGCCCTAAAACTGTCGTCTTTCCCTTTCATATGGTTCTTTTCAAACTTCTGCCTACCAAATGAACCAACCTGTTGAAACATCATGATACCAAATACAGTGTCTGACAGTTTTCACTCCGCAGTTTAACTGATGGCCATAAATTGATCCCTGTGGCAGATCCTGAAGCACTGTTTGATGGGTGACATTGCTTTTAATTTTTTATTCCTATGTCATGTGATTTGATATGGAGCAAGGCAATAAGTTTAATTTCTTCAGTTACTTGAGTAAAGTATCCTTTCTGCTTGGTGCATGCTTTCTTCATTTCACTAAAGCAGAAAGGACACGTGCAAGGGTCAATGGCTCCTTTAGCTACTGCAGAGCAACAAAATTATTCTGTAAAAGGTCCAGTTCATTTCTTCCTGTATTCTGTGAAGCATTTTCTTGCTCTGTAACAAGTAGTGGAGCAGGATTTGTATTCACTGCACGTAGCTATCTTTAGGGCTCACATCTGGATGGCACTGCAGGAGCATATTGCTGAAAGCAAACAAACTGGTTTTGATGGTAACAATGGAGACTGAGAAAATGCTGGATGCCTGAATAAGATTCCATTAAAAAGGGGGGAGTGAGAGGGATGTCCAATGCAGTCCATTTAATGCGTAACTCTCTGGAGAGTGAAGTGGGGATTATGCCTGCTGCCCTTCTTGTTAAAGACTTGTATAGAAGATGCTTGGTGGACGAATGGTATCTCCATAACAGACGCTGTATTAGTCATGAATCCGTTTCTAATTATATCTTAATGATCTCAGCCACAAATAGGAAAACAAAAATCTTTGTCTCCCTGAGTGGTTACCTTAGTGGCTGCAGGATTGGCAAGGTTTAGATTTTCCATCGCCTCTCACTAAACCCAGGGGACTGCATTGTGAGAAATGAGACTTGTTTATGATGGTGAATTAAATTGCTGTAAAAGGTTATTTCAACAGACAGTTGGGAAATCATAATAAAATAATTTAGTAAAAATGGGAGCTAGAGTATGCTTAATGAAACATGATTAGATTTAATTTTCTTGCTATTTCAATCATTAAAGGTACATTATCCTTTCTCAGACCTCATTTGGGCTCTTTGCCATGGACCCACTCTTAGTAACAGCCTGGAACTTGCATGTTCCATTAGGATATGAAAATAGCTAATAATACCATACTCTCCTCTCCCTGGCTTTTGTAACATTTCTGTTTCCAGCTTTTCAGCTATGTTTTAGCTGTTTTCTTCTTTCATCCTTTTTTTCCCCTCTCACATCCATTGTACCGTTTTTCAGTATGAATAACGATTCAGGGAGGATAGATTGAATGAAGAAAAATACTTAATAACTGTAAAATGGCTTAATATAAGTAATTAAAAAATTAACTCCTTTATTAATAGGACCTTGTGTTCTAACCAAGTATTTTAATCAGTTCGTATAAAACATGTTTCTATGGTGTCTTAATCCAGTGGTCCAATTATTTGGGGGGTTTAGATTTAGTGTTTTGGTTCTTTTTTCTTTTTACAGTGCAATCACACATTGTGTGACATTGTACACGGGCTAAAATGTCTTTCTGGCCTCCAGTGACAATAAATGCAGTTCTTGATGACATTTTATACCTCTCAGCATTAAAATGCTACTTTGATCTAGCAGTATCCATCTCCTTTTCAGACTCTGAGTGCATATGAGTCTGAAACTTTGGTGATCAACAGCTTGGGTAGAGCAGCAGAACCTTGCTGGTAGCAACTGGTCATGGCTCCGGCTCCGTGGGTTTCTGGACTCGAGTGTGTTGTTTGAGGTATTTGGGTTATTTCAGTGTTTCATGATGTTATTCCTTTTTCTATGTAGGTTCCGCTGAGAGGCTTTCTGTGTTCAGGGTGGAATTTCTGTAGAAAGTGGCATTGGAGGCAGTGGAGACAGGTAGACCCCAGTTTAGCCCGTAGGCTGTTGGTCAGGAGTGCTTTAGGGGAAGTGGCCAAGTGTAGATCCCAGATTCAGAATCAGCCAGAAGGAAAGGCTGATGGTGGGTTTCTGAAGCTCACAGTCAGTTTTCTGACTGCTAAGCAAAATGTTTTACTACCATCTCTCATTGTCTCCTCCTGAAGTTGCTTCCATTTGTATTTATTAAATTTTCCTTCTAGCAGAGGCTTCTGATGATCTGGACTTCCACTGAGCATGAGGAGAAATAAAAGAACTCCAGTCCTCTACACTTGCTGTGAGATAGTGAACCATTGTGGACTACAGGGAGTGTGAGAATGTAGGGAGTGTGTCCAGCACACACTGGGAACACCCTTTTGAAGTCTTCAGTGTTTGAGAAAATGGAAAACCTAGCTCTCTCTTGAAACAACGTGACGTTTCAGGTCATTCATTATTCAGTGTTGCTAGCACAGACTCATTTAATTTTGTATGTCGTAGTTAAAATAATTTACAAGTAAATGTGTGTGTATATTCATGTGTGTACATATATATTTTTAATGTATCCTGTCCTCATTTTAAAGCAATAGATATAAATTCTCATACAATCATTTAGTATCTGTTTAGTACTGAAATGAGCTACATGGCGGGGGAGGAGAAGGTCAGTCTTTTGGGGGTTGGAAGGGACAGTGTTCCCAGTGCCTTTATAGAGTATCTCCTTATGTTTCCAGGCAATAACTTCCTTAACAGTGCTGGAGAGCATGAAGATTTTAACTGAACCTGTGCTCAGAAGAAAACACATGTTGATGACTGGAATATAGCTCTGTCATTAACGAGGATTTATTTTTATAACCTATACCAATTTTCAAACCTGTCTTCCTAAAGTTCATTTCTGGAATCAATATGTAGGCACTAAAATAGAAGTGATTTTGGGGGGAGAGGTGGGGTAAGGCTATGTAAAAACCTGTAATAAATCATTTGGAGATTACCCTGAAAGATGTGCCAATTAGAAATGGTGTTCAAGCTCTTGTTAATAATAGCAATAATAGAATGCAGACTAATTTCCCCTGTCTTTAGGAAGTAGGATGTTTTTAGAAGAGTTTCCTATTTTGCCAGTGTTAGTCACTCTGATTGTCTTTGATCCGTCTGTTAATCTCCTATAAAAATTGAATGAATTATGGGTGATATCATATGTAGCAGCAGGAGGTATACTTTCTTTTAAGTCATAGCATCTGATACTGTTTTGCAAATGCTTATGAGAAGCAGAACCGGTATCCTTGTATTCTTGTAGATCTGAGTTAAGCTTTTAAACACTCAGTTGTGCCTTTGCTCCTCTTTGACATGTAGGAGCTGGAGTCAGAACAACTGAGAGTGGGTTTTCAGGAGTGGTGCTTTACGAGTGCACAAAGAGCATCTCGGAGAATACCAGCAGGGTACCAGCTGACCCTGTAGTGCTCAGTATAGCTGTACTATCAGTTTTTCACACTATCTACTGCCTGGCACTATTGAGATTGCCACCATGGGAGCAGAGCTCAGGCCATTGCAAAATTCACTCTGCTATACTTTTTTAATACACCGAGGGAAGAAATTTCTGGTTTGTCTTTTCATCTTAGTTAAATACTCTGGGTGATGAGAGCTGTTCATGCTGTATGTCTGTGTCTTTAATAGTACCTGTGAAAACATTTATGATTTCACTCAAGTGACTAAATCATAGAAACACAGATTGGTTTGGGTTGGAAGGGATCTTAAAGCTCATCCAGTTCCAAGTTCCTACCATGGGCAGGAACACATTCCACTAGTCTATGTCATCCAAGGCTCTGTCCAACCTGGCCTTGAACACCGCCAGGGATGGGGCAGCCACAGCTTCTCTGGGCACCCTGTGCCAGCGCCTCAGCACCCTCACAGGGAAGAACTTCTTCCTTATATCTAATCTAAATAGAGTATCTTTTCATTTAGGCACCATCTTAAATTCACAAGGATAATAATCTATTGGCACACACATGTGCATGTGTGGTTTTAATAATAATAATAATTGTTGTTATTATTGCCATTCTTGTTAGCTGTCATTTCTCTATTTTACTTCCTTCTTATCGGTTCTGGTTCAGATGCCGCTTTGTAGTCCAGCATCACTGTCAGATCACTGCCAGCTAAGGAAACAGTTGTCTTCCAACGCCAGTGAATTCCAGTGGCTGGAGGATAAAACTCCTGTTGTTGGTGTTGCATTCGTGCTGTCAGGAATTTGGAAAGCTAAAATGGGGCTGTCACTTCATAAGTGTTTTGCTGAAAGACATATCTGAAATATGGTACACTAAAGTGAACTTCATTGTGTTCACTTTTTCTAGGCTCACAGGTAGAGACAGAGTAAGTATTAAATGCAAAACAAATGAAAGTAGAAAGATCATGATGAAAGGAAAAAACGTTGTTTCTGTCTCAGGCCACAGGCAGAACTAATTTAAAGGCCAACTCTGTGGAGGTTGGAAACTGTAGCAACATCCTAGAACGATATAAGCAAGGAGAATGTGCCGTCATTTAGCCTTGAAGTTCTACCTTTTTAGTCTTTAGATTTTTCAGTCTTTCATCCTAACTATATGCTGTTCCTCTGGTCAACAATAATAAAATCATGTAACTTCACACAGAATTTGGCTGAAGAATGGAATTGGTGGCTTATTTGTTGAATGCCAAGTTAGGCTGATGAGTGGCTCATATCTTTGTAGGAGATTTTTAGATAGCAGTAAGCTTTCTTCCTGTTGTGTCTACAAGAGAAAGTGTGATTCTGATATTTACATAGAAGAAGAAACTGTACTTCCTTTTATTTTCACTTTATTTGTGCCAGTTCAGAAGTCCTCTGGCTATGAATCCAAACTGTTCTCTCCAAATATTCCCAAATGTGGCTCTTTGTATTGGACTTGTTTCTCTGAGAGCTATGAGATTTTTGGTGGTTATGAACACCGCATTTTTTAGGCCTGGATTTCACAAATACATATTTTTGTAAACTAACATTAAGAGAGGTAGCAAATACTTGAAGTCTTGTTTTGCTTAAATATGTATATCAAATCCACTTATGCTAAGAGTTTTAATTGCTGTGGCACATACAGTTAGGTCTTCTATGAATTCTAATCTGCCTTCAAATTCTGAGTCTTTACCCTATTATCATAGTTCAGTTCTGTTCAGATCATTGATTTTCACTTTCACCCCAGCTCTTTTTAATCTTGGACTTCACATACATAGCTTGGCATAAGAAGAAAACACATTCATCCTTGAGTTCTTGAATAAGTGATGGGATAACACTGCGTTTATCAGGCACTATTAACATGAGATGGAGTTGAGAGTAGAGATGATATACCACTGATTTATAGAACAAACTTCACAGGTGTAATTTGCTTATAAACCCTATTCCTATATTTCACAAAGATATTGTAGTATACCTAAAACATTTTTCATTTCCTGCATTTTTAGTATTTAATAATGTGATTATTGTAAAGGTTTGCTGCTGTTCACAGTCCTTAACTAAGTGATTGGAAAAAATCCAACCTCACAAACGACAAACCCAGCACATATGTGAGAGTCTACCATCCATTATACTTCTTTTCAGTGTTCAGCGGTCCAAAACCAGTCAGTAGTGCTAAAATGGAGAAGATGCACAATTCTGTAACCTTCTGCAATGTCAGAAAGGAGGGGGGAGGCTTTTGATGCCCAGAGAAGCTGTGGCTGCCCCATCCCTGGCAGTGTTCAAGGCCAGGTTGGACACAGGGGCTTGGAGCAGCCTGCTCTAGTGGAAGGTGACCCTGCCCATGGCAGGGGGTTGTAACTGGATGAGCTTTAAGTTCCCTTCCAACCCAAACTGTTCTATGGTTCTATGGTTTGAAAGGGAGTTGTAATTTAAGCGTTGGGCCAATTGTGCTTTATCTTGGCTTGACCATGAATATTAAGCAAAGATCATGTAAACTAAAATCTCCCTATAGTATTTCTTCAATATTATAGCAACCAACTTTACTCTTGATAGTTAATGTTTAATGAATATAACCCAAAAAACCACTGTGTTGGTAAGTAATTTAACAAACTGTAATTTGCACTGAATAAGCACAGTGTTGTATTAGGTGGAGTTTTTACTTATAGCAATCGGTTCATAATTTCTTTTGCCTTGTCTGCCTACTATCACAGTAGGAATATAGGTTCTTTTCTGAACCCTTCAGACCTTTTCCAGTCAAAAATGTTAATGTGATCCTTTGGGTAAGTCTAATGAATCTATGTTTTTCAATTAAAAATGTCACCAGAAAATTCCCCAAACTCATCTAAATCTTTTTCCTTGAGGTGACAAAGTGCTATTTACATCAAAGCAAAATCCATGTGGAAAAAGATGTCAGTTCACTGCTACCTGTCATTCTGAAGCCATTCAAGAACTAGCTTTTAATTAATGCTAAAAACAAGTCTGAGCAGTGAATATTTTGGGATGGAAATTTCTTGGTGTAATGGTTTATTGCAGCTCCCAAGTGACTTTGCAGTTCAAATGCTTCACTGATACTTGAGACTCTCCAAAGAGTCTCCAGATTTGTGTAGCTACTGCCATGGTGGTATCGATTACTTCTAAAGCTTCGTTGCTTCAGTACATACCAGCATGAATGCTTCCAGGGTGCCTGGGTCTTCCTTGATATATGAGGAAGTTTAATTCTCCAAAGTCAGATTTCTATACCTTGAAGATTGTCTGCCTCTAACTCTGATTTAAGTGGCCTGTAAGGATGTTGGAGAGGGCCTCTTCATCAGGGACTGTAGCAACAGGACAAGGGGTGATGGGGTCAAACGGAAACAGGGGAAGTTCAGGTTGGATATAAGGAAGAAGTTCTTCCCTGTGAGGGTGGTGAGGCGCTGGCACAGGGTGCCCAGAGGAGCTGTGGCTGCCCCATCCCTGGCAGTGTTCAAGGTCAGGTTGGACACAGGGGCTTGGAGCAACCTGGTCTGGTGTGAGGTGTCTGTGCCCATGGCAGGGGGTTGGAACTGGATGATCTTAAGGTCCTTTCCAACCCTGACTATTGTATGATTCTTCTCTTCAAGCACGAGATTTATAAACTGTATGTTGATGTAGGACAGTTTTGCAATCCTTAACTCGCTACTTAAATTTTCCTGCTTGGATTAGCATGGTTTATTCGACTACCAGAAGTCTGAGCCATGAAAAGGAGGAAAACTGGTTTCCTTATTAGTAGGTGGTGGTAACAATACTGTTGTTCTGCACATGTCCATTCGCTGAAATTGTATTCTCACAGGATTTGGGAATAAAATGAGAAGAGAAGGAGCACTGGCCTTATTTATATTTTCAGTTCTTAATGTTTGTTGTACAAGAGAAGTACTTTTATGATCTTGACAGAAGCTTTCCTTCTAAAAGTGAAAAATTGTCTTACCTCTAACTGAACAGATTTACGTGGCCTATAAGGATGTTGGAGAGGGACTCTTCATTAGGGACTGTAGTGATAGGACAAGGGGTGATGGGTTCAAACTGAAACAGGGAACATTCTTTAGAATGAAATAAGGTAACATTCTTTAGAGTGCTGTTTGTTTTAAATGTCACCTTTTCTCCTTGTGCCTTGAGAGATTCTGACCATCAACACAGATAAAATGGCATGGTTGTCTCCAAGATAAGTAGTTTTGGGCAGTGTGAAGGATGTAACAAATGACTTCCAGAATAAAAGGATTAGATTGTTAGGCCTCTGAAAATCTGAAGTTTGGCATGATAAGAGAATGCATTTGTATATTGGGATATATTGAGATGTATATTTATCTCCTTAGATTTAATTAAAGCATATCTGTAAATGTAGCATTTTGTATGGTTTCTTGTGGATTCTTAGATACAGGAGTAGGAGGCTTGTATGTGAAGTCTCCCAAATTGGTAGCCTCTTACCACAATTGCTATCTTTTTTGTTATCTAATATGTAATTAAAGTACTGTAGTTTGCCTACTCTGTTCTAATTTCTAATCCACTTAAAGGAAGAGATATGGCAGCTTTAGCCATAGTATCTTGCCAAGATTCATACTCCCACTTTCCTAATTCACACCCTTTTACCTAACTGGCCTTTTAGAGTACTTCAACTGATTTCTTTTGTTAATGGTACAACCCTTCAAAATGAGAATGAAAAGTTTCATGGCCTAAATACAATGTAGTCCTATTTGAAAAGCCTGATTTATCTTCCATACTTCCTTTTCTTTTATCCTAGTATTTCCTTGTTATGCCCTTGGTATTTCTTAGCTGTCCTTTTTAAGCACTGAAGCAATTAGTTTTGAGGAGGCTGATTCTTCAGGGTCCAGTGCTTTGCTGCCTTTCATTCACCAAAGCTCTACATTTTAATGAAGTTGTTTCATCTGCGTTGCCAAACACTAGAATTTTGCTGCTTCAATTCTAATTATCTCTGCTGGCAAAGGCTATGTTTTATTAAAGCTGTCAAGTGCACTGTTCATTAAATGTCCGCAGTCTGTGGTGCTGTGCACACAAATCAAGTCCGCTTTGCTCCTTGATAGGTTATGAAAAAGTTAAGTATTTTTATATAAACCTCTAAAATCAAGCCTAAGAGCAATCAGTGGTGGCTTATCTAAGTAAAACATACCTGTAGCTTCTTGAAACCTAATAAGTATCTTATCAAAACCCATCTGCGATATGTGTGTTACAACTCTAGTAGTACAGCTGAGTATGCCATTTGTAAGATTATTTTATTCACTAAGAGAACATTTTCCTTTCCCAAAGTATTGACGTTCCCATCTTGAATTCTAGTCTAAGTGTGTTTAGGGGAAGGTAAGTTATGTTACGTATGCTTTGATATAAATAAAAGCATCAGTGCTAGTCTTTCACTAGACAGTTGTATAAATTATGCCTATTGAAAGTAAAGATGGCTTCATTTTAATGTTATTAACCTGCTGAATGCAAAAGATCAGTATTGTAAACAACTACCAGCTTCTCTTGTAATTGTGTATCTCCAAAGGGAATTTTACTAGAAAATGTTTACTTGAAATATATGGGGCAGTAATAGAAATACTGTACTTGCAAAGACAGTACGTGAGTCAACTCTCATTTTGGCACTTGCGAAACTTCTTTGCTTTTATGAATTGCATATTCTCAGTGGATGTGTCATTATCTTCAGTAACGCAATCATTCTTACTATTTCTCTATTGTTTTCTGAACGTTCTTTAGGAGAGTGAATAAGATGGTAGACTACCAGATAAACATGTTGAGCTCTTGAAAAACTGTGATTCTTACCCTTCAGCTGTCTGTAGGAAATTACTTCAAATTCATTTTTAGTACCATGGCTTTATGGTATCTCTTTTCCGTATTGGTTACCTTACCTTTTGCAGAATGTAGTGTCTGTACTTTCCCACATTGCTTTTCAATTTATCAGGCTGTGTATTAAACCTGCAGAGGAACAGATATTTATTGTGCTCTTTATAGATATCATAAATGGCATCTCAAAGTTCTATGTAAAGTAAATAGAACTTTGGACCTCTTGTGTGTGTGTGTGTATGTGTGTGTATGTGTATATATATATATATATAAAAGAGAGAGAGAGAGGTTTGGTAGGAAACTTTGGTCCTCCAAAAGGCTATGAGCCACTGTTCTTTGTCTCTTCTCATTATGATACAGTATAAAGTATTCTAGTACAAAAAAATTAATACAGAGTGAAGTTGAATAGAGGCTTCCAAGATGTTTGGCTGGTTTTCTAGCACTATAAATGTTGACCTTTAAGGAACTGAAAAAGTATTGCTTATGTATTACTGGTTTTGGAAGTGCATAGTCTTCTGTTAACCTTGCAAAAGGAAAACTAGATCATTTTTATTCTGTTTTTTGTTTTATTTTTACAGGAACACCAAGACAGTATCCTTGGGAATACAATGCAAACTGTAATTGCCTTGTTGAATAACATGGTTGCTAACAAAAGCACAAACATGATGTTACTCTTTGAAGAAGGTACGTTGTCTTTATCTTTAGTTATTCTCTTTACTACAGATGTTTCCCAGTCTTTTGTAACATCTGGCACTGTGTGAAACTGTACACTTGAATGTATTTATATTGTGTACTGGTTGTTAGGTAATTGCATTGTAACGGACTGGTACTCCTCATCACTTCATCTACCTCCCTTACTGATTTGCTTATAAACTTAACTTTTAGAAACCTTTTCCTCCAAGGAAATGTGGTTACAAAAGAGTCACTGGCTGAAAGTTGCATTATGCCCCAGAAGAATGGCTTTGAAAAGGAGTGGGCTAGAGCTCTGACCATAGCAGTGCAGAGCGCAGGGAGAGAGGCTCTGCACCTTCTTCCTTTTCTCACTGCTCACATCTGTGAAAGAATAAATTGTACAATATTTCTGCACTTCTGAAAAACCTCGCTCCTCTTCCAGTCCAGCGATGTCGACTAGTGGGGTGGAGCGCAGCTGACTGTGAAGTCTTAGTCTCCAAACCATTCCATGTCTTCATTTCACTGTGTTTTATTACTGAAAATTCATTTATTTAGAAATTGATTCTGTTTTGCAAAATAAAAAGGAAGTTTCTGCTGTTGAAACCTATATAAATTCAACAACTTGTTTAGAAATAGACACATTAGAGAGAAGTCCTTTTGTTTATTGTTAGTGACTGGCATCCAGCAATACAGATCTACAGTACTGTTCATATCATTTGTCATAAATCAAAGACCTAGACTACTGGCATAACAATATATAGCATACTGCAGAAGGAAAAGGAAGACTTATGCATGGGGGGCAGTGAAGAGACTGCTGTCTCTTGTGTGTACAAGAGATGAGAGAAAACCTTTTGAAAGCCTCTAGAAAAAGATTGGGTGGGGTGTGAGAGGGAGATTTCATGGAAGCGGAGCTTTTCTGTAGTCATCACATCAGAGAAGTAGCCAGATGAGACATAGTATGACTAATGGTTTAAGTATAAGCACTGATGGTGATAAGCAAATTTGAAGACTCTGTTTTAGATAGGAGATACACATACCAGCATAATATTCCACCAAGACTGGTGGTAATGGCCATGCCCTTCTTTTCATAATTACCTTAGCAGTTAAAGCACTCACCCAGAAAGTGGGAAAGTTGAATTCCTGGTCCTTTTCACTCTGAAGGGATCGAATGGACAGTGCTGTCGTTCAGGAGATGAACTGGAACACAGTGTAGCTAATAACATATTCCTCTCCTTTGTTTCAAACAGATCCATTCTGAAGCTAGTGGTGTGAGAATAAGGCCAAAAGAGAGGGAAATACATCTGAATTGGAGAGGGATGGTTCACAGGATTCTGGTTCTTTGGTTATTTATCAGCAAACTGCCTGTTACACTTAGAACTCCTTGGGGTTTCTTGGGGTTTAGATGTTTGTGCTGCTTCCATCGTGCTAGTTTCCAAGTGAAGAAAGTGGGATAGAAACATTATTAAAGTCTTTTACCTTTTCCTTGTGCTATTTTGTGAATTACTCCAGTGATGCTGTCAGACCATTAGTGATTAGGTAACGCTCTTGGGCTCACAGAACTTCAGCATCCTGACTAGGAAAACCAGCACAGCAGCCAAAAATAAATCTCGAGTAAGATTCTCATCCCTTTTCCCCATTGGCTCATCTTTAGAATCCTGGAAACCTGGATTTTGGCCAGTGCTTTATTGCCCAAGCGCCCAAGCATCAAGTCAGGAACTTCCAAAATTTGGTTTGCAAGAATTGTTATGAAGGTATTGATCGTGTAATTGTAGACGTCAAGCTTTTCTTTGGATGAAAAAGGGAGAAAAGTTATTGCATACAAACTAGAGGGCATTTTATCTTCTCTATTGCCAATATCAATCTATGGTGCTCACTACAGGAAAATAGCTTAAACTTCTGCCACTGTCATAGAATCATAGAATAGTCAGGGTTGGAAAGGACCTTACGATCATCCAGTGCCACCCCCCATGGCATGGGCAGGGACACCTCCCACTAAACGATGCCACCCAAGGCTCTGCCCAACCCGGCCTTGAACACTGCCAGGGATGGAGCATTCACAACTTCCCTGGGCAGCCCATTCTACTGCCTCACCACCCTTACAGGAAAGAACTTCTTCCTCATATCCAATCTAAACTTCCCCTGTTTCAGTTTGAACCCGTTACCCCTTGTCCTGTCACTACAGTCCCTCATGAAGAGTCCCTCCCCAGCATCCCTATAGCCCCCTTCAGATACTGGAAGGCTGCTATGTCTTCGATATTCAACTTGTCCTTTTTCAATAATTTGTGTGTGTTAGAGAAGAACATTATCTGGTAAGGTGGAAACTAAGCTCCATCTTGCAGAAAAGGATCCTGGAGTCCAAATAGAAAAGTCGAACGTGAGGCAGCAGTGTGCCCTTGCAGGAGTAAAGGCAGAGGGCTGCGATAAGAAAGAGTAACTGGAACATGGAGAAAAGTGATTATTCTTTTGTATTTGGTGCTTGTGAGTTTTAATCTAGAATAGTGACCAGTTCTGAGCTCCAAACTGTAACAGGCACTGACAGGGGCAAGTCCAGAGGAGGGCAGCCAAGATGTTTAGGAGCGTGAGCCATGGTGTATGTATTTTCAGCCTCTGCCTATACTACTACATTAATTTATCCCTTCCCTGGTGCACAGCTTTGTGTTTGCCTTTGTCAGACTCAAATAGGTTTGTGGCAGCCCGTTTTTTTAGCTCTCCTGCTTCTTGAGCTCTTCTGGAAAGTTAGCTCAGCCCTTCATCACATCAACTGCTTGCCTCATTTCAGTGTCACCTGGAAACTTGCTGAGGGTGCATCTTATTCCATCCTATTAACAGTCTGTGTCCATGCTGTTAATGAAGGCATTCAACATTCATGAGCTATTCTGCTGTCTTCAAAAAGAAAAGGCTGAAGACAGAGGATTATGTGTCATCAATTTCCCTTATTTCCCCATTACAGTGTGATAATTCATGTATATATGGAGCTTAAAAAATTAGAAACCTGAACTAAACATCATAAGGAGCCCAGGTTAGGGGGTCAGTGCTGTCAAGGTTTTTTGTCTCCAAAAGTCCAGATGTTAGCAGTGAGGATTTCTTTCCACCTCTTCAGCTGCCAAGCAGCACTGTTTTTACAGACAGATCATTCAGAGACCCTTGTCACTGTTTCATTTTGTGCCTATTTGTTAGCCTTCAGAACAATCTCTTGCTCAGAGAAGTCGTATTAGGTTACATATATATTTAATGGGTTGCAGCTTGCATCTTGAACTTTCCCCTTTCTCAAGGAAGTCTTGCATGGTGGCACTCGCTTCATTACTACTTCTGTGATTTCATATTAATACCAATTACAGGGTTCTGCATTTCAGCAACTTGCATACAGGGTGGATTGCCCAGCATTAGTTTCTCTGTCCCCTGAGCCGTTTCATTTTGTGTGACAATACATCAGACGTGATGATCACCACTTGTAATGTTTAAAGGTGAAAGAGAGAATAACATACGCAACTAAAGTTGCAGAGGGAATTTGAAAGAGCCTGTGCTTGTGTTATCAGCTATTAAACATTTGTTCTCTTAACGTTAATGACAATATCCACTTAATAATCAGAAGGGAATGATATGATTCAGTAAGGAGACTGGGATTAAGGCTGGGTCTCTTTTGAATAGCTGAGGTGAGATGCTAAAAATCCAAGACAACAGTGGTCATTTTTAGCATGGTTTTCTAAAAGCATGAGGCTTACCCTCTTTCCCTCTGTCTTGGCTTCTCCCTGCCAGTCTCTACTCCCTTTCCCTATCTTTTGAAATCATTGGACGACTTTAAGTTAACTTGAGAGAACACAGAGGTCCTAATATACAAAGTATGTATGCACTCTATAGTAACTAGTATCTGAGGAAAGTGGACAAACCTATGGTAGTGCCATAGCTTAGGGAAAGGCAATAATATTGTCTTATCAGTTAAATATTCCTGACTAATGTACAGCAAACAGTAGTACAATACACGATGTGCACGAAATACACATATGTATGTACTTGTACACTTACAGAAAGGAAGGAATTTTGATATCTAAAATTTCCAAATTATAGAATTTTAGAAAACGTTATGTTTGCAACCCACTATCTTGGACCATCCCAATGGAAACTAGGTTGTAAAAACCCAAAAGATGTCATTTCACCTTCAAGTAGCAACTAAAGTATGTAAATGAAAGAAGAGAATCACTCTTGAACAGTTTTCCTTCGTTTATCATAAAGTTATGACATGATCAAAGTGGGGCTAACTGATCTCAGTTTAGATCCTGGATTATGATAGTTCTTGCTGATGGAGGTGAAGCCTGCCATCTGTGAATTCTGTTTCCATTAGCATTTACTAAATTACAAAGCATAAAACTTAAACACTTCTGTAGCATCCTGAGGTCTACTTATAGGCCTGTAAATATCTATTAATTAATGTATCTCCCTGGGCTTTTCTGTATTCATACCCATTTGCTTTTTAGGATAGCTGCAGTCTTCTGGTTTAGGTTTATAACTGCTGAGTTTAACAGTGTATTGGTCTACACCTATGGGAAGGTAACCCATTTAATGATCCCACAGGATCAATCAGTGCATGGGAGCAACTCTCCCAGTATAGCATGTGCTTATTGTTGGGTGACACAGGACAAAGCAGGGTACTCCTTCTGAAGAAACGAACAAAACAGGTCGTTGGAAGGTAAATCTTGTGATAACTTCTGATTGTCTGCAGCTCTTTATTCCTGATAATGCCTCAGACCTACTACATTATATGAACAACTATCTTTAGTAGTACGTATAAAAAGGAATTCCCGGCAATTCTGTCTTTACTAAAGGTTTCCACAGTCATTCAAAGCCAATCTAGTAACTTGTTTGCAGTCCAGGACTACTTACAAATGAGTTTGCATTTTCAGCTTTTTTGGAATCTCATTATACTCCATAAATTACAACTTTTTTTTTCATGAGGGTCTTCTAAGGAGATGATTTATGCATAAAGTTCAATACAGTTCTGTAGAATTGAATGACCTTTTTCAGGCTCTACTGCTGTGATCCTGGTTTTGGCTACTGTCCTGAGGTAACCACCACTAGCGGTGTGAGAAAAGATGCTTGTCTGAATGTTCAAAACCAGCTTCTGTTAATATGGTACAGCAAATCCTAAACTTTGTGTTAATGCTGTTGAAATCTCAGGAACTAAAGTAGAAGTGAAATTGTGGGGTTTCGAACAAGAAAATTAGCCTTTGAATGGTGTCAAAATGCAACAGCTATTCCTAGTACATGGGGCTTCAAGTAGTTTTTGTAAAAACTGAGGTTCCTAAGGAAGGACCTTTGATGGAAATGTAGAATGCCAGCTACAGCAGGTGTTCCATTCAACATCATATTAAGAAAGCATGCTAGGTGCTTAAAGCAGGGACAGTTATTAAAAAGGAAGAGATCTGCAATAAACTTTGTAGTCAGATGATGATAACTCATTTGCACCTCATGAAAGAAAGATCAGCCTTCATGGACGAGGTATCCTTATTCATCTTGTGGTTCACTGCTTTGACTTTTAGTCAAATGTCAAGAGATTAATTAGATTTCAAGTGTCTCTGTGTGTCGTATTGTTAAGCTCTGTTAAATATTGCATATCCACAAAAGTGGCACTCGTGAGACCAATATCCAACTTTAACCTTTCTCATGGAAAAAAAAGATGAAAAAACCCGTGTCTGTCTGTAACATACATATATCTTTAAGATAACGATTGATAAACGATGATGAATTCTGAGCTCCATCGTTAGATCCCAAAGGTTTCTGACTTGCCTAACTCTTTGGAGGGTATTCTACCTTTCACTTCCTCACAGATAGTTGGATTTCAGCTTCAGTCTCCAAAAGACATCTGATCATGCTGCCCACAGCACAGTGTTGCCTGGTTTCCTAGCCAGCTCTCTCTCCTGCTAAATCATCAGCATTCGTGAAAGTAGGCAAGCACTGACTTGGCAGCTCAGTTCTTCCTCATGCTGCACCGACCTATGCAGTAGTCTGAACTACCATACAACATGGAGAAGGTGTTGGTGTGACACTGCGTGAGACTTGGGTTTTAGGAGTACAAGTGAGTTGTTGGAGTAGCTGGCTTGAAAGTTGCAGGGTTTTCTTCCAAGATGGGAGAAGCTAACTCACTCTGATAGCGATCAAGAGGACCATGGATTAATCATACAGGAGAAGTCTGCTTGCAAGGGAAAGGCAGTAGTTACAAAATCCTGTAAAACTCATAAACTAATGTGCACTTAAAACCAAAGCAAGAACCCCAGACTTAGTTTGTGAAGAAATCAGACGCACATTCAGACTGGTTCTGAAGCCATTTCCTTATTCTTTGGTAGTCCCTCTTTATTCCTAGGAGGAATTTTCTGCAAAACTCATATAGGATATAATATAGGAATATTTATTTGTTCAGTGACTGAAGGTAGAAAATGTATTGTTTCAGGGCAGTACTTTGGGCCTGCTTATTGTACATCACTCCAAGAAAATGTAAAGCTTAGTTCATATGCAGCATATTGTGATTCTGGATGGAAAGTTTGGCAGAGAAGTTAGGGAAATCAATATAAGTAAGAACCTGAAACCAATTTTTCTGCATTTAGTCAGCATTTAGAAACAAAAATCTCTCACAGGAAAATAAATGTAAAGTAAGAAATTATTTTGAAATACAAAAAATAAATGCAGGCAGGCTGGTATCTTCCTCTCTGAGCAGTTGCAGTTCTTGCTCCTGTATCGTTTGGATATGACAGGGAAGGTCCCTCAGTTAGGGGGCATGCACCTTACAGCTTCTGCCATGATGGATGGAAGCCTTTGGTAGCTCTGTGCCAGAACTGTAGTAGTTAGCTCAGCTAACTCAGCACAGAGATGTCTCTATGAACATCTAAAGATAGCATAGTAGTTGTGTGTCACTGTTCATTTGAGTTACAGCTTATATGAGAAGTGCTGGTTGAGCCTGAGGAAGTCTCTTCTATGATGTTATGAACTTCAGAATGTTTTTTAACAGTATTAAGACATGTTTTTCTGACCCAAAATGACAGTCGTTCAGGTGGAAGTGTATAGCATCACATGCATAAACTTAGAAGCCTGGTATCATAAAAGATAAGTGGGAATCATGTCAAAATAGCATGGCAGTAGTGAAGTCTTTGAGGAAAAAATAACCTGTGTCATCCTGTGATGTTCATCAATACTGCCGCCTGAAAGGGGTGAAAATAGAAACAGTAATTGCTGCGAGAAACAGTTACGCCATTCAAGTAGAACCAAGCCTGTTGTTGAGAGCCCTGTCTGTAAGGCACAAAATGTCACAGCATGCTTGCTTAGTCTTCAAAGGATAAAATAGGTTAATAAAGGCTCAATGGGTTGTTACGTCTTGTCTCACCAGTGCTGCACTGTAACGGAGCACTGGTCTTTTCTGTGCCTGGGGCGTAAGCTTCCTAGTAGGATCACCTTGCAGCATAGCTGCCTCTTTAAACCAGCTAAGATATCTCATTTTAACACCTAATGGATGGAAGAGAATGAAGTGGTAACGGAAATTGTTCAAAATGTCTTCATTCCATGATATTCTAGTCTCAGGGGCCCTGTGCAGAATCTGATGACGTAACTGATCAGTTTAGTTTAACAGTGGGATGTTAGTTCAATAAATATAGCAAATTCAAACTCAGACTGTCTTTATGTTTCTAATGAGCCAATCGTAATGGACATTTTTTATGCTTATCCAATTCCTAGACAAAACTAAGACTTCAGGTTTTGGCTGCATGATTACTGCAGTGATGTTTAGAAGCAGAAAACTCATTTGAAAAATGAAATTTGTATGTTAAAATGGAAGGCATTGATTTTCCATCTGAGGATGTGGATATCTGAAAGTTTCCTAATGACAGGATTGTGAAAAGGAGAAAGTCTTCAAAGCCTTATGCTCCTTCTCATCCATTTAGCCAAAACCTGATTTTATTTTCCTCCCCTCTAGAGGTGGTCATCTTTACATTCATGTGGGTGCTGCTTTTCCTGCAGTCTAATTAAAACATTATCATTAGTCATCATGCTAGTACTCCCATCAAGTGGAACTCAATCATATATATTAGCACTAGTTCATTTGATCAGCTTGAGAGAAAATAAATAAGTAGGTTAAAGTGTAGCTATTGTGTTAGCTAGTGATGACACAAACTATTTAAGTTATTACAGATAATGAAAATCTAATTATGATGAGGATGTCCATGTGTAGATTGTCAGCTAGAATTAGTAAGCTAAAAGATGATATTAAGAGATGAAATTTAAAATGTAACTATATATTTGAAAAGAGGCTAAGTTTGAATGCAGTTACTATACCACAGGTTGTAGAGCTGTCATATACTTTCTATTGTAGCTGTTAGAACAGTCTCAGTATGAACACAGGGTATCACTGCCAATTTCAGGTAAGTGCAAAGTTGCAAAGATACAAAGTACTATATGCAAAATCAAGCCACATCAGTCATTACTCATGTCATAGGGATAATAGTCTTCTTCAGGTATACTTAACATGATCCTACTGAAAGAAATTCATTTTCTCAATTGATAAAAACAAGCACCAGTTTTGGCAGGACCAGATCCGTATAGTGGACAGATAAATGAAATCTGAGATTTTTCACTGGTTTTAAGAATGGTTTGATGGTTTTGTTTTGGTTTAGACGTTTTCAGTAGTTGTCACAGCTCTCACACAGCCAGATAGTCTCCTCTTCTAAGTTATTTTCAGGAAAATTGTGGACTCAACAAATGTGTTCATCTCAAAATAACCTATTTAAACCATTTGTGCACTAGTCTGTATTATTTAAGACTGTTTCCTGTGATGCTCTTGTGTTTCTACCTAAATACTTTTTATTTTTCAGATTTTGCTTAAGATACAACATTTATATATAGTCCTTTTAATTTGATGCTTTCTTTTGCTGTTTATGATCTGATTTTATAGTATTGTTTAGCACTGTTGTATTGTTATCTGCATTTTGTACTTAACACTATGAATTATCACAGAATACTCTCATAGAATGGTTTGGGTTGGAAGGGACCTTCAAAGCTCATCCAGTCCAACTCCCTGCAGTGAGCAGGGACATCTTCAACCAGATCAGGTTGCCCAGAACCACATCCAGCCTGGCCTGGAATGTCTTCAGGGATGGTTCATCAACCGCCTCTCTGTCAACCTGTGCCAGTCTTTTACCACTCTCATGGTAAAGAATGGTTTCTCGGTCGCCTGAAAGCGCTGCCCAGAGAGGCAGCACAGATGGAGTTTTAGGTGGGAAAGCAAGTGCGGATATCCATGCTGGTGGCAGTATTCCGAAGCTCACCACGTGTGGTGATGCCCAGCAAAAGCTTTCTGTCCTGGCACCTTAGGTTTAGGAGTAGGGGCTGGATGTTTGCATTTTGGGATGTGGTTTCTGGGACACCTGAGCGTGCTGCCTTGAGCTTTCTCTCTGAACTAGAAAGTGTTTCTTCACATAAACATAGGAATGCCCTATCAAATATGCCCCAATGCCACTACTGTGTAGGTTGGACAGAAACTTGGGCATCGTGGTCTAGTATAAGCCATCCCTGCCCACAGCAAGGGGTTGGAACTGGATGATCTTAAGGTCTTTTCCAACCCAAACCAGTCTGAGATTCTATGATTGTCTCCTCAGTTGAGATAACACGGGGGAGGAGCAAAGGAATGTGATCCTTTCATTGCAAGCTCTGCCTTCCCCTCCACCCCAATTGTTTATCTTGTCGAACAAAAAGATTGAACTTAATTTCATTGCCTTAACTTGCTTTCTAGAATCAGTGATCTGGGCATAAACAGACTGGAAGCGCTCAGGGCACATAAGAAGTGTCACATGAAGCACAACCCTGGCCCAGGGTAATGGAGGCTTCCTATGTTGGAATTGTCACTGGGACCTTATAGTACATCAGTGCCTGATAAACACCTCTGCCCAACAGAGCAGGCACAGTAGGGTAGAAAGAAGATGTACTGTCATGGTTTAACCCTGGCTGGCAACTACGCACAGCACAGCCGCTTGCTTAATACCCCCAACCCTGGTGGGGTGGGGGGAGAATTCAAAAGGTAAAAGGGAGTGAGAGTGGTGTGGGGAGCAGAAAAGGTCTTGACGCTGTGTAAGCACTGCTCAGCAGTAACTAAAACATCAGTTTGCTGTCAAAACTATTCGCAACACAAACCCAAACCATAGCCCCGTACAAGGTACTATGTAGAAATTTAAGCCCAAACCAGTACAGGTACTCAGCCACTGCTTGCACACTAGGTTTCCTTTGCTGTTCTGTTGCATACATTCACAGTGCACCTACTCAACAAAAATATCCTGTCTCTCTAAATCCCTCTTTCCTGTTCTGTGGTGGCCACCTCTCTCACTGTAATCTATCAGTCATCTTAACCTCTTTTTCACTTCCGAACAAATCAGTTGCCCTTGAGCAAAGCAGAATCCAGGTTCTCAGTTAAAGCATCAGATCTGCAGCACGATCCAGTTCAGCTTGTTGTCTGGGAGGGCGGTATGGTTCACTGTTTTTGTTTCAGAACTACATGGCTTGGGCCAAGACAGCCTTGTAGACCAAACCATTTGATGTGATCTCCTTCCAATGCTTATGCAGTAACTTCCCCAGGAGTCTGAGCCAGTCTGTTACTGTATACACAGGCTCCGCTACTCCCAGCAGCTGCCACCTCCAAGGTACAGGCTGTCCATAGCCCAGTGTCAGTAGACCCATGCTCCTGTTATGTGGGTCTTATTGAGATAGGGAAGACAAGGTATGGAATACAGCATTCAAACACATGTTCTTTCAGAGCCAGGAGTGCCTCTTGATTAAATAAACTGAGCTGTACCAGCTGACTTAGCTCAGTGGAGTCTTTTCAAGATAAGATAGCTGGGATTGGGTAGATGTGCTGACAGCAAATGAAGGCTCTGTTGGTCTAGGCTGTACTAATGATGAGCATTAGGTAAGGCACTTTATGTATAGTCTGAGGTGACAGCATGATCACAGTGTGATGGGTTCCAGCTCAAAGATCCCAGTGGCAAGGTTGAAAATCATGGGTAGGTCAAAGTAGAATTAAGCATTCATGCAAACAAAATAAGACATATGCCTGAACCACTTAATCAGAAGGATAATAACATCTGAGGTGAAAAGTCTGTGGTTAGATTTTAGAGATTTAATCAAATATGTCATTATTGGTATGGCCAGATGATAGCAAATTAGAGAGTCTGATGGTCAAAGTTATCCTAACAGGTATTTGGGAAACACTTGACCTCGCAAAGTAGATTTAAGGCTACAGAAGTAAACCTGGTTTTGCAGCTATGACCAGATTAACTGTCATGTAACATCCTGACCTCTGTTTAAGGTCTTTGATCATGTAAGTGTAAATACACCAAGACCACCTTAGACAGTCGTAATTACTAGTTGTCAGCCTTCATTTCTCTTGTAAACTTAGTTGATGAATAACACAGGATGTTACAGGAAACTGTGGCATGGATTCAATTTTGTTGTAATAACCACCAGCAAATTCCTCTTAGTTGATACTCCAGCATTTGCATTTGATCTTTAGACTAGTTGTAAATAGACCAAGAGGAATAGGAATAAAGGTATTTAATATCTTTTCTTACAGAACATGAATTTCCGGTAGGGAAATGTATAGATTTCTTACTCTTATTCTTTGCTTGAATATGTATGGAAACAGTTGACCGCTGTGTTTTATTTCTGCGATTTAAAACTGAAAACCTCAGAGAGGTTCATGGGTCCTTATCACTCTCAGTCCAGGGACTCTTGAAGGCCTGGCTGGAGTAATCAATAATTCCAAGCTATCGAATGCTGACAATTTGTGACAACAGTTTAGGGCTGTATCTGCATTCTGAGGCTGCTCATATCTGGGCTGTACAGGTTCTGTCAAAGAGGCAGTTCTCAAAGTTTGTGGTCTCTCAAGGGTTTTGGTAGAAGGGAAAGTTGATGCCAAAGCAGACGCATGTTAAGGTATTTGAAGCAGATAAACAGATTTAATCTTGTGTGACAGGAAGTCTTTTATTAAAATAGCTGTCTCTTTAGAAGAATTTCTAGTTCTAAGTTAAGCTCAGGATATAAATTTCCCCTGTATTTTATCACATGGTAATTGTCGCAGGCTCGTTCGTTCTGAGCGGTGAGTCAAAAGTCTTTGTTGAACCTTTACAAGACTCTGCAATACAAAGAAATCCTAATCTAACAAACTCACCCCAGAGTTTAATCTAGTGAAGAACTTTGTATCTCATCTTTGCCATTGATCTGTGGAATTCATGCAGCCTTGTCTTCTGTCTGTTAATTCACAACATGCAAGCAGAAGCTCTTGCATGTAGTTGGGAAGCAGCAACTGTGCTAGTATCTCAGGCTAGGTTTAAAGGAGGTTTGAAAGACTGTTGCGTGGGAAAGAGGAAGGTGTCCTGTTAACCATCCTTGTTCCTCATGCAGATCAGTAACACCTGCTGTTTGGAAAATCTCCTAAGCATCCTCTAACTTCTGTCTGACAAAACCAAGGCATTTCATTTTAGTTGACACCTTGTAAAGGATGAAATAGGGTGTATCAGGACCTGACTGGAAGTATAGCATGCCATAGAATTACTGTGCTTTGCAGGATGGAATACAAGCTTTAATGTGTCTCAGACATATGGAGGAAAATATCTAACTGAAAAGCTGCTGCAGAGTTTGCCTTGAACAGCAATAATAACCAGTCCAGACAATGTGATTTTATCTTACTACAATCTTGGTTTATTTAATTAACTTTTTTGTGGTGGAAGGTTGTGCTTGCAATAACGACACAACTGACATATTGAAGGACTGTATCAACAGAAATGCTTAAATCCATGTGAAAAGATGCAAATTAGGTGTTTAATGTATGCGCAACTGGGGACAGAAATATTTGAAATGTAAGCGCCATGAAGTCACTGCATTAACCCTACCTTCATCCCTCCCCAGGTCTTCCAGCTAGAAGGATCATTTGTGTGTGTGGATCTGCTTCAAGAGCACCATATTGTCAGTTAGCTCTTGGGATGATAGCCCTTGATTTTATGTGCATCCAAAGGCCTTGTACTACCCGACTAACAAAAAAAGCAGCCTATTTGCGATGTACGTAATATTTGCATTAGGGACAGAACTGGCAGCAAATCTTATTATTGTTGGGCACTAAATTTCATCTCTGAAGAGCTGAAGTTTTATTTGAATAAATAAGAGAAAAAGAAGTGTTTGTTTCGCGCCCAGTCTCACAAGCCGCCTGATACGAGCATTTAAACTTTGTGTGCACGTCTTCAGTGGATCCTACCTTTGTGTATGTTTTTCACTTACCCTTTTTAGTAAATGTCTAATTGTGCTCAGCTACTTACAAAACACAAGGAGCAGCTAGCCTTGTGAGAGACAGTGATGCCAGCAGCGTGATATCCAGACATATCAAACCTGACTGCTGCCATCAGACACTGTTAATGTCTTAACAACACTGTGAATAGATCCCCTGAACATCATTACAGTCCACAGGTATGCTGTATTTGCTCATATAAATCAGCGGTGATCTAATTTCCTATCCTAGTATATTCTTCCCTCAATAATAATATAGTGCTAGCACAAATAGTTCCTAAAACAGAAACAGTAACAAATAATGAACAAAAATAACCACATAAACAGCAAGCCTGTTCAAAATGTCGTTACCCTAAAGATACCATTTGCTTTATGTTGCCTATTTTCAGTCATTCCAGACAGGAACCCTTGAGTAGTAGGACTGTGATGCAAGGAATGCAAGTTAAATCCCAGGTTTAAATAGGTAAATAAGGTTTTATGAAGAATCCTTATGACATGATGGATTATCTGAAGTGCTCAAGTACTTAGGAGCGAATTCCTGTGTGAGAGAATCTATCAGAGTACAGTCCTGCATTTCTTCTTCAACATTGTTTTTGAGTTTTATCATTAGCGTCTAAAAAGGTTATGAATTGTATTTTCTGGTCAGTCTGTTGGTGTCATTTCTGGTTCCCAATATGTTGTTACCTTGAGTAGTTTTGTTTAAAAACAGGCAAAAAGCCCAACCACGTCCACTCTGTAAGTAAATGAAGGGCGAAAAGTCTAGAGAATTAATGTATGGTAATATCCCTGGGGAGTCAGTTGTGTAGGTGTGATGCAAATAGGGAAGAATATCTCCAGACAGCACCGTGTAGAGGGGAACAAAGAGAAACCTTTTTGCCAGGCTGAGGGATTTGCTGCTGGTGGCTTTGTTCAAGGAGGTACATCTGCTCTAACATTTTCTTTAGCTGCGAGCAGAAAGCTTTGTTGAATGCTCTAATTGCTGGTAGGTATGAAAGGATTGCCTAGAAGATTGCTTCCTAGGCTCTCCTTTGATGTTTCATATGATTTGGAAGCGAAGATGTCTTTTCCTTTATCCATCTTGCTAATAGGTGAGAATAAAATATCTCCTCTCAGCTTTTATTCCAGAAGGTATCATGGCACATTCGGTCCGATTAGATGTAGCATGGGCCAAAAGACTCCTTTTATCTTTAGAAAAGATTTGTAAAACACAAACGTAGTCATCACAGTCCACATTCAGAGAGCGCTATTAGCAGCATGTTCAGTTCATTGTAGAGGTCTCAGCAGGAGAAGCACTCTACTGTGAGCACCAGGGTTATCAGATGCTATAAAACTATGGGTAGGAATTTTGGATGCAGTCTTCTTACCTATTATGAATCTTGGACTGCAATTAGAAGAGGTTTTTTGTTCAATTCCAGTTATGTTAATTTATAAACATAATTCGAATGCAAAATCCAAGTTTTTGCCTTATTTTTCTGCAAAATTTGAATAGCACTGCACTTGATATTTCGAAGATCCTCCTTTTGCAAGTAAATATAAGGCATGATCAGTGCCCTAAGAAGTGCTGCAATAAATTTAGACTACAGCTATGAACAATGTGGTGTGATGCATCTGCTTTGCTAAAATTTGCAAATTAATAGGAAAAAAAACCCTGCAAGTTAAGTAATAAGTTTTTACTTAATTCGCTTTATAAGAAATGTCTGTCTGAAAGAAGTCATGATGGATTACTTTCATCCATGTAAACTGTTGCTAACACTTTTCTCTTGAGAAGGTGGACTATTTCCAACGTACTTGGAAGTATCAGAATACTTCCAAATGTGTAACTTTTCCCAAGGTACAATCTGCCTTGATTTAATTTTAGCTCTCTTCTGTGGTACAGGATTCGGATTCAGATCCACCACTTCCAAGGTTCAGGAGAGCATGGAGTGTGCCTTTTGAATCTGAGCTTATTTTACTTTCGAATGGAGAACTACGACAATTTTTTACTTATTTTTACTTATTTACTTATTTTATTTTACTTTTTTACTTATTTTACTTTCTAATGAGAATTACTACAGAAGAAACTTGTGTCTGTTGAATATGACTCAGAAATACATTGTCTGAGGTTTTTGAAGCTAAATATTGTTTTAGGCTCTATTGCAAATTTAGAAGAATGTGGTTCTTGAATCAGTTGTGAAATTTAGAAAGGAAACCTCTAGTGTATCATCTGAAACTCAGAGATCTATAGGCAATTTTTATGTTATGATTTCCTGAGTTCTGAATGCAGTTTCCTTTTGTTTTGGATTGCATAGTCTTTTTTCAGACTATCTATTTTGGGATTCAGTCTTTGGAATGCTGAGGCATGTCAGTCTTGATTCTTGTAGCTCTTAGTTTTTGTGGCTTTTAGGTTTTATAGTCTTTATAGTTTTGAGCAAACTGGTTACAGTGCCAGTGGCCACGGCCGTTAAACTCCTGTTGAATTTTGTCATGGTCACTGTAAATTATACCAGCTTCCCAACTTTCTCTTCTGAGGACAAAGAACGTGTATTTTGTCTTGTGGTGTAAGCAAGGAGTGTATTTACATGTCTACAATTGTGGCCTCCAATTTTCCTTGTGTTGTGACACAATACAGTCATTTAAAGAGCATGTCTGGAACTGTATTTATTTGGCCAAGAGGTCAGTCTGGTTTATTTTATCTGTGGAACCAAGTGTTTTATCAGGTTTCTGTGTGAATCATGCAGTGTATTAGGGAACATTTTGCACCACTGTTTTATTTTAGCTGTCATTATTATGAAGTTTTGATGTGTTGTTTTCCAAAGGTTTTTAAAGTTCAGGAAAAGTTTTGGTTTTCCCCAAACTTTCCAAATTCAACATGCATAGCTTTGTACATGTCACCCTGTCTGAGCATGTATGTACCTAAAATCTAATTCTGACGGTTTAGTTAACAAAGTAAATGTGAATGTTCTGGTGTGTTTCAGGTGTTCAGAGGCAGGGTTTGCTAATACACATAGCCTTAGGATGTAAATGCTTGAAGAGAATAAAATCTAGGTGATTATATTATCCATATCTCAATGGGTGGGGAGAAGATCAAGTGTTCTGTTCACCAAGCAGCAGAAACAAGGCAGTTGTGAGACTCGGGCTGGTACAGTCAAAGGAATAAACAAGTAATTCTCTTCAAAGTTGAAAGGGAAAGGATTGCAGATCAGAGGCATGGATCCTGTTGTTTTGTTCACTTCTATCACTTCCTACTTAGTGCTCTAAATACAGAGAGGACTAGTGATTAAAAATTCTTGATGGTGACCCATGCAATGCCTTCATTTGAAAGTGGTCTTCTCAGCATTCATCTCCAAGTCACTGTCTTGAGGGTTGTATGTAAGCCATCTAGAAATAACAGGGTGACTCATTCAGTCTGATGTGGCTGTGGGTTTTGTGGTCATCTAGAGGGAGAAACAGAGTGTACTTAGACGTATCCCTGCAGGCAGTTTAGCAGACATTGCTTTGATAGGGACCAGCTCTTACTGGATTGTTTTCTTAGGCTGATTCTAATTTAGTCTGGTGAAAAAAGGTGCAGAATGACCATAAGTCCTGTATCAGGTAGACATAGAATTATGGCTGGGTTTTTTCTTCTTGGTGGGTATTGGTGACATCACTTCAATGTGTCTCTGCATGCCGGCTCATTTTTGTATGGAGTGTTCAAAACTGCAGCAGAAATTGTGCTTTAAAAAAGAAGGAAATGAAATGTGTGAGATGAGACTGATGTAATTTGGAGAGTTTAGTTTATGCAGACAGAACTCCAGGAAATTCAAAGCTTAGCCTGAGCTGTAGTCTGTCAATCAAACCATGGCGAAAGAATAATGCTAGTAATCATAAAAACACAAAAGGTGCGAAATAGAAGAAGAGTGCAAGTCTTTATGATCCTGACCCATAACTGTATTCTAAATTAGTGGTTTTGTTTAATTTCCTGGGAGAAGGTATAAAGCTTGATGAATAGGGAAGGGAAATATTTCATGGAAGTTTAGTTAACTGATGGGGCATCTTTCAAAGCCAAACTAGTTCAACACCACACAGATCCGACTCCTCACTAAAGCTGAATGATGTGATTGCAGACTGTCTCATTGTAATCTTGTACTGATGTTTGTAAAAATATACGCAATTACTTTTTAAAGGAGAACTGATAAAAGCACTCTTTTACTTCAGTGAAAGCAGTGAAATACTTCAGTCATTTTAGAGCCACGGAGGACTAGAAGCTAATATACTAATATACCACAGTGTTACTGCCTGTGTGCACCCAAAACATGTTATGGCTAATTGCCAGTTTAAAATAAGATAATTTACAAACATAGTTATGTTCTTGGCGAGGACCAAAATATCTTTTCGTCCTTACAAATCCCTGAAAGAAAAAGATGTAAAATCAAACATAATGAACTCAGTCAGTTTGTCTTTGAGAGTAAGAAACATTCTGAATTTAGTCGGTATTGCCTTGAAATGGATTGTGTTTTTTTCTGGTATGTCAGTTGATTCGTGGGTTAAGCAAGCTGCAGGAGTTGATGGTATTAAATTCTAAAGGATCTTTGAATAAAGCTTCAAAACAAGAAGGTATTTTCAGGAAACTTTTGATTACCATCAGCCAAACAAATCTTAATGACATTTTATGTGTAGTATTCAGTGTTCCCTATACAATGTTCTTCTGAATGTATTTTATGTTGAGCACAAGATTGTAGAGCATATGGTAGAGGTTGTAATTGGCACACCAGTTAAGACACAAAATCTTGGGCTCTGAGCTTTATGTGTCGTTTTATACAGCCTGGAGAAATAGCTTCATTCGCATGACCAGGAGTGTTGTGAAGGAGACTTGTGTACCAGCATGCTATGGAAAAGTTTAGGACTCAAAGAATGCCTTTTATTTAATGAAAATTACATAATATTCCATGCAGTCAGCAAATTTGATTGTATCAGTTTAACCCTATGAGCTGTTCCAAAGTGAATAGTAGAGACGGTAATTAGAATAATGGATAAAAAGGGGAAGTTTAATAAATATTCATAATGTATATGACTTTTTCTTTATTCTGATCTATGATTTTTAACTAGGTTACCTTCCACATTGTTCTTTTCCTGAGAGTCTGTTTCTCTTTTTTGTCTCACTTTCTATGTAGGACTGGTTCCTCATATCTGTAGTCTCCTAACAGAAACTGTGGCTCTGTACTTGGAGGCAGACGATAAAAGCAGCACCAAGACAGCAAATGCACCACTTCTGTCCTTGCTTGACACTTTGCACTGCATGCTGATGTATACAGCCAATGTTGTGCGCCAGACTTTACGGGTATGGAATTTATCTCCTGGGTCATCACCACCTTAAACAATTTCTATAGAATCACAGAATGGTTTGGGTTGGAAAGGACCTAAAGATCATTCAGTTCCAACCCCCTGCCACGGGCAGGGATGCCTCACACTAGGCCATGTCACCCAAGGCTCGGTCCAGCCTGGAATTTTTAGATAACTTCCTGTTATCCGAATAATGAAATTCCCACTATTCTGATTTCGTTGACTTTTTAGTGTGGTGGAAAGAGAAAAGCATGTATTTTTCAACTTCATGTCACTGTTTCATGTAGTTACCTGGCTAGAATATCTTTCTCAGCCTCACTGTGTGCTTGGAAACACAGGTCCTAGCTGACTGTTTTGATTCTGTAATTCAGCATTTGCTTGATGATAGTTCAAAGCATTCTTCTTCCATTCATTTTAAAAGATTGCTCCATAAAAAAAATGTTATTATTATAAATCACATGTGATACTGTACTTGAAGAGCATATGAAACCCTTGCCTGTGCACTGACAGAAGTATTTCCTCTCATGCTGCTCAATTTGTCTTCCAAGTTTTTGTTCGAACCGCAGCAAATTATGGCAGTGATAGGACTTCCTCTTCCAATGAAGACCTCCTCCTCCTTAGAAATGAAGCACAAATAGATACTATCCAAAGAAATTGCACATAACTCTCTCAAGAACAAAACAAGAAAAGGCTTTCATCTTTTTTTAGACATGATGTTAAGCTAGCAATATTTGCTTTGGTTTTAAAACACCTGCCAGATTTTGAAGTTAGTCAAGTGGAAACAATTTCTCTATTCCGGCTGCAAACACCACATACTCTTAATTGCCAGGTTTTTGATGTTCTTGAGATTATCCACTGAAGAACAGAGGAGCTTTTTAGGTCCAATATATCTGAAGGACAAAGATTCAAAAGATTGTAGCCAGGTTGTACTGTCATTCAGGACATGGCTTCTTCAATCTGACATAGTCCTTCTCCAAGGGTTGGTTATTTTGGGGGGGGGGGGGTATAAGAAGATTTAATGTATGAAATGGGTATAGAAAATTGAGCCCCTGCTTTTTTCCCTACACAGATTTATGTAATCAGTGGTGTTATAGTCCTGAGAGATGGGGTTTCCTTAATTTTTTTTGGAAGCGATTTAATTTAGATCTGATGGTACAATACTGTGTCTTTTCTGAGTCCTCTGTTAGCAGGTTCTGTAATGGGTTTCTTATCTAAGAATCACTTTACGAATCAAATTCTGTAGGCTAATTTCTGATTGTGGTATTGTTGGCAGCACTCCATGTAATCACAGAGGGCTAAATTCTGCACTTAGTTTCCATGCAGCAGTGGTGAAGACACGTGAGGAAAGAGAATCTTGCCCATGGATAAGTAATAGTAGTGAATCTGATTATTTCTATTTAGATACAAAGCTAAATCTGTACATTCAAAGCCAAATTCTGTTCTGGCTTTGCGTACATACATCAGTTGATTGATGTGCTAGACTGCAGCTCCACTTTTGTCCAGCTATAGTCAAAGTGATCTGCTTTGCTGTGGAAAGCCAATGGGAACAAGAGGCAGCTGGAAAACTGAGTTTCAAAGCACAGCTCTCTCCTGTACCCCTAATTTTACAGTGAAGCTGCTTGTCTTGGCAGTACTTGTCAAAGGGCCCCTGTGGGTTCTACAGCTGCATCATTACACATGCCTTACTGAATGATGGCCATTAGTTGGTGACTATTTGCAGTGCATCTACATAGTATTCCACTATCCATGGGTCACTAAATGCATCACTGTAGTGATAGCAAATATTCTTGGACTGTTTTTATAGGGATCTTCTGAAAAAGATACCTTGTAAAACTGAACTTGAAAAAAAGAATCAAATTTTCTCCTACTATCCCTTTTTGAAGCTTAAGCTGACTTTTACAGCTGATACTATCTCCACTTGAATCCTTTTTATTTAAGCCTTTTATATGTAAAGCGATAAACTTATCCAGCTGCATAGGCAAAACATGGCACCACTTTTCGTTTGCATGTCGGTACTTTATGATGAATGGTGCTGATAGCTGTATCCAGCTTCATTCAAGAGTTTGCTCTCTGTGGTCACTAGATATATAAAAGTTAAAGAAAGTAGTCAAACGTAGAACGATGGAATCAACTGGGTTGGAAAAGACCTTTAAGATCATCAAGTCCAACAGTTACCTGTCTTCTCATCCAAGCACTAACCAGAAAAGCTATTATAAATTTTGCTGAAGTGGAAGTGACTTGCTTCCCTTTCTTGATTAATATAGACACTCCATTGTTTTTTACCCTCTCTGCACTATGTCTTTCTGCCTTTCTTATACTTCAGCATTCCAGGTCATTTGTATATTCCTCATTGAGACTCACTGCAATGTGTCTTACTACCTGGAGAAACAGCTTTCCAAATCTCTTTTATTTCTAAATTCTTTCCAGAAGAAAGGCATTATCCTTTCAACTCATCAGTATCAACAGTGGAGCCTCAGCAGTAGTGTCTCCTGTCTCAGGGGACTTGCTCGTGTCTTTGCTTAATAAATGGAAGTCCTCAAGTATTATACTTGGATGATGGTTTTAGGATTGAGCTTCAAATGAAACCCAATATGAAATGATTTTTAAATGTGTTCTTTAGATAAAATGTGCACAGTTCCCTCTAGCAGCTCAGCTGTACAGGGTCATGGTCCAAAGCTGGTGCAGAATAATTAAGTTAAAGGGAAAATCTTTCAAGCAGATCTTTCTGGTGTCCTGGAACAGGGGTGGGTCATAATTAGCACTGCCTAGGATGGCAGTGTGTTTTGATAGGGGGAGATGACAGTGGCCAGAATTACAAGTAGCAACAGATCTTATCACAGACTTTGGTCACTTGAAGATTTTCTTATTCCTATTTCAAAAATAATTTTAATTGTTATAATATATGATGAACATTTCAGGATACACAGAGCGAGTCAGAAGGGCAAAATTGGACATTGTTGCTGAGAATCCTAACTTTTCAGTCACCTTGATTTTCTTGATTTAAGTTGCGCTTAAAATTCCCCTTGGTAAAGGAAGAAAACCCAATTGAGCTTCAATTTTAAAATAGACATGTTATGTTGAAGGGAGTACGAACGCATAAAACATTTATGGCTTCAGAGATATCTTTTGCATATACAGTTTATAGCATCTTGCTGAAGAAATGTCATGTAGGTCAGTATATTCAGCCTATGCAGGATGGGCATGACAGCATGACTCCCTTTTGCTTTGGGCTTGTTGTTACAGACACAGGGAGCATTAACTGTTCCTTGGGAGCCCAGGAATACTTAACTAGAAAAGAGTTTATAAGTCTTCAAACTTCTGTTCAGAGTTTGGCCACTTAATGGACCTAATTTGTTTCTTGTAACGCAACAGTCACCAAGGTTGCTTTTTATTCTTTTCTCACCTTATTAAGGCACAGAAATCTGGCAGAGGAGAGGACACACAGGCTGCTGAAGAGCTTCTGCTTATCAATAAACCCCTGACGGACCTAATTAGCCTGCTTATTCAACTGGTGAGGATTTGCTTGTTTGTGAGCGTTTTGGAATGTTGCTGAAGTTGGAATTACTCAGCCGAATCCTACATCTTTGAACTCTATTTGCACAGTTTTCATTGTTTGTAAGCTCCCACCTAGACTCTAACAATTTTGAGGAAATCGGAGGGTCACAGTGACTTGCAGGTTACCAGTGACATCAAAGTAAGTCTGTCCCAGGCGTCAAAGTGGAGTGAGGTGCAGGATGCAGATTTTCAGTCTGAATACATACGTATAGTCAAATTTTAGTCCTTTGGAATGGACTAGTGATCACTGCATAGGGAAAGTGAATGAAACAAGTGCTTCTACCATTAGAAAAGTCAGTAAACTTAAAATTAATTGCAGTGAGTAATGCCTTTTAATATTATTTGGGGTTTGAGCCTTTGGAGTTTTTCCTGAGGGTTTAGTTTTATTTTAATGTGATCCTGGGGGATTTACAAGTAGGAATGGCCCCTGGTGATCTGTAAACATCTTTGAAGTCTGTTTAAAGTCAGGCCTTTCCAGGGTTTACTAGATGTCACAGCGCTGCCTTGAGATCTCCGCAGAGTGCTGTATCCTGGCCCTGGTGCTTCCCATCAGCTCAACCTCCATCATACTGTGCCAGAGATTTGTATTAGCTCTGTGTGTAATAGCTTCTAGTAGAGGGTAATTCTTAAGCTGGACAGGGGTTTTAGAGGCTGTCTCAGTCTTTTATTCAACGTAAAGCCATTAAAATGGTATGTGAGAACTTCCCTGTGGAATATCACACTATGCTTTCCAGGTTATGTTGCTTAGAGGCGTTTCAGATTCACTGTGTTCTCTTTCAGACTCAATTTATTTGTTGTTTTTTTTTTCATTTAAATATAGGTTTTCAGATGTACTATGATATAAATACTGTGCCCTTTTTACTGTCTTTAGCTCTGTCATCATCTATTTTGGGGAAGAACGTGGTTCCTTTTTTATTCATTTTTGGCATTGTACATGTTGCTAAGTTCTCCTTTGATGGATTTATTTTAACCAGCTATTGACAAAGGCTTTTTGGACATGTTCACTGAATGACCTAAGACGAAGTGACTGAATTTTCACTATATAATAGATCATCTTTATAAATTCTTCTAATTTATTTTCTGTTAATTTTTTAATCTTTATATATGATAAATAGCAAGACATGAAGAGATGCAAATGTTCTTTTAAAGTGAAACTAGTCATAAATTTAAATTCCATTAAGTCTCAAAAGAACTGAAAATTAGAGGCCAAGCTTTACTCAGCCTAAACCACCTGGAAGTCTTTTATAAGTTTTAATTAAAGGATAGGATAATTGTATAGTTAGCATGTACTGATTAGATCCTAACTTGCCCTTGTATTTGAGAAGCATGACTGCAAATTGCCACCAGGTTTTGCTTTGTTCTGTATTTCTGCAGATTCTGGTGTGTTTAAAATGCTTATTTAAAATCTGCTGGTTTTAAGAGGAAAAACCATTGATAGTGCTGCTTTTGGGGGATGGTTTTGAATGGGTTTTTGATGGTTTTTTTCTAAGGATTTTGTAAAATTAAGGGATTTCCTCTTGTAATACGTGTTCTTTACGTGTGCTTGATTAGACAAAGTTATTTCAGCTAGGTTTGTTAAATTTTATATCCTTTACCCATTGCTATGTTAAACATTTCCTGTTAAGGTTGGAAGAGTTTGAATAATTGAATAATAATTTTAACATTTGGGATCCACTTGTGTTGTAGTTTAAGCCCCCCACCCACGCAGTTTTCTCACTCTCTCACTCACTCACTCACTCCCTTCTCTTTCTTCCCCCAGTCCTGCGGGGATGGGGAGGAGAGTCAAAAGAATTCAACTCACACAGGCTGAGATAAGAACAGTTTAGTAACTGAGGTATAACACAAATCACTGCTGCTACCGCCAGTAATAATACAAGAGAAATACAAGGAAAGAGAATACAACTGCTCACCAAGCCCGACCCAGCCAGTGCACCCCCCAGCAGCAAACCCCCCAGTACACCACCATCACACCCTTCCGGGTCTCTGCCCTCCATCTTCACATCCTGGGCATGACGTGCTGTGGTATGGAATACCTCTTTGGTCAGTTTGGGTCAGGTGTCCTGTCTCTGCTTCCTCCCGGCTCCCCCTCCTCCCTGGCATAGCATGAGACTCAGAAAGTCCTTGGCCAGACCAAAACATTCTCAAGCAGTAACTGAAAACACTGGTGTTATCAGCGCTGCTTCCAGGCCCAAAATCGAAAACACAGCGCTGCACCAGCTACCAAGAAGGGGAAAAATGACTGCTGCTGCTGAACCCAGGACAACTTGTTTAAAATGTTTTATGCTCTAATCTCTTCAAATAGGACTAGATTCTTTGTGAAGTTTGGTGGGTCTCTCAAGATGTGTGTGCTCCCTACCCCTCAAAAAGACTCAGGTCTACCCATGCTTATGTTTTGTGGAGCTGCCAATAGTAGTTGGCTGTATTCATTGAGCTGTGTGGTTACGTAGCACTTTATTAATGTTTTGAGGCATTTAGTTCTTTGTGAACTTTATTTTCTGGAGATAATCAAAGTCTTAAATTCTGAACCAACCATCTCTTTAAGATACTGAGTTAAAATCACAGAATCATAGAATAGTCAGGGTTGGAAAGGACCTTAAGATAATCTAGTTCCAACCCCCCCTGCCATGGGCAGGGACACCTCCCACTAAACCATGGCACCCAAGGCTCTGTCCAATCCAACCTTGAACACCTCCAGGGATGGCATTTTCTCTGGTTGACTATTTCTACCTATCTTACCCTATTTATAGTTTCTTGTGTCACTTAGAATGACTGCTTTCCCTCATCAGTTTGTGTATCCATCAAGTACGTGATTGTTCCATGCCCCATTACTTGTCCATTAATTTTCTCAAGTTTTGTATACCTCTCTTAAAAATCCCTCAAAAAATCAACGTGTTAAACTTGAAAATGTCAAAAATGTAGAATCAGTTTTTGCCTTCTGTAACCGTGATTTAGTCTATCATTACGACTTAGCAAAGTATAGAAAACCGAGATTGCATGTAAATGAAACTTCAGAGGTTTTAAGAATGCAAAAGAAGAAATAATTAAAAAGTCTGTCATGCAGAAACCACTGCGAATACAGAGAATTCAATACTTGACCCCGTGATCAGTCTCCCTGAGATGATCAATAAGAGGAAAATAAATTGAGCATTTAGGCTTTTGCTTGGCAGCTTTGTGTTTAAAAGTTAATTGCACTTAGCTTTTTGTGTGTAACTTTTCTCAGCTTGAAAAGAAATCTGATTTGGTTATTGTACTGAAACTTGCAGCAATTATAGAAGAGAACAAATGCCTTCTTTTTGATGTACTGTTGTCCTGAAAGAAAAAAAATAGTAATATTTTACTTAGTTTTTAAATCCCTTCAGTGTGGATTTTCAGAAACATTTCCAAGCCTTTCAGAAACTTTGCAGTTACCTGTAAAAAGGAGTTTCATTTCTCTGTGGATCCTAGATTTAGATCCTTCGTGTAGATCTTGCAGTCTTTTCTGAGCCTGCAGGACTGCTGGGAGAGAACTTTTCCTATCTTCTGGTGGTCAGCTTCTTCATTGCAGTAGTACTAGTAATAGCTGCAGTTCCATACTGTGCTCTGTATATTACTGTTGAAAGACCAATTAATCATGTGCAGACATGAAGAGGACAGATATGAAGCCTCATTGCACATGGATGAATGAGATAATCTCTTCTAGGTCCTTTCTGTCTCTGCGTTGCACTGGCTCTAAGGCTGTGCCCTGACTCCGGTTTCAGAGCGTGTAAAGGTGTTTGCCAGTGACTAATGAAAATGACTGCGGAAGAATGATAACACTGTGGGCTTCTATTTCATGTTTCTTAGGAATGCAAACAGTTCTGTGGCCAGAGTGGAAAGGCATCTATTGATTTCCTGTATTGCATTATGTATTGCTGTTCTTGTATTTGAAATGTTATGCATGAATTATATGCGAAGAATTCTACAGAGCTACCCTAAAAAAACAAAATCAAACCAACCAACCCACCAAAAAACCCAAAACCCAACCAAACAACCAAAACCAGCCCAAAAGACACCAGAGGAAATAGCAGAATGTTGTCACAGAATTTCAGAATGGGGACTTAGTTTCTCAGCGATTAATCTTTATTATAATGAACTGGGAATACATTGTTTTTTAAAATATATTCCCTAATTTCTCAATTTTGCCCTAATCTATAATAATGTTTTATTTTTTCATTTTAAACTGTACATACTTACTACGAATGATAGCATAGTAAAGTGAGCAGATTTAGTAATGAAGTTTTGCTTTTACATTTTGTTTAATGTTCGCAAAATCATCTTCCATATAGTTCCCGTTGGTGCTTCCTTTACAGCACATTCTGTAATCACACTACTGAGCTAATGAAGATCTACCTCTTATCGTAATAAACTCTTTGTGGATAACCTCATTAATGCACTGAAATAGTGTCCCCTCCGGGTAATCCAGACAGTTTCATTGTGGCTCTAAAATTAGATGCCGTAACAACTCCAGCGCTGTGAAAACTGCCCCTTCAGCTCAAATGATCACACATTTCTTGCAGTGGTTTGCAGTTCATGAGCACACTGCAACTCTGGTCAAAATGAAGGCATTTTTGACGACAGACTACAGAAATAGAGATGTCTAATAACAAGAAACTCCCTGCTCTTCAGCATGTTAACCTTAAAATACACGGAGCAGGTTCCATCTAGAAAGGAAGAGAGAATTTTGTTATGAGCCTATTGACAGGGGGTTATAGCATGGCTGTAAAAATTAAGGAATCCGCAGTCTCCATTGCACAAAAGTCTTGTCATGAGGCATTAGTTTAAAATGTTGAAATGTAAAATGAACCTACAGTTCTGAGGTAGAGAATGGCAAAAATTAGGCCTTCAGCTGTTCAGTAGTTTATTTTGAAGTGCTGAATTTTCTTCAAGCTGTGCACTAGTTCAGAATATTAACAGCTGCAGGGAGAAAGAGTACTAACGTTTCTACTTTGCTGAAGGGCTGAATCCATAATCCCCCGTAAGACTGATAACTGCAAAAAGAAATCAAAGGCCCCTAGACTCTTTTTTTCATGTAATTATGAAATATTAAGGGGCAGATATTTTCTTAAACACTTAGAGCTCCAGTTTGTCATGGGTTTCTCTTCCTCTGAAAGAACAAAAACTGAAGTAGCTGCTGTTATGCTATGCTATAAATGCATTTCTAAGACTTGAAATATACTTCTTTATATCAGATGGAGTTGTTATGATTCGAAAAAGGATCAGAACACTGTTCCAGCTGATTAAGAGGTGAACTATCTGTCTGTATTCATTGTCTAGTTACATTATTCTAGCTTCACTGTTCTTATTAGACATGACATGCTATTTCTTGAAAGCTGAGTTTTTATTCCTTGGTTTTCTATATTTACAGGTATTCTCTTTTCAGTCATTGCTTTTTTGCATGCCAGTAATTTTCTTCAGATCTCCTGCTCTTTATAACCAGTATGGACACTGACTGCCAGGCAGTGTTAAAATTCAGGCTGCCAACTTACAACTTTTGACATCTAAATCACTACTTGTCAGTAGTGAAACAGCAAAATGGGGAGAGTTATAGAGAAAAGTGCTGATGTGGACATATTTAAATAGGGACATTGCTCTTCCACCTTAATTATTGATGGGTTAGACTGTAGACCAATGATTTTCATCCTCTCCAGACTAAACATGGTCTTTCCTATTTCCAGCATGTTTCGCTCTTCATCCAGGACCTATGCTGTTATTGTTTTACCTTTCAGTTCTCCAGGATGACAGCAACTTGTTCCCTAAACTCTTAGGTAGCACTGAAGCTCAAAGAGGACTCCGGTGAAGCAGAGGAGCAGAAGAGTCTGAAGTACAACAGGGGATGAAGGGCCTTGAATTGAATAGGATGATGTCCTGACTAGCAAGTACTGTGAACCCTGGAATGATACTGGTGGCTAGGTTGGGAGGATGGTCCCTGAAAGTTTGACATCCTGTGAAGAGTGAGCCTATCTGATGCCAAAACATATTGGATGGAGAATTTCAGGGTCTTCCTTTCTTTTGCTGGGGGGCAATGACCAGCAGCAACAGTGGTGAAAGGTCAGGCTTGCCAGGGCCAGATGAGCAAAGCCCAAGCTCAGCCCCTCATCATCTAGGGCAAAATGTTCCACTGTCATGCTAACGGGGGATTGCTGCTGAAGACAGCCTACCTTGGGAATAACGCTGACAGGCTGGAATTGCTTATTTGCTTCCTTGAAAATCATGTACCCTCCTGGTGTTAGGAAGAGCTGCCAAAGACATGGTGCGTTATGTATTTCTTCACATAAGGTTGTTATGGGGGCAGTCCTCTACAGAAACTGACACCTTTCCCCTCTTCGGATACTTCCTGAATATCTAGGAAAAAAGACCTCGGGAACAGTCTCACTTCCAAGTATGGCTGTTGTGATTACTGATTCCACATAGGATTTTGTGCTTACGGAGCCGAGGGAACCAGCCTCCACTGCCACGCCAGTGCCAGGACAGATCTGTCCAAATGTTCACTGATTTTTATGTTCTATTTTGGATTAGCCACAAACAACACCTGAAAAGTCCTCCTTGGACTGTGATTTTTCTTCAGGGAGAGGTTGCCATACCTGCCTATGCTGGGCTAGTAGCAAACTGTAAGCTGGATTGCTGCTGTTGCAGGGGATGAGAGATGTTAAAGTAGTTTAATTTCTCTTTCCTTTATCTAATAGCAGTGTTTTAGTGAAGGAAATACTAGTCAGCTTAAAGCCACCAGTGGATTTTTTTTAATTGATAAGGATTGAAGATCTAAATGGCTCTATAAAGCTTGTAACTATTTGTAGCTTTTCCTCCTTTCAAGCCTTTCTATTTACTGTTGATGATGATGTTAGATAATTCTGATGTTGGAAAGGAAACTATCAAATAGGTGGTGTTTAGATTGGAATGAAGAAAAACCATACAGCAAAACTGCGGAAGAAATAGCTGCTGTGGTCCTGTCACTTGCATAGCATTAGGTCAAATAGGATGTGATATGTCTTGGGGCTATGTATTCAGTGCTTACATCTCAGTTCAGGCTGGTTTAACAGCCAGCTCTGGGAAGGTAACGGAAAACAGGATTCTGTTTGCATGCAGATCTCTGGGGAATTGCTGCTTGAGTATTTGAGGACTGTATGTCTGATATATGCATAGTGCTTTAAAGTAACTGTGCAGGTTTTCCTTAAGTGAAGAAAACTTGGGAAGTTCATACTGCAGATTAAATAAGTAATGTTATTGCAGGGGTTGTGCATATTTTATCGATGGCTGGACAGACTACAGAAATGGTTTCCTTTTATTGCCAGTAAGGATAGTCAGTTAATTGTAATCTACCTGCTTTGTTTATGAACAGCACTTCTGGAATACAAACCCCGAGCAGGAGTGATGAGGTGTTTTTACACTTCTGTAGCTTATTGGTTAAGATGACCACTGCTACATTTTGTTCAGTTCATAGATTGTAAGGTGAGAAGAAGCAGTTGTAATCAGTCTAGGATTGTCTACAACACAAGACACAGGAGTTTCCGAAATCAAACCCACATTTGAGTAAAAGGGTTTGTTAATTATTTTGGAAAAAAAATAAAGTTGTGATATATAAATTACCTGTGATGGAAAATCTGTCTCAGTTCTAAGCAAGTTGTGTCAGCAGTTAGGCACTCTGATTAAAGAAAGAATAAAAGAAGTCAAAGTATTGTCTTCTTTCTAATCTTTATCTAAAGCAATTGAGCTATCAGCTCATACCAGTATTTTTCAGGTAAAGGAATGAACCTATCCTCAGCCTGCTTTTTCTTACATAGAACTGAGAGAATGTGATCAAATGCCTTTTAACCTCCTTTCGATAAGCTATAGACATTGAATTCCTTCAGTTCTTTGCTGTTGTTTTCCAATCTATCATCCTCTTGCCTGTTCCCAAGAAACCTCTGTGATTTATTTCACTGTCCTTCATGAACTGTGCTAAAACTGGGCATTGCATTCTTGTTGTCATTCCAACAGTGCCAAATACAAGCATAATATAGTATCTCTACTCGTTATTTCCAGATTGTGCTTTCAAGAAGGGTATATAAAGCATTTTGATAGCAGTGTCATGCTATCAGAAGCTCATTTAAAGATGATGATTAGCCATGCCCTCAAATCTTTTCCACAACTTTGCTTCGTAGGAAAGAGTTTTTCCATCCCATTGCAAGGGCCTGCTCCTGTGTCTGCTCTTCAAAGGAATGCAGAAAAGCTGGAATTCAAGAAAGTATTTCAAACCTGCAAAGTATACCTCCTAATGTGGCTATTTAAAATCCATTAAATAGCCAGAGAGCCCGTACTCCACCTCAACCAGAAACCATAGGATTGACTTGGAAATAACTAAATGGAGTTTTATGGTGTGCATTATGTAGATGAGTCATCATGGCTGTAGTACTTTCTGCTATTACCGCTTCTATTTAAGGGAAAACTGAGAGTTGGGAGCAATATTTTCAGTGCTTTTATGTCACTCGAGTTAGATTTGATAGAATCGTAGTGGAGACATTGTTATACTGCTGCTGAAGAGCAGATATATTGCAATTCACTCATTTTATTAAGCTAAGTTTAATGGAATTTTGAGTCAGCCAACTAGAAATGATTCTTTCCTGGCGCAATGCAAATGTCAACACTCTCCCAAACCCCCAGCGGTAGCAATTTTTCTGAAACTGGAATTTGATTTTTGTTTGTTCCTTTTTAGCTTCCCAGTGAAGATACTGAAATATTTGCCAGCGCCTCGCAGTGCTTATCATTGCTGGTGCAGCTCTATGGAGGGAACGGTCAGGAGAGTATGTCTCCAGAAAACATGGACAGCTTTGCTCAAGTGCTGAAGTCCAGAGAAGATACGCAACAAGTGAAGCTCTTGTTGAGAATTGTGAAGAGACTGGTGAGTCAGCTTCTAAAGCCTTTTAAAATTCCACGTTTCTTTTATAGAATTGGATAATTTGGGGGCTGCTTTGTGCTTTCAAATTATTAAAAAAACCCCAACAGTATAAATGAATTTTGAAACTTAAAAAAAAAAGTGAATTTATGTGAATTTACATTTCATGTCTTTAAATTTCATTTAAGTTCTCTGGAGAAGATAGCTGTCTGCACTTGAAACCTTTTCCAGAATGATTGTAGGATTTCTCCTCTTTCAGTTAACTTTTCAGCTATTTAAATAACTCTTTCCATTTATAGATCTGTTTAGTACTGCAGCTTGGTGAAGTATTGGAACAATTCTCTGAATGCTTTCTCAAAAAGCTGATCTGGAAACGTTAAATAGCTGTTCAGAAACACTCTGCTTGATTTCATGGTAAACAAAATACCATTTTGTACTTGTAATGGGTTTGTGGGTTGACTGTTGACTCCTCATTGTCACCAAGCAATAGGGACCACTTCTGGAGTGGCTGTGATGCCGAATGCCAATGAGCAGGAGTCATGCAAGGCCTTACTGTGGTGATGTTCTTCATGGAGAGAGGTTTCAGTTCTGTTATGCTCTGGCATAGGGGCATGACAGTAGCATTGTGTCTTTCAAGTAGCTTAGGTGGAAAACATTCTGTATCTGTAACATTCTCTTAGATAATGCTATGGAGTTTATCTTGAAGCGTTGTGATAAGAAGCTTTGCCTGCATTGTCACCTTATGTTGCTTGATTGCTTTACCCTTTTCTCTCCAAGAGCAGGAGTTCTCAATTAAAAGAGGGTAACTTCCCCAGTGTGAGAGGTAGGAGGCACTTGAATTCTGAAAGTGCAGTGCTGCCTACTAGGGTAAATCATAATCAGTGGCAACAGGAGTTAAGAGGAAGCGACTTTTTAGCTGTCAGGTTTCACTCCTTTATTTTCTCATGTTCTTCCTGTAAAGAGAACTCTGGCAAAGATTTTTTTAAGACACTTTGTATCTTTTAAAGAGAAGCTGGTACCTGTGCTTCTCTTTCTGTGTAATTGTTGTGCTGCATAGAGCTGGCTTTTGCTTTGCCCCAAGAGTGATAAGCGCAAAGGGGCAACAAAGTGTGAAGAAAGATAAACGAGGCTGCAGTGTACCTATCTGGATTACTTAATTTCAGTATAGCTACAGACATGTTTCCTTCCAGTTTTGAAGGCTATAGTTCAATAGTTGACATAGAGAGCAGGATATTTAGTACAGAAACTTCTGTTGGCTACCTTAAGAGAATAAATTTATGCTATCACCTTTCGAATCTTGCAAATTCCTCTACTTTTCGGTCTCTCCTTTATATACCAGTGATACTGGTACTTCTTAATAATAAGATCAGGCATAGATTTTCTGTAATTATTTTAATGAGATCATAGGATTCCTTTTGAAAGCAGGGTTCATAGATAATTTGACAGATTATTTAATAAATTTCACATTATTTCTCTAAAATGTAAAAAGTCCCATTCGTAGGAGATGATTATCTCATCAAAACTGTCAAAATCACAAAAGCCATTGAAATAGAGTCATATCTATTCAAGAAGGATTCAGCCCACATCAGCTGTTCATGCTGAATTTTATTGCCTAGAGCAGTGTGGTTCTTTTTTTAATATCTGAGCAATATTTTAATAGATCATTAAGTGCACTGATTTCCGTTCTTGCCAATCAGAGCTCATACAGAGCATCTTTCCAATCTGTGGTTACAGCAACTTTGTTGGTACAAGCACAGGTATTGCTTATGTGAAGCAGGAATGTGCAAAAAGAATTCAATATGTTTATGCTATCAATGCATTGATAGCATGTATTTCTGGAATTAAGGAAAAGGCATAGCAGTATGACTAGTTAATTTGTCCCCATTTGTGTTTCATACGACTCCAGCGAGCCAACACATACAGATGTCTCACTTTCAGAGTCTTCATTTCAAAGCAAGTGTAAGGTCATAGAATTTGTTGATGTACAAGATGACCTTACATTGATGAAACAAGAACTTGTATCTATGTGTTGGTTTAATAGCGTTCATCGATTAAGTTTTGCCTCCTGTGTGTGTGTGGGGGAGAGGTTTGGACAAAATTGGACGTTTTTTTGAGTTTGAGGGGGTTTTTTAATGGTCATTGCCAACGTTGACCAGCAAATTGACTGCAGGGCAATATAAACTTCTTGCAACCCTTTCTTTGCCCATTTTTTGTCCTACAGTTCTGTTGTATTCATTTATTAAATGGAAATAAACGTCTAGACCAGAAAGGGGGGAAAATATATCTTTGTGCAGACTTATTAATGGAATCACCATGGGCAGCCCTTTGTACAAGCTTTATCTTGCTGTAAAAAGCCAGGTTGGACAGAGCCTTGGGTGATATGGTCTAGTGCTTGGGCAGCATGGTCTAGTGTGAAGCGTCCCTGCTCATCGCAGTGGGTTGGAACTGGATGATCTTAAGGTCCTCTCTAACCCAAACCATTCTATGAGTCTATGAAAATAAATCATTAGAAGTGAAAACCAGGAAAAAAATGCTTTGAGCCTTTGTAACTGTTTAAGTAAGAATCATCTGAAACTTTTAAAAAGGCCCCATTGACTGTCTTTCTTTTTTACTTTTATAGTCACCTCAGCTTTCAAAGCTTTTGGCTCTATCAAGCCCACATTAAGCAGTCTTTTTCAAGAATGTTCTCTCAGTGGCATTAATATAATGGACAGAAATGGAATAAAACTGTTGAATCAAAGAAACAGGGTTTTAGGGTTTTAGGGCTTTGTTGTTGTTTTTCCCTTTAGCCCTTTTAATAACTCATTCTGGTGCTTCATCTTGGATTAGACAATACTGCTATTGAGCGATTCTTCATCTTTTTTTAGCATTTATGAAACCCATCAGTGATGTCAGGAGAGTGATCTTGTCTCATTTTTTGGTTCTGGAAGCCTCTTCTGCCACACTTCATAGAAATCAATTCTTTTCACCTCTTTTGGTGAAGATACAGAGCATCTTCTTACAGCCTAGGAAAATCATCTAGAGTAATGTATTTCTTTGTGAAGTAGAAGTAATTTTCATTTGGGAAGCAAATAGTTCAATTTTTGCTTGCCTTACTGAGGAGGTTTTGATTTCTCTTTTTTCCCACAGAGAAAAGATCTAGCTGACATCTCTATTTGTTATCTAGTGTGAAATGTAAAGGCAAGTGATTATCACCATAATTTTACAGAACTAGCCAACATCCTTCCACTGGACGCATAATCAGTGCGGAATTACAGCTGGGTACTCACAAATAAAACATCTTGGCTTTCAAAACAGGAGAATACTCTTTTTTTATGACATCTTATTAGAATTCTGACAAAAATGAGTAAGCATCAGGCTTGAACAAGAAATTCTGCACTCACTGAGGAGAGTGAACTTTTGTTCTCTGACTTTTGCCATAAGTTTTTGTCAGAAAAGATGCTTGAATTTTACCTAAATCATTCTTTTTTAAAATTCTGATTGTGTTTCCTAGAACCTCATTTTCACTGTTTTGCATGTCATAACTGTCAAAAAGTTGTTCATCCTTTGTTTGTGAGCAGCTAAGACATTTAGGATGTCATCTGGGTGTCATATACACCGTGGGGCTACATACATAAGATTTCTCAAATCGCATTAGGCTGCATAGTAAAGATGTTAAGCCTAGAATGACTTGATTCTATATACTTGAGCTGTGGCAGAAGTTCATAACTTCCATTTATTTCACTGTAGGACTATTGAACATTAATTTACTTTCCCTGCTCGTTTGGGCCACAGCAATGGCATCACTCTGTACCTGCAGGTGGATTTAATACGTGGTTTCCAGTCGATTAAAGCCTGGGTCACTATGTCTAAAGTCTTGTGTCCCTAAGTAATTTTGTTATGTAGATTATGAATTATACCATCCTGAGTTTTCTACAGAGATATGCTGATTCTTGAACTGACAGCTGTATGTTTGCATATTAAAATATATGTAGATATTTTTACTGTGATAATTCCCAGGTTAGGTCCTCCTTATATTATTCACTGATCCTGCATTATAAGGAAAGATGATATTTAGAGCTTGAGGAGATATTTAGAGCTTGAAGAGCTGTATAGCCCGAGTAGCTCAAACATTTGATTTAGGGTCGCAGTTCTGTAATCCCTCTGTAAGTCCAGCTTCTTGCTGGAGATTTGCTTCTCAAGAGATTCCCACAGGTATGTCTGCAGGGAGCTTCCCTCAAACAAGGTGAAGCAAAATGCCAAGGGATTTTCAGATAGCATCCCAATTAATGGCTTCAACTCTGAGGATTCAGTGCCACAAGGAGGTGCTTGTGTGGCAATTCCCAGTGGAGTCTGCTTTCCCAGTCTTACAAAGCTGCGGGAACCTGTTGGCCTATCTCCTGTGGAGAGATCAGAAGCGCTCAAATAATCTCAGTTAGCTGGAGAAAAACTTCTTTCTCTAATCTCAGTTTTTCATGTGTGCCTTTTAATTAATTTCATTGCTTATGAAGGTAATCTGTAATATTCCATTGCTCTAAGGAGTAATTTTATGACAGAGATGCTTGTGAATACCGTATTGACTTGTGGGTTGCTGACATTGTAGGTATACTCACTATAAATGCCCAGGGTGTTATATATATTTTTCCTAAATTATGCGTGTTTTTAAAATCCAGATGACTCTTATATGAATATTTTCTATCCCTCATTAGTGTTAATCTCTTATTTTTGAGTTGTAACCAAACCTGCATCCCTTCTTTATAGAATCATAGAGTAGTTAGGGTTGGAAAGGACCTTTAGATAGCCCATCTTCTGTTGGCTGCAGTCTAATAGAATAATGTCCTTGGGTAGGATGAGGTTTTTCATTGGACACAAACAACTTAAGATCTCCTCCAAGAAGAAAAAGCTAATCGGCATGAAGATTTAGTATGTAGATTATGAACAGGATGGTTGCCTCAAAAAGCTTTGAAGCAAGTACATGGAAAGGATATTGCCTTTCCACCCTTCCCGGATGGGGGAATTGTTTCCTGATTCCTGAAAGGGGCAAGGGAGGTGACTCTCCTCTGCTTCTGGGTTTTAGCCTAGTCACGAAGTAAGCTTTAAAGTACAGCTTTTTGAATCTTGCATAGGGTTTGACTGAAATACGATCTAATGACATCTCTTTTAATAAATTTATGACATCCCTGATGAATATTATAGTCAGCAGGGATATTTTTTGAGTCAGAATTGCTATGGCAGGCCATTGCCACTGTGAAGAAGCCATATATTGACTTACAGTGAAGAGTTAAGAAAAACTAGTTCAAATTACTCAGAAGATGAACACAGCCTCATCACAACTACTCTAACAATTTAAACAGTGATTTAAATAGAGTGATGGATAGATTAAATACATAGTGTAATGTAAGGCAATTCAGCATTTAGTAGGCATAGTTCTGTAGCACAGCCCCTTTGCTGTCTGCTGTAGTGTATCTAAACTGAACAGAGAATTAAGCTAATATTAACTTACCTGAGTAATTTCTGTTTTGGTTTTACATCTCATTCAAGCTGTATTTTGAACTTTGGGTTCACTTTGTGATGTCATACGGGCTCTACCAAATTCTCATAGAAATGAAATATTGTTCTTTCACCATTAAACCCTGATGGAGATTTTGGTTTAAGCTCAGTAAAGCATTTTCGATAGCAGTAAGAAGGAAAACTTTTACACAATGAAAGTATGATTTTTTTGTAATAGTCAAACCTGAGTTGTATTCCAATTTGTTATCAGACATTGTAGGAGCAATACCAAGTCTTAAAATATGGATAGTTTAGTTTATAATTATTTGATGCTAAGGATAACATAGCTTTTCCAAAAAGCACTTGTTTTTTGAATAGCAGGAAAATGTTATTTGTATGTCTATTAATACTTAGGTTATCCAGGTATGAGTGGGATACTGTAGATGGTTATCATTTGAGATCCCATGGCATTCTTTGTAGTACTATACATGGTTAATGTTAACCTAATTACACTCTGTGTATTGAAATCCAGGACCAAATTTTCAGTGTTTAGGTCTGAGAAGAACTTTAATTCATAATCTAAAGTGGTCAGCTGCTGTTTCACCTCAGGGACACCTGCGTGTTTATGGCTTGTGTGCCTGGCTTATGTAGCTCGTGAAGGGCTAAATTCAAGTTCATTTGTACTGTGTGTAACTCATGGAGTTTCTGGACACTGAGTAATAGCACAATAAGTTAGCACTGTCCTTGGCTTTCTCTTTTTTTTGACATTTGCATCCTATGGTTTCTACTCGAGGAAAGAGAGGAATGTCTTCGTATTTAGACTTACACACTTGGTGAGAGCACTGAAAGGATCTTAACAGGTCTGTTCAGTTTCAGCTTAGCCTTCCTTTTAATTGACCTCTCTGGATTTTACAATATCCTTCTTTCAGTTGACCAGAATTCTTAAGCAAAGGATTCTAAAGTCATATATTGTTGGGGTTTTTCCAGTATTTATGTCTTATGAAATGAAACAGAACAAGTTTCCATGGGCAAGTCTCAGTCACCGATGCAGTCTCTGGGAATGTTATCTTTCTCTATCTTGTCACTTTTGATCCTGTGCAGAAGTTCTGCGGCTGATACCAAATTGCAGACAACTTGGCTATTTTTCAACCCAAAGCACTGGATGGTACAGGAATGCTCTGACTGTTTCTTCTCATAGAAAATGTAAATACTTAAATCTCCATAAGGTTGTCCAGGCTTATAGGATGACTTCTTTCTGGCTGTGTCAGAATCCTCTTCTGCTGTGTGAATTTTGTACTTCATTGACTGTGCTTGCTCGAATTCGCTTTATGTGGTACCTATGTATGCATAACCATAAACACAGTGTATTTTCTTTATGACTGTGATTTGGAGTATTCTTAACTCAGTGTCAAGAAATTCTTAATAACTGGGAGAATTGAAATTTTATTTGAATTGGATCTAAGCTGAGGTTTTTTTCAGCTGATCACTGAGTCCCCGAGCCTGTTCTATTAAAGATACTAGGCTTTGTATAACCTGAGATAAATCAGAGCATTAAGTAGTGATGCATAAAGTCAGATGTTGAGGAGTTTTTATGCAATTAACTTACCATTTGGGGGATACATAGGAGTTTGTCTGGCTTAGAAGCTTTTGGTTAAGGAAGTATTTACTGGGGCTTCTAACTTTGGATGTGATTTAGGTCCTGCCTTCTTGCAGCTGGTGATATGTCTGGAATACCCATGGTTATCTTAATCCAGAGGTGCTGGTTTGTTTTGTGCATTTACACCCCTGCAATGACTAATTTGCTGACAGGATTTTTACTGTAACTGTGAAGTACTTTCTCCTTATTGAAGAGAGCATGCTATCCTTCATCTTGTATTTCCACCACGCAGACAAACATCTGCTTTGCTAGCAAATTATATATAGTCTTCTCCCACTCCCAACCCTAAAGTTCACACAGAGGCTGATTTTAATGACTTTCCTTCATATTTCTTCAGGCTTGGTTTGATGCTGACAACTTTCTAATACATAGCTGGATGCCTCTTACTTTTGCTTTCTGCCTGGTTCTAGCAGCTTTATGTTCGATATTACCCTCATAAATGCCTGGGATGTTTAATATTTACAAAACATTTCATGGTCCTCCAATAAGGAGTAGTAAATATCATAGAATCATAGAATAGTTCGGGTTGGAAAGGACCTCAAGATCATCCACTTCCAACCCCCCTGCCATGGCCAGGGACACCTCACTACTAAACCATGTCACCCAAGGCTCTGTCCAACTTGGCCTTGAACACCGCCAGTGATGGAGCATTCACAGCTTCCCTGGGCAACCCATTCCAGTGCCTCACCACCCTTACAGGAAAGAATTTCTTCCTCATAACCAATCTAAACTTCCCCTGTTTAAGTTTGAACCCTTTACCCCTTGTTCTGTCACTACAGTCCCTAATGAAGAGTCCCTCCCCAGCATCCTTTTAGGCCCCCTTCAGATACTGGAAGCTGCTCTGAGGTCTCCACGCAGCCTTCTCTTCTCCAGGCTGAACAGCCCAAACTTTCTCAGCCTATCTTCATATATCAAGAGCATTTTGCTTAAGCAGCCCCATCAACACCACTTAAATAGGATTAAATTATTAAAAAGATTTTCACATTCTCATTTTCTGCAATTGTTAATACCAGGTTACACACATTTCCAGGTTCCGAAGCATTAATGGGACCGTATGAGCATTTTCATTATTATAACTGAATTGTATTAGTGCTTGTAGACTGGGACTTCATTGTGGTAAGCTCAATATAAGCACAGTAAAAAGTAATTTCTTGCTCCAGAGAGCAATCCAGCTTGTTTCCTGTATTGAAAATAAGATCAAAGAATTGCCTGAAATTGACTCTCCGTAATAAGAAATCATTTGCCCCAAAGAGGACCATCCTGGATAAAACAGATCCTTGGGCAATGTTCAGTCCTGTGCAAACAGGAATGGGGGGTTAACTAGTTGCTCCGGATTATTAATACAAAAGTATCTTCATTTTATTCCAAATTTAAATGCTTATGTTCACAGAGGTATTTGAAAGTCTTTAGTCTTCATATAATGTAAAAGAGCTTTGACAGATTTTGGTTGCCCATGTTGAGATGCGGTTATGCATAGATACCAGGTTTACAGGTATTTAAATAAGAATATTTTAGCAAATTCATATTGCAAGCCCTTCAACAAATCCTCCCTTTTTTATTGCATCTCTCCTCTTAAACTCAGTCTCCTTGCTGGCAAGTTTACTGAGGGTGAAATAGTCTCCTACATTTCAGCATGGAAGTAAAATGTTAACTGCCGTGTACCAGGAGGAATTCTAATGGGGATTCCCTGCTGTAAAAGAGTGGTCCTTCCTTTGACTTCTAAATCACCTAATATTGGACCATTAGAGTAAGAGATCTTGACACATCCTCTTTGCTAATCCCCAGTGCTCCCTTATTTTCCTTGCCAATGTTTCTGTTTATGGATTTTTAAAATAGGTTTTAAGTTCTGCACTTTAACGCGGCATCTGAAAAGCAGTGACTGGGTTTCTCATTGTCTAGATCCTTACCCTCTTCATCTTCTAAAGCTGGAGCACTGCTGAGAAGCTGGTGATTTCAAAAACCTTGCCATGAGTAAATCTGCAGGTGACATACAGCTTTATTTAATAGTCTGTGTGTCGATGCTGGTACAGGCGATATGGCTGGACTGCTTAAAAAGGTATATTATAGGGGGAGAGTATGTTTAGCAGGGAGGTAATGGAATCACCATTCCTGGAAATGTTTACAAACCATGTAGATGAAGCCCTTAGTGACAAGGGTTAGTGGTGGCCTTGGCAGTGCTGGGATAAAGGTTCGACTTGATGATCTCATGCATTTAATGGTTGGTTGACATATCCATTAGCAATAAGTGCGTACTTTTAAAGTTGTCCAACAGAGGGCCCGTGCTGACATACTACTCACTGACAATGAGAACCATATCTGGACTTTAGGAACATGGTGCTGCACAATTTCAGGTGACTCCATCATTCATGTAAGCATTCTGAAACAAGGTTGTGTTTAAAACCAGCATTTGTGTGCATTAAGGGTTAGGCTTTCATAAGATTTGTACAGTGACTGAACCCTCTCTCCCAGTTCAAACAGTAATTCAGTCCAGCATCTTCAGTGATGAAACCTCCACATTTTAAATTATGAAGACTCTGCTAGTTAAGCGTTTAGAAAGTGCCCAGTGCTGTCACTTCTTTAAACTATTAAAATAAAATGGGTTCCTGTGAACATCCTTATAAATTTATAACAAATGGAATTCGTGATGATGTAGTATTCTATGGGCTCTGAATTGCTGTCCTAACTTTCACACAGCAGGTACTTTCTCTGAGATGAAATACCTAGTTGACGAGTTCATATGATGTGGTGTAGGAATATCTCATAATTTGCATGCCAGCTCTTCTCTGCTTAAACATCTTGCTGGTTTAGACCGTTCAGCAGACATTTTAAGAGTTAAGTTTAGACACCATCCTTAGTCTTGTCAAAAAGCAGATGGTTACCTAAATCCTCTAATATCAGTAAGAGTACTTCTTCCAGAAAAACGTAGTGTTCATTTAGAAATTGATCAACAAAAGCATGTCATTTTGCAGTATCGGATAGCTCCAATGACTTAAATTTCATTTTTAAAGGAGATTTTCTGGGGTACTTAATTGCAAGAGTGCTGATGTAGAGCATAACCCCTGTATACATTGAAAAGTCAAACTGGAATGTTTCGTAGTGCGTAGAATTGTACCTTGTGGATGGAAATCTGATCTTTATGCTGTAATTTCTGGGTAATGGTAATGAACAGACTTACTGCCTATTAGAGTTGCATCAGAAAAAGATTATTTATATTAAAACCTGCCCCTACCTGTGCTAATCAAAAATCTGTGTATGAAAACCTGCCCTCTACAACTACCTGACAGGAGGATGGAGCCAGGAGGTAGCTGGTCTCTTCCCAAGTAACAAGGGACAGGACAAGAGGAAACGGCCTCGAGCTGCGCCAGGGGAGGTTTAGATGGAGCTGAGGAACAGTTCCTTCCCCAGAGGGTGCTCAGGCATTGGAACTGCTGCCCAGGGCAGGGCTGCAGTCACCGTCCCTGCAAGTGTTCACAACACACCCTGTAGCCAAGGCCCTCAGTGCCATGGGTTAGTGGTGGCCTTGGCAGTGCTGGGGAACGGTTGGACTTGGATGATCTTGAAGGTCTTTTGCAACCTACTTGAGTCTGTGATTCTATGTGAGGTATATATATATGTGATGTGGGGTCTGTATACCAAACAGTGGAGTCCAGCAGACTGATCATTTAAAGAAATTACATTATTTGTAACTGCAGTTTGCTATTGTCCCATTTCGTCACTGAACACCAGAAAGAATCGAGGTGGAATACCTTGTTCTCAGTCTGATTGAATGCTTCATTTCTGGCTTTTCATGCAAGAGGCCAGTTTTTCCAGGGAAGGGCTGGGACAGGGCTCTCTGCAGTGATTTCCTCTGCAGTGGTCTTGGAGAGATACAGAGGCAGGGTTTCCCATGGGAATCACTCAGTGCTGCTCCTGAGTGCTGGAGCAAAAGAGAGCTCACTGGAAAAGCAGCATTTAGTCAGCCCTATCATTTTAACCAAGGTCTCTGAGTTCCTGGGTCCTGCTTATTTTCATTAGAGCAACAGTCTACACAAGGCAGATTAGAGTTAAGATCAGTACCTTTTACAGTTGAGTCATTCTCATGGAAATGAGTGTATTTACATATCCTCATACTGCTACTGTTCTTCAAACTACTGCAAGCATTTAAATGCTATAATACATGATTTTTAGCAGATGTGATAAAATAACAAGTTTACATAAAGCATAGAAGGAATCAGTGTTTATTAAGCTCAGGGTCCTCTTCTGTCATTTTAAACCATTGGTACAGCTTATGTGTTTGCAGTATAAATGCAGGTGTATTCACAAAATGGCACACCATATTTCTTTGCAGAGTCCAGAGCTATAAGATGGCTAAGAGTAATTCATGCCCCGTACATCAGTGAGTTATATGTGGCCCTGACTCTGCTAATAGAAATATACCAATATTTCTTTTAGTTTGGTGGGGAAAAATCTTATTGCTGCAAAGCAAATTACAGCTGTCATTGGAAGGCTTAATTAATAGGCCCTGAGGATTGCTTGAGTGGACTGTTGCTCCACTAAGGAGCTCTGATGACACCAGAGAGATGCTCGTGCAATTTATTCATGTACTGTTGCTCCACAGTGGAACACATATTACATTTTGAAGGTGATGTTGTTTAGTAATTAATGATTTATTTTTTTTTTAGACCCTCCTAGTCTCTGTATCACTTTCACCATTATATTCGTTGGGATCCTTTTCTTGGCATGTCTTTTATTACACAATTCCACCTCTAGTTGTATGGTTTGGATTCTTTGCTCAGTTTCTGAACCAGAAGCTCCTGATTTTTTCTTGACGTTTATTTATTGTTTTCTTTTAAATGAAACTGAAAGCTTTGTGGGAATTGGTGTTGGAAACTAGAGGAGCGGGAATGATAAAATGCCTACTCTCTTCTTGCATTCTGGCCACTACAGGTTTCAACAAGATCCTTTTCCCCTTCTTGCAGCTTCGTACTTCAATTTTGCATAACTGTTTATGATCTCAGGAATGCATAATTACATTAGCATACTGTTATGTGCTTGTGTGTGTACATCTATTAGGCTGTTCTGTAATCCTTTAACATTTTCTCATTAAATTATAGCTTATTTTTTAACATGTCCATCTACATAATGGTCAGAGGATTTTTAAATTGTTAAGAATTCAAATACCGCAGTCTTCCAAATTCAGTTGCAGAGATTCCAAAGGAAATCTAATTTCTGGAAAGTACTTATTGGTCCTGAATATCAGGCCTACAAAAAGCTTCTCTGATTTGGCATCCCAAATCGCTAGGTACTCTAAGTCCTAGCAGAAAGATATTTACTTCTCTTACAAAAGGATTGAAAGAAGAGACGAAAGAACTAACTGCGGAACAGAAATTCTGTGGTGTTCAATAGAATTCTTGAGTATTTTGCTTTAAAAGTTTTCATTCCAATTGAGTTGAAGTTGTACATTTCAAGTACAATGAAATGAGTGAAATAGGATGCTGTGATATGAGACTAATCTATGTGAGAAGCCTAATAGTCTTCCTAAACACAAAACTAGCGCCAGTAGTTTCTTGGCTTTTAAATCTTGCATCCGTGTCTTTTTCCTCACTCGCCTTTTCGCAACCTGTTTTAAATGGGAGATAAACTTGGTAATGATCTGATCAAGCTTCTGACCCACAAAGTTCGAATGGCTTTGAACCAAATTTGCCCATCTCTACTAGAAGATAATTGCAGCTAAGCATCAATCTGCCAGGATATTTTTATTCACCTCTTGCCTTCTACTTTGTAGAACACTTCAGGAATGTAAAAAATGAATATATTTCTGGTTGAACTTGGATGGGAAAGTAGAATGCAAATGTAATCATGCTGACAGTGGTTTAGTGACCCTGGGACATCTGGGAGTAAGGCAAGGTGCAGAGGACAGTGGCAAGATGTGGGCTGGAATGTGAAAGGAGCAGCCTTGACTGCTGATGAATACTGTGTGTGTGAGAGAAAAAAGTAGCAGTGTCTTGAAGTGATTAGAGGTGAGAAATATAAAGCAGTGATGAACACTATCTCAATGTCACAGCAGTTCTGAATGTAATTCCCAAACAATATGAAGCACATTAGATTTTGAGGCTACTGAACATAGGGATTTCAGTCTGATAGGAATCCTGTGTCCTGCTCTGCACAGCCTGTGGCCTCTGTAGCGCTGCTTTGATCCAGCATCTCCACCAATTTATAGGAGTTCAGCTTGCAGCCTCTTTATTCCAGCAGAGAGGAAGGAAAGAGGAGGTTGTGCTTCTCGTGTACCTTTCTCTTCTTCTCCTCTCTGATGGACAGCAATGTGTCTCCCACTCTTTTGCAAAGAAAATGAATCAGACCTGGTCTTCTGTGTTATAATGTCCATAGTGAGGAATGTCCTCCAGCAAAGTTGTGTGCATTCAGGAAGACTGTAGGGAGAGAGAAGGTGCATCAAAGCCACCATGTATTATAGTATTAGATTAAGTCTTTTAGGGATGTTTTCTAGCCATAATCCCATTATTAGTGAGAATAGAAAAGTTTTGGCAACCTTATTTGAGCCCTTATCCAGAAGATGAGGAAGTGATTGTCCCCGCTAGTGGGCTGCACCTCAAAGTGGGGAGTAGTCTCCACCCCCCCCAGCCTTCCATCAACCCTGTTGCTCTGTAAGGCAGCTGGTGCAAACACACTAGCCCAGTGTGCTTAAGCATGCAGGTTCCTCCATGCAGTTGGGGCTGTGCCACAGCTGGACCTGATGCCGCGCTTGCAGCACAGAAAGTATCATAGAATCATGGAATAGTTTGGGTCGCAAGGGCCTTTCAAAGGTCATGTGTGTCTAGGGGCCACCACATAATGCAATCACCACCTTTGTGTCTCAAGCCATATGTTTACATGGCACTTAATGCGGTATTGATTTTGACTGAAAACTTAAGATGTGTCACTAGAAGGATTAATCAGACAAAAAGAGTGAAAAGGAAAAGAAGCAAGTGTGTAGCACATGAGTGGTTCAAAAGGCCCTTTCTTTTTAGTCATTCCCCGGACAATATTCTTTTAGATAGCATCATAGAATCAGGTTGGAAAAGACCTTTAAGCTCATCGAGTCCAACCTTTACCCCAGGACTGCCAAGTCCCCCATTAAGGGCCTCATGCTATATCTTGCTGTTAGTCAGAGCTAAACTAACTTTGTCAGACTAGTACAAATGACCAAACGTTTCCTGATGCCAGGTGTAGAACAAGGGACAGAAGAGAAAGGAAATTTGGAGTCCATGTTTAACTATATATTTCCAGGTGTAAGAAAGGGCAGCCCTTATATTCAATGATAGTGCTGGAGCTGCACGTTTTGGCTTTCAGTTCACTAGTACAACCATGCTGAAGAAAAATTTAGGGAAATGGGTTATCTATTTCTTACATAATTAATATATTACTAGGTGTAATGCTTGGAATATTGAGATGTCTTCTGGGAGAGCAGTCCCAGCTTTCAGATAAAGCTAGAAAAATCAAATAAAGGAAACTATCATGTTTTCTGCCGCTGAAATGGCTCGCAAAGCTCATTATTTTTGTGTTCTTTTCCTGACATTAATCTTTTCACTAAAGCCATGTGGGTGAAAATAGAGAGATAATTAGCATTAGCCCATTTACGAGAAACTGCTAGTGACAGAAGCTTATTTATTGTTGTGTACAATTAAAATATGATGTGAACACATGAGAATTTACAGTAAAACAAGACTGCAGCTTGTCAGCAGTTTCCTTTGTTCAGCTGTGTGTTTATTAGGCTACAACTGCTCACCTACTTTTATATGACTTTATAATAATAGCAGCAACATCTTCATTATTGGAGATGTCTAAGCCAGTTTGCACAATATACAAAGAAAGAATATATTTGATAGAATGTTTGTTAAAGAACTAAATCTGGAAGTAAGATTATATGCCAACAAACAAACAAAAAAAGGACCTTTTTTGTTGCTGGGTTGTTGTTTTATTTGGTTTGGGGTTTTTATCCCTTGCAGTGTGTTGTTTATGCACCTTGCAGCAAGTGTTGTTAACACCTAAGGTGATTTATGTACATCATTCTGCTGTTTTATTTGGACCACTTCAGTGCATCTACAGAGAAACAACTTGAGACCTGTCAGGAAGAAAAGCACATGCATTTTATTTTTCATAATTCTGTCATTCTACAAAGTGATTTCTGTGGTATAATAGTTGGTCTTAGTTTATGTATTTAAGGACTTTTGGGACTCATAATCCTGTTATTAAGAAGGTCAGCCTTATGTTCCCTGGCATAGATAAATTGAGGGGGGGAGGTCACCGTGAAATACCCACACCCTTTTCCACCTCCTGTAAGTGGATGGGTAGTATTTCAGAGCCTACAAAGAGGAAACCAAACGTTTCATCTGTCATTAGTCTCCTTCTCACATGCGAGATCCTGAAGGGAAACAAGGCAAGCTTCAGTGTCCTCATTTCTCTCTGGCCTAGAGATGTGATCAAGCATAGAGGAGCTATCAGCAAGTCCCAATAAGAAGAAGTAAAAAAGAGTTCTGTGAACCTTCCTGCCTTCTAAACTGAAAGGTTTTGAGCTTTCGGGAGCAAAATAGGGCCATCATGTCTTCAGTGGGCTTAGGGAACATAGCAGCACTATTAACTTCTGCTAAGAGTTCACGCTGTTCTCCAAAACTGGCCCTACTAATGTCATATATCTTTTTTGCAGTTACTATGTGCAGATCCAGCTATCATATGACCTTTCTGAGAAGACAGCTATTGACTTGCACAGCATTCATGCTGACTGCATGTCTCTTCTGATGGGGGTGTTATTTTTGTCTAGAGGGTTTTATTTCTCATACTCAGCACTATGCACACACACAGAGTTGTAGCCCATGAGTACGGAATCTTAGGTTCTAGAGCAGAAGCAGGACGGATGGGTGAACGAACAAGCGAGTGAACAAGGACTTTGGTCACTACTAAAATTAAGACCTTAAACATATGCTTCAGGTTCATTAACGTGAAGAGGAAGACCTGTGCTTAAGTGGTTTCTTGTGGCTTTCCTGGTGGGAAGCAACATTTTCTCTCTTCAGTTTGCTAAAAAAGGCCCTTTACAGTCCCACCACCCTGTTTGTAACTTTAGCTACAGATGGAAAAGCAGCAAACTCTTACCTGTTTGGGAAGTGCTCAGTGGACTTACTATGGTAGTCAGCCCGGAATGTGCAGCGGTTGAATGCTTCCTGCCACTTTCAGTGTGCCCTGTTTAAATCAAGAGTATTTCTTTCTGTGTGGGAGTTGATGAGGGATATCTCCTTGCTTTCTCTTACTTCTGCTGTGATTTCCTTCGGAGAAAAGTTTCTGAAGTACCATAAAGTCTCACTGTCCTCTGTGAATATGCAAATTCAGTTTAAATGCCAAGCGACACTTAAAACTGTGGTCCAGGGTGATTTTAATGACACATTTCTGCTATTTCTTTTTACCTAAATGTGATATCAGTGACATTGATTTAAATGGGTTATGTTCTTATAAATTAAAATTTCATTTACATTAAATAATTTAGGTAAGAATATCTGATACTGTAACACAAAATACATGTTGTTTCTAGTAAAGTAATCGCAGGTGTCGATAACTTTGTGGAGTCATACCACAGAATACATAATCAGTTCCTTCTAGTAGTTTCCTAATTCATCTCTATTCTCAAAACCATCAGATTGAATATGGGGGTGGAAACTTCTGAGTGACACTGTTAATGGCTTTGCCCTCTGATGGTGTTTTTACCTTTGCAGCTTTTGCTCAAATCTGGTTATTAACTTTAAAACAGTGGAACCACCTCATAATGATCATTATGCGCTCCTGTGAAGTCACAGAGGAAAAAAAGCCACAAATGTTTTGATGTTCTCACATTTGAAAACTGAGGCTTGAAAAAAATGTAGTTTTAACATGTAGAAGTTGCTCACTAATGACTGCTTAATCAGAGGGTTAAAACTGTGATCTAAAGCAAAGAAGGAAGAAAGAGGAGAGACAAGATAAGAACAGACAGAAGTAATCACTGTCAGCATCTGAGCTTAACCTTGGATAGCAGCATTACTTGGGAGGGATTGTTGCTATCCCTTCAGCATACAGAAATGAGATGGGTACGATGCTCAAAAGGTGCAGTTGCACCCTGCAGTTTTCAAAAGAAGAAAACCAACGAGGTAGTGTCATTGAAACCCAGGGAGAATTAGACATAGTTCTTGAAAGCTTGAATTTTAAATAGTGTTAATTAAAATGGATCTACTATCTTCTACTTCTCAGTGTGATTAATACATTTTCTTTTATATTTTTATTCTGTTACAGTGATTTCTTTTTAACTCTTCAAAATGTACCATGTAGCTCAGGTTGATTGGTGTGCTCGGTGTACTAGAAACACAGATGAGGGAGCAAAGTGATAAGCTGTCATGAAAAGTTTCATGCACATCTCCCAAGAAGCTCACTGAGCTTGATTGATGTGCATGATTAGAGTGGCACTGAAGAGGGCATCTATGCAGACAGTTTTGTTTGTATGTTTATTCTGGTTCACATTAATCTACTCAATTTCTTACTTTTTGGTGTGGATGAACAATCATAGAATCCCAGACAGGTTTGGGTTGAAAGGGAACTTAAAGCTTCTGCAGTTCCAAGCCCCTGCCATGGGCAGGGACACCTTCCACTAGAGCAGGTTGCTCCAAGCCCCATCCAGCCTGGCCTTGAACGCTGCCAGGGATGGGGCGTTCAGCACTTCTTTGGGTGAATCATATCAAAGCAAAAGTCAGATACTATCCTAAAATGTTTTGGCTCATTGAAGATGCAGTTAAGGGGACTTTGGTTCGAACTTGGGAACTGGTAATGAAACTCAAATCCAATGTTTATTTTCTTACAGCTCTTGTGGAACCAACAATGAATATTGATAGAATGTAATGTAAGTCAAATAAACCTTTTGCAGTGGCCATTTATAAAACAAGTAGTGTTTCTCCTTACTGAAGCTGATGTCTGTTAGGCAAACTGTTTTCATGCAAGTAGGAAAAGTTTCAAGAAAGGAAACAATTGGGTTTGTGACAGCTTGTATTTTTAGCAGTTCACTTCCTTTTTCATTTTGAATGGCAGAATAGTGATTGTAGTGTTGTGATCCATCCTTTCAAAATGTTTAAGGTAAGAAACTGTCCCTGTTATGTACCTGGCTGCTGAAGCTTTCAGCCTTGACTTAGCTGGAAAGCTGAACACAACTTTATGGAAAGAAAATATTTAGGGTATGTGTTTGAATTTGGCAAGTCTGCCTTCCTAGTTTGATGAACCGTGGTTTTTATGTATGTTTAACTAGCATTGGTTTATTGATCAAAGAAAAAGACCAGGAAGAGAAAAGGGAGCAGGCCAAATGAAATATAACTGGAAGGAAAGAGTTTTAGCAGAAAAGAGAGAGTTTTAATCCTCAATTAAAATTTTATTTCCTTTTTATATGTATTTTGAACATTTATCCATGTGAAATTCAGTCAGATTTTAAGCAGAAATGTTTTTAGAAACGATGTGCTAAGGTGCCTTGCACAAAAGGTTTGGGCTTTCAAAGCTTGGTTCTTGATTGGTTTTGTTCCATTGGTGTTGTTGCAGTTCGTGTATCAAGGAGAACACACTTCAGCAACTAATCTGTGTTAATAATTAGGTGGATCTTCAATATCTTTCAAGCTCCTCTTTCTGTTTCTATTGTTAGTCCAAAAAATGTCACTTGTTTCTAAATTAACTTTTGAGGGCTTTATGTAGCAGATTCTAAGCAAAATGAGTTATTGTGTATGTGCTGTTACTGCAGGTACAAACTGTAGAGGTTATTGGGTTACTGATAGGATGAAATTTCTCTGTGGTGTCATTTGTCTGGTTATCAGAGAAACATCTCTGTGAAATATCAGTATTTAACTGAGGCAGTTATTTGAAACCACCTCTATGTTCTATTCAAGGTCATAGGCAGACTTGTTTATTCAGCTATGTCACCCTTTTGTAAACCAGTAAATATGGTTTCTTCTTGCCTTTAAACGTAAAGTATCAAAGTATTTAGCATAAACTTCTAGCTCTGACACAAGTGCTGACTAATCCTAGCAGTGGATGACAATCCACAGTGCAGTGTACAAGGAAGGGCGCTCAGCATTCCTCTAGGATCACCAGCTTGCACATGACATATTTCTTGGGGTAACCCTGTGTTAGAGCTGTCTGTGGGTCACAACTGGCCTGTTGTTGCTGCAGAGATTTTTCAGATGGCTACAGCTTGTTGTATTTTCGGGATTGAATTAGAGAGGAATTGTCCAGAGTGCTACAAGCACTACACGTTATGACAGGATATTGCAGCTCTGAGAAGTGGCAAAGGAATCTTTTCTAGGCTTGGTCAAGACAACTGTTATGGGAATATGTAATCTGTTTTAGACTCTGCCTGCAGACATAGAAAGCGGTGAAAACAGCACATCCTTGGGAATAGTGGGATTGAATTGTGTGTATCAGCATCCCACTGCTGTGCACCACGTATACATGAAAAAGCATGTCTTCAGTTGTGCAGCCTTTCCTTAGGCTTCCTGGGTAGAGAAAAACCAGTACAATTCTGAATCTGAGCACAGTCCTAAGAAAAAGACTCAATTCAGCTGCTTAGCTTTCTAATGCCTTAGTGGTGGGCTGTCACCAGAGCAGAATGAGGCAGCATGATTAATGTGTGAAGACAGAAGAAGATGACTGCTTGCTGATTCACCCTCTACTGCTTTTGGGTGACAAACAGCGTCTTATTCAAGAGTTCAGGTTTTTATTTCTAAGACTTCAAATTGGGTCAGTCCCAAACCATCATTGGCTTCTGACCCATCCAAGTTTTATTCTTCATTGCAAGTAGCCAGTCTTATCTATCCAAAACATGCTAATATGAAAGGTTATTTTTGGCCTTGATAACTTTAACCTGCTCCATTTTCTGCTTAGAAAAGTGCATCTGATTTGGTTTCTGTTAATCTCGCTTCAAGCATTTTTTACTTCATTACCTTTAGAGCCTTGCATTTTTCAGAAGAAACTATTGATTTCAACCACAAAATAATTTTAAAGTGATATTAAATACTGAGGCTTCTGCCAATTGGTCTGATAATGTCAGAATATTTTACTCAGTAATTTTTGGTTGCTTTAGCCAAGATGGCTAGTGATAGAATTGGAAATAAAATGCCTGATTCATAATCCTACGATGTGATTATAGAACGTAACTGCAGAACATAACCCTGCATTAGAAAGAAATTTAGAGCAATTTAGATAGAGGGGTGAAAAAGACACACAAGAAGGTGTTAAACTGGTATTCATACAATACTGGTCTTTATAGAATAGATGCTGTGGGACATCAAGTGTTCTCAATTTACTCATTGGAAAACTACTGGTGTGCAAGGAGATGAAACCTAGCACTAGACGAAGAAAGGCTGAACTCATATAAATTACCTAAGTGTTAATGGCTTACGTTAATGCTAACAGCATTAATTAATTAATTAATTATTAATTAATTAACATTAATTAATGCTAACAGCAGAGCTGCACCAGTTTGTACAAGCTAGATAATGTCCTCTTGTATTAGTCCAAAAATGCCAGAACTTCTGTATCGTATTGAAGGTACGATTGAAGGTAGACTTTGGCTTACTCACTGCTGTGCCTCACTAGGCCCACAAGCTCAGCATTCCTAATTTTCAGATATGCAGACTGCCACTTTATGAGAGAAAGCTGAAACAGGTTCTAGTAGGGTTTGCTGTATTTAGAAGTGCACTGTGAATTTCCACTGCCTCTCAGTATTCTGTATCACAGATCTGTAAACTGAAAACATGCAATAGGTCTAGAATAGTGCTTTAAATGTAACAGACTGTTGTGTTTAATGTTTTTAACATTAAACATTTAATAATAAGCTGTTTAAATGTAAAACAGCTGTTGTGCTACTTCGGTTGATGCAGCAAAATGGGAATTACTGAAGCCAAGCATTCCGATCAGTGTATCCGTGTAATAATGGAAATCGTGTAGGAATTAATAGCTGGGGTGTGTTCAGAAGATCAATCTGATTGTCCATATTGAGTTGAGGAGCCCTGGTATCCTGCCACAGATCGTATAACCTCTTAGAGAGATGAGAAGGTTGAGACTGAGGCCAGTGAGACCAGCTTACTGGTCTATGGATGGGCTGAATCAAGGATTTTGTGTACTTAGTGAGTAATGCTGCTTCATTTGCGCATTGATGTGTTTACAAACAGTGGTTGGTTCCATTTTTACTGGAAGTGCTACATTCTTATTCTTAACCATGCCTTTAGAAAAAGCTTTTTGTTTTAACAAGAATGAATTCCTCCTTGTGCCAATCCCTTCCACCCACAAAGCCTGCAGATGCAGGCAGTAATTTCGCATGACATTCAGAATGGAAAAAACCCCACCACTTACAATCGAAACATCAACTTCTGTTTTAAAATTAAGATTATAGAAGTGCAGTGCCTGAATTTGCATAGAAAATGTCTGGGTTGCATAATAATTCAAAATGTATTTTACTTCTCTAATGTTTGGGTTTAAACTCAATCATATTTCTCGCTGGAAGCCACTGAAGCATTAATACCTAATTCTGCTCAAAATATTTGGGTTGGTTATTTTCCATCCTCGTGGATTGCAGGCCTCAGGGATCCAGGGGATTTTCCTCTGTTCTCGCTTTGCTTCACTGATTAGTTAGGCCTTTGTGGTGGAGTTGTTAACGTTTGAATCTCAGCTAAGATTGCGCTGAATACTTTCTGTAGGCCAAGAAGTGAACTGTCAGATTTCCTTTTTCTTAGAGGGCTTCCTTTGTAAGGATTTCTCCAATCATAACAGAAAAAAAATGCCCTCCTGTTCAGTCAGCAACGACTTTGTGTGTATGACGCGCTGCAGCCCAACTCTGCTCTTCTCAGAAACGTATAAATGAGGATGTCAGGAAATGGCAAGTTAGCGTTTGCAAAAAAAATCAGGCACGTTAAAGCACTCTGCCAAGCCCCACTGATACTTAGGATTTTCTCTCTTCCGTGGATAATGCATAGCTATGGAATTACCTTCTTTGGAGAAATAATTTATTTTCGTCTCTTTCCCTTCAATATATTTTCTTAACTTCGTATTTCAGTGAATAATAATTTCTTAAAAAAGGTCAACAATTCTGCAAGTTCAGATGTGAAATACTTGCATGTCTGTGAACAATCGACTCCAAATACAATCCCTCAGGCTTTCCTGTGCAATACAGATGTCAGAATGTGAGTTAGGGGAGGTGGTGCCTGCATCCTGCCTTTCTTATTACAGAAGAGTATTACAAACCCTGACTGATTCAAAGACTTGAGGATTTCAGTCACTTGATGAAAGGATTAGATCTGCAAGATCTCTATTCCTTAGGAAAGAGCAGACTAAGAGAATGCTCCTTCGCTGGCGGTATTCAAGGCCGGGTTGGACAGAGCCTTGGGTGGCATGGTTTAGTGGGAGGTGTCCCTGCCCATGGCAGGGGGGTTGGAACTGGATGAGCTTAAGGTCCTTTCCAACCCTAACTATTCTATGATTCTATGATGAGATGGGAAAGGATTGAGTTATCATATCAGGTTGGTTAAATAAAGTAAGGCCAGTAAGGGAGATACATTAATTTCTCTGAGAGGAGACGGGGATTAAAGTACTGCATCTGCATTTCACTCTACTTAGAAAATAACTGAAATATTTAGTAATTTGTCAGGTGTAGCAGTCCATACAGTTAGTTGCTTTTTAGTAGTTAGAAGTACGGATGAGGTAATTGTCCAGATTTATTAAAGCTGAAGTTGATACAAAATTTGGAGTGGAGTTCAGATGTGAATGTGCAGAATTTCAACAGCTTTTCTTAAGAGAAGTCATCTGCCAGAGCCAGAAACAGGTCACAAGACTGTATTTGGAATGGGTCAGATTTCATCAGCTCCATTGTTTGTTTATGACGGTACGTATTTCTGCAAATTGGATCTGAAGTTTCTGTATAACAGGGTTTCTAATGAGCTTTTATAAGAATGTAGCAGAAAACAGGTATGGGTAGCCAAAATCCAAAGGCATGAGTATGTTTGAATAGAAGTAACGGCAAAATATCCCTCTGCCCCATGAGCTAATTCATGTCAGAGCAGGGTTTAAAGACCACATCTCTGAGGTCTTGCCCCACTTACAAACGTGCCGCTGTGACTGGCTTGGCACAGTCATGGTGCAAACCTCCCTAGTACTGATGTAGCATATGCTGAGAGAAGAAGCTTTTTCTGTTGGCAAAGGTACCAGCTGCCTCAAATCTCTGAGTGACATAAACCCCCTCACAAATGCACTCTCGCCTTGGTCTAGCTGTAACATAAAGCGTAAGGATCCAAATAGCATGCTGCATTGATAAACAAGCAAACAAACCCCAAAACTCGCACCGAGGAGACACAAATATGTTAAAAACAGTAGCTGAAAGTTGAAAACAACCAGCATTTAGAAAGGGGCTGGCTTAAAAACACAAACCACCTGGCAGAGTGTTGGTGTGATCATGGACTCATAGAATGATTTGTGTTGGAAGAGACCTTCAAAGCTCATTTAGTTCAGCCCCTGCAATGAGCAGGGACATCTTCAACATGATCAGGGTGCCCAGAACCACATCTGGCCTGGCCTGGAATGTCTCCAGGGATGGTTCACCCACCACCTCTCTGGGCAACCTGTGCCAGTGCTTTACCACCCTCACTGTACAGAATTTCTTCCTCACATCCAGCCTGAACCTCCCTCTTTTAGCTTAAACCCATCACCCCTCGTCCTGTCACAACAGGCCCTGCTACAAAGTCTCTTCCATTTTTTCTTATAGCCCTTTTTAAGTGCTGAAAGGCTGCAATAAGGTCTCCCTGGAGCCTTCTCCAAGCTGAACAACCCCAACTCTCTCAGCCTTTCCTCGCAGCAGAGCTGCTTCATCCCTCTGATCATTTCTGTGGCCCTTCTCTGGAACCTCTTCAACAGCTCCGTGTCTTTCCTGTACTGGGGACTCCAGAGCTGGACACAGTACTCTAGGGGAGTGCCCTCGAGGGGCCTGTCCACTCAGTTCCAACTGCAGCATTGAAAGTAAAGTTTCCTATCTCTCTGACATCTCCAGAAATGACTTTCACATTACAACCAGAATCTCCTCCTTTGCTTAATATAAATTGCTGCCAGCAAAATTTGAGCTAGCTGTGCTGATTTTGCACTGCAGTGAATGAAGAATGGTCATGATTAACTCATCGAGCTGGGAGAGGGGTAACACACAGTCTGGTGTACAGCAGTGTCTGAAATCACTGCATCTATTTTTGCAGACTGTTAGACTGGGTTATTGCATGAAATGAAAATGTTGATTGAGAAAGGAGAAACACTGGTTTTGCTTCTACACAAGTCACCCAGTCTATATAAAGACTCTGGGGGTGCAGTAGCTTCACAGTTAGCTGTTAACAGGAGTGGAGAAATAAGGTTGGCGGGGAGGTTCTGCAAAGAGTTGTCATAAACCAGGGTGTGATTTCACAAGGTTTCAGCTCTCAGCACAGCTGAAGGGGAGTGGGCTCGCTCTTCTCCCTGGCTTTTCTCTTCCTTCCCACTCCTGCCACCCAACTGGCTTTGCCTCACATCAGCCTCCAAGCTCCTTGGACCAGAACGTGTTTAAGATCCACTTGCTGATGCAGAGAGGTACTGCTACCCTGTGTAGTTCTGTGTCACTTTAGGGAGCTGAATTACTTAATGTGGATTGGATGACAACTTGGACCTGTCTCTCTCTGTAATAGCAACCTCTTAATTTATCAGGCAATTTAGTTAAGCTGTGCCCCTCAGGGGAGGTTTCACAAGATGCTTGAGCCATTTTAGCAGTTGCTGCTGACAAAAGGAAGAATCCCCCAGTGTTTCCCACTGCTTTCTGCTGGTTCAGCTCACTCCACCAGCAGAAAACGAACCCAGGAAAAAGTCAGCATCTTTATGTCGGTTTAGTGAGTTAACTGCACTCACGGAGGCATCAGACAAGTGCCAGACCCAAAGCAACTGTGGACTGGCACTGGGAAGGCTCAGCAGGGAAGAAGAGAGGGGGAAGCCTCTTTCAGCAGCAGGGGAATGCGAGGTTAGCTCAGCTGGCTTGTGAAACCACACGTTACTTCAAACATTAACACTCAGCATTAAGATGCTCTCTGGTATGGCATTCATTTTAAAGATTAAAAATATACATATTCTGGCACTCAAATATACCAAGAAAGATACACGTTCTTTTATTCCACGATGAAATGGGTCCAAGTCCAAGGTGAAAGAGAATAAACAAATTCTAGTTTGGAGCTGTTGGGAGCCAGACTATCTACCACACACCGTGTGCCGAAGGAAGGCATTTCTGTTTGTTAAATTTTTATGCAGTCTGACATTTCTGCAAGGAGGCGTAGAATCCCAGACTGGTTTGTGTTGGAAAGGACCTCAAGAAAGGACCTCCAACCCCCTGCCAGGGGCAGGGACACCTCACACCCATCACCCCTTGTCCCATCGCTACAGTCCCACATGAAAAGTCCCTCTCCAGCATCCTTGCAGCCCCCTTCAGACACTGGAAGCTGCTCTGAGGTCTCCACGCAGCTTCTCTTCTCCAGGCTGAACAGCCCCAATGTTCTCAGCCTGTCTTTGTATGGGAGGTGCTCCAGCCCCCTTATCATAGTACTGCTGAGTTTTCAGGGGTTTCTTCCTTGAAATGGAAAGAAGAAAAAGAGGTGTTTCTGTAGCCATTAACACCTTAATTAACACCTTACTTCTTTCAGATGGGCCTGGTAGGAGCTGATGGAGCTGTGGCAGCTGGAGGTAAAACTCCCTGTGAGTAAGCTTGGATCATTAAAGGGGAAAAAAATCATAAAGAAAGAGAAAGCTTGTTAATGTCCTTGGAGGAAAAAGTATGAGTCTTCTTCATCAGGGACTGTAGCGCTAGGACAAGGGGTGATGGGTTTAAACTGAAGCAGGGGAAGTTCAGGTTGGATATAAGGAAGAAGCTCTTCCCTGTGAGGGTGCTGAGGCGCTGGCACAGGGTGCCCAGAGAAGCTGTGGCTGCCCCATCCCTGGCAGTGTTCAAGGCCAGGTTGGACACAGGGGCTTGGAGCAAGCTGGTCTGGTAGGGATAGGTGTCCCTGCCCATGGCAGGGGATTGGAACTGGGTGATCTTAAGGTCCTTTCCAACCCAAACCGCTCTGGGATTCTATAAGATACTGAAAATAGGGCAAGGAATAAAAATCAGTATTAAACCACCGGTGGCTGGATCACTGCTGGTGTCACTTAGCATTGCTTTGTTGAAGTCAGTGCTGCTGCACTGCAGGCTTGAAGGGGGTTTGCCAGCAGAGCTATCTGGGGAAACCTCCCCCTCAGCTCTGCAGCAGAGAGCCACCTTAACTCGCTGTTCAAAAGGAAGAAGTCACTGGGGCAAGGCAACTTCTTGTGGGGATAACTGTGTCTGTGGGAAGATTTTTGCCAACACTGTTAATGGTACGGTTTCGTGACTGCTTCAAACCAGCCTGTGTGCGAGCTGGTGTCAAGAAGGGAGGTCCCAGCCATGTGCTGCAGCCGCCTCTCTGGTGCCAGTATGAGCCCGAGTGGTAAACTGTAAAACTAACCAGGGAAGAAAGCATAGGAGGGGTTGGCCAGATCGCATCCCTGATTTCTCACCATCTGATTGCACCACTGCCAGCGCGGGCGCAGAGGAGGGCTGGGGAGGTTGGCATGGGGCAGAGGGGAACGGCCCCTTCAGCAGCAGCTCCCACTCGGGCTGGTTTATAGGGATGGAGAACCTGCAACCAGGGCTGGGCGAACGGGGATTTTCACAGAATCCCAGAATCATCCGGGTTGGAAATGACCTCTGTTGGACCCAGTCCAAGGCAGGGCCACGCAGAGCACGTCCCATAGGAACGTGTCCAGGTGGGTTTGGGATGTCTCCAGGGAGGGAGGCTCCACAGTCCCTCTGTGCAGCCTGTTCAGTACTCTGACACCCTCGGTGCAAAGAAGTTCTTCTTCACACTTGAGGTGGAACTTGTTGTGTGTTAGTTTATGGCCATTGCTCCTCGTCCTGTCGCTGGGCACCACTGGAAAGAGTGTGGACACCATCCTCCTGGCACCCGCCTTTGAGGTACTGATCTGCATTGATGGGATCCCCTCTCAGTCTATTCTTCTCTAGTCTAACTGGGCCCAGCTCCTCCTCGTATCATTCTAACACATTTCGGGGTAGAGACTGTGTCCAAAAGGCATTCAGACTTAGGAGGATGGCCTGGATCGTGCTCCAGGTATGTCAGTGAAGAGTGAGACCTCTGGTTCCCAGCATCTCGCTCCAGCTCCTGCCAGCAACAACACAGGGTTTCTTAATTAATTTTGCCCTGTGTAATACAGCACACACCTAAGCCTCTGATGGAGCACAGCCATAGTTTCCAGCTTAACAATGCATCGAGGTGTGTCATTAATATACAGTTACATATGTTAGGTCCTGTCTTATGTAAGCAATAACACAACGGAAGGTGTGTTTTTGTCAGCCAGTATGCATACATCTTGGCTGTACTGGGGCAGCAGGTGTTGCTGAGGGCTAGAACACACCCAGGGTGTGGGTGTATTAGCTGACTAATACACATTCTGCAGGGTTATTGCGCTCATTAAATATATTGAAGGGAAAAGTTTGAAAGTAAATTAAAATCTAAATTGCAAAGAATCATCCCACTGCGTAACTGGAAGCAGTGGGCTGGGTCTTCACACAGTGTGAGCAATGACATCTCAAAGAAGTAACCAGAACTGCAGTGGTTATTTGGCTGTGGAAAGAGCTGGTCCATGTTTACTGAGCCATTAGTCCCTCACACATTGCTGTGCATCACTGCCCAACACTGCAGTGTCAGCTTATTGTGATGGACCTTCTCTCCATCTTCTTGTGTCCACTGCATGGACAAAGTTCATCTTTATGTCACTGAGTACAGCTCAAAGTTACTTGAAATAACTTTCCCTAATGGCTCACCAGCCTGCTTTGTCTAAAAACGGGGAAGTTGTCCTGGTGTGAGTCCCAGCTCTAAAATGGCTACTCAGATATATGGGGAAAAGGTTGATGATGAAGCCTAATTTTCTGTATATCTGTATTTGAAATCCATTTTCGGAGTTTTTTCATGTGTCTTAGGAAAGAAAGATTCCTACCTTCCTATTTGGACCGTTGAAACTTCAGAATGAACAGTTAATTTGAAATGAAATTCAGTAGTTACTTTCATCTTGGTTATGGGCAGGTAATTTTGCCAGGAGTTAGAATGGGTTTTACTAGTGAGTCATTTTCAGTTCATTCATGGGGAGGTATAAGCTGTGAGAGTTAGAGCTGTACAAGAGTGAGATAGCGATTCTGCTAGTTTTAGTGCTCTTTGCTTGTCTGGAGTTTGCATTTCTGTCTTGGGTATTTCTGCTCTATTTTGTAGTATGCCTCTACCCAGCATCCAATTTCCAGCTCTGCAGCGCTTCTTTCTTGCGCAGGGACGGAACCCATTACTGGCTATTTTTAACAGTGTTATCACAGATGGCTTTTCAGTCCTTTTGCAATTTGAAGCTTTTAATATGTAAAGCTAATGTTGGTGATCATACAAATATCTGTTTTCCTTCAACTCTGAACCACTTTTGGCTCAGAGAACATGTATTAGATGATCACTTCTGACTTGTTGCTAAAATGATCAAGAACTGGGTGGCTAACAGCAGTGTATCAGGGGTGCCTATTTGTATTCATTCCACCATCAATATTGTCCTAGAGATTAAATAACCTATAGTATAACCTGCCATTCCCCCAAAGTCATCTGATCTTCCAACGTTTTATTTACCTATTTATTAAAACAAGTTACTGATGAAATGAGAAACTATAAAATGTATACTATAAATATGAGAAATGAGAAACTATAAGTATATAGTCTTTTCTCCCTCCTTTGGTTAGAGCAAACTAAGAATCATGCTGGTGATGTCAAAGGTGATGTAAAGGACAGTGAGGAATATGCTCTTTCCAGTAAAAGTGCCCAGGTGCAATTATGTACTGTTGTATCTTGCGTGGTAGCGATATGCCCATGCACAAAAACAACAGAAGTTTCACCACTTTGCAGGCATGACGTTTAATAGCCCTGGCTTAGTCTACCTGAGTAATTAACAATTTTAATATGTTCTTAGTCTGTAAATTACAAATGTTATTTTGGTACAGTTAAGCCTGCATTTTCTTTCTCCTCTCCATAACTGGTTGGCTACATGGTGGTTTTTTACCCTCCATACTTTATGCTTGGTCTAAGGTCTACAAAAAACTCGCCATAGCTATACCTTGCCTTGCATGCTGTGATGCTGTTCTTCTAAATCAAACCTTTGACCACTATCAAGAGTAAAATAAACAGTATTAATGACTGTTATATATATATGAATAATAGACTCATTTAGATTGGAAAATACCCTTAAGATCATCAGGTCCAACCATAAATCTTAACACTATCAAGTCCACCACTAAGCCTTATTAAGGTGGGCATCACATCTTAAGGTGGGCATCACATCTGCCCCGTTTCTACTTTTACTAATGCAGTATTTAGATGGCTTAGTTGCACAATAAAGCATTTTTTTTTCTTTCCCATTTACCCTAACTATGAGAATAGGTAAAGTGGTTTCTTACTGTGAATATGATGCTTTGGAACATATGAAAAATACTCCAAACTTTAAAACTTTATTGGTTATATACCAGAAGGTTTTAATACATGAAGGACTTTGGTGCCTTAGAAGTCTTCCTGAAAAGCACAGGTAAAGAAAATTATGCCATTCAGACTGTTCTCTTTTATGATCTGTTATCATTAGTTAACTGAGTCCTTAACAGGGCAAAAATAAAAACTCAACTTGCAATGGATATATAAAGAATTTACTCAAAGCCATTTGATGGTAGTGTTAGAAACAGTCCATTGTGGAGAAGTGACAAAACCTGTGTATCCCAGTGGCAGGAGGTGGAAAGTTGTTTTAATTGTTCTTCTTCAGTCTCAGTAAAATTATTGCAAACAGATAGAGAAGACGACTCGAAGGAGGTGATCCTGCCCCTCTGCTCTGCTCTCGTGAGACCTCACTTGGAGTATTGTGTGCAGTTCTGGGGTTCTCAACATAAAAAGGACATGGAACTGTTGGAACAAGTCCAGAGGAGGCCACGAGGATGATCAGGGACTGGAGCACCTCCCGTATGAAGATAGGATGAGAAAGTTGGGGCTGTTCAGCCTGGAGAAGAGAAGGCTGCCTGGAGAAGAGAAGGCTGCGTGGAGACCTCAGAGCAGCTTCCGGTGTCTGAAGGGGGCCTATAGGGATGCTGGGGAGGGACTCTTCATGAGGGACTGTGGTGACAGCACAAGGGGTAACGGGTTCAAACTGAAACAGGGGAAGTTTAGATCGGTTATGAGGAAGAAATTCTTTCCTGTGCAGGTGGTGAGGCACTGGAATGGGTTGCCCAGGGAAGTTGTGAATGCCCCATCGCTGGTGGTGTTCAAGGCCGGGTTGGACAGAGCCTTGGGTGGCATGGTTTAGCATGAAGTGTCCCTGCCCATGGCAGGGGGTTGGAACTGGATGATCTTAAGGTCCTTTCCAACCCGAACTATTCTGTGATTCTATGACTCTAGTTAGCATCTCCTCGGCTTTAGGGTCAGTAAATAAATCATAGCCTGTAGGAACTGGAACTCATTTTGACATGGTGCAGAATGCCAATATCCATGTTGTATGGCACTCGGATTCAAAATCAAACTTTAGTAAAAGGCATTATTAAATTTCCCTTAAGAACTGTAGCTCAGCTCTTTCATTTATATTGACAATTTGGGAAGTTGTTGTTTAGAAGAATGAACAAAAGAAAATTGCTAGTTGTCATTACAGAGCAAGCCACTGACATAGGTAGATTTTTCTACCCAGTCTAGCCTATAAATCCTTGACTAAAGTAATTGTTCAACTCAGTTCTCCCATATGTGAGAATAGTATTAATGGATATGATTTCAGAGGAAGGAAAAAAGGTTTATTGACTTGATAAGATCCCTGTGGATTTAATTTTGTTATTTCTAAAAATAAGTGTATCTCGTGCAGAAAGCTGCAAAGTTTCTGTATTAATTCCAGCTTATTCTTTGATCTTAAACCCCATCTGTCCAGTATGCCAGTAACTATAGGACTATTTTTTTGTTTAAAATTGCTTTGACCAGCCCAAATATACAAATATTACCAAATATACAAATTCATTTTGTTTGAGATACTTGCGAAGACCAAACTTCGTAGGTCTGAATTTTGCTTGGACAGGTTGGTGAGGGGTAGCCTCTGTGGTGTGCATCAATAACAGGCATTTCTTCCACTTAGTCCCAGCTAAGCTGAAGCTACAAGGGAGAAACTCCTAACTCAGTAACATGGTATGAGCAAGTTGTGCCCATGATGCTTTCAGAGCTCAGGCTCCTGGAGTAGCCTCATGGAAAAAGTTCAGATGTAGCTCTAAGCTAGAGTTAACCACAGCTTTCTTCTGACTTTCCGTCAGGAGAGGGACCTTTCCTTATCTCTTTCAAAGGGGGATTTTTACCTCTGCCCTGTGCTACTTAACCCAGCCATGACTTCTGTTAGGGCGAGCAAGGTAAGGACATGGTTTGTGTTCACCTGAGTGATCATTGGTTTGATGTACGTTGTTTTCCACAGTATCCTACTCCTAATAGCCAGGGGTTAACCTCAGTGCATAAAGCCCATAAGAGTCTGGATCCATGTCTATTCTTGATGGAAAAGGCGAAGTATTATGGGCTTCACTTCTTCTGTATTTGTAGGTAATGGCCTTATATACTCTCAGAAAGTCCCTATTTATCAGGAAGTCCCATTGTCCTTCACCGTACATCACAGAAAGGTCACATAGTCTATACCTGGTGTCTGGTTTTGCCATCAATTTATGAGGCATGGCAAGATCAGTTGAAATGAGGAGGAATGAGTGAATTTGAAACATTTATCTGTAGGATATTTTTTGCACTGAAGATGTTTGATCATATATAATTGGTAATTTATTATGGGAAACCTTAAAAAATGTATTTTTATTGTGTTCTGTTTCTAGCACTACAAATATTCTGTAACTGATTTGATGTAGGTTGAGAATATGAAATACTCTTTAATACCTGGGCAATATTCCCATCACAAGCTTGCTTATGACACTGGGGTTTATTTAGCTGAATTTCCGACAGGGCAGATTAAGTTAGAAGTCCAGGAGAACTGTTGTTTAACCAGGATATCAAAAGCAGGGACATTTCTGTGTGCCCCATTGGATCTGCTGAGTGGACTGAATGGTAGAGAGCAGGAGGTAGTCACTGCAGCCTTCGTGCACTGCTGTTGAAACTGTGGTAACAACAGACATATTTAAACATGCCACCAGTGTTATTCTAGTATGATTTCTAAGATAATATGGCCAGGGAAGAGAAACAAAGCTATCCTGGGAAGTCATTTACTGCAGCGCAATAGCTAGCAGGAGCACTGTGGTGATACTAGTGAGAGAGAGCATGCTAAAAGCACTTTAGCCAAAAAAAAGGTAAAATACTTACTTTGTCATTTCCTCTGTGGTGTAGACAGGGCTGAATATGGCGTGTGGTTGATGTTGTTGGGGTTTTCCAGCTTGTCCCATTGTATAACAGTTGCCTGTAAGTTTGGGATGTTTTGGCTCTAATTGGAGCCAAATAGGTGTCGTAATAGGTGTCGGCTCAGGTAGAAATTTTCCTAAGCTATTCTTGATGAAACTTCCACAGTTTCCTGTAATATTATGAAGAGATATTACATTATTGTTGTTGTTATTGTTACTGTTGTTGTTGTTATCATTATGTCATAGTTCTAAAAACCTCTGATGACTTTAGCTGTGCTTCTCTGAAAAGTTACTGCCTGTGGAGAGAATTTGACTTCTCTCTTTTCACAATGTGGCTTTTGCCATCCCCTGAAATCATCTCTGATTTGAAAAGTTCTTTAAAAGCTTGAAGCCCTTCAAAAAGTGGCAGCTTTTTATACTGCTTGGTAAAGATTTCTGCCATAATATACCCAGAAATACCTGAAAATTCTGAGTATGCTAAAGCTTCATGCAGCTATGAGGCTGATTGTATGGTCCCCAGGCAGCTGCTATCTCCATTTAAATAGTGCGTGCATCATCCCAGTCTGAGGCTGAGCATGAACATTATTATCCCCGCTTGTATGTGTGATAAGATTGTAAATATGCCGTGCCTAATATATGTTATTGAATAGATATTATTATACATGAAGTATATTCCAGTGTAGGGGAAGAGGGTGAAGTGAGAGCCTGCCCTTCATGACTGATTTGGGCTCAAGTGTATCAGAGCTACAGAACTGACGGCAGAACTTCAAATTTCCCAGTATATTCTGGGTCACAAGAGCCAATGGTCTGGAAAATGTAAATTTAATGCCTGAGCTAATGTTTTCATGTCTGTTGATTTATTGTGATCCAGTGTTTTAATTCCCACTGGTTGGTCTTCTTCACGGTCTCATGGAATCAAACTGGGGCGGAATCAAAGTGCTGTCTTTTAGCCAGCTCTTTAAAATACGTACTTCGTTTCCTGCATGTGTATTTTCTGTGCTCCTCTTTAAAAGCCTGCAGCTAAAACTCTTAGCTAAATGCTTTCAGCAGTCTTAAAAACTCAGAAGTCTCTTAAAATAAAGAATGCTTCTTCCTATAAGGCATATTCAGGAAAGCATGTGCAAAAGAGGAGTATTATAATCAAATAAGTTCTGCAACTTAAACTACAGAACAAACTATCAGTTCTGTAACACTACCACTAATGTTGTGCTAAGTAGTGATTCACGCTTTGTTTGTTTATGTGGTTGCATCTGTGCAAGTGTAGAAGTTATATCTAAAAGTCAGTGTTTTTGTCAAGTTCAATGATAGAATATTATTGCCAAGGACAGTAACTCTCGTCAAGCTGATCTTTCCCCTCTGCCTATCAATTTAGAGGCCGTGCAGTGCTTCAGACAGTTGTAGCAGGGCCTGTTGTGACAGGACGAGAGGTGATGGTTTTAAACTAAAATAAGGGAGGCTTCATGCTGGATGGGAGGAAGAAATTCTGTACAGTGAGGGTGGTGAAGCACTGGCACAGGTTGACAGAGAGGTGGTGGGTGAACCATCCCTGGAGACATTCCAGGCCAGGCTGGATGTGGTTCTGAGCACCCTGATCTGGTTGAAGATGTCACTACTCATTGCAGGGGGTTGAACTGGATGAGCTTTGAAGGTCTCTCCAACCCAAACCATTCTGATTCTGTGATTCAGAGGCTCTGCTGGTTTCATTGCTTGATGATTTCTGCTGTGGAATGAGAACAGCTGGTTTTACTGGCCAGCTGCCCATGCTACGGTCTGCTGGGCTGGAATGATTTCTTACCAAAAGGCTGTACAAAATGGTATCTGACTGATGTTTCATTTATCCTGGATGGGGTGCTGCAGTTGTACTCATTACTGTGAAGCATAGGCTGTTTGTTTAGTCCTTCTGAGCCTGAAGGGTATTTGGTCGCTGAGGGGTATACCCATGTGCAATTGAAGTTTTGAGTTTTGGTGAAAGGGTGGGAAACTGAGCAGTATGACAGGGTTGAAACCATTTTCTTAGCTGGAGAGAAGCAGGGCGTTTCAAATTTGGAGCTTGAGAGTGTTGATTAATCAGTTGTGCTTCTGAATGTCCAGTGTGGCAGTCTTCTCCCTCCCTCCCTCCCTCACTCCCCCATCTATATAACTCATGAAAAGAATTCTAAGCCATTTCAGATGCATCATGACAGGATCCACCCCTATGTCATGTTGAGCTTGGAATACTTTGATGTACTTAGAGGCTTTTAACTGATGGAGAAAACTAGCTGTTGGTTATATATTGTGTCTTAGAAATAGTGAATTTGGGATGTGATTTACATTTATGCATAGCTTTTGTCGTGGTTTAAGCCCCCCACCCACACAGTTTTACTCACTCACTCTCTCCCCCTCTTTCTTCCCCCAGTCCCGGGGGGATGGGGAGGAGAATCAAAAGAATTCAACTCGCACAGGTTGAGATAAGAACAGTTTAGTAACTAAGGTATAACACAAATCACTGCTGCTACCATCAATAATAATACAAGAGAAATACAAGGAAAGAGAATACAACTGCTCACCAAGCCCGGCCCAGCCAGTGCACCCCCCAGCAGTGAACCCCCCAATACCAAAAACCTGACCATGCACCCCCAGTGCACTACCACCACCCTTCCGGGTCTCTGCTCTCCGTGTTCACATCCTGGACATGGCGTGCTGTGGTATGGAATAACCTCTTTGGTCAGTTTGGGTCAGGTGTCCTGTCTCTGCTTCCTCCTGGCTCCCCTCTTCCCTGGCATAGCATGAGACTCAGAAAGTCCTTGGCCAGACCAAAACATTCTCAAGCAGTAACTGAAAACACTGGTGTTATCAGCGCTGCTTCCAGGCCAAAAATCAAAACCACAGTGCTGCACCAGCTACCAAGAAGGAGAAAAATGACTGCTGCTGCTGAACCCAGGACAGCTTTCCTTTTTAGAAAAAGCATTTATTGGTTTGAACATACCTTAGGTACATCAGGTACTCCCTCAGTCCTTCTGCAATACCGAAGCACTGGTTTAATATGAACCTGGTTTTAATTAGGTTTCCCCAGTGCCAAACTTGCTGCAGCCTGGTCTGTTCTCCATTAGTTTGCTGGTCAGAAGTTGTTGACCTTCAGATTATGCTGCAAAATCCATCTCTTGCTGCAGGCTTTAGTGAAGAGAGGTGTAAAGAAATATTATCTCCTGCCAGTTATCCCAGTAAACAAACTTGCATGTAGGCAGCAGCTCAGTTTCCAAGATCTGTGTTCATTGAGAAGAGGGGAGGAGAGGAGAAGCTGTGAACCAGTGCTCCCTGGCCACTGGAGAATCCTTTCTCAGCTCTTGTGCCCTAATAAAATGCCATTGTCCTATTTTAAAATCCCCCCTGCTCTCCATGGGAGAAGCTGCTCTGGGGATGGCCCTCGCCACTAATCAAATGCTCTTCTGTGATCTAGGAAGATAACCCCCCTTTGATATCTCTCCATGCGCTTTCTGTTGCCAGCTTCCAGCTGATTCTTAGGACAGTCTCATCATGAGACTTCCTTGCTAACAATCTGGTATTTGCGCTTTTTGTTACGTACCCATCAGCTGCCTATTTCCATACCCCATCCACTCCTTGACATTTCCCCTAATTTAGCACTTTATGTCCCACCGCCTCCAAGAGCCTACTGTCTTTTTTGCCCCCTAATATTATTAGGCACCATACTCGAAGGTCTTTGGTCTATCGATAAACTGAAAGTTAGGTGCACTAATGTGCTTTAAATATGGTCATTCTGGTAACTTTTACTCATACAAATGCCACTGAAGTTTCTGAGTCCAGTTTAAAACAAGACTGACAAATAATTCTCCTAATTACAGTGCAGTGATGTTTTTACTCCTTCACCTGCATTACATAAATTATCAATGCCTTTTAATTATGCAGTTTTTCCTCCACTACCATGGTAAGCACACTGTTCTCAAGACTATTTTGGTTATGTTCTCAGACATGTTTGCAACATTTTCTAGTTTTTGCTTCCTGTGTTTTATTAGTCTCTATACTCTAAACCTGTGATTTCTGCTTGTCGTTGAAATGTTACCGTGTCCTGGCTTACTGCACTTGCATGTCCTATGGCAACAGCATTATTCCATTTCTCTGGTGTCTTTATTAGAAGGCTTTGTTTCATTTAGAAGAAGAAAGGTTTAGCTTTTCTTGGCTCTGAGCATCTATTCAAATAAACTCCCACAGTTCACACCCATCACAAAATTATCCTCATAGTTTTGTGAATCTTAGTCCTTTGCACAGCCTTGTTATCCCTTTGAAATGTACTTCCCAGTGGCGCTCATGCTGAGCAAGAACTAATACACCCACAATTTGTTCTCAGAGTCAAAAGCTACATTATGTTACTACATTATATTTGTATGCTTATCATGTATATGCTACAAATACAGGGGAGCATGCTCTTCAGAAAACTTCCTCGTTTCAGTTTTGATGAGCAAATTCAGAAGCTGCCCCGTACAAGAAATGTCACTCCCAGAATCAGTTTTGGATGGAAATGTGATAAGGGACAGACACAGAAAGAAGTCTCTTATCTCCAGGAGCTTTATCCAGGAAATGTTTCCAGGGAAATCACAAGGAAGCATTTCAAGGTGATATGATGGCTTACCTTCAGGTGAGGTGTCCCATCAGAGGACTTCCAAATGTCTGCTGTTTTCTGTCTTGAAATATTTATGTCCGTAAACGTTGAGGTGCTGAGACTTAAAAGTTTGTTGGAAATCTGTAGTGTTAATTTAGATTATTGGTGGTGCAGTTTACCAAGTTGATTAGTATGAGTTACTTAGCAAGGGTATTTGTTACTTAGTGATCCAGGTTATACTCTGAGGTGTGTATTTTTCAACAAACTGTCTTGCAGTGGAGACAAAGATGCCTCTCTTCATGGTCAGTAGTGATCATATCAGTTCATCAAATGAAAAAACACATCATCTGCAATGAAGGTAGTCATTCATCACTGTTTAGAGAGGTTTTGAGAAACTGCTGTGTCTTTGCATCGGACTTCATTTTGTAGTCTGACACATGAAGTATTCCTTGAAGACAAGAAGAGGGGAAGTCAGAGAATCATACAATCATAGAATGGTTTGGGTTGGAAAGGGCCTTAAGATCATTCAGTTCCAATCCCCTGCCATGGGCAGGAATGCCTCATGCTAGACCATGTCATCAAAGGCTCTGTCTTACATGGGGATGTCCATCCCTACTGCCAGGGATGGAGCATTTACCATTTCTTTGGGCAGCCTGTTCTGGTACCTCACCACCTTCACAGGGAAGAACTTCTTCCTTATATCCAACCTGAACTTCCCCTGTTTCAGTTTGAACCCATCATTCCTTGTCCTATCGCTACAGTCCCTGATGAAGAGTCCCTGTACTTGTACCACAAAGATCACTTTAGACTGTTGGTTTTTGCTACTGAAAGTTACACAGTTTGGTCATCTGAGTCTGGTTTTTATGTGTATAGAATTGTGTAAAAATCATTAAGGTGTTACAAAAAGAGGTTTTGGAACAGTTTGATCAAATGAGTAGTACCAGGTCAGCTGGGCCCTATGTAGTTGTCTAGGAAATTGCTGAATTGTTTGAATTGTGGTATGCAACTTATCAAGGACATTTTAAAAGAGCTCCAGGGATCATTCTGAGAACTGCAGACAACTAACTCTGACTTCTGGAAGGCTGAACTGTTAGATATGATAATAACGAAGGGGAGGTAAACAGAAAGATGAATATAGCACATTAGGTAAGAGTCAGTATGAGGCATGTACAAGGAAGTCATATTTCTCCAGTTCTTCAAGTGAGTCAATAATGTGTGAGGAATTGCAATCCACTTGATATACTGGACATGGGTTTTTAAAAGGCATTTCTTAAGGTTTCTCAGTAGGGCTTCTAAAGTGACTAAGCTGCCATGAGAGAGAGGAGAGTTCTCACAGATTAGTAACAGCTTAATAGGAAATAATAAATACCTAGTGCTGCGCTATAAATGTAGATTGCTGTCATACACCTATCAGGATCTGTGCTCTGCAATGCATTCATAACTTGCTTGGAAAAAGAGATGAAGAGTGCTATGGCAAAGATGTTTGATGATACAGAATTATTCAAAACTAAGGCTGGTGATGAAGAGTTGCAGACAACTCTTTCTGGGTGACAACTCTGTCTGGATCCAGATTGCCTGGGTGACAGAATTATAGAGAGCATTCAGTAATGATAAATACTGACTAATGTATAGAGAAGAAAAATCATCCTAATTATATAGGCCTTGGGGCTTGCAGAACATTGGTCCAAGAAAAATGTCCATGGGGCCAGTAATGAGTAAGGAGGTCGCTGTGGCTGGTCAGCCCTTTTCATGGACTACTACCTGGTGTCTGAATGGTCATGAACTCATCATTTTAGGACAAGGTCAGCCTATGGTTATAATAGCCTGTCAGAGGGCATAGGCTTTGTAGAGACCTTTTTGAGGTCTGGCCTTGCTTGATCGGAAGGAAATTGTGTCTTTTCCTCATCTTAAAGGTGCTTGGGTGTAGAGAAGGTGTGTGCCAGTCCTTGTGCTGCATCAACATGAAAAGGGCTAGTTGGTGGAGGGCTGTGGCATGTTTGTGTCTAGTGCAAGATATTTTAGACCCTAAGGCACCTGCCTTTACTCACCCTAGTATATTGAATGGTAGGAGAATGAGTGTGAAGTCGGGGTCCAGAAAGACCACTGGGCCTGAGGCACATTTCTCTGATCACACATCCAACTCCTTTGGGAGAGGAATTGGAGCATGTGCATACATCTGCTCTCTGGAAAGGTAAAAGGGTACCAGGAAGTATGTTAGCAGCCTTCTGGCAGAGGATGACACCCCACTTTTACAGATCCATACCTAAAGGGAGTTTAGGCAGGGAAGCTAAAACCAAGCACCTACATGAAAACCTAATGGGAAGGCCAGGGGATCATCCCTTCCTTGGGTGACAGCAGTCAGACCCAAGACCTTGATTTTCTATAAAGGTGGTAGCTAAGTACTGGGGTCTTCAGAACGGATTTCTGCCTGGTATCCACTAAGGATCCTTTGAAAGACACAACAAAGAACTGCTCTAGCCTCCTGCATTCCATTCAAGGCCACCAGCATGGAACCTGCTACCTTGCTCTGGTACCTCTGGTGGGTTCCCTTCCTGCACATGGGTTGTAATTGCCATGAGGCTGTGAGGGGTGTTCCTGCAGGGATAAGGGATCTGGGTTGTGGAGTGGAAGAGTGCTTTTTGAGAAGAAGTAAAGAGGGAAGAAGGCTGAGTAAGGGGAACAAGGCTCTGCCTCTGCTGTGGCAATTAATGTGTGCCCAACCCACTGATTCATATGTAGGTAAGGTCAGTGCATCTCCCTATACTGGCTATGGGCTTGGTTTTCATGGTAGCCATTTGAGACAGATAGATGGCCATGTCGTACCAAGAGCAAAGAGCTTTAGGCCTAGGAGGTGGGCTCTCTGTTTGACCCAGTAGTCAGCAAAGAGAAACAGTAATATGTCATGCAGTTGATCTGTCACAAATCCCATTAGTAAATGAAGAATGACAGTAGTAAAAGTTGCAAAGAGTTCATAGACTGAAGTATGTTCAAGCAAACAAAACATCTGTAGAACAGCTCTGACTAGTAAGTGAATTAAAATGATATATTTACTGTAATATATAAGTGAAACTAGGGTCCAAATTCATTGAGTCCATAAATGATTGGAAATCATTAATTTGCTTTTATTAAATAAGAGGGAGGACGAGAGAGTGCTATGTTCTCAGCAACTGACATGATACTGCAGAGAAGCATAATAAGTTGTCTGAGTCACTCATTAGCATCTACCACTGCCCTTTCTGTAAATTATAAGTCATTAAAACCCACTATAGCTGATCTGAAAATGAAATAGTAATTTTTTAAGTTACTAAAATGTTTCATTTTACTTTACTGTGGTAGTCTTAGAGGCTGAAACTCTTATTTTGAGCAGGTTGGAGATCATAATTATCATCTAAACCTTATCCAGAAAGCCAAATCCTTTTTTTATATTACCCTGTTGAGAGGTAAAAGTTAATTCAAATTGTTTTATTGTGTATTCATTACTTGGTTTCACTGCAGAGTGCCAATTCTGCTGGCAGTTCAGTGGTCTTAAAACATGTATGTTAGAATCGTAGAATCACAGAATAGTTCGGGTTGGAAAGGACCTTAAGATCATCCAGTCCAACTTCCTACCATGGGCAGGGACACCTCCCACTAAACCATGTAACCCAAGGCCTGTCCAACCCGGCCTTGAACACCGCCAGCGATGGAGCATTCACAACTTCCCTGGGAAACCCATTCCAGTGCCTCATCACCCTTACAGGAAAGAATTTCTTCCTCATATCCAATCTAAACTTCCCCTGTTTCAGTTTGAACCCGTTACCCCTTGTCCTGTCACCACAGTCCCTCATGAAGAGTCCCTCCCACCATCCCTGTAGGCCCCCTTCAGATACTGGAAGGCTGCTCTGAGGTCTCCACGCAGCCTTCTCTTCTCCAGGCTGAACAGCCCCAACTTTCTCATCCTATCTTCATACGGGAGGTGCTCCAGTCCCCTCATCATCCTCGTGGCCTCCTCTGGACTTGTTCCAACAGTTCCATGTCCTTTTTATGTTGAGGACACCAGAACTGCACACAATACTCCAAGTGAGGTCTCAGGAGAGCAGAGCAGTGGGGCAGGATCACCTCCATGACCTGCTGGTCACACTGCTTTTGATGCAGCCCAGGACACGGTTGGCTTTCTGGGCTGCTTGCACACACTGCAGCCGGCTCATGTTCATTTTCTCATCAACCAACACCCCCAAGTCCTTCTCCACAGAGCTGCTCTGAATCTCTTCACTGCCCAACCTGGAGCTGTGCCTGGGATTGCTCTGACCCAGCTGTAGGACCTTGCACTTGTAGGACATCTAAAACTAGAGTGAGAGCATCACCTTATTCCTTACAGATTTTCAGGTGTCCGCCAGTTTGGTGATCTTTGTCTTCGATTGAATTTAAATCAGCAGTTTAGACTTGAAAGACTCAGTATCTCATTAGCAAGCCCTTGATCCACCCAGTTCCCCTGGGTGCTGTTTTAGAGTGATAATCCCAATCATTCTTCAAATCTTTATAAGCAATCAAGTGCAACTCTTAGAAGATAAGGCTTTTCCTGCTACTTAGTTCTAAAAAACACACCAAAAACCCCAAACCAACACAGGTGAGGTAGAGGCTTTGATCAGACAAGTATTCTTTTTAAGTCAGATTTAGTCAGTTTAGATTTTGTTTCTGCATGTCTGATACCATGTTAGAAAACAATCCAAATACAATATTAAAAAAAGGGTGAAGAGCTTGAAGATGAACCTTCTGGCCAATTTAGATGGTGTTAAGTGCTTGAAATAGTGCAATAAATCTCTTCTTTAATGTACAAAATTCTTTTTAACCTGACATAAAGGTAACTTCCAGGTATCTTAACCTATTACAGATAGGTATAGATAGATAACTTCAGATCTCCTTCAAAATTCAGAAGTCACCTGACAAACCATTGAGTCTTTCTTTGACAGACTTTAATGTCACTATCTTGTTTATGATAATAGTTCCTTAACAGGGTGCCACACTGTTAATTGTTCCCTCTGTTATGTGGTTAAGGCCTTTGTCGGTCTTTGCTGAAAGCTAGATTTGCTGGTGTAAAGACGAATTGAGTTTATTCCTTTTCCTGAAGCAGTAATGAGATCATCACACCAGCTTTGTGTTGTGACGTGATAAAGGTTGTGCTGTGACTCAGTTACCTGGTCCTGGAAGCCAGAGGTGGAAGATTGACAGCCACAGGGGGTTTAGGAGCTAAAGGCAGTATCTTGTGGCAAATATCCAGATGCTCATTCTGCATCTGAAAACATGAAGTTTCATTTAAAAGAATACAATGTATGAGTATACAATGACTTCTTGTTTAACAAGACTCTGCTTTCATTTCCCTGTGTTAATGTTTAAATTATTGACCTAATCAGGTTAAGTGTATGGGCTGCAACATCTAATTTTAAGGCACACCTTGTTCATGGTCCTTGTGCAATAGCAAATGCAAAACAATGGTGTAATTAGCTGCGCATCAGCAAAAATGTCTGAGGAGTTTTAACTTGAAACCTTGAGAGAAAGCAAACTGCTTTATTAACAAGGCTTTCTTTTTAGCCTATGCATATTTATTTTGAATATTAAAGTGCAATAACAGTACGTCATAATTTTTTCCCCCAGTCAAAAAGAAAACGAGAGGCAAAAATATCCAGTTCACGTCCTGATTAGATCATAGCCGAAAGCTGGGTTGTCGGTGGCTGCTTTGTACACAGTTTGATCACAATTGTCTATTCAGCTGAAGCCAAGACTGCAGAACTGGAGGTGCTGTAAGCTAGGTGTAAGGTTCACTGCCCCATTCGTGTGGGTGAAGCTCGTCAGATCCCTTGCATTCATTAGGGTTGCCTTTGCTTAGTGGTATCCACTCCTTGAGCACTAAATTCACCCATGAGATAAAAGCAAAATATAAAATAAGAACATGTTTGTTCTTCTGCGTATAATGTATGTGGAGATAACAAAAGCTACAAAGGATCACTTACTCCCTGAAAGACTTGATCGTATAATTCAAAATTGAAGTTTAACTTGTCTCAGCAAGCATTTAATGGCCCAATAAGCACTGCATCACAAAGGTGGTTCACATCCAGCCACAGCAGCTGCGTGAGTGTTTATTAAATTTTTCCCTAGGACTTGCTCTGCACTTACAAAGAAAAGTCGCTTCCTGGATTTTTTCTCAGTAGACATTGACTTCTAGGCTGTTTGTTCAAGATAAGCATCAAAATGAGGATGCAAAGGTCAATCTCTGCTGTATTAGGGAGTTACAAAGAGAAACAGCCCGTTTGTCTTACTACAGAATGCTCTCCTGCTCTCCTATCCAAATTAAACTGTTTACTTCCTCTAGGAAAAAGGATTTCTTCTTTGGGAATTCAGCAGATTTTGTGTTTACAGGACAGAGCCTGCCTTTGTTGTGGACCTCTTCCCAGAAAGTTTTATCTTTTCAGCTCTGCACCTCTTTATCTCCACCTTTTAATGACAAGAGTCTGTGAGCTCATGCTTAAGGCTCTGAAATGCAAAACCCCATTGGACAACACAACTAACTGATGCCATAACTAATCTCAGTTTGACTATGTTTTATAAAAATATGGGTGCATTAAAAATTATAGTGCTAGCCTATTTCCTCTGTTGATAGCAGTTTCTGGCTTGGATTTTATCATTTACCCAGCTTTTAAAATAAGGACATCCATCACGGTGCCATTAAGGGAAAGGACTTGAGGGAGTTGTCTGCTCAGCTGGAATTTGGTACTGCCTTGCCTGAGCTAACTCAGCCTTTTGCAGCACGGAGTAAAATAACTTAAGAGTAAATCACCAACTGTGGTGGCTCAAGCCAGCCCACTTAAGGTTGCCATTTAGTGGGTGCATATATACATAGACCTCACAATCTAGCTAAGTGGTTGGTAATTTCTTAAACTGATTTAACTCAAGTACTTGTGATTGATTGACCGTTTACTGAATGGCATGATTTGAATTTAGCTGAAGTTTGTTTAACTATGTAATGGAGAAGAGAAGCTGTACTATGTAGGTTAACACTTGCCAGACACAGCCTTCTACATGAAAGGAGGGACAATGTAAGCAGGTATTCTGCAGCTGCTACATCCATTTCTTGACACTGATATATTCCTGCTTGTCTTGTCCCGCTTTGGTGAGGCAGTTGCATCAGCCAAAATTGTCCTTCCCATGCCCATCACCTGTACAGACAGTGAGTCTCTTTCCCCTCTCTCCATCTGCCATGAAGTAGTACGCAGAGTTGTCATGCATTGCCCTTCTTTTTATACTGTCAGGGATGTGTTATCAGCTACTTGAGTTCATCCTTAAAGAAAATGAACCTTCCCTGGCTTCTTTTATTAGCAATAGAGCAGTACATTGCCATTCATGTCACTGGTTAGTGACATCATATTGGACTCTGGGTCTTTGTGTCTTTTATTGTTGATAGAAGACTGCCAGGTTGAAGAGCTTGATCCTTTTTGCTCCCTAGCATAAGACGAACCCTTCTTGTACGTGTTGGAAATGGCAACTGATAAGAAAAGATGAAAATGACTGACAGAACTGTACCGAGAGAAAAAGGTGATTTATCTTCTCTTTGCAAGTTTCTGTTGTAAATCACTTAACCTTGTCTTAGAGCCCGTTTGGTTTTGCAATTGCAGCAAAGAAACTCTGCAGGGTTTATTATATTCATCCGTATTTTGAATCTTATTATAAAGAATGGTAAAATGGGATGATGTCAGGGACGGCTGCAAGAATTTCTCTTATACACAGGCTGCCAGGAGCTGAAACTCAATGAATTGATAAAAGCATAGGAAAACTACTCAGGAACCTGTTCCTGCCAGTCACTGATGAAACTGTGGTAGTCAGCCAGGTGTGGGTGTATGTGAGTGGAGGTAGGGAGAGGAAAATTGCTATGAAATCATCAAATCGCTGGTTTAGTGTCACTGAACCAGCAGGGCTCTATAGAGTAAAACACGTGGAGTCCAAACACAGCTTAATGAAATGTGGCAAGTGTTGACAAAACCCAAAACATGAATGTACTGACAACCTGTGGTTATCTGCAGTGTGAGACACACTGAGGGGGAATGACCTCTGAAGTAACTGTGACCGCTTACTCACCACTTGGCCTATTGAACTGTTCATTCTATGTTAAATCTTAATATATTTGGGGTAAATAGTGTAAGCGTGGAAGCATATGTGCAGTATATGTGTTAAGTGCAGATTTGGGCTGACGTTTTGGTTGATGGTTGTTTACACAACTGACATTATTCAGTCTATCTGCATAACTGCTCTTTAATGACACTGACATAAGGGGTCTCATCAAATATAGGACCTGCTTTTAATGTTGGAGAGCAGCAAGAATGACAAGTTTTTATTCCAGTGACTGGCACTCTACAGATTCACCTTGCAGGTGGCCATTATTTATCCCCTTGTTTGGAATGCGTTTGCTTTCCATGTCCCTTTACAAGAGTTATCACTGCTGGTATCTGGGTACTGGCAGCCCAGTATGATTAGGAATAGGTACAGGAGCTGTCTGGAAAGCAATACTACCATGGTAAACAATGAGAAATAGGCTCTCTTTCACATAGACAGATGTTTTGCTTCAGGTTGTGCAGTGAAACCAGGAGTTCTGAAACCTGCAACCTGTTTATTCAATTCATAATTCAAGGCCAGTGTAATTCCCAGTGACTATCACTGTTGTTTTTGTTATGGAGCCCTAATTCATTGTTTTTGTGGGCAGGAAAGGATTGCCATACTCATTTGGTGTTTCAGTGCACTGTAATTTTACATCGTGCAATACTGTTGAGATTGCCTAGCTGTGTCATCTGTTGGGCTCATCACTATTACTGCCTTTTGACCTCCTCTCTGTAATTGCACATGGATGACTTACTAGCTGTCACAAAGATGCTTAAATGCAACTGGGCTTGTTAAGAAAAGAATGAATAGTCCAAAATGATTCTCTCTGAGGTCAGAGAGGACCAACTCAGTAGCTGTTTGCTCTCTTCCAGGCAGGCAAAGCCATCTGTCACATGACAATAAGCAAGAATCGATTCCAGGAGTCCATTTGTTTTTATGACAGTTTTTACAATTTTATGGAAATTGAACCACTACATAAAGCATAATTTTCCTCAGAAATTGGTGGTTTATGGACTTAAATCCCTGTTCAGTCATTTACATTCCTAGTTGCTTTTTGCATAACGCATAAATACAACGATGCCTTTTTTACTTCTAATAAAAGATCTTCAAGCTTTTTAATCTTCAGTATATGAAGTATATTTTATGTAGTCTTTAATCTATACATGTTTGGTACTTAAAGAAAACCTCAAGGGTTCTATATCCAAGCTTTATGTGTCTACCACTCCCTGGCATGTTCAAGGCCAGGCTGGATGGGGCTTGGAGCAACCTGCTCTAGTGTGAGGTGTCCCTGCCTGTGACAGGGGGCTGGAACTGGATGATCTTAAGGTGCTTTCCAACCCAAACCATTCTAGGATTCTAAGACTGTATGGAAGCCAAGTCTATAGGAGTTACAAAGGAATTAACGTTTAATCCATTAATATATAGCTCGAAATAATAGTTTTTAATGATTTTGCTACCTATTTTTATTCTAAGTCTGTACTTTTCATAATCTGTGTTCTGTATAAGTCTGTATTTTTCGTAATCTGTGTTAGTTCTTAACTTCTCGTATTCCTACTTTTCTTGGGATAGTGAATCTAACACATTAAATGAAGTTGTACAGATTTCTAGTTGTTGGAGTCTTGTGTCCAAAGCCACATTATGACCAGCGTAAGCATGAGTTTTCCAATTTTATTTCATTCTCCAGGACAGTTAAGGTCCTGCTCAGGGGAAAGTAAGGATTTTGCATGCTAGATCTGACTTGAATTGCAGTAGATCTGTATAAGGATAGTTTTGGCAGCATCTGTTCATATCAGCCTAGGTAGACTGTTCACATCATAGAATCATAGAATGGTTTGGGTTGGAAAGGACCTTAAGATCATCCAGTTCCAACCCCCTGCCATGGGCAGGGACACCTCCCACTCTACCTTTGCAAGGCATAGCAGTCTTTTGTCTTCCTGATGAGCATTTTAAAGCAGGAAAAGGGACATTGTCAAGTTGAGGGAATCATTTTTTAGAGGCTGTAAGCATTAAACCTCAAGTTTTTCAGTGAACTGCAACTTCTTGGCACTTCCTGGGGGTTTGATCAGTTCATCTGAGCATCGCATGCATGGCTGTTCAAGGCTTTGTGCCCTTACATTTAAAATCGTTTATGAAAATGGTAATTGCTTGGTTGCTTGCATGCTTCTCCTGTATGGTAATTGCCATTTAAAGGTCAGCACTTTCCAACATGTTCTGGGTGTCACTGGTGTTCCGAATAGCGAGAAGATGAGTTATCTGCAGTAATGATTCTTACTCTTACAGCTGTATAAATGAGTTTATTTGAACTGTCACAGCACAAAATCTGTCAGTGAAATATCTAAGTTGAGCTGTATGAAATGAACATGGAAAGAAAATGTACCTGAATAGGAAGGCAACCCCTAACCCATGGAGCATTTTGGTGGAAGTTGCATATAACTCCGAAAATCTTTGCAGTCAGCCTATTTTGTGAGGTTTACAGGGGATGGCAGCTACTGAAATTCAGGGAATCTTGTTCACAAATGGAATGATTAGGCCAGAAAAGACAGCCACACTGGCAAAGGAGTGATAGGAATCAACATTTAAGATGGATTAGGAGTTACTTGTCAGAAGCTATTTTAGGAGAAAAGCTGATAGAGAGACTCTGAAGGACATTTGAATATGAGAGATCCCTGGAATGATGAAGTTGAAGGGAGATCGATCTAGATATGCACAGGATCTGTGTTTTGGTTTAGTGTGTGTTCATAGTTGCCTCTTTTCCTCTAAGACAACCAGAAATCTCTGTAATATCTCCTAAAGGAACATAAACGTAGGATCTGAGCCTAAGCTGGACCTGCTGTGGTGATCAAAATTATTCCAGTGTATTTCCCTGTTCCTTTTGTAAGGGGAGAAGTTGTAAGAGACCATCCGGGTGAGGTGTATCTGGGAGGTGGTGGTCTCCTCAGATCCAGCAAGGTGGGGACAGGCAGCTGCCTGAGAGCTGCAGGAAAAGGGATCTGAGGGACTCGCAGGGTTTGTGCAAGCTCAGGATGTGGCCTTATTTTGCTAAAGCTGATGTTTGAGGCCAGCTGGAATCATTGTTTGGACAGAGCGAAACTAGGCTGAAGTGGGACCTCAGGGAGTCGTTGGCGTGCAGATGACAGATGAACCTGTGTTTGCGGATGAGATCACCAGCAACGGGGTGACAAGTGTTTGTTTTTCATGTCGTGTTGATGCTGTGCTTGCTTATGGGCATGTATAACTTGTCAGCACTGCAGTGCAATGTGGAAGTCTGCTTTTGAGACACCTATTGTCAGGCAGCACTGCTGCTTACTTTTGCTAATGAAGTTGTTGTGGGCAGCTGGGTCTAATGGATCCGTAGAAGTTGCTCTATTCAGTTCTGTTAAGCCAAATATTTGAACGTCAGTAGTTACAGAGGATGGAAACTGCACTAACGGATATTTCGTGGGTTATAAAGACATCTTGTGTCTCTGAAAGCGAGCTGAGAACACTGCTTGTAATAGAAACCAAAGCAAAAGGAATCAAACGAGACAGAGAGCAGTGTTCAGTTCAGTGATTACCCCAGGGTTTTATGAATCTCCTCTTATGTTTAGACAATGCTCCTGCGAGTTGGTAATGTTACAACTTTACAACAAGCATGGAGCGTGCCTTTGTGTGCATTATGTATAAGCTGAAGGGCAGAGAATGGCCTCAAAGTAAATGGCCATTTGTAAGGTGGGCTGATGCCAACCTGATGAAGTTTAACCATGCCAAGTGCAAGGTCCTACAGCTGGGTGGGAGCAATCCCAGGCACAGCTCCAGGTTGGGCAGGGAAATGATTCAGAGCAGCCCTGTGGAGAAGGAGGGCCACGAGGATTGATCAGGGGGCTGGAGCACCTTCCTTATGAAGACAGGCTGAGAAAGTTGGGGCTGTTCAGCCTGGAGAAGAGAAGGCTGCGTGGAGACCTCAGAGCAGCCTTCCAGTGTCTGAAGGGGGCCGATAGGGATGCTGGGGAGGGACTCTTCATGAGGGACTACAGTGATAGGACAAGGGGTAACGGGTTCAAACTGAAACAGGGGAAGTTTAGATTGGATATGAGGAAGTTCTTTCCTGTAAGGGTGGTGAGGCACTGGAATGGGTTGCCCAGGGAAGTTGTGAATGCTCCATCCTTGGCAGTGTTCAAGGCCGGGTTGGACAGAGCCTTGGGTGGCATGGTTTAGTGTGAGGTGTCCCTGCTGATGGCATGGGGGTTGGAAGTGGATGATCTTAAGGTCCTTTCCAACCCTGACTATTCTATGATTCTATGAAGGTGGAAGGTGTTAAGAAGCATCCAAAATCATGAACTGTTATATAGCTTGTGGGAGATATTCCTTATGTCTCCGTGAATAGTCCTTGAGACAGCGTGGCTTTCAGACTGCCAGGAAACTGGTACGATTCCAAGTTACCGGTGGAGATGGCTTTGAACTTGGACTAAACCTGCACACATGTACAAATGAGAAGACAAAACACGTCGAGTGAAATCTCAGCCTTATCAAAGTCGAAGGAGTTTGCTGCTGACTTCAGTGCAACAAGAATTCTATCCATAAAGGGGGGATGAAAAAAGAGTTTTGAACTCTACAATCAGAGCTAAGCTGTCTGATGCAGGGGGGGTTATGTCACAGATACCTGCTTGTTTTCACATGTGTTTGCAGGATCTGAGGGCCACAGTCTTTGTACTTGTGTGTCTGCAATCCCTGACTGCGATGTGCTTGCCAAAGCACACCTGGAACACTCATGCTTTTGTAACTTTCCTTTCTTGTTTTTATGGTCCAGCAGCATTGCTCAGGCCTGTTCAAGTGAGTTGGCAATTAGGAGCATAAATATAACTTGTCTGACTTGATTTGTTCTTCCCACACACACGGTCTGTGTCTGGCTCGCTCCAGCTGAGCCGTTTGTCAAGGGGAGCAAGGAAGCACTCCGTGATGGGGGCGGGGGGGGAATGCCAGGAGGGGTTTTACCCTTTTAGAATGAGCTGTTCTACATTCTGGAGAGCAAAAATAACTTGTGGCCATGGTAGGGAGTGCGCGATGTCTTTGTGAACACAAATCCTGAGGTGTTCCTGTGCTAGGCTTGCATTGCCTGGCAAGAGTTGCCATTAATTTTCATTAAACAACCCGTAAATGGGTTGCACCTTAGTGCTCTGAAGGGTCCAATCGCATGTTCCTGCCAAGTACGTGGAGCAAGGGGCAGATTAAACACCTCACAAGAGACCACTGTGTGTATCATGGGTATTTATTGTTGGGTTTAGTCGGTTTGTTTGTATTTGTAAGAAAATTCCTGCCATGGGTATAAAATTGGCCTAATCGTTAGACCCTGCCGAGTCCCTGTGCCATGGAGAACTTCATGCTCAGCATGCAGGTGTCCATGCCCTTTGGTAACTGCACACCCCCCATGCACTGTGCAGGTACCTCGGTCTCTTCTTAGGATTCCTCTTTGGGGGTTGACACCTAAACCATAATCATTACAGCTCTACTACTCTACTCTGCAGCTACTTTAGAGGCTCCAAATGCTTTATTGGGTCTGGCGCTTCACTGCACAAAGGTAAAGCTACGTGGCTCTGTAAGAGTAAGTGTGCAGGCCTACAGAAGTGATGGATCCATTTGATCCGTCATGGGAAGTGGTGCATGCAGTTGCTACACCTCCTCTAGGCACTGCCAGCTTAATGTGTGTGCTTGGAGAGGGATTTCTAATGAAGGAAATCTTTATATTTAGTAAGTTCAAGCACAATCAATGGATCTGTTGGGTCTTTTATTCGTAGAAATGCTCTCTTGAATGTGTGCCTATTTGCGGTGTGTTGGTTATTGCTCCTCCATTAAGAAGGAATGGCGGCATATTTCTGGCCGTGTCGTCATGAGTTGTGAATGACAAACCAAGGGATGTGTTTTATTTGATTGCTGCAGTGATTGTGAACAGCTCAGCGCTGACAGCCTGGGAGGAAAAGTACCATTAAACGCCCTGGGGTAGGCATAAGATGGGCCACAACACCGGAAGGTTTTCTCTTCCAGCCCGTTGTGCTTCATTCTGAAGTTACCATCCCATTGACTTATTTGCTGGGCCGTCACATCAGCTGTAGCTGATGGTTTTGACACCACCATCTTCTGTGACATTTGTTCCTTAAAAGCTGGGAGAAGGGTCACACTGAGCAGCTGTGAATAGCCACCAACTTTCAGGCACCACCACCCCAGACAGCGTTAGAAAGAGGAGCTTTGAGTGGGGATGAAAGGTGCTGTGTCCTACTGGCAGTGCCTTTGGCCAGGCAAAGATGGAAGCAGGAATGAGAAGCATGAGATGCACATGTAAAACTGTGGTGACAGCGCTTACTATGAAGACGTTACTAGAAATAGTGTCTAGAGGGCAGTTCCTTCAGTTCGGGGGGGGGTTTATTACCCTTAACGCTCACGTCCTGCACAGTGCACAGGAGAAAGTGTCTTTCTGATTGGTTTTACTGCAGTATTAGCTGAAGATACAATTCCCATTCACAGAGAAGCCTCTAACTGGGGATAAGTGATACTTTATTCACAGCATGTTTTGATATTTAAGTGATGCTAAGATTGGACCTACAAGTGTCTGGTGGTTCTGGTAAAGCAGCCCATGGCTGGTCCCGTGTCACCCATGTGGGTGCTCTCAGCCAATTGGTAAAGTTGAGTGAGAACATGAGCTAACTAATCCTACAAAGGTAATTAGCTTCATTGTATTCCATTTTGAGGAAAAAGTAAAGCAGCGTCACTTCATGAGGTGAAAATGTGTGCGTTTGGGAAAGAGAAAAAGCCATTATGTGCAAAAGAGCATTTATGAAAGGGTTTGACTGTGTACACAGGCACAGTGATCACAGATACATAGAACCAACCAGGTTGGAAAAGCCCTTAAGCTCATCCAGTCCAACCGTTCCCAGCACTGCCGAGGCCACCGCTAACCCATGGCACCGAGGGCCTCATCTGCACGGTGTGTGCGCACTTGCAGGGATGGTGACTCCAGCGCTGCCCTGGGCAGCAGTTCCAATGGCAGGATGGCTTGAGAAAAGCATCTGTTGAGCATGGAAATGGCAAACATCTCCAGCAGTTCGTTATTGGAGAAGATAACACCTGAAGCTGCAGCTGAACGTGCTCCTGGACCTCTCTGCTGCTTGTTTTTACTCAGTCGCTGTTTTGCATTACTTCCCAGTTTATTTCACAGACGTCAGGCTTACACTTTACTTGAAACCTCAGCAAAGCAGGAGAGTCTCTTTCTCTTCAAAATGATGGGAGAGTGGTTTCCTGCTTAGGTCATTTAACTCAGTCATGAGTTATGACTAACCAGAGAAAGCAGTTCAGTGTTATGAAACCAGCCGTAAGAAAAGTAATCTGCCCTCAAGTTTTCCATGCTTTCTTGAACCTTGAACTGCAAAATTCACCCCTTTGACCAAGGATCTAAACCTCCTTTGTTTATTAGTGAAGATGGTCTTCCAGGGAATGTTTTACATCGTGCGTTTTCTTGCACTCACCTTTAGCAACACCATAATACCTGAAATATCCTAAATTTCAGGGAATACTGATCTTTATGTATCAGTTGTGGTGCTCGTTATGGCTCATCCTTGTTTACTGGAATTGAAGAGAGGAAAGCTGCTGTGAATGGCTGTTGGCTTAATAAAGGAAAGTAATGTTGAAATTCTTCCTAAATTGCAGTGAGTGTATAATGAAACTGAGATTTAATTACATTTTTAATTAAAGGAATAGCTATTGATTATGTCATTGAATACGTGTTGTAGCCAGGCCTAACAAATAGCAGTATTATAGGAGATCATTAAACTGGTTGTTAACATTCCAAGTGAACGAGAACCAGAACTGCTGTGGATGGAAGGGTCGAAGAAGATAACAAAGCGCGCATGATTCAGGTGGTGTTTCTCCACCAACGTCCCTCGGCTCGTGGGAAGCTGTTAGTTGATGCTCTCAGGAAAATGCATCCTGAATTTGACTTGGGCAGTCTGCAGGCTGCTCACGGCGTTAAGGGCCCCATCCTTCCCCTCCTCATGGTACCGCTTTTACTTCCGAAAGGATCTCATTGGAGCATTCTATTAGCTAGTGGAGTCACCCTATTGGGCAGGTATCGCAGAAGCCTGTTGCTTGTGACTGAAAGCTGCTCTGGATGGTGAAATACAGCAGGGAGATGGGGTAGATGATCTCATGGGTCTTTCTGCTTCTGTCCATTGCCATTTCTGTGCATGTAAAGCCATTCAATCCTTTCCACTCAAATGCTTTGTTCTCACAGAAATGCATTGAGGCATGCTACGACTCGGCTGTAGCCAGACCCTGTGACTCAGTTGGACTAAGTTACTGTTTGAAATAGAGCACTGTAGAAGTAAACCCTTTTTCTTGCTACCAAGTTTTATAGTTGAGCCTATTCCGAATGTTCTGTCGCTGTATGATATACAAAGACTGATTTGTTAAGGGACTGCGAGCGTGGTACAGGTGTCAGCACCCACGAGTCAGGGTGTATTAGAATTAAAGACAGCTCTAACCTATATCTGAGCTTGCACTTTCATGGAGCATGACCCGGCCCTAGTGACCTTCCCCCCTTGTCACCCGTGGCTCTTTTGAGCGTGGAGGATAAAGAAGAGACATGAATGTGGCGAGGGCAAAGAACGTGGCAGCCATTGGTGAGCTGCAGAACTTATGGGGAAGTGTCTGGTACGAGGCATGAGCACTCTTCAGGAATAGAATGCAGCATCCTGTGCTGAAAGCACTTTCCCCCCTGTATTGCAGCTGTGTTGCTGCTGTTCCCTGTGGTGATGTCCTCACATTCAGAACCCAGATTACAAAACATCTGCTGTGCCTTAACCAATACAGAGAGCGGATTACTGAAATATAAACTGAGAGAGTCGGGTATGAACCTCGAAGGAGTAAAATGGTTTAATGATTGGTGATAGTGAATCAGGGTTTACCAATGGTTTGTACTTAGGTGATGGCATCACTGTGGTTTTCCAACACGCAGGATGCGCTGTAGTTTACTCCAGACAGGTCCCAGCTCCCTGTTACTGTTAACTACAGGATGTTATGATTATAGATGTAGTGACACCACTGCAGAATCACTGCTGATAAATCACGGGGGGATGGCAGCTGTAAATGCCTCTTCTCGTGTGATTTAAGAGGGAGATGTGGAGGCGAATGGCCCAGATGCTTGATCAGTGGTGAACAGGGCCAGCCACAGCATGCTGAAGCTTCAAAGTCCTTGCCAGATTTTGGGATTAGGTGTCGTTTCAAGCATTACCTCCTCCAGTATCCGAGCACTCAGCTGCTCTGGTCCCCCTCTTTTCCTTTCTCTGCAGCCAGGATTTCCTTACCTTTGCAAGCAGGACCTGACACGCAAACCCTTTCCCCAGTGATTTTTGGAGGTACGAGAGCTGCTTCAGCAACCTGCCAAGTGTTCAGTGTCCGCTTGTGCCACAGTGCCCTGCATCTTCATGCCATGTCCCCTCCAACCTTCCCATTCACCTGCTTAATAACTGGTCAGGAAATGCGCTTGGAGCTGTGTAGTTACACTGCTTAAGGCTGGAGAAACAATCCGTCATTGCAGATTATTGTGATGGAGCACGCCAGCAGCAAAATCAGCTGCAGTCAGGCTTCGCTTGACACGAAAGGGGACGTGGCTTTGCTCCTTCAGTCCCCTGCTCTGTAGGTGACAGTCCTGTGCAGGTGATAGTCCTAATGACTGACGAGGGGCAGTGATTGTAAGCTGGCTTCTTTCAGAGGAGCCCCACGCGTCTGGATCCGAAAGCTGTACAAGGTTGGTGATGTTTTCCCTGAAATGAGACATGAAAATGACTGCCCCCCCCCGTGATCTCCCTGGAATTCGGGCTAAATGGGGCTTGTATTTGTGTTGGTGCGAGAGATGAAATCAGGGTTGGCAGACTGTGATGTGTGAATTTGCACTCATACGGGGGCTCTGAACGAGAGTGAATCTTGGTAATGGAGCCAAGGCATTTTAGATGGTCTGTGCCTACAGTTCAGTCCTGTTCAGTAAAAGGGACTTTCTCTTGGGTCTCTTTAATGTCACGTTCCATTTGCAGCTGTAACAAATGCCGCAGCTTGCTTCCCTCTCCCCTGTCCCACAGAAAAAACGGCAGAGAGGAATTTCTTGCTAAGCCTTTGATAACGGTTCTTTCTTTTCCTTCCAGATGACTTCAAACGAGAAGCGCTCGGAGGGCCTGGGGGGCGGCGGTGATGCTCTTATCCAGACCCTGGAGAGCCTGGCCCACACTGCCAGGTGAGTTCCCTCGGGCTCCTAGGAATTTCCAGGGCTGAGAGTGCTGCAGCGGTCTTCCCCTGTAATCGCCTCTGTGCTGCATGAGCCGCTCAGGTTCCTGCCTCCGGCCGTGGTCAGTCTTATCTCTTACTCCAAACACTTGGTCCCTCGAACCGGACGCCGGGCAGTGGGGGAGCGGGCTGTAGGTCGCACAGTGTGATGTTTGCGCCCCGTTTTAAAGTCATCGTGGTTGGTGCTGATCGCTTTCAAGCGTGCAGTGGAAGAGCAGAACTGCTTGTGTTTAAGAATACCTGTGGCTTCTCCAGGAGGGCACGAGCCCGAGGGGAAGGCGAGAACAGAGGTGCTAGACCCAGCCCGCTGGCCAAGCCTCAGCTCGTCTCCCGTAGACTTTCCCTCATCCGATCCCCCTTTCACGTGTGGGTGAATGAACTTTACTGTTCTGCCCCTCAAAACAAATGTTGCACTCCTGCCGAGGGCTGTTAGGCTGCGTGCCCTCAGTGCCGTGGGTTAGCGGTGGCCTTGGCAGTGCTGGGGTAGTGGTTGGACTGGATGAGCTTGAAGGTCTTTTCCAACCTGGTGGAGCTAAAATTCCCTGAGAAATTGTATTTATGGATCAGGTTTTGAGACACTGAGATCGTCTTTTCGGTGCTCTCTGTGCTCCCAAAGGCAGGCTTTGTATGGGTCAGTTCTCTGGGAGAATGGGCTCCTCCACATTACACATATCCCTGTACTGGGAGCAGGGATGCGGGCAGATGTGGAAAGGAAGTGTTGGGATGCGGGCAGTGTAAGGAGATGCGCACCGAGGACTACCCAGACCTGCTGAGGTCCGTCTGCGTCCCGCTCGCGTGCTCAGCTGCTGGCTCACGGGGTTCTGTGCGGCACATTAAATTAGCTGACTAAACCCAAACGTCGGCTCTCCCCAAGGGAGACACAGGCAGCCCCCCTGAGGGTGGCAGTGAGGGAGCACGGGCTGTTCTCCTTTAGTTACACTGCTTTCAGCGTTTCTCTGACTGCTTCCCCGGCGTCCTCTCACTGTTACCTACACAGAAACAGGAAACCGCGTACTACAGAGCCCCAGATAAACAGCACTCACTCGTATTTGACATAGGATGCCCAGCAGACCGAAATGTAGCTGATGCCAGTGACAGTCGTTTGATACTCTTCATCGGGGACTGTAGCGATGGGACAAGGGGTGATGGGTTCAGACTGAAACAGGGGAAGTTCAGGTTGGATCTAAGGAAGTTCTTCCCTGTGAGGGTGCCGAGGCGCTGGCACAGGGTGCCCAGAGAAGCTGTGGCTGCCCCATCCCTGGCAGTGTTCAAGGCCAGGTTGGACACAGGGGCTTGGAGCAACCTGGTCTGGTGCGAGGTGTCCGTGCCCATGGCAGGGGGTTGGAACTGGATGAGCTTCAGGTCCTTTCCAACCCAAACCGCTCTGGGACTCACGATTCTCGGGTACGTTAGGGTAAGCCAAGTTCCTGAGCTGCGCCCAGCTCCTGCTGCAGCAGCAACAGGGGAGCCCCCAGGAGCTCACAGGTTGGTTTTCCCCTCCTCCCCTTCTTCAGGGATCACGTGTCCCTATCCATTTGCCTCCAGAGGAAACAGAGGGACTCAGCCTGGATCTTGGGGCTGTCGTGGACTCAGATGTGGATAAACTGGCAACAGACAGATGGAAGAAGGCTGGGAGCAGCGAACTTGAGCGGGTTTAGCTGTTGTTTATGGAGGCTATGGATATTCCGCCATCTTTCCTAGAGTATTCCTTGTGACCGAACAGGCTTGGTCTCCTCAGGAGTGCTTTGAACGCGGTTAAGAAGCCTCTCTGTATCTCATGCAGAACTGGAAGTGGTGTAGAGATCCTGGGTCTGAGCAGTCTGACCTCCCAGGGCCTGCCCCCCCCTCCTGTCACTGGGGTGAAGCGGAGGAGCCCCTCTGCTCTGCTCGTTCCAGCAGGCAGGTTTCTGACCGCCCGCTCTGCCCGCGAGGCAGGAGGACAGCAGCCAAGCAGTCAGGAGCCAGGAGAGGGGCACTGCGGAAGCGGGGTCGTAGCCATGTATTGCTCAATCAGTTGCCAGGATGAATTTGTTTCAGATAAGCAAGTTTCCTGGTTTAAATTGCTGCTCACTGAGAGCCGCTTACACAGTGTGGAGTGAGCATTTGGATTTCCTGGCTGGCTCTGCGTTCCCCAAAGCATGGAGTGTCGGTAAGTATTTGTCATTAGCAGCAACCAAGGAAGTTGCAGATTGATCTCATAGCGGCCTTTCTAAGCTGAAGGTGAGGGACGGTAGCCTAGAAACCAAAAGGACTTGTTCCTGTGGACTGGCGGTAATGTGTTAGAGCCTCTGTTCCAATGCCACAAAAAACATGTGCTTCCAGACAGGAAAACGGGGTGAAACACGTATAATAGTGACAACTTTGGTGGGGAAGCAAAGGGCCCCACCGTTCAATCTCAGACCTCCAAAGCTGGGGGGGGTGCGTGCAGTCGCTGGTTGTGTGTGTGAAAACGCATCTTCCTGTCCAGCTGGAAGCATGTGTGCGCATCCATGGGGTCCCGATAAATGGTGGTGTCTGTACAGAGCAGATGGGGTGAGCCACTGCGTTTGAGCTGAAATTGGTTTTTACACCCCATGTGCTACAGGGCAGAATCCATGGTTGCGTGTTAGCAATTAACAGGCAGGGAACAGAGAGCAGTTGATGGTCAGTAGGAATTAACTGTACAGCATAAAGGCAAACGTGAGACTGGAACAGAAAGGTTTCCCCCGAGGATGTCTAATGGGTGTTACTGCTTTTAATTCCCAGCTCTCACACTGACGCTGCTGTGGCTTCCTTGGCCTTTGAAATTCTGAGGATGGCGGGACACGAGAGCGTCAAGAGCACCAAGCGACCCGGTTGTACCTGAGACGCAGCAGTTGTGTGCGATGCTGAGCACCCCCGTCCTGCAGGAACGCCTTCAGATGAGCGGCGCAGCCCGAACTAAGGCAGCAAGCTGAGGTGGGGCTGTGCGCAGGCACATGTGAGTTTGGGAGGCGTCAGGGAGGGAAGCTGGTTTCAGGGGGGTTGGTTGGTGGTTCTTTAAACCCCTGTATAGATGAACTCTTGGTTCCTGCTCTGCTTTGTTGGCGTTATGCGGCGTAGCGCAAGTATCTGACAGCCAGTTTCAGGTGTGAATTAAATACGTGGTGTCACAATACAGACATGAAGTGTTTCACTGTTTTAAGCTACTGCTGGAAACGTTCCTTTTATCTTGTGGACCAGGTGACTGCCTCGGCCGTCATCTCAAGGGGTCACCGCATGCCCGTGACTGGCACTAGGCAATACCTTTGTGTCAGGAAGGATGCACTGTTCATCTCCTCGTGGAACCGGAACCAGCCCCTGCATCACACGGAGCACGTGTGCATGGATCATGTATGTGGTGTGATTTTGATCAGGTTCTTACCCAGGTGCATGCGCTTTTACTGGGAGACTTGTGTCCCCCCTGCTGCCTGGCACTGCACAGCTTAAGCTGCACTGGTGGAATGGTATCCTTGGCTGCCAACGCTCCTGGCTTGGAAATAGGTGAGGATGAGCCCGACAGCAAAAGCTGGCACTCCAGGAGAGGTCCGAGCGCTAAGAATGTGCCCTGAGCATGGCGGAAGCTGGCACGACCATCCGCTTTCCAAGCAGCATTTCCATGTTCCTGCCACACCTCCCCACACAGGTGCCTTATGGAGCACTGCTTCTACAATGCCGCTCTTGCACAGCGAGCTCTCCAGGGTATGTGGAGCAACTGATTTCACCTTGCCTGGCTTACAGGAATTGTTTCTTACATTGCTTTAAGTAGCTGCACAGCTGGGATTAGAGCCGGAGTTGTTAGAACTTGGGAGAAGCAAAGGGGGGGCTGGTGCTTGGTGAAGTGCTTTACAGTAATGGTGTCCTAGCGTGAGTGTGGCCAAGAGAAACCAAGCGAGCTGGGTGAGACTTGGCCCGCTGCAAGAGGGGACAGTCCACTGTGTAGCTTTGTCCAGCGCTCAGCAGCCTGGGCTCTAAGTACAGCCCCGAGACCCTGACCCTCCACCAGCAGACTGCTGCACTGAGGAACCCCGGGGAGCTCTTGCTGGCAGCAGAGGCTGGTGCCAGCTGCGCCGTGCAGGTGTGCAGCAATGAATTAGTGGTTTAAGCAGCACACTCCCTGCTGCCACAAGAGAAGTCGGCTACACGCAGGGCCTGTCTCACACAAGACCAAGGACCCCTGAACATGGGTTTAAGTTCCTGACCCAGCTGACAGTTGGTCAGCGAAGGCTCTTCATTTGACCCGAACGACAGCACACCACAAAGAGAGCCACGTAAACAGTGCCCTCACCTTGGGAAGCCCCAGAGTGTGGGGCTGGTGGGGCAGGCAGGAAGCGAGCTGCCTCACATCTGGCTGCAGGAACCTGCCAGCTGTGGCAGGTGGTCACAGCTCAAGTGGCAGCAGGGCACAGGGACGAACACTGTCACACGGGGCTCTAAAGGGTAACTACTCCTTAGTGGGATGAGCAGCGCTGGCGTCCTCCTCTGAAGCACTGAAGGTGTTGCGCAGTTCCAGGACGGCTGTCAGGAAGCTTGTTACCACACAAATAAGATTCTATGATCCGAAATAATCTGACACAGAGTGAATTAAAAGTTTACTTTAATTTTGAACCATTTTATAACTGCGTTTTTCTCATGAAGCATCTGTATCACAGCAGGCTACAATAACTTTGGGATAAAAGGCAACTGGTAAACTGTCCAATACAAGGTTCCAAATAAACAGTTCTTACTGGCCCCTACCCAGACATATCCCAGATAAAGTTTTTGATCAAAAACATGAAATAGATCCACCTGCTTATTTTAAGCATATTAAAAAGGAAACTAATTGGACCATTTCTATTTGTCTAGTTTGGTTTTATACAAAAAGGCTACACAATGTTACACTTTATTCAGAATACAGTTAGAGCGATTATGAATTAGTGTTCTACACCTTTACTCAATCCTTAAAAATTAGAAACTGCTGTAGCATCTTCACTATAACTTAATACTACGAGAGACTTTAAAAAAACCTAACGACAATTACTGCGAAAGGAAAGGCTACTTCCAAAGCAAGCAAGGTCAGTACCATTACAGAGGTTTAAAAAAAATAATAGATTTTTAACAAGCAAGGCTAGGGTTTGATAAATTCCATCTTGCAATTCATTCTTGTGCATTCTTCGGTTCTTGAATCACTCCCAAAATCCATTTGTATTATTACTCCTCGACCAAAAAGGACCAGAACAAAAAGTTTACTTCAACTGTTCCCATAGGAAACTCAGCTTGGTTAGTGTGTCAGGCACTTTCTGAGATACTAGCCCACCCCTCGAGCCCTCTCAGCAACTCTACAGGCCAATCAATGCAAGTTCATTCAGATGATACAGCTGCAAAGAGAAAAAACACAGGGGTGAGTGTTCCCGAGTAAAGAACTGCTTTAACACATTCAGACTGCATGAAGCCAGTGCACAAGACATTAACAGTTAATTACTTCCACACTTGACAGCAGAAGTCAGTCTGGAGTGTTCTGGTTGCGTGTTTCCAGAGCCTTTATTCACTACTGTGGCACAGTGGGACCCAATTGAGCCAATCCCTCCCTGCCAACCAAGTCCTCAGTCCAGTCATGGGTTTTTCTCTTTCTGTTTTGTTTTTGAAATTCAAGGTTGGAGCTTCTTACCTAAAGGATGATTTACAGGTCAGTATCGAACCAGGCCAACTGATTACTGTCACCTGGAGGCAGCCCATCCATAAGGTCCTGGGCATGGCCAAGATCTGGCAGACCATCAACTGGGTAGTCAGCACCAGGGTGGTGGCCACCCATTTCATGTTCCATCATAGGGTCCATACCCAAGGCATCCTGACCGTATCCGCCCGAGTGGAAAGAACGGTAGCTAGGATCTAAGAGAGTTAAAGGTGGCAGAGGGAAAAAAAGCATAATGTTAACAGATGTTAGATGCATCGGAAGCTGCAAGTATCAGTGTGTGAGAAGATTTTTGTAGCCATCTAATTCTTTTTCTAGTTCAGCCAAGTTCAACACAATCTGTTGCCTGCCCTTAATGGCTATTCCACTGTTTGAAACAGCCTTCCAGTAAGATCCTGCAGACAAAGCACACTGCAGTCAGAAGCACGAGCAGGTTTCCAGCCAAGCCATTAGTCTGCACAATCAACAATACTACAGTTCAACAATAATGCAGCAAAACCAGGCTCCAAGACTGTAGACTTCCTTCTGAAAGGCTAGTCAAAAATAGCTTAGAATCCTTAGGGATAGGCTTGCGCTCAAGTCTATAGACACTCACAGACTAATACATTCAATACCAGCTTTTTTGTTTTAAAGAAGAACTGCACTATTGGTATTGTCAAGTCCATTTGTAAAGAATGTAAAAGATTTCTGGAAACAACACAGCTCAGCAGGAGCTGCTCCCACAGGACTCAGGCAGGAGACACTAGTTTTCCATGTTCGTATGGCTCCCATTTCAGTGCTGCCAGTGGTGCTGCAGGAACTGGTTATTTGAACTGGCAGTTCCCCATCAGCCGGTCAGTTTGCAGTACCTTAACTGAAGAGTCATTCACTCGTCACTCATTTGCAGTTCTCCTTTAAAACTTATGAACTGACTTCATCCAACTTAAGTTCAGTCAAGAGGAACAGAAGAGACGTACCATCTGGGCGGTATCCAAGAGGTTCTCCCTGGGCACCAATATCTAGTCCAAGATCTGCCGTCTAGATGCACACAGAAAGTTACAGAACAGTTTTATCGTGTGGTCTGTGGGCCAGAACTAGTGACTCTGAGTTTAAAAAGTCCTGAAGCTTGCCCCAGCTCCCTTTTTAGCAACTCTTCTGCAGCGAGCACTGCAGCAGGGCACTTCTGTGAACATGATACGCCTTTTTATCTAAGCATCCACACCTAGTTTAACAGCCGGATTTAGATACAGAAATCCCCAGATCACTGGAAGGAGGGTTCTGTCTGGGAACAAAGATGGGGCAGGTCTAGGAACACACCTCCTCAGGTACACCTGTAAGCTCCTGCAAGTCAGCTGTTCAGAGACTCCCCAGCCAGCAAAAGAGCTTTTAAGAGTGCTGACGGAGCCTCTCCCAGTTTGCCCATTACACAAGTGCCTGTCTGCAGCGCAGCTGTGTAACTCCAAGAGATAATCCATTTTAGCTTTTCTTCCTCTTCTTTTTCACATTACCGTGGTAAATACAGATTTTAGGTAAACAGAAAAATAAGCACTGGAATAGTACAAATCAAGGGCTACTGTCCTTAATTTAGTAAATACAGACAAGCAAAGACATGCTAGGTTCCTGAATCTTAATCTGGGGATGAGACAGAGACTTAGCAAAACCTTCCCTCTACCTCATCCACAATGTTTGTTTCCAGTCTCAATTCACTGTGCAGCCCCTTAAAGCTAAAGAAAAGCAATGTGTGAAAATCAGCCTGCAAACATACTCAACTCTAAGAAAAGACACAGATTGCATCCCCACACCAAGATTACTACTCCAACACTGTTTGCTTGACTCAACTTTCACAGGATATGTTTTATCTTTGTGCTTCCTTCATATTACTCATGCCTCCATCTTTGCATTCAGAGTTCACTAGGTCCTGGTAAAGAGCACAGGAATGTACAAAGTTCTCGTGTACAGCCTGGCACACGAACAAACATAATGAGAATTATAAACTTAAGCAGCAGTAAAGAATGGGCTCCTCCTATCTCCAAGGGAAGAAGCAGCTCTAAGGTTGCTTGGCACAGGTTCACTGCATCTGAACACAGATGAGTAATGAAGGTACAGCCAAATGTAAAGCTGGGCCTGTATCACTAATGGCATCTACACATCACCGCTGGAAGGAGGGAGGACTTCCTTGAAAGTCTCCCTAAGGAATCATTAATACAAAAACACAGCTCACCTCATTCCAAGCCATTGGCTCAGTCCTGAACAGAGAGCTTGTCAATTCAACTGAAAGTCTCTTCTTATAGTCTTGCGGTTTGTCCTCGGACATTCTGAACAGCACTGCAGCTGCGTATGTTGCTATTGAAAGGAAGAGTGATTTTAGCAAAGTCAACTCTTCCAGCAACCTTCCTAACACAGGTTTGAAATGTCTTTTAAGTTCACTTACCAACACCCTCATTCCTAGAATGAAGCAGTTCTGTTAAAGGGGCGGTTGCACCTTCAGCTTCAATTGCTTCAGCTGCTTCCTTGTCTTGAGCCAGTTCACAAAGCACACCGGCAGCTACTCTCTGGATATTCTCAATGGGAGAGTACAACAACTGCAACCAAAACATGAGGGTTCCTTTAGCAAGTCTACTTGAAATGAGCGCTTCAGCACAATCTGATTTAGCAGTTCTACCAAGAAAGCACAAGAGCTATATTACTCATTCTCCTAGTATATACAATAGCATTATCTTGAGCTTGCTCTTACCTGCACGAACAGTGGAATGGTATTTAGACCCCTGATTACAATTCGATTATGAACATCACGTGCAAGAATATGCAGGGCTCCAGTGCAGCCCTCAACAATTTCTTCCATACGCACACCCTCCTAGTCAGGGAAAGAAAAGGCATTATTTGAAGCTGAGATGTCAAAAAGCTGATCAGCCTGCCAACAAATGAACCAAACTTGTCCCCCGCACATACCCCCTTTCTCCAACAGGCCTTATATCCACTTATATCCACTGCTAGCCTTCAAACTTAACACCCCTGCTAGGAGTTGGCCCAGTTTATGCAACTAAATTCAGTAAGTGAAGCATCTCAGCAGAACTCCTCCCGGTGTCCTCAATTTTACTTCAGTTCACTATGACCTTCACATCTGACAACACTGGCTCTTTTTCCCCAAGATGGATTAGCTGGGCAGTTTTGAAATAGTGGTTATCAGTAACAAAGAGGCCCCTTCCTGCCTCTGCAAGTATTAACTACACTCCTGCTTCCATTTGCCTATTCTAAGGCAATTTCCCCTTTATTGATGTGTTTAACGGCGGGGGGAAAACCCAAGACTGATCTTGCCGCACTGACTTGCTGCCTAAACAGGTAAGAAGTATGGAGCCTGTACAACTTCTTAGTATTTTTACAGCTCTAAGCACCCTTGAAAATACACAATAAGCTGTGGTAACATTCTTAAACCCCTGCTTCTGAGAATGTATGATGAGGCAGTTCTGGTTTCCTAGTGAAGAACTACTTGCGTTGCCAGAGTAGGCAAACCCACTGTTTCTGTGATCTACAGCATTCAGAATTAAATGCCGAAGGAGTTCTTAGTAAAATAAGAACCAAGGTTTTGGCGTTCTTATTTAACAAAAACTTCAGGTCTGTTGAGACAGAATTATCAGCACACCAAGAGAGTAACATGAAACAGGAGCAAACTACAATAGCTGTTTAGACTAAACAATACATGGCTGAGGCACACTGACAAATGAGGAGTTTTAAAGGCAATGTTACACGTAACTTCAGCTCATGGGGGGCACTTACCACGAACTGCTGTTGTGTTCCACCCATAGAAGTACGTCGCTGGGTATCTTGATGTGCTCTAACCAGCAGCTGAACTAGCCTTGGAATAGCACCCTGTTCACGCAGTGGAGCATGGTTTGCAGGACAGAGTGCCAGATTGCGGATCAAACCAACAGTAGCCTGCAGATAAGAAAGGCGATGGGGAATAAAAGACTGTGGTGAGTGCGCTTGCCATTAGCAATTTCTTTTACTCATCTCCTGACCCCAAACACTTAAATCTCCAGGAGACAATGCAAAGTCACTCAATTGAGGCAACTTTCCTGTCAGACAAATTACATTCCCCAACACCTTGGAAACGAAGTACTTCACACAGTTAAAATTACATTTTAAAAAGCACCAGCTTTCAGTGCTGGAAGCTGTTAACCATCATTTACCTTGATCAGAGGCCAGTGTGACGGCGGGTGCAACAGTTTAACCACCACTGGGAGCCCGTAATGGAGGCGCACTGCGTTTTGAGCCATCTCGGCTTCTTGATGCCTGCTGGTGAGGTGACGGAGCGCACAAATGGCAGGTTCTGTGATGTCTTCCCTGTCTCCAGCCCGAAGAACTGTGCGCACAAGAGCCTCAATGCCACCAACCTGGCAAACCATCATCTTGTTCTTGTAGTTGTTGCAGGTAAGGTTAGAAAGGATGCCAGCAGCACAAGTCACAACGTTAATATCATCTGATCCTAAAAGCTGAACAAGAGTTCCTAGAAGGCCTTCCATGCCCTCCTGTAAAACAGAAGGAAGCAAAATTTAGTCTCTCTCCTCTTCTGCTATGTTGGCTTTTGATCCTGATCCCTTATAGAAGACAGCCATGTACCTGCTTTGTTGCAGCATCTGACAGATTTCTCAGAGTCCAGAGACAGTTCTGGACAAGGCGCTGGCTTGGATCTGTGAGGTGGAGTCCCAAAGCTTGCATCCCACCTAGAAGATGGTACAGATTTGACAGCATTACTCAGGTTTGACACCATACTCTGATCCTCATCTTATGAACACTAAGGTCCTTCTCTCTGTTGAAGTCTAAGTGCATATCTCACAAGCTTTGGGATCTTTTGCAGCATGAGTATCATAATACGGCTAGGCCCTAACCCTTCATCCCACAGAAAAAAAAAACAACCCAAGATTCATGTCAACAGTGTGACACGGGGCCTATTAAATGTACACATATTCTAAGGAGGCCATTCTGACAATGCTCAGCACCCAGCTAAAAACATAGCAGACTTACTTAAAACAGACTGCATTTTATCTTTCTGGACACTAAAGGCCTCCAAAACTAGTTATAGACTAAAGGAACAATCCAAGTTCAATTTTTGACACTAGCAGTTTCCATCCTTGTATAGAATGTACTGATCCTGAAGTCCTGTATAGCTTTTGAAGTCACGGTGGTTACAAGGTACTTACCAGCCTCAACAATAGCAGGCTTGTTGCTGGAGCAAACTGACAACACTTTCAGCACCCTACTAGTGGTCCACAATAGCTTCTCGTAAGTATAGGTCCTCATTATGTTTACCAAAGCCTGTGGTCCACCACTTGCCAGAATAATCAGCTGAAAGACAGCAAAAATTACATTTACCTGTCACTTCCTGTGCATGTCAACAGGTAGTAATTGTCACTGGCTTACAGCCATCGGAGGTTACAGATGGATGCAAAAAACTTCACATCTGCTTGCGTGCTCTAAGTTTTGCAGTCTCGCTATAAGCATGACTGCATTTCTGCCAAGCAATTCCTGCATCCTTCACCTCTTGCAAGTTCAGGACTGACTGGCAAAAGCCCAGTGTGGCTGAAGGTTCAGAATAAGGAGGTCAGTACACAGGAATTGTTGGGCCACTCACAGCAAGCTTGCTCTTTTGAAGTGCTTCAGTAGCAGAGGCACTCACCTTACTTTCTTGATTGCCGTACGCTAAGATCTGAAGGCAGTCTGTTGTGATGGCCAAGAACTTGACATTCGTCTTGTTGAGCAAGGCAACCATTTTCTGCAGCCCACCAGCCAGACGAACAGCCATTTTGGCTCCTTCCTGATGCAACAGGAGATTGTGAAGGGTTGTAATGGCATAAAACAGCACCGAGTCTACTGGGGACCTAGAGAAGGAAAAAAAGCCCTTCTGAATACCTGCGCCTACCAGTACCAACTGAAAAACGTACGTACCATAGTCTTAGCAGTCCACATACCCAAGCATTTTAACCAGAGCAGGGATGCCTCCTGATTTGAAGATTGCCAACAAGCCTTCACGATGATGTGAGAGGTTGTGTAGTGTACCTGCAGTACAACGAGCCGTTTCCACATCGTTTGTGTTTTGCATGGTACGTACAATAGCAGATACCATTTGAGGAGATCTCATAATAGCATGGCGAGACGCTTCCTTTTTGGATAACTGATGAACCATAACTGCAGCCTTGTTCACCACCACCTGCAGAAATATTTGAAGAAAACTTAGTTTTAAAGGCATTGCAGAAGCCCCACAAGCGAGCTACACTGAGGCAAAGAAAATGCTTACCTGGTCCTCATCATTCAACAGTTTGGTCAGTTCTGGGATCGCACGAGTTGCAAGTTCAGCATCATCTTGGTAGTTTATCAAATTAACAACAGCATGTTTTAACATCTGGGATGGCTCAGCCAGGCGCTGCACGTTAGTTGGATGAGCAGCATCAAACTGCGTGGATGGGATTTGCATTCCTTCATCCAGTGTTTCAGGGAACATAGCTGCACGAACTCTCTGAGCTCTAGTCATTGCATACTGGCCATCAATATCTGAAAACCAAGGTAAGTCATCACCTCAAATTCAGAATAAAGAGCTCATCTTCTAGACAGTATTTAGGTTTCTGTATTTTTAAGCTGTGTGTCTAAGCCAACCAGTGTAAGAGAAAAGGCCTTACCAGCAACTTGCTCCTGGGTAAAGGACTGAGAGAATCCTTGCTCCCACTCGTACAGTACTTGTGTTGTGTCCACATCTTCCTCTTCAGGATTTCCCTTGCCACTCAAGGAGGGAGCAGTTGTTGTGGCACCGGAATGGATACCAGAGTCCAGATACGACTGTTGCTGCCAGTGACTGACTGCTGCTTTTCTGTCTGGCTCCATTGCCATATCCAACTCCATCAAGTCAGCTATAAGAAATCATTGTTGAACAATTAATTTAATTACTCCAGAAATCTTTCAAGAGATGACACAGATTTTAGATGAAAATAAACTCCCATAAACAACTACTTCAAGCCAGCAAAGGCAACACTTCAAGTTGAGACAGCAGTTTTAAACTGAGATTCTGTATCAAAGCAATACAGATGCCTATAAACCCAACTAACAGGCAAACACTGTTATTGTGACAATCTCAAGTCTCCTGCTTAAAGGTCCCCTTTTCCACATACTATGATTATGTACCTGACTGTACTTAAGGGGCTCAAAAAGCTTACAATGACAAAATTATTTGCAGGTTTGATTTCCTGTGTAAGGTATTAATTACTGTAGTAGAAGAGACATCATTCAACCCAAGTGACTTTAAGAAGTTTAAAAAGGGGAGTAAGGAGCCAGTTTAACTGCTCTTCATTAGAACTGCTAGATTCTAATAATAGAAACTGTAATGCATTATATACCTTGGGTTGCCATGTTCCTTGCTGTGCTCCCAGAACTCTTTCCTGCTACCTTTCAGAGACCCTGAAAAAGAGCAAGGTTAGAACTTATTAAACACTAATCAGAGCTAATAAGACAGAATTTCATATTAGAACACCAGAATTGCAAACTCTTCACCTGTAAGACTTCACCTATCTTGCCATTTCATTACTACAGTGCTAATTAGCAAACCCCCATGGACAGGGATGCAAAAGAATGAAATGTTTCACACAGACTTTTTCTGGCAGACTACATGTAAGATAAATTCTTCTCTTAAGAGAAGAACAACTGAAGACTGATCATGATAGAGCCATTTTTTACTCTTTGCATGAAGTCCAGACATTAAATTCCACAGCTTAGACATGCTGCAAAGACAAGGGCTAAATGTCATTTCCCTCAAAGGCAACTATTCTTAAGATACTAGAAAAACTGATACAGAGCTACAACATGGATTTTCATGTGGAAAGCTGAAATTACCATTTAAGATTATATTATTTCAGAGCTACAAACACTACCTGAAGAGTTATAATTGTACCTCCTCCTTTACTTCTTTGCTGTACCACAAGAGGAGAGGTTTCTTCCTATACAAAATAGTCTTCCTTGAAGTTCAACTGAAAATTGAACCAGTCTTGTAAACAAATGCTCCCCTTTAGGAGCACGCATTAAGTCACCAAACTCAGTTGTTTGGGTTATTTTTTGCACAGAAAGCCAAGATAACTGGGGGCAGGAGGCTGAAATACGATCAAAACCTTCAGTATGCAACTCCATTTGATATCACCAAACAGTAAGGAAGTATTTGTACTATAAATCTGTAGCTGTCTCTTCACTAACCCAGAAAGAGAAATTTGAGGCTACGGCTTCGCAACAGGTCACTCAAAGCTGTCACTTTAATTTCATTTGCTCCCCTCACCCCAGTCCAACACCGTTTTCAACACAGACACAGGGCTGGTGACAGCCTATTCTGGGAGCTAGCCAAGCAGAAACATTTGTAGTGGTAACTAGTGCAGTGAGCAAAACCATCTCTTCCAGCAATCAGCTTTCAATGTGCCCTTAGGTGTTAGAGCTATGCTGATCAAAACATTCCTAGACAATGAAGTAAAGGCAAGCCACTAATCTCTTTAAAGGACAGGTCTGCAGTACTGTGTGTCAGGAGAACAAAGTCCATTTGACACTACTTGTGTAAAGACAGATCTCCCAGTTTCCTTCAGGAGTACCTTTTAGAAAATCAGAGAATTACACAGAAGACAGGCCTGTAGTTTTAAGTCTCACTGAATAGGTTAGGCAGCTCTGAGGAAAGCTTTCATTTCACTTTCATTTTCACTGAGCCAACTACAGGATACTCCAGCAGCTCCTGAGCAATCTCATTACTCTGCTGCACAAATGCCAGTGCCGTTTGTCCTGACTCTGCACTCCCACAACTTCTGGCAGCCACCCTTCCCTGGCTCTTTTTAAATGGACAATAGATCTGAATCTGCAGCAGGTAAGCAGCACTGAGCTGATTTAAAACGTAACAACATACAGGAAGTACTCTGCTATGCATTTGGTAATAATGCTCAAGTCCCTAAACCAGTCTTACTCCACAGCTTGGAAGAGACTAGCCAACTCGGTCTACTCATAATTTGCATGGAGGATGCATGACAATACAAACATTTTTTTCCAGCCCCTTGAACACTGATTCTTCCAACATTTTGGAGTAGCAGTGGTAAGGGGAAGGAGAAACTTAAGTCATGCTGTCAGTTCACCATTAATACAAGAATTCTTCTGAGTACCTAAGGTGGAAGAAATGCCAATACAAAGCTTGATGGCCCCCTGAAGGTGTTATGCATTACTTTGTCAGCCCCACTAACACCTTCCAAACAGAAAGCAGAAGAATAGCACTAGAATTTGTATCTTCACTTCCTTTAGTCCTCACTGTTAAGTCAGATGCAACATACAGAGCAGAAAACTAGGCAAGATCCAGATGTTATACACAATTTGTAATATGCTTACCACAATTTACTTACAAATTTCTATTGTAACCTTTCCTGTCTCCTCCTACCACGAGGCTGTTAATAAAAAATTATCACCAAACTAGTTCTGAAGTTAACACACTGGCAGATGAACCAGTCAGGAGAGTTGACCATGCTTTGAGATATTTACTACCACCTCAGATTCAAATATGCAATGCAGGGCTTGAGAACAACATTCAGAATTTGCTTCCACTGTTGAATTCTGCACAAATGAAAGCAGCTGGCTTACAGCAACTGCACTTTTGAAATGGTTTTTTCAATTTCAGCAGCCTGAGGAGATCAGAAGAGTAGCTGTACCATTAGATACAATCCAGCAGAGCAGACTACCCACTGAACTGCAACAGTAATCCAAACCAAAACTGAAGAACATCTAACAAAATGGCAATGACCAATACTGATTCAGTGTTCGAAACTACATTATCAATCAGTCAGATGCTCACTCTTTGAAATGCTGACATTAGATAAGCCTGCTGGCTGCACCTGAAAGTTTCTAACATCCTCATCTGCATTTCATATACCTGTAACCACCCTCAGCAATTCCAGGTAGCATCTTTTTATTTAGATGGGAAAAAACAGTTTTAATCCTGAGTTCAAAATAACTACAGACCAAAGGTACCTAGTGAAAAGGGGTACAATCTGTTTGGTTTTAGGGTTTCTGTAACTGAACATTCTCACATATTTTCTTTCTCATTTCAAAGGGGTGAACTGTGTCCAGGAAAGCTGCTAACTTTATTTTCCTGTGTCACTGACAAAGTTAACACTTACAAAGAAAGCAACAACCCCAGACTAGGTACAAATGCCTGTGATATTCATTTGCCCAACAGGAACTGGATCAGCACATGCAGGATTGGGTGTGAGGTGGTGGGGCAGTGGAAGCAATACAAAAAACCTTGCTAGCATAATGAAGCTTGTGTCTTCAACCATGAGTGTATACCAGGTGATTTAAATGAAGCCCCTGTTCAAATTTATTGGAATACACATGACTAGTGACATTTCATCCTCAAGGTCAGTGATACAGCTCTTACGCATCAGGAAGAGATAAAAGGACTTGCTATACTTTAGCATGACAGCAAGCTTCTGTAAGCCCCACTATTTTTAAAGACTACCTGGTACTCTGAAGTAAAGTCTGAATTTTAATAAATGTCATGTTATACAGAAGTTCATACCGATGTACTGCCAGGAGTTACAGGACTATTCACTTCTTAAAACATCCTCCATGGCACTACCCACTAGCATGCATCATCAGCTCTGGGTTTAAATGAGAGCTTGGGTTTTTTTGATGTATATATACTAAATTCTTCATATGAAGTGCAATGCAAGACATTGCACTAGAATGTATTGTGTATCATCAGTCCCAATCCTGCATGTGAATTCTAGAAAAATGAGAAAAATAGTTCTGCAACCTTAGCAGGCTTATGAGCTGAATTTCAAGTTACTACAGAACACAACGCAAATTTCTTCATTTTCCAAGTCCTGAAAGAAGAGTATTTTGATAAGGAATAAAACCTGGGTATCAACTTCTGAGTTTGGAGAAGAATTAGGCACGTGCCAAGGAAGTCAACAAGCCTGTACCACTTCTCAAATCTGAAGAATTATCTTCATTAAGATTGACCCAGATTACCTGATTTGATAAGCAGATCCCCTCCTCTTTATAAAGCAAGTCAAACCTGAAGTTTGAAAGTCTTCCAGAAATCTTTTGCCTGAGCGCAGCATGTTACTAAACCTTGTATGGGAAGTCAAGGCTGATACATCCAAGCACTGTTTCTATTTGAAGTGAGTATGTCTACTGACCATGTTTTGACACATCTCATCTAGGACAAAACAAGCAACTGCATCTGTAAATTAACCATTTTTTTTTTTTACATAGAAAAAACAGATCATCTTCTTGTGACAGTTACAGCAGTTAAAAACATGTATGTAGCTGGTACAAGTGAAGTACACGTACTGGAAAACAAGTTTTTCTCTACTTCAGCTATTACCAAGACATTACTGGATGCATTCGTTAGGTCTGACTTTATAACTAGTCTCATTTCAGGCAGCTGCCTGCCAGTGATGCTGCCCAAATATATGCTTTACAGGAAACACCAGTTCCAAAAGTAATATCACCAGATAACTACAGCACTCTCTCCTATGACCCAAGAACAGATATGTAAGAACTTAATGCAGCAGAAGTTTCCCCATTAACCTTAGTTTTCAAGTGAAAGATGTGGGAAATATATTTGATTCATGATTTTAAAAAAATCCTTTGATCATAACCTGGAAGTTATTAATCTGTTTTCTAGAAAAGGAAGCTGGGGAGGTATGGGGGGGGGAATCATCTAAGTAAGACAACACTGATAATGGCAACATCAAAGAAGCTTTCGTCGTATATAAGCTCTTTCAGGCATGAGTGACTGTCCTGTCTTCTTCAGCAATTTTCAGTCTAATCTACCTTTATGTACGGTGCTATAAGCATTCCTGCAACAAACCTTCTGCTTTCTTATGAAGACATGACCCAAATGAGATAATCACTTTAATATTCATTAGGAATAGCACTAAATTGATTATCAGGAAGTGAAAAGTCAGTCTAGCTGAAGAACACACAGTAGCTAAGATGTGAGAGGAAGTGAAGGAGGGAGAAGTTACAGATGACCTATAAGAATTGATTTATAGATTGTCTATTCACAGACAAAAACAAGGATGGCACTTGTGGGAAGTAATGATCCATTACTTGCAGTCAGTTTCTAACTTGGACATTTCTAATTTTGGATTAAGGAGAGATAACCTCAGAAGTTAAAAAGGACTGTCCTTTGCATTGCAAGTCTCAATTTAGGAAGCTTTTTACCACCATAAATCTATTGTAAACTTATTATTCCTTATCCAAATGAGGATAGAGTCCTCTTCTCCCACATCCTCCTGGATAGCCCAAACAAGACTTAACTTTGAGGATTTTATCTGGTTTCCATAGACTAGGGAGATAGGTACTTTTAGAGGCCTTTAATATATCAGATGCTTCCTTAGGATTGGCAAAAAGTCCTGAAAGTACAGTTCTGATGCTGTGTGTTTTAAGGAATTTTAGAAGCTTGCTGTAGGATTGACAGGGTTGACAGTTCTCCTATGCAGGTTCCCTGCATAGATACTTTATTTCAGAAGACACTTTATTTCAAAGTAGAAATAACATGCTTGAGCTTCAATTTGAAAATCTGCATTTCTTCTTGTACACAAGTTTAAATACAAGAGTTTTCCTTCAATACATTCCATATCCCAAGTACTGAGCAGCATTCCCTATATTCTGTCTAAAGTAGCAGCATTTGCAGTCCTCAGTCATCTTGTCCACTCTGAAATGAATAGCTGTATGCAGTGAGTGGAGGTTATTTTGAAATTAAAGTTATATGCGACATTAGAGGGTCTCGATTATTATGAAATCAGTCACTCACCAGTAGACTTCTGGATTAAGAAATTTGATTTTCCAAATACCTCCTCACACCAGCAGTTTAAGAACGTGGATGGACAAAAACTACTATGAAACTCATTGAGAACTGGCTCTCAAATAATGGTTAAAGGCTGTAAATTACCACACTTCAGCAGTAAATGTAATGTTTACCTAATCTACACCAGGAATCTGAATATAAAACTTTACATTTCTCATTAATGTCAGGCTTGCTTCTGCTTTCAGCAAGTTGATATTTAATACTGGGTAAAGATACCTTGGCACAGGCCATCTGAAGACACCCTAAGTAAATGGAAGTAACATGAAAGGAAACCAGTCAAGCAATACAGCCAACTCTGAAAGATGAAAACATCATGTGTTTTCACAGCTCCAAAACATTTCTATCTTCTTCTGTGTTACATGATAGAATACCTGTAGCCTTCACTACCACCTTAGAAGAAACACCACTGCAAAAGATAGCAGCATTACTATATTTAAGTGTTGTGCCAAGATGCAGCAACCTCAAGTATTCCAGTAGTTCTACTGAAAACTAAAAGCTACCAATAACCTGAACCTATCATGCCACAGCACACATATACTGAAAACCAGCTTACTGATCCCAGACTGCAACAGAACAAGCTCATTCCTGAACTTCAACTCCTGACAAAACTGCTCTGGTTATTTCCTCAGGCAGTATTTGCTTCACATTATTCCCTCCAACCACCAACCAGGAATACTTCACTGCAGTGATAAACTCAGTATCCTATGTAATCCACCCAGCTCAAATTTATCCAAGGCAATGCATTCTTCTGATGCCTGCAGAAAGGTAGAAGATGCCTTGCAAACAGCAACACTTTTAGATTCAGCTAATCACCTCACAGTAAGCTTGTTTCTGAGCCCAGACTAAGTCTTAAATTGTTCTTTAAAATATCTTAATAAGACGACCTGAAAGTCTAAGATCTGTTTCTCATATAAAACATTAGGAAATTAAGAAACCCAAATAGTATCCACTTTACTGACCTTAACAGGCTGCAACTTCCAAGCTTTAAATATCTTTAGTATGTGCTGAAAGAGGCCACAAACTAGCTTAGGTAACACACAGAATTAAAGTGGAAGAGGAGCATTTGACAGCACACAGAGATCCATCAATGCTCATGACAAGTTACCTCTGCTTTCAGCCACTGATTTTTTGCTGCTTCAGTTCCACTTAATTTTTTTTTTTTCCCTTCACACATCCCAGTTTGCCCTTTCATCAATAGTTTTGCCTTTTCTGCCTTCGGCTTCTGCCTTGGAAGTTATCTAAAAATTCTTTTCCACAACATAAAGGCAGAAGAGCTTCCCTACACTAGCTTTTATTAGTTTTATAGAAGTTGATTTAACACCACATCACAAAATATAAAGCCTTATGCTTATCTATTTCTGTCATTTTGGCAATCTAAGACCAATTAAGAGCACAGAATAGTTTCTATTCACATGCTCATTACCCAAAGCAAACAGCATGCAGATACTTCTGCTCTTGCTAGACTTCTCTAAGTTGATTACAACTGCTTAATGGAACTGAACTGCAGACATCTGGTAGCCTTGACTAGACTCAAACACTGGGTTAGCTGTACTAAAAGAGGATTTATGCCTCAAAAAACATCTAGTGAAGACTCTGGTTACAAAGTCAGAAAACTACACACATGGCAGAGCTGAAGGAATAGGGCCACAAGGACTTCAGAACTCAGCAGCAAGCCTCCCTTTTACCACACTTCACTTCCTTTAGGACTGGAGCACAGAGCCCTCCGATACTACAGGACACTCACTGTTTTACCCTCCCCTCCCTCCCAAAAGGGGCAGGGGGCTAGTAAAGAATCACACTTCCTAGCCAGCTTGCCACATGATAACTGTGGTAACTCCAAATTTCAAGTGTGGCTGAAACTATAATGTAAATGCGGTTAAGTTCCACATTTTGTTTTGCTCAGCCCAAGTACAGAATGCCACCCAAAACATCAGTAGTTTTAATCACTGAAGAGCAATAGCCACTGACCAAAAGTTCAGGTGACAAAATGTATTGGAGAAGGACTTGGTAAGCTTTCAAGCCGCAGGCCTTGAGTGCCACTGAAACCCACCCCTTCCCGCAAGGAAGGCCTCATTTAGGCACTAACAGCTCATGCAATTAGTCAGGGTCTTGACAGGTACTAACCTTTAAGTACCCTTTTATAAACAACCCATTAGAAGTTTCAATAAAGCAACAGTTAACACTGATCTGAGAGCCAGGGTCAGCCTACAGATACTTGAGATAACTAATCTAGAAAACTATGAGAACCTGGAGAACTAAGAACAAGCATATCAGGTAAATTACTAAAAGTAATGAAGTTCACCTGGGCACTGATCTGCACAATCATTCTAAGAGATGAACTTTCAAACTTCAGAACCTGCCAGGAAGCCTCCCCAAAAATTAAGCTGGCAGTATCACATAAACATGCTCTAATACCTTTGATGCACAGTACCTTACTCCCTAGGAGAGTAATTTTTAGAGAAACTTCAGATGAAGATACATATTGATAGGACAAAGATGTCAGAAAGTACTCAGTGGCAGTTATCTACCACCATGAGTTCTTACAACAATCTGCAGCACCCTACACAACTTTGATGCTGGCCAGAGCCTAAGGCCAGCCTGTGGCTGGACATACTCTGCAATGTAAAGACCACACCTTTCCACAGTCCCATACTCTCCGCTTCTTAAATGAATACTTATACTGTAGCAGCTGAAATATAACAGCACTGGATCTTGTCAGTTCAGAGAAGTTAGTGTTTAGATCCACAGCCCAATTACTTTGCTCTTTACCTAGAGAAACATTCAGGAGTTGCAAGGGGCAGGTCAACACAATTCTTCATATTAAAAATACAGACAAACAGGTTCTAACATCTGCAAGTAAAGCAAAGTGATCTTTTCAAGACAGCTGCACTTTCTGCACTGAGTATCTGTCCTCTATGGAAGTCTCTGGTTGTTTCTAAGAGCTACAGGCAGCTGCACTCAACCTGACAGAAAAATTATCAGGTTTTGTTTGAAAGGAATGGTTTAAGATAGCTTTTCACTAGTAAGCATACTGCACCACTAGGAAAATCTATCACTTTATTAGTAGGTAACATTGGCTCCACGTACCTACATATCCTTCTTTGCTGAGATAGGAGCTGATGATAATCTTAGCATTTAAGGTGATGTAAGGAACTGCCTCAGCTGCTAATCAGGGGTTACACATCCAGCTTGAGAACAAAAGTAATAATCTTCCCTACATAATGCACATATTAATCATTTGACAGCAGCTTGCAAGTCAGTATTAAAGGACTGGTATGACTGCTTCAAGTTTATGAACTTGCATTAAATTCACAACAAGATTATCAGCCCAATTACTCATGTTTTTTGACCAACTAAGCACCACCAACTAATGCAAGTAACCTCAAAACAGTTACTAAGTCACTTCTGTTCAGCAGTAGGTTTACTTTGCAATCTTCTGGTCACCAACGAGCATTTCTAATCAGTGTTTCATGCAGCATTCATTATGTTATATTCATTACTCAGTATGAGTATTCCATGTCTGGGCAAAACCTTAAGAGCAGTTTTCTAATCACAGCTTAAGAAGTTACCACATCTTATCAGCAGGACAGTTAGGTATCTACACTATGCATACTCCTTTCTCAGCTTGGTATGAGCTATTGTTTCTGTTTAAGGTTTAGTTTGCCAGAAGTACTCAATTAAAACTGGCACCAATTTGGAGCTTTTCATCCATTTGCCCCTACTTTCATCAAGTAAGATGTCTGTAGTAAGATAGCAGTAGCCAGGATCAAGCATCATTCTTTAGTCTTACCTAGCCACATACAAAAAAAACCTGCCACCATGACTATTTATAGATAGCCTATGAGAACTTAAACATTATACCGTATTTCATTTAACACTAATAAAGTTCATTAACAAACCACTGCCATTCCTCAAGCTTCCTGCTTTTTGAGTTTTGAGTGTCAGGAAGATACTTAATGGTTCTGCAGTCACTTATCATGATCATATACATCACTAACAAGGTTGACAGACACTGTATTATAGAGGCATCTTTCCCTCCTGTCTATGTGGAAGTTAAAATATTCATTTCTACTCTAGTATAAAAACAATTTAGCAAACAAGTTCCCTTTTCAAACCAGGAAGTATCATACCATAATCTAGTTTCTTCTTAGGCTGCAACCACATTGCCAGCCCTGTACATGGGCTTTAAGTATTAACCTCCATGGTCTAAGAAACCAGAGTTATTAGTTATAATTGCACTGACACTAATGAAATACTTACAAATCTGAAAGTGACTGTCTTTGCCTGCCTGTCAGAATAACTACGTATTTGCAATAAGACGTGCTGACATTCAAAAAAGCACTGTTTAAGCAACAAACATGCTTATCAAGTCTGAAGCTATGTTTTTTCAACTTTTAATCAAGGCAAACTGACAACAAAATATACCAGCACCTTTCAGATGTCAAGATTTCTGGCCACTGGAGGGCACCTGAATTGTTGCCAGGACAATACAGAACTACTTGCTACAGTTGCTGCAGAGTTGGCAAACTTCTGACTTACACAAGTCCATTTAGCACAGTAAGCCTACAAACGCTAGTTCCAGCAAATACACTTACAGTGCACACTGTGCACTCCAGTAATTTGCCAACTCCAGTAAGATCTACCTAGCTCATATCTGTTAAAAGCAGCAACCTCGAATACTACGTTAACTCTTTCAGACTTTAAAGGAATTAATTTATTCCTTAAGCAAGGCTCCAGCATTTACTTAGTATTAAGTAACACAGCAAGTAACTTCTGCAATACTAATCCAGCCAGTGTACATTGTTTCCTAAAGCATTCTGGAATGTTAACAAAAAATTATTCTGCAATTCAAGCCATAAAGCAACATCTGCACCCATATTTCCCAAGGCATGGGACACACTTGTTTTCACATTAAACCAGAGTTAGCAGATCCATAAGGGCAGACTGAGGTACAGGTTTCATCTGCTCACCTTACTGATTTGGTGTCCCATACAGATATGCCAGCCTTCCGTTAGTTCTCTCCTTTACATTACCTGCCAGAGCAAAAAAAAACAAACTTTCTGGCTCCTTTATTCTTAGAAGAGACAATACAGGCCATGCAACACTGGCATATTAAGACATTACCCCTCTTGGACTAAAGCCGTATCACTGACCTACAGCAAATTTTACTTCGGGATCAAGTAGCAGAAAGGGTACTAAAAGTTAACCACTGTCAAAACTACCTTGTGTTAGCAAGTTTAACCAATTCAGTTGGTGCAGAACACCAAAAACCCCCAAAAGAAATATTCCTATGCTTAACTAGAAAGACAGCAATATTGGAGTTCACAGATTTTTTTGAAGTTAATGCAGGGCTGTGAGGACCCAAAAAGCAAGTCCCAGCTGCCTGCAGAGCTTCTCACGAAGTCTTATCAGGCTTCATCAAGTATGATGTTGCAGGTAAGTAAGGTCCATCCCGATTTTCCTGCCACAGTATGCAGTCTACCAAAGTCACAGAACAAGTTTTGCTGCAAGCAACTGCATGATCACCACAACCCCTGCCTTACCAGCTTTAACCATGAATTAACATGAGTGATTTTGATTACTGCTGTATTTGCACGCTAGTCTGCCTACTAGACAATATTTTGCAGAAACACACTTAGCCAAGTGTTTCAAACCACATAAGCTTCATAAACTGAAGTCCACAACAGTCATGTTTCCTGCCCCATTCTTGCTACTTCCTTTTCTACCCCTCAAAATACTGCAAGATTAGTTTAGAAGACCTTTAGAAGACAACTTGTTGTTTGAATTAAATTCCTGAAGGACTGTGTTCTGAAGAGTTAAAAGTTTTCAGGGATGTTAAGTCTAGGTATACCAAAACCAGCTTCACAAAGAAACCATATGTCTGAAGGGCAACTAAGTTTCATGGCCAAGATTTGATAAGCCGGTTACTGACACACCATGTAGTTATAACAAAACACTAGTGTTCATAGCAAGCCATATATCAAGGAAGTAACCCACCCTATTTATTGCTTTGGCAAAAAAAAAAAGAAGCTGGGTTTACTAAGGCTGTACCAGAGCATTGGAGTTACTGCCTTTTTCAATCAAGTTTGACTTTGTATTAAATCCTTGCTTTTAGAAGCTATTGTGCATTACATTGTTCTTCCCATCAACGTTTTTACTTATTTCTCTCCTAGACTCTTTGAAATGCTCAGCCATACAGACCAACATGAACATTCCCACACATATCAGCTTATACCTAAACACAAAATATCTGAACCATTTGCCAAACAAATACATTACTTTAGAACAAGCCCAGAATGGCAAGACGCTTGATGTGATTTTATCCTGAATAGCTGAATTTAGCCTTAAAGCCTCATATGAAGGCTTAAATAGCCTCATTTTCAACAGTACCAGCCATTAGGCAATCAACACAGTAGCCACATACCTGCAGCTGTGTCAGCACCTTTTAATAAATGGTGCAAGGTTCCTGGTTCCTGGATTGTCAGAGACTGAAATTCACATTGCAACTTGGCCCAATGAACACCATCAAGTTTTGCCCTTTATGCTGCTTTAAAGCCTCGCAGTAGTACCTTTTTATCACTCAGAAGCAGAATTGTAATTAAGTTGCTCACTGGTGTGTCTGAAATTAAGAAAATCCGGACACTCTTTCAGGTAGTTTTCTCATCTTTGCCTTTAGTATAGTCTCTGCACATAAAGATCCCATTTTACTAAAACCCCTCCTTGATTTCCATCCACCGACCTCAGCATACCAGCCCAGCCTCTTTCCATTCACCACTTGCATACTTTGGGGGATGGGATGACCACAGATGTCTGGAATATACAGTGTCAGAACAATGGCTGCTCCGTGAGAAAGAGATCAAGAAGTAGCTGATTACAGCCATCAACACTGCTATTCCTAAAGTCCTACAAGTTGCCCATAGTACCTTCCCGGCCTGTCCCTTCTTCCCAGAAGAGGTTACCACCACTAAATGCTTTTGGGGAAGAGATTTAAAAAGCAGCCTGATGTCCTATACCAAGTTGTACCTAGGGAAGAATTTAAGGGTTTGCTACACTTAAACCTCGCTGTTCCAGGAGCAGCTAGTCATACACAAGAGAGATCAATTAAGCTTTTCGTGGGGGAGGAACCCACCAGAACTACACAACTGAAACTCCCTGCTCCACGGGCGATCAGTACAAGTGCCCGTATCCTACTGGAAGTCGCACCAACTTGCTCCCTGCACCTCAGAAGCGTGCGTTGGGAGGTTGGAGCCGCAGTCGTGCCTCCAGCCGGCTATGGAGAAAGCAGCAGCGCTTCCCCTTGAAGCACGCGAGTCCCCACACTGCCCAAGCCCCCAGTCATTCGCTACAAGACTCCGGTAAGGCGGGTGTTAGAACTTAATTTGATTGTTCCCAGCCCCGGGGAGCTCCATTTCTACGACACCCAGGAGCAGCACAACCTCTCCAGCAAATATGCATGCAACTAAGACCGAAAACCCACAAGGCTTCAGATTAGTTATCTCCCGCTGACTGCGGTGACCGAGAATAAATGCATTCGGTACAAATAAACCCATCCCTTGCGCTCTTTCCCCTCTCCGGCAAGCTGCAGCCCACCGGCGAGGCAGTACCTACCCCCAGCCTTTAAAAAAGAATAAAGGAAGAAGGGTAACAACGGCAGCCCCGAGCCCTCGGCTGCGGAGACCCGATGAAGCAGCGACTCGCCTTCTCCTGCAGACCCCCAGCAACCACCCCCTCGCCCCAGGACGGGCTTCCCAAGAGACACCTCGGGAGCTGCAGCTGCCGCCTCCTTCAGCCACGCAGCTGTCCGGACCTCCCCAAACAAGAGCTCTCTTCTCCTTCCCTTTCCTTCCCCCCTCTCGCCTTTCTCTCACCCAGGCAGCGCCCCCCGCCTGCCCGGCCCTTCCCGCCTCAGCGCCGGGCACACCCTGCACCCCACAGCGACCGCGGGACGTAGCGCCCGCTCCCGGGCACCGGCGGCTGCTGGGGGGGGGGGGCATCGGCTGGGGCTCGCCTCAAGTTCCCGCTGGAAAAAACTGGCACTAACGTTGCAGGGAGGCGAGAGCGCAGGGTCTCCCCGGGCTCCGGCTGCTGCTGCCGCCCGGGCGATCCCGGTCCGGTCCGTCTTTCCTTGCTTGTGCTGCCGCCTTCTCCTCCTCCTCGCTCGGCTCTTTGCTTGCGGCAGTGTCCCCGTCGCTGCCTCACAGGTGGCGACCGCGTTAGCTCCCCCCTACCCGAGCGCCGCGACTGCTCCCACCGCCGAACCGACTGAGAGGCTTAAAATGGCGTCGCTCACAAGGAGGTTCTTATAGTGATCGCCGGACTCGGCTGTATCCTGCCGCCGCGGCCGGGCCCAGCGCGCAGCATTCCACAGGCACCCAGCGCACAGGGCAGGGGGAGGAGAAATAGTGCCCGGCTCCCAAGGCGGAGGGAGACAGAGAGCAGCAGCGGTGGCGGCGGGAAAGCGGCGGCAGTGAGGCGGGGGGAAAGGCTGTGGTGGCGGCGTGAGTGGGCGGGCGCGGGGGGAATAGCGGAGGCGCTGTATTCCGGATGTAGGGAAGAAGGAGCCGAGTTCCCGGCCGGGAGCGAAGTTGTCTGAGGACGGAGTAGAGGCGGCGGGGGAAGGGCTGCAGTTGGGGGGGTTAACCCCGGGGTCCCGTATGGGGTAGGGTGTGGGGGAAAAGGCAACCATTAAACACCCCCTTCCCCCGCCTTTAACTTGGTGTTTCGTAGCCGCGGATTCTATGCCTTTTGTTTTAATACTCTTTTAAACGCCACCAACTGTAGCGAAACTCCGTGTTCCCAAACGCTCGTCCCCAAGTCCGGGAGGCTCCGGGGCTGCCGGCTTGGCCCGGCCCGGTGCAGCCCGCGGAAGGCGGCGGTGGGGCCCCGCTCACGTCGGCGGAAACGCGTTCCGCTGTGGTAAATATTTGTCAGGAAGCAGTTGCCAAAGAAAGTATCTCGTTATGCAATTTTTGTATTTTTTTTAATATGGAAGAAGCGGGTTCCCTCCCCCCCCAACAGCACCTCCTCTTCGCCCGCCCTTCCCCTCATCAGAGTCGTAAAAGCAGGAAAATACTGTGAATTGCACAAGGGTTTTTCGCGGCGAAGGCACTTCTGTGGCAGCCTTTCCTTGGCGTGCGCGGGCCTGCACAGCTAAACGTTGCAAGGACTTTTTGCTTCTATAGTCTTGCGAAGTGTGTTTAACATACAGGGTGTTTAACACACGCTCCTTAGCCCCCATGGAACCAGGATGGTATATACTAGGGTGTTATGTAAAACATCCGTTGCGATTGAACGATAGGTTTTTCTTCTCTCATATTTTTTTCTCCTAGTATCAATTTGCTTTGGCACTGCCGGATGTTGGGGGCTGAGTTCTCGTTCCTTCATGCAGCCTCCAGCTTGTGTGGTTCTCACAACGGGGGCATATGCAGTTCACAAAGGCACCACCTTTATACCTGTTATTTTTCATTGGTAGTCCTGTTTTAAACAAGCCCTGAGTTTCTACTTAGGAAGTTACACTTAAAGATTTATTTTTGTCCTATTGATTTATTCAGTAATAAGTAGTGTTAGACTAAAGGAGCCTCTTCCACAGTGCCATCTGATTTTTCACATCAGCCGCTTTTATTTGAATCAGTGCTTTTTAGACCAGAGTATTTCTCCCTTTGGGGCAAGGAAAAAAATAATGTAGGGCTTGCTGCATACAAAAGGCACCCCAGCCCTTGGAGGTGGACCTGGCATGGGTGAGGAGGGGTCACAACCCAGTGGGGCAAGTACAGAGGAGGGGTCCTAAGTCTGCAGGTTAGCTGTCATGACTAATACGGCTTTTGGTAGGCAGCGGTGATTAAAAAAACCTCTTGTTTCCTCCCTGTTCCCCTTGTTGTTCCGTCCACTCAGCCCTCCTGAGCAGTGGTCCCCACTGGTATGGAATGAAATGCCATCTGGCCAACCCTGAAGCTGGAGCTTCACGAAATACAGCTTTCCTTGTGATTCACTTTTCTTAGGACAGTTGCCCATTCGGACGAATGCTGGCCAGAATGAGGACAACCAGCAGGAGCTGGCAAAACATCCTGCCAGATCAGAACACTCATCTTCTTCCAGGGGAATAACTTAGTGCAGCTATGAGCAGAAGGACCTTGCCATTGTCACCAGAAGTTTGATTGCAGTTTAAGATACGAGTCAGAGAAAATATTCCTGGAATTTGGTTTGGGCACTAAAAAGCAAAAAGAGTATGAGGGGAAGAGTTAATTTCTTTGTCCATCGCCCTTTCTCAGCTGCCTTCCTCTACAGTCTTGGGAAGATCTGCTCTGCCTCGGTTTCACCGTCTGTAAAATGGGAATAATAATACTGACAGAGCCCTCCTTTTAGATCCCTGGATCAAAGGTACTATATAAGTTCAAAGTGCTGTTTCTATAGGGCATTATTGCCAAATTCACTACAAGCAATTCCATTGGGTACTTGATAACAACAGTAGAATCAGTCAAACGCCCTTGATGCATTGCATGGTCCCAGATACCTTTCAGAGCCTCTTTGTGTGCCATCCCACCCCCTGAGGTCTGCAGGGATGGGGCTTTTGGAGCCTGGATTTTGCAGGAGCAGGAGGGGTACGGTCCGTGTCTTTGCTTCTGGCCCCTGAACTATGGACCGCTTTTCTTTTTGACCTGACGAGGACAACTGGAACTGGCCCTTTTAAAAGCAGGTTTAAAACATGCAACTTTTATTTATATATATACATTTCATAAGGCCTTTAGTACATAATGCTAAACTCTTGTTGATTTTTTGGCTGGTTTATTCTTGTATTGTTTGTTGTCATTTTGATTTGCATATGTTTCACTGCAAGGTGGTTAGGATACTTTCAGATCTAGACAAATTGCTAATAGAAATTTGGTTAATATTAGCTTTGCAATTTTTAGTTACTAGGTACCTAAACATTTTCTACAATTTCACTTTAAAAAAACCAAAACCCTACCCCAGGAAAAGCAATATATTAATAGCTGCAAGTGTTACAACTATGATTAACCCTAATTCTTAACAGTGTTCTTTCAATTATAAAAATGTTTCTAAAGTACATTTTGTGTATATGATTTTTCTAAAATTGTGTGTCATGGTCCACAAACAAAACAAGTAAATGTTACATTAGATATAATAGTGCTTGCTTCACAAGTAAATTCATAGCCCGGTTATTCTGCCTCTTCTACCTTCTTTTCTTTCTCCCCCAAGAAGCACTGAGTGTGTATCTGCAGCTTCAGTAGTTTCCTTCGAGCCCTTTTATACTTGAATAGGTTTGTTTTGGTGGCTGTTTGCTAGATGAGTATGCTGCACACATATTTTTTTCGAAAGGTCAAGCAGTCTCCTAATGTGTCGATTGTGTATCACTGCAGTAAGAAATCCTCAGTGCAAACGAGAGCTTCATGGATAATGATTTAAATCTTTTTCTTAACATCGTTTTGGTTTTTACATCTTTAGCACTGCTTTTGGTGAGTCAACTTTTAACAGGGTAGAAAGCAGGAAGCCTGTTAAATAAAAATAACAATCAGCTAAAGGTAGACTTAGTTGGTCACCTTTCCTTCTGAAATGTGGCATTTAGCTATGTTTGTAAGGAGCATAGTAACAAATGAGTAGCTATGGCACTCATAAGGACAAAGCAAAATTACCAATTTTGGAAACATCTAGGGCTCTAGGCCTGAATATTTGATTTTCCATATGAATCTTAAAAATGTATGCAAAATTGGCTTTTAAGCATGTGTACTCTAGGAACATATTCAAGCGTCAACTACAGATACTTTTTCAGGCACTGAATCAATATATATTCACTTCTCAGTAAAAAAAATACATCATTCTGATCATCTTAAGGGGAGGGGGGGATCTTCTTCCAGCAAAGTGAAGTTATAGTGTATAAAAAAAGTCACATATTTTCACTTTCATACAGGAGTGACGGGGAAAAGAGAGGAGATGTTGCAATACGTATGCGCTCATTGAGATACAGAAATAATCAATGTAACTTCTGCCTTCTACACGAGCGCTACAGTTTATTAATAAACATCAGAGTGTTTGATGTGCTAAAGCAAATAGCTGTGCCATTCAGGCTGAGTTTCAGCAATAAATAAAATTGTTTTTTGTGGACAAAGAGTGAGAATTTGGCAAACTCAGAATACTGGTGAGATTCCACTTTTCTCAGGAATTGCACAAAAAACTGGGAATGTGTAACTGCGTCATTTTGAAGGAAGGAGAGACCCTACAAATCATTAATAAATTAGCATAGACAATGCTGATCAAAACATCTTATTAACTGGTTTGAATGCCAGAAATTGGCATAGTCTATAAATGTTGCTTCAAGCATCAGAAATAGAATTGTTATTGGTCAGCAGTTTGATTATTATTAATTTCTTTTAAAGTTATTCTTTCCCTTGGTATTCCCTGTTTTGGGTATATACAATATGCCTTAATATTTCCCTCTTCAATTAAGTACATGTGAAAGCCTACAAGAGTTTAACTTTATTTACCACGATGTTTCAGAAACTGAAAAAAGTCTCCAGCTGATTTAGCAGCTGAGGCATTACTCATCAGAATATCTGATTACTGGCATATTAAGCAGTGGAGCAGAATAAACACGCAGCATTGCATCTCCCAGTACATATAGTTTAATTGCTACTAGCCAAATAGATATCAAGGTGGCTTTATATTCAAAATTTATTGCTCAGTCATGTAAAGAGAAACCCACAGTATTGATCCCTTTCAAAGTGTTGTCATTATTAAGTACACCACTGCCTTTAAAATTTCTCTGTGTGCCTGTCTCTCCATGCTTATGGGTCTCATACTCTGCATTTAAAGCAATTGCAATGGTTGTGTTCAGACACTCTGGCAGACAAGCCAGAAAACACCAACAAAAACACTAGCAGAGGTTTGACACCTACCTCCTCCTTCCCTAAGCAAAGTCCATCCACCTGAAACCCTGATTTCCCAGAGTTGTAGCCCTTTAAGTGTCTGATCTAAATATATAGATGTACTAAGGTAGAAAGCTGTCTTTAAAAAGGTGGTTGATGCATGTAAATTTTTCCTTTTTCTTTCAATAGCTTTAGGCCAGATTTCCTTATTCCAAGTAATTGATTCTAATATGTAATCTTAAAACAAGATAGTAAATTATTAAGACCTCATTTTTTTGTTCAGACCACTCTTTCTTAATTACTGTGCCATCTGAAAATACGAGTGTCAGGGTAGGAGCTTCATTTGAGCAAATCTCCAAACAGGCAGTGCATGGATTAGGGCTTCAGATTTTCCTTATGCTGCAGAATACTTTCCTCTTCGCTTTCTAGCTGAAACCCCTGAGCAGCTGTGATCACCTCTTGCTGTCTAGAGGCTCAGTTCCTCTAATGCGGTCCAGTCATCTTAAGAATCCACTGATCAAATGAGTTTCAATGACCGGTAATCAAGATTTTCCTTAAAGCCTGCAGCATGGAGGAGGTAGTTGTAGCATTCCTGCTGTTATGGCAAGGAAGTGCTCTCATTTCCTAAGGTCTTGGTTCTCGTGAAATATGGGTAACACCATACTCCAGGCGTATTTACAGACGCCATTGAAGAAAGGGTAGACAACAGCTAGAAACTCCACCACCACAACACGGTTACAGTATGTTTTCCTTTCCTTGTTCTTTCAGCTCACAGTAAATTTCATCCCAGTTCATAGAAATCATCGTTCTTTCCCTCTTTTTATTTCAAAATGGTTGCGTATTTTTCATGCACGAAAAGGTTAAAGGCGTTTCCCCATCGCAGGAGGGATTATCTTACCAGAGGATTCTGGGACTGCAGATGTATACTGCGGCAAAATCCTAAATTCATCGGCAAAAAAAAAATCATTTCCAGACCCCAGCTGCTAAAAATCATAGAATTAGAGGAAAACATTGATAAGATTAAAACCTAAAGCCAGTTTTACGTTCCAAACCGCTCTAAAACATGAATCTTTTCTCTTAATTCGTTTCTTAAATAATGCAAATTTTAAAGTAGCTTTTCTATCCCAAGCACGCAGCGCCATGAAATCGATAATTTTTGATCTTTTGGTTAGTAGGCAACATGGTGAGCTATTGCAGTGACTGCAGGCAGCAGACATGTTCTTGTCAGCTCCAAATTTTCATCTTGTTTGGGAGTCCATGGAGATTTGCGGATGGGATACAGCCAGTTTCGAGCTCCAGCTTGCAATTTGCTGGGGGGACGTAAACCAGCACCCTTTTAGATGCGTGTATAGATACAGATATATGTTTTAAAAAGAAGAAGCATTACTGGATTTTAAACAAAAAATTATGTAAAAAGAATGGCTGGTGTGATTATAATCGCATCATGCAGGGTCCACGGTTTCCATTTAGTGAAATTTCGCAGAGGGCAACTTCTTAAGAACATCCCTGCTGTGCAGAGTGAAAAGCATGAACAAACCAAAGACAGAATTCATCTGTGTTTATATTTTACAGACAATGAAAAACCTACTCTTTGTATGCCTTTTTTTTCCACCTTATTATTTCACGAAAACTGCAGCATTTTCCCCACCCCCACCCGAACACTCACCACCCCAGCACTGCGGTGTTCGGGCTTTCTTGCTTTCTTTCTGTCTCTTTTTTTTTTTTGCCACCTCTTCTTCTTCTTTTTTGCTTTCACAAATTCTGCACGCGCCATCTTTATCTATTGTTACTCTTTTCTAATTTCTCTTGCCCATTCTCTTTCAAATCAGCTAATAAACAGAAGGCTCAATGCCTGATCAATGCTTATGTGTTATATTCTCCCCATCTTTTTCCTAAGAAATAAAATTTAAATAAATAAAAAAAACAACAAAACCAACACCCCAAAATTTCTTTATTACCATAACCTGTTGTATACAGTGGTGATAAAAAACATTATTAACATAATAGCAACAGCTGCAGCCTAAATAGAAGCTATGAGATAATAAATGTGCTACAACAAATTAATTTGCTGCAGGTGCTTGTGCTCTGAACTGCGTAACCCAAGCCATTTCAAGTCTGAATACAATTATTATTCCCCCCACATGCTAAAACAAAAGTACAGAGTGAAATGTCCTGTTATTATAAATATCTTGTCCGGTCCCCAGAACGTTTTCTCCCATCAGCAAAGAGTGCAAGAAAGGATTTTAAAACCTTCGGAGAAAGCTGTGGCATTTAAAAATATTTAACAAGGCTTCAAGTCATGTCCAGGCTTGAAGAGATAATGTCTGTTTGTACATTAATTTGCACCTATTGTCTCTTAACCAGAGCTCTATAGGTAACGATGCACTGAGGTATTCCATATGTGCAATTGGCAAGGCAGGGGCTGTAAACATCTCATTAGTAACAGATGCATATTTGTATGTGTTGGTGCTTCTATTTACTTCATTGCAGGGGAAAAAAATATCTCTTTGCAATTTGGCATGTGTAATGTGCAGTGAATTGAGCAGGGATTTTTACTGGTTTGGGGTTTTTTTTTCTGGTAAGAATAGTTTTTACGGAAGCCAGCTACGAGTTTCCTTACAGGCATGCACCAAGAGCATGTTACAGCATTCTTCAGACTATGAAGATAGGAAGTGAAATGAAACCAAGTGGTCTTTTTTCATTTGGGCACTATAATGTAAAAATTAACCATGTGCTTTTTCCTATCCTTGGGTTTTTTCCCCTCGTTTTACTGCTCACTGACCTAATGGTCTGACACCTGGTGAAAAGGCAAAATTATGGGCTCAGTTGTGCTGGCTTTACTACCTCTTTCATTGCCACAGCAAGCACAGCTTTTTTTTTTTCCTTTGCAAATGTAATTAAACAACTTGTGTGCTTTAAAAGATTGATTATTCTCACAGAGTATCCTTGAAATGTTCTTTCTGTGATCTTAAAGCAAGGAAAAGAAGCATCGCGTATCGTACGAGAGCTAATCAAACTAATTCCTCGCACAGGACACATTTCCTCTGTGTTTTGGTGTAGCTTTGTAGCTGTCAGGGAAGCTCAGCAAACACTTGTGCTGCAGCAGGGCAGATGCGGTGCTGCATGGAGGGTGGTGCAGTTAGAGAGGTGCACTGAAACCCCACTGATTGTGCAACCTTGGTGGTGGTGGTGACGGTGATGAGCACTTGCTCGCAGGAGTCAGCCTGGGGAGGTCAGTTGGATTACTCATGAGCACAACTTGGCTCTAAGCTAGAATTTGCATGTCTCAAATCCCTTTTACCCAGAGAAGAAAACGTATAATCAATTAAATAGAGATGTGTATACTGTGCTAGTGAAAATGGTTTTGTTTTAATGCTGCTTTTGTATCAAATTCTTATTTTGTTCTCTGTGTCTTCTTCAGATCTGCTCCAAAGATCTCGTTTTTAAGTTATTAGGTTCAGCTTCCGTCTATGTTCTTAGCTATTTTCTCACAGTAACAACTGGGACATGAATTCCTAAAATTGAGGCATTCATCTCCATAATAGTTCATTGTAATGTGTCTCCTAGTCATCATCCAGATGAGTAAATAGCATAGCATTTCTGTGTATGAAGCACAGGGTGAAAATGTGCTTTCACAAACTTCTGGGCAGGTATTTCTGCAGCCCGGACTCTCCTTTCTCCTGAAGTAAAGCTGATGCTACAAACGATTGGTGCTTTTGGCTGTCTCCCTCAGACCCTCACTATCATGCTCTTAAGAGGTAGGGTGCTATTCACGTTCTCAAAGGGTATCCATATGTTGCTGGCAGGTTATTTCAGTAGGGGAATTGGAGCAACATTTCGTAACTTGTTCATCCATCTAACAGGTTCCTGCTACTGCAGTGCCCAAGCACCTGCCTGGCTTTGGCGTGGTTTCCTACCACACAGGGTAGGAAAATACAAATGAAAACTGGAGAGCTGAAGCAGGACTGAGGGGCAGGTTTTCAGGTTATTTAGGCAGCTAGTGGAGTGCTCCATGCCATCCCTTGCTTCTGATAGCAGGTGCTTTTGAGAATGTGCTGTCTGCCAATGCAAAACCCCTTGCTTGGCATTCAGCAGGAAAACTGGGCAAGAAACCATGGCTGACCTGGGCCTACACAAGGAGAAATGCATGTGTTGGAGACCAGGGACTTCACGCAGCAAAGCTTTACATGATGGAAGTCATGAGTGGCTTCAGTAACAAAAGTATTCAAATACTTTTGGAGGTGTTACACCACCTGATTCATTTAAGGGGGCTGGGGGGGGCATATACAACAAGCTGTTAATTTTCCCATTATAAAACAGCCTTCCCTCACCAAAGATCAAAAAGGGATCCGATAGCTGGCTCTGGAGACAAGCAGCTAGTTAAGTGTTGGACAACCTGTACAATGCAGGTAGTGTGACAGGCTAGTTTTTATTGTTGTATGACTGTAACAAAGCAGAGACTAATTTATTTTTTTATTCAGGGGCTAATGTGACTCAAGATTAAGCTTTATTGTGAGTGTTGAATGTGGGCCTAATGCATTTGGGTGCTGAGCACCCCATCAAGAAAGCATTTAAGTTAGGGAAGGCCACCAGGGCTACCCACATTAAAACCATGCAAACTAAAAACCAAACAACAAAAAGCCTCAAACTGAGTGATGGTGTTAGCACTTTATTATTTCTGGCTATATCTGTCCTTATGAATAATTATAAATAGTTGGGGGGGTTCTTAATTTGCCTCAGTTTCTGCAACCTGTCCTTAACACAGGCAAGTGTTTGTGCAAGTGTATTTCTTAGCACTGGAAATGTGAACAGGAATGCACGAGTCTGGAGCACTTTCCTGGGCTGTGCTCATCTGCAGTCACCTGCTCATTTGTGTAGGCTTTACAATAATGTTGTGTTATTGTTCTGTGTCAATATTTGCTACTGCGCTGGCGCTGCCTTTTTCCTTCCACCCACCTTTCTTCTCCTGTGCGCGCTGCCAGAGCAGTGTGGTTTGACTGAAACCATTCCAAGAGATATTGCCGTTTACAGCAGAGTCACTGGGTGTAATTTGTCAGGCAACATGCATGGTGCTAGAGGGGAGGCAGCGCAGGGACACACTGCTGCATGTACTGAGGGGGTTCATAGTGTCCAGTATCAGGGCTGGAGGTTTTTGGGTTAGGGCATGGGTTCGAAGTTTCTGAGCTCTTCTTTTGCCCCTCTGCAGGGCTGGACAAGTCCGGCTCTCTCCCCTTGCACCGGATTACATCCAGGATAAAGCGATGGCTTGCAAAGTGTCTCTGGGCAAAGGACTCTGGGCACCCAAGTTTCTAGAAGAGGAAGAGGGGAAAGGGCTTTGCCAACTTTGCCAGCAGATTTACATATACCTGTGCATGTGAAATACTGTGGGGCAGAGATGAAGGTGCTATGGTTTCTAGGGAAGCCCTAGGTGAGGAGACTGGGTTGGCCAGTGTTTCCTTCGCATAGCTTCTTCCTTTGCCCTCCTGGTGTTGTGTTTGCCATTGTCTTTCTCAACCATCAGGTTCCTGCTCCTATTTAGAAGCCACAAAACTCCTCAAATTATTATTTTTTGGAAGGTTAATGCCACTGCACAGTGAAGCCTCTCTCCCACATAAACAATGTGGTGAGGCCTGACGTGGTTACGAAGGGACTCAAATATGGCTGAGCTTGTGCTGCGGAAGGAAGGAGCTGATCAGGTCTGCTGGAGGAGGGATCTGCAGTGTGAATGGGAAAAACCCAACAGGAGAAGGGGGGACGTCAGCTGCCAGCACTGACTCCTTTGAAGATCTCCGCAACCGGAGGGAGGATCAGGTTGCTAGCAAACCCTCTCTTCCCAAAACAGCCTGCCCTTAAAAAAAGGAGAGGGGAGCACCAATTGCCAAGGGCCTTTTCTAGTCGCCCCCTCACCCTGCGAGTCTCCTGCCCTGCCATATAGCAGGGCAATAGTCCCCTTGGTGGCTTTGCTGTAGCCAAACTGTGGGGCAGGGACACATACCCTGTCTGTGTAACTCACTAACCAGCTGCACTTAGGATGTAAAGCGTTTCTTTGTGGTATTGGAAATAACCAGCACTCGGGGTTTCACTTGCTTTCAAACCCATTTGTTTCTAACATGCTGGGTAACTAGCAGGTTTCACCCGTGTATGTTGTTCTGTAAATTTTAGGCTGTGTTTTTCAGTGAGAGAGTGTACAAATTGCAGGGTCAAAGATGGGAGAGGGGGTGTTTCTCTAAACAGGTGAAAATGGGTGAGAAAGAGTCAAAATAATGAATTTTTGGGATGAATTTTCAATTTAATGAAGGCTTGAGCAAGAAAAAAAAAGAAAAGCTTTTGTTGTGGACACAGTTAAATATGAGTTTCGCATTTTTAAAATGATCCGAATCTATTTATTATTTGAAATTCATATCTGGTGCTGTGCAAGAAGTGTAAAAATGGATACTGACTTTTAGGAATGTCCCTCAAGACCTTTATACACCTATATTCTGTTGCCTTTCCTTTCATTCTCTTGTCAGTCAATACTTAACCCTTTTGGATTCTGACCTTTTAATAGTCCAAGGGCTCAGTATAGAGCTGATCAGATAGTTAAAAGGATATGCTTGCATATTTTCACAAATCAAAGCACTATGCTTGGTTTACTGTGATTTGTGGGTTATATTATTGCAAGTACACAGGCGCTTGTTCACTGAGGCACGAAGTCTCTCAAAATACTCCCTAATCTGTCTCACAAAGCTTTATTCATTTGAAAATTCATCCTGTACATTTCTTGGTTTTATTCTTTCTTGCACATAAAATCGGATGTTTCAAAAGCTGATCAAATCGCCAAGTGTCAAAGTTCCCATGTGATTTGTTTCCATGTTTAAGCCCCCCTAAATAGCCAAAGCAAACGCTGTGAAAAAGAGCGTATGAGGCTGGTTAGTAAGCGCTGATAAAATTCTTTCAAATCCTCTAACCCAAATGGGAGTAAATCTGTAAGATAATGACTAAACAAAAATATTCAACCATCTCTACACATCTAAACCAGTTCTAAGTATGTAGCAGTCTCAAGCTCATACTAATGTCTGTTGTCCAGTTTCAGGAGTCAATGGAAATTGTCATAGAAAAGGTGACAATATTCCTTCTTGTTGGAACTGAGAACCAAAATGAAGCAGCTGTACATCAGAAGAAAACGTGAACCGAAAGACTGATAATGAGTGTGGCAAATATATATTTTCTTGCTTATGGGTGGAAAAGCCAGCGCAGTCTCTGTTTGAAGACAAAGCATGTAGTAATGTGATCATCAACATCTCCTAATAGGGACTATGTGATGTACGGTAAATGTATTCCTTTCAGTACATCACAACTCAGTCTTTCAAGGTTGCCTCAAACCATACCGGAGATGTGATAGCATCGGCGTAGCGAGATGTGGGCAGAGCTAAACCTCCTGTTCCATTATTATTGCTATTATTTGTGCTGTTATTATTTAAGATGTATATTGCAGCAGCTCCCCAGAAGCTCAGATAAAAAACACCACCCGTTTTTTGTAAGGCAGTGTGCAGACATTGCCAAGGCACTGTCTGTGCTCGGAAAAGCCTGCAATTGATGGAAACGAGGGACATTCAGAGGGTGGGGAGACCAGGACTGTAATTATAGGTGGGGCTGGTAGTATTACCTGTTATTAAGGGCTTGCCTGACACTTCCCATTTTAAGACCTGTTTTTGGTGGTTTGTAACTACTTAGTAAACTTTAACCATTTGTCTGTCACTGACTTCCGTCCTTGGCTGCCTATGCTGCTCGGTCATTATTAACAGGCTGATTTATTTCATTTAGGTTTTGGGGGGGGTGGTGGTGTGGGGGGGGTGTGGCAGGGTTGGGGCTGACAGAGGGAGCAGCAGCTTTCAAAACATACAAAGAAATGTTATCGTTGGGCCATTCACTGTTTATCTGAAATAGGGACTGAAGTATTATCATGTCACCTTGTTTGCTTGTATTCCCCGAGCTGTCTGTCTGCATCCATTTGTGAGCTCTTGTCTTAGATTTGTCTTTCTGTTCTGCATTTGTACAGTACCTTACACAGCCGTGTGCTTGTCCATGACTGGTACACCTATAAGCTACAGCAGTGCCAAGAAATATTCTGGTTTTGCATAGGACAAATACTTACGGGAGGCAAAGAATTATTCCCTGTTCAGAAATCCTTCACGGTCTCTTCCTTATTGATTGTGACTCCAGAACTGCTTACCTTTCCCACTGCACTTAAAGTGCTGGAAATATTTCATACTCAAATCTGAGTGGCTTTTCCTGTCAACAAGAGCTCTTTTTAGTAAATGCTGTTGCTAAAAATGAAACAGCTGTTTTTCAGGCTCTGTTTAAACATAGACACCGCACTGCCCGGGAGATCTTGCTGAGCAAAAGCTTATTCCCTCTACCTGGGTGTTCGGAAGCAGCACAGAGAGGAAGGGGATGAGCCACTGAGTTTATGTTTCCACTGGAAATGCAAAATGGAGGGCCAAGATTCATTAAGATTGTTATGCTAGGTCAATATGACCTTTCCCTTTATACTTTGCTTCCTTCTATTGACTTGAAATTGGACTGAGCAGCAATCAGTGCATTCAAGACTTCTGAATTTCTTCAGCAAAAGTCGATGTTTTCAGTTGTAAGGGAATCGTTGTTTCAATAGTGATTTTTCTGTTACCCATAAAGCCTCACATGCCATTTCATTCACCTTTACAGTCAGTATTGTCCAACCCCATTGAATTAGAGTTGACAAAATCTCACGTAATTTGGCCTTTTAGAGTAAATGCAAAACTAGATTCACATTACAACACCAGGTTGTTCACATTCTCCTTTCCATACTTGAACCCCAATCCTGCAAAGTGTTTCAGGTTGTTTTGCCCCAGCAAAGTGAATATCCCTAACGTTTGCAGGACCTGTCCCTACATTTAACCAAGTCACTACTGAAAAAGGCTGAATGTTTAGGAGCTGTTCCTATTGGGGTTAAAGACGGTTTCCTAAACACAGACCTGTGTTCTCTCCTTGTAACCTGGTTATGGACCATGTAATCTATGGCACACTTTTAGAGTATAATCATATGGAAAAGTCCTTGGTCAAAAAAAGCAAGCAGACAACACTGGATCTCAGCAAACCACAAATGTGCTTTGAGATGCGAGTGTGGGCAGACCCAGGAGCTGAAGACTATGCCATACATCATGCAGAGGGTAATTTTATGCTGACTTAAAAGAAAAACAAACCAAAGCTAAACAAACCCAAGAAAAATGACAAAACCAAACCCTCCAACAAATCTGATTCAACCTGAGATCTTCATGTGGCTGTGATTTGTGATTAATTTAGTCTTTCCTTCCCGGATGGCCTCTACTGGCTTTCAATGATGGAGCAAAGCACATCTTCCTGTGCTTCTACCCCTGAATTAAAAGTGGCCTGCAGTCCTTACTCACAGGTCTGCCAGCTGAAAATTCAGCACTGCTTTATTGTTCCCTTTCAGACCACACTCATTACACACATGCACATGCACAGAGCTCCTGAAGGGGTCAATGGGAGTATGTAATTCAGGGATAAAGAAGAGAATACAAGCCTGTCTTGCTGGTGTTTTTCCTAGGATCAGGTGGAAAGATGGTACTTGCAGGATACAGTTTGCTGGAACAACGCCAGGCTATTGCCAGCTGCTGCAAATTCATAGAATCATAGAATTATTTAGCTTGGAAAAGATGGTAATAAGCCTATTTCTAAGCGAAAGAGCTTATTGCTAATAATTTCTGTCAGCTTCTAACCAATTAGTGGATTTGTTTTGTTCTTAAATCAAATGTTTCCAAAAAGTATTTTATTTTCTGTTTTTACTGCAGTGTTTTAATGCAGTGCTAATGGTTATCAGCTCCATCTGACTCATCCAGCCCAGAAACCAACTTAGGTTGGATTGGATTTTTCTAAAGATAAATGCTAAAGTAAAAGATAAAATACAAAATATTTCCCCCAAAAAATTGATTTTTCCTTTTGCCTGGAATTAATATGAACAGATTCCAGAGTAAGAAGTAAAATCTTTTGCCCCTCTGCTCTGCTCTCTTGAGACCCCACTTGCAGCACTGTGTGCAATGCTGGTATCCCCAACATAAGAAGGACATGGAGCTGTTGGAACAAGTCCAGGGGAGGCCACGAGGATGATCAGGGGCTGCAGCAGCTCCCATACAAAGACAGGCTGAGAACATTGGGGCTGTTCAGCCTGGAGAAGAGAAGCTGCGTGGAGACCTCAGAGCAGCTTCCAGTGTCTGAAGGGGGCTACAAGGATGCTGGAGAGGGACCTCTTCATCAGGGACTGTAGCGATAGGACAAGGGGTGATGGGTTCAAACTGAAACAGGGGAAGTTCAGGTTGGATATAAGGAAGTAGTTCTTTCCTGTGAGGGTGCTGAGGCACTGGCAAAGGTTGTCAAAAGAAGTGATGAATGCTCCATCCCTGTCAGTGTTCAAGGTCAGGTTGGACAGGGCTTGGAGCAACCTGGTCTAGTGGAAGATGTCCCTGCCCATGGCAAGGGATTGGAACTGGATGAGTTTTCAGGTCCTTTCCAACACCAACTGTTATGTATTTCCAAAGTTAAAATAAGTTTTTCAAATCAAATTGACAGTGCATGCACCCTCAGATGTGAAGTTTTGCGTTACTGGGTGAAGGAGGAGTGTGTTTTCTTTTTCTGGAAATGCCACTTTACCTTGCAGAGGCATGGACATGTTTTACATCTTATACACATTTTGTACTATTAGTTTGTTAACAATAAGTTTGTCAATATGGCATGGGGGCAGGGGCATGGCAGGGGGGTTGGAACTGGGTCATCTTAAGGTCCTTTCCAACCTTAACGATTCTATGATTCTATGTGGTTCTGTGATTCTATGAATCTGCAATTAGCCAGGCTGTAACCATTTGGGCTCTTGGTGAGTACTGCTGGGAATGGACACCAAATAGTGGGTGAACATGGTAGGAATCAAGAAGACATAAATCAAATTCTTTAGCAACCGTTGGCCGTAAAGTGATGATCTCACCATCTGATGCACAGAGGCACTGTTGAAGAGCCACGTTTTGCCAAAGTACCCATTTTGAGCTGTTCTAGTAAGCTACAGTAACTTCGAAGCATGGTGGGAGATCCTGTATATGTTATTGTGAGTGTTAGAAAATCTCTGCTCTTTTTCTTGTGCCACAGCTTTTCTTTTTCCATAAACATTAAGGAGGAAAATAAGGAAATAAGAATAAGTAGGCCAGTACCATTCAGGTTTCCAGGTAACATCTGTCTGTATCACGAAGCAGGCATCAGAGCTGGCATAAGGCCATCAGAGGGACCTGGGGGCTAAATTGTTCATAAAGACCAAAACTTCCCAGGAGCTGGTCTTTCCTCCATGGCAAGGCTGAGCTGAGATGGAAGAACCTGAATTTCTTGCTGATCCTATGTGTGGCTCGACAGGTCTTCACCACCAATCTCATGTCTTTCATGAGCTTGAAATCCACATTACCATTTCAAAATAAAAAGCAATAACCATGTGAGCTCCCAGGCTTTCCAAATGCCTATTTATAGCTTCATATACCGACAGCCAAATTCCTACACATACTGCCATCCCCAGCTGATTTTAGTAAGTGAGCCTCTGTTGGATCCCCAGCCCCAAATGATACTCCCCATTCTAGAGGGGCCCTCAGGTAGCTGCATCTTTGTTTTCTAGCTGTCCCCCGAACAAGAATTGCAAAAGAAAAATCTCTGCTCAAGTTGGAAGTGCCAGATTTATTCCTGATCTGTGTGATGGAAGAGGGCTAGCTTGTTTTCTCCATCCAGGCCTGCCTTAAGTCCTTATCATGCCCAGCAAATATAAATCACACAGGAGGTGAATTCCTCTGGCATCTCACCTAGCATAGCCTATGAGTGTCCTCTGAAACACCCAGTTTGTAAGGAAAATCAACAAAAAGCATCTTCCACAGCTCCTGTGGAAGTGCCCCCACTTGATCACATTTTCTGGAATGTGGGGAGAAAAAAGAAAGCTCAGGACTTCATGGATTTACAGAATAGGAGGCTGGAGGTATTGTGCTTAATTCATCTCATCCTCTTCTAGAAGGATCCTAATCTTGATTTTAAATATGCCACAGCCAGGGAACCCAGCAAAACCTTTGGGAGGTTCTACTAGTAGTCAAACATCAGCAGCTTTGACTAGTTTGAACTTGTCCACTGTTTCAACTTGCAGCTTCTGGGTGGTGTTACACCTTCATCTTCTGTGCCACACAGCCCAGTAGAAAGCTCTGTTCTTACAGACTGATCAAATCCAGTCCTTCACTTCCTCTGTGATAAAGTGTCAAGCTTTTACTCTACAAGGCAAATTTTCCACACTCACTCTGCTTCACAGCTTATTAACATCCTCCTAGACCACAGACACCAGGATGGGACAAAGTGGCTGCAGCTAGACTATCCCTGAGATATATACAGGGGAAAGTGGTGGGCTAAAGCTGTTGGGCTTGTTGACTGGCTTCACACATCGACATGGCGGCCTCTGGGACACCATGGCATGGGAGGCTGGTGTTCCTTGCTGGGAACCCACATTCCTGGCAGCCCCTATTTTCCTTTGGAGATCCCAGGACCGAGGCCAAGGCACACAGCAAAGACCATGTCCTGGTCATGGCTGAATGTGGCACATCTGTATGGCTCACCCACACAGATACAAGTTAGATCCCTACCAAGATTTCTGCTCCCCAGCAATTCCTCACAAGTGGAGTTATGCCCAATGGGCAATGGTTTCGCAGAAGGAGGCTGCAAGATCGTTAAGATTCACAGATGGGCTTAGGCCAAAACACAAAATGCAGCCTCTGTATCCCAGGATTCTCCTACCCTTGTCTTAGAGACTTGGTCTTTTGACCACTGCGTCTGCTCAGGGATTGGTACTCATAAGGCTATTCACCATGACCAGGCTGCTGCTGCTTTGCAGGACAGAATCCCTGATTCTATAATGACCTCCTACAGTCATAGCTTCGTTTACCTTTGTATCGGGGTGTATTACAAGATATGCTGTTTGCTTATTAATAGCTCACCCTGCATCAGCGACCTTACTTCTTTGTTCACCCTCAGTCTGTGTCATCTTCCACCTTTATCCGCAAGGACTTGGTGTTTTCTTCCAGGCCACTGATAAAGATGCAAAGTAACTCAGCTGTTCTTGTTAGCAGATAGGGCCAGTGGGACTGTCCCTTGCAGCTTGTGGGTTCTTAAAAAGTTGGGGTTTCTTATTATACTGACCACAAACTTCCCCCAAAGATAAGCTGCCTAGGAAATGACTCCTGTCACTATCCCACTGGTATTCCAGAGCACAGCTCTACTGCACATGGGGAAGAGATTTACACATATTGAATTCACTGTTTCTACTTTGACAAATCGCATAATGCCTCAGAGCTAGTTCCTGCATAATCACTTCTGTGTGTTTTTACTGACCTCAGAAACAGAAGTAGAGATAAGAAGAGTTGAGAAGATGGAAGACGTTTTACCAGATGCTCCTTTGCTCCGGGCTGAGACGGGCTGCCTGGAAACCGTTAAAAGATGTGCTCCAACTTCCAGTGTTTTCCTCAGTTTTGCAGTGACACAAACACCCTTTTAAAGGTTTAAGTTAGAAGGTGGATGTGTTTCAAAGGAGTGCAAAGGGAGAAAATGAATTTTTGTTTTGTATTCCAGTGCAAGCAGGTATCTCTCTGTGTGCTTTAATCACGGTATGGACAGATCTGCCTCCGTGGTCGCTCATGCGTTGGATCCTGTTCAGAGGGAGTCAGGCAGGGCTACAACCCCAAACGGATGGACTAGTTTAATAATCAGCTGAAATTGTCTGGTTTGAGACATTTTAATGCCTGAACCTTAAAAGCTTAAATGAAAATTGTGATGACTCCGTGTTGCTTGCTCCTTCTGATTAAGCATTTTGCAGAACCATGTTCACATTGTGATGACGTCCCTGGGATTATCTATGACTTTCACCCCCAAGCATGTTCTCAAGAAGAGTGTGTCTTCTTGACATATCCAGATGTGTATCCGCCATGGCAAATTCCATTCTCGCTGTACATCATTATCAAACCAAAGTTTGTAGAACTAGCTAGTCTTTATTTTTTGAGTTCTTCTACATGTGAGACCTCACTTGGAGTATTGTGTGCAGTTCTGGTGTCCCCAACATCAAAAGGACATGGAACTGTTGGAACAAGTCCAGAGGAGGCCACGAGGATGATCAGGGGACTGGAGCTGCCTCCCATATGAAGGTAGGATGAGAAAGTTGGGGCTGTTCAGCCTGGAGAAGAGAAGGCTGCGTGGAGACCTCAGAGCAGCCTTCCAGTATCTGAAGGGGGCCTATAGGGATGCTGGGGAGGGACTCTTCATGAGGGACTGTAGTGATAGGACAAGGGGTAACGGGTTCAAACTTGAACAGGGGAAGTTTAGATTGGATATGAGGAAGAAATTCTTTCCTGTAAGGGTGAATGAGGCACTGGAATGGGTTTCCCAGGGAAGTTGTGAATGCTCCATCGCTGGCGGTGTTCAAGGCCGGGTTGGACAGGCCTTGGGTTACATGGTTTAGTGGGAGGTGTCCCTGCCCATGGTAGGAAGTTGGAACTGGATGATCTTAAGGTCCTTTCCAACCCTGACTATTCTATGATTCTATGATTCTATGTTTCAAACATGAGAATTTTACTTCTCTGTGTTTCTGAATTCTCAGAAGCAGCAAAGTCAAATAGGTGAGATCTGTTTTCCTCTAAAGGTGAGGGTTTCCTGCTGTATCACGTATGGTTAACATTAGTGAAGTTTTAGGTAATGAAGCAATGATAGTGTCAAATAGCATTTCACTGTCATTCTTTGAGAGGAATATAATGGAGCGGATTGAGGGCTCTGCAGACATTAAAGGCCATTCATGTGTTAGAAATATGGTTCCTCTGTGGTGCTGTGCCTTCAGGTTTATGGTTATGAAAGTGTTTATAACATTTTCAAGGGTTACAGCATGGAAAAAACTGAGCAGTTGCATTTCCCTGAGTCTGTCAACGGCTTATCTGAAAAGCAAAAACCGGGTTCTCACATCAGATTGATTTATTTATTACCATAGCATATTACATGCCCATATAATGTACAGGGCACGCAATCAATTGTTTTTCTGCTAAAAATGAGATTCAGTAACAACATATACTTTATTTTTCACACTCCAGCAAGTGTGCACCAGCATGCAAGTTTATGACTTTGAAAGAGAAATGAAAGCTGGATAACATGTTTAACTTTATTTCAGTTTTCTGAGTGTCCAGATGTGCTTCTCCCCAGTAGATCCTGTCTGTTCCAATACCTAACTGCTAACAGACATGGCAAAGCAAGGAGGAACCACTGAGATAGCTTGCGTTCCCTGTAAAAAAGTGTATTAAATAACATACTCCTAATTCACACTCTTTAGAGACCACGCAGATATTTCCAGAGCTGTCATATACCTACAACTGTTATTTTTGTATAATCAAATGCATGAAGACTGAGTGAAACTAGACTGTAATTGTTGAAGGCCACACACCAGATTACATTGAATTCTTCTGTTTAGTAATTTAAAGAGATTCCAGCCTGACTAAACATTATTTTTTTCAGTGTTTTGCCCATGATTAGTGCCTCAGTGAGGTTCTGCTATGATTTAATTTATTGTAAGCAATGTCATTTTATCAGTAGCATGCCACATGTATTGCCTGCGCATTTCCTTAAAGCCTAATTAACCTTCAATATTGCGTGGGTTAGTTAGTGTTGAAGGCTTGAGCGGTGGGGTTGGTTTAGCTTGTGTTTCCTTTTAACACCGACCTTTTCAAATTCCCTCCTAGATAATGGGATACGACTTTTAAATGGAAGATATAGCTTTCAAACTGATTTAACATAATAAGAGATAAAACAACAGAGGAGCTGAAAAAGCAGATAGTGCCTCTGAGTTAAAAGGAAAACAACTATCAGTGCCCCTAGCGATTGTCTAATTTGGAGACATTTGAAAAAGACAGGTCTTTAGAGGAGGAAAAAAAAGCCCTAAACTGAACACCACTGATTCAGAGTTGTGAATTTCAGCTGGCATGAAGCATGAAGGGTGCAGACAAACTGCATCTGATGTAAAGCTTCACTGCATAGACTTAAACCAGCAGAAAGTTTGAGCAGGAGAAATGAGCTCAGGCTGGACCAAAACTCTGCTTTGTGTGGCCATGGCAGCTTTGGTCCCATGTTACCAACCTGAATAGAAGGAATAGGCCTATACTGGGGGAAGAACCGTTCTGATTGCAAAGGAAAGTTGGGGTGTGCACTGCTCTAATTTGTTGTGCTCTGGCCGCATCAGCTTCTGTGTTCAAACAGCTCAGAAAGATCCACAAGTCCCACAGTGTTGTCTGAGCAATGCCCTGGGCTGTTGCTCCTTCAGAAATGTCTGGCGGACCCAATCCAAGGTGATGATGGATGTTTACCAGTTGTGGGAGTCATCACTGGGAACTGCTGCTACTCTGAAGCTAAGACTTGCTTTTTGGGATAGAGGACCATTTTCTAAAGAGAGCAGTCTTTGGCATGTGCCAGAAGTAAGTACGATATCTGCATTTTTATTGCAACTCTCAAGGTCTAATTTACAGTCTTTGGTGCCATTTGTTTAGTACCCCCCCTTCCGTTTTTTAAAGGAAAGATGACTGGGTCTTTTGGTGGTGGAAACACCTGGAAACCATTACCTTAGCATACTCCAAAGGCTCAGATAACAGAAGGCAAATAGAAGTAACACAAGTGTATCTGTTTGGGTGTTTAAATCTTAAGCATTTAAAGCAAATCTGCTGATCATTTGAAACCTGAGTCCTGATCTGTGAAGGCTCAGGGTTGCCAATACGATTACTGTATGTGCTGAAGAGTTTCAGCTGATAAAGCTGTGAGTGGTGTGCTCTCTGGTGTGTTGTCTCAAGGGAAAGTCAGGCTCAGGGGATGAGGTTTGACTTCATTTGCTCCATGTGACCTTAGTCTGCGGCTTGAAACAGTCTGCTCCTTGTTTCTCCCGCTGTCAAATGAAGATAATGATTCATAGCCATTCTTAGGACAGTGCTTTGAAATTTATAAATTAAAATATTATTTATATTCAAGAGGTTCCCAGACAAGGAAAATGAATTATTTCCATAAATGCAATATATTTCTTCCTTGCATCATTCCAGTCTGGAATGTCGTGTCTAGTTTCTGGCACTCACACACACTGAGGATGTGTGCGAGAGACAAGTACTTGTAATCATTTTATATATATACAGTCCCTCTCTATAGCAGGCCTCTGTGTGTAATTTTCTGTGTGTACCTGTGTATGTATAATAGATATACAGGATACCACTTGAAGTGAGCATGAACCTTTCCCATCTCACATTTGTGGTCTGACTGCCTTTGTAGAGCAGTCAGATAGCAAAACTGTGACTTTAAAAGGTCAAAAACTCTATCAGCCTGTTGCCTAGTGAAATATATACATTAACAACTTTCCTAGATAAAAGGGTGATGTAGTGTTTGTCACAGAATGATGCCAATGTGCTTACCTTAATACGATATTGAACTAAGGTCCAGCTTGCATAATTCTGTTTTCTGTCCAAATGACAATGAAAATTGCCAATGGATGCCCAGGGAGCTCCAGGGAAAAGCTTTCTCTTTTTCAAGAGGAGTTGCACAGGGCAACTGTGTGTCTATGAAAGAGTCTAATATCCAAGATAACAAGGTATCTATTGCTGTCTGCAAACTGGGAACCCTTCTTCCCCGATCAATGGACCAGCTTGGAAGCTCACCTCTGCCTTCTGCTGTGGGTCTTCAAGCTCTGAAGATCGTTCATCAAAATGTCATTCTTCCTGGTTCTCTGTATTTCTGTATTATCTACAGAGATCTTCGGAGATGCCTGAATTCCTGCTGCAGGAATGCAGGCTGTCTTTGGTTTGACTGTGGTTGCTTTAAAAGGAAGAACTACCTTTCTGAATGGAATCAGTGCGCTGTTTATCTTCCCAGAGCCCTTACTTTGTTAAATAGCTTGAAAGAAAGTTCATGGGTTTTTGCTGTGTCTCTTGCTCATCTGTTTTTCTTCATGCTTACCCTGTTCTCTCTCTGCAGTTTGCTACCATCATGTAAACTGTGTTTGGTGAGTGAAGGTAAAAAGAAAAGAGAGTGTTAAAATGAATATAGCAGAAATACACGTTGTTGAGGAAAATGGTTTTGTTTTGTAAATCAGCTTGTTTGTTCTTGACTTTTTAACGATAAAGAGTAAGAAGGTTTTGTATTGGAAAGATGATGAGAGGGAGACAAAATAGGGTGAATACGAGGAAAGTTGTAACTGCAGCTCATAATAATATGTGTTTGGTAACAAGAAACACAAATATTTGCAGATGTCCTGAAGGAGAAACAGATCATGGAAACCCTTCTTCCTTTCTGATTGCTGCAGGCTGGTTGGGCCACACTTGATCCAAACTTGTGTAGATCTCAGTTCAGATCCCTCCATAAAGCTGATCTTTGCAGTGAGCCCTGGAGGATGCAGGCTGCTGCGGTTGACTCTGTCCAGAGCGGGTGGCTATTTGCTACAGAAAGGGCTGTGCAAAACAAGCAAGAAGCTCACTGCACTGTTTCCATTTCACAGAAGGAACCTTCTTTCGGGAAGCAGAGTTTCCCAGTATAGGTGAATTTCGCAGCCGAGAGACACAATCATGTTGCCTTAAAGCACTTTAAAATAAGCAAGAGTTTAAAAATCGGTTGCCTTTTATTCTGAGCCTATTTTTAGAAGGTGGAAATTTAATATGGATGGTTTTTCAGGGCAGGGGGAGAGAGAAGAGTGAATTTGCATTGAGAGGAGGGAGAATGAGTAAATCTGAAATGGCTTCTGGTGAGCCCAGGCTGAGGAAATCACCTATGCTCAGCTCTGGAGAAAAGCAGGGCTGCTGCTGTCATTGTCTGGGGACTGTAACAAGAGCAACAGGAAAAATATACACTCAAAATTGGCTGCTTGATGCACTGGATGGGGATCCAAACCAGCTCACATCCCCTATCAGTAATTTATAACGAAGTCTGCCTAGTGTGAAGAACCAATTGCTTGAAATCAATAGAGATTTAATGACTCCTGGAGGGAAAATAAACCATTCTGCCAAAACGCAGAAGTTGCAAGCAAAGCCTGCTTGAGCCCTGGAGAAGAGAGGGCATCCTGGGGAGATGATGTGCGCCCTGTGATGGGGTGCAGTTGGGATGCAGGAGGTCAGTGCAGGAGCCCGTACTTGACCAGTGCTGGGTGTATTCGCTGCTGGATGTCTGCAGTATCAAAGGCTGTCAGATCCGTCCATCAGGATCTGATCTTCTTTTCCCTAACTGAAGTGGTGATGATCTACCTTCTGATGGAAGCCCTGGGCCTGAGTAAGGAGGAAGGGGAAGATACTAGTGGAAGAGGGCACATCAGAGAAACTCTATGTCTCTATGACTTTGAGATATAAATGTCTCAAAGGCTGGCACCAGGAGGATGGTGCCAGACTCTTTCCAGTGGTGCCCAGCAACAGGACAAGGAGCAATGGCCATAAACCAAAGCACAACAAGTCTCACCTCAACGTGAGGAAGAACTTCTTTACACTGAGGGTGTCAGAGCACTGAATAGGCTGCACAGGGGGGTTGTGGAGTTTCCCTCTCTGGAGCCATCCCAAATCCTCCTGGGCACGTTCCTGTGTGACTTGCTCTGGGTGGCCCTGCCTTGACAGGGGGTTGGACTGGGTGATATCCAGAGGTTATTTCCAACCATAATGGTTCTGTGATTCTGATTCCTGGAAAATAACAGTCCTGGGGAGGTTTTAGTAGACTTAAACCGGGAACAAAGCTGATCTAAGCAGTATTTCTAGCAGATCCAATGAATCTCCCCAACACTACCATTAGAGACCTCAGCTCAGGATAGTGACTGATTTCTTGTTTACACTGTGTGATGTTTCACTGCCCAGCCAGGCAGAGGTGGGACTGTAAGATATTTAGCACTGGAGTAAGTCATGATGAGGCCCTGAACTGTACTTCAGGAATTATCTGGGCTCTGGCCAAATAATACATTGGACAGAGGTGCATGTTTATTACCAGATTGCCTTGCAACTTCCTCTCTCTTGTTAAAGTTTCTGAGTCAATGCAAGTGGAAATAAGAGAGACCTGTTAAGCCATCTAGTCCATCTTCTGTCCAGTGCAGGATTCCTCTCTTGAGTTCAGTTGCTTGTGCTTTGCCAGGGTAGTTTAAAATGTATTAAGAGACGCATTGCTTTGTTTATGAGAGTAATCAATACCCTAACTGACCTGTCAATAAGTTTTCATTTTCTTTTACATTTTTTCCTTTAAAAATATCATCCTCTTGCAAGTCATGCCCACTGGTGTTAACAGCCCTTCTGACATACATAGATGTCTATTGGAACTTCTTCTCTTCATTGCTTAGCCAGTACATATATCTTGAGGTCTAGACTTTTGCACACTTGCCCATGATATATTGCTTTGTATGTAGGCCTGTTAAAATGAAGGGAAAAGGATGGAATAAGAATTGAAGTGCTACTCCACGGGAATAAAAGGTGCCCCAATACACCCCTAAACTATTTTAATCTTTCCTTAAAAGTCAGCCTAGACAACCCCTCAGATGCTATTGTTGCTCTTCACTGAACCTGCCCTTTTAGATGCTAATAAGTTACCCAGGAGTGAATTTTGTATTCCTAGTGCGGTCACACCAAAGCCATATGGAGTGGAATCTTTTCTTCCCTTTTCCAGGAGGTGATGTCTTTGAATCTGAAGCCAAAAAATTTCCCTTTCTCCTTTTTTGCTCAGCTGCATTTAATACGCTCTCTGCTATCACCCTCAGGCTTCTTTCAGCATTAGTTTCCTCGTTTTCCCTTCTGTGGAGTAACTGAGTTTTGGATTATTTTCCCTAGATGTCTAGGCTTGAATTTCTTCAAGTTGAGAGTCCTTCTGTTATTTGCTCCCCATAGGTCATATGTCATGTCATCAGCTATTAAGTGTAATTCTAAATGTGGATTACAAGTTACGGATTTAGTTTGCATTGATTTTCAAGGGGTTAAGAAAGAACTGACAATTACCAATATGTCTGAATCGAAATTCTATCCCCCTGCCATCAGCAGCAGAAATAATGGCAATATTATTCTTTCAAGCTTAAGGTAGGGGATGCCATTTCAGAACAAATATCTTCTGAAATATTTACAGCTTAGAAATTGTAAATCTCCTCCTTAATAATCAAGAAAAGAGATCCTTTAAACCTTCATTTGCAGTCAAATGAGAAGTAGAAACTGGCATATTTAGGGTATACAATCATTAAGTCTCAAGGAAAACAAGTATAGGAGCACTCTTCAGGATGGGTGTAGGATTGACGGGGAGAAAACTGTGGTCTAGTAATTGTAATTCATTTTTAATTCAGGGTGCTACATTTGGCTGTCGTACATGTAAAGTATTTTAAACTGAATTTACCACTGATGTGAGCTGAAAAATGAATCCGATTGAACTGCACATTCTCTAATGGGTGAAGCAATTTTGTCTAGTTCTTGCAAAAGTTGAAGTAAGGTACACAGATGTTGTTGGCTTCAAAAGTACTGCAGAAGAAGAAAGTGTCTGACGTGCAGGTAAGAGTTCTCCACTCTTTTGTACCTAGAGGGAAAATTCATCAAAGTTGCCCTCGTGAAGCTGAACAGAGTTTGCTGCTTTGCCTGAATATATTGAAACACGAATGATCCACATTTCAGCTCCATTTTAGAAGGTAGATATGTTCCTGGCACCAAAATTTCTTCTACTTCAGATTAATTCATGGGATTGGATTGTCTTTCCTCATGTATTCAAACTGATACATGTCCTAAGTTCCTATGCAAAGGCATTAGATGAAGATGGAAGGATGTAAATTCACTTGAAGGAGACAACTGTAGTAACTGTGTATTGGCAAGCAAACCGCACCATGACTGTTCACAGTCTCTGTACAGGCATTGCCCGGTATGGAGCATTCCCCAGCATTAAAAATCCAATGTGGGGAAAAAAATAAAGCTAGAAAAGCTATGGGATATTTGAAATAGCCACTTGATGTCAGTTCTGCTTGAGCACTTTGTGAAATAAGCATTTTTACTGATATATACCATATATATGAATGGTGCTGTTAATTGCTTGGCAATCCTATGCAGAAATAACTAAAATCCAGAATTTACAAGGAAATTGCATAGTTACGCTTCGGTTGCTAGACCTTGGCGAACTTACTCACCAGGAAGAGTGGGTTTGTGTGAAATGTTTTAAATTGCCATCTTTCGTAGACCTTTCTCTTCTACAGAAAACAAAACTGGTACAAGATCTGAATGCATCAAAAAGTGGCTCTTCAAAAAGTTGATTTGAGACCAAATGTTCTTCAATAGCCATAGCGAGCAGCCAGAATTGGGCATAAATTTTCTCAAGGCAACTTTAACTTCAGCAACGGTAATGGGGGATCCCCAGAGCACTTCTGTCTCCATGACATGGAGGCATGTTCCTTCCTTCTTCGTCTGTTGCTACAGGTGGTGTTCCCCTGTAGAAGGAGATTTGGCTGTTAAGATTTTTCATTGTTCAAGACAAATCTACCTTTATTCATTGATCCAGCTCATCTCACATCTCCATTCTTAGACAAAATCAAGCCCAAACATGTAAAAATACCCTCAGACTTAGTTTTCTTTGCCTCAAGCTTCTGTAGCGTTTCGTAAGGCATCCTCATACCTTCAGCAAAGTGCTCTTCTGAGTCCACTCTACCGTGACAGTGTTGCATTGGGCTGGACCGTGGTGTGACCATGGCATGACCAAACCCCACTCAAGTCCAGCCCAGGCCGAAGGAGGGTGGTAAGGGGGGAGCTGCTGCCATGTCCTGCTTGCAATGGGTGGGTGCCTTGTGCAGCTATGTTGGGGAACATCACAGAGGGGATGGAGGCACCCACACGCCCATTAGCTGTAGAGAGACATGCGCTTGGCTGTTGTCTACAGCACTTGCCACACTGTCACTTAGCTTTCTTCTCAGGGGAGTTAAATGAGGCTGTGCTAAAAAGAGTTGACCGTCAACAGGTATTTTACTCCAAGATGCCCAACAAAGGGCTTCCCCCTTCCCCAGTTCCTTCTATGGAGGAGGCCTCACACAGATGTCTGGGTGAGAACTTAAACTAGGCCCAGTTTCAAAAATGAGCTTCCTTTTCTTTTTCCCTAAGTACAGCCAGCGTCTGAGATGATGCAATACTGTGGGAATGCTATTGTGGGAATACTCTGTTGTATCACTCCAAAAATTGCAATTCCTGACTTAATTAGCTCACAGAGCTCGAGATATGTAACACTGACCATTACAGAAGGCCTGATAATAAAGGGTAACAATGCAACATAAACACTTTAAATTAACACAGGCTGAGCAGAAACAGGCTCCCCGGGATGCTGTGTCTCAGCTTGAAGGAAATTCTCCCAGAGATAGGAGGTACTAGAGTCTGTCCTTTAATTTGCCCTACTTGGACTGATTATTCCTCCTTCATATGCCAACTTCCACTCCTCTCCAGGAATAGAGACAATTTTGCATATTCAAAACTTTTGGAAACGTTTTGAATATCCAAATCTTTTGATATTTGTCCACATTAAATCTAACACAGAATTTTCCAAGCAATGACGAACCTAATAACAAATACAGCCAAGTAATAATTAGCCACAATAATACATTGCAATAATCAAACTGTAGCTTGATCTGGGGAAATGGAAAGAACATTTAAAACCCAAATGTGAGTTCCATAATAAAAGTACTCTCTGCCACTCTGTCGGAATGGCTACAAAAAGTATGGCAGCATCTACAACCGTGAAGTACTTGGCCTGAGTTTACATTTTTTAAAGCAGTTGGCCAAAGTCTCCTTGAAGAGCAAGCCTGGTGCTTGGAAATACATGGGAGTGCTACTGTGGACATTGTGGATGGGAGCACATGGAAGAAAGGTCCGATAGAGGATGGGAACCAACACGTGAACTGGAATGATGTGGGGTAAAAACATGGTGCAGGGTTGAAGAGCAGGGACAGCAGCTCTGGATGCAATCGCCATTACAGGAGTAATAGTGGGGAGCATGTACCTACCCCTCAGGCACTCCAGCTTGTAACTCACTGTGTGTTTAGCCCAAGCCACCAAGAAGGGAGGGTTCATGCTAAGGTGTGAGACTGAGCAGTGTCTGAATTCTAATGGCTGTGGCTCAGACACTGGTTCCCTCCTGTCAACTGTCTTGTCAGGAGGTTGTAGCCCAGCAGACGGGTGGTAACAGCTGGAAGGCAAGAACAACATTTACTCAATGAATGTGAATGGGAGCCCTGCTTTAAATAAAGTTGCTGTCTGCTGACATCAGTACAATGCCATAAGGCGGTGACTGCTGCACTGGTTTCAGATCTGAGCAGGGGAAGTGGAGCTTGCACAGATCCATCTTTCAGTCCATGCTGAGATGTCGTTGGGGTTTGACATCTTGCTTGCAGGGGGCACCATATAGGCCCAGGGCCCTGAATCTTATCAATTGTATTCTCCGTTTTTTCTCACCAGTATTTTGGGACCTATCAATTCAGAGTGGAAGATTTAATTATTAGAAGGTGTGGAAGCTAGCAGCAGCAGAAAATAGCTACATGTGTATATATGCATATATACCATGGACATGAGACACATAATTTATAGCCCTGATGTTTGGAAAGATTGGGGTATTCAGCTCAGAGACTTTGGACTGACTCCTTGGGGTGTCAGTAGAGCCTGTTCCTTGATGTGTCAGTCTTGTATGGCCATCTTTTGAGTTTGGGCTCAGTGATTACCTAGGAATAGACCATAATCTTACAGGGCCAGGATAAGGCTTTCTTTGCATGGCGAAGAGGCCAAGATATTTTACATGCGCAGTTATAGCTCACATGAAACCTTGGGTTTCCCTCTGGGACGAATGAGAGAGAAAGAAAGAATTCAGCTAGGATCTTTGGCTTTAGAGAGGCCTTCTTTCGTAATTACACCAACCGCTGCCTCCTTCAGCATCAGTACTATAGTTCTGTAACCAGAAGAACAGTTATTGAGTAAGTTTAGTGCTGTCTGCACTTTCCCAGCAAGCTGAGTGTTTTTGCTGGCTTTGTGGTAAATAAAGATTGTAAGTATGCCAGGCTAACAAAAGCTTCTGTATCTGCAGAAAGGCTATTTGCAAGTTGTAATAGATCTTCATTTTGACTGTTTTCTATAAATATAAGCTCATGAGACTTGAAGTACTGAAACACTAAAGTTTCCCCAATAATACAGTCAGTTAAAACGAGACAATGAGGTGGTCTTCCTTTAGCTAACTGCAGACTTCAAGAAAACAACTGGAATTCTTCCTGAATGCAAAATCACAACATGGAATTCAGTGGCTAAATACTGATACATGTTATTTCGTTTCAGAACCTATTTCTTGCATTTATTTTACTATCTCTCCAGGTACCCGAAGTCTTCCTTGACATTCTCCATTTTGTGCAACCACCTGGATGGGGTGGGAGAGAAGTTGCCCTGTGCATATTCCTGTTACATTGGCAGAAGTGCCCCAGGTAAGCACCCTTTTTTCTGGCTTGTGTTTCATTACTTTCCTGAGCTGCCTTTCTGGAGATATCTGTTCAAGGGAGCTTGAGCCCATGGAACACCAGGCACCAGCCTGAAGATCTTGGCTTAGTAGAGTCATTATACCAAGTACATGGGAAGCCTGGTGACAATGTGCTGAGCAGTGATTTGGAGCGTGAGCTGTTCCATCAGCTCCAGGCATGCCAGGCCCAGATGAACGTGAGGTATGGAGCCACCCCATCTGTAAGCAACAGGATGCAGGGGTTTTGCTGTGCAAGAGGCATCCAACCATCTGCCACGTGCCCGATAGATCTGCTTCACCCCCCAGCTGTGCGACTGCTCAAACACTAACTGTTGTGTGCCTGTGCAGCAGTAAATTTCCCAGAAGTAGTACCTCCTGCCTGAAACCGTGTGCATGTGTGGGGCAGGGGTGGTAGATTCCCAGTAAATGGAGTGTGTGTCACCCAAAGACAGATGCTTGGAAGATCTCCAGATGCCAAGCCTCAGAAGTTCCAAACCAGAGCCCTGGGGGAGCTCTTTTTGAGAAGGCAGAGAGCAGTCAGACCCAAACCCCAAGAAGGCTGTTACCCCTCTGGAGGACAAACCAAAGAGAATGTACACACCAGCAAAAACCCAGGGATTTGGTGTTATTCTACTGGCAGTGTAGTCAGTAGCCTGGCTGGAAAAGCAGATGAAGAAGAAGCTCTGCATCTTTGTCTTCTCGTGCAACTTTCGTTTCCAGAATTGTGGGGAGAGGAGAAACATCGTCAAAATCCCTTGCCGAAACTAATGACTATATAGGCAGAAATTAAGCACAGCTGTGCCTAGTAAACATTATTTAATAACAGCTCTATAAGACTCCATGAATTGGGATCCTTTTACAAGTGATGCTGCAGCTGCGTATGGGACTAATTTGGAGAATGAGATGCAGGACACGTGTGGCTGCCCAACACTCGTGATAGGCACGGTAGATTGTGTAATCTCCCGTATGTTCCTGATACTTCTTTTTCTTTCCTTAGGCTTCTTACGTTACACACATACCCTCCCTAGTCTGAACTGCTGTGTCTGCTGGTTAGTAGCAATTTTGCCAATGACTTTTGGGGGACTGAGATATAATACCTGGTGTATGAAATCCTTTCGTACTTGTTGTATAAAATGATTTCATCCTCTGTAGACTCTCTCAGTTTGATATATTGGAAAATGAGTGACATTTACTGTCTGTGAGAACTGCCTGCCACATTCTCCAGGTACGGTCTACAGTTGGCGTGCAGGCTATAATTAAAAAACCCCATTATGCACTGATCACCAAAGAAGCATTTGTTTATTTTGCCTGCAGCTCAAGTTGGCCATTTCAATATTGGTCTAGCTATAATTACATTAATATAAATAAAGCTGGGGTGTCTGTGCTTTACCCAACTGAGGGCTACACCTGAGTTTTGGCAGAGCCAGAGGATGAATCTGATTTGTTGAACAGATCGATCAGATAGGAACTGGCCTCGTAATACAAAGGTGATAACCAGAGATGCCAAAAAGAGCTAGCCACCTACAGACTTAGATCAAATAGAGCCTTCTACATGGGGCCCTGTGGTACACCAATGGCACCCACGTTTCAAAGGCAACCCACTGGGAAAAGTGAGCCCATGACCTCTGTTTTTTCACAAGGAAGCACAAGAGATGGCTGTTGTGCATTCCTAACTTCTTTGACATATTACTAGGAATATACAAGTCATTAGGCCCTGAAATGGTTGGATTTGCCTTTTCTCTGTTTTGTCTAGAAGCTCTCCTGGAGGAATTCTTCCAGATTTAGAGCTTTCTCACGTTTTCTGAAGGGCCAGATGTACATGGGGAGGGCAGTGCTGGCAGGGAACATGCTTCCAGCAGCAGCCCCATGTGCGAGTGGAGCAAGTTGAGCTGGTAAAACACAGCCCTGACGGTGTGTCTGGTCCCGACATACCATACGTGGATGGAGGTTGGCTCCATGACCAGTTTCATGTCCCAAACAGACATTGCTGAGTCAACAGTGCTCTGCCAGGTGGACCTGGCCAAAGTCGTTTTGCTGTTCTCCTGCAAGGCATTTGAGCTACACAGGTAATGTCAGCACCAAAAGCATCAGCAAACTATAAATGCTCTGACTAAGAAATCCCTGTCCCTATTTTACTTGCACTTCCCTAGATGTGTCCCTGTGACATTATAATCCTGCCAGTTCTCTGGTGTCTGGCTTGGAGTATTTTGGGGAACAGAAGTTATAAGATTCAAGCTTCTAATGGAAATAAAAGAAAAAGGAAACCTATAAATATGTCTAAACTTAGCAATTATAAACTCTAAATGGGAAAATAGGCAGAAGCCTATTGCATCTTTCCTCCTTTGACATCTTTAACAATATCAGCAGCTTTAATGTACACTGGGCCTATCCACACTGTGGACAGAAATCCAGACCCTGACTGCACAGTAATTTTGTTCTGACCTAAGTAGGGTCCCTATTCTGCTTGTCTGCAGGACAGGCTGCATTTCTTGCTGCTATCACCACCTGTGATGCTACTGGCTCTTGCAGCACCATCGTCTTTGCTCATCTACTGCTCATGCTCCTGATCCTCCACCCTTATAGAATTACAGGATAGTTTGTATTAGAAAGGACCTTAAGATATCCAGTTCCAACCCCCTGCCACAGGCAGGGACACCTCACACTAGGCCAGATTGCTCCAAGTCCCACCCAACCTGGCCTTGAACACTGCCAGGGATGGAGCATTCAGCACTTCTCTGGGCACCCCGTGCCAGCGCCTCACCACCCTCACAGGGGAGAACTTCTTCCTTATGTCTAACCTGAACTTCCCCTCTTTCAGTTTGAACCCATCACCCCTTGTCCTAGTCGCTACAGTCCCTGATGAAGAGTCCCTCTCCACCATCCCTGTAGCCCCCTTCAGGCACTGGAAGCTGCTCTGAGGTCTCCACGCAGCTTCTCTTCTCCAGGCTGAACAGCCCCAGTGTTCTCAGCCTGTCTATGTATGGGAGGTGCTCCAGCCCTGATCATCCTTGTGGCCTCCTGGACTTGCTCCAACAGCTCCATGTCCTTCTTATGTTGGGGTACAACAGAACTGCATGCAGTGCTCCAAGTACCCTTCAGCTTTGCTGCCACTGCAGTACCCCAAAGCTGAGCAGGAGCTTGCACTTGAGAACTTGCCCCACTAGCAATAAGGCAGCAAGGAAAAGCAAGAAGAAAAAGGATACTGGCAACCTGTGTCCGCACATCCTTCTTGCTTACCGCCCACCTGCAGAAACCACTGCTGAAGGATGATGCAGGGGTGGGATCAAGTGCCCAGCAAGGACAGGGGGTAGGGATGCTCAGGATATAACCCAGGAAAGAAATCCAGAGGAGTCTACAGCCTCAGCTCTCCCTGAAAGGAGCGTGTGAGGGCATACTCTTTGCCAACCCCAAGCACTGGTCCTTTCTACTTGAGCAGCTAGATTTGGGGTCAGTCTTCTCCTCATTTTCCTATGGCAATGCAGCGAATGCATCCCGAGTGCCAAGGAGCTGCAGCATTAGTCGCTATATCTTCCTTGATGAAGATACTGATGTGTGACCTGCGTGCTACAGAGGAATTGACAATTTTAGATCACTACTGGGGAAAAACATGTCAAAGATTAACTTGTCGCACCGTAGTGCTGGTGTCTCCTGCAGCAGAGAAGGAAGAAAAGGCTCCGCACTGCTCTGAATCCACTTTTGTCTTAGCAGGGTACTGGCTGCTTCTGTTTGAAAGGCTTGCATTGTATCACTGTTCTTTTTTATCAGGTTTCCCATGGTGGTCAGTGTTACATATCTTACATTGTTTGAGCTAATTAAGCCAGGGAATCAGGGAAAGCACATTTCCGGTGGGGATTTATTGCCAAAAGATATTTCAGCTGAAGGGGATAAAAAGGAAATCTTATTTTTTTGTCCAGCATTTCTGAGCTGTTTCATAATATTCTGCATCCAGCTTCATGGAAGTAAACTGACAATGGTGTCAGGAAGTTTGAACTTGAGCGGTTTTCCCTTGTTTTGTTGAATTTAGAAGCACTGTAAAGAAAGCAAAGGATTTGTGTAGCCACAGAAATAATGTTTGAATCATCTTGGAACCAGAGTTGGACACGTTTGTTAATAATTTACACACAAATGCTTGTTTGCTCTCAAGGTGCTTTGTGCCTCTCTATTATTTGTGCCTACTTCTGTGTTTCTTTACAAGTGGCAGTGATTTACATCTTCACCAGTATGTATTTAGGGATGCTGGTAGGGTGGCATGGATCACTACTCTCTGCACCAAGCATGGTTGTTCACAGCAGCATAAAGTTGTTCTTAAAGTGACTGGTGGCAGTTCTGGAGCCTACCTTCAGCTGCCTGCAAGTGCTGCCCATGGGGCAGAGTCTTGACCACAACAGGCTTGTCAGCCCAGCTGAAAAGGGAAGCTCTGCTCTTACGTATGGGATGTTGCACATAGGTTCATTGTTAGGAAATCCTGTGTGTGAACAAAGCCCTGCTTTTCTTCCAGATAATATTAATAATCCCTGTCGATGGGGCTGGTGATGATGACAGTTTATTCATTTTCACCAGTGGGTCTAAAAGGCTTTGCTGAAAGAAGAGAGGGTGATTATCCGCTGCCTGCCAAGGGAAATGTGAGCAACTGGAGAGTGCTGTTGATTATTAAAGGCATCCAGTGTTTGGGATGAGAAGGTTCCATTTCCAGCTTTATGTAATTTCTGACAAGCTTTGGGCAACTTTGTCCTTAGAAAACAGTGGCAGTGCCCCTCATATGAAACAGGGACTGAAGGTCTGATATCTCTGTCCTGTCAAAGAAAATTTACTTAACTTCTAGGCGTCTGACAAGCTGCCATTTGCACATGGAAAAGGTTGGGCTTGGTGATCTTACAGGTCTTTTCCAACCTGCTTGATTCTATGCTGGCCACAGAGGAGAGGGCTTTATCCAAACTCCCCTCATTTCTGGCCTGCAGGGAGCAGGCTAGAAAGCAACAGTATCATTATTATCAGTTAATCCTTTAGGTCAAGTGAGAAGAGTCTCAGAGGGAAGAGATTCCAGCTTCGCTGATGGTACATACAGGTGTCAGTGTGAAGCTGAACGATAGCACCTCAGTCTTTCCTAATTATTTTTCTTTAAAACAGGAAATTACATGTCAAAGCTGTTAAAAAGATTGTGTTGAGGTGGAAAAATCAGACACTCAAAGTCAAATAGGAAGAATTCCACAGTTAAGGTTCTCTTTGCAATCCCACGCCATTCCCTTTGTGCAGATTCTATTATTGTGATCCATCTTTAATTAAATGACAATGCTAATTTTTTCCCTAAGTCCCCATCCTCATGTAGTGTGCAGGATGTCTCTGCTGTTAAAATTAATGAAGGCTGTATTACGAGGCAAGCTCTTGGCTGTAGAGTCCTCACCCAAGTGCTCCTGTAGCTGGAAGAAACACAGCCCATGAGGCAGCAGGTTACTAGAAAGAAGATTACATGGTGCCTTAGGAATTCAGCTGTGGGATGGCATCCCTGCTCCTGCCGCTGCATCTATACATGATGTTGTCCAAATCACTTAAAGCAGGTTTCTCGCTGGTGGATGCTAAATGCAAATCTGTCACTTCCAGTGCCCCTGGCTTATCACCCAGAGGCTCCCAACCCTGCTGCTGCTTTTGCCATGCTCAGTTTCCCTGTTTTTTCCTGAAAGTAAACCATCTAGACTCAGTGCAGGGCAGATGTATTCAGATAAGTCTGACATTGATGTTTGTGCATAGAAATCTGCCCTGGCGCATGCAATAAGCCATGAGGGTGAAAGAGTTGGGGAGAAAGGTGGTGAGTAGCTTGCTGCAATGCTTCATGCCATGGTTCGACTGAAAAACTTCCAGCTCTTACAGCTGTGTTCTCATTGCATCTCATGTCTTTAGATCACATGGATAGGCTCTTTGGGTGACCTGCTGAGCTGATAGAAAACAGGACGAGCCACCTGAAAGTGCCCCTGGAGGTCAGAAGGAAGATGAGCGATGCATAAGGAACACAGTCTGTGAAACTAAACCACTGGAAGAATACCTCTGAGCTGGTTGCCTTCTATCACCTCCTTTCCACTATGAGGAAAGGCAAGGCAAGAGGAAGGATGGAAAGAGCGCTGAATATTTCTTTTATTCCACTGAAGTTTAGGTGCTGAACTTGTTACAAGTTTTATGATGTGCAAAAGTTGCTCCTAATGTCATTTTGCCGTTTCCCCTTTCTCTCTACTCCTATTATATTGAAGTACATTAGGAGCCTGGTGATGAGCGCTGGATGCTTGGAGAAGAAGAAAGGGCTTGTCTCAGCAGCATGTGGGCAAGTAGGAAAATAGCGTCCCTATTGTCTCCCCTGGAATAATAAGGCATAATCTGAGTGCAGACAGCAGAGCAACCTTCTGGGCTGTGAGCAAGTGAGGAGCAGCAGCAGCAGTGTGGCATTTTCCGTGAGGCCATGGTCTGAGACTGTTGCTGCAGCCTTCACAGAATCACAGGATCCCAGAATCATCCGGGTTGGAAGGGTCTGGATACCACCCAGTCCAACCCCCTGCCAAGGCAGGGCCACCCAGAGCAGGTCACACAGGAATGTGTCCAGGGTAGGATTTGGGATGGCTCCAGGAGGGAGACTCCACAACCCCCTGTGCAGCCTGTTCAGTGCTCTGACACCCTCAGTGCAAAGAAGTTCTTCCTCACGTTGAGGTGGAACTTGTTGTGTGTTAGTTTATGGCCGCTGCTCCTCGTCCTGTCGCTGGGCACCACTGGAAAGAGTGTGGCACCATCCTCCTGGCACCCGCCTTTGAGGTACTGATCCACACTGATGGGATCCCCTCTCAGTTTGCTCTTCTCCGGGCTAACCAGGCCCAGCTCCCACAGCCTCTCCTCACAGGACAGATGCTCCAGACCCCTGATCATCCCTGTGGCCTCCGCTGGATGCTCTCCAGCAGCTCCTTGTCTGTCTGGTGCTGAGAAGCCCAGAACTGCACACAGTGCTCTGGATGGGGCCTCATCAGGGCAGGGGAGAGGGGAGGATCGCTTCACTCGACCTCCGGCCGCACTCCTCCCCATGCACCCCAGGGTACTCCCGTCCCTCCTGACTCAAGGGCACAGACTGCCAGCTCATGGTCAGCTCAGCATCCACCAACACCTCCAGGTCCTTCTCAGCTGAACTGCTCTCTACTGGGTCAGCCCCCAACCTGCGCTGGTACCTGGGGCTGTTCCCCCCCAGGGCCAGAACCCTACACTTACCAGAGGCTGCACCAGCCATGGCAAACGTGACCTGCTCCATTATGGAGCTGTGCTGTGCTGTTTTGCTTTTGTGTTTAATATTGGTAATTATGCAATTTCTAGACAACTTCCCTGTCATAACTAGGGCAGCAATGCTGACAAAACAGGCTTTAAATAAGCACTTGTCAAAGTAACAGCTATTTTTGTTTGCCCTATTTAGCACCATGTTTAAGGTCTACATTGGAAATCTCAGACGATTTTAAATACATGGTGCAGTTACTTTATCACTGCATCACTACAGTCAAAGTCCCCAGGGCTTGGAAAATAAAAGTGCTTTAACAGAACCTTTTGGTAGTTTCTGGCTGCACATAAAGGTCATTGCTTTCGCAAGACCTGCTTGAGTGCCAGGAAGCACAGGCAAGCTTAGGGCTGATGAGCCCTACTTCAGGCTGTAAGGACTGCTAGGCAGAAAAGATTCAATACCCTGTTTTTTCCCATCTCTGAGTCTTCCAGAAAGTTCTCCAGGGAAAAAGAAAGAACAAACCCACCAACACAAGACTTAGCTTCCCACTGTTCCTCAGGTAAGAAACAGCAGTCTCAAAGCTTCTTTGTTCATAATTAAGAAAAGACAAGAAATCCATTTCCCTTCCTTCATGAGCCCTGTCCAAGGCAATGGTTTCCAGGCTCCTGAGGCACTGGGCTGCCTGGTTTGCCCAGTGCTGGGAGCGGGGAGCGTGGATACAGCTTCAGCACATGGCGAGAGGTTTCTTACCCAAGGTGCTGTGAAGTGGCAACTTCAAGGCCTCTCCTGGCCATACGGCAACGCAGGGATGAGCGCAACCCGAAATCCATGGAGGCTCGCTCTTCAGGAAGGAAAAGGGAGACTTGATGGCCGGTGATATGAGTGGGACAGTAATTGATGAGTGCTTCCTTCAGGAAATAAAACCGCCAGCCAAGCACAAAAGGATTGCACAGTAACACGTGGGAGCGATTCCATACAGGTTTATTTAGGCTATTCCTTTTTCCTTTCCCCTCTGTCTCCAGACTATGGACTTCCTATAGCCTGTCTATTCCCAGGAAGTTTGTGGTATGTTTCCAGAGGGCTTCTGGAGCTCTGCTAGGACAGCCTCACACAGTTACCTTCAAAAAGCTCTAGGGAGGAAGAAAGGGGCTCAGGAGGATCCTTGCTACCTTTATGCAGATAACAACAGGAGTAACAGCATTTAGGAGTGCTGTGTTTTGAGCACCACCCTTGCCTTCCCTCCCTCTCATCGCTACCAGCGGATGCCAGAGAGACAGCCAAAGCAAACATAACACTTGGGAAACGGTCTGTATATCCAAAACAAAAGAGGTTTTCTTTCATCAGCTGTTTCCTGTTGTCAAAGGATAAGTTATTGCTTTAACCTTGAATGTTTTAGTCCACCGTGTGTAGAAAGATGGTGAATTTTTAAACTTTTTGACCAGAAATGAGTTTTAATATGTGTATTAAAATAATCCTGGTATTAAAACTGTATCATCTGTGTGCATTTGTCCCCAGTGCATTCCCTCTCTTCTCTGGTGCAGGGTGTAAAAAAAGGATAAGTCAGTAGCTTAGCAGGTTGGGCAAAAATGCTTTAAATGGTTGCAATTTAATGGCACCTGCCTTATCCCACCAACCCTGTTCTGCTGCGCTGCTGGAAGTGTAAGGGATGCTGGTGTGAATGCAGGGTGACCCCACGTTCCTGGAAATCCCTGGCTGCTTTGCTGTGGCTCCCTATCTCCTGACTCCTGAATGAGCTCCTGCAGCACGGGTCGCCCATGGCTCCATAGGGTGAGCTAAGAAGCCAGAAATAGCCTCTTTTCTGATAATACAGGGCTCTGCTTATAAAGACAGCATTCCAGCATCCCAGATAAGATGTACACAGCCTCCTCTGGTTACATTTTCAGCCTCCTTAGGCTTTCTGTGCCAGGCAGAAGGGCTCATGTAGTGCTGTTCATTGCATGTGGGTGCTGCTGAAAACATCTTTCCAAGGGATGCTCTTGGTGGGGTATGATGGGTCTGATAAAATCATGGTTACAGTGGATGGGAATAGATCTACCAAGCTAAAGAGCTGCACAGTTGTCAGGGCAAAGGAAATGGAGATTCAGGCCCTGCTGTCCTTTGTTTCCAGCTTGGAAACGCTCTTGTCTTCACCAGAGGGCTGCTCACCCAGGTCCTGCTGTGGGTACAGGGCGATGGGATGCACCTTCTGCTGTCCATCTGCAGGAGCAGGATTTGGGTGAGAAAGGGGGTGAGCTATGAGCAAAAGGAACAGACGCCTAAAAGTATGGGAACTGTGAGCTTGCTGAGCTGATCATCCCTGACCTAGGGAGGCAGACGTGATGTCTGAGATGTGATAATCATGCTATCTGTCTGACAAGCATTAAGATACACTCAGCTTGGCTGAATTGCTGGCTGTAAATCCATCACGAAGAGGCCCTGGCTTTTGGAGCACTTGCAGGGTTATATGTTGTATATTTTGTCCTCCCCTTTGACACCTGTGTTTGTATTTATATGAAATTATGGTTCTTGTGCATGGGTACCCCATGTAACATCACCAGCTGGACGGGGGTGCTTCTTTGAGTCCTGGCTGGCTCATTTCTGAGTGGGAACAAGTACAGAGCCTACTTCTGTGAGCATATAATAGGTATATTCCAGAGCAGGGAAAACAGTGGGCAACCAGGGTTAGACAAAGGCTTCCCTCAGTAACCAGGTCAGTCTGCACCTTGGGATTACGTACTCTGCCTCCAGAGATGGTGCTAATCAGGAAACACTTGGGAAAGTGGAATTTCCTGCTACTCATACCCTTGCTATGAGAGCCTCTGTGCTTCGCCCAGCACTCTCAAAGTGGACACTAAAACAACCTGTGCCTTCCATTGTACCTTTACAGGGGAAAAACCCTATAAGATGTGCCATAGAGCTCTCTGGGGATATCTGCCACAGCTCTGTGAAGCGCATCTCACTGGTGCTGCTTTATCACTCACCTCTGTTAGGACAGAAACTGCCATGGGATCATCAGACAGGCAAAGCACTGCAGAATATGCTGGACCAGATGAAGGTGGTTTAATGTATGCTGATGCTTGGTTTGTAACCATGGGATTTAGCATATGTCTGAATACCTGTTATTAAATTCAAGTGTAAATAAGGCATAGATATGAGCTGATAAGCACATTCTAGGACAAAATATTACTGGAAACACTGATTGCTTTAAGATTTGGTAATCATGTAGTCTAGCAAGTGTGAATCAGGACATAGTCAACCTGCCTAAAGTATTAGCAGCAGGCATATCTTGAACAGACCTTTACTTTTGGAGTATTTACAAGGTGGAAAGCTATTTTTGTGGAGCAACATACTGTTGGTCATGAAAACAATGGGCCCAAATCTGATTCTTTAGGATGTGTTATACTCTGATTTCCATCAGAGTAGCCCAAGAAGACCCAGGGTAAGCAGCAAGCTTGTCTGAAATTCAGATGTTCCATTTTAACTCACAAGTATGGTATTGCAGGTCTCACTTCTTAGAGGTGAGGAGCCTACCACGCAGCTGAGCCAGGACTCCCATTAGCTCTGTGAGATGCTTTCCTTCCTCAAATGGTGGCTCATCCAAGGGGTTTTGTGTGAAATCTCAGCAGGGGTGGGTTTCTCAAGCCCACCAGACGCTGTGCTTGAGGTGGAAGGGCCTGTTTATCGCTGCTCTGTTGGTTACTGGAGTGCTGATATTCACAGTACAATAGCACTGGTTCATGAGGTAGGCACTTACCAGGGTGGTGGGCAGCACTGCAGTGTTTATGGGGGTTATAATAATGATGTGTGTGGCTCCAGTGTCATTAAATAAGCAGGCCTAGAGACATTAAGCAGCATTTTGCTTCTTCTGAGTTTGTTCCACGCATTTTTGGCTCAGAAAGGCTCCTATTTCTTTCTATTTGTGTCAACCTATGAGCACTAATAGGAGATATAAGTCTGAATGGTCTGTTGGGTCTGCAGTACTTGTCAGATGTGTATCTTGGATACTTTTGCTTTTCATGGATTTTAATTTCTCTCCTGTAGGATTTCTTTGGAAAAGGGATCCTCTAAACTCCCATGCGCGCTGTGCTCGGGAGGGAAGGTTTGCAGATGGTGCCTCCAATGGGAGCAGGCGGGAAGGACTTGGCAATTCCTCACTACCTCCTTGCAATGGCGTTGATCTGACCAGCAAAATGAACAGGGGTCCCCACATCTTCACCACCGTGTTTTTAACCAAAAGGTGAGTCTGCTGATTCCTCTGACAGACACAGGCCTCCCCAGCCTGCAAGCTTGTAATCCCAGTTCTTCTTGCAATAGATGCATCCAGATGTATATGCAGGAAAGCCCTTTGTGCATCAACGACCAAGGAGAAAAGGTGTTTTTATTGGATCAGCCAAAGAAGAAAAGTTGTTCTCCTTCCCTAACACAGCTATCACACTCTTTGCTCTTTCTTGTGCCTGAAATCCCCATGTCTCATCGCAAGTGAAAAGGGAGCCCCTTGTAAAACATTTATGAACTTTGCAAATGTTATCTTCAGCATTTTATTCCAGCATGTGTGTTATCAAATGCATGGACCCTTATAAAACCCCCAAGGGAGCAGAAGGCAGAAGGTGGGACTGAGTCTTGGTTTGAGATGTTAGACACTTATTGGTTGTATTTCTCGGTTCACAGTGCAGAGATGAAATGCTAAGCACAAGAATTCTTATTTTTTTAATAAGGGAATGTCTAGACTCCCTTCTTTGTAGTCCTGAATCTGATAATATAACATCAGCAGCTTGTTCTTGGCATGGCTCTCTGCTGAAACAAGGCGTTTATAGCTCCATACCCTCTTAAAAACCAGTGGGCCAAACAAGTTATTGAATCAGCCCAAGTGCTGTGGTTTTACCTGGGGATCCTTTCAGTTAAATGAGAATGAACCAGGATCTGTGGTTCTGCCAAGGAGGAAGGCACGAGGGAAATGCCTGTGCATTTTCTCTCCCTCCCATCTCCCTGGGAGGGAGAGCTGGGAGTCTTGCGAAGATGGAAAACACAAGCTAGAATCATTCCCCTTCCCTCTTGAGCCACATTTTCATTTCAAACGCAGCACTATCCTTTCTCAACCGAGTGTTCAGAGTCTGGTTTGAACCAATTATGATCGTTCACATGAAGCACTTCATACTTAAGACTGTGTGGCAATAGTGATTGAGAATTCGTGTCTCCCAGGCATGGCGTAGATGAGCGTAAATAAACCACAGCACCACTGCTGTTCAAAGATGGGGCCTTTTATGTATTGTCACAAGGGTAGAGTGCCACATTGGTTTTTAGTGTCTTCATCTTGTGAGGTTACCACATGTAAAATTCAGGAAAGCTTTTGTTGTGGGGCCAGGATCAGCCCTAGCACTGGTGGATCAGCTGCCAGAAAGTACTTCTGCTTAGCCCAAGTGTATGCGCTACTGGTGGCATGTAAAGCACTGGTCTCTAGACCCCGTTCTGAGCAAGGCCAGCCTGGCAAATAAGCAGATTCATCTTGCGTGTTGAATACTAACAAATAGGAGGGAAAATGAATATTTCAGCCCATCTCAGGTATAATATGCAAACATTCATGGACTAGGCCAAACCCTGAGGTCTCAATTCCTGTGAGAGCCAGGAGGAAGCAAGGCAGGGACTGCGGCTGTCCCAGAATATGTTTCCCTTAGGTTTCCTTCCCTTCCGCAGGTGGGATCCTTTCAGCCTAATCCACCTCTGCAAGAGGTGACTGTTGAAAACATAGGAGAAAATAAAAAGATGATGTGTTATTTCTGGGGCCAAAAATAGGTATTTTGTAACGGCTCCCCAGAATTCTCCAAGGGCCAAATAAATATTCCACTGACAAACCTTCTCTTTCCCTCCACTGTATGTACTGAGCAGCCGAAATCTGATGGCTGTTAAAGACAGACACTCGCAAAATGGAAAGATGAGCTCACCTAGTGCTTTCAATGAGCCCCCTTGGTTTCTTGATGATGCTGTTAGATGTAAGCTTCTTTCAGCATGGAGAAGGCAGGGCTGGAGGGGCGAGGTGATGGGTGATTTTTGCCAGAGGATGGATTGCTTGTCGCTCAGTCCCATGCTGAGGGGTTTTATTTTTAGTCTGGATGTTGGCTATTGGCAATCATGACTGTAGTCTCTCAGAGCGCTGCTTCGGGTGACATTCATCTGGAGGATGTTGAAACATAGGGGAAATAATTATAAGCAGCAGCTGCAAGACATTTTTCACCCCAAAGGACACAGAAAAAAAGCCAGCACAACTTTGAACCGTGAGAGTTCAGCTGAGGATAGGAGCCAACCCTTTCATCAAGCTAGCACAAATCCCACAAGCTGACAGATCTGTGCAGAGCAGTGATTTTTGAGCGGAGTTAGTCCTGATCTGCTATCTCAGCAGTGGATTTGGGCTGGGATCAAGTCCCTGCTCCTGACAACAGGCTAAAGTGTGCCTCCTCCCCTACTGAACTGGAGCAGCACCATGGCCTCTCAAAGCCATGGTGGCTCTCCCAGTCTCATAACCTGGGCTCAGCGCAGGTCAGAACTGCTGCATCCTCCCATGGAGCAGGAGTAGAGAAGCTGCAGTTGTGGCTGGAATTTTCTTTACTCTGTTTCCATCCATGTGGGTGCTGATGGCAGGGAAGGATTCTGGCTTGAACTTCTTGGGAGTCTTCTCACATCAGGAGTGTTCCTTCCTCACAAATGGAATGTTATTCCTCTGCTGGTGCAGAGTCATGGGTATCCCACTGTGATGCCAAGTGAGCAGGGCAAGCTCTGTGCTGGGACTGAGAGGTGCCACCCAAATGTCCACTTAAACCAGGTTTGGAACTTCGCACTGGAGAATAAGTTAGGTCAGAAACGACCTTCTTGTCCAGTCCCCTGCTCAAAGCAGGGCTAACTTCAAAGTGAGAGCAGGTCTGAATGGTCGGTGTCAGGACACAAAGGCTGCTGCATGCCTGTCTGCGAGCCATGGGGGACAAGGGCATCCAGAGGCAGGCTGCTGAATGACAGGAATAGGATGTGTTGGATTCACCCTGGAAAAATACTTGTTAATTTGGATACCACAGGGACCAGAAGAAGAACTTGCTATGGTCTTTCCTGCTCTTGCGTTATCATGGTCTTCTTTGCCTGGCTAGTGTTCAAATCGTACCAAAACTTTCCTGTTGCTACTCGGATTAAAGCTGAATAACAAAGGACCAAGCTACCCGATGGACCCACCGTGTTTCCCTGCTCTGCGGGGGCTGTTGAGACCTGCAGAGCAGGATCCAGGACCATGCCCTCAGTGAAAAGGAAACTTGATGGAGTCTGAGATGGCTGCAGCTCTCTCAGCATACATGGAGTTTACAAGTGAAGTCAGTGTTAAAAGATGCATTAGCTTGGAGGCTTTTCTAGGTTCTTCCAGTGTAAGGATATGTGCAGCCAGCTGGTTAGTCAGCTATCCAGCCAGCCATCCTAGGCTGTTACTTTTCACAAAGACCCAGACATATGTATTTATACGCATACATACATACGTACATGTCAGCATTTTTGTAACCTAGCATTTATAGGATGCAGACACCTCCCAGAGCTAAATCTGACATAGTAAACCATTTAGACATTCAGAAACATTCATTAGATTAGAATATGCATGAAGGCTTTTGCTGTTTCTGCTGTTGAAAGCGAAGTTCAGTCCATATTAGTCTGGTTGTGCTATTTCGCACTCACCCATAGGCGGCTGTGCTGCACTCACCCCTCGGCGTCTGTGCTGCACGCACTTCGCTCTGAACCACCGAAGGATTATTTCCCACTTGTAATCAAGCGCAGGGGAACTTGGAGTGCTGGGATGAATGGGGGGAATGGCAGGCGAAGGCACTGAAGCTTCACTGGCACTTAGGCAATCTCATCCCAGCTTGAGCTAAAGCAGAGCCGTGCAAGCAAGCACAGGTTCAAAGTGCAAATAACTACGTGCTTGAGGGCTCCCTGTGGGGATGGAAGGTGAGCGAAAACAAAGGTAGAGACATGGTAAACATACCCAGCCTGTCTGGAAGGAAGAACAGGTTTGCATAGGATGGGACGCTGGGAGAGCGTATCACCATCCTGCTTTCTGAACTCTGGCAAGTCACCTGCGTTTCCATCCTTCCCAAAGACAAAAAGCATATATCTGATTGAGATGGGATGGAGGTTTATATACTTAATATCTGTTAAGTGTGTTGACTTATACATAGCCTAATCAGTCCTCTCTGAGGCTTTCACCAAGGTGCAGGGTGAAGACTGTTAATGTCAGTGAATAAGAAACTACCACTTTCACAGCAAACCTAGAGTCTTCCTCTGAATCTTATGTGTTGCCTGTATGTGTATTTACACACACACTCTAATGCATATATATCTGGTCTCCTAACAGCAGACACGTGGCATCGAAAGGACAGTGAACAAACTGGGAATGGGAATGCTATGCTGTGGGTAAACTAAGGTTTCCGTGGGGTGAAGCTGGACATTTTCAGTTTTCCCAGGTGTAGGTCCATTCAAAAGAGCACTTATTTGAGATGAACCAGTTTTTCTATAGAGACAGATGGGTCTTGTTATATGATTCCTTTTCAAATGGAGGCTCCAGCATGAGGGCATTTTGGGACCCCAGGTCCTTTGAGGGGGAGAGAGAGAGCTCCTGATCAGATCAGCGAGGGCTCCCTGTTGCATTCAAATGTTGACTGTGAAAAGCAAAGGGAGTGAAGTTTTGCTTTGCTTGACTGAGCTTTACCATAGCAGTTATTGTTTTGAAAAGGGAAGCAATACCTACTACATCTCCTGGGAAAGTGAGGAGCAGCTCGCTTCGGAAGAGACAGCTATTATAGTGAAGTTCTCAGCTTAGTTTTCTATTTTTGGCTTTATGTATTCACATCTGCTTGAATTTCCCCTGCAATAACGGCTTTGTGATTAAATGACAAGAAGGAATGGTTTCAGAGCATCTGGGGATAGGCAGAAATGTAATTATTCGTTTATTGATACATAGTGAGGTAGGTATTGATTTGTATAGGACATTGAATGCTCTGGAGCAGGGGAATGAAATATGATTAGTATTTTAAAAGAAGAAATATCACCACCTTGTTTTAAGCACCTGAGGGAAGAACACTACTTTGCTAACGTTAGACCATTTGAACACTTTGAATTATTTAGGGATCTTCGGTATAGGCTGACACGAGTGTAAAAGCTTGCCTATGACAAGTCAAATGTGTTAAACCCGCTCCATGTTCTTCCTTGCAGTCCTTTATTGTTAGTCAGCTATGGTACTTGCTTAAAGGAAACACAGCCGAGCAGAGAGTTCAATTAAGAAATCTATCTGTCTACCTACCTATATATCTGTTTGTCTCTCTCTCTCCCCTACTCCATGGGTGATATTACAATTGCTAGATATTACATTTTTATAACCTTTATCTCAAGCTAGGCTCTCATAATCATCCTATCTCAGGTGGAATATGTCATTATGCCTGTTACAGTGGAGCACTAGCTTTATGAAAGGAAGGACAAGAAAATTCAGTTAATCCATGAGTTCCTGTGGAGCAGAAGCAATGGAGCCCAGGGAGGGACTCATCCGTGTAGGTTTCTGATGCCTAATAACAGCCGAGCTCTTGTAGTCAGTCGTTTGGTGGAGAAGCGAGGAGGGTCTCTTTTCTCTACTTAGTCCTTTATTTTCCACAAAACCCATAGGGATGAGGTATTTCTGAAACTTCACCCCTCTGTCAATGTGCTTGAAAACAAAAGACTTCAACAGTTACCAGGGGAGACTAACGGGCAGGAGCTCAGGCAGGCTGCATGAGCCTTATTCACACAGGAAAGAAGCCTAAGAACGAATCAGTTATCCTGGAACTATGTTTGCGAGAGCAACCAGAGCATATCCTAGAGGAGGAGGAAGAGGAGGGCTGCCATGGCATGCACTTACACCATCCCATCACATCCCATTCCATCCCCCAAACACATCAGCACACTTCCTAGAGTGCGGGAAGGTGCGCATGGCCTCTGGCTACCCCAAGGACACCCTAAGACCCACTGGAGAGGCAGGATGCAAAGCCATGGATCTCCAACACGTTAATCATTACACCATCTTCCCCTGGCCTCAGCAACCCCTTCCTCATCCTCTCCCAGCTGTTTCCTTCCAGAGCATTCGCTTCCCAAATTACTGGTAATTCCTTCTGGAAGGGGTTTTCCCCCTTTTCTTTCTCTTCTCATAGTTTCCCTATCTTTTCTGGATCTTCCACAGGGCAGCTGTGGCTCGCCACAGAGCTTGCTTTGTTGGCAACCTTTTGTTATGTTTTATCTGTTTTGTTGCTGCAAAACAAAATGCTTCTCATATTTGTGTCCTCTGATGATGGGTATGTTTTAAATACATCACTGCCATGTTCAGGGGTGTAATGGGAGCTATTTTCCTCTACATGGCATATTAGCATTGACAGATAGGGGCTGCAAGTGTCTTCCAACACGAGTGTACCAGAGCTTCCCTCCTGCACAGCATTAATGTTCTGTAAGGCCTCTCTTCATGCCTTTTAGGTTTCCCAGGTTGGAATAAGAATATCTGTACACCTTGAATAATTATTTTAAGGCTAGATCTGTGCCGCGATTCTCACCAGTTTTGTCAGATTAATGCTAACATACGTGAGGATAAGCACTGCTGCTCGGGTTGAAGACTTGGTCTACTTTCATTTAGGGTAAGGTACTGCCCAACCTACCCAACCATCAGACCACAGCCCAAGTTATCTTATGCCAGCCCTGTTGTGGTAAACAACTTGCACTGTTGTAAATGCCAGACAAAACCCATCTGCTTAAACCTCTACCATTAACACGCTTCATTTTGAGAGCAACAGCCATGCCTCTGTGCCCTCAAGGAACTGAGGTAGGAAAGTCCCGACCATAAGTCAAGTCCCAACCATCCTAAACTAATCAGCATAAGATAGAGAGGAAGCATACACCCTTTTGCACCATTTAAAATGAATCTGCTTAAAACCACACCCTTGGGGACTATCTATGTGAGAGATCTGCTTTGCAGCCCATGTGTGAAATGATGGGGTAGTTTTGGTTGAGATACATAGGGTCCAGAAGAAAAGCCCCACAGCACTTTAGGCCACCTCCCATAGGTATGGGGTTTAAGGTGGCACAAAGTGGCTACTGGAGGTGTCTCTCCCTGTTGAGGGAGCTTAGGTGATTTCAAGTCTCTATTTCTTTGTCTAAAGATAGTACCACACAACCAGGAAGCCATACCCAGTGCTGCACAGGGAGAACAGGCACTAAATAGTGAATGATCAAATACTTAAGGTAAGCATTTTTGTGAGGGACTCATGAAGAAAACATGAACTACAGATGGTCCTGAAAACCGTGAAGTTGGCAGTTGGAAACCAGGAAATGCAAGGCAATCATGTGTTGATCATAGAGCACTTGTAACAACTACAGGGCTACAAGTCAGTCTGCTTGCTCGTTCAGACTCCTAAGTGCAAGCTTAATGTTGGTTTTTCACCACTGATTCAGAAATAGCAGTAAGCACCATCAGTTTCTCTAATGTGTTAGCAGCATACCTCAGGATGTACTGACCTAGGTGACATGACTCCTGGAAATATTCAGAACAAGATTTGTCTCCATTTTTATCTTAAGACTTCATACAGACACACTGGAAATTTTGGCAAAAAGTGAGAAGAAATTTGGGTGAAATACTCTTTCTAGGAATAAAACGTGAAAGGATTTTGGCATTCCATTCAAACTGCTCTTGGTGCTGGACATATCACCCTTCCAGAAGTAAGATTTCCATCAATATTTCCATGGAAGTTAATTTATTTCAAAACTCATCGTAGTATGCAATTCTCCTCACAGTTTAACGTAGGTGAATATAAAACTATTTCAAGCCACTGTGTAACGTTTGATATATAATCTCTGTCTAGTCTACCTGGTAAGCACATTCTCTGGAAACATGAATAACTTCTCTATCTACACCACGCACTATGTCTCTGTGATTGTTTCAGTTCAAACTTTTCCATCTTAATCTTCCTTCTTGTTTGTAAGTCAGTGATACCAATGTTTCCCATTTTCTATCTTTTCCCTTGTTTTCAAGATATGTCAACAGAGGAAAAATAGTCAGCTCCCTTAACGTGCAGTGCAGCCCTATCTGTGATCCAAGTTCATTAATAAAAAATAAAGACTTGTGATTATTTCAGATGAGTGCCGAACAATAACTTCCATGTGCTATTTTTGCACATAATTAAGAATACATTTCCTCACATCTTGTTTCTTACAGATGTGAATCAAGTTCGCTTCCTCCCCTCCCCAAATTGTTTTAGAATGTACTTTCTTTACATAGGCTTTTTCCACTCTCTTATATTCCTATGACCTAAATGCTCTCCAGAAAGGCACTATGTCTAAGGTCAATGAAGCAGGAAAATGAAACCCTGAGAGCAGCCACAGAAACTGCCTTTATGCTCACCACTTCTTCAAGCAGCAATGGTTAAGTTTAGCAGCAATCTATTATTAACCACACTGGGACTCTTCAGTCTAGAGACAACTGGGGCCAAGGTGGGCTACAGCAGTGTGCTATAAAGCCGCAAATGGCTGGAGAAGGATTATTCACTATTCTTGACAGTGAAAATGGGAAACCCGGTGAATTAATCAAGGAGTGGATTTAAAATAGATCGAAAGAAGTCACTAGAAGAGTCTTATGCTGGGAAGTTATTGCCATGGGATATTTAGATGGCAAAGGTATAAATAGGTTCAAAAGCTTATTGCATAAATTTGGGGGTTAAGAGTCATTATATATGCTAAACATGAATACAGCCATGAATGTCAGGGAGAAGATGAACGAAGAATAGGTATTTGGCATTTCTCAGCAGTTTTGCTTGGTGTCCAGAAGCTCAGGTTTGGGTTTTTTTTTGGTTGACCAGGCAGTAAATTTCAGACATGTGTAATTAAGCTGGATCTGATTGCTAGAAAATGCCAAGAAGGCCAAAAGTGAAATGTGATCAAAAAGTGCTTGGACAGATTGAGATCAGAAAAAGCTCTTGAAGGACTATTAAGTACAACAATATGAAGACATCCTTTAACTCGGCTTTCCAGAAGCTGGGAGCCTACGCCAGCGGAAGGATGAATCTGAATTTGCCCTTTTCCTGCACATTTCCTGAAGCATCTGCTCTTGCTGGCTGCCAGAGACAGCTTTTGGTGTGATTTGGTCTGACCCCGCTGGATGCTTTGTAGGTTTGTAGCCAAATGATCAGTAGTAAAGTGGCATTTGGATCATCCTCAAAACTGAAGTGATGCTGAAAGGCAGGGAAACGGCAGAGAGAATTCGCAATCCTTCTGCAGCCATGGCTTGGTTTTGGGCTCAGAGGGATGACAGGACATTGCTCTGTGTGTGTGTATGTGTGTGTTAAAAGCCTAATGGTCACTAAACTCCACAACAATCTCAGTTTACCTGTTTTTCTTGTTTTTGACCAAGAGTTTTAGCTGTAAGAGTTAAGCAAAGGTGATGAGTTGTTGTTATGGCTGGGTTAAACCTTTGTGAAAAAGATAGTTGAGTGGCATCTTTCATTTAGCACAGTTGTAAGAGGCATTAAGCATGTGCCATTGTTCCCCTTCCCTGCAAAAGGCAGACTGGGTATTCTTTAGGGATGAATGTTTTTTAAACAGCCTTCAGAAAACAGAACTGTAGCAGAGATACCTGATTGCATCACCCATGTCTCCTCCTAACTGGAATGAGCTAGAAGAGTTTGAATTGTCATTGAGCACTCAGCCTCGAGGGATACAAACGCATTTTACAGAAGCCAGAGAGACAAGCAGGATGGCCCAATTCTGTTAGCAGCGAGATGCAGTGTTCTACTCATTGCAAGGTTTTACTTCTCTTTTGGTGCCCGTGTTTCCAGTAAAAGAGACATTTGGGATGGCACCCAGCTGCAGCTGACAAATTCACCCCAGCTTGCAAGCGAGCTGTGTGGAATGGCGTTTTTCAATGACCATCGCAACAGCAAATCAGCCACGCTTTGATTTTAAAGTGTGGCACGGAAAGCCTTAATGTATGTTACTTTAGGTACCATTTGTCCCTCATTGCCCAAATTCTGTGTTCCTGAGTCTGTTTGCAGAACAGGCTCTGGCTGGGGACAGTGGGAGGAGAGGGGTGATGAGGCTGGTTACCCAACAGAGCAAAGCAAATCTCCATACATCCAAAGACCATCTCACAGACATCAGAGAAGGGGTGCTTCAGAAAGGTAACCCCTGGAAAAGCAGCAGTTCAGGAGCTCTGCCATGTATGTCATTCTATTCCTGCAATCAGAAAGGGGGAAAAAGCCCTACCTGGCTTTGTAGCCAAGACAGACTCTGTCTCTCTCTGCTTCTTGGCTTTTCTGTTTTATTCCTTCTAGTCTATAATGGGAAAGCATGTTAGGCCCAGAGCTCAGGCGTGGGAGTCTGCGAGAGAATGGCAGCTCCAAGACAGTAAGAGGAGGTGACAAGATCCCGGCAATATTAAACATTAACACTGAATATTTTGTTGGTATTTAACTCCAGGATGTTTCATGTTACGAGCAGAAACAGAACATCCCCCCTTCACCCCCACTGTTTTGTTCTTTCCTCCTCTGCTCTGTACAGTCAGAAGGAAGGGATGAGAGATGCTCCGTCAGGGTTGAAGTGGCTTTATATAAATGAACAGAGAGGGTGAGCTTGTGAAGTGGAGACAGGATCTATTTCTGTACTCCACTGAGACTGTGACTTGAAGATGGGGAACACTTTGTGTACGAGGTGGGCATGCTTATGTGTGTATATATATGTATGAAGCTGAAGACTGGAGAAATCCGTCTCATTTGGAAATCGGACGGTGGCAAACAGCTGAGGGGAAGAGCTGGAATTTTAAAGCAGTCTTTTAAAATGTTTATGTGCATTTTGTTGCTGCTGGAAATGTCTGTTTGCACCTCAGGGAGGTTCCTGAACTTCCCATGTTGCGATGCAGCTGGCCTGGAGGGGCAAATTCATTTCTGCTGCAAAAGAGAGGAGTTCTGTCAGGGAAGCACTGCCCTGAAGCATCCATCGCTCTCCATCTCTGAAACCAGAGTGAGTGCAAGGTCAAGAACCACTCCTTCCATCCTTGTATTCACCAGCTGTGGTCCTGATGCCCAGCAATCACTAAATCTGCCATGGCTTTCAGCACCCGCTTAATGTGCAATTCTGATTGACTGACACATCTTGGGAGTACCCATTACAGCGGTGTAATTGCCACCCTGACCAGGAGCCACGTTAGACCGCAGAGAGAAGCAGTTCCCATCAGCTGTGCGGGTGGAAGCGGTTGTGGAAGCAGTTTCCATCAGCCGCTGTGGTAGGAGCACTGGGAGCGAGGTACAGGAGCACATCCTGCTTCCTCTCCCACGTGCCCTCTTCTGCTGCAAGCATCCCCTGCTGCACAGGGCAATAAGGAGCCAGGAGAGGAAACATTCCCCTTATGTAGGAGGAAAGGTAAACAAGGATATATTTACCATAGCACTGTCTCCAACCACCCAGGCTGTGCTGCTCCTTCAAGAGAGGAGTCCTGGAGGACCAGCTCTGCTGCCAATGGGAGTTGCTGTGCTTCTGCTGAGCTCAGTTGCCTGATAGCATCTGAGGAGCTGGTTCCCACATGTTGAAAGAGAGAAGCTGATGCAAATGCACACACCCCTGCAGATCTGCACTGATGGGCCTCAACAGCAAGTGGGAAATCAGGATGGCCTGGGGAGAATGGCATTGCTTACTCACCCAGATGCCCCTGAGGACCCCTCCCTGTTCCTGCAGGAAGCTATTGTCTGTCCACTAATGTTTTTCCTCCAGGACCTGCTTCTTAAGCCCCTGAGACACATGGTGGGGTGAGGGAAAGGGAAGGGAACCTGCTGGCACTTTGTGCAGGGCAAGATGTTCACATTCACTGGAAACAAAGGACAGCAGGGCCTGAATTTCTATGTCCTCTGCCCTAGCAACTGTGCAGCTCTTTAGCTTGGTGGAGCTATCCCCCACCTAGGGATGTGTTACTGTAGTCAGGATCCAGCCCCCCTGCAGATCACATCCTCTCCAACTTGCCTTCTTCAGTCTTTAACTAACATTTCCATTTCCACTGCTGTAAAGCAAGATTAACCCCATTAAGTCAATGGGCACCTACTAACATAAAAGCAGCGTAAGTAGGAGGCGAATCAGATCCAGCAGCTTTATGAGGATGTTATCTGATTGTTTACTATGCTGTTAAGTAACAATAGCAAACTTCATAGTAAACAGTAATGTGGTGCTGGTGAGACACCCGGTGATTTTCTACTATTATTTGCCCATTTTACCACATTTTAGGAGAACAATTTGGTTGTTTTTTTTCACAGTAAGCATGTTTGTGCTCTCTCTTGCATACAAAAGGTCATTGTTACCCTGTTTTGTGTCTATCTCATGGATTTTGTTTGTTTCCTCCTTCATTTGGGGGGATGAGAGCTCTCTTCTGATGCTGAGTGAGCTTTTTGAGAAGCAGCAGCACAAAAACATTCATGCACTGCAAGAGTGCAAAGAGTGGGGATGCCAGGTGATGCCTGCGGCACACTGCGGACAGCAGATTCCTTTCCTAGCATATTTGTGTTGCAGAGCATCATTCTGGTTCTGTGCTGCCCATAGCCTGAGTGAAAAGTGGTGGCCTTTGGCAGAGACATAAGGACACAATAAATGCGGATGTAAAGCTCAGGCTTTCTTCTTCCTCACACTCACCATGGCCTGTAGCTCTGTCTTGTGGCAGCACATTGGTTCGCTGATGGCTAGGGGACAAGATGCCCCAGTCTATGAGAAACAAGAGTCAGTGCATCCCAAAATGCACTGGTGGGACAGCCCTGAATGGGTTAAGTCACCATCCTCATTGCCTGCAGGGTGGAAGCATTGGCAGGGACCAAGGAGCTGGCCCTAGGGATGGGGTCAGAGCAGCTTAGAGCTGAGACATGGGGCTTGTCCACATAGGGCAGGGCCATAAATAAATGGTGTTAATTAACCCAGCAGTGGTTAGCATGCCCATTAATGCATGCTAAAAGTGCGTGGAGTCACCAGTAAAGGGTTGACTCACTCAAATGATTGTAGAATTAAATGCTCTCTAAAAACATATCCTTTCTTTCCTGTTTCACCTGGCGGTTTAGAGAACAGCCTCTGGAACATCAGTACTGGCCCACTGAGACCTTAACCTCAGCGCCACTGGCATTCGCCTCCTGGGTGCCCCTGATGCTGCCCAGCTACGTGCTGAGCTGGACAGAGAAACTGGTTTGGGTTAAAAATTAACCCCGATAACTGCAATGATTAGCCAGTGAGGAACTGATACCGGCTCCCTCAGAGCCTGGAGCAGAGCTGTGCTGCTCCTCACCCCTTCTGTTGCTCCCTAAGTGCCTGTACCTTTGCAAGTGAAATGCCTTCCTCTGCATGCAGCGGACCTTCACATCTCCCTGAGAGTAACTCTCTCAGAAAGCACGAGTTCAAATTCAATCAGTTTTCCTGTTTCTTTGCTGCCTTCCTGCATGTTTGTCTCTAGAGGAGCTCGTTTGCCAGGCCAGCTTAGCATTTGCCCTCTGAAAGCAAGAGGGAAGAAGCGATGGCATAGGCCACTCAGTTGCCACTCACGCTCTGCCTCCTCAGACTCATTGCATGAAGCTAACTGGGTCATTTGCTTTCAGTAGCAAGGTTGTTTTTCTTCCCCCTCAAGAAAAACTGGCTTTTATGTAAATAATTTTTGGACCAGCTGCACTGAACTAATTATCTGGGTCATTCAAATTTCTGCTTCTGGAAGTAATTATGGCCTTTGGGAGTATACTGTATAATACCGATTTACGATTGGAGACTGAGTCTTCCTTATCTGCATGAATAGTATAAAGCAAAGTTAGCAAATCTTCCCTACATCCTCAGGGCCACAGAGCGCTCCTCTCCCGCGCATACAACTCCCATTTGGTCTAATAAGCATATCCCTTCTCCCCTTCCTCCATATGCACATCCTGAGGACTCTCATTCTGGTTATACATTGGCAGGCTCTGGTCTGCCATGTGGGACCCTGCTCCAGCGTCCTTATCTACTTCTTTTTCCTGCCTGAAGCTTTATACCCCATTAGCTCTTAACTGGGGCATCAGTGAAAAACAAGGAGGAAAGTCTGTAGAGAGGGCAGGCATGTGTGAGGCGATGAGCAATTGGGAAGTGCAGGTCCACTGACATCTGTTGAGGAAGGAATGAGTTTACACAAAGACGTAGGTGTCCTAGATGTCCTGCCTGTGTAGAAGGGCTGTCCTGCACAGAAAGGGGTCTTTGGCAGGAAGGGGAGGGTGAGAAGTGGTAGCAGTTCACTCCATGTCTCATCTTGAAGGGGCTCAGGGCCATTATTTGCCACAAAGTGGGTAGAGGAACCTTGGGGGTGCTCTTAGGTTGGCAGTGCTGCATAACAAGGAGCATGGAGGTGGTGTACAGCCATGGCTGATTTCTGGATCCCACAGCCAACTCCCATGCTGAGGAAATGTCATGTAGCTCTGAGCATTAGTCTTTCACTAAGAGCAAGGACCAAAGGCTCTGAGCTAAAACAAAGCTGTGTAACACCAGGGTAGGAGAGGACATTAACCTAGAGACAGAGTCATAATCAATTCACAGAATGGGCAGAAAGTGAATAAATGTTATCATCAGCCTCATTTTTTAAAATGATAATTCTATGATCCATATTAGGTATAAACGCAGTAGTAATACAGCATATTTGTATGCCACTAGACCTAAACCCAAAAATGATCACAGGCGCAGAGTACTTCAAGCTTTTTGAGCTCATTTGCGATTCATACCTGCACCTCTCATCAACCTCTCTCTTGACACAGACTCCTTAAGTGTACTTTATTGCTCTTTTCCCAACCAGTTTGTCCTTCTCTAACTAAACCCTCAGGCAGTAAAATGGAGGAGGGCACCAAATATGAGCTCTGTTCCTATCCCAGTGCTCAATTTGTTGTGCATTGCACAAAGGTGGCCAGCTTCAGCCTTTCAGAAGAAGGACCTGCCTGCTCTCCTGTGCTCCCAGTCCAGAGCCACAGGGTCCCAGCTGCAGTTAAGTACTCTCAGGCATTGCTATCGTGAATCCCATTAATTATAACAGCAAGCAGTAATGCGTCCTACTCAGAAAAATCATTGCAATTGCTGCCCCATTTACATGCCACGAGTATTAAAAATTAAATGAAAAGAAAAAGAGATCAAAATCTGATGTAAGGTGATCAGAAATGGGTAACATTTTTTGCCTAGCATTTGCTTTTCCTAGTGGGCCGTGGTTAAATGAGGGGGTGAAAAAATGAGATTAGTACTCACTGACTTGAATGTTCCTAAGCTGTTTGGTCTTGAAACACCCCTAGAAAAGCCAACATCCCTCTAAAGCAAGTTTTAAAACATTTGATGGTGGCAGCTTTGAAACAAAACTGAAACTGCCACGTCAAGCACGGAAGAACCCGATCTGGTCCAAACTGAATGGATGTGATTTTATGATTCAGCAGGAAGCGTTGATTGCCTTTCTGTTTCAGTGTGATTGAAACCAACTCCTCTTTTGCTTTCTCCTGATTTTGGGGACTGGCAGTAAACCAAAACTTCATTTGCCAAGCATCGTTAGTCATCAATAGGGGTGGATGGGGAATAGCTGGAAAGTTAGGTGCTCCAGAGATCAGTGTTAGACCTGATCTTATTTAATATACTCACTAACGATCTGAGACCATATGGGTACTCTATATTAATTGTATTCATTGATGCCACTTGGATTCAGAGGGGTTGTGAAACCCAGTGGGGAGAACAGGAGATTGAATAAATGGACAGAAAATTAACATCCTTTCCAATTGATACAATTAAGGATATTAGTTTCGAAAAATGGTAGTTAATAGAGCTGGGGAAAACAGCCCAAAATGCATATGTCAGCTGAAGAGAAGTGCTCAGCAAAAATGCTGGATACTGGGTGGCCACGAACTGGAAAGAAGCCTGGAGTGTAATGTAAAGGCAAAATGCACCTCACCTGTTTGGGCTGAGCACTTACTGCAAATGACTTCAAACATAAGACAAATGCATGGGAAAAAGGTCCATCAAAGGCTTTCACACTCAGAGCTCCTCAGGTGTCTAGAGGCTGCTGGATGTCTCCAGGGAAGGCTCTTGCTTCTTTATTTACCCTTTTTATGAGCTTCCTCAAGTCATCTGCTGCTGGCTGTTGTTAGGGACACCATCATAAGACCCTTTTGGTTTAGTCCAGTAGGATTGCTCATATTTCCCTGTTAACATCCCTGTTTTGACAGTGCTCAGCTGGGCAGCCCAACACAAGAGAGGAACAGCACTGGAAGTGAGTAGAAGCATGTAGGTGAAATACTCTATGACCAACAGCAGGACAAATTACTGAAGGAAATTCCTGACGCTGGGAGGTACCAGGGCTGCATGAAGAAACTCTGTCCCTACATGACCAGGTCATTTCTGGAATCATATAGAAGTGGAAGTAATCTTTTGTTGTCTGTTGTACTGGGAAGAGCATCTTCCACTATAGCAGGTAACTGGCAAATGGGTCTAGTAGGTCTTCTCCATATTTAAGCTCTCCATCAATTGTCTTTTACCTTTGATCTTGCTAGGAATCGATAGCTCACCTAATCAATGAAGAAAGTGCATATAGATTGAAGTCAGCATCTTTGAAGCTCCCAAATGTCAACTTAAACATTGTAAAAACTTGCCCAAGAATATCTGTTGGATCATCATTTATAGTGTGAGTAGTACAGAGAGTCAAGGACACAGGCCATTATGTCTGCAAACAGACATGTCTGGAGCACTTATGTACGTACTGTGGTAGGGCAGGAGTCAGTATTATGGATACATAAATGATAGCTGAGAACAGGGATCAACTTTACAGCCAGCATGGGAGGAGTGCTCATGCACCTTAGTTTTCATGCCTCCAGGACTGCTTAAGCTTATTCAATCAGATCACAGAATAATAGAATCATAGAATGGTTTGGGTTGGAAAGGACCTTAAGATCATCCAGTTCCACCCCTCTGCCATAGGAAGGGATGCCTCACACTGGTCCAGGTTGCTCTAAGCCCCATCCAACCTGATCTTGAACACTGACAGGGATGGGGCAGCCACAGCTCTGGGCAACCTCTGCCAGAGACTCACCACCCTCACAGGAAAAACTTCTTTAGATCCAACCTGAATTTCCCTGTTTCAGTTTGACCCCATCACCCCTTGTCCTATCGCTACAGTCCCTGATGAAGAGTTCCTCTCCAGCATCCCTGTAGGCCCCTTCAGGACACTGGAAGCTGCTCTGAGGTCTCCACGCAGCTTCTCTTCTCCAGGCTGAACAGCCCCAATGCTCTCAGCCTGTCTTCCGTACTGGGAGGTGCTGCAGCCTCTGATCATCCTCATGGCCTCCTCTGGACTTGCTCCAACAGCTCCATGTCCTTCTTATGCTGGGAACACCAGAACTGCGCAGAGTACTTCAGGGAGAATGCATGAGGGTTTGGACTTGCATTCACTGATCAGAGAGTTTGGATAACAATGTCTGCAACCCTGCAGCTTGGCCCTGCCCTTCTGCCAGCATTACTGCCCTGAGACCATCAGCACCAGTCCCACCAGTGCTCTCAGTATGAGCTTGGTGTCTTAGTGCAATCTCACCCTCCTCAGGAGTCTGTACATACATACTATCGCTGAACCTGTGTGGCTGCAATGCAGGCTTGGGAGCTGATGTGCAGATGCTGTTGCAGGGTAGGTATCTTCTTGCACAGGGGTGAGGACAGCCGTGGGGACAGCACGATTTGCTAAAGCCCATCCACCAGAGCCCTGCAGTGCTCTTCTCCATGTGACTCCTCCTATTTCCACGGCAGGCTCTGCGCTGCATGTGCAAAACTTTGACTCCTATATATATGCATATGCTTCCCAGCATGGGAAGTGTGCCAGAGGTCTGCAAGGATGGAGAGGAGAGAGGAGCTTTGCCTGAAGGGCTATATCCTCCAAGTGCCCTGCATCCACTGCTCTGACCCCTTCTACTCTTCTGCAGCAATCACCAGGGACAGTTTCTAAGTTGCAAGAGATCCCCAGATCGCTTAGAACTACTAGTAGGCTTTTATCATCATTAATCTTTCCTAAATCTTACACCTAAAACAAACAGTGTGACATCTCTGAATATGAGGAATTATGGGGTGTGGCAGTTTTGTTCACAGATGTTGTATATTTGCCTTTAGGAATGTGGTTGGCAAACGTCCTCTATTATTTCTTCTGGCTGCACATTGTTGATGCTTTTCTTCCTGGTTTTGAAAGCAGAAATCATTGTCTCCATGGCTAGATAAAATATTTCTCTTACAAACGAAAGCACTGGTTGAAGAGAAGCACTTTCGCAAAGGAGAAGAGAGATCTCTGGGACCTCTCACATTAATATTTTACGGACTACCTGAGAAAAGGTTTAAAGAACAAATGGCTAAAAATGGGAGATAATGCGGAGTGGGGGATAATGCACCCTGGGAGTGAGTTAGTCCACGCTGTCTTCTTCCACCCATCTATTATAAACCAGGTAGGTCCAGCTCTCAATAGCCAGAGTCTCTGTGGCCAGCACTCAGTGTTATTGAAGCTGCCCACAAAACAAAGCAATTGGCTCAGTCACTGTCCCTCTGGAACTGCAGTTAATTCAGTGAGGAGGCTAAATCCTTACACAGTGAGCTGCAATTACTCATGGGAGCAAGCATAACAAGGCTGCCCCGACTCCTGGCATGATGAAGGCTGACAACACAAGCAGGGACGTGGCTGTTGGGGACCCTCAGTGCAGCACAGGCACCCCCGTTTTCTCCAGAAGGGCTTGGCAGGGCTATCGGGGCAAATGGAAAATCACGTGCATGCAACCTGAATTGCCAGTGCAGTGAGGGCAGGGAGGTGGACCTGAGTTATCGAAGTAGTGAATGCCTCATCCCCAGCAGTGTGTTCAAGGCCAGGTTGGACAGAGCCTTGCGCAAGCTGGTCTAGCGTGAGGGGTCCCTGCCCATGGCAGGGAGGTTGGAACTGGATGAGCTTAAGGTCCTTTCCAACACAAACCAGTCTGGGATTCTATGATAATCCATTGCTAAATCGAGAATGCAGCAGAGTTAAAAAACAGAGAGGAACTACAGAATGAAAATATAGAGGACTGTGAAGATAGTCTCCTACAACGTTTATTTTTGTCTTCTCTGAAATATTTCACTCATTTACTCTGACCTTAGTTTATGCATCTAGCTAATGACTTACTTAGGTTACATCCCTTAAACCCAAACTATTCTTAAGGACGCAACTTATCGCTGTCGTTCTTGTCCATCACTTTGATACTGCCAGTAGCCAGTATGGCTGCTGTTGTCACCTACCATGATGTTGTCATACATCACCTATCATGATATACCAACCATTTCCTCAGGGAAGCTGAAATGCCCAGGGCACTGCCTTCTCACCGAGATCTGTGCGCAGCAGTTGGCATTAGAATGGCGGCTGTATGCCGCAGACACTGACAGGGGTCTTTTGTTGTTGCTATTGTCAGTTAAAAGACCGAAGCATTTAAAGGTAATTTGGAAGCAAAGAGTGCAGGTTGAGGCACCACATCACAAGCTTAACTCTTCAGAGTAATAAGGCGAGAAACACACATTTGTAGAGCAAAGTTTGACTGCACGTAATCCCTCTCTGATTTCCTGATGTTGGAGGTGAAGTGCACCGACATCCCCTTCTTTAGCTTGTGCCCAGATGGCAGCTCATCCACAACAGCCATTAAGAGAGGCTCTTTCACCCCTTGTGTCAGGGGATCAGCTCTGGCTATAAGATGAGCCAAGCTCAGTCAGTGTTCTCTGCTTATGCGAACTCTTGCCGCTTCTCTGAAGCCAAAAATGAGGGGGCAGCTTTGCTTTAAGCTGAGAAACCACCTCCCTCCAACTTCAATTTTATTACAATGATTTTGGATAACAGCAAAGGGAAATTCCTGTAGTCAGAGGGGAAATGCTCACTTCCGTTCTTCCAGTGCCCAGTGGGCACTGTCAGCTCTCTGTCAGGCCAGACAAAAAGGTACTCATTTAAACAAAAAGCATCTATGATAATTGATGTGCTTTTTCAGTTTGCAGACTTTGCAGTGCTGACTGAAGGTCTGTGTATTTCATTGTCAGACACTGGGCAAACCCCAGGACCTCCTGCCCTGAGTTTTGCTGGTGATTTCTTGGTGCCCCCCCAGACAAGCAGCTCTGGGAGGTGATTCAGCTTGCAGTGGCACTGAACCCCGGATGCGGGATGCTCCTGCAATTCACACGGGTCTTCTTGCTTCTCCTGGTGCTCCAGCTGCGCAGAAATGGGGGGTAAGGAGCACCCAAAAGTCCCTAAAAAGGGTGGTGCAGCTCTATATACCAAGAGAGGGGAAACATTTGACATCTCTTCCCTCTTCGGTGGCTGGAGATGGAAGGTGGGAGTCACTGTAGGTATCAGGTGAATTATGATCTGCAGAGGAAGTGCATGGGGAGGTCACAGAGCAAAATCAGATACTATTTCCATCACAGAGAGAGATGAAGAGAAGTCAACATTTCCTTCCTCAGATTATTCCTCCTTCACAAATATAAGAGCTGTTTTGTCTTTTTTTTTTCTGGTTGCTGTTACAGTAAATTCCTAGGACCAAAACTTTGGAAAATAAACACTGCCTCTTGGGAATTTTCCAGGACAATCATTCCTTCAGTTTCCCTGGGCTGTTGGCTGTGGTTTGAGGTGACATCCATCCAGGTGGCAGTGATTTGGCCCTCCCAATCTCCAGCTCAGTTCTGATTGCAACCCCTCATCAAGCAAACCCAAAGACCAGCAGCTTCCGTGAAAATACTCTCACTGACTTCAAAGGACTTTGGATCCAGCCTCACACAGTGGTCAAACACCAGGCATACCAGAGCAACCAAAGCAACTACTGCTCCCAGCTGAAGCTGTAGGCACATAAGAAGGCAGCAGAGGCACATGCCTATGCATTTAGGCTCAGATTGCCCCAAACTGCAATGTTTTTTGATGAATGTGAAGGGTTTAGTCCTTCACAGCATCCCCTTATTTGAACCTATTCTACTGGGGCTTGTTTACCAAAAGGTTTACAGAATCCCAGACTGGTTTGGGTTGAAGGGACCTTAAAGCCCATCCAGTTCCAACCCCCTGCCACAGGGACACCTTCCACTGGACCAGGTTGCTCCAAGCCCCATCCATCCTGGCCTTGAATACTGCCAGGGATGGGGCAGCCACAGCTTCTCTGGGCACCCTGTGCCAGTGTCCCACCACCCTCATGGTATTCCAGGCTCAGACCAGCAAGAGCCTCTTTGCCTCCAGAGGCAATTGAAGCTATCTTCTCACTTGTGCTGCTGTGAACCCATCAGATGAGGAGAGATCCAAACAACAAAACGCAATATCAGTGGGTTTCTGTTACACTGATGAGAATGTACATCAACAAAGAGTTACCTGTGTGGGTGTGTGTGCTGTACATTCAGATAGATATCTGCATAGGAATGAACACATACATACATGGATATACATCTTGAGCCATTTCAAATAATCTACTATGTAAATCCTATGGTTCATATCTTATTAACAAAATACAGGTCTAAAGCAGTTATTGTGTCTTGCAAAGGGTCTTTGTCATAGCATTTTTACACTGGGATCCTTAAGAGGAACTGGTGGAATGACAATCTGAGGCAGACATCATTTGACTTAGCATCCTGTTGGAGCCAAAATGCAATAGATACCTTCTAAATTTATTTATCTGTTTGTTTTCAGGATAGAAAGTTCTGTCTGAGTTTTGAGGGACCTCTTGGAGGGCATTTTGGTCACTGACAAGTAGGAAAAGTAATGTTAAAAACCTGTCACTCCCCATGGTGCAAACCCATGGTATATCAAAACGCTTGTCTGGTATATAGCTGTGCACCAGGGAACTTTATGCTGAGTTGTTCTCCTTGGGGGAAAATACAAAGCTGGAGTTTAGATCTGCATTACAGTGCAATCTTAGGGAATGAGACATGTGCATTGCACCATCATACCTTTTGGAATTTATGAAGAAAGGGAAAAAGAAGACAGTAAATGCGATATGGGAACACTAGGGTATGTTAAATGTTTCAATGAATTTATTTTTCATTGTGGTGTACTGTCTAAGAACAGTTTCTAGCGTGCAGGTGCTACCAGATGTTACCAATAAAGCTGCAAAGCAGTCTCTTTTCCTGTTTTGCTGTCAAAGGGAACAGTTTAGTCCATTTCTGTCCCATTAAGCTGAAATTTTACATCCTTTGTCTCCCAAGTTTTTGCCATTTTTGTTCCTAAGCATCAGGAAAATTCCTTCAGCTTTCAAATCTGACACAGAGGGACTGAACGGAGCATTTTTCTTACTGTCTGGTAACAGCTTCTTATGAGAGTACCCTGTGTCTTAGGAAATAGAGCTTGCTGGCAGATACCTCTAGGACTGTGTTTAAACTTCAGTACAGAAAGGTTGGCTCCTTTCAAATGCATGAAGAGGTAGGGGGTCTCAGAGAATCAGCTGGGGGGAAAGGGAGGTTTTCTACGATTTTAGATACAGATTATTTGCCTCATCTATTCTCCTCAGGTGAGGTGATGAATGCGAATGGAGCCCAGGCCAGTCCGGGAGGCTCTTGCTCTGTTCCCAGCTGCCACAACCTGCTGTGTGAACCAGGCAAAGTCAATTAACCTCCCGATTAGTTTTGTGTCTGTAAAGATGCAGGTGCTTTTAAAAATGAGTGACTGAGCTGAACTCCAGGCATGTTCATGGGAAGACAACTGTTGACTTCAAGATCAGGCTTATAAGTCCCACATGTGTGATGAGATGACATTGGATGACGTCTGTAGAGATTGCTAAGGTTCTCAAACGGAGGTAAAGATCTGAGCAGGTAAAGAGTTTCATTGACAACTCTTAATGAGCACACACCTATTAATCCTTCCCCCTTCCCCTTGTCATTCCCAAGTAGCAAAAGGAATGAGATTTAAAGTATTTATTGAGTGGTTGAGAAAGCCAACCTTTGACTCTGTGCCTTAGAGCAGCGCCTGGGGCAGGCAGTAATTGTGCAGAAAGGCACTGATAGTGTGTCTCCTTATTGCTTAAGAAAGGTACTTTTCCAATTTGCTTTGTTCACTGTGTTGCAGTACCACACTTGAGATTCACAGCTATAAATACAGGGAGCTATATATAAATACACATACACATATACACACACAGGGACTGTGACTCAGACACATTACCAGCACACTACAGCCCAAGTCAGTATAATTGGTAAAGAAAGAATGGAAAAAAGAGAATTCAATATTTTTAATAAACAGAGCCTGATCCCAAAATCACTTTAACAGAACTCTTCAGACCTACTGAGAATGGAGTGGCTCATAAGCACAGAAATTTGCACTAGACCTGTAAATTGCATTGTGTAGTCAGCGGGGTTTGGAGCTGCAGATCATATTGATTCTTCAAGATAAGAACAGGGACTGAGGTTGTGGAAATTGTCTTCGAGTGTTCAGACCTGAAAGGTTTTGTTATTTATTGACTGGGGGAGGATTTCCCAGCGTGCAGAGTAGTTGCATTTGGATTATATACCCATTCAGTGTGCTTACAGAGAGTGAGGAATGTGGGGAGACTTCCTGCACCTTGAATTTCAGAGAACTTGGGAATACTCACTGAACTGCCCAAGGGAAACTGATCTCTGTCTCCTCCACCATACCATGGGGTGGAGTGGTCAATGAACTTCATGATTCTTCGATCCTGCACAGGAGCTCAGATATAATGCTTCCCTTTCCTGACTTGCCTTAGATTGACTTTTATAGATAGGGGCTTGGTGTACATATATGTGATTATGCATTATATATTGTCATGGGTTATATATATATATAAACTCCCAGTGTATAATTAAACCCAATATTTTTTACCAGTGTGCCTGACAATAAAACTCTATGTGAGAAGAGCAACAGGAAATAGATATTGAGCTAAAAATACATTCAAAATAAACCAATTCATCAATATGAATGCATTATGAAGCTATATTCTAGATCATGCAGTCAGACTCCCACACAAAACACAGTGGGCCACATCTGCCATTTGACAATGTTTCTGAAATACAGAGTTTTACATTATTCCATGCAACCTTACTGTGGTTTTTCTTTTAGAATGAGCAAATGGCAATGCTGGTTTTGACCCTCAGAAGGCTGTTTAGGAGAAGCAGAACTTATCATACTTAATGAACAACAGGGGAAAGTCTATCAATAACGCTTTTTCCTCCTCATTTTGAGAGCCCTCAGATACATGTTGTCAATTGAAGCTGCAAATAGATGTTTCTGAGGAAAAAAGTCTGGCTTTAAAGTGCAGCAAAAGCCCAAATTCTGTTCTCCGTTATACCATAACGAACCAGGGATGACTTCATTGACTATGCATGGCATCAAGACATTAAGGTCAATAGATTTTTTTCCTAGTTTTCCTTAGTGTAGTGGACTGCAAAATTTGGCTTCACCTCTCTGTATTCCGGGTTATATCTGAATCTTTCAGCAACAACACAAAAGTATATTGTTATTGCTGGTACAAATGTATTTGCAGTACAACTCTGGGAGGGCAAAAGAACTATTAACTAGGTGGCAAATACCTGTTCTCCCCTCTGGAGAGAGACCGGCACAAACCCTGCAGTGCAATGGGGACCCAACCACACAGCAAAGAATCATTCTGCTGAAGAGAAAAGGAAAGAAGAAAATTTGGTGGCCACTGTCTGGGTGGGTGTGTTAGATGTTAAAATGGAATATATGGTTTTTAAAATAAGCTTGGTGACCACATGCAGGATCCTGACAGACTTTTTAAGCATCATTGCTATAAAGTCACGGTTTGTCTATGTTGAATATATAGGCTACAGTGCATACCACAGTAATCACCGCAGCATTGCCATACCCTTTCTGATTGTTCATGTTATTGCAATGGCCCACAAACCATAAGTGCAGTGTCTGTAAAACCCAAGTGATAGCAGGCTATGCTGACTGCCTGCAATGACTTGTCTTTTCTAAAGACCTCAGAGAGCTCCAGACTGAGGACAGCTAAGTACTCAACCCTTTGCTCCTTTTGAGAACAACCTAAGAATTTGGCAGAATGGATCACTGCCCATTTACAATTTATGAGCAGATTTATGGTCCATTGGCTAAGGGTGGACTCATGAGTGAAAATCGTCAACCAATGGTGCCTTATCAAAGAGAAGAAAACCAAGACCTTTCATTGGTTTGGATCTTTGATTCTAGAACCAGCTACAGCACTGACGAAGTAAAGAATGTATCAGTAGTATAACTTTAGGTGAGACTGAAATAAGTGATACTGTGTGGCTTGATAGATATATTTAGGGATATAAATTTGATGGATGGACCACTCAATGGATAAAGAATTGTGCTGGATAGCCACACTCAAAGAGTTGTAGTCAATAGCTCAATGTTCAGCTGGAGACCTGTAACAAGTGCTGTCCCTCAGGGGTTGGTGTTGGGACTGATTCTGTTCAACATCTTTGTTGTTGACAGGGACAGTGGGATTGAGTGCACCCTCTGCAAGTTTGCCAATGACACCAAGCTGTGTGGTTCGGTTGATAAGCTGGAGAGAAGGGATGGGATCCAGAGAGACCTTGACACGTTTGAGAGGTGGTCAAATGCCAACCTCATAAAGTTCAACCAAGCCAAGTTCAAGGTCCTACAGCTGGGTCGGAGCAATCCCAGGCACAGCTCCAGGTTGGGCAGTGAAGAGATTCAGAGCAGCCCTGCGGAGAAGGGCTTGGGGGTGTTGGTTGATGAGAAAATGAACATGAGCCGGCTGCAGTGTGCGCTTGCAGCCCAGAAAGCCAACTGTATCCTGGGCTGCATCAAAAGGAGCGTGACCAGCAGGTCGAGGGGGGTGATCCTGCCCCTCTGCTCTGCTCTCCTGAGACCTCACTTGGAGTATTGCGTGCAGTTCTGGTGTCCTCAACATAAAAAGGACATGGAACTGTTGGAACAAGTCCAGAGGAGGCCACGAGGAAGATCAGGGGACTGGAGCACCTCCCGTATGAAGATAGGATGAGAAAGTTGGGGCTGTTCAGCCTGGAGAAGAGAAGGCTGCGTGGAGACCTCAGAGCAGCCTTCCAGTATCTGAAGGGGGACTGTAGGGATGCTGGAGAAGGACTCTTCGTTAGGGACTGTAGTGATAGGACAAGGGGTAATGGGTTCAAACTTAAACAGAGGAAGTTTAGATCGGATATGAGGAAGTTCTTTCCTGTAAGGGTGGTGAGGCACTGGAATGGGTTGCCCAGGGAAGTTGTGAATGCTCCCTCACTGGCGGTGTTCAAGGCCAGGTTGGACACAGCCTTGCGTAACATGGTTTAGTGTGAGGTGTCCCTGCCCATGGCAGGGGGGTTGGAACTGGATGATCTTAAGGTCCTTTCCAACCCTGACTATTCTATGATTCTATGATACCTCAGAGCAGCTTCCAGTGTCTGAAGGGGGCTACAAGGATGCTGGAGAGGGACTCTTCATCAGGGACTGCAGCAATAGGACAAGGGGTGATGGGGTCAAACTGAAACAGGGGAAGTTCAGGTTGGATATAAGGAAGAAGTTCTTTACTGTGAGGGTGCTGAGGCACTGGCGCAGGGTGCCCAGAGAAGCTGTGGCTGTCCCACCCCTGTCAGTGTTCAAGGCCAGTTCAGAAGGGTCTTGGAGCAAGCTGGCCTAGTGTGAGGTTTCCCTGTCCATGGCAGGGGGTTGGAACTGGGTAATCTTAAGGCCCTTTCCAACCCAAACCAGTCTGGGATTCTATATTAGAAAAGGTGAATCTTTTTCTATTTTTTCCCACTTTTTTCTGTCTTGGCAAATGCATAGCAAGAGAGAATCCATGTTGCTTAGCAACTCCTTAGGATGCAGAAAGAAATCAGTCAATACAATTCTGAATTAAAGCTGCAATGACCCACAGAAATTTTTCTAGAGAAAACCAAGAATAGCTGTATATTCTCAGTCTTTTTCCTGAAGTCACATTAGCTTATGAGTCAAACTCTTTAAAATGAAGAATCATAGAAATAGATAGGTCTTTCCAAGGTGGGAGAAGGAGGCTAATTTATTGCAGGGGTCTGAAAAGTAGGAGCTCATTTTGAATTCTAGCAGTACTGATTATTTTTGTTAAGGTTGAGTGTGAATTTAGCTGATTTGGCACTTGAATAATTTGTGAGCCAGGCATGATTTCAGTCATGAGACACGCTGGATTAGTTCCTCCACTTGTTTGAATGGTCATTGATTACACTGGTATTGCATCAATAACAGCTGAAACAACTAACGTTGCACCAGTAACTACTCAAGACATCGCACAAGCAATCGACCTCTCAGCAGAGCATGTGCATCAAACCCTCAAAAACTGGGCTTAAGAATGGGACTCTTAGCCTATGAGTGAGCACACAAGTCAAAGTCCTCTTTTAGGCACTGGATGGTTGACTGGGCCTGAGCACTTTATGAATGCATTTATTCAAACACAACAGGCATTTCTACAAAAATCAACAAGATGATCAGGATTTGTGAACATTCCCATCAACCCAGGTTTCTGAGTATTCAAAACCAGTGATAAACATGACTTCCTAGAAGTCCGAGAGAGATAAATTTAGTTCCTTTACTCGCAGTAGTATTTATATACGCATGTATTTGTTTTTACTATTTGACCAGAACTCATCTGAATTTTCAGTAACACAGTATTTGGTGAAAGTGGTAAAATAGCAGAGGAAAATGAAGAAACCAGTGTTTTGTTACAACAAATTGCAAAGCACACCTCAGGCTTTGCAGTTGCTCTTTGGAAACAGCAGCATTGAAGGGATAAGGCGAACCAGTCTCATCACTTTTCAGACCAGCAGTTGCTTCTTCTTCAGCAACAGAAGCAGGCAGGAGAAATCTTTCTCTTTCCTTTTCCTTTTTCTTTTTATCAACAATAATTAATAATTATAAAGATCATTGCTGCTCCAGTCGCTACTACAGTAATGCTTGCAGCCTTAGTTGCATTACAATATATGGCACTGTTCAAGGCCAGGCTGGACAGGGTTTGGAGCAACCTGGTCTAGTGGAAGGCCCCCCTGCCCATCGCAGGGGGTTGGAACTGGGTGATCTTAAGGTGCCTTCCAACCTGCCTTCCAACCCAACCCATTCTGTGATTCTATTCTTCTATATTAATAACTCTTCTGGTTTCTTGAGCATTCCTTAGACAGCCACAGTCTTAGGGCTGCTCCACATATGCAAGCCCATTAGCTTCAAAGAGTGGCAAGACCACCTTGGCATGATCAACAGATCACCAGCACTCAAGTATCATTCCAGTGCTGCAGGAGTTGACCCTGTGTTCTTTGTAAGGTCCTTTTGAGATTCATGAAAGAATCTGCAAAGGTATATGTCCATGTAGACCAGATTCTGCTCCCCAAAACCACTGTTCAATCCCGCCTTGCATTTTGTGGCAGAAGGAACATGCTGTATATCTAATCATCTTGAATATCTTCTGCCCATACTACTGAATGTTTGTCCTCTTTCTTCACAGTTTTCTTTCCTATAACTTCTGCTTGTGTGACCTGTGAAAGATTACATCTTGCTACATCTGACAATAAAACATAAACTATATATGGTGTTAAACTGCTACACAGCGTACCTCAGAATAAGATGTGGGATATTTTGTGCTGTTTTATTGTACATCTGTCATGTTTATATCACACGTAGGGTTATGACATATAGAGAGCTTACTTCTGCTATATATGCATGCTATGTATGCATCTATAGATAATGCAGAAATATATTATGTCATTAAGAGAAATACAATGTGATCTAAACTTAAATAATTTTTCCTTGGTATCTACTAATATTACAGCAGTTCTGTAAATGTAGCAGAAGAAGGATGAGATATTTCACTCCATTTCTGCATTTTAAGACCTTTGCAGGCTTGTCTATACAGAAAGGTTCTTTTCCCAAGAGGTCTTGAGACAGATCTCTGTAGAGTTCATCCCAGACATGCCTGTCACTGACCATCCCCTCCTCCTGGGAGACCAAGGCTGCTTTGCTGTGACAGAGGAAACATAAGAGAATTGCAAAGCACTGCAGTCATTGAATAATCCTTGGGAAGTCGCAGACTCATGAGATCCACATGCTAACCTACACACAACCCCACACACATACTGCTCCACTGAAGTGTTCAAGCTGCTTTTGGTTCCTACCCGAGTAGGTGCTCTGCAATCCTTCTCACGATGGGCTAGCGTGGGCAGACTCTGGGATTTTCCAAGGGGTGCATGGGGAGAGATTTCCTTCCTTGAAACTATTTCACATCTTCTCCAAGGCTGGAGGGAGTTAAGCTGAGGGAGGCACTGGCATCTGGGGGAACATCATCCCAGCTCCCCTGTCTGTGTTTCTTCACCTTTCTCTTCATAATGAGGGCAAGATGCGAAAGGGAAGGGAGATCAGAGGCTGCAAATCAGCCAGTGAGCTATGTTGGTATTCTCAATGCTGAAACGCATGATGCTTAGTCTTTCAGTTAATTTGAAGGGGCCACATCTGGAAGCACTTTACACAGCCTCAGCCACTGTGGCAATATGCCTGAGTAAGCACCTCAAGATTTAGCCAACAGGGAATGTGCTCTGCATAGCTCATTAAGAGCCTAATCACTGTCCTCTGGGTCGAATTCAAGTGGCTATTAAAACCAACGTACTTATTTGCCAGGAAGAGTGCTAAAGAGGTCATAAGGTGTATATGAAATGTGTCCTGGAAAAATGGCGTTGTGGTAACAGCACAAGGAAGAGCCCAGGCTTGCTTAGACATATCCTAACCCCTTGCTGCTGTTAGATGTGGGGGTTTCTGTACCAGGGAAGAAGGAACACGAAGGATGTCAGCTGGAGGAATGATGAAAATATCTCACAGTCAAGTGACAAGAAGCACATCAAATAGCAGAGGAGGACTATGCAGATAACAGCTGGCTGGCAGGGGAGCCGTCTCCTCTGATTGGAGGCTGTCTCCAAGGAACGTGGACTGACTCTTTGCTCACTGACCTTGAAAACGGAATAATTTCAGAGGCAGCCTTCTCCCATTTGCGGAAGTTTAAGCACATTTGTTTCTATCTAATGAATTTGAATGCAAGCTGCCGTGACATCACGGGGAAAGCATCGTTCCTCATTTATAGGCACATCTGTTTTGGTATATATGACAGAGATGCTTATAAACAGAAAATGCTTTTAATGTGTGACTTTGCCTTGTGTAAAATATGATGAAAGGGGCTGAGGGCAGCGCAGAGATTGCAAGGAACCAGAGGAGGAGGCACCCTCTGAGCAAACGTCATCCGATGCCCGATGGCGGCAGACGTGCTGGAAGGGAAGGATGCATTTCACAAGAAAAGGATTCGGATGCAGGAGAATAAGAGGACAACTTTGCTTGGCACTCTGCCTGTGTGTGTAAACAGACGTGGTGCAAACACAAATATCTGTCTTCCTACACGACCATCTTCAACCTCCCTTCCCCCTTCCTAATGCATGTTGTGAAAGCAAACTCTTCCCAGAACGAATCACTGTTTTCCTGAACAGTGAACTTTTCTGTTGCAAAGTCAACAAAGTCCTGCAGGAATTCTTGGAAAAATCTCCAAAGATGTGCAAAAAAAGCCAGTAATTTGTTGTCTCTTATGGCATGCTTTCAGGCCCCACAGAGGCTACTGGGGGCTGAGGGAGGTCTGGATGTCAGCAAGTCAGAGCTCCTCTGCAGATTTCTTCAACATCCCAGAGCTGGGTCATTTTAATCTATGGGTTTATTCTTTATACCCTCATTTTAGTGCCACCTATCATTGCAAGAAGGCGGCAAGGTGATTGGAACATTCAGTTTGGTTTATTAAACTGAACTGCTTTCCTTCACTGATGGAGAGGTCACCTTGCAGGGACCAGAGGGTAGGAACAGGCACATACTGCTGACTAGCTGCTGGCTCTGTAGGTTTACACTCTGGTTTTCCCTATTGAAGCTATATCAAGCAGGATTTACAGATCCACCAGCTAAGTCCTGATGCTGGACCAGCTGCAATGCAGAGGTTGGACCAACTTCAGCCGCTTTGATTCTGAAGCCTTAGAGAAGGTGAGTGCAGGGCACACAGCCGACATGGTGGCCTGGCTCCATATCTTGATGAGTGTCTCCATTGCAGTTGTTGGTCACAAAAAACCTCTAAGCCTGGCTTATGTTAACATAAGGAAAGTAGATTATAGTGGTATAGGTAAATTAGGTTTTAGTTCCACTTGGCCAGTTTATTTTGCAGGGGAACATGCAAAAACAAGCTGATCATGCCTATGGATTTGCTCGTCTTCTGCTCCTCTTCCACAGTCCACTTTTAGCTGCATTTCCAGGTCTAACTCCCTCTTTCTCTTGCACGAGCTTACCTGCTCCATTTTTGCTGCATAGCACTGAAAGAAGCAAGACACCCTGAAAGCTTCCTCATCTGGGGAGGTATACCTTGGCTCTAAGTCACCTGAGGGTGGAAGGTGCCATGACCCAGGGAGGAACTCCAGCACCAGGGAGCTAAGGGAAAAGGAGTTTGGGAAGACCTGCTGCAAGCAGGGAGCACCCACAGAACAGATCCCCTTCCCTCCACGAGGGCAGTTGAGAGAGGGGGAGGAAGATGCAGCTTAGCCACATCAGCCTCATCTGTGCACCAGGCAAAGCTGGAGCAGGAAAGGTGAAATCAGTGCTGGGGGATGATGGATTGGCTGTGTAGTGTGACAGCAGCAGAGCCTGCACCAGATGGCATTGGGGTCTCTTCTCCACCATGCCCAGGCAGGCTGCCAGCGGACAAGGCTGGGCAAGATGTGGGGAGGAGGTCACACCACTGTGGGGAAGGAGATGTATAAATAGTGCCTGTTTGGAAGGCCAGGTGTGTCCGTCCAACTCGAGCCAAGCATAACAGGAGGGAGCACGGAGTGCGCCTTCCCCTCCAGACCCGGCTCCTGAGGTGCATTTCCTCCTGCGTGTTTCTGTTATGATGGTTGGGTGGATAGAAAAGAAGGAAGGAAGAAAAGAAAGCAAAAATCTTTGGTTTATTCTTGGATCTCACCCCCCTGAGTCTTTGTTCACTTCGTACCTGCTCACTTGTGCATTGTTTGTCCTGGGTATGTGTTATGGCTGAGCCACTCTAACCCCTTATTTCTGCTGGAGGGAGAGTTTTGCTCCTCTGTCTCCCGCTCCTCTTCCTTACACTACCTATCCCTGCTGCCAGGTGCACAAGCTCCTCCATCGCGGGACCTTTCACCAAACCAAATCAATCCACTTACTTGTTAGAAACCTTCTTTTGCTGGGTTAGTGAATAGATCTGGTGCACAGCAAGTTCAGACAGGCAAGGCAGAGAGAGGGAGAGAGTAGATGCTTGCAGCAAGAAAGGGAAAAAGCATTTGAGGACAAAGAGTTTTCCTGTTTGACTTTGCTGACCTGTCATATAGGTTCCCGCTTTCGTGTGTAACTTTATCACCAGCTGATATCTTGGCACACTGTTGTTTTTCATGCTCTCAGGAGGCACCTCTATTTCAAACATCACCCTTTCAGCCTGGAATAAAGCTTCAGCTCCCATGTACTTCTAGTTTTTCACTGCAAAGCTGGCCTCAAACTGAACTCAACTGAACGGAGCGTATCTGGCAGCACTGTGGTCGCATTTACAGTCATTCCTTCTGCCAACATTTTCACAGCATACAAGGCTGTTATGATGAACCCTTTGGAAAACAAGGATGTGGCAACAGAAGGTTTCCCTTCTCATCCTGGAGGCAGACCCACTTATGGCGGGTGCCCTGTCTGGCTGCCTGGTCCTTCAGCATAAAGCCAGTGCTGGTATCTGCTAACTTCTGGAAAACACAGATGGTACCAGAGAGCCTGGCGCCTGAATGGCCTGGTAGGAATATCATTTTGGTTGCAGTGACCAGGAGCAGGCAAGCCATCCTGCTCCTGCCATTCCTTGCCCGTGGATACAGGGCAGGTGTGCCTGTGAGCTCTGGGGGCAGGAGGGTTGGGATGGAGGGGTGTGTTGCCAGCAGGGATGAGGGGGCAAATCTGTATCCTGGTCATTGTGGTTTTGAGGCCCATGTGCGCATCACAGGCACAACCATGTTCCCAGCCATGGGGTGCCCTGGTGCCTGGCTCACCCTAGAGGCACCCACATCACCCCGCTGCTTGAGGCAGCACGAGCCCAGAGTCACAGTCCCCCAGCTGCTCACCATGGGCTGTGACTGGGCACGGCCTCCTCCACCCTACGTGTCTCTGCCTTTGGGTAGTAGAACCATAGAATCCCAGACTGGTTTGGGTTGGAAAGGATCCTAAGGTCATCCCGTTCCAACCCCTGCCACAGGCAGGGACACCTCACACTAGAGAAGGTTGCTCCAAGCCGTGTCCAACCTGGCCTTGAACACTGCCAGGGATGGGGCAGCCACAGCTTCTCTGGGCACCCTGTGCCAGCGCCTCAGCACCCTCACAGGGAAGAGCTTCTGCCTTAGACCCAAGCTGAACTTCCCCTGCTTCAGTTTGAACCCACCACCCCATGTCCTATCGCTACAGTCCCTGATGAAGAGTCCCTCTGCAGCATCCCTGTAGCCCCCTTCAGACACTGGAAGCTGCTCTGAGGTCTCCATGCAGCTTCTCTTCTCCAGGCTGAACAGCCCCAATGCTCTCAGCCTGTCTTTGTGTGGGAGGTGCTGCAGCCCCTGAGCATTTCTGTGGCCTCCTCTGGTTGAAGTTCCAGAGGAACTTCAGCCAGTTCCAGGCTGGTCGAGCCCCTGCCTCCCCATACCCAGAGGCACGTTGGCAGGTTTGCAGCCGCTTGATTTGTTCTCCTTTCCCTGTTCTCTCAGTTCCTCCAGCTTTCTGAGATGGGAGCATCATTCGCAAGGCAGGTGAGGCAGAAGGAGACCTCGCGGCCCCGCGAACGCAGCGTCAGGCAGAACAAAATAAACGCCTAAGGACGCGCTTCCAAGAGACTTTGAAAGAAACTGGAGCGCGCATCCCTCTTCTCCCTCTGTTTTTGTCACGTCTCTGTAACAGGGTGGACGTTTTCCGGCTGCCCGGCAGGGCTGACAGCGTGTTGTCAGGACAGGGCTGTGTCCTAAATAGAAACTCTGCAGGTTCGGAAAGTTCCCTTCCTCTAATTGGAACTAACTCACGGAGGTGAAGAAAAGCTGCAAAGTTGTTTCAAGCTACGGGCAATTATAACAGCCCTCACAGTGTCAGTGACACTAAGAGGATTTGTACTGGATTATACCTAACGTGAACATGATCTAATGCTCCACAAATATCGCAGGCCCAGCTCTCGGAGTCAGGTTCCTTGTTCTTCAAAGTCATCTGGGGCTCGGGAAGATGGGGAGTGAAGCCATGCGGGGAGAGTTTTGGTGCAATGTCATGTCTCGTTTGAACAGTGCAAATAGTGTTAAAGTAACAGTGGAAGGCAAAATGGAATCTAACACAAGTCAGCCTCCTGCTATTTGGCACTCACCTCACGGGGCAGAGAAATACTGCAGAGGTCTCACAGTGCAGGGACATGACCATCCCCACGCCAGGAACACCAGGTGAACATATTGTGGATCCTTATCCTTTCTTCCAGATTGCCTGAGGCAGCTTTAAGAAGTGCTTTAAAATAATCCTTTTTGTAACAGTATGGAGGAACTTCTGCTTCTGCAAGCAGAGGGAAAAGGGAATGACCTGGGGTATGCCTCCTCAGGACAACGGAGCTGGTGCAGGGCCTGGAGCACAGTGTGATGGGGAACGGCTGAGGGACCTGGGGGGTTCAGATGGAGAAGAGAAGGCTCAGGGGGACCTGATCGCTCCCTACCACTGCCTGACAGGAGGATGTAGTGAGGTGGGGTCGGTCTCTGCTCCCAAGGAACAAGGGACAGGACAAGAGGAAACGGCCTCGAGCTGCACCAGGGGAGGTTTGGATGGAGCTGAGGACCAATTCCTTCCCCAGAGGGTGCTCAGGCATTGGAACTGCTGCCCAGGGCAGGGCTGCAGTCACCGTCCCTGCAACTGCTCACACAGCGTGGAGACGAGGCCCTCAGTGCCATGGGTCAGTGGTGGCCTTGGCAGTGCTGGGAACGGTTGGATTGGATGAGCTTGAAGGGCTTTCCCAACCCAGTTGATTCTATGATTCTATACGCAGATTCCAGCAATGCAAAGCTCTGGCGGAGCTGGCTGCTAGGGCTGTATGGGGATAGCGATCATGAGAAGCATGGTCTGTAGGAAAAGAGGGGAGAAGGGAGCTGCGTCTGCAGGCTGGGCCTTGGGGAATCCCGGCTCTGCTGCTGACTTATTATAGGGCTTGCAGGGAGCTGTTTAATCCCACTGTAGATCAGCTCCTCAGCAAGCAGAATTAAAGCAATAGCGTTTTGCTCGGTGGGAAAGGATGAAGAGAAACCTGCGTCGGTGTGAGGCACTCAAACCCTAGAGTGATTGGGGGGCGCAAAGATGGAAGGCAGGAAAGGAAGTCACTGAGTGAAAAGAGACACATATTGTCCTTGAAGGTTTTCCTTCTCGTCTTGGATTTTGCCAGTGAAATCAGCAGAGCTAACCAAAGTTCTCTGGGGACTTAAACTTCAGCCTTACCTGAAGGTCACAGAGTACGGATTGTGCTTGGGAACTACCCAAGATTTGCCTTGGAGAAGAAAGGGAGTACCTGATCAAATGGATGCAGATTTTTTTCTCAACCTAGACTTAGTGCCTGATGCAGGGAATTAACTGGGGTGAAAATGGCTTTATATCCCTAATGAGAAGCTCCTCCTTGCTAGTGCTAGTGAGCTCTGCAGTGCTGAGCTCTGCAGCAGAGGTGAGGAATGAGGCCAAGAGGTCTAAATTACATTTGCTGTATATACTGCCTTTGAATTTGGTCCTGACAGTAGGCTGGGTCCGCCACTCTTCTTGCTAGCAGCATAATTTGACTGATGAATGTAAGAATTTCATATCAGGCCCTTAGGAGATTTTATACTACTAATATAATTATTTTGCAGAGATGTCAAATGGAAGTATACCTATGCCATGTTGAGCTGTAATCCATCCCACTGAAATCCTCCCAGGGAGAAAGTTCAGACCCCCAAATAGGATATGACAAATACCAGACAACTAACAAAGGAGTGTGTCTCACATTGTTGCTTCCCAGCTCTCCTACAGCCCATCTCGCTACCAGCCTCATGCACTGATCAATCCCAAGTAAGCACTCTTCTGAAAGTTTAGCCACAGTGTTGTTATGCCAAATTGACAGAAAGAATGTGAGCTAAAATAAGCACCTGCAGGAAGAGGAACATCGCTTAAAGAGGGATGTATTGCAAAGAACCAGAAGGAGCATGAATCAGAAGGAAGGTTGGAGATTTGGGCCTTGGAGCCCTCCAGTTTTACAGATGGGAACAGAGATCTCCCATGATCGTGTGTTTCTGGGAGAACACCAGCAAATACTGGGGGGAGGGACAGTTTAAGGTCATGAGAACCAGCAATATTTGAAGGTTACATTGCATAGAAAAGGCTAACAAAGGATTGTAGGCAATTCTGCACTTCTCACAGGTTTACAACAACAAAACCAAGCCAGCCTGAAATATTTGGGCCAAAAGAGACAAACAGTTTGCACTGACCCACAAAAGTCTTTTGGGAGTTGCAGGTCGGGTGCTTCATGCTTTTGTTCTGCTCCTCATGAGCCTCACAGCTCAGATTTTACCTTCAGCAGCTCCTCAAGAAGCAGGAAAAGGACCATTATGGTAAGGAGACAAAGAAAGGAGGGGAGCTGTGGGGCTGAGGAGAACCCTGGGAGATGAAATCTGTTGGAGGATGTGCCACCATCTCCTCAGCATAGGGAAGAGTTTGACCCACTGTGAAGTTTCTCAGAACTAGTGCTAATATCCTGGGCCTGCAGTACTTAGGCAGCAATTATCACCTATAAAATAGGTGCTAATGTAGATTTTCACATTCAGAGGGCCAGCTGCTAAGCTGGTACAAATGGGTGTACCTCTGTGGACTCCACTAGAGCTGGGCTGGTTGATGCCAGGTGAAAACGCTCCCCCGAATTTTGAAGACAGCAATTAATCTGAAAATCAAAATAAAGGGAGAAGAAAGGGTTCACGTTGATCCCTTCATTTTAACAGGAAATTTGAATCTGGAGATGTCTGAAGTTCCACCTGATGAATGATTGAACTGTGAGAGGCCAGTAGCACACAGCATCACACACTGGTCATTTTATACTAATCACAAGGGAAGTGTTTCTGGACAGGAACTAATAGAAAATTCCAGTGACCTGGCAGAACCTAGCAGCTGTTTTGCAGCCGGTGTCTTTCCATCTTGGCAGGACACTATTTTCCTTCATTCTGCAAAATACTCAGATTGGTATAATACAGCTTTTTCAGCGGGGTCCTAAAGAGACGATCTACTAATGCCTAAGGGGGGAAAAAATAGACCAATTTGGGATTTTAAAGTGTTAGGGACTTTTTTGTACGGGTACACAGAGCTGCCAGGTCAAAGTGCTGCTTTGCAGTAGCTATAGCACAGCACACATTTCCCCAGGAACACGCCAGCTGTTGGCTGAACCTCATAGCAAAGAATCAATAAAGTCAAGGCAATTTCCTTAACCTGCCATCTGTAAGAGATTATGGAAGGGAGGTGGGAGAAGGCTTTCCCTTAGTGGCTAATGCTTTGCTGAAGTTCAAATAAGGCAATATATAGTAAAATAAATTCAATCTATATTTTCCTCTTCTTTCAGGTTTAGTGGGGACTAAATGAAATGGATCTGTGTTGATTCTGCCCTGTTCAATATATCTTCACTCTGTAATAACCAAGGTCATTTTTACCTTCATGGAAAAAGAAGCCTAATATAAAGCACTCGCCCAAACTGAACAAACACATATTCACACTTTTTCAAACACCAGGTAGATGAGTGATATATGATGCAATTCATTTCATGGCACACTGCTGACTGGTTTTTTATAGATAGCGTTTAACCTTGCCAATTTTGCTCGGAGATAATCACTCCTTTGAGGATAAAATCTCACATTTAACATGAGAAGAAAAAAAAGAACCCCCGCATGCCAAAACCTGCGGTATACAACAAATAACGGGGAAGTTACTTAGCTAGAAAGATAACGATTAGAGCGGTTTTCACTGCTGACTCTGTGATTAGCCAGTGGTTGTTATATTAATCAGAAATACAGTGATAACTGCTTAGATGATGTTTTGAAACAGCCAGTGAGCAATGACAAAATGCTTAGACATCTTACAATAATGTATTTCTACCCTGACTAATGGAAGTGGCAAATAGATTCATAAAAATCCCCTATATTTAGCACTGGAGCTATTCTCAGAGTGCAGGAGCTTTGCTTGTGGTTCTCTGGAGTTTATGATCAGGAATATTAATAGTGCTGGCGTCTCATGGAATGGATGCAAAACCCGGAAGATACCTCTGAAACACTCAAGGGAAGGACATCAGTGATGGACGTCTGCAGGGTCCACACAGTGCCTATTTGCTCTGTGAGCCCTGATGCTCCCCTGGTGACTGCTTTTGAGAGAGGAACAGTGCAGAAAGTCAATGCAAAGTGAAATTTTACCTGGAGGGAGGAAAAAATATGTATAAGCCCAGATTCATCCTACTGCACTGTAGGCATGTAGCTGAGGTGGCTAAGTTTGGAGTGTTGTCAGCCCTTGGTTCCCTTTATAGGCAAGGCAGGGAGAGGCAGGCACCTCCTGAGGGCGACTCAGCCCACCTATGATATGAATCATCCTCAGGAGATCCTGTGTTTCACCCCTGCTGTTGCAAACCGAGCACCTGACGTGAGATGAATCCTGGCCTTGACGTGTGAGGATGAGGCAAAGTGGCTCTGATTGATTGAGAGCCTCCAGCCAGGAGAGAACCAAACGTAAATCAAACACACATCTCAATTACTGAAATGAAAGATTTCATTAACTTTTAAAGATACTTCACTCTTGCCTCCGCCCTTCCCTTTTGGGCACACACTTGTGACCATTAACTGGATGCAGTGTCTATTAGGTAAGACCCCATCTTCCCACCATTTCCGGTTCCTGGAGGAGCTTGACTCTTCCATAGGCTTTCTCCTCAGATTTTGCAGGCTACCAGAGATCCCAGAAAACATCCAGCCAGGACCAGACTTAGGGATCTTGAGCTAAACAGTGAAAGAGGCATTTTAACCTACTTGTTCAGCTCGGATTTTTCACTACCAGGATTGCCAGCTTGGCCAGAGGTGATCAGGTGCAATGGGGGAGCATAAAAGCATCATATGCCTTAAAGCCCACTTTAAATAAGCTCTATTTTAGGGACATAATATGCAGCATAAGGCTTTGGAGAGGCTTTATTCATGGGGACAAATTGTTCTTAGATGGCAGAAGGAATATTCAGAAATTGATGTGGGGACTCCACATTTTGTTTTGTTTTTTTTAAATTATAGAATTTTATTTAAAAATACTGAATTTTATTTAAAATTATTGAATTTTATCCTTATTGAAACTCCACCTCAATCCATCCAGAAATAGCAAATAACTTTCAGAAATACTTTGCAAATAAAAGCTCCCCCAACCCAAGCCTTGTCTGAAGACATCACTCTAAAACACCCATAGGATCTCTGGCAAAATTCCTTTGTCTACAAAAGATTTTATTTATGATATATATTTATTTAGGAAACCTACCTCTGCTTTGTTATTCTGATCTGTTGGACATAGGTTTCATTGCACAAAAAGATTTTAAGAGTACTTACCTCTACAAAGCACGCTTCATTTCGCCACTGCATAAACCAAAAGCGTAGGCTATTTTTCTTGTGTCCTAACCCAAATAGCAAAGACCCGAGTTCCTCTGGAACGACTCATGTAAAGTAAATAATTAGACCTAGGTCTGGTGAAGGCACTTAACAGCAGGCTTATTTTTAACTCCATGAGTGCAGCCACTGAATTCAAAGGGATTGTTTGGATGTTTCAGTTGAGTGCATATTGAAGGGCACTGCTGATCCGGAGCGCCCTAACCCTTAAACTGTGCCATTGGTTTCGGTGGGGCCACCAGTATAGGGTGAGGGCAGCAGGACAGCAACCATGGCTTGATGAAATCATGAGAAGCTATTTTTTTACCTCTCAAACACCAGGACCCTCTCCAAAGCGCCAGAGACTTGGTCTGGTTTTGATGGGTTTGGATTCTTGCTGAAGTTTCTTCCCTTCTAATTTACGTTAATCCATATCTTTCCCATTCCAGGGGAATATTATCTCAGCCGTGTGAAACGGAGCATACTCATCCTACCCCCATAAAACACATGGAAAATATGACCAGGGAATGATAAACAGCAAATTAACTGCCAAGCCCTGCAATTCTTCACTCTTACGCCTAATCTTGAAAGGAGGTTAGTTAAGACCAGCAGCATACTCCTCACTGAGTAAAGATTACTAATCAGGTTAAGTTGATCCTTTGACAGCTGGCACATGGTTTCTTCCTCTTCCCCCTGCCCCTTCCCAGTTTTAATGGGGCTGAAATGGTGCATGTAACCTCTGCTGTTTCTTGCTGCTGGGATGGGTATCATCTCACGTGAGAAAGAATTAGTGCTATTGGGCTCAAGATCTTATCAACAGGGGCTTGCTTTTCCTCAGAGCAGACCCGTGTGCCTTTTTCTTCCTAACAAATGTACTACCAGAAAAGCAGATTGATGCAATGGAGCTTGCTCCTAAAGTGAACTGAAACACTGTTTATAAAGCCAAAGTCAGCTTCTTTGAACTGCACGCTTTGTAAGGTGCATATTCAATGCAGTCATGCCACCATCATCTTTGGAAACACTACAAGCTGCATGAGAAAGAAATTTACAGGCACAGTTTTTCAGAGCTATGATAGCTCAGAATTATTGAGTTTCCCCATTCAGGGCAATGTGAGAGGCCACCCTAAGTCTGATGCAATTTAAACCACTCCATAGATCATGCTGGACATCCTCCAATATGTATCATTACAGCCTCACTGAACCTCATAGATGTTAGCCAGGGAAGAGGACAAGGTGTACTCTATTACCTATGCTATAAGCCTATCCTCTTTCACTGCACCATGTCCTCAGCTGATGCTGATCAGCAGAGCTCTGGTGCAGTTAATGGGTTTTGTGCCAGTTTTCACCATTTGAGGCCTGGACAATCACACTTATTGTGTCAGGTTGGAAGGTTTCCTCTTTTTGTTTTTAACAATGCCTATGGAGTTTAATTCCCTGCTCTGCCTGTGTGCAAGTCCCCTGCGAACTCTGGCTCCCCATCATGAGGACTGGGGTCTGGTCTACATCCTTCCATCCGTCCCTCCCTGTCCTCAGGCAGGAAGAGCTGGGAAACCCTCAGTAAATTGGTGCCAAATCCTGCAAATCAGGCTGCAGGAGAGACTGTGATACAACTACACCACTCGGTAATGGCACAGTGTGAGACCTGAAGTTATCACAAATGGGTGGATATGGTATCAATCCCAATGCAGTCTCATCATACATGTCAGACAGAGACAAGGTTTTCCCTGTGTTTCCCAACACACTTTGGAGCTAACAGAGGCAATCCAGGTGAAACACAGATACCAAAACCAAACCCAACATGGACCCCAAATAGTGTGCACACTGTTGTTCCTTCCATAGTACTTCCCTTCTGCTGCTTCTGTTTCTGAAGTCTTAGGTTGAAGTGTGATGAGAGCTTTGTAAGAACTTCAGAGTTCTCGTTATAAAACCATTTATAGACCATCAGTCTTTAGCTTACATGAGGTGCATTTACATGATCAGCTTCAGGTACCCCTGGGCAAGTCAGAGTTTCTCATAGCTGTATAGATACATATTTTTCTGTAGTACATCCATGATTGATCATCATCTCCCTTTGTGTATTTATGCCTGGGACAGCTACAGAACTTGTACAAGAAGACACGTTTTGATGGTGCTTACATTCATTTCAGCAATCACAGTTATATATAGCTACGTATTTGAAAGTCCTAAATAAAGAGGTTACAGCTCACATAAGAAGTAAAATGGAAATATAGACTAGAATTAAATCATCTGAAGCCGTTAGCCCTTAAATATCTGGCATGTTTTGTACAACTGATAGGTACAGTATACATTTTAAAGGCATATGTATTTGAGTATAGATATGTAAAGAAAAGATCAGTATTTGCATCTAGTGGGTACAAAAACATATAATGCAACATGCAACAATACACACCTGCCTATCCACACATGTGCAAGCATATACCCAATGCATGCATGTCCACGCATTTGGAATACTTGGTACATAGGATTCAAATTCTTTTGAATCCTTGCATCTGGAAGGTGTGTTTTACAATAACACTTGGGAGCTTAAAATAACATAGCTGCCATGCTAGTGCATGCTGGAGGAGCTGCTAGCAGTGCAGGTCTGCTCAGGAAAGGGAGCTGGGAGAGCAGCAGAGAAACTGGCTGGAGGAAGTCCTTTGGTGTACTGTTGCCATTCACCACATGATGCACTGGAGTAACACACTGAGAGCCCATTGCTTTAGCTGGGGTGCAAACACCACACACAGTGAAAATGACCACAGTTTGACAGTATGGCCCCTGCACGTGCTTGAAACACATACCCAGCTGGGACTACAGAGCCCGCATGCTGCTTTTTGTACCACAAGGATCCCAAGGGAGCAAGGGGATGGAGGCCTCCAGGGAGCTGGGCAAGCTTTCCCACAGGCATTTAGGTCCTGTGAAGGGGGCTGAGTGCTGGCAAAGAGGGGCTCACTTTGGGGAAGCTGCAAGCAGGGCTTAGAAGGTGAAGCAAGGAGAAGGGAGATGGCTGGTGTGGCACCACACCACGTTCTCTGTTTCATTTCTAAACCACGAGGCAGAAGGTCTTAACTGAAGACAGGACTCAAGTGCTGACTCTGGGCATGGGAGCCATGCAGCACTGGGTCTGCACCTGATAGCCCAGAGCATGCTCATAAATCACTCTATTAGTGCCTCACAGAGGTGCTGCTTCATCTCTCAGTCACCTTGAGGGAAGCATGAGCTCCACAGCAGCCGATGGATTCCGTTGTGCTCCCTGTTGAGGAAAGGCAGCCCTCATGTCTCCTCCCTGCTGGACACCTACACCCAACAGCAAGCAGGATCTTCATGCACCTCGCTGCCTTGCTTCTGCCTAGCTCCTGCTCTGATGATTGCTAGCGCAGCACAGCACGGCAGGGTACCGAGCAATGGACAGTGCTCCTTGCAGAGCTTCCCACCCCACTCCCTTCCCTCTTCCCCTGCCAGCAGCTGCAGCCAGCACCTCCCTTCCTGAGTCAAAAGGGAAACTTTTTGCTGCTGTTCTTAGCTAGACTTGCTGCACGTATTCCCAGGGATGCTGTTTTCCTGGCCTCCGGTGATCTCAAGGGGGGTTGCAGGTGTTACCCCTCAATGCCAGGGACCTTGTGATGGCAGTGGTGGAGACCGTACCTCTTAGACCCCCTCACTAGCATGTCTGCAGGTGCTGATCCACAACCACAAAGAGTCTGTGGTATCTTCCCAGACACCCTCTTTCTCCACAAGGCTGGCTGCTTACACTGCCTGGAAACCAAAACCGCAGGCCCATGGACTTAACTCTTATCCCCGCGATTGGGGTGTGTATCATTGCAGTGTAAACGACTCGGGTGAGTGTCCAGGAGCTGCTGGATCCCAGAAGCCAGATGTACAGCACCTTCTATGGAGGTTATTTTGTCAGCACTCAGCACCAGCACCTGTACCCTGGGTAGTATCCAAGCCTGGTGGGAAAACAGCCACCAATGCAGATGTTGATGTTGATGCTGATGCGGATGCAGGAGCAGGAACCAAGTCCTGCTGAAAAGCCAGGCCCAGCTGAGAGCCATCGAATGGCATGAAAATGTAACTCAAGGCTCGCCAGTGGGGTTGCGTGTTCTAGACCCAATTCCTTTCACCTTATTCAAGCAAGAAGACCCATTAAGATTGAAAGAACCGCCTGTGCGTGCACATGCATTTTCCTTTTTTGATCAACGACCTCTTTGCTGCTGCGCCTTGTAGAGTGTTTGAAAACCCCATAAATGTTAGATGGCCATGATAAAAGACAGTGCCCTTATTCGGCCTGTGGCCCTTTTGCATGTTTATTTGCTTATTTATTTCAGTGAAGCCCAAACACACCAGTTGATGCACAACACCCGTGTGCCGCAATACGGCTCCAGGTTGCCTTGGCAACGGGTGGAAAGGGTTTTGAAGAGCCAGAGAGGCCCATGCTAATGAAAACAAGCATTCAGGGGGCCTCTTCTCCAGGTGGGCGAGAAGAGGCTCCCTGCTGGGCTCCCTCACCCAGCCTGCTTTCAAATAGGCTGGTGCTTTAAGCAAACACTACCCGAAACAACAACAAAAAAGCCCATCACCCAGCCCCCTCTGCTTCTTTTGCTTTCCAGGCTAAAGCACAACTACTGATTAAAAGTTCTGAGACGGTTCTTTGAAGCTTTTCATTAATAGGTTTCCTTTATGAATCCAAATGAGACGGTCAACGCGTTTTCCTTCAAAGAAGGGAAAAAAAGAAAGAAAAGAGAACTATTATGGAAATGGTGCCTGTTGTTGTTGCAGCCCCTGGCTTTTATATGTGTAATCTCTCACATGTGCATCTGTGCCAGATGGCACTGCCCATAAAACAGGAGATAATCTTTACACACCATCTTCACCAAGTTGACGCTGCTTCCTGGGCCGCTGCAGGGTATAGCTCTTGGTTGGTCATGGTGGGAACCATGGGTTTTGTCATGGACTCTGTGGGATAGTGCTGACCCTGTCTGGGCTCAGCACACACAGTTCTCACTGTGAGTCTCAGGTGAAGGTGGGGAGAAGGTGTTGTGCTGTTTGTGGCCCTGTTATTAGGACCATGAAGGTGCTGTGAGAGCTGGAGCAGCTCTGGTCTGGAGCCGGGCTGACAGAGCTGGACCGGCTCAGCCTGGAGAAGAGAAGGCTCCTGAAGGGGAGACCTCAGAGCAGCTCCAGTGTCTAAAGGGGCTGCAGGAAACCTGGAGAGGGGCTTTGGACGAGGGATGTAGGAACAGGACAGGGGAATGGCTTTAACCTGAAAAATGGTGGATTTGGGTTGGATATTAGGAAATTCTTCCCTGTGAGGGTGCTGAGGCGCTGGCACAGGGTGCCCAGAGAAGCTGTGGCTGCCCCATCCCTGGCAGTGTTCAAGGCCAGGTTGGACACAGGGGCTTGGAGCAACCTGGTCCAGTGGAAGGTGTCCCTGCCCACAGCAGGAGGTTGGAAGTGGATGAGCTTTAAGGTCCCTTCCAACCCAAACCAGTCTACGAGTCTATGATTCACAGAGGTCTTGCAGTAATGAGGCTGTGATACTGAATGCGTGAGATCTCCCCACCCAAGGAAGTGGGTCTTCTGGAAAGACATCTGGGCACCCTTGCTCAGGAAATTGAACAGTCATTAAGGAATCTCAGACCTGATTCAGTAGTCTCTCTTCATAACATAAGGAAAATGGTAACGAATGACACTAAGAATGAGCAAGAGTATGTCCCCAGCTTCAGTGAGATCCACTTGTGTTCCTCTTCTCTTAAAGCTTTCCAGCAACTGCTGGGTATTCCCAAGGGCCAAACTGCTGACTAGGTCAATGATGTGACGCCCATGGGATGCGCGAAGAGATAAGTACGTAAATATGAGGATGACACAAAAGGGGAAACATCCAATGAAGTCCTGAGCATAGGCTGAAGATCGCTGTAGGCTGACGATGTTACATTAGGAGGTAAAGAGCTTCTGGGATCAAGGCCAGCAGAAGAGCTTTGTGTGATATATCTGGGAATATAGTTTTCTGTTCTGATTTCTGTTTCCATGTGAGTTTCTCTTGTTCAGGGCATGAACACATTCTGTGGACAACGTTAACCAAAACCTTTTAATGCACAGTCCAAGGCCTGAATTTGTGGCACAGATTTATAGGAAAGAGGGAAGTGGCATCTGTGAGTGAAGCAGATGATACTGGAGCAAAGGACGTGGTGTCCAGCGAGGAGGTACCCACAGTAAGCCGTGGAGGGAGATGCCAACTTCCCTACCATGGGCAGCACTGCTTGCGCACAGCTTGCAGTGGCTCGGCAGGCAGAAGGTCTTTCCCAGCTCCTCAATGGGAGGTGATTGCCTATTTAACTGGCGAAATGACACAAGCTTGAGCGAAAAGAAACTGGGATAACGGTGCCTTTCAAAAAAGCTGAAACCAACCCAGACCATCTGAGCTGGGGACAAATCCCAAGGGTCACTGGCACAGCTTCCAGCGCTAAGCAGAATATAAGTGTATTTTTTGGTAGGAGTGTTCACCGCTTGTAGATGACTCAGTGCCAAAAACTGACTCATGTTGAAACAGCATTACAGCGAGACAAAGAAACTGTGTAATACACCACCAGGCTTTTGGTCTGATAATACTCTCATAGAAGGAGTGGTTTACGTTGCCCTGAACTGCAATGAAGCTTATCACCAAGAGCAGTGGCGTATCTGTCAGTTCGTTAATCTAAGCAAATGGGAGTGAAGCTGGAAATGTTTAGAAGTGATTTCCCTCTGCTGAGGAAGGAGATAAGAATAAGGATGACAACGCCCCTGAAACATTTGTTGAATGTTTCATTCTGAAATGAAGCATACCAAAAAAGAAGACGATGCCTGAAAGTGAGGTGGGGAGGTCCAGAGAAAACCCTGTGCCTTGTAGATGCCTCCCCAGGAAAAGCAACTTTGCAGCTAAAATGCCCACAGGTAGTTTTAGGGTGCCTGAAGTCTTTGGATCACCAAAGCTCCTTTCTGGAAGGAGGATGTTCAAAACTCTGGCAAACAGAGTTCTTGGGAACAGAAGGATGCGAGTATCCTCAAAACATGAATTCACATTTGAGGTTGCAGGCAGCTGTGACTTCAGTGGCAGTAAGTTAACCCCCATGTGAAAGCTGTGTGAATTGGGACATTTCTGGGAATTCTGGTAGTCACCATCTGAGCTGGCTCTGAAATAACCCAAGAAACAAATTCATCAGACCATGTGGGGTGCCTACAGGAAGGCAGGGAAGGCTGACTGAAGTAACAGCAGGGACATCTGCACTGTTCATTTTGCAGACACCACTGTTACATCCCTGCAGGCTTCTCGCGTCCTCTCACAGCTTCCCAGGAGCTGTGGTCCCATGTGCTGCACCAGCATGAGGGTGCGCACTGCCACAGCAAGCACAGAGCCCTCCGTCAGGCTGGGAAATGAGGCCACCAACTGCTGCTGCTCTTGTTGGGAGAGTGTGGAGCAGGGCTGACCCATCTACTGCCCTGCCAAATCTGTGCGAGACCCTGAATTGGTTCCTGGCTTGGCTTATGCTCCAGGGCTGCCCCACATGAATAACCCCATGCTGTGCAGGCTTGCTCATGGGCTGAGGTGAACAGCCAAGATCTCTGTTTACTTTGTTGGGATGTGGCAAAAACATTTGATTGCACCCACAGTGTATTTCAGTGCAGAACTATTTAACGCTTATGTTACAGAATATAAAGCATGATTTGCTTCTTGTGGCTCCTAAAAGCTGCAATATAGCCCTGCCAATGAAAACATAGAGACTTGGCTAAGCAAGGAAACAGCTAGCTCAGCAGAAATGGTGGCCTGTTGTTGTATTTGCGATGAAGAAGCAGAAAAACATCCACTACCCACAGAAATGCTGCTCCATTTTGTTCTTGAAAGTGACAATTTAGAGTTAAAGACAGCTGAATTACATGGGCAACATGGGAAGAATTTGTTTTATGTGGGAGCTGCTCTACATACATAACTTCACTATATGGATTCTATATTGATCATGGTAACCTGCCTGGGTCACCTTGCTCTGACCAGTTATGGGGGTAATCTGACAGTCTAGTAGCATACTCATTTTATCTGCAGTGCTCTGCACAGAAACTCATAAACCATCCACTACTATAAAGCAGCTGTTCTAATGCCCTTAGTCATTGCTGTAGACTATGTCCCTAGATTGTACTGGCATGTAAAACAGAGAAAAAAAGGACATGAAGACCTGGATATGTCTCATTTGTACTCACCATGAAAACTGTTTGAAACCCTTGCCTTCACTATTTGGTTTTGGGTGCTTGGTTTGTCACGGAAAGCACCACAGGTTTAATGGCATGCAGCTTTCCTGATGGGAAAATCCTAGCTGTCTACTTCATTATACGTAAATGGCAAGGTATTTGATTTGTGTCACCTGTAATGTGTTTCATCTAGGTAGCTTAACACTGACGTTATTGTATATACAATAAGGTTGGACAGGAGCCCCATTTGATATTAATGCAGGGAAGTTTGCTGGGAAAATGCTGGATCAGGCACATCCCTGCACAAAGACACATAAATTGGAAGTAATAGTCCTTGAACTGGAGGAAAAACATCTTTTTGTAATGTCAGGATGTTTAGGAAGGGTATAATATTTAGCTATGTGAATGTGCATGTAAAAGCCTAGCACAGAACCAGAGTTGCCTTTTCCACCTTCTTGTTGAGGACTGACTTTAGCAGTACCCTCCACCTAGAGGTGGTCTTGGATGAATGGAAGGTCCATGGGTTCATGTACTCCCCTTTACTATGATTTATATGTACCTATGTATCGCCAGGGAGAGCTACAGCCGCTCCAGCTACATGGTGAATCTCTTTTAGAGCACAGGCAGTGGCATGGTACAAACACTGCTTATTTAGATCGCATAGCACCGATTTGCATTGGGAAAGTTCATGCAAACTACGGCTTGCTTCTTATTCCCGTTCACATGGTTGGCTGTCCCTGCAGAAACAAGCGAGTTTTGTGCTCGATAAGTTTTGGGTGAAAGATGGTCATTGCAAACGTTGACTGATAATGGGTGGATATGGTTTTGTTCTTCCCAGATCTTGCCTCTTCTCAGAGCTGCCAGACACCTGGGCGTACTTTTTTGGCAGTGATATCAGTGTTACCCAGACCAAGGTTTAAATGAATGAGACACTTCCACAAATCAAAACATGGGCAGTAAATTAGATTAAATGAAATAAATGGAACATTTGTTTCCCCTCACTACTAAAGGAATGCCTTTAGTATGTTTAAGCACTGAGCTTCAAGAAACATGAAAAAAGCCCAGAGAAGACAGTCTTAATAACCAGAGCTGTTGAAAACATGACTTGTGAGGAAAAGCTGGCAACACCGCTGTATTCTACTGTCATGGCACGGTAGGACAAGAAGAAATGGGTTGAAACTGCAGCAAGGACAGTTGACGCTACATATTAGGAAGCATTTTGTAATAGCAGGGCTGCTGTAAGTGCTGGAGTTAGATTGTCAGGGCAGGTGGTGCAGTCCTCAGTGTGGAAGCTGCTTACGAGCAGCTTGGACAAACATGCATTGGAAATGACACCGACACAGATAACCCAGCCTGGAAGAAGCCAGAATGACTGCAAATGAAGTTAAATATCCAACTAGGAAGCGGCTGCGCAATTTGTAATACAAAGGCTGTGATTTCAGTATTTCAACAAGAAGCGAGCTTCTGAGGGGTAAGCCTATATATAGGGTTTATATATATATATATATATAGGGTATATATATAGGGGTTCCATATATCCATTCCATACATCCAGGCTGGCCTGGGCTCAGAGTGTCCCCAGGTCCTGCAGATGACTTCTGTGTCAGCAGAAAGCCAGCCCTCTTCCTATTGAAGGAGGGCATGGACGCTGGTGTTTTCCTGCCTGATATTTCCTTTGACACGTCATGGTTTTTCTCTGCCAGCTCATTGCATGCAATAACTTGTGCTATACAGTATGCAGGGCTCACTGACCATGGAAAGTATCTTCATTTAAACTAATAACATGGAGCCTCGGTGTGAGCTGACACTCACTTTTAATTACTCTTGGCCAATTTCCCCCCCATGCTGAAGCAAGTCTAACCTGCTCTGCACCACAGGAGTCAGCAAGAGGGTAAGAGAACTCCTTGGGATGCCATTTGATGAATTGGCTGAGGGACTGCCCTTCTGGGAATAACCCCTGGTGGCCTGAGATGGGGTGGAGAGCGGTTCTTCTTCCTCCTTGTCCTCTCATTCCTGAGGTGTGGGCAGGAAGACTGACCCAGACAAAATCAAAGCTACAAATGGCAACCAATTCTGCGCTCTCCCTTGACCCTCACCTCCTCTGGAGCTGCCTTCCCATGCAAGCTCTGGGGTCACCATGGAATATGGGGCATACCATGGGATAGGACAGGTATGAAAAACCCACAGGGATAAACTCTGCTAAATTCAGTTGGATCATTTCCTGTGTGAAGTCCCCCTCAAGCACAGGGCAAACCCTGAGCGAGGTGATGGATGGGAAGAGCACAGCGACCCGTGGTGTCCTGCACCCGCTTCTGAGTCTGGTCACGCAGCCTGTGTTTAAATTTCCTCCTCACCACCCCACAGAGAGCTAAACTTAGCTCTTAGCTGCAGCAGATCGCAGGTAGGCCACAGCAGCACTCAGTTCAAAAGAATGACTGTTTCCTGTACAGGCTGGCGCTCGAGACACTGTCATTAATTCCTGGTCACCATATTATAAGGAAATTGCTATGGCACGAAAAAAGATTCAGAAATGAACTGGGAAGATTAATTTGAAAATTAAGACATGAAGCTCATGAGGGTAAAAAGAACTGATTATAAATGGAGCAGAATTAAAAGCAGAAAAGAGAGAAATGGCTTCTCTTAAAAAAACCACTAATTGGAGAATGTAAATATCCTAATGGCTGATTTCAGCTGCTGTGCATGCTTTCATTCCATCGCAGATAAGCATAAATGGAAATAAAGTAAAAAGAAATTGAGGGCAGTGTCAAGAAGCACTTCCTTACACAAGCAGTGATTGGAGACTGAGGCGACCTGTGAGACAGTGTCATGAGACGAAATCATTAGTGCAATTAAAAAATCACTGAGATGCAATACGAGGAGAAAAGATGAATGAACTTTGGTACAAAATGCCTTTCCCATTTCCATAAGTTCAGGTTGGATATAAGGCAGAAGTTCTTCCCTGTGAGGGTGCCGAGGCGCTGGCACAGGGTGCCCAGAGAAGCTGTGGCTGCCCCATCCCTGGCAGTGTTCAAGGCCAGGTTGGACACAGGGGCTTGGAGTAACCTGGTCTGGTGTGAGGTGTCCCTGCCCATGGCAGAGGTTGGAACTGGATGATCTTAAGGTCCTTTCCCACCCAAACCAGCCTGGGATTCTACAAGAAGTGGCTGGTTTTCTGAATCTCAAACCCATGCAGTGTGTGGGTAGAGGACATCTCAACCCACCTTGCTGGAGAGAGGTCAACGTCAGCCCCATTTTTGACCCTGGAGTGGAAACAGGGAGAAGGGATGAAGCCACAGCACTCCTCACTGCTGAATCACTGGTGGTGGGAAAGCCATTGGTTTCAGGTGCAGACTAATAGCATGTTTGTGCTCCTCCTCATTCACGGAAGCACCAAATTAAACTCTTCCCCCAGGCAAAGGGGACCTGCCCTGCAGCAGGGCACTGCACACCCTGCCTGGGGGCGTGGGGGGAATGGGAAATGTCCCTCCTGCCCTACACATTCACATGTGCCCACACACGGTGCATAAAGGACTTCTGGAAAGCAGCCCAGCTCCCAGCTGGTTTCTCTGCATGTTACCCTGAATCCTGCTCCCAGCCTGATTTTGCCACCTTTGCTCCCACTGAAGCTATTACGGTGTTGTGCTTTTACTGTACACAGCTGCCTTCCCACAAGCTCTTCAGATCGAGAGGATTAAATAGCACCAATATGGAAACCAAGGGAACATTTATCACTGACGAAAAGGCAGAGAGGATTTTTCTAAATCAGAGATTTTCTTACAGTAGAACTTTTGTTACTGGAGCAGATCTATAATAATATCACCACTGTTTCAGTATTTTTGTAACAGTGCTGCTGGGAAGAGCAGCTCTTTTAATACAAATGCTGTCATTTAGAAGTGCTGCTATGGTAGAATCTTAAATTAAGCACTGCCCTTTACACAAAATATAGCACCACCTGCTTGAACACAGCACTGATAAAACACTATGGGTTTTTCCCCCATACATCACGTTAAATTATCCAGCAATACAAAAGAAATGGGAGTACACAAAAACCAGGGCTTTTTTCTGAAATGGCTTCAGCCGTATCTTCTCCTTCCAAACACAATGTGCTGGGTGGGGGGCAGAGACTGAACAGACTCTGCAGACAAAATTCCTTCAAAACGACCAATTGTTATGTCAAGACTACATGCAGAACCACAGTTCTGCTGTCCTTTCAATTCAGAGCCGTAACACATCTCCAGCTGCACAAAACGCCTGTGTACCCCAGGTCGGGGAAAAGGTCTTCTAGTGCAGCTGTGCAAGGAAATTCTACCAAAGCCACAAGTTCATTTGCAATATGACTTATGGCAGCTTCTTTAGTGAATGAATGACTGGCTGATATCGAAATTGGAAGCTCAATCAATCTGTTGGGGCGGTTAATGTGTTTTGTTTCATTTTTCTTTGTGGTAGGGAAGTGCCATTGTTTCAGTGTCAGACAGGGAATTGGGGAATATCTCATCAGCTTGCCAGGCTTGCCAGGGGTCTTGCTCCCAGGATGAAAGCTCCTTGGAAAGCCAGCACATCTCCTGCCCAGCCCAAGCCTCTCATTCTTTTCCACTGAATCCAGGCTACATGGTGGCTAAGGCAAGCCCAAAACCCAGTCTGATATGCAGCACGGATACAGCTTGGTTCTACACTCAGATGCCAGAGCAGAGCGCCAGATATGCCGATGGAGGCTGAAGCACAAGCCAGAGGCAATATCTAATCCCCTCATGTCTGCCGTGTGTAACCTCACAGCCAGGCACTTCACACGCTGCACTCCAGCTTGTGAGAGTTCAGGCTGGGAAAAACACAAACCACGACACCAAGTCTTGTGCCTGGGTGCCTTTGGAGCATTTTTGAGGTCCTCTTGCCACCTACAGATTATTCCAGCAAAGGAAACACGCTTGTGACACATTCCCAAACATTACTTCATTACCTAGTATTCATTCTCCCGCACGCAGATAATTGGCACAGAGTGCTGAAGACAGCCAGTTCTTCCATGGGGCAGTGTGTGCTGGAACGTCTGTGGTGGGGTATATTAAGCCTGACTTAGATCCAGGGAATTCTGGAGGAGGTGCTGACAATACACTTGTTAATTTACAATTACGTTCCTTCAGAGAGCCTCCTGGCACTTTCCAAATACTGTTTGAGCACATACCTCTTCTATGTGACATGTGTTATGACCATGAAAGTCAAAAAACAAGGACAGCGAGGTTTAAGTGACTGGTCCGAAGCCCTACAGGAAGGCACAGTCGGAGGTTACCATAGAAATAAGCCTTGTGCTATAACTATCTGTTCACAATGGCTTGAGTTTTCAGAACAGTTCTTGGGATTTATTTATATTAGACAGAAGTGGATTATTTTTTGCTACGTGAGGTACCTGCTGCTTGGGAGGAAGCAAGGATTTGCTAGTAACTAATGATTCCTTAGTTACTGTGGAATGTGAGAGGTTGACATTGCGAGGTGACAAAATGGAGTTGCCTTTGCAAATCAAGCCCTGATCCAACAAAGGCTGTCAAAATGACAGGTTTTGCCTCACTGGTGTCACTGAAGTTTCCAGAAGACATGAAGTATTTGCATACATCCCTTCAGGGTCCCATCACAGCCTCTGTTTGAGGGTGTGCTTTGTAACGCTCCAACTACTGGAAGTGCAAGAACCATGGTGACCTCCAAAGGCTGCTGAGACATCAGTTGGTTCTCCCATATGTGGCACAAGGAATATGCCCATTATAGTAACAGCGCCTAGATATTTGGTATCTATCAGGGATCTAGTCCTTATCACATTGCAATTTGCCAGTTTGAGTCCTGCCCTGTCTACCTCCATCAGTCTTCCAGCCTGTTTTCTGTTACAGTTCTGCTATTTCACCTGCCAGATGACCCCTTCCTCCATAGCTTTGGGAGAAAAGAGACAACTCCCATTTATTTGTCCCATTGTCCTCCAGTACAGAAAGAGGCTGACCAAAATCAACGGCTTCATATATTCAATGCTGTCTGAGAATGTGCTGGTTTATAGGAAGAAAGATTGGCCCTTAACAAATTGCAGCCATTATATCCCTGAAGCTTATGGTGCTTTTTGATGAATAAATATAGAGAGATTTCTGAAGCTGTATCACATTGCTTGAAGATTGCCTACATGTCCTAGCACATGATATTGAGCAGGTATGGGTAAAATGATTAGAATTGTCTTGGTGAGGTCTTTGAGGCAAGCTGCACCCATTAGGGCTTGGAAAGAAATCCCTGGCATTGCTTTTAATGTTTTATAGGTATATATGTAACGTTATATATATACACACACATATACACGTATGTGTAACAAGATTAAACAATATTTGTGTCACTCATACCTTGAGGTGGGTTTGCACCAACATTTTCCGTATTTTCAGATGAAATAAGCTCTGTTAAAACTACTTGGCTGGTAACATCAGGAGTGTGTTAGCAAAGATCTAATTTATCAGTCTATTCATAGGCTGTTGGTCCATACTCCCATGAGTAATACATTAAATGAGTAGCTGTGTTTGGTCACCAAGACTGGTATCCTCGGAAGCAATAAAGAGTTGAAGCAAGACTAAGCTGTGTAAACAAATTATATCTTGATTGCCAAAAGGCTCAAAAACCTTTCCGTAACTGCAATTTTTCTGCAAGTTTTGCTTTTCTTTCAGAAGTCCAAACATTAACTATTAGAGTTAAAAAAAATCTCACTTGCTCGGACTGTAAATTGAAGCATTTTCTCATGAGCAATAATTAATTGTTAATAGTTCTTTTTTTTATAGCCTTATCTCATGGAATAAGTTGTCATTGTATGAGATCAAAAAGCCCATTTTTCTCGGAGAAGCCTAGATTCCAGGACATATTGAAAACCTGATTGTAAACTGGATATTCGGCAGCAGTAAGAAAGCAGAGCCTCTTTTGTTTTAAAGACAATCAAGCAGCAATATGACTCGAATACCTCAGATAAAACCATTGTCTGCTTTACAGGTAACTGGCAGATGAGAGGTCAGCTCTGGCTGATTCAAGCCATAGAGGCATTTCTTTTCTGTTTTTAGTAATCCACCCTCATAAACAGAACTTCATCAGACTAAACCAGCTCTCTATTTTGTGTGGCTGCTCTGTTTTCCCCCAAGCAAATTCTTCACATGCCCAGAAGGAATCTTGTTTCCAACATCTGGGAGTGCTTTAGAGGCTTTCATTATTTATATGCCAAGATAATATCTCTTGCCTATGAATGTGCTACTGTTCCCATTGATTAGATGTTTGCTGATTAGTGCCAACTGCAGTGGTGGCTGTAGCACGGCAGCTATTCTTGGGCCCTTGATTTCCATCACAAACTATGGGCCTCCAAAGGCTCATCTGACCTTCAGGAATTCATTAGATTTTGACTGCTACTGACTTAGGAAGACTATAAAGTGAGGAGTTAAGGGGAAAAAAAAAAAAACCAAACTCTGGTATTTAAAATTAAGATTGAAACACACCAAAAGGAAATGGTAGAAAAATGAAATGGTGCTGGCGCTGTTTAGCATCATTATTGGAGACATGGGCAGTGGGATCGAGCACCCCCAGCAAGTTTGCCAATGACACCAAGCTGTGTGGTGCGGTTGATGTGCTGGAGGGAAGGGAAGGGATCCAGAGGGACCTGGACAGGCTGGAGTGGGCCAGTGCAAACCTCATGAAGTCCAACAAGGCCAAGTGCAAGGTCCTGCCCCTGGCAGGTTGGAAGGGGCTTGGAGCAACCTGCTCTAGCGGAAGGTGTCCCTGCCCATGGCAGGGGGTTGGAAGTGGATGAGCTTTAAGGTCCCTTCCAACCCAAACCACTCTGGGATTCTATGAAAAGAGTAGTTTGAATGGAGAAGACTAAGAACAAAAAACAACCAAACAAAACAAACCGGAGGGAGGCTGCCAGACGAGAAAACACAATTTCTTCAGCATTTGATAGCTAGAAGCTGTCTAGCTTGTCCTAGCTTGTGAGGGATACATGACCCTATCTTCTCAGGGTCCCCAGGGCTCCTACCAACTTCTTCCCCATCCTCACAGCCTCTGGACAAATACGGCCCTCGGCTTCAAAGTGCTCCTCTGAGCAGAGACAAAGGTAAACAGAGAGAGTAAAATGCTGATAGGGCCAAAACCTGCTACTCAAAGAGCAGCTTTGAAACCATAGCAGGAAGCTTTGCAGCAAAACTGAATGTATGTAATGAAAAGAAGGGAGAAAGCACAGCTTCCATATAATTTCCTCATGGCTTTGTTAGGATACGTTTCTCAAGCAGTCTGCTGCAGAGAACTGCCTGCTATTATTTTAAGGAAATGAATTAAAATATCACATAAAGCTAAGGCATTTCTGAACATGTGGGAATTAGCAGGTCTTTGATGAACTTACTGTCTTCCTGAGAGGACTAGTTTGCATTTCATCATGGACCACTGGCAGTGCTGGTAGCATACTGCTGCATAATCTGTGAGGTCAGTAGCCACAATAGCCCTGCTACCTGGAAGGGGTCTGTGGGAATAGCCCCTGATCTTCACAGCCCAACTCAAGTGACTGAAAATTGTTGCCTGTGTGTATAGAATGACTGGATAATACGCTTATTTGAAGTATTAAAAGCCTATTTAATTTTCCCCTTGCAGGCAGCAGTGATACACAGTGCACATTGCATTTGCAGAGGGGTTGCCCAGATTAGTTTCCTATTTGTTTTTTTTCTTGGTGACTTACGATGCTTGACTCCACCTTTGGTGCCATCTTGCATCTTTAGAAGCAATATTGGCAATTCCTAAATATTTCCAAGGTTGATGCCTCAGCATAGGTACTGTATTCTTCCTTCTGAATCTATCTCCAGGAGTACTCAAGGTTTTTGTTTGCTCATTTTAACTACTGCTGACAAAACCTGACCCCAAAACAATCAATGTATTTTACTCTGTCCATGTAATTGTCACTATGGTCTAACCAATGACTTGATTAATTTGATTTTTAAGTATCTAGACATTCAGAGACTGCAGTGTTTTAGGCATTTTTCATCATATACAGATGCCCAGCAATGGAAAAAAGATGTCAGCTCCTCAGCTAGTATACAGTGGGGTAACTCTATTATGGTCACTGGAGCCTTGCTAATTTACAGCAGTTGTGGATCTAGCTTGCTTCCAGAGCATGCATTGATTTTACCATAATTCTTTATTTCCTGGTCTTGAGCCATTTAAATGTAAGTGCATTTGACATTTTGGGAGGGTACAAGGCATTGCTGTGTCAGCCTTGATGCTGTGTTAACGATGCTCTTGGGCAATGAATAATAATCATGGAGTAACTTGGAAATCAAACTCCTGATTTTAGTCTCGTAGTCTACTGGATTAGCAATAAAATTTCAGGTCATTTAAATACCTAAAGGGTCTGGGAGTGTAGAGAGCTCTGACTTAAAACGTTAGTAAACAGTGTTGAGAGAAATAGCTCTGGTGAGCAATGGGGAAACTGTGCTGGAGAAATGGGACTTTGGTGATGGAGAAAGTCGAAGGAGCTCCCTGTTCATCTCATCTCTTGTGACATTGGGACTGCTGAGGTTTTCTGTGTTAAATTCAAGTAAGTCATCACTTTTTTCCCCCTGAAGGTATATTCTAACCTGAACTATGTCACACAGGCTCTGCTTCTCACCGATGTCCTCGCTTCTTCCATTGTTCCTGCAGCAAGGCTGGGGGTGAGCAGAGCATCTCCAGGGGACATTACTGTTCTCGGGTGACCATTCACTTGCCTTCCAGCATCATGACAATGACTGATGGCACGTGCTGTCACCTCTGCTTTTGGAATAAAATTGTCACTCAATATCCTTGTAATGAAATGGTGAAGGTTCCATATAAGAGAAATTCCCAGCACTGACTATAAAACACTGTTCAGGCAGATTTAGAGCTCTATATGAAATAGGAGCTGGTGTTGTTTCATGGGCTTTGAACGCGGGCCAGTTTGCAGCACGCCAGAGAGGGGTCGGCTCTCAGCAGCTCTGTTAAGGGCTGTCCCTGGCTCCACTGCCACGGCCCTGCAGAACCCCAGTGGCAGGGAAGCCTCTCGCTGCTGCAAGGGGTGTAAATGGAATCTTACTTCTCTTCAGTGAGTGTGTGAGGAGTGTCTCATGGTGAGTGAACTCAACGGTCTATCTATTTGATGTCAACACACCAAGCTTTGTCCATGGCTGCTAAGAACTGAGGGTTAGCTTCAAATCCACCTTCATTGAAGGTGGCTGGAGGTATCACCTAAAGAGTTCCAGAGATAAAAGCTGATAAGGCCATGAGAAATACTGTCCTTAAAGGGAGGTTTTGGCACATAACTAAAGAAGAATATATCCCCAATTGTTTGTTCTTTCCCTCATTTCATACTCACCAAGCACCAGTTCTCAATATGTGCACAAGAACTAACGTATAACTGTTTGAGTTATTTCAGAGCTTCCTTCTTAACATTACTAATTGACCCACTGATGGATGCTTGCTCTCCTTATTTTATCACAGTAATGTTGTTCTAGCTAATTCCCTGCTGAAGCAGCAGAGCTACCCATTAAGCAAGCACTATGAACTGATAAGAAACAGCAATACAATTTATGCATGGCATCAGGGAACAGGGACAAATATTGGCATCAAGGTGACTTATTTGCCTGTGAAGCCTGTAGCGAAAAGGTCCTCGGCAGGGAGCACCACACATCAGTTCAGTGTTTTGCCATAAGCTGGGAACTAAACATTTATTATCTACTCTAAGCAATATTCAGTGTGAAGGATGCAAGCAAGGATGCAAAAAGGGCATCCAGCAATGCTATGCATCAGCAATTTGAAATAGTAGATACAGGGCAAAGAGGAAAACCACTTATCAAGACCTGTATGTGAGTCTTGACCTTTAGGTGCTGACAAGAGAAGCTTTGAGCATCACAGCTGAAGGCTAGATGGGAGCACAGCCAGAGAAAAGGTGCTGCTGTGTCCGGAGCAGGGACAGTCATGGTCAGTGGGTCCCTGGGGTGCTGAGGCGCTGGCACAGGGTGCCCAGAGAAGCTGTGGCTGCCCCATCCCTGGCAGTGTTCAAGGCCGAGTTAGACACAGGGTCTTGGAGCAACCTGCTCTAGTGGAAGGTGTCCCTGCCCGTGGCAGGGGGTTGGAACTGGATAATCTTCAGGTCCTTTCCAGCTCAAACCAGTCTGGGATTCTGTGATTCTATGATTTTATTTGGGCGCTGACAACTTTCTTTCCTCTACTCCACAGACATAATGAGAGTCAGCTTCTTTTAGTCACAGTTCCTTTTAACCAGTGTTCCACCCGGATCCTCGTGGGAACATAAGAATAGCTCTTCAGGACTAGATCTGGGGTGAGTCTTCCCCAGCATCCTGTCTCTGACAGCAACCACTAGCAAACACCTAAAGAAATAATAAATGAATGGGTATCTATTAGGGATTTTCTTCCACTAGCGAACTCCAGCCTCTGGAACTCTGTCACTTAGGGAGTCCCTGAGCTGCAGACCATATCCACATCATTGTGTTTAGTGGTCCTTAGTGACCCTTTCTTCCACTAATTTTTTAATTGCTAATGGAGATGGTTTTTCTTTTGGCCTCCGCAGCATCCTGAGTTACATAATATAATAGTGTGCTTTGTGAAAGACCACATCCGGATTAGTTTCAAAGAATAGATGAGATCAGGTACAGTAGGGATACAGCAGCTGGAGTATTACAGACGTCCAGGCTTATGGGTCTCCACACTACCAGACAGAAACCCAGATGAACAGATCCCTATAACCATCCTCATATGTTCTTATTCATATGGTTCTGTGGTATATAGAGATTCTAATGCAGCTTTAAAGAGAGGTAAGCAACCAGCACTGCTGTTAGCCACCTCGCATAACATCATATCATAGGTGAATATGGAAGGTGGGAGTGAGACAAAGTGCCTTAATCCTGCCTCCACATCCAAAAGTAGCTCAACTTGCTTAAAGCAAAGTTTAGTAGATCCTAGAGAAGGCAATGTTTCCTCAGTAGCAATCAGGCATCCATTCTGTTTCTGTGCTTTTAAAAACCCTATCCAGCATCTGTCTGTCTTTTTGGGGTCGACTACCTGAAAGCTAAGCCCTTATTCTGAATTGCTTTTATGTGGTTTGTAATGCTTATCTTTTGTGTAGGATCCATTTGAAGTGGGGCAAAGGGGCAGGACTTGTCCATGGTGTTCAGGAAGGGGATAGCTCCTGGGTGCAGACACAGCGACACAGGATTTTTGGAGGTCAGCTTTGAATGGGAGAAAGGCAGAAAGAAGGATCATATTGGGAAGGCATCACAGTGGGGAGCAAAGCTTTCAAACACTGGTGTCAAGCTAGGCAACAGGCTGTGATTTTAAATGCTGGCTCCAACATGACGGAGCAACCCTCTCCAGCACTGCCCTGATGCCACAGATGCTCACAGCTGAATCAGTGCTGCGCAAACACTTTCAAGAGGCTGAAAGCTTTTCTTGAGGTCCTTGGGTGTCAGTATTCTCACCTGTAAGAGAGCCAGCCCAGCTCACCATTTCACGGTGAAATGCAGACATTAATGCTTGGAAAGTTTCAGGAGCTACTGAGAGCGCCATATAAATGTTAAATATTATTATTGAATTACAGTGTGATTGAAACAAATTGACTCGTTAGGAAAGTTTCAATGAATCATATTCATAGCAAATTCTATTTAATTTACAACAGTGAGTCATTAACTGGCTCTCCTGCTGATTTATTTATACATCCTGCAGAAAACGTAACTGATTTTGAGAATCAGATCTTAAGATAACGGGACTTCAGAATTGTGGGATCAAGCATTTTGTAAGGAGTGTGGAAATATCAATCCATATGAACCTACTCCCTTTTCCATCATATTTAATCCTGATGAAGGTTATGCAAAGCACCTGCAATAAAATGTGCCCTCTTTGTGTGCTCTGAGCTTGCCCGAAATTACAGTGCTTCTCCTAAAACCCAGTGCTTCATTAAACCTGGTCCAAAATGAAATATAACAGTTTCTGATTCTCTGCAGGCTTCTCTATGCAGGATGATTAGAAGCTATGAAATACTGAGTGCTGGAAACCCACATTGCTCCTGGATTGAAAACACACTTCAGGGGAACAATTCAACCAGCAGGATGGAATAGCGCAGGATGGTGACGTGTCTTTGGTCCCGATGTGCCTCAGTTTCCCTCTCTGCAAGAGAGAGGCAGGGCCACCTCTCTGTCAGCACAAAACCATCATTTGGATGCTTGGATGATAGCATCCAGCATCTCAGTGAGGTACGCCAGCTTGCATCACTCATTATTAACAGCCACATATTAATGACCTACTCCTTGCCAAGGCACAAGGGACCAACATTTAATCACTGCAGGAAGTTTCAGAGAAAGCACTTCTTTTGGTGGAGACAGGAGGATTACGCTGGGATTTTTCTATGCATGCTGCAGTGAGAGTGGGGAGCAAAAAGAGGACGAACCCTGGTTAGATGAAAGGATGGGGGAAGGAACTGCATGCACAAGGTGGCTGGGTCAAAGGAGAGAGGGGACAGGACAGATGGGACAAGAAGGATGAAGCCGTGATGCAAAGAGCTCAGAAGAGCACAGTTCCATGTCTTCGCAGGGTTCAGGGAAGAAGCATCTCATATCTTCACAGAGAATTTGCCTATTTGTGATTAGAAGCAGTAAATCAGGTCTCAGCAAATGGAAAAAAAAGGTGAAATGAGCTGGGGAACAAAAATTTCTACAAAGGGCTTTCAAAAGACAATTAAAGAAAAGAGGGAATTTTCAGGTAAAACTAGGAGCAGCAGGATAAGGTTTTTCTCTTACATGAAAGATAAAGGATCTCCTGCACGAGGGTTGCCATAGAATCAACCAGGTTGGAAAGGACCTCTAAGATCATCAAGTCCAACCATTCCCCAGCACTGCCAAGGCCACCACTAAGCCATGTGTCATGGGTTCAGCAGTAGCAGTCATTTTTCCCCTTCTTGGTAGCTGGTGCAGCACTGTGGTTTTGATTTTGGGCCTGGAAGCAGCGCTGATAACACCAGTGTTTTCAGTTACTGCTTGAGAATGTTTTGGTCTGGCCAAGGACTTCCTGAGTCTCATGCTATGCCAAGGAGGAGGGGATGCTGGGAGGAAGCAGAGACAGGACACCTGACCCAAACTGACCAAAGAGTTATTCCATACCACAGCATGTCATGTCCAGGATGTGAAACCGGAGGGCAGAGACCTGGAAGGGTGTGGTGGTGGTGGACTGGGGGTGCACAGCATGGTCAGGTTTTTGGTACTGGGGGGTTTGCTGCTGGGGGGTGCACTGGCTGGGCCGGGCTTGGTGAGCAGTTGTATTCTCTTTCTTTGTATTTCTCTTGTATTATTACTGGTGGTAGCAGCAGTGATTTGTGTTATACCTTAGTTACTAAACTGTTCTTATCTCAACCTGTGCGAGTTGAATTCTTTTGATTCTCCTCCCCATCCCCCTGGGACTGGGGGAAGAAAGAGGGGAGTGAGTGAGTGAGTAGAACTGCGTGGGTGAGGGGCTTAAACCATGACACCATGGCACTGTCCTCTCCCCCTGACCTGCAGAGCCCCTGAGGGTGCCTCCACCCCGGCCCCTAGGGATGGAATCGCTGGTTGGGTGCCAGTGAGATGGGATAGGGTCACTGTGGGATAGCACCATGCAAGATGGTGGGGGTAGATGCACGATTAGGACCACAGACACTGAATAGACAGCATTAGGATCTTAACAGTTCTGTTACGGTTAGTGTTGCTTTCCCTTAGACAATGCCACTATTTGGCAGGGGTATATTGCCCACCATTAACACAAAGGTTTCTGAAATTGAAGTAAGAGGAAGGCAAGTACTAACAATTTATAAGATTTTTTTTCCAAGGTTGAAAGAAGGCCAGTGATACTTCTGCAATAATAGGAATGAGACAGTTAAAGCGTTGTACAACGGCTACCTTTAAAACTCTCTTTTCATTTTCTGATCATCAGTTTTGATCTTCTTCAATCAAATGGAGCATCACTTAGGAGCTGATGAAAAGAAAACCTTCATCTGGTTATTAACTCCTTGATGAAAGACCTGTAAAAAGCACATTGTTCATTACAGGAGTTTGGAAAATATTGGAAATTAACTGAATTCTGTATGAGATACATGGCGTCTTGCAAGTTCTAATTGGGCACACACATTGGAAAAGCAGAGCTGTTATGTTTGCAAAGATGGGCACAGTGTCAAGCTGTTGCCATTAAAATAAACGAGTTACTACATTTCTCATTCCCTTCTTCAGTGCACAGATAAGCTCACTTTCTAAATGACAGTGATCTGAGAGATGCTTTCTAGCATAGCCATGGAGTAAGTCGGTGCTTATGGCCAGGCCTCTCCTACCTATGTTGTACTTTGCTCTTTGATTCCTGTTTGCAGCAGGTCTGGGACCTCCATGGAGGAGGACGCAGATGCAGGTGGAGCAGAGCCTTGGTCATTGTAGCAGAAAGACCTGGAGAGACAACCCATCAGGAGATGATCAGTGCAGGAAAAAGGGAGGATGTGTCCCAATTCTTTGCTGAAGTCTCAAAGTTGGAGCTGGGCAAGTGTTTCTCTTCACTTTATCCTAGGATAACAAAAAACTCCAAGCTTGGGCAAAAAACATCTGTGCAACTGTCCCGTGTCGGTGTAGTTTTGTTCCTTCCTCTCCAAATAAAGGGGAACACCAGAAAAGCTTCAAACTTTCCTCCCTGTTGCCTATGTTGGATGTTTAATTCTCCTTTGTTTCAAGCTCGTGCTTAAGTTAGGAGGCTGCTTCAATCAAACCAAACCCAGCCTGCTGCTGCTACCGTGAAAACGTTTTACTTTTACTGGAGCTAAACGTTTGACCCAAATTTTGACCCACATTGAGTTTTTCCTTTTTTCCCACATGAGAAAACAAACAGAACTAAAAATCCAGTTCAGGTATTTCAGAAACTAAACCTTTTCTTTTCATCCCTTCGTTGGACCACTGCTGTTATGAAACAAATAAACCAAAAACGCAACTTCACAATCACCAATGGAAGCCCCAATACAGAAGGAGTACCGGGACTTCCTTTAAGGTGGTTTTGACTTTAATTTCAGGGATGTTTGGGATTTCAATGGACTTTTGGAGCTATAACTCTTTCCAGCTGTGTTGGAAAGGAGAGTGCTACATTTATGTAGCTGCATTTGTGAAGGACTGCACTTTTGTACCCCAGCATTTGAATTGTTCTTGCTGTGCCTAGGTTGCAAACATCTGTATTCTGATCAAATTCCTGCCTGGCCTGGCCATGCATTCAGCCAGTCTGAACAGCGCCTTTAAGGAGACCAGAGAGTTAAAAATAAGATCCTGGAAGAATGAAAAGCTTACAAAAGCTCTAAAGGCTTTTTTAATAAAAGGAAATTGCTGCAGGAAGTGATTCCTTATATCCCAGGCTCTGCCAATTGTTTCCAATCAGAGCAGCTTGGTGTAGCTATTATCTCACTAAGTTGTATTAATGTGTTTGTTGTTTCTGCTTTTCCTTTTAAACTAATCTACAGCTTAACTTGGGTTCTGCTGTTTAACTCATGATTTGTCTGTGGTAAAAGCTGTTTCTTGGGGCTCCTTTCACAACTCTGATCCCTCACAGTAGTACATAATCTTCACTTCCTACTCCTCACTAGACTGTAGGCACATTAGCAAGATGTGGGGCTCTTAAATGCTTCTCCCCTCCCATTTGCCCAATCTCTTTTCCTTCCCTGAACCCAAAGACCCTGAGGACAGATGTACGTTCACCCTGAGGATCTCAGCCCTTCCATGCAGAGCCACCTCTGCACAGACCCATGTGTCAATATCCTATGGGAGCAGCTCACCGCATGGCCAACAGCAAAAGAAATGGGGCATGCCTGAGCAGGATCCTGCAGTTCAGGGGCTATGTGAGATCAAGGTTTAATTTGAATTGGGTCATGACTATCGTAAATAGTGGAGCCATTTGGGAATTAATGTTTTATGGGCTCTGCTGGCATTCTGCAGCCTCACAAAACCCTCAACCCGAGCAGACAAATGGCTTATAGTAACTTTTTAACTGGAAAAAAACAATGTTAGTAGATGGTGACTAGATGGAAATGAGGGAAACCCTTCCAGAAAGTTTGTAAAGGCAATAATTTGATTCAGAGCACCCAGAAAATCAAAGCACAACACAGCCAGTGTTGATGACAAACAAACTCCTCTCCTCCTGCTAGAGGTTGGTGCTGGAGGCTGTGTTACAGCCCAGACTAGTGCCTCCAGTTCTACTGAAGTTGACCCTGAGAACCAGGATGGACAACCCGCAGTCCCCAGACAGTGAGGAGCTGGCACCCTTTCCAACTCTTCCAAACATCAAGCATTTTTAATAACCTCTACTACTAAAAATTGTTTCCTGCTTGTTTTGAAAAGACAGATTTCTGTCCCTTGGTGATAGGAGCAAAGGGACCATTCACACAAGTGATGACTGTGGACTGTCCCCTTGGTTTATAGCTAGATACTGTCTGTCAGGTATTCCCAATGCACAACAATGAGTGTGCAACTCCCTGCATGGGAGACCCACAGAGACAACAGGGTACATGTGTTCAGCACTGCAAACCAGGATCAGCTCTACGGCCTTATGAAGAAGGAAATACGGAACAGCATATCAAAGATGGGATATGGACCACAGACACCCTGTTCCATCACTGAATGCCAAAGGTTGATTTGCATGCAACATCTTAAATAATTAAACAGCAAAATGGTGTTGCCATCTGCCAATGTCCATCTGGTGGAGGGAACACAAAGCTCAGAGTGAGAAACCAGCACTGAGCAAGATCCACTCACTGACAGGGGGGATCCCAGCAAGCAGCTCACGGGTGCCTTGCGGCGCTGTCATCTCTTCTGCTTGGAAATAGCTGGCAGTCCCCAGTCAAACAGCCCCTGTTCAGACAAGGTTGCTGGTGGAGCATGAAGATTTCCCAGTACAGGCAGAGAAGTGTCTTTGTAGCACATCCATGTAGTCAAGGCTTGCAATAAATGTTTTGTAATCAGAAGCACTATAATGGCATTTGTAGATGCAGGGACATGCCTCGCTTCAATACCCTTGTTCAGGTCTGGCTACACTCATTCCTGCACTATAAAAAAAGGAATAGCTGCCAGAGAGAGGTCTAGAAGGTGATTATAATGTTCAGAGACACAGAAAGGTCCCTGGGAAGAAGGATTCAGGAGGTTCAGATTGTATTTTACACAAGAGAAAAATAAGAGGTGACATGACAGAGGGACTAAACCAATGAAAAGTGCAGAGAAGGCAACCTAGCCATTCCCAGTTACCCTTTCAAATACCCTTTCAAATGAGCCTGAGCAGCAGCCTAGTGAAATTAAAAATACATTTCATACACATCAAAGGAGATGCTGGGGCTGGTTATGATTGTGCCATGAAGCAGTTTCATTGAACTAGAAAACTGCAGGACAAGAATCTTTTCCTTGATTTTTCCTTACCTTTTGGAGCCCATTGGTTTTTAGTAATTTTGTAGGGTTCTGTGACTTTTATACAAATATTCAAAGTATGCACAGTTATAAAAGCATAGGTACTGAATGTAGAGGATATTGTCTTTCCCTGCTGTACTCTGCTATAGAGTCAGAAATGATCACTACAGACTTATGCAGGCATCCATATTAGTTGTAGATAGGATGGGGAAGAACTAGGTTTTCCACTTGACAGGCAAACCCCATTGTGGACTGGGGTCATAATGGTGGATGTGACCCTGTGGACAAGCAGTACCATAGCCATATACCAAAGAAGGTCAAGATAATCAGAGCACCCTCATCCTCCCTTCGTAGCACTCCCACAGAGCTTCACTGTTACAGAGCATTGCACAACGCCAGCTGACACCAGAAGTCAATGAGAACCGGGGGCACTTGCCCAGAAAAAGTCTCATTCAAAAGCCACAACTAACACAGTGCTATTACTGGCTGTAATAAAGAGCAAGCTTTTTCTAGGGAAGAATACATTTTCACTGTGTGCTGCCCCCACTATTATTTGTGTTGCAATAATGCCACAGTGCATGAGCCACTGCGTAGATCAGCACATGGAAAGACATATCTGTGGACCAGATAGCATCCCTTCTTATTGAAAACTGCCAGCTTTTCACACATCACAGTGACACTGGCTTCACCCAGTTTCAGATTCCTATCTTCTAAACCTAGCAGCCTGGCACTGGGAGGTGCTAACAACAGCAAACTGGTGTTTTCAGTGGATGTGACCAAGAATTCTTTGAGGCTATCTGTGGGGAACAAAGATGGCTTTCCTACTACGTATGCCCAAAGAATGTATTTAATTTTGTCAGCTGTCTTTATTGCAACTCCCCTTTTTGTTCACAACAAGAAGATTTTCTATATATTTGGCCTCCTTCTCCACTGCTACTAACAATAATTTGCATAAGGATGATGATGATATCAAGTCTCGATTGACTTCCCTCAGCTGCCAAACCATTTGCAAGCATGAAGCATTAATTCTAGTTTGGTCTCTCGTTGGAGAGGTAGCATCTTAAACAGTGTTCCTCCTGGCTTACCATCGGTGTCCATGGCTGAGACTGGACAGAATGGTACTTTGGGGGGATTCAATGTTCTTATATGCTGTATAGGCACAGCCAAAAGAAATGATCAGGTGGAAGAAAGTCAAAGTTGCACAAGTTCCTGACAGTCTTCCTTGCACCAGGAATACTGTGTTCTCCCCTGGAATTTCATTTTTTGTTGGGGGGAGAATGTAGGAAATCTTCCTAAGCAGACAAGAAGAGTTTCCACTGGCAACAGGGCGAGCACTTTGCTGGGGGGGACATTCCAAAGAAGCTACATGCTGGTCTCTGCTCCTATGCAGGCAGCAGGGCTTGTAAAGAGGGACACTACTGAAGCACAGTTGGAGCTGGTTGCAGGGCTTCAGAGACCACAGCACCTTCAGCACTGTGTCCTGCTATTATACATACCTATTTACACATCCCAAACTGTAGTTTTCTGCCGGCCTGTTGCTGTTTGGATAACATCTGAATGAGCAGAACTGGAGGAGTGACACTTGACTGACATTTGTGATGGTTTCGCTGTTCAAGCAGGAGTTTTCTCAGTCAGGAAAGTTCGCTTTGCTGTGGCCTTCTTTTTCTGTTTCTAGAGTTCCAGGACTTTCAAGGACAGAGGGAACTTCTTGATAAAAAACAGAATCAGGAATATAACGCTCGCTTCCATAGAATTTGTGTGATTTTGTGCAAAAATATAACTTCATATTTCCAGAAAACAACACCGAAACTGCTGTCATTTCAAGATAGTTACATAGCAATTAAATGTTGTTAATTGAGTTTCAGCTGGAGCTTATCTCACACCAAGGAAGTCTTCTCTGAGCTTTGTGGTATCTTGATCTCCACTTGCCACTGCTGGAGACAAGCAGACTTCTTCCTCTGTGGAACAAACATGGCTCCTGGTGATGTAGGAGATGCAGATATATCCCTTACACTAACCGAAGTGAGCCTTCTCTGCTGTATTTTAAACCATTATAATAGTATTTGGCACTTTCCATTTAAAAGGCAAGTGCTAAAATAAATTAAGGCATCTTCTTATTTAGATACTAGGAAGTTGCAGGATAAGGCAGGAATAAAGCAAAACAAAACTAAGCAACCCAAATGAGCCAGAATCCAAATCTGTGTTTAAAATTTCCCTTATTTAAGTTACTGTATCCACTCAGCTCAATATCTAAAACAAAGAAAATGAATTATGGAACAGCACAAGGAGAGCTGGTTAATTTTCCCACTGATGTGCTGTGAAATGAAAGCTTTATTCTAAGAATATCATATCCTCAGGGCTCTGTCTGGGGAGACACTGACAAATACAAATGTCCTTACAGTTTTTCTTTTATTCCTGCTTTATGCTGTATTCCAGACAGATTTCCAAAATTATATATAATAATATATAATCTGTACTTGTGGTTTGGTGGAGTTCAAGGCTGTGATTTTCCAGGACATAACTATGCCCTGTTTGAAAATGGAAGATCAAGTGCACATAATGAAAGGCAGATCAAATTCTAGAAGAATTTGCTTATTTCTTAATCAATATTAATATATGTGACTTTAATTTCAGCATCTTTTCTCCTGTTGTGTACCAAGGGGGAACATTAACAACAACAGCAGCTTTACATTTTTATAGCGCCTTTCATCAAGCGGGATTCAAAAGTGCTTTACAAACCTCGGACAAAATTCTTCTTTGATCAGCACTGAGAATCTCTTAATCCATGGTGCAAATCTCTGTTGCACTTTCTGTGCCTTTTGCTGCACATAGGACTTCCCTCGATTCCTGCAGGGATCGTGTTTGTGAAACAAGTGCAGAATGAGTAATGGCTGTGTGAGGAATCTGCACTGCAGATGAAAAGGAGGACAAATTAAACAGAGATCCAGTCTCAGCTCCCTCAGAACACGCTCCACGGGTCTTCCTTAAAGAAGGAAAAGTACAAATACATGCTCCTGTACACAAATCTACTTCTTTGTTACAAGGAGCCTGCCCTGCCAGGCCCTTTAAATCTCCTCCTAAAAGCAGAGGGTCAGATCTGGCCCCCACTTACTGATGAGGAGCAGCTCTGAGGAGAGCGCTGCGGGTACAAGCAGCTTTTACCCCTCAGGTCCCTTCTACTGCAAACTGCTCTTGGACTCTGCCTATTGCAAAGGACAGGAGAAAGTTCCTGGAATTTCCAGAGCTTCTGCACTCTGTGTGTGTGCAAACCTTGCTGAGGTAAGTGCCAGGCTGGAAACCTTGCAAAGACTCTCAGGAGATTACTGAGAGAATGTTAGATTTAGGGATACCCTCTGTGTCTCAGTTTTCTGGTCTGCAGCTGAATCAGGAGGTGCAGGGAGGATGCAGCAAAGTGAGTTTCCCAAACTAATTCCACGTTCAATTTGGGCAAAAACCTGAGTTACCTCTGTCTGATGGCACTTTTTCATCTTTACAGCTAATGTTGGTTTCTGATTAGGGTTTACAAATGCTAAGGAACACTTCCCCTTTTCCATCATCAGAAAATGATGAGCAGCATCCCACTGAGATGAGTGGAGAACCCAAAGTTATCATTAATTCTGCAGGCGCTTCTGTCAGTCATCAAGATTTCAATCCTTGCGTTGAACCCATAAATCTCTGGCCCTATCATGTCCTATTTTACTAGGACATTCTGTTTCGCATGGGTAGAACCATACTTTTTAATGAGAAAATCATTCAGAATTAAATGTCCCCTCGGGATGCTATTTGAAGAAGTAAAATGCCTCACTTGCGAAGACAGGTATAACAGTGTGATGAGGGAGCTTTTAACTACTTAATCTGAAAAAAGTTGACAGCATTGGCTATATCAGTGTGGACAACATTGGTCCATTTCAAAATATAGTCTGCAGTCTCTGGCATCACATTGATTTATCTCACCTGATGAGCTGCCCAGTGAATTTAGTCTTTTCTGTTTACAGCTTTTCTCTTCCAAAGAGCAGAGGTTGCTGTTTAAGTGATTACTTTCCTGATATTTCCTCCTGTTGGTACATCTACATCTGAGCTCGCATTCATGGTTTTAACATCTGTTAGCTAGCAGGATTGCTGGCCAGCATGCACACCATTAGCAGCAAAAGTTCATGTTTGTCACCAGTGCTAATGGCATGTGTTGGAAACATGATTGTGCAGTGTAAACGCGACCCTATCCAAAATTGTTTTCCTTTTAATTAGGCAATATAAAAGAACCCTAATTATAGACTAAATTTAAAAGAGGGGTTGGAATTCATTAGAAACTCAATAGGAACCCTCTAAGAAGGACATGGAGCTGTTGGAGCAAGTCCAGAGGAGGCCACGAGGATGATCAGGGGCTGGAGCTGCTCCCATACAAAGACAGGCTGAGAACATTGGGGCTGTTCAGCCTGGAGAAGAGAAGCTGCGTGGAGACCTCAGAGCAGCTGCCAGTGCCTGAAGGGGGCTACAAGGATGCTGGAGAGGGACTCTTCATCAGGGACTGTAGCGACTAGGACAAGGGGTGATGGGTTCAAACTGAAACAGGGGAAGTTCAGGTTGGAGATAAGGAAGAAGTTCTTCCCTGTGAGGGTGCTGAGGCGCTGGCACAGGTGACTCTGAAAACCACATGTCCAGGTAAAGGCAAAGTCAAGGTGTATACATTGAGCCCACCCTCCAGCTTCAGACCAGGAGTCATCAGTGCACTGTGGCTTTGCTCCCATCCCAGAGTCCTTACACCAGCTCCCGACACTCTGACTTGAACTCTTCAGCTGGCTCATCATATAGCAGGAAGAGTTTGGTGGTGTTTGAAGGTAGGTAGTGAAAGTCTTAAGTAACATGATGCAAATAATTAAACTTAGCGATAAATTGGTGCTTTTCATCTTCAAAGTGCTTTGCAAACATTAATTAGTTGGGCCTAGCAAAGCCCCGTAGAATGGAAACACTCAATTTGTATCTCCTGTGAAGTGACTTTCTTGGCTGCCCCTACACACACACTATTTTTAGCACATGCAAGAGCCCGCCTCACGTTTCCTTACTTCCTCTTCAAATGGCACATAGGTTTTCCATGATGAAAGCCATGCCTTAGTAATGGGGAGGGGGGGAAGGTTTTAAAATTAAATAGTCTTTTAAAACAGCAATTAGCTTGGGTTCTTCTGGAAGAACTGAGGCATGTGAAGATCAGAGGCAGGCACCTTCATATCCTGTGCAGCCTCCAGACCTTCAAACCTCCCGTCCCCTTTGAACATGAAAAGCTCTGTTTCAGGCACACCAAGAGGTGGATCCACTGGCTGATGGTCAGCATGAGCATGCGTCCCACTGTGAACAAAGCCACAGTGAATTTCAGTGCACGCCTGGCTGACAGGTTTCCTTGCCCAGTAATGTACCTAAAAATACTGCCATGGGAGAGTATTATCTTCATGGTGCTGCCATCACTTTGTCACAGGGCCCTCTTTCTTCCTCAGGTTCAGAAACGCGTCTGTCTGTCTGGAGTCAGGCGCCCATGAGAAGACAGACACATAGAATCACAGAATCCCAGGCTGGTTTGGGTTCAAGGGACCTTAAGATCATTCAGTTCCAACCCCCTGCCATGGACAGGGACACCTCACACTAGACCAGGTTGCTCCAAGCCCAGTCCAACCTGGCATTGAACACTGCCAGGGATGGGGCAGCCACAGCTTCTCTGGGCAACCTGTGCCAGCGCCTCAGCCACCCTCACAGGAAAGAACTTCTTCCTTATATCCAACCTGAACTTCCCCTGTTTCAGTTTGACCCCATCACCCCATGTCCTATCGCTACAGTCCCTGATGAAGAGTCCCTCTCCAGCATCCTTGTAGCCCCCTTCAGACACTGGAAGCTGCTCTGAGGTCTCCACGCAGCTTCTCTTCTCCAGGCTGAACAGCCCCAATGTTCTCAGCCTGTCTTTGTATGGGAGCTGCTCCAGCCCCTTATCATCCTCGTGGCCTCCTCTGGACTTGCTCCAACAGCTCCATGTCCTTATGTTGAGGACACCAGAGCTGCACACAGTGCTGCAAGTGGGGTCTCACGAGAGCAGAGCACAGGGGCAGGATCACCTCTTTTCACCTGCTGCTCACGCTGCTTTTGATGCAGCCCAGCACTTGCTTGCAATCGTAGACTCAACATTTTTTGCAAATCTGCCTATTTTGTGCTACAAGTGAACTATTTTTGGTTGAGCCATTTCATTGTGGCTGCTTCCCATCCATGGGTGTTTGCTTAGCCCTGGCTTAGCTCAGCTCTTACTCCAGGAAAGCTGTTGTGGTCTTCCCTGCAGAAGCAGCCCCATTCTCCCATTGCTTCCCTCTTCTCCTTTGGTAACTGTTGTTTAAGACTTTTCCAACTTACTTTGTACCATGTACCAACTCCAGCTGTGTGCTTCCCTGTGTGGTTGGGCTCCTGATGACCCTCTTCAAAGGTTGCTCTATTACAGTCGCAGTGTGTTAATGTTATCAAGCATTTGTTGAGGCACCAACCCTTTAATTTACTTGCCTGCCTGTCTTTCCTGAACTAGATTCTTGCTTTACCAAAGCAATGGCCCAGCCTTCTTCTTACAAGTAGGAATATGTTAGTGAAGACAAAGACCTGGTAGCACTCAGTGCAGGAAGCACCTTCTGAAAAGAAAAAGGCAATCTTTTTTTCTCCCTACTTGTTTGTAAACAGGACAAATAAGCAGACAGTCCAAAATGCTCTTATTTTATTCATTCAAGCAGCCTCCAAATCTTGCTTAATAACACATATCTCCTGGTTGCACGCCAGCCCATCACAAGGAAGCCCAGGCGACAATGGTATTCCTGGTTTTCTGCATGACTTTCACAAAGTCATTTTGCTTCTCAGCATCTCAGGTCCCCACATGACGGAGTGTTGTGGGGATAGATAAGGAAGGGGGAAGTGGAGGGGAGGTGAGTGGCCAAGTTCATCCAGAAGGCAATGGGGCTGCCCTGCAGACACTTACAGACTTCCCTGCCACTGTACTACCTGTTGGGTTTCACCCCTTCCCATTGACAATAGCTTGACATCACTTCCTGGACCAAAATGAATGTATTAAACTGAGTGTTTCCTCTATAACTTGCAGTTACTCAGCTATTTATTTTTGGTTGGCAGTGCTAACTTGAGCTCTTGGTTTGACTCTGTTTCCTGACAAACCCCAATGTATTGTCTGCCTTCTAGTCCAATCTTAAAATAGCCTATTGCAGCCTCTGGGAAAGCAGGCACAGATGGATTTACACACTTACCTTGAAAATGTTCAGCTCTTTGGAACTGTTGCAGAAAATACTTGCAATGGAAGGTGTGTGATGCTTCAATTCTAAAACCAGAAAAAGTTCATCAAAAGATTTTTGCTTTTGTGGTCCTTCAGACATTAGTTTTATCTCTACATAATTACCCCAAAACTCCAAAAGAAAGAGCCATGCCTGCCCATCATTATGCTCCATAATAAAGTTCCTTCCTGTGTGCCTATAACAGTCTCAGTGCATATCACTCCAGTGTGATAGGAGTGATGAACCACCAGGAATAAACAGCTTCAGCCTCAGCACTGGAAATGTGGCTACTGAGTAGATCCCCAGCAAATCCTTTCATAGCAATATGTGATTTGTGACAATAAAATGGTTTGAAAACATCAGTGGATTCTTTGTACTACAAACAAAATCCAGGAAAACCAATCTGACCCTTGCATTTTGGTATTGAAAAAAGCACGAATCAGTGCTACTTCTGTCCCACTAACGCCTGCCACTTCTGATAGCTCTGTTTATTTATTTTTCAATTAAAAACTTGTAGATGCTGAAGCCAGAGAGAAAATGTTTAATGTGAGGCTAAAGAAAATGCTACAGTTAATGTGATGGAAGGAAGTCATTGCAAAGGAATTTCTCTTTTGATTTTTCAGCACGTGCAGGAAAAATAAAAATCTCAGTTATTCACATGGTTCTCTTATTGATTCTTGTCATTGTTCTTTACCTGGTGGCTTCATATAGGAGAGCAAGCAAATGCAAGGAGACAATGGGGACTTAAGCTCATTGTAACTCTAGTAGGATTATATGGTCTTATTAAGTATTTGTTTTCCTCACTGGGCCTTCCCTTACAGCTAAGGGGCACTTGTTTCTTAATAAATCAATCGCTTGTGAGTACTTGTCTATACCTTTTCCTTTTTACAACTCCATGTAAAGGATGTCAGCGTAAATGAGAAGAATGCCCCATTAAGTTCATAATACACAAGACCTTCCAACTTCACCTCATCATTAAAATTGTTACAGATCTCTAGAGTTGTCTTTGAACTCACCTTGCTCCACTAGATAAAGGCCAGCAGGTGAAGAATCACAACAGCAACAAACACAAATGAAGGGGATTTGAGAGAGCACCTATTTCAGAGAATGACTATTGTTCACCTAAGGCCATTTTATGGCATGATGTTTCCTAGATGACTGGGAAAGCAAGCATCAAATACAAAGAATACTTTTTAAGACCCCGAAGTGGAATTCTGGGTTGGTTTTGACTGTTTGTTTGTTGGGATGGGGCTGTGAAGAACTCCTCCAGCTGCTAGCCAGGGAGCCAACACCAGCTCTGAAGTGCTCATGAAGTTAAAGGTTTCAGAAACTAGGTTCAAACCAGCATTGTTTCCATCAGTGTTGCATCTGAAAGCACAGGCACTCGGTGCCCTGCATGCATGCTTAGACATGGGCACATGCAATTACAGCGCTAATTGGTGGAAGAGTCACTGTGCCAACAGGAGATAGCAATGAGCTACTGTGTTCCGGAGGACTCCTTTGAATGAATGAAAGGAAATTTAATCCATAGACCAAGCAAAGCTTCTTGGTTGGTTCTAGTTTTGCTGGCCTGAATTGGTTTATCCTTAGGATTTTGCCTGAGTGTTCAACTTATCACTTGTTTTGCAACTGGGAGATGAAGAGCAGGGTTAGGAAACATCTTCCACTTGAGAAAATTCTTAATAAAAACATTAAGAATAACACTTTCAGGCATGAGATGCAGCATAAAAATGTAGACCAGACTAATAAGGTGCAAAAACCATGTAGAGGAGGCCCTCAGTGCCATGGGTTAGTGGTGGCCTTGGCAGTGCTGGGGAATGGTTGGACTGGATGAGCTTAACGGTCCTTTCCAACCCAGTTGATTCTATGGTTCTAAGGCTAAGAGTATTGGTTTGATAACATACCAACTTAGTCACCTCTCTAAACATTGTACACTGCATTTACATACTTTCAAGGGAAAGTGCCATTGGAGATGCGGGTTTGGGGAAGTTTTCATCTTACCTGCTTTCCATAGCAGTAATCCCTTTGCTCATCCAATGAGCAGAGCATGTTGCAGAGTTGCCCTTTCTCTCAAAACTCTTTGTGTTGCTGTCAAAAACTACAGCAAAATGATACATCCACTTCTTGAGCAGAACCCTCTGAGGGCAGGAAGAACCTTCTGCAAGCACATCAGAGGAGTAACATTTTCCCTTGCAGCAGGTAGTCAGTTCCTTCCCTGATGCACCAAAGGGACTTGAGCCCCAGCTAAGGTGAGAGTCCTCGGAGAAGACAAACTGTGACTGCGAACAGAAGGGAAGAGGGCAAGAGAGCTGGGAGTGCCAGGGGGATTTTCATGTGAGCATTTCTTGGCTTTTCACTATTTTGCTTTCTTGAACAAGTACCCTTCCAGAACAGCAGGGTTTTCTCACCCACCACGTTTATGTCGAATCTGCCTCCTCCCAAGCTTCAGGATGCTTGGGATAAAGCCTGCCAACAGCACTGCCTGCGCTGGCTTTCCAGGGGGGTAAAGAAAAGCATGACCTCTCCTATAGAAACTGCAGGGGAGAGCTACTGGGGACATATGCAATCCCCAGCAAGGATCTGGGGCAGGCCAGTGGGGTTAACACCTCTGCTCCAGGGGCTCTTCATCAGGGACTGTAGTGATAGGACAAGGGGTGATGGGGTCAAACTGAAAGAGGGGAAGTTCAGGTTGGAGATAAAGAAGAAGCTCCTTCCTGTGAGGGTGCTGAGGCGCTGGCACAGGGTGCCCAGAGAAGCTGTGGCTGCCCCATCCCTGGCAGTGTTCAAGGCCAGGTTGGACACAGGGGCTTGGAGCAACCTGGTCTGGTGTGAGGTGTCCTGTGCTCGTGGCAGGGGGTTGGAACTGATGAGCTTTAAGGTCCTTTCCAACACAAACCATTCTGTGAGTCTATGAACTGGGAAAAAATGCTGTTAATAACTTCAGGCGCTGCAGCCTCTGGGTCTGACCCACCTGAGAGGCAGTGCCTTTAGCTGCCGGAGCAGTCACAGCAGATGCACAGAAGCTTCTTAACAGAGCACACCTTTTGTACCAACTGCAAGGGAATAATGTCACCTACCCAGCCACCAGCCTCACTTTCCACACTTTCCACAGCGCTTGAGTTTTGCCTTAGAAGTTTCCTATTCAAGCGCTTAGCCTGACCAGGGCTGACCTTGCTTAGCTTATGAGATGTAACAAGATCACTGCCTGAGGTATGAAATGACACCGGAATGGAGGTCACGATCTTACAGAAAGCATCTGCTGCTGCTGCTGCTGCAGTGTCTCCTCCTGGTTCCCCTGCCCCGGCATCCGACTAATCAGGCAGAAACAAATGCGCCATGCTTCCTGCACGCCACTGGCAGAATACAAAAACCTGTGCCTTCAGCCACCAGCCACCTCAGTGGTCCAGGTATTTTTATGTATATGATTCCAAAGATCAAGCAGTTCCTTTACTGTGGTTTTTAGTTCGGTCACTACTTCGACAGAAACAAAAAGTGCTTTCTATAGCTCTATCTTCGCAAGATGCCCAAACAGATTAACAGACAGACGAACAGACGGTAGCTTTTAAGCCATGTGGACAGAACACCGAATCAATCCTTCTGAATGAATAATACATTTAAAGCAATGTGAGCAGCAGAAAATATATCTGCAGGTACAGTGGAACTACTGGACCCATTTCAAGGTGGAATATTCTGCAGAAAGTAGAGAAGGCACTTTTGTTTTGGTATTTCAAATAGAAATGAATTTGTGTGTGTGTCAATCTGTCACATACTAGACAGGGCTGGTTCTGCGAATGGCTGTTACTATGTAAAGCTTTAGATCGTGCTGTGGAGAATATATAGGTTATTATCTACAGGGCATTAGAATAACAGTGTATGCAAACAACATTGCTAAATGACTTCTCATATGAACTGCTTTTAAAAGGTTCATATGAGAAGATAGAAACTGCAGGTCCTTTTTTTGTAGGGAGCCATGGGTAGTATAATGTCTTTATTATGATGCAGTAAAGAATAAGCTTTAGAAGCAAACTCAGAAGGATAAACTTAGAGATAAATCAAGCCCAAATAAAAGCATTGACATTCAAGTGCAGGTTTCAGTGGCAAGCCTAACCGACAGAAGAAACGGGGTGGAGTGCCCCTTACCGAGTTAAACCAGGCTTGGATCCATTGGGACATTGCAATTGCCTTATTTATTTTTATCACTGAAACTAAGCTGCCTTTCTGAAGGGGAAGGGAGAACAAAAAGCCCCAAAGGCCGTTAACCTTTTTTCGGGAGCAGAAGGCAAGGTCATCAAAAGTATTGTGACTCTTCTGGGGAACCAAAGCAAGGGCGGACGCTGGAGGATGGTCCATGCTGAATAAAACGCATGAAAGCTCCTGCTGTGGCCAGCAGGTTCTTGGTGGAGGTGGAGAGGGTCCTTGAGATGCAGGGGCAGGCATGGGGGGTATAGAGAGGAAGCATTTTCTCCTTATTATGGAGGAGCGGTTAATTAAATTAAGGCTGATGTGGGTGATGTTGATGCATCTGCCTATAAAACCCCTCTCTGAGGAGGTTGGTTAAGGGCACCAAAACCAGCATGCAGACAAGAGGCTTCTACAGGAGGGAACTGGTTTTTATGCTGCTGTGGGTGGTAAATCCCTCTCTGCAATTTGTAGGAAACTCTGGAGAAGTACCTCAGTGTTTTCCCTCATCTGCTGTGTCACAGTAACCTGTGTTAAAGGAGCACATAAGGCTGCTGAGCTGGGCCAAGATTTGTTTGCCCATGTCTGTCTAACAGTGATTAACTTAGGAAGGTTGTCACAGAGTAAACAGGACGGAAAGAGCCACCATTCATCAGCTAGTGACCTCCTGGTACAACTCCTGCCTTCAGAGCTCCTACAGCAGGAGGTTAAAAATGATGCAATGCGTGGACTGCAGCAGTCATTTTATATTTGCCTGTAAGTTCGGACAGCGGTGGGACGGATAACTGGGATATGCTCCTGAGCCTTTCACTGGAACTGATCTATGAGGTTTTGAGGGGGTTAGACTGGAAAAGAGAAACCTTTGCAAGATGAAGGTGAAGGCTGATTTCCTCTCCCTAAGGAGAATCCCAGAAAGCATAACAGATGCCGAGGAAGGGATACGGCCAGAGACATTATATATGGGACCAGAAATAGTGGACGAGGAGTAATCTCTCCAGAAGTGAACTATCAATGCCAAAAAAAATGCCCTATCTCTCCGATTCTTCTTTGCCCATCAGATGGAGAGCTGAGAGTGGCCTATTTGTGAAAATGCAGCCCCAAAAGAGGAGAAACTGAGCCTCTGCCAAGTGGCACAAGTTCATTCCTTTGCATGCTTATTTAAATCACTAATATTATGCAGGTTACTTGAGGTCAATTTTGTTCACCTTTGCAAATGGCTTTGAGCATAAATGCTTAAGTCCTCTCTTCAAAGAAAGGAAAAATTTAGTTTAATGAAGAAGCAGCAGGACTTCAGCTTTCCAACTTCTGCATCCTTTTAAGAGCATACTATGAGAGAGGGTGCAACCAAAAGGGTATAAACTATATAGTTCATACATTCTCAGGCAAAACTAATTTCTCAGCTTATTCCTGAGGTCTGCAGCATCCCCAGACTGGCGTGAGCTAAAGGGAGACAAGGGCATTTCTTTAAAACCTCAGTCAGAGGGAGCTCTATCCTCAAGAGATCAAATGAGCGCTAATCAGGAAGGATGTTTGGTTATTAAGCGCATCATTGAGTCCTCTAAATATCACTCATTGGGTCATAAACTCCTATTAAGTGTAGATAATCCACTATTGTTTCATGCAGATAGAAAATAAACATACTAAGAGGTTTGCATTCGTGGTCCCCAAGTCCCTCCTTCCTCACACTCTAAAACAAGGGATACTGCTGCAATTTTTGACTCTCAACTTATTCACTGTGCCACTGCTTGCACTGTACTTTCTTTGGATTTCACACCCTGCTCACTTGCTTCTTTTTAGGGTCATCTTTGCAATGAGCATAACACTCCTGTCACCCATCCTCTCTCCTGCTCTACACACAGGTCTCACCTTAAAGGAGTGCTTTCCCAAGCTGGGTGTCCCTGATGACAACCTACCCACTACCACCTTTGCAAACTCCTCTTTAATGGTTTGCAAACAGTTCTACTGTTTTGACTGGGTCTTTTAATGGTTTGGTGACTTTTCTCTGTCAAGGAACAAGAAGCTTCTCTGGGAAGAGGATTCCCAAATGTATTAAATGCAGGCAGGCTCCCTTCCCATTGTTTCACCTGATCACGCTGGTGCACATGCCCACCATATGGCTCGACATCTCTGGCCTTATGGCTGGTAAGAAAACATAGTAAAGTCATCTGCAAGGGGAACCTCCAGCCTTGTTTAAAGTATAATTGTACTCGTGCTTGTGAAGAGCTTGCTGCAGAGCAGCTGTGAAAGCGAGCTGGTTTCCTGGTGCGTGTGGGAAGCCACGAGTAGGTGGTAACTAAAATTTGTATCAGAGTGTGGAGGCTTTTAAAGTCGTTATTACTATTATTTTGGACTCTACAGAAAAATTACAACTCGCAACAGTTGCTTAGGTGCATGCCATTTACCTATGGGTACGTGCTGTTACAGAGGCTGCTCACAAACGCTGCATCAAGAATAGCAAATTATTGATCATTCTGTTCAGGCTGAAATGGTTTTCTTTCCAGTCTCCAACTGGCAAGATGATTTTAAAAATAGCCACAGTTTGGAACCCAGATTGCATTCCCTGCCAGGTTATAATGATCGCTTCAACCAGGGCTGGGTGAGCTGCAGAATGCTCCGAGACTCAGCTCAAGACAGTGCCCTCCAGTCTGTGATATTTTTAGTGATGGGCAAACCCAAAAATCTGGGTGGTTATCCAGAGTTCATCTGGACTGCCCAAATGCTTACAGTCTGCAGAAGTGGCCTGGCGAGTTTTCAAGGAAGATGGGGTTTGCACTATTTCCAGCACTGCCTATTTCTGCTCAGGTCAGGAATCCTAGGAGAAAATCCTCTTTCTTCATACTGTTTTGCTGCACTTCTGTTGCCAGACACAGCCTAAAGGTGCAGAGTCTGGCAAACAAACTTGGAAAAGTAGCTGGGGAAAAGAAAGGAACCCTTCTGAAAAGCAAAATGATGGCTTGGGTTTGGGGGCGGCTCAGATGTATTCCTATCCCTGGATTCGATCATACTTCTACCAAAAGCAGAGGGAATTTGCATGATTGATCACAACGGATGATTCTTTTCACTCCTTCCTATTAAAATATCCCCAAGTAACCCTCTGACACTGCGTTAGTTCTAATTTAGATAGGAGAAAATTCCCTGAGGATTACAGCTTCCTGGCAATTTTAGGTAGTTTGCTGTTCTTTCCTTCCATGCCAGATGCTGGTCCTGATGTATAACTGTTTTGCAATGAATAAACGAGTATTTGATGTCTTTCAGGCAAAGAACTGCAAGCTACCCAAACCAATTAATGCTTCCGAGCCAAATTCATCCCTGCTCTAAGCTTAAACAATTCCAGTGAAGTTCCACCAGTGGGCAATGAGATTTAATCTACATTTAATCTTTGATTTCACATGAGAGTCCTCGTTATGTGTTAGGTCTTAACAACTAACCAGCTCGGTTGGCTTTTGGGGTGAGACTGTGGATGGAGAGGGAAGATGGCAGCAGTGGGTCGCTGAATACTAAACGGACACTCTGGAAGAGTTTCTAAATAAACACCATTCTTTTAGGCCTCGTCAAGGGAGAGAGTCTGAAACGCTTCTGCCACGGGAAAAGTCCAGCACGCCCTATTCCAGATTTTGCAATAATACAAACTCAGCAGTCTAAGACATAACTTACTTCTGCTCTTTGGGACATAAGCCCCTGAATCTCAAGAAAACAAGCCTGGGTTCTTGTTTTCTGCCAAATTATATATGCTCTTTAAACTTTGCCTAAACACCGAAGCATCATACTTTCCTTCCTGAACAGCACTTTCCTGCCTGGTGCCTATCCCAGCCATTGTTAGCGCTGCTTTTGCCTGCCTCTGCATCACAGCACCATTGAGAGAAGTAGGAAATTTTCTTGAGACAGCGTTTTGTGAAGGGGTTAAGGATCCATTTCTCAATTAGCCCTCTAATTGGCAGCAGCAGGGGCTGAATTTCCCTTGCAGCAGTAACAAGCCACTCAGTTCAACTCATGCCTTCGCCTGCTATTTGTTCCTGCAGGAGTCCACCAATGAAGATACAGTGCAGACCTTCGGACCTCTGCACAGCAGCAGTCTTTAGAGCAGCACACATTTCTGAAGGCATAAGCTTGGATTGTTTTGTGCCATGCTACTCCTTGCATGAGTGCTGATTTTGGAGTGCACAAACCCACCTGGAATAAACCCAGAAGCAGAGCTGAATAACCCCCCTCGAACAGAAACCAAACCAAACCTTTCTTGATCCAGTGAAAAAGTGAACACTTGAGTTTGGGGGTTTCCCCCTTCCTGTTTGGAACTCATTTGTTCTTCCAAATTTGGGCAAGCATCAAAAGCTAAAGTATTCAAAAGCTCCAGATAATATCCTTTTAGTGCATAGATCTTGTTGGTTTTAGCGGAGGGGAGACTCTCCAACTCAACTGACTTCATGCAAAATCTACTATTGATCTAGTTTTAGATGTGTCCTGGAGAGTGGGGAGCTTTTCCTTCAGCGACGCATCTGTCTTTTAGGTTTTTGACTTTCATGGCTCATGTCCTTCAAGTTTGGGAATGTGAGACTGAGCATATATGACCCAAGGAACAGGAAAGAGCTGAGTAGCAGCTCTGAGAGCTCTCCCCTTCCCCAGCTCCGAGTGCAGTACATGTCTGTGATGTTTGCTCAGGCTGGCTTATTTGAAATGTAGTTTCTGCCTGGAGCCAAAGCTTTCAGAGCGGATCTTTTGCCTAACGAAAAATTCAAATATAAGCAGCCAGATTTGGAAGCCAAAACGTAGCCACTTCAGTTGGAAAATCTGGGTTCCAAATGAACGACTTCCCCTTAAGCTGAAGATCAGCGACAAAGGGAAGGCACACACCATCTATTTGTTCAGTGCTGCTGGGATGGAGACAACCGTTTGGCCAGGGCAGAGCTACTAACCTGAGTTTGGAGGGTTGAGGAGCCCAAGCTTGGAGGTTTGCCCTTTGCATGGTACTGTCTCAGGCTGCAGCTCTGCTGAGCACGTGCTGAACTTTAAGCAGACTGCTGAAGCCCTTTTCTGAGTTCAGATCTCGGCAAAGCGGAGCTCGTTAATGCTGCTTTGTTGAAATTCTTCACACTTAATTTATTCTGACAAGGGAGATAAGGTGAGGGAGACCAGGAAGTCTCCTTAATGGCACATGCAGTAACATTGATATCTAAGCGTGGAGAGAAGTGAAACAGTTGGAGCATATGCTGCTGCTTCTCTCCCTTCCACTTTTCAGAGCACAACTGCCATGAAGGTCCTGATTCCATGCTCCTTTAAAGATCTTGGGCTACTTTTTGTCTGCAGACCTGAACAAGAAGCAGCATACATTCCATGTTTCTCATCTGCAGCATTCCACCTTCGAGCCACAGCCCCACTGTCTGCAGCAGGCAATTAGGCAGAGAAAAGGGATTTAACCTCCTTATGGTCTGAGGCACCAACAGACTGTGATGCCCACGCTCTTCTCCCTCCACTCGAATAGCTCTTACAGAACTTCCTAGGGGAAAGACAGTCTGGCAGGTCTCTGGCCTCCCTCAGCCCCCTGCATTGACTCCTTCTTCCTGCCCCAAGCCTGTTGGATGACCTCTTTTTGAGACGAAACTGCTGCCTGAGGTTTCCTCATCAGGCTCTGAGCATCCACACAAGGTCAAGCAGCAGCAAACACACAGAACACATCAGACCCCAGCAGAAGGATACTTAAGCACACATTAAATAATTAACCCTCACAAAGCCTGGTGGGGCAGGATGCCCAATTTCACAACAGGGAAAGGCAGAAGCAGAAAGGTTAAGCAATTTGCTCAAGGTCACAGGAGAAGTAATTGTCAGTGCTGGGATTAAGATATAGGAATTTATAGCTCCCGGTCGTGTGTGCGGGCCACTAGATCACGTCCCTGGCACTCCAGAGAGCCAGGCTGCTTATTCTTCCAGTAAAAGCTAAACCAAATGTTCTGACCTTCGCTGGTGTTATCAGATGAAGCGCTTTCTCAGCTCCAGGTTACAGAGGGCAATGCGGACTGAGGGTGAGAGGAAGTGACAGACAGAAGCTGGTATGTGCAAGGCTTCTGTAAGGCGAGTCTCCCCTACTCCTTTGAGGAGCGCTTGCCATGTGGCTGACTGCAGCACAGTACAGCGACCTGGCGGAGCTCTGGGGAGGATTTGCTCCATTTCCATTTGCAGACACTGACAAACTGTTTCCGAGATTGCAATGGGGATATGGGCAGGTTTATATTGTTCCCAGGAAGTCAAGTGCTGCCCGTGAACTTGGGTAGATACTGAATGTATAAATAAGCCATAATTCACTGAGATGTATGCATGGAAATCTTTGGGGAAAGCTGACATGCAAAATTCAGTATTTCCAGCCCATTGGTATTGTTATAATTATTAGCCTGTGAATCTGTGGAGCTTGGCCTTCAAGGAAACATGCCCACCTACATCTCTTCTTGGAGTCTGCTGCTATCCAATTACCTCATCCCACTTCTGTATCAGCCATTAGAAGGCAACACCTTCAAGACGTGACAGTCTGCAGGGCTGCAAGCAGGGTTTCCAGCTCTGCAGGTACAACAGCCAGTAAAGGTGCGACTGGCCAGGAGAGGAGGGCTCGGTGCATGGAGAGCAGCTAACGCTTAGGACCCATGTGAACTCCTGCTTAGATGGCCTCCTGAAAGAGGAAACAGGCAGCTTCCTCATGCTCATCAGAGCAGGGTTATGCTGCAAGAAGAAGCTGCCCCTGTTTTTGTGGTGTCTGTGGTCAGTAATTCAGCAGGAACCCACGCTACTGTACCGTACCTCAATTGCCTCCTCTATGACTTCCACATGCCTTCACCTGATAGCTCCAGAACTCACACTGCTGCTCTTCACCCCATTCATCCACGTTTCACACAAGCACTGCAATACCTGGGAGACAGGGGCCCTGTTTTTCATAAACAGGGAAATATGCCTCTCTATACATTTAGGTAAGATAGGCTATTATCAGTATATTGTCTAAGATGTTCTGATTTACAAAGGGAAGCAGAAACAGGTTTTCCACTCTTTGCCCAGCAATGCATGGCTGTGGTTACTTGTTTGTAAGACAACTAGACAAGTGACTGCAATCTGAAGAAAACATAACTCTCTGCATAGCCAGCGCTGAGCAGGGCTTCAGTGGAAATGGTCTCCCCTTCTGTCCAAACATGTTTCCAGAGCTGCTGAGCAAGTCTGGGAAGAGCCACGGAGGATCTCAGATTGGAGCCACCTCTCTGCAGCTCTGGTTTTACCTGCAAACCTTGACAGATTGCAGCGGTCTTCTTCTCTGCAGAACCAGGAGGAAGGGCTAGCCTGGGAGCACTGATTGTCCTTTCAGTAACCAACCTTGTGCTGTCTCTGATAACTAACAAGAACTGTAATGCAAAACATGAGTTGCATAAATCTGTGTATCAGTGGGTATAAAGGGTCTCCTTCTGAAAGCAGAGGCAATAGCATCAGTTCCCTTTCCAAAGCTTTACCAGACTGCTCTTGAAGGCTGCAGTTTGAATGTTACGAGACGGGAAGGAGTGCATGAGAGACTTTAAGTGGAAACAACCCCTGACTTTGTGAAACACGCAGTAATTTCCCCAGGATAGCTTCACAAGAGGTAAAATGTGTGCCTAGGTATTCATACGTCCTGATTCTGTTTATACACACATACGTGCGTGCATACACACATAACTTATGTTGGAAAGTTCAGGTTTGACACATGATCGGTTTCCCCCAATCTTACATCTCATCTGGGGGAGCAAGTCACTTGACAATCTTGTGCCTCAAAGTCAGGCACTTAATTCAGACTCCGTCACAGCTCAACACTTCTCTCTTTTCACTCGCCTGCCCTAAATACAAGCCCATGTGATTTGCCAATTTACATAATACCTTCTGACAGGCTGGCTCTGAAGTCTTCTTGGGTGATTTGCTTCTCTCTGCAAAACAAAATGGGAGACAGTAACATCCTAAGAACGAGTGCATCTGTTTCCCTTGGGTTCAGCGACTTTAGCTCTTGGAGCTCTGGTTCCTCTCAAGGTAGTGGGATCAGAAATTAAACAGCTGCCATGGAGATGGAGGCAGAAATCCTCTAAAGGGATGTGGAACTACGTCAAGTGGGTCATGTCTCCGGCTTCCTGTGACACAAACCAGAAGGTGCTCCGAGATGCTCCAGACAGTGATAAAACAGCTTTAGTGTCACCCATGTGTGAAAGCCAGGAGCGTGACGTGAGCCAGGAGTTTAACTATGCGATTTCTCTCTCTGAGATACCATGCAGTGGTGCTCTGCCTCTTGCAGAGCTGGGAAGACAAACACATTCATCTTAGTACTAAAGGAAAAAAGTTTCCTATGGATTATCTTTTCACAGCACCATAAGCCTTTGAAAATTTGGTCCCCATGCATCTTGCCTATGAAGTCAATTAGCTCCTAAAATGACAATGCATTAGAAAGAGCCCAGAAGCTGATATAGAAATACCTTGTTTTATTAAGCCTGGCCAATTTTCTGTCAACAAAAATTATGCTTCTGAAGTGATGCGGAACAAGAATCAAACATGAAAGCATACAAGTATCCACTTTTGAGCCCTTGAACAGTTACAAGAAGCCACTTCTTGGTATTTCTGCTACACAGAATGAATTTTCATTACCTGAAGTATCTATTATCTAATGAATAAAACCCCCCGCATTATGCATTAAAGTGCAGCATGAACAAAAACTCCTGGAAAACATGCATTACTTCATGGTGAATCCTTGTGGCAGAAATGGTATTTTTAGTGACTTCTGTGGCATGGGTGATGTGTCACCACCCATGCTCCTGAGAGGGCAGTCAAACGCCATCTTGACTTCTAAACAACAGAAGCAATGAATTTCATGAATAAGCATGTGCTGGTCAAAGAACATGTAATTTTTTCATCAGGATATCATGCTCCAGATCCTTGGTTGTGGTTGAGGATTGCAGCTCCCAAATCCTGCGTGGTTTGTGTGCGGTTCAAAACCTATGGCAAATTGGAGTTACAGCAATCAAAAATGGCATAAACGGTCCAAACCACCAAGGCCAGGTCTGCAGATGTCAGGCCACACCTGCTCTGGGAGGGAAAAATTGGGCATTAAGCTTCCGTAGGCATGAAAACCACATGGGTTATAGTCTAGAGAGCCTCCAAATGCTGGGATCTGCCTCGATGGCTTTGGTCTTCCCTCTATAGCACTTTAAAGAAACTTCATGGAAGCAACAAGGAAAGACATGGACTTGTTGGTGAGGGTCCAGAGAAAGGCCACAAAAAAGATCAGAGGGCTGGAACAGCTCTGCTCTGGAAACAGGCTGAGAGAGCTGGGGTTGTTCAGCCTGGAGAAGAGAAGGCTCCAGGGAGACCTCATTGTGGCCCTTCAGTACTTAAAAAGGGCCTATAAAAAAGATGGGGAGAGACCTCTTAGCAGGGCCTCTTGTGACAGGAGGAGGGGTGATGGGTTTAAACTGAAAGAGGGAGGTTCAGGCTGGATGGGAGGAAGAAATTCTGTACAGTGAGGGTGGTAAAGCACTGGCACAGGTTGCACAGAGAGGTGGTGGGTGAACCATCCCTGGAGACATTCCAGGCCAGGCTGGATGTGGTTCTGGGCAGCCTGATCGGGTTGAAGATGTCCCTGCTCACTGCAGAGGGTTGGAACCGGATGATCTCACAGTCCTTTCTAACCCAAACCATTCTATGGTTCTACGAGTCTATGACAACACCAAGAACAAGCACAGAGGCTGAGAAGGGTGCAGCTCCAACAGAAAGAGGAGCGCCTGGGTTGTGGCTGGGTCAAGTGGTTAAATACCTTCAGGTAGCAGACGTGCAGGGAACGTTAGCACTGTGCTCTGAGGAGACAGGAGGACCCATAAAGAAGAGCAGAACATTGTTTACAGAAGCCGAAGAGCCGAGGCTGAATCTGCTGTGTTAACATATCCATAAAGCTGTACTGGGGCACTACTCAGGAGCAGCAGTTTGGCGGAGGGCCTGTGGCCGTGGAAATAATTGATATTTTCAGTTAGGTGGCCAGAACCATAAAAAAAAGGCAGAAAAAAAATCAGTCTGAGTTGTCCAAAACCATTCCCCCCCCCCCCCTTTTTTTTTCCAGCAAGGAAAAAAATGAACTTTCTTGAGCCAAAGAAACATTTTCTTCAACCCAAGACATTTTGTTTCCCCCCATCTTTCATCAGAGGAAAAGAAAAGGGCAACGCAGGGCTAGTTTCCCTTCTGGGCTCAGGGGTTACTCTCGATACAGAAGAGGATGCAGATAGTCAAAGGGCTGTTCCTCTCCTCCAAAGCCCCGCAATATGGGCAGAAGGTCCTGAACCACACCTACAGTGAGAGAAATGAGCTGGAGAAGCATGAAAAGCCTCCGTTCATGCTGTCTACAGGATGCCTTAAGCTCTGCAAGGAGATGCGCAAGGGAACAAGGTCAGTACCACTATGGAGAGGTGATCGAGGGCACAGGCATCCTTGGGTGCCTGATTTTTGACCCAGGACAGGGTTAAATCCACATGAAGGAAAGCCTGGGTGAGAGGTTCAGGTACAGGTTATTTCTTGTGCAAGAAGCTTGGAACAAGGTCAGGCCCCAGAGAGGTAAGTGGGAAATATGGGGTTATGGTACAGGACGGAGTGGACCCAAAATGAACCAAAACACACTAAACAGATGGACTGGGCAGAGATGCCTGGCTTTCTGATGAGTTTTTGGCAGGGGGCTATGAATTAGTTTTGGGTGACAGTGAAAGGGGAAGTCTCAAGCAAGAAAAAGGAGTGAGACTGAAAGGGGTAAATATTCATCAGCTCAGATAAGGAGAGAATAATTGGGTGCTTATGCAGCAAGGGTGGCCAAGGGGCAGGTTTTGGTTCAAATATTCACTATCTTTTGCTGTGCATATTCCAGTGTCTTTAACCCGAGTGAAAGAATTTTGACAGAAAGAGAGAGTCGATACCCAAAAATATCCTAAAGCTCAACAGTGAAGGGCCCTTCCAAAACAAAAAGTCAGATGGAGAAGGCACTGGAGCTCAGTACTCCCTAGCCCAAGTGTGTGTCCTCACACTTGGCTAGTGAGTATGTATATAAGGATGCAATGAGGAAGGAGATAAAAGGGGTTTTCTTTATCAGTAACTACTACAGTCTTCGAAGATTCTCTTAAATCACAGAAACTGCAAAGGTAAAATCTCTGGGTGGAAGTAGCTCTGCTTCAGCAGCTCTGCTGCTCAGCCCATTGGATGTATCCTGCTTTTTTCTTCCTGTATTCCCCGAAAACATTTGCTGAATTGCTTTTCGTGCCCTGACACTGAAATAAATGGTTTGCCGGTAAAAATGTGCCTTGAAACTAGTAGCAAAGTAGACTTCAACCGAGTATCTCAGGCAAGTAGAATACAGACTCCATCCCCCTACACCAAAGCGTAATACCCAGCTTTAAACCACGTGAAGGAAAAAGGACAGCCCAAGTCTTGATTTAAATGCCATAACTGTAGCTACCTGCCCCTCTAGTCAAGGCTGTGTCTTATTGCACTCCCTCCCCTATGCCTGGTAGCACACAGCAACCACCCAGAATGTGAGTGACAGTCACACAGTCAGAAATGGGGCCTGGAATTAAACAAAGTCCAATTCCTCCTCCTCACGCCAAATCCAGGCAATTCAGGTGATCAGAAATGACTCTCTCATAGGGAATGCTGAAAACCCTCTCCAGCAAGTATGATTCTGTACATTATGATAGAGTTTTAAACAGCTTAAAAATGCTTTTTAGGGTAAAAGCAAACACAGATAAGCTCTTGGCCTCCTCTGCATCCTCCTCAAATCCAAGTCTACACAACACATAATTAAGAGCAATATATAGCACTTTTGTGATTTTGCACACAGTGTTGGGGAGAACACAGTTAGAGACCTCATCCCAGACTGAAGGAGGTATGGTAACACCACCTCACTTCCCAAGCCAGCCTAAGCAAACCCTAGATTCGCTGTCATAGATAGGTAGCAAAGTATATCCTAAATATTAGGGCCCCCCTCTAATTGAACCCAGTCCTGAGAAACAGGAATTGAGTCCCATAAGTTTCTGTGATGATCTGATAGCACAAGCTGGGGGACCACTTAGACCATTCCAGAAGCTGCTTCCTTCTTACCCCACCTGTACTGTCATAGAAATCCTCCTCCAGACGCCCAGTACCCCTCTTCAGCTCCCATGGTCTGCTCCGAAGAGCAAAAGCATCCACAGACGACTCCCTGTTTCCATGCCATGATCCTGCTTTTCCCAGTGTGACAATTCAAACGGCAAGTCCTGGTTTTCAAGGAAACACCAACTTGAGAAGTAGCCAATTAAAAATAAATATAGCTGGTTATTTCCTGTCTCCTCTCAGATCAGTCTGCAAGCGAAACACTATGCAAGCACAAAAAGTTGTGATGTGACTCACAGCCTCCAGCTATTCTGACTTCACTGGATGCCTTACAAGCATCTATTGTTCCTGGAGATAGCCTGAGACGTGCTTCCCAGAGAGATTATTATATATTCTTGCTATGAGATGGAAAAAGAAAAAGCTCTGATACTGTGTCATGTCATCTCTTTAGTGGAATCTCATATGCAATGTGCTGTAGAAGTGTGAGGGAAGAAAACAAACCTGTTACGTGACTAGTAGCGATGAACCACTTACACTGTGGGCCCAAGAGTCTGTATTTTACTCATGGCTGGCTCTGATTCCACCTTTGTGCACCTTGACATCTCTGAGTACCTTTAACCTCGGCCCTTCAAAGTAGTAAAGTTTTCTGTTTGATTACAACAGCTTTTGGCCAATGACTAGAAGAGAAATCCTCCCTGCAAGCTGTTCTTGCATGCATCCATGGGGCTGACTCCATCTCCATCCCAAGAGCTGCTCCTGCAAAGGGTTGGTGCCTTGCTGTCACTGCATGCTTTGGCAAACCCCTGCAGGGCTGGCAGAAGCTCTCCTGCAGATCACACAAAGCCCTGGAATCACACAGGAACACGAAATGGGAGAAGCAGCCATGTGAATACCTCAGGGGACAGGATCCTCGTGGCTGTTTCAAACCTGGAGCAGTGGTGGGAGCTGCCTGTGGGTGACAAGGGCCAGTTCTTCAACCACAGCCATAGGGCAGTTGTGGAACACAGGCTCTCAGAAAGCTGGAAATTCCTTGTGCATGAACAAACATGCGAGAGACAAACAATGTCATTCTGCTCATTCTCACCATCCCAAGCCACACTGCTCCGAAAGAGCTTCCAAAACCCAGGGCACAAGAACCGCCTCAAAGATGAACCGCACTAAGGCTTGCTTGCAGCTACAGGGCAGGGTCTTCGCTGCACAGACCTGGAAAAGCTGAATCTTACTCTAAAATGCGAATTTTTATATAACATATTGCAAATTTGCTCCAAAGAACTCTTGTAGGAGAAGCATTTACTGCTCCTGGTTATCTGCAACTTGTTCAAACCTTGCTCTGCTTTGAGATCTTAAGGCAGAAGGGAGCAAACAAAACCACAGTGGTCTCCAGTGAGGCCCAACACCTGCATAATGATGACCAGAGGACATTGCTGCAGAATAATGTAATTTCAGAGATAGAGTCACCTCCTTTGTGCTTTAGTATGAAACATGACGACTGCTCGCCAGGGGCCAGACCTTGCGCACCTTAAACAGATGAGTTGTCCCCACTGATTTCAACCTGTCAGTGTACGCTCTTCCACCTCCACCTATAGTTCGCATCAGCACATGTGTTCCAAGCATGTTTGCTGGGTGAGGCTGAAGATCAGAAGCAGCAGCCACAACAGAGCTGTCTGCACACACCGCTCTGGGGAGGAACTGCTGGAGTGGAGATGTCAAAAAGCGATGAGCCTTAAAAATAGCTTTATCTCACGCTCCACTACGAGCTTGGCCTCCTGCAACCAAACGCCGGCACAATGGAGATGCTTTCATCATGTTCTACATGACAAAAGCCTTTGTTGCCATGTGCACTATCAAAGCTCCCTCTGTGCTTAAAAAAAAAAAGCATTACAAAATTTCTAGTGTTGAGTTGTTTGGGTTCATTCACTCACTCCCCTGCGCTCGTGGCCCTTTGAATTCCCTTTCCACCAAGACATTTGGGCTTAATATTCCCAAAATAGCTGTCGGCAGGAAACGTTGAGAGTTCTCAGCCTGAGAAATAACAGGGCCGTCTGTTGCTGTAACTCGCTGAGGGTGGGGGTTTCAATCCGCGTGCTGCTGAAGAGGAGGAGGAGAGCAAGCGCCTCTCGCAGCAGCATCCTGTGGGGTTTACAGCAGCGCTCGTGAGGGTGGAGGTGGCTGCAAACCCTCACGAGTCACTCACGAGCATGGTGAGAGATGGGTCGGCTGCGAGCTGGTTATCAGCAGAAAGCCCTCAGCACCTCCTGAGCAGAAAGAACTACCTAAAGAGACAAACGGGGCAGTAGCTGAGATCAGCTTGTGCTTGGCTGTGCTGGAGACCTGCTCCAATGCCCACTGAGACTGTCTGGGGCTTTACCATGCTTTGGAACAAGCCTCAGTTGTTCATTTATCTCTTTTGCTTTGGAAAATAACTAATGGCACCTGATCTTTACCCATCAGCAAATCTGCTTTGCCCGTTTGCTCTTGGGATTAAATACTCTGTCCTACAAAGTTTCTGCCCAAGCATCTCCTTCCTTGACTTGGTTTCACCTCTGCCTATCTGGGCCATCCCATTAAAGTGTCCATTCTTGTTTCTGATGGCCTCCAAGGTTGTGCAACCTGGAAGTCGTGCTGTGGTTGTACCGCACAAAGAGATGAAATGAAAAGCCCTCTAAGCTTTTACATTGCAAGATGCAATTACACCTTGCCAGAAAAAAACCCTCTCCTTCCTCAGTCACTATTTACAGGGTGCTATGACACTCCAACACAACATACCTGGAGAAGACAAACCTTATGGGTATGTGCTGTAACCCACTGCAAGCTATTCCCAGTTATTGTCTTGGCCTGATTTCACTCCTCCCTGCAAACGCTTCCCACATTTCTGAGCATAGCAGTCACCTTCTCGTGCACCCTGTTGCCATATGAAAACCAGACACTGGTCAGATATGGCAATGGATAACACCATGCATTCCCTTTCCTAGGCTTAGCAAGGAGAGCTCAGTTGCCTGCCAGAGCTGAATTAATAGGAGGGGAGACAGTCAGATAACAGTCAGATCAACAGAGGAAGAAACAAACTGTGCCTGAGTTGATGGGTGTCTGATAATGGAAATTTCCAGCTTCATGAGGTATGTTGAAGCTGAGGGTCATCACACTAAGCCCCAGAGGAAAGAGCACGAGAGGTGCACAAACACCTCTGCAAAAAGCACAGACTGCACTTGTACTAATCACTGACTTGGCAATGTGTGTCTTGGTTTAAAATGTGAGCCCCAAGACCATGCGGGGCTGTATCTCCCTTGGCTGTACCTCATTCGATGGTAGGAATACATTCAGAGCACAGCACTGGGCTTCCAGGTGCTTTCCTCTGCCCTGCTTTCTCTCCCTAGGGTATAAGGTCTCCCCAGATGAGTGAGTAGCAAGGCTCCTGCTAACTCTGTGTACATCTCAATGATCACTCACATACATTGCAGAAAATGATCCTTGTTAATTAGAGAAGGATGTTAGACTTGGGCAATGCTGTTCTCCATGGAAACCTTCACATTTATATACAACGGAAGTTTAGGTATGAAAGGTATATCACATTCAAGAAGGAGTATGTGCTTGCACAATACCATAGAATAATAGAATCAACCACGCTGGAAAAGACCTTCAAGCACATCCAGTCCAACCGTTCCCAGCACTGCCAAGGCCACCACTAACCCATGGCACTGAGGCCTCGTCTCCACACTGTGTGCACACTTGCAGGGACGGTGACTGCAGCCCTGCCCTGGGCAGCAGTTCCAATGCCTGAGCACCCTCTGGGGAAGGAATTGTTCCTCAGCACCATCTAAACCTCCCCTGGTGCAGCTCGAGGCCGTTTCCTCTTGTCCTGTCCCTTGTTCCTTGGGAGCAGAGACCAACCCCACCTCACTACAACCTCTGTCAGGCAGCTGTAGGGAGCGATCAGGTCCCCCTGAGCCTTCTCTTCTCCAGACTGAACCCCCCAGGTCCCTCGTCCGTTCCCCATCACACTGTGCTCCAGGCCCTGCTCCAGCTCCACTGCCCTTCTCTGTTTCTCAGAGTAATCAAGGAATATCAGTGACATGGGAAGTGATGAGAGCATCAGTGACAAAGGAAAATTAACTGTGAGCTGGTGAGAACCACAAAAGGAAATACATTTTCCACTCAAATGGTCTTTGCTGAGTCAAATGCCTAAGCCAGAGAGTTTGTTGTCTGCACCATTTGTTGTCACAGATGCTAAAACACAACCAGAGCCAAATCCATCATGTCTCTCATGTTTGGTGACTGCCATTCCACCAGTATGTGGGGGTATCTTCCCCCTAACATGGAGATGAAGAACCATTACATTGATTCAGCCCATGTGCCAGAGAACGCAGTTCTTACTGCCCTAAGTACTAAAGGATTATGAGTCTTAGAGAGAAATAACAGGAGTAAAAACCACTCTAGGAAGAGCTGAGCTGAAAAGGAAGCTCAGGCTCATGAGTGGTTATTTCACATAAGCAAATAACACAGAAAAACCCCAATGTGCATAAATGCGCTGTAGTAGGAGCAGGAAACAGCGTGGACCTAGAGGCAGATCTGGCCACAGAGACTTTAAACCACACAGGCACATAGGCTTGGGTGTTCACAGATCCAATCTGGAGATCTTCCTCTCAGAACAGACTGTTCCTTATATTATATATACAGTATGTATACTGTAGACTATAGTATAGACTATTTCCTTATAGTTTGGCATTACAACCTCGCAGATCTGTAACGCTGGGATTTCGATAATGTTATCTGGTGAGGGAAGGAAAGTGCAAAGCTCAAACAGGCTCAAATATCAAAGACCTGCTTGCCCAGGCTCTCACTTTTGCAGTGTACTCCTCCAGAAGGCAGCAGCAGCCAGACTTGTGCATCTAATTTGGAAGGGTTTGGACAGAGGGACAAAAGAGCATCTGTGCATCTTTTCAGTATGAAGCTTGCTACTACCTGCCTGCTCAGGATGTTATCGTTGGTCTATGAGGATACATGTCTGGACTGCAGAAGAGGCATGAACTGCATTAATTCTGCCCAGGACTTGGGTATTCAGGACTCCTTCGTGCTAATATTTACTGCACGTAATTGTATCACAGAGGTGGATGCTGGAAATGTCTGTGGCTATGCAGGGAACATTTGGAGATGCAGCTTTTAAGGGCAGGGAGGAGTTTTGACATTGAAGGACACTCAGTTTAGAACCAATGGGTCAGTGCAAAAATCATGTCCTCACAGAGATACAAACTGTCATCAGGCTAAGGAGATGGAGGTGAGTTCATTCCACCTCTTGCAGATTTATTTGATGTTGAAATGGTGAACTGCTAAATATTTCTTTATAAGCCCTCACGACCTATTGTTCCGCTCCCCTTTTATTTAACAGGAGTGTACATTTGAACCATGACTCACTCCAAGAGGTGAAGATTGTAGCAAACTCTCTAGTGGAGGGGAGACAGAAAACAGCCTGAGCCCTGCTGGAGAACACATGTGGTCCACATGCGATAAATGCACATGAGACAAAGCCATTATTCTCTCCTGTCTCCATCGGGTCAGGCTGTGGGGTCTGCTCATCTCCCACTGAGGACTTTGGCCAAAATCCCAGACTCGTGGCAGTCGCTGGGGGGGGTCTCTCCCACCACATCCTATCATAAATCATAGAATCGTAGAATGGTTTGGGTTGGAAAGGACCTCAAGATCCTCTACCTCACACTAGACAAGGTTGCCTTGAACACTGCCAAGGACAAAGCATTCGCTGCTTCTCTGGGCACTCTGTGCCAGCGCCTCACCACCCTCACAGGGGAGAGCTTCTTCCTTAAGATCCTAACCTGAACTTACCCTGTTTCAGTTTGACCCCATTACCCCTTGTCCCATCGCTACAGTCCCTGATGAAGAGTCCCTCTCCAGCATCCCTATAGGCCCCCTTCAGACACTGGAAGCTGCTCTGAGGTCTCCTCACAGCTTCTCTTCTCCAGGCTGAGCAGCCCCAATGTTCTCAGCCTGTCTTTGTATGGGAGGTGCTGCAGCCCCTGATCATCCTCGTGGCCTCCTCTGGACTTGCTCCAACAGTTCCATGTCCTTCTTATGCTGAGGACACCAGAACTGCACACAGTGCTGCAAGTGGGGTCTCACGAGAGCAGAGCAGAGGGGCAGGATCACCTCTCTACCTGCTGCTCACACTGCTTTTGATGCATGCCCAGCACACAGGGGGGTTCTAGGCTCAAGCACACACTGAAGCCACTCATGTTCAGTTTCTCATTGACCAAGATCCCCAAGTCCTTCTCCGCAGGCTGCTCTGAATCTCTTCTCTGCCCCCGTGAACGCACTAAATAAACACTTCACCTGCAGCCATGCACAGCGCACCTTTTCCTCTCCCCAGCAAACCTGGAGGATGTCTGGCCTTTGCGGAGAGAGGGGTCCAGTGTGCTGGTGGGCTCAAGGCCCTCTGCAGCCCTTGCCTGCCCATCTCCCCAGCACCAGCCATCCCTGCCACAGGCCGATGTCCAACATGATGCTCGGCCACAAACTGTGCACTAAGTCAGTGTGACAATTTCATAAAGCCAACTGACATTTTGAAGGCTATGAAGTCAGCAGAGGGAATATAGTAGCAAGGAGGAGAACGTGTCATGCCAGCAAGCAGCTTTCATTGCATGATGTGAGGCAGGGAAAGCTTCCAGAGGAAAAATGCTGCTCCCGGCTAAAAATAAAGTCAGCCCAGGAAGCCTAAACCCAGCAGCTTGTCTGCTGCTAACTGAAGCAGCACTGCTTGTGAGAGAAGATACTGATCAGCTTCTGCAGGGAGGCAGCAGAATGCCTCCTGCATCTGAATATATCTTGTGTTTCCCAGTCTGTGGCAGAGTATAAAGTGTTTTGACAGCAGGATGAGATCTTTTCAGGCAAATTGATGCAAGGAATTGCAAGCACAAGACAACACCTGCCTGAAGCGAAGGATTTCCTGCTCGAGTGATGAAGGCTTTGGGTTTGGAAACCCAAGTTCTACTCTACAGGCACTCACGAGGGCTGGGTGCCAGTGCCTTGACTCTCACTGGACCTGGTGCAAGGTTTCCCCGTATTACCCTGCCTCAGCTGCACAGAAACCCAAGATTTGCCTGCCTTGATGTCTTGGAGGATACGTGGTGACCTGCTTACAAAGCAATCTTTGCTCTGAGGGCACTAAAACCTGCTTTCAGTGTACAGCCATTAAGGAAGCAGCACAGCATCACCCTCTCTCAGACTTCACAGGGACAATGACAATGTCACCCCTTATAAATTCCACTTGAGGGGGAACTTAAAAAGCTTAAACCTCTGAGAGAGGTTTGCTATACAAAGAAGCAAAACCAGCTACTGCACACATGGCATTGGAGTGAATACGTGACCAAAATCACCCTGTCACTTACAGGCACTCAGTTATGTGCACAATGTTCATGGAATCATTAGCAGTTCCCAGCCCATTCCTGTCTCCACTCATCTGGGGGCTATCTACCATATGTAGCCTTCATGGACTATCTGTAATGACACAAGGGTGAGGGACCCTCAGACTTCCACACAGCATCCCAAACTGGGTTGGGTTGGAAAGGACTTTAAAGCTCATTCAGTTCCAACCCCTGCCACAGGCAGGGACACCTTCCACTAGAGCAGGTTGCTCCAAGCCCCATCCGACCTGGCCTTGAACACTGCCAGAGAAAATATGGAGGAGAAAGTGCCATGCAGGCAAGGAGCCTGCATCATATCTGCAACAGGGACAGATCTTTCCTTTATATTTAACAGCTTCTGCGCTACATCCTCATTCTATTTCATCCCAGTGAGCCACTTAAAGAAAATCACTGTGGTGGTAGAAATTAGCACAGCACAATTTGCCAGACATGATGCATCTGTTTCAGTGCTCTCCCTCTGACAGCGCAGGGTGCTGCGAGCAGGAGAAGCTCCTTTAAGAGAGCAGTTTGCAGCAAGATTATCGCTGAGCCATTTCCAGAAACACAGACTTTTCCTAGGGCAAAGGGGTTCCTGGTACAAAAGGTGGAGGGAACCTTTTGTCGCAGTAATCCCATTTTCCCAACACTCCAGGCTCCCCACAGCATGGTGAGTACAAGCATGAGACTCAGCGCCTGCTGGAGTTGTACCGCTGGGTAGAGAAAAGCTTAACACTTACGGCACCGCTCCCCACGTTCAAAGGCTCTTGGAGGAAACCGCCAGGAAATCAAATATGGTTTTAAGCAGGGATGTCTCTGGAGACTTCGGGAGCTTTCTACTGGATGCTCTGAATGCGGTCGCGAGTCTCAGAAACCCTGATAAGAAAGTTCCTGCTGAGGTGTTCTGTGGAAGTTAAAATGTCTATATGGAGCCACAGGAAATCAGCAAATCAAATGCGCATTAGAGACTCACCCGGCACATTTTTAAGCCTTTGGAGAATTATACCCTGTGCAAAAGAGGAAGAAGAACTTATGAAGATACAGAACTGGTAAACATATTTATTGTGGTGAGGAATATTACAGCCGTGTGTGTTGCACATGAGTACTAATCTATGCATTCATCTGTGAGGATTTTGCAGTGGTTTTCTTGGCTGCTCATAAAATGTAAGACACTTGCGGCACTGATTTGCGACCCCATCCTCTTTGGTCAGCCCTGACATTTGCTCCTGCATTCAGCTGTGACTCAGAGCTCTCCCAAAGCAGGAGGACATTCAGGTCCTGGGACATACCTTCATGCCCACCTCTAATTCTACTGAACCAGAAATGGAACAAGGAACAGGGAAAGGAGGGGATTGAAAACCAGGGCAGCTCCTCCAGAGGTACTCTGATAGCTGGGGCCTGGGAAACCCAGCTAGAGCATAGCAGGACACTGCTGCCATGGTGCCCACAGCTCACTTCATCACAGAGGCATCTTGTGTTTTGAATGCCCACTGCGGATATGCTTTCAGCACACCAGGCAGACAGTGACCCTCTCAAAGCTCTCCTATGCACCCCATTTTATCTACTACCACCAAAAATGCAACAAAGGGGAAAGGGGAAGGGAAAGGTTTTGTTTCTCGAGTGTGTGTAAAAACAGGTTTATGCTTTGTTCTTCCCTCCTCCATCCTGGTGCCAACCTGGGCAAAGGACTTCCCATGCAGCTGGGGCAGCTTCATCTCAGTATGTCAACCTCTTCATAGCAAAAGCGGGCAAAAGAAGGGAAACCCAATAAAAACCCAAGCACTAAAAGATGCATAGCAGCAGCAATCACTGAGGGGTAGTTGCCTGAGAGATATTTGCAATACTCCACGACTAATGCAGCTATGAACTGCAAAAGGAATGGGGTCAAAAAGAGCCCTTGCTTCATCAATCTGTGTTTTGAAGGAGAAAATGGACATCTGTGAGGAAAGGGCCACAAACGACGAAAATAAGGTGGAACAGGGGAAAAATACTATTCATTTACATATACTTATTTGCAGGGGTGGGACAATAGAGGACTTCACTGCAGCTACTGAAGAGGCTGGCTTTCCCTCCGAGGCACAGGGAATTCCTGTAAACAGGAAGCAGGGAGCAGCTTGGTCATCACAAAGGCATAACCCCCCCCTTGGCCTGGCCCTGATCTATAGAATGACACATTTATATGGTCCAGATAAGACAGAACAGAGGCAGTGACTTTGCTTTAATGTAACTCCCTGATTAACATGTCTGCAGTTAGCAGGCCACCAGACTCAACAAAGGCAGTGAGTGGGAAGGAGATAAGCAAGGGCACAGTGAGATGTTTGTTCAGGTGTTCGCATGACAAACATTTTACACCTGCAGTCTTGCTTTGTTTTTAATACATTCCCCTCCCGTGAGCTGAGGGTTCAGGTCCCTATGGTTGCCTCTTTGAAGAGCAGATAAACGGCGTTGGTAATATCAGGGAAAGGCAAAAAAAGAAACCTGGAAAGGATCATTTGTGTGCATAGTGGGCACTCCATCACCGAGAGGCAGGAGCCTGAGAGAGGTCCCATTGCAGCAGAACTGAGTGATAAAGATAGGAATTTCTGAGCTCCTCGTTACAAGAGAGACATTGAGGTGCTGGAGCCCAGAGAAGGGCAGTGGAGCTGGAGCAGGGCCTGGAGCACAGTGTGATGGGGAACGGCTGAGGGACCTGGGGGGTTCAGATGGAGAAGAGAAGGCTCAGGGAGACCTGATCGCTGCCTACAGCTGCCTGAGAGGAGGTTGTAGTGAGGTGGGGTCGGTCTCTGCTCCCAAGGAACAAGGGACAGGACAAGAGGAAACGGCCTCGAGCTGCGCCAGCCTGGTTGAATCTGGGATACAGTCTACCTCATCTTACGAGCCAGGTTCTCCTCCCACCTGCATCATTAAAACTCCTCAACACTGTAAGAGCTGTGATTTGGGAGACACTGTGTTGCCTCCAGTGTCACTGACCGACGGGAGCCGTGGGCAGTCAGGATCCTGGAAAATCAGACTAGTGGCTTTGAGGCTTTTTGACGTTTTGTTTCCAGGGATTTCCCAGCATGGAAACATTATCAATTCTTCAGCCACAGCGATCTCAGAGCAGGTTTCTGGCTTATTAAACACAATGCAGTGTGCCAGGTGGTGCCAGGCTGACACGAGGTCAGCTCTACCTAAAAAAGCAATTTGCTACAAGAGAAAACCTGTTTTTCTAGATCCTTTGCGTACTTTATAGTCACCTAGCATCATGATAACAGTATAATAAGCGGCAGCATCCATTCTCCCTTTCCCCTCCCACCCAAGGGGCTGCCTTTGCTCTGCGCTCCATGCAGGACACTGCCAGGGATGGAGCATTCACCACTTCTCTGGGCACTCTGTGCCAGCGCCTCAGCACCCTCACAGGGAACAGCTTCTTCCTTATATCCAACCTGAACTTCCCCTGTTTCAGTCTGACCCCATCACCCCTTGTCCTATCGCTACAGTCCCTGATGAAGAGTCCCTCTCCAGCATCCCTGTAGCCCCCTTCAGACACTGGAAGCTGCTCTGAGGTCTGTACACAGCTTCTCTTCTCCAGGCTGAACAGCCCCAACTGCCATGAGGCTCTGACCAGAAGAGACCAGAGTCCTGGTGTGTCTGCTCAGCGCCCAGTCCTGTGGTGCAAGGCAGGCAGTGCCCAAGAGAGCTTATCAACTGCTGACCCAGCCTGGGACCTGCCATTCACTCTATGGTCTGCAGCCTCCCCAAGTAGCTGGGAGCGGGATGCGCACTTGGAAAGGTGTAGCTCAAACCCAGGGAACACTTCGAGGCTGGAAAATAAAACAGGGTTTAACCAAAACAGTGCGGGTCTTGCAAGCCATGCCATGTTCTTTAGTGTCCCACCAGCCTGCAACCCAGCGACTGCCTCTCTTCTTCCCAAACCTCCTGGGAAAATGCCCACTGTTTCACCAGTCCCTTTCTTGCACATTGAGAGAACAATGGAAGCATTTTGGCAGGTCTGGTATTGAGCTTTTTCCAGCAGATTGTCATGACATTATATTCTGCAGTTCTCTTCCCCTTTTCCCACTGCATCTTCAGTGGTACAGTTGGATATTGCTAAGCTGGACACTGCCTCGGTGCCAGCGCAGACACGCACAGGTTCCTCCTAGGTGTCCCCTGCACAGGAAAGCAACAACTGTATGTTAGCCAGGGGACACAGATGGAGCAGGGGGAGATGGGCACCCTCATGGGAAATGTGGTTCTGCATTTGGGCAGCAGAGCAGTACCACCCAGCTGCTGCTTTCAGCACCTTTTCAGGCTCATTCCATTCACTACGCACTCAGGGTGTCTGAGATTATGGAGAAATATCCATCCCAGGATCCACCATCTCCAAGCAGACACCACAGAGCAATGCCAACAGACTCAGAGCACAGCATCCCCGTGGAAGATGCGATGCTTGCTTTACAGCTACACACCTTTGCAGCACTCCTCCACCAAAGTGAGGGCAGGGATCAGAGCTCTGTAATTGTGTTTTTACACAGAAGAAGATATTCTTCAACTGGTGCAATCAAATTCCAACTCAAAAGAACACACACAAAGGAAGTAAGTCATCTTCCCTGTGTTTACGTTCATTACACTGAGTAACTCAGCACTGGGCACGAAGTTTTGAAGGGCAAACATGGTTTGACTGGGTTTGTTCTAGTGGAAGAAAGAAAAACAGTTTGGGCAAATGAAGAACAAACCTTAAGCCTCCTCTGCAATATAAAATTAGGTTTCAGAGTGCAACAAGAATGTAAAGATCCAAGCAACTATTTTGTTTCCATTTATTCAGATTGACTCTGTCTTTCTGTAGGCTTAAACCAACCAAAACTTCCTGCAGGGTTTAAAAGAACAATCGTGTGTGTGACTTTAACATAGTAGAATACAGCAAACTGCTCTAACTTGGTAACACATAGAGAAAGGAATCTGACGGGGCAGGGAAGGAACATCACAGGACTGATAACAACTAAGGAGACAGTAAATAAGACCAAGGATGCCGGCCATCAAGATAGCAGAGTGATGCTCAGCAACAGAACAGAAGCAAGGACATTCCAACTGCTTACTCAGCACTAGGACCTTGTGAGCGTGCACAAGCACTGAAGTCATACAGTAAACACAGCGAGGAAGACTATCGGAGACCACCATAGACCCTCGCTCAGCAAGAAAGCGCATACGTAAATCGGATGCAAATATTATAATTAGCTCCCTTAAATCTAATGAATATGTAAATCATTTCTCTGGAACCTCTGTGAATATGCATGAGTATGCTAAATATAGAGCTGCTGCCCAAGTAATGGGTGCGCTCACCTTTGAGAAGTGATTCATGTGTGTGCCCAGCGCTGCAATAAAGAACGCTGCATTCTAAAACTCCACATCGGGTCTTAGAGAGTTTCTCCAACTGCCTTTTACAGTAACGTTTGCAAACCTCAGTCTGTTCTGGAAGCAGAAACGTTAGGAAATGTATCTTTAACATTTCTTGAGTTGATGGAGCAACCCAGTTCAACTGGAATCTGCAAGTCCAGGGGTAAAAATCAGTCAAATGCGAATAAAAGCTCACTCAGTCTTCTTTTACAACAAAAGACGGGCCAACTCTACCATGAAGTACAGATCTGGGGACAGATTTTGGGTACTGCAAATGCCTTGGCTTTGTGCTCAAACTTCACTGTAGCTTACTACTGAAATAGAGCAGTCATGAAGCTTTGACCTGGATCAGCAGGTTAAATTCCTTCTCAAGGGCTACAAAGTCCTTGAGGGACCCTGGCAGCCCATGACACCAGGGCTCTGCAACTGGTTCTTCTGATTCTCTGCTAGTTTTGTCAAAAGCCATTTCCCCTTCAGCTTCTGCAGCAGGGCAGTTACATAGCCCATGGATTTAGTGGTGGCAAGATGCTCCATCCCTCTCAGTAATCAAGGCCAGCTTAGACAGGGCCTTGGGCAACATGGTCTAGTGTGAGGTGTTCCTGCCGATGGCAGGGGGTTGGAACTGGGTGAGCTTAAAGTCCTTTCCAACCCAAACCATTCTGTGATTCTAAGAGCAGACCTGACTTTGATAGTTCCCTCTATATGAGATGAAAGGGAAGGGAATGCTCACCAGGTGACGCTATCATTATTAGGCAGCCGCCAGCATCATTGCACTGGACTCTCAGCTCCCAACAGGGAGCACGGGTAGTTTTTCCCATGTATAATTTGTGACACATACCCGATGAGTCACACCTAACAAATAAAGTCCTCCAGTGGCACCAATACCACCCCATTACTCCCTGTGCATAACAGCAACATAGTGAAACCAGTCTAATTACCTCTTCCCCCAACTAATAATTGCTCATTGGATTTGAGATGACTCATAGCCGGCCTTTGACCATCACCAGCCCTGCCCACAGTACCTTCCTGGTCAGATGAGAGCCGTGGGGGCTATGCAAAGGACTTGGTTTGCTCGTGACACTCTTACCAAGCAGCTGCAATGAGGTTTGCAGGGGCAGGTGATGGGAGAGCCAGGAAGTCCCCTTCCTGCAGCAATGGGATATGCACAGGTGAATGTCGTGGGGCTGTTTTGAAGCTCACCACTTCACCTTTGTGAGCTGTAACAACCACGGCGACAAGGCCAGATAGACTGAAAAAGAAATGGGTGCGAGGTCCAGCATCAAAAAGGAACAATTTCTAACCCACACTGCTCTCAGAGCGTGAGGCTCCACAGCAAATCAGTGCAGAGCCTGCTGAAAGCCCCCAGGAGCTGCTAGTCTGTTCTCGACACCAAGGACACTCCTGTCCTTGGGTGCAGGGGTTCTTTGGTTTTTTACTGCTCTGTCTAATCTAAGGGAGGGTTTGGGGCAAACAAAGCCAAGCCCAGGTGCCCCTGGGCCTTCTGCTCCCATAGCCCAACATGCCCTGCAAAAAGCAGCAGTGGAGCTTAAGATCACACTGTTGCTGGGATTTGGGCAGTGTGACAATGTCAAATGCCTCCTCCCCCCCTTATAATTTTTAATAACTCATTGTTTTCTCACACCACTCCTAAGTCAGTTGTGCGTGAAGAACTTTAATAAAGGCACTATTGCCCCCCCACTTGCACTGCCCCCCAACACCTCTATCCCAAGGAAACTCTGTGAAGGTCAGTGAGGAAAAGCAGGCCTGCATACTAGGGAGAACTAGAGGAGTAGGGAGAGAGGAAAACCTCATTTGCTCCAGGGTAAGTCCTTACCTACAGCTGTGCTCCTGTGTGATTGAATAAGAGATGCTGGTTCTCACCCTATTACGAAGCTGGCTTTTCCCTCGCTCTGAGCTGGGGAGCACTGGAGGGGGCTCAGTTCAGGGAACAGTTCAGGGCTGCATCCTGCTGTACATTCTGTGCCGGGAGGAGAGCAGCTCAAGGTTACCCTGCAGCCTTGCTGCAGCAGGGAATTTGGGACATGACTCAGGGATTCAGCATCAGCAGGTCCTCTCCCCCGCTCTGCCCAAAGCAGCATCTTCAGTTTCAGGAGCCTTTGAGCAGATGCCCGGTGAATCCAGGAATGAAATAGCACAGCAAGGAATACCTGGGAGATAGTTAGCATATATTCAGTATCTCACCCCCCCTCACTCACTGCAGGGAAGAGGAACACGTGCTGCAGCTCATCCGTACAGCCGCTGGCTTCCTTATACCATAGGAGCCCCATGTGAAAAATAGGCTGGGAGGAGGGTGGGACACATTCATGATCAGGAGACATGGAAAGACAACTGACAGTGTTTGTAGCTGCGTGCCATGTTTTCAGACAGGACATTATTGTGTTTTATATTCTGACTTTGAGACTCTCCCTGTTTTTCCCAAACAGCAGCATCACTGCTAATTGCAAAGTGCTGTGTGGGAGTTCCAATTAAGCAGCTTTCACTGAACGGCACTAGGATGTATTTAAAACCCTTTATGGGGTTCTGCGTATACTTAAATCTTGGAAGAAACTTTCTTTCCTGGGAAGCGCATTGCTGATAAGAGCAGCTCTGTAAATAACCATGGAACCAGCTTTTTCAAGGTGGGAGGCATTTGATACACAGAGTGAGCAGGAAGAGCATAGCTTCACAGCATTAGTGCCAGCCTCCCCAGCAGCGTAAATTGCAGCACCTTAGAGAAATATTTACTCTCTGAAAGCAGATACAGATCTATATGCTAAGGCAGAGCCATGACTTTGAGGGAGCCATTGGGATGCTATTGAATCCAGCTTCTGCTGCCAAACTTCACTGAGGCATTTAGTCACTTTTCTTTTAGATGATTGTCTTGCTGAATAAAAGTACTGTTTCTTCTTAGCAGCTGAACTAACGCTCATCTCCCTCCCTGCGTTTGGAAGAGGCTGCTGAGGAAGCAATAAGACAAATACAGTGAGGTGCCACAACTTCACTGCAAGTATGACAATACTCTGTGTTCCTGACCCCCCAGGTCTTTACACAACAAGCTCACTTGTCTATGGAGAAAATGATGTTTCTTCCTCTCGGTTTCAGAGACAGCTTTAAAAGTGCTGACACGAAAAGCTCAAGAACTAGAAGGGAAATAAAACATGATTAATCACATCTGGTTTGAAGGCAAGTAGTGTGGAGACTCCTGAGTGTTAATCCTTGAAGCTGAGTTTGATCCTAAAGCTTTTCAACGCCCACAGGTATGGAAGTGCTGATTGCTTCAGCTTAACCAGGTTCCTCATGCTGCCCTGTAGGGAAAAGTGTTGGGAAAGAGCATAAACGGACATTGAGACAGGGATGGGATGGGATGGAGGACAAGCCACACTTTATATTATTAACACATCTGGTTAATTCAATGGATCTGTTGGGTTTTTTTCCCCCAATGGGAAATGATCTGCTATAGGATTCTTAATTCTGTGCATCAGAGACCTGGTTGCCACCCAGAAGAGGGGACCTTGATAGCAGAGTCTTGCTACACATCCAAGATGACAACCCACAAAGGCTGCTGTTTGCAACATCTCTTCTGGGTACCATACAAGGCATCCAAATGAGATGAGGGAGACAGAGGCTTCACACCTTTCACTGGAGAGCTGTTGTCCCTTCTGCACTACTACTGCACCTCGTGGGTCTCCCAGCCCACCCTAGATTCAGTATTGCTGCTCAAGTACAATGAGGTGGGGTAATGGAAATTGATAACCAAACATACAATATATAGGTACAGATGCAGCAAGGAAATTATGGAATCACACACTGGTTTGGATTGGAAGAGACCTTAAGATCACCCAGTTCCAACCCCCTGCCATGGGCAGGGACACCTCACACTAGACCAGGCTGCTCCAAGCTCCGTCCAACCTGGCCAAATCCATCATGTGTCTCTCCATCAACCCAGAGGTGCAGCCTGGTAATGTTTTTGGCAGGGTGCTGAGAGCATCAGAGCTCTGACAGGCTGCAGTCATGGCTCTCAAAGTGTTAGCTCACATTGCTGACAGCCCTCCTTTAGCTCTGACATACAGTGACTACACTGCCAGCAACAGCACCTGAGCACAGCTAAACCTAGACTGGGGCTAGTGTACTGGATCTAGTCATGCTTCAGGACAGTGGTGGTCTCCCATCTGCAGAATGAATCAAGTTAAAAAATCACAGCCTCAGAGAAGGGCATGAAAGCCTCTTGGGGGCTTTGGAAAAAGCGGTATTTGCACTGGGTGATCTGCAAAGGATCATGAAAAGTTGGGATGGATGAAGGTTCACGGCAGTGGAGGAAGGAGTAGGTTGGGAAGAGGGCACATAGAAAATAGGAATGAGGCAGGCAAAAAAAAAAAAGAGGGAGAGGGAGCAGCATGCCACTAACAGGGAAATGTAACTGGACCTGGACAGCATCATCAGTGTACAGCTGCAAAGTCGATGTTAATCATTCCCATTTACTTTAACATTTCATTTATAGCTCCATCACAGTTGTCCTGCCCCAAAACTTCATGGCTCCTGTAAAAACCATGCTCAGGCTCACTGCCAGTGGTAAAGGATTTTGGTTTTCCCTCCCTCATCCTTCCCTAACCCCAGCGATATTCCTCGGATGGGCTCTGCGTCAAGGCCAGAAAGGTGGGAATACAGGCGGGTTCTGATCTTTTACCCTTCTGCTCAACCAACCCTCCTGCATTCACCCTTTTGTTCTGGGAGAGAAACAAAAGCAAAGAGAAGAATGAACATGAAGATCCCTGCAAGCTGAAGTGTTTCCTCAGGAGTCAAAGATCAACACTGACTTTCAGTGGCTGCTGCCCCAAGCCCGGGCTGTACCTGTGCAAACAGCAGCACCACAGCACGTTTAACTCTCCAGGAGCCAGGCAGGCTCTCCTGTGCTATCTCTTCCCTAAGGAATTCAGTGTAATACATTTCTGCTCTTTCTGAGCAAAGATCGGCCTCAGAATTCACACCACTAAATGATAAAGCGTGGGAAACTTTGTTCCCTGGGATCCTGTGGGATCCTGTTCTGCTCTCTCCGCTGCTCCCCAAAGGGTAGGTTCAAACACTAAAACAGTGGGATCGACTGCATTTCTCTGGTCTAGATGCTGCCCCAAAGAGCCTATGGAGACCTGACTCCCCAGGTCATTGTGCCCAACGCAGAGCACCCAGAGCACTCCCATTGCAATGGGGCTCCTGGTATTCCAGAAGGAAAATGGCTGCTTTGGGGGAGGACTGGGGAAATTAGTAGCACAGTCCAGGCTCCCTCATCCATTGCTTCAGAAGCGGCTTTTCCTTGCCCCGGGACAAGCTGGATTTGCGGGTCACAACAGGGCACATGGGCAGAGAGCAGAGAGGAGATGCACTCAGTATCCCAGGGGGTCTCCAGGCATGCAGCGGGTTGAGATTAACCCAACTGACCCTGTGTTCCCAGGAGACGTGAGTCAGAGTGAGTCAGCTCCCGTGCAGAGCCCTTCCTGCTCTCAGCTGCACAAGGAACACTGTATTATTAATGGCAAGCTTAATGAGGAGCTGGAAACAGCAACTGTGCTCCACAGCCGTGTGCACGCAGGTTTTGGTGCCTAGAAATGCTCCACATCGCCCTCCCCACTGCCCACAGACATGGCATGTGTCCCACGGAGATTTATGATCAGCTTTTCCCCTCCTGAGAGCTGCCTCTCTGAAGAGAGGTGCTCCTTCCCCATACAGGATGACCATCTTTCCCCCTTCCCACCAGGAAGTTATCCAAGACCCTCCAGGACAGGACTTAAGGAGACCCAACCTCAAATTCTCCCTATCTGCAACCAGCTTGTGCTTCCTCCTGGCCAAAGGGGGTAAAAAGCCCACCTAGCCCAGGCTCCCCGTCAGGTATTGATTCATGGGAACTGATGAACCCATAGGGAAGGGTTAGGCTGCGGAGGAGTACATCAGGATCCACATGCACCGTGGATGGTTGTTTGTGAAGGGGAGGGCATGCCTTGCCCTTGTTATTTAGGTTGTATTTCTGCCTGGTTTAGCCCATATTAGCCTCTTAAAACGGGGACTAAAGGGCAGGTAGGTCAGTGTCTGTGAGGCTGCAGAGTGAATTTGTGGGAGAAGACAGAGAAACGGCTGCTAACGACCCGGTTTTCCAGCCGGGCAAGCAGATTTTCCTGCCGCTGCGTCCTGCAGGCTCTGCTCCTTCGGAAAGGTGGGAGTTTAAATGGGAGTTAGACAGATGGTACCTGCCAAGTTCAACATGCCTCCGAGACAAACGCGGCTCTGTGCGAGAGAGGCTCCCGCGCCATAGCCAAGGCTATGCAAAGGCCAGCTATGGAAAACAGCAGGGAGAGGGCTTGGCTGCCTGCAAATGCAACTGCTGCTTGTGAAGTGGACAGAAACTTTTCAAGGAAGGGTTGCTGGAAGGGCAGAGAGACAAATGTGAAACACAGCCCCGGCTGGGGTTGTGGTGGTGCTGTTATTGCAAGAGTTCACTCCCAGTTCCCCCGCTCTGCACAGACATTGCTCTGTGTGCTGCTGCTCCTCCTGTGCCAGGACCACTCAGCCCCAGGACCGCCAGGTTCCAGCCCCTTCCAGCAGTCACACCACTTCCTAGGCTCATATCCCATCTTACCCTGTCCCCACTGAGCTGAGTCCAGAGCAAGAGGGGTGGAGAGCAACTGGGACCTATACTCCCTCCAGGATCTCTGAACTGCCTCTCCCGGGTGATGATGGAGAAAAATCAAAGCATACCCCTTGCATGGGAGTTTGGGGTGATCATTCAGAGGCCAGCTTCAAGCAACACTGATTCCTCCCTTGACATTGAGCCTTGGGTGGCATGGTTCAGTAGGAGGTGTCCCTGCCCATGGCAGGGGGCTGGAACTGGATGATCTTAAGGTCCTTTCCAACCCTAACTATTCTATGATTCTATGATTAAAGAACACCACAACCTCCCCCATCCTAGTGGAGAGCATCAGTGAATGCAGCGCCCAAAGTACTGCATGGGAAATAGTGGATTGTTCCCACTTCCTGCTCCTGTTTCTCTCAGGTGGGAAAGGCCATGGTTTGCCCTCTTCATCTTTAAAGCTTGCAGTAGCCCATGATGAAGCACCGAGCTCCTACACTTAACGCAAAGCTGGGATCTGTGATTAAAGTATAATAACCAGTATAACCAGATTAAAGAATAATAACCAGTAACCTGGTCATTCATAAATCCATTCTGCCATCCTCATCCATCCCAATTTGCAAGCAGACCCCACCACAAAGGTGTCTGCAAGGAAAAGATCCAAACCTCTCCAGGCAGAAACCCTTTTAAAGAGGCCTCACACCACACTATGTGGGGATCCCCAAAACATGATGCCAGGAGAAAGAGCAGAAGCCATGGGAGATGACCTACATGTGTTTTTGTGAGTCCTTCACAAATCAGGCATCCAGAAGCAGCAGCACAAAGGCCTGATTAACTGAAATGGAGCTAAGAGCTCCTTGTGGGGCAATAAGAGATGATCTGAAAGGAGAGCTTTTCCAGTCCGGTGCATGAAGCAGCCCCACAGCATAGAGAGGGATGGGAAGAAAAGAAATGTGCTGTCAATGCTAAGTCTGCTTCAAGGAACAGTTTTAGGAGCACAGTGGCAGCTTTGCCCCCTTTTTCGCCCTCCCTGGCACTCACCCCCAGGACCATGTTAAGCTCAGCCCTAGATGGTTCAGTGTTTTCTGCATGAGCAAGTCATCACCCCTGGGCAAAACCCACTGGATCTCAACGGCCATCCTGGGGCTGGAGAGGGTGCTTGGCCAGAAGCGACAGAGATGCTGGGAAGGGAAAGGAAGAGGAAATAGGTATGGAAACACCTGGGCACAGTGCAGCTGAGGCTGTGCCCATTCAGACAGCATCAGGGTGCCACTATAGGGACCTAATAAAACGCAGAAGTGATGTTGTTGAACTGCTGGGCAAGGGCCTTTTGACAAAATGGTCTGTCCTTTAAAAAGTCTGACTCAAACTGAGACATCTCATGGAAATGCATCCATGTCTACCAAAGTTTCCTTAGGCACTTACCTGAACCTGGTCTCGCCTAACTTGTCACACTTGTTCTCCTCTGCAGGGTTTTGCCTGGAAAAGCCCCAGAGCATCTCCACAGCTTGAATGCTGCCCTGTCCAGCCCAAGCAGGAACGGGGTGGATCTGTGTCTCACACCCCAGCTGCGTACCCCAGCTTTTGGGTAGCATTTTTAACCCGTTACATCCTTCCTTCCCTTTCTTTCCCTGCCATCCAGCACCCAAGCAACCCATCGGATTTTCCCTATTTTTTTCTGCCTGTACAACTCACTCTCAGACTACCAGTAGATTTAGTTGAATTATTCACTGCAGTCATTATCATTAATCCAGCCTATTTGCTGAGCCAGCCCTGATGGGTGAATATATATTTGTCATTCCTAAGTATTTGCCAAAATAGCCTGGCTGAGCCATTTAGCCTGGGGCCATTTGTAGTAGTGAGTTGTGTTCCTTTCCATTAAAACTCATCTCTCCCTTAATGGCCGGCACAAGGCCTGTGCAGGGCTGAAACCCCACCTGGGTGCTGTTTTGAGCACCTTGGTGCAGGGCACATTCCCCTGACGTGGCTCTGCTTTAGCAGCCTATTGCCAACGCGACACCGCTTTGCAGAGCGCAGCACTGGCTCCCGGAGGTGGAGCTGCACCTCCCCACATCAACGCTTTTCCCCTCTATAACTATTCCTTTTTCCTTCATTCCCTCCAGTCGCAGCTTTTCCTGGCTATGGACACCGGAGTTATGTGGATTTTCTGTTTGCGTCTTCAGATGTGCACATGCGACTGGGTGGAGAAGAGGTGCCGAATGCCAAGGATTATATTTTTCCAAGTGTTATAGTAGGTTCTATGGTTACGGTCACAGAGAGCAAAGGAAATGCAAATGCTGAAGTGGCCACGGGATCTGGCACTCAGCCTCTGTGCGTAAGACTGGATTTAACATGAGCAGCTATAGGCTAGGTGATCCGTCTTGAAACAGAACCTGTGCCTAGTGCTGAAGCCTAATCTGTTGTGGGAGTCATTTCTGGCGATGGCTGCCTGAAAACTACACATTGTGTTGCCTGCTTACTTCCATTTCTAAGCTCCCATGAGGATGTACAATATCCTCAGTTGCACAGAACCCTTTACAGTCACCATGTAGCTCATCGTTATTTGCTATCAGTGCAATATGTGTTTAATATAAATTAAGCAATAGCTACACATGTGTACTACAATTTGAAGAGTTCACCCCCTATTAAATATGGGGTAATGTGGCAAAAAATCCCTATTAGTGGCCCATTTGATGCAAAACCTGAGCAGTTAAAAAGGCCCTCAGCCAGCCAATCAGCTTTTGATAAAATATATTAACATTTAACCTTCATAGCAGCCTTCCAGTACCTAAAGGGGGCCGACAGGAAATCTGGAGAAGGGCTTTTTACAAGGGCCTGGAGTGACAGGACAAGGGGGAATGGCTTTAACCTGGCAGAGGGGAGGCTGAGATGAGCTCCATCAGAGCTACAGAGCAAACAATGAAGTCACAGTGTGTCAAGACACCAGATTTCAGAGGTTCTGCCTGTAAATTCTTTAGCCTCTGATAATGAGTTTTTGCAAGCAGGTGATAAAATACAATTGCTGCCTCCATTTTAAGCGAAACCAGTGTGCGACAAACACCCCCCAAAAGAAGAAATATATTGTTCCACAGCTTGATATATTCATAGTTTTAGACCTACACATTGCATTAAATGAGTTGCCATCAATCAGCTACAAAATGCTTCAGGGTCGTGAAAAGCGCCGTGTTTTAGAGAACCAAAGGATGCACTGCAGAGTCCTTCGTCATGAGGACAGGGACACTGCTTGGGGAACGGTTGTTTCCAAAGATAAAGCCTCATGGATCAAAACTGAAACTGAGAAATAATGGCACAATTATACTGATGCTCTGAAATGGCCCTGGACCAGCTCCCAGAAACACACCATTAACAAAGGCAGTGCAGGAAGCCTTTACTTGCTGCGCTGCATGGTGGTTCCCCACATCCCTCCCTCTCTTTCTCCATGTGGGCAGGAACCCCATTGACACAAACAGTAAATCTGTCCAGGTAGAAAGAAGAATTTATGCTGCATGGAGCCTTTCGTAACCGAAGGGAGAACTTCACCAGAAGACCTTTTCTGTTTTGGATAAATGGGCCGGTCTTTAAATTTATAGTTGTTAAAGCTCGGTGGCTGGGACTCATCTGTGCATGCAAATTATACCAGCTTTCTACACCTGATCTCCACACATCCTGTAACTTAGATGTTAATGCAAGCTGCGAATGTCTCTCTAAGGGGAATCAAATCCTTTCTCGCTTTGATTCCGCAGCAAAGACTACTCCAGGAGCAAGGTGAGCACAATGGGGTGGTGGGAAGTATGGTGTAAACACCATCACCCTTCAACAGCCTTCGCTGTCATCAGTTCTCAAGGATCATAGAATCATAGAATGGTTTGGGTTGGAAAGGACCTTTAAAGCTCATCCAGTTCCACCCCCCTGCAATGAGCAGGGACATCTTCAGCTAGATCAGGTCACTCAGAGCCCCATCCAACATGGCCTTGAATGCAGAAAAGTTGCCTTTATACATGCTCCTCTTCCAGAGCAGAGGCATTCAGAGGGGGACCACTGTAGAAGAGTGTTGGTCTTCATGGACCAAACCTCAACAGGCTTTCACAGGGCAGGACTAGTGTTACACTCATGCCCATACACAGGTTGCAGTATGACGAACAGGGTGAGCTACTGGCACAGGCTGCCCAAGGAAGCGGTGAATGCCCCATCCCTGGCAGTCTTCAAGGCCACGCTGGACAGGGCTTGGAGCAACCTGCTCTAGTGTGAGGTGTCCCTGCCCATGGCAGGGGGTTGGAACTGAATGATCCTGAGGTCTTTTCCAACCCAAACCAGTCTGGGATGCTACGATTCTATTAATATATCATTGCTTCCTCTAGGTAGGGCTTTGTAAATCTGAATCAAAGCAAGCTAGCGCAGCCTGATACACTGAAACCAGAAACAGAAAGCAAAGCACTCAGCCTTGAATGGACACAGGGCAAGCAGAGAAGATTGGCAGTGACCCAGACTTCCTACACTCTCCTGCTGTTGCACATCAACTCCTGCTTCAAGCATGGGATTCTGAAGTTAGAGACCGTGGGAATATGTGGGAATTGTGCAACCACATCCTCAGGTTCCCTGCAACAGCGGCTGCCGCAGCGTGATGAACCCCATCACCACCTGCCCCATGCCCATGGGTACTCCCAAGCTGCATGGGGATGAGGATGAGGAGGGCCTGGTGAAGGTGCCAGCAGCTGCAGGAAGGAACAGATGGCTTCAGCCTTCCCATAGCAGCTGCAGTTGTGTCTGATTAGAAATCACTGCAAAGTGCCCATTTTCATTATGTGAAGCACCGAATATTTGTCTGGTGGAAACCACATTTCATCATAACCTACACAAACTGGAGCTCGAACAGCAATCTGGTGATTAAATGAAACTCTATTAGCCTGAGTCTATTTTCCTATCAGGTTTTAACCATTCCTTCACTTTTACACCCATTTCCATGCAGACCCTCTCCCAGCTGAGCCCAGCAGACTAAGACAGGGACAAGGTACAGGATGTAAAGCAGACGGAAGGTGTGTGGAGTTGTAGCTGAACCTGGCTCCCTGCAGCAATCCTGCCTGGGGACCAGTGCATGGCTTTGTTTAAGTTTAGGGTCAGACGGCTGCACTGCCAGAAGCTGCCATAGCTTTCAGCCCAGATGCGGTGTCAGTTCACCTTGGATAAAGAATCACTTGAAAGCAGTTATTCTCACGGGAACAAAGCTCACCTTGCTGCCTGCTCCCTCTGCCTTCTTCCAGGCAGTGATCTGCACCCAACCGCAGGAACAGGAGGGGAGGAGAAGGAAGGGAATTGAATGTTTAAACACTTGGCTGCCTATTATCGTATGGTTTACATGTAAAATAGGTTAAAGAAATCAGGAGAAGAAGAAAACATGGAACAGGAGGTTCATGATTACATGGTCTAACATGCACTCATGGTGAGGTCAGAGCACACAGGAAAAACTCATCTTAAGTAAACAGATAAAGTTTGGATCAGATCCTTGCATATCCAAGAGTTTTAAGTCTTGTAACGAATCATGATTAACCTGACTGACAGCATTCAGAGCACCAGGAGAGCTCAGTGAAGCAAATCACACTGAACTAAAATTAGCAGCGTCTAAAATCCAACCATGTGCTTGGCATCCACACACGATGCTTCCCTGGCCCCAGACCCATCACATCACTCGGCTTTCGCAGTGCCGTCAGCTCCTTGCTTCCAAAATCACTGCCGAGTGGATTGCTGCTGTTCACATGCTGCCTGCACCTGCCTGACGGCAGCAGGCCCAATTGCTAGACATGGGTTGGGCTTGTTCCCAGTGTTTCCTCCAACGTTTGTTTGCTGATTTGTTTTCCAGGCAGCTGGAATTCAAGATGTGAAGTGGAGACTGTCAGTGAAAGGATGGAAAAAGACAAGATATAATAGGACGAGATCATAGGTCTAGAAATAGGCTGGAATCCCACATGGCTCAGAATGAACCCTGTCCCGAGATAAGCAAGGAGGGGTTTACCATGCTTCAATGCTATGGGGCTGTGAGGCAAGAGTTAAGATCTGCTTCTAGGGGGACTTAGCACAGAGAATGAGTGTGGAAATGAAGTCCTGTCCCTGTGCTCTAAATCCTCTGTGTTCCTTACATCCACGCAGAGAGCACACACGGACTCTCTCATCCTAAGCAACTTTTCAGCTGTAGGTTCACTATTCCCATTTGCAGTCCTGTATGCACACAGGCCATGCACTCACCCCCCTCACCCAAGCCCATGCTCTTGCTCCCAGGATCTGGAGGAACTGGTGTGGTTGTGCTGCAGACTGGATTGCCAGCAGTAATCCCAAAGCCAGCTCCAGCTGGCAACTTTGAGTCGAAACCATGGCTTAGCGAAGTGCCGGCATTGTGGATGCCCAAGAGCGAGTGCCTTGTGAGGAGTAACTTCTAGGGAGCACAAAAAGAACGACACAGGGCATTAGGACAGAGTAGCCATTTAGCTTCCCATGCAGCATTCATTTCCACCTGTAGAATACCCCTCTGGGGAATGCTGAATGTGGGGGCTTTGCCTGAAGAAGCAGTAAGGTGTGCATCATATGCAGATGATGCACAGTGCACTGGTAACATCTAGAGAGTAAGAAAACTTCACAACAGCCTGCCAAAAGGGAGGATTAGCAGCACAGTAGCGGTCAAAATGCCAAGCTCATGCCAGGGGGTTGGAACTGGATGAGCTTAAGGTCCCTTCCAACCCCAACCATTCTATGATCGAGGCCACAGATCCCTCATGACTCGTATCATGAATCATATGTACCACTAAATAGAGAAAAGACTTTCAGGATCAATAAAAAGCCACATGTCCCAGGGTTACATCAGTGTCAATGGTGGCAATATGAGAACACTTACCTCTTGTAGAAGACTCCGTATCTACCTATTGCAAGGGCTTTTCACTCGTCTTTGTGAGCATTTCACGTCAGATACAGCACTGAATTGGAGAGGCCACTGGACTTACCTAATACAGCAATTTCCATGCTAATTTTCCTGACAACCTTGATCTTCTCATATCTTACAGTGGAGTTTCTTCTCATCCGTACCCCCATAGATACGTGCTATCTGCATCCTTGTCATAAGGCGTTTGCACAGGCTTGCCCGGGTACAGCTTTTGAAAGAAGAGCTGCATGAGGATGTGTCTGGATGTTGACGGAGCCTGGTGTGGAAAAAGGCAAAACTGGCAGTCAAAAAACACTGGAAGCTGTGAAATGAGAGACAAGAGGAAAAGGGGAGGCCCAGACGCCAGTCCTGTCTGGCACAACATCCTCCCAGACTCCATTTTAGGCTCTCCAAACACCTTTTTCTGATTACATTTACCATTGAATGCAAGGGAGTTTGTCTCCTGTGCTCCTCCAGAGCAGCTTCCTCCACTCCTGCACCAGCCCCAGCACTTTGTTTCGTGCATCCTTCCATCTCCTTGAGGTGGTTCACCATCAGACCACCACCAGTGCCCACTTTTCCTACTTATCTCCTCCTGGCTGGATACCAGCAGCAGCATTTGAAGGCTATTACCAGCCAGTGCCAGCTTTGAGAGCAGGTTTCCATTGCTGTCCCAATGCCCAGCGATGCCAAGCAGCATTGACTTCCAAGAAAACTTCCTGCCCCAATATCCACCTCACCTCGCCACAGGGACACATTTCTTTGGGACCCCCTAACGAGACATCTTTATTGGTGAGCAAGCAGCAAGTAGGACCTCCAGAAGCTAATTAAACAACCAGGGTAAAGCACAGGGAGGAGAGAACTTGGAGCCTATAAACACCGGTTAAGAAAGAGGCATAAAAGGCAGTTTGAGGCATAATCATCCATGCCATTACTCCTGTATTCAGGCTGCCTAACACTCTGCGTGATAAACAATTTGTGAAGGTTTCTTGAAATGCTTGCAGATGACTGTTATTTGCAGTCATCTCAAATGCAGCCAGTAGAGCCCTGAGGCTAAACCCATGCCTTTTCCTAGCCTTGGGAACTGCTATCCTGAGTTTGCTACAGTAGATAAAGCATTAAAAATGAATAGATGTTTTGCTTCCCATCATTCCCTCCCACTACTCTTCCCCCTCTTCGCCTTAATATGCCTGAGAAACCTTTTAGCACTGAGCCACAATACCCCACAGTAAATTAGTGCCCCTTCTAATCACCCACTGCTCAGACACCAGTGCCACAGCTTGCACTGGGAATGCTGGGAACCAAGGGAAGAGGGAAGAAGCAGGGAGAAAACCAAAAGCAAAGGACAGAAGCAGAGGAACAAGGGCTTTGCCTCAGCAGCTGTTCTCAGGCCTGGCTTGAGGGCTGTTGTTTGCCATTGGGAAGCTGCACACAAAAAACTTCCCCTGCAGGAATGTCAAGAAGGGTATGAAGTCAAACACTTGGGACTTAGGAAATACCAGCTTTCCCAGAACACCTCTTATTCCACATACATACGGGCAATGAAGCACTGTATTTTTCCACAGAGCCCCTGCCTGACTGTTAGCTCAAGACGTAGGCAAAGGCGAGCAGAATCCAGACATGAATAGTCACAGCGTTCCCTAACTCTTGACCAGTGGACTTCATAACTGCAGCAGCCCTCTTTCACCATTGATATGTGTCAGTATGCTGATGCACACACGTATCTGGACACACACAAGGTGGGTTTTCAGCCTCCACCAGTGTGCAGAGCACTGATGGAAGTAGGAAGCCTTGTGCAAGGTTGTGCAAGCCAGGACACAAACTCCAGAGCATGGAGATAACACATCTCCCATGTTAAGCATCACTACACCCCATCGGCCGAGTCACAGGGGTTAGGTACCCAGGCAACTATAGCAATCGGTTGTGGTTTCTGCAAGGCTTGGGAAGAGGCAGCACAGCTACAAGTGAAGCAAGAAAGCAGCAGAACTTCTGCCATCTTCCCAAGCCTTTCCAAGTGAGTGGTTTGGATCAGTTAACTCTTCACCAACCAGCAGATATGTCCTCTCAATCAATGCACTGATTTAGCAGGCAATGAAGAGATGAGCATTTCCTCCTCTTCTGCATGCTTAAAGAGAAGGTAGCATTGGCCAGGAACATATTACCCGACAAGATGAGACACTCATTATACATGAGCCTCTGGCAGATTGCAGTATCCCAGGTTTATTTGAAGTTACAGATGTTTTTCCTGCTTTTACGGAAGGACTGTGTGCTGGATTTGGCTGGGATAGCGTTAAATTTTCTTCATAGGCGCTAGTACGGGGTGATGCTTTGGGTTTGTACTGGGAACAGTGCTGATAACACAGGGATGTCTTTGCTGTTGCTGAGCAGTGCTTACACAGACAAGGCCTTTTCTGCTTCCCACCCCTCCAGTGAGCAGGCTGAGGATGCACAAGAGGCTGGGAGAGGACACAGTGAGGACAGCTGACCCCACCTGGCCAAAGGGATATTCCATGCTATATGGCATCATGTCCAGCTTATAAAGCTGGGGGAAGAAGGAAAGGGGCAGACGTTCAGAGCGGTGGTTTGTCTTCCCAAGTAACCATTACACATGATGGAGCCCTGTTGTGCTGGAGATGGCTGAACCTCAGCCTGCCCATGGGAAGCAGTGAATGAACTCCTTGTTTTGCTCTGCTTGTGCACATGGGTTTTGCTTTACCTATTGAACTGCCTTTACCTCAACCCACGAGTATTCTCGCTTTTACCCTCTCCCCATCCCAGCAAGGGAATGTGAATGAGCAGCTGGGTGGTTCTTAGCTTCCAGCTGGGGTTAGAGCATGACAGACTGCCAACAGCTTGTTGAAAATGTCCTTCCCAGCAGCAACCGGCCACCCAAGTCCCATGGCAGCGTTAGTTTCCTGCCCGGATAAGCACAAATCTTGTAATCAGGAGAAGGCTTTGCAAAGGCCCTCAGTGGCTTTCCCTGCCTAGGGACAGGAGGCAGATAAGCCCTGACTACAAATTTTGTACAGACCATTTTCAGCTTTTCCTCTCTGGACCACACAGACCTTTGCCTGAGGCACTGCTACTTCAAAAAGAAAAAGCAAGAAAGAAAAAGCCAAACTTAATCTGCTCAACAGCTTTGTTGGTGAGATAGGGATCTGACAGTTAATTCTGTCTGAGTACTTGTTAGACGTACTTATGCACATGCCTGTTTTCATTTACGGGGAGACTGGCACACCCATGTCTGGCCCGCTTCATAGCCTTTGTTCCAGAGACCTGGCAGGGCTCTCTGAAAACAGGATCCCACGTTCAAACCTATTATCCCATTTGCAAATAACGAGGTTTAATTTCGCTTGCAGTAGGTATCCAGAGGAGGAAAGCTTGACTGCGTGCTCGCAGCTCCTGAATGGGAAGAGAGCTGTGAACAGACAAAGCAAGCATATTGTGAAGTTGGAGCAAATACTCATAGAGGACACAGGGCATTCTTGCAGCCTGGTAACCAGAGAGCTGGGCTGCTCTGTTTACTCTGGAAAGGAGTGACTCCCATCTGTGCAAGAGTTACACAGAGGCTCATAGAACTCAAGCCATTTGTGACAAATAACTGCAGAGATTTCAGTCGTCGCCATTCGCAGGTTGTTTGGAGCAAGGTTCTTTTTTAAACAAACCTCTTCTGTATTCATAACTGTTTGGCAAACACCCCCAGGAAACGAATTTCAGCCTCCCAATTGTTTGCAAGCTGTGTCCATTTGCTATTATTAGTTCTGTTGCAGAGTGGCGGACTCTTGCATGAGAAGGAAGAGCTGCCCCTGCGCTAGGCAGAAGCAGGCAGCCCAGCCTTGATCAGCAATTCAGCACCCTGCCTATATAAATGTACGTATCCACCACCTCCTCCACTGTATGACTATGAGTTAACAGGTCTGCCTGTAAGCTCCAAGACTCCCAGGAGCAACTGGTGCTGTTGTGAGAGGCGCTCATGATGGTTTTGGCTGCTGAATCATTTCTTCGCTGGGGAAAAAACACCACCACCATGAAAAGCAGTTTCAGGATGGCCGAAGCGGATTTGTAAATTCAGGCAGCTCCGCTTTGCAAGGAGCATCCGAACATTTAGCAAGCTGGAGACAGGCAGAGTGAGAGCAAGCTGTTCCAGCTGCTGCTGATTGAGGTGAGAAGGTTACCACTCCCAAGCACACTTCACTTTCCCCACACTAAGGGTAGTTACCACATTCACTCTTATACTCTATTTAAGCAGTTTATTTACTTCCAAACTCAAACCTGTAAACTTTCCATTTTTCAGCTTAATAATAAAGATAAAAAAACCCTTAAGAACATACTAACACTTTTATTTTTTCTCTTAATTTCCCAGACCTTTGTTCATTGCATAGGAAGTTACACAGATCTGGTAAAGATACACAGCGGTAGGAACTGATGACAAGGATGTGGGCAGAAAGTCACGACAACCAGGTGGGGACAGGGAGGAGAGAATAATCTGGACCAACAGCTGGAACAGGGAGAGCAGGCAAGTTCATGGAGGAGCAATACCTTGGGTGTTACGGATGAGACTACATTTGATTCAGGAAATGCCTGAAGATAGTTGAAGGTTGGGAAATCATTCAGCTTGACGTGCTTGAAGTCTTCCCTGGGCACCCACATCTGGCCATTGCTGGAAGCAGGACACAACACTAAGCAGATCCTCGGTCTGGCACCAGACGGATACGTGCCTGAGGAGGTGGACAGCTTAGTTCAGATCCCTGCTCCAGTTCCAGGTGAGAAAGTCTGGTGAAGAGATTGCTTATTTGGGTAGTAATGACATGGCGCAAGACTGTGGGAGGATGATGCACCTTGAGCTTTATGCTCTGAAGATACACTTATATAGTCAAGCACTGCTTTTTTAAGGATCCTTGAAGGCCGTGAAGCAAGGCCAGATCACAGTGAGAACAAGTGGTGAATGCTCCATCCCTGGCAGCGCTCAAGGCCAAGCTGGACAGAGCCTTGAGCAACACAATCTAGTGTGAGATGTCCCTGCCCATGGCAGGGGGTTGGAACTGGATGATCTTGAGGACCTTTCCAACCCAAACCATTCTACGATTCTATGACTCTAAGTGATCCCAATGTATGGAGGAATAGAAGTTGAATATAAGAAATATAAGTTGACAGGTCTGCTTTCTATATCTCTTACCAAGGATACAGGTGTCCCTGCGATCAAGAAGCATTTGCTAATGCATTCTTCCAGTGAAGCACTTTTCCAGTCCTTAGAACCTCTCGTAACAGCTTTACACAAATAATATTGCCTCCACTTTTTAAGGTCATGAAGACTCTTTTTCTTTGCACTTAACAAAGGCTGCTGGAGCAAGTGGGATAAGTGACAGCATCTAGATTTGATCTGCGTCATTAATACTGACTTCTAAAGAAGGCAGTTCACACAGGCAGGTGACAGGATCAAATGTATTGTTTAAGCAGGCACAAGAAGAATAACCATCTGTCTTCCTTGCATCCTGAAGCTCTCCAGGGCGTGTAAATGACAACACTTTCATGTCACTAGTTCAGCCAGTTGGAACAGTCCTGGGACCACTTCTTTCAGCAGTTAGTATGGCTCAGACACAACCTCCCTGCACAGGAATCACAAGGTCTTTTTCTAGACGTGCTAAGAGAACTAAAGCGTCGCCTCTCAGAGATGCTGCAGTGACCTGCGTAGATTTACTTACACTATTGGATCCTGCTGGGCAAATTCAGGATAGTAAAATGTACTCTGTGGGCCACACACTACAAGCCAACAGAACATGTTCTGCAGCGTGGTGGAATAGAGTTCCTGGAGCATCAGGAGGATGCTGAGCCCCTGATGTCGTATTTATCTTCAGTCTAGCACTGGCAAACCTTTAAACATATTTAGGATGTGAGGGCATGGAGGAGAGGTGAAAGGCTTGGTAGAAACCTCAGGTTAATTTCAGTATGTGTTCAAGCCATAGAGCTTCAGTTTTGGAAAGACACTTGGGACTTTGAGGGGTCTGCAGCTTGCACTGAACTACTGAAAGCCAGGTACCACGTCGAGACATGACCTGGACAAAAGCCATGCCTCGGGCACTGGTCCTGGGAGCAGTTTGCCAAGTCAGCCTCATGTCTAGCCTTTCCAAGGTAACTGAGTTCAGTGGCCATTGCAAAACTGCTACCCAAAGCCGTTAGGAATCCCTGTCTTAATAGAGAAAACTGCAAGCCCCACAGGTTGTGTTGTGATTTCTATAGCAGAACTGCAGGGATCCTCCCATGCCAATTGCTGCAGGGTCTTTGCCTAGGAGCTGTACCCAGCGGTGAATTAACAAGGATTGGCATAGCAGAGGAGGTCTGTACCCTGCACCAGTCCCGAAGCTCTGCTGCAGACAGGAGATTTTCCCTCACATTGCATGCTGAGGGTTTGGAAACTTCCTCTCAGATCTGATTTTAATTCACCAATGGTGTCAAAAGCAAGGCATAAACTGACCCACAGGCATGGTGGTGTGGAAGCCCATGGGCAAAGAGCTACACAGCCTGCACCCTCTTACTTGCTTCAGGGAATGGGCAAACCCATGCTCTTCATTCCTAGGAGGACCAGCCCTGCTCTTCAGGCAGATGACGTGAGCAAGCTCCATCTGCACCAGGATGAATAGTGAGCCTTGCACATGGGGATTCCAACTCTTTTGCTGCGTGTCAGCTCCTGTGCCTCATTCAGTAAGGATTCATTAAGCTGTAGGGTAGCTTTTCCAGTCGGAAACCCTAACAGCTAGAGATAAATTAAGCCGGAATTGGAGCTGCACCAAGAACATTTGAGTAATCCATCCAGCTTAAGCAAGATCCCCCAAGATGAGAAATCTCAGAGAGAGCCTAGGAAGAGATTATAAAAGGAAATAAGCCGAGGCACCACAGCCATGTGCTGGTGGGGTGGCCCAGCAGGAATGAGAACACATTAGCCTGTACAGGCTGCTATAAGCACAAGTCAAAGCATAAAGCAACTTCAGCTGTGACCCGAATTTCTTTAAGAAAGAGGAAAATGGCATCCTTCAGGATCTGTAGTTCATTTTGGTGGCTTTCTCCTACAGCATCTTCTGCTGTTGCCTTTCCCTGAGTACCTGTGAGAGTACAGAGGGGGAAAACTAAGGAATCCCGTGCATGGAAGTGCATGCTCAGGTTGAGCTGCTGCCTGTTGGGTGTATTTCATAGAAACTCGAACTGGTTTGGGTTGGAAAGGACCTTAAGCTCATCCAGTTCCAACCCCCTGCCACAGGGCATGGACACCTCACACCAGACCAGGTTGCTCCAAGCCCCTGTGTCCAACCTGGCCTTGAACACCTGCCAGGGATGGGGCAGCCACAGCTTCTCTGGGCACCCTGTGCCAGCGCCTCAGCACCATCACAGGGAACAACTTCTGCCTTAGATCCAACCTGAACTTGCCCTGTTTCAGTTTGAACCCATCACCCCTTGTCCTATCGCTACAGTCCCTGATGAAGAGTCCCTCTCCAGCATCCTTGTAGCCCCCTTCAGACACTGGAAGCTGCTCTGAGGTCTCCACGCAGCCCCTCTAAGCACAGAATACACCAATATCATACACGTCCTCGGATGGAAAAGAACAGGGAAAAGGCACACTGTGATCATCTAGAGCTACATCCTGAAGTTGGAGAGCCCAGAGACCCTTGCCAGTGGTGTTTCTCACAGCCTAAAACCACATTACAGAGTGGCAGCAACTGTCACCAGGCAGCAGTAGTGGGATTTTACAGTCCAATTCTCAGCTCATCCCTGCTTTTTCTGTGGTGCAATAATGACAATCCTGAGGTCAGAAGATTCACCTTTACCATGTAACCCCACCAGCACGACCACCCCACCTCTCATTTCATCTTATTGCCACACCAAGCAGGGCACCTTGCTGGGGACAAGGGCCGGCCAAAACACTTTTATCTCCTGCAAAGGCATCGCTGGCTAACAACGTGCAGCGTGCTTCCCATCCCAAATCCCACAAAAAGCCAGGGCAGCGTTTCTCCTGGTGGCACACAGACACATCCCAGCTCAATGCAGTGGCTACACAGGACAAGTACATTGCTAGCAATAATACCATTAGTTGTCCTCACTTAGGGGCACTGCCTTGAGCCTCAGTGAGACTTTGGCATATATAAAGGTGGGTAAGCACAGAAAGCATGAGAAACCCCAGCACAGACAAAGGGGGCTTGTATCAGAAGTAAGTGGGAGAGGATAAGGACTGCCAAGCTTTTAAGAGGAATTGGAATTTAATGAAGTGATTGAACAAAGAAATTGAAAGCCTCCTTTGCCTCCTGCAAGGGTTGAAGGAAGCTGAGCAATACTTGGCTTGGCTGCATGACAGGGTTGTTATTTAATTTTAAATAACTTGGAAGCTCTCAATGTACTTCATAATTCTATTGACATTCATGATTTGAGATACTTGATCTTGAAAACACAAACACAGTGCTGATCTGCCTCCCACCCAGGACAACTGGGAGTCAGCGCCTGCAGCTCTGTAACGTAGCAGATCTAGGCTCTGTTTGCCATGGGCCAGCTTTTACCTAGCTCTGGCGCTGGTACCAGACAGGGACCGTGCACTTTGCAGAGCTGAATTATTCAATACTAAGTAATACCTGTAAAATTAGATTGCGCCATATTTACCTTGCAAGGCTGTGGCTTCAATCTTGCTCCCGGAGAAAGCCTGGGCACCCCTTCCGTGGCGTGCTCAGGCTGGGATCCTTCCTCCCATAATCCTGGCTGGAATGAGCGGAGCCATGGCCACATCATCCAGACATCAACAGCAAAGCTGGTGCAACTTGCTCTTGATAGACCCCTGACTGCACAGAGGAACCAAGGATTCAACATCACAGGCTCATTCCTGGGTACCCCCAGGGCATCCCCAAAGCTACAGCTGACCTGTGTGTATGTTGGGATGTGTGTACATGATATGGTACAGCAGAAACTGATTGTGCACCTTGGGGTCATTCTCCCTCCTCTGGCAAAGGTTCCCACAGGAACCAATATGAGAAATGTTGGGATATTAAGTCTCATATTTAGGATCAATACCCAATTCATATATTTCAAAGGTCAAATCTCTTCACGTGAGAGTGTTCATGTTGCCAGTAATCACGTGTATTAAAATGGGAGAACATATGCGGCAAGCTTGAAATTAATTAGGGTCTGATTCTGCTCGTATTTACAGGCATGCAATTCCATTGACTAAACAAGATGTATCCTTAAACAGACTTTGGTCCTTAATTTTCACACCATGAAATTGGCACCGATGTTTCAAAGGCATTACAGTAGCGGACAGCTCGACCCTTGGTCTTTGCTACCACATGTATTTTCAGAGCATGACCGATTTGTAAAGCCCAACATTACACCCATCAGTTAGTGAGGGAAGAGCACTTTGAAGATCAAAAGCGCCATGATCATTCCCATGATTTTCCCAAACCAAAGCTCCGATGCCGAAGCCATGTGTGTCAAATGTCAAGCACTCCCTCCAACGCTTCCTTTCTGAGCAGACCCTCCCCGTGTGCCCCCGTCGTTCTGCCACCATCTGGGGTTGGAAGATGCTTTTGTGACGATGCACTCAACGCACTGCAGGGATGGTGGAAGGTGCATGCGGACAAGGCAGCAAAGCAAGGTCTGACCTGGGTTTCAGAACCGTGTTAAGGAGCAGAACCTAACACCGACCTTAGGTGTCAGCAGAGAGGGAGGCTGCGCTGGAGATGGGGCAGTGGGTCACGGCTGCTCTGGGATGGCAGCTTGAGGTGAGGAGGTGGGGGGACGCCAGGGAGCAACCAAAAATGAGAGGGAAAAGGGATGTCAACAAAAAGCATACTCTCACCTACCTGACACTAAGCCCTGTGCCTGGCTGGTGGTGTGCTAGGATGTGAGAAAGCAGATGGAGCGGCAGGCTTGGACCAAGTGGAAAACCCCAGAGCCTCACGTTTCTCACAGGGAGACAAGGCTCCCTTTTGTGAGAGGCTTTGCCAGAATCCCCCCCTCTGAGCTCCCACAGATGCCCTGCATGTCTGCACAGTCAAAGGGACTGCAGCCAGATGGGAGCTGGGAATAATCTAGGGAACGCGTTGGGATTTTTCCACTGGTTTTAGTGGACTTTTGATCAGACCCTGAGCGAAGCAGAACTTGCTGTGTTTGACACAGATCCTGTCCCGGTTCCAAAGAGAAGGAGGAGGGTCAGGTATTACAATGGGAAAAAGCAGGAGGCGAAGCTGCCTTTCAGGGGGGTTTCTCATCTGTAAAGCTTCTGCTGTTCACAGATTAGTGGGTGCAGAGGAAAGGGGAGACAAAAGGGCCCAAATCACTGCGTGAGGGAAGAATTTGCAGAAAGCCTTCCCCTTGCGAGATACTGCTTCTGATCTGCAGGCACACAAAGCCTTTGTAATTGCCAGAGTCATTATTTGCTGTAGATGGCAGAGAGGCATGACAGGTACTGCAGGACACATAACAAGCTGGAACGAGCAGTGATGTTCAACCAACACCATCAAAGATCGGGCTCATCACAGGATCCCATTTAGAGTCCACAACAGCAGCCTTGATATCGCTAAGGAATATGTTTCATCTAAGTGCAAACCTCACTTATTGCAGTCCATGGCTGTGTATTTGCTATCTCCTCCTCTGCTCCCAGTTGCTGCAGCTACGATCTACCCACCCCAGCTTACCCCAACAGCGTCTCTGACCCACTGTGTGTTAGAAAAGGGCCACCTGCATTTTATTCACTCCCTAAACCATCTGCAGTAATGAGCAGGCTGGTAACAACCTTAAACAGCATATGTTAGAATTCATTTATCTGTCAGCCCAGCTTCCAAGGCTGCAGGTGCTCTGCTGCTCTTGTGCACTTAGAGGCTGTAAGCTGAGTTTCAGCTCTCAGACATGTTCTATTTACCGTGATTCCCCAATGCAGCATTAGTGAACATCCCAGCATCCCTCCTCACTTCCACGGCATGCCAGGGAAGGAGAATATGTCTAGACAGAAGGCAAGGATGAAGCTACAGATGATTTTTCCTTCAGCAACCCCCTTGATGGCTTTCAGCACAGGAATGACAGCTAGGGATTTATGGCTAGGTTGCCAAGTCCAAGCAGACAGACACCTTACTCAGGTGCTTTTGTGGGCTTGGGAGACATAGGAAACAGCTGCTGAAACAGCATGGTGTGGGAGGATGTGTTTAGTCAGAGCTTCGTGAAGCACATTCCTGAATGTTTATTACATTCACATTGGACTGCGCAATTTATGGCCACTAAAGCTGGATACGAGCGTTCCTGCAGACAGACATGCGCAAGAACTGAGCCTGAGCAGCGTTTGACTTCGGTGGAGGCTGCGCCCAATGTCTTGAGCATTTGGCCTTGATATTTATTTATTAGCGCTTGAATTTTGCACTGTGGTCTCTCTGTGAACTTCATCTTTTGTGAGTAACCAGAGTGCTCCATGTGAACAAACCAGGAGAACCATAGAATCATAGAACAGTTTGGGTTGGAAAGGACCTTAAGATCATCCAGTTCCAACCCCCTGCCATGGGCAGGAGCACCTCACAATAAACCATGCCACCCAAGGCTCTGAGCAACCTGGCCTTGAACACTGCCAGGGATGGAGCATTTACCACTCTGATGACAGCTCTTAACTACTGCTGTAGGGCAAACTGCAAACACAGAACAGGTCGCATGCGAGTTTAGACCAAAGAACTTCATTGGCTGACTAATGTTATTTAGAACTTCATTATCTGACTAGTTATTTAGAAACTATAGCAGCACAGACTAACAAACAGCCCTGGCAACCAAAGATCCAGTAGCAGAGGCCTGGTTTGGGTATACAGATATACTACTGAAGCCAAAATGGCACTTGTTTTATTACGTTTCTGGAATGCAGTGACTTTTCCTCCATTTCTAAATAAGCAGAGAGCAGCAAATTTTGATGACTGCAATTAGCCTCCCATCTCAGTTTCGTGGCTCTTCTGTTTAATGGTTCTTCTCCAGGAAAACCAGTTGAACAAGGGCTCAACTCTGCCTTGAAAACTTGATTAACTTCTAAAGGAGGCACTAATATAGCCTGGATAACCACGGACAGATAGGACATAACTGGAAGGAAACCAAAGAACACAGAGAAAACAGCCTTAAGGGACAGCTATTTGTACTAGGGAAGGTCCTTCCTTCAGCTGCAACGCAGAACTCAAACTCTTTACCCATGCTTAATGCATTCACACTTCGAAAAACATGCAGCACTTTGAGTATGAAGTGAATTTTCAGAAGATTTACAACAATACCCATTAAATGCTCTGTGTTACAAAGCAAGACTGGGTCTCTATCAGGCTTAGGGTTTCTTTCAGTCCTCTGTTCAACATTCCTGTGCCATTAAAACTGGAACTTTTGAGTGCCCAGGACATATTTGAGGACATTAGCTTCTAAGCAAGCCAAGCTGGTAATGATTAATGTAAGCTTTCGTAAGTCTGTGTAAGATTTACATAGACCATTGGTAAGGTCCACTCAGCAGATCAGATATCTCCGCATCTGCCTGATAGTCTGTGCACCAACTACCAGCAACACTGGATGGTAGCGTGCCATAGCCTACGGAGAGCACTGGTGGCAACCAATGGGCACTTCGTCTTGTGGCTTATTAGCTTTACATGCACCCAGCCTAAATTGGCTGCCTAACTGCTCTAGCAGTAACAGAGGGAGAACATGACATTTCCAGGAGGCAGTTCATCCCTTCTGACTTACCTTAGGACAGCTCTTAAGACAACTAAACTCAACACCTTGCTTTTACCTACTTGAGTTAGACAGGGTGTGCTTGGGACTGCCACCAATACAACAGGAACTTTCAGGTAACTCCAAATAGCTTTAAGCTTGTTGTACCCTTCTTGACATTGCCCTGCTTTGCTGTTAAATTCACTGTCTGAAGCAAGCCTTCCAGACTAACTGGCTGTGCAGGTGAAATGAAGATTTGCAACTCATTGCATTAACTTGAGGCTAAAGAGATCCCTAAAGCATTGCTGCTTGTGCTCAAAACCACATTACATCCCTTTCAAATGTTGCCTAACCCCTAGACTAGCAAGATCCCCCCCGTTTTGCTGGCTGTGACTTGCAGAGAGGTTACCATACACTTCTGCTGGTGCCACATCACCATACAAGAAAGCACTTGAGCTTTTACTGCTACTTCAGATCAATTTGTTTTGCTTACAGATTTCCATTTCCTTCGCAGGGCAAATTTAGGGGCTTTTGGCAGATTGAACCTGTATCTGTCTTGAAGTAACACACAAAGATTTCTTTAAATGTCCCCCAATACGCTTCTTATCCTTGAATTACTGAAATAAACACTCCATCTTAAAGGACTTGGAATTCCTTGAGGTCAGAGGAACTGAGCATTTATTCAGTTAACATATTATTATAGCGGTACCATCGCTCCTGCAATTAGAAGTAGCCTTCAGTCTGTTAGATCATCAGAACAACAGTATTCTGCATGATTTCAGATTAAAGCATGTGATGTGCTCTAATTGCCAGGAAATTAGTTTTCCTTATAGAAATATTTCCTTAGGTCGGTGCTCAAGACTCATAGGATGGTTTGCATTGCCAAGACCAATGGGTGCATTCAAATCTGCAAGCAGATTTAGCATCCCTCTTCCAAACAGCACTGTCCTGCTGCCTGACCCCTACCATGCCAGTAAATCGCATGTGTCTTTCAGAGCTCATGTGTCACCCTGTGAAAGGTGGGAACAATCAGTTGCAAATATAGACTCAGGGGCCTCATGAGTCAGCCATGTACTTAAATAGCTCTTACCTCTCTTTGGGGGAGAGGAAGTACAAACAAAGGATCCCTTCCATTTCTTCAGACTCACCCAGAGTCTGATAAACAATACAGCATGTTCCCAAGGGCATCCATTGAGAAAGACTTTCTCTGCCATCCTCATGAAGAGCTGCCCATGAAGCTGGTGGGAGCCAGCCCTTTGCATTTTGAGTGCACATGGAGAACCAAGTACGCATTAATACTTGACAGTGATCACAACCTACCCATGGCTTCTGAGAGTCACAGATAAACACTGAGCCCTAATGGTTAAAGCTGTCTTAGTCCCCCTCCTTCTCACCCCAGCACCTCCTGAAGTGCTCAGGAAAATAGAGCTCCTATCGACAATCCATGCCATGCCCAGGCACTCGCCCTTTCCACTCCAAACCACTCCTGAGGCTTTCAGAAATCCTCAGCCACACTGCCTCAACCAGCATCTCTAAATGAAGCTTTACCTACCATTCTAATAGATTCGGAGTCCTGCTTGGCAAGCGGAGAGGCTGGTTTGAAACATGAAGGTCAGTTGGTCAGTAGCCATTTACACCAGGTTGGTAACTTTGAACAGCATTGGACCACGCTGTCCATGGATGCCGCTGTTGGATGCTCCTGCCTCCACTGCCTGAATGATGAGTGAGGGGCTCTCCCCTTGCCTCCCCCAGGTCCTCCTGCTGTGCAGGTGTGCATGTTTGTCCTTAAAACCTTTACTTATTCTCTGCGTACACATGAAAAAAGGCCAAGGCATAGGAAACCTCACCAGAAAGTGCACATCCGGGGAGAGCAGAAGTGCTGGGAAATTCAATCCAAATTGAATTGTTTCAAGTCCCACAAAGGGAGCAAGTTTTAGCTTTTTTTCAGTGTTGAAACATTCATTTTCAACTCAAGGAGCATTTAATTCCTTTCAACACTTCATTCTGAGATGGCGTTTCTCATTTCAAAAGCATCCCAAGTTACAAGCAAAAGAGCCACGCACCCTAAAAATAAATATTTGCCAAATAAAGTGTTACAGGTCAAGCCAAAATCATTTTTGCCTTTTCCCAGAGAGCCTCATAAACTTTTGGGGTTTTGATTTAAAACCCAAATTCTTCAGCCAGTGCTTTGACAAAGCCTTTATTTTCCAAGCTCTGCTTGCGCAGGATGTTTCCATCATCAGATCTGTGCTCAGTGCTACAAGCTTCTCTGGATTAATCACATGTAAGGTGATTTTATCCTGGAAGTACACAGGAAGCGCCATTAGGGTTGGAAGGCCCCTTTGTACATCACCCAGTCCAACCCCCTGCCAAGGCAGGGCCACCCAGAGCAGATCACACAGGAACATGTCCAGGAGGATTTGGGATGGCTCCAGAGAGGGAGACTCCACAACCCCCCTGTGCAGCCTGTTCAGTGCTCTGACACCCTCAGTGCAAAGAAGTTCTTCCTCACGTTGAGGTGGAACTTGTTGTGTGTTAGTTTATGGCCATTGCTCCTCGTCCTGTCCCTGGGCACCACTGGAAGGAGTGTGGCACCATCCTCCTGGTACCCTCCTTTGAGATACTGATCTGCACTGATGGGATCCCCTCTCAGTCTGCTCTTCTCTAACCACTTCTCATCACAACCACCACGGGAGATAGAGAGAGCCAAGGGGAGATTTTGGACAGGATGTGTGGTGAAGGAAATTACTGTTATTTTCACAAGCAGGAAGGCAAAAAGCTCAGGTGAAGTAAGTCTGTGGCTGCCCTGTATTACCAGGAGCAGAGGAGGGTCCACCAGAAGCCTGCTGTATCTTGCAATGGGGGCAAATGCAGCCCTGCCACCACCTCGAGAGCTCCTTCTCCACCCACACAGCCCCATGCAATACCCATGCCAGACGTTTCTGCCTCAGTGATGCTTGTTTTGATGTTTTTTGGTTCTCATCCATCACATCCATGGGCAGGGGAAAGGGGGATGGTGATTGCATTTCATTTAAAAACTCAGAAGTTAAGCTTATCTCTCTGCCTGCACATGGGAGCGTGTGTCCTGGCTGAGTGAGCTGACACGACGATGGTTTCTAGGCAACTTCTGCAAGCCATGAACAAGAATATGAATTAGAATTGAAAACCAAATCCCAAACGAGTCAGACAAAACAAGTAGCAGCTACTCCCCACAAAACCAGCTCTGACTGACGCGTAAGGTTCATGCGAGGTCCTCTGTGGGATTCATATTGCTTACTGTTAAGGAGAGAAAAACCAGCACCCCTGCGCCAGCATCTATTGTGAGACACGTGATAAGCAAGTTTATGTTGACAACACACACAGCCTGTGCGTGATAAGAGGCCTGTCAGGCCACGTCCGTGCGATGATATGACTTGATCGCCGAAATTCCATAACCCAAGTGTTCCGGGAATGCCAGCCTGAGTACATCTAGGGGCTGGAAAATGGTGTCATTAACTCCAGGCCTTTCCCCCTGTCCAAAGAATGTTGCTTTGCATTTATCAATTCACTATACCTCTTTTTTTCAAGTGATTGGTAAAGTTTAGGCAAAAAGTGGTGTCCTTGGGAGCTGCCTTTGTTTCTCTTCTATGTACTAAAGGAAAGAGGTTAGGTTATTCTCCATGTGTAGGAATCGATTGCTCTACTTTTTACGTCTCAGCCCAAGTTTCAAGATCAGGGTGAGGTGATCCCATTTCCCTCAGAATCTATTCTTCCAATATCTTGCCCAATTTATTGAACTACAAAGGTCTCAGACAGAACATGACATAATCCAGAACTGCACCAAGAGTCACATTCAGTCCTTGGTGCCACAGCTCAAAGGTTTCACACCCCACACTGTCAACCTCCGAGGATAACAAGGGTTACTGGATGCAGCGTTTCCAGCCTTCCCTTAAGTTGAGGAGGGCAAGGAATGCCTTGCAGGGATTTTAATTACAGGACCCCATTCTCCTCCTGCATTTGCCAGCATGAATGAAAAGCAACTGCCAAAGCCTGAACTTGACTGAGATCAGGGAATTTGCACTGTCAATAAAGATGCTAGCGGGTATTTTAAAATCACTCCTATTATTCCAAAGTATGAGTGCAAGTTTCAAGAAGCGGGATACCAAAATCAAGGGAAGTTGTTAATAACCGGGCATCCAAAGGGCTTTAATTTACAAACCACCTTTCTCTTTTTCTTCCTTAAAGGTTGCATGGCACCTTTTGTCTGAGAGTGACACTCAAGGAAGTAGGTTATCAGTAGCGACACTGAACACATTCTGTTGTTCATATAAGGTCAGAGCAAATCAGGTCATAGATAGAAAGCACAATCTCTAAGTTCTAAGCCCAACTCAAGCTTTTCTCCTAGCTCTAAAAAATTATTGACCAGCAAAACCGCTGGGCTTCTTTCCAACTGTAAGTTAAGTATGGACCCATGGCAGCAGTGTGTTTTCTCTGCTGGAGAACCCAGAGCAACATCGCTGAGACTTCAAATACTTCTATGTGTATCCAGCTCCTGATCCTTCTGAGAGATGGCCACTGAGTGAGCACTCCCGGGCTGATCCTGTCGAAGCTGGATGGAGTTTGCAAACCCACATTTAATCCCACTGGCACTTCCTTCCCATGCGTTTGGGCTCAGTTTCTGGAGTTAGCCAGCCCTTAGCACCGGTGGGTTACCATGCACATACTGCTTTAATCCCTTTCGGATTTCTTCATGGCTGCTTTCTTCAGAGTCCCAGTGACCCACTCAGACCACTGAGACTTTGGTAGGCTCAGGAAACCCTGAGGGAAGCTGAGGCAGATACTGAGACTCACCTCCTTTTTCCTGCAGTCTTCCCATGTGTGTCCAAACTGACAGCCCTGCTTCCTTCAGTAAGTATTGCCATCGCTGGAAAGCTCACTGCCCAACTTGCCTGCAGACAGAAAGGGGCCTATATAATAAAATAAGGAGGAAAAATTAGCAACAGGCCATGATGTGACACCGATTATAGAAGTAATGATTGCAGATTGGAATTTGGAGTGACACAGCCTCTCTGCTGCCAGGCTCTGGCCCTTCCAGAGGAATAAACCCCTACAACTTGCAGCAACTCAGTGTTGGGACTGAATCAGCTGTCTACTGCAGAGGCTCCTCCACTCCTCACTACCTTTCATCAGCTCTCCACCATCCAGAAGATATGCCAAGGGCTATTCCTAGGGAAGTCTTGGAATATTCAGGTTGTATCAGAACAAGGAAAGGCAATTTCTCCTCTCAGGGATTTGAGGTACTGCCTCAGGAAGACTTACAAAGAGCTCTCAGAAACCCAGACTCACAAAACTAGATGTCCCAGAATGAAGGACACCAATTGGGTTTGCAGTGCAGTATTATTATTGTTATTGTTATTACTACTACTACAACTAATGCAGAGTGAGTACCCAACATCGCTTACATACTAGAGAAGTGCTGTCCTGCATTACCTTTTGGGATTTTAGCGTTTTCCAAGGATTTTAGGTTAGCCACAAGTGAAAATTTAGCAGCAGAGCTGACGGAGCTGCACCCTTTGCCTCCATGCACTGCTTGATGTAGAACCGAAGCACTAGATCACCCAGCACGATGGTGATCGCACGGTTGTAGACAGCCTCATCGTGCATCTTGGCTGCACTCACCCCTGCCAGCACAAGGGGAAATCTGACATGAGGTAACATTGGAAGATGCTCTTTGGGAAGTTCAAGTGGAAGATTTGTGTTTTGCAAAATTAAACTTCAAACCAGGGATGACTCAAATCTGGGCCCGGTCATATCTGTACTGCAGCAGTCTGATAGGGAAAGAGGGCTCCAAAAAGGACTTAGTTTACCTCTCCTGTGTAAGCAAAACCATGGCTATGTAAGAACAAGTGTCCCAGCAATGACTAGGTGTGTTTCAGAAACCTTTGGTGGTTTTAGGGATTTAAAAGACCATTCAGCCATGAAAGGCCTTTTCCATACTCTCCAGTAAAGTGATAGCCAGAGCTTTGTAATTTCCATGAAGGAGCCATCTAAGCCAAGGGCACGGCGGTGCCTCACAGTCTCACTATTTCAAGGATTCCACAGAAGAAGATGGCTGGGGGTTACTTATTAGGGCTTTACTTATTAGGATTCATCTTTGTGGCTCATCTGTTTTCAAGATCTGAGGTCACTGCAAGATACAGGAATATCTGTTTCCTGAACCCAAACTTACAGGCATTGGCAGCCTGCTCTAATTGTGAGTTTGTGGGCAGAAAAAATACAGTGTGTTATGCACACACACATGCACACAGGATACCCTGTTGGTGGTTAAGCTAAAGCCCTAAATCAAAACACCAGAGGTATCAGAACCACAGTTCTGCAAGCTCACCTTGCACAGTGTTCAAGAGGCTTGCACCTGATGATGGATCAATCAAGGCTAAATTCAAAGGCAGATGTTTAAAGACTAAAATAATTTAAGAGAGTAAGGCCTGATTTTTTAGCATCTAACATAATACACTTGCATGAAGACCCTATATGACCCTATATGAGCAATACAGAAGTTTTCATCACTGGAAAGGAGAGGGAGAGCTATCTTCTCTCCACGGACTGCCAAGGAAGCTCTCAGGAATGTTTTCCTAATGGAGGACTCTCAGCTGAATGCCTGAGGCTATGTGTTGGGAACAGAGGCTGTCATTAGTACACTTGGCTGCAGTATTCAGGCTTGAGTGTAGACCAACACTTAGTTACAGGCCTCACTGCTCCAGTGATGGTGCATCAGGGGTCCAGTTGCTGTGCAGATATGGAGCATCTCTCCCACTTCCCGATGCTCTGGTGGTTATATGCAGAAGCTGGTCACCTGGAGGAGTGGAAATAAGACAGTGGCAGCCAGAAAGTGCTGAAACAAACCCACTGAAGGTAGTAGAAGATAGTGGTCAGCATTTGCTAGCCATCAAATCGTGTGGTGAGTCTCCATCCAGCTCCCAGTGTACCAAGGCCTCTCTTGCAGACACTTTCACAATCAGTGATGCTGAAATGAGAGGGTCATTCCCTGTTACAGTGCCTTTCCTGGGATGCTTTTCAGCCCTATGGATCTGCCCATACATGCTGTCATGGAGGAGACGACCACATGTTCCTCAAGGCACCCTGTGAACTGCAGAGACTGGTCTTGTCGACACCTCTCCTTCCGAACCCTCACTCCCACTGTGCTTTTTTTCAAGCATATTTAAAGTTCCCTTTCATGTAATTTCCTTTATCTCCCTCCTATGTGTTAGGTTAAAAGGGGCAGGAGGTCCTTTTCTGTATTGATTTGTTTTCCTGACCTTTCAGATACATGCAGAGAAGATCAGCAAAAAGGCACTGCAAAAGGAGCAGAACAAAAGCGCCGCGCTTGCTCTCATTTAAACAAGTAAGGCAAACACGAGACTTAGCATCGAGTAGAAAATACACTGTTCGCTGAGGAACAGAAAGAGGCTGCCTGCAAGGAGAAGGGATGGTGAGGAATACCGCTTGGCGCTGCAGCAGTGATGGAGCAAGCTCTGGAAATGGGCAGTCAGCCTTCAGAGAGCAGTCATCATCTCCGAGGGGTTTTCTTTTTAATGTCTCTTTTCCTTTATTTTTTGGGGGAAGAAATGTAACTGAACTGCAGAAATCCCATTGCCACATAGAAAGAAAGCAGATGAATTATTCTTAATCCTTGATATCCACACCCTGCTACTAAGCCACCCCCCCCAGCACAGTGCACAGTGTGTGGTACCATTATATGTGCTGTAGATCTGGTTAGACATAAAGCAGACACCCTGATCTCCAAAGCTCCCCTGACACTTTCTGGTGAGTGCATCATGGTGGTGTGACCATGGTAGTAACATTCTTTTCCTTGCTTAACTCCTCCCGTGCATTCAATAAGATCTGATATTCATCTTCCCTCCCATATCTTGTAGCCCTGCTTTGCTGTATTCCACACTACGAGCAGACATAGCCCAGCAAGGAATGAAGCGATTGTTACAACGCCTTTACCAGCCTCACAGGGATATGGGGAGGATTAATTAATTGCTTTTATATCCTAAGATTAAAAATAGTACAATCACAATAAAACCAGCTTCCTACATTATCAGAATCAGTTACTAAAATCCCCAGTAAAGACAATACAAGTTTCCTACTAAAAGCAAAATCAGGACTGTATCCTAATCTCACCCCTGCTGGGAGACACAAAAAAACTAACCCAGACTAACTTTTACGGTCAGTAAATTATATCTCATTAAAGGCCCGTGTAACATCCTCTTTCATAATTATGCTGAAACAAATTAGGACCATTTTAATTCTGAAGAATTGAAGGAATCCATCCATTTATGTGGCACCATTAATCCACGTTCAATTCACATATTTAGCTAATTCAGATGAAGTTTTTCCGCAGCAGCGCTGCATAAGCAAATCCTCACTCTGAAGCAACCACCTCCCACCACAGATACTGACCAGCAGCTTTCCTAAATGCAGGAACCTTGTGGATTTATGCAGTCGGACATGGGCGGCGGTTTCGTCAAAGCCACAGGACTCTCAGATTCAGACCTGAGCACCAGAGAAGTGAGGGAACTGCAGAGGAGATTCCCGTAGCCCCTCACCCAATATGTGACCTGAGGCTGCTCCAAACCACACTCCAGAGGTGGTCTGTAAGCCCTGAGGGCTGTCAAGCAGCCAGGAGCAGAAGGGATGTGGGTCCTCCAGCGCTGTTCCATCTCAGGACTTGCTCATCCCTGCTGCTCAGAGGTAGTAGAGATTGGTCTCTCCATGCAAAACTTACTCCTTCGGTTGCAATATCCATCCTGAAGGCATCCCTCATGGAGCACTAGTGTTCACATGGTCAGAATGAGATTTAGGATTGAGAGCTCCATGTCCAGGTTTTGCACCATGAATACCTGCCAGGTCCTCAGGACCTCACTGCAGGCATAACTAATGCTCTAGAGAGAGAAATACTCAGTCAAGTTTCAAACCCTCTGAAAGATGGCACTTAAAAAGTGGTGGGATCACCAACCTTGGAAGTGTTCACACGCCATGTAGATGAGGCCCTCAGTGCCATGGGTTGGTGGTGGCTTTGGCAGTGCTGGGGAATGGTTGGACTGGATGAGCTGAAAGGGCTTTTCCAACCTGGTTGATTCTGTGATTCTATGATAATCCATTCCACTATTACTGCACTACCAGGGAGGTCTGGTCTGCTGGAAGACACCAGCATGGGGGCAAAGGACCCACGAATGGGAAACTGAAGCAGAATACCCTGACACGAAGAACCAAGGCTCCATTCAAAACAACCAAAACAACCCTTTCCTTATGCCCCGAGGCACTGAAATCCTCTCTGAGAATGACATTCTTTTAAAAGCAGAGTAATCAAAAGTAAATTTGATTGTAAATTGCGAATCCTCAGCGCTGAAGCTGATGCCTGCACCCATGATGTGATGTGATGCACAGCAACAAACGTACCTGTGAAGAAAACAACTCTGTTCTTTTGGGTTCACATCAGGGCAATCTGCTGCAGATTGCTGCAAAACTCCTCCGGTCGAATGTAAAGGCAGTGCCCTAAAGAAAACAACATTGCTTTTGCGTGCAGTTAAATCTGGCTTGCCACCAGGAATTTGTTTAGGATACAGGGGGTCCTGAAGCTCCGTGTCACTGGTGCGGTTTGAAGTGAGGGCAGATCTATTAATTGCTAAGCAAACTTTTAGATACACTAGCGTAGCCTGCACAAGCCATGGGAGGCGTTTAGGAGGCTACAGAGGAGCATCCATTAGAGCCGCTCAGCGGTGAGGAACCGAAGCACCATTCTGCTGAGAGGAGCAAACACACTGCTCAGAGCTGGTCTGCAGATAGGCACACCATTATGAAGTGCTCTGAGCGCGGTGTTGTGATCTTTTCAGCTTCTTTGTTCTAGATTTTCCTGTGTTTTCTCCTTCCTTTACTCACTGTCGTTATCCCAAATTGCTCCTCTGCCTCTACCTCACTGTTTTCCCCCTTTCCTTCCTGCTTCCTGGGTCTGAGCAGTCCTAGCAACACAACAGCAGCTACTCAGACACTTCACTAGCTCTGTAGACCCCTCTGGCAGGACCTGAACACTTTCAGACATGCAGACCTGGGTGCCTGTCAACTCAGTGCATTACCTGTACTTTGTATTACTGACTGATCACCCCATGATCCCTATATTTCTTCTCTCAACATAGATAAACTGGTCCTGCAGAGTGATTCATCCTATTCCCATCACTTGCTCTCACTTGCACTGGCTGAAGGTGTTATAGTTTAGGTGATGCTCTTGAAATCAAGCACCTCAGTTAGTTTCCCCTTTATTTAAGGGTAGCCAGGATGAATCCGGGCTTCAGACCCTGCCAGCCTGATGCACCCTTTGTGGCAGCCTTGAGGTTGATGCGTTGTTTTGCCAGCTCAGGCTAAGGATAAATATAAAATCTGGGTTCACTGAAGCTGTATACAGGCAGCCTGCAGAGGGTTCAGTCCTTTTCTGGCTATGGAGCAGCTCAAAGCCACCATCAGCTGTACAACCAACCTACGAATTCATAACCTGTGCATTTTTGAGGATGGGGAACAATCACTGTACAATGCTGCACATGTATTATTCAAGATCGTGAAGCCACCCAGCTGGCAGGACAACAAAAGAACAGGCATTTTGCAATAAAGTTCATTTTAATTGAAGAACCAGAGAGTCACATGTGCCTCTCCTTTTAGCCTTAAGGACCACAGTAAAACTAATGTCATTTTCAAAGCACTGGTCTTAAAAAGGGGGTGAGGAGGGCTTTGCTTTCTAACTGTCAGAGAGCCATATTCGCTTTTAATACCTATGTTACTCTACCATTATATGGTAGAGTGGCATACATTTTGGTGAGACTATGGTGATGTATAATTCGCCTTCCATGTATTCAATGGCCTGTCACCTCAAATGCTATTCTAGATTAACCAGAGAAGTGATAAACACGACAAAGATCTGATTCTATAAACTCAGTTCACATCCCTGACACCACTATACAAAACTGGTGCTGGGTGGGAAGCCCTTTGGTTTATCCTTGGCATAACAAATAGCACAACAACTAAATTAACTACACATTATGTATACATGATACAGAGACAAGTGTACCTATGGCTGTCTTCAGGACAAACCCAAGCATCAGGCAACATTTCTTTCTGGTTTAACAAATCACTGAAGGCAGCTTTGCACGGTTCATGGCTACACCTCTGCACAACTTGAGGCTGAAGTCCCAGAGTGACTGAAACCACTGGTACAGGTTGTTCCAAGCACATGCATTTATGAGGACAAAGCTCGTGAGATCAGAAAGAGAGACCCAGATGAAGCCTGCCTCTGGCTAACTAACTGCTGCATCCCTCCGCGTGCAAACCTCCTCATGCATTCCCCTAGAGTGACCTGCTGTTATTAATAGCCTGCTAACATCAGGGTCCAGCATGGCATAGCCAAGAAAGGAATTTGCTCCCTTTTGGAAAAGGCAGACAGCTACAGCGTTCCCTGGCCAGCTTCCCTGAGCTGCTTGCTATGCTGTGCTCTATCCATGCAAGGGCAAATTTCATAGCCCCCTTCATTGGTTTAAAAGGGCATGCAGCAGATGAGTTAGGTAGAACTAAAAGGTGGATTCGCTGTAGTGGGGTGATGGTGGTAGATACAGATTCCACACGGGCTGCAAATGGATATTCTCCTGGGCAGCAGCAGTCGCTGGGAAACTGCTCTCCTGAAGCAAGCAAAGGGGTATTCCCTGCAGAAATGAGCTCTGACTTCTTGTCAGGACAACAGGATCTGCTTGATTAGACAAAGGTGTTTCGCCCATACCCTATAGGACAGCACATCTGCTTCGTTGGGGACCTAAGCCCTTTATTTAGGGCTGACCCTTGCCTGACCAAGTCAGAAGTCCCACTATCTCCAAGTAGTGTAGGAGCAGGCTCTTAACCTTTCATCACCTCCAGAAGCACAGAGTTCAGTGAATTTCAGTCTTTTACTGTACTCTCTGGCTAGTGAACCCCTGTTTGTCCCGTCCTGGGCTCCCTGTAACAGTTTCAGATCTCAGAAATGCTCACCAGAATTAAACATGCTCAGATTCCTTTTCATTTCCTTTTTTTTCAAGGGTGGGAGCTTCACCTTTCTTTCTTTTTGTTTGCTTGTTTTTTGCTTTCAAAATGGGTTGTTTCTAAACAGCAGTGTTGATTCCCCTTCTTCCATCGTGCAGGGTAAATAGAGATACTTTAATAATGCCCTAAGACTATATGTGCCCTGTACTAGAAATCACTCTTGAGTTTTGTTCTGCAAAATCTATATGCATTGCTTACTGCTTGTTGGCCTCTGGTCAAAGGAAATACTAAATGACCATGATAAACTTAAGAGATGGGAGAAGAGATCTTTTAGATGTGAAAACATCACTGCCAGCAGTGTCAAAACTTGCCCCAGCCCCTCCAAACCCCATCCTGCTCCTGGCTTCCAGGGTATCATCAGTCCCGGAGGTGGGGAGAAGCCAAAGGAACAGCAGCTGCTGAACTCTGGCTTCTGCAAGCAGCCCAAAGACAATCTGCTCCTTCCCAGATCACTGAAGGGGGGGGGGGTGTGGTGTGGTGAAATACCCTTCAATTTTTGGAGCCTACATTTTGTATTTAAAAGACCACACACAGTTCAGAGCTTTGAAATGATGCTGTGGGATTCAAAAGGATGTTTTCAGGCCACAGTGACTCCTGGTGCTGCATCAGAGCCCTCTTTGAAGGAAAGAGGTGAAGCCAAGTGGCTTTGGCAGGAAGGGAAATGGCCGTCCAATGATCTGTCCAGACCTCAGGTTTAGAACCAATAAAGGCTCAAGCAGCACCACAGGATGTTGTGAAGACCGGAATTACAAATGGGTTAAAAAAGGGATTAGACAAATTTGTGGAGACTGGGCCCACTGGCAGCTATTAAACACGGGGATCTGGCCGCAGCCTCTGTGAAGTTCCCTAATTCACTGATTGCCACCAACCGCTAGTCTTTATTGAAGGAAGATGTCTCTACGTGCTCTCCGGTTATAGCCGTCCCTCCCATAGCTGCCACCAGGAGAGGCAGTGTGCTGGTACAGCGGAGCTAATGCAGCGTAGTTAGTAGGAATGTCCCACAACTCCCAAACACAGCCCAGGACTGACAGCTTGTGCAATAATATGAGTCTATGATTCTATTATATCCTCACTTGCACCAGTGGAGAAAAAGCATGGGGGAGTCTCAGAGGTTGCAGCCCAGAGCTGTGCTCAGGGAAAGCCTTCCCCAGGTTTCCAGCCACATCCTCATGTGTCCGTACCTTGCTGGACAACACAGATGCACCTTCAGAAGAGATACAGCTGAGATCAGTGTGAGCAGCAGGTCGAGGGAGGTGATCCTGCCCCTATGCTCTGCTCTTGTGAGACCCCACTTGCAGCACTGTGTGCAGCTCTGGCGTCCTCAGCATAAGAAGGACATGGAGCTGTTGGAGCAAGTCCAGAGGAGGCCACGAGGATGATCAGGGGCTGCAGCACCTCCTGTATGAAGATAGGCTGAGAAAGTTGGGGCTGTTCAGCCTGGAGAAGAGAAGCTGTGTGGAGACCTCAGAGCAGCTTCCAGTGTCTGAAGGGGGCTACAAGGATGGTGGAGAGGGGCTCTTCACCAGGGACTGTCAACTGACTGCTCTGTCAGCTGTACCGAGCCATGCAGCAGCGTGTCTAGCCACTAGCATTGCACCCCCAGAGACCTAATTTGCAGAGGCTGCAAATCATGAAGAATACCTCAAAGAAATAACCCCCCCCTATTAAAACCTCCTCTTTTGATGAGGGTCATCTTGTTTCACATCTTTGAACAAGGGGTAAAGGCAAATGCCAGGTTTTGTTGCCCAAGCAGCAGCTGCAGAGTGGCAGAACAGTCCCCTCTCCCCCCTCTCCACTGTATCTCCCCAGTGTGTCAGTAGAGCCCTGCAGGCTCTTTCTGAACTGCCTCTGTCTGCAGCTCCTGCACAGCACTAGCAGATCATAACACCCATCAGCAGACCTCACTCCTGCTGTCATCCCCAAGACTTCACCTGCTGTCCTCTTCCACCAACAGCTACCTGCCTTTGCCATGAGATAGCATCCTGTGTTACTCAGCAGGGCGGATTTCTCTATCTGAGAAGACTGATACTCCATGAGGTCTTTTCCCCCCACCTTGATAAATAGCAGACAAGGTCTCCAGGTGCCTCTGGCAGAGTATAACCAGAGAAAGTAGTACAAGAGCCCCTGAGCCAGTTCCTGGTCTGCTACAGGCCTCAAAATGATTTGAGGAGATGCACAAAGTGAAGGAAAGCCCTCATATGTGAGGACCAAAGCGACTGTCTGTTCCTCCTGAGCCCAACTGCATGCCTGGCTCTGTAACATAGCACAACACACACTTCTGCAGCAGTCATGAAGACACGCTCCGACCTTGAAGCCAGGGCTCTTTTAGACCTGGACCTGCCACACAAGTTTGCAGGCAGCAAAGAGTGGGAACTTGCCAACATTCCTTGCCTCTCTGCCGCAGATCCAAGGGACAGCACGCGATAAGTCTCTGTTGAAGATGGCAGAGGCAGATGCCAGACCCCATCCCCCTGAGCACTCAACAGACACAACCCCAGAGAGCCCTCCAGCTGAAAACACAAGGAAGGGGATAAGCACGCCACAGATACCCTTTGGTGTTTCCCCCTCCATGCCTTTCCAACCTCCATATGTGACACTTACAGCTAATCCTGATTGCTCCCTTTGATAGTCCGTTAGTGATTTGCATCCTTCTGGTAATTATCCCATCACCTGCACAGAGCAGATAATCCAGGGGACCAGCAGCCACATCCCCAGGTTACAGAGTGAAGTGCTGAGTGGAAAATTTTAATGACGACAGGCTGGTGAAATCTGAAATTGATGGCAATGGATGGTGAAGTCTCTTAAATAGTGTGAAATGCCCTTTTGGCTGCAAAGGGCTGGAGGAACCCGTGGTTGATAAATTGTTAAATTACATCCCATGGCCAGCTGCTTGCCTTGGGAAGGTACCAAATGATAAGTGCGCAATTACCATCACTGCACGGGGCAAAACTGTTTCCAGCAGAGATGATCTGATAAAAGAGAAGTTATTTATCGTGATTAAAACCGCTACAGTTTGTACTTCTCCACATTGAGCAGATCCTGAACTGGCAACCATCTTCCCAAAAGGTACCTGAGCCTGATTTAAAGGGCTTTATAACTGTTCTAATGGATAAGGTTTTCTCTCCTGGAGAAAGAAGACTTCAATATCTAAATTGCTGTGTTTCTCAGCAATTTCCCTGTACATTGCACACAGCCTGCTTTCTCTCTTTGTCTTTCTTCCTCTTTCTTTCTTCCCTCCTTTCTTTCTCTTCTTTCTTTCTTTTCTTCCTTCCTTCCTTTCTTTCTTTCTTTTTTCTTTTCTGTTTCTTTCTTTTCCTTTCTTTTCTTTCCTTCTTTCCTTCTTTCTTTCTTTCTTTCTTTCTTCTTTTTTTCTTTCTTTTTTTCTTTTCTTTTCTTTTTTCTTTTCTTTTCTTTTCTTTTCTTTTCTTTTCTTTTCTTTTCTTTTCCTTTTCTTTTCTCTTTTCTTTTCTTTTCCTTCCTTCCTTCCTTCCTTCCTTCCTTCCTTCCTTCCTTCCTTCCTTCCTTCCTTCCTTCCTTCCTTCCTTCCTTCCTTCCTTCCTTCCTTCCTTCCTTCCTTCCTTCCTTCCTTCCTTCCTTCCTTCCTTCCTTTCCTTCCTTTCCTTCCTTCCTTTCCTTCCTTCCTTTCCTTCCTTCCTTTCCTTCCTTCCTTTCCTTCCTTCCTTTCCTTCCTTCCTTTCCTTCCTTCCCACCCGCCCTCCTTCCTCCCTCTCTCCCTCCCTCCATCCCTTCCTTCCTTCCTTCCTTCCTTCTTTCCCTCCTGTCTTTCTGTCTTTCTGTCTTTTCCATGGTTGATTACTCAGTGATGGAGGGGATTAGGTGATAGAGTCAGTTTTGTTGCAAGAGATGAGTGACTTCAGTTACCTTTAATTACCACAGCTGGAAGCTCACCATTAGCTGTTGCCCAGTGGCCTTTTGAACCTCTCAGGAGACAACTCAAATCAACTTGATATGAGCTCATAAGAGCTATCATATGAAATATGTGCTTGCCATAAAGCTCTACCGGGTATCGAAGCCATGCTGGGCAAGGTGAAGCTGGCAACATCCATTTGAGTTTAATGGATAAATGAAGCATGTTATTCTTCAGTACTGTTATTGCAGGATCTTTTAGCTCAGGCCAGTTAAATGAAAGTTAGGTGGGACTACCTATAGAGTACCATGACTGCCGCAAAGGGCTGGCAAGAGCCGCTGCTAGCACCATCATACAGTAGCCCTTGCATGGGAAAGAGCTCAGTCGTATTCCCAAACCATTCCGCTTCCCACCCTGAGGTCACAAGGGACTTGGCCATTTTTAATCCTTGAAGCAGCATGCAAACCCCGCCTGCATGATGATGATAAGCTTATAGCCTACCAAGGTAGCTGAGCATGTCTGGGCCAAAAGACAAGGACAAATGCTACAGCTTGAGTGGGACTCCAGTATGTGATACCTAGTTGGCTGAATTACACCCTCTTTCCAATATTTCTCAAGGTCTTCTGAGGAAGACATCATTGTTGCCATTTTGGCATTAACTTGCAAGCCTGCTACATCTTATTAGTACAGCAGTAGCTGGTTTAGGTTTGATCCCCACATCATCTAATCTAACCTGCTATCTAGTATGGGCCAAAGGCTAATACGAGTGAGATATTTACCTTCCTGCAGTTCAACCAAGCTCACCTACATCTGACTATAGTGTCCCTTTCAACAGTCTTAGCCTTGACCCAGGAAGTCTCTTCCAGAGAGACAATTCAGCACCAGTGTAGGCATTCCAAACAAAAGTACCTTTGAGAAATGGGAAAGAAATTCAACCCATGACTATATGATGATAATGGTGTACTACTTGGAGCACCAGTGCTTTCCAAAGCCCTGCTAGCACCATCACCAAAGGGAAGAAAATGTCCCCTTGTACTGACATGATCCCTTCTCGCAAGATCCACATTCACGGACTTGGTAAAGAAAGTTTTTCTCCTCTTGTACTGCAGGAATTGAAGCTATTACAGATGACTCCTTTCAGTGTTCCTTCCTTCCTTTATTTGTTTGTTTATATTCCAGTAAAACTCTATGCCCATGAAAGTCAGCCATTCTTTGAGGTCTTCTGATGCTCGGAACAGGTAAAGCCCAGCAGAGCAGTTTATTCACAGGCAGTGTGTTCAACAAGGCAAGCTTACAAAAAAGAGAGCTGGGATTAAAGATCAGTTGGAGAACCAAAACATTGTTCCTTAAATCCTCACGCCTTGCCAGCCAAACAAGCGCAGGGCAGCAGCAGGGTTTCATAACCAGGTTCTCACAGGACTCCTCACGCTGCCCTGACAGGAGACAGAATGGAATATTCTTCTTCAGCTCCACCTCAAGATCAAACTCAGCTCCATCACGCCTCAGCAGAGTCGTGTCTTCTCAAACCAGGGACAAATCCAGCCAAGAAGCTTCAGTGAGAGCAGCACATACATAGCCCTGAGCAAAACCCAGTCCTGTCGAAATGCCTGGTTTCCATCTCCATTAAAAAAACATGTCCCAGCATCTAATCACGCAGCTGGCAGAATGTGGATCTCCTTCAGCATGCAAGTTCATCAGAGACATGCTCCTTCTGCCCTGACCTCCTTTATTTGCAGGGAAAGATCAGCTCGCTCAGCTCACCCCTGGCACACCTCGGGCTTGTGCAGCGCTGGGACCTCATCACCAAGAGCTTTTTGTGCCACACAGACCAAAGGATGAAGCTGGTACCCATGCCCTTGCTACACTTACTGGCATCACCAGGAAAGGGCCAGATGCTAAGAGCAGCAAAAAGGGACAATTTTGGTGACTTCTCTGCTTTGCTGAAGTCCAAATGTTTTAAGGCAGATTACCTTCTATAAGCAAAGTTTCATGAGAGGGAAAAAACTGGGGTGCTGCCACAGTCTAGATTAACTCCTGGTGTACAACAAAGGTGTAGCACTGAATAAAGAAGTAGGTGAGCTCACCTATTCAGTGCACATCAAAAGAGAGTAAATTCTATACTGCCTAAATCAGGCATAGAACAGCACCTTCAGTTATGCTCTTGGGAAGGAAAACTCAGGATCACCCACAGCTCTGGACAGGATTCAATAACCCAATAACCTGGCTGTCCAATAACCTGGAGTGCCCTAGCTGGCATCTCCCCATCCACTGCTGTCACTGTGTTGGATGGGAAGAATGAAAACAAACGGCAAAACTCAGAAGCTGCTCCCAGATTGGAGTTATCTTCTTCCAACTGACTTCATTAACCAGCACTTTATCAGAGCCTGGATTCCTTTCAAAGCCATGACAGTCTTGGAGCTATTAAAACAACTCCAGCTGCTTAATTGCTAACAGTTCTTGGAAAATTCACCCAGGTCTGGTCGAGCAAAGCGCTCCCCTACTTGCTCAGCTTGAGGCACACTTAAATTTGAGGGCCTGGACTAAAGCACATGCTTGAAACGACACATATGATTAATTGGTTTGCTAATTTGAAAGTTGAAAAGGTCCTTTTATAGATCCAGATGGGAGATCGGATTCTGATTTCCAATGGCATCACTAAGTGCAATTGCTGTCAGATGTTGATGTATGGTGAATATACGTGCAGCAGATAATCTAGAACTGCGTTGACTCAAACCACACACCATGAGTAAGGGTTTTAGTGCTCATGCACTGATTAAAAAACCCATGCTCCCTATGTGCTTCTGCTCCCCTGTGTTTCCCTTGTAGTAACCCAGGGGAGTGATGGAAAACTGAGCTAATACCCACCCCAGCTTGCTAGAATTCCTCTTCCAAGACCCCAGGAGTAACAGGGCAAGCTCTCGGTGGCATTCTGCATATGTAATTCTGCCTCTACAGGGCTAAAATGAATTTTCATCATGTTGACTCACCGAGATAGAGAGCAAAGGGCCTTCATCTCTGCCCAGGTGCCTGCAGAGGGTAAAGCCAGAAGCACCAGGTATGCGACAGTACACCCTAAAATGGGTAAGAAAAGCCACACTGCATCAAAACAAAGGTTTGTCCAGCCCCATAGCCTATCTCTGACTGACAGTGGTCAGAACTAGATGCTCAGGAAGAATAGAAATAGAGGCTAAGTACAAAGATCTTTCCCTGATATGCCCTCTTGGCTTTCCCATCAGCAGCTTAGGCGCTCTCTGGGTCTCAGGTTGTTTAGTTTCCAGACAATCCGTCCTCCCCATTTCTACCCCAAACTTCACTAAAAGCATTTACACTTTGGGCTGCCACAGCAGTCTGTGGCTGCAGCTCCATGAGCTGCTTCTGTTCTGGCATGCAAAACTGAGGACTCGTTCCACTGTTTCAGGGCATCCAAAAGGACCAAGTTTACAACTGATGCAGCTGATCAAGAATGAGACAAACAAAAGATGCTTGTTATTGATCCTGCCAATGTGTTCCCCCTCTCTTCTGATAATGGACATTGGCTGGGCAGCCACATCCTCATGCTGATGCCCATGATCCCCTGTGCACTTCCCTTTCCCTACTGCATCTGGTGTCAACCTGAAGGGTTCTGAGGGTAGAGAGCAATGTGGCTGTACTCTGAGGGGTCTATGAAGCTCCTGTAACTGGAAAATATAATTACTGATAACCCTACTTAATCTATGCTATTAAAAGTATGAAGAGCTAGCTAAAAATCACCCATCTTCTGCTCGACATTTTACTTGAGATGGTTGACAACCAGCATATAAATGACAAAGTTACTTTGTTGTAGAGGAAAAACATGTGAGTACTTAAAGATATTGATGAACTGGACTCTAAGCGGATTATCACAATGCCATGTGAGTAGAGACTAATTTCCCAGTAGAAAAAGCCTTTTGAAATACAAGGCAAAATGTCAATCCATTCACTAGTCACACATATTTAAAACATTTCTTTCGCTCCCTGCTACCGACTCTCAACCTTCAAATGATACGGAACTGAGAGGAATGTGCAGCATTTAAACACCACCTAACTTTCAGACGATCTGGAATCTCTGGATTCGGTGGAAAGGCACAAAGTTGGTACAGTTCCACAGTCTAGCCAAATTCCCTCTGGAGTCTACAAACACAAACACATAGGTTTTCCTTGAAGATGATTGCTTCGGGGCAGGAGGATTTCTTCTGTGGACTGGTGGAGTAATCCAGGACTAAGTATACCTTGAGGGCTTCTTCCAGCCCCTTCTTGTAGTCACGTGCAAAATTCCCTTTGATTTTTGCATGGCAAAGAGAATATACAGCATGAAACCCTTACTGGAGGGACCCCCTTACTTTCAGTTGAGATACAATGGCTGAAAGAAAGGAGAAAATAGAACTGGAAGGAACCTTTAGAGAAACCCTGGTGCATGCTGTAAACATACACGAGACTCCTAAGAGATAGTGGAGAACTTAGAGGGACTGCCTCTTCTTTGGGCAAATCACAGCTCACCCATGGCAATCTGCAGGTGGATCACCCAAGCCATGGATTCAGCATACCTTAGGGTACGTGAGCCCAGGGCTGTGCCATTCATGAGGTCATGCGCTTGCCACTCAGACCAGGATCTACCCTACCCAAAACTCTGCTGCTGGGCAAAGAGCAGGACCTGTGCTCCACAATCATAGAAGAGTTTGCGAAGGGACCTTAAAAGCTCACCTAGTCTAACCCCCTGCAACGAGTAGGGACATCCTCAACTACAAGTAGGGGCTGAAATCACACAGGGAGGGCTGAGCCAAGCACAGTCTGACCTGGGAGGGGAGGTTTAATGGCACAGCTCAGAAGGGATGCTCCAAACCTAACTGAAGACATGGGGAATATTCCCACCCATCCCTTTGGGTTAAGATTTGAGAGACATTTTGGGAAAATACATCAGCACATGATAAATCCAATTGAAGATGATGACATTTAATCACATCCTTAATTCTGCCCTTACACTTACGCGTGTACCTGGATAGGAGGCCAACAGCAGCACTCCCATTAATTTCCACTGTTCAGACATTCCAGCTGGTTAGACCCTTACATCACCAGGGTCACGTAACTTGGCTGGAACAATGCACAGGTTGCCTGTCTAGACATACATCTATTTTGGGGAAAAATAAAAGAGGAAAAAAGAGGGGGAGAGGGAAGAATGAAATTCTTTTAAGCCATTTTCATACATCCCAGTTTGAATTCATATTCAAACAATGCCATCTCACAGCCGATTGCGGGTTCTGGTTTTGCCAATGAAAGCAGATAGATGATTTTTAGAGCCATTTAAGAGGGTCTCACTGAGACAGAACTGGAATCCCCGTTCCTGGCTGCTATCCAGGAGGATCAGGCCCACCAGCAGAGCAGGTGGTGTGTGGGTCACCCGTGCCTGTGTGACAAACTGTGATAATTGGATTGTTTGGGGAGCTGGGGATGGGATGCGACCGCTGTGCACAACCTCAGAAGGGAATTAAAGGCGATGCTGCATCCCGGCTAATAGCGCTCTATAACAATGCAAAGTGGCTAATGATAAGCAAAGGAAGTTCCATAAAGGCTGGTGTGAAGGGGCATCAGTGACCCCAGGAAGGGTGTTTGCTGGGACCAGGTGCAGAAATAAAAGCAAACCAATGGCTTGTTTGAAGGTCCCCAATCTGTAATGTTAATGAACACAAGGGCCAGGGAGAGCCGAAGAGGCTAAAGTGGCCAGAGAGTAATTTTTCCTACCCATTAAAATCATAGGCATGCTTAGAACCAGAGGAAAACGGGGAATTGGCTTGCCTAGTGCTGGCCATCCACTCGCCCTGCCACACCGAGGTTATTCAGGATGGGGTGGGATGGAGGGCAGGGATTAAAGTTCCCCTCAGCCCCAAGCACCCACCAAGCTGCGATGCGGTCAGTGTGGAAAGCAACTCTCGTAGGGCCGATAATGAGCCGCCCTCATTATAAGATGAGATGCCCGAGTGAACAACACCCTCTTAATAATGCACACATCACTATGACAACCACAGAGTTTGATACCTGAGGACAACTTTATTGTGCTTGTGAAATCTCCTTATTTTAAAGACACTATTTATAGTTATCAGACATCGATTCGCCGCTTACACCCTCCTCCTCGTCTCTTCGCCTTCCTTGTTTCCAAGGCAGGCTCGGCCAAAGTGTTTATGTGTCGCTCCTAAGGTTGGCAAACCACTGTCAAGTATCAGCCCCAGAGTCTGCTGACACAATTATCCTGCTAGCCTATATATATAATTTGTAAAGCTAAGCCCAAACTGTATTAATACCGGGATTAATTACGGCAGGAGCATAAACAAGGATATGAAAGCAGCGGTACGGATATTCGCCAGCCCATATGCTTGTCTGTAGGACCACTAGGGATTGTGTGGAAGCGGGAGCTGCGCGGTGCCCTGACTGTAATGAGGAACGAGAAAAGTGCTGAAAAATTGATGCCTCCTGCAGCTCGCACAATCCGCTGAGCAGCAGGGGGTCGGCTCCTTCCAGCTCCCGCTCGGCTCCAATATGCTAATTCCTGCATGCGTACCAGTGTAAAAGGGAAGAAGAAAAGATTTCACAAAAGGAGGGGGGGGGGAAATGCAAATGACAACCACAAAGATCACTGCAGAGAAATCCATGAGCTTTATATGGATTAACTGTGTTGGAGCTAGTGCTCGCCTGAGTTTAACCCTTTCTTGCCCTAGACCATTGGGCAGGTCCTTTTCCTGGCGCAGAGGAATACTTGCAGCTCCTTTGTGGGAAGGGTGGGAAAGAAAGGAGGGCAGCGGGGAGCTGAGATGATGGAAAGGACCTTTTTGCTCTTTTCCATGACTGCACTCCTCTTGCTTTAACGTTGACAAGGCAGCAAGGGTCTGGAAGGGGGGAAAACAGGGACAGGGAGGGGAGTTGAGAAAAGGAGTGTAACCCAATGTTTGTAGCATTGAAGAGAAGACCGTTATGGCCCAGCCTGGTCCAACTTTCACTGGGGGGTACTGGCAGCAGACCCTCCCTAGTCCTTTAAGAGCTCCTCTAACTCCCTATGCCCCTTAGAGGGTGACTTTGCAGCATGTGGCCAGCAAGGTCCTCCCAGTAACTACACTACAAATTCCTCACCACGGAGACAATTACCCCCACAATGATTTTCTACTCCCAATTGACCTCCTCTTCCTCCCAGGCCAAAGAAGCAGATGTGATGGCTTGATGACAAGCAGGAGACAGCTGACATGGTCCTGTGGTTCCTCTGCAGACAAGCAGGCTCCAGCAGCATCCAGACAATCCCACTGCCATTTGCATCTGGATCCAATCCTATAGAGAGCATAACCTGCAGCCTACCCACCTCTGCTGCCCAGCGGAGCCAAGGGAATTGCTGATACTGCAGCTCCAGGCAGCAAACTGACCCCTCTCCCTTGCACAGAACATTGCCAGTGTAAGATAAAACACTTGCAGCACTGCATGCAGCTCTGGTGTCCTCAACATGAGAAGGACATGGAGCTGTTGGAGCAAGTCCAGAGGAGGCCACGAGGATGATCAGGGGCTGCAGCACCTCCCATACAAAGACAGGCTGAGAACATTGGGGCTGCTCAGCCTGGAGAAGAGAAGCTGCATGGAGACCTCAAAGCAGCTTCCAGTGTCTGAAGGGGGCTACAAGGATGGTGGAGAGGGACTCTTTATCAGGGACTGTAGCGCTAGGACAAGGGGTGATGGGTTCAAACTGAAACAGGGGAAGTTCAGGTTGGATATAAGGCAGAAGCTCTTCCCTGTGAGGGTGCTGAGGCGCTGGCACAGGGTGCCCAGAGAAGCTGTGGCTGCCCCATCCCTGGCAGTGTTCAAGGCCGGGTTGGACACAGGGGCTTGGAGCAACCTGGTCTGGTGTGAGGTGTCCCTGCCCATGGCAGGGGGTTGGAACTGGATGAGCTTTAAGGTCCTTTCCAGCCCAAACCAGTCTGTGGTTCTATGTTTATATATATATATACCCCTCATGTATATAACAGAGGGGTGGGTGTCTGTACAACCCTGCTCTTCCTTCAGGTTCTGCTGGCAGAGGCCACCCACCCAACAGTTTAAGCCCTTCTTGCTACAAAACAGGGACGCAAAGAGCATCTCCTCCCCAGCCTGCAGGGGGGAAATACCTATGTTACTGCTCTAAGACAAATCAAAGCCTTAATTCCTCTCCAATAATTAAAGAGATTAGTTGCTCGCTCTTTAGTAGCAGCAGGAGCAGCAGCAGGTGCTGTTATGCTCAGTTCGGTGTATGCATAATGCAGCTTCTGTATGCAATCCTGTGTTCAAGCATGGACAGAAATCTTAGGAAATATCTGTCATGAAAATGTTGTCACTGGGCCTGTGTAATACAGGAAGTGCTGAGCAAAAAGGAACTGTTTTAAAGGATTTGGGAGAGAATGTAGCACCCTTGAGAAAAATATGACTGCTCTGGACAGACACTTGCAGTGAACAAGAAAGGCTGAAGAACGTTAAAACACAAAGAAGTCCATCGTGCCTCCCTATCTGACTGCAGCAGAGACTGTGAGAAAGGAGGAGGACAAATGCTTTGAGGGGTTTTTGTGGCATAAAACTACCACCAGACACTGGGACAACAACCAGTGAGCACTCTGCAGATTGCAGTACCTCTGAGTCTTCAACCCGCAAATGAAACGTACTTGTATCCCACTGGAAAGTCTCCAGTCTGAGAACATTCTTCTGAGTGTCCTCCCATCCACTAACCTTCTCCCTCAATATAACATCTCCCCTCTTCCTCCAAGCCTTTTTTGCCCCCAGCACTGCTTACACTAATTGCTCTTCTTCCTTTACTGAGTAGTCTTCCTGACAAGTGATATCGAGTCTATTCCCTGGTCTGATGCTGGAACCTGTAAGAGCAGGTGAGTTCTTCACAGCAGATCCTCTTGTATGGGATCCTCAGAGATGCTGATTCAGTGCATCACTTAGCAGGTTAGGTGATGCTCTGACCCAGGTGATACATGCAGTGACTGTACTCTAACCTTCTGGCTCTAGCAATAGCTGTAATAGTAACAACAGGTAAAGAAGAGCAGCGGCAAACAAGGAATATGCATTTTTTGCCTCTTCCCAAATACTTTTGCTTGTAGCAAAATACTTATTTGCTTACAGCACTAGTACAAAGAACAGCCATTCCCCTAATATTTGTGCAAGACAAGCCCCTTTGGGCAGATGTTCAAACAGCAAACAGCAAGTAAATGAAGTATGAGTTGTTGTTGAGCAGTAACCATTTGGAATAGCAATGAAAACCATGTTTTGACTGGATTTGATCAGCTCTGTCATTTCAATAACCATCACACAGGAAGTATAGGCTGGCGCTAAAACATCTTCTTTTTCTATCACTCTGTTTGCACCAGCCTGACAGACTATGAATAATGTGCTTTAACCTATTGGAGTTAAAAGGTGCTTGGGGACAGGGGGATGCAGTGTGTTTGTAGCAGAGAGCCTGTCCTCCTAAATGATAGAGCAGCACAAGAAGACGTGGTTATGAATATCATAGGAGGAAAAACCCGTGACTGAGGCAAAAGAATCTCTTGTTGGTAGTAATTTAGAGCTGCTGCTTCAGGAATAAGCTGCCCGCTCCTGAATCCCCTCTACCCAAAGCTGCTTGCCAGAGCCAGCCCACGGGACAAAACCCACCATCAGCCGAACTACATCAGATTAAACCAGCTCATTAACGTGGCCTCTCAGATTTCTAATGAAGGCTTCTCCTTTGTATAAGCTAAACTGGCAGCCCTGGACTACACACGCATTTGGTTTGAAACAGAAACAATGGCTCATTCTCCCAGTCTGCACCGGTGTGGCTGATGAGCAGGTTAATTTTGACTCCTGCTGCAATTTAACACCATGGTGACAAATTTCAGTTCAAACCCTTTTTACCCCTCTCCTTCCTGGTTCTCGCATCCCTGCATCACCTCTGGGTAAAACTGTTTGCACTGCAAAACCAAGCCTGCCCTTTTCTTATCACTGAATCCTGGATCAGGTCATTGATGCAGTCCAAAGCCAGGTGCCACAAACAATCAGATCTGCTTTGCTGAAGGAGAAGCACAGAGGCAGGGACAGAATCCCTTACACCAGGATCATTGCTAAGAAGAAAGTAGAAGCCACACATCAGCAGAGGCTTCTAGAAACACCAAATGCTGTTTCCAATGGGGAAAGCAGTAATTTGAAATCCATGGCAAGGCAATGTATGACATTCTCTCATCAGGGCACGTCCATTTGAATTTGTGCTGAGCTCAGGAGGACCAGGTGAGTTTGCATAATTAACAACCTGACCTTGCAACCTGAATGCAAATGCAGTTCGCAGCAAAGTCAACAGGAGATTGCTGTGTGTGAAAAAACCAAGGCTCCTATATGAATTTCATACATGGCAGTGATGAATTCAGCCATGAAAGTGTTGATATGGCTGAGATATTTCTTTCCTTAACTTTTATTTATACAGAATTTCTAAGGAATTTGTGGTGCCAGTGAAGTACAGAAAGGGCAGCGATCACTCCACCAACATATGGATATCCTTTGTAGCGACAGGACAAGGGGTGATGGGTTCAAACTGAAACAGGGGAAGTTCAGGTTGGATATAAGGCAGAAGTTCTTCCCTGTGAGGGTGCTGAGGCGCTGGCACAGGGTGCCCAGAGAAGCTGTGGCTGCCCCATCCCTGGCAGTGTTCAAGGCCAGGTTGGACGCAGGGGCTTGGAGCAACCTGGTCTGGTGTGAGGTGTCCCTACCTGTGGCAGGGGGTTGGAAGTGGAACTTACGGTCCTTTCCAACACAAACCAGTCTGGGATTCTGTGATTCTATAACACCCTTGCTGCTGTTGCAAAATACCCACATAAACTGAGCTTTGCAGAGCACTTGTACTGCCACAAGCCCCACTGGAGGCTTTGAAGAGGGTGATTGCTAAGGAGAAAAGCAGTGAGGCAATGGCAAGACCCCTAAGGAGGAAAGTAGTGAGGCAACGGCAAGACCCCCTTCCAGAGGCTGTTCCACACAACTTGAGCCATGTGGAGACACAAGCCCTACCTCAGATATGCTAATGCCCTGGCTCCTATCCAGGGAAGCTATGGCACCACAGAGATTTCCCTACCATTCCTATTGCCTGGAAAAGTTGTGTCATGCTGCTGCTTGCGCTGTTAGACAGATGCCCCTCACTGCTCCTGCCCAGGGGATGGTAGATGTGCACAATATGCTTCTTGCTGTCACTTGGCTGTGGTGGCACTTTGAGTTGTGTGGGTTTAATTCCTGGATAAAAGGGGCTGTGTGAACACAAGTCCTGATTGCTACCCCGGGTTGCGTGCAAGCCCTCTGAGTGGGACTGATGTGTCACGGTGGGCAGTTCTCTGTCTGATGTGACCTGAAGTAATTAAAAGTGGCCCAGCAGGCTGGCGCCTCCCTCCCCCATCTCTCCTCTTGCTCCATTTGCTGGAATTTACCCAACATAACAGTGAGTGACGGCTCCGAGAGGCTGTCGCTGCTTTCCCTGCCATGATACGGCCATTGACCCAGTAGCATCTGCCAATTCAACAGCGCTCACTCTAATTCCCTGCTTCAAGGTTTGGCTTTTCCTTTTTCCCTTCCCGCCCGAGTGATAATTGCTGCAAAGGAGAACTCCCTTTTGACCAGCCTGATGAGGTCCAATCACCATCATGTCAGCGCTCAACCTTGGGAATGCTCATGACCACACACACTGACCTTGATCAAGGATGTTCAGCCCAATGTCAGGGCAGAGGGATGGTAGCAGAGAGGAGGAACAGTCACTCAGCTTGACCCCCAGCTGCCCCTCTGCTTTGGGTCCATCACTAGGAACCTGCCTCAATGTTAATTCGCTGTATGGCCCTAAACAGGGGAGCCTGGTTTGTGTTTCTCCTCTTTCTCCTCATCTATGAGGCACAGGGAAGAATCACATCAACCACCAAGATGGAGTTATACTCTGGAATTGTAAAAACTGCACCAAAAGTCTATTATTCAGAGCCTGGATGTGGTAGTTTTGCAAAGCATGAATGAACTCCAGAGCAAGGAGCATCTGCTGTAGCTTCAGAGATGCAAAGTGGGTCTGCCCTGAGTCAGACCAGGGTGTGAAGGCCCGTGTGAGCAGATTTCCCTGATAGCAAAGCAATCCTCACCACCGGCGCTGAAAGAACCACCACCACCATAGATACACCGCCTCTCATGCAGCAGGTTCATTATAAAAGAAGCCTTAGATCTGAAAGTTACATGAAAAACTTGGTACGGATTGGCCAGGCTCCAGATGAATCAATACAGCTCCATGGGAATCACAGCAGCTTCTGCAGACCGGGGGGATGTGGGACCCACAGACAACACCAGTAGGGTGTCAGACTGTTTACAACAGGGCTCAAGAGTACCTTTTCTCCTCTCTTCCCTTTTAATGAACAATATAACTATTACTGCCCACAAATAACAAATGTTTCACCACGGTTTAACTTCAGTGCTGACCAGGAACCTCAAAACACTCTGTTTTCCTTTTTTCTTCCCTTTTCCTCTTGGTTTCCATTTTCAGATTGACTTGTGCACACACAAAGCAAAGTGATACCTCTTTTATGCCATGTAGGTACATGGGTGACTGCTCCACCAGGCACTTCACATCCTGGGGGGCAACCTGCAGGCTTCCTAGCAGGCTGATCCTCTTCCACACTGGGCTTACACACTGCAATGCACCCACCACTGGTGATGGTGCTCTGCTCTAGGGAGAGGGAACAGCTTTTACCTTCTCACTAATCTCTTTTGTTCCAGGTCTTACTTTGCTCAGTCTCCATCATCTGCATGAACAGCCTATCAGTAAGCTGAAGACATTTGACTTTTCCAACCGCAGGCATTCAAATGTCATCAACCAGATATTCAAACATCTTGAGAGCACCTTAAGCTTCCTAGGATTGGGGGGGGGAATATCACAACGCCAGTTTGCTGCCTATAGGAAGCTCCTTTTTTGCCAGTGTGGAGGAGAATCAGAGTGCTTGGCTCTGCCTCCTCTTGTTGCTTTCAGCCCACCCCGTAGTGTATTATGGAGAGGAAGGAAGAAGGCAAAGACACATCTGGCTGCTGTGCTTCAGCCTTGCTGGCGGTTTCCATGGAGCACCACGTGCAGCACGGCCAGATGCACTCGGGAGCCGCATGTGGCCCGCCGGCTGCACTTCTGTCACCTTGTGCAGTGGGTTAGTGTTGAAAGGAAACATCAGTGTGCCGTTTCATCCCCAGCCCAAGAACTCCCCATGAGGTCTGGAGCTCACGTTTCATCCAGATGCAGCACCGCAAGGCACAACCAGGCATAACCCTGGGAGGATGACGTGATCCCACAAGCATCCCGCCGGCTCCAGGCCATGGGACTGAACCGCGGCTCGCCCTTCAGGGCTGGGAGTGGGCTCAGCACGCAGGAGTTGGAAAGGCAGACTGCTCTTCAAGTGCTACATGGAGGTCTCGGGCAGCAGGCAGGAGGAATCCTGGCCAGCACCACCCTACCATGAGCTTCTTGATGAGAATTTGTATTCTGAAGAAAACATATCATAGAATCATAGAATCCCAGAATCCCAGACTGGTCTGTGTTGGAAAGGACCTTCAGATCATCCAGTTCCAACCCCCCTGCCACGGGCAGGGACACTTCACACTGGACCATGTCACCCAAGGCTCTGTCCAACCTGGCCTTGAACACTGAAGATATAGAGGTATACTGACAGAAGACACAGGAGAAAAATGGATTTTCTTGCCCATTTTTGCTGCAGGATGATGCGACATAGAATCAGAGACTCAACCAGGTTGGAAAAGCCCTTTCAGCTCATCCAGTCCAACCGTTCCCAGCACTGCCAAGGCCACCACTAACCCATGGCACTGAGGGCCTCGTCTCCACGGTGTGTAAACCCTTGTAGGGACGGTGACTGCAGCCCTGCCCTGGGCAGCAGTTCCAATGCCTGAGCACCCTCTGGGGAAGGAATTGTTCCTCAGCTCCATCTGAACCTCCCCTGGCGCAGCTCGAGGCCGTTTCCTCTATCAATTTCCTTGGTAGTAAAGCAATCCTCACCATTGTTACTTGGGAGAAGAGACCGATCCCCCACCTCATGAAAGAGCCTTTTCTCTGCTTTGTGCTCCCAAAGAGTATCTCGAGACATCCCCAGTCTGGTGAGATTAGAAGGCAAACACTTTGTTCAGAGCCACAAGAAGAACTCTGCTGATAATATAAATATATAAATAGCATGGTAATAATGATTAGCAAACATGGGTCAGATGCTTAGCTAAGAAAAATGGGCATTGCTCACCAGCCCTCAGCAGAGCTCAAGTGGTTTATACCAGGGGAGGACCAGGGCTCCTTATTCTACCTGAGGATATCTAGAGAGGATTCCTTATTTGCTGGGGTGGCATCAAGCTGTTATTGCCATGAATTTGGGATGCCTGCTCCACTCATGATTAATTAGGCCACAAGTGATTTAGTTATATTAGTCACCCTGGCATGACTGACACTTGGAGTTTTACTGTGCCACACCACTGCATCTTGTTTATGGCAAAGGATTTACAAGCTCAAACCATGACTTCGAGACCTGCTTAAAATCTGCTTTCTTAATGCCTCTACCTATCTTGCTGATTTGCCTTAGCAGAGACCTAGGAGGGAAGAGAAATACAAATGTGCATTTGAAATGTCAAAGCAACTCCCTCAAACAGCATTTCTGTCAGTCAGTGTCAGGATTCTTAAATCTTGCTTTTCCATGGTTGGGAAAACTTGCTGTGCTCCTCTGGAAAGGAGGATTTCTCAGCCATCCCGGAGCAGAAAGCCTTCCTTTCAAGCCCTCATAATGATATATATTGATATTTTTTTCTTACAACTGTCACTGTTTGGGGGTCTGAATATTGTACATCCAGCAAAACCAGCTGGCAGACAGATTGATTGATTGGATGGTTGAGTCTTGAGTGGAAGCTGGGTTTTGTATTTGAAAAGGAAATTCTCGCTGTCGGTCAATGTGGAGAAGCTTAAAGGAAATGAAATCTCAGATATATGTCCTCATTTACAAATAGATAAGTTTCCTCTAATTAGGGTTGAGATTTCCAGCTATGTAATCCCAGGGGAATTTGCAACCAAGAAGCTGTTCTCAAGGAAATAGCTTCTTAAGCAACCAAGGCCAAAGACTGAGGTGATCAAAGGTGAAAGTTAGATTAAGTACCTGCTTGGGCAGCATACCACATGGGTATATGATCATGGTAGGGTATAAATACGTGCATGCATTCACATTAAATACTGACTAAATTCAGTTCAACATTTAAAAGCTTCCACTGCCATAAACCACAGTGTAAATCAAAGTTCATATAACTACTTCGGCACTGTCTCTGTGGATATCCTTGCTCTGGGGCTGGCTGTGTACTGCGGAGCAAGCATTTTCCACCGCAGTCACTTCCTAACTCTCTACCTCAGCTGTAAAAGACTGTTTAAGTGATCTAAACCGCAGGCACAAAACATCTATTTATTTACACTGGCTGCTTCATTTCCACCCCTCCATGGAGTTAGTTAAGGCTGAACTGAAAAGCAACCACTAGTATCTATGGAGATAGTTCAGTAAAAAAATGGATATTGCACCCACAGCCACAAACTCATTTTCGCTTGGGAGGTGAATGCGCCCAGGCAAGTGGGTCTAAGAACAGCCTTGACATTTTCATTATGTTGAATAAAGGGAGAGGCTGAAGAGAGAGACTGAAAAGCCTGAGGAGGTGAAAGTCATGTAAAAGCTGCTTCCAACTGTGTAAAATGGTTAGAGACTCTGGTGTCATAACAGTTTAACACCAAGCTGGCAGCATATGCGCTCCCCTACGCCAGCTTCTCATGGGGCAAAGGACAGCTTTCCTTGCATTGCCAAGCCTGATCCCGTGATCAGGTATTACTGAAGAGGTGACAGGGGCTGGGACTGACAGGGTTGGTTTGTTTTCAGAGGTATTAGAGGTATTATATTCAGTTCCACAGTAGTGACATCTGCTTGGACTCAGATCCTCATGAGGCTCTTACTCATGTATATTATTTACAGCCTACTTCTCTTCCAGGGGCAAATGGCTAAAGATTTTCCAGTTGGCTTTTGGGTATGAGAAACAGCTCTAGCTTATAGAATCACCTCAGTGAAAAGAAGGATGGAATTAGAGGCAGGGAGGGTTAGAAGAGGAGCAGCTGGGAAAACATCAAACTTGGCTGATGGAACAAAGTGCCCAGATAATTTATTTCCTTTCTTTCATTGGTATCTTTTGCTAACAGTTAAGTATCAAAAGAGGATATGGACCAAAACCCATGATATGAACCGTTCCTCCCTGATCCTCCACTGAATTTCGGGGAAGCTCAGCTCCAAATTTTGTAGCTTTCTCCTCCTTTGATATTAAATACACAATCCTTGTATTTGTCAAAGATTACATTCCTCAGTGAATCCATCTGCTGCTGTGCTGTTCCAAGAAGGTTGAGCTCAGCTTCAGGACTATTTTGACACCCATGCATGTCTTTAGCCACCTTGAGGTGATACCTGAGAATCCATAAGGTCCCTTTTTCAAAAAACATTTTGTAGCTGGATACCAGCACCCTACAAGGCTGAGTCCCAAATCTACAACCAGCTTGAGAAGAAGGGCTATGCTGAGGTGGTAAGAGCTTTGCTAAGAAACCCATCCTTTGTTAACATAGAATCACAGATTCCCAGACTGGTCTGGGCTGGAAAGGACCTTAAAGCGCATCCAGTTCCAACCCCCTGCCATGGGCAGGGACACCTTCCACTAGACCAGGTTGCTCCAAGCCCCATCCAACCTGGCCTTGAACACTGCCAGGGATGGGGAGGCCACAGCTTCTCTGGGCACCCTGTGCCAGCGCCTCAGCACCCTCACAGGGAAGAACTTCTGCCTTATATCCAACCTGAACTTCCCCTGCTTCAGTTTGAACCCATCACCCCTTGTCCTGTCGCTACAGTTCCTGATGAAGAGTCCCTCTCCAGCATCCCTGTAGCTCTCTTCAGACACTGGAAGCTGCCCTGAGGTTTCCAAGCAGCTTCTCTTCTCCAGGCTGAACAGCCCCAGTGTTCTCAGCCTCTCTTTGTACGGGAGGTGTGACAGTCCCTGAGCATCCTTGTGCAAGGCCATGATGAATTCAGGAATCAGATTTAAATTCCCTATACGTCCCAACTACTCTAGCTACCAGGAGAGGACAAAAGTCTCAAGATGTCAAAAAGTGGGCTGTAAATAGACAAACCTGCCCAGGTTTATCTATTGTGTGCTCAGGGAACGGTCAGCCCGATGTCCTAGCTCACTCAGCCATCTCCAGAGCTCACTTCCCCTCTATTTTGTCAGCATAACCGCACATGAAAGGGCTTCTCTAACCCAACTGTTGAAGTGAGGAAAGCTATAAAAATAAATGTAATCCTGGGAGTGCTGAGGCTGACCCAGATTACTGTGCAGAACTGGGTTAGGGAGCACCTCCAACCTGCAGCTAAGCTGGCAGATAGTGCTTAGCAGGGTGGAGAAGGACAGCTGGGGCATGGGGGTGCTCTGAAACTGGGTTCAGCAGAGGCCAGAAGAGCACATTAACCCCTGCTTTAAACAGCACCTGCTGTCCAGAGGGCATCTCATTTCTTAGCTGGGTGAACTCTTCCCTGTGGTGCAGGCATTCAGCAGGCTTTTCAGTGACGACAGCAGGAAAGCTAAAAGAAGCAACGGAGAGGGACAGCGTGAGAAGCGGGTAAAAAGTGAAGGTTGTCCTTGCTTTAGGGTCTAGTCCAAAGACTTCTGAATTACATACACAAGTAAGGGAAAAGGCCTCTTCTTCCATCAAAACTTTGGAAGGGAATAGTTTTCTTTCCAACCCACAGAAGCTCCAGGCTAGAGATGAACTCTGCCATTTCAGCAAGCACCTCTGAAGTCCATCCCTCACTCAACACCACCATTTCCCCTTCTCCTAGCACTTGCTACAGCAGCCACTTGAGACAGTGAATGTCAGAGCCTTCACGTCTCTGCAGCCTGACTCTGGTCGTGTGTTAGTAAAGATTATTACAAACATAGGAACAATTATTGCAAAGAAAATCAGGTTCCAATTTCCTGGAAACCCTCTTCTGTAGCAGGCTGTTAATCAAACTGTGTCAGAAGCAAACCTTTTGTCACAGAAATGAAGGACAAAGCCTGTACTTCCCATTTGGAATAGGGCTGGGTGAAGATCAGGAAAACTGGGAGTGGGAAGCAACCAGCCATCCACAGAGGTGAAACTGTGTTTTTGTAGAGGGGGAGCATGTGTCAGATCAAGGACAAGCTTAGGAGATACAAAAGAAAAGGCAGGAAGGCTAGCTGTGGTTTTCAGACTTCCTGGAGCTCTGCTGGCAGGGTGCCCCTGTTGAGAGAAGGAAAGTCACCAGGGGCAAATGATGCGGCCAGGAAAAGGTCTTCCTCAGCACTGGAACAGAATCAAGACATGGTATTAAGGGGAAGCTATCTGCATTTGGTAAACAAGTTGTATTAGCTTAACAAAACCCTGCAATTGAGCTACATATTCCGGGCATCACTGACGTCCTCTCTGCTGGTCCTCAGGAATAATGTGTGTATATGCTGACACAAAGCACTCCTTTAAAAACAACTTGAGAGCAGTTTGAGGGTGTTGGGTTTGTAGTAACCCCTTGAAAAACTAAGGCCTGGGTCCACTACCTTATAACTGATTAAAAGCACCTCTTATTCTTAGCAGCACTCCTTCAGGTCTCGACTTTATGATTCAGGTAATGAGAGCAAGGTGATCAGAGATATTAATAGTCATCATGGCTAGCTGGAAGATGGGAAGCTGAGTGCAAATGTGAATGCCTCCCTTAAGTGAGTTCTGCCTCTGAGCTTGGTGAAGGGATAGAAGCACAAGGGAGAGAGAGTCATTATCATTTCCTGTAATATTTTATTGATTTCCTTCACATAATGCAGTTCAATAACTCGTCCCCCAAACTGATGAAACTTCAGCTCCATATAAACAGGTATTAATCTCAAGTAAATTACGGATGAATCTTAATTAAGCAATAAGATGGAACAGCCCATATACTTGGGCTGATTGATGGTACACCTTGGACGTGCACTGAAGCACAGGGCAAAATAAAGTGCTTCTAGCTCAGTCTGGAGAAGAGAAGGCTCAGGGGGACCTGATCGCTCTCTATCACTGCCTGACAGGAGGTTGGAGGGAGGTGGGGTGGGTCTCTGCTCCCAAGGAACAAGGGACAGGACAAGAGGAAACGGCCTCGAGCTGCACCAGGGGAGGTTCAGATGGAGCAGAGGACCAATTCCTTCCCCAGAGGGTGCTCAGGCATTGGAACTGCTGCCCAGGGCAGGGCTGCAGTCACTGTCCCTGCAAGTGTTCACACACTGTGGAGACGAGGCCCTCGGTGCCATGGGTTAGTGGTGGCCTTGGCAGTGCTGGGAACGGTTGGACTGGATGAGCTTGAAGGTGCTACCCAGCCTGGTTCATTCTATGGCTCTAAGGCGTGAAATCAATCAGCAGAATGGTAACTCCAAACCCACTCTCAGGGTATTGGCACAGTTGAGGGCTTGACTGTTGCTCCAGCCATGACCATGACACTTCCAGGTGTCTGTTTAAAAGAACATATGTCAGGAACTGAGTCCCTCAGGTTCTTCCAAAGCAGCAGGCCATGTGACTGCATTGCTGTCTGCACCTCTCCTATGCATCCAAATAAAACATGCCAGTAGGAGCAGCAGAAGCACGGAAGCAGGTGCATAATGAAAGAAACTAAGCAGAGAGATGCCTTTGTGAATCCCTGGAACACGTCATGTTCTTCAGTGCAAGCCAAAACCAATTCTGCGCATTTCAGAGAGCATCATTCTAATTCTGTTTATGGTACTATAAATTAGGAGGGACTCCATGGAGGTCCACAGAACTAAAAGAGTGTAAAATTGATGCAAGGGAGAAAAGAAGGGGGGAAAAAGCTCTGTAAGTTTCTCCCCTTGCACACGAGCATCATAGTCTGCTTCCTGGTTTATCAAAGCATGCTATAGCCCTTTCTAGAGAAGCAGACTATTAGCATACAGCTGCACCTCTTAGGAGAACAAAACAGAAAAGTGGAGCTTTGGTGAAGTGTTTTTCTGGTGTCTTTTTGTGGTGGGTTTTTTTTTCTCCACAACAGGCAACATAAAACACACAGAAGAGGGAGAGCAACAAAGCAAGTTCTCAGCTCCAGTAATTGAGTGCAGCTCCACAGCAGTCAGTGGAATGACACTGATTTACAGTAGACGGTTGATTTACATCAGTCTCCCCCCACTTCTTCCTCCCCCTGGGTGCAGAGAGGTTGAAAGCAAGCACTGAAGAGAAAGCACATAAGGCCAAAGAAATTCAAGTGTCAGAAAACCTTGCAGAATAAGAATGCATTGATATTTAACAATGCTATATGCCACAGAGGGAAGAGGGAGGCAGAGGATGTACCCAGACACCGGCAACGGTTTCCAGTGGAAAATGCATTGTACCTGGATGGTCCTGAACTGCTAACACTGCCTCTGAGTCTGCTCTGAGAAGGGGGAAAAGTATGTTTAAGTAAAAAGTATGTTTAATTAAATCTCTACACACTGAGATTCTGGGTTCACAATTACGGGAGCCCACAGATTACAGGTTCCCATTCCCTTCTGGCTCAGAATCTTCCTAGGCTCCTGCATCCTGAGGCTCTGCATGGCTCCATTCCCACCGCTTTACCCCTGTCTGTACCAGGATCCCTCTCTCCCACCATGACAGGACCTAACGGCATCCTCCTTTGTTTCCTCTTTTCCCCCTGTGTCCCTTCACCACTGATTTTGTGGGCTCTGCTTCCATTAAGGCAGGAGGCAGGTGAAGAAAAGGGCCATTAGCAATTGATTATTAGCAGTAAGGACATCAGCCCCGAGGATAACTGCGCTTGCTGATTAAAGTACTGACTGTGGCTATCAAATCACTTTCTAGCTTTGGAGTACTCTTTCTACGTGCTCTGTCCACCCTTCCAATCCAATTGGAAAAGTCCACAGCAGGCTGGAAGCTTTGACAATGAAAATCAGATCTTTTACAGGACTGCTAGGAATAACTAATTTCCTGGGAACAATTCCTTTTAAACAAATTAATACAGCAGGCTGTTACCTGGCACGGCAGAAGAACAACCAGGTCACTTTTTCTATCATAGAAACACAGAATCACAGACAGGTTTGGGATGGAAAGGACCTTAAAGCGCATCCAGTTCCAACCCCCTGCCATGGGCAGGGACACCTCACACCAGACCAGGTTGCTCCAAGCCCCTGTGTCCAACCCAGCCTTGAACACTGCCAGGGATGGGGCAGCCACAGCTTCTCTGGGCACCCTGTGCCAGCGCCTCAGCACCCTCACAGGGAAGAACTTCTTCCTTATATCCAACCTGAACTTCCCCTGTTTCAGTTTGAACCCATCACCCCTTGTCCCATCGCTACAGTCCCTGATGAAGAGTCCCTCTCCACCATCCTTGTAGCCCCCTTCAGACACTGGAAGCTGCTCTGAGGTCTCCACGCAGCCTTCTCCAGGCTGAACAGCCCCAATGTTCTCAGCCTCTCTTTGTATGGGAGGTGCTCCAGCCCCTGATCATCCTCGTGGCCTCCTCTGGACTTGCTCCAACAGCTCCATGTCCTTTTCATGTTGAGGACACCAGAACTGCACATGGTGCTGCAAGTGGGTCTCACGAGAGCAGAGTAGAGGGGCAGGATCACCTCCTTCGACCTGCTGCTTTCCCTGCTTTTGATGCAGCCCAGCACACGGGTGGTTTCTGGGCTGTGTGTGCACACAACTCCCAAGAATTTGGGGGTTTTCACCTAACACCAGAATAATGGATTGCATATTAGACCTCTTTTTAATTCCACTATTCACTCTGCTCTTCAGCTACCCTCCGTACACACACACACAGACACACACATCCCATTTGAGCTACTGGCAGTCCAGTTATATCCATCCTAGCAAAGTCCTCTAGGGCAGATGTAAGTAATACCAGCCGAAAGTGCTTTGGGTAGTGCAGCTTTTAGTTGGGTTCACTGATGCAAATGAACTCTGGCAGGGGAAAAAAAATGTTTGTTTTTATGCTTGATGTTGGTTTAACTGTGGCAGCCATAAAAATCTAGCTGGAAATGTCACAGCGGAATCACACCCTGACTGACAATGAAATGTTTCTAGCATAAATCTTGCATAAAGAAAGGATCCAGGTCTAATTTCCGGGCAAAGGGAAATGGGCAGACCCAGCAGGAAAGAATTTAGAAGAAAAGAAAGAAGAAAGGCATCTTAGGAGAAATCAGTTCTACTGTTCAACAGATCTTCATTCATGTACATTAGCAGATAGTGCTGCAGCCCCTTCGTAGTCACTCTTGCAACAGTCACAGTTTTTCTGTCTAAGACCTCTGGATAAAGCTGCCAATTGTTGAATGGAAAAAGCTCCAATGAAAATATTCAGCTTTGGCACAGACAAGGCCACCTACGAGGCTTTCCATTTCCCCTTTTTCTCCTCCTTCTCCCTCTCCCACCCCCCTCGCAGCCATTAATTTACCAGCAGCAGCTGTGATTGTCTGAGATATGCAGAGAAGCATAAGACCATCCTGTGCCTCATGCCAATGCTGTTAGTTCAGGAATATTATGGGATTATTTTTTTTAAGATGTCCCTCCTGTCGGAGGCAAGGCTGGAATTGAAAAAATCAAAAGGAATTTAAGAGGATTTTCACGCAGTGTGTTTGTTATTCATGTTGTTGTTGCCACAGCATGTGGGATTTGTGCGCATTTACGATATCAACTTAACTATGTTCCCTTCACTTCATTACTTGCGTTTGCCAGCTGATGGGATGCCAAGGTGAAGTAACTGAATCAAAGAAGATTTAAAGTAAATACCATTTAGAATATGGGGCAAACAGCGTAACACTAGTGAGGTGGCTAGAGAAGGGGGAGAGGAGGGGAGGAAAAGGGCTATCATGTGCTGTTTTAATAAAGGGCACCTCTCCAAAAGACTAATGAGAGGAGAAACCAGCTGTCCTGACAAAAATCATCTCAAATGTTGCCAGAGACTTCTGTTGTCATCAGTCTCTTCTTTCAAAGGACTGCTGCACTCGGGTTTTATTTGGTGATGTCTTTTACTGTGGCCTGAAAGGCGTTCCATTCATTAGTTATCCTTAAGAGGCTAACTACAAATAAACTACAGCGTTGGGCTGTAGACTGGTTTTGTCCTATTTGCACTTTCTTTACCAGATAGGCTTTATCAGTGTATGCCCAACAGACTTTGCCTTTCATCTTCTCATTCTCAGCCTTTTCTCTTTACAGGTACCAAGAAGGTAAAGGCAAAAAATACATGTTTGGTGTATAAGCACTGGCTACACACGCTGTACCCTGCCTCCTTGTGTTTGGAGAGCTTTATTGAGTTAGATCATATGTTATTCACTCAGCCGAGCTTCACCCAAGGGGCAAGCATGTGACATTACCTTCACTCTTTTCTAGTTGGGAATGTAAAACCAACTACCACATACACCTATCTAAAATGTCACTTTCCAAGGAGAGCGGCAGTGGTCAGCAGTACACGTTTTAGAGACAGGAATGAAACATCCTGCTCTTGAAAATCATAAAGTAACTTGGATCTTGAAGAACTGGCTTCTATCAGGAACAATCGCTACTGCACTTAAGGCACTTCAAGGTTGGGGTCATTTATGTTCACTCTTTGAAACAATATTTTCTTTAGGGAGCACACTAGTGTGGAGGATTAAGAAAAACTCTCTCTTTATACCTCTCTGCTCCATCCAGACTTTGGAAATTCATTAACAGTGGCAAATTGGAAAAGATACGGCCCAGTGAACGGGAAAAGTCATTGTTACTGCTTGCAAAAATCTTTTTTCCAGCAGCTTCAAAACTCATGGATGTGCCAAGACAGCCTCCATATCAAGGGAGTGGATCCTGCCCCTCTGCTCTGCTATCATGAGACCCCACTGAGAGCAGTTTTGCTGTCCTAACCGCAAGAGGGACATGGAGCTGTTGGAGCAAGTCCAGAGGAGGGACACTAAACTAATCAGACGAATGGAGCACCTCTCCTGTGAGGAATGGCTGAGGGAGTTGGGGTTGTTCAGCCTGAAGAAGTGAAGGCTCCGGGGAGACCTCATTGTGGCCCTTCAGTACTTAAAAAGGGCCTATAAAAAAGATGGGGAGAGACCTCTTAGCAGGGCCTCTTGTGACAGGACGAGAGGTGATGGGTTTAAACTGAAAGAAGGAGGTTCATGCTGGATGCGAGGAAGAAATTCTGTACAGTGAGGGTGGTAAAGCACTGGCACAGGTTGCACAGAGAGGTGGTGGGTGAACCATCCCTGGAGACATTCCAGGCCAGGCCAGATGTGGCTCTGGGCAACCTGATCGGGTTGAAGATGTCCCTGCTCACTGCAGGGGGGTGGACTGGATGAGCTTTGAAGGTCCCTTCCAACCCAAACCTTTCTATGAGTCTATGACCTGACAGAAAAGCAACCAGTGTTTCTGGGATCAGATAAACATGTAAAGCATGAAAGACCAATGGCTGAGTTACCATGCAAAGGGCTCATTTCGTGGCTCTCTTGGTGCCCTTCAAACCCTGCTGCCTTCTGCAGAGCTGCCGATAATAATGGGTCTAGCCCTAAAATGGTATCAGGAAACCAAAACCTCTGCACCCATGTTACAGCTGGGGGGGCAGAGGTTCAGAGCAGTGAGAAGATGAATGCAGATCTCAACCACAAGTGATACTCCATCCTCAAGACCCCTTTGAGCAGCACATGTATCCCAATAGTCCCAAATGTCATTGTGCTGCTAGCATGCTCCTGGTTGTGCCCAGACTGCAACTGTGCCTGTAGAACCTGCCCTTCTGCCGGCAAGGGCAAGGACAGGAGGGAAAACAGAGGCAGCGGGGGCTTTGGCATATGTTAGGAATCAAACCACATAACCAGGATCCCTGGAGTGTTTGTATGGTGGTTGCTAGCAAATGTTTGAGGCCCGGCAGTAACACAGGCACAGCTGCTGTCGCCCACACTGCTCAGAGTGATGCGGGACATGGTACAATCACACCTTTGCTCTTCTCTTGAGGCCTCTGGTCATTGCTCGAATCACAGCCCAGGGGCACCGGACAAGATGTTAGGAGACCCGAGTGCAGATGGCTTGAGACAGGTCACTGCACTTCTGTGCCTGGTTTTCTCAAGGGTTTACAGCCCTAATAATTATTCCTACATTATCATTCAATCTTTTCCTCCTGTTTACAGTACATCTTACAAGGATGCTGTGTACTCTTCCCGTGTAGTTTTAGTTCTTTAACCTCTATTGTTTCCAAACCCCACTTAAATGGCTGAAAACAGAATTTCTCTATTGATTTCTTTTCTTTTTCCATTTGGAAAACATTGATTTTTTTTTTGCCTTGTGTTTTTAATGGAGCTTGAAATTAACATGAATCTGTTTGCTCAGATCCCTGTTTGAATTAGTGCAGTTTTAGTAATAAAGTTAGGTACCTGTTACCTTGGAAACAGAGCTCTGTTTTAGCAAACACATTAGGGCCTACACAAACAGAGGTAGTAAAAACAAATGCCTTGATAAGAGATTGGTGGATGTTGGTATCAGCCAGCATCTTCAGCCCAGACCACGCTGCCTGCCTGATGATGATGATATTAAAGTGTGTTAACTCAGGGGCTGTGGCTGTTTCACAGTGTTTCTCCTCTGGACTTGCTCCAACAGCTCCACGTCCTTCTTGTGTTGAGGACGCCAGAACTGCACATGATGCTGCAAGTGGGGTCTCAGCAGAGCAGAGCAGAGGGGCAGGATCATCTCCCTTGACCTGCTGCTCACGCTGCTTTTGATGCAGTTGGAGAAGGTTAATTTTTCTCAATGTCTTTATTTTGCAGCATCATGCAACTAGTACACCAGGATAGGATCATTCCCCCTTTTTCTGCCCCTGAAAGAGGAGGCTTTTAACAGAGACCAAAAAACCTCCGCAACATCAGAACCGTTTCAACCTCCTTGAGTTGGAACTACATGATCTTAAGTTCCTTTCCGACCCAAACCATTCGATGATTCTATGATTCACGTATGCCTGACTTTCTCTGACCATGAGGCTAAGAGGTGTCTCAGCCATGCTTGCTCAGATTCCAAATAAAAAGAACGCCGAAGGAGACATGATATGCTGTTCTGCTGAGGTTCGTTGGGGTTTGATTGTTTCTGGCTTCCAATATCACCTTCAATAAAACAGAACTTGTAGCTCTGCAGAACACCAACTGCCTGGTTACTCACGCAGCTCTGTGTATCTTCTGCGGACAGGCTGCAATCAATGAAGGTTAACACTTAGTGTAACCTCAGCATTAACACATGCAGCATAACAGATGAGTGGCCACCGCATCTGAAGAGCAGTTCACGAAGCAAAGTAGAAATGATGTGTGTGCAGGATATAATTACAGCAGTAATGTAGTAACATTCCATGTTAGATTATTCGGGGTCTATTCCGCCCTTGCCATGCCTACATAACTCCCATTAATGTTAACTGAGGTTATGCACGTGACTCACCAGCTGAACAAATCACTAAATTAATTACATGTAAAGTACCTGTTTCATTCTTTTTAATATCTACTGATGCATTTGGCGAGCACAAATGCTCATAGGAATGAGCTATCACAGGGTGGAGGGGATGTGCAAAACACCGCACAGATTTAAAACCCCCATTAAACAAAATTAAGTTTTGACAAATAGGCAAGGGATAGTGGGAATATGAATTCCTGGACAGCGCTTCCTGTACACTCTTCAGAAACCCTGGGGCTTTGTTTGAACAAGCGAGGAGAGACTCTTGCTTCTTTGCAACCTCCTGCAGAGGAGGTTCTCCCTTTGTAAAGCAAGGTGTTAAATACCGGCCCTGCAGGCAGAGGTGGCACCTATGGGGAGTGCAGCCATCAGAGCAACCACAGGCTCAGAGAAGGCACACAAGCTTCTATTTTTATTTTCTTTCTTTGCTTGGCAATCTCAGCCCCCACTTTCTGTCCAGGAATGCTTTGATCAAGCAGATGTGATGACAAGGATCAGTGCGATGACAAAGTCTTTGCATATGGTGGGAGAAGCTTGGGCTTCAAATTCAAAGAGCGTGTTTTGCTGAAGAGTCTCGCTCGGCAAACACTTATCCTGGTGTTTGAAGGGTGGAGATTGTTCTACAAGAAACTGAACCAACCCTCTCTCACTGCCTTTGTTTCATTTCTGGCTTAAGCACCAGGAGCTCTTGAGCTTTCAGTATTCCCGAACTGCTAAAACTGGGTGCAAAGAACAGAAAGTGCTTCCTGGAGAAAGGAGGGTGGCAGTAAAACCCCTCCATCACCTGCACCTCTAATATTGCCTCTTCCTGATGCTATTATTAGAGCGGAGCTGGGCTGTCAGCCTTTTCCACAGCAGGAACCCCCTGGAATCCCCTTCCCAGCTGGGCAGGATCTGGAAGGGATTCCCCCACCCATTCAGCAACCTGAGAAGGCCCGGATGGTCATAAAACCCCAGCACCTGTTTGTGATCCCCCACTGGGAGCGAGGACAACATCCAGACTTCCTGAAATAGAGCAATATCCATGAGAGCCAACAGAGCCCCTCTCGCTATACATTGGAAAGGATGCCTGAGCTTTTAAACCTTTATTTTGCATGGAGTAAACAGCCTATCTGGTTTCACCTGGACCTCTCTGAAGTCACACTGAGCCCTGCTGTCCCCACAGAGAGTTTGGGGCCCGGCTGCCCATGTGTGCCTGGTGACACTGGAGCATGTTGGACGTGCCTAGCAATGTAAAGAGGCCTGGCTTCAAAGAGTTATGCTTCCAGGCTCACTGCCTCCCTCACAGGCAAAGAGGAACATAAGTTTCACCTCAAGACAGCATGGACACAGCTGCCAAAGTAAAGTGAAGCCAGCCCTGGCCAGCTGCACTGTGGATGGAGCTGCCAGTTTAGTTAGAATCCCAGACTGGTTTGGGATGGAAAGGACCTGAAGCTCATCCAGTTCCAACCCCCTGCCATGGGCAGGGACACCTCACACCAGACCAGGTTGCTCCAAGCCCCTGTGTCCAACGTGGCCTTGAACACTGCCAGGGATGGGGCAGCCACAGCTTCTCTGGGCACCCTGTGCCAGCGCCTCAGCACCCTCACAGGGAAGAGCTTCTGCCTTATATCCAACCTGAACTTCCCCTGCTTCAGGTTGAACCCATCACCCCTTGTCCTATTGCTACACTTGCACTACTTTCTGTAATGCTTAACAGGGATATATACCCATTTGCTTGTAGTAATTTGCACTTAGGAGACCCTTGTTACCACTGGGGGTGATACCAACTGGAGGCATAAGCAAGGTGAACAGTTGCCTAGGGCAGCAGAGAAAGGAGAGCAGTAAAACTGCAGCTTTAAGTAAGATCTCAACACAGCAGCCATAGCATCATCATCCCTGGCCTGCACTGGTTCCATGGCAATGGCGTAGCTATTCTTAGAACCACAGAATCAACCAGGTTGGAAAAGCCCTTCAAGCTCATCCAGTCCAACCGTTCCCCGGCACTGCCAAGGCCACCACTAACCCATGGCACTGAGGGCCTCATCTACACAGTGAGTGAACACTTGCAGGGACGGTGACTGCAGCCCTGCCCTGGGCAGCAGTTCCAATGCCTGAGCACCCTCTGCGGAAGGAATTGTTCCTCAGCTCCAACATTCCCACAGGTCCTATTCTTCTCAAGGAATAATGAGCAGAACATACGATGGCTCTGCTGCCCTGGCAGCTGGCTTACCACTGCCTCCTCCCTCACACAGGATGAAGACAAACAGCCTATACAAAAATGATGCTTCCTGGTGGCAGCAAAACGAAGGTGAGATGGAATAAAGGTGTCTAGAGACAAGACTGTGATTTTTCCTCTCCGCTCCCTGCCCTCTGGTATGTGTCTCAATGTTGTCTTGGCAAAAGTCCATCAGCAGGACCATTGCAGCCAGCATGGCTGGGGAACCTCTGCTCAACGCCTCAAAATGCTCAGGAGAGATGGTGCTTAAAGAAATTAGAGTTGCCATGGACAAAGGGCTGGTCTCAGTCTCAGAAAGCCAAAAAGCTACTACCTAAAACCACATTAGAGTATAGAGAATAGAAACAGATGCCAAATAAGAATGGTGTGGCTTAACTTCAGACATTCATGTTTAATAACACAGATGTATGCATTTGCTTGAGAAGCAAAATGGCCTGTTCATCCCTTGGTTAAGTCCATAGAGGTCTCCAACAAGGCAATTCCAGGCTATTTTAAGAAGGAAAGGTGGACCTTGTGGACATAGGACTGGCTTTCCACCCATGTCTACATTCCAAAGTGCTCAGGCTCAAAATCTGAGTTGCTGCCCATTTCCATTTCAAAATACAATTACAAACCAAAGAGAAAGCAGCCTGTGGAAATGCTCATCAGCAGGTTCAGCGTGTTTGCTAAAGGACAGTCACCTTTCTGTCCTCATATCAAAACACAGGGGACTGGCACGCCGGAGAAGCCGTGAGTAGTCAGGCAGCCACCACATGGCAGATCCACTTAAGGGAGCTGCTGTCCCATATCATATCATGGAAGTTTCATCATCTGATGTGTGCATGCTTCCTATTCCCATAGCAGCTCAGATTCAGAGGTACCAGAAAACCTAACTCACCTCCAGAATGACTTTAACCCTCTAGCACATACTGCCTAAGCCATCACCTATGCATACAGGCTTGGTGTAAGTATACAAGGTCTAATGATTAAATATTCCTGTATCAAATATCCAGTAGTTGGAAATTATACTCTGCAATTCCACAAATATTGATTAATCGACCTGAACTCTTCTGCACTTTATGACATATTAGAAATCACACTTTCCTAAGGCCTCTCCTTTTGCATTACAGATTGCACTTCAGCCTACGTATTCAACTCCAGTTTGGTTTGCTTGATAAAGCTCTGGGCACATCTGCACTGGGAGGCAAGTGATACAGAACATGAAAAAAAGGCAGGTGAGGCACTGCAGACAGAGCCTGCCAAATCACAGAGCACTTGCAAGATTCAAACACTGATGATGCTAAAGTCTCTACAGTGGCACACAGAACTGGGCTATCCCCCCTTCACACGCCACAGGGCTATTACAGAGGTTGCCACTGGCAAAGTCTCAGTGGAGACTTTCCACATAGCCAAGTTTCCAGCCCTGTGTATAATCACAGGATCCCAGACTGGTTTTTGAAGGGACCTTAAAGCTAATCCAGTTCCAACCCCCTGCCATGGGCAGGGATCGCTTCCACCAGACCATACTGATTGCAAGACACAGCCCATAACCACTACTCTACATAGGAAAGTGGAATCTTTTCCACTGTTTTTTCTCCATTGAATTCTAAGGCTCCCTTGCTAAGCCCTATTTTGGGTCCTTGCTTGGGTGCAGGGCAGTCCCCCTGCAGTTAATCTCGCTCTCTTCCACCACCAACACAAGGGACCTGACTCAGGGCTGCCCATCAATTATCCCCCTAATCCTGGGATGTGGCATCAGCAGCCAAAGCATCGGCTTGGAGCAACGTGCTCTAGAGGAAGGTGTGCCTGCGGCAGGGGGCTGGAACTGGATGATCCTAAGGGCCTTTCCAACCCAAACCAGTCTGGGGCTCTATGATTTTGCAGATGACCAGCACGGCTATACGCTGCCCCTCACAGTACTTTGTTCCTCACTCATCCCAAATCAAACATAAACCCCGGTGGCAGCTGTTCCTCTGGATATGCAGGGGAGGGAGGGAGGAAAAAGGGAACACGGGGAGGGATAAAGCACAAATAAACACCAACAACACGCACTCTTGCGCCGGCAGCCCCTGAGGAAACCCTCGTCCGGGCGGGGCACGGTTGGCAGCGTACGGGCTCCTGCGGGCCGGCAGCGCCGCCGAGCCGCGGATAACCCCCGGGAGAGCAGCCCCGGCGCGGCCCGCCGCTGCCTGAGGCGCGGCCGCCATCTGCCGCCGCGCCGCCGCGCTGCAGCACCCGGCCCGGCCCGGCGGGCAAGGGAGGGGCTCCACCGGCCTCGGCTGGGCGGGGCGGAAGGAAGCGGGGCGGAGGAAGCCGAGCTCCGTGGAGCAGCCCCGGGCCTGGCTCGTCGGGCGGCCGCGAGGGGTGAGGCCCACACCGGCCCCCCCCGCCAGGGGCTGGCGGGGCACCAGCGGTCGGCTCCCTCTAATCACTGCGGCGTTTCCTTTGCAAAGCTCTGGTTGAAGGAAGCAAAGAGAACTCGCGTGCTCTCAGCCCCCAGCTGAAACCGAGCCGCTTCAGTGTGCGCCGGGGCACAGACACCCCCCCCCGTCTGCTGGGCTGCATCAACGGCAGCGTGAGCAGCGGGTAGAGAGGCGATCCTGCCCCTCTGCTCTGCTCTCGTGAGACCCCGCTTGCGCTGTGTGCAGCTCCGGTGTCCTCAGCGTGTTAAAGGTCCTTTCCAACCTAGTTGATTCCATGATCGTCGTCGAGACCCCTTCGCATCCTCTCGAACACCAGCCACAGACTGCCTGCCGTCCCCAACCAGCTATCAACTCACTTCAAGAGGGGATTTATCCCTTCTGTACTGTTCTGGGGCTAATAAACTGATGATGGAAAACAACTATTCACCACCGCAGTCAAAAAGTAGGCATAAGTTGTTAGGAGTGAGTGAGTGAGTGCTGAGCTGGAGCATGGGAAGAGCCAGGACCAGGAGAGGAGTTTCTCTTGTGATCCTTGTCTGGGAACAAGCTGTAAATGCTATTCCAGCTCAATGCTTTCTTCACACGGACAGCAGCCAGGGAACAGTCCCGTGGGGTGTAGTAAAAGGGAATAAGGCCAGAGAGGATGCTTACTTGGTTTATTTCTCCATACCTGTATTGATTACCTTTAGGTATGAATAGCAATGGCATTCTTATCCTCCACATGTTTGTCCTGGTCAATAACAAAATTAATTTGTATACTAACAAATCCACACTTAGCCACCAGGCAAATAAGCTCATATAATAGAGGGGAGAGTTTTGGCAAAAGGGAGCGTGTAGAAAGAAGCCTGCTCATAAGAATTATTGATAAAAGAATTATATGTTTATAGAATCTAATTCCATATCTGGAAGCGTTTTATACGCTCAGTCCTCAGCGATTACTGCAGCCATCTCAATAACTGCTGTTTGCTGAAGAGAACTGATCTGAAAATCTCCCTGATCCATTTACAAACTGCTGTTATTTTTTGCTCTAAAGTAGCACCCAGAGTCTGTAACACAGATTAGGGCTCCTCTGGGGTAGGTGCTGTGTAAACTCATCATACAGGAGCAGCGCTGTACTTCCAAACCATCACCTAGTTACTGGCTTTCTGAACCACACAGTTCAATGAGATCCATGGGGATGTATTTCTGCATGTAGAACTGAATGACTGCTCTGAACTGCTCTCCAGTGTCTGAAGGGGGCTACAAGGATGCTGGAGAGGGACTCTTCATCAGGGACTGTAGCGATAGGACAAGGGGTGATGGGTTCAAACTGAAACAGGGGAAGTTCAGGTTGGATATAAGGCAGAAGCTTCTTCCCTGTGAGGGTGCTGAGGCGCTGGCACAGGGTGCCCAGAGAAGCCGTGGCTGCCCCATCCCTGGCACTGTTCAAGGTCCAGGTTGGACAGGGCTTGGGGCAGTCTGGTCTAGTGTGAGGTGTCCTTGTCTGTGGCAGGCGTTGGAAGTGGATGAACTTTAAGGTCTTTTCCAACCCAAATCAGGCTGGGATTCTATGAAGTGGACACCTGAGATAAAAGCATTCATTTATTAGCCTGTGTAGGCTCTCAAGCACTGAAAAGTGTCTTTTAAATGCCAGCATCCACCCATGGAAGTCTCTTAAGTCCTTTAAACCCCAACTCCAGCTGGTGTTTCAGTCACCGTGGACTCTCTGAGCTCCTCAGAGGCACAGAGGAGCCAGGGGAATGGTGGAGCATCATTCACAGGCAGTTTGGCCTATGCCTGTACCAGCTCAAAGGGCAGCACAGGAGGCTTGCAGAGGGGTGACAGGATGCAAACACCTCCTCTCAACTGAAGAGCAAATATCTTGAGGGGTACAAGGGAAAATGCACGGAGGCACTCACAATCCAAAAAACCAGTTGCCACCATTTGTAAATAGGTAAATTAGACATGAAAGTATTCTCGTCATGCTCTGGTATGTGGTATGGGAAAACAAGACATTAGGAAGCAGTGCTACCCAGGAAACGTGTGACAGGAGCAGACCATCCCTGTTGCAGTGTCTGAATAATGAGGTTTACCTTCCTCTCAGTGTTAACTGGAGAGCAAAATGAATGAAACTGCATTTCGAGGTCAAGTGATCCCTTGCCACAGACTGTACCCACAAGGAGGAGAAGTGTTTTGAGCAGTGCAGAGCACAAAGCAGAAACAAGTGACATGGGGAAATCTGCCCTCACAGAAAAGCCTGTGCTGAGCCAGTGAACCTGAAGTTGGAATTCAGGGGGGACACATGGGTTCTGGAGCACTGACCTAGCACTGTAATTTATCCCCCACATACACAACCACAGCAGGAGCTGGGGAATGTGCACAAAGAATGCACAGCAAGGAGAAGGAAGGTAGCCATGGACACACTACGGTATCGGTGTTAGTTGTCCATCTATCTCTAATAAAACATGTGAGGGACAAGTCTTGAGCGGAACAGATGTGCAAATATGGCAAAAGCTACTCTTGACTCTGCTCCAAAGCCCACAGCAATCAAGGGAAGTCCTCTACAGCAAACTATATGCAGTACTCACAGCTTCAATGAATACAGTGAATCTCTAACAAGGAAATATCAAAGATACATAGAGCAAAGGGTGTCCTGCAGCATCCTCACGAGCTCACCATCACAAAAACAACTGACAGCATCCTCTCTGCTGGATGCAGTAAAACAATTTAATGGCCAAATATCCAGTCATATGTTACCAAATTTCATGGCATACATTAAGTTTTTCCAAGCCTCAGCTCCTGGAAGCTTTATGTGATTATAGGAAAAGCACAATTTTATTCTGGTTTTGGTTTTATTTTTACTTTAGTTTCTGATCTCCATGTAGCTGTAGAGAAAAGCTCAAAAGCAAGGAATGGTAAAGAGCCAAATTCAAACTCAAATATATGATATATAAATACATACATATGTGTGCGTATGTATATTTAGTATAATCCCACTTCATGGTTTCACACAGACATTTCTAGAACCTGAGGGCTTGGCAATACTGTTTTACCCAAAGAAGCTGTGGCTGCCCCATCCCTGGCAGTGTTCAAGGCCAGACTGGTCAGGGCTTGGAGCAACTTGGTCTAGTGGAAGGTGTCCCTGCCTGTGGAAGGGGGTTGGAACTGGATGAGCTTTAAGGTCCCTTCCAACACAAACTATTCCATGATTCTAGGATCACCAATGGCCAAGCATGGCCTTCAGGGAGGAAAACATATGGGGTCATAATGCTGAATGCTAAGGTACAACCAGTCAGAGAAGTAACAGTGCTGAATTCTTGGCTGCTCAAAACTGGCATAATTCCACTGAGTTACACAAATCAGGAGCTGGGTCATGAACTAAGACTTGAAATAAGGGAAAATACCAAATTCTGGGAACGCTAACATTTCAGTTTTCTTCACACCCCCCCATCTTTTGTTAAACTTGGTGCTTTTGGGTTGGGTTTTTATTTGGCATTTGCACAAAAAACATGCCAGTGTGTCTTTCACAGCACTCAAAGGAAGAAAATCCAAGCTGCTTTGCCTGATATTAAAACATGTGGCATTTGGTAATATTTGGATGCAATCCAATTGCTAAACTGCTGAATGTCTGTAATGCCAGCACATCTTGAAGGGAAAGCAGCAAAAGACAGATGAAAATGGAGTCTATCAACAGGAATAAATGAACATGTGAGCAGAAAGCAGCAGGAGGAGTACCCAGTGCCTGAGAACAGAGAAAATGGTACCAAGCACATTAACAGAGGTATTACTGATAAAACACAGCCACATAATGAAGCTGAGCACTAATGTCATGATAAATTGGAGTGGAAGAATGAGCTTTGGAAGAAGGGAGAGGAAACACAGCATGTGGCCATATGTATGATGGCATGTGAAATGAGAGTTACCCTCCTGGAGTAGGTTAGATGCTAAAGACTTACTCAAGTGATAAAACCTAAGTTGCAATATGTAAGATTAATACACATCAGGAGAAACAGATTCTCTTGCTATTAAAAAGATCATGGGCTGGTCATAAAAGACTCACAGTTGTGTAACCTCCAGTATTTAGCCTCTGAACAACTCCAAATACATTTAAGTGCTAATAATTAAAGGTGGGATATCAACCTTAAGCTTTGAATTTTGCCAGCTATTGTCAGCTTAAATCTGACTGTTGGCACTGCTACAGCGTGGATTTGCTTTCAGAAGGAATAGCGAAGTCCTGGGAATATCCCAGCAGCCTTCCTAATGAGAGAACCATTGAAACCAGGGCTGGAAGGGACCTCTCAGGGCCATCCAGTCCAGCCCTCTGCCCTAAGGCAGGATCAGTTCTCTCCAAATCATTCCTGACAGATGTTTGGCTAACCTGGTCTTAAAAACCTCTGGCAATGAAGATTCCACAACCTCCCCGGCAATCTGTGCCAGTACATTACTTCTGTTCCAGCTAGAAAGTCTGCCCTAATGTCTTCCTTAAATTTCCTTTGCTGCAATTTAAATCCATTAGTTCTTTTTGTATTCCCAGTGGACACAGAGAACAATTTATTATTTTCCTTTCTGCAGAGCTCTATATATCTGAAGACTGGTATCACATTCCTATTCCATCTCCTTCATCTCCTTTCTCTAGATGCCTAAAGCCACTTCTTTCAAGCTGTCCTCACAGGCCATGTTTTCCAGTCTTCTGACCACTGCTTTCTGTTCGACTTTCCAATTGGTCTACATCTTCCTTCTTTGACATACAGTGCACAAAAGTAGACACATTACTGCCGCTAAGGTCTGAAGCAGGGGATAAGTAAGGGTAAGATTACTTCACATTTCTTCTCCACAACACATTATTCATAGGGCTGAAATCGCATTTGCTTTTTTCATCCATGGCCTGTGTTCAGTTTTTAACTCATAGATCCCTTCCTGTAGAATAATGACCGCTGAGTCAGTCACCTCCATCATTTATGCATGTTGGTTATAGAAATTCAGTGGCAAGTTCCTGCAGCATCTAACACTTAAGTTTCAACCTATTTACCTCAATCAGGTCTAGTACAGAGCTCATGTATCTACCACTGTCAGTTCATTGCAAGCAATGGAATAATATCAGAAAATGGTTTAACCCAAGCCACCCACCCAGCAAGGAGTTCAGCAATGGTGCTTCCCACTAGTACCATGTTTAGCATATTCCATCTGCAATAATCTGAAACACAAGGATTTCAGTTTAGAGGAGTTGGAGCACTTTAAAACACAGGGAATTGAACACCAAACATTACAGCTCGGAGCCATCCCAATCATAGAATCATAGGTTGGAAAACACCTTTAAGATTATCAAGTCCAACAGGACGAAAGGTCTCCAACCCATCTGTATCCTGATGGGCATAATGCCCAGTGAGTGGAAAGCCCTTTCAATCACCAGTAATACCCAAAACAGGATGAAATGGGAAGAGCATCTGATCAGCTCCATGTTGGTTGGTTGTCCAGAAAGGAAGTTCAATCTCTGTTCATATCTGTAATGTATGGAATTATATTTTCCATATTATACAATATAGAAATGTACTCTGAGGAACCATGTATTGTTTCTCTTTCTGCTCTACAGGCAGATCCTTCTCTAGCAGCTGGAGTAATTTGCTGGTACAGCCTTCAAGCAGAGATAGAACAAGGTTCCTCATAGCAATTAGGTCTAAACAAGAACCCCAAAATGCACTGTGGTAAGAAAAGGGTTAACTCTTCATGTGCCAAAGTGAGTTCTCATCTGAAACAGAAATACAAGTTACCCACCCACTGTTTATAAGCACATTAAGCATTTAAGTGACATCTAAAAATTGCTCTGAATTTGATTTTTACTAAGTATTTGAAACAATTTGGCATCATTAAAGATTCACAGTGGAACACTAAGTAGCTCAAAGGAACAAGTATCTAACTTAAACGAACATGAGTCGGCCTCAGTGTGCGCTCGCAGAAAGCCAGCTGTATACTGAGCTGCATCAAAAGCAGCGTGAGCAGCAGGTCGAGGGAGGTGATCCTGCCCCTATGCTCTGCTCTTGTGAGACCCCACTTGCAGCACTGTGTGCAGTGCTGGTCACATGGACATGGAGCTGTTGGAGCAAGTCCAGAGGAGGCCACGAGGATGATCAGGGGCTGGAGCAGCTCCCATACAAAGACAGGCTGAGAACATTGGGGCTGTTCAGCCTGGAGAAGAGAAGGCTGCGTGGAGACCTCAGAGCAGCTTCCAGTGTCTGAAGGGGGCTACAAGGATGCTGGAGAGGGACTCTTCATCAGGAACTGTAGCGATAGGACAAGGGGTGATGGGGTCAAACTGAAACAGGGGAAGTTCAGGTTGGATACAAGGAAGAAGTTCTTTCCCGTGAGGGTGGTGAGGTGCTGGCACAGGGTGCCCAGGGTGCTCCATCCTTGGCAGTGTTCAAGACCAGGCTGGACAGAGCCTTGGGTGACATGGTCTAGTGTGAGGCTTCCCTATCCATGGCAGGGGGTTGGAACTGGATGATCTTAAGGTCATTTCCAACCCAAACCATTCTATGATTCTGTGATTCTATGTGTAATTCCCACAGGTGCCTTTGAAATTCCCTATTTTGAATGTTGCTGTCTGTTGGATAAACAGCTTTCTACACAAATCTTGCCTGCCTGAGATAATTTATGAAAATCACAACATTGATTTAAGCTCTTCTCAGTGCTCCATAAATTTTATACAGCCCTTAAATTATAAAACTGCTGCTGCTGGGGCACTGCTGAGAACAATGCTTAATCTCTTCTCTTGAGACAGTTGGCATGTCAGAGGAGAAAAGAAGAGACTCAGGCAGCTGAATTGTTTGTTTCAATTTACAGGGCAGAATAAACCAGCCTGGATGCCAGCCTCTAGTCCCTCTGCGACCGTGTGCATCGAGATTGTATTGCCAAAATACTGCTTAGCTGCTCTGACCTTCCTCTGCCTTTCCTCGGGTTTAAAACCAGAAAAGAACTTGCATTGATTTCACAAGGCTACTTTTTTGCACACATCATTACATTTGCGACACTTGAGATGTTCCCCTTCTCATTTACAGTCAGCATGTTCCTGCTCTCAGATTCCTTCAGACAACAAAACTCTGCATCTGTCCAATTACATGTTGGTGTAAAAAAGCTCCGCAGACCTCACCATATCCTTATCACACAGTCTCCCTCCCAGCCCAAAGCTGCACCAGAACAAATGTAGGGTTTTATTTTTGCTTTTACTAAAATTAAGAGTTCTTAGGAGTGTTTGATTTCTTTTTTCTACCTTCTTTGGCAAAGATTAAAGCCATCATTTTTGGCACTGAATCTAACACAAGGTGAAATTAAAGTCCTACTATAAAGAAACTGTGTTTGAATGGGTTCCTTTACTCTTAAACCTGGCCTAGTCACACGTTAAAACTGCAGACTGCTTTGGCCTTAGTGAGATGGTGGCTAAGAGCATGGTGGTTTTCCTGGTGAATCCTTATCTGGAATAGCCCAGTTTTCAAAGGCAGTCCTCAGGTCATTATTAGAACCACTCTTTTTGGTGCTTCATCTGGGGATCCAAAGACAGCAGCTGCTGTCGTCTTTTTTCTTACCACTGATGCTTTCCAGGTCTTTCCCCTCTCCTGATAACACTTCCTACTCTGTCATTCAGACAGACTTTAAGGGCTGTGTTTTCAGCATTCCTGTACTCACGCTTTTCTCCCACATAACCCTGTGAGTTTCATCCTTCCTCGTACGCTGTTTTTGCTCAGAGGTATACAAACCATCTGTGCCTCTAATACAACATTCTTAAATAGCCTCCAGGCAGATCTCTGTGGTTTTTAAGTACTTCTCTTTGCCCTTCAGCCTGCTGTTAACCATTTTCCTCATAGTTTTATAATCTGCCCTTTTAAAGTTCATTGTTACTGTGTTGTCCCTAAGGGAACCACTCTTTCATGATTTCAAACCTAAATGCGTGCAGTGATCACGGTTACCCCACGGAGGCTCGACAACACCTTCCTCTAATAACTTCTACAAAGTAGCTCCCTCTTGCCCATGGCCTTAACTAATCAGGCATTGCACTGAGGACTACCACAGGAGTCAAGGAAAAGGAATCTTTTGCCATATGGACTGGAATGGCACCAAAGCCACTTCACATCTCCTGATAAGAAGAAAAACTGCTTTTGCCAGCTGTCGCTTTACCTTCAACAAAAAGTGATCACAGGGCAAACACTAAAATTCAATCTTGTGCAATTTTTCTGAGCACTCCCATCCATTTCCCCAGGAGGAAGTAACTTCCCAGGGGCTGACTCTGAGGTTGTATAGGTTCTCAAGAGCTCAAGGAACCCGACAGGAGGTTGCAGTCACTCACATAAAACCCTGTGGTGTTTTGCCCCTGGTTTTAATGGTTACCTTGCGACTGCCACCTTTAAAATGCTCTGAAGGAAGTGGGGTGAAAGGGGAGGTCTATGACATGAACAAACTCTTTGCAGATGGAACACCTAGCTCTAGGAATGGGAATAAAGGGAGGATACTGAAGAGGCAGCTGATATATCAGCCTTTCTGCTTGCTGTACACACAAAGGATTGATTTATGGCATCCTGCCACAGGAGAGGGCTAAAGGTTATTAACCAACTTCAATAGACAAATGCTTGCTGAGGCTGCATATCATACCTCTTGTGCAGTACCAAAGGTAATGACTCATCTTCAGGCATGCCTCATGTCCTTGAGGATGCAATTGGCTGTACACAGCAGAGTGAAGCATCACTTACGTTAATACACTACAGAACAAGGGAAACAATCAGCTGAAACGATGACATTGCTACTTCCTGCTTCATTATAAATCTCCAGCTTCCTAACAGGATTATATACTGAAGCACTGTACAAAAAAAAGACATTAAGTCCTGTAATGAAACTTAAAAAATGTGTAATTAAACCAGCTAAATCCAGGCTTCTTGTGCTCAGCATCTGAAAAACGCAGTCTTTGATCCTCCAAATGATACTTCCTGCAAAAGTGCTGGACACAAAACCAATCAGAATAGAATTCTGACTCATTCCTTCCTGTTTAGGCCAATGAAATGAACATTTGCAGTACAACAAATTTGGTTTTATTTAAGGGGAAAAAAAACCCCAACCTTCTCAGACAGGCTGAAAACCAAAGGTTTGGCTCCTTGAGCCAGTCACACATGTATTTTCTTGCTCGTTCTGTCCCAGGTCTTTGCCATTTCTATCTCATAATGCAGCATTCTTGATGATTCATCTCGACTCCTACAATTTAGAGAAAGATCCTGTTTCTTCAGAAGTAAGAAAGGTGACAGAGCATCTCACTTTTCCTGATGGCATCCAAGTGCAACGTAAAAAGCTTCCAGTATAGGCATCCATTGCTGCAGTGCTACTACAGCGCACCAGGTTTGTTATGGCTTCCTGCTCAGCTAAGTGAGAACTGACACCATCATCAGTAAATGCTTTGGAGTCTTAATGAACTGGGAAATATCCAAGATTTTATTACTAAAAACTGCATCAGATTCCCGTGTTAGCTAACAGGCCATGTCTGACCAAGATTCCTGTATTAGGTAACAAGCCTCAGCTACTTTCACCTTGCTCCTCAAATAGAATCGACCAGGTTGGAAAAGACCTTTAAGATCATCAAGTCCAACCACTGCCCCAGGACTGCCAAGACCACCACTAAACCATATCACCGAGGGCCTCTCACCCTTAGCTGAGCAAGCTCCATGAGAAGAAAACAAGCCAACATTCCCCACTACAGGAGGGTAAAAGGACTGGGGATGGGAGCAGGGAAGGGAGAGAAAGGAAAAGCAAGGAGAACTGTCCATTCCACTCCTAGCCCCATGTTCTGTGCACTTACTTTGGCTTCTCCTTTCTAATAAAGTTCTTGCCATTATTGGTTTTCCATGTTCCATTGCTTAAGGCAGGCGATTGCTTAAGACAGTTTCACATTGCCTTCCTAAATGAAGAAGTAAACGTCTCTTTAGTCCCAGGTTTCATGGGGAGTTGGTGGCGTGGATGATTTTCCAGGTGTGGCACATGAAGAACACTGAATTTTCACATGACTATTCACACTATTCACTTGACTAAAATGCTTTGGTGCATCACTCACACCTCTTAATAAATACATCCAATTAGTTATTGTTAGGTGAAATGGGAGTGAAATACAGTGAGTACAAAGGGCTCCTCCTGGTCGGAGCACTACAAATCACAGTTGGAATAAAGGAAAGATACTAGGTTTCCGTATCCACCTTTCTTTCTCCTGCTGTGCTGCCTGAAGAATGACATACCTTTCATTATATTATTTCCAAGTAAATCCAGTTAATTTATTTGCATTCCTGACATCTGTCATGAAGTTGTACGGCAAGAAGCATGATTAAGCAAAAGCACTGTGCCCAGGATCTTGAGCTAGCCTTCTTTTTACTGGACTTGTCCCCCAAGTCTCTCACTAGGAACAGTAGTTTTGTTTAAATGCAATAACTAACAAGATTCAGACAAAACCACAGTCTTATTTTGAACCAGCTGCATATTTGGGAGGCCCTATCTCATTTTAAGGTAAATCCAAATTCCCTCTCATCCTTGGCAAGCATTTATCTCTCAATTGCCATGTCCCCTAAACTGTCTCACAGCTAAAGGGAAAAGCTTTCAGGCTGTGCAAGAAAAGTGTAAGCAAGTTTATTTTTGTGCTGATAGACAGAACCAGTAGAGTTTAAGTAAGCAGCCAGTGGTTAATTTAGTCTTTCAGATGAGTCTCAGCAAGTCAGTTGTTGAAATATACCCAAATATTCCTTCAGTATACTGTAATGCTACCAGATTTCTCAGGGGGATATATATATGTATTTTAATGGATTCAAACAAGTTTTAAGTCTACAAAATAAATTGTAAGATTAACCCCGGGAACCTTTGGTTCTGTATTTCTTCTTCCTACATTTTATTTTCCCTTATTTATGCAGAATATAGATGAATTATGTATTTACAAATGTAACATGTCCTCATGGGAATGATCAGGTTGTTACGCTGCACTTCTCTGGCAGTTTGAATATCAGACCAGGGCTACAGCAAGACTTTAATATCTATTTATAGGTTTGGTCTTATTCTTTTGAAAGGAAAACATCTATTCATTCTCAAATCAGGGTAACACGGACTCACACAATTAAGTGTGAAATACGATGCAGACTTGCACCCAATCTTATGCTGCAGGAAGTTGGTATGTATGGAGACAGAGAACAGTCATGAGAGGCTTCGTTATCAGCTGACCAAAAAAAAACCCCCTTTATGTACTGAAATTGTCATTGAAATATCTTTGGACCACTTTAAAGAAACCATAATTTATTGTTTAAAACAGATGACCAAACTAAAACCAGCTGTTTCACACAGCAACTTCAAATTTGCTCCTCAATGAAGCTGTACAGCCCATATAATCTGGAATGTCCTGTCACAACAGAAGAACTGGTTTTATACCCTGTAATTCTGCAGCAGTCTCAGGCCTTGCTTATATACTGTTATAGAACACACCATGCTCCCAGATGATTTCAAAGTCACTAGTCCCATTCCTACCACCTTGTTCTTCCCAATCCCAGCAGTTCTCAGTGTTATTTTGAATGTCAGCACATCCTGTTACATAAATGGCACAAAAACGGTCACGTTCATTGTACTGTACATGGGCCACTGAAAGAGTTTAGAACCCTGTATCACACTTACGATGTTCCTTGACTTAAATTTCCTGTTTATAATTCCTACTTGAAGAAAACAAAAAATGCTTTTTCCAAAGCTTAAAGATGAAATACATTATCTTTTAAATAAGCTGTTTGAGATCCCAAATAATGATGAACACAGAAGTAGCCAAGTGGAGGAAACAGACTTCAACAAACAGAAACCACCACCACAGCACTAAGCCCATCAGTATGATAACCAAAGTGCACAACCAATCTTTCTTTTGCTTTAGTTGATACCATCAGCTACAATCACCATTTCTATACCTTGCTAGCACAATCAGTTCACGTGAATTTGATGCTTCTTAGATGGCATTCACCACAGACAGCGTTAAGACTACATGATTTTAGCAATTGCTGCAGAGGCTCTGCAAAGAGCTAATGTGCCAAACCACACATGCAAAAGTTGTGCAAAAATCCTCTGAGACAGAAACCTTCAGTCTCTGTTCCACAACAGTGAAGTGTCTCTCTTTTGAATGTCATGGTAACAATAACAGGTAAAAACCACACAGTTGTCAACTAAGGCCAGTAAACAGAGAGGAATTACACGTTTAAAAATGTATTGGTTAAAAATTTATATGAGGCAGATATGTACAGGTCTGGTTTGCTACTCATTTGTGACCTCAAATAGCTTTTACATACATGGTTAAATTCTCTTTTAAAAGAAAAACATGCCATACTGTTCATACAGTTCCATCTGAACTGCAAAGACTTGTCTCTTGCTAATTTTACACTATGTTTCTCTAGTTGGACTACAACAAAGTAAGAAAAGACCTGGATACCATGCTCCTATGTCTAGGCAAACCTTCAGTCTTATTTAGATCCCTCCAAGGATAGGTTAACATATGAAAAAACATACAACTCCTAATCATCATTTTCCTCATCATCAAACGAGAGAAGACTGCTGTTTATTTGCTTAGCTGTACTCTGAGGAGTAGTTGCTTCTCTCTTAGTTTTCTGTGCCTCTTTCATCTTCTTTCTTGAACTTACATTGAAGTCCAAATTTTTCTCTGATGAACGTTTGGCTGGTTTCCTGAACATAATTTTTCCATCAGCAGGTTCTGGTTCACCATCTATAACAAAGACAGTAAAATCAGAACACATCTGCACACGCTCACATACACATACAGACCTTTACTATCTATTCTTGGTCCCCAGAAACAAGACCAGCGAGACCCTGACAAAATACAACAACTGTGAAAACGGATTTTTTGGCCACAAAATGTCCTTCATGTACACACTTCTGCTACATGGCAACCAGCCCTTGAAGCCAGCTCTCCTGCAGTTCCTATTAGAAGTGGGCTCTCACTAACCAGAGCTATAACTTCAAAAAGACTCTGAGCAGTCTTACACAACCCAACCACATCCACTTATCAAAATGGAGAAGACAACTTCATAGGATCCATTTAGCTGCTGAAACAGCTAAAAGGATCATATGGTCATAAATCTGCCTTTTACTATCACATAGGATGAAAGTTTTAGGGTTTGTTTGTATCTGCAAAATCACGAAACTATTCCGAATGACCAATTCTGCTCCTCAAGATGTATTAAAGCAAATAATTTAAAAACAAGGATTTGTTATCTTTCTTCAAGGATTATCAGGGAGAGTCAGAAAGCCACTGCGCAAGTAACAGCATCAAGGCAGTATTTCTGGGGAAAAAGTGTAATTGCAAAGTCATGATTCGGACATAAAGGCTCATGCTGCAGTGATTTGCAACTTGTATAATGTCTATCTGACAGGGTGGTAAAAGCCATTAGGTTCTGAGCAAGATACTTTTCCTGAAGTACCTTTGTGGAATTCATTATTCAGTAGAAATTTCCTCACAATATGTATGTGGTGGACAACATGATGTGCTATTTAGTTATAAACAATAAATATCTTTTGTCTTTAGCATGAATTCTTTCCTCAATATATGAGCATGATGACAGAAGACATTATTTCAGTGGTAGCATATGCAGCACTGGCTGAAACACTCTTCAATGCATACTCTAAGCATTACAGCTAGTAAATGTGGTGTCTTAAGGGTTGTGTGGTACAAATGAACACAGAATCCCAGAATGGTTTGTGTTGGAAAGGACCTTAAGATCATAGAATCATAGAATATTTAGGGTTGGAAAGGACCTTAAGATCATCCAGTTCCAACCCCCCTGCCATAGGCAGGGACACCTCCCACTAAACCATGCCACCCAAGGCTCTGTCCAACCCAGCCTTGAACATCACCAGCGATGGAGCATTCACAACTTCACTGGGCAACCCATTCCAGTGCCTCACCACCCTTATAGTGAAGAATTTCTTCCTCATATCCAATCTAAACTTCATCCAGCTCCAACCCCCTGCCATGGGCACAGACACCTTCCACTGGACCAGGTTGCTCCAAGCCCCATCCACCCTGGCGTTGAACACTGCCAGGCATGGGGCAGTCACAGCTTCTCTGGGCACCCTGTGCCAGCGTCTCAGCACCCTCATAGGGAAGAACTTCTGCCTTATATGCAACCTGAACTTCCCCTGTTTCAGTTTGATGCTGTACATGTGATACTGAAGTTTAGGAAATCCACATGGTATATTCTGGGAAGGAAAAACAGCTGTTTCTGAAAACATCACAGCCAAACAACCAAAATGCACTATGTACCATTTTCCTCAGAAGTTGGGCCTCCATTTTTGGGCTCAGCAGTTTAATGTCAAATAATTTCCCCTACTAATTATTGCTTAACTACATTGTTTACTTGGAAACCCTGATCTGAAGCACAGTATTAGCCAAATTCTGGTAAAAAAAGGCATCTGTAAGAAAAATTGCACTTATGAGCACACACAACTATCCATCTACTTGAGTGTACACACTAGACAGAGCACCAGCACTGCTATGGGAACAGGACAGCCAACTACTGCATAAGCATAAGAAGCATCAAAAAGTCTTCATTGGACACTCTTTACTTTTTCTCAGAATATTAAATTGAAAACCAAACCCCTAAAACTGTAGTGAAAGCATATGCACAAAATAAGTCAGATAAACAGCTATGTACTCATACATAGGGAAAAATGGAAGCCAGAAATTTCAATATTAATCCAAAATCTCCTGTGAACTGCCCAACATGATTTCATCTTGTCTACCACAGATAAACTGATCATTATCTTTGTAATGTGAATTTAAATGCCTAATAAGCAAACTGCAAAAACTGAGCAAAGCTTAGTCTCAGCTAAGCTTTGACAGCTTAGCTCTGACCTCAGGGCCTCAATACTGTTTGCGGATCATTGTGCATCAAAGGAAAAGATTTTAGCTCTTGGTCTGATCAAACACAGTCAAAATTTCATCATATGCTCAAGAACATTCCTTTCAGCAGGAAGGCCAGGCCACCTTAGAATCACAGACTGGTTTGGGTTGGAAGGGATCTTAAAATCATCCAGTTCCAACCCCCTGCCATGGGGACGGACACCTTCCACTAGGCCATGTCATCCAAGGCTCTGTCCAACAAGGCCTTGAACAGTGCCAGGGATAGGGCAGCCACAGCTTCTCTGGGCACCCTGTGCCAGGGCCTCAGCGCCCTCACAGGGAAGAATTTCTTCCTTCTATCTAACCTGAACTTCCACTGTTTCAGTTTGAACCCATCACCCATTATCCTATTGCTATAATCCCTGATGAAGAGTCCCTAATGTTCTCAGTCTGTCTTCATACAGGAGGTGCTCCAGCCCCTGATCATCCTCATGCCCTCTGGACTTTGAATCTCAAACCAAAGTCTGAAGACAAGGACCTTCAAATGAAGACACTCGCTACAGATAAAAAAGAGAAAAGGGCAAAACCTCAAAACCAAGTATTTACATGTTTTGAAAAAGTATCAGATTCTCTTCACAACAGCCAGCCAACAACACATCAGTTATGATCTGTCAACGTGTCTCAGCATTTGTATGCAGTGGAAAGGAAGATTCTCAGTTGGGAAATTTACTCCCCTGCTACCTTTTCAGTTTCACAGTTTCACAAAAAACCTGATTTGGGGTTTTATATATATATATTTTATATAAATATATACACATATATACACACACACACACATATATATTTGGACCCAGTACCTGTTAAAATTAATTTCACTTTCAACTCTGGGAATAAAAATCAAAGCAACAGAAAACATAATTAAATCATGAGCATCAAACTTTCTTTATAGTTCCCGGTTTTAGAATTTACCTTTATCCAAAAAAAGGAATTATTCAAGCCTCTCTTTATTGAAGTGGAAGTAACCAGCTGTCTAAATACCTGCCTCTGAGTAGAAATCAGAATGTAAATGTAGAGGTCAGACAGACAGTGCAAAGATGGCCAATGACTCAACAAAGCCTATATCAAGCTGTAGCACAGTCACCCACACTTCCATTTCAGGTTGCACACCAGGTCCTCTCCATAGCAGAGGAACAAAGAAGCACTGTCGTAGTTTAAGTCTCTAAAACTCACGAAAGTCACTCACTCACTCACTCCCCCTCTTTCTTCCCCCAGTCCCAGGGAGATGGGGAGGAGAATCGAAAAAAAAAAAAAAAATGCAAATCGCATGGGTTGAGATAAGAACAGTTTAGTAACTAAAGAATAACACAAATCACTACTGCTACCATCAATAATAATAATGACAGGAGAGGTACAAAGAAAGAGAATACAGCTGCTCAACAAGCCCGACCCAGCCAGTGCACCCCCCAGCAGTGAACCCCCCACAGTACCATAAACCTGACCATGCTGTGCACCCCCAGTCCACCACCACACCCTTCCGGGTCTCTGCCCTCCGGTTTCACATCCTGGACATGACATGCTGTGGTATGGAATAACCTCTTTGGTCAGTTTGGGTCAGGTGTCCTGTCTCTGCTTCCTCACGGCTCCCCCTCCTCCTTGGCATAGCATGAGACTCAGAAAGTCCTTGGCCACACAAAACATCACCAAGCAGTAACTATAAACACTGGTGTTATCAGCACTGTTCCCAGGCCCAAAATCAAAAACACAACGCTGCACCAGCTACCAAGAAGGAGAAAAAATGACTGCTGCTGCTAAACCCATGACAAGCACTTATCCTTTTATTCCCATAAGGCAAAAAATAGGAAAAGGAAGCCAAGATCTCATATTAACTACTGATGAAAGAACAGAAACACAATAATGTATAACAAAGGGCAGCAGTCCCCAAAGCATACTGATACAACACTCCTCGTACCTACTACTGTGGATTTTTGCCTCCAAATGCAAGCTATTCCCAAAGGGGTAATAGGCAGAGGTGGCAAAATCCCACAAGGACTCAGCACTACACTCCTTGTGCTACACACAATTATGTCTGAAAAGTTCACACAACTAATGAAAAGTAGTATTAAATGGTAGAAAAGTAAGCAAGTATCAAGCTCCCTTTAATGGATTATCTCTCTTTGGCTATAAGCAAGAAATAAGTAGTTTGCAACTCACCTGATTCATGTGACTTTAAGGACTCTTTGATTTGCTGTTTAATTTTCATCGCTTCTTCAGCAGTCAAGTCCCCTTTCTTCAATGTTACCACTTGAGGCTGCTCATCTTCCTTGTCACTGACATTGTCACTATCTTCATCGGCGAGTGGAAGCTGCTCTCTCTAGACAGGAAAGAAACAAAAGCAATTCTGATCACCCCACTCAATCACAGCCACTGAAGGTGGGCTACTTGTATTTGGTTCCACTTTTGCAGTGAGGTTAGTGAAGAGATTTATCATACTTGTCAGTGCCAAACTCTCCCAACACACATTGCCCCAGTGACACTCCAATTCTATCGCTGAGACATGGTATCCCCTAGAAAAGAAACTGTATGGGCTCTTTCAATTAGAGACCAAAACAGCAGGAACCTGGAAGGTGGAGAATTCATTCCCTTGTTCTTTACTGTACAAGCACTATCTGCCATGCAACACTAAGAAAATCTTAAATGTGTGGGTCCAAATTTGAATCTTCTATGCAGTACTCCAAGCAGCACAGAGAAAGGGAGTCCATAGTGGCTTTGTTATTAAAGCTGCCTAATCAAATCACTGTCAGCATTATGGACTGACACAAGGAAAACCATTTCCCTCTTTCCACTCTCAAATTTGTGCTCTGAGACACAAGAATCATTTGGGATAAAAATTCGTAACAATAAACTTTCTGGCATGCATCAACAGAAAGCTTGGAAGTAACAGAGGAACTTAAAACTTTATCTTGTAAGAACAAGTACAGGTAGTATTACCACTACCTACTGAATTTACCAAGAGCTAAACAAAATATTCTTGGGGAAGTGAAACAGTTTGTGCTACATTTACTCAAGGCATACTTTTATCTCAGATTTCTTTTTTTAACAGATCATTGTGACTATTACTTTCCTGGAGAGGGCGAGATGATAATGACCTCTTTATACAGGAACTGAACCCTAAAAGGCAGTACAGGCAAATGGTGCAAGTGCTGCAAGTCAATACATTGACTGCTTGTAATAAAAAGTATCTTCGCAAATAAAGGTATATCCAGCAGCACAAGTACAATTCAAATCAAGGCAGTAACAGTGGTGGAGTGCTTTCTTTTTTGCTAGGTTACTTTTCAGCCACATAAAGTGGCATCATGCAAACATCTGCACCAGTAGAATCAGGTAACTCCACCACTGCACAAACAGCACTACCAGCTGGTGTTAAAACAACTGCTTCAATCTACAGTTCCTTTAGTTACCAAAAAGAAACAACTCCACATTGCGTTATGACAATGACAGGCCTCTTTCATAGGCATCCTGCAGAACCTTAGCAGGAAATACATGCAAAAACACACAAGAAACAGAAAACCCCTCAGAAAAAGCTGCCTTTTAACTGTCGCCAACACCCCTTCCATCGCAGCAGTTTGCTGACCTGTGTTGAGATGATGTTAACTCCTTTTCAGTGGGTTTTTTTTTTTTGGCCATTAAAACACTTCTGTACTGTATTATTCAGCCCCTATTTATTCTGCCTGGGCTTTGTAAAGCCAGTTAAATTCCGGACATTATTGCTGTTTCCCTGCTGACACAGACCACCTGGGCACTGACTGCTCTGCAAAGCGCACCACGATCCCCACGGCTGCGATCATTAGAAACAACAGCGCGGAAGGGACGCTGCAATTCCTTGTTGGTTTGAATCACCAGCAGGGAATAACTAACAAGACAGGTTTCTTAACTTCAAGCAGGTAACTACTGCTCCCCCTTCTACAGGGACAAAGCTGTAAGTGCTGCTTCCCCGCCGCCTATCCATGCAAGCCTGGGGCGGGACATCAAGGCACGGGAGGCCCCACGAAGCGGGTGCTGCCCCTTCCCACCCGAGGAAGGGCCGGTCCAGAGAAGCAGGGCCCGACACCAGCGGAGGGCCGCGCCGCCCAAGGCTGTTACCTTGGTTTCCACCGTGGGGCCCTCCCGATACCCCACCTGCCGCTTGAAGCGGCTGAGGAAGGCGGGCTCGGCCGGCCGCACGTAGGAGACCTGGTTCCGTTTGCTCATGGCCGCCACCGAGCCGCGCTGCCGCCTGCCCCCTCACGCTTCCCGGCGGCCCTCATCACGTGATAGACTGGCACGCTCAGCCAATGGCAAAGGAGGCAGGGTGAAATGGCCGCGCTTATGTCAGCTTCAGGGCGGGGGCGGGGCCACGCCGTCTGCGTCGCTCGGCGTCAAATTTGAACGCTCCGCCGTTTCGAGCGGCGCTCGGCGGATCGGGCGGGAAGGAGCATGGCTTCCGCCAGGAAGCGTAAGCGCGGACCCAGCAGCCCTGAGGAAGGTGAGGAGCGTTCCACCCTCGTGTGGGGACTGGGCAGCATGAGGGGGCGAGGGATGGCTCACCGCCATGCGGGAGCCGGGCGGCGCGGTGGGCACTCCTGGCCTGGCGCGGGGCGGCTCTGCCTTGTGAGGGTGCTGGGCTCCTCGGTACAAGACAGACGAGGAGCTATTGGAGAGGGTCCAGCGGAGGCCACGGGGTGGTCGGGGTCTGGAGTACCTCTGGTTTGAGGAGAGATTGCAGGAGCTGGGCCTGTTTGTTCTGAAGAGAAGCAGACCGAGAGGGGATTGGGGGTTGGACAAGATAATCTTCACAGGTTCCTCCCAGCCCGACCGATTCGGGGCTTCTGTGGTGTCACCCATGTGCGAGAGCTACGAGGGTGAGGTAGGGATCTGGCTGTGCTTGCTGGTCTCGGTGCCCCACGGAGGGGGTGGTGCTCCGGGGCTATGATCCTGAAGGGGCTACGGTAGGGGCTGGAGCAGCGGCGCGGAGAGCAAAGACCCCTGTCACCTGTAGGAGCACTTTTGGCATTGACATCCTTGGGTGATATTGCTAAGGGCTTCCCATGGTTGGTAAGTGTGAGCAGCCCTCCCGAGCAGAAACCTTCACAAACGCGGCTGCTCTCCACTGCCCCGCATTAATCGGTTCGTTTTCTCTAACATTATCGAGTTTTAATGAGCTGTGAGTAAGGGGCTGGAGCATCTCCTGTACAAAGATAGGCTGAGAACATTGGGGCTGTGTCATGGGTTCAGCAGTAGCAGTCATTTTTCTCCTTCTTAGTAGCTGGTGCAGCACTGTACTTTTGATTTTGGGCCTTGGAACAGTGCTGATAACACAAGTTTTTTCAGTTACTTCTTGCTAATGTTTTGGCCTGGCCAAGGACTTTGAGTTTCATGCTATGCCAGGGAGGAGGGGAGCCAGGAGGAAGCAGAGACAGGACACCTGACCCAAACTGACCAAAGAGGTTACTCCATACCACAGCACATCATGTCCAGGATGTGAAACCGGAGGGCAGAGACCTGGAAGGGTGTGGTTGTGGACTGGGGGTGCATGGTATGGTCAGGTTTTTGGTACTGGGGGGTGCACTGGCTGGGCCAGGCTTGGTGAGCAGCTGTGTTCTTTTTCCTTGTATTTCTCTTGTATTATTATTGATGGTAGCAGTAGTGATTTGTGTTATACCTTAGTTACTAAACTGTTCTTATCTCAACCTGTGCAAGTTGCATTCTTTTGATTCTCCTCCCCATCCCCCTGGGACTGGGGGAAGAAAGAGGGGGAGTGAGTGAGTAAAACTGGGGGGGGGGGGGGGGTGTGTGTCTCAAACCATGTCAGGCTGTTCAGCCTGGAGAAGAGAAGCTGCTTGGGGACCTCAGAGCAACTTCCAGTTTCTGAATGGGGCCACAAGGATGCTGGAGAGGGACTCTTCATTAGGGACTGTAGCACTAGGACAAGGATGATGGGTTCAAACTGAAACAGGGGAAGTTCAACTTAAACATAAGGAAGAAGTTCTTCCCTGTGAGGGTGCTGGCACAGGGTGCCCAGAGAAGCTGTGGCTGCCCCGTCCCTGTCAGTGTTCAAGGCCAGGCTGGACACAGGGGCTTGGAGCAACCTGGTCAAGTGGAAGGTGTCCCTGCCTGTGGCAGGGGGTTGGAACTGGATGACCTCTAAGGTCCCTTCCAACCAAAACCATTCTGGGATTATATGATGTTTGTAACTGTTGTCTCTTACAAATGTCCAAGTGAGAGCAGCCCTTTGAAATGAGACCTAACAACAGCTAGGTGAGAATTGGTCGTTTCCCAAGGTATAGACTGTGCCTGTTCTGATTTGAGTTTTAAAATGCACTGCTGCTTCTTGTCCCTGCTCATTTTGACACCTTGTGTGACAGTGTGTAGGCAAGGCTGTCAGTGACATGGGTTAGTGGTGACCTTGGCAGTGCTGGGGAACGGATGGGCTTGATCTTTTCCAGTCTGGTTCATTCTATGGTTCTGTGAAAGCAGGTGGGCTCATACAGCAGCGGCAGGGTATTTGTGTAGTATTACTGTTAATGAGAAGGTTAATACCTTTGCACATCTTAATTCCACTTGTAAAGGAATTCTCTTGCAACAAAACCTGTGCACTCTTGGAGACTTTATAAGGTCTTTATTATTGGAATATTTTGGTAAATCTTTCATTGTCACTTATTTTTTTTACATCTGACTATGTTAGTTAATATTTTGACTAACCTATGTGAAATAATTTCATGTCAGAGTCACTCTTAAGTAGAAGATCAGTAACACTATCTACCTATGGGGTAATAGACCCCTGAGACGTGAAGCTGTGCAAAATGATGCTGATACCTGCAGGAGACCTTAATGTATTGGAGTGCTCTATATTACTTCATAAAAATGAAAGGAATGTAACTACTTTTTTAAAAAAGTGAAAGCTGTTCAGCTGTGCAGGTTTAGGAAGGTGAGTTTTTGTAGTGGTGACATTAAAGCTATTTCCTGCTGTGTCGTTTTACCTGCAGTGAGGTAGCAGTTTTAAAATATAATGGGAATATACAATTCTATTAGTATCCATGTTCCTAATTCTCCAAAAGACTTGCAAGCCGTTATATAATGTTAATTTAGGAGCCTACTCACACTGCAGGACTGGAATTTTCTCTACCATTGCAAGAAACTGCAAACTTCCTGTCAAGGGAAGACAGTTACTATTGTTGTGAAGTTCTGATTTATGCATGAAGCAGTTACTTGCAAGGCTCTCCGTTTATCTTCCTCATTTTCTATTTCTAAAATATTTTCTATTTAAATGATGGTTTTGAGCAATAATTTTTTCTTGTTTAGTTATGTGTGTGTTTCATTTTTATTTTCTAGGAGACTTACGTAACTCTGCATTACCTTTGAAGCACACCTAGGTAAAGTAATATTGGACAGTTTGCATGTATGAATAATCTCATTTCTGTCAGGGGCAATAGGTAATTGTCCATGGTGAAACACACAAAGATAGAAAGGTACTGTTTGCCCACCTTGGCTACTCCCCAGAAAGTCCAGCTTTGGTTCCTACCTGGAAAATTCTGCTTTAGAATGCCCCGGAAAAGTCTCAACCCTTGGAGACCTTTCTAGATATAGCTGGCTACTTCTTCCGACATAGGCTGGCCCCCTATGTCAGAGTGAGTGTGCATTTTTGTCAGTATAAAAGCCTGAGCCTCATGCGATGTGAGGAGGTAGAGCCTCATACCACCCAGGTCAACATTGCCTCTGTGGGAACGCCCGCTAAGGTTGAGCCTGCTGCCTCGCATTGCAGTGATGTCTCTCGGAGCTGGTTTCCTGATCGTCCTCACAGGGTCCTTGGGATTGGTAAGGTAGCCAAAAGTCAGAAGTATCCTTTACTGTATCTGTTAATATCTCTATATTTTCATATATTAATCAACTAGTTGTGAGTTCTCTAGTTTGTGTCTTGTTTCTCTCACCCGGCATTCTCGAACTCTGGAACAACACTGCATATAAAATACAAACAACACCTACTATAACTGTGAAATAAACCTAAAGCTTTTCTTTCAGTGTTTTCCTGCACTATTCTGTTCCTTTCTCTTGTTTGCCAAAACTGAAAATCAGTAACAGTTATAACACCCTTGTGTTATAACTGCCTTTTGGGAAAGAATGAAGTAAATTCAAGACTGCTACCACTTCATTTAAGAATTGAATTCTTTAATATTGTATCTGTATACAGTGGTATTTATGCCAGAACTTCTCAAAGTTTTAATATCAGAGTCATGCACTTATTCAAGCTGTATTTACTGGTGCATCTTCTGATACATGCAATGAAATAGGTTAGGCAGCTTTTAGATACCAGTGCTGCTGTACCTCATTGGACTCATGGATCAAGAATTGGTTTTTCTTTCCCTTCTTGTGAGCAGCAAAGTGCTAGCACCTTTCTTGCTGGAATGTAGCATCATTCACTCCATTTACAAAGTCTTTCAGGAGAGAGAAGGGTGCTTGAAGGTCATGGTCTTAGAAAGTACTGGAACCTTTGTAACAACACTGATTTTGTATATCTCAGGTTCACTGTGAAATGTGTTCTTTTCACCTGAAATTGCATGGAATAGCAATGAATTCCAATAATTCCGTGTTCATTGCTTTTAAGTCTGTACATTGTACATTGTTACTCTTATTAAATCCATGGCTTGTAGTGAATTGACGTGTACACAGTGAATTGATGTGTACAATATACTACTGCTACAGCTAGTAGTGGTATATTTTCAGGAGGGACCTTTGTATGACTTTGTGCTTAATCTGATTTTTGTGATTTAATTTTCTCAAACAGCTGATGAATATTTTGAAGTAATCTAATGCATAAATATTCCTTTAGTGCTGAAGGTGATGCCATCAAAGTCTGTGTAAGGGTACGCCCCCCTTCAGAGGGAACGGCCTTAAGCAATGAACATCAAGGCCTGTGTTTATCTGTTTTTTCCTCAAAAACCATCCATCTGCATTCGAAGCCTGAGCCAAAGATCTTCACTTTTGATTATGTTGCAAATATGGAAACAACACAGGTAATGACTTCCAGAGTCTTGGAATAGTATTGCAGCTTTTCCTCAAATTCTGGCAGCTGCTACGCTAAACCTTTGTGAAGATGTGTAATGCTTTGGGTCTCATTTTTTGCACTGGTCAGATTGGTAATATGCAGTTATAATACAGAAATGTGATAAATTTTGCTAATAGTTTTAATGTATTTTTTTAACTGTTAATTTCTTTAAAGTTCACGTTGAAATTGGAATTTCTATTTGTAAATGTTACAGTAACCCCTTAGACAGAAAATAAACCTGCCTGTTGGGATAAACGTAGAAATCGCTGGCAGTTGGTAGCTGATACTGAAGATGTGATTTGTATACTGGGAGCTTATGAGCTTGTAGCCTATTTGTTATATTTCCTTCTTATATTTTCCTTTCAAGCAGATGCATTATTCATCTGGGACTGGTAATATGGGAAGGAAAATCCTTCCACTTAATTTCTGAACAAAATTTTAATTCCTCTAAGACTTCAATTCCCTTTAACTTCTGTTTAAAATAACCCTTAAATATGTTAATTTAAGAGCCCACTCAGCCCTCCCCACCCCCTAAAGCCCCCAAAACTTACCCACTCTAGTCTGTTATCTGTAGCTAGGCTGCTCTTGCAGGTCTAAGAAATCTGTGAAAACAGATGAGGTTAAGAGTTGGGCAGACCTGTTGAATATGCCATTTGGCAATGCAAATGTTGAAAGTTAACTAGATTTGATAAGTGTCATGGACTTAATTTTGATGATATAAACTACATAATCAAAAACACTGGACCAAAATTAGTATAATATCTATTTGAAGCTGTTACCATGATGCTGAGTTTTGTTATTTTTCTTTCAGTTTATCAAGGAATAAATGTATTTTAGAAGAGTGGTTTATGTCAGAAAGACTTAGGATATATTGTTTTGCTATGAAAGCTCCAGGGATCATGATACATGTCTAATGTTAAGGAATGCAAGTGTTCAAGGCCAGGTTTGATGTGGCTTTGAGCAACCTGGTCTAGTGTGAGGCATCCTTGCTCGTGACAAGGGCGTGAAACAGGATGATCTTAAGGTCCTTTCCAACCCAAACCATTCTATGATTCTATTTTATACATCATAAAGCTACAATCTATTAATTGCTGATAGAAGCAAGGCTTAAATGAGTGGTGCCAAGTATTTTCTCTTTCCTTTGTCCCCAGGAGTCAGTGTTCTCAACTGTGGCCAAAAATATTGTTGAATCTTGTATGAATGGCTACAATGGAACAATCTTTGCATAGTAAGTCATTTAATGGTAATTCATTGCACTATTTGAGGGCACTGTGTTAATGAATTAGTTGTGGGTTTAAGTGCTAGAGTCTGCCTAGTGTTACAGTAAACTTTGCAAGTGCTTCTTAGTGTAGCACAACCCAGGGGATGTTGTTGCATGAAGAGTGCTTCTTATTCCTCTTTCAGAGGAGTCTGTTTAGAGGTGTTACACTTCTAATACTTAAGGCCAATAATGTCGATTGTAAACTCACTTCAATTTTACTATTGTTTGACTAAAACCTACAAGTTTTATTGTATTGGTAGAGAAAAAGCTACTTGTTTTCATTCCATTTTACTATGGGCATACTGAAAATCTCTTTAACTTGATATTTGGCCAGCTTAACTCTTTAGTGAGTCTTAACTGTGTATGGGAATACTCAGGAATGATGACTTTAACTTTCACAATGTTTTCCAGGTAGAAATATGTCCATGACTAGTAGCATGAATATCATTATATTAACTCAATATCCTCTGGAAAACTGAGATAGTACTTTGGTCAAAAACACTGAGTTGAAGGCCCAATCTAATAAAAACCTTACTGGGTTTTTTTAGCCTAGCACAGCATTTGCAAAACCATGAAAGGGAGTCTACTTTGTTGCAATATAAAAAAAGGGGAAAAATGAAAGGAAATTGTCCTGAAGTTTCTCTAGCGTGATTAATAACTATGGTAAGCTGAGTATGTCCTTTTTCAGACCATAGTTTTTTTCTCATTTGGGGCTTATGCACACAGCTGAGTGACACAAAACCCAAAAAACTGACCCAAAAAGTAGTTTAATATGAATTTGAAAGCTTTTGTGTTAATGTTAAGATCCTTATTTTTCCTTTCCAACAGGAACAAGGAAGAAAATGATGGGTGGTGGGGGAGAGTAAAGGTGATCTATCCAACAGGATTTCATGTTCTATTTGTATACCTTTTTAGCGGACTCGTTTCTCAGCTTGCTTCTGTAGCTTTTATTTTAAACTGTGTGTTCTCCTTAAAAGATGCAGATTAATGAAAAATTAAGAGGCAGAATAAAACTTTACCTGATTCCTTTTTTTTCTTCTTGTTGTTAGTGGCCAGACTGGATCAGGAAAAACCTTTACTATGATGGGTAAGTGCATGAGAGAACCTTTCAGTGGTTTCCTAGTGTTTCGGTTTTTTGTCTTGAGTTGAAATGTCTTGGGATGATTTAGTTTTTGGTCTTGCTACAGATAACTTTCAGGTTTAAGAAATAGTGTAGTGCTCAGTGCAGTTGTTTTTGCTTTATATCAAAGTAGTGAAGTACAGGTACTCTCATCTACCTTTTTAGCCCTGTTTTTAACAGGAGAGAAGCTTTTCAGTTAAACACACCTAATAAATGCTCTCAAAAACGAATATACTATTGGCTTCCCCTTTTGGCTGATATCCCTTGCATGTGTAGCAAAATATTGAGGTTTTCAAAATAACTGCTTCCAACCTGACCAGGAAGGTGAGGCCCTTCTGTATAGGAAGGGATCCCTTTGTAACCTTGCTCTTCATACAATGGTGATTTTAAATGTATTAATATTTTTGCTTGACGTTAGAAAGTTACTGAAATAACTAAAGCCAGTTTAGCTGACATGTATTTGAGGATTACGTAGGAATTAACTAAACATGGGGACAAATCCACCCCATCTTTCTGGTTCTTCAAATCAGGTTTAAAGTACCTGTATTGGCATACCCGCACATTTGTACATGTTTTCTATGGAAGTTATACTCTTAGTCTTGGGTAACCTATGGGCGGGTAAAATGAACTTTCAGAAGCATCATTTAGGCTATGTATGGATCTGATTACGGAATATTATCTTAGATCTTGAAAGCTGACTTTTATTGTGTTCCTTCTGTGGTTTTGCCATAAACTGACTAAAATGTGGTTGCTGAAGTCTTCTGTAATGATGTCTTGAAAAGGTCAACCATTGCTCTCAAGTAGTAATAATTCTTTTTTCTTTTGAATTCCAAATCTCTTTAGGACCATCTGAATCTGGTAATTTCACTCACAGTCTGAGGGGTGTCATTCCACGGAGCTTTGAATACTTATTTTTTCTAATTGAACGTGAAAAAGAAAAGGTACGTTTATCTTATACTTATTGTGATGAAAGTCTTGCATTAAAGATTAGCTATGGCTCTTTGGTAAGTGAAGTTTCCAGGATTATTGCCATCTTGTGTTAGACTTCTTGATGAGAAACGCTTTCTTCTAGTACTCTACTAAATTGTAGTACTTTCTTCAGACCCAAGTATGCTTATATTTTTGAGTCTAAAAATGCATCTAGGTTTTGGGATGTTGGTTGTCATCTGGGCATCAGAAATGCATCGTATGCAGAATACGTACGCAAACTAGTAGCTTTAGGTGTGTGTGAAAAGAGACTTGCTGCCATGCAATGCCAGACTTAATAAAACCAATCTGTTTATAGTGTAAACTACTGGGTTTTTTTTTTCAGGCTGGCAGTGGAAAGAGTTTTCTCTGCAAATGCTCCTTTATTGAAATCTACAATGAACAGATATTTGACTTGCTAGATTCTGCTTCAGCTGGACTCTTTCTCAGAGAACATATCAACAAGGGAGTCTTTGTTGATGGGGCTATTGAACAGGTGGTGTCATCTGCTGCTGAAGCATACCAGGTATTTTCTGTTGGTTTTTAATGTTTTGATGCTTATTTGGTAAATATTCCTCAGATTAAAGCACATGTTTTTTGCACAGTGCCTCTGAAACTCTTCCCCTGTTTCCACACACTGCAAAACAGTGTAAAAAGCTCTTTCTAGATAATGCTTCCTGCCTATTCCACACATAAAATCATAGAATGGTTTGGGTTGGAAAGGACCTGAAGACCATGTTGCCCAAGGCCCTGTCCAACCTGACCTTGAGCACTGCAAGGGATGGGGCAGCCACAGCTTCTCTGGGCACCCTGTGCCAGCGCCTCACCACCCTCACAGGGGACAACTTCTTCCTTAAGACCTAACCTGAACTTGCCCTGTTTCAGTTTGACCCCATCACCCCTTGTCCTATCGCTACGGTCCCTGATGAAGAGTCCCTCTCCAGCATCCTTGTAGCCCCCTTCAGGCACTGGAAGCTGCTCTGAGGTCTCCACGCAGCTTCTCTTCTCCAGGCTGAACAGCCCCAATGTTCTCAGCCTGTCTTTGTATGGGAGGTGCTGCAGCCCCTGATCATCCTCGTGGCCTCCTCTGGACTTGCTCCAGCAGCTCCATGTCCTTCTTATGCTGAGGACACCAGAGCTGCACACAGTGCTGCAAGTGGGGTCTCACAAGGGCAAGTCATACAGTTCTGGATTTTGGAATATCTGAATTGCAATTATAGTAATCTTTCCCTAATACTTGTCCTACATGTCTGAAATAGCAACAGAAAACTACATCTCCTGCTGCTTAGGTAGCATATGTATTCTAGAAATTGCCAGGTTTATTTTTCCATGAATGAGACACATATACATAGTATTCTGTAATAGTGTACTGCTAAGATGCATCCGTATTGGTTCCATTATACTTTCCATCAGCACTAGCATTCTTGGAGAAAAGAAGTGAATATTATAATTAGTGTTTTTATTAAGCTTGAGTGCAGCTATGTTTTTTCACCTTTAAAAGTGCTCTATTGGAAAAAATTAGAGAAGTCCTTGAGGTTTTTGAAAGCTGTTGCACTGAAATATGCTTACTACTGTGAGAAAATACTGAGTACAGTCTGAGATACTTGCTATCATTAGATGCCTTTTTCTTTCTTAGATATTAACTATGGGCTGGAGAAACCGTCGTGTAGCATCAACCTCAATGAACAGAGAATCCTCAAGATCACATGCAGTGTTCACTGTCACAGTGGAATCCATGGAGAAAAACAATGAGGTGGTTAACATTCGGTCATCCCTGCTCAATCTAGTAGACTTGGCAGGATCTGAGAGGCAGAAAGACACCCATACAGCAGGAATGAGATTAAAGGTTAGTTCTGTAAAAGCTGTGGTATGTTTCTCCTTTCAGATGTATTGCCTTGTTCTATCCACCAAATCAATTCACCTTTACTCTCTCCTTTTTTAGGAAGCAGGTAACATAAATCGATCACTAAGTTGCCTGAGTCAAGTAATGACAGCACTTGTTGATATTGGTAATGGAAAACAAAGGCATGTTTGTTACCGGGATTCCAAGCTCACTTTTCTCTTACGGGTAATACAGATCCTCTGGATTTTACATGCTACTTGGGATGTACCAAAAATACTTGTTTGGGATGTTTGAGGGTTTTTTTTTTTTACTGTAAAAAGCTGAACTCAGGTACATTAAAGATGTTTCAATATGTTTCAAGAGAGCTTGAAAAGTATCTTTTTACCTAAGCAGAATTCCAGTGGATTTAATGCTGTAGACAAATTTAATAGGAGATTATGAGCCTAAATCCATATTTGCAAATTTTAAAGGAAAACTGTATGTTTTCATCCCTATAATATGGGAAATTGTCTGCTTCACAGTGTAGCATTTAGACATATGTTGAAATATTTGAAAGAGTTTTCAGGATTAGTCTACATGTGCTAAATGTCAGTATGATGTTAAGAATTAGGTACACTTACAGTTTCCTACCTGAAAGTTTATGGGCTCTTTTCAAGGTGAACGGAAAACAAAGATGGAAACAGTTAAAGATTTGTTGGACACCAGCACTCATTGAAATTCTATGAACAGTAATGAATACCTGGAACACATTTTTGTGTTATAGTGCTTATACAAAATCCAGTGTTTTTTACAACTCGGTGTTGATGTGGCCACAGCTAAATTTTCCAATCTTTCCATCCCTGTTCTATGTATATCTTAGAATCACATGCCTCTGAAGAATTATATTCTTTCAATGCAACCCAAAATACATTGAAATTGGAAGGGAATTGCAACTGTATAAGCTTTTACTTTAAGTGGTTATGTTCTTTTTAGGTGGCTGTGCTGTAAAGATGTCCACAAAAAATGATCTTTAGTAGGGAGAGAGAATGCCATTAAGGCTTGTGGGCTATTTTGGTAGTACTAGACTTCTAGTCTTAGGTATAACTGCTGCCTTCACCAAAGACTTGAGGGCTACTTCTTTAACAGCATGGAAACACACAAAAACATGCATGTAGAAAGAAGAGGTTCCTTTTATATCTTTAGTCAAGAATCTGTTGGTTTGGGTTTTTTGTTTGGCAGTTGCCACCAGGAGATAGGTTGAAACAGTCAACAGACGGTTGAATACCAATCTGCTCCTTTACCAAGATTAAAGTGAAGTATCTACTAAAGTTAACTTCTGTGTTTTTAAACAGGATTCCCTTGGTGGTAATGCAAAAACCTGTATAATTGCAAATGTTCATCCAGGATCCAGGTGCTTTGGTGAAACCCTGTCCACTCTTAATTTTGCTCAGCGAGCAAAGTTGATTAAGAACAAGGTAAGAGTGTGACTCAATGTCTTTATTGTTGCAACAAACAATTACTTGTCATTTAAACTACACATCTGCAGAACAGGGAGGCTTCTTTGAAATGCTCTTGTGCTTTCATTAATTTCAATGAATATAACTGAAGTAAAAATGCCCAATTTGTTTTCCTAAATATATTTTATTAAATATATTTATATTATTTTTATTATAATTTTATTATTATAATTTTATTATAATACTTATATATTAATATATTTTATTTATATTATTTATATTATAATATATTTTACTAAATATATTTTATTTTCCTAAATATATTTTATTAATTATATTTGCAAAGTACTTGTTCACTTTTGCTTATGAATAGGGTACAGCAGCTGGGGGACTAAGGAATGGCTGATAATAGTGTGTATTCATTGCTTGTTTTCAGAACACTTCATTAGAAAAAGTAATGAAATTGTCATTAAAAAAACTGGATTCACTGGTATTTCAGTGCATCTACTTCTTATCTATGCTACTACCCAAATGTAGTTTCTCATGAGTGAGTTTTGAAAGCATGTTGGCGTCTGGCTGGACACTGCTGCCTTCAGTGTATAATGCTTTGCTGGTCAAAAAGCTCCAGACAAAATTCTACAGAAAACATTCGTATTTTTAACATTTTAACCTTAAAAAAAGGAGTTTTGCTGCTTTGCAGTGTTTCAGTTTCCTCTTATCCTGTAAGACTTCTATTTGTACCTTTAGTAATTTTCTCTTAACGTATTTGTGAAAGGCTGTGATAAATGAAGACACGCAAGGAAATGTGAGGCAGCTGCAAGCTGAGGTCAAGAAGTTGAAAGAGCAGCTTGCTCAACTTACTTCAGTGCCATCTATGCGTGATATTTCTGTATCACAAGGTAAGAGTTGGGAGTGAGGGAAGAAAGCTTCCTACTTTGGTAGCCCCCAGTGTTGGAGCCTTAGGTAATGCAAAGGTTCTGAACAACTAATACTTTTGTAGGAACTGACCTACAGAGGGTACCTTTGTCTCATGGATCTCATTGCCTGTGTTTGTACAGAATATTTTGCTGAAATTGTTAATGTCATTTTTATTTTCTTCCTCTTACAAGTGTATTGTCCTGGGTTCAGCTGTAATAGTTATTTTTCTCCTTTGTAGCAGCTGGTGCAGTGCTGTGTTTGGGCTTTAATGTGAGAGCAACGCTGGTAACACACTGATGTTTTAGTTGTTGCTCAGTAGCACTTACTCCAATCAAGAACTTTTCAGTCTCATGTTCTGCCAGTGAGGAGGGGTACAAGAAGCTGGGAGGGAGCAGAGACAGGAACCGGACCCAAACTAGCCAAAGGGGTATTCCATACCACAGCACGTCATGCCTAGTGTAGAAACTGGGGGGAAGTTACCCCGAAGGCCTAGATCACTGTTTGGGTCAGGCTGGGAATCACTCAGCAGGTGCTGAGCAGTTGTATTGAGCATCACTTGTGTGTGTTGGGTTCTTTTTTCCTTCCTTTTTTAGTTTTATGTACTCTCCCCTTGTTATTTCCCTTATTATTCCTATTGGTGGTAGCAGCAGTGGTTTGTGTTATACCATAGTTACTGGACTGTTCTTATCTCAACCTGTGGGGTTTACATTCTCTCCATTCTCCTCCCTTTCCCCCTGGGAGCAGGGGGGGAAGAAGGAGGGAAATGAGCAAGCGGCTGCATAGTTCTGAGTTACTGGCTTGGCTCAAACCACCACAGTGTATGTACTGAGCTATGGTTTTCTTATACCTAGAATACTCTTCCAGTTTGTAAGAACTGTGCTGCCTAATCCTCTAAGTAACCAAAAGTTTACATGTGATTGTACATTTAGGTCAGGGAGGACATTATGGTATTGATGCTGCATTTTTAAACTCGGGACTGGTCCATCCATCGTTACCCCCTTCCCTTCTTGCCCCTTGAGGAAGATGCTAAGAAGGATGTCTACCTTTCAATAAAAGATCTGTTACAATGAAAGATATTAATTGGGGGTTTATGTAATTGTTTTCTACCAGCAGCTTTTCTCTAGGCCATTGTATCTGCAATATAGATCCCAGCACAGTTTTCTACTATGTATACCTCTCTGCAATTATGCTGCCATGTAATTTTGATAATGAAGTAGTAAAGTTGGTCTTGTAACTCTTTCTGTGTTGCTAAGTCAACTGCTTCCTGATCTTGCCAAGAAATAGAAGATACAGCAATAAAAGTGATTACAAAAGTTGAAAGGCTTGTCTAATACAAAGCATCTGTGGTTGAGTTTTCTGTAGGAAATAAAACATCTCTGTTAGCATACACACTTAACCAGTAAAATCAAGTCAGTCATTATGTGGAACACTGAATCATTGTCCATGAATATATGAATATTGACTGAGGACTAAAAAAATATTCAGACATGTAATAGAGGTCTGAGGGACAGCAAGTGGTGGTGCGTAAACACTGGAGAGGTTTTAAGCAGAATCCAGTGCATCAGAGCTGTGTTTGTCTATGCAGTTAAATTGTGTTTGTAACATTTTGTCACACAAATATGCAATCTGCTTGCTAGCTACTTTAAAAATATGGTGGTGTTCCATAAAGTAGTCTTGCCTGTGTGAGGATATTCAGGAAAGCTATTTGGAATCAATACCTAAAGTGGATTAGTTAAGCCCTTTTATTCCCTTATGTGAGCACCTTCCTTCCAGATTAAATCACTGTCTACTTAATTCAAGCTTTTGCTGAATTTCCTTCTCCTAAACCAGTTAGTCCACTTTTAATATGTACAAACTGTAGTAATAATGCTAAATAACAGCTTAGAGTTACCAAATTAATTTCAGAGGGGTTTTGCATTTTATAAATATACTCTGCTGAACAGACTTGATTCTTTCAGTTTAATAGAAGTTCATTGTAAAGCCGCTTCATGCTTGAACAACTTGAATTATACAGTTATGCATAGGGTCTGTATTCTTTATCAGCACTTGCAGGTAACTAGGATTTACTGTTTAAAATCCCTTGCTCTGGGGATCAGGCACATGATCCCTGCAGAGGAATTATCCTGTTCAATGAATGGATTTAAATTTTCTCTACACAACCATCACGTTATGTATCTAGGGAAACCTGGTTGACTGGTATTTATTTCTTTGACTTACCTTACAGGTGCAGTTGAAAAAGGGCACAACCACCTAAATTACATGAATAAGTTTTTTGAAGCAATGTTGTTCTGGGAGAAATCAGAAAGTGAAAAGAAGGTATGAAAGCATATTTTTAAGTGCTTAATGTTGAAACTTGAGCTCTTGATGATTTGTTTTCTTTAGTTTTGAACAAAAATATTCTGCCTGAAAATAGTAAGGTTTGGTAACGAGGGAACTGTGTCAAATGACAGTCAAGATAAAATCTGCAGGTCAATTGCCAATAATTGACTTGATCCTAAAGGTTTTGACCAACCTGAACAACCACCACCCGTACAGCAAAGAATGTCTTCCTCATATTCAATCTAAACTTCCCCTGTTTAAGTTTCAGCCCATTACCCCTTGTCCTATCACTACAGTCCTTAACGAAAAGTCCCTCCCCAGCATCCCTATAGGCCCCCTTCAGATATTGGAGGGCTGCTAGGAGGTCTCCATGCAGCCTTCTCTTCTCCAGGCTAAACAGCCCCAACTTTCTCAGCCTATCTTCATACGGGAGGTGCTCCAATCCCCTGATCATCCTCGTGGCCTCCTCTGGACTTGTTCCAACAGTTCCATGTCCTTTTTTTGTTGAGGACCCCAGAACTGCACACAATACTTCAAGTGAGGTCTGACAAGAGCAGAGTAGAGGGGCAGGATCACCTCCTTTGACCTGCTGGTCGTATTGGAGTTTCTAAGTATAGAATCATAGAATTCTTTGGGTTGGAAAGGACCTTAAGAGCATCCAGTTCCAATCCCGTGCCATGGACAGGGACACCTCACAGCAGACCATATCACCCAAGGCTCTGTCCAGCTTGGCCCTGAACATTGCCAGGGATGGAGCAAAGTAACTGGATGAAATAAGGCTTTTCCAGTATAGTGAGTAATGTGGGTTCTTGCTATGAGCTTTTGCTGTCTGTGAATCTGCTGCAAATGATTTCACAGAATTACTATTGCCTGAGTTATGTTTTGTCTCTGTGTATGTGATAGGTGCACCTTAGGAATTCATCTGGTGCAACCATGACTTTTCACTGATCTGTGTATGTGCTTTCTAAGAATTTATTAGAAAAAATTGCTCAGCTGGAAGACTTGTGTGGCAAGAAGGAGAAATTTATTCAATCCAATAAAATGATAATTAAGTTCCGTGAAAACCATATTGTTCGTTTGGAGAGGTTACATAAAGAGGCTGGTGGAAGCTTGTTGCCCAAAGAGCAAGATGATCTCTTCAGTGAACTGAGGGAGGAATTGCAGATGCTCAAACAACAGGTAAGCTCTTTTCTAGAGCAGTTCTCTTTTGTGAGAATAGTTCATGTGATGGGTGGATACAGGCTTTTTAGGAAGAGCACGCTGGAAAGAAGATGGATGGTGGTTTCCTTTTGTAGAAGTATCTCAAGTGCATGGCATTTGCCTATGGAATGGGTAGGTTTAGAGCTTCTGAGTGAATTTGCCTGAAAGGAATGGTTGGTAAGGGTGATGTCGTGGTGGGAGCTGCTACAGGCCACTTGATCTAGGTTAGGTAGAGAACTGAGTCTCCTACTGAAGGAAGCCTCCAAATTACAAATCCTTATTTTTATGGGAGACTTTAGTGTCCATGACATCTGTTGAAAGGGAAAGACAGCAGGATGCAAGTAATACAGCAGGCTTCTGAAGGGTAAGAATGCAGATACCAGTTGGGCCATTCAGGAATGATGCAGTCCTGGAGCTGTTTGAGGAAGGCAAAGTACCGAAGTACATACCTAAGCCTCAGAAGAGGAGACTTTAGGTTATTCAGGTATCTTTTAGGTGTGGTATCATTTGTGAAGCATTTCTGAAGAACAAAGAAGCTTAAGAGAGCAGGCTTGTTCTTTAAAAACAATCTCTAAGCACCAGTAGGAAAAAGGAATAGATGTATTAGAAGACTAGGTTGAATCTCTAGCTCATAACTGAGCTCTGAAGTGAACGGAGGGGAAGTACACAAGTCAGGGCAGTCATAAAGGACTATAGAAATCTTTGTATGGCATTCAGAGACAGCGTTAAAGTCAAAAGCTGAAACTGAAAATGAATATCAAGAGCAGAAAGGAAAGCTTCTACTGCTTTATTGTCAGTTAAAGCCTAAAGGTATCAAACCCACTGTCATTTTTTTGAGAGCAGATTCCAAGGGAGTAAGAAAATTAACAAACAAAAATTGGTATGGTTTTAACCACTGTATGGAATATCTATTCTTTTTCCATTACAATGTAATGCTTGTTAAAGGTACTAGTGTAATGGGACCTCTAATATGTATATGTATGCTAGATATGTGTAGCATTGCCTGCAAAATAAAGCGTGTTGAATAAAATACTACTTATCACAGGCGGAACAACACCCACAGATTGCAAAGTATGCTATGGAGAACTATAATCTCAGAGAGGAGAACAAAAAACTTCGTTCTTTGCAGTCAGTTAAAAAGGCTCAAGAAATTGATGCCAACACAATAATGGAATTGGAAAAAGCTTTCTTAGAAGCTTCAGCCACAGAGAAGAATACTGGAGGTAACAATATGCTCATGTTTTTCAGCTAAGTAAGCTTACTGTATTTCTGTTGTGTGCAGCATAGTGTTGAAAATGTCTGTCTTGATGTATTTGTGCCGCCCTGAAGACTGATTAAACAGGTTTACTTCATTTTATTCACAATGACCTTCAAGCAAATACAGAAATAGGGAATATGAATTCTGATGCATCCTGTGAACCCCAGCCATGATCTCATTTTGCTGTCTTTAGTTGTCCTAAAAACTGCAGTAAAATGATTTATTCTACATTTTTTCATGTGGGCTGTAGCTAATACCCACTTTTTTTTTTCCCCAATCTCAACTGCTGTTCAAAAGCCTACAAATGCCATCATTTTAATAAAAACTTCAGATATTTGAGCTACTCTGATTTCAGGGGGTATATGTTTGCTCTTTAGGTCATCATTTATATTCCACCACCATATCAGTGGAAGGCAATTCGCTGGCATCTGTTGAAAGGCTGAAAGCGCGTCTGCTGCAGACTCAGAGTGAACTGGCAAGTTCAAAACAAGAATATGAAGAATTTAAAGACCTAACCAAGTGAGACAAAACAGTCCAGAAGTATCTTTCATTAAATGTTTCCATTTCTTGTTTTGTTTTTTAAAGTTAGTCTCAGATCCTGAATATACAGTCAAAGAATTTCCTTGCATGTAAGAGAGGGCCAGGATAAGATAAATGGTATGAACACAGAGAATGTTCTTGTTTAAATCAGTTACTCATAGATTAAGGGACAACCATGATGCAATCTGAAGGTGCATCTGCACTGTTGCAGATTTCTTTGTCTTTCCAAAAGCTCTTTATGCTAAGACGCAAAACAGTACTTCACAACACATAGGGAATGGACATGCCCTGGAATTCTGATAGTCACCTGCTTTAGCAGGGCAGGGAGAGTTTGGCTTGGTTTCCATGCTAAGCAAATACTTTTCAGATGGAAGCAGTGACAGGAAGTAAGAATTGATGGGGCTTGGGGGCATGTTTTGGGATTTTTGTTTTAGCGCAACAGTAGTTTCTAATATAAAACTTTTAAGACTGCAAGCTTAAAACCACTATAAAGTAGAATCCAATCACCCCAGAAAATCTTGGCTAAGCCATTGGTTAATTTATTCTCTCTGCTTCAAAGGTATTTAAGAAAGCAATAATACCACTGTCTTGAGACCTGTTATTGGAATAGGGATTTAATTCACATAAGAACAAAGATACGGTGTCAATAATTAATTTACATCCATTTGCTTTGGCGCCTAAACATGAGATAAGGGTCTACTTTATCCTTACTAATGTAGTAAAGAATTTATTGTGGTCCTCCTTGAGGGCAGCGCAAGATAATGCAGGAAGCCTGAGTAATACCTTCAAATGCAAGTGAATAATACATGGCTTAACTTGATCAACAGCATTTCTGATAACTTTAGGTCCTGTCACTGGAAATACAAGGAAAATAATTGCATTTCCAACAAACACAATGGAAACCTGGAAGCCAATTGTACAAATCTATTTTTTAGTCTTAGATTCCTGTGTAGCAAATCCTATGAACTTTATATGTCCTAAACTCAGGTTGTAACTTTACCAGCCCACCACTTGTCCTGTATCATTAGTTACAATGGTATATTTAAATCTTCACAGATTAATTAGTTTATTTACCTGCCCCCTCAATCTATTATATGTATTCCATGTTTTGTGCAGGTCTTGCTTTCTTGATAGTATGAATGCATCTGTATATCACTTACCCATATTTTCTCAGTGGAGCACTGTCTAACAGCAGTGTGCTTTTGAGCCTCCAAATTGATTCGGAGAAAACTCCAGGAACAAACTTGCCAACAAAGTTTTCTAGTTGACAATTCTTTATTACGGGCGCCGGGAGACACGGGGGATAGCTCCTCTTAACATGTGTCCACCTATTGCTACACAAGCAGTCCTTATATAGCTAAGGAGCATACATACATATTCATGAGGCTATGTATGGATTATCTCATTTTCCAGAAAGTTCCCCTCATGTGTACAAAAATGTGGTGGTGGTCTCGGAGGGTCGTTTACTTCTTCCAACAATCTTCATCACTGCTGGCAGCCTTTGAAGCACAGGCAGTAGATGCTTATACCAGCTTAATTGGTTTGTTAGCACCACAGGCATAATAATCATCCCATCCTCCTGCTTATCAGTTAGTTTAACTGCAGCCTATCCTGGGCTCCTGCCTTTCCAGGTACTCCCTGTCTTTATGTCCTGTTCTTCTAGCCTGTTTTCTTACACTCATTTTGTACTAAGGTCATAAAGGCCTAACCTACGTCAACTACAGCAGTTTATCTTATACAAGGATTCTCAGCATGTTCTCTAGCTGTACTCTGTATTTTTTTTATAACTTTCCATTACTACTGTTAAAAAGCCATCACACTTAGCGTTACTTAAAATTGATTCTAAAGGTTTACATATTTCATTTTGTAATTTTGTACCCCCCTCGTCTCAGAATTCACCTCTAGATTCCACTAAATTTTAAACTTGTTTCCAGTTTTGGAGTAACCGGATGCTTCATTTTACATTCAAGTGTAATTACATGCTGCAACTGAATGAGTAAACTTGAGCAATTTCACCGTATGACTCAATGTATCCTAATGCTTCTATTGTCTAATAGCAATCACAACTGAAGTTCTACCCTGTTCTGTAAGTTTTATTGTGGATACTAAAAAAGGGAGGATAAGTGATAGCATTAAAATTAAACCGCCAAAAGATGAAATAATGCATTTCCTTTTGTCTGTAGACTTTGACCCTACAATGTGATAGTTGGCCTTGCCAACACAAGTATCAGTGCATAGCTCTGTAGAAATACCTTATGAAAATCATCCCTACTTTTCTGCTCAACTGTTGGATTTCAGCTAAAGCACTCCTAGAGGGCAAAATACTGTTAACAGATCAACACTTCCAAAATACATCTTTAAAGGAATTTCTTTAATCCTGGCAAGCACCAGTTCACCCTTCTCATATAACTGGTAACATTTTTAAAGCTTAAAACAATGTTGGTATGAGTGATTATTAGTTCTCCGTCATTACGCAAGCACCAAGAAGCCTCCTAGCTTTATCATTTCATATTTCTTTTGACTTTTTAATGCAGCAGTGGTGGCTTTCTTCTCAAAATAAGGTATTTCAGTGTTTGGGCAAGGGTTCAGCTTCAGCTTGCTCTTTGGCAATACGGCAGCTTATCCTTCCTCATAGGAGGAATTTGATGGTAGTAAAATACTTCCTAAACAGGAAAAAGCATATGGAAATGGAATCGGAGCTTCAGTCCCTTTGGAAAGCAAACCAACATCTTGAAAACATTCTGGAAGCAACTAAAGCAAGCAAGCACCTAAAAGTCTCTCAGTTCCACAAGCTACATAGAGAAACTCCGAAGGTATGGTAAGAAGTTTCTTTAAAACCACACATACACCTGAGTTGAGTGAGAACACAGAGACTTTATTTGTATGATCTCTTAACCTAACTAGCATTCTGGCATGTAATCCGTATGGGATAAACTACATCTGATGCTTTTTTGTTCTGGAATACTTACTGACTGACTGCTGCTGTAATCAGATGACACTGAAAAGCGTAGTGGTGTAGAACTAACTACTTTGAGCATTTTTATTTTGGTATTCTACTTTGTAATCTCTATAACAGACCATAACCACTCCATCAAAAGCTTACCAGCTGAGATCCCGCCTAGTGCCGCGGATCAGCCCTAAGGTCTTAGCTCATCATTCTGAAGCTTTTCAGTATTCTGAAGAGGTGATGGATGATGTTTCAGAAGAGCCAGTTTCCCCAGAGGTGAACGAACAACAAGCATATGAGGCTATGGTTGAGGAGCTCAAACTGGCGCAGGTGAGTGCTATGAATAACAACTGAAGTGTATGGGTATTCTAAAGCTGGTTTTGGCATGAAATACTGTCCCACTCATGAAATGTGTTTTCTTTTGCATGGGAAACTGAAGCACTTGATGGGTACTTAAGGCTTCACTAAACAGATTTCTAATTATACATATCTGTGTGCATGTGTCTATGTAATTGTGCTTAAAAAGATTTACCATGAAACTGTTGAAAGGAACTGGAGTTGAATATCTTAAGTAGTTTAAGGTACACAGGGTATTTAATCTTTTCCTATTTTAACCTGCTACCTTCACTAGGAGGAAACTTCTTTTTAAGTCTCTGGCGTGAGCTACATCTCAAATAATACCTAAGCTTAATATATAACATAAATTATCAGAAGAAACCTGCCAAAGGATGCTTGTCCACAATTATACTTTCATTTCTTCTAATGGGCACTAAAGGTCTTTAGTCACAGAGTTTCAGCTTCTGGACAGTACTTAACTAACCTCAGGACATATGTAGCAGTGGCACAACAGCTAAACCCCCTCTTTCATGCTACCATAGTGTATAGATCCTCTAAGGAACTAAGCTAGTGTATATTGAGTGGCTTCTTTGTGAAGTCTTATTTCTCCAAGATGAACATGTGTCTGAAAACTAAGTGTTTACTGGATTTAGTGCTTGTATTCCCTGACAGATTTTCTTGTGTTCTGGCAGTTTACTTGGCAATAGGAGAAATTGACTACTTTAAATACCAGTTTATTTTTGAATGTTCTGTTTTCTGTTGGTTCAGGTCATAAAAAAAGAAAGTAGCTGACATTTTTATACTTAATGTGCACAGATTGCCATATGGCATGTGAGAATAGCTGGAAGATGGGTGCTCTAATTTTGAGTGTCTGTTGTGTCACAGGAGCAACTGAGCACAATGCAGACCAAGCTGGATGAAGAGGAAAGCAAGAATCTGAAACTCCAGCAGCATGTTGATAAACTGGAGCATCATTCTGCACAAATACAGGAGGTGAGAGAACAATACAGCACAGAGCTGTATGTGAGTGTGTATATACATTAAGGTGATATCTACCACACTCATACTACTGTGCCTTCAGTGAGGTCTGCAGTGTTACTGCATTATGGCTTGTGAAAAACGTACATAGCATCATGGCTCAGCGCTGTGCATTAAGACAAAGACTTTGTTTAACACAATACTACAGTTCTGGGTTCTGGGGGTTGTTTTAAATGTTGTGATTCTGATCTGGCTTGATCTGAAGTGTAAACAGAGACACTTGGGATGCCTGTGCTTGGTTTTGACCAACTTGCTGATTTCTGGAAAACGGCAATAGTCACAAGGAAATTTTCAGCTTTGGAATACTGAAAGCACTACTTGCCTCAAGGAACTGAACTGGAATGTTCTTAGTGTATAAAACACTTACAGGTCTTCCTTAATCACTAAGTTTGATTTAGCATAGAAAAGGAAATAAGGCCTGTACGCTTCCTGGATCAGTCTCATTTCTGTTCCAAAGCAGACCTCAGCTCCTAAGCTGTAGGTTGCTTTTAAGTAAACTTTTCAGGTAAGGTAATATTTTCAGTTATATCCAGTCCTCTTTTTCTTGGACTTCTAAGGATTTCAGATTTGCTAAACATCAAATTGAAAGAAAAATGTATCTTGTGTTCATAGCCAGTTGATGAAATGCTCTAATACATTATTACATCATTATTACTGCTCTGTGACTTGGCCACTCCTACATTTCCTTCCATTTAAAAATTGTACTTCTCTTCTCAAGCTTCTTTCATCTGAAAGGAATGACTGGAATAAACAACGCCAGGAGCTCCTGGAACAGATAAAATCTCTTGAAAAGCAATTTCAAGACAGCCAAAGCAATAGTGATAGTAAGTCTGTATAACACTGTCCTGGGTTAAGCCGCAACACTGACATTCCATATGAAGTTTTCATGATTTCTTAACATTTTGGATCAGCAATCGCACATTTGAGTAAATATTTTGGGTTGTTAGTCCCCCAGAAATGGATTTTTTTCTGTTTTAAAGAAGAAATCTCTAACATTTGCAGCATAGTTTTTCTCTGCCTAGTCTTGCACAGTACACAATATTCAGAATTGCTCTGTTCACTCCGAATGTGAAAGGAGTACAGGATATAGTATATAAAAGGAAAATACTAACTAAAAAAACGAAAGTCCTCCATTGGTCTATGGACATGCAGTGATATTGTCTGGAATGGTTTTGGTTCTGCCTGTACTCTTTAGTTCTTAAAGTCAATGTTTCATTGACCTTTTCCAATTGCAAATCCTTCTTGGATGTGTGACCCCCAAGGTTAATTCTACTGAAAATGCAGGAAGTTTTGTGAGACTTTCCCCGGATATTCGGTAGTGTTACATGTCTTGTATCTAGCACAGTTTTCCAACTAACGTGTCAAATATTTGGGTTTTGACAGCATTAAAAAGTGAAGTCTGTGACTTGCGCATTGTCCTGAAGTCTGCAGACAAGGAGTTGTCTGCTGTAAAACTGGAATATTGTGCCTTTAGGGAAAAGCAAGAGAAAGAAATGAGCCAGCTTTCTGCTAGACATATGGATGTACAGTTCCAGCTGGACAGTGTCAGGTATGTTGGCAGTTTGGTAAAGTGCCTCAGCCTTCGTTTTGGATGCATCCAGTGATTTAATTCTTCTCTTCTACACATCAACTCACACTTAGCAATCTCTTATTTCAAGTTATTTTGTGCTTTTGAACTTTGCTTATTTTGGGGTGTTTTTGTGCTTAACTCTTTCGCTACCTATTTCAGAACAGGGAACATGGTGAAATTAGCAGAAAGAAAATAAAATGTGGCTTCCTTAACTGGTTTGCTACAGCATTTTTGTATTAAATAGTATATGTCAGTAAACTTAGTGACCTCCAGAAATGAAGTGGCTGAAGAGGCATAGTTTGGTTGGGGTTGGTAGGGTTTTTATTTTCAATTTAGTCTTAAAAATTAACTGTTACTTCAGCAGGTGACATAATGATGCTGCTTTAAAAATATGAGCAGAAAGAAACCATAAAAATAAACTGAAGTTTGACTACAGAAGCCTGAAAGCTCACTATGTTGTATGCAAGAATTGCCATTATCATTGGCAGGTGAAAATCAATGAGGTTTTTAATCATTAGCATGACCTTAATTATGTTGGAGTTTGGGTTGTGTGTGGTTTGGTTTTGGGCACCAGTGCCCTGGAAAGCTTAACTATGTTAATGCATTATCATGGGTCTTAGAATCATAGAATAGTTTGGGTTGGAAAGGACCTTAAGACCATCCAGTTCCAATCCCCTGCCATGGGCAGGGACATCTCTTGACTGAAGTCAATTCTTGAGTGATAAATCTTGAGACTGGGATCCTGGAATTGAAATGTGGTTTCATTGATGCCTTTTCTGCATTAGCACAAGTACTAGCTATATGGAGGGTATTCTTTCTATAGGCTTTCCATTAAGGTCATGGTTCATAACACTTGTCCAGCTCTTTTACCCCTCTTTGCTTTTCACTTTTGTGAAAGATGTAATTAAAAAAGTTTTCAGGGCAACAATTTAGAGGTAAATAACCCGGAGTTGTGCAGAATATATAATGATATATGGGGCATAAATGACCCAGATATCAACTAAGCAGATACAGGTACTGAAGAGCATTTTAGCAGTCTTTTGTCCAACAACTGGCTAAAAACCAATAATCTTGGGGGGGATGGTGTTAATGAGTGAACACCATTGTAAAGACATAGTGACTGAAATTTCTATGGGATTTTGTAACTAGTAAATTATTTCTAGGGATGAGAGAGTACTTTGCCTTCTCTGCCAATGCCACTGAAGTGAATGAGTTTTAAAAAGTTGCCATTTATTGTCATTCTTTCTAAAATAACTATTCTGTATATTAGCTGTGGGTTATTGAATAGAATTGATTGGAATAGATTATAATGAGCCAAACTCTTACTGTTGTGGGTGAGTTTTGGTTTGTTTGGTTTTATTTTTGACAGGCTAGAACATGAGAAGGTCCTTGAGGAAAAAGCAAGCCTGCAGGATGACTATGACAATTTGCAGGAAGTAACCAAGTTTGAGACAGATCAACTGAAGCAACAACTTGAGCAAGAAGCAGAAGCAATGAAAACTGAGCTTCATGTAAGACAGTCAAGGCTTTCAAAGAACTTTATTATACAGTTACTTGTGTAGCCAAATTGTTTAATTCATAGAATCATGGAATGGTTGGGGCTGGAAGGGACCTTCCACAGCAATAACAGGTTTCCTGATGATTTCCTTTGGAAGACGTACTCAAAATCTTTATTAAAACTTGGTGCAAGATTTTTGCAACTGCAGAGTTGCAAGAAATATCCAGCATGTTGGAGTAGGAGGGGTTTTGGCTGAGGAAACAGCTCTGGAAATGTTGAGGGAGATTTGTCAATCAGTAAAGAAATAAGAAACTGCTTTGGTAAAGAATCCTGACATCAAAGTACTGGTGATTTTTCATCTTCGAGCTAGCTAAGACTGGTTTACTTCTTCTGTCTTTACAAAGCAATTTCTTGCACAATTTCATGATGGATGTGGTCTTGTTAAAATATGTGGCTTCTTGTGGTGGATCGTTGTCCTGCAATTCAGTTGATGGTGTCCTTGAAAGCCTGTCGCACTGAAGCAACTGCAAAACAGCAGCAGCAAGGTTGCTCAAGGGCTTTTGCAAATGATTTTGTCTGCTTTTCTGCAGTGTATGCTCTACCTGCTCTGCAAGTTTGCTTTAAGTTTTACTTTAGTGCTTAAAGGAATAGTGTCAGATTGAGAAGGGTCATTTTAAATTCCTTATAGTCTGATATCTTGCTCTGCTGGTTGGGGGTTGAGAAATCCCCCCAGATTAATCTACAGGTGAAAATTTTAATTCCTTACTTTAAAACCTTTTGATATTGAGGACCATTATAGGTACAGGAAATGATCATCAATGGCAAGTGAGAAGAGCTGATTACTTAATATGGATAAGACTTTGCTTCTGAACTTGTCCAGAACAAAGCTAAGGATCTTTCTGTTTACATTTAAAGTTTTGTGGTGGGTGTTTTCAGTTACCGTAGCAATTTTAGGTTTTCGTTTTGGTTTAAATGACTCTAAAAACCCTATCTTGTAACAACATGTATTTTGGTATTCTAGAATCTTTACGAACTCCTGAAAACAGAAAAAGAACTTAATGAAAAACTAACATTAAGATTGCAAGAAGAAACCAGTTCAAAGTAAGTTTTAATTAGCAGTGGGGCTTCTCTTCATCTTGCTTCATTGGGTTTGTTTTATGCTAGGTTTTCTATTCAGATGGGGCTCTTGTTTGTGGATGTGTAAGTGCAATAAAAATACACTTACATGACTTAATTCTTGTTAAAGCTTCCTTTTGTTCTGATTATATTTCTTACTAGAAATGTTTTCTTCTCCAGGGAGCTCTTGAAAGAGCTTGGAAAAGCAGAGGTGGAGAAATCATCCTCTGAAATGGTGACCCAGCATGAGCAGCAGGTACAACAGCAGAACTGAATGTCTAAATCATGTGTTCACAGATTTCTTTGAGCATTAATAGCAATTTCAGCAGTGAACCAACTGTTCTGTTGATTACCAGCAAAATAATTGTAGACTTCTTGAGTTTCAGGTGTTGTTAAGCTATTGCTTAATTTTTCTGGGGAGGTGAACTGCTTACCTCCTTCCCTTTTTGCATGGCTTTGTGCTTTACAAAGCATACCTCAAAAATAATTAAGTCTTTCCTTCACAATTATTACTTCTTCTAGGAAGCAAAACTGCAGAAATTGGAACAGGAGCTGGCTGCTGCTGAAGAAATGATCGTTTCTTTGAAGAAAACAAACGATACAGATAAGGTTTGGGCTTATTTCTGTTATTGGTACCTGGTTTTGCAGGTAACTATGTTCTGTAGTAGAACTGAAAGCCCAGAGCAGCCTTTCTGTGCTACTTAGTAATTCTGTGCTTCAAGGCAATCCTGGCTGTGTATCTAGGTAAAATAAATCCTACTTTTTCATGGAGGAAATATGAAGTTTGCAGGGTGGTGGGAAACTGACCGTTGAACAAACAAAAATATCAAGGTAAAGCTGTCTACTGGGCAAAACATTCAATGCATAAATGATGCAGGCTTAGAGTCATAGAATAGTTAGGGTTGGAAAGGACCTTAAGATCATAGAGTCTCAACCCCCCTGCCATGGGCAGGGATACCTCACACTAAACCATGTCACCCAAGGCTCTGTTCAACCTGGCCTTGAAATGATCAAGGCTTCCTGATAATCAGTAGGGCCTTCCAGCCAGTGCCATGTTGGCATGGGCTAATAGAAAAGGTAAGAAAGGTGATGTCAGAATGTGACTCTGAGTATCTTTATGAATAAGATGAAAGCATTTTTTACAGGAAAAGATTACTCCAGTGGTTTGAAAGCTTAAATAGCAAAAGTTCCCATAGTACAAGCATTTATGCTGTATGTAAAACCAGTGTAAGAAATATTGCATCATGCTGGATAGCAAATGCACTGGTAAGTCCTGCTTTTTCCATGCTGAACTAAAACATTTGGCATGTTACAAGGTCAGAAGAATCTGCTATTGTCAGTGCAGTGGTGTTTCTTGAATGTGCCTTTTCCCACTGCAAACAGATGTAACCTTGAGCAGTAATACTTCTACTAAAACGGAGGGTGAGGCTTCTCTTCTAATGAACACAGCAGGTTATTTAATTCTTTGTGTAAGTGCTTAGGGCAAAACTCAATGATTTAACAACAAATTTCCTGTTATTCCTTTACTTGTGCATATTTTGGCCTCATTTTCAAATTTGGTATTGACATATTACACACCAAAGAGTTCTGTAATAAAATATGTATTATAATGTATCAAGATTAACTTTTTTGTGTTGCAGGAAGTTGTAACTGACTTGATGAGACAGATCCAGGAGCTGAGGTCTTCACTTAATCATAAAACTGAGTCCCTAGATGGTCTGACAAGAGAGCTCGAGGATATAAATGTATGTTCTGTCATTTTGAAGGGCATGGTATAGTTCTTCAGAAATGGAAGGCAATGACATGTCTTATGGGTCTCAAACAGCATAACTTGCTGTAGCGTTTTAGAAGAAAACTTCTTTGTTTTGACATGTTGAAGTCTTCTGAACACTTTTTTGCCTAAGGCTGTCTTGAAAACGGAACTCTCCATGTGGTGGGTAAAGAGCTGTGTCTCCAAAGGGACCTATTCACATGCTGTAAACTACACTCAGCTGACAGTCATGCTTAGATTGGCTCAGAAACTGGCAATTTAAGACTTCAGCAATTGAAGCTGAATTGTAAATTCATTTTTGAGTGAATTCTTGTTGCTGATAGTCCTATGTTCTCAATCTGAAAACAAGTATGAAGAACTAAAACTACATATTTGAGTAAGTGAATAAATATGATGCATTTTCTCACTAAAATAGGTCTGGTTTGCAAACAGAGTGGCCCACAGAATGGTTTAGATAATGTATATGTCTGAACTATGAATTCAAAAAGTCCTACAAACAAAATGGTGATGAGACACATTTCTACATATGGTTATCTGGTTTTTAATAGTGGGTTCAGTGGTTAATATGTACTTCTGAACCCATGACAGGTGGCTAATACATATTATATTAATCTTTTTCCATTGTTCTGAACTCATTTCTAATAGCATGGTTTGTACAATATAGCAAGTATGATCTCATCCTGATTTTAGTAATTGACCCTGAGATTTTCAATGTTTGTAGTTGTCATCGTAGGATTTGTGAAACACATTTATTTGTATTATGGTGGACAACTTTCTTTGACAATGATATTTCCAAAGACAATATAAAATTTAATATAATACTTTTTGTAGTGCAAGTATAGTCATCTTCTAGCTGCAAGAGAAGAAAGCAAAGTAATCATGCAAGATCAGGAAAAGAAGATTGAAGACCTGAGGGAAGCCTTGGAGAGCAGTATAGTAGCTAATAACATTGAGGTAAAAACAATAATGTTGGTATATTATTCTATGATCATGATAATTTGTTCAACAGACCAACTGGATGTAGTTTTGCTTAAAATACTTGTGTAAAAGATAACATCATTTTGGTTCAAACTACAGCCAGTTAAGCTGTTCTTAAAGGAATTCTTAATGAGATACCTGACAAATTCTGTTAAATTATCACATTACATGACATAAATATTTTATAAGCTACTTCATAAAAACCTATGCTAAAAGCCTGCTTTAATTTTGTTAAGGCCACTGAGGAGTCATCAGCTGAATTTAATGGCAACATTACATTAGCAGCTGTGAAATTCGAATAGGTAGAGGAATATATTATGTTTAACATTCTCTCTTCCCCCACTGCTTCTATATGCAGTAACATCTTTTCTTTACTCATAATTTTAACTAAAAGCTCCATCTGGTGGAAACAGATTTAGGATGCATTGTTGATTTAACTGCTTGCTTTTCAAATTGCATCTTTCATTTTTTTAACTCTCTTTCCTGTTACTGCTCTCATGCTTTGGTGAACATGCCCCATCAGTCTAAAAACACTAACCTCTCCTTACAAGTAATTTCTGAAGATCATCTGTCATATTACATGTGCTTAGTCCAATCATACAGCACCGATAAAGTCTCCCAGAGTAGTGCTTGCTTCTCCAAACCCCGTTCTTACATAGATTTCTACTATGTTTAGTAAACAGATTGTCTTCAATAATAATCCTATCTAAATCTGACATTCTGGAACCCCAAATTGAGTTGCCTGCCAAATGGATCACTTGATATTTTATTATAAACTGAAGTACCAATTCTTACTACAGTGCTATCCATGAGTGTGTCTGGCTCCTAATAAATCATAGGGTTTCTCCTTCTTTGACTTTTTTATCAGTTACTAATTTCCTTCATGCTTTCTTGACTGGACAAGAAGAACTAATCTAAGATGGCATTTAAAACACTAAGTAGTGTTTCTCCTTCTAGGTTAACACACCTTGTATAGGTGATGCCCTGCCAGATAGGGTGTGAGTCTAGATCCTGGAATAAATCCAGAGGTATCTACAGAACAGCAGTGCACTAAAATGCTGTAATCACTAATTCAGCATGGGTTAAAAGCTATGTATTATTGTTTCTTATTTAAGGCATTGTGTCTCTTTTTAAGGATACACGATACTTTAAAACAGTGGTTGATTCCAAATTTCTCCCACAAGTATCTGACTATACTGTGGTAAAGCTTTCATTTTTGTTCTGCAACCAAGGCACTGGATACAGAAAACATGGTAAAATAAGTAATCTATAGTTGAATGCTTGCTACAATTAATGATGGAAAAAGTGGAGGAAAAAAAGGGAGATGCTTGTAGCTGCTGGCACTCTTAGCAAGAACTACAAAAACTAGAGTCATGGAATCAACCAGGCTGGGGAAGTCCTTTAAGCTCATCCAGTCCAACTGTTCCCCAGCACAGCCAAGGCCACCACAAACCCATGGCACTGAAGGCCTCATCTACACAGTGTGTGAACACTTGCAGGGATGGTGACTCCAGCCCTGCCCTGGGCAGCAGTTCCAATGGCTGAGCACCTTCTGGGGAAGGAACTGTTTCTCATCTCCATCTAAACCTCCCCTGGCATCTTGAAACAACTGCTTTAGAGAGTAACTTTGATATTTCTTTTTTTACTCATCCAATGGCTTAAAATAGAGAGACCTTCTGTGTGAAGAGTTACATCATACTGTTGATCAGCTAACAAAACTGACTGAAGCCTCCAAGAAGCATGATTCATTGCTTCACTCTGCACAGGAAAACATAACAAAGAAAGAAGCTCTAATCCAGGAACTCAGGGAACAGGTAAAACCGGGAAATTCTTCCGATAACTGGCTCCTTGGGAGGGAGCTGTGGTTAGCTGTAGCTTCTGGAAAAGGCTTTGCTTGTCATTTTAGAGCATCCTGTACGCAACACTCTTGGTGAAGAGCAACACTCCTTCCTGTAAAAGTGAAGTAGTAGTTCAAAAGCTTCTGAACAAAGGCTAGAGAATTTTTAAGTGCTTCAGAATAGGTGTCTAGAGATCATGAAAATGTTTACTTTCAAAACCAAGTAAAATTATTGATACCTCTAATAGAGCAACCTGAGGTTGTAAGCGCTGTAACCTGGGGAGTTACTTTTTCCTCTGCTTAACACGTAGCCACAAACAATATCACTATATAATGGAGATAAGTATTGAACTAGATAAAGTATGCAGTCTGAGTGTGATCTGGAGCTTTTGCAGACCAAATAGCTATCTTAAGCCTTTGTCCAAGTTTTAGTTCTAGTTGACTGTCCTAGCCCTAAGTGATACATTTGTGCTGGCAGAAACTCTAGTTAGGATAAATAGTTTTGTGAAGAGTCCTTCTGTCATGTTAGCATATTGTCTTTCAGGAAACTGATTTGATCTATACCAGTAAAATCTTTGTATCGAACCACATCTTGTCCAGTAATGTTTGCCAATGAAGTTGATATTAGTTTTTCTGTGCTAGCAAGCTCTTTGAAAGATAAATTGATATAGCAAAGTGAACCAACAACAGGAGCAAAATTCAAATTAATTACGTAGCATATAGTATATAGATGCTTTCAAAAAATGCTTGTTACATGCAACTATGTAATGATTAACAGTTATTATGTAAATGTACAAAATATTTCTGAAAGTGAAACCTAAGGTAATTAAAATAACCCATGGTGTACTTAAGCTTGCTCACAATAGAGATCTGGCTGCTGTTTACTATTTTGTATGTATTATTAACTAATCCACTTCTAATTGGGGTTTCTAATAGCTGGACAAAGTGACAGAAGAACTGGATAAGAGGAAGTATGAATATGAACTAAAAATTAAGCAACTAGATTGCTTTGTTGACCCATCTTCAGAAACATTTCCTCAGGTACGGTGTTTGTGAGAGAAACATTTTCATTATAATGACTGTTAAAACTCATTGAAAAGAACTAATAAACTTGACAATGTACCAAGAATGGTCAAATCCCATTCCACTTCTTTGTAACTCTAATGTATTATTGATGGCTTTGCTGGTAGTTATTACTGTATGGCTCCAACTGAGTATGAAAAGATGTTACCAATACATAGGGGAACTAGTTCTTTGCTAATAGTTTGTTGGTTTTGTTTCTTTTAACTTGTCAGTGTGCAAAAACTCCCCCTAAGTTTGATGTGAATTTGGCAAAGCTCTTGGAAACTCATGAGCAAGAAATAGCTGATCGGAGGGCTTCTGCAATAAACCTGGAGCACCTTGTGCATGAGCTGAATGAAGAGCGGAAAGCTAAAAATGATGAAATTCTAAGGCTGAAGGTACTACTACGAGTTAATCTCTAAGGCAACTTGTAAGGATAGAATAAGACAGAATACAGAGCTCAGGTTTTTAATGAGCTCTGCTAAGTAGTCTGCCCATTAAAGCCGGAAGGTAGTTCTTGGTCTTCTCTTTACTTAGGCTGATAACAAATGGTGACAACTTGTTTGCAATGTTCCATATACCTCATCTTCCTAAGGACGGAGTTGCTTGGTGTTCATGAATATCAAATGGTATCGTCATTTTTGCTGATGAAACTGTTCTTATTCTAAATCAAGTTTCTAATGAAACTGTAAATGGGAGGGTGATGCAGATTGTGGCCAGAGAGCTGTGCTTCTTTCTGATAAATAGCTTTATCTTCTCTTTTGCTCAAAAAAACATATTAAACTGGAAATGAAAACAGGAATTACAATTAGGTCTTCAAATAAAATGTTTCCAATTTCACTTGCTTAGGAGCAATTAAAGGAGTTGGAGAGCTTGCGTCTGGAAATGCAGACACTGGTGGAGAACAACAGGAATTTACAGAACCTTGTAGAAGCTCTGAGACCAAGCAAGAACAGGTAAAATAAGCCAAGAAAACCTGTCTTAACTTGAAGCAAGTTAAGCAAGAAAAACAAACAAATGTGCAGTTTTCGCTTGAAATGCAGTCTTGCCTATTGCTCATACAATTAGAGATTGACTCAGCCTCTTCTCTGAAAGTTGTTTACTGGCTTGTAAACTTTATTGCCTTTAAATCACAGATTCTTGAATACAAAGTTTTATAGAGGAAATGGAATGTAAAATAATTAACCGCATAACCATTTCTATGTATTATATATTGCCATATCACTTGTGCAGTTATGGATTCAGTAGGTAATGTCTAAATGAATTCACTACAAGCTTTAACATAGACATAAATGGAACCAGGCCTCCATCTTTTACCTCATCGTATTTACCTCAGTCACGAAGCTGTCTAACATACAGTTGTATAGTTATTAAATTTTGAATTGTTTTTACCAAAATACTAGTTTTTTCTATAAGAAAGGAGTGATTTTCTTGGAACGTAAAAGTATAAACCCTTCTAGAGTTGTTTCATGATGTTTGGTGTTCTGAGTAGGAAGATGTGTCAGGACAGCTATACACATTTGCTGGTTTAATCTGGGTAAGATGTTGCTTTTACGACTGGTTTCCTCTCTTTTTGAGAAACTTTCCTCCTTCTTGGATTTCTTAGTGACCAGAAACATCCTGACATTCAGTACCTCAAAGAGAAAGAGGAGGAGGTTGCTGAAGAGCGGCATGCCAAGGTATTACCTTTCTTACGTTTCCCTGCTGTGAAGTATGAATATGTTCTTCTATTACATGGCAGTGAAACACACTGGTTTCTAGTGAATTCTAATAGGTGGCAGCCTCTTGTCTCTTAAGGTGTCTATTTAGATCTAACACCAATGAACTCGGTGTCAGATTGCAGAATAAGCAAAACCAAATTCAGACCATTAAAATCTGACTCATCTCTAGAGTTGTGAAGTGAAGATTATGTCACTTGCTAATGTTAAGTCACTGCCAAAGGGAAGTCAGTGTCACAGCAGAGGTTGCCATAGATCTATCAGACAGAAGAACCCCCTGATAGAGCTCTGCTCTGTATGAATGGGCAGAGATACTGCTGTGGCTCACTTGTGCTGGCATGAAATTGGAAATAAGGGCATACAGCAAAGACATTAATAATGGAGGCAATGAATTACTGGGCAGTAGGATGACTTTGGTAGGATCTGGAATGAAATCTGTAGCATCAATTCAGTGACAAATAATTTTATATATATTAAACATTAAGAATGTAACTGACATTTTTGAACTTTTACAGAATAAAGCAGTGGAGGAGATGCTGAAAATCAAAGCAGAGTAAGTTTCAACATTGTTCATTGAACTGGAGTCTTGTATTAAACTCATTAATGCCCAAAAGATATATTCAAGTAATAGAAGTCCAAGATCTGAAACTATATAAGATGTCATTTGTAAATGTTGTTTATACTCCTGCGAGACATACTGAGTTCTTACTCTTTCTTATCAGTAGGTGGTAGTAGCACCTACTACTACACTTTCTAAAATGGTAGCATTGTATCAGGACTGAAATAGGTGAAACCATAGGAAAACTTATCTTGAAAGGGACATTTTGAATTTTAAATTATAAGTATTTTGAATTTTGATGTGCTCATGCCTTTTAAAATTAAATGGAAATACTGCTCATTTCTTCATTAATATCATGCGTATTTTTAGAATTTTAAACTTAATCTAATTATTTGCCCTTTTTTATGCTATTTGTTAAAATATTTTACCCTTCAGCTTGAATAATGAACATTATTATCAGAGGATTCCTAGATAGTGTCGGCACTATTGTGCAAGTGGTCCTCAAAATTCAAGTGATTTGCACCATGGATGGATAGTAGTTAAGAAATTAAATACCAAATAAGTAGATAACAGTTTGAAAATGTTGCTCCTGCTACTCACCTGTATTGCTTCATGAGTCATAGTGGCTGAATCTCCTAATGTTTGAGTTATTTATATTTAATGGAATACTTTCTATGTGATTCAGGATGAAGATAGGTGTTCGTGCACATGGTCATTTCAAAAGTAATTTATATCAGGCTATTTCTAGTCTTGATTAGGGTTATTTTGCTATGTGATGCCTTGTTTTTCCCTGCCTCTCTGGTCTCTGAACCAGTAGTACAGCGTCTCCTACATACAGATAATGTACAAAGAGGGGGAAAAAAAAATAAGACTCTTTTGTCACCAAGGAAGCATCTTGACAAGTGCAGCAAATGAACTCTGTTGTGATATATTGTGGCTGCAGTGAAACAAAACCACTGGCAAGAATGCTCCATCCCTGACGGTGTTCAAGGCCAGGTTGGACAGAGCCTTGGGTGGCATGGTTTAGTGGGAGGTGCCCCCGCCCATAGCAGGGGGTTGGAACTGGATAATCTTAAGGTCCTTTCCAACTGTAACTATTTTATGGTTCTATACTGATTCTATGATTGTAGTTGATTCTGTGACTCAATGACAAATATGCAATATTTGAATGGTTATGTATAATTACTAAAGTTCATATCATCAGGATACAGGCTACTGAGTTTGGTGGTATGGTTTAATATTCTGTGAGCCTGAAAGAATTAAAACGCTTTCAGCACACAAGATGTCTATCCAAAGTGGTGGTCCTGCTGTTTCCAGGCCAAACAAGCTCAGAGATGTTTCTGAGCAACAAGGCTGTTAGGGAAAAGCCACAATTTAGATGAAATCTGGAGAGCAGCAGAGTTCATCTGGCAAATTTAGATGCCTTTGAATCCATTTCAGGTGTTCCTGTAACTGAAGCTTCCATTTTTCTTTCATCAGTGGAGTTATACCTCCTGGATTTGAAGCAGCATGCTTCCCAAAAAAGCAGCAGCTCCAAAACATTGCCTAGTTAAGAGACAGTATCAAATGCCAGCACTGAGAAGAGGAATGGAATTTTTCTTTCTCTTTGCACTGAGTTCTAAGGGAAATATATTGTCTCAAAAGGATACTCTTAGAGGAGCCTGCCTCCATGTCCAAGGCTTGCAAAGTAATTCAGCTGCATGCCATTTCTGTTGGGGGGTTTCTAATATCTTATGATTCTTTTACATTGGCAGATTAGAAGAAACCAAAAATATCCTCAAAATCAAAGAGAATACTTGTCTTGAAATTAATCTGGAGATGGCGCGAACAAGAGCTTTGGAGCTCAAAGCATTTCATGAAAAAGAAGAAATGAGGTCAAAACTGGAGGAAATGCATGAAGAGAGAGACAGAGTTGTAAAGGTTATGCATGTGTCTCTTTTTGGTTTCTTAACAGTAGAACCCTATTCAGCAAGTAGAGCTGTTGCTAATTGCACAGTTGAATTGGCAGTCGAGGGCTGCCTCTGAAAATGTTTTATCTTGCAGTTACATTTGTAATGCTGTTTCCTGCACTAGTCTAACTCTGAGTATGGAAATCACTGTTGCATTTCGTAAGTCAAATCAAAGGGATGCTTTTTTTGCCCTTCAGAGGGCTCTCATGTACTTATGGAGGCATAAGACAAATAAGCTATTTCCTGAATGAGCAGACTCTTTCATCATGTGTTACAACACACTTAAATGTTAGTATGTTCTAAAGAAGCTGTTTCTTCTGGAAAAAAGGAGGGGCTGCAGTCTACAATGTATTTATTAATTGCAGGAAATGAACTTGCTGAGGAAGCAGGTTAAGTCTCTTGCGGAGGAAAATGGGAAATTAATTGGTCATCAAAACCTAAAACAGAAGATTCAGTATCTTGTGAAACTGAAGAAAGATTACACTGAACTTAGTGCGGTAAGTTGCAGAGCAGAACATGAACGAAGTAACGGCCTGACATAGAAGAGAGCTAAGCTTTGAGACTGCAAACTAAAACTCTCGCTCTTCTGTTGGCGAGCCATGGATAGATAGCTCTGATTTTATGCAGCTGTGTGGTCGTGGTTGGCCTGTCTCCTTGCAGGTCCCAGACAAGGAGCACCCCATTTGATTTCCTCAAGTACATAGTGTATGAAACACTTGAATGAGTGTAGGTATGACGTGGTTTAAGCCGTAAATTTCACTTCTCCCTCCCCCCCCCCCCCACTCCGATGGGGGGGAATGGGGAGAAGAACCGAAAGAATGTAACTCCCACTGGTTGAGATAAGAACAGTCCAGTAACTGAGATATAGTACAAATCACTACTGCTACCACCAATAATAATAATAATGACAAGGCAAATACAAGGGAAAAGGATACAACCGCTCGCCGCCCACCCAAGCCGAGAGAGAGAGAGCAACTTCTGGGTTCCTGCCCCCAGTATTTTACATCCTGGGCATGACGTGCTGTGGCATGGAATAGCTCTTTGGTCAGTTTGAGTCAGGCGCCCTGTCTCTGCCTCCTCCCGGCTCCCCTGTCCTCCCCGGCATAGCATGAGGCTCGGAAAAGCCGAACCCATGACAAGGTAGCACCTAATTAGAAGTATGAAAGAAGTGGGTATAACTTCCTTTGTGCACCCATGTTTGTTCTGTTTTCCAGGAGACTGAAAAGCTAAGAGTTGAAAATGCTTCTCTGAAAGAATCAAAAAGATGTGACACCTGCAAACATCGGGAGCGGCTCTAACGACACAGCTTCAGAGCCAGAGTTTTAAAGCGTACAGAGTAAGCAAACACCAAGTGTCAAAAACTTGTTTAACCTGGGACCACAGCGAAAGTCAAGTCATTTAATTCCTGGATTTTAGGCTGGTAATAACCTTTGGTGACAAATTGAATTCAGCCATGTGGGCAGCTATCAATGACCTGTTATCACCTTCCTGGCATTTCGCAAAAACTGATGTTTGTATCGGTGCTAGAAGGTACTTCTTTGAACCTGTTGCTAATTTTGTCAATCTATTGTTAATATTTCATATACAGTACTGTCGTGGTTTAAGCCCCCCACCCATGCAGTTTTACTCACTCACTCACTCCCCCTCTTTCTTCCCCCAGTCCCGGGGGGATGGGGAGGAGAATCAAAAGAATGCAACTTGCACAGGTTGAGATAAGAACAGTTTAGTAACTAAGGTAATAACACAAATCACTGCTGCTACCACCAGTAATAATACAAGAGAAATACAAGGAAAGAGAATACAACTGCTTACCAAGCCTGACCCAGCCAGTGCACCCCCCAGCAGCAAACCCCCAGTACCATAAACCTGACCATGCAGTGCACCCCCAGTCCACCACCACCCTTCCAGATCTCTGCCCTCAGTCTTCACATCCTGGACGTGATGTGCTGTGGTATGGAATACCTCTTTGGTCAGTTTGGGTCAGGTGTCCTGTCTCTGCTTCCTCCCAGCTCCCCTCCTCCCTGGCATAGCATGAGACTCAGAAAGTCCTTGGCCAGACCAAAACATTCTCAAGCAGTAACTGCAAACACTGGTGTTATCAGCGCTGCTTCCAGGCCCAAAATCAAAACCACAGTGCTGCACCAGCTACCAAGAAGGGGAAAAATGACTGCTACTGCTGAACCCATGACAAGTACTTACTTTTGCCCACAAAGAAATGGGACAAGAGCATATGAGGAGAAAGATCCATGGCAATTGGAGGGCAGGATTCCTAGTGAGTTCATGCACTATTTGGCTGAAGGGAAGAAGATTGAAGCTTATCTGTGGATTTTGGAGTTGCCTAATCCTGCAGATGTGTTTCTACTTGAACTTTGATGTGAAGTAGTAAGATAAAAAGATCTCCTTAAACTGTGACATTTATTTTGCAGTAGACAAATAGCATATAGGTGTATGCTTTTTGTGTTTTATGTCTGTAGTAGAACTTATACTCCATCGTTTTTAACATATGAAATAAATCCTTTGTATATAAACCACAGTGGCCCGCGTCCATTTTTCCTTCTTGCCCTTCACAACCACCACCCAGCAGGGAGGCAAGGGGCTGCTGGGGGCAGCAGCAGCCACTGGGGCTGGGGAGGGAGACTGCCTGCCACAGGATATGGAAGGAGGAAATGGCACAGGCAAGCAGCTTGTGCTGGTTAAAGCATACTCTGCATTATTCAGGGCTTTGCTTCTTCCTGCAACCATGAGGGGGAAGAAGCATATGGGGTCTTCAAAGGGGTTTGGAAGCAGAGTGGGGCAAACCCAGCTGTGACTCAGCCCCTGAAGGCACCCACACGGTAAGCAGCGTGTGATGGGCATATAGCAGGCAGATGGAGCCTGTCTGATGGTGTGCAACAAAAGCAAAGTATTGGGGGTGCCTGAGGCCAAACCTGACTCTGAAAGCCCTTTTGCAGTGGGTTTATGCCAGTTTGACTTTAAAAGCCGGGTTTTGGTATGCTCGAGTGTCAAATGCTTGTCCTCAGCCTGCTGTTTCATTTGATAGAGTCAGACTCACAGAATGGTTTGTGTTGGAAAGGACCTTAAGCTCATCCAGTTCCAGCCCCCTGCCACAGGTATGGACACCTTCCACTAGACCAGACTGCTCCAAGCCCCGTCCAACCTGGCTTTGAACACTGCCAGTGGTGGGGCAGCATCCACGCTGGGAATGAAGGAATGGGGTGTGTTGGTGGAGGGTGGGAAGGAAAAATGGATGTGGGCAATGGTGGTTTATATACAAACCATATGTATACTCCATCCTTCTCTTATTTTATAGAAGGATGGAGTATGTAAATTCCACTGCAAATATACAACACAGAAGTAAGCGAACTTTCGGCAGGGATCATAAAGGGAGGGATAGAAACCACTGCTTAAACAGAAACTGCCACACAACCCAAACTAGTTTGGGATTCTATGGTTATTAAAAATGGTTAAAAACCAAAATCTAAGTCCTTGTTAATCCTGGTGCTCCTTTTGTGTATATCAGAAAGGGTGGCAGAAAGAAGAATTGGAAAACTGAAATCCTGATGCTCTTATCAGTGCGGGTCTTGTGTGTCTTTCTCCACCCCCAGAAGGATTGTGTTCTGCACTGACAGGAAAGCAGAGCGTGGAACTGCTGGAAATGCTGACAGCATCTTTTCTGGGTGTTTCTCTCCTTTGGAATGTACAGAAACATTGCTCATTTGTTGGGTTTTTCGGCTGGGTGTTTTTCTGAAGGTGCTGTGATGAATCGTTGTGCCATTGAGGTGAAGCGGTGCCAGCAGGTCAAGAGAGGTGATCCTTCCCTTCTGCTCAGCGCTGGTGAGGCCACATCTGGGGTGTTGGGTCCAGTTACAGGTGCTCCAGACAGATACGCAGCTACTGGAGGCCGCCCAGCAAGGGCTGAGAGAGCTGGGGCTGTTGAGCCAGGAGGAGGAGTGGCTTGGGGGATCTCATCGATGTGCACAGATACCTGAAGGGGACGCTGCGCAGAGGATGGAGCCAGACTGCAGTGGTGCCCAGTGACAGGACCAGAGGCAACAGACACCAACTGAAACACAGGTTTTTCCTCTGAACACCAGGAAAGACTTTTCCACACAGGTTGATTGAGCGCTGGCACACGTTGCCCTGGAAGGTGGTGGAGTCTCCATCCTTGGAGATAATCGAAAGCCATCTGGGCATGGAAATCTGTGATATGGAATATCTACTTTGAATCCTGTGTTTAGTTCTGGGCCCCTCACTACAAAAGAGATTGAGGGGCTGGAGCGGGGCCAGAGAAGGGCACTGGAACTGGAGCAGGGCCTGGAGAACAGTGTGATGAGGAACGGCTGAGGGACCTGGGGGGTTCAGTCTGGAGAAGAGAAGGCTCAGGGGGACCTGATCGCTGCCTACAGCTGCCTGACAGGAGGTTGTAGTGAGGTGGGGTCGGTCTCTGCTCCCAAGGAACAAGGGACAGGACAAGAGGACAGGACAACAGGGGAAGTTTAGATTGGATATGAGGAAGAAGTTCTTTCCTGTAAGGGTGGTGAGGCACTGGAATGGGTTGCCCAGGGAAGCTGTGAATACTCCATCGCTGGCGGTGTTCAAGGCCGGGTTGGACAGAGCCTTGGGTGGCATGGTTTAGTAGGAGGTGTCCCTGCCCATGGCAGGGGGTTGGAACTGGATGAGCTTAAGGTCCTTTCCAGTCCGAACTATTCTATGATTCTAAGAGGAAACAGCCTCGAGCTGCGCCAGGGGAGGTTTAGATGGAGCTGAGGAACAATTCCTTCCCCAGAGGGTGCTCAGGCATTGGAACTGCTGCCCAGGGCAGGGCTGCAGTCACCGTCCCTGCAAGTGTGCACACAGCGTGGAGACGAGGCCCTCAGTGCCATGGGTTAGTGGTGGCCTTGGCAGTGCTGGGAACGGTTGGAGTGGATGAGCTGAAAGGCCTTTTCCAGCCTGGTTGGTTCTATGATTCTATGCATGCAGGCATGAGGGCAGGCATCACCTGCGCAGCAGGGAAGGCAGCAGTAAACATTAGAAGTGTATTGACGTTACTAGGAGGCTATGACAGGGTAGCAGGAGACTTCACAGCAGCACCAAGGTGGATTTCACTTCCCAGCCAGGATGATGTGTTGTGTTGGCTGAGCCTGAGAGGGGTCATTTCACTTGAACAAAAGTTCTCCTTTAGTTTCTCCTCTCCCTTGCCAAACTTCATCTAAAATTACTTCTGCCACTTCAGGAGTGATTCTGGATTATCTGAAGTGTACACTGAAATTAATCTCTTGGAAAGGCAATCAGAACAGTAATCCTTGACTCACTGGGCTGGCTCAGCTGAGCCCTTGGCAGGGGAGAAACTTCTACCTCCCTCCTTCCTTGTGGGGAACACCTGGGGATATTCCTATCTCTGCCTGGATGCCATTGCGATGACCATTCCTCTGCCCAGGACGAAGAGGGACTTCACCTTTCACTGGACAACCTTCCTACTGGGCACAGTGCCACCTGCAGAGCACACCGCAGCTCATTTCCCTGGCTCTGCCACAGAGGAAGGTAAGAATAGCAACCCATTGGGTTCAGGGTCACTTTTGAAGATCACAGTTGTTATGGTGTTGGGAACCAGCTTTGCCCCACCACTCATAGACCCACAGACTAATTCAAGTCAGGCAAGACATCTGGAGGTCTCTAGTCCTACCCCTGCTCTGCAACAGGTCGCTCATGACCTTCTCCAGTCTCTCCAAGGGGTCTTCTCCTCTCCCCAGCTCTAGAGAGCCCATGGCTTCTGTTTGATCACTTGTTTTTCCTTCTATTAGATGGACATTTCACTTGTTCCAAACTTGCTGCCTCTTGTCATATCCCAGTGCACCTTGGTGAGGAGCCTGGGCTCCATCCTCTCCACATCCTCGAGCAGATGGTTAAGGACAATAACAAGGTCTCTTTCTTACAGCTTTATTTTTCCCCAGCAGCGTACCTTGGTAGGCTCTTTCTGACCTGTAAATACACTGAATTTAGGTGAAACACAGAGAATCAGTTTCCCTTCTCATCTCTTTACTCTCAGATCTACATAACCCCTAGAAGAGGGGAGTGTGGATGTACACAGCTACCCTGAGCAGGTAAAACTGCCTGCTCAGAGGCAGAGGGTGAAGCTGGGAGGCAAACCCCAGTCCCATGGTGAGCCATAACAGAAGGTTGCTTCCTCCGAGGACTGGGCTTGGTTGTCCCTCTTCTCCACAGGGTTTGCCAGGGCAGTGGTGGGAAAGCAAAGTGCTTCATTGGTAGGAATCCTTTTGGATCATTTACCATTGCCCTGATAAAGCTGGAGACCTTTGCCACAAGTGGTGCTAAGTGAGGCCAAACCCCTGAACCTCTGTGGCTTCACACCTCCATTTCTGTCTGCTTCAAGATGGATCCCACCATGGACTGAAAGGTGATGGGCTAGGAAGGCACGATCACTATGGGCTTGGGGAAAAACCTGGCTTTCCCTTACTCTGGGTGCTTGTAAGAGTCAAGATGTGCCTGTGATCTCCTCCCTTGGTGTCTTCGGGTCAAGTACATGGTATGTGGGGGCTAGGGAGGTGGCTGCAGCAGCTAAAAACTATGGGCGTGGGGGGAGACTGTGAATGGCAAAGGCTTTTTAGCAAAACTGCCCTTTTTTCAGACGGAGGCTGTTGCATGCCTTGTCTAAGGAGGGAGATCTTGAGAACCTAGTTTGGCCTTGAAGGCCCTGGAAGAGGTGGTTTTCTTGCTGCTGAATGCTGGAGCAGAGAGCTCCCAGTGAATCAGTGAGTGTGCAAAATCAGGCATGAAGCTCCTTAGCTCTCTGTTTCCTTGCAGAGGACCCTGCTCTGCCCTCGCTGCAGCAGTCAGGCAGGTCATGGGAGGTGCTGAGGACCACACTGATCTCAGCCCACAGCTGATGGGTCCTGAGCCAAACACAGCACCAGCATGAGCATCTTTGGTGTTTGTCTCCAGCAGGGCTGAATTTGACCCTTTTCCATACATCTAGCAATGAATGAAGGGCATTTCACTGCATTGCTCGTGCACCACATGGTGAGCGGGATTGCTTTCTGGAGTTTGGCTTCTGGCATGGCACCTGCTGTGCATTGTCCAGGCACTTCTCAGCTTGTAGTTTGAGTTGGACTTAAGGCAGGACATGCCAGGGTCACGTTGTGTCCAGGGCTGTTTCCTTCTGTGATTTCATAGGATCGCAGAATCCCAGCCTGGTTTGGGTTGGAAAGGACCTGAAGCTCATCCAGTTCCAACCCCCTGCCATGGGCACGGGACACCTCACACCAGACCAGGTTGCTCCAAGCCCCTGTGTCCAACCTGGCCTTGAAGCACTGCCAGGGATGGGGCAGCCACAGCTTCTCTGGGCACCCTGTGCCAGCGCCTCAGCACCCTCACAGGGAAGAGCTTCTGCCTTATATCCAACCTGAACTTCCCCTGTTTCAGTTTGAACCCATCACCCCTTGTCCTATCGCTACAGTCCCTGATGAAGAGCTCCCTCGTCTTCACATAATACCAGCTGTAATTCAGCTTTAAAAGCCCGCACTGTTGAGTGTTGCTCCAAAGCACCCATGAGCTACTGAGTGTGAATGAGTGCTCGGTGAAATAAATGAGATTTTCCCTTTTGTCCTACAGGTGCCTGTGCTGCTTCACCTCGGCTGCGTTGGTTTGATGTTTGCATGCAATGCAGTGATATGGACGGGCTTTCAAGAGCCCTGCAACATTTCTCCTCCTCCGCCACTGCCTCTGTGACTACGATAGCCTCCAAATTCATCTCTTCCATGAGCAGATCCCTTCCCCAGGCACTGAAGCCTGGAGGAGCACAGCAATTATCACCCTACAGCTGCCTGACAGGAGGTTGTAGTGAGGTGGGGTCTGCTCTCTGCTCCCAAGGAACAAGGGACAGGACAAGAGGAAACGGCCTCGAGCTGCACCAGGGGAGGTTTAGATGGAGCTGAGGAACAATTCCTTCCGCAGAGGGTGCTCAGGCATTGGAACTGCTGCCCAGGGCAGGGCTGCAGTCACCGTCCCTGCAAGGTGCTCACACAGAGTGGAGACGAGGCCCTCAGTGCCATGGGTTAGTGGTGGCCTTGGCAGTGCTGGGAACGGTTGGACTGGATGAGCTTGAAGGGCTTTCCCAACCCGACTGTTTCTAATGTGATGGTCACACAGTGGTGACTTTATCCGATGCCACAGTGGTGGCAGTTCATCCCATAACCCACACTGCTGGCCGCAAATGGAGAGTTACAGGCAGAAGTTAAATGATTGTATCAGGCCTCAACTGCTCTGACTGTTGTTCGTGTCAGAGGCTGTGGGACTTCCCTGGGTGGTGCAGGAGGAAGGGAGCTGCTGCCCAGGGCAGTGCCTTGCACAGTTTACTGAACTTCTCTAATTGCCAGTGAGAGCCGGAGCTGGGAGCTTTGCTGTCGGTTTGCTTTGCCTTTGTCACCTGTGACGAGGCAAAGCCACCCTGTCTGGGTGTGAAGATGCACCGCCTCTGCTGACAGCAAGAGCAGGTTTGACACACAGGGGGGTTCTGCTCACTTTTAACTCACGGCAGCCATCCGAGACCTACAGAGAAATAAGGAGAGAGGCTTTCGACAAGGGCATGCAGCGACAGGACAAGGGGGAATGGCTTTAAGATGAAAGGGAGGACATTTAGAGTTAACCTTAGGCAGAAGCTTCTTCCCTGTGAGGGTGCTGAGGCGCTGGCACAGGGTGCCCAGAGAAGCTGTGGCTGCCCCATCCCTGGCAGTGCTCAAGGCCAGGTTGGACACAGGGGCTTGGAGCAACCTGGTCTGGTGTGAGGTGTCCCTGCCCATGGCAGGGGGTTGGAAGTGGATGAGCTTTAAGGTCCCCTCCAACCCAAACCAGTCTGGGATTCTGTGGTCTCCAGCATCACCCACAGCAGCTCTTTCTGTTGGTGGTCCCAGCAGGAGTTCCTCAAGCAGGGCTTTTCCAGGGGCAGCAGCGCAGGAGGCTTTGGGGTGGCTCATCCCAGCAAACCTTTCTCCCTGTCTTTTCCTTCAAGGCCATCCTGGGTAGGTTTCTCTTTGGGGAGACATGGACACCTCTGTGCTGGGTTGGCCTCACAACGACGCTCTGCAGCCTTGTACCGCTGCATGTGGTTGTGCTCTGGTTGGTACAGCACCCAGCGGAGGAGTGATGGCTGCTAGAGGGACATGGTGCTGTGCTATGCCACCCCTCACCAGCCTACCTCATGACCACATTCCCAGCCAATTCCATACACTCTGTACATGGACCTGCTAACACCTACTTGCTTGCTGACTTGCGAAGTCACACTGGTGGCATCTCTGGCACATTGGCTATGGTGTGGTGGCGGTGACAGCCTCGGAGGGAGCTGCTCTGCTCTGAGTCAGTATTGGTGGTAATCACAGCCATGGGCTTATCAGTCACTGTTCCTCTTCACACCCTGTGGCTGTGGAGCTTTCCCAGCTCAGGGAAAGCTGAAAGTAAACTGTGGAAGGTGCCTGTGCATCAGTAGTTTTCCATATGAGGACCCATCCCGAAACAGAAAAGCAATCAGGTGCAGAAGGCAGCTGTTTCTGCTCTGCTGTTCCTGGTTTTCCTCTTGAAATGGCTCCATGCCTGCCCTGTAGGGCTGTGGAGCCTTTCATTAGTTCCTTCAGTTTCCCGTCAGTCACACACACCTTTTAACTTGCTATTTGTACCTGAGGGCTGTAATTCTCACTTAACCCTTCCTGATGTTACGCACTGTAAGATTGCTGTGCTTTCCTTTAAACTCCTCACCACGCTGGGGTTTTGGTCACCGTTCCTGCCTTGTGTAGGTCCAGCTCCAATTTTGGGACACCTGCGAGTGTCCATGTTCAACACATCCCTCTCCCCACCTCACTTGGGAATTGCTTGAATAGTTGGTCAAATGGAGTTTCTCGAGCAATATTTTTCTTCACAGCTGTAGGTGATGCTGGTTGCCGTCTGTGTGACGTGATCAACCAGGTCACGGGTACCCACACATCAGTTTGGGGTGAGCGTGTCCTGTGTTCAGGTGCTGACGCAGTACATGTGTCGGGAATCACCATTTCTAAGGTACTGACTTCTCTCTGGCCACACGTCTCGTTTTGCTTGGAAGCTTTAGTTGCCATCCTAATTGAGAAGCATTCTAACACTGCCTGTAAATGTGTGCATCACGCTGGTGATGTCGCTTGTTTGCTCTGGGCTCGCCAGGTTGTCTTCTTGTAACCACAGCAAGTGAGTCAAGGTTGTGGCATGTGCAGAGAACCTAAGGACACGTTTCTGCCAGCCTCTGTATCAGAACCTGTCGGGTTTATCATGACTGGCAGACGTGTGCCGTGTCCAGCAGGAGCGTAAAAATAGACTTGGGGTGGAAGAGCCACTGGAGCTGGGTTTGTGCCTTTTCCTTTGTATCAGAAACATGTAAAGTCACTGTTCCTGGAAGAGCCCAGGAGCTGTTTGCTCCAAGCCCCCTGCTTCAGGAGACCATCCTGGCTCATCACATCCAGCAGCCAAGCACCATGAGGAACATGGTACAGAGCCTTTGCCTCTCTCCTCAGTGTGTTCATAAGTCCTCTCCTCCAAAGAGAGGAGCTGCAGATGGGGTGGGGAAGAGGGCAGAGTGCTTTAAGTACCCTTCCTTCTTACCAACATGGGTCTTTGCACCTGGGAACTTTTCGGGTAGCAGCAGTAATAGAGCGGGACATGTCTCTGCCCCCAAGGAACAAGGGACAGGACAAGAGGAAACGGCCTCGAGCTGCACCAGGGGAGGTTTAGATGGAGCTGAGGACCAATTCCTTCCCCAGAGGGTGCTCAGGCATTGGAACTGCTGCCCAGGGCAGGGCTGCAGTCACCGTCCCTGCAAGTGTTCACACAGTGTGGAGACGAGGCCCTCAGTGCCATGGGTTAGTGGTGGCCTTGGCAGTGCTGGGAGCGGTTGGACTGGATGAGCTGAAAGGGCTTTTCCAACCTGGTTGGTTCTATGATTCTATGTCTGGCTGCCTGGGAAGCTGGGACTTGATGTGGTGAACCGCCATCCCTCACAGGTCTGCAGGATGACAACCAGGAGCTGTGCGTTTCTAAGTACATCAAGTCTCCTGAGACCTTCATATATTATGGAGAAATAATGAAGGCTGCAAGCCTGATTTGTTTGCCCTTGTTTTTAACTCTCAGCCGGCAGTAAGCTGTGGCTGCCTTCATGTGAACAGCAGCAAAATGACCCAGATTCTCTCCTCTCTGGTTAATTTGGCAATTGCTTCTCCTCCTAACAAACCTTTTGGGAAGGTTTTTAACGTGGGCTCTATCAACACTTGGCATTCTTTATTACAGTCATTGCTGGAGATTAAGGTCTGGGAGATGCTTGCACACATGCAAGAAGTGTTGGCAGTGGCTTACTTTGTGATGCTGTTGCATTAAAGTGGGGAAAACAAACCCCTTGCTTTATTAGAGGGGCCGGGAACGTCTCAATAGGCAACTACCAATCCGGCCGCGTTCGCCATTTTGAACCTCACTGATCCGGATTCACCGATAGTGCACCACACTGCCCAGTCCAATCGTGCTCCTGTACCCTCACGGCCACAGCTAGAAATGGGGTCGTGTTCAGTGAGAAAATTACGATTGGCTACAACAGTGCAGTTTATTGATGCAACAGGTACAGGTTCTTATGGATTGCCGGTGATAAATACCGTCTGCAAGAGCACATGCAAATAATAGTTACATGGATACAAGCGCTCGATAAAGTTAGCACAGCCTGGCTCTAAAATACAAAGGTAACAGTAAAAGTAACTCTACAGAGATTCTAAGTTTTCCCAGTGAAGCACTAGATGCAGTGCAAGTCTTACCCACAGGCATCCCTACGGGGGGGGAAGGAAGGGTCCAGCCCGTGGACCGGCCCCAGGAGTCTGTTGATGTTATCTTCCGCGATGGTACCTTCCCCAATATTCCCCCCTCTCCTGGGTCATTTTATACTATTTTTTACCTTCAGGGTGGAGCTTGAGTGACTCTAGTTGTACATACCTTTATCATTATTGGTGCAAATCTCTCTCGCTTCGCTTTTAAAGGTATATGACACCAAAAATTCAGTGAATGCTCAGTGAGGGGTGGTCTCCTTTTTGGGGGGGGGTTGCATTGGAGATGGGAGTGTATTTTAGCATGAAATGCATTATAATGGCATTATAATGGATCAAAGTTCAGACAGAGGGTGGCATTTTGTCAAAGATGACAGGCCACCAACTCAGGGTAGCGTTCATACAGCTTATCAGCTTCTTGTGGCACCTGGTTGCTGTTTCTTGTTGATGTTAAGACAAATTATGGCTGCGAGGTCTTCACCCCGCTCCATCATTCATCTGTGTATGCATGGGAACCGCTGTGGAGTGCACATTCCAGGAGTGGCTGCATCCTGCTTTGAGAGGCCCTGAAAGTCCGTTTTTCCTTTATGTGTGGACAATGCTGCATTTCAAATATAAGTTTAATTCCTAATTATTCCACAGCTGCTCACTTTTAAGGTGGAAAAATAGAGCGATTCTATTCTGTTCTGTTCTGTTCTGTTCGATTCTGTTCGATTCTATGCTACTCTACTCTACTCTACTCTACTCTACACATACTCTAGAGCTGTAAATTCACTGTTGTAAATACAGGAAGGTGGGGATGAAATCGAGTTTTCCTCCAAGTCCTCCTAGAGAAAAAGATTGCCAAGCAGTGTGGTTTTTGGCAGAAACTCTCTCCTCTATGTACACAGGGTTCTAGCACGTCTGCCCGTGTTGCTTGTCAGCGACAAGGCTGCGAGGAAGGCTGCGATTGCTGTATGGCTGTGCGGTGTGCTTCATGCGTTCATGTGTGGTCATCCAAAACGCAGCTGGAGGTGATCTCAAAAAGGGGCGACAGCATTTGCAAGCGAAAACAGTGTCCTAAGCTCAATGGCTGGGATTTGATATTTACAGGTGGTTTAGAACACACACCAAAACCAAAGTGATGTGAGACTGTGTTTGAAGAGTGAGCTGCTCAAATGCGGTAGCTCTTGTAAAGTAGCTGAAGATCACGGCCAGCCATAAAACCCTGATGTACTGGGGCAAAAGGTGGCTTATCCTTATGCAGGTTATCCTTATGCAGTGGGGGTTTTGCACATTTGAGCCAAGGTCTCTTTAGAGAAGCACCTTGGACACATATTTCCACCCAAATTCCAGCAAAATACCCTTTTGTCTGCACATCTCTCAGCTGCAATGAACCTTTCCTGCACCTTCCTCTCATTCTGAAACACAACCCTAATTTCTCACCATCTTTTTCAGCCTGGAGAAGAGGAGCTGCATGGGGACCTCAAAGAAGCTTCCAGTGCTTGAAGGGGGCTACAATGATGCTGAAGAGGGACTCTTCATCAGGGACTGCAGTGGTAGGACAAGGGGTGATGGGTTCAAACTGAAACAGAAGCTCTTCCCTGTGAGGGTGCTGAGGCGCTGGCACAGGGTGCCCAGAGAAGCTGTGGCTGCCCCATCCCTGGCAGTGTTCAAGGCCAGGTTGGACACAGGGGCTTGGAGCAACCTGCTCTAGTGGAGCATGGCAGGGGGTTGGGATGAGCTTTAATGTCCCTTCCAACCCAAACCATTCTATGGTTCTATGATTTTCCCCGAGCAGGGCTATGCCCTGTCACACTTCAAGCAGTACAAGAGCAGTACTGTTCAGTACAGGTTAACAGAGACACAGTGTCACTCATGAAGACTGAAGTACTCTTGGATTAATGGTGGGAAACATTTGAGATATCTGGTACATAAACAAGGTCAAAGAGTATTATATTCTAAGGTAAATAATACCTTGGATACCTTTACAAAGAACAAAGCCGAATGAAATGGGAGTTGCAGTTGAACCTCAAAGCTTAGTTTGATTAGATAAGGAACTATGCATAAAACCTGAGAAATGTCCCTGTTGTCACTGAGAAGGGGCAGCTGAAGCTTGAAGGATTGGTCATAGGGGATATCAATATAACTTGAAGGACGATGTGTTGGCCTGGGCGTTAAGTAGTACAAGTAGATGCAACCAATAAGATCAGTGGATTGCTTTGCCAAGCTTGCTATATTAGCATTTTTCAAGGCATTTGATTCAGTTCCCTGTGTTGACCCTTCAGAGACCTTAGATACTGATCCTATTGCAAGGGTGTCACACACGTGATTCCACTGAAATATTGCAAGTGGTGGGGTGTTTCTGAAGAAGGAAGTAATTCGTGGTGACTCAACACACCAGAAGTGTGGTGCTGCGGCTCTGACCTCGGCTGGCACAGGAAAAACATGAAGTTGTGAGCAAATGGACTAATCCTGATGTGCTCGTGGTACCAGAACTCCTTTTGACTCCATTTTATCAGAGTAAAGTCTGGGGTGACCCCAAGTCAGTGGTCCAACCCCTCCCAGGAAAGACACAAGTTTGCCTCTAAAAAACCCATCATATTTGAAAGGAAAGGGTTGCAAGAACACAGCGTTTCTGAAAACGTGGTCCTGAGGAAGGAGCTGTGTATTTTAGACTGCAAAGCATCAGGCGGAAGGTGGCTGTTGGGTTAGATGTTTCCATGCCCTTTCTGAGACAAGGCTGGTTCTAGATACTATAACACCCAAAAGAAGTTTAGTGACTTTCCTCTAGTAGCTGAAATGAAGGTCTTGGTCCATGGGCAGAGAGGAGAGAGTGTCCGTACGGGTTGGCAGGGGCAGTCAGTCCTGGTGATGTCCTAAGGGATCTGATGTAGTCAATGGCTGTACCTGGGGTGTTGTTTCGAGTGCTGGACCCCACCTTCCAGTTCAGAAGGGCTGTTGGGAATGGATACCAAGTAGGGGTATACAAGGAGAGGCTGAGGGATGTGGGCTTGTTGGAGAGGGGGAGGCTCAGGCTAATGTGATAGCAGTCTGGAAAGGAGGTTGTAGTGAGCAGGGGAGCCTTGAAAACCTCCACAGGGGAGGCCCTGCTGCCTCTGGGCAGTTAACCTCCTGGTGCCGTTCCTTTCCTTGATGGCCAGCTAGAAACTCCCAAGAGATAACCTGTGCCTGTTACTTCTGGTGCTGGCTGTTTCTATGGAGTGGAGCTTGGTTCTGCTGTAAATCCACTTCAAGCACATAGAGTCATGGAATCAACCAGGCTGGAATAGCCCTTCAAGCTCATCCAGTCCAACCATTCCCAGCACTGCCAAGGCCACCACTAACCCATGGCACTGAGGCCTCGTCTCCACTCTGTGTGAACACTTGCAGGGACGGTGACTGCAGCCCTGCCCTGGGCAGCAGTTCCAATGCCTGAGCACCCTCTGGGGAAGGAATTGTTCCTCAGCTCCATCTAAACCTCCCCTGGTGCAGCTCGAGGCCGTTTCCTCTTGTCCTGTCCCTTGTTCCTTGGGAGCAGAGAGCAGACCCTCCTGGCTCCATTCTCCTTTCAGGTAGCTGTAGGAAGCATTTTTGTGCAGCACAGGTTCCCAGCAGAGCCATGCCTGTGAGTTGCCTAACTCGGGAGTGTCCTGAAGAGTCATTCAGTATGCCTCCTCTCTGGATGAGGAAACAGTGCTTGGCAGCAGCACATGTGGCATTTGTGATGCCTTATCCTTCCCTGGGGCAGTGCTCATTTCTCCCTAAGTGTTGCTTTAACTTACCAAAAACCATTAGGTTCAAAGCCCTGGCTGAGGTTCAGGCCCTGCACGCATACGGAGAGCAGGGCAGGTGCCAGGCTGACAGCGTTGTTTGGCTCTGAGCTCTCACTGCAGAAGCAGAGATGGCAGAGGGTTGGAACTGGATGATCTTAAGGTCCTTTCCCACCCAAACCATTCTATGAGTCTATGCTCGCTGTGTCAGGGGAGGACATGAGCTGTTCCCACGGCCAAGCCCCAACCCCAGCTCATAGTGACCTCCGAGCCAGTCGAGGTGAAGCGATGGGTTCAGACCATGCCCTTCCCAAAAGTGCTGGCACCGTCTACCCCACCCCACTTCCTACTGCCCTTCCCTCCCACTTGTTTCCGTTGTAGTGTCTTTATCCCTGCAGCATGCAGTGGAGCCTCAGCACCATGCAAGACCCGTGCAGGGTTGAGCAGGGTGTGCATCATCTCCCTCCAGCAAACGGAGGCACTAAGCCAGCACCAGCAAACCCTCAGGACTTCAAGGGCACACAATAGCCCAAGGAGCTGCTTAGGAAGTCTTGACAATTAGTAGAGCCATTCACAAGCACTCTTCCTTAAACCCTGAGGGGGAAATTGAAACAGGTAAGACTGTTATTGAGCAGCCAGGAACCTGGAAAGTGTCCTTCGAGAGTAAGCAGAGTGGCTGGTTATTTGCTCAGCAGGGCATCAAGTGTCCTGTGTATGCCAAGTGCTGCTACTGGCCATGGGTTGCTTCAGTGCTGCGTGCAGCTATGGGATGGAGTGTTGCAAGGCCCAGGTTTCCCGGTGCTTTGGTTGGTTCTGCAGCTGGGCTGTGTTAACCTCCTCAACCAGCAAAGGTTCAAATGGCCAAATCAGTGCCTAGAACCATAGAATCCCAGACTGGTTTGGGTTGGAGGGGACCTTAAAGCTCAGCCAGTTCCAACCCCTACCACGGGCAGGGACACCTCACACGGGACCAGGCTGCTCCAAGACCCTGTGTCCAACCTGGCCTTGAACAGTGCCAGGGATGGGGCAGCCACAGCTTCTCTGGGCACCCTGTGCCAGCGCCTCAGCACCCTCACAGGGAACAGCTTCTGCCTAAGAGCTCCTCTCAGTCTCCCCTCCCTCAGGTTAAAGCCATTCCCCTTGTCCTGTCCTTAGCAGGCCCTTGTCCAAAGCCCCTCTCCTGTACCCCCCTCCCCCCCCGTGGCCCCTTTAGGCACTGAAGCTGCTCTAAGGTCTCCCCCAGAGCCTTCTCTTCCCCAGGCTGTACAGCTCCAGCTCTCCCAGCCTCCACAGATCCCTGCCCTCCTTTGGTCCCAGCATACCAAGGAGACTACCAACCTACTGATGTGACATCCACGCGTCCAGGGGTGGGCCAAAGCCTTTGCACCCGCCGTGCCTTGCCTCTGGTCCCATACAGCGCAATGGCCGGACCCCCAGCGCTGCGTGGGACCAGCTTCTTCCTGCAAATCCTCCTGGCTCTCCCCACCGCACAGTGATTTCAGCCGTGCTCTGGATGCTGGGATGCGACAAGGCATAGCCTGACCTGCTGCCTGTAGGCTGTGTATATGGGTATGTGTATGCTCATGCAGACCCCCACGGGCAGATGGGTGAAGCTGTTCTACCACCCCTGCAGAGCAAAGTGTTACTGGAAGACACTGGCAAGCGAGTTTCTGTTTTCTCACTTAGACATGTGCAACCAAACACATATCCTGGAGGTGGGAAAGTATTCTGTCAGTATTTTCCTTGTTCTCAGAGGCTGCTTTTTAATACATGGATAAACTGTTTTATCCCTGATTCAATATTTGCGCTATCGATTTCCTTGCCCTTACCATTTAGTTTTTGCAGCTCTCTGCTGCTTTATTTTTCCCTGTAACTTCTCATATTGTTTGCTTTAGGTGTAGTCTATGGATATGTGTTCACACTGCAGTCAGTGTGGTCAGACGTGCACACTCCAAGCTAGTTCATGGGTCAGTGGCAGGAGGGTGGATACAGCCCTGGAGTAACTGCACCCACTGGAGGCTTTCCAAGCACACACTGCAAGGCTATGGGATTGCACAGAAGGTCCTTCTCCCCATTTCAGGCCTCTCAGTGTGGTAGGAGGCTTCACACAGCAAGGTGTGAAGAGCGAGTTAGCAGGCTGGGACCCTTCAGTGTGGAAAGGAGATGGTGGCGCTTTGTAATGGGGGCTGAGAAGACCGTGGGTTGCATGGAGAAAGTTCAGCTGGGACAGCTGTTGGCTGCTTCAAAGCCAGAGGAGCTTCCTCCTCCCCACCGTGTGTCATTGAGCCGGGGCACTCCTGCCCACAGGAAGCAGCAGAAGTCGTGCCTTGCTCGGGTTCAAAAAGGGAGCAATTGCATTAAAACCCAGAGCTGATAACTGGAAGAAGTGACAGGATGGAAAGCTCTTTTTCGTTATTTCCTGCACTAAACGTGCTGAAAAGCAGAAGTGCCTTATCCTGAGTCATAGAATCATACAGTAGTTTGGAAGGGACCTTTCGAAGCTCATCCAGTCCATCTCCCCTGCAAAGAGCAGGAGCATCTTCAACTACATCACTGTAGTCCAGTACCTAACGTAATCCTCTCAGCACTGGAACATGCTTATTTTGGTGTTCCCAGTGCCACAGTTGTACCAGAGTTAAGGGCCATAGCATCTGCTTGATTGACAGAATCCCAAGTTCAGCCTTCATACATGGTTGCTCCCTAGATTTAGGTTGATCTTGCAGTTTTGCCTCTTGAACCTCAGCCAGGGAAGGGGAAAGGAACCTTAAAAAATAACCAGAAAAGGTGTTTTTAACATAATAGCATTTTGATTTACTGTTATTTTTCCAAGGTTGTTTGGCCTAAAACCTCAGTTTCTTCTGATGACCAAAGGACTTCCTTTTCAGTGCTACAATAGTGCTTTGCTTGAGTAGCCATAAGTCTACATGGGGTATATGTGTAGTTATGGTCTCTGTTTGATCTCTGTCTTTGCCTTCTTTGGGAGCAGGCTGGCCTGGGTGGCGCTGGGTTGGGCACAGATTGATCCAGTATTCATTCCTTCTGGATGTAAATGCCCAAATCTAGTCACCTACATCCTGAACTTCAGGTACAAATCCCCTCTTTCAAGGTTCAGTGAGAAGGAAACAATGGAATTTCCATAATAATTTTGTTGGCATCAATCCCTTCTCTGGTATTTGCCTGTGAGAAACTCATTACCAGGTTTTGGTGAGATGACATGGAATCAGTTAAGATCTGGGCTTGGCCACCTTGCATCAACCCCTGACGTCCAACTGCCTGTCACAAGTTGGCTCATGTAAGATTAGAAGAGAATCTGCCTGCGGGGAACATGGGATGCCCTTGGGGTGTAGCTGACAGGCTACTGTCATGGCCCAGTAGTTGGTGAACATGGGTGAGAAGCGATCGAATCAACTCTCCTTTCAGAGTAACAGCAGCACGAGCATGTCAGGATCATTACGTGGATGAGATGTGTCTCACTACTGGGAAATTCCTAATGACTGAGATGCAAGCCTTGTTGGAGCAAGTCCAGGGGAGGCCACGAGGATGCTCAGGGGCTGGAGCACCTCCCGTACAAAGGCTGAGAACATTGGGGCTGTTCAGCCTGGAGAAGAGAAGCTGCGTGGAGACCTCAGAGCAGCTTCCAGTGTCTGAAGGGGGCTACAAGGATGCTGGAGAAGGACTCTTCTTCATCAGGGGCTGTAGCGATAGGACAAGGGGTGACGGGTTCAAACTGAAACAGGGGAAGTTCAAGTTAAACATAAGGAAGAAGTTCTTTACTGTGAGGGTGCTGAGGCGCTGGCATAGGGTGCCCAGAGAAGCTGTGGCATGCCCCATCCCTGTCAGTGCTTCAATGGCCAGGTTGGACACAGGGGCTTGGAGCAACCTGCTCTAGTGGAAGGTGTCCCTGCCCATGGCAGGGGGTTGGAACTGGATGAGCTTCAGGTCCTTTCCAACCCAAACCAGTCTGGGATTTTATCATTCTAAGCCTAATGAAATGGGGAGGGGAGGACCCTCAGAGCACCTCAGATAAGGTCCAGCTCAAAAGAAAGGGACCAGATCCTCAGCTGTTCTCCATCTGTGTGGATTGTTGCTCTTTTTATCCCCCCAAGATTCCTCATCACTTATCATTTCCCAGGCTGTGACTCAGGAAGGACTTAACACTTACTGGATGGGATAAACAGGCCTGCTGTGGTCAATGGAAGGCGCCTTCTTGCTGTGGTGCCCCTAAGTACCCATTCATGGGCTGTATGCATGTACGTTGGCAGCTGCACCTCAGGGCAACTCCATGGGGAGGCAGAGAGGATGAGTTCACCTTTCCAGAATGCCAAAAAGGAAACCTGTGGTGCTTTTGATCTGTGTTTTATTTTGACTGCAAACTCTGACTGGACAAGGGCAAAAGAAGACAAAACAGGAGCAACCTGAAACCTTAGATAGTGATAAAACATGTAAGTCCGTACATGGCTGTTACAAAAGGCACAACTAGACATGGGATTGCAAGTGAATAAAAACCTAAAGCGAAGGATTGGGTTACAATTCATGTCCTTCCTACCTGGCATCGATACCTGCGGTCATGCTGTGGTAGTCTGACTTGTTCGTGTCATTTTTGATACCCAGACTAAACAGAACCTGAGACAAAGGGCAAGCTTGTAAATAGGGGAGCTGCCACTGTGGAATCCTGATCTTATTTGTGTTTTCATACCAGCTAAGAAGGTGACTTACCTTGCAGCGGATAGGTGCAGATAAGGCTCATAGCCTCTGGTGTTTGATTTTGCAAGCTGGGAAGTGAGTTGCTGAAGTTCCTGGCAATAGGCTGGAGATCGCTTGCGAAAAAGATATCGTCTCCTGCTTGTGTTCATTGCAAGAATATACCTTTATGAGACAGATGGAAGTGATTGACTGTTGTAACGGGGGGGGGGGGGGGGGTAGTGCAAAAGGGCTGCTGTTTCTCATAGCTTCACCAAGGAGGAGGAAACAAAGCCATGCTGCTGAACCACAGCCAGCCACTCGCACCAGCAAAGATGGAAGGAGATTTGCCTATAGGAAGGACAGGCTGAAAACTTGAAGTGAGCTGAAACCATGGCTTTGAAAGATGCCCCCGCAGTTTCAGTTGATAGCCTTTTTCTCAGAGCTTGCCAACAGCTTCCTTGGGGGTATTACAGTTCAATGGCCTTTCTTGGCAGGGCAAGCTTGTATGAGCCAGGGGATGAATCTCATGTAGGAGCGTTGTGCCATATGCCAAGTTTAGTGCCGTTGCACTGAGATACTACTGGTCTGTAGAAGAAGATAATGGGAGCAGGCAAGACCAGCAGCTGCACAAAGTGAAAGGAGAACTGAAAACTAGGTGCTGTCTGCTGGCAGAACCCAAGAAGTCTCGTAGACAGTGAAAAGGTCAACCACTCTCCAAGGTGGAGTAAGTTCATGGCAGGGCAGAACCCACACACACTGCATGTTCTATATCTACATCCACTTCTACATCTTTCCTCGAACTCTGAGGTTCAGATTGAGGGTCAGAACATGCACACTGTTGAAATCAGCCTTTTGCAATACCCTATAGTGCTGGAAATGGGACTGCCCTGGGTGAATACATGCCCTGTTTCCATCACTGACCCTCAAGCACACACCTAACAAAATGATCTCAGGAGTGGAGTGTTACCAACATGAACCAGTTCCTGCTGGCAGAAATCGGTGGGTTTTGCCGTTGGGCTACTGTGTCAACACTATTTAAGCTGCCTCCAACCAAGCATGGAGTGATGTAGATGTATATATACCTATAATAGGTTGAGACTGGGTTGGAGAGCTACTGTCAGTGTTGAGATGAAGTGGATTACACTGTTTTCACAATTAAGTGGAATCCAGTAATGCACACCATAAATGTTCAGATTACACTTGCTACTGGTTATGTTATTGTACCGACATTCCACTTGTGCTATACCTCATCCAATGCTGTTTCTAAACAAAACTCTTTCACCTTGCAGGAGGAAAGAAATGCAGAGTAAAAGCAACACTGAAAGGTGAATTGGGGTTGCAGTGGGTATTTGCAATAGCGAAATATGTAATCACCAGCACATTGTCTGGTGCTGAATGGTGAGCGATGCCCTGTCTCATGAGAACACGGTGGTTCAGATGCTCGTGGAGATGTCCTGTGAGATTACATCTGTGTACTGAACCCCGGATGCCCTGTGATGCGCTAGTCATGCTCTCAGGTAAGGACACCCAACATACACCCGCCAGCAAGCACTGACATGCTCCAAGGGTGGGATGTGCTAACTCAGCACCCAGCTTGCACCGACATCACGGCACCAAATGAAACAGTCAAAGTAAACACCTGAATTGATGGAGAAATGTCGGTGCCTTTGAAGGCTTCCACAGTGAAGTCTTGTTTAGGAAGACCCTACGTTTAGATGCGTGAGCCTCAAACTGATCCTACCTTGGTGGACCAGACTGAGGGTCTGCTGCCATGGAGGGAGGCATCAGGAGGCTGAGGCTGCTCGCATGGCTTGAGACACCTCTACACTTTAGTGTATTTGGGGTATTTGTACCTCTTTCTAGTCTCTGTGCCCAAGTGGCTGTTGGCCTGTGTGCCCCCAGCTCTCCCCACTGTGGGGTAGACTCATCTCTCCATCACTGGTCATCCTGAGGACAACAGTGGCAGTGAGGTACATGGGATACAGCCACCTCCTGGACAGAGACCTTTGGTGCAGCTGCAGCCAAGAGCAGCTAGGAAACAGCTCCTGATCTACCACGTTTCTTGCTCCTCCTGGACATGGTCTGTTTCTTCTCTTTCCCACCCAGTGGGCAGTCTCCTTTGGTGTCTGACCCCAGGAGGTGAAGGCCAATGTCAGGATCCTTGGGCTTTCCAACTCACTCATGTAAATGCTGGGCTTCCAGTGTCTGAAGGAAGCCTATAAGGATGCTGGGGAGGGACTCTTCATCAGGGACTGGAGCGACAGGACAAGGGGTGATGGGGTCAAACTGAAACAGGGGAAGTTCAGGTTGGATCTAAGGCAGAAGCTCTTCCCTGTGAGGGTGCTGAGGCGCTGGCACAGGGTGCCCAGAGAAGCTGTGGCTGCCCCATCCCTGGCAGTGTTCAAGGCCAGGTTGGACACAGGGGCTTGGAGCAACCTGGTCTGGTGTGAGGTGTCCCTGCCCATGGCAGGGGGTTAGAACTGGATGAGCTTTAAGGTCCCTTGAAGACCAAACCATTCTATGCTTTTAGCCCACAGCTTCAAGTGTTTCTGCCCCAAATGCAATGAAAGAAGTCTCGTTATCTTCAAAGGAGATTAGACTGGTCCTAATGGGGAGCTTGGTTTTCCTATGGATTAACTGTTTGCGAGCTTCCTTGTAAAGTTAGCCCTTGTGTTGCAGCCCCAGCGACCTGGATGCTGGGGCATAGGTGCATTCCTGTTACTCATCTAGCCCATGCTTTTACCGTTTGTCAGGGAAGGGTCTGTCCACTTGTCATCAGATTGTGCAAATCCACCTTCCATGTGAGTCGGGATCTGGGTTTCGCTGTTTTCCAGGCTCTGACTATGTGCAGAGGGAGTTGCAGTCATGGTTTTTTTTTCCACAGGAACTTCCTTTCTCTAAACACCTCCCCTTGGCAGTGGCCCTGCTGACACCTCAGAGCAAGGCACTGATAAAAGGGCAGCCTGCCTTCCTCCTCCACGCTCAGGAGCGAGTGGCAGAGGCTACTCAGGAGCTTGGGAGCGGCACCGCGGGCAGCTCGGGTCGGAACGCTGACAAGAACCATGAGCAGCAACGCTGGTGAGTTTCACTGCTCCATACCCCTGTGTTAGATGCGCAGGTTGGCAGGTCTCCAGCGGGCAGTTCCAATGGAGGTGGAGGGTTCTCACCCCTCTGACTGCCATGGGTGACACCGTAGGGGAAGGTGTTTCAGTACCACCGCTGCTCAAGGGGGGTAGGTTTGATGTGGCTGTGCAAGTGCTGATTTTAGAGTCATAGGACGCACTAGGCTGGAAAAGACCTTTCCATTTCGACAGATCAGTAAACCAGCTGTGAAATGCAGCTCACCTTTTATCAACATCTGGTTCTACCCATCAGTGGTAATAGAAAATTAATGCAGCTTCTTTAAACTTGTCCTGTGTCAAGGTGAAAGGAATTCCTTCTATTCAGGCTACTTAATCGTGGAGATTATTACTCTTCAGTGATGGCTGATACCATCTGACAGATGTTTTAGAGTAACTGGAAAGATATTTGGATGCGAGCTCTGTCCCCTGGCTGTCCTGCCTGGCCTGTTGTCAGCAGATCCTGCACCTACCTAGAAAGGTGCCCGAGTCACTCCTTCAGCATTGCAGAGCCACCACCACTGGTTGTGCTCCTGGAGAAAGACTCAGGATGCTCAAAACCCCACATCTGGGGAGCCAAGAGCAGGTCTCCAGAGCATCAGTAGGGGAATGATGCCCTGACACTGCTCCCATCCCCTCCGGTTCATACCTTAGTACTCTGGGTGTGGATGAGCTGAAGTTCCCCAGGAAGTCTTGGACAGCAGCATCTCTGGAATGTGATTTCACATCGCTGGGATTTGTGAGGGTGCTTTCCTGGAGGTTGGGCAAGGATAGGGAGGAAATGCACGCGTTCAGGTTTTGCTGTCTCTTGCAAAACTACAGTTCTCATCCCATTTCCATCCCGTCCTCCCTTATTCCCACTGAATCCAGCTATAAATGCTCTGCTCCACATCAATATACTTTTCTAAACCACATCACCTCATTCTCATGGAGAAAAGGCTTCAGATTCTTACCAGTGCAAAGTCCTCATGTCCCTGTTTTTGTCCTGAGTGATCACTCGAAGCTCTGACTGTCTTCCCAGGCAGACAGCAATGCGATGGGACCAACAGGTTAGTGCAGAAAGGAGCTCCATAAGGGAGAAGTCATGGAATGAGGAGACAAAAATCAAATCACTGCCTTGAAATTTCTTCTTCAAGAAAGGGAACCAAATGACCTGAGAGCGGCTGAGGTTCGGGTTTGCTTCTGGCTTGCCCTAGGAGTGAGCACAACCTCTTACGCCATGAGCCTCTGTACCGTGAGCAGGCATGTCCTCAGCATGCTCCAGGCAGGAGGCAGGGCAGGAAGCTGGAAGTGGCACACAGGGGCTGCCCAGGGAGCTTGGCTGCAGCCCAGCCCCTCAGATCACCGGGTACCACGTGTGTGTTTGCACAGGAATCAGTGCAGTGTGACTGGGGACAGGTCTTTGGCACGGCACTTTGCACTCTCAGGGCATAGAATCATAGAATAGAATCATAGGATCAGCCAGGCTGGAAAAGACCTTGAAGGTGAAGTCCAACCGTTCCCCCAGGACTGCCAGCCCACCACTACAACGTAGAATGGTTAGGGTTGGAAAGGACCTTAACACGCATCGTGTTCCAAGGCAGCTGCTGTCTGTGTTGTTAATCTGTGCATCCTCAACATCGGTAGTGTCCAGAAACAGGGGATGGAAATGAAGTCCCTAAGTTAGGAAATGCTGCAAGGACAGATTCCCCAGAGCCCTTTCCCACAGCCATCCTATGCATTCAGCTCCCACATTCCTCCATAGCCCTCTCCCCTTACCAGGGCTGGTTTTGGTAGCTTCTCACCCTGGCTCCAGTGTTCCCGTATGGAACAAGGTTGAGCAGCTTCGGTGGCTGGAGATTTGTTAATGCTGAGGAAGAGGCACTTCCCCTTCATCCTTCTCAAGAAGGTTAAGCAATAATTTCAGCTGAAGATTTTTGACATGAGCACAGACACCACCCCCCCCCCCCCCACCTCGCTGTGCAAAACATCAGCCAGAGGTTGGCATCTGGCAGGCAGCAGGCAAGCAGAAATGAAATCAAAAGGTGATGGCCAGTTTCCAGTCTGTGTTTGCTGTACCACTGATAAGTAATGAAGACAGATACCGCTTATATAGCTCCTAAGAAGACAAACACAGAGGTAGTAACTTGGTGGGGGTCCCTCGGTTCGCTTGTACTCAAGGCTGCTGCCTTCCAGGTGTCAGTGGGACGCGTGCCACTGATTTCAGCCTGCCGCATCTCTTATGCCGCGGCAGCTACCAGCAGATTGCAGCCTTCTCTATGGATGGCTCTTGTTGAGCTCAGCCTAGCAGGGCTGACACTGTCATGGTATTTGTTGAATTAATCCCTTCCACCATTATGCCTTTGATTTGCTAATTTATAGGTTAACGTAAGTGGCTTTGAATTTCCTGACTCTCCCAGATCTTCATCTGAATCACTCCTGAGCCAATTGCTTTTGCGGTATTGTTACTCCCCACTCTACACAGGAATTTATCCTTTGAGGGTATTTAATGGGCAGGTACAAGACAGGTTAGACACTCCCAAAGAAATACAGCTCAGCCACGTTCCGGCATGCTCCGGCTTTCCCTGTCACACCTCCCAGGGCAGCCTCCCAAAGCCTGAGGCAGTGCCCCACATCCCATCGTCATTGAAAGCTGAGGGCTTTCTCTTTGCTCCAGTGTAGCACCGGGTTGTGCCTCTTGGAGCCCCACTCCTATGACACAGCCCTGAGCCATGAGCTGCTGGGCACAAGGTGTTGCGGCTTTTCCTGGCCCTGCTCCCATCCGGATCATCCAGCTCCAACCCCTGCCACAGGCAGGGACACCTTCCACTGGAGCAGCTTGCTCCAAGCCCTGTGTCCAACCTGGCCTTGAACACTGCCAGGGATGGGGCAGCCACAGCTTCTCTGGGCACCCTGTGCCAGCGCCTCAGCACCCTCACAGGGAAGAGCTTCTGCCTAAGAGCTCATCTCAGTCTCCCCTCTGGCAGTTAAAGCCATTCCCTTGTCCTGTCCCTCCATCCCTTGTCCAAAGCCCCTCTCCATGTTTCCTGCAGCCCCTTTATGCGCTGGAGCTGCTCTGAGGTCTCCCCTTCAGGAGCCTTCTCTTCTCCAGGCTGCCCCAGCCCAGCTCTCTCAGCCTGGCTCCACAGGAGAGGTGCTGCATTTACCATACCATACCATACCATACCATACCATACCATACCATACCATACTTCATAGTGCTCCGCCCCCCCCATTTAGCATCTTCCAGGCAGGTAGCAAAGCCCTGGCTTTGACAAGGCGCCATCAGCAAAGCAGCTGAGCAGGGGAAGGAGAGAGCTCAGGGAGGTGGCAGGACCGTGGGCACTGCCCATGGAGATGTTGTGGTGGTCAGGACATCTGGTGGGGTGAGATGCTGGGGCATGCAGCTGCAGTGGTGGGATGCAGATGCGCTTTCCCCTCTCTGCTTTTGAGGGAGAAGGAAGACTTTGACAGGAGCAAGACTTCCAGTATCGCAACAAAACTGTGCTGCCATGCAGTCTGGCTGTCCTGTGGAGCTGGCTGCTGGCAGTGGGCAAGGGTAGGCAGTGGGACAGCAGACATGGGTTGCCGAACTGGTGAGCTCCCATCCCTGAGGAAGCAGCCCCAGGGAGCACAGCGGGCAGCTGCCTGTGCACAGGAGTGCTGGGATGCCTGGCGGGATGCTTGGCTGCGGCCAGGGCAGAGATGCTCAGGCTGCCTCCACCTCCCTCAGGTCCCTCTTTTGCCACTTGCACAGTGCAGTGCAGAGGTCAGGCATCCCTCAATCCAGGCGGATTGCTGCAGCACTCTCACCACTGCCCAGCCTCTGTAACCCGTCCCATCAACACAAATGTCTCTGTATGTCTATATACATATATGAAGTAGTTGTTACGTTGTGTTATCTTATCGATTATATTGTACAAAATGATATGATCATAAGACAATCATAGAATCACAGAATGGTTTGGGTTGGGAAGGACCTTAATTATTATCTAGTTCTATCCCCGCCTGCCATGGGGCAGGGACACCTTCCACTAGGCCAGGCTGCTCAAAGCCTTATATTATAATATATTATATTACATCATATTACATTATATTATATTGCATTACATTTACATTATATTTATATTACATTTTGTTATGTTGTATCATATCATACCACATTTTATCCTATCCTATTAGTACAGTGTAGTGTAGTATAGTATAGCACAGTGCAGTACAGCATAGCATACAATATGATACTATACTATTTATGTATATATATGTATACATAAACAGTTGTACCATTAACACGTCACTTGACACTTTGATGTTCTGGTGACTCGTGGGGCTCCATTGAGAAGAAGAAAACTGTCTTTGCAGAGCAATTCACCATCAATCTCTTTCCTTTCTCCCTTCCTGCTGCAGGTTTTCCAGGGAGCGATCTGAAGCTCACTGGGCTTGACTTCCTCAAGAGCCAGAACTGCCGCCTGCACCACACGGATGCTTACAACATCAGTAACCTGGTGGTGCGGCGCGGGCAGCCCTTCCTGCTGCAGCTCACCTTCAGCAGGGAGCTGCAGGCTCCTGACAAGCTCTCGCTGCACTTCAGCATCGGTGAGTGCTCCTCCATGGCCGTCAGGAGATGCTCTCCTGGCAGCCACTGTCCGGTCACTGCAGAGCCGTGCAGCCCTCCTGCATCCTGCGCTGGGTTTGTTTCCAGGTGAAAACCCAACGAGATCCAGGGGCACCCTGATGTCGCTGAACCCGAGGCGGGAGGAGGATCTCAGCAGGTGGCAAATCTCCATCATCAAGAGCAGCGGCAAAGAGGTAGAGCCCGTGGGAATGCATTTCCTGCATGGAAGCAGCAATGCCAAGCCTGTTGGGAGCTACGAAGCAAACCCTCCTCCTCCCCCTGTCCTGCTTTCCCTTAGCCCGATCACTTTGGGTGGGCAGCAGCCTTGCCTTGTTTAATCCTGTTTAATCCATTGCTCCCACACTGCACACGCAGGATGCACCCATCCCATCCTTCCCCCCTCTCCTTGCCCAGATGCCCTTGGCTGCCAGCTTTGGCACCTCTGCTGACCCTGCAGGGCGCTTGTGCTTGTGGCTGTGATGGAGGGTCCATCATGCTGTCTCTTCTGCCCCCCCAGTGCCTGCTCTCTGTCACCAGCTCACCCATGGCCCCAGTGGGAAAATACACCCTGAATATAAAGACTGGAAGCAACATTTACAAGCCTGAAAACGGTGAAGTCTACCTTTTGTTCAATCCTTGGTGTGAAGGTGAGTGGTCCTGCAACCACAGCGATAATCACTGCTCCCCCGGGAGCTTTTCCTCACATTTGTCCTACTCTATTTCCAAGTACACTCCTTTTTTCCCCTATAAAACACCACAAGCAGCATCCTCATGGAGCCAGCGGGAAGCTGGGCGATAGCAATGACACAGCTCCTCAGTGGGGGGAGTCCTCAGTGGTAGATTAAGGGTCATCTCTCTGTCACCACTGTCTCTTTCCCTGGGTCAGCACTATGGTTAACTGAGATCCTTTGAGCCTGGAGAAGGCTCCTGAAGGGGAGACCTCAGAGCAACTCCAGTGCCTAAAGGGGCTACAGAAAACCTGGAGAGGGGCTCTGGACAAGGGCTGTAGGGACAGGACAGGGGGAATGGCTTTAAGCCTGCCAGAAGGGGAGACTGAGATGAGCTCTTAGGCAGAAGTTCTTCTCTGTGAGGGTGCTGAGGCGCTGGCACAGAGTGCCCAGAGAAGCTGTGGCTGCCCCATCCCTGGCAGTGTTCAAGGCCAGGTTGGACACAGGGGCTTGGAGCAAGCTGCTCCAGTGGAAGGTGTCCCTGCCCGTGGCAGGGGGCTGGAACTGAATGATCTTAACATCCTTTCAAACCCAAACCAGTCTGTGGTTCTACGATTCTATGACTGGATTGGCTTGAAATCCAGATAAATAAGGTAATGGGACAAAAAAGTGTGTTGTTGGTTGGCATCAGTCCCCAAGGTCTCTGCTGACAGCTTGGTCAACTGAAGTGTTTGGAAGCCCTTTGCTAAAATAAAACACTGGTCACATAGCACTAGACCTACGGGAGTAAATTAAAGCTTAGCATTAGAGGAAATTCGTCCATGATAGGAAAAAGAAATGTGAGTGCTGCTTGGTCATCCTTTGTGTGAATGTCACAGACCACCAGCTCTTCCAGGTTAGCTTTCCAAGGAAAGCCTTGAATACTGTGTGCAAAGCACCTAACACTGAGGGTTCTTTTGCTCCAGATGATGTCGTTTTCATGGCTGATGAGGCACAGAGAAAGGAATACGTGCTCAACGACACAGGCTACATCTATGTTGGGTCTGCATACAGCATTTACAATAGACCATGGAACTTCGGGCAGGTAAGCCAGCACTTGGTGGTGGTGTTATCCTTATTTGCTCTTTCTACCTTAGGCATTTAGTTCAATGAATCAGAGCTATAAACAGCTTAATCCCATGAGTGGCTCAAAGTGCTTGGAGGGCCCTGCCAGCTTCACCTGCTTAGGAGTAACCTGTGTGCTTCAGTGCTTTCCCCATCCACAGCTGGAGAACGGGGTTCAATGGCATGGCAAGCAGTCAGAACACAAACGCCCTGGCAGAGGATGTGCAGACTGTGCAAACAGAGCATTTCTGGTTAGAAACATGCAACACAGGAGCTGTCGGGAACCAGCTCATGAGACATGGCGGGGGGAAACAAATCTGGTTATTCACTTGTTGCATCATGATGGGGAAGAAATAAGGGGAAAAGCAGTGGCAGAGGTTGTCATTGTTCAAGTGGTGCCTTCCCCGACCTCGAGGTGAGCTGTTGGATGCAGGACACAAGCATCCCGCCCTCCCAGGAAGGGTGTTCCTCATGCTGCCTCTGAGATAACTCCGGAGAGCACAATGACAAAAGCACTCGGGGTAGAGATAAGAGGGAGATGCCAGAGCAGGTGTATTTGCACCCCATAGAAAGCACAGAGGCACCCAAAAGAGCCTCCTACACTCTACCCACACAGAACTCCCACCAAACAACGTTGGGATGTGTTTGCTTGGGGTCTCTTTATTTGTTTGTAATTATTTTATATTGCTTGGTTTATCAGTCTGTGATTTCAAGCTGCAGGATACAGAGAGCCCAGCAAAAGTGCTCACACTGACGCCTTTCCCACAAAGGGCCAAAGGGCACTGGCCACACTCCAGTTCCTATCCTAATATTTATTCTGCTGTTAAGCAATGGGAATTAATATTGATATTGGGATTGATATTCTGCCAAGCTTCGCTGGATCAGATGTTTGACATCTCTATGGCTTGAACCTCAGGGAGCTCTGTCAGCAATTGCCAATTAGGAATCTTTTGCCATAATAATCTGCATTTCTGTATCCTTTTCTCCTCTCCCCAGGGTTCATTCTGTACCTGTGTCAATAGGCTGAAAGTCTGTAGTGCTCTTAAACTTGCATTACTCTTGTGAGTAATTTGCAGGGCTGCAGGGAGATGATGTTGGTGACATAGGGCTACTCACAGGAGTAAAGATTGCTGGGTCAGGTTCCAACTGGGTCTGCAAGACACATGAGGCTTTTGTCTTCTGGGGTGTGTGGGGGGTCACTTAAGTCCTTCTTTGGAGAGAGTACCTTTGGAAGCGCTGTAGGCTTGAAAATTCCATATCATACAGGGTGTTTAGAATTGGTCAGATGATTTCCTCCAAGTGCTTGGATAAACTTGAGCAAATCCTGGTTTAGAGCAGCGTATAGACATGCCTCCACTTTCTCTCCAAAACAGTTTGAGGAGTTCGTCTTGGATGCCTGCATGTATCTGCTGGACAGAAGCAAGCTCAAGCTGAGCAACAGAAGGGACCCTACGCTCGTGTCCAGAGCCATGTCTGCTTTGGTATGCCTCTCCTGTAGAAGTGCTTTGCACCTCCAGCTTTCCCTCCTACTTCTCACTTGCTCTTCTTCCCCTGGGGGCTTGAACATCATTTCAGGATGCATCTAAGAGGGGTTCCTTTGGGAAACTACAATGGTAAAGCCATTTTGGGTGCAGGGAAGAGGCGAGTGATATACAGCATCTCCCCATCACCACAGTTGCAGCTAGCCCAGTGGTTGTCTCTCCTTGGGGAGGGCCAATAAAAGCTTGTGTTTTGGGGGGTTACTGCTCTGCATGGTGGGACCCTTCTTGCAGCCCTAGGGTTTCAGATGCAAGATGCAGAGTGTGTTTTGGCTTCCCTGAGCGGTGGTGGCACCTTTCTCTAGATAACCCAGGTGGAGAGTTTCCAACCAGCCTTGCTGGCTGCACAGGGATGTGGAGCAGAGACCCTGGGTTTAAGCCTCATTCAGCATCATTCTCCTTTGCATTTGTGCGGCCACAGGTTAATGCCAATGATGACAACGGTGTCCTGCTTGGGAACTGGTCAGGGAAGTACAACAACGGGACATCCCCTCTGGATTGGATCGGGAGTGTCTCTATTTTGCAGAAGTATTACAAAACGAAGCAGCCGGTCCTTTATGGTCAATGCTGGGTCTTTGCAGGAGTCCTCACTACAGGTAAATGGTGACCTGTCTCCCTTCTCTAATTACTGTGCTAATAAGACAAATTCCTGTGCCTCTGAGCGTGGGTGCAAGAGTCATCATAGAATCCCAGCGTGGTTTGGGTTGGAAAGGACCTTAAGGCTCATCCGGTTCCAACCCCTGCCATGGGCAGGGACGCCTTCCACTAGAGCAGAGGCACACACCAACCTGAGTGATTTGGTGACCCTGTGTTCTATCTGTGCTGCAGTGATGCGCTGCCTGGGGATCCCGTCCCGCTGCGTGAGTAACTTCAACTCAGCACACGATACGGAGGAGAACCTGAGAGTGGACATTTACCTGAATGAACTGGGAGAAAAGCTGAATGGGATGTCCTTCGACTCTGTCTGGTACTGCCAAAAGGGGCTGATGCTTCTTACCCCCCACCGCCATCCCACAGCGCCTCATTCCCCAGCCTCAGCAATTCCTTCGGGAATTTCCCTACTGCTTTGGGTTTGCTGCCTGGGAGACAGAGAGAAAGCCTGGGGTTTCACAGGGTTACACACAAATCCCCGTTAAACCTGCCCTTACTTAAGGATTAAGGGAGAAGTCTGTGGTTTTTCCAGCTCACTCCTTTTCTTTCCAACCCAAATGCATGCAGGAACTTCCACGTGTGGAACGATGTCTGGATGAAGAGAACAGACCTGCCAGCGGGGTTTGATGGCTGGCAGGCAATCGACTCAACCCCTCAGGAGCAAAGCCAAGGTAGGGTTTGCCTAGAAAGGCTCTTCAGCAACTCCCAAAGGAGGCAGGGACATGAAAACCACGGTTCCCAGTTAGCAAAGCGTGTGCTCCCCACGCACATCTTCACATACTTGGGCAGCAACATCCTAAAGCTGGGGGTCCCACTCCTCTTGTCGCAGCCTGGCACAGGAGGAACAGCATCTCAGTAGGCAGAAAACCAACCTTGTAGGAAGCTGTGGAGAATGGAGGAGCCGTAGGAGAATGTTATCTCCGAGGTTAGAGCACACACACGCACAGCTAACAGAGGTTAGCTGGAAAATCAGAGCTCATTTCTCTTTCCACCATCCTCTGATAGGTGAAGTTGAGGACTCAAAAGTGATCTGTAGTAGGAGGTGACACAGCTTTCCCCAGTAAAGATGCTTTCTGTAGAGCTTTCCCGTGGAAGTAATGAGTTAGTTCATTGGTAAATGGAAGGGGTCACTGCCAAAATTAGTGACTACCCTCCCTGCACAGACACAGGGAATTTGGAGGTGGGAAAGAGAACATGAATCCTCAAGGCTGTGCAGAAAGTGGGGTATTGCCAGATCGAACACAAGCGGCTAGACTCGATTGACTCATTGCCAAGCCATGACTTTCAAACCTTAAACTTACTTATTTCAGTGGGGGGAAACATATCAAAGCTCTTACCAGACCTTGGTCACCCATAAAAAGCCCAAACAGCTATGGGATACATGGGGGCTTTTGGAGTTCATGGCTGAATTGGAGGAGTATTTGCTACTAAGAGCCATGGCCACAGATTCCAGCTTGAGTGGGTCTGACGGTTGGAACAAAACCTGGAGGCTTTGCTTGTGTTTGGAAAAATAAGAGTTGTTGAACACTTTCTAGGCATTTTCCAGTGTGGTCCCTGCCCGCTGAAGGCTATCCGAGAAGGGGATGTGTATCTGCCCTTCGACAGCAAGTTTGTGTATGCAGAAGTGAATGCTGACAAAGTCTACTGGGTGGTCAAGAAGGTGAACGGCAAGGATAAGCACATCAGGATTAACACAGAGACCCAAGGCATCGGCATGAACATCAGCACAAAAGCCGTGGGGCAGGACAAGCGGGAAGACATCACCTGGCAGTACAAGTTCCCTGAAGGTAACTGCCCCATCATCTAAAATAGAGACATAGAATCAAGTGGGCTGGAAAAGTCCTTTAAGCTCATCCAGTCCAACCGTTCCCAGCACTGCCAGGGCCACCACTGACCCATGGCACTGAGGGCCTCGTCTACATGGTGTGTGAACACTTGAAGGGACGGTGACTGCAGTCCTGCCCTGGGCAGCAGTTCCAATGCCTGAGCACCCTCTGGGGAAGGAATTGGTCCTCAGCTCCATCTAAACCGCCCATATAGTGCCAAAGAGCAGACCTCTGGCCTTCCTCCAGAAAAAACCCACAGAGGCAGCTGCAATGGCAAGCCATGTGTGTAAGACCTGGAGAGAGGCAGCATTGCTCCTGTGTATCTCCATGCCCAGAGTGAGCCTATAGGCAAGCTTGCAGGCAGTGAAAGAAACGGGCTGAGTGACCACCCTAGTGGTTGGACTCACCACTGCTTCATTTCTTCTTTATTCTTCTTCCTGGCTTTCCATTCCCCAGACCACTCTGGAAACAAAAGACCCCACATTCCCTCCCCATGGTTCTCAGATCCAGCCATGCTGGGCTAGACTGTTAAACCCTTCCTAGTGAGGAGCAGGAAAACTTTAGGCTGAAAAATTTTAGAGCATCCATCCTTGAAAAGGGTCTCCTTTAGGACACTCTTCCATTCCAAAATGCTACAGTTAGATCTGGTGATAGCATAAACCAAGAGGGTCTCTTGAGCTGGAGATGCCTTGACATCCTCCCTGCTCAGCAGCAGAAGCATAAATAAAGAGAAGGTGGTTTTGTATTAGGAAACGGAGAGATAGAATCCCAGACTGGTTTGGGTTGGAAAGGACCTTAAGCTCAGCCAGTTCCAACCCCCTGCCGTGGGCACGGACACCTCACACCAGAACGGGTTGCTCCAAGCCCCTGTGTCCAACCTGGCCTTGAACACTGCCAGGGATGGGGCAGCCACAGCTTCTCTGGGCACCCTGTGCCAGCGCCTCAGCACCCTCACAGGGAAGAACTTCTTCCTTATATCCAACCTGAACTTCCCGTTTCAGTTTGACCCCATCACCCCTTGTCCTGTCGCTACAGTCCCTGATGAAGAGTCCCTCTTTGACTCCCAAATACAGCTGTTACCCATCTTTTTTCTTCATCCAGGCTCCGAAGAGGAGAGGAAATCCATGCAGAAAGCTTCCTCCTTCATCCGCCCTTCAGGAATAGTACCTCGTGCTCGCTTCGCTTCATCTTTGTCCACGGGTCTTGTGGGTCCCAAGCCCACCGTCTTGCAGGAGACAGTCTTCAAGTCTGGGCTCCAGCTCGAGATAATCAGTAAAGCAGCTCTGTATCCTGGCAATCCCTTTGAACTGGCCATCATCGTGAAGACCTCAACTCCTGGGAGCTGGACCATCAATCTCGCCAGCTCCTGCCAGCTGCAGTCCTACACTGGGAAAGTTGAGGCCAGCCTTGGACACGTCAAGGAGACTGTCAAGCTTGAAGGCAAATCTGGTAGGCACAGAAAGCTTGCTGTGTTCTATGGGCTCCTTACTGTGGCAAGCTGGGGTTTCGCTTGAGCTCGTTCATAATAGCTTCACTATTTGAGCAGAGCAGGGCACTAAGAAGAAATTGCCACCTAGCTCTCTTGTTACTGCATTTAGGAGCCTCAGTTATAGCCTGGGATCCCACCATAGCAGGGACCAAACCATGAAGGCCCTGTCTCTGCTGCAGCTTCAATGAGATGGTTAGAAATACATCAGTGTGAGTGGGGTGTGCTGGAGCATCTCCACCCCATTCTCACTATGTGAGCCTCAAGGATGCCACCACAGGCTTTGGGTGTATGTGTATGCATCAGATCCCTCACAGGATTTAGATGGCTGGAAAATACAGCTTGGTCTTGTTCTTGCCACTCTAACATTGATGAGCTGGTGGTGAGGCTGCTGAGTGTTACTGCCTGAATCCTTCGCCCAAGAAAATGTCAACCTCCTGGCTGATGCCAAGGGCTGTTTGCTGTTCCCTGTGGATCTTGTGTTCCTTGTGGAGTGATCTGCTTTGCATTCCTGATCCCCAGCAGTGCGATTGCGATTTGATGAACAAAAGATTAATGAGTGAGAATAATTAGCAGCAGTTGGTCATTTCAAGCGTGAGTCACTCATGAAAAGAAGTCTTTGCTGCTGGTGGTTGCTGAGTGTTCTCATACATACATAGGACAAGGAGTAATGGATTTAAACTTAAACAGGGGAGATTTAGAATCATAGAATCAACTAGGTTGGAAAAGACCTTTAAGATCAAGTCCAACCATTACCCCAGGACTAGTGTGTGGTGTCCCTGCCCATGGCAGGGGGTTGGAACTGGATGATCTTAAGGTCCTTTCCAGCCCCAAACCATTCTGTGATTCTATCAATACATCCCATTCCACACCCACCACCAGAGTTGACTTTGCCACCCAATCCCTGGGCGTGTGATGAAGCACCGAGTTGTGTTTTCTTCTCTGCAGAGGTGCAGGTCCCTCTGAACATCGCAGCTGATACATACATGAAGACACTGGCATCGGTGGAAGATGAAGTGCTCATCCACATCACTGCCATTGCTGAGGTCCAAGGGACAGATGACAAACTCACCAAGGAGACGACGATGAGCTTTGAGTACCCCCCCATCACTGTCCAGGTGAGGCAGAATCCCAGAACCATTCAGGTTGGAAGGGATACCTGACGATCACCCAGGGCCTAAGCCCCTGCCAGGGCAGGTCACACAGGAATGCGTCCAGGTAGGTTTGGAATGTCTCCAGAGAGGAGCAGCCCCCAGACAGGCTCCTCAGGGATGAGGGGTAAAGCTGGGCTCACTGCAACACCATGGTGATGTTAACATTCCCGGAGGACATGATGCCTTGGGAGGGTGGAAAGGATACGAGCGGTTGTCCTCCACCATACTGGTGGTGAGGAGCAATCCTATATCGGCTCCGGCACCTTTATTACCCCTCTCATCCCTGGTATTTGGGGTTGTTTCTTTCCTCCTCTGCCAGATGCCAGAAACAGCCGAGCTGAACAAGGAGTTCACCTGTGCCTTCACCTTCAAGAACAAGCTGAACGTGCCCTTGGACAACTGCAAGCTGCTGGTGGAGGGCCTGGGCATATTTAAGATGACAGTGTTTGATCAGGGGTAAGGAGATGACTCCAACACGAAACGAGCATGGCAGGACTCTGTTTCTTCTTTTGTAATCTCCTTTGAAGAAGCAGTTGGGGGATTTGGAGTGACCAGCCCCTTTGCCACCTGCATTTGAATCTGAACCGCATTTGGGTGCACTAGAAAGACCCACACAGCGGTTGATGTGCTCAGGGCATTTGGGCACAACAGGGCTCACCCTGTGTTCCTGCTGTGATGCTGGGGGCTGCCCAGCCACTGTGAACACAGCTTCTTCCTTCAGACACCCGAAATTAGGTCTCTGGGAGGTCTGGGAAAGATCCTCAGGATCACTGGGACCATCAGCCAGCACCACTGTGCTGAGACCCTCTTGCTGCACCTGGGTGTGGGGAGGAGCGAAACAGTCCCCCTGAACACAGGCAGCGGCTGGTGCTTTAAGTGAAATGAGTTGAAAGCAGTAAATAAGAACTGTAACTCATAGCATCCCAGACTGGTTTGTGTTGGAAAGGACCTTAAAATCATCCAGTTCCAACCCCCTGCCATGGGCACGGACACCTCGCACCAGACCAGGTTGCTCCAAGCCCCGTCCAACCTGGCCTTGAACACTGCCAGGGATGGGGAGGCCACAGCTTCTCTGGGCACCCTGTGCCAGCGCCTCAGCACCCTCACAGGGAAGAACTTCTTCCTTATATCCAACCTGAACTTCCCCTGTTTCAGTCTGAACCCATCACCCCTTGTCCTATCGCTACAGTCCCTGATGAAGAGTCCCTCTCCAGCATCCTCGTAGCCCCCTTCAGACATGTTGGGACTACTTGTTTTTCCTTTGTCCTTAGGGATGTGAAGCCTGGCAGGATCATTAAGTCTGAAATAATCTGCACTCCAACCAGACTAGGAGAGAAGAAAATAGTAGCCAAGCTCACCTCGAACCAGATCAAAGGGATCTCCACAGAGAAGGCCATCACCATTGTCGAGTAGGATGGGTACCTCAGTGGGGTGGCCTCACTAAAGGTCTTTCCTAACCGAGTTGCATGTGTCAGACACTTCCTGCCTCCTTCCTTGCTGCATAGTACTGTCAAAGTAAAAAGCAAAAATCCCATGAAGTGAACTAAACTGATTGAAAGGGCACAGTTGTGTTGACTGCAGTTGTGATTCAATAAAGATGTTAAAATCAGTGGTGTGATTGGGTTGTATGGTTCCCACCTCAGGTCAGGGACTGGAGCTCATGGAGGTGCCAGCTTCAGCCATGGAGAGTATGAGTCCAGGGCTGTTCTGCAGCCACTTGGCTACGGTCCTACCTGGGAGGCCACCAGCGACCTCACTGCACCATGGGCAGCTCAAAGCTGCTTCAAGCAAATCCCTCCTGTGCAATTCCCTCTCACTCCCAGCTGGACACGCACTGGCACGCACCTTTCTTGTCTTGATAACAAAAAGAGCAAACCTGGCACAGTCTCCTCGAAACCCATTTCTCATTTATCCTCTTCCTGTCCCACCCAAATCTTTTAGGGGAGTTTGGAGCTTGTTTTGGAAGCAGCACAATCTGCAGCAGCATTACCACTACCTCCCTAGAAATGCGTCATCAGAGAACCATAGCATCAACCAGGTTGGAAAAGCCCTTTAAGCTCATCCAGTCCAACCATTCCCCAACAGTGCCAAGGCCACCACTAACCCATGGTACTGAGGGCCTCGTCTCCACGGTGTGTGACCACTTGCAGGGATGGTCAATCATTTTACGTGCCAGCTCATAAAAAGGGAGGAGGAAAAGAAAAAGGAGGAGGAAAAAGGCAAAAGAAGGGGTTTGACCCTCCCTTGTGTTTCAAAGATTTGGGAAACCCCTGGGGGAGCATCCAGGCAGCTGTTGGGCCCCAGAAGGTGGTCAGGCTGCCTTGGCCCCAGTGCCCATGGCATCCTCCTGGCTCCCTGCAAGGCCACCTCCTGCAGTGGCATGTTGGTGAGTGGCGCAGGGCTCATGTGTGTGGTGCCTGTGGGAAAGGGAAGAGCAGGAGGTCCTTGGCAGTTGAAGTATTAGATCTTTAATCAGTACAAGAGTGACTGGAGGCATAAAAAGGAGTTACAAACTAGCAACACATCTCTATTTGCAAGAGATGTAAATTCTTTAGTTGCATAGAAAACCTCTGTAGAAGACACCAGATAAAAAGCACAAGGTCTGCCACAGCCCTGTTCGTCACCTATTAACATCTTACAGTGATGGGATCTCCAGCAGATGATGTCGCACTGAGCAGCGTGGGGAGCATCCTCTCCGGCTCCCCACGCTGGTGGCACCACCAGCATGATCTCAAGGAGCACCTTCCACAGGACCCAGCGAGGCGGCCAGGACCACAGCAGCATGGCCTGGAGATGAAGGCACAATTAACCAAGGGGCAAAGAGGGTGTGGAGGGAAGGACAACGGCGGGGTTGGTTTCAATGTCATGAATATAATTTTTGGTCTCCAGGTACCAGGTAGTCATTAAAGAAGATTTATGCTATTGCTGGGGATAAACCAGATCCTTCGGCAATTTTGAATGGTTGCCCTATACCGAGACAGAAGAGATGTACCAAGGAGTAACAGGGACTTGGTGAGGGAGAAAGAAGAAGGGGACAAGGGAGGAAGACAGCCAAGAGACACCAGAAGAACTGACTTGGTGGATGTAGGAAGTCACCCCCCCAAATCTGGGGGGGGGGGGCACCAGAGCCAGGGCTGCCCATGGCTCTGCAATAAGGCACATGGTTATGTCTCCATCTCAGACTATAACTATGATGTTGGAGGGGGGAAAGGAGTCCCTGTGGCTTTCACCCTCCTCTTCAGATGGCTTTTTTGTTTGAGCGATTAAACATCCAAACCCAGAAATGCCAGCACCTGAGGAATAACATGAGAGATGGGAAACAGAAGTGAAGGATGCCTGTTCTCCTGACGAGGTGAAGCAGGTTTGAAAGTGGAGGAGGAAATATGCTGCCTCCATCCATGCCTACCCAAAGCCACATAAGTGGGATCTGCATCCTGAGAAGCATCACCAAAATACGCACTCCAACAAGAATATGAGAGAAGAAAACAGTAGCCAAGCTGACCTAGAACCAGATCAAAGGGATCTCCACAGAGGACACCATCACCATCATCAAGCCGACTGTCCCCATGCACCTGCCTTAAGGTGATCTTCAGCCATTCCCCAGTTTGTCTCCCCAGGACCCTGAGGCACCATTCCCACTGCAGATGCGCACTGGAGGCATGGAAGTTAACTGGAAGCAAAGCCAGAATTAGAAAACATGAGCTAAAAAGGACACTCTTCCTTTTCCCCCTGCAGCATCCTTACTGCTCTGTGTAGGAAATCCCTTAAAGATCTAGGTCCCCGATGTCCCTTTCCTGTGGGATGCTGACAGGAAGGAAGGTAGGCTGGCAGCAGAAATAGGAGAGCTTCTTCCCTCACTATCACAGTGCTGCACAGGGCAAAGACATTCAAGACCTCAGGTCCAAACAGCATGGGAGGACACTTCAGTTCCCCCCAGACGCAGTGTTTCCCTTTATAAAGGTTTTTATAAGCACACAATTCCTAATGATTTTTTCTAAGTCTATTTTGCATTGACAATGAGGAGACATCCACAGGGGACAGGGAATGGGCCGACTGTTTGGAAACACCCCCTGGGTTTTCGCCAAGCTGTGCTCCTAACAGTCACAGCATCCTGCTTGTTCCCAGTCCCTTTGCTAGGAGGAGGGATTGCTGTGGCAGAGGGCAAGTCCAGGAATTTATCTCATCACTGCACAGTAGCCCTGAATGCCATAAAACCATAGAATGGTTTGGGTTGGAAAGGACCTTAAACTCATTCAGGTCCATCCCCTTGCTATGGGCAGGGACACCTTCCACTAGATCATGTGGCCCAAGGCCCTGTTCAAGCTGTCCATTAATAGACTTTAAGGTGCTTTTTTGGAAAGGAAGAAAGGGGTTAGAAATAAATCTTGCACAAATCCCATTTGGTGTGGCTTCGGTTAGGAGTAAGGCCTTCATGTAGGTACCAAGCTCTCACCCCCAGACTCCTTTCTCTTACTTTCAAGAGAAAGAATTATCTTTGGTCCATGTTGCAGGGGAGGGGGAGATGGATGTCCTGTGGGGGGAAAACCAGGCTCACATTTCTAATACCCTGCAAAATGTACTGACAATGATGCTAAGGGAGACAGCAAACTAAAAGTGAAGACCAGTCTCGATTAAAGCTGCATTGACATCTGGAGCACGCCAAGTGTTTGTAGTTTGATTTGAATGCAGAGGCTGGTGCCACCTCTGCATGATTCTGCTGCAAATATTGCCACCTGCCTTAAGCAATACATGTTTCGCCCATGGGTTCACCAATGGTCACCAGGAGCTGGCTGCAAAATTAGTGTAAGGAACCCTGCTGGCAAATACCAACAGGACAAGGTTAAATGCCAGTAAGGTTAAGAGGCGATATTCAGTCTCCAATAAGTAGCTACCACAAAAAGAAAGTAAATTAGAGAAGTCAAACGGAGAGAGCCAGTACCTCCAGTGGCAGGCTGCCCACGTCTCCCTCTCTTCTTTGACCACAGCAATAGTCCTGGTGCTTGGCCTAGACCACGTCCCTACGTTCTGGGCTGCTCCCATTCCATGTGTCCCATGTGCTAATAAACCACAGCCCCAGGGTGGAAGCTTTCCCTCACCAGCCTCAGCCAGTATTTGACCACTCTTTGCTGCATGGTCATTTATTCCTGCTTTCCTGGACCACCACCACCGCTTAGGCAAGCACCACCAACCAGCCCTGGGCAGCCCGAGAGCACAGAGGGTTAGAATTAACCCCTGAAGATATTCCAGAGCCCAAAGGAATCACACCCAGTGAGAGGTCACCCATCTGCTGCAACCATAATCCCATATCCCACCTCTGCTAAAACCTGAGTTCCGGCAGTTTTCATAATCCAGAGGCAGCATCCACGGGATGAGCTAAAAAGGACGTGTTTTTCAGGAAAACCTTTGGAGCTGCGCTAACGTGCCCATTGAGAATCTGGCTAATCTCAGCAAATGATAAAGAGAGCTTATCATTTAGCTGTCCAAAAGGCTGTGGGAACAAAAGATTAACCAGACTCGTGAGGACTGCACACCTCTGGGAGCTGGGACCTGACCTATCCAACAATGACATACTTTCCTTGCAGGCCAAGTATGAAAAGTACAATGAAGGAGCTGACTCAGGTCTGGGAAGGAGCTCACTGCAAGTGCTGTACCTGGCCTCCAGAGAAATACCCCCGCATTCTTTAATGCGGCAAAAGTCTGTTAAAAACCCCAAACCTTTGAATCTCCGGCACAAGTAGTTAGTGAAACAGAAACCACCCAGAAGCTGCTCCGGACATGGTGGAGGATGCTTTGCTTATTCATGGAACACCTGGATGGCAACGTCCCGAGCGAGAAACTGCTCGATTTCTTCTTGGGTCATTATTGCAGATGCAGGAGCTGCTGCCACCGCTTCAGCTGGTGCTGGGCTCTTGCAGTTCACGTTTGAGAAGGGGTTGAACCAACCCAAGGAGAAGGCACCCCCGAACGCCAGCTTCATTCCTTCCCAGCCGCTGGTCCTCTCCCAGGTGGGCTTCTGATTCTTGAGACGCTCAATACCCTGCAAGAAGAGAAGAGTTTTGGGTTGTCTCACGTGTATAGCAGGTATTTGGGCATCAACTGCTGTAGCAGGTGCAAAAATGCCTATATGTATATATTCCTAACTATCCTATCTCTAGCCAGGATGACATTCTAGTTTTAGTTAACAATGAAGACAGATGTCCTGTGTAACTGAGAGTTTCGTTACAGAATACCAGACTGGTTTGGGTTGGAAAGGACCTTAAAGCGCATCCAGTTCCAACCCCCTGCCATGGGCACGGACACCTCACACTAAACCAGGTTGCTTCAAGTCCCATTCAACCTGGACTTGAACAGTGCCAGGGATGGGGCAGCCACAGCTTCTCTGGGCACCCTGTGCCAGCGCCTCAGCACCCTCACAGGGAAGAACTTGTGCCTTATATCCAACCTGAACTTGCCCTGTTTCAGTTTGAACCCATCACCCCTTGTCCTGTCACCACAGTCCCTGATAAAGAGTCCCTTTCCAGCATCCTGGTAGGCCCCCAGATTTAACAACAAAACCCCAAACCAAAACCAAATTCATGGACAATCTGAATCACGGTGACTTTGGTATCAGTGGCTATTGATTTTTATGGCAAAGAGATGGCTTCTTAAAAGCCATCCTTTTAGGAGACATGGACCTCTTCTCCCACTGCTTTTTGAATTCCTCCAAGAAGTAGTAAAATACAATTAGAATTTAACATTTTACCTTCTTTGGGTATTTTTACAATAGTTCAGATACAGGCAAAATACTGTGATATTTTCCAGTATTCAGGGATTTATCACAGTTGTATCTAAGCCTGTCACTAGAAGCTGACGTAAGAACAAGCTGATACAGAGTGCCAATTTAGAGCAAATATTTAAGAACACGATTTCCACTTCACCAATTGTCAAAGACAAATCACAGCACAGGCTGGACACCCCCTGGGAGGCGAGCAAGTCAGCACGGGTGGAAACGGAGGCGTCAAACTGAGACCATAGCCTTGGACACTCAATATTCCGATCCATTCTCCCTCCAAGAACATCACTTTCAGTACAGCAAACATCGTGATTGCATTTAAGTAACAGGTCCATCAACTTTGGGCAGTGTCAGGTTTTTCTGGTTGTCTTTTCCACATAGAAATAAGGAACTAAGAAATTCTCTCTATTATTTTAAGGCTACTGCTATGGGCAGTATGCCCATCATCTGTACCATGCAAGAGGGGAGTCAGATCTACTTAAGATATGCTCATGATGATATGCAAATGATCACATAGAAACAGTGTTCTTAGAGAAGCAAGAGCACTGGATCCAAGCCTTAAGACACTCGGGGAAAGTTAAAAACAAGGAAATTCAGTTAAAACCATTTAAAAGAGCAGTTTTAGAAGGGCTGGATGAAAAATCCACTTCCCATGTTCTATTTCTGCCTATTTTCCCTAACAACACACAGAACGTTCCAAAGCTTCACAGAGATGGGAAATGAATACATGCAGCAGCTCAGCGGCATCACAGCGAGCCTTAGAAATAACACATTTCAATAGACCAGCAGCTTGGGTTTGCAAAAACATGGAGTCAGCATGAGCAGCCCTGGGAGAAAACACACTATCAATCACAGACTTACATGCAAAGCCTTTGTGAGCTTCATTCATGCCCTGTTTCTTGTGCTGACTTAGGAGAAATTGTAGAATCATAAACTGGTTTGGGTTGGAAAGGAACTTAAAGCTCTCCCAATTCCAAACCCCTGCCACAGGCAGGGACACCTCACACCAGACCAGGTTGTTCCAAGCCCCATCCAACCTGGCCTCGAACACTGCCAGGGATGGGGCAGCCACAGCTTCTCTGGGCACCCTGTGCCAGTGCCTCAGCACCCTTACTGGGAAGAACTTCTTCCTTCTATCTAACCCAAACCGCCCGTGTTTCAGTTTGAACTCATTACCCCATGAAATCCAGCAGTGAATCTGCAGAAATAAATGTGGCAAGACCAAAACTGAATCCTTCAGAGCTGCAGGAAAAATTCCAGTCCCATAGGACAAACATGCATCTTGCACTGCTGAGCACAGACACATGTCCCTTGGCTCTGCTCCCAAGCTTGCAAATGTGCAGTTTCCACTGGGAACATCTCTTGCAGCCTCTGGCCCCTTGGGATGCCATGCTTGGTGCACAGCACAGCAGAGCCTTGACAAAGCGCTTTAGCACTACCATGTGTTTTTCCTTCAGGATACTCCATCTCCAGCACCCTGCAGCTTTGCAACCAGGAGGGAGATGCTTTTGCAGCTCGAAGCAGGAGACCACCTTTGGCTGTCAGCTGTTCCTTAGCGAACTGCAGAGGTTTCTAATGCGTTAGTAACAAGCTGGCACGGCGGCTGCAGCGTTTATGGTGTGAGTATCTATCTAGAGAGAAGGAAAACAAGCAGCACAGGGCAGGAGGAGAAACAGACACCACACACTTAAACCCTTCCCCAGCAGCACAAGTTTTAACCCTGCTGTCAGTCATGTGTGTAACCCATTTCAATCCACGCTGGCATCTAGATTGGGAATAAGGATTTTAAGGACTTCTGGGCAGCAATCCCATCCTTCCCTCCCAAAACCACCATCATTCACCTGCTCTGAAGAGCATTTGCTAATCAAGGCAATAAGCAAGGTCAGACTGAGGCTGTACTAATGCCGCCTTAGGCAGGGACATACTTTCTCCCTCCCAGCCTGACCTCACTAATCCCTTCACAGCACATATTAAAAACAAGCAGAAGTATTCAAAGTTGCATCCTGATCTAGTTTTGGCTGCTTGCCCCACGGTCAGTAGGGCGTGAGGTTTTGCCTTAAATATAAATCAAAGGGGGGTGGAAGGAATGCACAACTGCTGAAGGCATTTCGTGACTCTTTAATGAAAGCCTGTTTTCTGTTTTAAAATACATTTACTCAAAATCTCTCACCATTATTTTAGAAAGTGAGAATTTTGTATTTCAGATGAAAGTGACAGCTGTTTCTGCTTTCCATCATGAAGCTATTTCATTTAAAAAGACCCCAGAGCTCAGAAAACATCACGGAATCCCAGAGTGGTTTGGGTCGGAAGGGACATTAAGATCATCCAGTTCCAACCCTGCCACAGGCACGGACATTTCACACCAGACCAGGTTGCTCCAAGCCCCCGTGTCCAACCTGGCCTTGAACACTGCCAGGGATGGGGCAGCCACAGCTTCTCTGGGGACACTGTGCCACTGCCTCAGCACCCTCACGGGGAAGAACTTCTGCCTTATATCCAACCCGAACTTCCCTGTTTCAGTTTGAACCCATCACCCCTTGTCCTATCATCTTTCACTCTTCCCAATTACATATTTCTGAATAAATACTTAAAAGAGAAGACATACATGAGGAAATATAAAATACTAAATGCTCCCATTGCAGTAAGAAACACATTATTGCAACCACAGGGACAGTAGGACAAGGTTGACCTGTTACCACTGCGATGCTGTCAGATATACCCTGTTTCTCCCACTATTGCCCTCTGTATCAGCTCCTGCAGTGCCAGAGGAGGAAACTGGGCTGCGTGGCCTGCCCCGAAGCGATCTGCAGAACAGCTCTTGCATGTTAGAAGAAATCTGTTAGTTTATTTTAAGAGGAAAACCAACAGGAAAGAGCAAACAGAAAAGGCAAAGCACAGTAACAATTTGTCTATTAAGGGGAAGACACAAGAAGCATTGCTAGCAGGAATCATGGTTAAGGCAGACTTCTCCTACAGCAGTTCCCTGCATTCTTTTCTGCTTGAAGCATCATTTAGCTTCGCAAAAGAAGTATCTTGCTACTGACTTGAGTTTGTCCTTCAATTTTTGGCCATGCTAAGTCAGAACTAGCACCTGAAATTAGGGAGCCCGGCCCGAGGAAATGCTTTCCATGAGCAGATGGGTAAGTCCACCTTGCTCATAGTAATACTTGACTTAGTACCATTCAAATTCCATCAAATTGTACCACCAAGTCATACAGTGCAAGTAAAACTGAGGATCCCCAGTTACTCACACACACACACCAGATACCAACGGACATTTTTGCAAGCTGGGATGATGCTTCACTTAAAATGAAAGCAGTTTGACTGAAAATATCCATACTACATAACGCTGTTTAAGAATCTGCAGCTGTTTGAAGCAAGAAAACCTGAGTAATTACATACTTTTTCACAACAGTCACAATGCTAGAATAACCAACCTTCCTCCGGACTACACAGTGAATAAAGGTGATTAAAATAAACCAAAACTGGAATGTGCACCAGTGGAATTCATAATCAAAACAAGTTTTAAAGCAATGATCTGTACAGAGATGCATTCACTTGTAATGGCCTGGGTGACTAAAGCCTTGATTTTGTGTCAAGACAGCTTTAGGGCTGGATTCTCTACCAGTTCAAGTTGCCACCTGCATGTCTTTCAGTCAAGAACATTAAACCTAAACTCCTCCTGAACTTCTCTTTGTGAAGGGAACAGGTATGAAAGGCCACATTTCCTTCACGTGGCTCTTCCCACCAAGGTGCAAGTGCAGCTTGTGGCTCCCTCCGTGCAGTCCTGCAGCAGAGATAACTTACTCCTGTTGTCCTACCCTGAGCAAGCAGGACTGTAGAAACAGCTCTCTTACACAGCAGAGCAGTTACTAACAGCCTCTTCCAAGTGGTGAAATAAACCCACAGGTTAACAGATCAATGTACTAGTGATTAACTCATTTTTAAACATAAAAGTTGACTACTCAGTTAACCTTTATGTGCCTGCTTGTGTAGAGAAGTGAAAGCTCAGAAAATCACGAGAGACCTCTGCCAACATTTGAAGTGAAGAAAAAGTAAGAACAAGCAAACAAGTTTTTGGAAAAGTTTTATTGCATTTGTTTTCCATATGGAAGCATTGACAGATTGAAAAGATGCAGCATTCACATTACTTCCAAAATGAGACATCCATTCCATTTCTCCTTCCCTGATTTCCCTCCCTTCCCCCATGGCTTTGAAGCAATCTAAACAAAAAAACCAAACCATTTTATCTTAAACCAAGGAAAGCAAAGATTCCTTGGAAGTCATGGACACAGCTGAGTTGTCTTTTCCTTTGTCTGCAATTCATTTGATGAGCCCACAGGAATTAAGATCCAAAAACATAACAAAGCTCCTGCCTGAACACAAACTGTCAGTTGTAGTTAAGAATGGGTTAGTTCTACCTGGTTGTGGAATGCCTTCTGTCCCTCCCATTTCCATCACCACACAGCTCATAAGGGTATGCATGCTCCTTACCATTACTATTTCCCAATTTAAACCACTTACACATACATGTGTGTGTTTACACACCTACACATGTATGCATAAGTATGAGAAAAGATTTACAAAGCTCTAAAACAGGGCAATGCTGAGAATATAGAATCCATCACCCCAGTACACCTACACATCCCATCAATATCAGTCTTCATAGTAATCTGGGCATTCAGGTCAGTTTTTCACGTTAACACTGTTTAGCAGGCATTGCTCTAACAAGTCATTACCAAGACAAACACACACAAACAAGATGATTCTGCTACTCTAAACACTTGGAAATTAGATTTCTTTCTTTCCTGCAAAGTGTAAGGCATTTAATAATCCAAACAGTCTTCTAAATCTGCCACCGTTATCCTAAGAGGGCAACAATTTCCTGCACACCAGGGAGGGAACAGACAAAAACAGTACAGAAAGATGGAATCAGTTCTGTGCCTGGAAGGAAAAAGGAGGGTGGGATGGAAATTGGTGTTGGCAACACGTAAGTACTGTATGTGATCACCACGTCAACTGGCCCTCTTGCAGTGCTGCGTTCTTGTCTTGCACCTTTTGGTAAGTGAAGTGTCTGCTTCCTTGATCAAGTTCAGTTATGAAAGAGCAATGTGCTCCTTCAGGAAGTCCAAAGGTATCTGTGAAGGGCTGTTGGCACTCATATGTCTTCCAAAGAGCTTATCACAGTCAGGAGGACAGCATGAGAATCTACTCAGAAGAGGTGGGGCACAACAGAGAAAGAGGATCCCCTTCACATTAGTTATGCCATACAGAAAGCAGAGAGAAACAAATGCCAGGGAAGTTAACAAAACTAAAATATTAAAAAAAAAAAAAAAAAAAAGAAAAAAAGAGAGAAAGAAAAAGAAAGGAGCAGGGGGAAGGGGAGGGGGGGGAGATAAGAAAAGCAGCAGCACTTTCAGCCAGAGATCTTGAATTGATATTGTGAAATACAGGGCCCTTATTTTTTTGGACTTTGCAATTATCAGCCATTGAATAGACATAAAAAAAACTTTGTTTTGCTTTTTGTTTGAAACATTCATGGAAAATTTGTAACAGTAGTGCTGTAATATGTTTCTATTTTAGTGGAAATGCTGGTCAGGAATTCCTCAGACCACATACTGGTACGGGTCTGCTTTTCCTTGGTCTGGTGTTGCGAATGGGCTAAGCCATGCTATAGAGAACGGATGGCCAAATACTGCTTTCATGTTCATCCATTTTGTTTTTTTAGCCCATCTTCTCTCTTCCTTTTTCAACTGTTCTATTCCCTGAAAACAGAAATATCACATTTTCAGTCAAACACTCAGATTTTGGTAGTTCTGGATTTGGGGAAAGGTCTACTTTCAGTTACCCCTCATCCAAGGGCTGGAGTAAGTAAAATAAGCATCTATCCTGCCTTTCCTTTTCTTCTCATTGTTTTATGCTAAAAAAATAGTAAGAGTAGAAAGTTTTCCTCAGAAATAAAATTACTTTCATCTTGTTCAGGCTTAGTTAGTTCATAAACCTTTCAAGATCTGCCATCCAATTGCCCCTCATGTCAATTTAAAAGACCCCACCACTTAAACTCAACCAAAAAGTATGTGCTTTAATGGCTGAACATTGTGTACTAACCAGATGGAAAAGTTTGAGAGAAAACCATTGTAAGCTTGAAGACGAAAAAAAAGCCCAAACCCAAAGACAATCTCTATAACGCTCCCAGATTCACCAAGCAAGTTCAGGAAGTGCCCATGGCTCAGTGCAGTTGGATCTACCTGGTGTCTCTTAATGTTTCGTTAGAGCTACTGCTAAAACATGCATGGGCTGACAGCTGGGAAAAGAGGTTAAATAAGACACTGATTTGAGAGAAATCATTGGCATTGTTTAGTAAAGGTTAGAGGGAGAACAAAAACAAGCCATGAAGCAGTCAGCTGAAACATTCCCTAGTCAATCGTTAAGAAAAAAAATAAGAGTTACCTGTATTGTGCCTAAAACCCATTAAGTGAGTTTGGTCTTTCAGGGAAGCTATGCCTGACTGCCACAGAAGCAGAATGAGTGCAGTCACTGAAGAGCATTACTCTTTCACGGGCAGCAGCACCAGGCAGATCACTCTGTTCCTTAACTGCAGATCTTTTGCAAGGTAAGCTTCTCTTGACCTACATGTCTCTCCCCTGCTACAGATTAATGCACTGTAATACATCTGTGTGTCTCAAATTACTGATTCTGGGAGCTCTGCAGAACACAACATGGGTCAACTGCAAGTTGTGCTGATCTCTGGTAAATGTCACCTTTAGAGACAGCAGGAAAATATGTGGTTCTGGGTCCTTTCAGGCAGAAAGGAACCATCCCTGTGGGAAAGCATACATAAGATGGGGAAAATAAAGGTGAGGAAGGGCAAGACACAGCACTGGCTCTAAAATGTGAAGTAAAACACTGTAAGAGACCACACCAAAAAGAGTTTCACCTGGCAATATTCCTCTACATAAAATGGATCGCTTGCCAGACACAGCTAGCTCAATGCTAGCAAATCAACAATAACACATTCCACAGAGCAAAATCGCTGGTATATATTAAAACCAAAAATGAAACCCCACAACCCAACAGGGGCAGACCATATTTCATTTTTATTTTAGAATGTGGTGGTGTTCCTCTAACATCTGTGAGTTCCAGAATTTGAGGAGAAAGTGAAAATCAGGGGACTTACTGCCCAGCTGTAGGAAGCAGCTTCTGGAAGTTCTCAAAGGGTTTCAAAGACTGAGAAATTCCGATGATGATTTCACAGGCAGCATAGCTAATTTACACACTTACTGATAAACTCAGGCTTGGCAGGATCTTGTTGTTCTGTATGATACGATACTACTTCCTGGGGCTCTCCCCAGCAGAAAGAACAAGTCTTTTTTGTTCTGAAGTCTTCCTCTGAACACACAAGAGCCACAGTGTGAACATCAGCCCCTTGCAGAAGCCAAGCATTAAGAAAAGCACCGCAAAAAAAGACTTGAGTGATGGTTCCTACAGTCTATAATGCCAGTCACATCTCTCCACTGGCAGGAAAAAATACCTATTCTAGCTTCAACTGGCCATGGGCAATCAAGTGAAGGGGAAAGAAAACTGAAGGAGGCAGGGCAAGAAGAGTTGTCACTCTTTTCAGACTACCACTTCTCTTCAACCACTGCAGGTGTCTGAGCATGCTTGGTGAAGGTTGGCAGTATCCACAAGAGTGGGAACATCCCCAGGAGTCACCAGCTCCATCTTTATGGAAGTGGGCAAATGCAGAGACATACAGTGGACTGCAACACTGCTATGTAAACTCCACTGTGCCATCTTAGGACTGGGGATGACAGCAGACTGTACCCACCAGGCTTCCATGAGCCTACTCCACTCCCTTTCCTTCTTCATTCTGGCAAGTGTTTTTCAACTGCTTAACATGGAAAGAAATGGTACTCTTCTGGACTAAAAGAAGTGTCTGTATGGGGGGTGTGTGCATGTATATATGTGTGTATATATATACACACACACATATATATATCTCCCTCCCCCACCTACTTATCTTAGCTTTCCAGCACATAAAGCTGTAAATAGTGACACCAGGGGAAACACAGCTGAATTTCAGGCACCACCAATGGAAAAGAATGTAATTAAAGGAAAAAGGTTCTTGAATCCACAGGGACAAATATTACCTACAGAGTAATCCCAGTTACCAGTGCCTACCTTGACAGAGGTACTGTCAACACAGCATCCTAGCCAGTACACAGGTGTACACTACTTCTCACAGCAACCTTTACAGAGCATGATCCAGCACTATGCCAGCTCAGTTTATTACACTGGATCTTTCCTCAAAGGGTACACATACATTAACTCCTTGTGCAATGAAGTCGAATCATAAAATCATCCAGGTTGGAAAAGACCTTTAAGATAATCAAGTCCAACCATTCCCCAGCACTGCCAAGTCCACCACTAAACTATGTCACTGAGGGCCTCATCTACATGTTTTAGCCCTTCACTGTTTCTACAAATGGTGAGAGATAGGGTAAAGGAGTGTGTGAGACACCCACCGTTTCATCAGTGCAGATGGAGTGTACTTGGGTCCCAAACATAACCGAGGTGAAGATGAGGAATAGGAGAGCCTCAAAACACAAGAGGATGAGAAGAATCACTGTAGTTGGCGGAGAGAAGGAACTGCATTCTGTGAAGACAAAGCAACAGAGTTGGAAGGGAAGAGGTCAGGTAATGCAGCAGCTGCAAAACACATGAGTTTTCAATACTCAAACTGTCATAATAAATTATATGACCACTACTCTCAGAAAGGTGCACAGGGAAGCTCTAATATTCAACACTGAAATAGTACTCCTGCAAGTTTAGAAAGAAAGCAAAACCAACAAAAAACAACCTTGCAACACTTCCAAGAATGCAACTTCTTTTCCCTTTAAGCGTTTGCTCCAGCACACTTGCCAGGACTCCAGCCTACTCCATTTCACATGTAGCTTCTCTCTTTAAAAACCTTAATCTTCATGGATTCTCCACAGTGATAAAGTCCATTAAAAATTTCTAGCTGGTGGTCAGGACACAAGAGTAATTATTTCTGCAGCACCAACATAAAACCAGAACACGCTTCCTTTTTAAACTGCTCTGTCGTAGCCTAAAGAAGGGCAGACTAAGCCAAATTCTTATTTTTCTTCATTCTCTATAGTGCAAACTAAAGTAAGAGCTGCAAAAATATCTAAGAAGGTAACTATAAAAGGGAAACAGAAGAGAGGAAGGGGAAGGAATATGTTACAGGACAGTGTTGTGCCGAGTGTTGTAAATGTCAGAACATCTCTGAAATCCAAGAATAAGTATCACCAAACTCCCCTGTTTTTCTCATGAGATGTTAAGCTTTAACAGATACACCAGAATCACAGGCCAATACAACCAGCACAAATCCAAGATAGCTGGAACAGCAAACCCATCTCTCATAACAGCTCTGTTCTGTCCCCTAAACCTGGATCAGGTGGGAAAGTGCTTCCCTCATAGATACAGGCTCTGGGAAAGCGGGCAAAGGAAATTATCCTTTGATGTATCCTTCCCCTATAGCCACTGTAGTCCAATCCAGATGCTCTTTGTGACAGCTGGCAGCTGTTTTACCAAGTTCTGAACTACAGAACCACCTTGTCAAATTCAGTTCATATGTGTAAATGTACCCATCCTCTCCAGTACGATAAACCAAAAGCAGTCATTAGACTGAATGCACAACTGAAATTCCAAATAAACAAAGTTAATGCTTTTCCAAAACAATCCACAAGCAGCACATGCAGCTGCACACATTCTTTGACAGCCTCCTGTTTGATTCAGCATTACCTAGACAATTTCCTACATCCATTTGTGTTCTTCCAAACACATCTTCACTGGCTTTGTCAGCATTTACTCACTGGCTGCTCCAGAGAGTGTTGGGATTTTTGTTGGTTTGTGCCATTTTTATTCAGTTGTTTGGGTTGTTTTGGTTTTTAAATTCTCCATTTTGTTATGGAAAGGAATTGTTTGTTCTTATGAGCATGGATTTTTGGATCTGAGTTAGCCTGCTTTTCTGGCAGTCGTGTAAGAATGATTCACATTCCCCTTGCAAAAAGCAGACACATTCTTCTGCTGGCATTTAGGAAATCAGTGCTGAGTTCATGACACAGGTGATTACTGCACAAAGTCAGGAACTGACACAGGTTGCCCAAAGAAGTGGTAAACGCCCCATCCCTGGCAGTGTTCAGGGCCAGGTTGGACAGGGCCTGGAGCAACCTACTCTAGTGGAAGGTGTCCCGGCACGTGGCAGGTGGCTGGAACTGGATGATCTTACAGTCCTTTCCAACCCAAACCATTCTATGATTCTATATACTATCTAGGTGTGTTTATAGCTCACCTTCTTCCTAGGCAGTATTTGGCTTAAGCTGAAACAGGACTTTTCAGGACAGACACCCCAGCATGTCATACAGAAATATGAAGTTCCAAGACTGATCATAAACCAAGTTGCATAGCAGAGCCCTCATAGCATTCTTCTGAAACAGCATAAAAAGGGGTTGCCTTACAAGTAAACTACATTGTAAGGTCTCATTCATAGGCTAATCTGGTATTTAATGAGGTGTTTTGTTAGTACTCACTTGTCCAGTCTTCTTCAAAGCAATACAAGAAGTGAAATCCCACCATGATTAGAGCATGCAGGGAAATCAGTGCTATATACATCTGAAAAATAAAGGATGTAATACAGGCATCAGGTAAGTTTAAAGACTAAAATGCTAAATTTTCCAAACACTTTAAATAAAGCAAAAGTGTTGACATTAAAAAAAAACCAAACCAGTCCGAACCCCACCAAGCCCTCCCATCTCCCCTAAACAAACATCCTGAAGCTGATCAAGACTATATAGACTCATTCTGCCTTTATTAACAGCCTTAAAACAGTGAACAGGAGGAAGACTGCTTAACTCAAAGCAAGCTGGACACAAACCCAGCTCCTGGACCCCAGCACAGCCTACGCACAGGTAACTTGACTTTATCTCTGCTGAGCACAGTACAGCTTTCAGAGAAAAGCAACACTGACATCAAGGCATCATGCTGTCAGAACTTACATCTTTATCATTGAGAGCACTATAGTTTCCCAGAGAAACAACAGCTAATCTGTTTTAACCACAAAATGCCACTTTAAGCACTTTATCTGTTTTCCAGCATGAGTTTCAGAATTTTTGTATCTTTTTTTATTTTAATAAGTATTTTCCCCTGAGGCAGACACTGGCATGGAAAGTTTCTTTCAAGCTTCAATACTTTGTATTTAACCCTTTCCGGTTTAAAATTAGGTCTTAGCTTTGTAACAAAAAGATTCAAACTATATTCAATGCTACACATACACTACAATTTACCAAGACAAGGCTAACAAGGTGACTCTCCTGAACCTATAGACTCTGACAAAGGCCAGCAGATATTAGATGTGTGAGAGATCTTGCTATGAGAAACTCCTGTGGAAGCAGTAAAAGGTGCTAGGAGAGCATTTTGTTTTACCTTGCAGATTGAATGTGCTGCCATTCTTTCACCTACTCAGGTCTCAAAAAAAAAAACCAAGAACAAAACCAGCAACCTTTGTTTTGTTTCTCTCAACTACATGAAGTGTTTAATACAGCTTGCTTAAAAGTAGATGTCAGTTTTGGCAGAAACAGAAATCTTTTTGATAGGATTAAAACACCTAGCTCTTTCCTCATGGTGAGAAAAAGCCTTGTTCAAGGGAAAGAAAGGATTTGTTTTGTTCTGCAATTCACATCCTAACAAAGCACACCACAGAACAGGAAACCTTTCAATTTAACTGAAAATCTTCCCCTTGTACTTGGTAATATAAGAACATTCCTCCTCAAACCTACAGATGTCTCGAAAGATTTATTAATACAGCAGAGCATAACTGAAACCCAGACTTGTAATGTTCACACTACACCCACAGGGTATCTGCAGTTCACTTTGATGAAACAGATTTCAACCCCTCCAGAAATATGTAGTACTCAAGTCTGCACTCCTCTCTTTTTACTCGTGATGCCACAGATACAGTACAAAAAGTCAAACACGTCCTTGCTTTTCAAGTATGAAAATAAATTACTTGCAAGTAAAAGGTGGATAATTCTTGCCAAGGAGATTGCAGACTTCCCACTCCTCGCTTAAGATGTGGCAACAGCTCTTATTCTATGATCCCACACAGGTACTCATACAACTACAACAGTTAGGAACCCTACGTATGGCCTGGGACCCTACCAGGCACAGCACATCTTAAAAGCAGAGCCCATGCCTCAGAGCTGAATGCCACAATAAGCTACTCACATTCAAAATAGATGCTGAACAACCGTCAACACAAACCTTGCAACACCCTGGCAAATATTTCCTGTGATGCCTTTTTTCCTTTGCTGTGTATATTCCCTAGTTACTGAAACTGAAGTCTGCAGCAGTTCCCTGTAAGTCCTTGGGGGTAGAAATCCAAACCTGGGGGAAGAAATCCAACCCTGGGATCTGTTTCAGAGACTACACACAGCCTTTCAGCGCTGCCCACTGGCCAACCACAAACACCACTGGCAAAATACTTACTGTAAACAGTACGAAGTACTTCTGGTTATTCTCTCCTACACAGTTATTGACCCACGGGCAGTGATGGTCCATTTTCCGAATACACCTCTTGCAAACACTGAAAGAATACAGGTCTTTATTTATAGCACATTTCATTTCAGGAACGCAAGATTTCACAAGGGCTTGGGGCACACAGAGAGTAAAGGAAAGAATCAGAGGCAAAATCTGAACTTTAATAAACGTACTGGTCATCACGTTCATCTTTCTGGTTTGCTCACTTGACTATGTCTGTTCAAAATGAGCCATACAATACCAAATCACCACCTAAACGCCAAGTAAGACACCTTAACATAGTATTCACATCAGTACTTCTGCCACAACATGCTTTCAACAATGCATTCAGGCAGAGGGAAGAAAAAATATCTGTGGTTTAGTTTAGTTTTAACCTATTTGGTCTGTGAATAGATCCATAGATTAAAACCAAACAAAAACCAGAAAGATAGGACAAGCCATAATGAATAAAGATCTTTTTCAGAGTTGTTAACAACACACTAAGGTTTATTTACCAACATTAGCCTTTTACAGGAACTTGCCAAAAAGAAAGTTAAATAAAGCATTAGGAAAGATTCTTGACATCAAGGTAAGCCACACACTAGCAGCAAACAGCTGCGGCATCTAGTTAGGAAACCAGTATCACAATATACATTTAAGGTAAAATGTGGTGTTAAAGCCCTTGTCAAACCAGACTAATAACATCTAAATTCAAACTCTTGCCAGAATGCATATTGTGGCTCCAAGTCAAAGAATTCAAAGGTTATGACTCTGTGTGAACATCACCCCCTTGCTTAGTCAGTAACTGCTTTAACTCCTGTAATAAAGGAAGTCTTTTTCTCTGCTGCTTTCTCATATGATAGGGGACAAAGGCAGTCTCCTGATACCACATTGCACAAACAAGCACAGAAATCAAACATGAAAACACCACAAAACCCCAAACCAAACCAAGAAAGGAAACAGCCCTTCCAGAACAATTCTGGCAGCACCCAAACAGTCTCAACATTAGGCTCTGCTAGTGTTGGTTTTCTTCTTATAACAAAAAATATTTTGATCTTAATATAAACAATAAACTTCAACAGTCAAAAGCTTAAGGGAAACAGACAAAACCATGAACATGTTCTTATGAGCGCATATGAATAAATAATAAAAACCTCTGCGTCAGAACAGCCTTGCACTTGCCCTGTGAAGCAAGAGGGGGTAATCCCCAAGGATACAGGCATGCCTGACAAACAAATGAGTTGCTATAGCCCTGATATTAAATGAAAGGTTGGAGAGGCAGATCCCAGCCTCCCAGTGTAGGGGCAGACCAGGAGCTGCTTCTCCTCAGGCAGACTGGGTACCCTATTACCTTCCAGCCCCAGGTGAGGCGGGAAAGAGGAAAAGCCTGGTTTTGCTAGGATAAGAAGCTTGGAATTATTTTCAAGCTACATGGGGACTGAAATCAGCTGGCACAGTAAAAACAATTCATCTGTCAGATAATGTCATACTTCATATGACAAATATCAATCCCTGGTTTAAAAACACAAGAAGGACGAAGGACAGGGCAGGTGGTATAAAGCAGGAAGATGCAGAAGGAAGCAGGAGGATGCCTCCCTGTGGTCTAATTTACTGTGTGCAGATGCGCACACACTTCCCATGGGTCCTGAACCATGGAAATACCCAAGCAACCCTTCTAATTGCTCCTAGTTTCCCAGTGGGACAACCTGAAGCAGTGGAGCCAAAGAAGACTTCCATGAAGTAGGTAGCTAAGGCTGAGAGGAGAGGTTTTATTCCATGTGTCCATACCAACAGCAGTTGGATGACAGGCAAAATATGAAAGTAACTAGGGGAAAAGGAGACACAGAAACAAAGACTGAAAACTATAAGCAGCAGGGATTGCCCATACGCAAGACATTCTCCCCCATCGCAACCAGCCAGCTTCCAAGTGCTGTCAGGAGTAGTTTGCTGGGCATGGGGGACTCAGTACAGCACATGGATCAAAAAGCACCCTGGCCCCTGAGGCATACAGCTAGCAGGATCTCCTGCTGATGCATCTAGACAACTCTGATGTGTGAAAAAACAATAAATCCCCCTGCTCCACAAAGAAAATGTTTGATTCTCAACAGCATCAGTGCTCAGCGGATCAGTTCCCCAAATCTTAATGTCTACAAAGTTTTCTTAAAGCATATTGAAAAGGACCATGGAGATGAGGTTTTGTGTTCGTGTTAGGCTGCAAGGCGTCAGCAAGCCAGCATTTTAGATGCAAAGTTTCATTCATAATTGAACAAGTGGCAGAAGGGATTTTACAGTAGCATTAATAAGTGATAGCCATGATCGTATTGCTCCTGCTGAAGAACCAACTCCTGATTTTGATTAAAAAACAACCACCAAAAAAACCCATTTGCAAACTAAAGCTCTGAAAATAAACATAAAGAATGCAAACAGCATTGCATGTATGTTCAGCTCAGTACCATGTATTCCCCTTCTCAGAAGACACCTGCACAAATGAGCAGTAAGACTGATAGGAGCTCTCTCAGCATGTATTGGTTTTGGAGGAGGCAAGGAAAGGACACCAATGCAAACTCATTGACTGCTTACTGGAATGCAGGTTCACTTGCCTTAAAAGCAGAAGAGAATTTTAGGAAGTAGTTAATTGTTTTTGTTCACTGCCTTTACTAGTAAAAAGCTTACTACCAGTTACTCTCTTTAGGGAAGTTTATCCTACCAGAAAAAGAAAGGACTTGACAGATCAGTAGCTACTAATCTATCACAAAGCACAAAGTAACAGTACTTAATAGAAACATGTAAGTCAGAACTCTTAAGAGATACACAGTTACATGAAATTTAGTTTAGTTACCTGAACTTAAACCTCACTCCTAAATAGAATCTACAGTTAAACAGGTGAATAAAAACAAACATTAGAAAGGACACTGACCTTTGAGAGACATTACATTTTATAGGTTTCTATGCATTCTGGTATAGAATGTCTCTTTTTAAGTCACCTTTACATGTAAATGTATGGAATGTCAATTACAGGTCTGGAGTCAAGGCAGCATTTGAGTGCTTCTCACTTCGCAAGAAGTGACCCCAGGCTGCTCAAGATGAAAACTTGTCAGAGAAGGCCTGAGAATTTTTCCAGTGTCTGGCACTACAGGCAACAGAATCTGGATGCCAATCTCTCAATTCAACGACTCCAGTCTCAGACTCCAAAAACAATTAAGATCATTGCCCACTGGATAATTCCTGATAAAAGAGCAGTCCTCAGAAAAGCCTTTACCTGCAGTGATGTGCTCTGTCAGGTTTGATGCTACAACACTTTGAGCACTTGTAAACCACCTGTCCTGGCTTTAGCTGCAAACTCTCGATGAACTCCTTTGTGGCATTACCTTTGGGTACAGCACCCTGCAGAAAGAAAAGAAACAGAATGAACCAGAAGATTAACCTGTGGACATTGTAAGTGCTATGAACAAAAGGATGACTTAAAACTACGGGAGGAGATGGAAAAGGAAGAATAAAAACGTCCCTAAGATCAACAGAGTTTCAAGAAGAGCAAGAATATTCAGAAAAGAAATTAAAATGAGGTCCTAATTCATGAAACTACATACTTAAACATAGTTTTGCTTTAAACATCAGTAAATCCTCACTTAAGCAATTAGTCTTTTGCAGTCCTATAGTAACCTTAAAATATTTAAGCATCCTCATCCCTCTCTTCATATCCATCAATAAATCCATAATGCCAGTGCTTCATATCACAAACTGAGAGCTGCAGATGTTTTATTCCAGTAGAAACAGCTACTTCTGAAGCATCACTATGTACACTAAGAGTTGCTGGTAAACACCTTATGTATTTATGGCTATGCTTCCATGTGGTATTTGTTATTTAAATTAGGGCTTAACATTCAAGCAGTGACCATTAAGAATCCTCCCACCTGAATAAGACTAGGTAAAACATTCTCAGGCTGTGCAATTCCCACTTTAAAATGTGGGTCTTTAAACAGGTTGTGTTGCTGTTGCTAGAGTCTGGCTTCAAGAGTTTCCAAAGTTTCTAGACTGCATTTTTGCTAAAGAAATACCCCAAAACCACACACACACACCTCCAAAGCCACAAACCCCACCACCCCTTTCCCCAAACCCACAAAAAAATCCCTCCAAAAGTCATGAAATGTGCTGTATGAAATCAGTGCTGGTACACTGGCACAAATGCACCTCTGTGGATGCAAGGCTTTTATACTGACATAAAAGCAGGGATGTAATATTTTTAAGAGGTTTCTGATGAAAGTGTCTCTTTTTAACGCATTTGCATGACCTCCTAACAGCAACAACAGGAATAATACACAGCAATGAAAGAACTGCACATTAAACTGGTACCATAAGTCTTTCTTGAGCAGTTTCTGGGCTTTGCCACAAATACCTCCCAACTAGACCTGACCAATTTCCACAAAATGCTACAACTCAGATGCTCGATCTTTAGTACAGAACCATAGAATGAACTAGGCTAGAAAAGGCCTTTAAGATCAAGTCCAACCATTTCCCAGCACTGCCAAGGCCACCACTAACCCATGGCACTGAAGGCCTCATCTACACAGTTGGCAAACGCTTGAAGGGACAGCGACTCCAGCACTGCCCTGGAGAGCCTATTCCAATGCCTGACCATCCTTTGGGGAAGAAGATGTTCCCAATCTCTAGTCTAAACTCCCCCTGTCACAGCTTGAGACTGTTTCCTCTTGTCCTACTGCTTGTTACTTGGGAGATAAGCCACCTCCTTTCTCCATCCTCCTGTCAGGTAGCTGTATGCAGCAAAGCTCAGAGCCTTAGTAATGTTTTAGCAAGACATCACAGGAAGCAGTTCCTGAAAAGCATTCCACAGACTATCAATTGTGAAGGATCCAGGTGTTCACTTACTCAGAATTAGAATTGTATTTGCTTGCCTCAGCAGTACTTTCTGTTTCATTCTGATCCTAGACCTGCCCCTGTTTCCTCATGTCCCATCAGCATCCTTCATCCGTGACTCACACTGTCTACCAGATGTTGCTGCACCCCCTCACTTTATCTTCTCTCCTCTGTTTTTTTTTTAGCTGCTTGCCTCATTAAAAAATAAGAATCCCACTGCTTCTCACCATCCACACACATAAATTCCACCACACATTAGGAATTCACATATCTTTTCCCAATTACTCTGCACAGAGATTCTATCTGCTGCTCCAACACGGCTTGCCCAGCCTGCTTCAGAATACGGCTTTTGTTTTAGCTGAGTTCCTGCTAACTCTGCAGAATAATTCCAGTGACTTGGAGGTCCCCAGGCATTAAAGCTACACAATATACAATAATTAACAAGAAGAAAGAACTCCCAGGATACAAACTACATAATAAATTGCTGCAACCCTCAATACCAAAGTCCAACAACCAGCACTTTCAGAGCCTCAACTACTACTTACAGTTCTGCCCAGCAGCAGTAATGTGCAAGCCATCAGCCTACCACAAACTGTGAAATTACCCCAAAGCAAGCCATTTCTGCAGCGCTGTGGCTTCTGGGATTGCTGGAAACTAAGAAACAATGACGACACTGAAGTTTTAATGGTATCTAACAAGGTTTCAAGTAGCAAATGATGTTTGGAAGGAATAATTAGCATATCAGTGGCACACGCCACTCCCAATAGCATCAAGAACACTCAGGAGGAAGCGGCCAAGAGGAGTCTAAGCTTGGTTTTCTTTCCACTGACTAGTGGAGACGGGTTTTTGAGCTGAACCTACTTCCCAGTGGTTATTAAGCAACTACACCATCACAGGCCAGCCAGAGTAAGTGTTGTGGTACTAAACTCTATCTTCTTCACTAGTTGAAAGACAAGAAAGGAGCAGAACAGCTCTCTCTCAAAATAGTGTCCTACAGAGACATCCGAGAGGGCCTTAGAACTCGTATGCTTCCCACTCACCTAGAACTGTCAGCTCTTTAGCATGCTCACATAGTATTTATTTCAGCATGGTCCAATACACTCAACTATATCACTAGTATGAGAGATGGTAACATGGCTTTTCAAACCAATACACAATCCTGCTCCACTCTGGTGAAGCAATACTTGCCAAGGCAGACAACCAAAACCAGCTTTTCCAGCTCGCCTGTTTGTCAAGACAGGACAAGCCACACACACACACACACATATACACACACACACACACCCACACCCCAGATCTGCTACTGGGGAAAAAACAGTGTCAGAGAGAAACACTCTCCTTCCCAGGGCAAAAAGAGAGGAGCTGCTCACACAACGAGAATCTAAAGCTGAGTCCTTTGCATCTGACTTGAGTGGGAGAAGAAATTAGCATACCACATCAGCAGCCTCAATCTGTAGGGTGACACACAAAAGTTATTTAAATCTGCCACTCACTCAAGCAACTGAGTTCCCCAACATGTAGCAGACAAGAAAAACACTGCCTGCTTTTTTTCGAGACATTACAGAGAGAGATATACTTACTGGATCTGTCAGCATAGCACGAAAATGTGAAGCCAAAGCGAGGAAAGCCAAGGTGTTGAACAGTGTGCCATTGATGACACTATAAACATAATCTCTCGATGGAACTAGCATGACAAGGAGGACTACAAAGTCGGCATAGAACACCAGCATCCAGGTAACGACAGCGCATGCAATACCACAGCCATCTCGAATAAACCACATTGTTCCCAGGGAAGCGTGGCTAGGAGGTGGGACACACTTTTCTGGCTGGAGGTATTCAGGTTTCCTTTCAATATCTCGGAAGCGGTGGACTGGAGTAAGCATCATAGGCTATTATGTCCATACTTGCATCTGAAAGAGAGTCAGAAACAGCGGTCACTGCTTTGCAAGATACGCAGACCTCTGTTCTCATAATGGCCCAGGGATCACATGAGAAATTGCCACATAGCAGGAAGGGAGGTGAAAAAGCAAAAAAGGTAAATAAATGAAGCATAAAACAAGGAATTTGGAAACCAGACTCCTGTGCTTATCAGAACACTTCTTACTCAGAAGACTTTTGTTGTGCTTTTAAGAAATTAACTTTTTTTAACTAAGTGCTTGCTTAACTACACATAAAGCCCACCCATGTGCCACCTCCACCCCCCCACAGGAAACACAAGTGTTTTAATGAAGAGAAAGTGATCAGGTAGGATGCCAACAGGAGCTGCCTGTTCAGCTGCAGGGACTGCAGCAAGACCTGGACACTTCATGCGAGATAAAAAGGAAAGACCTGGCACAGCTGGCAGGGTCCCTTTTTGCTGCCTCAGACCTGGGGAAGACAAGAGTCTCTCCTACAGATACTGTGAAGCTTAGCAAGTGGAAGAAATTTCCTTTTTCCTTATACATTGGCTCACAGCTTTGGGGTAAAAGTGCAAAACCAAACCACTGCAAAGTTACAGTGGCAGGACCTGCTGAAGAAGCAACACAAGCAAAGATCTTGACACAAATTTCTAGTCTTGGCTGGAGGATGCTTCTCTCAAACAACAGCTATCTCCCACTCTCACCTCCTCTTTTGACCTTATGTCGCTTGTAAGTCTTCCGTTTTGCCATGCTTCTCCCACTACCTTTGCTCCATCACAGAATCATAGATTAGTTTGCGTTGGAAAGGACCTTAAAGATCATTCAGTTCCAACTCCCTGCCACAGGTAGGGACACCTTCCACTAGACCAGGTTGCTCCAAGCCCAGTCCAGCCTGACCTTGAATGGCACCCCCTAACAGCATTTATTTTACATCCCCTTTAGCACTTCTAGCTAACCCCACTCCACTGTAATAAGGTCATTAACATGACATTTGCAGCCATCGCTCTGTCCTCACCATCTCTGCAAGAGGATTTGTCAATCCAGAAGGTTCAAACTAGTTGATTCTATGATCATTGGAGCCAGAAACTGCACTACTCCAGGTATGCACGTCTCTTTCAATGCCAACCAAAAGTAGGCATTTGAGAAAACAAGAAAAGTACTTGCAAGATTTTGGCAAGGGATCAATCAAGCTGCCCTGTGAATGTACACCACTCAATGTAACAGCATACCCAGAATGCTACGCCTTGAAAGTGGCTCTTTATACACCCAGCAAATTCTTCCGAAGACACCACTTCATGGAGTATTTGGACAGTGCTCCAAACCACTACAATCTCTATATATATAAAGACTCACCTTCTACACGAAATGGCTACAATAACTTTACTACCAAATACACCAAATTACATATACCTGAACAGAAGGGTTCAGCCTCCTCCCATTTCAATCAGTGAGGATTATTCTGTTTTGCAAAAAAAGTGCATTTTCCTGTTTTACTTCAGAGAAAGGGAAACAATGTTCACCATTAATTATGCTGTCTGCCATAACAGTTCTATCGAAGCTATTTTCATGTTCAATTGTTAAAAAAGCGACACTGTTGCCTACAGAAAATGGGTAAATCTTGCAGAAAACATAGTGAGAGGATCGTAAAAGTACCTATGACCTTAAACATCTCTCAATCTCTTTTTACGGCAAAGTTCTGTCAAGCACGGGGGAAAGCTCTATTTGGCATAACACCATCCTAAACAGAGGTGCTATTGCCCCTACCTTCGACAGGGAAGGAGATGATAGAATAGTTTAGGTTGGAAGGGACTTTCAAAGGTCATCTAGTCCAACCCCCTGCAATGAGCAGGGACATCTTACTTGCCTTCTAGTCGTTATTTCAACAGGACAAAATTCATAAGAGGACAATTAGTCTTTCGCAGCCAAAGAGGAAGGTTATGAATGAGCAGGACAATTAATTACATTGAAACACAGAAGTGATGAGGCTCACGTGTGTTAGTGTGAGTGATATGGAATAGAGGTGTCTGGAACTGTTGTTTGCACAGTGAGAGGCAAAAGCCAGGACCACAAAGTTTCTAGGTGCACAGAAGTGGGTGAGCCAGACCACTTCTAGCATTTGTTTTCTAACTAAAACTAGGAGAGTTAGGTAGTTTCTTATATTCCTGCTCTGAGCATTTAGTATGCTGCCAAGTGAGAGAATATAAGTATTTTGTGAATGTGAAGAAAGTCACACGGATAATGTTAAAGCACAGTCATATGTATAAATATATCAACACAGAACAGAAAAATCAAGATGAAAATGAGCCCATGAGGAGCTCATTTACTTTGGTGAGAAAACCAAAACAAACCCAAAAGTCACCCAACCTCTTCTCCTCATTCACAAAATTCATATATCACATTGCAATTACTTTGTATTTTAACCACAGCTATAATTTAGTCTTATCACTCCTGATATTTAGGGAGAAACAGTGATGACCCAAACAATCTGGTGGTCTAAGTTCAGATAAATCTATCCCTACTAGTAAATCCATACCTTTTCCCCAGTTCGTCACAATTTCTGTGAGGACATTTGCACGTTCCTACATTCACAGTGTATCTTAAAGCCTCAATCTCTCCTCCAAGGAAACATGTTTACCTTCTCTGCATTATTTAATAATCATATTAAAATTGTTACGCTGGTTTGCCAACTCAAAATAAAGCTGACTTAATTGAAGAACTGTAGAATCACAGAATAGTTTGGGCTGGAAAGGACCTTAAGATCATCCAGTTCCAACCCCCTGCCATGGGCAGGGACACCTCACACAAGACCACGTCACCCAAGGCTCTGTCCAACCTGGCCTTGAGCACTGCCAGGAATAATGGCAGAATAATTCACCACTTCTCTGGGCAACTTGTGCTGGTGCCTCATCATCCACCTGACAACAATGTTTAGCTGTCAGTAATATCCTATTGCATTAAAAAATAAGAAAACAGTAATTTAGGTGGTCAGTTTTCCAACAGAAGTCTTAGACTTGACACATCAGGTGCAGTAACATCTTGGCTAGTCCTGAACACATACTTCCAGATCTTTTGCCTAGACCCAGACTTTTTCTTCCCTTACACCCTGATGCTCTGTTTCCCAAAGTAAAGTAATGACGAAGTCACAGGAAAAGCAAACTCCTATTTAACAGAGGAATTAGTTCGACAAGTTACCTTAAAGTCAGTATTAGTAGAAACTGACTGAAAGCTAGACAAATACATAGTGATTAAAACTGTGGCTTTAGTCTTAAACAGCACACTTCAGCAGTCAAATAAAAATCTATCGCTCTTGCAAATGAATGCAGGAAGTGATTTCACACCAGTAAGAGTTTTACTGCTCTCTCTCAGAAATAGCATTGAGCTGAACTGGGGACAGGGAGAAGCTATTGCTGTGTAACTAAGGAGAAACTGGAAGATGCCTTGAGGCACCTCAGTATGAAAGTCTGGGGACTCATTTCTGCAGTGCACTGAGGAAGCAGTTAAGAGGATAGAGCAAAGGCCTCCAATTCTGCCTTCTGGCTGGAGGACAGATTTGTTATTTAATGTTCTTCTGTTATTTAATGCTTGCTTTAGAGACATCAGCAGGCTTCAAAATAAAAAAATCAGTACATAAACACCATGCATTAGTTGAGAAATACACGTGTTCCAGTGTACACTATCTTAAGAGTCAAGTTATAGGAGCTTAAGAGTCTCAACTTCTCTTCTACATGACCCAGTTGTGTTCTCTTCTTACATACACAAACATCTCTTTGCTTTTATGTTCACAACCTGGTATTTTCATATAAATAATAATAATAGAAACAAAGATTGGAGGGGATGGGGAGAAGAAACCAGCAAGTTGCCCTAATTATGCTACATATGAACTTAATTCATAACACACAGAAGGAATATGCCAGTCCCTCCTGCTCTGGAGCAAACAACATGTTGACGATGACGGCAAAGGGCTTAAGGACTGAATCATGGTGTCAGGCTACAAGAGGAGCCACAAGATAAGTGTGAGATACAGTGACAACGCACACATCAATTTAGCTTAAGGACATGTCAGAGGAAAGACCTTTTCTTCTTTTTTATCTGGAAGGCATTTGGCATTACAGGAATAATCGAGAAACCACATAATATACAAATGAGAAATGTAAATGAAACAAATTAAAATCCACTTCCCGCGACAAAAACACTTCAAATATGCTATTACACCCTATGTAAATTAAGTAACTGCCTTTTGACATAAGTGATACAAAAATCTATTTTTTAATGGCCTGTGGCCAACAAATCTGTTTAGAATGAGCTAAGGAATGATGTGGGCCTTCACCCAATGTGTACGTGAAAGCTACCTGAGGTTCTGATGTTCTAAAACTTACACCAAGCTTAATGGCATCATTATCATAATCCCGCTGACTTTCATGGAATTACTCATGCTAGTGAAGTGAAGCGCATGGGTATGACTTGCAAAACTACTAGTATTACTCTGTACACTGGAACCATTTCGACTATTAGAATCACAGACTTATAGAATGGTTTGGGTTAAAAGGGACCTCAAAAGTCAACTAGTTCCTTAACACTGAACTTTGGGAAGGTTACGTTTTGTCACATGAACTAAGTGAAGTTCAAGTTCTGCCGATTACATGAAAGCAATTCTGAAAAATAAAAAAATAAAACCCCAACAAATGCAACCAGGGCCTATCATAGGCATTTTGTTGAAGTTTTCAGCTTGGGTTTTTATGTACTTTTAAAGAGATACTTCAGAACAGCTTTTATGACCCAGAGTATGCTAAGAGTATGTTGAGAGCTGACAAATAACACTAACATTAACCTTTTATTGTCACCAAAAGGAATCATACATACATTACCAGTCATATCATATTCATGACAGGTGAACTAGGTGATCTAGATCAACAGGACAGGATGTCCCTTTAAACAAACCCAATAAACTCCAGCTAGAAACTGCAAGAGAGGTAATTTTGAAGTGTACTCCATTTTTCTGTATATAAAACTGCATCAACTAAAACACTGGATATTTAATCTTCCTTTGCAACAGAAAGTAGAGAAAGTGTTTTCTAACTAACAGGATATTTACGTTCTTGTGCCGTACTTTCATACAGCTCAAAACTAGCAAGAAGCCTGTAAAGACTTGCCAAAGCAATTTCTAGCAGGGGTAATAAGGAAATATCAGTATTCATGTATGTTTTCCTAATAGCTCCTGCAAGGCCTAAAAAGCTTTAACTGATCAGCAGGAGCGGAACAAGCAGCCCATCTATGCCGAGAATTTTTGGCTGACTGCAGATTCATCTAGATATCCATCAGCACGGCAGTTTCCAACCCCTGGTTTACAAAACCCTGGAGGGGCAACGGGACATATCTCACAGGTCTGTGAAAGGCAGCTAAAAAAAGCGAGCCTATTATTAGCAGGCTTAATTTGCCAGAGAGCCGTACTTCCATTGGAAGTACACGTGTGGAATCCCAAACAAGGAACAAAATAAACCCAACCCCAACCCAAAGCAGGCCAAAACCTACTCCTTTGGGTTAAAATGGCAAAGACAAGGGGGAAGGATCAGGCACAGAGCTTAACACTGCACTGACAGGACACTCGATGACTCAGATCAAAATGTCCCAAGGCAAAGCCACTGCTAGTTGTACTCCCACCACCCCAGGAGCAGGTAATGGAGTTATGCCTAGCACAGCTAATTTGTCATTTTTCCTCTGGAATTTCAGGCCATATAATAAGGAGTAGAGTTTCAGCCTAAGTACTACCTTACCAGCTGTGTGTTTGCTTTTAGCAAGAGGCTCAAACATCTGATTCCCCTGAAGCCTTTGGCTACTGAAGTCATGCCATTTCAACAGTTTCAGTTCCCATACTGAAGACAAATGGCATAAAGAAATCAAATGTGAATTATAGTAAATACATTAAAAATAATCTGAATAAATTACAAAGCTTAAAACAAATCTGTGTTTTCTGAGGCTAATTGCACAGGCTTGGGTTACTTTGCCTTGGAAAGGAGGAAAGAGCACACAAAAACAGATGGTAACCTAGTTATAACATTTTTCTATATATGAAGGGAGGAGGTGGCTATACTTCAATGTTGCTTTATAGTAATGGTTTAGAAACTGTTTATCTCACTATTTTGATAATCTTACTATTTTTTATTTAGGAATAATTTTGAAGAGGCTGTGTGTGAACCTGACCTTAGTAAAAATGGATCATACTTTCATTATTTTTATTAGAAGCACTTCATTAGAGGGGAAGATTTAACTGAAGTCATGCATTTCTGAAGAATATATTTGAACAGGAGTATGGAAACATAGAGGGAACTTCTCCCTAAGAAAGAAGGGGAAGGAACTACCTTAAAGACGTCTGTCAGATACAGAAACTCCATTCTGAGGGCCAGGATCAGTCTGAGAGTGACAGGCTCAAAAGAGACACAGCCACATAAGGTAGAATCCTCACAGTTTTGCTGTCATTTACATCAGTGTAAACAAGAACAGTGCCAGAGGAATTCTATTAATAGAAGCATAAGGAAAATAAGACCACATTTTCTCAATTAAAAACATGGGGTTTCTTCTATCCTAATGTTTGTGGTATGCAATCTCTCAGGACAGATGGTAACAGCTTCCTGGTTAATGTCTATATCATTTCTGTTTAACTAATGGATATGTATCATATAAATAAGTTATAACATGATAAAGACTGACCTAAGAGTCTGAGTTATCCTTTAAATGATTGCACCCCCACCTACAAGGCCTGTCAGCTGGTGGTCTGAGCCAAGGAGAGGAGATGGAGACAATATAGTTACTGTCCAAGGTACATCAACACTGAATTACTATGGAGAAGTGACAAAATCGGGGCAACATCTAGGAACAGGACACAAGTCCCAAGGGCAACAGAGACTAAGTTCAGGCTTAATCTGATGGCAACATTACTGATCTTGGTAAGCTTTTCATCAGAAATGGAAGGTGCTTTATAAAACTGGCATCGAGTATGGGCTATTACAAAATAACTTAAGATAACTTTTAAACTGACAGAGCTGCAACAGAGAAATTACTGTCACTTCAATCTTACAGTTTCCCCACAGACTGAATACACATCAGCTACCTAATTTATGTAAAAAGAGAAGTGTTAATCCTGAACATACAAATCACTTTTGTTGCATTGCCACCTATCTGCAACAAGTATAGGAAGGAAAGAGCAGTCCCGCAGAAGGGTCTGTGTTGGGAAACACAACACAACAAATGGGGGTATCCTGCTTTCCTACAGCACTGCAGTTATCCTGAATAGACAGCCCTATGATGGACAGAACAGGAGAATGTGCCCTGGTCTTCTAGAGAGCTTTGGAATTTTGATGCTGACTCAGGACTTAAAACAACAAGCCATTGGACTGAGGGAATTTAAATTCTCAATTTGCCCTACATCAACTTTTAACAGAAGAAAAACAAAAAGGAAAGACAAAATATTAAAGAGGGGAGTTTTGTCTATACAACTGGAACTATTTGTAGCACCTATCTGAAAAACCACACTGCTTTCACGGCATAAGGAATACATTTTGAACAGCAGCAGGAGACAGTTTCAGCTTTAAAGTCTGAATCATAGTAAGAAGCTGGCAGAACCATCCTAGTCTAAAATATATTCGTATTATCATCTTTCCAGGCAGAAAGCACACTTCACCACACATACCCTTTCACATAGACTGTCTAACCCAGGATCTGGCTCTCACCTGCTTCTGCTACAACCCCCCTTCACAAGCGTGAACAAGTCACTCAGTCTCTCTGTATTTTATTCCCCCACTTGTAGTCTACACTTCTTCCCTACCATACAGGGTAGAGAAGATACTGGTACGAAGGCTGGAGGGCATTTAGATTTTAAATCTAAATACTACACCTAAGCAGGTAACTAAACCAAATACAGAAAACACATGGAACAAATATATAAACAAATATAGAAAACACATTAAAATAGCAAAATTAATGACACAGGGACCAAAGAATTATCACCTCTATCCTGAAAAGGCCGGAAGTTAAAATCACAACTGTTATGATGCACCTTTGTGATGTTAAGAGTTGGCCTAGAAGAAACATATGCTGCTATCTCAGAGAACTGGAAAAACCTGCAGGTTCAAAGTGGCTGTACGTTAAAGCTTTTGAAATATAGTAAAGAACTCCTGAGTTGGCAAACTGAGCGTTTCTTGTTTTCCTCACTGTTGCTTTCACACCCACAAGGGATCCCTATCTCCCTTAAAAAATCCCCATACAGTTTCTGCGTGGAAACATTAATTTTGATGCTCTCTGAAACACAGAGCTGGAGCTCAGGCTAACTGCGACCCACAGTACATTGCTTATATATCTATGCTGTACTGGACATCAGTAGTTCTGGTAGTCAGTGTAAAGAACGAAGATGTACAGCACATGACTATCTCCCTTTATCACTTCCTATAGCCCTCTCTGTATCTTTGCTATGGCACTACTGCCTTCCCACCAGCCCTGTAGACGTTTTGCAGTCTTTTTTTATCTGTTTGGTTTTAATAGCATAGTTCTTAATGCTACCTTTATTCATTCTTAATGTTTCAGCTTGACCCCATTTGGTTTAACTTTTGCATGCTGCATCACGTTTAAGACTGGTCACCCCTGTCAGTTGTGCAGTATTGCAAAACTCCCAGCTGAACTTCACAAACATGCCATCCACCACCAGTCTGGCAGCAAACACATCAACATGGGCCTTGCATTTCCTCCCATTCAACATTCCTCTGTTGTCTAAGGGTATTAACACTGAGTTTTCTGCGTTCTCATTTTACTTGCTATTATAGCTCCTAGAACAGCGATTCCCAACGTCTTTCCAGCAGAATTCTGCTGCTGTAGCCTTCCTTCTCATTTCCTTACTTTCTCATTCCTGTCACCTGCTTTTACCCCCTGCTCCGCGTCCCCCCCCACCCCTCCCCTCCCCTTCCCTACTTGCACTCTACTCCTTCTCGCATAACAGCACCAGCTCTCTATGGTCACCTTGTAACCTGGTGGGGTGAAGAGACAGGAGGCTATAAACCTAGACAGATCTCTCTCCAGTTTCCAGAAGCATTTCCAATCAAGCCCCTCCCTGGAGGCACAGCCAGAAGCAGGCAAAAGAAGTTAACACACCAGTGTTCCTGCAGAGTAAGAGCCAGTACCTAGCTGCACCTAGCCTGTAACACGTTGCACCTCACTTGCTGGGAACTACTGTATGATGAGGTGTTTGGCACCCAGAGCCTGCAGAGGCAAGCTGGCTCGCTCTTTTGGATTCGCTCTCTAAAGGACAACATATAAAATGTTACTGGCAGCCTTGCTGCACTGCAGTTCCAGTCAAGTTACAGGCTTTTTTTCTTATTGCCTGCACAACGCAGGAAATACACAGCTCTAATGCGAAAAGCTTTAACTTCAAATTTTCCCTCTAATGCAACCTTAAGATTCAGATTAGTTACATGCATAAGTCAAATGCGATGTTCTGGGTACCATCAATCACATCTGGTTTGCTCCAACCAGTGCAGGGAAAATTCAAACTGACAACAAGCCTCTCCACCTTGTCATATTTTACATTACCTGCTGTCTTCTCCCAGAAAGGCAGAAAAACTGTATTCCAGAGTATCACTCTAAGAAAAAGTTCATGTTTACACTGCAGAGGGAGCAAAGGAAGTCATAAGCTCAGTCAATTAATGTCTGTAGAGACTGGCTGAGCTACAGCAAATCATTTTCACCACTGTGGATGCCATCACCTAAACAATAATCTCCTCTACATGAGAGATGCCCTATTACAGATATGTGTGAACTGTCTGCACAAGCTTAATGGCTCCACAAGCAACTTTTCCTGAAATAATGCAACACATGGGTTTAACCTGCATAGACTATACATGCTGCCAGCTCCTGTTCTGTTGGAGACACACACCATCCTGCCCATCAAGAAATGTAAGTTAGTATTAGATATGGAAAAAAAAAGATTCACCAAAGCAGAGTTGCCATTGCCCAGGTTACGTACACACTGCTCTCCTTTGCAGACACAAAGGAAACCACCCCAAAAAGACATATAAATACTTGGGCAGAGCAGACCATCATATGCTGAAGAATTAAGCACCCATCTTCTTGCAACCTGCTCCAAATAGTTGGATTGAATTGTATTTTCATCTACTATTAAACAAGAGATTTCAAACCAAGATACACACTCTGTAACTACACCATCCAAAATGAAAACTAAAAAGGAAGCAGAAACACACACACAAAATACCCAATAGGTGTTAAATGTTGCAATAAATACTTCAGCTTTAGGCAGACCTTACATTTGTCCTTTTATAAACCTACAACTGCATGAAGCTGCTGGGTTGCACCTTCTAATTCTCAATGAGCATTCAGTCAGACACAACTTACTACCATAAGCAGCTCCCATTGGCATGACAAATACTGTTTTGCATCAGTGAGACAGCACAAAGAGCTATGCTGACAGTCCTCATGTTTGAGGGACTGAATATTTATTGTATGTGGGGCTGCATTTTTAAAGGCATATGAATTAACATGTGGCTCACCTTATAATGACTCTTGTCACCAAAACACCCTGCAACACTATGCAGAAGAATTACTTGTTGGTTTCACTAAGTGAAGAACTACAGTACTTGCTCAAGCCTTGCTATCTACACCACCAGACATTGGAGGCAGTCACTCACTGCAGCCCTCCAGCCCTTCTCTGTGATTCCACTGTATTAGAGCAAGTTTGAATCTGGGCTCCTTTCCTACACATCTGACACTGTGCACCTTTGCTACCTCAGGAGACTGGCACACAGTCTCTCTTTTGCATGCTGGAAAAACACAACTTACCTTTTAGGAATAGGGACCAAAGGGAAGAAATCTAAACAAGCTCTGGTGTCCAGAGCATCCCTCATTGGCACCCAGGCAGCAGGAGAGCTCAGCAGAGACCAGAGTGCTGCTGCCTCCTCCACACCTGAGCCTATGTTTTCTCAAAGATTGTTTCCTAATGAGCCACAGTGAGTTCTTGCTGCTTCTTAAAAATTACTTTTCTGAAGTACTCAAGTAATACTTAGAAGCTGTTGCTTAAAAGCAGCCCAGATTACTTCCTATTAACATGTAACTCACCACCCATCTCAACTAACCCCACCACAGCACTGCACCATGGTCTCAACACAGATTACTCCAGTCCCTGAAGTCACAACTGCCCTACAGTACCTTCAGACAGCCGTAGCTTGACACCAAGCGACCACAGTCACCTCTGAAGTGAGACGACCAGCAACACTGTCCAGTTGCTCACCAGCAGGCCCATTTCATCACTGCAACGCACTGACAGGTTACAGGACCCCATTCCACCACTGCACACCAGTAACAGACCACAGGGCCCCGATGAAATTGCTGGAGGCACCCAGTTTAAATTTCAGGCCATGGAGACGTTACGCTGCTCTAAGGGCCCCTGGAGCAGACCAGCCCAGTATTATTTAACGCATTCGGCCTCTCAGTATTTAAAGCCCAGCGCTGGAAACCGGCGCACCAAAGGGGTGAGCAGGAGCCCATCTCCCGATTTCCAGCCGATGCCAAAAGCTCCCGGACACGCCGCTGCGGGACAGGACGCGACCCGCCCCGTAGCCGGTGCCCCGCCGGCGGGAAGAGAGTGCACCGAGCGGCCCTTAGGCGGGCCCCGCAAGGCACGGGGAGAGGGCGGAGGGGTGCTCTCTGGTTGCGGTGCAGGCGGCGGGCGCTGCGTCCCGCCTCAGCCCCGGCAGGGGGATGGCCGCTCGCTCCGGGGAGAGACCCGCTCCCGCTCTCCCCCCGCTGCCTTCCCTCTGTCACCTACCCCACAGGCCTCCGCCAACGCCGCCGCACAGCGCAGCGCCCCATCCGCCCCACGGAGCACCGGCACGGCCCCGCCACCGCCCCTTACGCCGTGCTCGGCGGGGAGGTGGGGCCCCGTGCGGCCGGGGCGTGTTTACGTCCGGGGGGGCGGTGGTGGAATGCGGGTTTTGTGAAGAGGAAATAAGCTTTTGGGGGCGTTTGTTTTCCATGGGGAACGGCTCCCGGCCCCAGGCAGGTTGGATACCTGGTTGGCAGGTATCCGCACACAAGCGGTGGCTCACCTTTGCTTGAGGCTCCCGGTGTCGAGCCATCGTTTCCAGGCTGGACATCCTGTTACTTAATGACGCAGTGGGAATTCTGACATTCCAGGTGGTTCCCTCGGGCTGGCTTTACTTCAGCATGTCATCCATTTACAAGGTTAGAGAAAAACGCATTGCTTTGCCCTTGCAGAAACAAACTCAACTGACATCCTCTTTGCCTGATAACCTCCACTGGTGCAGCACTTTGAAGGGAACGCCAATGTCCTTGGAAGTGCTCTTCAGGGCAAGGGGATGCCTTCCGCCCTCCCAGACAAAAAACGAGCCAGGCCTGGGCTTTTCCCACCTCTGGAAAACAGCTATCTGCAGCTGTAAGCGAGATGTGCTAGCTGAGCCTCTGGCCTGTGCAAGAATTCCACCAGGTAGGCTCCAGGCTGGGGTGGCAGAAGGGGGAATACAAACATAATGATCAATAATAAAACACTTATTCTTGCAGTTGGAACTGCCAGCTAAGCCATGAGACAGACAGGACTGGGAAGGAGCCTCCTTTCCCTGTGCTCTCAGCGGGAATCACACAGTGCACCTGCATGGATGCTTTATTTTGGTTCAGGAATTCACTCCTGCAAGGGAGTTTCTATTCTCTCCTTACAGTAGTTTGGTTCATGCTGGGGAACATGAGGACACAAGCACTGTTCTGTGGGGCAGAAAAGGGTCCAGTACAGATGCAGCACTGGCAGATGCTGTTCAAGGACACACCAGCCAGGCCTCTTTCCCACAGGGGTACTGCCTTTGCCTGGTACTCCCCAGGCTTCCCAAGGAGTAGTATGGACTACCCAAGCCTCAGATCCCAGCTTGGTCAGGTTCCACCGCTGCTCTTCCACTGAGCAGTTGTGAGCAACCCCCAAACAACCCCAGTGTTCAGAAACTTGACTCCTTTTACATGCAGGAAAACCACAGAACGCATCCCAGAAAGCATCCACTGCTCTGACTGGTAACACATGCGTAGCTTGCTAACAGAACCAGCCCTAACCCAAACTAAAACCTCTGAAACTTCTTGTTTCAGGCTCTTCTGCCTGGAGAAGACTCTGGGGAGACCTTAGAGCAGCACCCAGTGCCTAAAGGGACTACAGGAAGCCTGCAGAGGGGCTTTGGACAAGGGCCTGTAGGGATACGAACAAGGGGAATGGCTTTAACCTGCCAGAGGGGAGACTGAGATGAGCTCTTAGGCAGAAGCTCTTCCCTGTGAGGGTGCTGAGGCACTGGCACAGAGTGCCCAGAGAAGCTGTGGCTGCCCCATCCCTGGCAGTGTTCGAGGCCAGGTTGGACACAGGGTCTTGGAGCAACCTGTTCTAGTGTGAGGTGTCCCTGCCTGTGGTCCTGTATGTTTAAGGAGTCTCAGAGACCTAGAATGTCTGGATAAACTCCAGCAATACACTGTGCAACCCTCACAAGCCATGGGTCATTCTCACCCAAGCAAACATCAACATCAAGTCAGACAGTAACTTTTAAAGTTATACACAAAAGCCATGCAAAACAAAAAAAAAAAGGCATTAAACTTACATTAACTATTCACTGCTCAGAAGTTTCCAATTAAGGCTGTCAAAAAACCAACCAACCAAAAAAAAAAAAAAAAACCAAAAAAACCAAACCCCAGCCTTAATTATTGTTTTAATGTACGTGTTGTTAATTACACTACTCCTGCCACTTTCTGAGGGATATGCGGCACAGGACCGACAGCGCTCTCCTAAACGAAGCACTTGGTCTCTTCTCTGCTCCCGCACCAATCTGCCTCGCTCGGTCCTTCCTCCGAGCTAAAAACCTCTCCGTTCCCTCATTTCTCTCGCGGGGTTTATCCCTACAAGAGCCCTTCCCGACTAGCGACGTACTTCCGAGCCTCCTTCAGTAGGTTTTACCTCAGCACAGGGCAGGCAGCGAGCGGGCGCTGCCCCTTTGCTTTATCATGAGCGTCGGCTCCTCGGAAGAAGCGTTTATTCGGAGACGCGGGCCGCTCTGCGGGCACCGCATCCACGAATGATTCGTCTGCTCCCTATGAAAGCCTTACTGAGGGGGATTTACGTGCTGCAGGTCCCGCTTTGCCCATGAAGAGATCCCCACTCTTGCAGGCTGAGGGGCCCTCAATGGCGCCTCAGCCCTTCCCCGCTTCCTGGAGGGCGCGGCGGCCGTTACCGTACAGCGGCGCCGCGTGAGCGCCGGAAGCGGAAGGGCGCGCGCTGCAGCGCGGCGGGAGGAGGCCGGCGGTATGGCGGCTGTGGTGCTGAGCGAGCCGGAGAAGCTCTACATCGTGCATGGCGTGCAGGTAGTGGTGGTGGTGGCGGCGGGAGGCCGGGGACCCCTGCGAGCGGGGTGTCCTTCGGGTTGTGCCTCTTGGTATTGTTGCTCTGGGAGGCGTGGGGTAAGGCCCATCCCTTCCTCGTGCTTGCTTCCTGTGTGGAATGGGAAGCAGGGAGGGAGCTCTCCTGGTGTTTGGGCGGGGAATCTCTACGGTGATAGTCACAAGCTGGTTTGGGTTTGAAGGGACCTTAAAGCTCATCCAGTCCCAACTCCCTGCCATGCTCCACTAGAGCAGGTTGCTCCAAGCCCCTGTGTCCAACCTGGCATTGAACACTGCCAGGGATGGGGCAGCCACAGTTTCTCTGGGCACCCTGTGCCAGCGCCTCAGCACCCTCACCGGGGAGAACTTCCTCATGTCTAATCTAAATCTACCGACTTGCAGTTTAAAGCCATTCCCCCTTGTCCTGCCAGTGCAGGCCTTGTAGAAAGGTGTAGAATTACCCAAGCACGCTGAGAACGGGGCATCGGGACAGAAAGCAGGCTGGGAGCAGGACGGGGTTTGGTTTTTCATGTCTTGTTCTCCTCCCGCGCTTCGCTGTGCTCTTCCTCAAGTTTTTTGCTGTTGCGTAGTTTTAGCCTGTCACTGAGCTAAGGAACAGTGTGTGGACTGAGGAGGAAAAGTGAAGGGCACATGGGGAGCAATACTAAAAAGGACTGTACTTTTTGCAAAGGACAGAAGCTCTTTTAGTAAGAAGGAGCTATATAGTTTCTGAGGGTGCGAAATACCCGGTTCTGAAATACAAACAAATGAAAGCATTTGGAAGGCTGGTGGGTTATTTTTGTTTGCCTGGCCCTGATTACAGACATAAAAGTACAGAACTTGATGTTCTGGGAAAAACACATGTGGTATTAGGTAAAGTATGTTTTAAAGCCGAGATCTTTACAGTTTTGCAGTCTGAAGCTTTCTTTTGGTATTAAGGTGACTTAGTGCAGGAGTTCATGTCCGTCTGCAGAGAACCTGTTGCAAGCTCGGGATAAATGAGATTTAAATGCAGTTGGTTCTCTTGTGTTCCTAAGTGAGAAGCTAGAGTTGTTGCTTTTATATCCTTTTTACTGCTGTGTTTGGCATAGGAAAAAGAAACTTTAAAAGCACGGGTTCTTTCTTTTGTTTCTTTTTTTTCCTTTTCGTTACTGATTCCCTTAAACACAATGTATTGATTATCATACTTAGGAGGATCTTCGTGTAGATGGTCGTGGCTGCGAAGACTACAGATGTGCAGAAGTAGAAACAGATGTTGTATCAAACACAAGCGGATCTGCAAGAGTAAAGCTGGTAGGTAAATTCCTTAGAGGTTGTGTACTTTGCTGATGAAATTTCTGATTTATGTGACTAGTTTTAAGATAAGATCAGGCTATTTGTAGGTGGGTTTGTGTATGTGTGTGTAATAATGTGTGTCTATAACACTAGCTGAAACTCTTGGGTTAAGGAGATAATGCCAGGCTATATAATTAATTTGGGCTGGCTTAACCTGCTTGATCTATGTTGACTGTGAAGTAGTGGGACAGTCTTCAGTCTGAACTAATCTAGCATTTAATCTTGAAAGGTGAATCGCTATTGAGCCTATCCCTGGGGAAAAAAAAAATCTGTTCATTTAGAGTGAAGCAAAACTACTTCTGGCATGTGTTGAATGTGAAGAAGATAAATACGCTGTACAGTATTATAAAGGTTATGCAGAAATAGCTGTTTTCAGAACAAGTAAGAATGTCTTTTTAACCTAGAGAAAGCTAACATTTGAAGAATCTTCTTAGGCTTAGCATTGTCCTTCTAAAGCCTCTTCTTTTTTCAAAACCTAAACTTATTTTTAGTTCATTCTCATAGGATTATCAGCGTAGATAGATAAAAGGTAGAAATATCAGTTTAGGCATTTAAATTGAGTAGTTCTGTGACTGTAATTCCAGTTGTGCAATTTGTTGTGGTTTTGGTTTTTTTTTAAACAGGGAAACACTGATATCTTGGTAGGAGTAAAAGCTGAAATGGGGACACCAAAGATAGAGAAGCCAGATGAAGGCTACCTGGAATTCTGCGTTGACTGGTTAGTATACTAGAAGAGATGAAATAGATCTAATATTTGGAATAAATGAGTAATTCCATTCTTCTGAAGATTATATTATACCTTCATTCCACTAACCTTCTGTAAGGATCTGAGTAATAGAAACAATTTAATGTTTCAACAGTGGTGAATGTTCAGAAACTTTCTGCTGGTTCTGCGGACCCAAAATAAGCAAAGCAGTAGGAGTTAAGGAGTAAAAAAAATGGTTAAAGAAAAAAAATACATTGCAAAGCATCACTGCAGCTGGAAAAGAGTAATGGTTCAATTACACATGCATTTAACATGAGTTCAGTGACTACAGTGGCAGTTGTCTTTTTACAGTGATATAGTACAGAAAATCTCCTTCAAAAGTGAAGTATTCCAGAAAGAAAGAATTGACTGGTACAGACTGTACTTTAACTGTACTTAAAGGTTTGCTTTGTCTGTGAAAGCAGCAGGAAAAGTTTGAAGTGTGTTTTTTACAAATCCATTTGCTTTGAAAAAAGAAAAATTGTCACTGTAAACTTCAGATATAAGATGAATTAGAAAATTTGGATATAGTATTTATTGGTGAATCAGTATTTTATTAACTAAAATTGAATTAGTTTTAAATCATATTTGTGGTTTTTGCTACGAGAGGACTGTTTAGCCTTACAGTCTTCATAGTGCATAAATCATAAAGGAAGCTAGAAGAAAACTGAGAGTTCTTGTTCTCAGGTTGCTCTGAAGTAGCATAGTGACATCTCCATGTTATTCCAGGCTGTCTGGTGTCTGAAATTACAGTGTGCATGTCTTGCAGACTTCTTGAAACTTTTCCATGAATCAAGGTGCTTTAGGAACCTCTCATGAAATCCTTGGCACCGTCAAGTTAGCCCACATGCTGTTGCATGTGATGTTTCGGGTTTTTTTCATTAAAACCGAAAAATGTTGCTACTCTGACACTAAACCAATACACCATTAATAAAGCTAAGGTATGAGAGCTACTAAGTAACTGTATATCTGGTAGTCTCTCTGGCCTGGCTAGCTGTACCTGCCTTGACATTTGTATCTCTCACATCATGCAGCCTTACCTAAGCCTGCTTCTGTACATCACGAGGTCCTAGCTAACTGTGGAAACTTGTAGAGGGAAGGACTCACCTATGAGTTAATTGTTTGTCTGTGATTACTGTTTTAAAAAATATCAGACAGGAAAACGATCTTCTCAAATGTAGTCCTGCTGTTAGAGGAGATCTGAACTTGATTGCTTTGTAACACTCATGAAATGTCATGCTTTGTAACACTCATGAAGTATCCTAAGCAGCACTGGCTTTCTTCTGATGGCTTCTGCATGAAGAAAGTCCACTGACAGCAGGGACACCTTCTTACTAAAACAAGGTGATCTGTGGGGCTGTTGCAATTCTGTGACACTTTTCCTACATAAATAAATGTTAGAAAAACTTTAACTCTTTAGATTAATGTTAGGTTGTATTTTCTAACTGTTAATTTCTGCTCCATGAGAAGATGGGATGGGGATATGCAGCAATATTGTGCAAGATGGATCTTGTCAGTTCTAGAAATAGGTAATCCTTACTTCTTGTGACAGCACAGACCAAAAGCCTATATTTAGAGAAGGGTAGTAAAACCTCTTTCATAGTTGTGTTGTCAGGGAAATGTGACCTCTAACCTTCAGAAAGATCCAAAAGACAAAATGTGAAGTGGCAGCGGCTTGTTCTCTGTAAAGGGAAATGGATTGCTATCAGTACTCTGATGCATTTCCAGTCTGCCACTGGGTGGTAGTAACTGAGCACATGTCATCTCAGCACATCATCTGATGAGATTCCTCTGCTTTCTGCTTGTCTTTTATATTGTTGGAATTAGTCACAAAAACTTGGACTGCAGTGTTTGTCATCTTAAAATGCTTCTTTCGTGACACTTTCAGTTTCTTGTAGTGCTGAGAATAATCACTTGCTGGATCATGTATATAATTCTCTGTCTCAGAATTCCATTTCTCTTCATTTTGCTCTGAGTCCTTAACCTAGAGTCACATTTAGTTTCATTTTGAGACAGAGTTTAATGCAAGGTCTCTGGAAGAGGTGATTTTTGGGGCACTGATTTGTGATACCAGAAACTACTTGTCATAGAACAAGTAGTCCGTGTCCTATGAGGTGTCCTTACTGCCCTGGAGAGGACAGTCATCCTGGCTGCTGATGTTGAAAGGACTTCTGTGCCTGCTTTTGTCACTGTTAGAGTTTTGTGGCTTTTCTAATACTGACTTTATTTGACTGAGGCAAAGGTTTATCATTTTAGAAGTGTGAGAAATACCAACAACAGAAATAAAAAAAACAGACCTCAGGATTCTCTGAGCATATTAGTTATTGTTTGTGGAATTAGGACAACAAGGAATTTATTTGTCCAAGTGTAGGCCAACTTTTTCTCCACTCTGAAGGCCAGAAATGCTTTTGTTGAAGCTGGGAGAGTGGGGCTATTTGGGATGCCTGTATGGGAGCCTGGATCAGATAAGGATAGCTGGGAAGTGGTTCTCCAAATCATAAGAGATGACAATATTGCGGAACAACCACATCAGCATGCTCTCATGTGATCCTCAGATACTGTTCCATTGTGTTTTGTGGGGGATATGTCAACTTAAAACAGATTTCAGAACAGTCACTGAAGGTATCACTTGAATGGATGGCTGCAGAAAAGGAACCTTTCTTCCCCTTCTTCCCTCCTACCATAAACCCATTATCATGGCAACTGTTCTTTGTAGATGCAAACTAAGGAGCTTTCGAAAGAATTGTCTTTACAGTTTTTTAGGATAATTCATCCACTAAATGTGTATTCTCTACTGAATGGGATTGAGCTCAGATTTCAGAGAGAAACACCATCTGGTGCTTGGCTTGAGTAAACCTGTTTCAAATTCTATAAGCAGATGTTCTTTTGGGTGGGGACTGTGGTGACAGTGCTTGACTAGGCAAAGACCCGAGTCAGTACATCCATATTGGTAGAGTTAACAGTTTTGACTAGACTAAATCCAAACCCTTGTTAGCCTGGTTCTTTGTAGTGTCATGAGCTTGAATATCACCATAATCATATCCACACCGTTAAGACAGCATCTGGACCTGAATTCAGGTCTGTTTCTGGGACTGTCTTGGCAGTTCAGATGTTTCATAATTGTGATGTTCTGTGGCTGATTTCTGGAAGAGAGGAATATTAGTGTGGTGGTTAACATAATGCTGAGTTTAAACCAGTGAACCTACCTTGTTTAAAATGATTGTATGTCTCTTTTAATAGATGAGTAGAAATGTGGTATTGGTTGATAGAAGTAAATACGGCCTTAAGTGAAGAATATGCTCTGTGTAAGGAAACCCTTGTATACCAGGAAAACGGCTGCAAGCTTTTGATTCGTTAACTATTTTATCTCTGTTATGATTACTTACCTTATAGATAATAGTATATTAATAGTAATATTTTCAGGAGTAAGCAGCAGGAATAATCAGAGGCTGGAAGATGCAACCTGTGAGATTTCAGTGGTTTAGTAGGAAGAAAACTGAAGAGAGGCATGATAATAATCTTCAAATATGTTAAGGCTGCTACAAAGAGATACAGAGTATGTTCCCCCTGCCTTCTGTGGACAGAACCAGAAAAAATGGGTTTAAACCGCAGCAAAGGAGACTGATATAAGAAATTAGTAATTACTAATTTCTACTGTTAACAGTGGTTGAAAGTTGCTGCAGAGGTCAAAGGCTGGACTGACTTCCCTGAGGAATGAGATGGGTATAGCTGATATCACCTTAGTTGAGAATGATCAACATCATCTCCTCAATGTTTCTTTATGCCATATTATTTGATTGAACACGAACTATTGTGTGTGTTCTCATATTTTTCTAACCCTGTCCTATCCAAAAAGATAGATTTTTGCATTTTTTTTTTTAAGTAATGACTTACCTCAGGCTAATGCTTAATGATATCGTAACAAAGTTGACTTGGGCATAATAAAGAACGTTTTTCATGAAGGTAGATTGGATTACCTGACTGCTCTCTTCAGACAGTGACCTGATAGCTTCTGTTTCACCATCTTTCTGCATCAGGGGGAGTGTAGCCAGCAAGTCAAGGGAGGTGATCCTCCCTCTCTACTCAACCTGGTAGAGAGGTTGAGGCCCCATCCAGAGCACTGTGTCCAGTTCTGGACTCTTAGGTACAAAGAAGATGAGGAGCTACCGGAGAGGGTCCAGTGGAGGCCATAAGGATCATCAGGGGTCTGGAGCATCTCTCTTCTGAGGAGAGATTGCGGGAGCTGGGCCTGTTTAGTCTAGAGAAGAGCAGACTGAGAAGGATCCCATCAATGCAGATCAGTATCTCAAAGACAGGTGCCAGGAGGGTGGTGCTGGACTCTTTCCAGTGGTGCCCAGTGACGGGACAAGGAGCAGTGGCCATAAACTGAAACACAAGTTTCACTTCAACATGAAGAAGAACTTTACACTGAGGGTGGCAGAGCCCTGGAACAGGCTGCCCAGCAGGGTTGTGGAGTCTCTGTCTCTGGAGACATTCCAAACCCTTCTGGATATGTTCCTGTGTAACCTGCCTTGGCAGGAGTTGGAGTAGGTGATCTCCAGAGGTCCTTTCCAGCCCTTGTAATTGATGCTGTGATTCTCTAATGGCCTGAGCAACAAATGGGGAGTACTTAACTACTGTAAGAGGAAGGTTTTGGCTGTAACAGCATCAGTTTTGAAATTCAGTAGAGATCTGTGGTAGAAGCATCATTATGCTTGAAGAATCTTGATTGTTATGCAGTGTGACACTGAAAAGGTTTTGAAAGCATTTAAAATTACATTCTGTGTGGGAGTAGAAATTCTGTGCTCTATCCGGCCATTACTAAGTTCTTTCTGTGCTCCATAAAACAAATGTTTTGTCTTTTTTTCTTACTATTGTGCTAGACAGCCCTTTTTCAAATGTTATACAGTGTAAATTACTGCAAGAATCTGTCAGCATTAGGTGGCAGTATTTACCATATAGTTAATATAATAGTACCCTGCCTTTTTATTTCACTTGGATTGCAAGGAACTGAAGTGTTAAAAGGATAATGAAATTAAGATGCATTTGCAGTGATATTCCAATTGAGTCTTATGTTCTTCCTTCAAACTGTCAAAGAAATCATCTCTTTGTAATTAAAAAATATAACATTTGATAAAATTCTGTTTAGAAATAATAATGAGATAGAGCTTGAGGTTTGTATAAATCTTCTCAACTTACAGGAATCATAATGCTTGTGTAACTGTACTTAGAATAGTTAAACAGAGTAACTTGAGCAAAAGCTACTTCTGTGGGTGTTTGTTTAATGCAACCTGAAGACCTGACTGGGCATGCTTCCAGAATTAAGTTATACTTAGATATGGTCCTGTCTTACAAAATTGGTGTTCGATATTATTGTGTATCACACTCGTAATGCCTATTTGTGTGGCAAGTGTTGTCTGGAAGCACAGATCAGTGGTTGATTGGCAGTAATTTGTTTAAAAAGCATGTATAGTGCTGTCTGTTTATAGTAGCAGCATATAATTTCTGTAAAATCCAGTAGCTCTTCTTGGCATTCTGAGTTTTCATCAGTTCTGCAAAAGAACAAGTTGGGAGAAATACTCTGAGGTAATTCTTGGAGGTAAGAATAATAAGCAATTATATATGTAAGCTTATAGGCTCTGCAGACATAGACTCAGAAGATGATTTGAGTTGGAAAGGACCATAAGATCATCCAGTTCCAAACCCTTGCCCTAGACAGGGACACCTCACACTAGACCAGGTTACTCCAAGAACCCGTCCATCCTGGCCTTGAACACTGCCAGGGATGGGGCAGCTACAGGTTCTCTGGGCAACCTGTGCCAGTGCCTCAGCACCCTCAGAGAAGAACTTGTTCCTTATATGTAACCTGAACTTCCCCTGTTTAAGTTTAAACCCAGTCTTGTTGATACAGGTCGCTTGATGGTTTAAGTCATACCTAGGTGAAGTGGCTCTTTAGTTGTGGGGTTTTTTTAAGGGATTATATTCTAAGACTTTGTTTTATGCTGTATGTGTGTGTTCCTGCAGCCTGCCTGTTGGAAGAGCTAAAACTGTGTGTCATCATATATACAGAAGACATACATGAGAAACTGGCACTGGAAGGTGCCCACCCAGGAGAAAATAAGGCTTTGCTATTGTAGATTTTGACCGTATCATAATTACTCGTATGGAATAACCACCTTTCCTATGTTCCGTAATGAGAAATTGATTGGTGGAGGTCTGACCAGTTTATTTAAAACCAAGATCTTCTGTATGTGTCACCAGTCCACTGCTTGAGACTGCTTTTGCCTTCGCTAGTAAACCAGAGGTTGAGTTCAGAATATTTGTTAATTTGCTATATATGCACTTCTGCACATTTCTGCTCTATTTCACTGTGACTTGGTGATGGAAACTTTGTTTTATAGGCCTGTTATCTTTTATTGTTAATTGTTCTATTTTGCTCTTAGTTATGTACAAGGCCCAGCGCTGAAGGACTTTCTTGCATGACTGCTCATAAACAAAGTTTGTTATTATGTTGGAATCAGGGAAGTGAAAGGCACTCACTTTTGCCAGATCCCTTCTGGAAAAAGTGGTTTTTAGTTGCTGCTCTCCCTAAGCTGCAGTTGCTGAAAATAATGAGCTTGATAGCAGAGAGTACACTCAGTAAAGAAATTACCAATTAAGGTCAGGCAGTCATGGAGCTTGGAAAATAAAGCATATCCTACTTGTCACATCATCACATCTTTCTCCTCTTAGCCACCCTCTTATTAATTTAACATTCAGCTCTAACAGGCTATCTTGTTAGCTGTTCTGAACTTCATACAGATTTCTCTCACTTCTTTATTTTTGAAAGGGCTGAGGTGATAGAAGATGACAGTGTTTAAGAAATAATCCCTGAGAGAATTCGCCAACTTCAGTATTTTAACCTAAATTGAAGATAGTAGAATTTAATTAGCATCAGAGTTTGTAGCAAAATGTAGGTATATTATCTGCATCAAGACATTTTCTTTTGCAGAATAGAAACAATTTCTTCACAGTAGGGTGCTTATTGTACAAAGAAATCCTTAGGTATTCCTAATGGTTTATATTTAAGGAGTGTTCTTTGCGTATTGGCTGCTTCAGAAGTGAAAGTATGTTTTCTTTCTTTATCTAGTTCTGCAAATGCTACTCCTGAATTTGAAGGCCGGGGAGGAGAAGAACTTGGCACAGAGATAACAAGTACATTCTACACAGTATTTAGCAGCGAGAACAGTGTAGACCTTGAAATCACTTTGTATTAATCCCAGAGAGCACTGCTGGGTTCTCTACGTTGATGTGTTGGTAAGTAAGGAAATGAAAACTAAGACTGAAGGAGGTTTTTCAAGGCACTGATTGACTTATCATAACCATTGGGTATTTTCATATAAGAAGTCATATTATGATATAATGCTTCACAGCGTGGATGGCCATTTTCTTCTGAAGTCTAGATATAATCACTGCTTCCTGATTCGCTCTTTTTTCTGTTCTTAATGCTGCTGCTTCACTGCAGAGCTAATAAACTACTGAATACTCCGAATCTGTCTCATAAAAATCAGTAATCTTAAACCGACAAGGAAATGGCCACTAAAGAAAGCTACTGTTTCCCAAGCTAGATAGAACAGCAAATGTATTGTTCCAATGGATGTAATTTAGCATGGGTGTATGTGAGCCCTAACATAGTTGTTCATCCTGTCTACCTCCTTGCGCTACAATCAGTACTAATTCCATGAAGTGCGATAGAAACTTTCTGGCAAAAGTTAGCATGTGGCCTTAGGAACTTTCTGGTGGAAGTTGTATGCATGTATTGAATGTGGAAGAGAAACTGAGTATTTGTTCTCATTTAAAAAATGGAACCTGGATGTTATGCATGTAAATCTTGTGCGTGCAGCAGCTTAATTTCCAAACTGCGCTCTATCTAAAGCACTCTGTCATGGGAATTTAATAGAAGTCTGCAAGTCAGACTCTCCGGAATGGTTGTCGTGGTTTAAGCCTCACCCAGGCTAATAACTCATGAAGTTTTACTCACTCACTCACTCCCTCCCCTCTTTTTCTTCCCCCAGTCCAGGGGGTATGGGGAGGAGAATCGAAAGAATGCAACTCGCACAGGTTGAGATAAGAACAGTTTAGTAACTAAAGTATAACACAAATCACTACTGCTACCATCAATAATAATACAAGAGAAATACAAGGAAAAAGAATACAACTGCTCACCAAGCCCAACCCAGCCAGTGCACCCCCAGCAGCGAACCCCCCCAGTCCACCACCACACCCTTCTGGGTCTCTCCTCTCCGTTTTCACATTCTGGACATAACGTGCTGTGGTATGGAATAACCTCTTTGGTCAGTCTGAGTCAGGTGTCCTGTCTCTGCTTCCTCCCAGCTCCCCTCCTCCCTGGCATAGCATGAGACTCAGGAAGTCCTTGGCCAGACAAAACACTGCCAAGCAGTAACTGAAAATACTGGTGTTATCAGTGCTGTTCCCAGGCCCAAAATCAAAAACATAGCTCTGCACCAGGTACCAAGAAGGAGGAAAAAATGACTGCTACTGCTGAACCCAGGACAGTGTTATTGCCAAGTCTTATTGTTCCAAAGTTGAGTTTCTGTTTCTCAAATTTGTAACTGAAAATATGTTGAGGGATTTTATTCACAGGAATACATTAACATCTGTGAAATGATTTGCAGAATGCTAAGCTGTATTGGAAAAACAAATACCATGGTCTGTTTAACAAAACAGGAATATTAAGACTAAGACCTAAATGAATGTGAAAACTAGTCCATTAGGTGTTTAAAAAGCAGTAGCATTAGCCTAATTATAGTAGATGTGGTACAGACCACCATATGTGACTTAATGCGCATACAGAATGATCAAATATGTACCACTGCTGACTGCTTTAAAAGTCCTAGTCACTGGCTTATTGGGAGCTTGGCATAGTTTAATAGAGAACGAGGTGTTAGTTCTGGGAAATCACACTGGGGCCTTTAGTTACTATGTAATTACAAGCAGAGGTACAGAATATTAAATGCTGTGCTTATTTAAGCACCACATTACTTAACATTGCATAAACCGTGCATAAACAAAGACTTACCATAAAGCTGACTGCTGTGAAAGTAGTTCTGTATAGCTTTTGTATGAGGTATAACTGGTCAGTATTTGATTCTTCCTGGACAAATTTGTTGATTATCCACAGCTACAGAGAAAGAAGGTCTTGGTATTTTTATGCTACTAGTTGCATCATAGAATGGTTTGGGTTGGAAAGGACCTTAAGATCATCCAGTTCCAACCCCCTGCCTTGGGCAGGGACACCTCACACTAGACCATGTTGCCCAAAGCTCTGTCCAACTTGGCCATGAATGTCAAGACCTAAGTTATGTGATGCATTTTACATTTAGCTTTGTTGACAGTGTCAATAAAGATACTTTGTAGGTTCATAATTAGGACTCTTAAACACCGAGTCTTTTTAATGTCATGTTCTGCAGGGATTTTGTGTGTGAGCCATCGAGGAGCTGCTGGTACAGTTAGAAGGATATGCTGTTAACATTTTCTCTTACTCTTTGTGGTGTCCCTCTCTTCTTTTTTTTTTTTTTCCCTACCCTAGGCCTCTGTATTTTCACATTTTTGAGGTTTCTGCGCTATTTTGTTTTCTAAAGGAATTTGTATCAGCTGTGATAGAGTATACTTGATCTAAGTGCTTGATACCTATAGAGAAGTTGCCACTGCTGAATCATTCCAATAGAACTCAATTCTAATAGTGCATGGTGAAAGTATGACACACTGATATAAGACACAAGTCATTCAGCATTTAAGGGAGGCTGATTCCAAATGTAACAATGCTTATTGAGTCCTTTGAATGATGTTTTCCGTCAGAATTCCTTGAAAGTCTTCACACTGGTGTTTGTGTTGCATACTTAAGTTGGAGTTTAAGGAGTTTAAGCCTTAAATCTGTCATAAGCCTGAAAATCCTGGTATTTTGTGGTCAGGTGGGAAGGTACGTGGTTTCAGGTCTCTTATTCCAAAGGGCAAAACCACAGGAAGAATCTAACTTGAGATATGCAACCCCAGAAAAGTGTCTTTTGCACAGTCTTATCAATTGAAAACATCTCTCAAATATTGCCTGGCAGTCAGTGTACTTGGGAGGTGCTATGGCTGTGTACAGTCAAACTGGAAAGAAAATAACTTGAACTATGGACACCCCAAAGATGCAAACATAAGGACACACACATCAGAGGTCAAGAATATATATATATACATTGACTTTTCAAAATACATCCATTCTTAATAATAGAAGGCATTCCGCTTCCAAAGAACAGCTCATGAATGTGGAGATATGCAGTACTGCAAAACTCTTAAGTGTGTTCTCCCCCTGTCTTTCCTTCAATTTCTTTTCCCTTCTAAGCCACTGATGTCAGAGATAAGCTTTTAGGCATTTTTGGTTGTGTGAGATATATATATATATTTATGTATATATGAAAAAGATATTTGAGATATATATATTTATATGTAGCCTTCTTCACGTAATTTGCCCCAGCAGCTTGCTGTGCTGCACAAGGAAAATCAAAGTGTTCAATCTCTCCAATCTCTTGATTCCATACCCAATCACAGTACATTGTGTGTTGAGGGGGTGCCTTAGGTTTAGTTGAAATTTTAGCAGTTCACTACTGAGCATCTCTTAGAGGATTTCCTCATCTTTTCTATTTCCCCCCAGTTGGGGAAAAAAACTATTAGAAATCTGTCCTTTTGGAGGAAAAACTTCCTTGAATAAGAATGTTTCTACAATGTTTCCTTTTTTTCCATCCCAACTAATGCTTTTTTTTGCATATCAGTAAATTAAAAACAATCTCTTCTAAAGACTCCTTTGCTTCCCATAGCTCACAGCTGTGAAGATTTTCTTAGTTCTTAAGAAGAATAAATTAAAGAAGTGTGGGCTCTCAGTACAAGATGTTTCAGTTCACTTATTCTTGGAGGAATGGTCATACTATGCTTGATACAGGCTGTGTTCTTAGCCTGTAGGTGCCACTGTGATACAGATAAGGCTTTAGAATAGCAAACTGAACATAAGCTTAGCAACAGTGCAGGGACATCTCATGATTGTGTTTTAACAACAAAGATACTGTAGAGCTTATTGTGTTAGCCAGTAAAATCCAATAATGACTGAAAGTGGCAAGTTAACCTCTCTGTGTCCTGCAGCTGTTTGCAGAGAAATAATCTGATCACCTTTGTATTTAGTTTTCTATCCCAACTTTTTGTCATTCTTTTTACACAATTCAGTCTGTTTTCATAAAAATAAACTGTCTTTCCAGGACATCTTATTTGTGATTTGCTCCCAGCACGGGAGCTTATCTCATTCTTAAGTAGATTTTGAAGATCAGTCAGTGCAATCAATGTTGCAAAACTGGTTTTGCTCTCATACAACATAGCTTGATGTAATGTAGAAGCACCTGTTATGTTCTAGCTGAAGTAGTCTCAAATGCTTGGTGGGGATGTGTATTTTTGTAGAGTAGTACTGGCAGCTGAGTGTGGAGCTTTGCAGAGGTCTAACACTAGGCTATGGCCGCATACATCTTTGAGGAATCTGTCAGCCTAAAGATGGTATTAGTGGTTATGGGAGCCCTTCATTCTTACCTAGTGTGCAGTGCTGCTGTTCTCTTTGTTCTTTTCCTGGTCTTCATGAGAAGAAGCTGGCCTTTCCACACTTTGATTCAAATGACAGTGTTACCAACAAGTAGAATGTGGCATCAGGATTTCCTGAGATCTTTTCCAGCTACAAGGCAAACCTGCTGATGACTCCATTTCTATAAAGAATAGAGGCTAAATCATGATGTGCCATCCTAACTAGACCTTCGGTATCTATTTTTTTATGCCGTGTTGTGGGTGACAATTTGCATTGCTTCTTCAGAAACAATTCTACCAATTGGGTTTTCCAGTTGATATTTTAAAGCTATTCCTCTTTGAAATAAATGACAGAAAATGAGTTGGCTTAATTTAACATTAAAGAATGAATGTGGTGAGTTGATAACAAGTATCCTGGTCATAGTCTAGTTCAGTGCCTCAGCACAAGAAGAGTAAGAACAGCAGTGTTTTCATTTCAGCTTCTATTATTAAATTTTATCATGAATTCTATTCTGAAGTGCATTAACTCTTCTGTTTTGCATATGTAATACAGTTAGCTGAAGTCTTGATTTCCTATCTGTTTCTTCTCATAGACAGGCTTTAAAGACAACTTTGCGTATTCAAAATCTGCTCTGATTCTTAATTTTGTGCCTTTTCAAGTAGGTTAAAGTAAAACAAAGACTTGGTTTAAAGGCAGTAGCCTGATTTTCTTTTAAAGAGACTCTTTTTTGTCTCCCCAGTTATTGGTATGTGGTGGGAACCTCTTTGATGCAATCTCTATCGCAGTGAAGGCAGCTCTCTTTAACACAAGGTAAAGCACAGATCTCCTTTTGTGTGAATGGAAGTGTCATGGGAAGGGGAAGAGAAATACTCTGTGAGCTAATGATTTTTAATGCTTAAGTATTTAAATAAGAAATACACAAGGCAACTTGCATTCAGATACAAGGCAGTCCATTTGCATGCAAGTAATGGGAGCTAATGTTATTAGAAACTGAATCAAGTGTTATATTGCATTATATGCACAATTAGGCTCACAATATAACTATATATCTGTAGCCAGATCCACTAAAAATTGTCTTTGACCATATGGTTTAGTTGCAAGTCATTGGAGGCCTTTGTGTGGATGCCTTGTAGGTTTAAAACAAGGATTTATTAATGTGTGGTGCTCCTGAGTAAGAAACCCTCTGTCAGTGTGACTACTGATTTGTAACTGAAAAAAAAGTGTGATTTCTCACTTCTGATGTTCTTTCTCATTAACTGTTAGTCTGGAGTTCTTTTTAAAACTAAGAGGAAAAAATGGTAGCGAGAGATTGTGAGGAGAGGGAAATGATTGTCTTTAAAAGAACTTTACCCCATGCATTTGAATTCAGAGAATGAAAGAACAAAATCTGGTAGAATGAATGATACAAGTGCTCTGTGTGTGTGTGTGTGTGTGTGTGTGTGTGTGTTAATGAAAACATTCAATAACATTTTTAATATATATATTGAGAACATTCAATAATATAATATTCAATAACATATATTGGTTTGAAAGTGTTTTCAAATGGTTCTTCAGCTGAAAATTAGAGATCTTCTAAAGTCACCGGTATAGCTCCAGTTTATTCATCAGGGAGTCGGCACACGGTACTAGAGCTGGAAAAGTACATGCAAGAAGAGGAAAAGACACCTTTGAAGGCAGGCAGTATATCAGGTTAGAAACACTTTAAAAGGGAATAAGGGAGAATCCATCCGAGACTACAGCTTGTGTATATTGCTGAGAAATTTCCCATGTTAATCAAGTTCTCAACAGTAACTTTTCACTGTCAACAACACGGTTGACAATGCACTGAAAGGAAGAAGTGCCTGTGTCTGTATGAGCTGCCAGGATGCAAAAGTCATACAGTAAAAATAGTTGCTCCCTTGTGGTGTTTTGCAGATCTAAGGCATGTGCTTTATTTACAAGATAAATAGGTCTTTTCTTCCTTATGTCAGCCAGAATCCTAATTCTGAATAAAGAGAGGGCATCATAGAAAAATAATTAAACAAAGAAAGAAAATCTGTTGCCTTGGGAACATGGGCAGCATGTTCCCAGAAATTGTTTTCATGGCTCTCTTTTATTTTCATTCTTTTGACAACTGTAGCCTTCATATAATCTGATCTATGGGCAAGCATTCAGTGTCTTTTGGAAAGTGTCAAATCACAATATGGTACAATATGACACAATGCAGAGCCTGTTGATTTTTTAGCTGTATAAATCCCGTCTGTTGATGTGAGCAGGGAATGCTAGTCCATCTCATCTCATATGACCTCAGAAATTCAAAGGGTGAAATTCGAAGTGAAACCCTGTTGTCCTCATTCACTGTCCTGCTCCCTTTCGCTTGGTTCCTACTAAGTTTTGTTTGGATTGACTTAAGGTTGCTTAAAGTAGCTGCCCACTCTCCATGAAATATTATTGTCCAAGCAAGACAAGATGTCAGTTTGAAGATCACTTCAGATTAAGTGTTCTGGACTCCACTTCACGTGTTTGCTTTTGAAACGTACTTGCTTTCATAATCTGTCTACAACAGATAGGACTGGTTTAGGGGGAACATTTACTCCTCAAAGTTTTGTACTGTTCATTGTGTTCTAAAAAATACATATCAGGATCACATGCAAAAGGTAGCAGATACCAAACTTTCTTCTTTTCTGTCTCCAAGGTGCTTGAGGCTAGGTTCATCTGCCAGATATTGCAAAACGTGCAAGTAGCTAAGTTAGGACTTAGCGTTAATCTTGATCCTGTGGAATGTGCCTACTTGCAACCAAGGCAACAGAAAGTAGGCAAGTTACAAAAGCTGGAGTTTGTAACACAATAGCTTCACAGATGTCATGGGTTTTTTTGCCAGGCAGCATGGTAGAGGCGGAGCTGATGCCTCCTTCCAAGAGGAGAACTTGTCTGTAGTTGTGAAACCTGGGTCTGCAGTGTTCGTTATGTGACTTTAGCCCTGCTGTACACATTTCTGCCTTGATCAATTGCAGGAATTGAAATAGAAAAGTAAACGGGATCAGCATCAACCAGGCTGGAAAAGCCCTTCAAGCTCATCCAGTCCAACCGTTCGCAGCACTGCCAAGGCCACCACTAACCCATGGCACTGAGGGCCTCTTCTCCACGGTGTGTGACCACTTGCAGGGACGGTGACTCCAGCCCTGCCCTGGGCAGCAGTTCCAATGCCTGAGCACCCTCTGGGGAAGGAATTGTTCCTCAGCTCCATCTAAACCTCCCCTGGGGCAGCTCGAGGCCGTTTCCTCTTGTCCTGTTCCTTGTTCCTTGGGAGCAGAGACCGACCCCACCTCACTACAACCTCCTGTCAGGCAGCTGTAGGGAGTGATCAGGTCCCCCTGAGCCCTCTCTTCTCCATCTGAATCCCCCAGGTCCCTCAGCCGTTCCCCATCACACTATGCTCTAGGCCCTGCACCAGCTCCAGTGCCATCGTTTGCCAAGTAAATGTGTACAGCTGGTTCTTAAGGGAAATCTGGGAGAGAAAATCTCTTGTTTTCTGGAAATGCTTTGTGCTGCACTCTCTACGCCTAGTTTTTATGTGTATATATACACCCCGTTTTTATGCAACTGTGATACTTGTCTTGGATCATTTGTCTTTCTGCCTCTGTAGTTGTTCAAATTTGTACTTCTTTCATCTGTTCTTGGCCGAACAGCTCCTTGCAGGCTTTTTTCAGGTATTCATTCTGGCAACATTTTCTTGCACACCGAGCATTGTTCTGGTTTCACAGCTGGTTTCGGATGGAGTTAAAAATTGCTTGATCTCAGAGATTTTCCTGAAATATTCCTTCTTTTTCAAACACTGCTCTGGCATATCCACTTCTTGTCTAGGCTGTTGTCCAATGTTGTCCATTGTTCTGGGCAGCTTGAGGGTTAGTCACCTTGTGACTTTATTCCATCAGGTTTTGATGGGGTATTTTAAACTTGAAAATAGGCTTTGATGCATTTCCCATGAGCTTCAAAGCATTTTGAATTTCATTTCAGGAAAAAGAACACTTTCCAGTTGTTCTGTTTACTGAAAGTTTGAGTTTTAGCTTGGCTCAGCCTTGTAGGCAATTTGTTCTCACTGAGGCAGGATTAGCTGTTATGAAGTACTTGCTTCTAGGACTTTGAGCAACAAATAGCTAAAATACTCTTCCAGGGAACAACAAAAAATCACTTTGTGTTGTGGGGGGGGGGGGGGAAATGTTCACTAAATCAGTCCCTTCCTCCTCCTCCTTTAAAAGAGATTTGATGCAGAATGCATGAAATAATTTAGCCTCCAGAGTGTAGTTATAAAACACAGCACGACTGTAAAAGTACTAGTATGAAACCAGGTTGTGGTTACATTCCACACGGTTACTGAAGGTATCTTCCTAGGGATGGCTTGAAATACATTCTGTTTTCAAGTGCAAATGTGTAAGAGTGAGAGTATTATGGCATGTAGGTTTTACTAGCTGGTACAGCCAGGTGTCTCAGTCATTACTCCATCCTAGTGGGCACCTGGATAAATGAGAGTATATGAGATGCTGACATTCTTGGCTACTTGAGATACCATCTTGTAGTAAATTGCTTTAAATTACTTTATTCATTATGCTAAGAAAGCTGCATTAAGTCATGCTATAAAGCTTCCATTAAATGGCTATCACCAATACAATATATGTACCGCTGGTAAGGAGCCTGACAAGCTCATTTGCACAGGAGCTCATCACTCACAATTAAAACAAAAGCATCTCTTGGATTTCTGCCTGGGTTTTTAGCCCTGGCTGTTGCCTATATGTATCTGTCCTTAGAACAGTAGAGTCTATGTCTCTTAAAGAATGAGAATATCTTGCCAATCTTCCCATCTCACTAAAGAAATAGGATATTAATAATGTCATCTTTTCCCTTTAGCCCAAGTCTCCTTAGTTAATGTCATTCTTTCCTGAACAGCTTCAGTACTTGTATTTGCTATTGATGTCACAGCTTTGGCAAGCATGGCAATTGCTGTAATTCTGACAGCTTTACTGTTGTCTGCAAGGTTGGGAACCGCAGTATGAAAGGATTCAATCTTGGTAATTTCTCTCTTGTACATCCAGGTAGATGCATAAAGAATTATTCAGAATTGATTTGTGCAAATTCCAGAAGAACCTTTCCCCATATATTAGTGTAAAAGCCACTTCATATTCCAAAGGTTTGGCTGATGTAAATCTGATGCCCTTATCCTAGGTATCTTCCCACTTCCAATGTTTTCTTCCTAGTCTCAGGGTTTGAGTTATTAATACTTTGATAACTTTCTGGATTTTTTTCCTAAACATGTAGCCTCATTTAGAGGAAAGGGCACTTCCCGGAGCTGAGGTGTGTGACAGCTGTATTCCTTACCTGTTCTGGCAATGATTGTGCACATTTTGTTTCCACAGAATACCCAAAGTACATGTTCTGGAGGATGAAGAGGGCTCTAAAGAGATTGAGCTGTCTGATGACCCTTACGATTGCATTCGACTTAACGTGGAGAATGTGCCCTTAATTGTCACATTAAGCAAAGTAAGCCTAACAAATTCCTGACCTACAGTTTCTGTTAACTTCACCTGCTGTTCATTTTTTTTCCCTGGAGATAAAACTTGTATTACATGTATAGTCAGTGTCCACTGTGTATGTATTTGTTCATCTCATAATTAAGAATTGCTGAATAAGGTTTTATTTTTCCCCCTCTCTGACTTGGAGTTGGAGATTTGCAATTTTTACTTGATGCATCTTCTTGCATGCAGAAGAATTGTTTATTATTTTTCATCTAATTATTGCTCAATACCCAGAGCAGCAGATCCTCTAGTACGGTCATAGAATCATAGAATACTTAGGGTTGGAAAGGACCTTAAGATCATCCAGTTCCAACCCCCTGCCATGGGCAGGGACACCTCCCACTAAACCATACCACCCAAGGCTCTGTCCAACCCGGCCTTGAACACCACCAGCGATGGAGCATTCACAACTTCCCTGGGCAACCCATTCCAGTGCCTCACCACCCTTACAGGAAAGAACTTCTTCCTCATATCCAGTCTAAACTTCCCCTGTTTCAGTTTGAACCCGTTACCCCTTGTCCTATCACTACAGTCCCTCATGAAGAGTCCCTCCCAGCATCCCTGGTCATTGTTGTGAGGGGCAGAGGTTGTGTGATCTGCCTGGAGTTAAACGAGTGTTTCTGGGGAGAGAACTCCATTTTCATGGGTGCAGTGCTATCCTTTGAGATGGGTTTTTGTTTTCCTTCTCTAAACATAGTACACAGCTAATACAGTTGGTTTGCTGGACACTGCATTTTCCCTTGCAAGAGCGAGCCATTTGCTTAGTTACCTGAAAGTCTGTCTGATGTTTCTTTAAAGCAGGCTGCATAAAGAGTAGAAAAGCCATCACTGAAGTGAGAGCTCACCTGGGTGTTAGAATGTACAGTTTTCACTTAAAGGGGAGGAATGTCTGTGCTTGGAGTTGGGGGAGAAAAGGAATAGATGAAAGAATAGATGAAAGGACGGTCAGATTGAAAACCAGTATGAAATAGTGACGTGCTTTTCTCACTTCTCTTATGTGCATACAATTTGGGGTCAGAGGCTGTTTAAATACTTTGCTGCCAAGTCAGTCTCTGACTGCTACTAGAAGTCAAATGATATTAGGATGGGAGGCTATAGATAACTAACAGAGCTACCACTCACAGTTTAACATCGTAATAAAGAGCTTAGACAGCTGCCAACTAATATGTCGTCTTGTCACTAACTTACAGATTGGCTATAGGCATGTGGTGGATGCTACCCTCGAGGAAGAAGCCTGTTCTTTGGCCAGCCTGCTTGTTTCTGTGACCAGTAAAGGCGCCCTGACTTCTATAAAGAAAGTGGGGAGGGGCAGCCTGGATCCTGAGAGTATCTTTGAAATGATGGAGGTAAGTTTTGAGCAGTTACTGTCTTGGATGAACTGGAACTTGTGTATATGAAAAGCTGCAGCAAAAACTTGAAGAGCAGAGATCTTTGTGCTTTGATTAAGTGCGCAAGGGACTTGCTGAATGTCACAGACCCTGTGAAACAAAATCTACTATGAGTGGATGATAGCCGGAACTTGTAGATACCTGAAATGTATGGTACTCACATTTGTTTCAGAGAAGTACTTTACAGCTGTAAGACTGTAAAACCTAAGTTGATAAAGTTTGAGAGTATTTTTAAAGAACATATTCCCTCTCTCATTGTGTGGTGAAGTCTCTGTAGACGTAGTCTCTATAGAGTAGAGTGGTACTTTGAATTGCCAGTGTATGGTGTTCTCTCCTAGCACAACTCAGGGTTTTTATGTGATAAACTTACTGTTCTCATTTTACTGTTTTTTTTCTTTGCTCCTTTACTGGGTTTCTAATCTGCCCTCACTGCATGAAAATACTATGGCAGGGGGGTCGGAACTGGATGATCTTAAGGTCCTTTCCAACCCTGACTATTCTATGATTCTATGTTGTTCACATCCACATAGGAATTCCATTTAAAACTTTTCTTTCAGGCTCTTTTTGAGTCTGTTCTCCAGTATAAATTCTCATGTTTGGCCTTGAACATGAGACAGAAATGGGGTTTGAACTTGGAGTAAGAATGAAAACTAAGTGCTGCAAACTGTCTCTGTTTCTTAGAGATCCAGAACTCGTTTCAGCTTGGCTGTATTGAGGAATGCAAAAATTGAAGCCAATTTTGAAAACAGTTGGTCTCAAGTGGAAATTACATGCTGAGTGTATATGGCACTTCAACTGTCTCATGAGATCAAAGTGCTAATCTTGGTAGTGGCAGTGGGCCTTTTATTTGCATTCAGAGATGTCACCCCTTTAGCATGGTAGAGTTGTTATCACTACTCTGGGGCATCCTAAAGAAACCGAACTTCCCGTGGACATCTGATTTCCTTGATGGATTTCAAATCCAATTCTAACTCAGTGTCATAGAAGACTTGAGGTTTTGGGCCTAGGGCTGTTACAAAGAGACAGCTGCTTTGGTCAGAGCCAGCTGATTACTAATTTCAGTCTGTATTGAGCCCTAAATAGGAAATAAACTTGTGCAGTTGCCTTGGGTAGCCTGCCCCCAAAGGCTGTGCTTGGGATTCTGTCATACTCATCTAAACACTGATCAGATGTGCACAGAAGGTAACCCTGGGAAATCCTGAAACTGCCTCACTCTGCTGAAGAGCTTTAGCGAACTTGTCCCTACCTGTGGTGCAAGGAGGCAGAAGCTTAAGCTGAGTTGTGATGTCTCTCACTTGCTTTGGAAGAAGTCTTCCCTCCTGGGTGGTGAGCAGCTTGAAGGAATGAGGGATAAAACAAGATGCTTTCTGGGAGGTCAAACATTATCTGTTTGGCCCTGCCTCAGACTCAGCATCCTGGTTAGGATACCAAGAAAAACAAAAAGGCCTGGGAATGTCCAGTGGAGGAGCTGCGTAACCTTTGCTTGACACCTCCATTCCATAAGGGTTTGGCTGCACGTCAGAGGTTGTTCAGCCTGCCTGGTGGTGAGCAGATGTTCTGGGACGAATCTCTTAGGAAGGCAGCTTCATGGGAAAGTTTGGGAAACTGTCAGCGTTACTGAGTTCATGATCCAAGCCATAAGGGAGGCAAGCCGGAGTAAGATGGCAACAGCGTTGTGTCAATACCAAAGCTCCACACAGTTCCCGTTCACTTTGACCTGGTGTGAGTGATGTTGTCCTGCATTTGAGGAGAAGGATGTGTATCTCCTCTCAGGACTCCAGACTGCTGTTGTGATCATTGTCCCAGTGCAGAGCTGTAGCAGCGTTTCCATGTTCTCCCCTTTATTTAGCATGACTCAGAGTGCCATCAGCTGCATCAAAGCTCTTCTCATATTTCCTTTGGCCATAGTCTGTCCAAAGTCTGGGCTATATTCTGGGCCATATTCTGTCACCTGATTCTTTGATGAGAAATGTACCTTATTTGTCTGTGTGCCCATGGTGTTGGCAGTTGTCATGAAGAGGTGACAGAGCTTTGTGTAATTTTATGGCAGGCACAGGCTTTGTTGTGTACATCAGGAGCTAATAAACTCAGTTTAGTCTGTAGCTCTTTAGGGAGAGCTTCACTCTCTTCATCTCTGCATGGTGTCACTCTTTCAGGTCATTCAGGGAAACCCTTGGAAAGGTCTAATAGGGCCATAAGATCTTTATTTCTGCATTGCCCTATGGTTCCTTATCCTGTAGCTTCCACGTGCATGTGGGAAGAGGCCGGTGTTGGAGCTAATCCTGGTGGGTTTTCACTGCTGAAGATTATTCGTATAGAGAAAACCTTCTGTTAACTCCTAAAAGGTCCTTGGACAGTACAGAATTGCATGTCATAATGAAGGATCTGCCCACAGACTGGTTTGGTGAATGCAGCCAGGGCACATTTTGGGCTTCTCTGGCCAGAAAACATGGTGTTGAGCTGGTTTAAATTCACTCTGCTGATTCTGAGCATGTTCGTAAGAGTTTACTGAACTTTGTATTAGTAAGTTGCTTTGCTGCTCAGGCATCTCTTGGCCTCTGGCAGCTAGCATACAGCTTCATATGGCATATAATCATAGAATCATAGAATGGTTTGGGTTGGAAAGGACCTTAAGATCATTCAGTTCCAACCCCCTGCCACAGGCAGGGACACCTCACTCTAGACCATGTCACCCAAGGCTCTGTCCAACCTGGCCTTGAACACTGCCAGGGATGGGGCAGCCACAGTTTCTCTGGGCACCCTGTGCCAGTGACTCAGCACCCTCACAGGGAAGAACTTCTGCCTTATATCCAACCTGAACTTCCCCTGTTTCAGTTTGACCCCATCACCCCTTGTCCTGTTGCTACAGTCCCTGATGAAGAGTTCCTCTCCAGCATCCTTGTAGCCCCCTTCAGACACTGGAAGCTGCTCTGAGGTCTCCACGCAGCTTCTCTTCTCCAGGCTGAGCAGCCCCAGTGTTCTCAGCCTGTCTTTGTATGGGAGGTGCTCCAGCCCCTGATCATCCTCGTGGCCTCCTCTGGACTTGCTCCGACAGCTCCATGTCCTTCTTATGCTGAGGACACCAGAGCTGCACACAGTGCTGCAAGTGGGGTCTCACGAGAGCAGAGCAGATGGGCAGGGTCACCTCCCTCGACCTGCTGCTCACACTGCTTTTGACGCAGCCCAGCACATGGAGGGTTTTCTACTCTCAAGCACACACTGAAGTGCTTCATGTTCAGTTTCTCATTGACCAACACACCCAAGTCCTTCTCCATATATGCTGCCTAATTTGAATGTGTGCTTGTGCTTGATGTGAATTTAATTTGTATTCCTGGGTGATCAGGCACTGCACAGATCTGGTGTTAATGGTCATGGAACACTTTTCTGATCAGCGTGAGCACTGCCTTTATGTGTAGATTTTTCTGAATCTGAATCAAATTAAAATGAAACTTCCACTGCCATTATTTTTCTTAATTAAAAGCGTATTTTTATTACACCAGCTGGTGCGCATGAATCATTAAAGGGAAAATATTTGTCAAAAGGAAGCGTTCTGTGAGAGTTGTCTTCCTGTTAACAAGCATATGTCTCAGATTCAGTTTGCTGCTTTTGCATTGCAGACGGGGAAAAAAGTAGGCAAGGCGTTGCACGTGGCTCTTCAGAAGATTCTGGATGAAGAAGAGAGTTTGGGGACGTCGCGGCAGAAAGTTGGATTTCTAGGATGAGGTTTTATTAAATGTTCAAAACTGGTTTTAACTGATGGTCTGATCTTATAAGTTTGTATATAGAAAAAGGCTGGATTTTGCTCCAGTACCTTTATCCTTCTGGCTAAGAGGCTTTTAAAATGTTCCCAAGAAAAGAAGGCTACAGTTCAATGTGAATAAGCAAATCTGAGATGCTGTTTGTACGGGTAACTGTCTGCACATAGAAAATGCACTACCAGCAACTGATGAAATTGCCTGGGAAGTGCTTGAGTCTGTTTCCAAGAGTGACTGGTGTAGGTTCCACTTAATTCTGTTTCCATGTGTTTCGCTTCTGCAGACCAGCTCCTGTGTTCTAGAGCGTGTATGAGGATGTCCTTGGTACAGCACAAGCCTTGTTTTGGGTCTTTTGACTTTGTTTTTTTGTTCACCAGCCAGATGAGAGCAGCATTTGGTGGAATTCTTTCATCAAATTATCTTACTTGTCTTTAATAAAACATGGTTAGATTTTACTATAAGTACAACATGGTTCCAAGTTTCCAATTTGTATTTTAAACCAAGATTTCTTTACTCACTAGAGCTCTGCTTATCCCTTTTGCCAACAGGTACAACAGTAACCTAGTCAAAACCTCTCATGGTGGCTAAGGAGAAGGGAAAAATAAGTCTATTTCTAAGAGTTTGATAATTCAGCTGGAAAAGCATAGTGGCTGTAAGTAATAATCCTTTCCAGGGAAAGACAAAAGATGGCAAATAAGGTAGGCAATCAAATTGTATCTCCAGGTCTTCAAAGCAGTGCATTCTCTCCTTACATCAATTGGCTGGCCCAGCAAAGAGTAATAAGAGTGTTTATTTGGCAGGATAAAGAGACAACAGATGGAAGAAGTCAAAGGAAAAAGTTGATTTTCAAGAAGTTGGTGTTTTAGCTGTGTTAGAAGGATTGTTTTGAACAAACATTATGGTAAAATTTACTACCATAACCCAGGAATCATTTAGATCTTACTCAGGCAGTGTTTTCTGGTTTAATTTCCTAATATCAGATTAAGAACATTCCCTTGTCTAGAACATGTCTAGTGGGAAGAAAGGGAAGGCTTTTGTGAGGAAGAGCTGTAGATGTAGGACAAAACTGAAACAAATAGTTATGATCACATTAAAATGCATAATGTACTTAAGGTCCCCAAGTGGCTTCAGCCCTTTGCCTGGAGCTCACTCTCATAACCATTCAAGGTACAGTATGACTGTGTATTTCAGGTATGTGTAGCTACTACAATAAGGAGCAGGCAGGTTCAAGTAAATAAATGCATTAAAAAGGTCCCACAAATTTCCCCAGATGTCTATTTTGAAGAGTTGGGATTTTTACAGTACCTTAAGTAGGGGGTGAGGTAGGTTGTGATAGTGCCATGCAGTAATACACCAAGAAGTGCCAATCATTATACATAGCTTTATATACATATCTTTAATCACTCCAGTAGAGTTATTCTACGTGAGGCAAAGACTAACCTGCCATCGGCTTGCAGCAGCTGTGATCCACATTGCTTGCTGCACAGAGCTAGGTGAAAAAATGTAGAAAGAAAACTGAAGAGAGAAGAAACAGTTACACTATCTTAGACTTAACCACAGGCAGGATTTGTTCGGTCATGTATTGTTTAACATTTCAGAAAATGCTTAATCCAAATGAGGATTGCAAGTCAAACCACAGCTGAATAGTTGTTGCTTGTTTTATTGCAGATTAGTGGTTGGATACCAAAAGGCTGCCCAGAATTACTTCCAGGGTGAATTTTATAACATGGTAATAATAGTGTATGTCTGTGTAGCCTTCCAGCTGAAGGATCTCCAGGTGTTTTGCAAGTTACATCATTTAAGATGCTGCTTGTCCCCTCTCCAGAGCCTTTTAATTTTAAATGGATTGCTATGAGAGCTGGCAATGGGAGAGAAACTTGTGTTGCAAGCATACTAACTGACTCCTTTGTGGAGGTGAATGTATGTTCATTCCCTCTCCACCTCTTACTAAGGGTAGAAAATATTTGGCCCATCTGAGATCTAGGCTAGGTGCTCAAAATACCTAAAAAGCAAACTCTTGGTACCTGAGCATCTGTGTGTACAAAATTGGCTCACTTGGTCACAAAATACTTGGCTCCAAGGACTGTGAGAGCATGACTGTAAGTTAATACAGTGCAAGTATCTGCAGTGCCTCTTCTAACCATGTGCGTCCTCCCCCAGGTCTTCTGTAGCTATGTTACTAGGCATGGAATGAATTGGGGGTCTTCAAGGGGTCCTATTCCTTCCATGCTTGCTACCTCCCATCTGTTGGCATGGCAGAGCAGTGGGGTGGAGTGTGACCCCAGTTCAGACTGAGGCTGCTTCTACCCCTGAGATATAAATAAGCCTGGCCAGAAGTATTATACAGCTGCTAGTTGATCTCAGCTGCCCCTGGAGGTTTGTTGCTACCAGCTCATGTCCCAGATGTGTAAACAAAGCTCTAAGAGGGGTAAAAGGGCCTGCAGCTCTCCCAGCTGATAGAGCATCTGCTAAGGAATCTTTGAGATCTGTGGTTCTCAGGCGTGCTAAGGGCTATGCTGCCCATTTCTATTTTCTTAACACTCTTTAACCCCTCCCTTCCATTCCAAGCAAAAATAGCAGTTAGATTTTTAACAGAGGCTTCAACTGAGTCTGCTCCTGTTCCCATCTGGGCTGGTGGAAAGTTCCATGTGTTGCTGTGCAGATATTGCCACGTTTTCATTGACTCAAGTCCAGTGCAACTAAGAGGAAACATCTGCGGAGCAGGATAGCTCTCTGTTTGTCCCAGAAATTAATTGCTTCTGCTGGGAGTGTCGAGAGGCTGAAAGCTGTGTACTAGAGATGAGAAATCTAGCAGCTCCTGCTAGGCTTCTGCTTGTGTTGCCTAAAAAGCACCCAGCTGCAATTTACCTGTTTGGGTTTTTTGTCTTCCCCTGCATATCCCAGCTGAAAGGTCTGTTTGACAGGGGCAGGTCCCTTAGAGCAGGACTGGATCTGGCTGGTTTGTACTCATGTTCCTCCAGATCTGTGTTTACACTCAGGGTGATGTACAGCAGATGTACCAAGCACAAGCATCCCATCAGCCAACGTTTTGCAACTACGGTAGTGGTTCAACCTTGCAGCTGTGTGGTTTGGGGAAGGGAAGGAAGCTTGTTCTGCCCTGGGGTGGGAGTGGAGGCAATAGGGAGGAGGTACTATGCCACCTGAAGTCAGGCTTTATGAAAACCTGCTTCAGCACAGCCTGTTGTAAAGACAAGTTAGTGTGAGCCAGAGCTTGCTCATAGAATCATAGAATGGTTTGGGTTGGAGAGCACCTTAAGCTCATCCAGTTCTAGCCACCTCCTAGAGGCAGGGACACCTTCCACCAGATCAGGTTGCTCCAAGCCCTTGTGTCCAACCTGGCCTTGAACACTGCCAGGGATGGGGCAGCCACAGCTTCTCTGGGCACCCTGTGCCAGCGCCTCTGCACCCTCACAGGGAAGAGCTTCTTTCCTATATCTGAACTTCCCCTGTTCAATTTAAACCCATTGGGAGTGTGCAAGTCTTCAAAGGACTTAGCACCTTGATTTAACATAGGTAATACGGAGTTTCTGCATTTTCTCTCTAAACAGGAATTAACTGGGACTTACCACCTTCTGTTACGATTGCCTCCAGCTTTTCTTTTAAACTCCAGCAGACGCCACTTCCCTCCTCAGCAGCAGGATATTCTTCAGCCCTGCTGTAGCACTGATTTACTTTGCCTGTAGTAAGCAGCCACTGACACCCAGAGAGAGGAAGAAGTGGCTGTGACTGGTGAGAACTGAGTGCTCCAGTCCTTACCCCAGAGCCTTGTTCCCTCCTTCCACATACTTGAGCAAAGTGCAAGAGCAGGTCTGTAACTGGGACTAAAGCTTTTCAGCCTCTGCGCTGTCCCCCCTACTCTCTAACCCCTTGTCTCCTACTACACTGCTGCCTGTTTGCACTCCCTGCAGCTATTCCTTCCAAGGACAAATGTGGATGCGGCTGCCAGGGACTGGTTTCAGGCTGGCAGTTTAAATGCCTGGTCCCTCATTCCTTTCCCTTTGGAGGAGTCCTTGACTCTCAGAGATAGTGCTTGGCCATAGCAGGGCACTTTGGTTCCCATCTCCCCACAGAGAGACTACGGTGTCTCTGTTGCTGCATAGCCAGAAATGCAGCTGATCCAAGTTAAAACTAAGACCTTTTTAGGCTCTCAAACATGCTGCTGTTAATGACTCCTTGGTGATGACTTCAACCTCAGTTTCATCGACCAGAACACATTAATAAGGCTGTGGTATCTTCCAAGCTCTTCGAACATCTCTTGCTTTCCTGTTCTCAAGATGAGGATAAGAGCAGCAGCATAGGCACACCTGAGTTTTCATGTCACACCATTTGTAGGTGAGATTTGATCTCCCTGATTCAGACTGAGAAGATCATAGTTACTGTGGCCCCAAGCTAATAACCTTCAGAGAGGAAAAAGGAAACGAAACCTCAGCTGTTTGTTGATGTACAGAGGTGGTGTGCACCGAGACAGCATGGAGGAGACTGCAGCCAAGCCAGTTGTGCTTGGGTGTTGGAGCCACCAGCCTGCAGGACCTGCCTTCCAGAGGAGCTCTCTCACTACATGTTCTCGCTGTGTTTTGGTAAGTTTTGATATTTCCATAGAAACCTATGGGTTGAAAAGTCATGATTTAAGCCCTGCTTCTCTTCTTTACCCCTAGAGAGAGACCAACTTTAATCTGACGAGGCTTTTCAAGGCACGGATTGCTTTCTTTCTGCTGTCTGATCATGCAAATGTTTCTCTAAATTCCAAAAATGAAGGAATTCATGAGGCTGACATTGAAATTCTTTTACAATCCCCAATTCAGCATCCACAGCCCTACGAAAGCAAACCAGTCGCTCAAAGGTGAGAACAACATGCAACAAGATTGTAAACTGGCAAAACCACCATCTGCTTGCCTAAAATACTGACTTTAATTTCAACCATGACTTCCCTTGAGCTGATGCCAAGATGGATTTTGTGCAGCATGCTCAACGAACCTGCACAATTAGGATTTTCTCCAGAGTTTTGGTGTTAGATTTAGATGCTTGACTCTTGTTTTCCTTTGACTGGTTGGGCTTTGGGGCATGGATGATGGGCAGAAAAGCAAAGCAGTGAAGACAGATGGATATACCCCTAACCCACATGCATGCTCTGAACAGAAGGGAAGGGTGAGTCCTTCAGTGCAGCTCCTTCTGGAAACGGGAGGATTTTGAGCAGCTGATAGCACTTGAACTCAAGTTCTCAACTTTTGGGTCAGGTTTAAGGCCTAAAGGTTTCTGATAGTACAGATCCTTCTGTACTGCGACCCTGGGTGAGTGTGGGGTAGGGATGTGAGCCATGCTTGCAATGGGATGTGATTGGAATGCTCCTTCCTTAGGCTCAGAGCCAGTTTCCTGATGTTGGTGCTGAGGATAATGTTTTGGCAAAGTGCTGACTCTTTGGTTTTCCCTATCATTGTGCTTAGGAAAACCACCCTTTCCTGAACTATTATTGCATTTCTTCTCTATTGGTCTCAAAAACAATGATCCACAGATTTGCCTTTTTCCATTTTAATCTGTGGTGACATTATTTATGCTGGTGGAAAGCAGGAATGATGCCAGCACGAGTTTGGGCAGCAGCTAATTAATATCAGAGGTTTTCTTCTGCTCACCCTACTTCGTCACAGCGTGTATTTTATTGTCCACCCCGTTTCTCTCCTATTCCTCTTTGAGGTTACTGTGATGTGGCTGAGAGACAGATCCTCCTCCTGCAGAGCAGATTTGGTCAAGACAGCAGGGGAATGAAACCCAGAATGCTGCCCCAGCCATGGGTCAAACCACCAAGCTGCGCAGTCCCACATGGAAAGAGGTTTAGATGGAGCTGAGGAACAATTCCTTCCCCAGAGGGTGCTCAGGCATTGGAACTGCTGCCCAGGGCAGGGCTGCAGTCACCGTCCCTGCAAGCGTTCACACACTGTGTAGATGAGGCCCTCAGTGCCATGGGTTAGTGGTGGCCTTGGCAGTGCTGGGGAACAGTTGGACTGGATGAGCTGCAAGGCCTTTTCCAACCTGGTTGGGTCTGTGATTCTACGATTCTATGGCTTTGGGTCCTCCCTTTGCTCTCCTGCTGTTGTTACCGCTGAGGAAGGCTGGAGCCTCCCTAGAGGAGGAGGGCTGCAGGCAAAGAGTAAGCACCATTCACTGTTGTGGTGGCCTGCCTTTGAACTAGCAACTGAGCCTTGAAAAGCCAGCTCTGGTAACTGCTGATCTTGATAATGACTGTGTGAATGCTGTTTTCTAGCCCACCCTTCCACTTTCCAGCCATTGTGCGGCGGCACTGCCTCATTTCTTGGCTTGGCGATACCTGCTTATTCCTAGGAGCTGAATCAAAACAGCCTGTGATCTCCCTGCCCATTTCCTTGCCTAGCTGGGCATGAAATCACAGGTCTGCATTACTGCCAGGAGCATCCAGCTTCCTTTTGTGGGCTTATTCCAGCCACTGTTTTGCTAGCTGAAAGCCTTCCAAATTCAGCATCACAGCCTACTTCTGGGTTTCCCAAAGCCACGTAAACTTTTGTGGCTGCAGCCCCGGGGCAGTTTCTGTAAGCATAGGTTCTTCTGCCCTCTTCTTTTTATCTTGAATTAGTTTCTTTACAGCTAGCAGGAGCTACTCTCTGTCTGAGCAGGAGACCAGGCTTGAAACCAGGGGGTGAAGTGCTTTTATGGGGAAGTAGAATCTGTAATTGGCCAGATTAAAAAAAGTCATGGACAAACCCCTGGTTGCTTGGTGTAATTACAGGCTTTCTACTTCCCATTAACCCTTCCATGAATTAGCTGTTGCTCTCTTTCCCCCTGTGCCTGCTGTTTCTCTCTGATGGGCTGTATGTGCCTAATGAGCCCTCCAGCTGTGAATCAAGAAGTGTGAATCATCAGGATCTCAAAAACATGATGTCTGCTCAAAGAGCCACATTACAGAGGACCTTTGAGACCCCATTATTTAACTGGAACTGCAGCCTCAGGCTTCAGCAGGAGCTCAGGCAGGGGATGGGCTGGGTATGGATAATGGGTTCAAACTGAAATGGGAAGTTCAGGTTGGATATAAGGCAGAAGCTCTTCCCTGTGAGGGTGCTGAGGCACTGGCACAGGGTGCCCAGAGAAGCTGTGGCTGCCCCAACCCTGGCATGTTCAAGGCCAGGTTGGACGGGGCTTGGAGCAGCCTGCTCCAGTGTGAGGTGTCCCTGCCTGTGGAAGGGGGTTGGAATTGGATGAGCTTTAAGGTGCCTTCCAACCCAAATCAATCAGGGATTCTATGGGCATGGGCCTTCCTGCCCTTAGGTGGCCATTCCCTGTAGCATCCTTGTTCAAGGCTGATTGCAGCAACCCTTCAGGCTTGCTCCTGTTGGGTGCATTTGCAGGGGTTTATGAACTTCTATAATGTGAAGGATTTATTATTTTCAATCTCCATAGGGCAGAATTGGAGCAAAGCCATCTGTGAATAGCGGTTATAGCCAGAGAAGGGTTTTTTGAGTCTACTTCTTTCTTGGTGGTCTTTAGCACAGGACCTGCTGGCTGGTACAGGGAGAGGCCCATTGGTTGCAGACCTGTCCTAAGGTGTTAATGGAAAGCTGCCCTCCTCATTTTACCTAGGACTCTGGAGAAATGCAATGTTCTGGAGAATCCCAGCTGCCCGGAAACCTGTGGTTAGGAATTGCTGTCAGACTCCATGCCAGATCCGTCCATTTCACACACAGCAGCACAAGGAGCTTTTTGGTTTTGTCCCCAGTGTGGCAGGACTTGAATCAAAGCAAAGGCAGGCGAGCAAATCTGGAGCCAAGGAAAACTGGGAGGTGCTGAGTACTTTGGATAGGTAAATGCTGCTTAAATGTCAGGAGAAGGGAACATGTACGTAGGTGTTCGGCATCTCTTTGAGCTCCATCCCATTTGGGGATAGTCCAGACAGGAGAACAGTAGATCCCCAAAATACATATCCTCTGGCCTAAGTCTGAGTGGGTTAGGGTGTGTATGGTAAAGGGGAGTGAAAATCAAACCCATTCCTCCTTGGTTTCAAGTTTGGGCTGTGAATGCAAGGGAGCTCTATTCAGATAGGATGCAAGGGCAGGGTTTTCCTTATTCAGCAGAAGTGCAAGGCAGGGTAATGCAGTTGTGGCCAAACTAAATCAACAGCAGTTCTTTTTCCAGCTACACCCCAGTTTATCTCAGACCTTTTCTGCTCCTGGGACTTCAGTGGTTCACCTTGTGCTGGGTGGCCTCTTGCCATAGTTCTTCAGGAAAGATTTAAGGTTAATGGCCAATATCCAGAGCACTTTGTTCTCCCAAATGCTCATTCCCCCTCCTCTCCTTTCTCTGCCTGAATTTTCCTCCACTTGCTCAGATTGTTCCTGTTCCTCCTGCAGGAAAGACTCACCTGCTTGTGCTGTAGCACCCAAAACCATCAGGCAGAGGTCTTGGTTTAGGCTGCAGGGCTGCTCAGCACAGCCCAACTGCTTCAAGGAGTCATGCTGGGACCCTGCAAGGTGGCCTCAGGGACAGCAGCTTTTGGTGGAACACATTCTCCCCATTCTGCTCTCCCTGTGGCTGCACAGAGGCTGGGGGGACACAGCAGCCCCTTGCAGTGGGGATAAACCAGGAATCTCCATGCAGGGCTTTGTGTCCTCCCAGGTGCTACCTCTGCTCCTGTTGCATCTGGCAGCATCCCTTGCAGGTAGCATCTCTGCAGGCAGCATCCCTTGCAGGTAGCATCTCTGCAGGCAGCATCCCTTGCAGGTAGCATCTTTGCAGGCAGCATCCCTTGCAGGTAGCATCTCTAAAGGCAGCATCCCTTGCAGGGCTGTCTGGGCCCCTCTCTGGTCCCTTGGCCACCCAAACACCGTTTCACACTTCATGTTGTGACACGTAGAATCACAGAATCAACCAGGTCAGAAAAGACCCTTAATATCATCAAGTCCAGCCCTTACCCCCGCACTGCCAAGGCCACCACTATCCCATGTCACTGAGGGCCATGTCTGTAGTTTGTGATTTATTTAGTTTGTGAGCACTTCCAGGGACAGTGACTCCACCAATTCCCGAACTCATGCTATTTTACTAAAAAGCCATAGGAAATCATTCCAGCTCTATTCCCAGCCTTTCTTTATGTTTAGCTTAGCATACTCTCAGGGTATTCATTCCCTTTTACTTCGAAGCAAACCCGAGCAATGTGCTAAGAAACACAACCCCTCAGGGATGTTCCCAGCCTTGGCTGGAGCCGCTGAGCCCCCCCCGGGGCCGGGAGGCTGCCTCTGGCCGGAGCTCAGCGGGCGGCTCTCTGGGACAGTGCTTTGGGATCCAAGCCGGCTGTGTGAGGGCAGAGCAGAGCCACTGCAGCCCTGCTCGGCATGGCGCTGCGGGGAGCCTGCCTGCTCCTCTGCCTCCTCTCTCTTGCCCACATCTCCAGCCAGCAAAACGGGAAAGCCCGGCCGAAACCAGCACCCTCCAAGAAAGGTAAAGGAGCTTTGGCATGTTCCCTGTGGGAAACCTTGCGGGGCTTGGGGGGGATGCTGTTGGCTCCGGTGTTTGGGGATTTAACAGTGCTTTAATGAAGCTTTCAAATAAGCAGCTAAAACCCTAATAGAGAGTCATTTTTTCTCCCTGACAAATGATTGTGAAGCTCTTTTGTAAACACAGTGAAGTATTTTGGGTGGGTTCCTATCCTAAATAAGTGGTGGGACTGCTTGGTCTGCATTTCAGAGGGCAGCACCTTTTCTGTCTTATCTGTGCTTCTCCCCAAACTTGTCCTCTTAAAACTCTCCATTTCTACACCCCTTACCCCTCATTCATTTGTTTTCAGAACCAAGTGGCAGATGACAGAAAACTCTTGTAGATTTGGAGACAGAGTAGGCAGATCATACAGAATCCCTTAAACAGCAACATGGATCTTGGTTTTTAACCACTTACCCCTGGTGCATGTCAAGCCATACACAACCTCTGACCTCTCAAGCTTACCAGAGAGCAACAGACACAAAAAGATGCTTCTTTTCCCTTGTGTGTTTGGATTTGCCTTCTCTTCTCCTCTTTTGCCACCGTCCCACCCTTCCTCCCTCCAGCTCAATGCATATTAATCCTAGAAGGCAGGTAAGGAAGCAGCTTGCGTCCATCCCAGTGGCGTGAGAACCTGCCTGATGTGTCTGACTTGGACCACTTCTGGCAAGCGCTTTCCTGCTTGGAATGAAGCAGGGAGCAAGGGAGAAGCATCCCAGGAATTTGCTTGGCCTGGCTGCTCTCTGCTCACCCAGTGGCTGTTTTCATCATATCTCAGATCCTTGAGAAGTTTTTCCTTTCTCTTCCATTAGATTTCTCTATGGAATCATGGCATAGCTGCTTATTCTACATCTTTAGTCTGTGGTTGTTCTCTAGAGCAAAACATACCCCCGTGGGTTCATACTGGGCACAAAAGTGCATGGAACTCACTGGAGGTACCAGGAGAGAGACAGATTACTTAGAGAAATCCTGGTTTTCTCCCTGTATCACTGCAACTGCGGTTTGTAACCCATCGGTGACAAGAAGGTGGGAGAAAACCCACCTTTTTGACAGGAAAATCGGGCTCTGATTTAAAACCATTTGCGGGGGCTGTCCCGAAAATCCAATCATCTACTGGCAGCTTTTCCTGAGAGCTTCAGAGTTCCTTTTCGAAGTCAAGTTTTCTGTGGGGGAAAAGGAAAACACCCAACAACTTGGCATGTTTTGGGCAGCCACATCAGCTGCACTGCTGTTACTGGAAACTTCCAGCCTCCCTTGGCTAACGTTCGTCTGACTTTTGCCCATGCCAGGGGGTGGGAAAAGAGGGAGGAAAGGGCTAGAACTCCCCTGTGAGGCTCCTCTTTGTCCCCAACCCCTCACCACATCCAAGCCTGCAGATGCCCACCCGCTGCAGGGGCCGGGATGGCCCCATCCCATCCCCAGGCTCCAGTGCCCCATCCCAGCTCGCCCCTTACTCTTTTCCAGGGAGGTTCAGGCAGGGTGAAGCCACTGGAGGGTCGGGGTGTGTGGCTGGTTTTCTTTCTTTTTAATCTGTGCAGCCAAACCACAAGTGTTAGAAAAGAAAATGCTGATTCGAGCCAAGCTTTTCATTTATTTATCTGCTTTTTTCCTTCTCTTTTTTTCTTCTCCTTTTCTTTTTTGTAATTATTGCTTACATTTGGATCTGCGTCAGGACAAAAATGCTGCTGTTTCAACATGAAAAAGCCAAACCATAGCATGTAGAAAATACTGAGGCAGCACATTCACTTGGCCTGCTGTTGGGGGGGTGGGGGGGGGTCCCCCTCAAATCACTCCCCAGTGACTTTTCCAGGCACAGTGATTCAGGAAACAATCCCTTAACCCCAGTGTCTTGGGGGGCAAGTGGGACTTGCCTACAAGGGTGCCCAGGGGAGGTGGGCAATGGCATCCCTTGACATGGGGACACGGGTCGGAGCTGCAATGAAGTGCTGGGGGCACAAGGAGGGAACATCTCTGTGTAGCTCTCACATGTGTTTTGAAAGTAAATGGAGATGGAAATTGGAGTCTGGGTGCTTAAAACAGTGGATAGGGCCCAATTTAGGCTCCACTCCTGATGCTGCCCAGAATTTTGGTGTAACCTTGTAGTCTGGGTGCTCTTCCCTGAAAATCATGGAATCCCGTACTGGTTTGGGTTGAAGGGACCTTAAAGCTCATCCAGTTTCAACCCCCTGCCATGGGCAGAGACACCTTCCACAGACCCAAGCCATAAATAGCCTTGCTTCAGGGAGGAGAGCCTCAAGGAAATGACAGCGCAGAGAACAAAACTCCCTGGCAATAACATAGGGAACTCGGTGTCTGTTGATGTAGCCACAGTGCTCCCTTTGTTTCACCACTCTCGGTTCTCCCTGTGATGTCCTCCTGAACGTGCTGCTATAGGAGCATCCTGTGGCCCAGGATTTGGACACGAGGTGGTATAAAGGGACAGGGTGCTTAGGTAGTTATCAAGGAGATGTGTCACCTTGATGGGAACCCACCAGCCCAGCTGGAACAATGTAAAGAGCAAGATTCCTTGGCAGTGTCCTGCTGTGGCCCTTGGATGTTACTTAAACCTGAAAGTGACATTTGTTCTGCTGCAAGACAGGTTTGCATGAGAAAAAAACACAACGAATGGCTTTAATCAGCTGTTTCCCACAGTGTTTTCATCAAAGGCGGAAAAATAACAACTAGTGCCTCAGTGTTAAGTGAACCTATTAAAGTTAATAGAGCAATGAGTAAAGCAGCTCAGTGCCCTCCTGCTGATGTGTCTGGCTTTTCATGCCCATGGCACCATGTACTCTTTGAGCTGGTAGGTTTGGTCACCATCTGCTTCCCCACTTGCCTGGCTTGGTGCCTCTGCCTTAACATCTGATCTACCACCTTTTGCCCCTAGATAGGAGAAAACCAAGTAGTGATTAATAGCTGCTTAGAGCCATTGCAGAGGCAACATACCTAGCAAGACATGGGCTTTAGCAGGCTGCAGCTGGCCAAGGAGCTGTTCACCAGCTCTAAGTTCCCCACAAAACATTCACACGTGGCAGCACCATCAGATCAGCACCCCAGGCAGGTGCCATACACAGGAGCTCCAGAGATGAGCTTGCACCTTGTGATGCTTGTGTGTGTGACACCCCCCCCCAGCAGCAGCAGCCCAAGCAACACCTCTGTGGTAGGAAGCTCCATGGGGTGCAAAGCCCTGAAACCCAAACTGGGAAAACTGGGTTGATGGTGGAACCAGGCTGGAGAGCACATGATGATCCCTCTGGTGGATGTGCAAGGGGACCCGGGTGTTGACACTGTGGATTCCTTTTGTTTGTCATTCTTTGCAGGCAGAGAAAGTGTTGATGATAGGAACAGCTTTGGTCCTCCCCTGGGCATGCAACTGATATTTATGCTCCTCCCTTGATTTCCCCACCAGATGGTGTGAGCCTCAAAATGATTGAAGACCTGAAGGCCATGATTGACAACATCTCTCAGGAGGTTGCTCTACTGAAGGAAAAGCAAGCTCTCCAGACAGGTAAAGGACTCGCTGAAGAAGGCATGGCTTTTGCTTTGAGAGAGGAGCTGCTTATAAGGTGGCTACAGTTGCTCCACGCATTTTGGACAGGAGATGCCTAAGCACTCGATGCCCAGATGGACATGGAGTCCATCACAGGGAGATGTTGGGGTATCAAAATGCAGTTCCTCCAGGCAGGTGAAACCCCTCAGGCAGTTAATGGCATATAATCTCCCTCTCGATGTTCTAGAGCTTAGCATTTGTAAAGCTGTGGCACTCCTAGGACACTAAGCCAGATGTTCATGTTCCTTTATGAGTTAGAGGGATGGGTAATGGATTAGTATGTGCTTTAGTCAAATGTAGCTTGCTTTTTTGCCTGACCCCAGTGAAATGGTGACCTAGTCTCTGACATATACCAAGGTATTGCTCACTGGAGGTCAATCCCACTGTGCTTCATTGAACACATACAGAGGACAGTCCCAAAATGTGCATCTTCCAGCCATGCTCCACAGTTACTTTCTACAAACGCCACCAACATCAATAGGAGAAGGACTTGCAGAACACAAAACAGAAATGAGATGAAAATGCAAGTTAAGGAGGATTTTCTCCTTCAAAGAAAAGCAACACAAGCAAAATGAAGGCTTTAGTTCCAAGCTCGTATTCATTAAGATGGAGTTGGTTTGGATATTAATGTGTGATACAGTTCTTGTTTGGCCACAGTACCGTGCACTGCCAAGGTTTAAAGCTTGAAAGAAAAGCAAAACAAATTGCTATCCCTAACAATAAAGTCAGAGGCAAGTAGAAGTTTCCTCTGAAGGCCTCAAGAGATGCAAACACAAGGCTGCTGAGCAAAGCTTATTAAAAAAGGCACTTTCTTCATCTTGCCTACTTACAGTGATGTTACTGGCATTGCAGACCTGTTCCCCAAACCCTCAGCAGCACCCATCACACACCGTGCCTCCAAGAAACACATCAGGGAAAGGTGGGGAAGAGCATGGCCAGGGCAGGAGGACCAGGCTGTGCCTCTGCTCTGGCAGAGCACAGGAGGGTGGAAGGGGCACCTCAAGATCTATTTATCCCAGTGGTGTGCAGACAGGGAGGGCACATCCTACAGTTCATAGACTCACTCAATCCCAGCCTGGTTTGTGTCTGAAGGGACCATAAAGCTCATCCACTTCCAACCCCCTGCCACGGGCAGGTACACCTCACACCAGGCCAGGTTACTCCAAGCCCCATCCAACCTGGCCTTGAACACTGCCGGGGACGGGGCAGCCACAGCTTCTCTGGGCACCCTGTGCCAGCGCCTCTGCACCCTCACAGGGAAGAGCTTCTGCCTTACATCCAACCTGAACTTCCCCTGTTTCAGTTTGAACCCATCACTCCTTGTCCTATCGCTACAGTCCCTGATGAAGAGTCTCATCTATGGTAGCTGTATCCTGCAAAGGAGCGACAGAGCTCCTGGGACTCCTGTGCTGCTGAGGGTCACTGTGCAGCCTAAGAAATGACCTCTGTAGTTCGGCCACTGCGTTTGCTGCTGCTGCTGCCTCTTCCCATGCGCTGGTTTTAACCCCAGTTCCCTTTTCTGTCTTCTTTTTTGTTCTGTTTGTTCCGTGACCTCTCAGTTTGCCTGAAAGGCACCAAAATCCACCTAAAATGCTTCCTTGCGTTCCCGGAGACCAAGACATACCACGAGGCCAGTGAGAACTGCATCTCGCAGGGCGGCACGCTCAGCACCCCACAGGGCGGCGAGGAGAACGATGCGCTCTACGACTACATGCGCAAGAGCATCGGCTCCGAGGCAGAGATCTGGCTGGGCCTCAACGACATGGCCGTGGAGGGCAAGTGGGTCGACATGACGGGTGGCCCCATCCGCTACAAGAACTGGGAGACTGAAATCACCACCCAGCCCGACGGTGGCAAGCTGGAAAACTGCGCGGCCTTGTCGGGAGCTGCCATCGGGAAGTGGTTCGACAAGAGGTGCAAGGAGCAGCTGCCCTACGTCTGTCAGTTCATGATCGTGTAGTGGGGGGGGGTCCCCCCACAACCCAGGTCTTCCCCCTGGGATTATAAAGCTGTAGGGATGCGTGTGTGCGTATGTGTATGTTTGCGCGCGCACACGTTTGAGTAGAGCCACTCTTTGCAAAGAGAGTTGTCACAGCTCCATGTGGAATTAGAGAGCGTTAGAGCATTTCATTTGGCCACATCCAGCCCTGTTTAGCAGCTGCAGCGTTCTTCCTAAGGCACGATCTATAGATATATTTTTTTACACAGGGAATTTCTTAGGACTATATAGGCTCGGTTGCTTTGGCAAAGAACCAGTGCAGCAGTCCAGCAAGCAGCCAAGGCTGTCACTCTGCAATGTCCTTTCCCATCTTGCTGAGCTTTGCTGGGACACCAGAATAGCTACTTCCTGCATTCCCTTGTTTTACTTCCCCGTAATCACTGGCAGAAACCCGTGGGAGCTCTGTGTTCCTCACAGTGCTGCAATTCAGGCTTCTGGGGATGGAGGTCCTGTCTCAACAAGCAGAGGGAGTTACTCCTGCTTTGCATTGAGAGATACAATTGGGTTTATTGGCTGAGTACCAGCTGCTCAGTGTCTGACTAGTCCGGCTATGTGCATGAATGAAATAGCAAGTACCAGGCATGGTACTTACTAACTCATTAATTCCTTACCAGACACTGACTTAGTGAGAAGGTGGGTGTCCTTTCCAGAAGCATTCCCGGCTTTCCTGGTCCTTTTCTCAGAAGCCAGTTTCGCTGATTCCTGTGGGAGAGCGAGACCCACTGCCAGATCCTTAAAAAAAATCCCATTGGAAGCTTTATTTATGCTCCAGCATCATGGGGGAAGCAGTGATGACTTGCACCATAGTCAGTCAACTATGTTAATGGAAATAGAAGATGAAAGCATTACGTAAGTAACAGAAACTTAATGCTATTAGGGAATACTCTGCCTTATGAAAAACAACTGTGTGTTGAAAACAAACTCCAAGACAACTCGCTTTACCAGCTCTAGGAACCATTTGCCCCCTTTAAGTGATGGAAACCCAGCTGAAATATTCCAGTCTTTGTTGGGCCACGCACAGTCCTCAGCAAATATAAACCTGAAGGCAGTTTTTTGCTGAGAAGAAGGTTAAAGACAATAAAAACTAAAGAACCAGCAATGATGGGAAAGAAGTGAAGGGTACCCCGGCAGCGTAATGAAGCTTTGCTGGCTGTTGGCTGGAAGGTAACAGTGGTTCTTTGCAGTCCAGTGCTTGGTATTAACCCTCCAGTCCAGGTTGGGGGTGTTGAGTCATGATGCTTTTGGGGAGCCCATGGGAGAGCTATTTCCATCTGCTGCTTTGTCTGAAAGCAGTTCGATGGTGGCTCTTCCAAGACATCAAGTGGGAGCCAAGCTGGAGGGATCAAAACAGACACACAAACGCAGAGTGCACACTTCCAAGGCTGTCACTATTGCCAACCTCTCTGCTGTTCAAACGACTATGAAATAAAGATACATATAGAGCTTGCTGAAGGAATGGAGCTGAGTCAGCGTGGTTGGAGTGCTTTCTTCTCCTTGCATTTCCTTTCAGAGCAGCTCCTGTCAGGTCAGAGATGTCAAAGGCAGAGGGGGAAAGCAGAAAGTGAGAGCCTCCTCCCCTGTGCGATGGTTTGTATTATAACCCCACTTCCCTGTTACCATCCCCGTCGCATGCCATATGTATGGGATACACATAGGAAAATAAGATTCCCTTCCTGTCCTCCCCTCCCCTTGCTGCTGGGGAATTTCATACTGAAATACAAGCCACCCCGTAAGAAAGGTCCTTCCCTCACCCCTGCTTGGCAGTGGTAGCAGTGCTGGGGGAGGTGGCATCTTGGGTTCCAGGCTGCCTCCCTCCTCATCCACAGCAAGCAGAGCATCCCTCTCCTTCCCTCACTGAGGTGGTGACGGCTTCCCCTCCTCATCCTCCTCCTCAGCATCCTGCAGGGGAGAGCAGGCCGTACACGAGGAGGACAGTGCTCCACCACAGGCTGGGAGGGTTCAAGTGCTGCAGAGCTGCACACGGAATTAGGTCTCCTTTGCACAAGAGGTCAGCCCTTTGCCAAGCTTTACTCTGGACCCTGATCCAGAAGTTTTCCAAGGCTCTTTGCTGTAGGTCATGGTTACACCCTACAAGCCAGCTTGTCTCAATACAAACTCTCCCGTTCCCTTGGCAGATGATCCCTCCATGTTTTGAGAAGCTGGAAGTGTTGCTGGCTTTGATCCTGACTGGTCATCAAGCACAAAGCCTTAGAACACAAATGTGTGGTCAGAGAAATAGAGGGCTTTTATGGGAGCCCAAGAACTAAAGAGAGACGATGGGAAAGCCGTGGCCCCTGGTGGTGCTGAGCTTTGGGGAAGATGTGGGTGCTGTAGCTGGGCCATCCCTACAGGGGACGTGAACCTGGAAAACAGCCGGGGAGATGGATGCCAAAGGATGTTCCCAGAGAGGACAATAGAGTCAATCCGTCGATATCTAGAGAATAACAAGGTGCTCTCAGCAGACTTCTTACTTGTATCTCTCTTGCTCCCTATTTCCACACGACACCGGGGGGGGGGTTGTACTACACTGATGGAGAGAATAATCCTTGGGGGTAGAAGATCGCCTCCCTGCGCACATGCTTGTGCTAGAGGCAGCAACGGTAAGCAACAAGAAGCTGTGTTCAGGAAACACGTGGAAGCACTGCTTTGTGAAGCAAATACAAGAGGAGAAATAAAACCTACACCACAAACCGCTCTGCAGGAATGCCCCAGGGCCAGCGTAGCTTCCCACTGCAGTAACAGCAACTGCTTATTCCTATCCCACCCCCCACGCACAGGGATTCCCAAAAGTCGGGTCTGTGGTGGTCAGTATTGGTGTTTCTCAGGACCAGTGAGGCCAGGTCCAGTTTTGGGCTCCCCAGTATAAGGGGGACTCAGGACTTACAGGAGTGAGCGCAAGGAAGGGAACCAGAGATGATGGAGTGGGGCAGCCGTTGGGTGAGGAGAGAGGAGAAGCCTGGAGAAGGCTCAGGGGTCCTCATCCATGTGTTTAAATGCCCAGGAGGAAAAGACAGAACCCTCTGTGAGGATGGGAGACCCTGGCACAGGTTGCCCAGGGAGGTGGTGGAGTCTCCATCCTTGGAGGTACTCCAGACCTGACTGGACATGGCTCCGGCCCACCTGCTCCAGGGCACCTTGCTCTGCACAGGAGGTAGAACCAGGCGATTCCCAGAGGGATCCTGCCTACACAACTGGCTCCTCTACAGTCACAGGAGGAAAACAGGCGTTTCAGGGGAGACCGGTGACCTCGGGACCGGGCTCTCATGGAAAAGCCTTCCCACGGAGAAAGGCTATCAAGAAAGCCAGTAAAATGATCTCCTGTGGGATGGGATTTCTACACTGCGAAGCTGCCAGAGCTCTAGGTACGAGGTCTTGCCATGGGCAGGGACACCTCACACTAGACCAGGTTGCTCCAAACCCCATCCAAGCTGGCAGGGCACCTGGTACGCAGGCACCACGTGCACCAGAGATGTCTGTGCTAGGGCTGTGATCGTGACGAAGAGAACACCTGAGTGCTACAGACAGTGCAGTTATGAGACTTGAGGTTTGAATCCTGCACAGTGAAAGACAACACACACACACGGTGAGGGCGTTAAGGCTGTAACGCTCTGGACCTTAAAAAAACCATCAGGAAATAGTGAAAATGAGGAAGCCTTGGTCCAACACCTCTCTTTCATTACAGCATCAAAGAACAGAATCATAGAATAGTTAGGGTTGGAAAGGACCTTAAGATCATCCAGTTCCAACCCCCCGTCATGCACTAGCTGTACTGGTAATTTCAGTGCAGGGGTAGTACACTTACTGCAAGCATAACAGCAGCACTAACGGCAGCAAATGCTATTACAGCAGCAGATTTGGAGAAAAGGATGACGTGACGCACCCATGCAGAAACGTGCCCTGCTGCTCCCTCCCTCCTTCCCCTGGCTGTGAGCCAGATGTGACCAATTTCTCAGCCAAACCCCACAGGGTGGGTCAGGGGCCCTACTTCGTGTCCGCTATCGATGCTGACAGAAGTCATCTCTCATGTTCCTACTGTTTATCTGAAGATATTTTAAGCTCTGGGGCAACAGCACAAGAGGGACGTGGAGCTGCTGGAGCGAGTCCAGATGGAGCTGCTGCGAGGGCTGGGGCAGCTCTGCCCTGGAGCCAGGCTGGGAGCTGGGCTGGGGCAGCCTGGAGAAGAGAAGGCTCCTGAAGGGGAGACCTCAGAGCAGCTCCAGTGCCTGAAGGGGTACAGGAAACCTGGAGAGGGGCTTTGGACAAGGGCCTGCAGGGACAGGACAGGGAGAATGGCTTTAACTGCCAGAGGGGAGACTGGGATGAGCTCTTAGGCAGAAGCTCTTCCCTGTGAGGGTGCTGAGGCGCTGGCACAGGGTGCCCAGAGAAGCTGTGGCTGCCCCATCCCTGGCAGTGTTCAAGGCCAGGTTGGACACAGGGGCTTGGAGCAACCTGGTCTGGTGTGAGGCGTCCCTGCCCATGGTAGGGGGTGGGACTGGATGAGCATTAAGGTCCCTTTCAACACAAATCACTCGATGGTTCTATGATATTCCGCTAACAAAGCTTAACACAGAATAGCGATTTAACTAAACATCACATGTGGGAGTGAAGACTCAACAGTCAGAGGGGTACCAACTTCAACTAGCAGCACCAAAAGCAACTGCAAGCTCAGGAATGCGCAGGAGTTGGTCCTCACCATCCCCAAAAGCCCAGCACACCGTGCCTATCTGCTGCCAGGAAAGAGAGGTGGTTGTGATTTTTCCAGGAACAGAGAAAACATCATACACAGCTCCTGGCATAGCAAATAGGATCCTCTTCTTGTGTCTGCATCCTCACGATGGTGACGTGAGACAGCGCGAAGTCTGACATACATTATTGTTAACAGTAAGAAATACCAGAACGAAGCAAAATTACTCCCATATGAAACATACAGGAAAATATCTGCAATATCTGAGTAAGTTTCACCTTAAAGTTAAAATTGGTGTCTGAGCCTTCAAGAGCAAAGAGGTGCGTTATTCTCAGCATGTTTTCCTACGTCGAGGTAGCAGGAAGGGGAACAGCTCCTCCGTTTTGTCCCTCGGTGACACAAAGCCATGGAGTCATCATCTAAAGCAAAGTGGGCACTGGTGGAGACGTTTTTCCTATGGTAAATGTTAGTGAAGCCATCGCAGATTTTGTGAAGCACAGCTTGCAAAGAGGTTGCTGGTAGCAACATGATTCGTATCCCTGTTGGTGGACCTGGCTTCTTGTTCTGCACGCTCCCATCTAATTTGGTGTCTAATTGGGTATTACTCACGCAAGAGGTCACTCATGGCACGAGAAGCAATGGTTTCCAGAAGAATTTGAGGTTTTCCCTCATCTATTGATGTTTTCCCAAGTACTCCTCCAGCTATTTGAGATGCAAACAGCTACTTCACATACTGCCCCTTCACTCAATGCTGAAGCAGCCTTGTGGCAGCAAGACCTGCTGTAGCAAACCTCACCCAGCAGCTTTGCTGCCATCCAAGCAGGTTCAGGGGTGGCTAAAGTAAGAACCATGTTGTAGACAGAGGTATAAAGTATTTCGCCCCAGCACTGGCTGCTGGGTGTAAAGCTCAGAGAACATTCACCAAAAAAGGTGGTTTCTGGAGATTTCTGTCTTGAATTTAGCCAATTGGGAACATGGGAAGAAGAGAAGACACCAGACAGGCCCTTGGGCAACTGGGTCTAGTGTGATGCATCCCTGCTCATGGCAGGAGGTTGGAACTGGATGATCTTAAGGTCCTTTCCAACCCAAACCAGCCTGGGATTCTATGATATGAAAATACGACAGTAGGAAATGAAAGGGAGGTTGATGACAAAAATCTGGAGCAACTTTGCTGACACATGGTGAACTCTCCATTGACGGTGAGTTGTCTTACTTCCAGCAGTGCTACCTTCCCAGCTATAACCAGGGCACAGATTCCTCAAGATGCATGTCCTATGAGTACTGGGAAGTGCTGCCACAGGAATCCAGCAGCTCCTTTCAGCTGAAGCTGTATCTTGTCATTTAACCCAGACGGGTGGCCACAAAAACCTAAGGAGAATACGTAACAGTTTGATCTGCAGAACCTGAGCAGCCCAAAATCAAGTGTCAGAATACACAACTATTCAGGAAATTGCCCATTTTCCTTCACTGGGAAGGAAAACCACTAAATTGCCTTCAGGGATATCAGACATAGGCACGAACTCATCTACGTTGCCAGCTGGTTTAAGATAGTTAGAAACTTATTCTCTGTTAATCCACAGAAAAGAAGTTAGGGAAGCAGATCGAATGCTTGCTGCCTTTTATTAGCTCTGCAAGAATAAGCTATAATATGTTCGCCAAACAACCATACTAGAAGGTTTCATTATGCCTGTGCTTACTTTCTAGGGTTTAACACTTATTAAATAAACTCTCATTAACTTAAGGAAACTGAAGAAAGGGAAAACATACTTTTGTGGTTTAACCCCAGCCGGTAACTAAGTACCATGCAGCTACTGGCTTACACTGCGTCTTCAAACCCCCCTTGGTGGGATGAGGAGAACTGGAAAAGATAAAACGTATGGCTTGAGATAGGAACAGTTTAATAACTGAAATATAAGAAATAAGGAAATAGGAAATATAGGAAATAAGGAAAGCTAGAGAGAGGAATAAAACCCAAGACAGACAAGCGATGTACAACACAATTGCTCACAACTCACAGACCGATACTCAGTCCTGTCCCAAGCAGCCATCAGTGGCTCCTGGACAACCTGCCTCCAGTTTCTGTACTGGGCCTGACATGCTGTGGTATGAACAAAAAAGGGCTTCACATGTTTTCATAAGGGTCTCTCTTGGGCTGAAGGACTGATCACAAAACGCGCCTTTATGCTATTATCCCTGAAAGGAATTTGGAATTCAATTGTATGTGTCAATTGAATGAATCACCGGCATCCTGACCCTGCCAAGAAGCCACGGAACCATTTATCTTCAAATGAAGCCTTCAAATATCTTAAACCCCTTTTCCCCAGTGATCTAAACACCTCTAAACCCAGCAATTACCAGTAGGTCACTGGCTACAGGAGAAAGAGGACGCACACAGTCAGCAGTATCTTCCATTGTCGACGGTGTAGCTACCGACAGCCAAGCATCAAAGTACCCAAGGCTGAGTTTACACACACACACGAGACATGCACTGCTTATTCCAGCCGGTAGTATCGTTGTGTTTTATTTATTTATGAAAAATAAACCTAAGCCACAACTTAGGGAAAAGCAAACTGGGATTTCTGCCTGAACCCTTCCTCTAACCATACCAAACCTGAGCACAGTGGAAGTCAACCTTAGACTGGAAACAACCGTAAACTAAGGTTCATACCGCCGTACCGGACGATGAGTTAAAATACAACAAATAAAACCACCAGCCAACAAGCATCACGTTCTTCCTTCAAAGACGAAGATGCTGTGAACACAAGCCTCCGTTATGTTTTCTTCTCTCGGTTAGAAGGAGAATGTCCATCTAAGCAACTGCAGAAATTCGAGCCAGAGGGATGAGACAGCCCTGAGTTGCTCTTACACTTATTCCTTTTCAATAAAAGTGAAGAAGCATTGAGCAGACAAAGGCACAACTGGACTACGCTGATCAAAATGCACGGTGGCAATTCAGTTACCTGAGAAAAACAGATACCAGTACTGCAGAAACCTCTTCTTCAGTTCTCCAATGACATTAAAAGGACCCAGTACACTTTGAAATGCAAGGCTCCCAGTGACTTGCCAGAGATTTAGGAATACATATTTCTCTATTAAAAATGATAAACACAAGCACGAAAATACATGAAACAATTAAAAGGCACTTTTAGCTGGCACGTGGTTTGCTATACGCTACAGAAAACTGAGCCAGATACAACATTATAGTGAATGTTATAGCGGTCCAAGCAGTATAATGGCATACACTTAAAATACACACACTTGACCAAATAAATAGGCAATTTGCGATGCCAGCATAGTTAACACAGGAAGAAATCCACATTGTAAAACATGTAAACAGTAAGGTATCTAGTAAGGACATTTTCATTTCAGACACTGTTATATGTTGAACATTACTGCATGCAACACTAAAAGTTTTATGGCACCTCTGGGTATCACCAGGCAAGAAACAGCCACAGGAAGACATCTGGAGAGAAATTCTCAGGTCAGGTCTAGTGCTGCATGCAGAATGGCAAACATCCTCAGGAGCTGCAGAGCTGGACAAGCCAGGTGTCTCTATGTAAAAGGCAACTTTATTCATGTACCTGTAACCCTAGGCACAAAGACCTGACCCTCAGGTGTTAAAAGGCACAGACACCTGAGTGGCACCCTAAGTACAGCACTTACAAATGAGACCTGTGGTTTACCCGAGTTCAAGAGGTGCTTGTCAAAGGCAGCCAGACACCCTAAGTGTAAGTCCTGCTAGAAATCAAGAGCTGTTCCCACCATCATTCCAACATGGTTGTTAAATCTCGACTGATTAAACAAAACCCTAATTAAACAATCTAGGCTTTCCTTATGGATTCACTCTCATTCTTTGCATTTCCGAGAAACCACCTGCTGGAAACAGGCTGACCCAGTATAACAAAGTCAGCTGTAAATGAGAGCAAACCCATAACTCTACTTCTGAACTAGAAGAGCCCAAGCTCAAACTTCACTTACTTACACACATGGAGCAATTCCAGGTGGCATACACAGTCTTTCACTACACATTCATAACCACCTGCACACTAAACATGATGAATTGTCAAGCAGCAAGAGGTGGAAATGACAGTGTCACCTCCTTTGCTTAGATGCCTGCAACCTGAAGCTGCCCTGAGACAGTGATGTAGCCTATGTCTTCCAAGAGTCACCAACCAAACCTCAGGAACAAATGACTCGTGAGAGGAGGAAAATACTGCACAAAACACTCTCCCCACTTTATTGATTGCCACAGCTTTAAGCTGTGTTAGGGATTCATTTTCTGTGTAATAAAAAGCAGGAGCGTACCTTTGCCACCCGTTTCACAACCAGAAGCGCATGCAGTCCTGGGGTGTCTCAACTGGCTTGGAGTTTGATAGATGTTCACTCTAAAACTGAAGGCTATCAACAGCTGACGTTTAAAACCAAACAACAACAACCAAATACAAGCACGCAAAAACCGAAACATCAACACGCCTTTAAAAATAACACTCCTCTTCAGTTTTTTCCCCCTAAACCCCCTAATCCACCTGGATTTCCACAGGAAACTGCTATACCTGGTGTAAAATTACTCCACTGAACCATCCTGTTCCTTATCTTCCAGCAAGGAGGTGCTTGTATCTCCATTCTTCTCTTCATTTGTATCTCCATTGTCCTCTGATTGCCCTGGTTTCTGATGAGCGAACGTGTAAGTGTCATGGTCCATGTCCGTCAGAGGCAGAGGGTCTCCGGTGTTAGAAGAGCATTTAATGTCTTTTCTGAAGGAGAATGGAGGTGGAGAAGGCGGCATGCTACCAACGGGTCCATCAAAAGGCCGGTACACATCAACTTCTGGACTGATTGAGCCATTGGATTCCTTCAGCAAGTGCCCATAGACCATAGCATCATCAATAACTGCATAGACATGAGATTCGTTGTTTTTCCTCCCTTTTGTGAACAAGCCTTGTTTCCCAGGCATCTGGGTGTTCACGTTAGGATTGTACACTCCCACCATGGGGTCCTGGCTTTTCTTCTTCCTGTTAGAGAGTTGAAACTGTTAACAGGTCACCATGGCTGGTGAGTTTGAACTCAGTGAATGACAACAGCTTCTGTTTAATCATCCCCAGCCACCCAGTCTACCTGGATTGAATGGCTTTACTTGCAATCTTAGGAAGAATAACTCTTGAGTCTAGACATGCTTTTTTAACAGAGCAGAAAATACCTTTACTGTTAATAGTAATTATTACTGCATTTAATAACTTCTGCTGTTTGGTTACCTAACTGCTGCTTTGCTTATCCTGACAGTTGTAAAATGAACTCCCAATCGTGGGGGTCCTAGCTGTGCCATGTAAAGAGTCTCCCAATGTCCACAGACAGATCCAGAGGCCATCAGATCCTCACAAAACAAGACGTGAGCATTACTGAAGATGAGTAAGACAGCGGGTCCTCTAAGAAAGTTGAATTAACTTCTCTTGGATTCACTTTCTGAAAGGCTGAACTGAAGATTTTGAAGCCTGCATTTGTAAAGTCTTTTCTGCGTGGCAGAGAAGTGTCCTTATAACTGGTCTTGTCATCATAGTGCACAAATTCATTCTAGCTCCATAGCTTCAGGACCCCATCATGCTGCCAGCGCTAAGCATGCGTGTATCAGAAACCCCAAGCTATCGATGCCTTCAGGCTCTGCTTGCATGAGTAATGCTATGCATGTTTGCTTTGCACAGCCTAGTTCTCTCCCTAAGGGCTCACCTCATACGAAACCGTTCCCACTTGACGTGCAAACTCCAGGAGAAGCTGCTGGAGGTTGTGTAGATGAAAGATAGCTCCTAGCTTATCACAGCCTGTTTGAAGTCTTGTTTAGAGGCTGGACAGAGCCTTGGGTGGCATGGTTTAGTGTGAGGTGTCCCTGCCCATGGCAAGGGGGCTGGAACTGGATGAGCTTAAGGTCCTTTTCAACCCTAACAATTCTATGATTCTACGTACAGCAGCCACATTCATTGCAACTCCATTTCACAGGAACTGCTTATGAAGTCTAACCAATGCCGTACTTACAGTACGGCCAGAAGCCTGTGCTAAGGCCAAGATAAGCAATGCACTGGGCGTTGAAGTAATGTGACTCCAGGATTGCTGCTCTACTCCAAGTCAGTCAAGTTAGAGTAAAGCAGCACTCCTGGAGTTGCACTACTTCCACCACCGCTGCCTACATCATGCTTCAGACCCTTGTTCAAGGGACCTGTACAACGCGTGGAACAGACAGCCAGCAGCTCTCCCAAAACACCTTCTTGAACTGCTGAATGACGCATGCGAAGTTATGAACTTACTTCTTCTTAACACAGCACACGGTCAGTCCAATAGCAGTGAGAACTCCAGCCCCGGCCACCACCGCAAATATCACTCCTAAGTCTGCAAACAGACAAGGTACAAGGACACTGAGAAAGAGAGGGAAAACATCCGGCTTTGTCCTAAAAGCTGCCTGGGTTGGGAGCTCCTCAGGAGTTCAACTGGAAGCAGAGCAGGAGCCTCCCAGCCGTGCTCACCATGGTGCACCACAAGCCATTTCCAGGAGGTTGGAGGTTAAGCAATGACAAAACTCCTGCAGCAATCAGCAGAGCGCAAATAAAACCCCAACCAACCCACCCCAACTCCAAGAGTTCAGTACAGCTCACGTGCTGCTGAACACACCTCACGCGCCTGGCTGAATAAGGGAAGAGAAGAAGCGCAGAGAGACAGAGCGATTCAACAGAGGAAAGGGTGACATTTCACCAAGCTTCCCTCAATGCCATCCTTTCCTCCGAAGTACACAAGTTGTCCCTGTCCATGGCAGGGGGGTTGGAACTGGATGACCTGAAGGTCCTTTCCAACCCTAACTGTTCTATGACTCTATGACCTGGGGTTTTCCAAGAGTCACAAAACTGATCAGGAAAGTCTATGTGTGAGCAAAGAAAAAAGCTTTGTGTTTTACAAGTAGTATACATTACCAAGGAGGGAAAATAATATACATTCCTTTCATCCTGTTTCAGTTCTAGCCTGTGTAGCCAATACTTCTACAGACAGCAGTCTCCCACAGGCAAAGAGGAAGTACAAATGTGAAGCAAGTTTACACAAGCAAAGCCGACCCTGAAAATGCACCTAACCCTCCCTTTTTTATAAAGCTATTGATGCTTGGGGGACATGAAAGACATGAAGAATGCAGATTCTGCTGGCAGTAGTCAGGATACTCTCCACTAAATGGTCAGACCTGTCCCAGGGCTGGCTTCTTCCTCATGTGAACACTGAGATTGACTGAAGTGCTCTCATGAAGTAAAGACCACTTGCATGAATAAGTTTGCATAAGCAAATCTCAAGTCATTAGCCAGGTCTATGATGCTGGCAGAGAAAAATATCACTTGATCTTATAGGTCTTGGCTGTGATCTCCAATTAAAAAGCTAAATTGAACAAAATCAAATCTAGTCTTACTCCCCCAAGCCCTGCAATACCCCAGCTCCTAAAAACAAGCCGAAAACCACCCCAAACCCCACAGAAAGAAAGACAAAACTCTTCCTTCCTCCCCAGCTTCTGGGAGTACTCAACTGTAACTCAGGTTTCCGAAGGACAGGGATGTCCAAAGGCAGGGCTCTCATGAATCCCACACCCAAGGAGGGCCGGCACCCGTTACCTTCCCCAAGGGAAAGCCAGGAAACAAGCAGGAAGCAAGCCACCACAGCCTCCGAGGACTCACCTATCTGCTTGTCAGCAGAAGTCACCTGGAACTGCAAGGTCAGCTGCGTCCTCTCCACAGGTTTACAGTTGGAGACGTTGACCCAGAAGTTGTGATACATATTCCGGGGCTGGGGCAGCAGCTCGTCCTCACGGCGCACGGTCTCCTCTGCCCCTGGTGTCTCTTCCTTTAGGTTGACATAGGCACGGCCTGTCTCACACACAATGCCCATGCGGTCCTTGGAGAATCCCAGGTGGGCAACTTGCTTGCTGGGCACAAGGATGTACCAGGATATGGAGACATAAGGAGGGAGACCATAAGGCCAGTTGGGAGTCTGCAAGTAAACTTTGGCTTTTGGATCTGGACTCACAGTGAAAGTGCACTCATCTGTAGTAAAGGAAAGGGATAAATGAACGAAAACTTTTTTTCTGGTGTCCTCAACATGAGGGACATGGAGCTGTTGGAGCAAATCAGGGGCTGGAGCATCTCCCATAAGAAGACAGGCTGAAAACATTGGGGCTGTTCAGCTGGAGACGAGAAGCTGCGTGGAGAGCTCAGAGCAGCTTCCAGTGTCTGAAGGGGGCTACAAGGATGATGGAGAGGGGGACTTCTTCATCAGGGACTGTAGCGATAGGACAAGGGGTGATGGGTTCAAACTGAAACAGGGGAAGTTCAGGATGGACATAAGGCAGAATTTCTTCCCTTTGAGGGTGCTGAGGCACTGCACAGGGTGCCCAGAGAAGCTGTGGCTGCCCCATCCCTGGCAGTGTTCAAGGCCGGGTTGGACGGAGCTTGGAGCAACCTGGTCTGGTGTGAAGTGTCACTGCCCATAGCAGGGGTTGGAACTGGATGATCTTAAGGTCCTTTCCAACCCAAACCATCCTGGGATTCTATATAGTCAATTCCATCTCAGTACCAGCAACACAACTCACTTATTGTCCCCTCCCACATGAGTCATTAACACAATTAGCACAGCTATATCCACAGAATTTCCTACAACCCACTATCCACCTGGAGTACAAAGTTCCTTCCTTCTTCCAGGAATAACCCACCTCACTGATTCTGATAAAGACTGATCCCAGCAATGGCTCCAGGACTCAACTCTAAAGAATTAAACTCTTATTTCTATTTATCCATATGTGCTCTAGTAAGTATATCAAGACATCCAACACTGTGCAACCAAGTCGTACAAAACACTACCTTACCTTTAATATGAGGCACGAAAGACATTTTCAGATCCTGATGGTTGGACTCATTGAGGAATCCTTTACCAAATGTTTTTAAAGATATGGTGATATTATTCCTCATCTGAATCTTTTCAATGGATCCACCAGGACAGAATACACCAACATTCAACTGGGTCTCTGGGGTGGCACTGACAATGCTGTAACTGTAGCTCGTGTTGCACCTCTGCTCTGGGACATGTTGCTGAAGTTTCAAGGACGGAGATGTGATTTCTATGTTGATCATATCGGGAGCCAAGAGCTTCCAAATAAACTTATGCAGTCGAATCGGCAGCTGGGTGATAGCATTGGGCACTGAAAGGGAATAGATCTTCCTCTGACACCACCGAAGATCGACACAGCCTGCAATCACAAAAACAAGTCCCAGGGGTTGTATGCTTCTTGCAGAGGAAATATCTAGGAAAAGCAAGTTTCCCTGTGTACACACACAAAGTACTGTCAGTTTTGTGTTAGAAACACAGATAAGCATCTGCCTGAGGAAACATATACCCAAACATGTACCATTTGTATTCAAAACCTTTCCTTAAAAGCAGGCAGGACACCAAGGAAATCAACAGACACAAACATACTCAACACCCCTCACTCAAGATGCTACTTTTGCTGACTGGGACACTGTTGCAGTCAAACCAAAGTCCACATATCTATTAGAAAACTCTGTTCCTAATGGTAGTTGAAAGCATTTGGGAAATTCTACATAAGGTGGACAGGCACGCAGCACAGGATGCATTCTCAATGGCCACCTCGGTCCTGCATTTTCATGGGCAGATCTATGGCTCTCCTGCTCTGTTTTCACATTTTGCAGTTTCCTAAGAAGATTCTTAGGTGCTTCTGTCCTTTTCCATCTAGGAATGGCCACGCAGTTCCTATTTTTAAAGGTAGAATGATGGAGTGAACAACAAGATCATCTCCAGATTCATTATATCCGTCTCCTTGCTGGCCAATGCCTGGTTTCCAGCCACACTCTTATTTAAAACCCAAGCGAGAGAGGTTTGGGCAATCCGTGGGGAAAAGCATGCAATAATACCTCGGTAGGAAACAACATTAAGCCACTTCTGTCATACTTATGCCTTTTTCAGCTGTGATCCTCAGCCGGGACAAGTCCTTGCACAGAAAGGAGATCTTGTAGATGGCACCAGACACTAAAGTCAATGCGCGGTCACAGTTGCGAGGATCCTTACAGATGAGGCATATTGGTTCAGACATGAGCGGAGTGCGGGTGGGCCACCCTTCGAAGTGTATCGTCACAGTCATGTTCCACTCCTTGCTCAGGTCGACCAAGTGGGTGACATCTGCATAGGAAAACATCCCAGAACTATTACTGGCAAGAAGCATGGTGCAGAGCAGGACGTCCTCCAGCTCTTCTCCCCCTGTTAGACAAGCGGCTGTTTCTGTATCAGTTAAGAAAACATTCTTCTTTCCATCAGTGTCATGAGAACTCGGGCAGCATCATATCACTCTTCAAATTTAAAGGTTTGAGCTTTTCCACACACAAACCCCATTTTCCTATGACTTTCCAGCTACAACAGAGTAACACATACGCTATCCCCTTTTGAATCACAGAATGGTTTGGGTTGGAAGGGACCTTAAAGCTCATCCAGTTCCAACACCCTGCCACGGGCAGGGACACCTTCCACTAGATCAGATTGCTCCAAGCCCCATCCAGCCTGGCATTGAACGCTGCCAGGGATGGGGCTTCTCTGGGCACCCTGTGCCAGCGCCTCAGCACCCTCACAGGGAAGAACTTCTGCCTTAGGTCTAATCTAAATCTACCTATTTTTGAAGAGGTTAGGCAAGGGTCAGACTGAATCCTCCAAGTCACCGGCCCACTCAAGCACAGAACCTAGGATTTCTACCGCAAGGTTTCTAATTCTTCAGTACATTTCATAGCAGGTAAACACAGAGAGGGTTAGATCAAGAAGTGTTTTCAACTGGAGAGAGCTGTATTTTCCCCCTATTTAATGCCAAGCACCACAGACAGCTGTGCAATACTCAGATGTTTGGGAAGCTTTGAGAATATGCAGATACCGATGCATTTTTAATAAGAGCCGTGTTTAGCTTGCACACTGCAGCTGGCTTATTTTAATCAAAGTTTCAATACCATCCTGAGGGCTGAATGTGAATCTTTGATGGAACTTTTATGACTACCAAATCACAGACGAAATCCTCCAAAATCCCTAGAGAAACCACTGTTGTCTCTTAAAAACAAGGGATTTATTACTTGTATTTCCAGTTTGTCATTTCAATAAATGACAACCTGGTTTTCATTTTGTAGGTTATTGTAATCGCGTCTGCTGGTCGTAAACATATTAAAATGCATCTTTGCTTTCCAAAAGTAGAAGGGAGATAAAGCTGATCAACTGAATGCCATGTTGTCACTCTGCCCAGCTTCCAAGCTGCAGCACACAATAAATGTGAGCGAAGATGATTTGGTTAACAACAATTTTAGGACTATTTGCTGTTCATGAATGCAGCCAGACCTGACAGAGACAGAACTGAGGATTACAGCGGTGAGATGCTACAGACCCTTTCTGGATCTGTGACTTCAACATAAAAGCCATTTAAACTTTATTCCCTTTAAAATTCCCTAGAAAGCCTCTGAGTAGCTCCCGCTGCAGTGAGTCCGGAGTGTGGGCTTTCCTCTACCTGCTCCTCTGCAGTGAGTGTAACCTTGACTGTTAACCTCCACCATGAGCTGAGGTCAGAGCTAAGAAGCTAGATGATAAATCACTAACTCCATAGCCTACTGCCACTAACTCCAATACCTACCCAGGCCTTTCATTTCAGTTTTTAGGTAACAAATCATTGTGCTAATCCAGTCTGAATTTGGAGCAAGAAAACAGGAAAAAAGTAAAATTCTTAATGTAAGAACAAGCAGAAAAAACCTCGAGAACATCCAAATATGTAGGAGATATTATTAGTGGAGTATCTTACAACTTCCATGTCCAGTGTGATTTCTTCACACTGGATAATGTTCAGGCTTCTCTAGGAACCAAAATAAAACTCGGAGGGAGGGAGGGAGGGAGGAAACACATATTGATGCCATTAGCAGTATGGAAACAATTTTACTTTTCTCTTTTCATGCTATGGATCTTGCTACCTACCATAACAGCAGGTTTCCCCTTGCTAAGTACGACTGCTTACGTCCAGAGCAGAAACCTGGGCTCACATTGTAAGTATGGTCTTTAAAATATTGAATCTTATGTCTGAAAATAAAACTGCTGAAGAAGCTTGAATTTGGTTTCTCTACTGGAGAACAGGCAGCAACATGTGAGCCTGGACAACTCTTGTCAAGCAGTCATGGTCCTTGCCCAATAGCTAGATCAGGCCCTTAGAGGGAACACAGTCACAAGGAAAAGCTAGCCAGTGCTTAGCTCTGTCTATACAATGTGCAAGACCTGATACCCCAGGTGTTATAGGCATTTTTCAGTTACATGTTGCACATGCTGGAAAAGAAATAAGAAATCTCCTTTGCAAGCTACAGTGTAAAATCTACAGCGGAGCTTTGTACTCCATTACTAATCACAGCATCACTGTTTGCCTTGCCGTAACCATAGCCGGTGGTACCCAGGGTGGTAAACACCTCAGCATCACTTGGCAACCCACCTCCTTAAACTCAAGGAGGGTCCCAAGATCAAGAAAAATTACCCCAAAACCCCAGTATTCCTCTTTCTTGTGGTGCTCAGCACAGCTTGTCTGTAGGCAAAAGCAACGGAAGAGGCAGGCCAGGTACTTACTCTCATCGACCTGTGGGTGCTGAACGACGACTTGGAAGAGCAAGCGGAGGATGCCTGGGTTCTGGGCATCCTGATCACAGCCCTGCAGGGACAGGTTGAAGCTGCCAGCGATATTGGCAGGCTGGCTGTCACTCAGCTTGAACACCTCTGGGTTGCTGGGGGAGCCAGGGATGTAATACTCCACTCTCTCCTCTTTCCTTTCGCAGTTGGAGAGGCTGTAGTTGTGGAAAAACACGCTTGCTCTCATGTTGGAAGGAACCACGAACTGCCACGTCATGAGCTCATCTTCTGGAAAGCCCAGTGGGTAGTTTGGGGACATGAGGGTGATTGAGGACTCCTCCTTCAAAATGGATTCAATAATGCATAACCCTGAAATGGAGTAGGGGAAACCATACAAAACAAGTTCCAATTCATGAAGACACTGGCATATCTAGCAGCTCAGCAGCAGAGTATTTTGACAGTGAGCTCATCCACTTCAGCTACAGGTTAGGTTATTACAAAACCTTCAGACTAAACCATACACTCCAGTTAATGTTTCTGTCTTTAATTACAAGGAAAGGGAAGGGATATATTAATGCTCTCTTTTCAGTTTAGAGGGTTCATCTTTCAAGCACATGGACAGACAAGCCTGCGTTCTTTGGAAAGATCCCAGGTCCTACTTCTGCTCCTGGCTTTGCAAGATCAAACGTGCAACCTGACAACTGCTTCACGGGTTTTGGGAAACAAAAGATGAGATCTTTTATATCAGAAGGAGCTCCCTGGCCAAAAGCCTCCCAGATCCAACAAGAGCACACCAGCGAAGAGCGCAAATACACATGATAAAACACGAATGCGAACCACGCAGGCTGTGTAAGACACTTTATGCTCGGATGACTCTTGGCAGCGTAAAGTTGGGTACACAGAGATTATGGTCTTGCTGTAAGACTCCAGCGCTGAAGTGCAACTGTGAGCAATGCCAGGAGTTACAAAAACTCATGTTCTGGAAGCTTGAACCTGGACCAGGTACCTTCTATAACTGAGAGCAAGAACTGCATAACTCAAGTACAGAGCAAGAACACCTCCCAAAGACAGTTTGTCAAGAGATCACAAAGTAACCCAGTGATTGATTGCTATATAATATTCTAGGTATTTTAAGAAGATTATTACACAATGTTTTATGTTGCTGTGCAAGTTGAAACAGATTGCTGCATTTAGGCAGCCTCACGCGCCTTCCAAGCACTGCTTCCCCTTTTCCCACCTTCCTCTCCTGCAGAAGGGCATTGGTTTGAAGCTCAAAAAGTTCAATAGCTTCATTTAAACATAATCAAACCCAACTACACACTGCAACCAGCAGATAACTCTGTTGGCTCATTCTAATTATGCTATCTAGTCTCACCCAGATGTAAACACAAAACCAACAGAGCAGGTACATTTAAGTTATAGGAAGTTTGAAGAGATCAGAAATGAATAATATGTGCCAAAAGCAGCAATGTGACAGTTTTTATACCTAGCAACTGATCAAACTAAGATATTTTGACCCCGGAAGAACAAGAGCTACCAAACTAAAACCTATACAACAACAGCTTTTAGAAACAGATGAAGTAGAAAGGAGTTATAGATAACAGCACCAAAAAGTTACCCGAGAAGAAAGGCTTAAAGAACTGCGCTGCAATGTGCACAGCGAGGAAACGCTCCTCTCTACTCACGTTTTATGGAAGCCCTGTTAGCTATGTTGAAGCCTGAGGTGTTGAGAGGAGAGTCCCATGGGAGGTGCAGAGCCATGATAACTCCTCCCAGCAGCTTGACGCGAGACACCGAGCCGTTCCTGCAGAAGGTGCCAATGTTGACCATGGCCTTATCGATATAGCTGTTGATGCTGTAGCCGAGGGAATCCGGGCACGTCTCTCCTGGTTCAATCTGCTTCAGCCACGGGGTAAATTTCAGTTCAAGTCCAGCCTTTGTGCTTGCCTTCACGTCCCAGATGAAAGTCCTGTTAAGGCGAGGCAGCCCCGGTGGGTAAAGATGAACATCTCCAAAGGGACAGGGGCCTGACACACAGTCTAAATACAGAGAGAGAACAGCCATGATGCACTCTAGAAAGCACTCAAGTAAATAGGAATTTTAGTTTCCCTTTCACTGCTATTTTTGTTAAGTTTAGGTTGCATTTCTCACCGACACATGCTAAAAGACACTCCTCTATTCCGTGATTCTATTGTCACATGCTGTCTCTAAACAGGACTCCTAGAGTAGACAGGATAAACCTGCTTTACTCAGGCTGACTAATTGAAGGGGTTCATTGTCTCCAGTATTACTGCCTTGTTTGCTGAAGAATTTAGAAGGTATTTAGTGAACAGGGTAGAGAGCTGAACGGGCAAAGGGAAGAAACACAACGTCAGGAGAGCTGGAACCCATCGATCTAGAGAAACAATTTTGTCCCATCTCTCCCTGAAAATTCCTGGCAAATCGTTCATCTTTAACTCTTCCACTGCTTGCCATGAGCCGCATCTTCATTTCCTTGCTGTCCTGATGAACAACCCCGGCCTCAGATTTTGCAGAGGGGATGAACGACAATGGCCACTGCAGGATTCTGGAGAGAACTTAGAAACCTTGTCTCTGAAAAGTCTAAATTACTGGTATTTCAAGCTGGACACTAAAAATAAGCACACTTAAACCTATGTCTAAGCTCTAACTTAAAAGAAGAAATATCACACATGCATCTTTCAAATACATCATGAAATATTGTGAAGATTATTATTTGCATCAATCACATGAATAAAACTCCGAAATGTGAAGAGAACCATCCCTGAACACCTCCCCAGAAATAACAAAGATGCTACCAAAGACTGAATGCCCAATGAAGTTCGGGACCTCGTTGAAAAGTAGCACGTGTTCATGCTATTAAAAAGCACATTAACACACATACACCAGAGATAACATCCAGTGCAAAGGAAGCTTTAGTTACAACACTTCCAGCTTTTCAGTTTCTTGACTTCAATAGCGTTCATTAAATATAAGGAAACACGTGCATATCTTCAATGCTTCTGCCTCCCTTATAGGCACAATCAAGCTGTTCAACAAATAACGTGGGTAACATATCATCAGCAGCGCTCAGAGGCTTTTGACAAGAAGAAAAAGATTCTTTGATGGGTTTACAAACTGTGGGAAAAGGGAAGGCAGCAGCAACTGATGCAACGATCATGTAACAGTTCCCGAAACAGCCAAGTTAACATTAACGCTGCCAGCTGTAAGGTCGTTTATCAGCGTTCAGAGACTTCTTCTTTCCAAGCTTATAGGGGATACCTTAATACAGTAACAGGAAACAACGGGATGTGGGTTTACTGGAGGAACATTACCACTGGGGGGGGGGGTTGTGGAATTAAAACCCTGGATCTTACCAATTTTCTTCTCAATTTCCATGATGAAATACTTCTCTGGAGTACGACAAGCGAAGCTAAAAGTTGTGCTGCTCCCAGGCTTTATCACGAGCTCAGGCCTGGCGACATTTTTAACATGAATCCGACAGCTCGGTGGAACACTGGGTCTCGGTTTAATCGTAACTGTGACGTTGTCCGCTGGGCGAAGGGAGATCGTAAAGGAAGCTAGGAAGGAAAACCAAACAGACGTGTGTTGTTACTAGCACATATGGGTATCACCAGCCTCTCCACACATCCCCACAGATGCCACGCTGTCAGAAGGAATATCTGCATCCACATTCTCAGAAGTCTTTGGTGTTGGACTGACACAAAATGCCTCAACCTCTTCCAGTCCAGCACACTTCATGTGCCCAGAGAAGAAGTATACATGGAATTTGTGTAGGACCTGTTCTGCTCCACTTTACCTTCACCAGGGGTATTTGTTTCACATTTATTAAGTACTTCAGCTATTCCTCTCAAATTTCTGTTGTCTTGGTTTTGGTTTTCAGTCTGTTAAGCCCATCACACGGCCTGCTTCATTTCTGAAGGCACCCATGAAGTCGTGACTCAGGTCAGGAAGTTTACCAGCAGCCAAACAACAATACAAGCCTCAGCTTCAATTGCACGTGATGGTACGGGCGAATCCCTGGGTACACCTCAACAATTACAGTAGACCAGATGAGGTATTCCAGCAATACCAAAAGCACATCCCAACAGACATTTATACATGTGGTCACAACCCTTTCCCACCTCCCCACCTTTTATAGCTCATTCCCTGAAGGTACAAGATGCCCACACAATGCCCCTAGGAAGGCATCTGTGGCCTGGGATGGACCACGTGTGCTTGCATACCTCCTCTCCATCCCTGACATGACCATTGCCTTTTTGGGAATACATTAAATCCTCAGCAGTCTTCACAGATTTCAACCCATCCCCAAGCACTACCAAATGCATGAGAAGCTCTCACAGGAAATACTGGAGCCACAGAATAAACTGCATGCTGAATATCTTCTTTTATGGGTAGTGATTTATCATCAACCAATGGACCAATCCTGTCTGTCTTCTAAAAATACACACGTGACATAAGACACCAAGGAGCACTGACTGCACATTCAAGACAACTAGAAGAGTTATCAGCATCGGTTTGATGCTTAGCAAAGATTAAGCCCAGCCCTGGCTGAAGCTTGAGCACATCAGAGACCCTCAACTATCCCACCATCCTCCCCAGTGTGCCAATGGGAACACTGCAGCTTCAGGTTCGCAAACACCAGGCATCAAAAACCTCCCTGGTAGGGGGAGTACAAAAGGGAGTGCTCAAAGAGTTACCCCCTCGTGCTTTTAGTTGAGTTTTGTTGGTCTGGAGCCTTCTTCCAGCCTTTCTGGCTTTTCTATGCAATCTTGGAGTTGAGAGACTTAGCAAGTCCTTGAAACTGCCTTACCTATTTGTCTCCAGCATCAAAAGCTATAAATGAAACCCCTCACACACTATGAGGCTTGTGAAATTTCTACACATACTTGTTAACAACAGGTTTACTAACCCTGCAATACCATTAGTGAGAACCCGATCATCAAGCAACTTTCCTCCAGCTTTTAAGTGACAGACAGTCCTCTGACCTGAGAGCCTGACACTGAATTCTGTTGCCTCTTCCAATGCTGGCACTACTCAGCATCCATGCTTCTGCCTTAGGAATGCTTGGGTAGAGGTTTCCAATATGGGGTTTCCCTGAGGAAAATGAACAACAGAAAAAGAAGACCATACAGGCTAGGAATTGCCTTCTGCTACGGCCTTCGGAGCACCAGGGGATACCTGCAGGGACAACATCTGCAGGGTGGGGAAAGGAAGAGAGTAAAGCAAAGCCAACAACCAGAGCTGCTCCTCCTCCTCCTTTGGGAGGAAGAAGTTTTCTGGAGAGCAAGTGAAACAACTGCTCCCAGCCTAGCCCACAGTTTTGTTTTCCATAACGCTGCTCATTTTGGGGGTTCTTTTGGGCTTTTTATTTATCATACTTAGTGCACAAAATACCCTTTGATCACAATGGTCCTAATTTTTCTGATGTTCGTGTCACCCAGATATGAAGAGCTCTGAAGCCTAATTAATAAGTAATAACTACACACAAAAGAGACTTCTTTCTTGCTTTAAGTAATTGTTACACTCGTCTACAGCTTGTAAGTACCACTGAAAAGTCTGCTCCTTGCTTTCCAGTCAAACAGTTATCACTGTTCCTTGTCCCATCGCTGGAATAGCACAACCATAGGGTCAAACTGGCAGGACAGAGCAACACAAATAACAGCCAGCGTTTCTGAACCAAATCCAGACTGGTTTGTGTTGTAAGGGACCTTAAAGCTCACCCAGTTCCAACCCCCTGCCATGGGCAGGGACACCTCACACCAGACCAGGTTGCTCCAAGCCCCGTTCAACCTGGCCTTGAACACTGCCAGGGATGGGGCACCCATAACTGCTTGTGCATGGCCCCAAGACCATTTTTAGTCATGAGGACTAGGTTTAAGCATAACCTTAAGCACATGACTAGCTTTAGACCAAAACAAATACACGCCCTGAGCTGAAACCAAGGAGCAGAGGTTTTCCATGTTCTGAATGGCATTTTGAAATAAGCAAAGCCTCCCTACAAGGGTCAAAACAAGGCATCATCTTCCTCAGCCCTTGAAAGACCTGACTTCTGCTGCCTGGGGTTTTTTCCTCCCCCCTCCTCCTCTCAACTTCATAACCACGTAGCCATTTGTTTGATCTCCCTACAAGAATATCAAGTCCTTGTCAGCTCAGTATTAATGATTACTACTGACCTCATGCCTCAGCCTTCCAAAACAGGACCTGCCCTCTCTTCTTCAGGGACTGTAACACTAGGACAAGGGGTGATGGGTTCAAACTGAAACAGGGGAGATTTAGGTTGGATGTAAGGAAGAAGCTCTTCCCTGTGAGGGTGCTGAGGCGCTGGCACAGGGTGCCCAGAGAAGCTGTGGCTGCCCCATCCCTGGCAGTGTACAAGGCCAGGTTGGATGGGGCTTGGAGCAACCTGGTCTGGTGTGAGGTGTCCCTGCCTGAAGCAGGGGGTTGGAACTGGATGAGCTTAAGGTCCTTTCCAACCCAAACCAGTCTGGGATTCTAAAAATCACAGAATAACTTTAATGATCAATATATCAACATCCCAGTAGGCAACAAGGATACAGCTACAAACCAAATTAAGCTCAGCAAAGCTGTCTGTTAGAAGGCCCCACCAGGGCAGACGCCAAGCTAAATTACTGCATAAAGAAACAGCTTGCTAAGATGAACCTCCATAGATAGTAATTGTGGCCAAGAAATAAGAGCACAGTGCTGTGATGTCAAGAGCAGGCAGCTGCTAGGGATGTGCTAAGCTACATTAGACTATCAAATCCCATCGTCATAGGAAAAATAGAAAAGAAGAATGCAGAAAGTATATCCAGTGATCCCAAAGTCACTAAAAATAAATGGCTAAATGGGCTAAACCCCCCAAACTATAGACACACAGAGATAACTTTAAAAGCATCTCTATTGCAGAGCTTTTATAAAGATGAGCGAGTTTTTGTGACTCACACTAATGTGCTTTTGCCTGTGATTCCCACTGCATGCCTCTTTATTAGGATTACCAGTAACTGCACACGTTTCTTGTAAAGGAGGAATTTCCATGTCTCATCAATGCTGCAGAGGGATGACACACAGGATATCCACACCAACAAGAGGAAGAATTGCCAACCCAGATATAGTCTCTGTCTACACAATGGAATCGTTGGACTGGAAGATCTCAGAGGTGAAGCCTCCAGTCCGGAGCAGGTTCACAGGCTGACAGAGGCATCTCATCTCATCCTCTTTTCCTCTAAGCAATTACAGTTTTGCAGCCTCTCATAGCTATTTCTTCAACTTCCCTCATCTCCGGCTGCATCTTCTCTGCTGCATCTGGTATTCACTACTGCTCATTCTCATTACAGACAGCCTTCACGACAGCCGTCTCATCACAGCATCCCTTTATCACTAGAGTAACACTCCTCTCTCTGCAAACACACTTTGGCTAGCCTTTTCTCAATGGTATGATGCTTTTTCTCCCAACCTTTCATCAATGTTAAGGCTCAGAGCTTTCATACTTGAGTTCGAAACAAACCGCATAGCACAAACCAAGTAGGATTACTCCGGAGAGTTCAGCCTAAATTTATCTACTGTGGTTGCACCTGACACTAATCTCCTAATATTTTTCAATATGTATATATAAATGTCAAAAGGCATTTTTTCCTGTACAAGGGTGCAATGTAGAAGAGTAGTAGAGCCAGTGGCACTGACACAGCGTGTGCTGTATACACATACAAGGGAAGGACTTGGCAGGGCAGCAGTTTTCATGGCTATGTACAGTGCCTTGCTAAGCAGAGCAGGAGTCATAATGGAGTCCAACTAGTTTTAGCTAGAGGGCTGCGTTTTATTGCAGCAATTTATCCATAAGGATCTATGGATCGTTTCATGTGACTTCACTGGACAGCCCGAGGAACTGAAGCCCACAAGAGCCACCAACAGATCACAGATGTGACCTTCTCCCAGAATAACAGTTGTTTTGCTCATTCCAGTTCAGTCAGTGGGCTCATTCCACTGGAGCCATTTTTAATGCAAACCAGTTGGATGAGGCTGACTCAAGCACCATTCACAAGCCGGCGGCAGCTGGAGGAGACAGGTTTGCTGCAGAGGACGAGTAGTGGCAACACTCACTCCGGATATGAAGTACCTGGATCCAAACCCCTGTTCTGCCCGAGGGGGATCTGAACCCACACAACCAACACACCTCTCCAGAGAACAGGCTTGGCCACCACAGTGCTTCATGCTATCACCTCAATAAAGGGGTAGCACCGCACTGCTGTTTGCTCTACATCTTGACAGGCTCTCCTGGAAAGCTCAGCACCTCTTCTGCACCTTTTGCAGGGATGCTGGCCTACATGCATGCTCACAACCTGCTGAGGCTGTTCCACCACACATAAACTCCTGCGAGGGTCATGGCAAGGTGATAGGAAGCAAGGGTACAACTTAGCTAGAGGGGTGATGGGTTTAAACTAAAAGAAGGGGATTCAGGCTGGATGTGAGGAAGAAATCCTGTACAGTGAGGGTGGTAAAGCACTGGCACAGGTTGCACAGAGAGGTGGTGGGTGAACCATCCCTGGAGACATTCCAGGCCAGGCTGGATGTAGTTCTGGGCAACCTGATCTGGTTGAAGATGTCCCATTGCAGGGGGTTGGTCTGGATGAGCTTTGAAGGTCCCTTCCAACCCAAACTGTTTTGCGATTATAACAACACAGTAACCAAGCCATAAGTTAAATGATTTCCACTTCGAGCCACAGCAACTCCTCTCTCTGATCTAATGGACAGCCTAGATACAGGAGATGTCAGCATTAAGACACATTCAGAGCAATTAATCCAAAACACCCTTTGCCTAGTGAGGGGACCTCAAGGCAGTCTCCCGCATGATACGAATCGCGGGCTCCAGCTCCCACATCCCAGTGTCTCTGCCCCAATGGCTCAGCTGAGAGACCTGCACCTTATCAACCATTTCCCCACCACCTCCAACACAATTCACTGCACAGTTGACTCAAATTTGCCAACAGGTCAAAGAATACTTAAATGAGTAAACATCTCCCTGCTTTGCTGCCTCAAACTGTTTGTACTTGACTTACTGGGTTTGTATTTGTCCAGCTTTGAGTCCAACTCTACAGTTTCACTACAGCACCTGGTTGCCCAAGCATCATCCCCTCCACCAGTTCCACTCGCAAAGCCCATCCAGGTAATTGCCTTCACATTCTTCAAGCCCTTAGTAAAGTTAGGCAGGGACCTATACACCATTCATACTCTCCCCTACTAAACAGTGCTGTGAGCAGCAGAGATCACAAGCACAGCCACAAATTACAGCCAACCCTGCTTGCTGCAAGCTGCTGAAATCCTGTTGGACCCTACAAAGCAAACACATTTTCTGTTTATATTAACATGTAAACCGACTACTCTCTACATTGCTCAATAACGTCCTTATGCTTGGACTTTGTCTTCCAGTACCACACTTGCTTGGGATGTAAGGACTGCATTTTGCAAAAGGATTGTTTCAGGGAATCACCTAGAAAATTAAAGCTTCAAAGCTTGTAAACACTTAGAGATAGATGCTGCCAATGATATGATACGGTAAAAATATGCCAGGGTTATCACCCACAGCTCAGGACAGAGCACCTGAGGGAGAATATCAATTCCTCAGCCACCACAGTACAACCCGCTAATCTTCACTGGTGGGATAGGGGATGGGAATGTGAAGCAGGCGAGATGTCACACATCCCATTCTCCTCCTCATCAGGGCGGAAGGGTGGACGCTGCTGGGGTAATGATGTTACAGGCACAGTTCACCAGAGAAGGCATGTCCGTACTCCAGGCCAACAAGGATGCTCACTCAAAAGCTGCTCATTCACAAATCTGCAATGTCTGAAAGGATTAAAATACCTTCAGATTTCAAAAACACTTTAGAAAAAATGAGTACTTTAGAACCTTTTTGGAAGATAATTAGGACACACACTCGTGTAAAAGATACCTTTAACAGAAGCTTCTTCCCCAGGAGTGGGAAGCCCAGGCACTTTGGGATCTGGCAAGCTCAGCTGTAATTGCAGAAAGGATGATGCTGCCTCCGAGCTGCCTTTTCTAAATCATTATTTTACAGATACGAAGCTCTGTTGCTTCTGTGGCAGTGAGATGCAGAGCTCAGCGAATGCTGTCTGCAAGCTGTGTTTACTTGCCCAGTTTCTCCCTACCTTGATGTAAGCCAGTGAAAAGCCAGCATCTTGGAGCATGTCTGAGCAGCTCTTCGGTCTTGGCTCTGGTTAATCAAAGTGGAACAGCGCATTTCACAATCAGGGGTCCCTCCCATGCTAAACATCCTGCCCACAGCTCTTTGTCTCTCACTCATGAGGAACTTCAGATAATCTCTCACTTCTGAGGAGCTTCCAGATCATCCCTCTTCACCCCTCAGACTGCTGTCCCCATACACTAATCTCTCAGCACAGCTCAAAGCAGGCTCTCCCATGCCACGCTTGAGGGTGGATGGTTGTTAAAGGGTGTCCAACAGAACAGGCAAAGGTAAGACCTTTCCCCCATTATAGGAGATCGGTTAAAAAAAACCCAAAACAAAATCTGTTTTCTGACAGCACTGGCAGCCTGGGTGCTCAGAAGCAAGACCAGACTGTACTAACACAAGTGAAATTCACATCTACGAGGCACTATGGCACAATTCTTAAGCTGGCTCTGTCTGAAGGTCTTCCTGGAGGTCACATCAATGCTGCCTGCACTGGGCAGGTTCAGCTACAGGCAGCATAACCTCACCTCTGTCACCAGCTAATACAAACCCACCAGATTTTGCTCTGAAAAAACAGCCAGCAGTCAACAGTTCACCAAGCACAGCACAACCCACATCCATTTCCTTCATGCCCTGTCCTTCACAAGCAGATGTTGAGCAAAAGGAATCTGTTATATCACCACGTTATATACGTATATACATATATATACATATATATCTTATATATGCGTTCGTATCACCAACAGATTACCGAAGTTTTCAAGTTCAGGGATGGTGACCAGGCTCCATCGCCTGAATCCTACTAAGAGAGTACTAAAAGTCACCAAGTGCTCTATGGGAACTGGTTAATGGTTTGGCTCCAACAAATCAACCCCTGCTGCAGTGGGTTGTCTACTCCAGAGGTGAGGTTTGACACGGATACCTGAGCAGCATCAGTGAGACGGCCGATGTCCCAGAAACTGCTGGAAGGGTTTTGTTAAAGCAACATCTTCAGGTCTTTCCCCCAGTTGGGCAAAGGTTTATAAATGATGAAAATGAGTAGAAATGTGGCCTTCACATTACCACGACATCCTTTAGACTTATTAAAGACAGAGCAACAAATGAAAAATGCGCACAAATCTCACCTGTTAGAAACAAATACCTCAAACCCACAAAAATTGGCATCTAGGTAAAAAATAAATGTGTATTTTATGGTGGAAAATGTAAGGTACTAGCACCTTGTATGGTACGGAATGTAAGGAACTGAGACACATGTTAAGTAATTTACTATAAACACAGTATTTTCTGGACAGTAAAAACTGGGTGCTCCAGACTGATAATGGCACAAGGCAAGCAAAAAAACCCCATAGCCAAATACTCATGCACATTAGTTGTGGTCTTAAAAGGAGAGGTCTCCATCGAGTGAACAAACGGCGATCCAGAATGGAAATAATCCAGCTTCCACTGACTGTCAGAGGAGCACAAACAGGCCCATTATTCATATTCTGTCAGAACAGCAGAAAGACCCTGCTAACAGCTTAGGGTTTTCTTATGTTATTAAAAGAAGCAGCTTTACATGTGGAGAGTGACTCAAATCATGTTAACTGGAGGCTAAAGCAAGAAGGAATGCAGCATTATCTGCAGATTCATTTATTATAAACAATGACATTTTAAAGACAAACCCCCAAAATACATATGAAGATTTTATCACATAAGGATGTTTTAAATCTGAAGTATTTATGTTTCGCAGACATCGTAAAAGTCTGCATAACTTAATTATCAGTGCTTCGACAAAACACGATTTAGGTGGAAAACACATTCTCAAAGGTCAGACATGCGATACTTCATTCACATATTCATGCCCAGTTAACACAAATAGTTCTTTCTGTAGTTTTCCACCTATAAATTAACCAATGTTTCATTTGATAACTTACACATACAGTTGCATCTGAAGTAAACCCTCTGAAGACAATGTGACCAGCCATGCTTGACTTACACATTCCTACAGGACAAAGACCACCACCATACTACTATATCTGCTTGGAAAGGGTAGAGAGAGAAGGTGAGAGAAGAAATGACTTCATCAAGACGACAAGAGACAGCTTTAAAGATAGGATCAGCAAGATTTGTACCCGTTTCACTAGAGCATCACCAGACCCCAAGAAGAGACATCCATGCCTCATACCCACCTTGGTGTGGCTCTGCACACCTAAACCTGGCTTCATTGATACGGAGATGGCTTCAACCTGTAGCCACATGGCAGCAACAGCAGAGCCAGCACCAACGTCAGCACTGAGGCAAAGGGAACTCCTTAAAAATTACGATCTCGGGTTTTCCGGACAAACCTTGGCTCAGGGAAACGTTCCAACCACAGTTTTGGTTGTGCAACAACAGTAAGCAACTCCCCCTGGGATAAAGCATATGCCAGGCACATGAGATCTGCTAGCAGATGCTCCTCAGTCCCACTAACACCATCACAACCTTCAGCCTACCAACCCATGTCACTAAAGCAGCTGAGACTGAGCCACCTCTTTTTTAGAGGGCTGGGGTTCCACGAAGAGGAGGAAAGCACTAAGTTTGATGGGATGACACAGGATCCTGGCACACGAGAACAGTGGAGCTTGTGCAGGAGATGGACAAGTGAACAGAAGCATGCAGCTGGAAAGGAAGGGACTGAAGGAGGTCATCAGAGGGACCACCATCAGCGACAGCAAACCTACTGGGTCCATCAGTGGTGCTTTGTACAACTTCACCGTTACTAACTTTGCTTTACAGACCAACTTCATGGCTTCGCCCCAGGGTAAGGTCAGTGGTTGGGGAGCTCCCTGGTTCCTCTAGATTAATCTGAGAAAGCCCGAGACATCTCATTTGTTGGGAAGATTTGCACAATAAGGATAGACCAACATAAGCTCTTCACCAGACTCACCATCTTTCTCCCATTTCCTGCACCTTCCCATCAAGAGCTATTACAATCACACACAAAGGAGACTTGCCCAGCTCTCAAAGGACACAACCTGCACCCACCACCACACAGCTGGTACCCTGCTCATCACTGCACCAAACAAATCAATGGTGTGGGCTCAACCCCACATAAAGCAGGTATAAACTTTCATTTTTAACACCAACGTGAATGTATAATTTGCTTTAGATGTTTTAAACAAGAGAGAGGGAAAAAAAGACATAGGAGCAGATAAGCAAAAATCAAAGGCATGGGCTCATAAGTAACAAGTTCCCAAGGAACAAGGGACAGGACAAGAGGAAAGGGCCCCAATCCACACCAGGGGAGGTTTAGATGGAGCTGAGGAACAGTTCCTTCCCCAGAGGGTGCTCAGGCATTGGAACTGCTGTCCCAGGGCAGCGCTGCAGTCACCATCCCTGCAAGTGCTCACACAGCATGGAGACGAGGCCCTCAGTGCCATGGGTTAGTGGTGGCCTTGGCAGTGCTGGAAACGGTTGGACTGGATAAGCTTAAAGGTCTATGCCAACCTCACTGATTCTATGATTCTACATATGCAAAATGATGCAGCTGAAAGGTTTTTCACTTGCTGCTTCAACACCACAAGACCTTTGGAAAGCGTAGCTCCTCTCCTTCTAGCAGTGACCCACCTAGGGTTTGTTTCCTTTGAAAGCAACACACAACTAACTACAGTATAATAGCCTTTCTTCTTCCTTTGAAGTGGCTTGGAGAGGCAAATCGCTGCCGCTCACAGGCAATACATTAAAAGCGAATAAGAATACACTGCTGTAAACCTCATCACTGTCTAATTTTACAGTCAATGTTTAGGCTGTATTATCTACAACAACAGCCGTGAGCCACACTTCAGCATAACCAGAGCAGTTAAAGGCAACAGCAGTGCTAAAAAGGCACAAGTTTCACATCAGGCTCTCCAGGTTATTCATAGGCACTGCTAATAACTTAGTAGTTAATTTGGATAGAAGGACTCATACTTCAAGAGAGTTTAACAGGACTAATAGCTACAGAGCATTGGGTGACATGGTCTAGTGTGAGATGTCCCTGCCCACGGCAGGCAGTTGGAACTGGATGATCCTAAGGTGCTTTCCAACCCAAACCAGTCTGGGATTCTATGACTCTAAACCAAACTGTTTAGATTTGAGGACTGAGCTGGGGTGTTTTTGCAACCAAGCTGCTCTGGAAATCGAGGCAAACCCCACGCACCATCTCTGTGCTCATAACTGGAATTCTTTTGGGGTCGCAGACAGGATTTAAGGAAATTATTCATGGGTTACATACACGGGATTGCATCAAACATCCCGGAACTTCAAGAGACACAGAGCTGGTAATGAGCAGCAGCCTCCCACTGAACTACATGTCCCAGCTAAGGCAGTGAAGCCACTCTGCGTCCTTGCACGTACAAAGCATCCATTGCTCTATGTAAATACTATATAGAAGGAATCGTATTCTGTTTGCTTAACAGCTTATGTGGCTGCATGGTCAGACACAGAGCATGATCCTGCAAGCTCCCGCTCCTTACAGAGAATCTAAGCATCCAGGGAAAAGGAGTTTGTGAAGTTTACTCCCATAATTAATCCTTCACCAAGAGAGGATGCGGACATCAAACCACTCGTCCTGTTAGGAGTTATCTCACGGAGGAACAGGCTGGAATGCCCAAACGAAAGATGCCGACACCGGATGCCCCCGCGCCGACGCTGTTTGGGGGATGCCACAGCGCCCTGCCCGACGCTTCCCGAGACCGGGAGCGTCAACTTCCAGCGCGGGCAGGACACCGACTGCCCGGGGCCACCCCGCCCGCCGGCACCGGACAGACACGACCCGCTCCCACCGGGGGCTACTGTGAGCATCACGGAGCCGATTCTCCCCCTTGCCCTCCCTTAGCCCCCCCCGCCCGGGCAGCCCCGCCGGGCTCACGGGGTGCCCCCGCCGCCCCATCCCTACCTTCCCGCTGGAGGAGCTGCGCCGAGGCGGCGAGGAGCGCGGCCAGGAGCGGGGCCAGCGCCCGGCCCGCCGCCATCTCCCCGCATGAGCCCGGCGCGAAGCGGGCGCGGGTCCCTCAGGCGCCGCTGCCGCCGCTTCCTGCTCCACCTCGCACCTGGAGCGGGGCGGGACGGGCAGGTGAAGCCCCTCCTCTTCCTCCCGGGCGGCGGCGCTCGGCCTGGCCCGGCACGGCTCGGCTCGGCTCGGCTCGGCTCGGCTCGGCTCGGCACGCTTCGGCACGGCTCGGCTCGGCTCGGCTCGGCTCGGCTCGGCACTGCACGGCTCGGCTCGGCACGGCTCGGCACGGCTCGGCACAGCACGGCTCGGCACGGCTCGGCACGGCTCGGCTCGGCACGGCTCGGCACGGCTCGGCTCGGCACGGCACGGCTCGGCACGGCTCAGCCCAGCTCCCGGCTTGGCCCGGCTCCCTCCCGTCCCGTCCCGCGCCGTTCTCGGCCGCTGCCTCTCCCCGGCCCCGGCGGGGAGGACGGACCCGGCTTGGCCGTGTGCGGGCAGCAGTCAATGGGAGAGCCGCGGTTGCTGCTGCGGGCGGTTATTGCCGCTTTACACCTCACTCGGACGTTTCCCCTGCCCGTTTCCGATGCTATGAACTCCACCAAAAGGGGGTTGGAGTGTTGGGGAGCAGGATCCCCTCGCACCCCTGTTGGGTGCCCGATCTCTTTCTGATGTTGGGTAAGGCGCGCCTTGCCTGCAGAAGCATCTCTGAGCTGATGTGCAGTCCCATCTACCCATGCAGAGGTGGTGGGGAGACCTTACTTGTGGCCTTTCAGTACTTAAAAGGGGCTTATAATAAAGATGGGGACAGGCTTTTTAGCACATCCTACAGCAGTAGGACAGGGAGTAATGGTTTAAACTAAATGAGAGGAGATTCAGATTAGACCTGTTTAGATTTAAACCCAAGCTTTAAGGAAGACTGAAGACCCTTTGCTCTTGCTGATTCAAGCTGGTGATGAGGCTGCTCAGCTCTCCTGCGTGATCTTTACACCTCTTGCATAAATAAACCTATTGTTGGGTGGTCTTCTGCATACTGCAGCTTTCAGTCTTTAGGTATCTTTATACCTTTAGATGATCTTAAGGTCCTTCCCAGCCCTAACCGTGCTATGATTCTATATGGCCAGTGTTCACAAGAAAGTAATGAACCGGTTGTATTACTGAGGAGAAATGAAGGGGTGGGAGTTTTGCAGCCACATGAGGAGGAGCAGAATGATTTCTTAGGGGCTCAAAACAATTCTGATGCCATTTCATTAACATAAGGAAATAAGGAAGGGTTGGGGGGGGGGTATTTTCTCCTATGGGAGAAATAGGAAGGCTTTTGGCCAGCTCACAGCTTTTCGTTTATGTTAGTTGTGTCTCACTGAGTTTCACCTCTTCATAAAGTTCAGCACCTTCCCAGTTATGTCAGCTTTACGTTACCTTATAGTTCCTTTGTTTCCAGGTGGAAGCATGGAAACAGTGTGTTAGACTTCCTAAAACGGACGCGGGTTTATGTCCACTGCAGTTCTTTATTGTGTTGTTTGTAATTCCGATGGAGGTCTGGCTGCTCTTAGGTTCTCCCCAGTCACTCCTCTGGTGGCCAGCATTTCCAAAGGAGCACAGAGTCATGTAATTCTCTTTGTGAGCTGTGTGAGCATTCACTAGTGAGGCTAGCATCTCCTCTCTGAGAGAAGCTCTGTTCCCTCTGACTTGGGAGCTGATGGACAGAGGGACAGCCTGTACAACATGCCCAGTGTGACGGGAGAGTGAGTGGTCCTCCATAGGGTTGTGAGGGTTGTGTAGTGACAGACTGGCTAGACATAGGAGTCACTTCCTAGTGGATTTGTACATCTACTGTTGCATAAACAGTGTAGATAGCTGGATTAAGATGCTTAAAATATTTAGCATGGGAAAGCATGTAGAAAGGACCACTTCAAGTCAAAAACATTGACTGTCTGTACGTATAACTCTGTGGGGAAAGAAAACCACCAACACAAAGCGAGGGCATTTTGCATTGACCTGTTTTACGCATGAGCCCAGCAAAGCTGTTCAATCACTCCTCAAACTGGGCAGGGGAGAGAAAATAGAACAGAAGGCTCCTGTTGAGATAAGGATGGGGAGAGATCACTCTGCAATTACCATCATGGGCAAAACAGACTCGACGTGGGGGAATCAGTTTAGTTTATTACCAATCAAATCAGATGAGGGCAATGAAAAGCAAAATAAAACGTTAAATCCACCTTCCCTTCACCCCTCTCTTTATGCATCTTTTAACCAAAATTCCCTTGGGAACAGCTATCAGCGTTCACTTCAGGGTATTTTCTGGAGAAGGTGAATATTCTTGTGATACTGTCACTTTGTCCATGTGCCTGTTCTGGTTGATGCAGCTGCTGAACAATTCCCTAAGTTGCTCTTTTTATTGAAGATGAATAATTTATTTTTAATTGTTCCATCTCTTTTTGTGTGTGCTTCAGACATTTCCGGGTTTCCCCTCTTTTTGGTTATGCTTATACATTGACAGTGATGGGAAGGCTCTTGATTTGGAATCTTAGAATCAAGTAGGTTGGAAAAGGCCTTTAAGATCGTCCACTCCAACCGTTCCCAGCACTGCCAAGGCCACCACTAACCCATGGCACTGAGGGCCTCGTCTCCACGCTGTGTGAGCACTTGCAGTGACAGTGACTGCAGCCCTGCCCTGGGCAGCAGTTCCAATGCCTGAGCACCCTCTGGGGAACGAACTGTTCCTCAGCTCCATCTAAACCTCCCCTGGTGCAGCTCGAGGCCGTTTCCTCTTGTCCTGTCCCTTGTTCCTTGGGAGCAGAGACCGACCCCACCTCACTACAACCTCTGTCAGGCAGCTGTAGGGAGCGATCAGGTCCCCCTGAGCCTTCTCTTCTCCAGACTGAACCCCCCAGGTCCCTCAGCCGTTCCCCATCACACTGTGCTCCAGGCCCTGCACCAGCTCCATTGCCCTTCTCTGGCCCTGCTCCAGCCCCTCAATGTCTCTCCTGCAGTGAGGGGCCCAGAACTGAACACAGGATTCTAGGTATTTGGTCCTAATATAGGTTAAATATGGAAGTATTTGGTCCTAATGTGGGATAAATGTGAAAGCGTTCATAAGCAGTCCTGTTAGCTCAGGCTGGAGGTGAGCTAGAGCAGCAGATAGCATTTTACATTCCTCTTCCCTCTTCTACAGTCATTTTCTTAGAAAAGACAAGAGTCGGGCACGTCAGATTTGCAGGCCTGCCTTACTGGGTCAGCCTCATATGGTATGTGAGCCTATGGACTGAAGCTCACAGAGGCTGAGGAATAATTGCCTCTGCTGTCAATGTGCAAGGAAAGCTCCATCAAACCTGACTAATTTGGCTTTTACCTCTCATTAGCTTAATGCGCAGTGCCCTGGTCCAGCTGGAAGTGGTGTAGAAAATCAGAAAGCTTAATCCTTGTTAACATTATTTGTTGGTTTTATTGCATTCTTCTGAGGCAAGACTAAATGCTTTTAGCAGCCACTTCACGAGCTGGGTAACATCATTCAGTGGTGAGCTTCATTGACCACAGTGATGTTGGCACGCTGCTGAGGGAGAGCTGGTGTTGATCCTCTTGGAAAGGTGAATTTAGCCAGGGAATCCAGGGAAGATGGGATAAAATGAGGAAAAACATGGACGTGCTGCTTAGTCAGAAATATTCCTCTCCTTTGTCTATGGGAGTCATATCCTTTGCCTGGAAATGCCCTATAAATGGCAGAGCAAGTTAGAAGAAAACACTGAAAACCTATAAATAGAAGCAGAGAAATTCTAAACCTCCTTAGTTTTGAGGAGCAAATCTCCCACTTCAACTTCTTTGCCCCCACATTCAGTGTTTGTAACACAGCTAAATGAAAACCTCAAAGACGGAGCCACTGTTGTTCCTACCAATAGTTGTCAATGAGGCATTCAACTCCCTATTTTTTTTCCCACCTAGAATGAAATCAGTAAAGGAATAACCGTACAAGCAGCTCTATGGGCACAGATGCCCATGGTCAGCATGGGGCCAATGTCCAGAAACCTAACGTGGAGAGAGACACATGTAAATGTGCTTTTTGTCCCAAGGAAAGTTCACTACAGTAACTTTTAGGTTGGTTGTTTCTACCCTGCACTGTGAACAGCAAACCAAGCTCAGCTAATCCTGAAATGATGGGGTGTGTAGTGCAGATGTCCACGAGGCAGGTGATACAAGAGCTGATGCAGGCTCAAAGAGAGCGATCAAGATGCAGTTCATGGTGCTTGAAACACAGCTGCTGTATGAGGTAGCATTTGCTCTCGCTGTGTAAACCAAAGCAGCTTTCAGCCAGCTGTGTGACGCTCATCCAGCTGCCTAAAGAGCCCCAGATAAGTACCCTGTGCTGGGGAGATGTAGGGCACTCACTGGGTATTCCAGCTGAATTTCCAAGTATTTCATCTCCTCTGTTATTAAAAAGATCAGGTCAAGCAGCTGCTTTATATACTGTGGTCATGCCTAAAAACCATATCTTACGTGGGCAGCTTCACCCTCAGCCAACAGCCAGCCAGCCTTGCTCCAGAGACGTGCAAATCCATAACCAAAAGGTGGCAGAGACTGGAATGGAGAAGAGGATCTGTTAGAGGAAGCAGAACCCAGTGCTGTTGGTGTCTGTACACACCAGACAGGGGTGAACATCACTGTGCTTTTTTTGGATCTGACCTACTGAGGTAACTGGTGTGCCCTGGCTCTCTGGTTCTGCTGCAGTTGAGAATACCAATCCAAGAATCATAGAATCCCAGACTGGTTTGGGCTGGAAAGGACCTTAAAGCTCATCCAGTTCCAGGCCCCTGCCATGGGCAGGGACACCTCACACCAGACCAGGTTGCTCCAAGCCTCTGTGTCCAACCTGGCCTTGAACAGTGCCAGGGATGGGGCAGCCACAGCTTCTCTGGGCACCCTGTGCCAGCGCCTCAGCACCCTCACAGGGAAGAGCTTCTGCCTCATATCCAACCTGAACTTCCCCTGTTTCAGTTTGACCCCATCACCCCTTGTCCTATCACTACAGTCCCTGACGAAGAGTCCCTCTCCAGCATCCCTGTAGCCCCCTTCAGACCCTGGAAGCTGCCCTGACGTCTCCACGCAGCTTCTCTTCTCCAGGCTGAACAGCCCCAATGTTCTCAGCCTGTTTTCATGTGGGAGGTGCTCTAAACCGCTTATGATGTACGACATCTGCTTCCCCATGCTGGAAGCTCAGCTCAGTGTGAGCTGAGTGAGGGGAATGGTAAGCAGACTTTCAGAAGCACGGGAAATATGGCATTTGTCAGCCCTAGCAAATCCCATGGGTATGTTTTTCACTATCTGAAGCTTATTACTGGAATACAGAGATTGAGCTGCCTCCTGAGGCAGGCCTGGAAATGTGTAATAGTATATTTGTTGTTTAAGCTGGTTTCACTCACCATGCGTTAGGAAAGTAGTCTATTTCCCTTGTACAGTAGTTGCATTGTGCCAGCAGGCTAATTAAGACTGACCCGGTTAATACTAAGGAAAGACCAAAGATCTTTGTACATTCCCTTGTCTCTGCTCAAGAGAACCGAACTTACTATTACCTCTGCTTCAGTCCTAGCAGGAATATCCAGCTGTAGTAATGCGGCACAAGACATTCATGGGATGAGACACCTCTCTGCTGTTTGTGGCCACTGTGTGGAGGAGAAGGGGTTGGACTCTCATAGCATCTCAATATGGAAAGAAAAGGGAGTTTTATTGCCTGCCAGGCATAAAGCCCCGCATGTTGTGTTATGAAAGTGTGAGCTGTATGAGCACATTTCCATTCCTTTGATAACTTCTTCAAGCAATTCTTCTACTGAGGGAATTCTTCCCCCTAAGTGGTTCCACAGGGTAAGTCTGCCCCAGCACCCTCCCCGCTTCTTGGGAGAAGTGACTCGGGAGGAGCAGGGGAAGGGAGCGAACATAAATGCCAAGGTGCGGTAAAGTCAGGACCCTTCTGATGAATGTAGATATATACTTAGATAATTTTGTAATCGGCGTGATCGGTGTCGTTCTGACACTGGCTCTAGCCCACTAAACCCTCTGGACACAGGATTAAGTCTGTCTCTGCAGGATAGAACAGAATGTCCTACAATAAAATGGAATTATGTGCATGTATTTAAATCCCGCTGCTTTAAAGTTAGGGACTTGCTTAAGGCTGTTCTTGAAATAAGAGTTTCCTGACTTAAAGTGTATCTGTGCTGAAAAACACCCGTTTGCTTTATTTGGGAGCTACTTATCGCGCTGTTTAGCGAGGATACATGTGGTGCTAACCAATCATTACAGCTCTTCATGACCTGTCGCAATAGATACATTATTGATCATCATAAAAGAGGAAAGAAACAAGCCCAGCTATAATAACGATCCGTGGAATATTCTGGAGTCCACAGATCAGTCTTCCATAGACTGAAGTCATGCAGCACATCATTTTGGTCAAAAGCTTAGTTCTTTCCAAGTTCTCCCCGGTGGTTAGATGGATTCTAGGAAGCACAGGGGCTGCTTACAGCCCTTGAATACAGATCCTGGTTAGTGCTAGAATATGAATGAGATTCAGCAGGGCTTTGAGCAAGTGACATGTGCAAAGTCTTACCCTGCAGTCTTTACCTGAGTCTTGCCAGGTGGGGCTGGATGGAGCAGCGAAGCAGAGAGGGGATGTGGAAAGCTGCACCCTGAGCAAAGGAGGCAGTGAAGACCCTGCCCGTGGCCACTGCTCCTTGCATATAGGTTACTCATTCACCTAAAGGTGAAGAGTGGGGTTTGCTTCCAGAAACAGTTATCTTGGAGTTGTTTTCCTGTGAAACTGGGTGTGAAGAACGCGGTGCTGTTGCAGTCGCGCAGGGGAGAGGTTGACATTTTGTTTGTCTCTGGTCTAAAGTTATTGCTTTCTTCTTGCTTGCATTTTAAAGGGAGTTTACCCAGGTTAAGAAATAGAAGCAGGACTTCATGAGGGGCTGCTATGCGAAATGCAGGGGAAGAAAAAATGTCACCCGCAAGCCAAAGTGGCTGGACTGTGTCCATCTGCTCCCAAATGGTGGTCAGGGGTGGTTCAGCATAAAGCATTACCACGTGAGACATTGTGGCCTGAAAGGAATAAGCTGCTTGCGTAGGAAGGGAATGCTCATCGTATATCACACAGACAAGCAGAGGAGACAGCAGGGACAGTCTAGAGGCTTGGGCACTTCTGAGCCTCTGGGAAGAAACCCAAGTTTTTGTCAGGGAGAAGTCATATTCCATCATCTTTATCTGTCGCTAAGTGAAATCATAACAAACCAGCTTAACAGCAGGAACATTCCTCAGTGGGTAAGGATTGGTTATTTATCGCATACATATCCTTTGTCACTTTATACAGACATCTCTGGTACAGATGTTCAAGCTCTGATAAAAGATATAAATAGTATGTGTGGTAAACAACTTGTAGAATAGGACAGCACTACCAAATTACACAAATGCCTATATAGAATCATAGAATAGTTAGGGTTGGAAAGGACCTTAAGCTCATCCAGTTCCAACCCCCTGCCATGGGCAGGGACACCTCACACTAAACCATGCCACCCAAGGCTCTGTCCAACCCGGCCTTGAACACCGCCAGCGATGGAGCATTCACAACTTCCCTGGGCAACCCATTCCAGTGCCTCACCACCCTTACAAGAAAGAACTTCTTCCTCATATCCAATCTAAACTTCCCCTGTTTAAGTTTGAACCCGTTACCCCTTGTCCCATCACTACAGTCCCTCATGAAGAGTCCCTCCCAGCATCCCTATAGGCCCCCTTCAGATATCGGAAGGCTGCTATGAGGTCTCCACGCAGCCTTCTCTTCCCAGACTGAACAGCCCCAACTTATATGGATGCTTAGCAGAGACAACATGAGTCACACAAGCAAATTCATAGGGAGACCAGCACTTCCCCATGGCTCTCATGGTGGCACGTATGTAATGGGTCCTTTCTGTAAGGGAGCTATTAGTGATGTGCCTGCACTGTTAGCTGTCCTGGTGCAAACATAGTGAAGTTGAAAAGAGCTTGAGACATTGAGGTTTCCCCCTTGAGCTGCACTGCAGCTTCATTAGGAAAGTGAATCAGGTGCCTTCTGCATAATATTCTGCCTCTAAATGGGTTCTGTTAGGTACTGAAATGAGCCAACTGATTCAGACACCAAATGTGCCTGGCACTGGCAGTCCTTTCATCATGGATTTATAAAGCTCCCAAGCAGGGATTTCCTGCTGTCAGTCATACCCAGTCCCACTCTGGCAAAATATTTGTCATCTAAGGTGGACAAGGGTAGTCCCTGTCCACTAATCACTAATGGTCAGTGATTAAACACCATTGTGGGCTTTAACGAGACTTTGTGGTAGTTATAGGTGCAGCTGCAGCAGATGGTCCAGGAAAACTGCAGCTAAAGTTCTTATTCCACTGCTAAGACTTTCCTGGAATGTTGAATGAGGAAGAAATGAGCGTTTGCTGAAGCTATTTTAAGTTACGGAGAATGCATCCAAAAAGTGAGATTCTGCCCAACAGGATAATGTGAAGTGTTAACATTTGGTTTCAACTGAACAGTGTGCAGTTAGATCCAGTTGTCTCCAAAGCCTTGGAGAGCTGGACATGATGCTCTGATGATGTTGCATTCACACTTTGATTGTTCAGGTGGCTCCTAATGCTGCTGTGATGATTTGTGCAGGTTTCAGGGCACCAAGCTAAGAAGCTGCCATCTAGATTTGAATTTGGTTCTCTAGGAATCCATGGCATGCATCCTAACTCAGGTTTGTAGGAACAAAGCAGGATATTTAACAGCGTGCTCAGGAATGGGAGCAGAGCAGTCGGTCCTTAGACTTGGCAGCAATAAGACATCTTCCCATCACTTCCCACCCATCATCACCATGCCCCTCTATAGCCCTGCTTCCCCAAGCCCTCCGGTGGGGTGAATTAACTAGGTGGAGAAGTTACTGGGCTGTACTGGGTTTTGTGTCACCCTCTTTAGAGCCTTAGATCTTTGATCCTGCTGGTTGAGAGCTGCCCTGCTTTGTGCAGATGTAATCTTGGCCTTTCTGTGCCTCAGTTGCCAAATGCTTAACAAGGAAAAATAGCAACACCTTTTTCATCAGTGACGAAAGGCACTGAAAACTGGGGGTGCGGGGTTGGTTCTCTGATGCTGTGGCAACAGAGATTGTGTAAGGTGAGAAATCGTACTGTCGGTTGAAGCTATTGACTTCAGTATGCCTCTTGTTCTCAAAAGCAGCTGAAGAGGCTGCTTTACCCCCTGGGCAATGGAACTGGCTTTCGGAAGAGCTGAACTCCTCCCAGAAGACTGATATCCTGGATGCTGAAAGAGTGCACATCAGCAGATACTTCCTGCAGAACCTGTTCATACTGAGAACATACAGTCCTGGGGCAAGCCTAAGCCCTATTTTTGTGTCCATATATCATCCACTTCTCTTTTGGGTACTAACCTCATCATACATACTGCTGTCCTTCTGCCGCAGAGATGATACATTCACGAATCCCCAAGTTTGTACTTTAAAGACCAAAACTCAGATGCAAGGCAAAGCTGTACATAAAACAGGAGGAGAGAGAACATACTCTCTAGGGCATTACATCTGTACTGGGTTGTGTACTAAGAGCAACACAAGGAGGTGCGATATCCTTAAGTCCCCAGGGAGAACAATAGGGTAGCCAGGTATGTTCACATCAGTTCAGGAGAGACTTCTGGTGGGGACAGACAAGGAGGTGAGATGCCTTTGCTGTCCCTCCTTTACTGGCAGGGAGTAAAACCTCCCTAGCTTTGAGCTGGGAAGCAAACCCAGCTGAAAATCCTGGTGAGTGTTCCTATAGCTTAGCCACTTGGAAGCATTCGGTACACAGATGGTAATTGCCTCCTGAAATATTACTGAAGATCTCTGTGCTGTCAGATGGCTTGTTCTGTGAGCTACACAAGATGTCGCAGCTTAGAGCATCCTTTTATACCTCCTGATCATGCAGTGAATCCTTATCCAGTGTCCCCAGGCAACCGGTGAGGCCAGCAGCTTTCCTGGAGGGGCACAGAGACTGTTGATGTGATTCAGACTGATTGCTCTGCTCAATGCTCTGTTCACTGTGTGGAGGCTGAGTGCCCCTCGGGTTATTTCAGCAGTGGTAAGTTACATAAAGCGATGGCTGGTTCATTTTGGAGGGAGGCTATGCTAAATGGAAAACCAGTTCCCCATTTCTCACCAAACAGCAGCTCCAAGTAGAAGAAATTACTAGTGCTCAGCAGTTCACTGGGACAAACGCTCCTTTGCAGAAGTCAGAAGTCTTACACAGATAGCATGAATTAATGCTGGATCTGCCAAGGGCATACGTATTGCATGGAGGAATAGTGTTTCTTTAATGAAAGTCCTAGCTGATCTACAGCAAGGAAATCACCATCATCATCGCCATCATTCAAGGAAACAGCGCTGTACCACAGGAGGTGCCCAGAATTTCCTGAATGGCATTTAATGGCATTAGATTGGGAATGGCACATCTGGTTAAGATTGTCTGCTGCTTCCCTCTCTGAAATTGCTTTTAACTGTTTGTTACCATACTCTTCATGCTGAAATTTTTCATGCCAGCAATTTACTCCAACCTGAATCCTTTGAGTACGTTGGTTTTCCTGATCCAATAAACTCAGCCCTTTATCACCTTTAAACAATATGGTGAGCATTTCTTTCCCCTAGAAGCTCTGCTGTTCACATGCCTTGGAGCAAGAATGAGAACTAGTGTGGGGTCCCTGTGTCTGCTAGGGGGGTTTCAAATATTTCCGGCAGCCTGAAAGCTCCTTGGCTTCTGTTGCTTGTGCCATGTAGTTGTCAGGTGCCCCACTTTGCCGAGCCAACAAACTCATGGCAACAAGCTCTAAAGGTGATGTGAGAAAGCGAACAAGGGAGGAGACAGGACAGCACTGTCCCAGGTCAAAGTAAGACCTCAGAGCAGCTTTCAGCATCAGAAGGGGGCTGCAAGGGTGCTGGAGAGGGACTCTTCGTCAGGGGTGATGGGTTCAAACTGAAACAGGGCAAGTTCAGGTTGGATATAAGGCAGAAGTTCTTTACTGTGAGGGTGCTGAGGCGCTGGCACAGGGTGCCCAGAGAAGCTGTGGCGGCCCTATCCCTGGCAGTGCTCAAAGCCAGGTTGGACACAGGGGCTTGGAGCAACCTGGTCTGGTGTGAGGTGTGCCTGCCCATGGCAGGGGGTTGGAACTGAATGATCTTAAGGTCCTTTCCAGCCCAAACCACTCTGGGATTCTGTGATTTTCATCAGTCAAGTTTTCAAAAGCTTTGTCCATGAGACAGGCTCACCAGTGCTGTGCAGAAGGGCAGAGAGAACAAAACCCAATGAAGAACAAGACCTCCCCAATGAACTTAGAAATGCTCCCAGACTTTCCCCTTTATTCCCCAGTTTTATTTACTTTGTAAGGATAATAACCATATTCCTTTGTCATCATTCTTCCCTCTCTGAGACAGAAAGCTATTACTGCTGTTCATCGCAACTGAGCAAATAAAAGGATGAATAATTTCTACAATTAATGCAGTCTTTTCTCCCATTTATACAATAATCGACGGAGGATCACACTTTGCTTTTGGATTCATTCCCTAGTTAAGTTTATTTGATACATCTTGCATCTTAATGGTCCTACTGCTCTGTAGATTGGATGTTAATTTTAAGTAATCACTCACATTCCTTAATATGCACATTGTTTTCTAGTGGCTGCTCAAATAAATCAAGCGATGCCATTTTTATTCCCTGACTAAATAAGTCTGCAGTCGCTTCCAGTGCAAACATCCATAAACATGAAGGAAATGCTTATTTTTTAAATAGGCAGGCATACAAACTTTGAAAATACTCTTCTGGGTTTATTTGAATGTGGAAACCACGATTTCCCCCATACCTGCAAGCAAATGAACACAAGAGGGGTGACAGCGCATCTGGAGTGAATGTATTTAAAATTCAGATGGATATTGGCTCAGGGTTTGTTTGTTTGTACATATTTTTCCAGTCCTTCAAGTGCAGCTGATGCACACAGTGTCAGACTGCCATACAAAAGACATTATTCCCTCCAAATCCTGGCATCTCCCTTTCCGTAACGCATTCTCAGCAAATGAACAGCATCCTTTTTGTCCTATTGATAGGCATTCAACAGCTTCTTTAGGCAGCCTGCAGCAGTAAAGAGGAATAAAAAGGGCTTTCCTGATGCAGTGTGGCCAGACCACAAGACCTGCCTTCCTAAGGTCCCTGCTGGCTTTCAGAGACAGGAGCTTTTTTAACGTTGCATCAGTCCTCAGTAAAATCCCTTCTCATCGTGGCCTAAAGCTCCTGGGAATGTCATAGCAGCAGCACTGCCTTGAAACCCAAAGTTTAGGGTTTTCTGAAAGCTGAAGCATAATTATTACCATCTACCATCCTGAGAATTCCAAGGGCGATGACAAATCGGTTAAGAGGCTTGCTGATCTTGAAATCATTAAGATGCTTTCAAAGAAACCCAAAACACCCCAATATAATACAATAGTCATAGAATCGTGGAATGGTTTGGGTTGGACAGGCAGGGACACCTTCCACTAGACCAGGTTGCTCCAAGTCCCATCCAACCCAGCCTTGAACACTCCCAGCCATAATAATACAACCAATATAATACAACCTCTGAACTATACAATCAAAACCTTATTTTGGTGTGAACTGTACTGTTGATGAGTAAAGGCCTCCCTCTGCATGCTGAAAACCTCTTTCCTGGGGGATTTTCTCTGGAAAAGCATACCATGTATCGCCCTGTTGTGAACACTGGGTATGACTGATGTGGTGGGAGGCTTTGCGAACGCGAAAGAGCCAGGACAGCTATGAAGTTGTTTTCATTTCATTGATTTACAGGTGCAGGCTTGAGGGCAGTTGGAACAGGCTCTGGCAGAGGAGCAGTACACCAGGAGGTGCTACACTGGCAGGCAGACATGTGAAGAGCGATGATTTTAGCTCCAGTTCACGGGTTGCCATGGTTAGTGCAATCTACTGCCCAGAATGACCGGCTCAAGGGCATGCAGGCACTTTGTGTTCCAGTCAGGATTTAAACAAGGGCTGCAGGTTGCTGAGCTCTGGCCCTGACTTCAGGTTCTCATTCCCCACCAGTACAGGGCTCTCTTGACTTCATCCCTATCTTTCATCCTCTGCAGGCTTTTGCTTTGCCACAGATATTACTCACCTGCCCAGCCTTTGTTTTCCCTTCTATTGCTAGCACACTCAAATATTCACTTGGTAAAGCATTTCTCCTCTTATTCCACCTCCTCTGACTGTTGCTTATTACTCACCACCTTCCCAAGGGTATCCAGTTGAGCTGAGGTGCCTCCTGGGATTAACCGTGGGAGATAAGCAGGGCAAGCTTGCAAAGCATCATCTCCTTTGCAAGCCTGACTGTCCTGCTGTTATTTGTCCATTTATTTGCATTTTTGTCTCATTATTATTATTTTGCACTTGTTGTAAGTTCCAAAGCTCTGTCAAGAAAGGTTTGGTGCTTGTTTAAGTAGATAAACTGAAAGAGGTTTCTGTGATAATATTCAGGTATCAATTGTTTTAACAGCCCATTTGGTGGCTGAGACAGACCAGGAGTGACCTCCGTGGTAACTTAGGTAGGCTGAGCCCAAGGCAGAGCCTCCAACCAGCTGGAGACAAAGATAGGGCTCAGTCCCAACCCTGCAGATTCCAAGCCATGCCTACTCCTATGCTGAGCTACCATGCCTGTGACAAGAGCCGTAGCAACAATTTTGAGAGGAAGTTTGAAGATAAAGTGTACCTGACATAAATTATTCTACAAGCATCAAGGATAAAAAAAAGATATAAACATTATAAAAATCATTATAAGGGAATCATTTGATAGGAAAAACACACTTGAAATACCAGAGATATGTCTTGCCCATGTATAAAATGAGAAGAAAGCAAGCAGCTTTTCACAAACAGATACCAGTGATTTGTCCCTGTCCATGGCAAAGGGCTTGGAATTACATTATCTTTAGGGTCATCTATAAATCATAGGGTCATAGAATCATAGAATGGTTTGGGTTGGAACGGACCTTCCGAGCTCATCCAGTCCAACTCCCTGCAGTGAGCAGGGACATCTTCAACTAGATGAGGTTGCCCAGAACCACATCCAGCCTGGCCTGGAATGTCTCCAGGGATGGTTCACCCACCACCTCTCTCGGCAACCTGTGCCAGTGCTTTACCACCCTCACTGTACAGAATTTCTTCCTCACATCCAGCCTGAACCTCCCTTGTTTTAGTTAAAAACCATCACCCCTTCGTCCTGTCACAACAGGGCCTGCTAAAAAGTCTCTCCCTATCTTTCTTATAGGCTCCATTTAGGAACTGAAAGGCCACAATACATAGGCCATTATACAGACATCAGTCTCACTCTTTGGTAATTACATTTGAGATTGATTTAGACGAAACTCTTCTGGTAGTTAAAAAGAAATCAAAGAGGCTATTGGACACAGAGGTACTCTTTCCTCCAATGTTATTAAATAAGAAGGATGTGCACTAGTAAGGAAATCCAGTTGCAAAGCTCTCAGGATACATTTTCTCCTGTAGGGAAGGCATTCACATGGGGAGCTGCATGCATCAGAGCAGCAGCCAGCCAGACTACTCGTACTCAGAAGCAAACCACTCTGGCCTTTATTTTTCTCTGAAGGGGATGCTTGTGCTGAGGGAACAATTACAGGGTTAGCAGGTCTCTAGATAATGATCCTAAAGGAAGCTTTTAGCAGAATAGATTTCCCGTTATTGTAAGGCATCTATTCCATGGCTCTAATTGTTCGGGATAGATCTAGTGCTTTCCGTTAGGCATCGCTCAGATTGCCTTGATAAACAAAGCATTTGCTCATGTTGACTGTAAAGTGAGTAGGAAACTCACGCCCTAATCCAATCTAAAATGTAGCCAGGAGGTGGATGTTGATTACAGTGTGAATATAGGCACCAGCACATCAGCGTAAGAAGACCAATCGCCAGATTAGGCAACAGGCAGCTTGGTACCTGCAGGACAGGAAAGGAGTGGTACCCTCTCCCAGTACCCCTGTGAGTCTCATGGCTGTTAGTTTTCCTTTATTCCATTAGAATACCATTCTAATTCTAATTCTAATAATACCATTCTTCCTTACCCATTAGAAATGTGCTCCTCAGCGTCTTCATGCATTCTGCTTATTTCAACCACCTAGAGGTGAGATGGGGAAACAGCATTTGGGTTAAAATGTGAGCAAAGAGCAGGAGTCACTGGGTGAAAGCAGGCTGTGATCGTAACTGGTTAGCCTTGCTTTAAAAAAACCCTGAAAACTGAAGGAAAGAAGAAAAGAAAAGCAGGAGAAGAGAAATAGGGAATTGAGGGGGAAAGGGGAGAAAGGAGACATGCAAAAGGCAAGGGAATGCTCTTGGGGAGCAGCATGAATGTTAATGTGGAGAGATAATCCTCACGCCCCCAAGAAGCAGGATTCCTGGTCCCAGATCAAACCTGTTAGAAATAAAAAGGCTCTGCTCCCTGTTCAGTTCCATTGTTAAGGCAAACAAGCAGGTGGTCTCAGTTCGTTTCAGGTCTCATTGCAGTTTCCACATCAAAAAGCCACCTACACCAGTGGCCTTTCTGTTACCAGAGTAGGCACAGATGTCAGGAGCTGCAAGGTCAGAGAACCTTCATCATGCTACAGCCTCTTGCTTGGTCCCCATCCCTGTAGTGCCTGAGCAGAGCGATAAACCCATCTGGCAGATGAGGAACAGAAGCGATGCTTGAGTTTGGCCGGGCAGCCAGTGTGAGAGCAGGGATTGAATCCCCCCAGCCTGAGTCCAACCTTCAGCCATCCCTTCTTGTGAGGTATACATGCACTGGAGCCTCCGTGCCTCCTCCTGAAGAAACTGGGACTGGTCCTTTCCGTAGGGCAGCAAGGTACAAGGAAAAGGCTCTTGATTGTGGCTTTTCTAATGGAGTGTTACTTAAGGGGAGTGGTGGTAGTTTTGGGTAGCGGGATAATTACAAATATTATGAACTTCAGATTAAGACAACTTCCTTTGTTTTCCTTAAAAAATTGTGTTTAAAACCAGTGTCAATAAGATCCTATGGACCTATTGGTTTGGCTGCAGGCCAGATTCAACTCTCTGCTGGTATAAATGGAGACAAACCCAACTGCTGTCTGTAAGGTCGCTAGCGAACTCCCTCTCAGGCAGCAGAGAACAAAATCCCCTCCTGTTTCTGCTTCAGAAGAAAGCCAAAAGGAGCATGCTTCCAAGAGCATGTAATTTCCCCTGAAATCTTATGGCCAGCTCCTCCAGGTTTGAGCTAGATCGTGTCTGAAAACCATGTTTCTGTAAGAGACTTGGGCTAACAATCCATCAATAAGATTATATGCTTTCTTTGCAGGGAAATGTTGTCTTTGCCTTGGTAGTGCTCTGAGGCAGGCAGAAATAATGCAGCCAGGTTAAGGCAGCGTTAGATCTGCGATAGCTACAGCCCCTCATAGGACAGTGCTTCTGCACTGGACTCAGCTCCATGCTGATTGCATCTCTCCATCTTCCACCTTAGAGCTGACTCTCAGAGCATGGGCTGACTTCAGTTGTGTGAGGATGCAAAAAGCCATGGAGATACACTCCTGGACAAAAGCACAGGAAAGAAAAGCAGAAGAAGCAGGGAAACTTACTGCACCCCACAGAGTAAGATGTGTACAGCAGCCTCTGCCTTCTCCCTTTCAGATTGTTACCAACACCAAAGTATGACTCCACCAGGACACCTGAGTACAAACCAGGAGACTGATACCTTCTGCTAGCTTCACATGGATCAGGGTACAGTCCACAGAGCAAGGCAGTGGAGACTTAGAGATTTATTTTTCCCCATGGGATTGTCCTGGTCTGAGGACTATTGTGGTTTAACACCATCTGGCAACAAAGTACCAGGCAGTTGTACATATATTAGTATATATGCATATACATTAGTATAATATAATATGTACATGTATTAGTATAATATGTACAGTATATTAGCATAATGTAATGATAATTATAATAAGGTAATCAATATATCAAGGTAAATAACAGAGAGAGAGAGAAACTGGCACAGCATGAGACACTAAAAAGTCCTTGATCAGGGTAAGCAGCCGCTGAGCAACAACCAAGCCACTGGTGTGTTTTCAGCTTTGTTCTCAGACTGAGCCCAAACCCAGCACTGCGCCAGCTGCTAGGAACAAAATTAACTCCATCCCAGCTGAAACCAGGATAGAGATACTACAAAACAAACTGTACTGGAGCTTAACAAAGCGCCACTGACCAAGGCCAGGCAGATTCAGCAAGCCATGAGTCAGGACTCCTCGAAAGACAAGGTCAGTTTGTGGCACGTCTCCCTATTCTTGATGGTGGCAGCTTCAGCATTAAAAGAGATGCCCAATGTGGTTATTCTGCTAGTAAAATATCGCAGGCACGAAGGGTGCTTGGCTAACATGAAGCAGATCTTGGCCATGAGACATTTATAGTCCAAGACTTTGATGGTGCAAGGAAGAATTGGGCACATTTCTGGCCTAAACAGATTTCACAGCGAAGTGGAAAAGAACAAGGGGGGCTAACAGTGTCCAGGTGAGACACTTCAGCACTAGGGAGAGGACACTGTTTTTATCATTCTCCATTCAAATATTGCTCTTTTCCCCTGTTTAGCCCACTTCGAAAGATCATTTCAGCCCTTGTGGCTGTGGATCTCCATCCCCTCCTCTCAAGCAGCAGCAGCAGCTAGCGAGGCATGGCTATACTTACCTCTCACCTGGCATCCCCTTGTGTGGCTGTGGACGCTGATGCTCAAAAAAGCAAGAGAAAGGAGGACTAAGAGCAGCTATCAGATTTTCTTCTGTCCTCTAGTTATGCTGTTTGGTATCATGGCTGGCTTGAGGATTACAGCAAGAAAAGCAACAGATTTGGGGGAAGAAAGTGTTATAGGAGGATTAGACTGCAAAGTCCACTCAAATGGGTTATGAGCTAGACTCACATACAGACACAAGCACACATATATATGATAGAAAACTCCCAAGCAGTCAAAAAAGAGTAAGAAAAGACTACTGAAAATCAGCAGAAAGGCCTTTCTGAAAGCAGGAAGGCAAATGTAGGATATGCTCAGTTATTAGCAATACACGAAGACTCTTTGCAGCGCATTTCTTTGCACATCCCAAATATAAATCTGTACCTGGAATGGGGCTAAATGGAAATATTGATTATTCTCTTTGTCAGCGTCATTTCCCAAAGTGCCCTATATTTAATATACAAAGGACTTGACCCCAATATTGGCTTAGTAGAATGAGCCCTGTCTCCTAGCTGGCTTTGGAAATTCTCTCTTTTAGTGAAGAACTGAAGATGCAGAGAAAAGCTCTTTTTCAAGGGGGTTTGGGTATACTTAATGTAAGTTCCAGGCCCTTTTTTCCATGTTTTTTGCTTTGGTTGGTCTGTCACTTAATATACATTATAGCATAAAATGAACCCTGGCCAGGTAACTGTTGCTTGTTTACAAAGAGGCACAGTTCTGGTCACCACCTGCAATGTCAAGCTTCCACATAGTTCTCTATGCAAGCCATTTGGGAAAAGCAGTCCTACAAGCTGTCTATGCAATGCTGAAAGCCACAACACCTGTACCATATTCCTCAGAGAGCCAAGGAGCTCCAGCAGTGTCTCACTGTTGAAGGATGCCTACGTTATCCTTACTGTTTATCCTCACAGCTTTCAGGGCAGAGCAGGACTGGGCATGCCATTAGATCCAGGGACGACCTATTGATGCCTGCAGTAACCCTCCCTCACACAGCCAGCAATGCACCAACTGTTGGGTAGCCAGCAAAAGGCAAGGGATCATGACCTACAAGCCAACCACCCTGGCCTGAGGTTGCGTTAGTGGAGCCAGCCTGCAGTGATGGCTCGCTTTTGGGCTGCTCAGAAGCAACCACGGCTGCACAATAGCGTTGTCTGGTTTCTAAATCCCAGCAGTTATTAAAGCTTCTCTACCTGGCGGTTGTTGCTAGGCAAGAGGTACCCTGCAAGTGCTCCCATCACTGAGGTCAATTAAATGCTATCCTCAAGCAAGCTGCTTTGAACTGGAAGCCTGTGTGAAAACAAAGAAACAAGGTCTCATTCTCTTCATTAAAGAATGATTTGAGATGCTGATAGAGACGAGCCTGAGTCACAGCTTTTGATTTCCTCAAAGTAAAAAAGAGGTTTGGACAATAATTGTTAGGACTAAGCAAGGACATTTAATTCTTGAAGAGAAAGAAAATGCATCCAATGTAATGTATATCACTTTGAATAGTAATGCAGAAAGGTCTGCCCACCCCCTCATCCTTTGCATCACTTTTCCATCTGATTTGAGCGTCAGTGTTTAATGTCACCGCTGTTCCTGCCCATGTAAATGGGAGGGTCCCCAGTTGTAGCAATAGAACGAGGCGCATTTCTGTTCAGTTTTGGGATTTACTGCAAGAGGAGGGAGATAGGAGGGTTGCTAAGGCTTGAAGGAGACAGTGAAGCAGAGAAGGCAAAAAATGGAAGGAAAAGACCATGGGTAGGCTGAAAGGTACAGATGTTTTCTCACTGATAATAAACGTGCCAAGGCCTGAATTCATTTGAAAAGGTCATTGGAGAAAAGTCAGATCAAGCACTTTTTGATAGTTGAAATCCAAAGTTTTGTGCGTACTCTTTCATCCTGGGTTTCTGTCGGCTCAGCCAACCAGCTTCTGGGCAAGCAGCACTGTAAATGGGCCTCTTCCCCCTTCTGCATGCAGCTCTGCACAGCTCCATCAGGCAGACACAGTGAGGGAAGACTTGCACTGGCCAAAACAGATCCATAACCTGGGACACTGCTTGGCCTGGGACTGGGGAAACACCCAGGGCTCAGCTAAACCAGCTGCAAGTGGAGCTGTGGAAGAGGCTTCCCTCATTTCCAAGCCCCTGCGTTTCCTTGAGCCCAACAGAACAATTGTATTTAAAAACATTAGCATTATCCCATTTTTTTTTTGGAGAAATTCCAAATCCAGGGTGTGAGGACAACAGCTTTTCCTGCCTCCTTTAATCCTAGGGGGTACCTAAACCAATTGTGCTAGCCAATGATATTTTGTGTCAGTGAGAGACAGCTTTGGAGCCCCTCTTATTTGGCTTATTCACATTTCATATTGAATTTATTGAACAATTTGGGCAGAAACAGATATTGAGAAAATGTCAGATCGTTTTACTTCGAGTTTTTGGAGTTTCATTCTGCTGCAGCGCTGTAAAGCTGAAGAAAACAGAGGAAAAACGTTGGTGGTGTCAATTCCTTCCCTAGATTGGGTGACAGGGTGGGAAAATTCACAGTCTACTACTGAGTGAATTGGAAAGTAGAACCCACGTGCCCCCTCACTGCTGAGCCTCTCACCACCAGGTTATGGGGTTACTGGCTCAGTGTAGCTTCAAGTATATTAGGGTATTTTTATATAAAATTATTCTGGAGCTACAGCATTCTCTTCAGAGATGAGGAAGTCCAACTTTGTGCTCACACACTGAGGGTGTATCCCTAAATGTTAGGCTTCTGTGGGAAGGGGAGAGAAATACCATGACCACGTCAGTCTTCAATAGCATAGAATCATAAAATCATAGAATCATAAAATCATAGAATCATAGACTCATGGAATGGTTTGGGTTGGAAAGGACCTTAAAGTTCATCCAGTTCCAACCCCCTGCCACAGGCACGGACACCTTCCACTAGAGCAGGGTGCTCCAAGCCCTGTCCAACCTGGCCTTGAACACTGCCAGGGATGGGGCAGCCACAGCTTCTCTGGGCACCCTGTGCCAGCGCCTCAGCACCCTCACAGGAAAGAACTTCTTCCTTAGACCTAACCTGAACTTGCCCTGTTTCAGTTTGACCCCATCACCCCTTGTCCTATCGCTACAGTCCCTGATGAAGAGTCCCTCTCCAGCATCCTTGTAGCCCCCTTCAGGCACTGGAAGCTACTCTGAGGTCTCCACGCAGCTTCTCTTCTCCAGGCTGAACAGCTCCAATGTTCTCAGCCTGTCTTTGTATGGGAGGTGCTCCAGCACCTGAGTCATCCTCGTGGCCTCCTCTGGACTTGCTCCAACAGCTCCATGTCCTTCTTATGCTGAGGACACCAGAGCTACGCATCAGTGCTGCAAGTGGGGTCTCATCCAGAACAAATGCTGTGATGCTGTACCTGGATATAAATAGTTCTTGGAACTTTTTAAAGAAAAAGGAATGTCACATTTCCTCCCAGCTGGTTCCACCACCTCCCGTTCAGGCTGCAGCAGGCATGAAATGCATTATAGTTTTTTCCATTTAACCTGAAACACAGTTTCTCAGCCATTTTTTCTGTGTGTGAAATAAATACTTGACTTTGAGGTCAGTCCAAAAAGGATATATCTTTATTGTGTTATAATCCTATGGCAATACAGTGCCTTATTTCATTCCCCCTCAAACAGCTTTCCACCAGGAGAAAAATAAAGCCTTATCCTTCCTTTGGTTCCTGAGCAGGCATCCTGCTGGACATAGGAGGCAATTAGCTATTTGCCGTAGGGTGGCAGCATCCTGAATCCGTATCTCATCTGGTGCACCATTTGTCTTTCAAAATCTACAGTCTGCACTTTCTGGATATAGACGACTTCCCAGCCTAACACGCTGGAGTAACAGGCTGCCTCCAGTCATAGCTGCAAATATCAAATCTGCATATCAAAATGCAAAGTATTTGGATCTGTGGGCTTGGTTCTGACCCAAAAAAAAGCACTTTTTTCCCCCAGTCCTCCTCCCCCTCTTCCCAGCTTGCCGTGACCATCATACAGAGGAGAAGGCATTCACAAGTTCTTTCAACCAGTCCCAGTGCATGGAAAGCTACAGCAGCACTGCCACAGGGTACTTCTTACTGCTTCCTTTTTCAGTAAGACTTCTCCCTAGCGCTGTGGAAGCTCCCACAGGTGACATGCCACAGGAGACCTTTAGGCTGTGGAAAAGCCTTACAAAGAAGCCATGATTTTAGATCCAGAAGTGTGATTTTAGAGCCAGAGACAAGACGTGGTTTGCTCCCAGTTCTGCCCTAGCAGAAGTGACAAATGTTGCCCATGAGAGGTGATGGCAGCACGCAGTAAATCATTGGGCAAGAAAACACATGTTCATTATGTAAGCTAAATGACTGGCAATGCTGAATTGTCCTGCTGCTGCATCTCACTCCATTTTACTGTTGGGTCTTCCTGTAACAAGAGTTAAGTCACTCACATACATCGAGATTTGCCAGGGTGTTTCTGTTTTGCTGCCGGCTCGCCAGTGGGGCAGATGGCAAAGAAACCCGACTGTGATTTTATCCAGCTTTAACATAAAGTGGAACAATAGCGCTGTGGCAAGGCTGCTCACTGGGAGAGTCAAGTCATCACAACACGTAATTTCTCACCCAACTTCCTCATGCTTCCCTTTTTTTCCCCTCTGGACAAGATACTTAACTGCAGTCATCTTAAGTTGCCTTATTTTCTGTGTTAGAGACAGAAATATCTGTGCCACGTTTCCATGCCTACTCATATTTACAGAGTTTGTTCTGAAATCCCGAGCTGAAAAATCCAAGGAAAGGGCTGCTAATAATGTGTGAGCAAAGCAGGGCACCTCCTGCATCCCTTGGTTTGTCCTGAGTCTTACCTCCCAGGAGAACAGTTGTTCAGAAAGGGAGGTCAATGAAACCCTGAAGACAAGCTAAGTGAATAGGTTGTATTTCTTATAGTCCTTAATGTTCAATGGCATGAAATTGTTACCATGGAAACTAGTTTAACAAAGGTGTTATATGTGCTATTTCCAAGGTTCGGACAAGGCTTCTGCCTCTACCAGTGACGTTTGTTAAAGGAAGGGATGACTTCTCAGCATCTTCATGGGTCAAACAACAGCTATCTGAAAATCCACAGTCCAGTAATGGGTTGTTTGCCTGACTTCACTCAGAGATGACATCCATTGTCCTCAGCTCCTTCCCTTTTTAGGTAATCATTAGAAATTTAAGATACTATTTGTTGAAGTCTTCAGGAAGGGTAGAATTGAGTATAGCGTGAAACTGCACCTACCAAACCAATTGCTTTGTATTGCTCTGCTTCAGGTTACTTTAGAACAGAAAAGATATGATTTGGATATTCAAGATGGAGTTCCTCATTTCTGTTAGCTGCTGAGAAAACAGAATATTCTGCATCTTTAGTGGTTTGATGGTGAGTCTATTCTCATTATCAAAAGACATATTTCCATGAGGAGTGCTTCTGAATTTCATCCAGGGTTCATGGCAGACTATTTATTTGTCATAGAATATAATTCCTGTTACAGTCTATTCCTATTCTATTCTTCATAGAATCATATCAAATAACATGAAGAGAGAGAGAGGAGGCCTTTGTCAGTCAATAGGGTGAGATTTGCCCAGGTACTCCAAACCAGCAGTGGCTATGAGGTAGGAACAATGGCAAGTTCATCTGTTGTACCATGTTCCAGCCTTGCAGGAAGCCTACAGAGCAGAGGTCTGCTAAATGGAAGTTCTCTAGACATGTTATACCCAAGGATGGGCTGCCTCGGGAAGGCCAGCCTGCTGAAGAGACCCCCAATGACACAAATCTGAAAGTCTAGAAAATAAGGTCTCCAAGGAGCAATGGGAGGATGTGTGGTTTTCAGCCAAAGGGAGCACAGAGGAGTGGTATAGGAGGGCCTTTGAATACTTCAAGGGTATCTAAGCAAATGTAGACATCTACCGAGTAACTGCCTCACCTAGGCTTCATCCATAACATGGAAATAAATAATCTCTTAGAGAATCATGGAATCAGTGAGGTTGGAAAAGCCCTTTCAGCTCATCCAATCCAACCGTTCCCAGCACTGCCAAGGCCACCACTAACCCATGGCACCGAGGGCCTCATCTACACACTGTGTGAACACTTGCAGGGACGGTGACTGCAGCCCTGCCCTGGGCAGCAGTTCCAATGCCTGAGCACCCTCTGGGGAAGGAATTGTTCCTCAGCTCCATCTAAACCTCCCCTGGTGCAGCTCGAGGCCGTTTCCTCTTGTCCTGTCCCTTGTTCCTTGGGAGCAGAGACCGACCCCACCTCACTACAACCTCCTGTCAGGCAGCTGTAGGGAGCGATCAGGTCCCCCTGAGCCTTCTCTTCTCCATCTGAACCCCCCCGGTCCCTCAGCCGTTCCCCATCACACTGTGCTCCAGGCCCTGCACCAGCTCCATTGCCCTTCTCTGGCCCCACTCCAGCACCTCAATGTCTCTCTTGTAGTGAGGGGCCCAGAACTGAACACAGAATTTGAGGTGCAGCCTTACCAGTGCCCAGCACAGGGGCACAATCACTGCCCTGGCCCTGCTGCCACACTGGTGCTGATACAGGCCAGGATGCTGGGGGCTCCTTGGCTGCCTGGGCAACAGAGCACAGATCGCTTCATCCTAAAATAGCCACCTAACATAGTGCTCTACAACACAACCTTGTGTTTTTCACCTATAACAGTGCAAACCTGTTTCTTCCACCCAGCACTTCCAAACTGGTTCCTGCATCCCACTGAAGTTTGTGATCATTCTGCATATGCAGGACTGGGTGCCTGGGGCTGCTGACCCTGATAGTTCTAGTTTGCTAAGGTGAAGAGCAGACCCAGGAGCAGGCTGAACTGCTACATCCAATTAGTGCTAGTGCCCATGTCAGAAAGACTGTGTGTTTATCCAGAATATAAATGTCCCTGTTTCCTGCTGCCAAGTGCTGGCTCTAGGTTGTGCTTCCTATGAATCCTTTCAGGAGGAAGAAGAGAATAAAAGGAAGAGGGAACGTCACCTTGGGGAAGGACAGGTTTTCTCTTCCAGCCCAAGTTGATGGCGTGGCACAGTTGTCTGTGTAGCATAATGGGTATGGAGATGGGGAGAATTAGTGTGTGATGACCAAGTTTTGTATAATCAGAGAAAAACCACAGCTTATCTTGTCAAAGGGTAATAAATTACATGACTGCATTTCTCAAAATAACATCTTCTCTTCACCGCATTGAGTTCTGTGCCAGAGACGCTCCTTCTCACGTAATTCTTTATTCCAGTATTAATGATGTGAAAGGCCAGCAGCAAAACTGCCTTCCTTGCAGTGAGCTGACACACACACACATCTCCTCCTTGTTTCTTTTCTTTTGATAGTGCCTGTAACAAAAGTGCAGGGATGCCTGTAAGGGCTAATGACAAACAGTAATAAGGGTGCAGGTTGGAACATTACTATTGCCTTTAGAGAAAACAGCAAACGGCAACAGCTGTATCATGAGGAAAGGAAAAAACCTCTCCAGCCAGAGCAAATGGAAATGATTGCACTTTGCCCATCTCTGTTCTAAACCACTGAACTCAAAAGGGCTAAAGGTTGAGTTTAATGATCTCTTGATGTAGCGTAATGAAAGGATACTTTTACTGCCCAGGAACTCCAACCCCACAGCACATTTTACTTACGGAAACACTCAGCGCCATGGCTAAGCCACCCTGCCTTTGAGACTCTGGCAAGCTTCCGTATATTTTGGCAGATACAATAGAAAAATACCAACCAAAAGGACAAAGAAACAGGCAGGATCAGTACACAGAAATCAGGTCAGCAAAGTGGTACTTGTAAAACACAGCAAACGTACATTACACCACGAGCACAGGCATTAAATCAATACATGAGAATATGAGGTGTTAGCAGAGGGCAAACAGCTATAGATATCATCCGGTTTAATTGCATTTCTGCACCTCTGGAAGCTATTGGAGGTGAATAAATATGCCAGCGTAAAGGCTTAATGATGACTTACTCTGTAACACATTCCATCTTCAGAACACCGCCCGCCTGAGACATGTAGGTAAATATTAACCCTGCTCTGCAGCTGACTTACTTACAAGCTACCAGCAGGCAGGTGACGGTGGCAGGCTGCAGAGCCTAATTTAGAGCTCAGCTGTGGGGAGTCACTTGGTTTGTTTGCACCTCAAGGTAATCTCATGCTGTCACGAGTCCTTCTCCAGCCTGGGGATAGAGATGTGGGTAGTCAGGCAGCTCCTGTGGTGGGAGGATAACGGGTTGCTGGCTGCAGGAGCACTTCCAGCCTCCTCAGCTCTGGATTTCACGGCCAGTCAGTTTGCCCCTCTGTTTGTTAGCAATTGCTAGGGACAGCCAGGGAAGAGCTTTCTCTTATTTGCCAGAGCAAAAAAGGTCCTGACCTCACTTCCCCAGTGTAAATCAGGAGAAATGATGCTGAAACCACTGGGGTTGCAGCATTAGGGCCAGAGTGGTTACGAGGGAATCAGTTCCTCATTATTTATTGATCACACAGAGGATATGGTTGCTGCTGTTACAAAGAGTTGATCAGAGAAGAAAGGATTTTTCATCAAAGAAATAAATGTTGCAGATTGTTCTAGACGCTAAGGGACTGAATAACAAATGATTTATGGCCTCTTTCAACATCTAATAGCACTGCAACATACAACATCTATCACTTCCTAATTCACTATAAATAGTTAAAAAGCAGGTCTTTAAAGACAAATAGGTGATGCTTTCTTGACACTGGCTTATTGAAGAAACTGCTCTTGCTGTCTTGGAAAGGGGATGCCTCTGGTGATCATGGATAAGTACACCAGGGCTGTGGGGTGGATGGCAGCCAGCACAGCCGCATGGGAGGCAGTCAGCAGGGCACGGCAGCGCCAGCACCAGGATTTGGTTTGCAGGCTAAAGCACACACAAACACTGAGGTCATGAAACTGCTTTGGGTAAGTCTGTTCAGCCTGCGTGTACTGAGATGATAATAGTGCCCTACACGACAGTGCACTAATGGGGTGCTTGGTGAACGTGCATTTTCATTCCCTTTCTTTTGTTTAACTTGCCAGTGAGCCACTTTGGCTCATTGCACAGGCCAGTATTTGATAGCGTCATTAGACAGTGTGATTACATCATAAATCACACTGCTATTAGAGCAAATCCCCAGCTCTGTAGAACACAGATGTGCCCTGTGAATACCCAAATATCTGTGAGCCTTTACTTCCCCTGAGAGCGCAGGTTACATTTATAGAAACATAGAATGGTTAGGGTTGGAAAGGACCTTAAGATCATCAGTTCCAACGCCCTGCCATGGGCAGGGACACCTCGTACTAGACCATTTGGTCCCATTTTTCTCTGATGTACTGTAAAGAAATAACTCATTTTACTTAGGGTGGCTACCTAAACTTTTTGCTTGCTCCTTTTAACTTTGTGAATTACTTACATCCAAAATGAATCATGAGTCATGATGAGGTGGAGAAAAGCTGTCTGCACTAAAGGAATAAGTCGTTCCGTCTTCCAAGTCCCCCATCTGAAGAACTTGAGTCCCAAAAGTCAGGTCAGGGGTAGTGAAGGGTGCAGTCTGAGATCAAACAAGGTGAAGTGAAATGGTCAAGAATAGAGAAGCAGGGAAGGAGGTGCAGAGGCCATAAACTAACACACAGCAAGTTTCACCTCAGCATGAGGAAGAACTTCTTTGCACTGAGGGTGTCAGAGCACTGAACAGGCTGCACAGGGGGGGTGTGGAGTCTCCCTCTCTGGAGGCATTCAAACCCGCCTGGACACGTTCCTGTGTGACCTGCTCTGGGTGGCCCTGCCTTGGCTGGGGGTTGGACTGGGTCACCTCCAGAGGTCCCTTCCAAGCATAATGGTTCTGTGATCCTGTGAAAAGGAGCAGTGCAGCAATGGCACTGCACCTCTTCTGCTGCACTGTGGCTAAGCTGGAAAGGTGCAGTAGAGCTGGAAACTCGGTGGGGTTCCTGTGAGCAAGCAGGATGAGTCCATGTGCTGAGTATGCTGCTGGGCCATGGCCTTAGGTGTTGACTCGTGCCTGCAGCACATCAGGATGGGCTGGCTGAAGCTTATAATGCAATGTATGCTAGTATTTGTAAAGTCTGTAGCAAAGTCACACCCTACCAACACCTTCTCACTATCATGGTCAATTCTGTGTGTGCCATGTTACCTTTCAGATGCTGTGTCATTCACCAGAGAAGCCCAGTTTTCATTGATACTGCCTCCAGTTGTTACCATCCGTCCCATACATTTTTACATTCATTTTCTGCATTTCTTACTATGCAGAAGGCCATCTGAGTACAACTTCGACCTCTCAGACTTGTTTTTTAAATGCCATTTTCTGGATAATGTACACAGAAGCATAACCTTATTAGACGCAGTTTCTGGTCATTAAAGCCATGAAGCATTAATATCCATGCACAGGGACTCTAACTGAGCACACTGCTGAATTGAAATACCAGTCATGTTATCACTAATCATTCAGACCTTTCAGTACCAGCAGCGTTGACCTAACAGCCTTAGAGCCAGGAATGAATTTGTCTGTGAGAAGAGCAGCGGTAGTTGGTTTATCTTGCCTTCATCTTCCAAAGAAAATTCAGGATATGCAATTAAATACATGATTAAGAATATATCTGATTCAAAACCATCATGCACCGAGTATTCTGATAAGTGAGTCAGTGGAAACAGGAAACCCTCCAAGCTGTGGTGGGGTCTAGAAGCCAGAACACCAACAGGGGAAAATAACGTGGGGAAGGAAGTGTGAAACCTTGAAAATGCATGGAGTCCTGGAATACTGGTGCAGGCAATGTCAACATGAATGCCCTTCAGCCATGACACTTGGATTCCATTTGCTCAGCACCTTAAGGTGCAAACAACTGCGAAATATCATACTTGACTGAAATGCTTTGTAAAAGTGCTGGATGCCACGAGTAGGTACCAACCTGAAGACTTTGTTTTAGTGATTAATATGTCTTACACACCCAAGGCATTCCATGAGGAGCCACCTTTAAGAGTGGAGAAGAGCAAAAGCCAAGGAACCATGACTGAGCACATAGAAATGGAAGTTAGAGCCGCTCTTAGTGCCTCTTCACAACAGCCTAAACACATGGTGGTTTTGCCACTGTTTCTGAAGCGGCTCTCACACCACCAGCCATGTTAGCGCAAGGTGGTAACTCTCACCAAGCAGCCACAAGAGGAAAGCAGCTTCTCAGATTTGCCCTGGCTATTTGCTCCATGCTAATGGCTCATGGACCTGTGCCCATGGCTGTAGGGTTCTGCCTCCGAAGAGCTTACCTGACAGTGGTGATGGTGACTGCTGCCTTCAGCCCTTGCCTTGCCTTCTCTTAGGGGTTTCACTCCCCTGCCCACCCAGGAGAAGGTTCAGCTGTTTCAGCTTAGTGTGGTGAAGTGGCATGTAACGATGCTGTGGGGTGGGTCTATACTTGGTACTTACGGAAAGCTGCGCTGCTGTGCAGTACTTTCCACCAGTAATGCTCCTCATGTGATCTATTCCTTCAGTATATGTCTATTTTCTATATTTTTTCTGCAGTAACTCAAACCTCCACATTTCAGTTCTCTGAAGTAACTCAAAATCCTACAGCAACGTATAAACTTGCACCCCTCCACACACCTACTTATTAAATTCATCAAAACCACCAAAGCTTAAATTAAAACCAGAGGATCTGGTACATCCTCCTTTCCTTATTCTTCATCCAGACTGACTGCTCAGTGCTTTGAACTGCTGAATAAAGATCAATTTGTTAAAATCACTGCTGAGAGCATTGATTTAATTCTTTTCTGAAGCCGCACTCCACACTTTACAGCAGGCAGCATAAGGAAGCCTCCAGCACTCTCTGTTCCTGTCCTAAGTCCAAGCCTAGAAGTATTAGTATTGCCTGCAGTAAGTTTTAGCTGAATTGCTCCCATATTCCATTGCTAAATAACCACAGCTAGAAACATGCTGAGCACAACCATACAGTGCAGCAGCTGCAGGAAATAAAGACAAGAAAATGAAGATGGTCAAAGGGAAAGAACATTTTGGACCTTTTAAACCCTAATATACAAGACAGGGTAATAGAGAGGTGAAATACGCTTGTGTCATTGAGGGAGTCAGAGTGGGAGTTTGCAAATGGTTTATGTGCATTGTCATGAGAAATTGGTTTTACCACGAATGTGGAATTGGAATATAAAAAGAAGTAGATGAAGCATAACAATTATTTGTCAAGTAATAGCAGACAACACGTGCTTGGGCACTTGCTGGGAACGATTTCTGTTGCTGTAGTCCTCAGCACCGAGACTTCTGATGTTTTAAATGTATTAAAGAAGTGTATTAACTCTTTGATGTTTTCCAGCTTAAGAGCGCTCTGGATATCATCATTAGAAGGATTTAACTGGGATTTTAAGCAGGGGGGTTTGTCAGAAATGTCATCAATATTATTCATCTTTTTATATGCAACAGAAGAAAGAGATCGATAGAAACCACTTGATAGCCATGAAGATGCTAAAGATAGTGAATTATCAGCTGAATCACACACAGTTTGATGAAATTAATTGGGTGATTTTCTAAAGGTGATCTTATTCCACTCACACAGTTATACTGGGGCTGTCCTCATGGCCATCAGCAGGAGTTATATGCACAGATAATGGTTCTTGGGTTTGCTCTTGAAGAACTGGATCACTCAGCATCTGTGCTTCAGGGAGTTCGTTTTTCTTCCGCAGGTAAAGCCACTGGTTTCTGCTTCGCCGTGCTCTGCACATGTAAGAAAACAGATTGGCAAATGCTGTTTTCTTCTGTACTTTATGTGGGAGTAAATCTCTGACCCATTCCACCCACAACACTTCAGTTAGCATTGGGCAGCAGCATTATCCATCTTACCGGCTGAATTCAGGGAACTCAGAATTGTCACAGGCATGAAACATTCCACATGTAGGAGGAAAATAAGAGCTGTCTTCTGTCTTAACCCAGCATGGGCTGGTGCTTGTAAGTGTTATGATGGCAGTGTCATGGGGAGAGGATATGAGTCTCTTTTAGAACTGGAGATAAGTGGCATTTTGGAGGATGAGTTTTGTCATGGGCAATCCACTTTCCCATCAGGGTAGCTAAGGCAAACTCCATGGAATTACACATTATATGCAGGGCAAAGGAGCATTCCCAGGTTATCTACAACAATTCCTAGTCAAACTCTGAAAAAAAAAATAAATTAAGCAAAAGGCCTGCAAAACTCTGAGTATGCATTAAAGACATCACTACACGGCTCATACAGAATCACAGAATGGTTTGGGTTGGAAGGGGCCTTAAACCTCATGTAGATCCAATTCCCTGTGTTTGGTAGGGACACCTTCCACTAGAGCAGGTTGCTCCAAGCCCCTGTGTCCAGCCTGGCCTTGAGCACTGCCAGGGATGGGGCAGCCACAGCTTCTCTGAGCACCCTGTGCCAGCGCCTCAGCACCCTCACAAGGAAGAGCTTCTTCGTTGTATCTAACCTATACACAGACATTCCCGAATAGCTCCGTTAAAGTTCTTTTCTGCTCAAAAAGACTGCCAGGCTGAAGCCTCATTTATTTCCTAAATTGTGAACGTGGTTTTCCTGAGCTGCCCCACAAGGAAGTCATAGCTGTGGAGCTGTGGAACACTCCATGGGTATGGAGTGTAGTCAGCTGAGGGCAAGAGGAGCGCAAGGTCTGCTGGTGGTGCTCCTCTCCAAAAGCTGCTACCAGTCCAGCTCCTGTGTGCTGCTTGTGTGAACCTGATGCAAATTCATTCACCGTAATATCCACCCCAGTTGCGCTTCCAGGACAGCGGGAAAGGTCACGTGTGGCCAGGGTAGGGCACAGAGGCATAAGGCACCTGTTTTCATGCTCCTACCCCCATACAAACAGATAATGGGGATTGGGGTGCCGTGGGAAATCACGCTCTCAGGGAAGGGATGGGGTGTTGCATGTAAACATCATGCCCCAAAGTGGGTTTCTCTGGGTTAAGAAAATGATGTGACCCTGAATCATTAAGTGCTTTACTTGTTCTGGAGGAAATGAAAAAATCTCAGGAATTCACAGTAAGTATTGCCTGAAGCATGTAGTTTCCAGTATTCGTTTAGAAGCAACTACATTTCTGGCATAATTAGGCACAGCTCATATTCCCCAGAGAAAATGTGCTAAAACACGCAGTGCAAGAAAATAAATGAAGTAGCCCTATGATTAAATCTCCACCAGCTCCCTCCGCAGCCATTTCTTCATATATTCACCTTCTAGAGAGTATTTCTTACACCCTGGGGAATTCTTTTGGATTAATGAGAATCTCTTCCAGGAACATTCATCATTTAGTAATCATTTGTTTTTAATATACCAGCTCACAGCAGCACCTTTCAATGGGAAAAGCAGTTCCTGACTACAGATATTGCCTGGCTAAATTGTGGACAGAATTGTGAGGAATACCTTAATTTAACAACGCAAGGCTCAAACCATACCCTTAAGTGCAAGAAAGAATGGATAATGAATAAAATAATGTTAGTGTTCTGCGGTTTTATTGTGCTTCATATGCTCAAAATGCCACATGGGATTTAGCTCATTAATCCTTTCCCTACCAGTGTGGGAAGAGTAAATATTACGTCCTCCACAGATAGACACAGACATGTTTCCAGAGGGCTTGAGCTTCACAAACTGTGACCTGTACACATTTATCAGCTTATAAAAGCAGGGCTGCAGTGAGTTGGCCTGACCACTCAGCCATTTACTACTAAAGCCAGGCTGCTACTAGATCAGCACTCGAAACATCTGCTAGGTCCTCTGCTTGCACACCCTTTCCGTGTGCCATCATCCAGGGCCTTCTATTTCTGCATTACCCTAACTGAAAAGTAATGATTTGGACCCAGTAGTTGCATACCTTATCTGAGCGTAACTTTAAACACTGATTCTAAACACTAAATGAGATCATTGCTTCTCTGACTGTGCAGAGGTTGCCAAGGTGTGAGACACCTACCTTTGGTTAGCAAAGGCAGGGTGAGACGCATCCCAACATTTTGATCAAGGATACATGGGAAAGGTGGCATGTGAGGGCTCCCACGATCCACAAGATAGGGTTTTGGGCAGGCACAGGAGTAGAGGGTTATTCAGAGACAGGACTTTAAGGAATGAAGGAGGAAGGAAGCTCTTCAAATGCATCTGCTTCTCATTTACCAGATGAAGACACAGCAGCTTAGGGCCCCTGCTCTATGCCTGGGGCAGGCTGTGGAAGAAGTCCTGACCACAGGACACAGGTTATTTGTCCTATAGGGTGAGACAGAGACAAATTTGCACTTGAGTTTTACCATCAACACAGGGTTTCCTTTGTCTTATAGGTGCTGCAGACCAAAGGCTTGAGAGGTACAGTCTGAATGGGTGAAAAGCAGAGTGGAAAAGCAGAAGAAACGGATAGCACAGTTTCCTGGAGTACTTTTTTATAGGTTGATAATAAAGATGTACTTGTGGGAAAGAGAAGTGAGAAATCTACAGACAGAAAATGTCAAGATAAAAGCATGCTATGGAAAGAGAGAAAGGAAGAGGGAGATAGTAAGAAAGAACAAAGCTTAAAATTATTGATTTTCAGTGTCAGAAGACAAATGGCGCGAAGCTTTGGAGACAATGAAGATAGGGACAAAAAAGGAAAATGATGTAGGTAGTCTTTAAAATGCATGAGTGAGTACTGGCAAGACAGATAAGAATGCTATAAGCAACATACCAGCCTGTAGTCTTGTTAACAGCAGTGGCCCAGCCTGGGAAATACAGTCATACCAGCACTACTTCAGTTCAGCTGAAAAGCTTTAATACCGGTGTGATGAACATTGCTGTGCTGGACAATGAGAAACATGCATTTGACATAGGTCACAGAAAGATATGATGGAAGAACCATATCCGTTCCACAAAAACAACTTTTAGCATGTTTTCCTTACGACCTTAGAGAACATCTGAAGCAAAATTAGAGTACACAGTGTACGCAGGAGAGTGCCTTGCCGTTTCATTGTTTGGTTTCCAGCAACATGTGATTCCTTTTCTCTTTTTATTTATGGTATAGAGGTTCCACTTCAATTTTTCCCAGGCCTCCCATGTCTTCCCAAGCTCTCATTCTCTTTTGCCATTACTTTTGCCATGTGGGACCAAAACTGCAATCAACTATTCAAGCAAAGCACTAAAAAATTTGATTGAATATGAAGCACGGAATCAAGTCCCTAATTCATCTTGTGTCAGCTTTCTTTTTTCTCTATGATCTTAATCACTGCCTTTTTCCCAGTTGATACTTAGCAACTTTGTCACAGAATGTGCTGGCACATTTCATCTCCTTTATGCTTTTCCTGTGTCTTTTGTTGCCTTTATTCCTCCGTGCTCTTCTTCTGTAGCTCCATTTTAACCACTTCATGTTGCTTAGCAACACCCAGAATGACACCAACAAGGTAAGGTCCCACTGCTTCTAGCGAGTCTCACCACAAAAGGGACAAAAATACAGTTGAACTTCACACTCCCAGTGAATTCACTTCCTCAGAATGGCATCGATCTCAAATCCATGTCTCATTAATCAAATGTTTTCCTATGACAGCTGGGAGCAAGTCAAATACACAGCAACACAGTGGTTCATAGGATATTTGGGTCTTCCAGTTCTGCTCTGACATTGTTATCTTGTGGAGATAATAAGAAAGCTAAAATAAGAGATAAGGGTTTAGATCCTGGCTTTCCCAACATGCTGATCCAGAGACTCTGATTGTCACATAAATGATCAAACTTCATAGGAGTTTGGATCCATATCCTGAAAGACATTTGTATTGTGCCAGCCTGGCCACAGATCTAATGAAACACCATCCCAATATTTCCAATAGAGACTTTTAATATCCCAAATTTTAGACCAGGCTGCTTTCTCCCCCGGCAAAAGAGAATAGGAACAAAAAAAAAAGGGCTGAGCTAATTTTTAAACTGGTTTGGGGTTTAATTTACGATTGTTTGGGGCAACTTGGTGGATGAGAATCATTATGAAGGTGGGACAGGAAACATAGACCCTCATCCGCCACAAGCTGTTATCAATTCTAAATCATGGAAGAGATTTATTTTCCCCACAAGATCACTTTTGCAAGACGAAACGCTCAAACACACTTCTGAACTTGATTGAAATGCTCTGCTTTTGAGGGGAAAAGTGGAAAGCGATGGTTTTGTTTTGCAATGTGTTTTTATAAATCAGTTACCGGCTGCGAAGATTTTTCATGTTTTGAAGTCCGAATATGTTTGAGATTTGATATTTACACAGTTACTAAAAATGTTTTTTTGAAAAATCGAGACCTTTCTCTGAGCTATGTTTTAAAAATTCACATTTACTCGGTAAAATTCAATAAAAATAAGTGGCATTTTCACAGTAGCGTCAGAACAAAGTTAATTCCCAAACTAGCAAGGCCTTACATTGGAGTGAGAAATCCTGGCTTTGGCTTTATAAGCTGTGTGTATAGATACCAGAGAGGAACAACAATGTGATGCCTACTCATATCTAGATAGAGATTCTTTGATCTTCAGTCATACAAAACTTCAATTACCTATTTGATTTCACTGGGCTTTTGTTCAGCCCTTGGGATGTCAGCCCTCAGGATACTTTTATTCAGCAAGCAAAAGTCACCATGAGTAATAATTACTCAGCCAACTAAGTCTTTTAATTAGGTTTTTCTAGGGCCTGGTTCAGCAGCCCTTACTCATATAGTTATTCACTGCACAAACATTGCTGCTGTTGCAATCGTATTAATCATTGAAAGCACTAAATGAACTAAGTCCTGAATAAGGAACAACTCTCACATTAATCCAAGTATGGCAATTTTGCCCTAGATGTTTGTACTTTCTGACATACAAAACTGCTCTTGATTACTGATAGCCTATTGAACAACAGTGTGCTGACATAATATGCAGTTATTATCATACAGTGCTACCTTTTAATATATTTATTATGGGAATCAATATGGCACCGAGTAACAGCAACACTGTTTGCATGCTAAAGCTATGTATTTGTCTGTACTCTTTTGCTTCTAATTCATCTATAAATCATAACAAAGAAAATACGTGAAGGAGATTCAATTCTGAGGTCTGAATATACAGAAAGAATACGTGCCAATCTAACACTAGCAATTTATAACACTCAATCTCTCTCTGGAAAGAGTTCCTGGTTCCTGGGATGAAATAAAAGAAGTAAAAATCTGTAATACAGTTGCACTACATAAAAAGGAATTCAAGCAACTCCCCCTGTTTCTGGGTACCCCTTGCTTTCCAACAGTGTACATAAATAAAGTCAGGCTCACTTACCAGGGAACATGATCCACCAAATAGTGAAGGAAAACCAGTGTTATTCAGTAGGACTTGTTCCTCACCATCCTTTTTCTCCCTTTTGTTTTGACGTCGTTCTACACAGTAAGTCCTCGTGGATAGATGTACGTGTGTATAAGCATAAATGTACACATATAGAAGCATAAATATGCCCTCCCTAATACTATGAAGGGTTATATATGGTGACTAACCTGCTCTCACGCTGACTCTGCTACAAACTGGTCTCAGAAATAAATCCAAATGAATAAAAAAGGCTTAGAATCATCCCCATCAAAGCAAGCTCCACCGCCAGTCAAAAAGCAAAGGAAGAAGACACTTCGGTGTCTGAAGTTGGCATCTAACACCAGCTAAGGTACAGATACATTGCTTCACATCGCTCTGGGCTTGACTCTCCTGGGTTTGATTCAGTTGCAATTCCCACGGATGTGGGCGAAAGCTGCTTGCACCTTTTGTTACTCAGAATTATCAGTTACTTAAAGTCATAGTAGCAGCCACAGCTACGGGAGCAGGGTTATTGACATTAGGTATTACAGCAACTCACAGTCTGCATAACGTGTTTCCACTCAGTTCTTTACAGCAGAAACTCTGCCACCTCCTCACTAAAACCAGAGGGTTCAGGGAGTTGGGTCCGAGCTCAGCCCTCTACATCAGGCAATATCTGTGCCCTTCACTGAACCTTAAATTCCTCTTTCAAGCACAAAAGCATGGACCATCCTCTTCCTGCAAAGGGAACATCCCTAGGCCGATGGTTACTGTGATCGAAGGAAGCACCTTCCCTAGCCTAGAAGTGCTCTTTGCACATTGTGTCTGAGATCAGCACACCCTGAAAATGTTGCAGTTTGTTGTATTCTGGATGAGATTTGCCTTTTGGGTTTGTTGCTTCTTTTTTCAATGCCATCCCTGCATTTTAAACATTTCACATTTTAGCAGATTTTTAACAGTAGCTCCACTTACAAGGGTATTTATAGGAGACCTACGAGCAAATCTCTGTATCTCTCCCTTCTATCATGCTGTTTAAGTGAAGTAGCAAACTATTCTGAGCGTGGCACTGCCTGTTTGCAAGGTTTATATTCGAGCTGATATCGTTAGAAGACACAAACCATGTTGTACCAGTTTTCGTGCATCAGCTGGGAGGTGTCTGCAAGAACTGCAAATAATGACCCTCTGATAACTGAAGCTGCCTATTTCAGACGGCAACACCACTCTCTTGACTAGATGACCTGCGGAGGTTCCTTCCAATCCAAACTATTCTGTGGTTCTTCCTTATGTTGATGCAATTCAGAATATCAACAGTACATCTCTAGTGAAACTAGGAGAAGCAAAACAGAGATTCCAACCTTGAGTTTAAGCACAGGCTCCCTGCTCACCGGGTTTGCTACAATGCACTGAAAATGCAGCAAAGCCTCCAACAGCGATTGTTAACTCTCTGCCTAAACGTATCTCATGCAAAAAAAGAAACTCTGTCCCTACGTACATCTTCATTTAAACGATTAAATTATTCCCCAGTATGGCAGCTCCACACATAGAGCAATTCTCTTAGAAGGTCTGTGCATAGAAGGACTTGCATGAGGTGGAAATGATGCTGGTTTTCATATCAAGGAAAGAAAAGCAGGGCTCTGTAAACTAAGTGTACAAGGAAAGGTGCCCTTTGGATCAACAAGTCAGGTGGACACTTCTCATGGTGACTGGATCCTCTACTTTCTGATAGCAACGTCACTGCAGTGTTCACTCAAGTGGTGTGCCCGTTAAGATGAATAGGAACACCAGCAGGTGCAGAGGTAGGTAGCCCAGTAACATGGATCATTTTAACATCTTGATTTATTTCTGCTGTTTGTCCATCTTTTTCTCCCTGCATTCATTTTTTTTCCAGATAGCATACACAGAAAGCATGCATTCATTTTATTTTGCTCTAAATCAAAAAAAATAGGAATCCTAAGAATTTAATCCTCGCAGACACTTCATCCAGTCATTTCCACCAGTCCATAGGGAAGAAAACATTACAAATACATCAAATTAGCCTCGTGTGAGTTTGTGTATTCCTAACAAATTCCTACATTGATGTTGACAAAGGAACGTGCATTCCTATTGCAGATCTTTCTTATTTAGCTCACATTTTGGTTTGAAACTTCAGCAGGACTAACAACATCTAAGGCAAAGAAAAATTCTTATCAGGCTACACACTTGGAAATATGCAACAAATGATATTTCAGGCTGTGCAGCTGTCTGCTCGAACAAGGGAGAAGAAACCTTGCACATCTTTCTTCTACGCACACTTGAACAGTTCTCGATCAACACCTCCTGCCTTCTCTTCACCCTACAGGCTTTCTGTGAGCAACCCCATGGACTGGTAGATGAAAGAGAGGTATGATATCACCATGCCTCCAACAGATACACTGCATCCGAGTTGTTCCTCATAGAATCACAGAATGGTTGGGCTTGGAAAGGACCTTAAGGTCATCCAGTTCCAAACCCCTGCCACAGGCACGGACACCTCACACTAGACCCGGGACTCCAAGCCCCTTCCAACCTGGCCTTGAACACTGCCAGGGATGGGGCATTCGTCACTTTTCTGGGCACCCTCTGCCAGCGCCTCGGCACCCTCACAGGGAAGAACTTCTGCCTTATATCCAACCTGAACTTCCCCTGTTTCAGTTTGAACCCATCACCCCTTGTCCTATCGCTACAGTCCCTGATGAAGAGTCCCTCTCCAGCATCCTTGTAGCCCCCTTCAGACACTGGAAGCTGCTCTGAGGTCTCCATGCAGCTTCTCTTCTCCAGGCTGAACAGCCCCTATGTTCTCTCCTGTATTTTTGAGGGACACACTCTGTGGAAGTCATTGACTTGCCCCCACACTAAAACCACCCCACCAAGGAGAAAGCCATATTCTATGAACTTCTGTGACATAAACCACCTTGGAAGGTGTCTGCACAGATGTGCTCCCCATTCCACCCCACACAACCTGGATACAGGCATATAGAGCTAAATGTACTGTACGGATAAGGTAAACACCATTCAGAAAGTGGTTGGGATTTCCTTTTTCCACCATCAACCCTTGTGGCATCACCTCATAGGAGTTTTGCAGCCCATTTTTAGCCAAACCCTCCATCCCACCCTGGCAGAAACAGACCAACAAAAGGCCATGGTGACTCCAGAAAGAAAACCTCTGTATTAAAAGCCAAATAATGCAGAGCTACAATAATACACACTATCTCAACTGGGAAATACAGTGTAGAAGGTTCATTAAAGTTCAGCTTCAGCAATGACAATATATAGACTGCTCCAGCTCTCCATCCTGCTTTAAAGAGACTTCACTTTCTGTAAATTAAGAAAAAAGCCCACTCAAACTGTAATTCATATACAAAAAGCTACCCCGACTACAACAAAGGCGGTTGGGTGGGAAGGTCTTTTATTTCCTGCGTTGATTTTTTTGGCAGCTTTTTATCTCTTTTTTTTCTTCTGCTTTTTTTTTTTTTTTTTTTTTTACCAAAAGGTTCGTTTAAAAGGGGTATTAAAGATACAAAACGAGCACACGGGAGCAGGCTCTGCTCCCTTCGGGGAAACAAGAGAAACACGACAGAGCCCGGCCCGTCGGGACACGACGAAGAGAAGGGGACTCAGCAGGAGAGGCTACTTGGAGGCGGCGGTGGTGGTACCGGCGGAGGTGCTGCGGCGCTGCTCCATGCCGTTGGGCAGGAAGCCGGCGATGATGGGCACGGGCCAGATGAGGGCGGCCACGCTCCACACGATGATGACCAGAGTCATGAAACAAGCCACCAAGGTAGACTCGATGGGCTTGCGGTTCATCCGCCAGCCCGGCTCCCCCTTTAGCTCCTCCAGGCTGAAATCCAGGCAGCAGAAATTCAGCGGCTCCCCTTGCAGCCAGTACTGGCCGGGCTCTGCCGCCGGCGGGTAGGTCAGCGAGGAGGAGGAGGAAGAGGAGGAGGAAGAGGATGCGGCGGGAGCTTGGGGCGCGGAGCCCCGCAAGCGCCCTCCTCGCCGTCCCCGCACCCAGCTGCAACCGACGCAGAGGCGCAAGTCCTGGGGGGCTCCGCCGGCCGCCAGCCCGAGGTGCTCGATGAGCAGCGGCGGCCCAACGCGGTGGAAGGCGGCGGAGAAGAAGGCCCGCCCGTGGCTGTTGGTGGAGAAGAGCAGGAGGTCGCACTGGATGCCCAGCGGGCGGCTCCAGCGCACCAGCAGCGAGCTCAGCATCTGCCGCTGCACGCTGATATTGCAGTGCGGGTCCTCGGAGGGCTGCGGATGGGGACGCTGCTGCTGGTGTTGCTGTTGCTGCCCGGAGGGGGTGGGAGAGGAAGGGAAAGGCTCTTGGCTAGGGGTAGCCGCTGTGCCCTGGGTGGAGGTGCTGCCTTCCTCCTTGCTTGTTGCCCCGTCGAGGTCCATCTCGAGGCTGGCCAAGGAGCTGGAGGAGGAGTTGACAGCGGGCAAGAAGAGCTCTTGCTCCGGCTCCTCCTGCCCGCTGGCAGTCGGCGAGGGGCTCCAGCCCTGGCAGGGCGGCAGGCAGGCGGCCAGCAGCGCCGGGAGGAGCAGCGGCAGCATGGTATTAACTTAGAGCCGGAGAGGAGGGAGAGGAGGAAGAAGGAGCGGGAGACTGCATCGCGCTGCCGGCTGCCATCTGGGAAGGGAGGCACCAGCGCTCTCGCCGAGAGAGCGAGAGAAAGGGAAGGAGGGTGGGGGCAGGCGAAGGGGTGGGAGCGGGGCTGGGGCTGCCGCGGCGGAGAGCCGGGAGCCTCGGTGACGGCAGCGGCTCCCCCTTCCCCGCCTCCCCCGACCCGGCCCCGCTGCACCGCCCGGAGGGGCCGGCCCGGCTCGGGGAGGGCATCCAGGAACCGACCGCATGCACTTGACTTTATAGGAAGGGAAAATGACGGGGGAGACGCGGAGGAAGGAGTTTAAGCTGTCAGAGAGGGTGCAGTGGAGGGGCCCTTCCAGCAGCGCTCTGCAAGTCCCGACTCGGCCCCGGGATCTGCTCCTGGGCTGAGGAACAAGGCATCCCGCAATCAGTCCTTAGCAAAGATGTAAACGTGGAAGCTTATTACAAGGACCACTGTGAGATTTGGCTGCTTTTTCCGGGAGGCTGCTTTATAAGCATGGCAGTTTATTAGCAAGCTACGTGCTCCAGCTTGATTCCTGACCTTGTGCTATAGACGCAGGTTGAGGCTTGCGGTGCTGTAACACGTGGAGACTCGGGGAGGAACAGAAGTGCAGGAGAGAAAGGATAAACTTTTCTTAGCCTTTATCTTGGGCACAGGGTAGGGTAGTTACGTTTTCCAGACAAGCATCCAGAACAGAGGCTCTCTTCTTTGCCTTTGCAGCTCTTTTTTGACAAGTACAGATGCAAAAGGGAGATGTGAATGCAAAACCTAAGCTTTCCCAAGTACACGTGGGCCAGTTGGTGTAAAAAACTCCATGAGGTGCTCTTCTGAGGCTGGCGTTGGTCCTGCATCATGCATGGTCCCACGTCAAGCAGCACATGGACAAGTTCTCACTCGGAGAATGAATTTCTATAGTATCACTCTCAAGTCTTTCAGGTAAATGAGCATAGAGAGTAAGTTTTAGACTTGCTATAATTCACCAAAAATGAAGCTAGAGATTCAGTTTTCTTTCAAAACCCATGCCACAACAAAAAGAGTTGTTTGCCTTCTGTTTGAGAGACCTGAGCACCAAAAGGGACTTGTGTTCAGCCCCAAGTTAACCCAAAGGGTATTGTCTACCAGATGCCTATAGTTTGGCTAGCGCTTTAGTCGGGCACAGAGAAACATGCCTAATGAAGCGTTCAAAGCAAGTTGCCCAGTTCCCATTCTGGGTTTTTGCTCAGATGTTACAATACAGGTTTTGCATCTTTCAGTGCTGTTTCAATGTCTCTTATTTAAGAGTTCCCTAATGCTTTTTACTGTCCTTTGAATGCGTCTCTACATGCATCTCCTAATGATCTTTGTCATATCCACAGACTCGTGCATTAGTGCGGCTGTAAGTTTTTCTGCTGTATAGTGTCTACAGACCCCAAACCAGATTAAGAGAGGGCTAGTGTGCAGCGAATCAAGCCAGAACTGTGCGAGCACTCATGGGCACAAATAACATTGCATTGGGCTTTTGGCGCAAAGAACCTGGAAATGAAACTAAGCCTCATAAATAAGATTTAGCTCCTGAACACTGTTGCAGTATGTGGGTGGCAAATGTTCTCAGGCAGAGCTTCAGTTCTGGTCTCAACTCCTGGCACCCAGTTGTGTGCAATCAGGGGGATTTATGAAGGTGTTTGGGGAGGGAGAGTGGAGCTAGGAAAAATAACTGGCCACAGGAAAGTTCAATGCATTTAGCATTGTTTAGACTACCCTAGCAAAGAACTAAAAAAGGTCAATTTATTTCAGGTTGGAGATGCATGTGTGCCTCATACCTATTCCTCTTCATCAAGGAATAATCGAGCAAGTGGGTAGAATAAGCAGAAAGTATGTTGGATTATTGGTTGATAGCCACTGTCCAAGGACCCTTTGGAGAGATTGCATTTATAGGTCTGTCAGATATAATTAATCTCTGTGTGGATTCAGTCATTCAAAGAGGTTGCAGCACATTTGGAAACTCTTTAGAAGTAGTATTAGCAGATAGCTCTGTTCTGTGGTTTTCAGCCATAAATCTCAAAGAACAAAGTAGTTTCATGGCTGGGGAAGCTGAAGCACAAAGAAAGCAGGGGCCAGCCAAAGGTGACCTACAAGTCACAGGCACATCAGGGCAGAGATTTTGTAGGTTTGATTCTATAGCTATAACTGGAACTTTAATATGCACCGTAGGTCATAGGGTTTTTCAGTGTGGTAGAGGAGGTGAGAAGTGGGATATGGTGATAACATTTGAGAAGGGAATAATGAGGTATCAAGACAGTAGGAGTTTCATGAGACAGACTGCAGAGCTTTGAGGAGGGCGAAGACTAATGATAAAGGGCAATCAGAATCTCTGAGGGTTGTTTTAATGTCATTTGAACTAAACCTTTTTGTTAAAGTATAGCTTGTGAACTACTTCAAGCCAGATGAAATCAAGAATAAGTATTTCTGCTCAAGTGCCATTAGAATTGCTTCTTATGAGGGTGGTGGTTTAGATCCTGAAGTCTCACTGCAGCTTATGGAAACTGACCCCTAAGCAGGTATAGATTCCAGAAGGAAATCCGTAACTGCATTCAAGTCAAAAGCTTGTGATCCTCAAGCAGTGTTTCTAAATTCAGCAAACTTAAGTCAATCTGCACCAAGGAAAGGGAATAACTGGAACTTTTCTTGACAGAGGATGTGCTTCTGAGATTGCCATTTCTGCAGGGAGTTGCATGTGGGAGGGAAGATGGGAAAGTAGTAAAGTATTGGATACCCAGCTCTAACATCACAGGGATATTTCCCTGTGGAAAGACACCTACTGACCATTACAGGAAAAAAGATGTTAGGAGCAAATAGGTAGAGTGATGCACTGCTGATCTTCGTGGAAGTGCCAGGTGAATAAGGAGGATTTGACAGACAACAGCAGAAAAGGGAGGCAGGGTCAGGAGAAAGAAGGTGGTATTTGAGTCCTCTCAGGAAAGAGCAGTCTCCGTTCTTTGAAAGAAGTAGGATCCAATCATGCTGGGGGTTGTTCTAAGAGAGAGCTTTATTCCCAGCCAAGGAAAAATGTTTCTGTTACATAATTTAGTAGGCTTGTTCGGGTAATGGCTTCACAGCTGACTGTGCAGGGAGAAGCTCAGAGTAATGTAAGGGGGTAAGCTGACCGTCTGATGGCTGTAGAATATGCTCTTTGAAGAGTCATTAATAATCACTGGGTTGCTGGTCGAGGAAGGAGCTATGGGATGTTTCATACTGCCCACTGACGTGTTGCTTTGATTGTGAACACGAAGATCAGAACCTTCACTCTCCTCCTTTTTAATCATAGACTCATAGAATGGTTTGGGTTGGAAGGACCTTCAAAGCTCATCTGGTCCAATCCCCTGCAATAAGCAGGGACGTCTTCAACCAGATCAGGTTGCCCAGAGCCACATCCAGGCTGGCCTTGAATGTCTCCAGGGATGGGGCACCCATCACCTCTCTGGGCAACCTGTGACAGTTTTTTACCACCCTCATTGTACCAGATTTCTTCCTCCCATCTGGCCCAAATCTCCCCTTTTCGTTTAAAACCACCACCTCTCCTGTCACTAAAAAGCCTCTCCCCATCTTTCTTACAGGCTCCTTTTGGTATTCTTGTGCATTTGCCAGAAATTATTTGAGATGAAACACTTAACAAGGACTGATGCATCTGAAATGAATAATAGAAGCTGGCTGGACTAAGTGGCTTGCTAGTGCTACATCATGTCAGAAAGATTTATCCACAGAGAACAGAGATCATGCACTGTACAGAACAAGTCAGGGTTTTGCACCACCCTTTATATGAATAGTAGAAGCCCAGACAAAAGGAACAGCCAGTTGGCAAGCAGGCTGACAACAAGGGCATAGTCTTTCCAGAGAAGTCAACACATCTATCTCAGCAAAGACACTAAGCTTGCCATTTTACATGCATTTCTCTCTGCAGCAGACAGTGCTTCCACACAACCCTCTCAGTTATACAAACAGATGTCCCTGAAGCCATAAAACAGCCCATGTCAAAGAGCTGGGATTTGAAATTGCCTTGGGTATAAATGCCCTTTTTCATTAAGATGTCAGAGACATTTTTAGCCCAGCCTTAACCCCAATCTTTAACCCCTTATCCAGGTCACCAGCAAAAAGCTGTACCTGTGTAGCAGAGGGCATGAGGCAAGGTGGCAGAGAAGGGGAGATGGTTTCAGCAGCAGGGCTCTTCGGCCACGGCATGTCAGAATGGGCTCTATGATGCTTCTACAGTCTGCAAACCACATAGCTGACAGAGCATGGACCAAGAGAAAGCCACTGCCATCAAGAATCCAAAAGAAGTACTGAAGGAGTTATCCATGGCAATTACTACAAAATCTAACCCAGTTGCAAATATGGTTGCTAGAAATCAGGGGACCATTGTTCTCTACAAGTGCCTGACAGGAGGTTGTAGTGAGGTGGGGTCGGTCTCTGCTCCCAAGGAACAAGGGACAGGACAAGAGGAAACGGCCTCGAGCTGCACCAGGGGAGGTTTCGAGGGAGCTGAGGAACAGTTCCTTCCCCAGAGGGTGCTCAGGCATTGGAACTGCTGCCCAGGGCAGGGCTGCAGTCACCGTCCCTGCAAGTGTGCACACACTGTGTAGATGAGGCCCTCAGTGCCATGGGTTAGTGGTGGCCTTGGCAGTGCTGGGGAACGGTTGGACTGGATGAGCTGAAAGGGCTTTTCAACCTACTTGATTCTAAGATTCTAAATCAAGACCCTTCCCATCACTGTCAATGTATAAGCATAACCAAAAAGAGGGGAAACCCGGAAATGTCTTAAGCACACACAAAAAAAAGATGGAACAATTAAAACCAAATTATTCATCTTCAATAAAAAGAGCAACTTAGGGAACTGTTCAGCAGCTGCATCAGCCAGAACAGGCACATGGACAAAGTGACAGTATCACAAGAATATTCACCTTCTCCAGAAAATACCCTGAAGTGAACGCTTATAGCTGTTCCCAAGGGAATTTTGGTTAAAAGATGCGTAAAGAGAGGGGTGAAGGGAAGGTGGATTTAACGTTTTATTTTGGTTTTCATTGTCCTCCAGAAGAGAGCTGTCTCAGAGAGATGCTAGCCTCACTAGTGAATGCTCACACAGCTCACAAAGAGAATTACATGACTCTGTGCTCCTTTGGAAATGCTGGCCACCAGAGGAGCGACTGGGGAGAACCTAAGAGCAGCCAGACCTCCATCGGAATTACAAACAACACAATAAAGAACTGCAGTGGACGTAAACCCGCGTCCGTTTTAGGAAGTCTAACACACTGTTTCCATGCTTCCATCTGGAAACAAAGGAACTATAAGGTAACATAAAGCTGACATAACTGGGAAGGTGCTGAACTTTATGAAGAGGTGAAACTCAGTGAGACACAACTAACATAAACGAAAAGCTGTGAGCTGGCCAAAAGCCTTCCTATTTCTCCCATAGGAGAAAATATCCCCCCAACCCTTCCTTATGTTAATGAAATGGCATCAGAATTGTTTTGAGCCCCTAAGAAATCATTCTGCTCCTCCTCATGTGGCTGCAAAACTCCCACCCCTTCATTTCTCCTCAGTAATACAACCGGTTCATTACTTTCTTGTGAACACTGGCCATATAGAATCATAGCACGGTTAGGGCTGGGAAGGACCTTAACATCATCTAAAGGTATAAAGATACCTAAAGACTGAAAGCTGCAGTATGCAGAAGACCACCCAACAATAGGTTTATTTATGCAAGAGGTGTAAAGATCACGCAGGAGAGCTGAGCAGCCTCATCACCAGCTTGAATCAGCAAGAGCAAAGGGTCTTCAGTCTTCCTTAAAGCTTGGGTTTAAATCTTAAACAGATCTTGCACTTCTGATACCATTTTGAGTTCTCTCCTTCTTTGAAATGAATATTGCTGTGTACATTTCTGTAACAGCTGGGTGCTGTTGAGGGCTGGTGTAACAGTACTGGGGTTTATAATCATATTGCCAAAGAAACAAATGCTCCAAAGCAACTGCATGGAATTTCGAGGAAATGAGCTGCCTGATCTTAGTAAGGCATTTACTCACCTGGCAAACATCTGCTCCTGACTGTCACAATGGTTTCTGCTCAGGTTTTCATTGCGAAGTTCCCAAACATTCAAGAAGCAGGGTACAAAATGCTGGGAGGAGCCTACTTCTGTGTGAAACGCGGCGCCTCCAGAGAATCCCAGACTGGTTTGGGTTGGAAGGGACCTTAAGCTCATTCAGTTCCAACCCCCTGCCATGGGCAGGGACACCTCACACCAGACAAGGCTGCTCCAAGCCCCATACAACCTGGCCTTGAGCACTGCTGGGGATGGGGCAGCCACATCTCTGGGCACCCTGTGCCAGCGCCTCACCACTCAGACTGTGAAAACTTTCTTATATCTAATCTGAATCTCCTCTCATTTAGTTTAAACCATTACTCCCTGTCCTACTGCTATAGGATGTGCTAAAAAGCCTGTCCCCATCTTTATTATAAGTGCTTTTAAATACTGAAAGGCCACAGTAAGGTCTCCCCACCACCTCTGCATGGGTAGATGGGACTGCACATCAGCTCAGAGATGCTTCTGCAGGCAAGGTGCGCCTTACCCAACATCAGAAAGAGATCGGGCACCCAACAGGGGTGCGAGGGGATCCTGCTCCCCAACACTCCAACCCCCTTTTGGTGGAGTTCATAGCATCGGAAACGGGCAGGGGAAACGTCCGAGTGAGGTGCAAAGCGGCAATAACCGCCCGCAGCAGCAACCGCGGCTCTCCCATTGACTGCTGCCCGCACACGGCCAAGCCGGGTCCGTCCTCCCCGCCGGGGCCGGGGGGAGGCAGCGGCCGAGGACGGCGCGGGACTGCACAAGCCGGGCTGAGCCAGCAACTGGGAGCCGGGCTGAGTCCAGCCGAGCAGGGAGCCGAGTCAGAAGCAGTGCCGTGCTGAGCCGAAGCCGATCCGAGCCGGCTGATTCTATGAAGCTATGAGCGTTCAGAGCATCAGGTGACGTCAATAAGATAAAAGGCCTTCAGGATGAGGGCTCTGCAAGCGCTGAGGAGTACTCAGCTGCTGCCATCAGGAGCTCCATTAGACTGCGTGTTATGCTGGAACAGACTAAAAAGACTGCTTCAAATCTAAAGATAAGTGTGAAATATATGCAGAGAATGCTAAGGGGAATGTATTAATAGACTTTGAGAGCTTTTTCTGTAGGATGTTTTATGTAAGTTGAGGCTTTTAGACAAAGATCAAAAGGAAACAACAGGAAACAAAGAATCTGTAGTAATGGGTGTAGAAGAGAAGTAACCCAAAGAACAAACTTTGTGCCTCCACAGCTGAAGGTGATCTTAGAACAATACCAGAATGGCTTAAGGTAATCGCAGAACATTAAAACCCCATATAATATAGGTTGGTGCGATTTAGTTAGCCTAAAAAGAGTGATGAATGCAGTATTTTCATGTATTCTGTGTATATAATGAAGCCTTTAAAATGGGTTTTGTCCTGAAGCAGTGCTCTAGGAAGACTGCATTCGTGTTCTTGGGTAGGTTCCCACGTGCAGGTTAAATAAGACTCTCACTCATGTGAGACTTCCAACTGAACTTCTAAAGCTTAGGCAAGATTCAGCTTTGGACTATATTTATTTTGTCTTGTAACTACCACACTCTAACTGTAACCTACTTTGCATTATATTTATTTCACCAGTAAATCTATCAAAAGTTGGAGCTTGGCTGAAACTAGCAAATTTAGATCTGATATGTGGATAATGATAATGAATATAAATCGAATGGACTAAATAGTGTGGGGGGGCAGAATTGAGAGGCCAACAATAAGTCATTTTTAAGAAACCCCTGATAGGGTGGAAGGGCAATCAAACACCTTCATTCCCACCAGAGCATGCGCATTGCAGGACTCTTTCTACCAGGTTGCTAAAGGCCACTGCCGGGAGGGTTTGACAAGGTGCCAACCTTTGTGTGTGCGTGAAGAACAGAGGTATTGAACATCTGAATGATCCTCAGGGCTCTGGGCAAGCCCTGACGTGCCTGTTCTGGAAGGAAAAGAGGTGTCAGCTAAAGCAGCAGGAATTTCATGCCGATGCTGTGGAGGAGCTAAGGATGCTAAAACCTTTTGTGTGATTACATATTAAATTGCTCTGTGAAATATTTGTCCAGAAAGAGCATTAATGAGTGGTTTGTGGTTTGTCGGTGGAAAATCTAAATCTTTACCACAACAGTACATTGAAAAACATCTCCCTGGAAAGCATTTGGTTGTGCATATACTCTGAGTGCTTCCCAGCCTGTTCTGAACAAGGCCCTAGGGCTGGCCTTTACTGTTATTTGTCTCTGTATAGGAAAGAGAGAACTCTGGTATTAATCTGTGTTAAGCAGATGCGGGTCTGGCATTCCCGTGAGCTTCTAGTGTGCCCTCAGTTTCTCTGTAGCTATAAAACCCAGCTAGAACGTACAAAATCCTGCTTCCCTAGGGAGCTGCAAGACACTTGGACTGTGAAGCAATCCTGTTCCACAGGAGAGGGAGACAAGCTGGTTCAGGAGTCATTTAAGAGTTGTTTTGCCGTATCACACAGAAGACACACAAACAAGATGTTGTCGGTGACAGTCTGTACCCTAAAGAACTTTTCCAGAAAGCAAGAGGATGAGAATCAGAGTTCAAAGGAGGGAGTGTGATACAGATCCTGTATGCAGCTCCTTAGCCAGCCTGCAGCCCTGAGCATCCTCCCCCTTGCTGTTGTTAGTTGGTGCTTCAGTGCTATGTGATACAAGATGGAGATGTTGTGAAGGAGTCTACACGGGGGCTTTGCTGGTTTCTCTGTAGGTTTTTGTTCCCAGTCATAAAGGCAAACGTAGAATCAAGAAGCAGAAATGGAGGCTGTGGTCGGCAAAGCAAGGTGGGTGGAAGGGTAACAGATACCAGGACTGGTATGAATATGGTATGCTATTGAATTGTGAAGGGTTTTGGAAGTGAGAACAAGGAGTTTGCATTTGCAGTAGCGGAAGAGGAGAAAAAACAGGAGAACTGTGGAAAACTCAGTGATGTGCCCAAATGAGTGAACTTGAGATGATTCCAGGTGCTGTAGCCAGGCCAAAGAAGAGATTACAATAGGAAAGATGCACAGGTCTTGGCTAGAACTTCTGGCTGAGACAAGTCATGATACTTTGGAGATGCACATGCATGGAACAAATCAGTAGCATTTAAAGCACAGCAGTATCAACATCATCAGTAACATTATCAGCAAAACCAACTCTTTCCTGCCTCCAGACTGTGTAGCTGTTGGTGTGCAGAAGCAGAGACCCTTGTATTCTCAAGCAGCACTCAGGTACTGTTTACAGTGGCCTACATACTATGCATGACCCTGTTTGAGAACCCTGTCTGCTGGGTCCCTTCTCCAGAGAGACACTTGTGCTGTATATCAACACAGGAAAAGAGATTTATCTGCCTCCGTGAGTCAGCAGAACCACATTAACTCTTCCTGGAAGTGTCGATGCCAGTGAATGGGGCTGAGTCATCCCAGCAGCCTCATGCCCACCCATCCCTCCAGCTGGGAAGCAGCCCTAAAGTGTCAAAGAGAAGGTGTGTACATTTCCCATTCCGCTCTGCAGTCCAGCATCAGAATTCTTTTCAAGCCAGCAGACAGGCTGAGTCTGGACTGACAGATTCACAAACCTGTTTCTGGGTTAGATAGGAACCAGACTGCAAAAGAATCAAAATGTGCCTTGTTTCTAGGGAACTCACTGGCTCACACTGCTTATTTTTCCAGCAATGGCCACAATCAGTATCACAGTTGTGTGAGCCAGTATTAGGCACTCAAACCCCATTACTGATGCTCGGACATCTCTGTTATACCTTTGCTAAGCTGGAGTAACTTCATGAAAGTCAAGGGAATCAAAGCTGCAGTTCCTAACTTCTAAAGCACTCTTGACCTCATCCAGCCAAGTCACCTGAACAAGGAGACTGATTGCTTTCAGCAGGACCATTGCACTCCGGAATGCTATTCTGTATGGTATCAAGGACTGAGTCCTTAATGCGAGGGGCACACAAGTAAGAGCAAATGCTGTTTCAGCCTTTAAAACTGGTGCCTGGAACAAGCAGCAGAGGAACACAGGCTCTTCAGAGACAACGATTTTCTATTTTCATGCAAATGCTCCCGGTGTTCCAAAGCAGGAGGAGATGCTTAGCAAATACATGCAGTAGGAACAGCTTTCTCTCTGAGATTGATATCCACTCAGCATTGCCTACTCCTTACATGCACTAATAATCCCAGGTAAATAGGAAATACATCCTCTGATGCTATATGCCTGGTTCTGCACTGAAATGGCTAGGTTCAGAAGGTATGCCTGGATTTTTACTAGATCTTGATTCTGTAGATTAGGGGGCTGCATATCAGCCCTCAGGTGTGCATCTTAAATTAGTCTGTGGGATTTCTTGCTCACACCATGACATCAAATACTACTGTTTCTAATATTATAAGGGAATCCATCACCCATATCATTGCATTTGCCCTTAGCCCTTTTTACTATGTCACTGTAAAGCACTCAGCCTCTTTATCTTCTCGGAGAGACTGGTAGGTGGTAATCTGTCATAACCATATTCAGGCTCCTTTTCTCGAGTTCTAGCTATGAATGAACCTGTTGTTTCTCTTCTCACCTATACCCATGTGTTATGGTCTATCCAGACTAATCCTGCTGCAGCTGACAAACTGCACTGGTAGAAATGCCACAGTCCCCTGGTTTCCAGGCTCTGGTGTACGCATCCCAAACCTTATAGGAGGACTCAGTTGTGAGAAGGTGACATAGGCATGGTTATGCTTTTGGTCACATCAATTGTACCCAGATAAAACCACAGAGGTGAAAATAGGATTTTTAAATAATCCCCTGAATTCTTATTGCTCGTCAGGAAAATTGAACTGGTCTCAATGAGAATTCCATGTGCAATGCCAGTCAGGGGTGCTGACTAAAGAGGATAATCTGATAGAGAGTTTATGATACTTAACTAGCCCAGTGCCCTATGAGAACATTATTCCTATTGTATTGACTGTGTATCTGAATATTGAATTAACTTTCATCCCTGCCATAAAATACTCCCTGGCTACATTGTCTTCCTCATGCTAGATCAGTAGCATCTGCAAGCAGCGGGTTAGATCAGAATCTGTGTTCCCAGCTTTGCTGAATATGTACAAGTACAATGTCAGAACAGAAAGGAGTACCTTCATCTCTCAGCAAGGGAAGAAGAAATGCTCAGAAATATGATTCAGGATTACCTGAATATCCTGGTTTAGGGTTTCTTCAATTTCCTTTCCATTAACTTTTGTTCATGCTTTTGCCATTTGATTTTGGTTTGTATCTCTTGATACTGCTGAGGCACATATCCCTGCCTACAGTTACACAGATGGCTTCTTTGTGCTACAGAGTGATAGATGCTAATCCACTGATTATGGCTTTTGATGTATCTTTGAATTGATGTCAGAGCCTTAAGTTTTACACACAGAGCCATGTAATATATACAAAACGAATATAACTTTTAAGAAACCCCCATCATTAATCTTGGATTTTCATCTGTTTTCTATTAGGGTCTGCTATCATCCCTGTGTGCTTTTGTTTTCTACTATGCTGATGTCAAAACCTTGCTCAGAAGCCTGAACCTTGATTCACATACTTAGAAGTCACAGAACCTTGCCCAGGCAGCATTGGTTTTTTGCCTGCAGTATCTGAACTGGTACTGCAAGTCCTCCTCTTCTATGACTTGTACCCACCAGTTCTGAAACAGTGCAACTCCAAGTTAGTGTCTTTCATTACATAAAATGACCATTATAGTTTATTGTCACTTTCTGTTAGCGCTTCTGCTTAAATGGACATACTGGATGGCTAGTCCCCGAAGACAGGAAGCACAGTTTCAGTTCAGGGACATTTTTGTCTCACTTCTATTCTCCCTGCTTCTGGCCTGCAAATCGGAAGACAGATTTGATATGTTGGCGGTGATAAGAAGGATGCTGCAGAAATGTTGAGTGGAGGTAGTTGCTTGTTAAACTGGCAGTTCAATAAGAGGAAATACAGAGCTTAGTGACACATGTTAACCCAAAACCCCCCAAAAATCAAGATATTGGTGTATTGCAGAGAAATGACATTATAGGGAGAAAACTAGGAAGAAGCACGGAGCATCAGCCTTAGTCTGCCAGAACCCTCGTTTCTCATGAGGCTGGAGGAGGTGGATATTAGACTCTCCAGCTGTTCTCCCTGTTGTCAAGTAACCCGGTAGCTGCTTTTCTCTAGAGATTTTACAAATGCTGATGCTATTTTTGTTCCATAAATTTATACTCTTCAGCACACACATAAGGAACAAAAATGAGTTTAATAAACAGGACTCACTGAGGCTCTGCCGATTAGTGAAGATGAATATGGTTAATTGTTTAGCATTACTTTCTAGTTCAAAATAGCGTCTTTAGCATCAAACACTGACACGAACCACTATAAAGATTTCCCCAGCGGTAAAATCAGATTATATCATGTAAGCAAAACTGTCCACATATCTCGGATCTGAAGCTTAACTGACACAGAAGCCCTTGTGGCAGTCCTTTGGGGTTTCTTGTGTCACTGCTGAAAAGAGGGGCTTGAGGTACACTTGAAAATGGTATCTTCAAAAGCAAAGCCCAAAGCAGTTTCAAGGCAGTGGAGCTTCTTATTTACCACAATCAGCACTGGTTTGGACTGAGGCCCTTTCCATAGGCAATTCCGTCATTAAATGAATGAATAGGGTTGGACTGGATGATCTCCAGAGGTCCCCTCCAACTCTGATGATTCTGGAATTCTGTGACTATAAAACCATTCTGAAGTAGAACTGAAAAGAGAAATTCCTCAGAAATCGAAAATTCTGAAGGAATTACTTTCCAGCCTCTTATTGTCTGGATTTTAAAGAGTTGGCTCAATATTATCGCATCAATAACAAAAAGCTATTGTGCCAACCGTACTGTCTTGATTCATTTTGCTTAGGCTTTTCATCACATTAATGTCTGATCCGTTACATATCTGCAATATTACGTTTATATATTCTATTATGTAATACAAATACAGAATCTCATACATACAAAAGCCAGTATCAAGCAATAACATCGAAAGGCGTTGTATTTTATTAAACCAAGCGTTTCTACAAGATCACAAACAAATTAAAAAGGGAGAGAGGGTTGCATCGTCAAAAACTGAACTGGAAAGTGGCACGTTGTCACAGAATGGCTTGATATCAACACAGTACTTTTAGTACCAACTTTTCAGGCCAGGCCTTTGGCTCATTTACACACCAAACGTTGCCCTGATGATTAATGCTGTTGGAAAAACCTCTTGTGGAGATTTAACTTCGGGTCGCTCACAGGTGGTCAGATTCTTCTAGCCTTCCTAATGTATGGTTTCCAATGTGCCAGGGCTACAGAGAGGTAGGAATCTGAATGCCAAAGAATTCATTCAAAAAGCCAGGCTTTCCTCTGAATGCAGCATTTACATCAACATTATCCTGTTCGTTTTGACAGGGTTATTTCTGATTAAACACATAGGAGTGGAGAGGCTTGAGACCATAAATTTCATTGCAGCATTCCCCTGCTGAAATAATGGTGTTCTCTGTGATTTCAGCAGTAATTTTGAGGGTCGCGTTTTTCAGCTCCTGGAAACTGCTTTTGAAGTCAAATCCATTGAAAAAGAGTTTGCTTCACAGAAAGTATTTGCTCCCAAGACCCATGGGGACTGTCAGCACAGAATGAACGGCTCCAGGAGCTCAGCACTGAAGACGGTCACTGTTTGTTTAAATACCTGTTGTATGACTGTACCAGGACCCATTGAGCTCACTGCAAAGAAGTTACAAAAGGCACTAGAAAAGCTTATGCATGATAATTTTGGCAATGTTCTTGTATATACGTAGACTATATATACTATATAATAATATATTTATATTATGTAATATAAATGTAAAAATGATAAAATATTATATATACATATTATATACTCTATTATATATTCTATAAATAGAAATGTTATATATTTTGATTATTATATAAATAATATATAAACTATTCCAAGAGTTGAAAGCCTATACCTGAGGCAGAATGATATGTATGCATACGTACACATATATATGAATACACACATATCTGTATTATATATAGATAATCTTGTATTCACATAAAAACTTCTCTTTTGTTTTCCCATTGAGTTTTCTATAAAAACCAGACTCAGACATACACTGAGCAGTGTTGACACCCACTGTAACCACAGAGCTCTTAATGGGAGGCAGTTCCTGGCCCTCCATGCCCTGTCTCCAACATAAGTCTAGTGCGTGGGCCATCAGAAGAGGCGCTGGAGTGAATCCTAATGCTTTGATCAACCTGGATGGTCACCAGACAGAACAGAGTGCTTTGCTGTGCCACTGCTTCTTGCAACTTCAGCCCATGACTGCAAGCATCTGGGAATATGTCCTGCATTTTGCTCTGTGTAAGTGTACAGAAGCACAGAACAGCTTGAGTTAAAAGGGACCTCTGTATCCAACCCTCCTGCTCTAATCTGTGTCAGCTACAGCAGGTTGTTCAGGGCAATGTCTGGTCAGGTATTGAACATCTCCAAGGAGGGAGACTCCTCAGCCTCTCTGTGCCAGTCCTTGACCACCCATATTTAAATGGAATATCCTGAATTTCAGTGTGTGCCTGTTTCCTCTTGTCCTTTAACTGGAAAATGCTGAGTTACAACTCAGTGGATATCACTACAGCACCTGGCACAATAAGAACTAGTTTTGGCGGTGCCCCTGTAGTAAAAAACCCAACGGAGCAATAGCAGTAAGTTATTCAGGATGTGTCTCCACAGCATTCACAAAGGCTTGTAGTACTTAATTAAATTGAATAACACCATAGACATTGCTTGAGGTGACCTCACTGTTGATGGAGTGGGAACTAGGAGTACCACCATCCAGGAACAGAGTCAACCTCCTTGCTCGCTGGAGCTCCTGTGCACCCAGAGGTGGGGCAGGGAGACGAACAAAGTGAGTCTTAGGCACTGAAGTAACAATACCTGCATGGGGCAGGAGACCTTCTGCTGGACACTTGCAGCCCATTTCGGGAGCTGGGGGCTCTGCGGAGTGTGTGGCCTCAGTATTCCTCTCCCCCCATCCTTGGCCTGAAGTTTGATATAAAGTCGAAACTCAGCTTTACTTGTCAGGAAAGAATGAAATGATCCCTAAGGTTAGCAAAGCACTCAGAGACTCTTTGGGAAGAAATGTGCTATGTAAATAGAAGCTGATTCCTAGAGGTTATTAATAGACATAGCTGCAAAAGTAATGTGCAAACTACAAAGGAAAGATCATTCTGAATTAAATTACCATAATTTTTTTCATTGCTGTCTCTTTTCAGGAGACCTGGATAATGCTGCTCACAATGACAGGTTGAATAAGAGACAGGGTTTGTGTGGGCCAGAGGTGGGAACAGAGAAGGAGACTAATTATATCTTTTTTAACCTTTGCATGCAGCTGGGCAGGATAAAAATGAATTATGCATAACCGAGCAGTTATCCCAGTGGAGGCTGCAAAATGGTGCCCAGGTCATCCAGAAACTTGGTCTGAGCTGCTCCGTTTCCTCTGGATCTAACCATTTGGCAAATCATTACATAAAATGGCATTTTCTGCATGCTTATCCTAAAGCCTATGTAATTATCCTATGGACAAACCAACCCAGACTGATCTTACTTGCTCTTACCTCAGCAATGCAGAGGACTAAGAGCAAGCACTGATGTGGTATGGGAGAGCTACAAGTAGCATTCTTCAGTGTACTTTTTGAAACCTGCTGGGTTTAATAGGTTAAAGATGATGGCACTGCTTTTACAGTCATTCAGATGTATCATTTCAACACTTTATTGTGTGGTATTTATTCCACTTTCAATGCATGTTGTGACACGAAGCTTTGTTCAAAGGTCAGAGACGGATGGGAAGGTTTAGAGGGGCCTTTAATACATGTATTGCTCAGCAAAGTAGCAGATATGTGACCAGAAAGGGAAGGAGCCTCTTTTCAGGCCCATGAACCCACGATTAAGGATCTGGAGGATCTCTTCTATGAGGAAAAGCTGAGGGAGATTGGTCTGTTAAGCCTAGAGAAGAGAAGGCTCAGCAGGAGGATCTGAGCAATGTGTAGAAGTGTATCGGAAGGGAGGGTGTAAAGAGGATGGGGCCAGACTCTTCTTGCTGGGGCCAGGCAATAGGACAAGAGGAACAGGCATAAAATAAGTCACAGGAAGTTCCACCTGAACATGAGGAAGAACATCTTGACTGTAGGAGTGTCCGAGCATTGAAATAGGCTGCCCAGGGAGGTTCTGGAGTTCCCTGGAGACATTCAAGAGCCATCTGGACACAGTCCTGAGTAGCGTGCTCTAGGTGACCCTGCTTGAGGAGGACAGTTGGACTAGATGATCTCCTGTGGGCCCTTCCAGCCTCAACCACTCCGTGATTCCATAATTACAGAGAGACAGAGGAATACATTCCCACGAAATAAGAGCTCTTCTCCCAGCTCCTTGATTTTTCTCTCCCCAGTTCAGTTCAAACTACGATTTAAGCTATGTGGCGTATTACTGATATTCTATAACTCTACTGCTTTAAAGGGGTTTTGGCATAAGTTGGAGTGATATCCCAGGTAAGGAATTTGATCTTGAATTTTTTTGAACTCTGTTCCCACCAGTTTGCAGTGTTGTCTCTGCCCTTCGTGAAGGAAAGGAAAAGAAGGCAGAACCTTGTATTGTGGCCTTGGTGATGTAGGGGCTGCTTGTAGACCAGCCTGGGCTTCTCTCAGCACCTGGAACACTCACTTTGGCCATAGAGAGTGAGTGCTCATTGGGTTTTCAGCACTGTTTATTTCTGATTGGGAGGCACAATTCTGAATTGCTTCTTAAGCTAACGAACTAGATGTGATCCCAGTTTCTTACTCCATATCAAGACAGAGAAAGCAACATGCAGACATGCACCAGCTCTCCTTTGAGGAGACAGACTTTTCCATTCTGGGCACAAGCAGAGGCTTTGAACTTCAGCCATCTTCCCAGGCAGCGTTTTTAATTAAAGTTGTAACTTATCCCAAGGAGGAATCCAGAAGATCTATGGCTCTTTTCTTCCTTTTGTCAACCCTCTGCCCTAGGCAAGAAGATACTGATCCAGCCATGACAATATAGCGCTCACCATGAGCTAATTTGTTATATTTTGGAGCTTGCTGTTTGGTACAGACTGAGGGTTTCTCCCGGAAACAGCAGAGCATTTTGAGCTGACTGGAAAGGGGAGCTGGTTTCCTCCAGCTCTTTAGTTCTTCAGCAGAGAGACAGACATCAGGAGCATACATTTCAATAAGTCAATAAACGCTGAATGGTTCAAGGCCTGGGTGCAGTTGTGGTGTGCAGCGTCGTTGTGTGCGTGCTCCTTCCTTCCTGCAAGAAGCTTCCTTTGCAGGCACCCCCCAGGAGTCCTAGGGAGCAGAAAAACCTGTGGCTGTGCTGGGCTTTCTCTGTTGGCTTCTTCCCCATCATTCAGGACTAATTACCACCTGCACACAGCCCATTACAGTGCAGGATTCTCAATCCAATGCTGTCAAATCAGTTATCACTGCTAAACCTTCTCTTCGCCTCCCATGACCTAAATTTCTTGCTGTCACCTCATTTTCTTTGGTGACTTTGCTGCTACAGAGAGGTCAGATGAAAGAAGCTGGGGAAAGGGCAGTGGAGCTGAAGACCCTCCTATGTCTTTGCCCGTCAAGAAAGTTATTCAGGGCTTGAGACTTGCAGCCCTTCAGTGGGCACTAAGCTGGGGCTGAGGCTGCATTTCTAGGGAATCATTAAAGGGGAAAGCTGAGGGGGGCTGAGGAGGTAAGAAGTAAACCAGCTCACACTGTTGCCAGTTACTGCATGTGCTTGGACTGGATCTTCTCCACTTCTGAGTCAGGTGTGGCTCCAGTAGGCATCCTCATGTCACGCTGTTGTCATGAGAGGAAGAAGAAGATAACAGTGTAAAATACTCTCCCTGCTAAAAATGGAAGAGCTGGGAGCTGTTTTCATAGAATCATAGAACCATAGAATGGTTTGGGTTGGAAAGGACCTTAACATCATACAGTTTCAACCCCCTGCCATGGGCAGGGACAGCTCGCACTAAACCATGTCACCCAAGGCCCTGTCCAAGCTGGCCTTGAACACTTCCAAGGACTTTTAAATACTTATGATCTCCTCTTGCCTGTCTGATATCCTGCAGCTCAGCTTCCCACTTGCTGTACCAACAGTCACAGCTTAGACCTGCCCTGCCCTTGCCAGGCACTGGCTCTGAGCATCAGGAGGGATGCTCATGGGGATGGAGGTGCCCCTGCTACCATAGGGTAAGGCGTTCAGCCACACAGGGCTCTGGGTTGGGGTGGCTTCCTGAGTGCAGATTTGGGCCAGAAATGATGGAGAACAAGGCTCATGGTTGGAAGAGCTTCTTTTGATACCAGGGCAGGGAGAGATGCTCCTGGAGAGCAGGGTTTATTTCCAGTTGATGACTCAGAACTTCTACTGAAGTTAGGGGGTCCATAGCAGCGAGAGGGTTGTGATATCACACTGCCCAAGTGTGCGCCCTTAGCAGAAAGCAGTCCATGAAGCCTAAATTCTGGGTTATGAACTTCGTTAAATTTCAGCACTTCTATGGTTGAGCCTTTTCCAGGCATCTGCCATTTGTGTTTTTCACATGAAATTCAAGGGGATGCTGCATGAGGTCTGGAGCAAAGAAAAGGAGATGGATCAGCCTCTGGATGGTGACAACTGTGACATCATCCCGGATCTGGTTTGCTTGAAATTAGCTTTATAGATGAGCAAAATAGGAATCTGTTTTCCTTGGAAGCTCGTCTCCAGTTTAGCTCCAGATTTACGGCCAGCAGGGAATCTTTTCTGCTGATTGGAGTCCAGCACCAGCGGAATTTCTATGGAGATCTTTGAAAGAAAGCAGATCCTTCCAGGAAAACCTGTGCTACATCCGTGCCATTTTTACCAGCAAAGGTAGTTGTGCGTTGTTTGAAAGTCTGTGGAACTCCAAGTGTGAGGGTAAACAGCAGGCATCTTCTGTGATCAATTCATTCCAGTTTTCAGACACGTGGAGCTGAAACCTCAAGTGAAGCTCATAACAGGGTGTAATCAAAGACATACGGATGCTTTTAGGAATCGCATAAACAAAATGGCTTTATGAAGTCCCTGATTTTGGTCTTGGAATATGGGAAGGCTTTGTGAAACCTAAGACATTCTTCACTGGACTAATCTTGGTGTCAAACCTCCTGATGAATTCAGGTGCCCATTTTAATTCAGTGATATTTTTCTTTAGACCCACTTATAAACTTCAATCTTGTTTTTCAGAGGAGGAAACAATACCTATACTAAGCACAACTTCATATCTGCTGTTGGACACGCCTGCTTGTATCCCATCAGGACCTAACACGAAGAAATAGTATAATTCTACATTTAGATTAATCTAATGCCTACATTTGTGCATTTCTTGATGTGCTCATCTAGAATTTCCTACACTGTGATTCTCCTGTTGTATATTTATACCAAATTCATCTGCTGTACATTTATATAACCCTGCAGAGTTCCCGTTAGCACCGCCAACATTCAACCTCGAGCAGTTACAGCAACTGCATGGTACACAGCAAGGAAAACTATTTGTAGTTTAGTAAATCAGAAACCTACATGGCAACACATATTGTAGCTCAACAGCGGGTTCTAAAAAATGCAAACACCAAAACAGAGGAATCAAATCCAAAATTACATTGATTTTGCTTGAAGGGAAAATCTGAATGCATAGGGAAATCCATGAAAGCCTGGCTGTTCCCTCTAGTTTACTCTCTTTACTAGGATCTGTTTACTCGGTTTTGTAAAACCATGTCAATAATTACTTGACATGCTTTTTCCAAGTGGAGTATCATAATCATACTAGATACTGCGCCTTTTTGCTCAGAACCAGCAGTGAGGTGAAGGCAAGTTCTCTGTCTCTGTTCATAGACAGATCAGCAACTTGATTGAATAGATTTTCTAAGTCTGACTTGGAGAAGTTTTCTGAACAGGCGCATTACTGTTGGGTGGTCAAGATGCTGCCAACTGTACAAGGGAGCTCACAGTCACCTTCAGCGTCAAGGAGACCCATATCTGCCGTCAGCTCTGGGCAGATGTTCTCTCCTGGCTCTGGCAATGCCACCTGAGGACAAAACTGATCCTGCTCATGGCTTTCCTGGGGATCTCAGCTCCCTATCACCTGCAGGTACCGTTTGTCTGTTCACCATTCTGCTGCATCAGCTCTGTCTGACCCACCCTGTGAGTATTGACTCATATTCATCCATAAACCCAAGAAGAGCCCACCAACATTGCTTTTCCTGAAGCAGAGGAGGGAGCGCTCACAAGGTCCCTTCCACTGGCAGAGTTGGGGCAGTGGCAACCTCCAACACAGATGGTAACAGGCAGCCGGGAATAGTACAGCTGTTGCAAAGTGAATCTCTGTGTGCACAGATATGTGTATATGTATGTCTATTTTATAGCCTGAGCATTTCTCCTTTAGAAAAAGGAGCCTGTGCTCTATGGTGAGCAGATTCACCTCCGGTTCCTTGTAAAAGTGGCTGTTTCTGCCCCAGTCAGAGGAAAACAGTGGCCCTTTTTCTGAAGCCAGTCCACATGCATGTGCAGGAGGGTTAAGAGTTTATTCTGCTTTTCTAACCCAAGACTAAGACTTCCCTGTACGAATGACACCCCCTGCTCTCCCCTTATGGCATTTTTACGGGATGTCTGAAGAATAAAAGGAGGATTGAGGTTTTATTTTTAGCCTACCCATTTCCTCTGGCTGTGCTATGAGCTGTAAACCTTCCTTTGCGATTTCAGTGCTGTAAGGGGACTAGTTTCCTGTAAGTCTCCTAAAGAGAGAGATCTGCAGTCACACCGTATTACATGTGTATGACTATACTCAGGAGAACAGAAATGCTTGCCAGTATTTAAGGGGATTTGCTGAACACTGAATGGATCTCTATTACAATGTTGTGATGATTTTCTGCAGTCCAGATACTGCTTTTCACGCTGATTCTTGTAACAAGACATCTCTTCCTGCCTTCACCCCTTCTGTAGTATGTATAAACACTTATTTAGTGCACGTGTTACCAATCCCTTTGGTTTTACTCAGTGTTTGAATTGTTAAGTTGGTCGGAGGTCTCTTCCAACCCGATCCATTCTGGGATTCTGGGATTCAGAAATATCTCATTTTACCACCAGATGAAGTCCTGCTGCTTTTATTTTCATTCTCCATTCTAATGGTACTTGGTAGACTTATTTTTGGCAGGATACTGAAACCTAAGTCAGTGTTACTTAATTTATAACATACCCTTGATATATTCTGGTCCGTTGAACAAAGGAATGTCTTCACAACCTCTTCAACAGACAAATTATAGCTCTATTTGAGCATCTGCTTTTGAGACGTTCTTCTGCTCTAGCCCACGTAGGACATTCAGTTCCTCTGACCATATTCCTGTGTGGGATCTGGGTAGCTGTGCCACAACGGTTCATCCTGCGCCTGCTTTATGGAACAAGCTTGATTTTTGAACTTTAAATGAAAGGTGCAGATCTTTTTCTGTGCTGACAATCGTTATCTTTGGCTTGCAGAAGGAGAACCAACCAAGAAATGCCAAAAGCAGGGAAATTTGCTGGGTGCCAAATGTATTACTGCCAAGGACCCAAAGATGTACAAAGCACACAATGGAATAGTCAAGGACATCTTTTCACAGCTCACATCAAACCAGATTATTCTAAATGTCTTTATTTTCCTATTATTAGAAGCTTAATTTGTGTAAAAAAGTGTAGGAGATGAAAATGTTGTTGCTACTAAGCAACTGTAGGACATATATAATGATTAAAAGTCTTACTGTTTTTATAATGTGCAACAGCCATATCTATATATTTATACATACATGACCTTATCATATAGATAAAGAAACTCATTTTTTATTAGCTGCTGGGGCATTTCATTCTATTTCCATCCCTTTTCTAACAAACAGGCATTTTCTTAGTGCAAGCAGGTTGCATTGGCTTGCTTGTCAGAGGTTCACTTCATCAAGGATATTTAGGTAACAAATGTCAAAGGGCATCTGTTACCTAAAATAGCACTGAGGAGCTGGGCATAAACTCCTCCCAAAAAATGCAGGGTGAGGCCATGCTTCTATATGACTACATGTGGTGGCATTCCCCTATTTGCATGATTTCGTCTGATAACTATTTGCTACAGTTGGCCAAAAAGGGAGAAAGCAGGGGTGGGGGAAAGCAGAGAATGAGAGCAAAGAGTCATGGAATTCCAAAGAAAAGGGGAATCAGTTCCTTGAGGGCTGGAGAAAGCTGAAGAAGGTGTAGGAAGAAATCCCAGACATGGTCAAAGAAAAGTCCCTCCAAGACTGCAGCTGAAAAATCAAATCCCCAATGTTAGCAATTCCTTTCAAGATGTTACCAGCCACCACTGATGTGTTGTCATGGGGAGAAAAAGGCGTTACAGCATCAAAGGAAACAAGGAACGTAATGAAGAAAGAAATTAGAGGAGTAATTTGCATCTATTTGGTGGTGCAGTCTTCAGAGGCCCTTTTGTAATTAGAAGGCTTGAGCTGTACATATTAGAGTACTGAGAGGCTGGTGGAAGTCTCCAGAGGGGTTTCGTGGCAGGGATTTGGATGGTCACAGAACATGCCTGTAGCCTCACAGTACCTCAGCAAAAGGAGTTATTTTTCCTCCATCATTGCAACCTGACAATCCGAAGGGAAAAGAACCCACCTCTTGCAGCAGCCTGTTTCTGTGTGCAAACAGAATGCTTTCCCAGAACTTCTGATAAGATGATGAGAATGGCAAACTCCCTCTATCCACACCCCAGTGACTGTATTTGAGTGTACCCAATGTCAGTCATGACCATTTTGTTCTTCTCTTGTGTTGTGGGTTTGATTCACTTCTCATTATCATTTCTGTGAGTGTTTAGAGGTCTGGATAGCTGTTCTGGTATAAGCAAATCAATAAAAACTGCATAGAGGGTCAGAGAGAGCAATTCCCTGCTCTGCTAAAGTCAGTGGAGACAGGACAGTCGGAAAGCTTAGCACACTTTCTGGCAGTGTTTATCACTTCAGATGTTACTTACCTGGACTTTTTTATCATTAGCAGCTAAAACTTCCAATGGCAAAAGCACATAAACGCATACATTTTGTGAATCTGAAAAAAAACCTTTGATTTTTAGAGGCTGATTTACATGTATCAGTTACTCTGAAGCTGAGGTTTGAGTGAAGTTGAGTTTGGTTTTCTATATACCTTCTTTTTAAACCATAGACAGAACTTCCCATGCCTTGTACAGGAACTTCCTCAGTCTGACTGCTTTTTCCTTCCTTTCTACCTTGTATTTCCTTCATCCGGGACTTTCTCTAGTGCTCAAGTTCTCCTTTCCCTGGCTGTGTCCTCTGCTTCACAATATTCCATGTCCCTGCCCCTTCCCTGTGTGCCCAGCTCTATTCATTAGGTAGATAATTGACTGCAACCATTTCACCTGAAAACAAGAATTTACCCAAGTCCGCTCTCTTATCCCAGCTGGAGTCAAACTGAGTCACAGGGTCTAAAATGATCCCTGAGGAGAGCTCCATGGAGGTAAATACGGCGGCTTTAATTCTGGGTTTTTGTTATATTTCAAGGGTGATTATTTTTTCAAATTTCAGTCTAAACTTACAAGTTTTCAAACCATATTTTCATTGAAAAGGACGAAGGAAAGAGTTCATTCATTCCATTTAACCAATATCTATTCTCTTCACACAGCAGCTGTACCAAAGGCAAAAATCGTTCTTTTCTAACCTAAAGAAGCAGGCTGCTTTCACAGCTGGCTTGCTTTACCTATCTTTTGCTGTAACCATGGATCTGTAATGCCCTGTTTTGTGTGTAGTGAAATTTGTGTTGCTGATAAAGCTCTGACCAAACTTGCCTGGGTGTCTCGGCTGAAGACTGCTCAGAGGATGTGGCTGAAACGAAGGTGTTTTCCACCATTCCATAAATAAACCTCCCAAAGTGTCAGGTGTGACCGTTCCTCTCTCCATCTGAACACTTGAGGTTTTTCAGAAAGCTGCTTTTATGTAAGATTAGAGAGCTGTCTCCATGACATGATGCTCTGCTTCTCTTCACCATTAGTTGGGCGTTAGTTGTTCTGGCTGTAAATAGACAGGCACAGATGGTACCACGACTCTCCGAGCCTCCACACATCTTGCACTGCAGGCAGTTTTGTTATTCTTGTTATCCCTCTAGCAGCTCCTACTCTTCCCTAACAGTTTGTTGAGCAGAAAAAGGGAAGGCTTAGGAACAATCAGTCCCTTTCCTCTCTAGTGTTGCTGGAGGCTTCAGGCAGGACAGCAGCATTCACTTTGGCTTTTATCTTTTTAACTAGACGAGCTTTGAAAGTCCCTTCCAACCCAAACTGTGCTGTGATTCAATGATTCTATGGAGCAGAATTGCTGCCAGGCTCACCAGGAGAAGGCAGTCCTCCCTGAGACAGCTGAGCAGAACTAGGTGGCCCAATGGCATTAAACTGCGAGACATGAATGACACATCCTCCCTTAGGTGCCCTGCAGCTCTGACAATGGCACAGAAAGAACCACAACAGATAAAAGAAAAGCTGCTATATCGACAGCCTGCCTTGGTACGCAGGAATAGTGTTTGCAGGAAAAGAGGCTGGAACAATTAGGGACACTGAACCTGGAGAGGGCATGGATAAGAAGGCTGTGATAGTCACAGAATCATAGACTCACAGAATCATAGAACAGTTCAGGTTGGAAGGGACCTTAAAGATCATCTAGTTCCACCCTCCTGCCACTGGCAGGGACACCTCCATCTCCCTATTCACGTCATGTAGAAGGTAAAATGGGCACTGCTCTTTAGTCTTTCATATAACAGAGCAATAAGATGTTAAAGGCAACAAATTGCAATCAGAGAAGAGGTAATCAATATTATAGAGTGCAGTCAACCTCCTACAATAACCACTGAAGCCAAGAACTTAGTGAGGTTATAAAAAGGATTAGATATTTGTATAAATTATTAAAATATCCTTTTAATATTTTATCTAGCCCATCTAATGTAAGGTTAGAAGCTTCTGTGCCTCTAGAGAAGTTAAGTTACTAGCGTAAGGATAAGAAGTAGTCTGCCTTCCTTGCTGGCAGGCAAATCAGTGACATGGTAAGGGGTGGGCCATTCACCTGCTCCTTGACAGCAGTTCCTGCATTTTCACCTAGGAAGCTACCAGCAAGAAAGCTGGTAAAGGTTAGACAGTGTGTTCATGAATAGCTCACCTCGCTCCTGGGCCTCAGACTCTTTGTATAAACCTCTGTAACATTTTTAGGGGGGGACTAAGCTTTTTCAGATATACCGATGCCACAGCAGTAGACAGAGGAGTAACATCTGCAGATGCCCAGGTTTTTGTGGTCAGGGGATGGTTTCCTTCAGCTTTATCTGCCTCTATTTAGTTCATACTCATACACCAGAGCCCCGTAATGATGCTGGAGAGGTATTCTTAGAATCACAGAATAGTCCTCTTTGTCAGGGACTGTAGCGACAGGACAAGGGGTGGTGGGTTCAAACTGAAAGAGGGGAAGTTCAGGTTGGATCTAAGGCAGAAGTTGTTCCCTGTGAGGGTGCTGAGGCACTGGCACAGGGTGCCCAGAGAAGCTGTGGCTGCCCCATCCCTGGCAGTGTTCAAGGCCAGGCTGGACGGGGCTTGGAAAAACCTGCTCTGGTGTGAGGTGTCCCTGCCTGTGGCAGGGGGTTGGAACTGGGTGATCTTAAAGTCCTTTCCAACCCAAACCAGTCTGGGATTCTGTGATACAGCTTCTCTTATACAGGTAGCGCTGTCCCTCTCCCGTATTGCTCTGCCCTGCCCTGCCCTGGGGAGTTATTTATCTGTATTTATCACCCCATCGCAGGCCCTATCTTAATCAAGACTGCAATATCCTGTAACAGAGGCCAGGCTTGCAGGAGAGGAGAGTGTGAGGAAAATATTGTGAGAAGGAACGTCACGACTCACCTCTTTTTTTAATGAAAGGATTGCCTGAGATCAGTCCATCAAAAGGGGTAGACACCCAAGCGATGACAGATGTATTTCCTAGAACTGCGGTGCTACAACAGGAAAAACGAAAAGCATTGTGATATTAAGTAGAAGCTGTGACTGTCATGTAGAAATAAATCAATGGCAATCTGAAGAGGAAGCAGTTGAGGGCACGAAAAGCCTGATGAGATTATAAATAATATCTTATATTGCATTACAGCATGTTCAAGCTGTTTGTGTTTCCTCAGCTCCTCACTATAGATTGCTATCAGTTCACCCCTTATCTGCTGCAGACTTTGGCTCTCTCTTAGCTCCCCCATAAATGAGACAGTTTGGACACCAACATGCAGAAGTGGGAAGTTGTCTCATTTCTCGGCAGATGCCAATATATGTGGCAAATCCGGGTGAAATCCTGACTGTGTGAGTGGCTCAGGATATGCCAAAATGTATGGGAAAAGGCAAATGGAGTTTCAGCTCTTCTTTGCAAATGTGAACACAAATAAATACATAATTCACTTGACCGAGTCAGTGTTGATGGCTTTGAAATCTATGGAGTGGTTTGCTGGCGGTTGTTTTGTTCAGGCTTTTCTGCACTCTTTTTCCTGGAGGCTCCCAGGGAAGCCTGTGGACATCCTGCTGCAGAACATGGGAGACAAGCGATTCCCCCGTGCTTGGCGCCTCCCAGTTAAAACCAGCTGCATTCCTAGAACATGTGCATCAGCTGGACATGTGATTAGGATCAATACAGAGCTGCAGAGTGGAATCTATTGGCATCCAGTGTCTTCTAAAAGCAACCCTTTCGTACCTATGAGGCACTCACTGTACTCTGGCTTACCTCATCGTCTCCCCAGTATGTCCTGCCTTGCCTTCAGAGTGTTGGAGACAAAGCCTGTCACTCACCATGCAGTACCACAGCAGGGTGGGCCCGCAAAGATGTTCACAATGGAGGTCTTTAACAATATTCTATACCTTTCCTGATTCCTGTCACTGGTTCTGCCGATGAATAGAGCAGAGCATTAGAGCCAGGTACGTGTCTACCACTTACCCGCTAATGCTTCACTGCTGAAGTGAGCTGCTTGCAGGAGTTGCTAAGTAACCAGAACCTGCTGATCACTTCTGTGAGTGATCGAGATGCTTCTGATGCTGTCATGCTTCAGATTTGTATTTTATGTTATGTATTATATGGTTTCAATCCATTCTTATGAGGACAGATGCATGGGGGAGTTCTTCAGTGAGGCAAAACTTCCTTGCCCCATTGTGTTTATGTCTAATTTCGCTCTTGCAAAACACTGTAATAAATTGTCCAGGGATTCTGAAAGTGTGATTTTAGGGAGAACTTAGAGCTGTTCAGGCCTCTTTTGTCCTTTAGACATCAGTTCAAGGGCTGACTCTGTGGAAACAGAGACATCTTCGTTGGCTACTCCACTGCCTGCATCTGAACAAAATGATAATTTACTCAGTAGTAAGGTAGTGGGAGTTTGGGGATTATACTTTTCAAGAACACTAAAAGCCAAACATTATGTGCCAGAAATGGACTGAAACTGGGAGTTATACTGACGCTGTGCCTATCTTCAATATTTATTAGTGGGAGCCTGGTTGCTCCAATGTGTGACATTGCAAGTGTGTGCAGCACACCTTTGACAAGGCAGATGAGGAAAGCTGCTCAAACAAGATGCTTTAAACACGCTGTTGTGAGTTTGGGATGGATGAGCTGGATATCACAGAGTTGTGACAGATCTAACAAACCTGGTCTTGAAAGCCTTTAGCCCTAAACCTGTGCTGAACAAAGGCTGCAGGGGGTATGCATCGTCACTCCTAAACCCAGAAGGGACGCACACTCGAAGTGTGGTGTGCCTGAAGGCTTTCTAGGTGGGTCTCTGCCCATATAGGCAGGCAGGGCATGAAGGCAGGTGACTGGCTGTGGCTGTGTGTGTTTGACTCCCACTGGGGCTCTGCAGGTGCATTTGGCATTTTTCCTGGTTTCTTCCCCTAAGCTCATCTTGCCTATTTCTCCCCGGAAGCCATCATTTTGCTTGGAGGTCCTCTCTTGGTTTGGGAGATGTGCTGTCATCTCTTAAGAGGCCAGTCTTCTCGTCTCCTGGTCTTTTTCTTCACTGCGTGCATTGGCACCAGCAGGAGCATCACGCTGCAGCAGTAACTGGTGCAAACAAGGAGAAATCAAACCCTTTGTCTCTTGTCCCCCAGCTTGGAACACTCATTCATCCTCTGGGAGTTACTGCCTTCATCCCTGATACCCCTAACTCTATCTACTGGTTGTTCTCTCCCTGGTTTCCTGGTTTGCCATCTGATTCGATCTTCTTTTGCTTTATCATTGTCCTTCTCCCCCACACTCTTCCCTGTGTGTGCGAATTCCCAATCAGCGCAGAGCGCAGGTCCCTGGTGAGTGCTGGGCTGGGCTGCTGTGGCAATTAGCTAACGCTGGAGAGTGCAGAGCAGCACAGTCTCCAGCATGCTATTTTAAGATGTGCAGTCTTGATCACATATACCAGTCTACCTAGCAGGAAAGGAACCGAGGCAGAGCATCCAGCTGACATTCCCGCGGCTCTGGGTGGCTGCTGGTATTAACTGTTTAGCACAAGGAAGACCATTTTCTGCAGGGAGAGAGCAAGAAGGCACTCATTAAGACAGGCACAGTCCAGTGGCAAAGGTGATATGCCCCACTGTCAGCAAGTGCCTTGGTACCCTCACCTATTGGGGATGATAAGACAAGAACCACCCTCCCTCCAAGATGAACTGAAGGAAACCTTTCTGCTTTGTGTCACCTCCACAGAAATCATTGGGATGATGTACAGGAATGTGCAATTGGAAATCAAACCCTTGGAGTGCAGCTGGGTTAAGGTGCATTTTTTCATACATGCTGAGCATGCAAAGCAAATGGATTTTCGCTCTGCACTGCACAAGGTCACTGAATTAAGCAGGCACATTTTGATTCTCTGCTTCTTGGTATGATACCTCTCCCGGGACATAATACAGTTACTGTCATGGCCAAAGAGCACAGGGTATCTGCCTGTCTTCTAGTAACAGTCCTGTTCTGCCTGCAACTTCCTAACTAGTTGAAAGCAATAAGTAAATGAGGATGATTACAACTGCTGATCCCGATGGGAGACTTTTCTTTCATGTATGTTTTACATACCAAGACACTCTGCTAAATCTAATTCATGAGCAAGAGCCTATGAAGAATTAAGTGATTGAGATTCCTCACTCCTGAGATTTTCCTTTTGTTTTCCGCTTGACACCCTACTTGTTCTGATGTTCAGGCCAGACTGTAACACACACAATGGCAGAGCAGAGGGCTCCAGAGCTTTACAGCATGATCAAATATAGAGCTTCGGCCACATCAGTTCGCATATTGCTAAAACTGGGAACTGAAGATCTGATGATTTTTCAGAAGCAGTCAAGTAAACGAAGACCAGCACAAGAACAGGAACAAAAGAAGGTTTAAGTTTCACTTTCTCAATTACCTGACACAATCATGCCTTTTCGGTTTGAATGAATCACTTAAGTGCCAGCTAAAAGAAAGTCAATTACCCAGAAATCTGGTCATGGTGTACTGAGCTGCCGAACAAACCAGCACTTCCCAGTTACACGGTGAAATATTTATGACTTATGACTAGTGGTGATACATCCTCAGGGCAGATGACCAGCTTGCAGATAAAGCAAATCAGGCACTGGTAGTTAGGAAGGCGTCTGTAAAGTCCACAGTTTTGAGGGGCTCAGAACCTTCTGATGCATCACTTTGGGGAACCATGTTTTTTGCTACTTGGTCCCTTCCCAAAGATGATTCCTTTTAGGTATTCATAATCTGTGTAGCTTCATATCTACATTTGAAGAATGCATCATATCAGCACCCTCTTTTGTATGATTAACTGGTATGTGTTGGTGAAAGAAGTATGTTTATAGACAGTAAGGGGTTGACTAAGAGGACATATGTAACTCAGCATTTCAAATGTTGAGGGCCAACAATAAATGCTCCACCGTACAACTTGATGATGGTTATCTGATACGTTCATAGGGGCAAAACATTTTTGGTTTGAATACTCTGGTTTTGATAAATAAAAGGAACATTAAGAAATGGTTCATAAAATTCCACAGAAATTACAAGCAGTTCTTAAGAGTACCCTTCGTGGGATTAAGGTTTTGAACTTTTTCTCCCAAGTTTTGCACCCACTTCTCATGTCCTCATACAGAGACAGCTTCATTTATCTTGCTCTAAAGAAAACAGCTTACCCAGAGGAAGGCACCTCAGGATAGGATGGTTTTCAACAGTTCAGTTTGTGTTTGCACTGTGACAATCAGTCGCATTTTCAGTTTTGTAGGAAAAGCCATTATCTGCCCTGGCCCATCAGCATTTCCACGGTGGCTGTGTCCCAGTGCTGAGGGCTAGGGTGAGATCACTGTGGATGTGCAGCAGTTCTGCCCCACTCTGTTCACCTGCAACAAGAAGGGTGGAAGTAGGACAGAAGGTTCTTCTCCCCAGCCTGCAAGTTACATGGATGCTTCTCACTACAGAAACATGGTGCCGTGACTTCAAAACCAAAGGAAGTGCCTTTCATCCTGGTTCCAAACAGTGTTCACGGGTGTTTATTCAATAGTAAAGCTCCTCCAAATAGAGCCTTTCCACAGGGGCAACTGTCTCTCCTGGCATACAAAGCTGCAAAGCAGTGGTAACCAGGACATCACCCTGAAGATGCCAGCAGCCGCCACGCAGGACAGAGGGATGTACCCCCGACAGAGGCAGCGTGGGCACCCTGTGGTGCTGCCACTGAAGTTGGCTGCAGCCTCCAAGGAGAATGATGATGGCGTTTTATTTTTATACCCTGAACTTTCATCTTTACACTGATAAAGGAACAGCTGCCTCTAATCTTGCTTCTAAATCCCGAGCCTGGTATGGCAACCTCTCCAGCATCGTGGTGCTATCCTTAACTGGCCAATGAGACTCAAATGCCAGCTAGTATCCTCATGGCAACTATGCGTGGCATTAGTTGTGGGTCTTTTTTGCTGACTATTGAATTTTCCCAGTAGCAGTTGGTCCTTAGGACTCAGAGAAAAGCTCTTCAGTCGCTTCTCTTGCTAAACACTTGGATTCACTCACCAGAGGCATGCTGAGGGTTGTTTGGGGCTGCTTTGACACTAAAGGTTTCATTTCCAGAGACTGGCACACACTGATGCAAACTGCCAAGGGAGTTTAAGCATGGATGATTAATGCAGAGTAAGGTAACCTGTGGACCAGCTGAGCTGCTATTCCTCTGGGAAGACTGCCTTGTGATATCGCATTTATCTAAGAGCAGTGAGACACTGCCCTCAAGAAAGGCCATGGTTTGAGCTCACCATTTCCATAAGAATTGTGAAGGGAGGGCATGAGGTTTCTCATTAGGGCAGGCAAAAATGCAGCTCTTCCCACCATGGATGAGATTCAGCAAAGGCTGTGGAGAAGGATGCAGGAAGCTGGTCTGCTCTGCCTATAGGAGATGTGGTCTGGCAGAGAAAATAGTCTCCGTACACACGGTATGTTTCTGCCTTTTGGACAGTAAACAGGGGACCTGCATTTCAAATGACTGCAAAAACATGGACACGGATCTATCATGTGTGGAAGCTCTTCCTCTTTATCAACTGAGAAAGGAGCTTAATGCAGGTGAAAGCAAAATGATTTCTGTCTTCGCTGAGCTGGGTAGGTCAGTATGGAAAGGCATTTCCCTCTTCAGGTTGTTAACTTTAACTAAAAGTGAGGAATTCATTCCAAAAACTTGCCCACAACATACTTCTGCGTGAGTCAGTGGAGGCAGCACTGAGTAAACCCAGCTCCTTTGGAGGTCAAATGAATGGCTGGGAAAGAGACAGGGGAAGTACAGAGCAAGTGCCATGCAAGAGAGTGGACAAAGTTCATGTGCTCTTTTCATTGCAAAGAGGAGGTTTAAAAAGGGCTTCACAGTTGGTGCTTACATCTAGATAAGGTGTAATACGTATTCTTTCTGACGGTGATGACTTGCATTGGTCAGAAGAGATCCTTTTCCATAGATGCAGTACAGAAGGCTTGGATGGAATGTTTTCTGTTAAAGTTACTTGGAGGTGGCAGTGTTCCTTCAGAGTCAGTGTTCTGTTGACTCAGTGTTGCTCTTTCAGGAAAGTCAGTGTGCTGAACAAACATCCTTCCTGTTCCTGGCTGTGGGCTGTGGTTTACACCGAGGGAGTATTCTCCTGTGTCTCCTTGCCCAGCCTTCATCCAACAGAGAATACAGTATGTTCACATGTGAGATATTCTGGTGATGGAAACCACCAAGAAGAGAGGTTTATGCTTAAAAATATGAATTCTACTTCTGACTTCGATTCGCCATCGTTCTTTTCTGAGCCCATAGCCACAGCTGCTGAACAGCAGCAATTCATTTGGAGACGGCTCTTTTATATAAACAGATGCACTGATGTACAGAGGGAGACATCTACAAATGTTTGCAACTCACTGTAGTGACAGAGGACATAACTCAAAACTGTATGAGGGATGTTTGAGAGGATTTTGCAGAGGAAGGTTCAGCAACTTCAGGCTCATACAATTCCTACCTACTCCACATGGCCTCAGCCATTTGGTAACTCACAGTATGAATCATTTTTGAAAGTTGCAATAAAAGCTGCTATCTCCTTTATCAGACAAGGTAAGAGAAATGAGAGCAGCTTCTGTTCCAAACACCTCCTGCTTTGGTGGATGGGAAAGGATATAGAGCAGAGCAGCTAAGGAAGAAACACCTTAGGCCCCTTCCATGAAGTGAAGGCTGGATTTAAAGGGCAGATGCCCAACCTTTTGAAATGGAGACAGGAGATGAAGCGAAGCTTTCCCTCCACCACACTGCTGAGTTCTGTAAGGGAAAAAGTCTCATTGCCTCCTGGCAGAGTTTCAGGTCTTCTGTCTTGAAGCTCCTTTTATCAGTGTTTGCAGATTGTCTTTCTTTGTAGACTTAAGCAGGGAGGGACAGTGGGAAGGCAGATGGAGAGGCAAAACCATGACTTTCATTACCCTCTGCTCATGGGCTTTGTCTATATTCTAGGCTCACCTTAGGAGTCAGTCTTTTTAGAGATATAACAAATATCTACCTCAGACGTAATTCCGCATTTTCCCCCTTTTTATTGCATTAGTAAATCCCCCCTGAAAAGCAGATCACTTTGAAATGCCTCTCCTGGGATAATACTTCATTTTCAACCCCACTGCCCATGCGTGGGTACTCTTGGCCCCTACTCTTCTCCAGTTTGTAGTTAGCAAGTAATATTAAAAGGTAAATATGAAAGCCTTTCGCACCGGCATTATAGTCCTGGTCTCTCAGGACAGTCAAAACCTCGGTTTTATTTCACTGCTACTTTTCTTGCTCAACTTGTTTGTCCAGCATTTTTGTTCTACAATATCCTTCCACAGCCAAGGCTGATCTGAAAGGCCTGTGCTCATCAGGCATCGCCTCTCACTAGCAAGTATGTGGACTGTTTCTCTCTGGTTGTTCAATTGCTCATCTATGAAAGCTTATAGCTGGTCCACTCAGCTTGAACAAGGAGAAAGCTGATGGGCAGCATTCAAGACCCTGGGAGGTCCTTTAAGACCCTGTTCTTCCCCTGGCTTACAAGCTAGTTCTGAGCCAGTAATTCCCCCCAAAGGTAATAACTTATTTTCTCTCATTGTTATAGCGGTTCAAGAAGGGAAAGAAACCAGAGGGCATCTGCTTGTGCCAGCGAAGAAACACCTCCGTGATCAGTGAGCAATTTGTTCATCAATTCCCACTTCAAGCCAATGTTTTTATCACCCCATTTTGATTCTGCAGCCACAACCAGTGCGAGAAAGATTGAGCTGTTTATGCACAGCCTGAAACGGATGTCCGAGACGCTGCTTTTTAAGTAACTGTGTTGTATTGCTGATTGGTTTTCTCCTAAACAGGCACAGTTACTTAAATGGTGCTGTGAGATTCACACTGTGTCTTCTGTTCAGTTCCAGGAAATTTGTCTCCTGAGGATTAGACATGCTGCCATCTGCAATACCGACATTGCTATCGGCGGATATGACCAGGAAAACCTACTTTTGGTGAGTAGTTTCTCCTAAAAATAAGCACTGTCTCTTAGAAGTGCACGAGGAAAGAGACACAGAGCTTTAAAACCATTCTTCTAATTAGTAGCAGAAAATAACCCACATCTCTGACTTTTTTGTAAGGCAAATACCATGGGCAGGGAGCAAGATGCTAATCCCCTCCCTGCTCAAATGCAGTTTTTGAACCTCTGGCCCACAACAGTGCTGGGACGGACCACTGGCTGGAGAAAGATCTACCTTCAGAGGGCTTTGAGGGTGTCCAGCCAATGGTCCCAGCTCCATTCACCTCTGGAGGGGCATGAACCTCCCTTCCGTGCACACACTGGAGAGGAGCTGCAACAGGAAGCGTCAGGGGAATGGCACAGACACCCAAGCTACTGAGAGGGGAAGGGACAGATAGCATGGGTCAGATTAAATGGCAAGATCAGACCTTCTCCTTATCCCATAGGACCAGCCTGGGCAGATTGCAAAGTCTCCATACATCCTCTGAACGGCACAACGCACCTTCTTTTGCAGACTGCTAACCAAGGGAGTCAATCGAAGCTTATCATCAGTCAAGGAACATACGACAGCTCTTCTTGTCTCTCTCTTAGCACTAGGTCTTTTGTGCAAAGAAAGAGACAATTAAACTGACATCAACTTCTTAATATACTTGCTCTAATGACAGGGTTTTCGTCACCCTGAGCTGCACCCCTGCTTTAGCTTCAGATGGGGTTTTTACCTTTGTAAATACTCTCCAGCACTAATGCATTAGGCACAAACAGTAACTGCCAGATGCTTCCCACAGACCCACAAGGGGAGGAGAGTTTTGTCTCCTCTGTTACAGACAGCCCATAAAAGATCACTGCTTCAGCCTCTGGCACATCTGAGGGGGCAGAGGCCCGTGGCCTGGAGGCAGGGGGCAGAAATGGGGCAGGAACCTTTTAGAAAGACAATTAGAAGGTCAACTACTTATAGTGTGTGACAACGGTAACCAGTGAATAGCCCACCATTTAACCCCCTGTTTCTGCTGTCATTCTTAGTCACTATGTCTCAGTGCGACAGTGTAATGAACGCTTTCACTGCAAAAGTGCCTGGTTTCTGGTTTGTCTGAAGGAAATGACTGGGGAGGGTTTTTAAGGCTCCTGTTCTAAGGCTGGGCCAAGCCTGCCTCTAAAAATGATGGCTTTCTAACAGTGTCAGCTTGGACTTCCAGATGGGAGAAGAAATTGCTACTGGTACTGAAAACAGAGAAAACATCTTCCCTTGCCCCACGTCTCCCTGTCCCATTGGCAAAAGCTTAAGGACAGTCCATTACCCAGCCTTGGTCAGGAGTCAGCAGGGAGATTCTGGAGTCTTCACGAAATCCATGGAAGAGAAAAGAACACAATGTGAGGCAAAGCACCCCCTGTTTCTGAGAGCAGCATAGATACAGACCAAACCAATTCCCATCTTTGAAGCTGTCATTCTTGCCTACATGTATCTGCTGGAGTCAATCCAATAAACCAGAAGGGAAAAGTAGTTTTCACATCAGGACTCTGAGCAAAGCAGAGGGGAGTCTGTTGAGCAGAGGCAACTGTGGAGCCAGCCAAGGGTGCTGTCCTGGTGCATTACCTGCGCTCTGCCCCGGGCACTGCATCCTTCAGGCAATTTCACTGATGAATGGGCTTTAGGGGCACTTTTTGCTGGGTATGAGCATGAGATGGGAGAATCTGAGCTTTTAAATTCATCTGATTTCAGATAGTTTTCGTCTGGGCTGCTTTTTGTGACTTGCCCAAGCTACAAAGGCGTGAAAGCCACAGGAACTTCGCTGGAGAGAAAGTGCATGATGCGGTACAGGAGAGAGCTGGGTGATGTGTGGGAAATGAGCAGTAGGAAATGCTGGTTAGTTGTCAGAGAGAACTTCTTTACAAAGCAATGATCTAATCAAAGAAAGGGGAAGGAAATCCTGCCTGCCTGGACCCTGCGGCTACTCCGGGTGAAGGAAGAAACAGTCTGCACTGGCTGGACCTTCTGGCTGCTCTTCTCCCCAAAAGCCATACCTCTGGGGCATAGATATGTCGCAGCACAGCTGCCTATGCAGCCAGCAGGCTGGGGCCAGTTATGTGGCCATTTCAGTCCCTGCTCCACTACAGCCGATGTAAATCAGTGCAAAACACTCTCACGGGAAAGTAGGGTCTTGAAAAAGGCCCTGAAATACAGCAGATAAATCAGCGGCAGTGTTGGCATTGCATAAAGGGCAGGATGAATAATAATAGCCACAAAGAACTCCCAGCATCCAGAAAGCGTGGCAGAGGTTAGGCCCTGCCACCAACACAGTTGTTCAGGAGAGATTTGGATGCTGTGAAGGAAAGCTCAGCAGAGCGGTCATGCAGGGAGCTACTAAAGGCTCTGGTTCAGCAGCAGCCCCCAGGATGTGAGGATGCTGCCATAGAGCATGGCAGCTTCAGCACTTCTCTGTGTGTCTCCAAGCATGCAGCCTACACAGCCCACCACCCTGCTGGAGGGGGTTGGGTATACACTGGTGGGCTATGGAAACTGGAGCCTGCTCCCCAGCAGCCTGTGTAAAGGTGCCAGCATCACCCTGGGCTCTGGCCGCCTCTTGTCCTCTCTCCACCTTGGCTATTTTCAGCTCCTTTTCCTGCAGAAATTCCAGCCTGGAGCTGGAAGCTCCCCCCATCCAACCTCACCCTCTCAGCTGCATGTTACCAGAGCTTCCCTTGTTGATGCCAGCCATGTTCCCACTGGCTACTGCATTGCCAGCAACTTCTTCCTCCATCGCTTCAGGGAAGCCTTATGGCAACACATTGTCAGAGCCATCTTCACAGTGCACTGGCTCTCTGGAGTCTGAACAGACTGCAATACTCTCAAATGTGCCTGCTCTTCAATGGATTATCTTTAAATTCCTTCCACAATTAATTCTTGGTCTGCACCCTGACTCACTGAGTGCTCCACTTCTCAAGTGATGCATCATCTCCTCTGGATTTTATAGCTAGTAATGGCGAAAGATGAAAGCCCAGTATTGCCTGTTATACTGGGCTGCAGTCGGATGCTAAAAAACCCCCCAAAACCTCCAAGATGACATCTGCTGCAGCCAAAGTTCAACCATGCCTTCATGAAAATTCAACTACAGTCAAAAAGAAAAAGAAATAGACTTTGCAATAAATGGAGGATGATTCATGCTTAAATATACAGCTGAATGCCACTCAAAATGCTCTTTTTTCCCCAGTCCTCGCTGGTTTGTGAGTCCAGACAGGGAGGAACCTAAGATCGGTGCTAACAAATCCCCATTCTTTCACCTTGCCCTTCAGCATTTCATCATATGTAACAGTAAAACCTGGTGCTTTTTTGACACCACATAAATAGCATTCCCGGTCTCTCCTCTCCTCTCTCCAGACTGCTTTATCTTTCATTGCTCAGCAAATCTTCAAGTGAAGATAATGTGTAGCTTCACAAGCAAAGTGTCTGGAGGATATGCATGACTGCAGAAAGCAGCAGGACTGCCACTGAATGTGCCTTCTGGAGAAATTGGCCCCATTTCAGTGGTTAGTGGCCAGCTGCTTCCCAGCTGAGATCTATCAGCTAAAGACAAGGTGATATAAAATCCAGCAAAAGCAATAAAGAGCTGCGGAAACCAGAGGGCTTCCTTCTGTCTGCGCTCTGGAAGTGCCTAAGGCTGGGTATTTGTGTCCCAGACAAGGATGCCTGGGTGTGTACGAGTAGCAGAGCTGTTCCCAGCAGCTCCCATAGGGAAGAAATGGGTCCCTGCAGTAAAGGGGTGATGGCGCTGAGTGCCAGCTACTAGAAGAAAGCAACGCTGAAGCCATGAGACAAGTGCCCAGATTGATGTCTGGCACAGTCTCCTGCCTTGCTGAGCTACAGAAGTAGGTCAGAATCTTAAGAGACAGACTGTAGCATTTCCAGCCTCGTAGCATCTATTCAAGTAGGAATCCACCTATGCACAGGCTCAGGCTAGCTCTGAAGCTGGAAAGATGTGCTGGATTACAGGAGAGGGCAAGGTGTTACTGCAGCCATCGACACCTTCCTTTTTGGATGCTGCAGCAGCAGGGTGAGGGGGGGCCATCCTTCCATGGACTCATGCCTCTGCTACGTGTTTCTGAGGACTACGAATTGCTGTGATTCAGAATGAAGAGAGTGCAGCTTTGTGGGGAAAGATTAGCCTGCTATGATACTGGTCCACCTCCAAAGCAGCCCCGGCTGGATTGTCAATGAGTTGGTGGTACATGATGCCACATTGCAGGAATGAGATGGGGAAGGTAATATCCATCTAAGTAACCTACAGGAGCCGTGGAAGAAAGAAAATGGGGCTGGGATGCCACAGACAGAAGAGCCTATGGAAAGAAGCATGCAGACCTGGAAGCCATTGCCCAGGGCAGCCTGGGGCTTAGCTGTTTGTGCAATACGAACTTCTAACATCTTGCTTATGTTATCAGTTAAACTGGGAGGTTTTGTCTGCCAGAAGCAGAGAGGCACTGCCAAACACCTCCATTTTAATTCTTCTTAGGTCATTCAGCTTCCATGTACCCATGAGTTTCACAGCTGGGCTGGATCCTCAGGGAGGATGCTTAAGTGGGGTCCTGCAAGGCTCCAGCTCAGGACTGCAGCAGTGAGAGGCCATGCCAAATACACCACAAAAGGCAAGAGAAGCAGGGTGCCAGGCAGGAGCCATGAAGACTACCTTGAAGTCAAGTCTGTTTGGGGTTGGTTTTGTCCTTCTCTCATGCCTGAGGATGTTCTGAGGGTTTGAGGGTTGCTCTGGTAATTGAGCGATTCTCTGTGGGAATGAAAACGTTACTTACAAAAATCCCTGCAAACAAGTGACAATTAGCTGCCAGCAGTCTTTGTAATGCCCATTGCAATCCCAGCTACCAGCGTGCTGATTGAAACCAAGGGCCACCCCTGCAGATACACAGGGGGAAAATCACTCGTGGTCTCTTGCTAATTGCAATTTCACATGCTGGCAACCCACCAAAAGCGCCCTGGCCAACAAAAGCATGGCAGCAGCTTTTTCATGCGTCTTTCCACTCAGGTTTGATGTTAATGGAACAGGATGTTCCAATTGCCTTCTAAAAGGTTGGACTAATTCCGTTGTTTGGGTTAGCGAGAGCTGAGCTGTGTTAGTCAGGTTATGGAGGAAGAAGTGAGGGGAGGCAGGGCAGAGGGGAGCAGGGAGGTGGTTTAAGGTGTTTTCATGCGGCAGCTTGTATGGAAAGACAGACGTGACCAGTAAGGAATTCGGCTTGCTGACCAAGGGAACAGACACCCACAAGGCTGCTGTCCCTCCCTGAGCCAGGCTCCACCTGAGCAGCTCCGGTGCGATCACCCTGGGATGAGAGGGATGTGTAGGGATGAATAATGAGTGGATGCAGATCCACTCTCCGGCTGCACAGCAATCCTTTTTTTCTGGGTTGCTATTTTTAATTCCAATACTCCCACATGTGTTTGGTGGATTAGAGATGTATGAGAAACAGGAGAAGGTGGCTGACGCAGGCAGGTAGCAGAGCCTGGGGGTGGCAGAGGTTGGACCTAGAGCAGGTCCAGTGCCACCTTCCTGCCATGGGCAGCACCTCTGGCTCCTGCTTACTTAGGTAGGAGCTGAAAGCACCCAGCACTGCTCGCTTGGATTTCCACCCCTGTGCTGGCAATCGCAAGGAGGCAGCAGAGGTGCCCGCAGGGTTGTAGCTGGGGATGGACGTCGGGGTATCTTGGGCTCAGTTTTGAAGTCTGCTGCTTATCTCCTGTGCATAAACCTTGTAAATCTTCCCTCCTGTAGCCCCGGGTTTGCTCGTGGGGAAATCGTTGCCTCTGCTTCCTTTGGCCTGCCTCGCCTTGTACCACTGGGGAAGAAACCATCACTGCTTGTTTACAGCTACAGAAGATAACTCCCAGGGGAGGCTCTTCTCTTGTAAGGTGGCATCTTCCTATCAGACTTTTTAATCACAAAGATCAGAAGGAAAGAGCTGTCAAAGTGCTTTATGAGGAGAAAGGTTTTAGCTGCAGCACCTCAATGAGGAGGTGAGGGACTGTAGGGAACAATGAGACAGAAAAGCTGCAGAACTATCATTACATGCTCACCCTTGTGAGAATCCAGATTTCCAGAAGAAGCTGGCTGGTGCTTTGATTTGTACATTAGCTCCTACAGATTCTAAAACCAAAGATCAAAGCATAAAGGAAATCCTGTCATGTCACAGAATCATAGAATAGTTTGGGTTGGAAAGGACCTTAAGCTCATCCAGTTCCAACCCCCTGCCATGGGCAGGGACACCTCCCACTAAACCATGCCACCCAAGGCTATGTCCAACCCGGCCTTGAACACCGCCAGCGATGGAGCATTCACAGCTTCCCTGGGCAACACATTCCAGTGCCTCACCACCCTTACAGGAAAGAATTTCTGACTCTTTTCCCCTTGGCTGCATACTCAGTGTTTTCCAATAAATTACTTCAGAGGAGACCTAATACTACTAATAAATGCTTTTACAAAGTCTAGTCCGTGTCTCCAAATCCCAGGCTGGTAAAGGCATTCATGTGTTCCTGCAGACTCAAGGAAAGCCTTGAGATTCAGAGTAGTTGTCTCTCTTCTTGATAAGTTCTATGGAATCTCAGCTCCTCATCTCTAAGGCTCTAGATACGGGGAACCTCTTCCAAACGAGAGAAAACAGAAGGAAGTATTTGAAATCCAAAAGCGAAATAACTGATGTGAGATCATCCCGTAGACTACCGCCAGGGGTGTGGAGAGCATCCATGTTTCTGAAGCATGGTGTACCTTGCTGCCCTTTCTCAGCATCTAAATGAAGGGCTTTACGTAAAAGCCCTTTACTTCTTTCTCTATTTCTTGATACTTGTTATCAAGAAAACCCTGGGTTATTGCTTAATTGCTCAGTTCCAGAGCAGGAAAATCCCCCAGATTGCTGGGGAAAAGAAGGGAAATAGAATATTAATCTGTAGTGATGAACGAACTAACATCCTTCACATCAGGTATTTCACGACTAATGGTTCACAAAGCCCGATATTCAGTTCAAGCCATGTGATATCCAGGAGACTGGAACAAAAAGCACCCTCAGCTCAGAAAGCAGACTAAATGTCCAATAAGCTCCATTTATCATGCACCTTTGGCCTCCTGACTTCAAGGAACACAACGAGCACCAACAAGTCCACACCACGTGGTGGTTTCTCACACACGTACTTTACAACGAGCAGCTACAAGTGTAAAGCACCAAGCAACAACCCAGAAAACACGCTAAGACATGGGTTTAATCTCCAAAACCTCCACTCGCCAGCAGCCCCCAGAGGGCAAGTCCACAGGACTGAAATGGAGTTGGGCTTCAGACATGAAACCCTTGGAGGCATTAAGGCAAGAACGGGTTGCTTTATAGCATTTACAAAGCTAAGACTGTCCGCTGCCCTAGGGGATACAAAGCACTCAGTTTGCAGCTGGTACTTCACAAGACCATTGCACTGCCCAGAAATAGCTTTTGCATGTGCACTGCAGATCATTTTAGAGTTTCTACAGGTTGATGAAAACCTAATTGTTTTTCTTCTCTCTCACGGCATATCTAAGGGCATGACGCAGAGCTCTTGCACACCTTCTTACCCACCTAATTCTATATCGCTCCTTCCAGGGTTTTGGAAAGCTGCTGATATGTGGTTTTTTTCCTTCTAGTTGGTCTCCTCCAGTTTTGTCAAAGCTCAGATGGATGGAGAGACAATCAGCCTTCAACTTGTGAATAAGCTGTAGGGCAGCCACTTGGTAGACTTCTATGAGGAAAGCGCTAACACTTGATTTCCCATCAGCAATTTGGGAAGTCATAGACTTACAACAGCCTGTGGTAACCATCCCCCAATACATCTGTGCAGCTGCTGCTTGTGCTGACTCCCAGCTCCAGACTCCCTCAGCACACAGAGGAGCTCTCTGAAACTCCACTGCATTAAGGAGAGGTCTTGGAGACACCACGCAACACCCTCTGTCAGCATCACTCCAGGTCATGGAATGCTGTCAGTAAGCTACTGTACATTTGTGACCCTGGTGGTTCTGGGGTACCAACACTTGCACAGGCAGTGCAACCGCTCCTCAGCGTGCTGTGAGCCCCAGCATGTCCTGCGGTCCAGAAACTGCTGCTGAATGATTGCCCACAGCATCCTGGGGGATGTGTCCTGTGCTGGACTAATGCCTCAGCCGCAAACGGGCAAGTGTGGGAGAAGCCCTTGGTTTAGGATGAAGGGAAGTGAGGAATACTTCAATGGAAGCCTGACACAAGTGAGAAGTACTCCTCAGTTTTCTTATCCTTCTTTATACAAATGGTGGTCCATTTCTTCTCCACATACATCAATGCACTTAACAAAGAACAGGAACTAAAAATCCTGGACAGGCCTTAAGAAATCTTAGCATTGCATTCACATAAAAGCAGCGCAAATGTGGGCTGGGAATTCTAGGTGTGAAGATACCTTCTAATCTTAACTCCTCTCGTGGGCTTGTGAATGTTAAAGAGTAGGAAACAATATTTAAATTAGCATAAGGTTAACAGTGGAAGTATTTGGTTTGCAAAACATACATACAAACTGCAAACATCACATGCTCGGCTGAGACTTGGGAATGTTAACAGGAAAAAGTAGGTCCAAAAAACCCCTTTAGATGTAAAATCAGAAGTAGGAGTCTGAATGTATGGGCTGAACACAGAGGGCCTGAATGGTGTTTCGGTATTCTGTTCACTTCATGCAAATTCTTTTCACAAGTTCAAGCTGAACTAAAAACCGGTGGAATTTGGCTACTGAATCAACCCCATACTTATCATGTGGGACATGACAAGACACACAGATGGGTCACCTCAGTGTCCCTATGGGTCTGCATAGCTAGAAGCAAAACTTGCCTTGAGTTCCAAAATAGAGCCTGGCAATGCTGAGTTTATTTACAGCAAGAGAATAAAGAATGAGCTGCACTCTCCAAAGAGACACTCTCAGCTGCTAAAAGAAAACGTTTGGGTTGTTGAAATAAGCTACTTAATCATCATTATATTTGAAAATATATAAATCTTTTTCTATAGCACATAAATCTCAAACATCTCACGTTGAGCAGCAATGTACTCCACTTCCTTGTAACAGCCTTGGTGACATCTTTTCCTATCATTTCATCTACACAGAGAAAACAAGTGGCAGGTTTTGGAACACTGGATCCTGACAATGAGGTTGTGCTGGGTTCAGCAGTAGCAGTCATTTTTCTCCTTCCCAGCAGCTGGTGCAGTGCTGCGTTTTTGACTTCGGTCTGAGAACAACACTGATAACACCGATGTTTTAGTTGCTAAGTAATGCTTACTCCAATCAAGGACTTTTCAGTCTCGTGCTCTGCCAGTGCGGAGGAGCACAGGACGCCAGGAGGAGGCAGAGGCAGGACACCTGACCCAAACTGGCCAAAGGGGTATTCCATACCACAGCACGCCATGCCCAGTATAGAAACTGGGGAGAGTCACCTGAAAGGCCCAGATTGCTGCTCTGGTGGGGCTGGGTATCAGTCGGCGGGTGGTGAGCGGTTGTATTTTCTTCCCTTGTTATTTCCCTTATCATTATTATTGGTGGTAGCAGCAGTTACTGGACTGTTCTTATCCTAACCTGTGGGAGTTACATTCTCTCCATTCTCCTCCCCATCCCTCCAGGAATGGGGGGGCAAAAGAGGGGGAATGAGCAAACTGCTGCATGGTTCTGTGTTATTGGCTGGGGTTAAACCGCGACAGTCTGTATTTTGGAATCACAATCCAGAGCATTCAATCACACTATTAGTTATCTAATCATTGGGAAGCAAGAGGATTTCTATCTAACACCAATGGATTTGAATAGCATAGACATTATAGCTAACAACCAAGACCATTCCAGGTAATGGACTTAATATCTCCGTAGTCTATGTGGCATTAAAAATATCTGTTTAATTGTCTTATTAATAGGCCACATTAATAAAATCACAGAATGGTTTGGGTTGGAAAGGACCTTAAAGATCATCCAGTTCCAGCCCCCTGCCACAGGCAGAGACGCCTCACACTAGTCCAGGTTGCCCAAGGCCCTAGCCAACCTTTTTATTAATACCTTATGTATTGATTAATAAAAATAGCTCCCCCCCCCCAAAGGACAAAAGTTAGATCATAGTAGATGACCATTAAGAAAGACCATCAGACTTCAAAGATGCTTTCCCAAACCTGTTGTGATTTCTTCCCAATGAATATTTAAGAATTCCTTTACCAGGCCTCAGAGCTGCAAATAGGGCTAATGAAGAACAGAAAGTATCTTCAGTTGCATGGGGGGATCCTAATAACATCACGACTTTCCCAGCTGCAATATATGCACTACCCCAAAGCAGCACAATAGTCTCTGTGCTAGACAGCGAGCAGGCTGCTCCTCTCCACTGTGCACACCAGCCCTGACACACTGGCTTGCTGAGCCCACTCTCTGGTTGCTCTTGTGCTTGTCCTGGTTGGGCTCCTCCAGCTGAAGAGCCCTCACCATTCCCAGATCTGGTCTGAACCCTTCCTGGGTTGTTCCTTCCTTGTTTCCCTCCTCCGCTTCAGTACTGGGCTGAGAATCTGACTCTGACAGCAGGTTATGAACTACCTCACCCCTCCTGGGACCTTCCCATTTATCATCTCTTGTGTTTGCTGGTGATGGAGTCCTCACTGCGCCAGCAGAGCGAAGTACCCAGCTTTGGACAAAACACCACACTCAGTGCTTCATGGAATCCCTCACTCTCAATCCATCAAGCTGTGCTTATGCATTGTTGGCTTTTCTGCAAGTTTTCCTCTCTGTTCCAGCATCACGAGAAGCAGTGGGTTGGCAAAGGAACACAAAATGCTCATTTTAAATGCAGAGATGTCCTGCAGCTTTCACATCTTCACAACAGTGCATCATGGCCAGAGGGCACAGCAGAGTGAGGTGCTGCTGAAAGTTATTCCTATGGGAAGCCAGATCCCTTCTTTGGCTCCTCCCGCAAGCAATGGGGAAAGCAGGGGTCTGACTTGGGTACCCTGTGTCTCCACTGGATGAACTTCCTTAGTACAAAGCATCCCTCAGCAAAAAAGATGCTCTGGTGAACACTGTCCCCAGCTCCATGCCACAGGGTCCTGGCGTGGCTCCCATACATCCCTTACTGACCTGGGACAAAGTGACCCACACATGGGCACAATGCCCTGGCACAAGAAAACAGCCTGTTCGTCCTCTGCAGCACCATCTGCTTTATCACCCCACCAACAAGGAGCATCGTGAAATAATGCTGACAAGGAGCAGTGTTGAGCCACCATCCATGACCATCCTCCCTGGGCCAAGGTCATTCTTGAGTGAACAAGTGATTTCCGTATGTCAATGAAGTATGAATCATGGCGCATGCTGGGCTGAAATCGCATGTCCTTTGCTTGAATCTGCTTCTGGGGACAGGAACTTCTCCAAGTTTGCATTACTTGCATGAGACCTTAAGGTTTTCCACTGGAAAGTAGGGCTCTATCTGCCTTGCTTTGGGATTCCAAGACTTCCATTTAAAATGGTACTTCACAAGGTAAGTTAGATTCCTTCAGGGAAACAGGGACTTGGGTAACCAGCTGCAGTACTTGAAGAGGCCACCTCTACATTAGCTCAGCAGCATCTTGGCTTTCCATTGGGATCATGCCACATCGTCTGTTCTGTTAATAGGTTTCGTCCTAGAAGTTGCTGGAGTTATTGGAGCGGGGAGGTTGTTTCTACTCCTCTGATCTAATAATGAGAACCTGTTCTGGCTTTCCAGTCTAAATGTAATGCGATTACTCAGGATTTGTTTTGGTTTGTCCTGAAACAGCTCCTCTCTGTCCTTGGTATTAGGCTAACCAATATATTGTTAGAGAGAAATCTGTATCCTACCATGCCTTTATCTTCCAGACTGAGCAGTACTCTATGTCCTATCGGTATGACACGCTTTGCGGTAGCTCTGCACTTGCTGCAGGTGAATTCCTCTTTCTTAGAGAAATGTGACAGCGATTGTGATGCAGATGTGCACTTATCCATGCCTTCCACAGGGAAACCGTCTGCTTGTCTGACGTATGCTGCGAGCATGTACACCTTCTGCATGGCCTCATCCCATGGTCGGTTCATAGTCACACCTCCACCTGAGCCATCTCTCCTCTCCCTTAGAGAAGAAATGACTTGTTAACCCTGAAGTGCATGCCCTGACATTCCGTTCTAATCAACAGTTCTTCCCATTTACCTACCTGTCAGAGGCAGAAAGGCTTGGATATACAACAGCCTTGCTCCACGTTAGCAATGCCCCTCATGCTCCGATTTCAGGAGCATACTGACCTCACATGTCAATGTACTTATGAAAACGCCACCAGCCCTGGCCCTGAAACTGACCCTTGAGGAACTCACAGTAAAACCTGCTGCTTGGCTCTTGGGCTGTCTTTTAGCTCCCTGCCCTTTCCCATCAGTCAGCTCTTCCGCACCTTTCATGTCCTCTGTTAACCTCCATCTGCTTTTGCTTTGTTAGCATCTTCCCATTTAGGAGCGTATCAAGTGCTTTGCTAAGGTCCAAATGATATTTACCTTCTTTTCTATCTTGGAAAACCCATTATCCCATTTAAGGAAAACTATCAGGTTATTCTGGCACTGTGTTCCCTCAGCAAACCCAGGCTCCTTTCATCTTGTTTTCTATTTAACTAGGAAAAGTAATTTAACCATTCTTTCTCCTTTGGTAGTTATAGTGTGTGGAAATATAGGAAAAAATGAGGTAGATCACATTTGCTTCCATCTGAGCATATTTATGTGTATATAGATAGAAAACATGCATATATGTGTACGTGTGCATGCTGTCTGTTTCTATGCACACACACAGACAATATATACACATACATGTAAACATGTGTATAGAACAGCTTCCAAGCTGCACTGAACCTCTTAGCACTTATTAGCATTTTAACTCTTCCATGCAGTACAGATCTGTTAACGCTCATTCGTCTTAAGCCTTGCAGATCTTGAGCTCCTGTTCTACTCCAGCTCTTTCGGAGCCAGCTGCCAGCCAAGGAGACGAACCCAGGGTGCAGGATGATTTTCCCCAGCACTCAAAACCGTTTCCTGCTGCCAGGTACCATTACAGAGCTGAAGTGCAATCTAGCTGTCGGATAACTGCAATGATGAAGTTTGGCCATCAGTGTAAAAAGCTGGTTTAATAGTCACAGTGAACAGGAAACATCCATTCGCCACCTATTTGAAATATGAGGACCTGGTTCTTGAAGACAAACATGGCATAACAAGGGTTTGAACACTGCAAAGGGGTAATTTTGCTCACCGCTCTGTATAACTAGTTCCGAACAACAGCAGAGATGGGTTTATGAATTGAAAGATGGCCAAGATGAGAATACAGCACAGATTACTTTACTTGGAAAGTGGACAGCCGATGAAAGGCAAAAAAAAGGGGAAGATGCATTGATTCGGATAACTTCTCCCCACCTACATGCGCGCCCTTACTCACAAATACAGTCTGAACCAGTAAGAAGCCGTCACAGACACTGGTCTGATGCTTTTGAGTGGAACATCAAAGAAGATGTGCAATTTGGGTTAAAGGCACAATACAGGTGCTGCCCAACATCACTAGGAACGATGCTCACCTAGGACTCAAAATGGACTCAGACCCAGGCCCAGGGCCAAAATTAACCTGCAAAAACAATGCTAAAAGATACGATTCCACTAAGTTTGGACCTTGCACATTTTCAACCCCCTCCCATATCATTCAGTGGTGTAAGGAGTGACACAGGGACAGGCACAGATTCATGGGTTTTGCAGCCAGACAGGACCATCCTAGTCACTAAGCACAGACCCCCGGGTGGTGGGGCCGAGGATGCCACCACCCTATAGGGGGGCTATAGGGATGCTGGGGAGGGACTCTTCATGAGGGACTGCAGTGACAGGACAAGGGGTAACGGGTTCAAACTGAAACAGGGGAAGTTTAGATTGGATATGAGGAAGAAGTTCTTTCCTGTAAGGGTGGTGAGGCGCTGGAATGGGTTGCCCAGGGAAGCTGTGAATGCTCCATTGCTGGTGGTGTTCAAGGCCGGGTTGGACAGAGCCTTGGGTGACATGGTCTAGCGTGAAGTGTCCCTGCCCATGGCAGGGGGTTGGAACTGGATGAGCTTAAGGGCCTTTCCAACCCGAACTATTCTACGATCCTATGTCGGCTTCTTACTCTTATTGACACATTGTGTAAGTTTCTTCTCCATTTTGCAAGCCAAGGAATGACAAGGAACCCTGTGCTGGTTTGGATGACAAGAACCTCTGCTGAAACAGGCGTCAACTGTACCATGTAATACTTGTCGTGAGCAGGTTAAGCTCCACCCCTAGTAACATGACTGGTCTTACCCAAATCCATTCCTTCCTATCCCAAAAGTAGAACTCTACCTCTTCTGTTGTAAGGGTTTTTCCTTCTATTAGCACGATATTTGAGTGCCTTGAAATAGAATCCATTATAAAAATGAAGCTGCTATTGATCCTCATGGGGTCTCTCAATTCTTCCCCTTGAGATCGAAGCTCAGACGGTTGACATGGCTTTGAGACGTTAACTGATTTTTCATTTAGTCTATTCATTTCTTGCCTTTTTATATTCTCAAGTGCTGTTCTTCACAGCCCTGCGGCCCAACCACCTGCACTTCCATCTTACCCTCTGCTTTAAAGCAAAACGACTAAACACATGTATACGCAAGCAAAGGCATAACGAAGCTGTAAAGCAAAAACCACCCTCAAAGAGTTTAATGGGGAAAAGCCACCCAAGCAAACTCGTTAACTACATGGAGCGAGGCTGGGATTTGCAGTGTGCAGGCAATAACAATGATTTTGTGTTCCAAAAGCTGCTTTTTAATCCTCTTTTTGGAGGAGGCTGGAAAAACGCTAGTCATGCTGTTGATGCAGGAGCAAAGGAGCAATGCCAGGAAGCATGAGCATCAATTCCGGTAGCTATCAGCAGAGGCAACGTTGTACTTGAGCAGAAATTTGGGAAGCATGTCTAGTGAAGTGACAGTCAACAGGGGCACTTCCGCACGTTTCCCATACGGGAATTAATGCGTTGCCCAACTGCTTAATCATTTCCAGGCTTTGTGTCAACAAAAACGCTAACAAACAAGCCAGTGTACTCTCCAAAAGAGGGGAACAGCAGCCTGGTGGAAACCAGCCTACGACCCAGGCTGTTATTGAGGCAGACACGAACCTGCAATTTCCCACAATTAAAGGAGAATGAGCAAGGCCAGGTTAAGAAACAAAACCCCACATGAGGAAGGTGGGGGCTATGGGTCAGTGAAGCATGCTGCCTGTTTGGAAAAGCCTGGGGAGCTCTCATATTCATCTTGTTACAATACACCCCGTCATGCGTGGGGGTCGGATTTTGACTTAAGCCCCTGGCACATCTCAATGCCCTTGAATCTAGAAAGAGCAAAGCAGAGGCACAGAGGCCTCTAAGCTCTCTATTCGTTTTCAAGCTCCCTCTCGTTTAAGAAGAGGGTGACTGTCCCTGGTAATCCTCTCAGATCCTTTTTCTGCTTGCCATATGAACAGCAGGTGAATTACGTTCCTTTCACAACGTGGCCACCCTTCCACTCATCCACGCTGGGTGGTCTGTAACAGATGCCTACCAGGATATACAGCCTGGTTGGCTTTCCCACTGATCTTCACCCACAGGCACTCAGCCTTCTCACTCACAACACTGAGTTCAAGGCAGTTGATGCACTCCCTAACGTACACCGCAAGCCCACCACCTCTTTCTCCTTGCCTATCCCTTCGGAAGATCCTGTAGCCATCCACTGCAGCACTCCAACCATGCAAATTGCAGGTGATGCCCAGCACCAGCTTTCTGCCCGGGCCCCTTGGGTGTGGGAGCAGGGGCTGGATGCTCGCGCTCCGAGAGCCACGCTCCAAGACACCCGAGTGCGCTCAACGAAGGGGTACTTCAGAGACGGAGCTTTATACATTCTAAAGCAAGTGCGTGTTGCCATGTTGGTGGCACCAATCCGGAGCTCTCCATGAGTACACAAGGCTCAGCACCAGCTTTCTGTCCTGGCGCTTCATGGAAGCGCGGGCTGGATGTTTGCACTTCGGAGCTGATTTCTGGAGTGCCTGAGATTGATGCCCAGAGAGGCAGAACACAGATGGTGTGTTAGGTACTGCTAATTTTGCTCAGCTTAGGATGAAGTACTTCTTTTCCTACAGGCCCCCTGGGATGGGAAGTGTAACTCATCAGCTGGCCCCCTCACCAATGCAACACTCATACCTGTAGGAAGAAGTCAGCCCTTGCTCCTTTGAAGACAAGCTGCTTTCTTGGTTTTCCTCTTCACCAGCCATAAGCATCCTGCAGGTGAGCAAATGTACAGCAACTCCTCCGGCTTCCTTTATCCCAGGCGGTGGTTTTCCCCTCCCCTTTCCCTATGGACTGTGGGAGGGTGATGGGACCGGGTGCACCCGAGGCACAGCCACTCATTAGGGAGTTCATGCAGCTCTTGGGCTCTGCTGGGGTCAGTCCTCTGCTGTTCCTTCAGCCTTTTGATGGCTTCGAGTCTCTGCATTTTCAGCAGCTGAGGTCTATCCCGGATTGCTTCCGGGTGGGCCGGCATGCAGCGCACACCTACCAGTCGGTATCTCTACGCGAAGCCTTTTTGTTCCAGGTTACCAGTTTAGCACTGGTTGTCAAGGCAGGGTGTGAGGGACTGGATGCGCGCGCCTCGGGAGCTGGTTCCTGGGATGCCCGAGAGCGCAGTTACAGCGGCACTATGCAGATGGAGATTTTTGGTGGCAAAGGAAGAGCGGATTGGTACCGTTGCGGAGGTCTCCCTGTGTAGGTGATGCCCAGCACCAGCTTTTAATCCCGGCACCTCGAGTGTGGGAGCAGCGGCTGCACATCCGCATTCTGGGAGCCGGGCTCCAGGACACCCGTCGGGGCTCAGTAGAGGGGCAGTACGCACGCAGTTTTCGATGGCGAAGCACAGACGGATTGCCATGTTGGCGGCACTCTTCCGGAGGGCACCATGTGCAGGTGAAGCCCAGCAAAATCTTTCTGCCCGGGCACCTTAGGATTAGGAGCTGTATGTCTGCACTGAGGGAGATGGTTTGCGGGCAAGGGGAGAGCGCTGCCCGGCGAGGCTTTGCGCAGATGGCGTTTTAGGTGGGTAAAGAAGCGAGGACGCCCGTGCTGGTAGCGCCGTTCTGGAGGTTACCATGCGCAGGTGACGCCCAGCACCAGCTTCCTGCCCTAACGCATGAGGGCTTAGGGGCAGGATCCGGACGCTCGCACTTCACCGCGCTGCTTTGTTGGCCGCCTGAGAGCGCTGCGCTGAGCCACGGCCGCGGTGGTGCCTGACCTGGTCCGGGCGATCCCCGGGGCTGGGCACACAGAGCCCCCGCTGCTGCGAACAGATGAGGAGCACGCTGCCCCCCGCAACCAGGCTCGACGGAGCCTGCAGGCGGCGGGACGGGACGCACGGCGGTGACTCCCGCTCGCCCAACCCTATCCCCACTGCCTGCTGGACTTCCTTCTTTCCTATTCCCCTTCCTTTCCCATCGCTGCTTTCTTCCCACGGTAACTAACCGCTTTGTTCAGGTGAGCAACAGAGCTCTTGGATCAGCGCCGTGTGGCCCCTAATCTCACCCTGGGTACAACAACGAATCGCCCTGGCTCGGGTCGACACTGCCCCGGGGGGCTCCGGCTGACGCGAGGGGCGGTGATGGGTCCCGGTGGAAGGGCCGGGGCTGCGGGGCGAAGCCGCTGCCGAGAGGCACAGCCGCGGTTAAAGGGGCAGAGAGGAGCGGTCCTGGCGGGAGCCGGCGCGGCGCTCGCGTTGCCGGGGCTGTGGGTGGACATTGCCCCGCGCTCTGCCCGGGAGGAGGAGGAGGAGGAGGAGGAGGAGAGAGGCGCGGGCGGCTGCGCGCGGCGGCCACGGCACGGGCCGCGGGACGAGCGGGCGGGCGGCGGGACCCGGGGCGCGGCTCATGGAATTAAGGGGCGTGGCGAGGATGGCGGCGTCACTGCTATAAAAGGAAGGGACGGGCGTGCGGTGTCCATAAAAGGAGGGGGAGGGCGGGGCCAGTTCCATACAAGGGGCGGGGCGAGGCTCCGGAGGCCCTTCTGGCGCGGCGGGCGGGGGGGGGGGCCCCTCCGGCTCCCCGCGGGTAAAGCCCGGAGGCCGCAGCCCGGCGCCTCCACGCGGTACTGCGGCTGCCGCGCGCCCCCCGGCGGCTGCGAGCGGTACCGCGCCCCGGGGCCTGCGCGCGGGAGCGGTGCGGTGCCGCCCCCCAGCGGAGGAAGGGCAGCACAGCAGGGCAGGTGCAGGGAAAACGAGGCGCGGGAGCAGCAGGCGCTGCGGGATCGCAGCATTCCAGTTGTGTCCCTTCCTCTTATCCAGAGGGTTCACTGACCGCTCTTCCGCCTCTCCTCCAGCTCTGGGAGCGTGAAGGAATCCCTTGCTCCATGGACTCCTAAACTCCACTTCTACAAACCCATCGCTTCCGTGCCTCAGCAGTGCTGCCCGTGGTCGTTCCCACCCCAGCCAGTAAAGCGCTTGACCTTGCAAGGCAGGCTCTCTACTGCTGAGCTTCCAGGTGCCCAGGACTCACCTCCGCTGCAGCGCGCCGCAGCACCGCGTCTGGGCACGCTGGAGTGAAATGCCGGAGGCGCTGGGTGGCTCCGGTCAAACTCCGCCGTTCCGCACTCACACTGCACCTCGCATCCCACCCGCTGCTGCTGAGCCCGCCTGAGCTCCTGGGCTCGGGTTCAACAAGCAAAGCTGCCCTCATCGCTCTCCCCTGGACATGGCCACCAGCAAAGTCACCCCAGGCCCATTCTCCAATTTAAACCTTGCCAATGCTAACCCATGTCTATCTTCATGTGTTGCATGACATGTTGCTTCAGTTCCGTTTTCAGCAAAGGCCTATTGGCATCACGTAAGTCATCATCAGCGCAGCTGTTAATGACTTCCAAGACCTAAAGGACTATAGAAAATGAAGCTTCCTTTTCCTATTGTTTTCTCCAGGTTGACCTGGACCCCCATGGATTTCCCCCCGCTGGCCCATGGGTACCACATGTCTGCCCCACGTCCCCCTGCATGTCCTGGAACTGGATGCTCTGAACCTGACCTTCAAGCTTGTGGCCCACACGTGCTGGGGCTGCGCCTTCGCTTCCTCTGCGCCATGGGGGGGCCAGCAGGTTCCTCACCCCCACTGCTGAGTGCTCTACATCACCTACAGCAACTCCTATGTCACGTGCATTGGAATGGGGACCCGATTCTGACACCCCCAAGGACACCCCCCCCAACACCAGCAGCTGCCAAACAACTATTTATTGACTGTCACCAAACTGGCCCGTGGGGGGGTGCTCCCCCCAATTTGGGCTCATAACGATGATAAACAGGCTCCAAACTGCTCTGTGTCACTGCAGAGGGGTGCGCTGAGGGTCCTTGATCACCCATCCTGGGGGGTCAGAAAGGGAAGGGGGGGGTCACCCAAACTGGGGAGGGCAGGGGAAAGGCTCCCCCAAACCCACAGCCACCCCTCCAAGATCACCTTGACGTTCAACACGCGTCCCAGAGGCAGCCCTGGGGGGGGACAAAGCACACAAATCAGGTGGGGCACCCCAGGGTGGCTGGAGGGGGTCCTGGGAGGAGGAGAGCTCACCCTGCCCTCCTCTTCGCCTCTCTGCTCTTCCTCTTCCACCCCCATCAGGCTGCAGCTGGTGCAGAAGAGGGGGGGAAGGTGGAGGGACCCCTCCAGATTGACCTCTTCCAACAGGCCCAGGGTCCCCTTCCAAACCCCCACTAACCCCCACCATGCCCTCCAAAAGCTCCATCCCCCCAATGCCCATGTCATGCCCCCCACCAAAGCCCCCCAATAGCCATGCCCCCTCATCACCCCAATCTCCACCGGCCCTCCCTAAGCCCCCCAAGCCCCTCAATCCCCCCCCCCCGTACCCCCCCTCACTCACAGGGTCATGGAGCTGCTGCTGTGGTGAGGAGAGGATGGAGCCGGAGAGCAATGGCTGGGGGCAGAGCTGGGGGGGCCGGGGGCCACCCCGTAACATGGTGGAGGTCAAGGCCGAGCTGGAGGGGTGCATGCTCGGCCATGGGCTGGAGTCAAGGGCCTGCAGGGGGGATGTTGAGGATGAGGAACCCCCACCTCCACCAAGCCCAGATGGGTGCTGGGGGTGACGCAACCCCCAGGACCCCCGCACCCCAATCCTCACCCTCCAGGCGGGGTCTCTTGGTGGGGTGCGGGGTGGGTGCCGCACCACTGCTGCTCTCCCCAGTCCCCCCCCCATCCTGTGGCTGTAGCGAGTTGCGGTAGGTGACAAGGGACTGCCACTGCCCCGTGTCACCCGGTGCCAGCACCCCGAGCTGCTCCCGGGTCACCTTGTCCAGGTAGGTTAAGCTGGAGAGGGATGACAAAGGTATGTGGGGGGTCAGTGGGGTACTGGGGGGGCACAAAGACACCCCACATCCCCCGAGGGTCCCCATGTTGACCTTGAGGACCCCAATGGGACTCAAATAGACCTGAAAGGACCCTCCCAGACCCTGCCCTAGGGTGCCCTCCCCCCAGATGACTCACAGCAAAGCTTTATCTGGGCGCAGCACCCAGGGTGAAAACTCGCTCAGCACCTCCAGGAAGGGTAAATTGAGTGGTGGCAATCCCGGTTCTGAGCCCAGGACCTTCTGGAAAGCGAACAGAATCCCTTCCCTGGCAGGGATAAAGGTATAAGTAGGGGGTGGCACCCCAAAAATCCTCTCTGCCCCCCCCCCCCTGCATTTTGATCCTGTTGTACCTGTGGATGTTGAGCAGCAGTGTGTGGCTTCGGAGCTTGTGGAGGCTGAAGAAGAGGGAAAACCTTCGTGCCAAGTCCCGGATATCCAGGAAAGCTTCCGTCGTCCGAAAGTTGGGGCCTTCTTGGTGCAGCAGCTCTGTCATCAGCTGTGGTAGGGGGCACAAGGTTGGGGGGAACCTTTGGAAACCCACCCCCCCAGTCCCCTTGGAGCTTCCCCAGAGCTTCCAGGATCCCTGGACCTCCCCAAAGACACCCCCCAAACCCCATCCACACTGCCTAGAGCCCCCAAACCTCCCTAGAGCACCCCAAAGCCCCCCTCATACCCACCTGGAGACCACTCCAGATCCATGTAGAAATCCCCAACCCTCTGGAGCACCCCCGGACTCTTCCCCCCACATCCCCAGATCTCTCCCTCAAACCCCATTCACACAACCTGGAGCCTCCCAGACCTCCCTAGAGCAGCCCTCCAGAGGCCCCTGGAGACCCCAGGCCCCTCCAACACACCCCCACCCCCCCAACCTGCTGCAAGCTGAGGAGCAGGGTGCGAGCCCACTCCTGCCGGTCGATCTGCCGGGTCAAGTTGAGCGTTTCTTTGATGATGTCCCCATAATCGCTGTAAAACTGGGGAGGGGGGACAGGGCGCAGTGTGCCTGAGGTGTTGTGGGGACAGTGGAGTGGGGACCCGCCCTGGTGCACCCCGTTACCTTGGTGTAGTGCTTGAAGACGTCGGAAGCGGCGCTGAGCTCCAAGACGCCGTAGATGATGAGTTTGCAGAAGCCGGCCAGAAGCACTCGGCGTCGGTGCAGCTCCTCGATGCGGCTCTCGCTGTCCTCTACAGGGACAGGAGGGGACAATTAAGGGGGCACAATTAAGGGGGGACAATTAAGGGAGGGACAAGCACCCTGGAGTGACACTGGGGGGTCACCCAGTGATTTACCGGTGGCCACGAGCTCCTCATGGCTACAAGCAGGATAGAAGACGTGGTCCATGAGGAAGGCGGCCAGCTGGGATTGCAGCTCAGCATCGGGACGTAGCACCAGCGGAGCCAGCTCCTCTCGCCCGTCCTCTGGCAACTGTGGCCCAAACACCAGCAGCAGGTCGCTGAGCACACTGAAGGCCTGAGAACACAAGGATGGGCCTGGCATCAGGGCTGGTTCCATCTCTTCCCATCCCTCCAGGTCCCTGTGTACCTGTTCCTGGACACCAGTGTCCACGTCAGATAGGCAGCTGTGACACAGAGAGCAGAAGGTGATGACTTTGGTCTTCAGGCTCTGTAGCTGCTCCTGGGCAGGGGGACATGGCAACGTTTGGGGACATGGTGGCATTTAGGGACACAATGGCCTTTAGCGACACAGCAGCAACCCCAAATTGTCCTGGTGGCCATTCACCTCAGGGACATCAGTGGTGGGCAAGGAAGAGACCTCCCAGAGGATGTGGAAATAGAGGCAGGTGATGGCGGGGACAAGGACCTGCAGGGACGGATGTAGGTGAGGGATGTATCTCATCGTGTCTCCAGTGTGTCCCCAACGCTGTGTTCCCAGGGTGGTACCTGCGGTGGCACCTCGCCCGTGTCCACAGCACGTTGCAGGAGCTGGGTGCAGGGATCGAAGAGCTGCCAGGGTGTCAGGTCATGGGCACTGCAGGGACAGAGCAGCATCAGCAGGGTGAGGGGACATGGGGGACAGGGATGGGGACATGTGGAGCATGAGGCACAGGACATGGGGACAGGGGGACGGAATGACGGTGACACAGGGAGCAGATGGGACAGGGGACGTGGGGACATGGATGCCAGGGGATGGGGACATGGGGAGCAGAAGGGAATGAGGGCACCCAGGGGACCCTTGGGGACATGAACACAGGAGTGGCATGTAGCCCCCCACTCACTTGAACAGGATGGAGATCCTCTTCAGTGTGGCTGCCATGCTGTACGATTCCTCCTCATCCAGGGATGAGGCCTGGGCAGGGCCAGGGGTTGGGAACACCCCATGAAAGGTTGGAGACCTGCAACTAGCTGGGAACTCCCTGCTCCCCACTGCTCCTTGCTGCTTCCCTCATCCAGTGCTTCCTAGACCAGCTTTTCCCTGACAATCGTCCCTACCCAGACCACCAGTATCCCTACAAGTCCTGGTCCCTCTCTTGTTCCCAGTCCAGCTCTGTGTCCCTGTTCCCTGCCCTATCCTGGCTTTGTGTCCCTGTCCCTAGCCCCATCCCTGCTCAATGTCCAGCTCCTCAGCCTTCTCCCCAGCTCCATGTCCCTGTCCCCAGCCCTGTCCTGACTCCATGTCCCTGTTCCCTCTACCTGGAGCATCTCGGTGACCTCCTGGTTGAACTTGTCTGCGAGCTGGTCAGCCAGGCGGCTCCGTACCCGGTCCCCGTGCCGCTGCAGGGCCAGCTCAGGGTCACAGAGCGCGTGGAGCGCGCGGGATGCAGCTTCCAGCACCGTCTGCTCCGTGTGTTTCTGCACCACCTCCTCCAGCTGCTCCAGCACCAGCACCAGGTACTGCAGGAGAGACACGTCACCTCCCCATAGGGACAAAGCCGCCCAGGGACCCCCCATGGGGACATAGGGACCCCCCTAGTGAGGATGGGGACAGCCACGCACACTGGGGTGATGGGGACAGCATGCTGATGGGGGGCACTTGACCACCAAAGGAGACATTTGGGGAACACGCTGCATCCCATCCCAGTCCCAACAGTTTTGAGGGGTGAAGCGACTCAGCCCCAGTCCTTGGGGGCTCAGATCCTGTCTGGGTGGGTGACACAAAGAGGGGTGTCACCAGGGGACAATACCTTCTCCAGCCGCCCGGTGCAGTAGATGCTGAGATCGAAGCAGCACAAGACCTCCAGCAGCGAAGCCGCCTTCTCAGCATCTGCAGAAAACTTGGTTGGGGCAGACAGCACAATGAGAGGATGAGGAGGACAACAGGGCGGTCACCACCGACTCCCCCAGACCCCTGTGGATGCCAGTGGGGTGTCCCCTCTTCCCGTCACCTTGCCCAGCAGCTTGGGAAGAGCCGGGATAAGGCAGTGGGTAAGGCGGATTCTTTCCTCCATCTGCGCCTTCCGCTCTCGGGATGAAGGCTGTTGACAAAAAGAGGGGGTCAAGAGGGGGTCCTCCCAATCCCTCCCCCCCAATTTTGCCCCCTCCCAGCCCCGTTACCTTCTTGGCTGGCTCACGGCCCACAGGTGGTTGCCCCTCAGTTGCCTGGACCACGCAGGCTGCCAGGATCTCCACCAGTGCCTTCTCCTGCTGGTCTCCCAGACCTGGGAATGGGGGGGGAGGGCTGAAATGAGGGTTGGAATGCAACCAGCACCTCCCCATCTGCTGCATCATGGGGGCCTGGGGCATCCCAATACATCCCAGTATGAGTCCCAACTGCCCACCAGTGCGGTGGCGATGACATCGCCAACACAGGGACATCCCAGGGTGTTCCATGGCTGTCCTAGTTCCTCCCATTGGCATCCCAGTTTCTCTCGGTAATGTTCCGACATGTCCCAGGAATGTCCCCAGCATCTCCCAGTAGCATCCCCGTGCCTCCCTCTGTCTCACAGTGTCATCCCAGTGCTTCCCAGTTTCTCACAGGATCTCCCAGTGCCCTCTCAGTGCCTCCCAGTGCCTCCTCCATGATATCCCAGCATGTTCTGGTGTCTCCCAGCAGCACCATACCCTCAGCAGGTGACTCCTCCAGGAGCAAAGCACTGATGGTCTCCCAGTCCCGTAGCTGAGGTCCGGCGCAGTCCCACAGGCTGTCCACCAAGTAGGCTGCGTGCTCATGGAGCTGGGGACGGTGGGGACAGGGGAGTCACGGCATGCAGGGATCACCCCACTGTCCCGCCTGGCCCCCCAAGGCCATCCTCACCTCGATCTCGATGAAAAAGGTCAGAAGAACCTGAAAGAAGGCTCTGTTGTCCCTTTCATGAGATGCGTCCATGCCCGCACCTTGCTGGGGGTCCAGCAGCCTGGGGACATGCAGACAGGGTCAAACATGGAGGTCCCACATCCCCCCTGGTGTGGGGACAGAGCTGGGGGACATGCAGGGACCAGGCACCCAAGGGACATGGACAGGGGGTCCCATGTACAGCCCACTTTGGGGACAGAGTGGGGGACAACCAAAGTACAGGGATAGAGGGGTCCCATGACCCCCACCATAGGCTGTGCCCTGATCCCTGCGCCCCAGGGGATCACATCTGCCTCTGCCCCAGATGTGCCAACCCCAAACACCGCCAATGCCGTAGGCATGTGCCAAGATTAACACATGGCTGGTGCAAGAGCATGAGTGGCTCCAGTTGGATTTGACCACCCTGGGATCCTGCTCTCATTAATGCTGGCACTAACAAGGCTGGGATGAAGGGAGCTGGCAGGGAAATGGAGCCTTGACTCACACTTTGGCAGGCTCGGTGTTTTGGGGGGTGTGTGTGGGTGAGAGCAGCACTAGGATGGGCTGCACTGGGTACCAGGTCTTGCTCACCGGCGGTAGAGGAAAATCCCAGCGGCAGCGGCCAGAGGCCGGTTGGATACGAAGACAACAGGGTAGACACTCTGGCAGTCCTCGTCCGTCAGCGCCTCCTCCATGTTCCTGTGCAGAAGGAAGGGGGGCGGGGGTCCTCAAAGGCCTCTCGGGTGTCCCCTCATCCCCTGCAAAACCCCCTCCCCATGCTCACTCCAGCATCAGTGTCAACAGCTTCACCACCTCCACGGCCACGCTGAGCTCCTTGTCAAGCACCATGGACACCATGCGTGTCTGGTGAAGGACACATCGGTGTCACCCTACAGGGGGTGGGGGAGACACCCAAGGGACCCTCCCCAGGGAGGCCCCCTCACCTTGAAGCGTCTGGTGAAGAGTTCCATGTGGGCAGCCGTGTCCCGGTGGCCGTAGAGCCCTTGCAATGCCTTCACGCACTGCAGGCGCACCTCCCGCTGCTGCAGTGGCAACTGTCAACGGGCCCCTGTCCCTGTGCCACCCACACCCCTCCATAGGTACCCACCTTGTCATACAAGGTCCACCCGATGTACTTGAGGTAGCTGTCGGTGAGGAAGGAGGCCGCGTAGGTCTTCATCCACGTCCCCAACTCCTCCATGCAGATGGCTCGGATGTCTGGCACCACGTCCCTGCAGCGCACAGCAATGCCGGGGGTCTCCCGCCGCTTGCCCCCAAATCTCTCCCCCACCCATGAGACCCCCCACTTCCACTCCCGAGCCACCAACCTGTAGCGATGTACGAAGACGCCCTTGAAGATGGCGTTCATCATGTTCTCGATCTCCTCTTGCTGCTCTCTGAGCTGGTGTGGGGACGTGGTGCTATTCAACCAGGGGCCCGTGCCACCGTCACCGTGCTGGCAGCACCGCCACTCACCTCCCGGCGTTTCACCATCAATGCCTCCAGCTTCTCGGTGGCGCGGCGGCCGGGCCCCTTGCTCCGCTCGGCCTCGTACTGCCGCACGTTGTTCTCCTGGTGCACGCTCACGCCCAACGCCACCTTGACCAGCGCCGACATCACCTTCATGGCTACGACCACAATGCTTGTAGGTGCCGGGACCCCTTCCACAGGGTGCCTAAGGGGAGCCACCCGTGGGTGCTGCCTACCTGCCAGGGTGCTGGTGTGGCGGAAAGCCCGCACTTGGGAATCAGTGAGGCTGATGAGGAAGGAGATGAGGGAACCCATCAGGAATTCATCATAGACAATGCTGTACTGGCATCGCTGCACCACTGCTGTCAGCAACTCGCAAAACCCAGTCCGGAAACGGTGCCAGGGTCGGGTGTTGAGCGAAAGGGGATACTCCGACGAATCCTATATGAGATACGGATGGGGTGATCTGGATCCCCCCTCTCCATCCCCCACTCCCGCGCCAATCCAGCACCTCCTTGAACTGCTCCGTCAGCTGCTGGATGATCTCTGAGTTCTGCAGGCCCCTGAACATTTGTGGCGTCACCACTCCTGTGGGGGAGAGGGAAACGGATGAAATGGGGGTCCCGCCAGCAGCACTGAGGGGACCCCTCCACCCTGGGGACCCCGACCTTGGCAACCGCAGGAGCAGACAATAAAGTTGATGAGCTCCAAGAACCCTGTCTCACGGTCTCGCTTGTAGGTCTCCAACCAGTCGACCACCACCGTCTGCGGGTGCAAAATCAGGTTGGGAGCCCCCCAAACTCCCCTTCTCCCCCCATATCCCCACGCATGCGGCCCTGCATCCCCAGGGAGCGCTGCGCCAGTTTGGGGTTACCTCCACGGCGATTTTGGCCGATTTAATGGCTTCGAAGAGGGTGTTTGACTCCGGGTTGACTGTGGATGTGCTGCTGCAGTCACCGTTTGGCTCCATCACCCGGGGACACTTCCTGACCTGGGGGCAGACACATTGAAGGGGGGTCAGGGATGCGGTGGGACAGCATCCACGCGGGGAGAAGGGGGCGTCAGGACATACATGGCCGTGGTTCGGCCCCTGCCGGCGGCCCCGTTTGCCGCATGGTTGGAGCCTGGCCTCAAAGTCGTTGCTGGAGTCATCACCGCTGGAGAGAGCCCTGCGGGGAAGCGGGGGGGGGCTGAAGGGGTCGCTCTGGGTGTCCCCCACCCACCGTAAACCCCCCCCCCCGTCACTCACGAGGTGTCAGAGGGGGGCGATGACGGCCCCACGGATCCCGGTGTGGAGCCGGAGCTGGATCCCTGGATGCAGGATGAGCGCCAGGGAACCATGGTGACAGCAAGGCCTTGGGGTGCGGGGGGGGGGGCACAATGGGCGCAGGCAATGGGGGCCTCTCAGCCCTGACACCCCACGGAGTAGGGGATCCCCCGAGCACCCAGAACCACCACCCCCACCCAGCCTGGGGACACCGAGGAACCCAAAATGGCCCTTGGGGGGGGGGGGGGGGGCGGGAGGAAGGAGCCAGGCCCAGGGTCACTGTGTGGTGGGCTCGGGCCTCCCCATGTCCCCCGGCCCACCCGGGGGGGTCAGCCCGCCACCCATAGCCCCCACGGGCACAACGAGGGGCCAGGCCTTCCCCACCCCTCCGCCCCGTCCTGCCTCGCCTCCCGCCGCCGTGCCACCGACCCCCGGCCCAGCGACCCCCGGCTTCCTGCCCCCGCCTCCCAGTGCCTCCCAGTGCCTCCCAGTGCCTGCGGCGCCATCGCTTCCCCCTGCGGCTCCTGGGGACCCCTCCTCCCCGAAGCACCCTGAGGGTACCCCATGGGCGCCTCGGTGGGATGCGGGTCCCTGGACCCCCCTCATGGTCCCTCCCAGCCTGGCACAGGACCGGAGCAGCCCCGACCACGAAGTCCCATTCCGGTACCGGCTGAGGCAACGCAAGCGCATGACAATGAACCCAGGAGACGATCGAAGGGGCAGCAGGAAACCGGGGATTGCCCGCGCACACACGGCCCCGCTAACAGCAGCCAAACAGGAGTCAAAGGCGGCCCAGGGACCTGCTGGGCACACTGAAACCCTCGCTCAGCTGCAGCTGGAACCGAGCAGCCCTGACCCCTCCACTGCCATCTCCAGGGCTGCCTTCCCGGCACCTCGGCACCCTTGGAGCGAAGGGGGAGCACAAACGGCACCTCGGAGCATCTTCTGGGCAGCAACACACGGGGGGGGGGCAAGAGTCTCCCCACACACCGTGGGCTTTGGCATCTGTGGCATCAAATCTGACTGTTCGTGTGGGGGGTCGGCTTCGTTTGTGCCTTAATCTCACCCTGGGTATAACAAGGAATCGCCCTGGCTCGGGTCCTCCTGCGCCGGGACAGGGTCACTGCCCACAGGCGGCCCCGTGGGGCTCCGGCTGACTCGAGGGGCGGCGATGGGTCCCGATGGAAGGGCCGGGGCTGTGGCTGGGCATTGTCCCACCAGCTCCGCGTGTTCTATCCGGGGAGAGGAGAGAAAGAGGGAGGATCGGGAGAGGGAAAGGAGAGGAGAGACGTCTGTGTTAACCACTAGGTGGTCCTCTTTCCCAGCTTACAGCAGCTCCAAAATCAGGGCAGACCTGGCTTTTCGGTAACCTGGATGTCAGCGAAGAACTGGGTAACGCTCTGTGTGATTAACAGTTTCATCTGGTTACTTGAATTGACTCGGTGTTCTGAATCATAGAATCACAGAACGGTTTGGGTTGGAAAGGACCTTAAGCTCATCCAGTTCCAACCCTCTGCCACTGGGCAGGGACACCTCACTCTAGACCATGTCACCCAAGGCTCTGTCCAACCCAGCCTTGAACACCGCCAGTGATGGAGCATTCACAACTTCCCTGGGCAACCCATTCCAGGTGCCTCACCACCTTTACAGGAAAGAACTTCTTCCTCATCTCCAATCTAAACCTCCCCTGTGCCCTCACTGCAGTGCCAGCAAGACTAGAATGAGTAAATGGGATGAAAAAGAGTTTTACTTCTGTTTTAAGATGATAGGATCACTTACAGCAAACCAAGACAGGGTCCTATGTATCCTGGAGAGAAAAAGCCCTCATTCCACTAGAGATCAGGGAAGGATACCCACATTCTTTGCTCAAAATCAATGTGAAGATCAGTAAGCGAAGAGATCCGTGATGCAAAACCATGAAGGGTTTTACTTACTAAGAAGGTACCCTCTCTATGCATACACATACAATTATCACAGCAGAAGCACAGTCATTGCCTGGTTCTTGGATGCAGATTGATTTTAGGCAGGGAGCGCTGGCAATGTTCAAAGGGACCACACTAAAAGGAGGATGCTGAAGAAAATACGTGTATACATTATCGATTGTGTTAGCTGTAGAAAGACCTTTTGTGCTAGCAGACGTGGAGTGCTCTTCATATCATGATCCTGAGTAGTCTGAGTAACCTCTTGAAAACTTGGATGAGGAAGACACTTCTTTTAGCTGTTACTAAGTGGAAATCAGAGAATGGAAGAGTATTGCTGCAGTGACACAGTGTCATTTGTACCTTGAGCTGCTCCCCGACTGAAAGCATCCTCAAAGACAAACTGAACAACAGAGTTACTATTGAACCTACGCTTCGCCCTAATGGGGTTGCAGCATTTCTTGTTCAGTCTCCTCCCGGTCATCAGTCTCACAGGAGCAGAGCACAACCCTGCGTGTCAGCAAGTGAGCCTGCGCTAACACTGCCCATCTCGGCCCCTGCAGAATGGTGCTGAGGGAGCGAGGCAGCTGCCAGTTCAACTGCTGCTCCTCTGCAAACCTCACAGCAAGCACAGGCTGAGCTATTTAAGCAGCGAGATCTGTAGCAGCAAGACTGTGATGCCACACTGGTTGAGAAACAGAGGTGAAGATAAAGCACGGAAGAGATGCTATTGTAGCAGTACAATATCGCTCAAGAGATGAGCCTCACGTGAGTGCCACGAAGTTGGTCAGCACCTGCTGAAGCACTGAGTCACAGCTGATCCCACCAGCTCCTTGGGTTCTGTGTTGCAGTATGGCCTAAAGCTTACGTGTGGATAAGTTGATCCCAGCCATGGATTAGGGCCTTAGAGCTGCCGTCAAGTAAGATCCTAGTGATGGGACAAAAGCAGGAGAAGCAAGGGCTGGGAAAGGGTGCATGGGCTCGCTGCTCCAGCTTGCTGGCCCTGGATGCTCCCCGCTGTCCATCTCCTCCCCACACCTCACCCCCACCGTGAGTGTTTTCCCCCTGCAGACACATGCTTCAGGCAGAGCATCCCAGCCAGGCAGCACAGAGAGCTCGGCTCTGCCGTGCAGGAAGCTTGCAGCCTGTGCTGCTTCGTTCTGCCGTGTCCCTGCATCCATAGGGATGTGGCAGCGGTCTCCTCCACTCTGCCCCCCTCCTGGAGTGCTTGGGGGGGGGGGCTCAGCCACCCTGCCATGCGCTGGCACTGTCCTCAGCTGCTGATCAATGACTTTCTGAGGGTTCCTGTCACAGCCCTCAACCCCTCCTTCCATAAACTCAGACTGCTCACTGGTGCTGCTGACGTGCTCCTGGCCCCCCTCTTGGCTCCCCCGCACTCCTCCGAGCCCAGTTCCTTCCAGTATAAAAGGCACAAGCCCCCAGCAGCCGCCCTGCTTCTCCTTGGAGCAGTGGCTACCTGAGGAGTGGCTCTGGTGCAAGCAGGTGAGTGCCTCGCGCCGTCTGCTTCGGTGTTTGTCCTGCCTCTTTCTGCCTGAATGTCCTTTTGTTCCTTTGCAGCTTCAGCCTTTCTGCATTGATGTGCTCAGCCGTGCTCTGTGCTAACTTCTGTTCGGGTTTTGCAGCGAAGGGGACCACGCTAAACACTACAGGCAGTGTTTAGCCCCCGCACAGAGAGCACACGCAGGAGCCTGCAGCACAGCAGTGTGCCTCTCGTGCTGCTCAGCCCTGAAATAAGCCATGGTCCCAGGCCTGGCTTCAGCAGAGATTTGGTCTCATGTGGGGATCTCCATGCACTGCTTTCAAACAGGAAAGCTATTGGTGTTTGCATGGGGGGGAAACACAGCGCTGATTTTGAGGAAGGTACTATTTTAGGGTTTAAAGTATTAGTAGCACCTTATCTTCTGTGGGCATCTCTTCATCAGGGACTGTAGCGACTAGGACAAGGGGTGATGGGTTCAAACTGAAGCAGGGGAAGTTCAGGTTGGAGATAAGGCAGAAGCTCTTCCCTGTGAGGGTGCTGAGGCGCTGGCACAGGGTGCCCAGAGAAGCTGTGGCTGCCCCATCCCTGGCAGTGTTCAGGGCCAGGTTGGACACAGGGGCTTAGGGAAACCTGTCCTAGTGGAAGGTGTCCCTGCCCATGGCAGGGGGCTGGAACTGGATGAGCTTTAAGGTCCTTTCCAACCCAAACCAGCCTGGGATTCTATGACATCCATGGGAGGCTTAGACCTCGTGGATCTGCAGCAGAGCTTGAGATGGGTGTGCTGAGAGCCCCTGTTTGCCAGGCTGGTGTCCCATGGCTCGTGTGAGGCAGACTCACAGCAAGCTGTGGTGCTGTGGCTTCACTGTGATGTTATGAATGGCTTTACCTTTCCCCTCCCATGTCGATAGGCATTGCCAGATCACTCTCGCAGGCGTTGCTCAGCCAAAATGTAGGGGCTGTTTCTGCTCAGGGACAAAGGAGAAGCAGCAAATTGCCCAAGTGGCAGCGATGCTGACTGCTGCTGAGCTCCAGGGGAAAATCGGTCCTGAAACTTTTCCTTGTGCTTCGTTGAAACTGATCAGTTTTCCAAGCTCTGGGGGCTCATTCAACAGTTGGAAGTGGAGGATGCACACACAGAGTGACAGCAGGAGGTCTCGGTTTTCAGTTTTCCCTTTGGAAGAAAGCTACAGGTCTGTGGGCTAAGGCAGGTCTGCACCCGAGCTGCTCTCAGACCACCTCCAGCCCCGTTACTCGTGGAAAGACTGAGTGGATAACCAGATTTTGTGCTTATCCTTATCCAAGGACAAGGTAGAGCTGGGGTTAGAGATGCTCAGCAGCACACGGGGTTCAGTTTGTGGCATCTCTGCTTTGGTTTCTCCCCATACAAATGGGGTGGGATGATTAGGAAGAGCAAAACTTAGGGAGGATTGGAGGTGCTGAGCCCCCTTGTTATTTAGGGGTGTTCCATACTGAGGAGCACTGGAAGCCCTGAGCAAACAATAGCAATAAATAAATAATGGCACTGTAGAAGGCAGCCAGAATGGCAGGGTTGAGACACAGGATTGCTTAGGAGAAAGCTTGTGCTAAAAGCTTTTCCCTGTGTTTCTGTCTGTCATCAACAATGAGCTCTAGGCAAGCTCTTCCTTTCTGTCACTCAGTTCCCAGGCAAAACTAGGCAGCAGATAAGCTGGAAAGCCTGCCAGCAGCCCTGTAAGCACACCAGGGAGACTCCCCAAAACACCATCGGCTTGTCTCACGGAACTTAAGGCTTTGCTAACCGTGGAGCAATGCGAGATACGCACCAGTTGGAACTGAAATTCATCCCATGTGCTTGTATGTGCCAAAATCCTGCCTGGCACGAGGTTGGCATGAGGTATGCGAGTTAGAAGAGTTAACTGAGTTCTGTTGAAACGGTGGGTTAAAATCAGTGTTCTCTGAGTTGCCTGCTGAGCGATTGTTGATGGGGGATAAAAACCCCAAACAAGCCTTCAGTGATAACTGGGGCTTGAGGAGCTTTTGGCTTTGCATTTTAATGAGAGACACAAGCATGTCCTCCACCTGCTGCTGTTGCATTGCCTGCGTGGTGCGCTTGGGAGCATTTCGCAACAAAGGATGTTCATTCCTGCTTGCCTGTGCTGAAAGCAGGCTAAGGTTTTGGCAGCCACGGGGGAAAAAACCCCACCTGAACACAAGGAGAAGCCTCTGTGCAGGTATCGACAAGAGGATTTCCAATAGCTCTATACCTGCGTATCTGCCTATGTGATGCTTAAGCAAACGGGCTCCTGCTGACTGTAAGCAGAGGCTCCGCGCTGCCAAACGTGCAGGCAGACCTTGTGTGCTCAAGGCAGACTGTCCTTGCACGGCATGTGGGAATGCTGCTGTGAGGAAGCTTCTGCAAACTGCCATGGTCAGCAGTAACCCAACCATGGGATCCTTCTCCTCCCGGTGTGATTTTCCCAGCCTGGCACCTTCTGTTCTGCACAGCCCTTCTTGGGGCAGGCGGTTTCACGTACATTTGCATCTGGGTGCATTTAAAGGGTCAGATCATCTACCAGAGCAAACCATAACTGGAAATGATGCTTTGGTGTGCTGCTGCAAAGGCAGCGGTGACACAGGCAGAGCGTTCCCTTTCATAGAATCCCAGACTGGTTTGGGTTGGAAGGGACCTTAAAGCTCACATAGTTCCAACCCCTGCCATGGGCAGGAGAGACACCTCACACCAGACCAGGTTGCTCCAAGCCCCTGTGTCCAACCTGGCCCTGAACACTGCCACGGATGGGGCAGCCACAGCTTCTCTGGGCACCCTGTGCCAGCGCCTCAGCACCCTCACAGGGAACAACTTCTGCTTAAGAGCTTGTCACGGGTTCAGCTGAACCCATGACAGAGCTCATCTCAGTCTCCCCTCTGTCAGGTTAAAGCCATTCCCCTTGTCCTGTCACCAGTGAAACACAGTTGTACAAACAGTGTGTAAAATGCAAACGTAAGACATATTTTGCAAGTGAGGAAAGGATGAAAGGCAGTGGCTAAAACACACTTTGGTGGCCAGTGCCCATGCTCATACAGGGGCCACACAGAAAGTCAGAAGCCAGCTCAGGGCCAGGACTCGAGTGTCCTGTCAAGCCAGAACAGAGGCTTTCCCTGGTGGTGAGCAAACCCCTCCGGTTGCAGAGTTAGCTCAGTAGATGGTTCACTGCATAGCCTCTGTCTTCAAACAGAAATACCCAGGACAGCCCCAGCACCAGTGTTTCACAGAACTGAGTTGTGAAATGGCTCTGATAGATGGAAACACCCGTTACAGTCAATACCTTCCTTCACCTTGAGAGCTTTAATTCATAACACGTTCCCCATGTTCACTTACCTCCTCACAGCCTTCCCACCGCTGCTTCATCATGTGGCATCCAATCTCGTGGACACCGCGTGCCCAGTGGTCGCCAAAGCACTTAAAGATGGTCACTGTCTACCTGCTGGTGCTCCTGGTATTGCTCAGCTTTGCTTCAGGACAGAGCAGACCATTTAAACACCAGATAGACAACAGGAGTAAGTATGAGCATCACCTGATGAAATGCAATGGGCTTCAATTTTCAGCTGTGTCCTGCGGAGCTGCAGTAGCTCACAACTACTTCTATGCAGTAAGAAGCAAGCAAGGGCCAGCAGCTTAAGTTTGCTCTACAGACATCTTAATTTCTGTCTGGTTCCATGAGTTGTCTCAAAGTCAAAATGCAAGTCAGTGGTTGAAGTGTCTCCATTTAGAGACTGCTGTGAGGAACTGGGGGGGGGGCGGGGTATACAACATTCCCATGTCATCTGAGTAAAAGCTGACAAACACATAGGCCACAAGGTTTTTGAGGAAAATCTGTATCAGGACACCTCATCTTCCCCCAGGGAGCAAAGGCTGGTAACTGTATGTGGAGTGTGGGAGAGGAGGTGCGGGGACTAAGGCACACGGGCTCTCAGTGGGACACCTTTCCCCATTAAAGGGCATTAGTGATGGTGGGCACTCAGGTTTTATGTACCCAGGTGAAGAAAGCGACCTTGTTTGGGTGCTGGTGGGCAGGAGGGAGTTCAACCTGTGGGAAGACTTCGAACAGGCACTGATGGAGAAAAATGTACAGGCAAAGGGGTTTGGTTTTTATTTTCTCTGTTCATGCATCAAAATGCACAGGGGAAGATCCTGCTGCCTCGCCTGAAACTTTCCTAGGAATTGGATGATCTCTAACGCACTTCAGTTCAAATGTGTCCCTGTTCCTGAGAGTCCTTTGGAATGATGTGGCATTTCCTTGGGGTGGCATCACCTCCAGCACTTTGTAGATATTCCCTCTTGTAGTATCTGAGTCTTTTAGTGTAACGTGTCCCCCTCTCCACACCTGCTCTAAACCTAGACGAGACTATCAAAGTCAGCCAGGTGTAAGTGCACTTCAGATGCTTTCAAAGAAGAAAAGTCACCCATGGAAACCACTTCCTAAGCGAACAAGAATTAGGTTTTTATGCTTTCATCTCACAGGAACCCCCTGCAGTCCAGTGGATTTGTTAGTCTGTAGAGATAGTGTACCTGGTGCATATAGCAGGTTGGATGGTTGGACTTCAGGTCTTTAGCTAAGAGAAGGCAGTTTTAAAAATGGTGGAGGTACTGTGGTGTTTGTATCCTGCACTGACATCTCTTCCAAGGTTCAGATCGGTTTTAAAGCATCGTAGTGCCCTCCTGAACCTGATGGGTACTTTGGCTTACGTTAGATTACAAGGAATCTGGAGTGGGACTCTTCACCAGGGACTGTAGCGATAGGACAAGGGGTGATGGGTTCAAACTGAAACAGGGGAAGTTCAGGTTGGATATAAGGCAGAAGCTTCTTCCCTGTGAAGGTGCTGAGGCGCTGGCACAGGGTGCCCAGAGAAGCTGTGGCTGCCCCATCCCTGGCAGTGTTCAAGGCCACGTTGGACACAGGGGCTTGGAACAACCTGGTCTGGTGTGAGGTGTCCCTGCCCATGGCAGAGGGTTGGAACTGGGTGATCTTTAAGGTCCCTTCGAACCCAAACCAGTCTGGGATTCTATGATCTGCAGGTTGCAGCCCAGAGAGATGAAAAGTTGTTCCTGCATCTGGATCTTCTTCCTTTGGGCTTTACACATGGAAAGCAACCCTCAAAGACACCCCACAGTTGTGTGCCTGGCTGCAGCCTTTCCCCTTGTGTTTTTTCTTGGGCTAAGCCATCCAGCACTCTCCAGATGTTCAGGAAATGTTGCCTGTAAGTGCAGTGGTAGATGCTTCATTGACTGCCTTGAATTCCAGGTCCCTGAGATCGATCCTTTTTGGTACGTGGGCCGTGGCGTGCGCCCCATCGGTCGCTTTGGGAAGAGGCAGCTGAGGAGCAACCCTGACAGCCTAAGGCCTGCGAGCAGACACCTGGATTATATCTTGAACACTCCGTCGGAGCACAAAGTGTTGGACACACAAGACGGTGACTGGTGACCTCTGCTCCCCGAGGTGGTGACCCACCTCTGTGCTTTGAATCACATCCTCCCCTGCACCTCAGGCACCAGTTCTGCTTTTGCCTAGCAGTCCCACCCTGCTCTTCTTTCTGCTCCTTGTGCAAGTTCCTTCAAAGAGAAACGTGTTCAGGGTGCAGGTAAAAGACAGTGCACGGACACTCAAGCGAAGTGCCACCGTAGCTTATTCTTTGTCTTATGTCCCCATCCGTTTCCTGATGCTGTTCACTGTAATGTTCTGTTTACCAAAACGCACACAGCCTTTGAGCTGGGATTTAAACTCTGCAGTGTTAAGTCTATCATGAAACCTTCCTGTCACATTTCAAAGTAAATGGCTGTTGATATGTAAAAATAAAAAGCAATGGTTGGAAGAAAGAGTAAAGGCTCTCACTAATTTTTAACGTACCTGCAGTAATGCTGGGGCTCTCCGTGTAGTTTTTACATAGATTGTTAACATCCACCTGTAGGAATGTTGCCCTGAACTGTCCACTGGCACTTCATGATTCTGTACTGCTGGAGAGGTATCTCCCTGAACAAAAAGCTGCTCCTATCAAGGATAAGTATTTCCTCCCTGCTGAAGAGAAGAAAAATACAGGCCATGATTGAGCTCTGAAGAGTAATTCCACTGCCTACTGCAGGTAATTGTGCTCCACTGCCCAAAAGGGGTCACTGCCCAAACCAGCTGAATCCCTTTAAAATGATGCAGGCACTTGCAAGCACATTACCTGGTCAAGCTAAAGTCACTCTTGGAGGAAGATCACAAGCCATGTGCTGCTGCTACTTTAGTCCACACCTACAAGCCTGGGGCTGTGGCTCAATACATAATGGTAATTAACTATGTTATATTAATTAGAAGTGTTATTTGCAGTATGTTTAATCTCGATTAATATCAATTACCAGCAACAATACTTGAATGCAGTTTAATCTATGGCTTATATCCAAAAAAAGACAGTTGACAATTTAATTAATGACCAATGGTTAAATCAGGCCACAGCCATTCTTCAAAAGGGACATTGGAATGAACTTGCATTTCTAGCTGTGCCTTGTTGGAATTGCTACTACAATAGGGGTTGAATTCATCACTGTAGGTGATATAACCTCTTCTGTTCTCTTTGGATTTTTACTATAATAGGGTATTTACTACTATTTAGAATACTATGTGCTTATTTATAATACTATTTCTAATACTACCTGCTATTTGCTACTATTTCTAATACTATCTGCTGACCCAAAGTATTACTTAAAACATGCAGGTTTAAATGAACACGCTCATGGTGTTGAAAATACGCCAATCAAAGTGTGTTTTGATGAGCATTCATCACATGAGACTTTGGACACACCAGACCATGATTATCTAGGTTGGCTTCTTGCTCCCTTTGCGAGCAATCCCAGAGGGAGTTACAGAAATTCTGCCTGAGAAGTGCCATTCGCGATGCTATTTCACCCAACAGGCTTGGGAGCTTGGAGAAGACTCACCATCAGACCTTCCCAACGGCATTCCTCCCACCACAGCCCCATGGGAATGAACCAAGCGTGTTACTGCGTGTTGCACGCCTCAGCTATGGGAGGCTGTGGGGGGGTCACTGCGGAGAGGCTCCCTGGCCCAAGTGCACAGAAATCCAAACAACAGAGAGCAACTTTGGGTTTTTCTTTATGAATCAAAGGCATTCTGTTCATAAACCACTTTTACTCTTTTATAATTCCTCTGGACGACAGTTGTCGGCGAGTATGCAGATAATAACAACAAGGCAAGCTTAACATCCACTCGGACTGAATCAAACAGATCAGCTAGTCCTCGTTCTGCCCCGTAAAATAGTTTTCATTTATAAAAATCAATCTAAATATAAACAGTAACACTGAAGATCGAAATCACTCAATGACAAAATAAGTCTTTGTGTGCTCTAGCAGACGCTTTGAGGACTTTTTTAAACCAGCGGATTATATCTTTGCACGTATTTGGCACAATCAACATCTGGAAGGAGTCAAATGCCTTGGAGCAGGTGGGATTTTTTTTATCTTTTTCTATTTTGTTGCTGCATTGCCTACACAGTACACGTTTTTCTGTCAAAGACTGAATATTTTAACATTGTAACACGATAATAGATGCTTTTCATGCCTCTTAAGGAAAAAACAACCTATGCCGAACGGCGTTGGCTTGTTTAAATCACACTAACAGAACAAAAGCCAAAGAGTTAATTCTATTAAAAGTAGTCATTTCTGTATTGATATTACATACACAAGATTAGTTATTAGTTATTAGACGGATATGTAGACCAACCACCATTAACGACGTTTCATAGCACGCATACCTGCATAAACCGGAACCTGGGAATGTGCTGTATACATACAAGAGAACAGTCAAGGAAGGAGGAGGAGACTGGATAACAAATCACTAGGCATCCTGCTCTGTTTAATCTCCTTTACTGGATTGCATATATAAATAAAATATATTTGTTTTAGATATATATTTGTATATTAAACAGAGTGGGCCCAGTTCTGCCCTCACACCTGTGCAAAAGCAATTTCAGAGAACTAGAATTGCGTGAGAGCAAAAGGCGGCAGAATGTCACCCGGAACGAACACATCCAGGCAGATCTTGGGCAGATGGGAATTCCTTGAAGGGATGGAGTGATGCTTATGTACTCCAGGGGGGAAGAGGGTTGTATTTATTTCAGTGGTTCCTTACATGCAGCTGGACATCAGGGTACTGACAAGTGCTGGATGTCAAGTGTGGGTGGCAGATTTGCAACTAGCACTGTTGCTCCAACCGCCCCATCCAGCCATTCCTCACCTCCCCACCTGCCCCACTAAAACCCATCCAACCAGGAAATTTGCCCAGCTTTCCTCCTGTTTGCCCAACTGGAGCCACTTCATGGCCTGGTGTCCCAGGGGATGGCATTCCTGCCGTGTAGCAGGAAACACGTGGCACTCTACTACTGGGTATTTGCTGGGGACCCAGGGAAAAGAGCAGCTTTCCTCCTGCCCTGGTACCCACTGCTCCTTGATGCTGAGGGGGAACTTGCCAGCCTGTGCCCTCCTTCATGGCGTGTTTCACGACAACCCACTCTGCATTTGGGGACCTGCTCTACAGTTTGCATGGAAGATAAGAGATTCACTGGCTTATCACCTCCTCTAACTACTTCCTTTGTATTCTTCAGAGCAAAGAGGACCACAGATTGGCAAGGTCCTCCCCGAAAGGGTGAGAGGGACACCCTGTAAGCAGCATCTTCCCTCCTAGGCATCTGCTCAAGGCCCCTTCACCTTCGAGGGCTCACCTTTTGAAGGTCTCAAGCAATGAAAGATGGAATTCTACCATTCACAATCCAATTCAGAGTGGTCCAACGGTAGTGGGGTGCACATGGCAGCAGATCTCAGCTATGCTACGCTGGACTACTAAAGGAAGAGATCTACGGGCTACATTTGCCCCCTCCTCAGAAAAGCCAGGAAATAGCAGACGGGAATCTCTCACAGGCTGCAGCCACCCTACAACCACCAGCAGAGATCTCATCCACAACATCTTCACCTTCTTTTACCGATCTTAAAAGATTTGGTCAGAATTTATTCTGAACTACAGCACGGTTGGACACCACCAAAGCAGACAATGCTACCAAGAAGAACGAGACATACAGAGGTGTTGGTTTCACAACAGTGCTCAGATGATTCCAGACACCAGGATCGTAACAGATACCTGGTCCACATGTGCTGCTACCAATTCACGGTTCAACATGACATCCATGTTCCCCCTGCTGCCAAGAGCAAAATACCTCGCTCTGGAGCTACCGTAGTGACTGCCAAACATACCCTCAGTGAGCAGAGAAGCCTTTGCACATCCCACTTCCTCCTACGAACCCTGTCGGAGCTTCCCACTGACTCCCAGAGTGAGGCACACTGGTTCTCCACTCACACCACACAGCATACACTGCACAGAGTTGTTCTTATTGCTTGACAACATGGATGTTAGTAACCAGCAAATATGGATCACAGGTCTGTTCTGGCAGATTAACTGGCCTATCATTATGACTGACTGTGTGTACAAAAACATACTGCGGTGTAAAGATGACATACTTCCGTACAATCAATAGGGAGAGAAAGTGCATCTTAAAATGTGGAGCCTTGCTCTTGAAACTCAGCATCCTGTCTGGAGTCTTGTGAGAACTTTAAGGCAGAGTTTCCTTTAGCAGATCACAATGCTGACGACTTGGACAGCTTTCTCAGTGAGGTATCCAAACAAAGCCCTGTAACTGAGGCTCTGTAGGTTCTTGAGGGTCCATTTTCAGCTGGACATATGCAATGGCTGTTAAGTAAAGGCACTCTAGTGTACAGCCTTAGGCAGTGTGTTACTGGCAGTAGGAGTAAGTTTAGTACATCACAGCAGATCCTATTACAGGTTCCTAGAACAGAAAGGGACAGGAAAGAAAAAATGAGCAAACCACAAAACAAGCTTTTCCCCTTAGGTAACCTCTGAACATCTCTCACACATTGCTGAGATTCAAGGGGACTCTCCCCTGCTGAGTTACAGTGTGCAGCTGGTTCTGTGAGGGGTCAGGTCTGACATGCAGGGGAGCACCAATTGATTTGATTTGATATGATTTCTAATGAAGAGGGTAGCACATTCCTAGAGACCCGGCAGCCAGGGTATATTCACACAAGCTGATATTCAGGAGCAGCTCAACTATGGTACATAGTCAGACATCGCCCAGGACAATGGTTGTATTTGTTCAGAGCTGCCTCAAAGGTCTCTCTTCTTTTTCCTCAAACTATTAAGAGAAGTTTTGTGAAGATAATGAAATACAGCTGCCTACACATCTACTGCTCTCTATTTACTGCTTTTAACAGCAGTTTTAGCACTGTGTGCAGTTCTGGTGTCCTCAACAGCAGAAGGACATGGAGCTGTTGGAGCAAGGCCAGAGGAGGCCACGAGGATGATCAGGGGACTGGAGCCCTCCCTATACAAACACAGGCTGAGAACATTGGGGCTGTTCAGCCTGGAGAAGAGAAGCTGCGTGGAGACCTCAGAGCAGCTGCCAGGGTCTGAAGGGGGCTACAAGGATGCTGGAGAGGGACTCTTCATCAGGGACTGTAGCGATAGGACATGGGGTGATGGGGTCAAACTGAAACAGGGGAAGTTCAGGTTGGATGTAAGGAAGAAGCTCTTCCCTGTGAGGGTGCTGAGGCGCTGGCACAGGGTGCCCAGAGAAGCTGTGGCTGCCCCATCCCTGGCAGTGCTCATGGCCAGGTTGGACACAGGGGCTTGGTGCAACCTGGTGTAGGGGAAGGTGTCCCTGCCCATGGCAGGGGGTTGGAACTGGATGATCTTAAGGTCCTTTCCAACCCAAACCAGTCTGGGATTCTAGGATATGTAACGAATTTACCATTAAGTCCTTGGCAGTGCTTTTCCTCTCTTTAGTTCTTTGTGTTAGAGATCCTTGAAGCATGAAGTTTCTGTTGAACGTCCTCACAGTGGTAACTGGAGAACCATCTATTTTTTCACCTGGGAAAAAGACAAAAAAGGGAGCTTTTTCACAGAGCAGACTGAAGCAGATGTAACAATAGCCCCGCAGAGTCACACCTTCTAGAGAGAGAAACTTCCCCTAAGTTGCATGAAGAAAGGTGGGTTTAATTTAGATGAAAGCCAGCAGGCTCTGATACTCCAAGTTTATTAACGTCTGAGGCCATGTCAGCCAGTGGAACTACACAAGAGTAACACAAGTGTAATGAAAGGTGAAGCATGCCCTAAAATTGCTAGATAACACACCATGGGGTTAAAAAGAAGATAAACCTGAACTGTTCATTTTGTAACTTAAACCTTTCCCCTCCTTAGCTGAACTGCCCATTATATTGAATCTTACGAGAGAATCTCTTTCTTTAATGTATGTAACAACTGATGTGCACCTTTTATTGGTGGAGCTGGAAGTTTTCTCCTCTGCTGTCTTGATGTGTCTATTGTGTGCATCTGTAAACAACACATAAGCATTACTCCGTGACAGAAAAAGAGGCAAGATTCCAACGTATTTTGGAATACTACAGAATGTTCTGGCACCTGGTTTGTTTGCTTTTGATCCCGTTTCCTTGTCAGGCGAACACATGGAGCCACGTTCAAGCCTGCAACTGTGAGAGCTGATATTCTGCTCTCAATATCTGAAATCTTCAAAGGAGATAAAAGAGAGAGACAGACAGATGGGGAGGGGGAAAAAGAGGTTTTAAAATTACTGTGATGTCTCTACTAAAATACCTCCCATCCCCAGTCAAACCCTCTTCAATCAGAAGATACAAACAGATGGCTAACTTCAGCACTTCTGACACCTGCCTGTATTCTTTAGTTCAGACGGTAAAAGGGGCTTAATCTGTTAGTAAAGATGGAGTAAAAGAACAGTCCAACCTACCTTGTGACCCCAAGGAAGAGGCATTTCACTCCTTTTGAGGAAAATAAGAAAGGAGGAGAGAAAACCTGCAGCTGCCATTTCCCCGTTACCTTTAGCTGCCTAACCCCAAATGCATTCAAGCTGTGATTTTCAATGGCTACATTCAAAGAATGCCTTTGTGGGATACATTTCCTAATTCACGAATAATTTCATGCATACACAAAGTATATCCTCCATCACAAAATCAAAACATTTGATCTTAAATATCTATAATTTAAGGGCACATGTATGTTAAACACAAAGGTGCATAATGTGGGTACATACTATATAGAAACAATCAATGGAAAACAAATTGCTAGGGAAAAAAAGAGTCCAGGAAAGCAAGTGCCTGAGGGAAAGCAGGCTGATATTGAGACTACTGGAACCATGTTGCCAAAAAGGAAAGCAGTGTCAGAGAATTCAAACCTAAAACCCAGCTCCTGATTCACAGTGACACCTGAAGCTGCCCACTCTACAGCACCGGATGGCACCGGCCTCTCTGCCATCCTCCTTCATAGCTCAGGCCTCTCCTCTGCTCCCCTCTCACTCCCATTCACATATCTACCATAAAATAATGACCAAAGCCAACAGAACATCACAGCCAGTCACCAACTAGTGCAGAAGCAATGCACTTCTGACATCAGAGAGATGCCAGACTCTCAGATCTTTGCTCAGTCCTAAACGGAGATGCTCCTGCTGAATAGAATGACCAGGTATTTCCCAAGAAAGCCTGGACCAGGACAGAGAGCCTTGGTGGTACAGCCTGGTCACTGAGAGCACTGGCAGTGAGTTGCTAGCAGTGTTAGCCCCTTGAGGACTGGCAGTGTTACTTCATTCAGTTCTTAGCACCAGATCACGATGAGTTCCGGACTATCTGGAGCCTCTAGAGATGCTAGATCACAGCCCACAGAGCATCTTTTGGCTGGTGTATTGCTTAGAGGCTAAATCCCAAGTGCTAGGCTCTGCGCTTGGCTCAGGTGCTGGCAGCCCTTGGCCCTCCTTGTTACAAGTGCCAAGTGCTCCTTTTGGGAAGTGCTTTACAGTCTGCTGATTAGATAAACTGCCTAAGACTGTATCTGCAGCCTGACCACAGCCACGCGCAGGATACGGAGAGCAGCATGTGAGCTGCCTGGCAGCAAGGAGCAGGCTCAGCATTAGCACTGCACTCCCAGGCTGCTGCACTCCCATGGCCAAAGCCTAATGAGCGGAAGAGACAAATACAGGTTGGAAAAGCCCTTTAAACTCATCCACTCCAACCATTCCCCAGCACTGCCAAGGCCACCACTAACCCATGGCACTGAGGGCCTCATCTGCACGGTGTGTGAGCACTTGCAGGGACGGTGACTGCAGCCCTGCCCTGGGCAGCAGTTCCAATGCCTGAGCACCCTCTGCGGAAGGAATTGGTCCTCAGCTCCATCTAAACCTCCCCTGGTGCAGCTCGAGGCCGTTTCCTCTTGTCCTGTCCCTTGTTCCTTGGGAGCAGAGACCGACCCCACCTCACTACAACCTCCTGTCAGGCAGCTGTAGGGAATGATCAGGTCCCCCTGAGCCTTCTCTTCTCCAGACTGAACCCCCCAGGTCCCTCAGCCGTTCCCCATCACACTGTGCTCCAGGCCCTGCACCAGCTCCATTGCCCTTCTCTGGCCCCTCTCCAGCACCTCAATGTCTCTCTTGTACTGAGGGGCCCAGAACTGAACACGGGATTTGAGGTGCAGCCTCACCAGTGCCCCGCAGAGGGGGCAATCACTGCCCTGGCCCAGACAGTACATCTGTTTGTGCTGAGTTACACATCTGAACAACACTTTACTCAGCTCCTGTGATGCAGTCAGCATCCTTGGATCATCAGCCCACTGCGGGACAAAACAATACCAACAGTAAGTGCGTGCAGAGCACAGGGAAGCACACAGCAAGGCAGCGTGCCCCTGCAGATGGGGAGGAGCCGCTGTCCTCACCTGAAGCTCTGCATGATGAACCTGGGCAGCTGCTGTGGCCACTTGGTCTTCCAGATGGGCCAGCTCAGACTCTGCAGTGACACTGTTGATCTTGCGTGCAGCATCTTCCAGGCTGGTCAGCTGCCCCTCCAGCCCGTACACTGTGCTGGCTGTCAGGTACACCTGCAGGGCCAAGGCAGAGAGAGCATCGCTGGTTTCTGCTCCGAGGGCATAAAGGTTTAAGCAGCCTGCATCTCCCATGATACCTTTGAGCTTCCCTCCTTGCTAACACTAGAGGGAGACTTACCTGGCACAGGAAAGCCATAGGGGAATCATCTGTATGCCAGAGAGGGACTCCTCATCAGGGACTGCAGTGACAGGGAAAGGGGTGATGGGTTTAAACTGAAACAGGGGAAGTTCAGGCTGGATAGAAGGAAGAAGCGCTTCCCTGTGAGGGTGCTGAGGCGCTGGCACAGGGTGCCCAGAGAAGCTGTGGCTGCCCCATCCCTGGCAGTGTTCAAGGCCAGGTTGGACAGAGCCTTGAGCAACCTGGTCTAGTGGAAGGTATCCCTGCCCATGACAGGGGGTTGGAAATGGATGATCTTGAGGTCCTTTCCAACCCAAACCAGTCTGGGATTCTAGGATTCTAATCTGAAAGCACACATTCACATCTGCACTCAGATGTCCCAGGGGCCACAATGGTATTCCAAATGTATTCCAAACCAGATCTGTTCCAGATTCACAGCAAAAAAAAAATAAAAGCTGGAAAGTTTGCTTGAATTTTGATATTCCAATCACCTCGCAACAACTCAAAGTCTGCAAGTGAAGGCATCAGATCACACCTCATATAAAGCTGTGTTTATTATGAAACACAACTTTATATGAGGTGTGAAACACGCCTAATGCCTTCTGGCAATCAAAACTCTAAGAATAGCTGTTCAGCAGCATATGGTTATTAACTTCTTACAGAGTAACTGTGCTTACATGTACAACACAGCTTTCCATTTTCATTCTCACCCAAATATACAGCAGCCAAACCCCTTCTGCCTCCTGGCCCTCTGGAGTGAACCTGTGGAGGGTCAATAGACTTACGTGTGTCATACAAGACACAACTGCAGTACCTCTGACACCTGCAGGTAAAGGCTTCATTTCCCATTCAGCTCATCAGAGCAGTAATTCATGATACACTGTGTTTTATGCGTTTCTTTTATTTCACAAAGAAATCTAAGGTACACAGACAGATGAAGGTCCCTGCTTTATAGAAAAGGGCGATTTTCAAGCAATAGCTTTGGCTTAAAACTGTGCAGACCCATGGGACAATACTGCACCTTCTGCTTATTTGCTACATAGGCAAATGACTGCTCCCATGAGGCTGGTAACAGCACAGTGGAAAATACATATATATCCTGATTTTCCCCACTGGCGGCCTCACTCACTCTAAGATTGTGTTGCTACAATACCAGCATTAATTAAACATGTGCCTGGTTCAAGGGGCAGGCAAACTGAACCAGGTCCTTGACACGTTTTCCACTCAAGCCATTATATCTGCTCATAATTCCTAGATCACACAGTCCTTTGGTGAAACAGGTATTCAAATAATTCCTGGCCATGCTGTGACTTTGTGCAGCAAAAGTGGTGGAGAATGACTAGATTAAGATTGAAGTGTTTAGTTTTTATGATCATTATTTCCCCTCCCTCCCACCCCCTCTTGTTTCAATTATTTCAAGGCATAAATGTAGATACATGCTTTTCATGCATGTGAAAGAAGTGGTGAATGCTCCACCCCTGGCAGTGTTCAAGGCCAGGCTGGACAGAGCCTTGGGTGATAGGGTCTAGTGTGAGGCCTCCCCACCCATGGCAGGGGGTTGGAACTGGATGATCTTAAGGTCCTTTCCAACCCAAACCATTCTATGATTCTATGTGACATTGCTAAGAAACAAGTTCAGTACATCCTCACAAACTGCATCCTTTAAGACCACAGCCTAACCAAAGGCATGAAATCCTTGAAAAATGTACCTAGAACACAGAAGTGATCTGATTTAACATCTTAGCTGAAGCACCTGGAGGCACCAGTGGGCCATAAAGTTAACATGCTGATTTACACAGAAACACCCCTGCTTTTGTGGGCTTTGATTCTTCGTTGTATTCACTTAAATGATACATCCTTGTAGTGTGATATACCACAGCCCCTTCAGATTTTAACATTGCCCTATCACATGTAAAAGCTCAGAGAAAGAAGAAGAAGGGACATTATGAACAGAAACACCTTTAGAGAGTAAAAGAAAAGATGTATTCAAATGCTGTTCCAAGGATTCTCTGCACAAGAAATTGTACTTTCCAAGAAGGAAAAAAAAACCCCTAAAAGAAATAGAACTGATAGAAAAATGTGGGAAGGGAAAGTCATTATTCCCTTTTCACATTGAGATTCTGGAGACCATCATTTAGGTGTGTCCATCTTCCACTAAAACCTTGCGCTGATGGCTCCACAATCGCTACACTGACGCACAGTCCCTGAAATGCTACTGAGAGCAATAATGCACAAAACATCTATATATACCCAGATCCTATTTGGGTGGATTCTTGGATTTCTAAAGGCTCTTTACTATGGGGTGTGGTGGTGAAATCTTGAAATCATGGACCTTTTGCCATCTACTTCATATCCTGTGTGGGACAGAGAAAGATGTAGTAGTGTAGACTATGGAAATGTTCTGGGGCTAAAGCAAACCATGTCCAGATTTCTACGAGATCTTGAAGAGCTCCTAATGAAGGGAAAAAATCACTGAAATGTAATCGGTTACATGTGGGAAGAAGGGAAAATGGAAGTTACAAGTGTACCAACTCCTGTGTGTGGATGTATAAAGATTTCCAATGAGGAGTGACTTCCCTCTAGCGATTCAGCATTGCACTTCTTCCTGCAGATGACAAGTGCTCATGAAAAGGGACAGACGATTCGGATGTGGCCAAACAAACGTTTGTTTAATTCAGCATCTCCAGCCCTGCTCTTTCTAAGAGTGCAGCTCAATGCAGTACACTGGGGAGATGTGGGTGAGGAGAGCTCCTCCTCTCCTCTGCGAGACTGGGGACATGATTTCCTACCTGTACTTACACTCATGAGGCTGTGCCTGGCACTTGGGAGTGTGGTTTCAGCCAGGCAGGGTGCAGCCACACAGCCACAGAGGGTTGAAAGGCTTAAGGTAACTTGAGATAGAGGTTCTAAAATTAGTTGTAACCCCCAGAACATCCAACTCTCCCCAAGTATTTTCAAGTACATGTTAGGAAAAAACCCCAGCAGGAGAGCAGAACACTCCTTTACAACAGGAATTTTTGTTCTGTTTGTGTATTGAGTTACCCAATGTTAACTGTGAACATCCACTCTTGCTGCCAATGCATCATATTGACACACACACATGCACGCTTACTCACACATGGGACACTTTCACATACTGATCCATGCTCTTACGTTTTCTTCCAGTGTGGTGAGCTGCTCATCAAGCCTGATAGGGTCTGTTCCCAATGGGAAGTGCCCTTTTCCCCTGTCCTGAATGTCAGCTGGGAAATCGCAGGGACCACTGGATTCTGCTATCAGTTCTTCAGTGGCATTGATGACTTTCAGGACTTCCGTGGATATGTTGCAGAGAGAGACAGCAGAGTACTTCTGTTTGGTTACAAGAGCAGACAGAGAAAACAACAGCATCACGTTAGCACAGAGGGGTAATATGTAAAATCACCTTGCTGCCCCTAGCTGCAGCTTTAGCTGTGCTAAAACAACACACCTGGCTAACTGCTGTGAACAAACACAAGAAATGGGTAATGAAATCAAAATTGACTTCTCTTTTCCTCCCTTTTTCACATATGCACACTGCTACAGCATGCAAAATAACATACACATGCAATTCCTCTACGACACAGTTTCTACTGGACAGACGGTCCAAACCTTATCCCAAAGGAACGAGCTAGATAAGGCTGTTTATGCAACAGTGTTTTAACCAGGCTTTAAAACACAGTCTTCCTTTTTGGGGACTGGCAAACAGATGTGGACTCATCTGCCTCCATATCCACAGGAGCTATTGCATGGCAGTGCAAACATGGGAGAGGCATTTTGAGCAGGAGGACAGCATTTTACATAGATTTTTGCTGTGAATTATGTGATAGCCCCAAGAAATGAAGGCTGAGCGCTCAGTGTGTAAGCATTTATAGCCTCAGTTAGATTGCATCTCAATTTACCTTTTTTACTGTTTATGAAATAGATGAGATCACATACCAAGGAAAAGCATGCAGGTTTATCCATGGCATTTGTTTTGTCTTATCAGTGACAAACCTTTTTATCAATGGCCTTGATGTGCAACTTGTAATCAACTATCCTCATTGTGACGATTCTCCCAGAGCTTTAGGCTTCAGGACAATTCCTCTGATAGCAATCAGATGTACCTGATGTACCTTCAAGCATCAAGCTCAACATCCAGACTGCACAGCTTGGAGGCTGAGCTAAAGCTTGTTGAAGCCAATACAAATACTGCCACTGAATTTATGTGCGATACCTTTAGTGGTGCTTTGCCTAAAAGAAAGTGTGGGAAGTTTGGACCTAAATGGAATGAATTCCTCAAACCTGCAAATACATAAGCCTGTGGATCAGGGGCTCATCCATCTATAAATTCTCCCACAGACAGAATATCTGAGGATTAAAATTGAGGGAACAGACCGATTTGGGATTCTATATAGTAAATTCCATAGCACAGGAAAAGAATAACTGATTAAAAATGTCTGTGACAGAAATATTGTATCAATCTATACGACAGTTGACCTCCTAGGCAGGATACAGGAGAAATAACGTTCCTTTGCCTCACACAGACTCTGGTGGCTGCAACTGGAAAACAACTTTATCATCTCTTTCCTTTAACCAGCTGTTTATTTTGATGTTAGATAAGACCTACTGAAACCCTGTTTTTAGCAGCGTATGCTCAATTGTTGGGTATGGATACATTAAGGCATCTTTAGCACTGTTACTTCTCCAATTTACAAGAAATAATTAGAAACATGAGATTAAAGAGAAGGAGAACAAAGCAAATACAGTATGCTACAGCACTCAGACCTTTAGCTTCTGAGGACAGCCAACACAGCCCCAAACAAGCAGGTCCAGGACTCTCTTACTAAGAACAAATACTCGAACCTCAGAAATAGCCTACTGCTTCTTCCATTTATTTTCACAAGTGCCAATTAGATTAAAACCAGATCAATAATTTTATAGGACAGAAGAGGAAATCAATGTTACTTTGTTTTATTATTTGCTTTTACAAGTACCTAATTCATACTCTATTCTATGAGTAAAACAAAAAAGGATAAAGGCCAGACACTACATTTTCTTCATCATCTTCACTGATGTATGTTTCAAGAACTGCAGCCTCACTTCAGTGTTCCTTAAACTTGTTATTATCCTTTGTAGTTAATGATGGATTTCCAAAACAGATTATGTTACCTTAGAAAAAAAAGGGTTCTTGCACCAGAATATGAGAATCCACATTGACATTTATTACAGCTCAATCACTACGAAAGATATTCTGTTGCTGTTGTTTTCATCATAAAGTGTTCTGTGATACGAAGCTTTATGAAATCAAGAGTTTGAGTAAAATATTCTATCTTCTCCACAGGTAATGGATAGGGAAGAAAAGTTCAATGAGAAAGGATAGGATAGGATGGGATGGGATGGGATGGGATGGGATAGGATAGGACAGGATAGGATACTTTTTCAGTTGGAAGTGACCTACAATGATCAGCTAATCCAAATGCCTGACCAATTCAGGGCTAACAAAATATAAAAGCATGCTTGTTACGGACATTGCCCAAACGCCTCTTAAACACTGGTCACCTCCCTCGGAAGCCTGCTCTAGTGAGTGTTTGACGACCCTCTCAGTCAAGAAATGTTTCCTAATGTCCAGTCTAAACCTCCCCTCATGCAGAAATGTGGTTTTTAGCTTTTCTAGAATTCTGAGGTCAGTTTTTAGTGGCAGATGCTCTTTGGCTTTTCAAACCAGAGATCTGCTTCCCACTAAATGTTGCTGCAAGGCAGAAGGATGCCTGCTCTTAAAGTGTGTGCATCACTGAATGTATCTTGATCTTAGCCTGTGGGTATCTAGACACAGGAGTCACAACATTACACCTTCTCTTTCAGCTTGTGAGAGCTTACGTACTTTTATAGTGTAACAAGGATACAGCACTGGAGTTTAAACACGGTAAAGAAATATATGGCAAGCAAAAGTGATTTTCCTTGGGGTATATCTACCTGAAGAGCAGATCTCCCACAGCTGAAGAGCACGAGCAATGTATCAGTGTATTAAATACAAAACTTTATTGAAGTTTTCTCCTAAAGGATGCTTAGAACTCAGCCTTGCCCTGGGCTGTATTTTATCGAGAAGAAGAAGAGATTAATGTCTGCCTGAGGGAGAGAAAAGATCAACATGTGGGGAGTTCAAAGGGCTCTCAAACTGGAAAAGCTGGATACTCAGTTAATGGGTTTGAATATGCTTTTACCTCTTTTTGAGCAACCTCAAAAGCTGTTGGGCCAGCCTGTGCTCCAAACCAGTTTGCAGACCTAGTGGGGGACTCTAGGCAGAATTAACATGTATAAAGGGGGAAAAAAAGGGGGGAGGGGAGGAGAAGGAAACCAGAAAAAGTGGCCTGGAGTTATAGTGCTTCACAGTCCTCTCCCTGCACTTACAGCAAAGGCAGGATTTATGAGGATGTATAACAATCCCCTAAAATTCACTTGCACACCAAGATCATTGTGGTAGGTGGACATCTCAAACTGTTATAAAGACCTCTTGGCTGTCTAATTTATCTTGCCCATGCAGGCAAGGTCACTATTAACATTTATAGGTGATTCAAGGAGACAGCTATCATGCCATGATGAAGTCACTCCCATCCGTCTTGTCAAGCAAGTCAAAGGACTAATATGGATGTGATGGATGCAGAAAGCAATCTCTATTACAAATATCAAGCACAGAACAGCAGAGCACAACTACTCCTGAGACACAGGGATGCATTCGGATTGTAACTGTGCTACCTTACTGCTGGATTAACACCAGTCCTCCCAAACCAGTGCAGCTGATCCAATTTGAATGTTTCTACTGGTTATGAGAATCTCATTTTTGACTGAATTCGAGAGTTTAGTGAAATGAGGAAAACGTGGATTTATACTTCTAATGATAATTAATGGCCACACTCACTGTTATGTTAAAGACACGGTTAAAAGGAGATACTCATTTTCCCCGAGTTCTTTGTGGGAGAGTTTTAATGAAATACTAAGAAAGTGTGTGTATGCAAGCACATATGCATATATGGGTGCGCTGAATATCACAAACAGCATCTTGTAAAATGTCTTTACTGTTGTTTCTATGGGGGGTTGGACAGATGGAAAGAATTCCTGTTTTGCTGAAGATTATGTTTCAGTGGTCTAAGCTAGCTCTTGCTGACTTGTCAGTCATTTTCCTTCCCTTCTGCTGTCCCTCTTTCCTTTCCCTGCCGATGCTGCCAATATTTCCTTTGTTGTTTTACATAAGGATGCTGCACGGGAAGGTACTTTATAGAACAGTATTTGCATCCTAGCACAAAGGATGAGTAACAGAAGGAAAGCAGGATGATAAGACTGAAGCAACATAACCGCCCAAACTGCTGTGAGCAGGTGAGCGTTAAGTCCTTGTATAGAATCATAGAATCCCAGACTGGCTTAGGTTGGAAAGGACCTTAAGATCATCCAGTTCCAACCCCCTGCCACAGGCAGGGACACCTCACACCAGACCAGGTTGCTCAAGGCTCTGTCCAGCCTGGCCTTGAACACTGCCAGGGATGGGGCAGCCACAGCTTCTCTGGGCACCCTGTGCCAGCGCCTCAGCACCCTCACAGGGAAGAACTTCTGCCTTATCTCCAACCTGAACTTCCCCTGTTTCAGTTTGAACCCATCACCCCTTGTCGTATTGGTACAGTTCCTGATGAAGGGTCCCTCGTGAGTCTGAATCTCACTGGTCTGTGACATTTCCACATTAAGTTTCCTCTGCATGAACATTATTGCTTTTATTTTTAATGCTCTTACAGTAGTTCTCCATCAGTTGAACTATTTTTTCTCCACACTGTATTCAGCCATTAGAATTTTCTTTCTTGCTACTATAATGTTACACCATCGCTAGGCTCTACTTAACTGGCATGGGAGGCAGTGACTTGCAATTCAGTAGAGAACAGTTGACATCAACAGTTAGATCCAGAAGCAGAGCAAGAAAACCCTTCCATCACAAGCAGTGCTGGCAGTATTGACCACATACTTGATGACTTGTGCAATCGTTTTTAGCTCCACTGTGAGCACTTCTATCACACTCTGAGTCATGTACCTGTGTCGCAGTCAATATCCCTCATAGCAATCTTCTTTTGCAGGGAGTTGAGGGGGACTGGGGAGAAAATGTGTTCTGCTTTGCCCCTGGGTTGATTCATCTTTTCAGAGTAACCTGACTAAATCCAAACTTGATGAAATAAAACCGAGACCCAAACCCGCCTCCCTCATCTCCCCACCCCACGGGAGTTCATGGTACAGCTTTGGGAATGCCCTGAAAAACACAGCAAAAGTCCATCTTCACAGGCAAGCTCTAGGACACTCAGCAAGTCACAGCACGGGAGAAACAGAGCCATCAATCCCAGCTATCAAGTGCTGTTGTCAACCCTGATCTTCAGAAGATCTTTGATCTAAAAGCGAGCCCTAAGCACTTATGAGCTCAAAGACTGGGAAAGCAAGCTAAAATCTGCCTTGATATTTCATGGAAGACAAGTATACTATGATGGCATTTGATATTGCCCTGCATGACATCCTTGTCTCTACACTAGAGAGACACCAATTTGATGGATGGACTACTTACTGGATAAGGAACTGGCTGGATGGTTGCACTCAAAGAGTTGCGGTCAACAGCTCAACGTGCAAGTGCAGACTAGTGGTAAGTGGTGTCCTTCATGGGTCGGTGTTGGGACTGATCTTCTTGTTCAACATCTTTGTCGGCAACATGGGCAGTGGGATCGATGTGCCCTCAGCAAGTTTGCCAATGACACTGAGCTGTGTGGTTCGGTTGATATGCTGGAGGGAAGGGATGGGATCCAGAGGGACCTGAAAAGGCCAGAGATGTGGAAACAGGCCAGAGATGTGGGAACAGGTTGCCCAGAGAAGCTGCGGCTGCCTCATCCCTGGCAGTGTTCAAGGCCAGGTTGGACACAGGGGCTTGGAGCAACCTGCTCTAGTGGAAGGTGTCCCTGTGTGTGACAGGGGATTGGAACTGGATGAGCTTTAAGGTCCCTTCCAGCCCAAACCAGTCTGGGATTTTATGATAAAGTATGGTATCTAAGAGTTACTCTTCTGTGCACGTTTAAGACTTCCTGCCTTGACCTTAATATCTACATTTATGGGCACTCATTTACAAATATAAAGCTAATTTATCTTACAGAGTGAGCAATTATTCTACGGACATTCTCCAAAGTGTAACACAAAGAAATGCAAACTCTCTTTTTGATGGTGCTAGGTAATTTTCAGTATCAGATTTTTACAAACAAATCCAATCCACTCTCCTGATGTAGTTCCAGATGTTATTCAGAATAATTTGTAATGCCTCATTTCTAGAGATGAGTTGCCTATAAGGATGAGAAAGGAAGTTATTTCCAAGAGGTGAAATGCTATGGTCCAAGTTGCAAATGTTTAAATCTTGAAGTTCATGCAGGATTTTGTATCTGCAACGGGCACAGATCAATGACATTGCACATATGGAACATACTTGTTCTTTACAATCATCCTTGGTGATGATAAAGGAAACCAAGATGACTGAAAGGTGAGTAAAACTCAGTGTGCAAAATTAAGCTCTGAGGGTAAGGATAAAAGAAATATTGAGAGGAGGAGCTGAATTAAGCATTTTTTGAATGAAAAATTTTTTCAATTTTTTGAATGAATTCAATTTTTTGAATGAAAAAAGTGATTTTATGACTGAGAAAATGCTACAGAATCATTTTTCTTACCACTACACGACACATTAAAATAGCGTGTATTTAAAAATACACGAGAAGTATATATTTGCTCAGGGAATAAAATGAGAACCTGTTTTAATAGCTGATTCTCAGAAGCTGAAACTCAAGCAGCACCGAATATGAAACCTCTTCCCACTTAGACAAATGCTAAGCAATAGACTCTAGCAGCAAAGTGAGATAGTGCCTACTCACTATGTGCAATCACTACAATGAATTAAGGGGTTTGTTTATAAATTGGGAGCTTGGATTTTTGCTGACCAGTACAGCCAGAAATTGCTGAAAATCTTATTGCTGACAGAAAAGGTTAATTTTTTTATTCCAAATTTCTTAATATGGGTGAGTACGTAAGAATAGGGAGATCATGCACCTCATCTTTGTCTGCTGTTCTTCCTAATAAAACCAAATTCTCATCTCAAAGCCAAATAAGAGAGCCAGCCTCCTTCACATATCTGCTTCATACTCACCCCCCCCCCCCCCGTAACACAGGGCTAATTGTGATTATAAAATGATTTTCTGATATGACTGTTGTGGCCAAAATGTATGAGTTTTCAGGCCTGCTATTTCCAGGAAAACATTTTGAGTTTGAGAATTTAGCTTGGGAAACGTGGAAGCCCTCAATATCACCTCATAGCATCTCTTACTTAGTAAGAGATGTAAAAGACACAGACAAAACAAAGCATTCTCACCTGCTGCAATACAGTGGATAAAAACTGCAGCTTTAAATGTAGATCAAAAGTCTTTTGTTTTTCCTAGATAGTGGGAAAGCAGTTAAATAAAAAGGCAGAAAAGTTATGTTAACAGCTACAGAGGTTAACATTTATATAGGTTCAGACTTACAGAGAACTTCGGGATGAATAACAAGGATAAAGAAACTAGCAAATACAATATACCATCAAGCTTAGATTTTACATTTCCTACTAAAACATTTAAAACAAAGCAATGCCTAATTTATTTCTGTCTGTGGGACTTGAGAATAATGTATCTCATTAAGACAGATATTGCAAATGACACACCATTTTTAATACTAGGAAGCAGATGGGAAATACTGATTTCCACCATCACAGAAGTGGCACTAGCAATAGAAAACCACCTGCGCAGCAGCATTAAGAAGAAGAAAAGCCAGCTATCTTCAGGTTTTGATTGCAGTTTGGACACTGTACGTGTTTCTAGTTACAAAAGGGTTTGTACTTCACTGATGCCACAGACAGATGCTCACAGTAAGATGTCTTGTGCTGAATCACATCCTACTGTTTGCTGCTTTCCCTCTCCTGGACTTCATTGCTCCAAAACAAGCCCGTACACCCCTTCATAGAACCATAGAATAGTTTGGGTTGGAAGGGACCTTCAAAGCTCATCCCGTCCAACCCCCTGCAACAAGCAGGGACATCTTCAACCAGATCAGGTTGCCCAGCACCACATCCAGCCTGGCCTGGAACGTCTCCAGGGATGGGGCATCCACCACCTCTCTGGGCAGCCTGTGAAGAATTTCTCCCTCACATGCAGCCTGAATCTCCCCTTTTTTAGCTTAAAACTATCACCCCTCATCCTGCCGCAACAGACCCTGCTGAAAAGTCTCTCCCCATCTTTCTGACAGGCCTCTTTTAAGAACTGAAAGGCTGCAATAAGGTCTCCCCAGAGCCTTCTCTTCTCCAGGTTCACAGTACCACTCTCCAGTGTCAAGTCCCTAGATTTATCTTAAGCCCCCTAATTTACCTTGACTATTTAAACTAAACTGCCTGGCTTTGCTTCGAAGTACTGACACAAACCACAGCTACCCTGTTGGCTGTGCTGTGACAGAAGAATTATGCAGCTGAGGAGCAGCATTTACTTGAAACTCTTCCAGCTAGACCTGAAAAAGCTCCTCTGTCACTGCCAGGTCTCTGGGCTGCTTGCAAAAGAAGGCAAGAAAACAGTAGGTTTTTTGTTACAGCCTATTTCCCCCACCTTGTTACAGCAGCTTACACTGATCTTCCCTGATTTCTGTGTATGTAAAATGGCATTTACATTTTCTCCCTAAGTGAGTAAATCTTTGGTGATCAGACAACTGAAGGAGGTTTCCAGGCTTTGATTCAGCTGCTTAAACACAGGCAGAGAAGGTGCAATTTGAAACATCGTGGAACCTGAGGGTTTTCAAACAACACTGTCAGATACGGCATGGACCTGGGAGATGCGCTTTTCCTCTTGGATAGTAGCTTATGGCCCTGTGGAATCCCCCAGGGCATCTGAGATGGACTGACTGCTCATATCCAGACTAACACAACTGTATTGAGCCCGAACGTGTCAGAATGGGAAGAACACAAACATCACTGCCCATTTTTGGAAGCTTTCCAAAAATGAACTTTTATGGTCTTGAAGTAACTATTCTGTTCAAAAGCAAAGACTCATATTTTGTCAAAATGAATCATAGACTCATAGAACAGTTCGGGCTGGAAAGGCCCTTAAGATCATCCAGTGCCAACCCCCTGCCATGGGCAGGGACACCTCACACTAAACCATGCCACCCAAGGCTATGTCCAACCCAGCCTTGAACACCACCAGTGATAGAGCATTCCCAACTTCCCTGGGCAACCCATTCCAGTGCCTCACCACCTGCACAGTAAAGAACTTCTTCCTCATATCCAATCTAAACTTCCCCTGTTTAAGTTTGAACCCGTTACCCCTTGTCCTATCACTACAGTCCCTCATGAAGAGTCCCTCCCCAGCATCCCTGTAGGCCCCCTTCAGATACTGGAAGGCTGCTATGAGGTCTCCACACAGCCTTGAACTTTGGATCAACTTCATTTTCCACATATAAAGACTGATAAATAATAGGAAATACAGGGGAGAAATCCCTTGAATGGGATTTTTGTCCAGCAAGCTACTTAATCCTGTCTGAAACTGAATATATACTTGACTGCTTTGTTGAATGGAGAACTTAAAACTTTGGATGCATTAGGCCAATGTGAAGATTAAAGTCTCACACCTCTTTTCAGAAGAAAAAGCCACTGCTTCAACTTCCTTAACCCAAATCTTCTTTTTTCTGCTGTCATTCCAATCCTGTGTATAGATCATGTGCACTTCATACATGCTAAAGATCCCTTTTTACCATACTGCCCACATTCAGTTTTCCATCTTGGGCTTTGGAAGAGTGTCCAGATAATTAACATCACAATGAAAGCCATGATCCACCAAAAGACAAGAATGATTCTGATCATCTTGCATACAAAAATATGGGACAACAGCCACACAAATATCTTCTGAGTTGTTAAGCCAGGAAGATGTCTTTGTATTACACTGTTCAGCTTTCTTAGCATAGTAGTAGCAATGCAGTAAAGCTACTATACCTTTTCTTGACTGAGTGAGTCACTGGGTTCTGACTCCTTTAGGAACTTTGCAACACCTTAGATGAATGTTTCCAGAGAATGAAGGCGTAAATATTTAATGGAAAGAATATTTCTGCTGTTATTCACATGTCAAGGAACTTGGGAGGTTTCACTTAGGGAACAAGATCCCACTGTGCTACTTAGCAAACTTACTTAGAGGTTGTCATTCAGAAAAGAGCTATTGCATGCCTAGTCGTATAATAATGTCAACAGAAACCAGCAGGATTTAAACGAAGTTACTAAGCCTTGGTTGTAAGAGTGTCTGAATAGAAGGAAATGCAGCACACTGCATCAAGTTAATACAAAGAGGAAACTCAGTGTTATTACTTCAAGATTAACTTTTGCATACCTTAAGCAAGGAGTACAGAGTAGAAGGAGACAAAAAGAGAAACACAAGTAAGGTTTTAACAACTATTTCAGGTTCTATGCTGTGTAGGTGTTGTGATTTAAGCCAGTTCGCTCGCTTACTCACTCACTCCCTCCCTCTCTTTCTTCCCCCAGTCCCAGGGGAGATGGGGAGGAGAATCAAAAGAACTCAACTCGCACAGGTTGAGATAAGAACAGTTTAGTAACTAAGGTATAACACAAATCACTGCTGCTACCATCAAGTAATAATACAAGAGAAATACAAGGAAAGAGAATACAACTGCTCACCAAGCCCGACCCAGCCAGTGCACCCCTCAGCAGCGAACCCCTCAAGTGCACCACCACACCTTCTCTCCTCTCCGTGTTACACATCCTGGACATGACGTGCTGTGGTATGGAATAACCTCTTTGGTCAGTTTGGGTCAGGTGTCCTGTCTCTGCTTCCTCCCGGCTCCCCTCCTCCCTGGCATAGCATGAGACTCAGAAAGTCCCTTGGCCAGGCCAAAACATTAGCAAGAAGTAACTGCAAACACTGGTGTTATCAGTGCTGTTCCCAGGCCGAAAGTCAAAAACACAGCGCTGCACCAGCTGCCAAGAAGGAGAAAAATGACTGCTACTGCTGAACCCAGGACAGTAGGGCAATTTGAAAAACAGCAAGGGATATTCTGGTTTTAGTGGTCACATTCAGAAGGCCGTCTGCATTAGGTACTGCTGAAATTGCCTTCTAGAATGTAATCCTGGGGTATACCATGAGATATAGACCCGGCCTATCTTCATGAAAGCATTAAAGGAGAAGGAGAGGGGATAGAGGAGGGCAAGAACTAAATACATTTATCCCATTTATCATGCTTGCCACTCTCAGGATCAGCGTCCTCAAGACACTTCCAAGGGAATGCACATTTTGCTTTTTTCTTTAGGTATTTGGTTAGGGCTTGGAGGGGCGAAGCAAAAACCAACCCACAACACAAGCTGCTTCACTAACACAGCAAGCGGACAATGTGACTTGATTAGTTCACCCCTGCAGTCTGGAGGGGCTGAAGGCTGAGCATAGAGCAGAGAGAACTCCATGACCTTTCACTTGAACAATGGAGACAAGCAGGGCTGCATATCCCTGGAGAGCATGAACTTCTTCTGTAGCTTAGTAAGCACAACATGTCACCTACAAAAACACGTCTGCTCTAGGTTATGTTTGCTTCAGAGCTGTGACCCTCCACAAGGACATTTTAGGCGATCATGAAGTTAGAAACGTTGAACTGAAATGTGGCGCTGAAGGTCTAAGCGGATTTAAGTCCAAGGAATGAAATTAACTGACGTTAATGAACACCCACCTCAATCCTTGAGGATCCCACATGAATTCAGTAATGAACTCAAAGGTCAGCATTTCCAAGCTTGTATCTTAAAGGCAGACACACAACTCAAAAGCTCAGTTTGAGGTGAGAACTGAGAATGCCCAACTCCAGCTAACTCCCCACTCAAAACATGCCGATTCCTGCCATTGCTTCAGATCTTAATACACTAAATACCTTTTTCAAAGGACCAGCTCAACGTGTGAGATTCCCAGCTTCCACTAAACCAGAAGCCCAGATGTTTAACAGCGCAGACATACGAAAGACAGATTTTCAGGAACACCAGGTATTTCGCTTCCAGTGATTCAATAAACAAGCCATGGATTTTGAAATCTTATTCTATGGTCAGGTATACTGTAACTAGAAATTCCTTAAGGATCCTAATCTCTTCCAGAATAACCCTGTGAGAACAGAAGACTGAAGGCTAACAAAGACAAGCAGCAAGGCTAAAATATAAGCGAAGATGGCCAAAATACAGTATTTAATTTGTGTTCAGGAGCTCAAAGCAGATTGTAGGTATTCATGCTCTCATTTCAATGGCCCAGAATTAGTGCTTCTGTACACGTAATTTGAAAGCCAGGTCAGAAGCCTGGGTCCCTGGCCAAGAATGTTAAATGCCAGTCTGAAAGATCTCTAATGCCCTACATATGCATTCTCCAAAAATCACACTTCTTAAGGAGACAGCACACTGGGACATATGGCTTTTAAGGCATCTAAAATTACTGGTTCCCTGAAAACATGTTTCCTATGCTTGTCTCCATTGAGACCTGCCATTGACTCATCTTAAGTTATTGCATGTTTTATGAGTTCAGCTGTGTCTTCATGTTTAGGTTACCATAGCCACAACTGGTATTACGCGCTGGCAACTTCAGTATTTCATTGTAGGACGCTGGTCAGCCACCTTCCAAACAGAAGGCACGCAGCAAGAGATTCTAAATCACTTTTAAGGACAGCCGTCAAGAATAAGAATGAAAGCAGCCTCCTTGTTTCTCTAGAGCTGGAGCAAGTTCTGCTATCAATTCCATTAAAGTCATGACCATGAATAGTATAGGGATATTTTGGTTTCTTTATTATAGACAGAAGGAATATATACTGCGACAAGGAATGACTAAGACCTTTTCTAGCCCAAACCAATCAAGGATTAAGAACTCCAAACATGCTGAACATGGTATGTCTCTTATTCCTTTTAAACTTAAGGAAATTTTACTGAGGGAAAGAAAATATTAGTCTTTGCTTTATTTTAAATAACTGACATACAAATCTTAGAGCAATAATAAAACTAGAGGAGGAAACCCAACTGATTTTACTTTGCAGATGCATGCAGATGAATAAGTACACCCCAAAACATACATTTTCCATTTTCTGGGCTCAGTTCACCATATAGGTAAATACCCTATTTACAGCCTTTAATTAATGGCATCATGTTATACCCTACCTAGCCTATATATCCTGTTGAATAATTTGACATTGCTGGTTTGTAAACCAAAGACAAGCTGAACTGAATGCTGCTAACAAGCACTGGCAATAAAGCTTTTCTTTCCTCTCCCTAGGAAGGTTGTGTGTACGTCCTGGTGGTATCTGCATACATGATGACAAATGTACTTACACTGCTGTGCAGTTCGTGGCTAAATAACTCAGACCCAGAAAGTCACAGAATACCTAAGTTTGGAATGAAACCTCTGGAGATTGCCTAGTCCAACCCTTCTGTTCAAAGCAGGGGCAACAAAATCAGGTTGCCCAGGGCTGTGTCCAGTGAAATTCTGCTTACCTCCAAGGATGTAGACTCTACAATCTCTCTGGGAAACCTATTCCAGCATTTGTCCACCCTCACAGTAAAAAACCTTTTGATGTTCAGATGGAATTTCATGTATTTCAGTTTCTGCACGCTGTTTCTTGTCTTGTCACTGGCCAAGGGTGAGAAGAGTCTGATTCTCACTTTCTTATCTCCGACCTCAAACCCCTTCCCTCATCCCCCATCAGGTATTTACACACATTGAAGAGATTCCCCCTGAGCCTTCTCTTTTCTAGGCTAGACAATTCCAGTTCTCACAGCCTCTCCTCAGATGCCCCAATCTTTTAATCATCTCCATGGCCTTAACTGGACTCACTTCAGTATGGATCTGAGAGGGAGCTGGACTGCTTGCTCCAGGCCCAACACGTGCAGGGGCCACAAGCATCCACCATAGGGCATAGAGAAAAGAGGGAGGGCTTCCTCACTGCTCCAAACTTTCCTATTGGTCTCAGGGGGTTAGGATTCTTGAGGGCAAATCCTGCCTGTAAACTGAGGTGAAAACAATGTCATGTAACAGCCTCTTCCATGTCCTGTGCCACCAGGTCATTCCAGCGGTAAGCCCCTCTTTCCCTTAGCTGCCTTTTGCTGCTGATATACCTGTAGAAGCCTTTCTTATTTCCCCCCAGATTCAACTCCAGGTGGGCACTGGCTTTCCTGACACTTGGACAGCACCTCCACTGTCTACCCGGATCACTTGATCCTGCTTCCACCTCCCGGTGTATTAGCCTTTAATACAGTTTGAACAAAACACCTTCCAAATGATGAAGAGTAGATTTCCTTTAGAGAGCTGTCTATACTCTCTGCCGAAGCTGAGCTGCTATGCAGACTAGACCCCAGGAGGTGAGTCAAGACACATAGCAGACAAGAATGAGCCTAAGTGGGTCTAAGGGATAAGATTACTTGACTGCAAGGGGCAGTGCTGGGCTTCTACAGCACCAGGTTCAAGCACATCACATTGTCTGCATTGAAATTCAGAGGTAGGAAGGGAAGAGAGCAGGTGGTAAGTCCTGTGGAGGCACACTGAAAGCAAGTATCGCATCGTAAAGGTGAAATAGCACAGACAGAGGATCTCATACATTATCAGAACTGACACTGAGTTTCATTAGAATATGTTACTACCCACAGAGGCCTATTCGCTGACAGAGTAACAGGGTTGGAAAGCTTTAAAGACACACAAACTATTCAAATGGAGGGGCAAAGAAGAATCTACGACATCAGAATGAACTACATGATACCCTAAAGAGAGAAGCAAATAAAAGGACTGTAAAAACCACTTAAACCAGCTAGTTAGCAAGGAAGATAAAAGAACTGGATGTGGTTTTAAATAAAACCATATAAGCTGATTCTCAGTCGGTATAAACTGACATAGTTCCATCAATATCAGCCACTTAACAGGTTTATTACGCAAGCTAAGTTCAGCACTTTGAATCGATGCTGTAGGCTAACAGGGAGAAACACACACCTTAACTGAAGGTTCACACGCACAAGGGTTGCAGGCTCAGATCCAGTCTAAAGAACCCTGGGTTATTTTTAAGCTTGATTTTCTCTTTCTGGATTCCAACTTTCACAACACTGGCCCCACTTCCCTCCAGCGACCACTTACCTTCTGTAACTCTTCCTGAATACTTCTGCCACCATTTTCCTCTGAGGATGAACTCTCCTTCTGGTTTTCAGGGTCTGTTCTAGGTTCTGACTCTTGTTCTTCACCAGAAGATGTTTCCTTGTCACTCATTTCAGCAGCAAGCTGAAATAACCTGGATTTAAGTTCCTCCTCCGTAAGGTCAGGCTTGCTATGATGACGCTGATCTTCACTGCTTCTATCTGCTTCTGATAAATCATCAAAATCCTGCAAAGAAATTAGAAGAGCAGTGTAATTACTGTGTAGGCACAGAAAGAAAAACAGCTTCCTAGGAAAGTATAGGTATGATCACTCTGCAGGGAAGCCAGAATGAAAGCACACTAAGTGTCTGCTGATAAAAAAATATCATGTCTTTCCAGAGGAATGCCAGCAAACCCACGCTTCTTGGAGTATATTTATCATGCCTGCTTACTTTTATATTATGTAAAAAGGAGCTACCAAAATCATTATGCATCTCTGTGCAACTAACCAAACATGCCTGAATGGCATTTCCCACTCCCAGCACTGCACAGTGCAGGTAAAGAAAGCATAGTTTGGGAATGAAAGAACTCGTGACCTGGCAGCTGTGTCCAGCCTTCAGCTGAAAGCTGTGCCTGAGTTCCTTGACTGCTTGGCTTGAGCATCGTCTGTGTTTGGCTTCAAGACTACAGGAAACATGTTTTGAAAAGTCTCTTTTATTATATGATGCTGCTTAAGATTTTCAGCTTCCCCAGTGATTATAAACATGGATGCATCTCTACAGCAACGACTGTTTTCCCAACACCAACCTCCTTGGAACAAGTTCTGTCTTTTAGAGCACTCTCTTTACTTACTCTTGGATGCAGGTGGGATGTACCCAGAGACTCAGTTAAGTACAGTGGGTGTTACAAACCTGACCACACGTTCCTGACTTCGGAGGCTGAATGGAAGAAGATCACAATCTCGGTGCAAGTGTTTCGCAACATTTCATGCGCATTTCTGTCAGCTCTTGCAAGAAATCTGTAAATATCTCATGTCTGCTCCAAAACCTCATGTCCACACACCAATTCCTTCCTGCGCTATCTGATTAGGACCTGATTTCCGCTACAATCCATGGAGAGAAACAGGCATCTCCCAGAGCACCTACAGCACTTAACTGCCTTCTGGAAACATTCTTCCCTCCCTGCTAACTGCTAAGAGAAAGTTTTGACTCATCAGACAGTTTGTAGAGTGCCTTCAGTCCAGGCCATAAAGTAAGCTGCAATTAGGTGGTTTTAAAAGCGCTGAACTCCTTGCAATGGAACATAATCATGACCAAACCACGCAGAAGGAGGCAATGAAGGATGCAGCCTGAGACCTGAAGTGGCAGGCACATCTCAGCAGGGCTAAGAGGATGATCTGGAACAATTCTCAGTTAGGAAGTGATTCCTATTTGCCTTATGCTCTCCCACTGTGACAGGATCAGACACTGCTGGAGAGACTAAATGCTGGGTTCTCTTCCGTTCACCTGGAAATACATGAAGAGGGGATTTGCTTTGCGAAAGGGCCACAGCAGCAGTGTTCAGGGATGGACCTATTACCTCCAGTTTCCACAGGATACTTTAACTCTGCCAGCTCCCTCACAAACCCTCCGCACCAAACTGCTCTTAATGCATTGGCACATGGCCATGGTTGGCAATGTCAGTCTCTCATGCAGTAAATTGTACTACAGTATCTAGCACTCTCACTCTAGCTTTATGGACGATTTTTGTCCATAGCTGTCCATGAATCAATTACACAACTAAATTAGAAGCACAGAATCCCAGACTGGTTTGGGCTGGAAAGGACCTTAAAGCTCATCCAGTTCCAAGCCCCTCATCATGGGCAGGGACGCCTCCCACTAAACCATGTCACCCAAAGCTCTGTCCAACCCGGCCTCGAACACCATCAGCGATGGAGCATTACTGTTTTATAGCAAAAATCACTGCTTCATAGCTCACCTTCAGGATGCAGAATGCCTTTTAGGAAATCAGGATTGGAAAGCACATGACTAACTGTAACACCAGCGGAACCACAGCTTATGCTGACATCTATTCTTTTCCCAGGCAGCTTTTGCGGAATGAAAAGCTTTTTCTGCCAAATGAGCTTTGAAGCTCACCTAAGATCAAGATTTCAGATCACTGTGTTTCTACTTTAGTTTTATAATGTCATATGGTTTAAATACGCATATATCATAGCACTGTAGAATCAATCAGGTTGGAAAAGCCACGGGAGGTTTGGGTGCCTCCAGTGCCCTTTGGGGGGGGGAGCAGAGTGGTTTTGGGGTGCCCCCTTATTGGGGTGCCACTTTTGGGGGTTCCACCCCATCTGACCCCCTGAATTCACTACTGAACCCAAAGCAATGTTGGGGTCCCCCCAGTGGATTTGGGATCTCAGAGCATTGTGGGGGACCCCCAGGGTAGGGGCTGAGGGGACCCCACTTTTCAGGGCACCCCCTTTTTCAAGGGGCTCCTAGCCTCTGCGCTGATCTGGGACAGCTTTGGAGCCGCAGGGTTTGGCTTTGGGGGGATTTGGGGCTCCCCAGTGGGATTTTGGGGTGCAGTGGGTGCCAGGTTCTGGGGTCCCACCTGGCTGCCAGGAGCTTGTGCAGAGCCAAGAGCCTCTTGAGCTGCTTCTTGTGCAGCTCCTTCAGGTCCTGGTGCTGCAGCTGCTGCCGCAGCTCCTGCAGGGACACCTCTGGGTGGTGCAGGGCCCAAAGCTTCCCAGGGGCAGGAATCTGGGGGACCCCATGTCCCTCAGTGGAAGTACCTCTTGTCCTTGGCACCCTGAGTCTCACCGGATGCCCTGTGTTTCCCCATGGCAGTAAGTGGGGGGAATCTGAGGGTTCAGAGGAAGGTTTGGGGTCTCAGGGAGTTTTTGGGGTTCAGAGTGATCCCCAAGACACTCTGGGGGGGGGTTAGGGATTTGGGGACCCCCCCCATCTCCTGAAAATGGAGGGTACATCCTTCCCAGGGCACCCGAGTCTCATTGGATGCCCCATGTGGACCCTTTGCTGTAAATGGGGAGAATGTGGGGGCTCACAGGAGGTTTCGGGGCTCATTGGGGGGGGTGTCTCTAAAATTCCCCATAGGGGGCACAGTAATTTGGGAGCCCCCCACTATGTTCCACAAAATGGTGGCATACATGCCATCCCAGGGCACCCCGAGTCTCTCCTTGGTGCCCCATGTTCCCCAAAGGTGGAAGAAGTGTTGGATGAAGAGAACTTCGGGGTTCAGAGGGGTATTCTGGGGTTCAGGAACCTCCCCAAAACTCCCCAAGGGGACGCAGGGATTTGGGAGACCCCTCCATGTCCCAAAAATAGGGGTACATCTCTCCCAGGGCACCCTGAGTCTCTCTTCATTGCCCCACAGCAGTAAATGGGGGGAATTTGGGGGTTCATGGTGTGGGGGGGGCAGAGTAATTTGAGGGACCACCAGAGCCCTCAAACAGGGCCTCCTCCTCCGTACACAATGGCTAACGCTCTTCCTAGGTCCTTACCAGAGCCCCAGAGTTCCCCTCTTGCCTGCTGGAATTCCCAGTGGGCATCCGTGGGCTTTGCCTTAGCCCTGGAGGGACACTGCTGTCTTCCTCCCGCAGTGCCTGGAGGCTTCCATTGCTGGAGCCCAACAGCTCGCATGGTGTCTTCTGGAATGTCGGGCACAGGGATCACTCGAAGCTGCCAGGGCCCGGCCGCCTTCCGCAATGCCTGGTGGGATGCGCGGGTGCTGCTGGAGGCAGGCAGGTCCCTGGGGTGCTGAGCCCCCCGTGACAGCACCAGCAGCTGCTCTGCTGTGCCAGCGCCTCAGCGCCCTCACAGGGAAGAGCTTCTTCCTTATATCCAACCTGAACTTGCCCTGTTGCAGTTTGAACCCATCACCCCTTGCCCTAGCGCTACAGTGCCCTGTGAAGAGTCCCTCTCCAGGTACCTTCAATTGTAAGAAGAGGGGTTTTTTTCCTGCCATACCTTGCATGTCCTTCAGGAACTCATCTCAAGCCCTGCCCAACATTCAGCTCATGAAAAATGCTCACATATTGCTAAACTACTGTGAAAAAGTCTGGAAGTCGCTGCTGAATCAGTTCATTGCTTTGTACCCAAGACAGAAACAATCCGAACTGATGGGATTTACAGGACAGAAAGCACAGCGGAACTGGACACTTGTACTTCAGGAGAATATAGGTTAGTGGAGATGCACCTCATTAAACTGGGGCTATTTACAGCTAGGCATCTAGTCTAAGCTAATTACTAGAATCTCTCCTTACTGCAGTAACTCTTATTGAGTTACCTCCATATATGTATTAGGCCCCTCCAAAAACCTATTCTCGTCTACCTAAACACATGGTTTGGGATGACAAGACTCGCTAGCGAGCTCTGAGAGCTCCGCATCAGGGCTAGTGGGCTCCTTCTGGCCGTCTCTAGGCAGGAAAAGGACAGGTGTATCTTGGGGTTGAGCCTGCAAGGAAGAGAAGAAAATCCCATTCTCTACAGACATTTGAGAAGACCAAGCTTGTGAAGACAGAATTTGCTCTTCCTGTTTAAATAAGCTGATGGATGTGCATAAAGTCTAGTGGAGCAGAAAGGCAGTCTGGCAGTCTGGCAGTCCAGAGGGGCAGATTCACCCACGTTTCCACCTCACTGCTGTACCACAAAGTACTGACAGACTTCACCGTGCAGCAAGATGTGCATGGTTCCTCTGCAGGCTTCTTCTATAGACCTGTTTACCTTGAACTGCTTAGCAGCTCTATCAAGAGTAGCAATACACACGTGCTATTGCTATACACACATGTATTGCTATACACACATGCTATCCCCATGGAAAGCATCACCAGTTAATTTAAAGAATCCATGCTGACAACAGCAGAACCACAACTCCTCTTGGTGCAGAAGAAACATCGGCCTTTCTAGGATGGCACATGGCAGCACCTTCTAGGTTGATCTCTGCTGCCTTTATCGAGAGCTGAGTGAAATCCTGCAGAGCTGGATTCTGCTGGATCCCTGCAGCTCATTTCCCACGTACTTTGAGGGAGGCATGGCAGGACAATATTGCTAAGTTGCCCAGCTTCAGCAGGAGAAAAAGACCAAGGATGTAGTTTTATGAAACAAGGAGAGCTAATGTAACAACCTAGTGCTGCTGGAAAAGAGCCATCCTGCACCTTCCTGTCCTTAACTCGATTGTACTGAGTTGGGTAGGTGCAGCAAAGGGTACAAATATGTACTACAGCCGACGAGGGAGAGATACTGGACCAAGCTGGAGGCAGGTGGAGGGAAGGCAGGAAGACAAACAGGGAAGAGGTATTCTCCTCCCTGCAACAAGCTGCTATGTTACGTTATCCACAGTGTCGCACCATTACTGAAGCGTTTCCAATTCTAGCTTCTGCTTTAACAGCTATCAAGGTTTTTCCTAGCTTGTTAGCTGGGAAACTTCAAGAGCAGAAGTCATGAGCTGCCTTGGCATCCCTAGGGCTTTATTCCACATTAGCTATATTTGTGTTGTAAATGCACATCATTTCTCGGGGGAGGACTCACCTTGAGCTGCATTCAGGTATGTCTTTTATAGCCACCTTCCTGCTTTCCAGGCTCTTCACAATGAGGAGGTGGAGTATTTACATGTGCCAGAGTTGTTAGTTCCTGCTTACACGTAGAGTTAATGATATCCTATATCGCTATACTCCATGGTTTCTGTTACTGGTGGGCTGCTTGGCTTTTGTGTTGAGCTTTTCGAATAGGTGGCAGTGAACTGTTTGTGAGATGATGCCTCTTTCATCAATTAATAAGTTAAAAATGTATTAGAAGCCATGACAACAATAAGAAATAATAAATGCTTTGAAAGGTGCTATTATTATTATTATTGATGTAATAGACTCTATCTGAAGCTTTGTTATTCTTTAGCGTTTGCACTTTGGCTCTATCTGGTTAGTTTAACGACATCTTCATGTTCGTATTAATCACTGTGTAAATTCCCATCAGCAACATATAATTCTAACATGTGCAAACCAGAATAAAGGGCTCCCACTTCATCTGAAAACAGAGCTTCCATGAGAGCCTGGCAGACTAACACAGCCACAAACCCAGCCTCCCAAAAAGAGCAATGATGCAGCTCCAGGATTTAAGAGGGGTAGGACATGGGAAATGGAACTGGACAAGGGTCAGTATTGGCCTCATCCAGCTCTGCAATCAGAGCTAGAAGTGTGCTTGTACTGCTAATAAAGTTCTGGGGACAACCAGATCCTGTACGTAACACCAAACTCCAAGGAGAGAGACTTCTTGGCTTTCCGGTTATCCCACACTAGCTGCTTTAAAGAAATGCCTGAGCAGTACTCCGCTGGCTTCAAGCTGTACCATCAGATTTTGCAAGTTCGAGCTGTTTGTGGTTTTGTTTTGTATCAACTGGCAAATTATTTAGATGGAAGCAGCTTGCAAACACTCACCCAAACACATCAGAACTCAGAATCAAGTGACCAGTTCAAAGCAGGTATTACCTGGACTGTACTTCGAGAAATGCCCTTTCCGAGTTTTTGCTGCTCATTCACTTTATCCCTTACCAAGACATTTGCAAACAGCAGATTCCAGGCATAGGAGTGATTTCTCAGTCTAAGAGCAAAGGACTTAAAAACAACCCCAATGCAACCAAGCAGTGATTAATCAACAGTGGTGGCTGCTGGCAAGTCCTAGCTGCTTTTTTTTAGGAACACTGTATTTTACAGTATTAACAGTGTCACTGATCAGATGGAAGTGGCAGATTTGAGAAAGGCAAAGCCTGCCCACGGTATGTGGAACATTTTACCTTTGCTTCTTCTCCGTCAGGAGGCATGAGGAAAATAAAGCTTGGAAGAACACTACCTCCCACTCCCAATTCACACGTTATTGCCAGCATCACTTAATTAGTCGTGCCCAGCTCTTTCTGAGGAGCAGTGCATTTGCTAAGCTCAGACACAATTACCTGACTTGAATTCATCTTGTCGCCTTTTGTGCAGTCTTTTTCTTCACAGAACTCTTCAGAGATCGCTTTGTTCTTTCTCCACCTTCTCGATCTCTTCTCTAAATCGTAATGGACCTCTTCAGTCTCACTGCTGTCCGAGTACTCCAGGCTCATTGCCTGTGGATTGAAGTTCACATCCAGCTCCCCGTGGAAATGTTTTCTTTCCATTCTGGGCACATCACTTTGAGTTCTGCTTTGTAACCAGAGAAGTTTGCCAGTTCCTTTGGCTTCCTGGGAAGAGTTGAGTGAAGATGTTTCTGAATCGGAGAACAGTGTCTCAGTATTGGTGTATAACCCAGAGGAAGGGGAGGTCACTGCCTGGTACTGATCACTGCCATAAACCCAGTCAGTGCCGCACTGGGAACCTGGTATAAGAGAAATTGCCTGGTAACTGCCGAGGTCTCCGACGCAGCTTGTTCAAGGCCACATTCCAGTCATAGTCATCCTCACTGTCTGAGCCCATCTCATCATAGGCAGACACAATGCTGGATTCATTCTCCAAAGCTTCAAATACTTGACTTTTCGGCTTGGCAAGCATCCGAGGACGAGGCAAAGAGACGTTCTGCAAAGCCACCCAGTTGCCATCAGTACTTTGAAACACAGAAGGCAGAGCTATGAAAACAAAACAAGAACAATTGTGATCACAGTGTGCAAAGCTCGTTTTACTGGCCAGTTTGTGATCAACTGACCACAAACTGGAGTGTTCAACAGAACTAAGAAATATGAGTGTTGCTGCTACATGAACTCATATTGTGAGCCATGCTGCTGTACTACTCTGAAGCCACCACTTAAAGTCACGGCAATGACTATTCAAAATAGAGAGTACTTGGACCAAAGTTCTTCCTAAAAGAGTTATTTGGAAAGGCTGAGGGAACATCAGTGCACAGACATGTATAAATCCTGTGTTTTGCAAGTGTCTTCCATTCTGTGTGCAGTTCTGGTCCCCCATCTTGACAAGGAAAGATGGAAAAAGGATCAGAGAAGAGCAACAAAGGTTCCACCAGGTTCTGAAACATCTTCCATTAAAGGAATGACTAAAAAAACCAGAGCTCTGCCATCTGAAGGAGACTGAGATGATGCATGCTAAAAGAGATGAGGGAATCTCTTCCAACCTAACTACTAGAGGACATCACATGAAACCAGAGAAATCAAAGTTCAAAACAAAAGAAAGAAGTGGGATGCAGTGGGTACTGGACCTATGGAGCCTCTTGTCTAAGTGTGTTCATGGATGCTAGAAATTAATCTGGGATAAAGCAGAGACGGCTATAGACTATGGAAAAGAAATCCACTGAGGTTAACTAAATACCGAAAACCACTTCCAGCTGAGACAGTCATTAAGCTGAAAGACCTGGAGGTTCAGAGCCTACACAGAGGCAGATTATGAAATACTTGCTTTCTTTCCCACTTGCAGCACTGTGTGCAGCTCTGATGTCCTCAACATTGAAGGACATGGAGCTGCTGGAGCAAGGCCAGAGGAGGCCACGAGGATGATCAGGGGCTGCAGCACCTCCCATACAAAGACAGGCTGAGAACATTGGGGCTGTTCAGCCTGGAGAAGAGAAGCTGTGTGGAGACCTCAGAGCAGCCTTCCAGTATCTGAAGGGGGCTACAAGGATGCTGGAGAGGGACTCTTCATCAGAGACTGTAGTGATAGGACAAGGGGTGATGGGTTCAAACTGAAACAGGGGAAGTTCAGGTTGGATATAAGGCAGAAGTTCTTCCCTGTGAGGGTGCTGAGACACTGGCACAGGGTGCCCAGAGAAGTGATGAATGCCCCATCCCTGGCCGTGTTCAAGGCCAGGTTGGACAGAGCCTTGGGTGACATGTCTGGTGTGAGGTGTCCCTGCCCACTGGCATGGGGTTGGAACTGGATGAGCTTTAAGGCCCTTTCCAATCCCAAACCATTCTATGATTCTATTCTAACCTTTCCTAGGCTCATGCTTACAGTTACTGTTGCTGCTGCTGTTGTACCCTAGACTAAATGAGCTTTTAGTTTAACCCATGCACTGCTGCTCTTGTATTCTTACACTTTTCAGAGTATGTTTGACAATTCTAATAGGAAAAACCCCTAAAATAACACAAAGATGGTCAAAAAGTGCTGTTTAGCTCAGAGAACTGCACTGCTTCTAAATTTAGTCCATTTCCAGGCAAACTTGAAATGTCCCTTCATGGGACAGGTGAATGTGTGATGACTCCCACAGCAGCAGGTAGAATATGTAATGCCATGGATTTACACAATAATCTCAACCTCTTGAATGGCTTTTCAGCCTTGCAGGTTCCTTCCATGGGTTCAAATCTGCCACTTCCAGAAAACTGTAAAAATAAGCTTACTATAGGATCATAGAACAGTCCATAGAATGGTGCTTGGGTTGGAAGGGAAGCTCTTGTAGTCCAACCCCCGAACCATTCAGTTTTCCAAACCGATAAAGAGAATATCACTGTTTAAAAAATGAACAAAGTAAAATCCGGACTGTGTTGTAGGTGGTACTCAAGCACCTTGCATTACGTGGTGGCAAATACTTGGAGCTCATGAAGATGATTTTTCCCCTGGCATTGTTCATAAAGAACAATATGCAGTAAGAAGGTGTGTTTAGTTTAAAAGATAACAAGAAGAAGGGTCTGCGGTGCAGCACCACCACCAAAACACCCCCACAAAAGCAAAGCAATAAATTAAAGGTAATTAAACGCCAACTATGGAATACTAAGAACAGGGTTTGTATTTGTTACTCATTTGAGTCCTTTTGGCTTGTTTTCACTTCCTACATTTCATGCCGAACAGGAGACCTGGAGAAAAGACATCACTAAAATTGCTACTCCTGCTTAAAAAGAAAGCACAATAGGAACGGTTTTCTTGCAGCAGTGAACAGCTGAGGACACAACTGAAGTCAGGTTTCTAGGGAGAACTAAAAGCTCTTCACTGTAACAGCTGATTTTGGAGACAAAAAGAACACAAGCGATCAAGCATAAGGAGCTTCTGCTTGTTTGCTTTTTAGAACTATGCCCACTAAGCTAAGCACAGGTTTCTCTTGAGAGGAAGAAGACCCTTCTTTAAAAGCACTGTTCCTTCAATGAAAGCAAACGCTTCTGCAAGATCTAAATCTCCAACTGAAGTCAGCTGCACCACATTACACTAACGGAATGCAGTGGAGTGCCACAGTCGTTTTCTCTCCCAAACCATATCCCCTTGTTTTGTGTAGCAACACCACGTGAGAATTGCTCAAACATCCTCAGTTAACTGAAGAAGGGACGGGAGCGTAGTTGATTACATCAACAGAGTTACTCAGAGACATTACTCAGCAGAGGGGAAAGGAAAGCCACTTGAGTGCATTATAGTCAGAAAGCTGACTCAGTTTTATCCCAGCTTCAAGTAACGCCGCTTGTTCCCTCCTGATTATCCAAAACAAAGTCACCTTCTTGAAGGAACGGCTTTTGCACACAATTCTTTGGGCATATGCTATAATTTATCCATGTGAAAATGAAAATTAATCAGAATTATCATTGTGAAATGATTGGTAAAGGGGAACCCCCCCAGATTCATGACTTGGCTCTTGAGCCATCATCTAAACCAGTGCAAATGGTAGCCAAAAGAAACTGTGAGCTGCTTTTTGGCTACATGACTAAAAATCCCACTGATGTTACCACTCCAAACTCTTGGCTGTGATTTCTTTCATTTTCTGTATCCTAATATAGAGCTGCTTACTGCTGCATAGGTGAGATCATTTTTACACATACTAGCACAATCAACTATTTACTATAAGCTCAGTGGGCACCACAATTTCATCACAAATGTGGTTCTTAGATGAAAGAAGCAGAACAAATCCTCTGAATAGAGCACCTGAGAAGAAACTAGGTCAATTTGTCATTCTGTTACGGTTAAGCAATTGTTAAATACGAAATTGCTCAACAGCTCAATTCAACGGGATTGAAGTGGGTTCTTAGATTTAAGCACCCAATTAAACTGCTGTACTGAAAATAGGCCTTCCACTAAAATACCCAGAAAACAACACTTCTGAATGAGCAGTTCACAAAGTAATGCATCCTTACTTAAGTCAGATTTTAGTACTACTTTACAACTACTTTAGAATTACAACTACTTTCTTTTGTTGAGGGAGGAGGGGTATTGACACTCTTTAATTTGCAGTCTCCCAGGTTATCAACTGGCATTACAGATAAATGAATTGAATTGAATTGAATGAACTGAATTGATGGGCAGCCCTCGGCCTTCTCCCCACTACACCCACACACATATTGTGGCTGCTTCTGCTTGCCGGTGGCTAGTGCAACAGCTGCAGGAACAACAGCAGTAGTAAACTCATCCTACGAAAGAGAAGTTTTCTGCTTCTTTAGCTCTATGATGCAATTTGCTACAAGGATCAGATGGGCTCAATAGCTGTTGCAAGCTGGAACAGCAGGAACAAGCAGACTCTATCATGGGAGGACAGCAGCAGCAGATATGATAGCTTAGCTGTTCCCCATCACCGGGGGGCAAGGGCTGCTGCTGCAGTGAGCGGCTTTCCCCTTGTGCTGCTGTGTAGGTGAAACCTAAACAACTCTTCTGTGCAGCTGCTGCCTGGTGCTAAACTCTTGCGGCCTCATGAACACTACAACCAGAACATAAGAGGTAGTGGAAATGGGACCCCAGCAAGAGCAGGAACCACCTTCTTCATTGACAGACCGAACTTATGTCACTTTGAAGCAAGCAGGGAATTGCATTCTATCCCAGGGTGCTAATTCAGGAATGGGGCTGACTTAGTAAGCTGCTTACCAGCCATTATCCATATTCACATCTGTAACTAATGCAGAGAGGACACATCCAGGGAATCTGGTCTGTGAAGTTCCTACCCATACAGCTTCCTCAAATCTGTGTAGAAGCAGCAGTCAGTAGCGCTGCATAGAACACTGCATTGGCGAATTCATTGGGACTGAAAATCAAGGTGCAAGGGGGAATCCTAAATGTGAGTCATTTCACTGTTTGGTTCACCATGTCACCTCATGAACAGTTAACTTGTGCAACAGAAGGGATCCCACGGGCAGCTGCAAACTCCTTCAGATAACCAAGTGACCAAGAAGGGCTGCTGGGCTCTTGTGTCTTAGAAGCTCTGAAATTCACCCAAATGAGATACCTAATGTTTCCTAACAGTCCAAAACAAACTCCTCAAAGGCCCAACTTTTGAATCTCTTCTTGGAGGAAAAGAAAGCAAAAGGTAAGACAAGCAGTGGCACAGCCAAATGAAACCAGGACATTCAGCACCACCATATAGACATTTCTACGCGTTAACCACTGCGAGCACAGAGATCAGCAGGAATCTCCTGGAGAAGGTCCTTAGTTTAAGTCATATTTATTCCATATGTGAGCAAGAGCCAAATAAAAGAATCTTATCCGTACTAGAAATATTTACTTGTTTCATTTAGCCTGTCCACACTCTTCCAGCTGGGTAATGCAGAGAGCTTGTGCTCCTTCTGCTTCCGCAAGTGTCCTTTCTGCTGCCTCCAAAGAGCCTCAGTCACAGATGATGCAGGGTCGAGTCCTTTACTGGGCATATCTTCACTAGCCAGGGAGAATGCAGACTGAGACCTCTGCGGGAATAAAAGTCAAAAAGCATAATTTTAAGTTAGAAATAATAACTTATCAAACGCTTTAACATAATTGAATATTCAGTTACCCATGGAAGGGGGGATCTGCTGGCACACAGAGATAGAATTTAATGTGTTCAAAAGAACTGTTTCAGCACTAGATTGCTTTTTTATGTGCATTTGTGACGCGATGCAAGGAGGCAGGAAACTGTTTATACCACTATGGACCAGATGGAATGAAAGAATTAAGGTGAAGTAGTTAGGAATGGGCTTGATGATTTCTGGTACCTAAGTGCTTCAACTCAAGCTAGCCAGAAAGAGATCCCATCCTGGCGAGACATGATGATCTATTGTTGGCTCAACAGCCCATCTGCTTTCACAATTTGCAGAAGTTAAAAATGAAAAGATAAAGCAAACCACCAGCCTGTGCCCCAGAAATAGACTATTTAAACGCAGGATACTTTTGTTTGCTAGGACATATGGATCACACAGTATGCTGGGCACATCTATCCCTAGGAGGGTGACATTTCAAGTCAAAGTTAGGTAAATTATTGGTGTGGTTGCTACTGAGCCCTGAGTAATACTGAGGGAGAGGTGCTTTCCTTTGGATCTACAGAAATAGTTACGACTGAGGCACCTGGGTCTATTACAGAAGTCACATTTAAATCTGACCAGCTTTAAGAAGCTTTTTCCCCATGAGTCAAAACCTCAGTCCTGGCCTTCATAACAAAGTTGGTAAAAGACTGCTGTATGGGCCGGAGTTTCATTAAGAACCATGCTTTCCAGGGGCTCAGCTTCTTTCTACAGGCCAAGTTGGCACTCTCAAATCTGATCTTCAAATTATGCATTCTAAATTATTAACTGACCCTGTTAATGTGAAAAGGGCCCATCTTTGCCTGCAGCAGAGCCCTGCTTTGCACCGGTGCAGAAGAGCAAAAGGATAACTTCAGCTACTTCTTTGAAGTCCATCCCATCCCCAGGGCAGCACAAGCATTGCTGGGAGTCCCGCTGGCTTGAAAGCAGCACCTACACCACTTGACTTGGCGGCTCTTCCATCTGAGATGCTCCTGTGTGGGACCATGTGCTACGCCAGAAGATTTAATTAACTTCAAATCTTCCTGTCTCCTTGGCTCAGCAGTGTAATTTCATAACAGATTCAGTAAAGAGAAGCACAATTAAGCACTGGGGTTTAGTTTGGCTTTTGAAGTCTGCAGGAAAGCCAGGACTACTGCTCTAGAATCAAATGTTTCTGTAACTACAGTGACCACATTACGTGGCTAATCCTGCCCATGCAAAGACACAGGTCCTAATGTGATGCGTTGGAGTCCTTCCTTTCAAATTCAGTGACGTGAACTACTAAGAGTAAGCTCATAGCATTGTATGATTTTGTCATAGGGAATCTTTTAGATGAGTCACTTATACAAACCAACTACATTCAACTGTGTATTTAGGTTGTTTTGAACCTCAAAATAGATCTTCACCTGATCAAGACCATCCGAATCCTCCTTAACCCTCTAAAAGGGTTAATAATTTAATACAAACAGGTACATGAAATTGTTTTGCTATAGGAAGTTGTTTGTTAACTTTGATTTCCTCCTGCTAGGATGTATGGACAACATAAGCAATCCCACCACAAATTTGGAGCCCTAACTATGACAACTTTCACTTCTTTGTAAGCAAAAACTACTGAACTTCCCATCCTTCCAATAAATTGGGTCCAGTTCATGTCTGCCGTACCCTCTGATATCTTTGTATGCAAGTTGTTATGTACTGAAAGCAGCAAGTTGTTAGAGGTGTCACTATTTTCACAGTACCAAGACTACTCCCTCAGGGTACATTCTTTTTCCACTTAGATGGCAAACACATAGAGGCAAGAGGTGCTGAAGAACCCAGAAGAAGGAATATCCTACAGCTTAACCACCAGTAACTATCTTCCCTTATTACTTAAAGAACTGAATCATTAGAAGAAGAAAAACCCCAGGAAAACCTTAAGCAGTTTGTATAATAAAAACCTGGGCTCAGAGAATGAAAATGACATTTTTTCTTATGTAAAAGCTGCAGATTTGACAACTTTCCTGGTGTTTTGTTTAAATGGCAGCTTCTTGCCTGCCAGCTCACTGCTTCATAAACGTCACAGTAAAGGCTGCAGCACAGGGATGCAGTGTCTGCACTTAGCTCCCAACTCACCTGAGACAGCAGGTCAGCCCCGACAACACAGAACTTGGCATGGCCTACAAAACCCATGGAAGGAGCTCAGCGACCTGTGCTTCCACAGGAATGCTGCTCCCAGCACTGCCTGAGCAATCTGAAGCCCGTTCAGGTGCATCTGCACTACAGGATTTGGGTGGTAAAGCATTGGCACAGGTTGCCCAGAGAGGCGGTGGATGAACCACCCCTGGAGACATTCCAGGCCAGGCTGGATGTGGTTCTGAGCAACCTGATCGGGTTGAAGATGTCCCTGCTCATTGCAGGGGGTTGGACTGGATGAGCTTTGAAGGTCCCTTCCAACCCAAACTATTCTATGGTTCTGAGACTCAGAAGGACTAGAAGATGCACAACAGCTTGAAGGGTTTCAAAAAGAGAAGATCAGCATGAAGGGCCTGATGGACAAACAGCAGTGAAAACCAAGGAAACAGAAAAAAAAGCAGAGAAGTCGATGTGCAGCTTAGGATCCCAAAGAAGCTTATCCAAACAAGCTGATTTAAACCAAGCTGATTCTATCAAATTGTGTGCTGGAACGTTGGGGTCAGGTCAGAGGAAAATTGCTCTCCAGTTTCTATCAAGTCAGCGGAGAGCAGGAACCTGGTATCGGGCAGGAACTACTGCTAATTCTTGGGAAAATCCCTCCAAACGCAGCAAGGAGAAAAGATTTTGGTACCTCCAAAGCTTGGCTTGAGGCCACCCTCAAAAACGTGAATTTTTGATGAAATCTGTTACAAGTACCTCCACTTCTCACGGGATGGGGGTCAACATCAGAAGGCTCAAGGAGACAAAAGCAACACGAAGCTAAAATAGCTTGGCTGCACCCCTGCATTCAGCTCCTGACAAAGGGTGAAATGATGCTCCTGGAAGAGGCTGCTTAACCAGCACTCATCACTACTGCTTTTGTAGTTCTCTGCCCCTCTTGCATCAGGAGGGATTTAAATGCTCTAGAAGTGACAGCGTACTAATAGGTGCAAATTAAAAAGAAACAACGAAAGCAGAAGATAAGGTTATTTCTTGTTCTGGAACTTAGGTTTAGATAGGGAAAGCAGGACAGCCAGAGTTGTTCTTTACAGACAGGTATGGGTGCAAAGAAAGTGTAAGCATTCACCTCTGAGAGCAGTTCAAATGACTGGTAACAGCGATAACAATACAAAACAGGAATGTCAATAGCCAAGCCCAGTGTACAAATAGAACAGAAACATATCCTGCCATGAGAACAGATCAGTCTACATTAGCGGAAACTGAGCACAAAAGCAAAGTTTGCCCACAAGTTTACCTCCAACCAGTTACCAGCCCGACTGATGACTCTACCTGAAAAGCAAATGACTTGGATACTTCCCTTCGCTGCTTTTGCAATTGAGAGCAAACTAGAAAGTTACTTATTCAGTGTGAGGTTACAGTGCTAAAGCTCTAATCTTGGTTAGATTAGAGGCAGCTCAGCTGGCACCACTAACTTGACAGCCCTACAGCTATATAGCATGGGCTTCAGCAGAGGCTACAAACCTATGTACACGCCTGGCTGTGCTGCTGACTTCACTGCAGCACTTACCTCCGGAAGCAGCACACGCTCCATCCCTGGCAGTGTTCAAGGCCAGGATGGACAGAGCCTTGGGCAACCGGGTCTAGTGGAAGGTGTCCCTGCCCATGGCAGGGGGCTTGGAACTGGATGATCTTAAGGTCCTTTCCAACCCTAAGCCAGTCTGGGATTCTATGATTTGTGCCTCCCTTGCACAAAAAGATACCAGCCTATCTGTAGATCCATAGGGAATACTTTTCCCTTGTGGATATTTGCATAGGAAACAAAACACTGAATGTAAGGGAACAGGATTGAGAAGCCTACTTGTGGGCTGGTACTCCATGGTGTTTCCCTGTGTGTGGATGCAGAGAAGTCCTGGAGGAAAGGCCAGCTACCCCAATCAGCTCTTGAATCAGTTTGCATTGCAACAAGGGATCTTTACTGCCCAAATGGAGGAGCCATGGCTCTGAATCTTTACCTGCTGCCTACAGACTTGGACAGCAACAAGATCTCAGGGCAGAAGAACTAACCCAGTCTATTTTCCAGAAGCATCCCAATAATAGAGCAGCCTAAATATGATTTTCAAAAGAAGGCAGGAATGTGGGAGCTTTGGTCCTAATTTATAGGACATGAAAGCTCAAGCAGACCCAACCCTCCCAGATACAGCTACAAGCACCTTTTTTAACCAGAAAGTCTGGTTCCTTAGCAGAAAAAGCCCTGTCAGCCTGGTGCTATTTTGGGTGTATTTACTTGTGATTAATTACAAGGCTGCCTCGTATGTTTGCAGTCAGACGCTAAGGTTCTGCAGCGAGTGAGGACATCAGCAGATGGCACTGCAACCCAACATGTCACGGCTACGGTCACTGCGCACCGGGTTGCTGAGCAGTACAGCACAGCCTGCAAAACACAGTCACGGTATTGACAGGCACCCTCAAACGCTTGAGTTGGATGAGCTCCCCACCGAATCCTGCCTGCTGGCATCAGCTGTGAGATGTTGGGTTCTAAGAAAGACAAGACACATTATCATTCTCTTTTCTTCATCCCTCTTCAGGGGATTTCTGCTGCACAGTTATAATGTCTGGATGGAAAGAACTCAGCCTTCGTCTTGTACTGGGCCAGCAGTAAAAGGAATCATTTTGGCATGTACAGTCCCGTTTCATTGCTGGCTGACAAAGACAAGAAAAAGACTATGGGGTTTCTGGAGATCAAAGACCGAAGGAGTGAATAAAACATAATTACATTAACTCTCTCCTATTACTCAATAAATACTCCACTTTCTGCCGATAAAAACATATGAGCTCATGCTTCTGAACACTGAATAAAGAAAACCCAAATGAGGAACCAAAAGCAAGAACAACCACGCTTGTGAATATTAAGTCTGATGCTGATAATCTATGGATTCTTTACCCTGAATAACAGTCTCATATGTATGCATATTGTTTAGAGAGACAAGATACAGACTTTGCTCTACATTCTCCCTCAGAAGATGAAGGAGTATGGGGAATTCCTCTTTCTTCTAAAGAGAAGCCCAAATGCTAACTCAAAATAGGTTCTAAAAGCATCCGACTGAACTCTAGAAAGGATATTCTGGATCCCCCATGTTTTCCTCCTCACTTCCCTCCTATTTCATCCTATTTTTTCAGTCTGGTTTAACCAGTAAAACTGTAATTCATCCTGCCCTTATTTAGAATAGATTTTCTTCTAGGGAAGCAGCCTAGAACTGACAGCAAAACACAGATGAGTTGAGGCAACCTCACCCATCCCCTCTTCTCACCCACAAACTCTATAGCCGTGCTAGCAGTGCAGCAGAAACACTCCATGAATGCAATTAATACACAGACAGAACCAACACTTCCCACCCACCTGAGCAAATACAGCAGCAATCCCTAAGCATCACCACCAAATGCATCCTTTGGTAAGTAAACTCCCACACCAGGAAGAGATAGTATGAGCCTGGGAATGGTGCCACTCTGCTACAGCCTATTTATCCCTGGAAGTGATTTTTGCTCTGCTCCAATGTATGCAGTCCAGACATTTAGCAGCGTGAGTAAAATACCAAGGGTTTCGAGCATCTGTTCTTTAGTTAATCCTTTATGTTAACAACCCCATGGCTTCCGAAAAAGGGCAAGACCAGGCAGACAAATAGGAGATTTTCACACTCAGCTGAAAGAAAACTCCCTCTTTCATGCCCTAACCTAAACCCTGGTTAGAATATCCCAGCCATCAGGGCAAATCCTTGCATAGCAGGCTGGGAGAAAGCAGAGAGGACTGCTCCCTCTCCTGCGAAAGCCTTAGAGCATCTCTCCTTCCAGGGTCTGCACAACCTGGCTTGTTGTTCACTACTGACACAGACATAGCCTGCCTGCACTGGATGCTTCGCCATGCTTCTACTTGCCTCTCAGACAGCCGATCCCCCTAAAAGCATTGTTCCTTTAAGAGGAGTACAAAGCTAATGCTCAGTTCATCAGGAGAATGAACTGCGTGGCTGCGTAGTAACATCTAGAGCCACATCTGGCTGTGCATGTTACTTTGGTTTAGTTTGGATTAGCTGACCTTGAGCATCCAGAGACGAGCTGCAACAAAGAGAGGAAGGAAGTTATTCCCCAACAAACCCATTGCTGCTGAGGACGCAAGCAGCTCTACGCATCACCACATAGAAGTATAATGCATAGTGTTTGAGGAACTTCCCTCTCCCCAAATAATAAGCAGGCCCCACGTGTGATAATGCTATTGCTTTGGTTGCAATAATAAGGGATGTTTAAATAATGGTTCCAGAATATAAGCATCCATTTATGGCACTTATGGGGCTAACCATTTAGGAAAGTGCTAGGAGCATGAAACAGCATCGTTCAATGGATGTAATGGATTTATGTGAACAAGCCTGGAGAAGTTTGTGGTAAATCAGTTACTAGGTGCTTAGGAGTAGAGGACAGACGTACCAATGAAACTGCAATCTAAGTAGTACCTTTACAAGGTACCCTTATTCCTTTAGCTGTTAGTGTTCCTCTCATGTTCCCCCATGGCCAGTTCTTTTTCCCTCCTCCCTAACCTGGAATATTGAACTACATCTCTTAAAAACCCCCACCAAAACCCAGACATGGGAGACGTTTCCCAGTTGTGTAACACCTTCCATGTGAAGATCCTGAGAGCTCAGTCAGCATCCAGTTATGACGGTATTACCATATTATTTACATATGAGACAGCTGAGCAACTGCAAAGGCCAGATCCTTGGGTCTGCTGTAGGATATCATGATTCTAAGTCACTACTAGTGTATCCCACTGGGAGAATGCATGTGTATAAAAGGGAATGGAAGGAGGGGAGCTGGCATTCTGGCCTCCAGTCTAACTGGAGCCTCACATACAAACTCACTTCTTGGGTTTTTTTTTCAAGACAATGCTCTTTCTGAACATGATTATTCTTTTTCTCACTCATTTCTAGGTTGCTCAGTGCCCCGCACAACCTCTCATGTCCTGTGCTGACCCTCATTTACAAAGCTGTGCTCAGCAGAGCACTCACCCATCAGAGAGAATCACTGTATCACCTACTCAAACGCCCACTTGACAGAGGAAGCCTGAAGTGTTCTGCGTTTATTTGCTTCTTGCTGTGACAATATGCACCCTGGTTTCATCTAAAAAGAAAGTAAGAAAGTGCGATTTGTCAGGCAGCCCAGCTCTGAGCATCATGGGGTTGAAGTCAGACCTTCAAGCTTTGTGATACCCAACAGGATGTTACAATAGCATCTTTAAGTGAAATAAACCAAAACAAAGTGGAAAGAATAACTCATGACCTAAACTATTTGGAAAAGAACATTACAGAATGACCGCCCTTCTCTGTCCTTTCTTCTACTCCCTTTCATATCTTAAAACCTATCTTGGTTTGCTGGCAGTAAGTGCGATACAGCTGAATTTAGGCCTGCATGGGCTTGATCATATATACAGCATCCAAAACTGTCTTCTTGGATGTCTGTCGAGTGCATGAATAGGATTACGAAACAAAAAAACCCAGTAATCTTCTGCTAGAGATATATCTCAACCAAACTCAAATTCATAAGCAAGTTCAAAAGGATAATGCTGTCATTCACCTTGCACTCATTATTTGGCCACCTGAAGCCTTCAAGTGCGGCACTAATTGCTGAGTGAGAATTGGAAAAGCGCTTGTATCCTTCTGCTGCAGTGGAAGGAGGAAAACCACCCCCATTACTACGGACAGGGCTGTCTTGACCTGAAATCCAGATTACTTTTGCAGAGAGACTACAGTGTTACACCTGCAAAGTCAGCAGATGACAGTAAGATCTGTAATCTGGAACGTACTTAGAGATAGTTTGATCTTCTCATAATAAATATTAATACAAAACGACCCATTATTTGCTGAACTACCAAGCACTTTTCCATTCAAGGTGCACTGTTCTTTCCCATTCTGTGCAGAGAAGGTAGTGCTGCAGTTGGCTTCTTCCAGAAGGGAACAGGACATTAAATTACCCATCTGATGGGCTTCTGGATAACTGCATGCCTGCCTCACTGCAAGTAGGTCCCAGCAACAGACTTTATGACAACCTTCTGATCCCAGCTCATGTATAAAAGCTAAAAAGCTCCATCTTCCCTATGACATGACACATTATTAACTAGACATATTTCTGACACAGAGTTGATGACAGGGAAGAAGTGATGTCAGTTGGCATCAACTTCCTACAGTGTTGTGTCTCCCTGGTGTGAAATAGCTCTGCCACTGTGCTGTAGGACAGGATTCCTCCTCACAAAGGTTTCTGTCGAAGCCTGGTTTCAGACAAACCTACAGAGGTACAGAGAACCTGCAGAGCCTCAGGGGTTTCCAAGGCAGTGCTGGACCTCACGCATGCGGAGCCCTCCTTCTCTGTACAAATCAAAGGGAAACAGAAAGAACAAACAAACCACTGTCAACGCACTGTGGATCTTATAACGAGCTTAACCAGTGAATTTCTGCTTCCTCTGAGGTGCACCATAATGTGTATTTAATGAAATCCTCCTTTTCCCTATATCCCTAGCTGGTTTATGTACTATAAATTATGGATGAGCTGCTCTTTAGATATGCAATCTTTCAGCTGTAAAATAAAGACCACTAATACAGCACTTAGAACACACCAGGATGCCTTCATTCCATCAATGTCCGTATGGGATACAACATGCCAAGCGGTTGTTTGCTCTCACTGGCAGTGATCTATGGGGGTAAATGGACTGAGAGAGCAGAGAAGCATCCTCCCATTGCTCTAAGCTCCTCCTATCCCAACTTCGTACAGCCTTTGCTTATTGCTAACGAGGAACAGAAGGTGCCATCCATCTCTTTTTGTGGGATAGGGAAATAAAAAAATACAGCCTTGTATCACTATTTTTAGCATGGGTAAAGGGATCTCAAAGCAATCTAAGAGGGGAAAAAAAGGAAAAGAGAGTATCTGTAGTTACTACCACACCACAGCACTGCAGTTAAACAATCAGTAATATATTGTATGTGTGTGTTCCTTAATATGAAGACCGATAGATTCTGCTCCAGTCAAGCAGGTCTCATGCAGTTGGTCCCCTGGCACTGTGCTGCCCCCAGCTTATACAGGCCAAGTTCCCTGCATGCAGCATTTACTACACGCTACAAAGAGGCAGTTTTAACTTATTTAACGATGATTTCAAGCAAGTGATTTCGGATGAAGCAGGGAGGCAATGCAGGGCTTCCAGAGCCCACTGGAAGCTTCTGGCTGATAGGGATGAGCTGCACACAGAGATTGAAAGAAAAATTGCCTGGCAGGTATAACCACACAGTTATAGCTGGGATTATTACAGCTCCCACTGTAACCAAATGCAACGCAGTGACAAACATGGGTTTCTAAAGGCCAGTGTTCAAGCATGCAACTGGCATAACTGTACATCGCTAGCTTTACTATACTAGAGAAACCACATGTGTTACCTTCCACACATAAGACAGATAAAACTGTTTAAGATACATTTCCAGTTCCAAATGATGAAATCCTACCTGCCTTAAGATCTGCTATCCTTACCTCCCTTTCCTCTGTATGTCTATCTTTCTCTTTATCATGCTTCTTGTTCCCTTTCATTTAATCTACCTTACTTCTTCTTGCTTCAAGTACTAATCTATCTGCCAGGTACCAGTGGCCAATGGTCAAATTCATTCTTGTTTCTTAATGCACCATGGGATGACAACTGAACCAAACAGTGCCAAATGTGGTGGCAGATCCAACAGTGAGCTAGGAGAATCCTTACAAAGCACTGTACAACACATCTGCATCTCTAGTACTGACTGATGGCTGCAGGAGTGTTGAAGCTGTCTGTTGCAGCTTTTCTTCCCTTAGCACGACATTTCTGCTACTCCAGTGTTCTCTACAATGACTACTATTTCTCAAACCAATGAGCCCCCTCTGGCAAAAAAATGGCCCCGAAACTTGTTACTTCAGAACAGAATTCAAAAATCACAGACTGGCTTGGGTTGAAGGGACCTTAAGATCACCCAGTTCCAGCCTCCTGCCATGGGTAGGAACACCTCCCACCAGACCAGGCTGCTCCAAGCTCTGTCCAGTCTGGCCTTGAACACTGCCAGGGATGGGGCATTTACCACTTCTTTGGGCAACCGGCTCAAATGTGTTGAGTTCAAGCTTATCTCTCCAAATGCAGAAGAACAACAGGCTTCTAGCGTAATAACTGAGGATTTGCATGCTGTGCTCCCCCACATCCTGTCCTTTATCTCAACCCTTCGTGCCCCACATTGGGCACCAAAAAGAACTGTCCTGGTTTAAGCCCCCCCCACCCACGCAGTTTTACTCACTCACTCACTCCCCTCTTTCTTCCCCCAGTCCCAGGGGGATGGGGAGGAGAATCAAAAGAACTCAACTCGCACAGGTTGAGATAAGAACAGTTTAGTAACTAAGGTAATAACACAAATCACTGCTGCTACCACCAGTAATAATACAAGAGAAATACAAGGAAAGAGAATACAACTGCTCACCAAGCCTGACCCAGCCAGTGCACCCCCCAGCAGCGAACCCCCCAATGCACCACCACACCCTTCCGGGTCTCTGCCCTCCAGTTTCACATCCTGGACATGACGTGCTGTGGTATGGAATAACCTCTTTGGTCAGTTTGTGTCAGGTGTCCTGTCTCTGCTTCCTCCCGGCTCCCCCTCCTCCCTGGCATAGCATGAGGCTCAGAAAGTCCTTGGCCAGACAAAACACTGCCAAGCAGTAACTGCAAACACTGGTGTTATCAGCGCTGTTCCCAGGCCCAAAATCAAAACCACAGCAGCTGCACCAGCTACCAAGAAGGAGAAAAAAGACTGCTACTGCTGAACCCAGGACACACTGCAGAAAGAAAACTCAGTTGAGGCACACAGAAAATTAACTGTCCCTCTTCTGAGTCTTACATTCCACAAGTAAATTGCCCAGAAGCTACAGAGCAAAGCACTTAAAGATGCTCACCCTCACTTGTTAACAAGGATCAACTTGGTTATCAGCAGCAGCTTAAAGGCATTACTCCTTCAATCTGCAAATAGGGGGGGACAAGAATGTGAGACTGTCTCAGCCATTCTGGCCCCCAGTCATAGATTCTGGCATCAATCTATTTTCACTGCAGTGTATGCTAGCAAACTTAGCTGGAAACCACGGCACGGCACACCCTCAGCTCTGGTGGTTCTGCTCAGTGGGGGGAAGTGGTTATTGAGAGCAGCAGCTTAAACCACTGTATTGAAAATGCACTGGAACTCATCTGTGACTATTCTCCCCCTCCTACTGTGAAACAGCTTATCCAAGCCTATAGCTTATTTTCACTTCTTTTCCCTTGTTGTTCTTCTTAAAACGTTACTAATGCAACTTGTCAGATTTTCTTCAGCTTTATAGCGGGAGCTAAAGGCATTGTGCTGAGAAGTAAGTGAAAGAAAGAGGAAACACTCTTTAGTGTAAGCCATAAATAGTGCTCTACAGTTGGCTTTACTCCTTTTGTTGTTGATGGCTGTTTTCTTTAAGATGGCAAAGGAGAAAAAAGAAACATTACAGAAATCAAATATCGTACAAAAGAAAATATAACACTCAGCAAAAACCCAAATAAAAGCTAAGTGAGCATAAAAACCGTTTTAAGGAAGAAACACAAGGCATTGAGTGCTCTTAGGATTCAAATCAAGCAGTGAGATTGCCCATACCATAAACACAGCCCTCCCCAACACAGTTGCCAATACAACACAATCTCTGTGCTGTACTTCCATGGTCCACTACATGCTAGGAAAGAACACAACTGAGGCACAATTTGTCTGGACACAGGTTTAATACTTGTTCTCTGCAAGAACAAGGATGCCGAGGATGTCAGAGAGGGACTCTTCCTCAGGGACTGCAGCGACAGGACAAGGGGTGATGGGTTCAAACTGAAACAGGGGAAGTTCAGGTTGGGTATGAGGCAGAAGCTCTTTCCTGTGAGGGTGCTGAGGCGCTGGCACAGGGTGCCCAGAGAAGTGATGAATGCCCCATCCCTGGCAGTGTTCAAGGCTAAGTTGGACACAGGGGCTTGGAGCAATCTGGTCTGGTGTGAGGTGTCCCTGCTCATGGCAGGGGGTTGGAACTGGATGATCTGAAGGTCCTTTCTAACCCAAACCACTCTATGAGTCTCTGATTCAAAGTATCTATGCACCATTGCAGGCAGTAAGTGCACTTAGCCATGAGTTTAATCTTGCAGTCTTGTGCCGAAGAAAGCATCAATACATCACTCACCCATAACGTGTAGGACCCCCTGCGGCTCCCTGGAAAAGTCAGCATGCTCTGATCTGAGACAGCAACCGACGCCAGCCCACTGCTCCTGGATGGCGGCCATTCCGAGTCAGCTTCAGCCTGCTCAGCTTTGCTTTTCTGCTTCTTTATAATCTGCAAAGTAGGGGGGAAGGGAGAAAAAAAAGGGTGCTTGGGAAAGGCTCTGATCAGCAGGGAGAAAAAACTATGTGAACCCTGTCTCAAGGCAAACTGCATAAGAACTTTCGAGTTTCCCTTTCCTTTTACTCCAGTTCACACAAAGATGATTCTGGCACCTTGCATGCATTTCTTCTTATCTGAAGCCATACTGCTTGTCAGCACATAAGCACTGATACAACAAATCATGATCAGTGCCTGCAGAAACGTCAGAGGTGAATTAAACAAAGGTGGAAACCTATTCCTACAGTAACACTTTAAACATCAGCGGCATCTAAGTGTCAGGTATTGCCTCAGACAAGAATGCTTGCAAAGAACAGAAAGCACCAGATGTGAGGCGGATTTCAAAGGTTCCCATGACATCTAGATGGGATTCCACTGAAATGGAAGAGGCCTTGGGTGTCTGGGCACTATCTGTGCTTCTGAAAATCTACATTGCCTTAAGAGAGAGAGATCACACAAGCTGCCTGTCTCCCTACACTGACGGATTATTTCCTGCCACACTTAATTTCCGCACCTTTACTGACTCTAGTTTAAAATACCTACAGAATAATACACTGTGGCACAGAATACCCTGTTAGGCAGCTTTTGACTAAAGTGGTAGCAATTCTAGCTTGGCTGAGATAGGCTCTGAGCTAGCAAAGACTTGATAAGCAGAATAAAGCTTCTGATATCCCTATTAAAAAACAAGGCAGATCATTTTCCATTGAGCTGCTGCTGCTCTTCTGGTTTTTCTTTAAAGCCTAAGAAACAACAAATTATCTTCTGATATGTGATCCATCCATTGTTAAATGCCACATCCTATATGCAGATGTGGCAATTAGCTCAGTTCACATGGAGGGAGACCAATGCAGCAGAGTGGTTACTTTACTGACCACAGAGCTCAGGGGCGCTTTCTTCATGCTTGTCCCTCCGTGCTCCAAACTGTCCGGACAAACTCAAGGGATTTTTACACCCACTAGCCCCCATTTCTGTGCTGCATCAGTGCCAACTGCAAGCTTCACAGGGAGAAGAATGAGCTTTCCAGAGAAAGCCACATGAATAGACAAAGGGTTCTGTGACTTTTTGGGTGTCTCTCACAGCATCATTACCAGAGCTCTGTTTTAATGATCAGCGTTTTCTTTGTAAGTGTTGCAGATGCAGAGCTCAGTAGACGGTATGGTCAGGAGCCATACATTGGAAAACTTCATGCCTCTTGGGAAGTGAAGTACAGATGTAAAATTCCATGGAGCGGGAGCCTGCTCTTGCAAGAAAAGATATCAGAGATCTGAGGAAGTGGTACCTCTCAGCTCTGAGGGTGTAGGTCAACATCTTAGGCACTCGATTAAGCTTATTTCTGTCCTGATGTAGCTGATCAAGCCTATACTGTGATGGTTGAAGTTGCAAACTTGTCATTTACTCTCCTTTCTACACTGGTGTCATCCTTTTTGCTGTTCGCAGGGTTAAAGCTCACCAGACTAAAGGACTGTGTTTAGGCTATTAAACAAGCTAGGGAAAAAAATGCACGCCATACCTTCTGCACGATGGTTGTGGCCAGCTCTTCTATGAGGTCCTCCTTATGCTCCTGCAAGTAACAAGCCTCATTCTGCTTGTCCTGCATGAAAATGGTTATCTGTTGTTGCTAAAATCACAGAAAAAAACAGCCTTTCCACAGAAACGGTACAGATCAGGAAATGGGTAAAATGCCCTTACGGGCACAGTGGAAAGAAATTACAGGTTCTTACATCGCATGTTCACCTCTGAACGGCAACATGCATCTTGGGTACAAGATCATGAAACTCACACCCAACTCTTTAGATATACCATGGGATAATCTCTGCTTCTTTATGTTTTCTTTGGGATCTATCTGGTTTTGTACCACTACTCAAATTAAGAGAAACATAATTGTTCTATTTCAACTACTACATTTCATTTTTGGTAAGTGTTACCAGGCTGTCACTGTAGGTCTCTGCCTTAGAAATAGCTTCTTCCACTGCTTCCTCTGCAACACGTAAGGCCACAGCAAGGGTATCCATCATGCTGTGTCCTAGGTGAAGAATCAGATAAAAACACCATGTTCTTTACATATCCACAGTTTGCATGATGAGCTCCAAAATCCAGACTCATACTCTGGATATATATTAAAACCTTAGGTTGGTCATGACAAAGTTCATTTCCTCAATCCGTAATTCTGCACAGGAAAATAAACACCGGAAGGCAGAGAAATTGCTCTCGATCTCTATGTTACTTCTGAGATGTAAATATGAAATACAAAGGAACCCACGGGATTTTTATGTTCCTTCTTTTAGAATCCAGCAAAATGGTTCGGAGGGAATCACAGGAAGAAAATCTGTAAACTTCCTATGAACACCAACAGAATATATGAAAATGCATGAGCACAGGAAGGGAAATAGGAGAGAAGTAGCAAAACCTGAACACTGAGACTATCAAGCTAGCATTGGTTGTAATACCAAAGCAAGATACCCCAGCTTGTTACACAAAGGCTTTTTAGTATTGTGCTGAATGCTTGAGTTGCAAGATTCTGAGCAGCATACCTTCTGTCTGTTGGTAGAACGTAGAGTCACTGCCACAAATGCTTCCTTCATTTTCAAAGCTGCCTTCAAAAAACCCTCCTTCTGCTCAAAAAGAAGACAGTACTGTGAATTACTGTAAGAAACACCCCTGAACAGCTGAAGCATTAGGATTGGAATGGAATGTAGAATTAGGATAGAATTAGGCTACAATAGTCACTCAAGATACAGCGGCGCTGCACACAAAGAGGGATAGGAGGAAAATTCCTCCAACTTCTTGTATAAACCGTGACTGCAGCAGCTTTCGTACAGAACATGACTGCTTTTATACGAAAGCTCTCTCATTTTGGAAGGAGAAAACTATTTGTATAGTGAAAAAGAGAGAGGAAGAAGCTACCAGGTATAAAACACAGCAGAAGTTAAGTACAGGGAATGTGCCTTTAATATGACATTTGGGGTTGAAAGAGATTCTACATTTTAAAGGGCATCGCTGTGTAAATAAGCCAATCCCCAGACACATATACTAGTATTTATCTTCAAAGGGAACAAAAGGTTTACCTAACCCTCCCACGGCGAGTAGAAGAAAGTTAGCAATGACATTTAGACTCAAAGGCCTTCCTTAAAAGGTCTCACAGAGAGTGCACACACCACTGCAACTCATCACTGCATTGCTCACACTTCCACTCCAGGACAAACTCAGTGACACTACAGCTTAAGTACAGGCAACACATGATATTAACGCTCTGAAGGATCCATCCTCACAGCTTCTAATTCCATGTGCCGCACCTGCCCTCACTGACACGGATTCCCTTGCCTTCAGACATGCGTGTTCTCAACTGTTAAGGAATACTCCCTAGGAAAATGGATTTGATACAGAGAAAGCAAAAAGACTAACAAATCAGAACTGAATGCATGCGTTGTTTCCCCCTTCAAGCCAAACTCCACTTGTTCTAGCCCATTTCATATCTCCCAATTACTTTTATGGGCAAGACATTGTAACACCGTAGGTAAGGGAGAACTGTGTCTCTTCATTTAACAGGGTGACACCGATACTTAATCAGCATCTTTGAACCACTGACAAACATCAGTACAAAACTGAGATGCGGCCAGTTTCAGACTCTTAAGCACACAAAACTCTGAGGACAATCTGAAGTTTTGGTCAACTTGGATATTGACTGTATCCCATTGAACCAAATCCTGCTTCAAACCCCACGGAAATGTGCTTTAAGGCCAAATGCTGGAGGCACAATTATTTTCTCATTCATGGACCACTCAGGACTGTGATAAATTTTGGAACACGGGCTAGAATATAAACTGCAATTTACTTCGCAGACTGAAGATAACAGTTCTTCTGTATCAGTGGCATAATTATGATTAAACAGCCTCTGAATTCAGAAACAGATCTCCAGACACTTCACCTCTTTTTTCTCTTCACTGAGGTATTTCTTTGCTCTAAAGAAAAAGCCTTAAAAAAATCTCTTTTGAAATTATCACAGATTTTCCACTCTTTCAGCTTATGTGTTAAAGTAGATAAGCTGAGGGGGAATGGCTTTAAGCTGACAGAGGGGTGACTGAGATGAGCTCTTAGGCAGACGTTCCTCCCTGTGGGGGTGCTGGGGCGCTGGCACAGGGTGCCCAGAGAAGCTGTGGCTGCCCCATCCCTGGCAGTGTTCAAGGCCAGGTTGGACACAGGGGCTTGGAGCAACCTGGTCTGGTGTGAGGTGTCCTGGCACATGGCTTGGAACGGGATGATCTTGAGGTCCTTTCCAACCCAAACCACTCTGTGATTGTATGATTCTATAGTGAGAAATCTTACCTATTACATCAGGACAACCTCCGCTCTCCAGTCTATGCTTCTTGTATAAGTTCTTCAGGACTTTGGCACTTCCAAAACACTTAAAGCGGCTTTTGACATTATTGTAGTACCAATCCAGAGACTGGGTTCTTAGAAGCCTAAAACAGAAAAATAAACTACATATTTAGAATGATTCTACAACAAATAAACAGAAACAGTCACCATCCTTCTACATTAAAAGGGATCTTTTAGGCCTCAAAGCATAACCATATACATTTTTGAGTACTTCATTACTATTTATACTTTTCAAGTATCTGTTATACTGAGGCAAGAAGAAAAAAGTGGTAAATCACGAGCAACTATCTGACTCATGCTACGGTTTCATTTGGTTTGCTGCTATCAGAAGAGGTGCTCTCCCCTTTTACACTGTAATGCCAATGCTACAGCCTTTTGAAAAACACAAACAAGCCTTGGAACAGCACAGGAAGGCTTTAAACATAGCCTTTATTTACCCCAATTTACAGATAATGTCAGAACCTCAACCCATGAATGCAGGGCAAATCCCAACATTTCCATAAGGATATATCCCTGTCTATCTGGGGAAACCAAGAGAGGAGACAAAGCATAATTAGAGGACCTCAAAGCAGACTGAGCAAAGAACAGTAGGTGGAAAACCTAGTTTGGAGGGAAGGACTCACGACTGCAGTTTGGTTTCTCACTTTCAACGTTTAGCACCATTGATGTCAATAATTCATCCGAATGGATTCGTCCCCAGAGCTCCTATGCTTTTATAAAGCCATGAGACACAGTCAAGCTCTGCATCATTTTCCACAGGCAATGGATGGACAGAACCTGCACCATTCCCAGGCAACACTACCCAAAGGTTATCCATCTCATTGCACACACTGCATGAGTTAAGACAGTTATGAATGCTGACCTGAAGACTTGGGAAAAACAAAGAGATGGCACCTACTGCAAGGCTGTTTCCCCATGTCACCATGTGGGTTTGGGGTCTGATCAGTACTGTTTCTGTAAAAACAGAAAACAAACAGCACTGACCTCTCTATGAGGGGAGAGTGCTTTGCAATAACACAATTGTAGAGTCAGGCTTTGTATCCGTAATGATGTTTTCCACATGTGAACTTTGGAAGAGTCAAAAGGAAAAGAGATTACGCATCAATAAAAGAAGAGATTTGCCTCTGTTCTCGTTAATCTGGTGTAAACACCAGGATTGGTATCTTTGCCTTAATTTCCTCATTGCTGCAGGATTAACACTTTGTGAGTAATCGAATCATCTCGTGCTTCTCTCCTATGAGTTGGAGAGCTACCAACAACTCCAAATCTGTCCTTTGGTCCTGCACACATATTACAGCAGATTATAATGCCCCCTCTCTAAAGCTTTTGAGCCTCTAATAGTGTGCAAGTTCTCTCTGTGAAATGAGAGCTCACACTTCAAGCTGTATGCATTTTGAAGAAGCAGAAATGGTTGTAGCCGCTTCTTTTTCTGTGCCATAAAGACTGCTATGTCTTTACTGCTAAATAGTCTTAACCCCTAAGAACATTATTTATGTTATATCATACTGCGGTGCAGCTGAGTTGCATTTTGATGTGCTTTTGGCAGAGCGGAGTACTGTGATTTTATGATTCTGCCTTACTCCAAAGTGTGAAAGGTAGGCAAACACTTGAGGATTAATAACAATAACACTCGAATGAGTATTATTGCTGGGCTGCACCCTCAGAGCGTGAGCAGCAGTCAAGAGAGGGGATCCTCCCCTCTGCTGTGCTGTGGTGAGACCCCCTCCTGCAGCCTATGTCCTGCTGTAACATCCAGCCTTGGGTCACTTGAGGCCTGCGCTGAGCAGACTCATGCAGGACGGAAGCTGCCTTACAATTCCTGGACCTTTGTACTTCTGTGGATGTGTCTGTTCTGTCAAATTAAGTAATGACAACTTAAAAAGCCAAACAACCCCACCTCTGAAATACAGGACTATCCATCCATCCGCAGCTCAGAACTGCTGCTCCGTGGGAGACTCCAAAACGCAACACACGACCACATCAGACTGAACAGAGTATTACAAGTGCGAGATTTCAGTGGAAAAGCAACATCAGTGCTTTAGTTTTCACTCCTTCAAAGCATTCTCAAGGCTCCCTGAACTTCCCGAGGGGCTCAGCCATGAGCAAAGAGATGAACGGGCTGGGAGCCAGGAGAAGAGGCATAAGGGCTTAACTATGGCAGAGCTGGGACACTGGTGGCCAGGACCTCTCCAAGGCAGACCTGCTTTGCCATGCTGCTGGGCTGGAGGCAGAGGCATGCTGCAGTTAAGTGTTAACCATGATGTCCCGCCCCCAAGGTAAGTGATGAGTGCTGCAGGATGACCTCCCTGAAGCCCCTCCATCACCCTCTTGCTGCGCTGGTGCCATGTTCTGCGTCAGTGGTTGGGAAATTCCAGCTAATCCATGTGATGCTGTCTCAGGCACTGCCACAGGACCCCAACACAGGTTCTCTCCCTGTCCTGGCCTCACACACACTATAAGGCCCAAGGCTCTTACTTCATTTCAGAGTAAAATTGCTTCAGACTCAGAATCCTGAAATACTCTTTCTCTGCCAGTAGCAACATTTGCCTTTTCCCTTGGGCTAATGTTTTAGAGCTCGTAACATACGGTTTGTTGTAAATTGCTGAATTAAAGTATTTCAGTTCCTTTTAGTCCCAGTGAAATCAAACATAATTCCAGCTCAAGAATGCAACTTCACCTTCATTCCCTTCGGGATGAATCATTACTATAGCACACAAACACTGCACACATGAATATCCTACCGAGGCTCAGTTTCCTGAAAATCAGACTTTATATGTATATATCTATAGAGAAAGTTCAGCCACAAGCAGAACAAAGCAGTTATCCCTGTCCCTCACAGTGAAACTATGACTTTCCTGTGCCAGCAGAAATGAACCTGACCTGATAATTGCACAGCAGCCTATGTTAATTATTCAGAGGTCACCCAAAAGGATGGTGCTATGTAAGGCATTTCCTAAAAACAAGCATCCTCTCGACCATTCACACCGAATTCACTGCCCCAGTTTGGGCTTTCAAACTTCTTCCTTATATCCAACCTGAACTTCCCCTGTTTCAGTTTGAACCCATCACCCCTTGTCCTATCGCTACAGTCCCCGATGAAGAGCCCCTCTCCAGCATCCTTGTAGCCCCCTTCAGACACTGGAAGCTGCTCTGAGTTCCATGTGCAGCTTCTCTTCTCCAGGCCGAAAAGCCCCGATGATCTCAGCATGTCTTTGTATGGGAGGTGCTCCAGCCCCTGATCATCCTCTTGGCCTCCTCTGGACTTGCTCCAACAGCTCCATGTCCTCCTTATGTCAGGGAACACCAGTACCTGAGGTGTATCACTGTAGTGATAGGACAAGAGGCAATGGGTTCAAACTGAAACAGGGGAAGTTCAGATTGGATATAAGGACAAGGGGAATGGCTTTAATGTGAGAGCAGGGGAGACTGAGGTGAGCTCTTAGGCAAAAGCTCTTCCCTGTGAGGGTGCTGAGGCGCTGGCACAGGGTGCCCAGAGAAGCTGTGGCTGCCCCATCCCTGGCAGTGCTCAAGGCCAGGTTGGACACAGGGGCTTGCAGCACCCTGGTCTGGAAGTGTCCCTGCCCATGGCAGGGGGTTGGAACTGGATGAGCTTAAGGTCCTTTCTATGATTCTATACCACCTTCAGCTGAGATTTATACCCTTTTGCCGCTTATACCCACCCATGTTGCCATCTAACAATAGATTTTCACTTACCCAGCCTCATGTGCGCACAGCTCCATCACCACATCCTCCTTCCTTTTTGGCAGTCGTCTGCATACTTAACTTACTTTTCCTATGAAGCTATTTGGGTCTTCTCTGAATTTTAGTCTTTAAATTACATTTCCTCAGAATTAAAGTTCCTTTCACAGTGTCTTATTGCAATAAGACACTTCCCTTTCAAGACTTCTGCAAAGGATAAGGCTGGATGTAGGGTAGGTTCAGTGGTCTTTGCACCTCATCCTGAGTTAATCTTCCTGTTTGAAAATGGTCAGGCTAAAAACATCTTCTGGTTTAACTTGGGCATAAAGCCATCATTCTGGTTTGCGAATGAAGGCTGTGAGGGTGAGTTTGGTAAAGACCATTTTCAGGTATGTTCCCCAGAAGATAAGTGTCCTGCAGCAGTTGAGGAAAACACTGAAACAATACTGGTATAATTGTAATAATGGATTGATCCTCCGGTAAGAAAACACACATAAGAGTACAACATGTCAGCACGTATCTGAGCTATTTTGCCCTATATCTTCCCTGTGAAGCTGAATGCCAGGAACCCCTGGCTCACAAATGAATGTGTATCTGGCATATTAGAATCATAGAATCATAGAATAGTTCGGGTTGGAAAGGACCTTAAGATCATCCAGTTCCAACCCCCTGCCATGGGCAGGGACACCTCACACTAAACCATGTCACCCAAGGCTCTCTCCAACACAGCAGTGGTGTTGAACTGGCCTTGAACACCACCAGTGATGGAGCATTCACAACTTCCCTGGGCAACCCATTCCAGTGCCTCACCACCCTTACAGAAAAGAACTTCTTCCTCATATCCAATCTAAACTTCCCCTGTTTCAGTTTGAACCCATCACCCCTTGTCCTATCGCTACAGTCCCTGATGAAGAGCCCCTCTCCAGCATCCTTGTAGCCCCCTTCAGACACTGGAAGCTGCTCTGAGGTCTCCACGCAGCCTTCTCTTCTCCAGGCTGAACAGCCCCAACTTTCTCATCCTATCTTCATACAGGAGGTGCTCCAGCCCCTGAGCATCCTCGTAGTCCCCTGATCATCCTCGCTGACCTGCTGCCTTCAGGAAACATACTGTGGTTTAGGGTAACTGAAGTGAAAATACAGATTTTTGCAGCAGTTATAAAAGTATTTTTAATAAAGAAGAGGGTTTTCAAACGTGTGCTCCACTGTAATTTAGCTGACTCTAACCACTAGCGGTGAAATCATGACTGTGGAGAGTTAACAGCAATTAAAGCAACAACTTAAGAAGGGGCAGGACCTCTCTTCAGGCATCTACCAGCAGTAAAAGATGTGAAAAGCCACATCCAGTACACCTCCTGACAGTATCTCAGCAAGAGCTAATAAACTTCTGCCACAACAACATGTTTATGAGGATGTTTGCAGTGTCTTACAGCCATTAGTGAATATTCCTCCTCCAGTTCTGCTCTGTAAAGTGAGCGTCAGTTGCCTGATACTTATTTGTTCAGAGCTGACTTCTGAACCTAAAAGTTCGGAAGGCTGCATTGCAGGGGAGCTTGCAGAGAGCTTGCAGTACAGGCTACTGCTGCTTTCAAGCCACTCTGGCAGAGCCTTAGGCTGTGAAAGAAATGGGATCATTTAGGTGTTCCCTTGTCCCCACACGATGAGCAACACCGAGATCACTGCCAGCAGACATACAGCTAGCCTGTTCTTCATGACTGCCAATGCTGCAGAGCTCCCCAGCCATCCACTGGTGCTTTCCTATCCTAACACTGAAAGGTTTTCTTAACATTTAAGCCGAATCCTCCTTGTTTCTATTTAAATAAGACAGTTAAAGATGTTTGCTCTTTTCTTCCTTCTTTTTCTCTGTTTCAGCACGGATCGTTCTCACTGCTTTATTTCCTGGGACAAGGAAAAAAAGACCCAAGTGTTCTATATTGTTATTTAAACACAAATCCCAGAACTGGTAATTCAAGGCTTTACCAGTACTCCTTCAAGAAGGCTAAATGTAACTGTCAGGATATGAACAGCGCAGTGCAGACCCACTGAGAGCACCAGGGATGTCATACTGACATTCAGCCTGGGCTATGCAATGCTGTGTGTCACACATCATAGAATCCTAGACTGGTTTGGGTTGAAAGGGACCTTAAAGCTCATCCACTTCCACCCCCCTGCCATGGGCACGGACACCTCACACTAGACCGGGTTGCTCCAAGCCCCTGTGTCCAACCTGGCCTTGAACAGTGCCAGGGATGGGGCATTCACCACTTCCTGTCAAAGCCTTCCTGAGACTCACAGGGTAGAACCCCCCAACTCTTTAAAAAGGAAGCTCCTGTTGAACTAAGTACCGAGGTATTTTCACTCCACCGTTTCTTTGAACTCAGAATTGCACAGATGCCACTCTCAGAAATGAGGTTCCAAGTGTACCTCCACACTAGCTGGTGGATATACCAACGGGCTAAAATGTGCTTTCGTGGGAGCAATTCCAGCACGCAACTGCTAACACCTTCTCATCAACCAGCAAACAACTCTCCCAGATAAGCAAACCATGAAGTCTGCTGTTCACAAGAAGCTTTGTGGTCGTATCTGTTCCACTTCCACCCCACAGGCACCCAACACCCATCTCTCTTCATTTTACTCGTGCTTTCATTTCCAGGTTGGTGTGTAACAAGCCCCAGATGTTACTGCTACCACTGGGGATCGTTCAGTGGCCAAAAGCAGTCTGTGGTCCTCATCACCAACGGTGTGATGGGACCCAAGAACTTATTTCTCAGCCCTTCTAGGTTGTGCATTCAATGGCCGGCAATCACTGCCCCAGCACATTGGATTTTCCTCTTGAGCCTTTCATTAAACTCTTTCACAGCTGATGAACAGGATCTGTCAGCCCAGGTGGAAAGTAAATAATAAGCAGCTATTGAATATCTGAAACCAAATCAAAACAAATCCACATCCAAATGTCTCTCTAAAAGCTGCAACGCTCCGGTACTGTCAAAATGAAACATTCCACACGTTCACTGCCAAGAGCTTTTTATGAGGATATTTTAGATTACGGGATGCATTCATGACATTTGCATGCGATCTACAGGATTTATGCTATGACATAAAAAGCATAAATATACAAATAATACTATTTCTACTGAAACAAATCTTTCTCCCTTAAAGTAATGGAAACATTTCACTTTATCTGAATCCCTTTCCCCCTTCCTGAATCCCTTTTCATGGAAAATCTTTGTTTTCCCCCCCTCTATTTTAATTTGCAGTAAAATACATTTTCAGCATCTCAGTATTTTCCAGAGAAAAGGAATTCCATCTCCCAATCATTCAGTACTAAATAGTTTTTCAGGCAAATCCTAAGAATTGATCGACACGGCATCATTAGTGTATTTCTGGCACTCACATCCACCAACATGCTGAAGTGAAACACCAATAACCAGGAATCAAAGCAAATTAGTACAGCTACACCGAACAGAGAAGCTGTCATTTACTGTCACCGTTGTTTCTACTTGCTACCACACATCAATGTAGTTTTTGCTTCCTATTTCTGATAGAAGACGGGCAAAAAGAACACAAATCCACACTGACAGTACTTCAACACGAGCGCATTCTGCTGCTTTTCCGAAGAAACAGCAGTAGCAAGAGATAGTCTAAATACTCTTTGGAGAGGCGTTCATTTCCTGCTGAGCTATTACTGCCAAAGTACCCTCTGCACCTACTTGCTGAAGGGAAGGAAAATTCATAGAGAAACCTTGCGGAAAGCAACTTCAGAATGCAGACAGCAACACCAGAACGCTCTCAGGAGTGTTTGGGCACTCAACTTTGCGTTCATGCCAGCGAAACACAAGTATTTACAGTCAAAATTCAACCGAACACAAATGGCTACAAACAAATGCACCCTTCACGCCCATGAGAAACGCTTCCCGTGACGCCAGCAGATACCAAATGAACCAACAGAACATCAAGGCGCTTTGATGAATTGTTCTAATTACCTAAGTGAAGGCTTTGCTTTCTGCAAACTTCATTTTTAACCCACAGATTCTTGAAGAACAGCTGAACACCACAAAAAGGTCCACTGAAGCATAAGAATTATCACAAGAGAGATACAAAGTCCGCTCCATCAAAGATACCCAAGGATAACCCATGCAAATTAATTCTGTAATCCTGATTAGAAAATAAGCAGGGCTTTTAACACAGAGCTCCAGAACACCAAAAAGACAACAGTCCTCTGCTTTGAGGTCTGTTTCTGTTCTTCTCTTGGGAGAAAGCTGTGAACAAAGAGCTGTGTAACGCCAGCAAGGATGAGCAGATTCATCACCACTGTACAGCCAGGGATAACGCTGGGCTCATTTCAAGATTATTTAAAACAGAAAGGGGGGAGGAAAATGATTCGAAAGAAGCCCAAACCCTTAAAACTTTGCTGGGGAGCAAAGAGATGTGATTTCAGCTCCTCTCTCCCAGTGGCTAAGCTCACCCTGCAAAAGCCCAGCTTCTGAAGGAGGCTTTCTTCTGGGAGCTGTGCACATAGGCTGAGACACCACCCCACTGCGAGACAACACGTCCTTGTAGCTTTGCGATTCCACAGCCACGGAACGGCTTAAAAACCACGTTGTTCGTTCAGTGCCATGTTATCCAGCAGGAGCAAGACACCTCCAAGTCCAAGTTCCAGGCAGGTCCCTAGCTGGGAGGCATAAGGAACACATTTCCTTGTCACCCATCTACCCACTGGGGTAGGAAGGAGGAGTGAGAGGGAGCGATGCTGCACTCTCCATAGAGTAAACCTACCCACTTGTGCTTCACATGTTTATCCAGCAGCTCAAGCAAGCAGATTCCCTTGAATTACAGCAGAAAATGGGGCAATAGGGAATTGCTGGCCAGCCCCAGAAGGTGGGCTCAGGCAGTCAGCATGCCTCAGCTGCTCTCTTGAGCATGGACCAAGGAAGGGCAAATAAGGACTGAGCGAGGGGATGTGATGCTGTGCAACGGTGCTTTCTCCAGCTGTGTGCAAGTGAGCATCCTGAGCTCTGAAGTTCCTCACCATTCCACAGCTGCTTTTGCAGAAAATGAGCCTTCTGCATGTTGTGCTATTTATCCATGGAGCTCTCTTTGATGCAGCCTTTAAAACACGCAGGGTTTTTTCCCTCCTTATTTTCCCAAACCACTTCTTCGTCACTGCATGCAAAGTGGTGGGGTTTTCCCTGTTGCACAGGAAATATCTTTAGCTGGCAGCTTTACTGTGCAAGCTGTCCAGCAGCCGGACAAAAGCTAAATTCCAGATTATGGCTGAAAACCATCGGAAAAATTCCAAAGCCTTTACAAATTATACAAATGAGACCTTAATCCCCGCTGGCCTCACTAGCGAGGGCTCCAGCATCTGGGCACACACACTGATGTACCTGCTTGTGGGGATTTGCAGCTATTTGAATAATGAAAAATGCAGCCCCCTCGCCCTCCCTCTGTTTTTGTTAATACTTGTAGCACAATAATACACCCCACACAGTCCTGCAGGCATAGATTAGCCAGGCTGTCAGAGAAATACAGCTGCGGTGGATGCACCATCCCTGGAGACATCCCAGGCCAGGCTGGATGTGGTTCTGGGCAACCTGATGTGGTTGTAGATGTCCCTGCTCATTGCAGGGGGTTGGACTGGATGAGCTTCGAAGGTCCCTTCCAACCCAAACCCTTCTATGGTTCTATGATTCTAAACCCAGCCCTGCTCAGAGGTCTTGGGTAAAACTGATCTGCTGTCCAGAGCTGGATACAGTTCTCTAACAAGCAGAAAGCTTCAAAGCCAAGCAATCTGCCTGTCTTGTCCAGGGCAAGTTATTCCCATCTGCATGAGGCAGGGGGTATCCTTATAGGGCCCCTCAGTTGTGGTAAGATGTGCGGGATCAGTAAGTTAGATCAACAGCAATCAAAGAAATGGAAGGAACTAGAAGAAACACTGTGTGAACAGAAAGGGTGAAACCAGGAAGAGCTGCAAAGTTACCTGCTCATGTACGTGGTGATGACAGTGCGCGGTGGGTCTCTGAGTCCCTCAGAGCTGGCTTCCAACTGTGAGCAGCGAGTGGAGTACGACCATCACAGCCCTTCTCAGGTACAGCCACAACGCTCATCTGAGAAGAGCCCCTACTTCGCTAAGAGAAGAAACACACACCAAGAGTTTTCTAGTTCCCATTAAACTGAGATGGAAATACTGGTAGCCAAAGGATCCTAGAATCCCAGACTGGTTCGTGTTGGAAGGGACCTTAAGATCATCCACTTCCAAGCCCCTGCCATGTGTTGTAGGTAAACCTCATGCTGTCCTGGCCCCTTTCCCTTGCCATTCTTTTCTCTCAACTCTTCATTTCCTTTCAGAAACACGCAGACAAGTTTGGAGAATGCTGGGGTCGTAGGCAGAAGGCAACACATCAGCGGATGTGCTGCTTCATTAATGTACTGACCTTCTTTCAGGAGGTCAGACTACAACAAATCACTACTCCTTGTCCAGCAGACCCAGAGATACAAAAAAGCCTATTACATATAGTGCTAAAACATTACCACATAGCCTGTGCAGTTCTGTGTTTGATCAGTTACAAAAGCAGGGCAGGTGCAAAAGAAACGTCTATTACCTACACATCCATAGGAAAATAATTGGGTGACCATTATTAAGGATGGTGCTATGGATAGAGCAAATACCTTTTCAACCAAAATCAGTTAAAAACTGTTCGGGGCCCCTAAAAAACATTAGAAGAATCAGATAATTGAGACACAGATTAGTCTCCAAGAAGACGGATTAGCCTATATGGAGTCAGATGGATACATTAAATCTGGTACTTGTGTAATGGAAAGTGGAATGATAAAAACAATTACCTCTTCCAGATAAGAAACAAAAACATGTATACTGGCTACTCAAGGGTGTCTACCCTCAACTATTGCTTTACTTATGCTAGAATCATATTCTATCAGATCATTCTGTGATTCCATGATTCTAGCTATTCTTTTAGTTATGATTAAAAAACTACTGCTCGTTTTCTTCAGAACTTCAGTTTTGAACAGGAGTAGGGACCCCAGGGGTAGCAACACCAGGGAAGAAGGAAAACCAGACAAAAATCAGGGGAAAAAAGAATTACTTGAGTTTCAAGATGGGGAAAAAAGCCACCTTTCTTCTTTCCCGGCCCCCAAGGGTAAGAAGCTGTACCAACATAACGCACTAGGAGCATCCACAAGTACTTACTGCTTACATTTGAATTATGCTCTGAATAATGACAGGGCAGTGCTACTGCTTGAAAATATCTGGGATTTATACATTTAATCCACCTACAAAATTGGTTAAATAAGACAACCCGAGATGCTAATATTAAGTACCCTGCAAGTTGCAACAATGGGATTATCTATTGAGTACCCCTCAACTAAAACCACAGGTCAGTGAAAAGAGGTTTTCCAGAGAAAGTCTAGAATGGACTTAAACCTGAGAACTTCTTTCGTAAACAGTAACAGGAGTACTTTTCCGATTGGAACTAACTACCAAATCCTGCAACACAGGCGATGATTCAACTCCTAATTTTGGGACAGATTAACTCCTTAAGGGACAAGGTGCCATAACTCTATGGTAGGTGAAGCAGCTTATAAAAGTATTTTACATACATCCTATTTCATGCTTTGTTTTTCTATGCATTATTGCTGCTCTTTATGATCAGTAAGTGTATACCAGGTATCACAGCTATTTAAAACTTGCTAGCTCATTGACAATAATGCCATTATCCTAAAGCAATTAAAATCTTTGGAAGGCAGCTGATTAAAATCTCAACACGTAAACAGAAATGGTCAAATATCCTTTAAATCCATTTTACAGGTGAAATACTGAGGCAGCAAAAGACTATGCCAGCGACTTTGGAGATCTTGCATGTTGAGGAAGGAAAGCAGATATCTTGACTATAAAAGCCTGTGGTTTTGACTCAGGTTGACCCTTTTTGCCTTCAGAGGTATTAAACATTTGCCTTAAAGCTCTGTTTTCATATCTGCAATTTGCTCAGATTAAATAGTTTAGATTAAATACTTGTGTGGAAGAGAAAAGGGAACCAGCCCTCTCAAAATCTTTACACATGAAGAACTGAGCGAGATCAAAGGGTCGAATAAGGCACTGTGACAAAGCATGCAATCCTCTTCCAAATCCACTAGACAAGCAGCACATCTGAGCCTGGAAACAGCCTGCAGCCAAGGATTTTGCAGATTGGTTCAGTAAGATATACAGCCAGACCTATAAATGGCTGTAGACAATGGCGACAGTTGCACGTCTTGAAAAGCACTATCTCCATTAAGCCTACTTAGTCCTGCTTCTACTACAACAGCTACGCTGCTTGGCTTGGAAATGGATCAAAGAAATAAGATATTCCCATTTTACAGCCAATGAGCCTAAAACACTTCTCATGTATCTCAGCTAACTCCCACCATACAAATATCCCTTTGTGCAAGCCTGCACTCCCTGTGGGCCAAACTCTGGCTTTATTCTCAGAGGATCTGGGATGACACAGAAACCTATGTGCCCCTACCTACCGATAGGACAAAGGGTGATGGGTTTAAACTTAAATAGAGTAAGCTCAGGTTGGATATAAGGCAGAAGTTCTTCCCTGTGAGGGTGCTGAGGCGCTGGCACAGGGTGCCCAGAGAAGCTGTGGCTGCCCCATTCCTGGCAGTGCTCAAGGTTGAGGTGAGCAGCACTTGGAGCAACTTGCTCTAGTGGAAGGTGTCCCTGCCCATGGGAATTGCTGCCTCCCCTGATATTAACCTCAGATCAAGTGTTGCCTCTGAATCCACTTGGAGCATGTTACTTTGGGTAAAAGCTTTCATAACAGTCTTCAACCCTATTAGAAAATGATACATGCACTAATTGCTGTATATCCTTGACAGGTGGATGCACTCACCACTGTAACAGTAAAAACATACATGGACAATTAACATTAGGGTTCTGATTTAGCCTTCACAGTAACATGCAAATGAAGAACAAATAAGCCCCTGGTCAATATGTGGGGATATGAAGATAGCAAGTGACGGCACAGACACAGTCATATGCAGTCCTGGGGTAAAAAGTTGGACTTGATCATCTTAAAGTTCATAGAATCATAGAATAGTTAGGGTTGGAAAGGACCTTAAGATCATCCAGTTCCAACCCCCTGCCATGGGCAGGGACACCTCACACTAAACCATGTCCACCCAAGGCTCTCTCAACCCGGCCTTGAACACCGCCAGCGATGGAGCATTCACAGCTTCCCTGGGCAACCCATTCCAGTGCCTCACCACCCTCACAGGAAAGAACTTCTTCCTCATATCCAATCTAAACTTCCCCTGTTTCAGTTTGAACCCATTACCCCTTGTCCTATCACTACAGTCCCTCATGAAGAGTCCCTCCCCAGCATCCCTATAGGCCCCCTTCAGATACTGGAAGGCTGCTTTGAGGTCTCCACGCAGCCTTCTCTTCTCCAGGCTGAACGGCCCCAACTTTCTCAGCCTATCTTCATATGGGAGATGCTCCAGTCCCCTCATCATCCTCATGGTCTTTCTCAACCTTGTTGATTCTACTGATTCTGTCAGGCCATAAAGTACAGACAGGTTTTGGAATATCTACCTCCTCTCTCAACAGCCTTTCTCAGACACCCATATGTATACGGCAAGGCATAGGCCAGAGATCTAACACAGTACAACAACGTGCATACGCTGTGCAGCACCATAGGTCTACATATGCTGCTTTGGAGCTAAAGAAGTCTTGCATTCAAGACCCCCCTGCTTGGCAAGCCAACCATTATCACAACAATCAGCTGGATTATGTCCAAATCACATCATGTAGGGTTTGTACTCACTGGTTACATAGCACAGCGATGAAACTTATCGGTAGAGAACAATGTTTCTTCATGGAGAAGCTCATTTCTGTTAATCTAACCTATGATAGCAAGGGAGCAATATGTTGCTGCCTTTGGAATTGAGTCACTTCAGTAGGAGGACAGGGATGATGAATATTGAAAGCTCTTTTCAATATTAAGTCTTCAAACACATGAGAGCCCAGTTTGCATGGATGCCAGCCACTCCTTTTGGCAGGCTGCAGGATGTCTTGTTGTACTCTACAGCCAATTTGTTGACTCTAATTAGCAATGTGGGAATAGAGCAAGAAGAAAGGAATTCAAAATGGAGTGCACACTGCCATGCTATAGTGGGACAGACAGTCTGCCACTATTATTGGTTTAATGTAGGCAAACATATGTTGCATCCAAGTGTTTCTTCAAAACCAGCCATGGGTGTGAGTAGTGAGATGGGACAGGATAGGATAAGATAGGTTGTAAAGGACCCTCAAGATCACCAAGTCCAATCATCAACCAACACTGCCAAGTCCACCACTGAACCACAGAATGGTTTGGGGTGGAAGGGATCTTAAAGCTCATCCAGTTCCAACCCCCTGCCATGGGCAGGGACACCTACTAGACAAGGTTGCTCAAAGGCCCATTCAGCCATGTCCCAAGTACCACATCTACAGGTCTTTTCAATTCCCACAGGGACTGGTGACTGCAGCCCTGCCCTGGGCAGCAGTTCCAATGCCTGAGCACCCTCTGGGGAAGGAACTTGTTCCTCAGCTCCATCTAAACCTCCCCTGGTGCAGCTCGGGGCCGTTTCCTCTTGTCCTGTCCCTTGTTCCTTGGGAGCAGAGACCGACCCCACCTCACTACAACCTCCTCTCAGGCAGTTGCAGGGAGCAATCAGGTCCCCCTGAGCCTTCTCTGCTCCAGACTGAACCCCCCAGGTCCCTCAGCCATTCCCCATCATACTGTGCTCCAGGCCCTGCACCAGCTCCATTGCCCTTCTCTGGCCCTGCTCCAGCACCTCAATGTCTCTCTTGTACTGAGGGGCCCAGAACTGAACACGGGATTCAAGGCGCAGCCTCACCAGTGCCCAGCACAGGGGCACAATCACTGCCCTGGCACTGCTGCCACACCAGTGCTGATACAGGCCAGGATGCTGGGGGCTCCTTGGCTGCCTGGGCACAAGCTGCTCATGTTCAGCTCCATCAATCAGCACCCCCAGAGGTGTTTCCACTGGGCAGCTTTGGTGAGAATTGCCATTGATATGTCACAAACAGTCCATGAGAGCGCTCACACAGCACTCATGAGCACATTAAAACCCACAGAGAATGCAGAAGTAATACAAAGTTTAATTATAGTCTTTATAGTAACATTTCAAATTTGCATTTTGAAAACGTTGTGCATTCCCAGCAAAAGATGACATTTGATTCTGAAACACTAACTCAGGACAGTTAGCCACGAATATCTGGCTACTAAGTCCTTTGGATCTCCTTCAGGAAGAAAGAGTTCTCAATGGGCATGATAGTTATACCAAAACATTTAAATGTATGTGATAAAAGCAGGATTAGATACAGAACAGTCAAAAATCTTAATTAAAGGGGTGATACTATTACAGTGTGCAGAGTTTCTCTCTCTTCTACAAGGATACTGGAGAGGAACTCTTCATCAGGGACTGTAGCGACTAGGACAAGGGGTGATGGGGTCAAACTGAAACAGGGGAAGTTCAGATTGGATATAAGGAAGAAGTTCTTCCCTGTGAGGGCTGCTGAGGCACTGGCACAGGGTGTCCAGAGAAGCTGTGGCTGCCCCATCCCTGGCAGTGTTCAAGGCCAGGTTGGATGGGGCTTGGAAGCAACCTGGTCTGGTGTGAGGTGTCCCTGCCCATGGCAGGGGGGTTGGAAACTGGTTGAATCTTAAGGTCCTTTCCAACCCAAAGCAGACTGGGATTTTGTGATTCTCTTGAATTTTCCCTTTACCTTCTCCTTATACTTCTGTTAAGAGCAAGAGCCTCATTGGCACTTGGTAGCACTTCAGCCAGGCACACCCTAGCCATGGGCCACTGCAGCTCCTTGGGCTTGCTCACCTATTTCTGGCATGCCTTGCAGGTTATTGGCAGTGGCTGGCTGGCGTACGGCAACAAGGCAGGGCTCAGATGGTTTGTCTAAACAGGTAAGCTGCTCAATTTTGGCTATCAAGCCTAGACTGGAATCCCACACGCACAATAGGTTGCCTGCCAGCCAAACAGGTTGCCAACACAGCAAGAGCTGTGGTCTTGTGGTGGGTAGACGACAGGGAGCACGAGGCAGTATTGGAGATAGAAACATAGGCAAGAATGATAAGGTGCAAACCAAATTGGTTTGCTTTTGCTTATTGTACATCCCTGCTCTAAAGGATTTAGGGCAAACCAAACTGCACATTCTTACTATTTGTCAGTGCCTCCACAAGCTACTGCAGGGTATTAGAGATATTGCAAAAGATGGGAACATAACAATCCCTTTCCCTTGGGAGAAAACACAAGAGAGTGGTACTCACATTCACCTAATCTTGGGAAATTCTGCATGCCTCTATGTTCTGTCCTAAGAGCTCTGGTACTGTGTTAAAAACCTTAGCTTTTTTTTGGGGGTAACAAAGAAAATAGGTTCACTGTGCAAACAAGAAACAAGATTTAAATGTTTGACTCCAGAGGTGAAGAAACCCTCTTTGACTGACCTGAATTATTGTCTTTACCTCTTGGGATTTCCTTAAAGGCCAGACTCATGTTGATGCTTCCACCTGGACCTAATTCCAGTCCTGACAGTGAGACTACCATGCTCTCACCAATGGGCAGGTGAGTGGTCAAAGTATTATACGGCTTCTGGGGACAAAGGATCAGAGGGGTCAGAAGAGTGGCTTGGGTTCTGCGCTTCCACTTCTTCCTCCGACCCTCACCATCCTTTTTCTGTCTTGCTCAGAAAGGGGCATCCAAAAATCCCAAGTCCTTCCTCAAAACAAAACGCGTGTTTGAAGTCTTATTTCTGTGCATCACACCCACTCTGCAGATCCACATCAACACTTCAGCCCACCAGCACCCCAAGCCTAGCAAGCCCTAGTATAATTAAATGCCGCCTCCCAACCTTGGCTTCAACAGCCGGTTCTTCTGTGTCTGCCTGGCACTTTGCATTTACTGATACTCTCCTTATCTATCAAATGTCAAAGGAAGTTAAGAAATGCAGAGCTACCTGATTGCAAAATGCTTTCTCCACATAAGGACCCCATGGAAGGGTAGAAAGCCACCAAAACCTTCTTCCTCATTCTTTTGAGAGACAGGTGATTGACTGCACTTGGTACAGCACTGAATCAGCCAACTGTAACATGTTCCAAACACTATCCAACCCGCAGATGTATGTGGGTTAAGGTATTTCAGACAGTTACACAGAATGAGTGTCTTGGAGAAGCTCTTTACATGCACATACCCTGTGAATACTTGAAGCACTATCGTGGGAAACAACATGCACATCTATTTAGTGAAACAAGAGGTCAGAGAGGAGCATCACAGACAGGTTAATGATTGCCTCAGTTCGTTAAATGCCATTTCCATGCTTTAAGTCAAAGTTCAGCCAGACAGTTGAGAATAGCATTAGGACCGTTATTATTTCATGAGACTTGATAGGAAGTGGTTTGTAGCAGCAGCTTCTGAAATTCATATGTTGAATTCTCAGCTGACTCACTTGTATAATTTCTCAGGCACTTGTGGCTTCAATACCTAAACAGGGGAAGTTCAGGTTGGATGTAAGGCAGAAGCTCTTCCCTGTGAGGGTGCCGAGGCGCTGGCACAGGGTGTCCAGAGAAGCTGCGGCTGCCCCATCCCTGGCAGTGCTCAAGGCCAGGTTGGACACAGGGGCTTGGAGCAACCTGGTCTGGTGTGAGGTGTCCATGGCAGGGGGTTGGAACTGAATGAGCTCTAAGGTCCTTTCCATCCCAAACCAGGCTGGGATTCTATGAATAATCACAAATAGATAAACCAAAGCTACCGTGGCCACACTTTTAATATACAAACTGGGATTTGTGGCTAATGTGCAGGCCCAAGGAAGGTTAATGAGTCACATACAGCATGTAAAACTAGAAATGTTCTGTGTTACAGACAGCTCTGCCCCAGACACCAAAAGACTGCAAATACATGTAACACGTAATACCGAAGGGGTTTATCCTTAACATGTACCTTTAGATTAAGAAACATGACCACAAGACTGCACACTCCTACATCTTACACATTTGAGTTGGCCCTAGAGTGCTTTTTCAACTTAATTTGGTATCAGATGCAGGGAAAGATGAAGGATTAACCAGAATGTTGTGAGAGGAGTATAAATGACAATGTTAAGGAATCTTTGTCTATTCCACTCACCGTGTTTTCATTGTAGTCAGAATGTAAGAGTTTGCCAGCTTAAAGAGATTACATACAGGCACAAAAGCAACATGGAATGCCACTATGATGAGATGCTCCAATAAATAAAGTAAGTTACATATAGGTTTATCCTCTTTATTCTACATCAACATCTTTCTTGGTACTGACACTATTTCGTATTTATCTCGGTGTTATTATGATCAGAACTGGATTCCTGGAACTGCACAATATTACCACAGTAGCTGTGGTAGGTGTAAAATTCATCAAGACTTTTATTGGAGTTTTTGATGAGTAATAATGCATAAAAAGCTGTTGTGTAGGAAGGGGAAAGTGACCTCCAAATAACAGATTATGAAGGCATTTGTAGTGCAAGCCCCAAAGAGGCATCTACTGAAGGAAACATGTTGGAATCTGTTAGGTGGCAGCTACTACTTAAAAAGGCCCTTAGACCTGCAATGGAGGGACATGGCTGCTGCTACTTTTCAGAGTACTATCAGTAACCCAGAAAAAAACATGCAGGCTCTCCTTAGTTTTCAGTACAAGATCTAATGAATTCTTTATCATTTAGCACAGCACCTTCTTTTTACTATGAGAAACATCCCTTTACAAAGTCTTCACTAAGAGTAATACTGTTTTCAACTTAGGAACAAGATAGATGACATGAACACTGGTGTTTGAGGATGACTTTTCTGTTTCAGATGAAGTTGCCTTTGTACCAAAGTGATGGTGCTTGTTCTCCCTTGGTCTCAGGTGCACCACTTCTCCTCCCTCTTAGCCTCAGGCTCGTGTATTCTCTTTTGCTTCCTTTCTCTTTTTCACAACTACTAGACCTGAGCTCCCCTGAGAACTGCAGTTTCCCGTCTCTCCATACCTGGAGTACCGCACAGAGATGACACAGACAATAGGTTCTACCTTCCTACTTCACTCATGCTGTCCACTGAAAGGCTATAACTGAAGGGTGAATGTGTTATTTCACCTATAAAATCTGGCGGCTCAGCTTGGCCACCAACCTTTCAGCTGCGGCACTTAAACATTGGGGGTGGTGTTTGTGGAGGAATTCCTATAGACACAGGAACTACGAATGCATTCACACACTGAGCACCACAGGGCATCAGGCAGAAGCCGTATTCTCCATGAGCCAGAGTTCCCATAAAGTCATGAGAGAGGAGAGAATAGAGTCTGCGTTACAAATGCTGCTGCACTGAGCACTGTGGAGGACAGCACTTGCACACTAATTTCTAGGTAGAGCGTCAGATAAATCAGTTTCATGCTATTTTCTGCCTCCAGGACATAGAGAGTCCTTCAGCAGCATCAACACAACCAGTCCCAAATAGCCTGGTCATTTCAGACCCACACTTAAATCATTCACAAATCCTTAAAGAACAGAGATATTAAAAGGTAAAGAATAGTTTACTTCGAATTCATCAGCGTCCTCAAATACTGAAAGCACAAAAAGGACCAGATTTGGAGGAACTGGACCCCAACTCTTCTGTAATTCTAGTGACCAAAACTGAGTGGAAAAGGGTTTTCTATGAGATCAGCAACATCAGAACAGGACTAATCTCATCTCAGTTGCCTGACTTACACATCAACATGTGCAAGTGCAGTCATTCTAATGCTGCTGATGTAATAGGTTTAGAAGTGTGTAGTCATGAGGCTGAAAGGGATATGGGAACATTGCTCACATCCACACACCTGAGCCAAACAGGACAACGGATTGCAAACTGCAGCAGCACCATGGGTCACCATTACACGGGGAGAAGGAAACCCCATGTTCCTTCCATGTACTACTCTTTCCTCCATCTAATACCCAGTCATCCGGCATTTACCACAAGTGCCCCAGCAGGTGCTAGCAGAAGGAGAGCAGAGAAGCTGGTACCCTTGTGTGACCCTCTGGCTCACAAACATCGAGTATCGCTGCTGCAGGAGCCTGGCCGAGTCATCCACCAGCTCTGTATTACTGCTGGCGTGACAGGGGAAGGAAGGGGCAGACAAGCAAATACACTAAGAATGAGTCAGACTGAGTCTTCATCAATGGCTCAGAGTAACAAGTGAATAACAGGGATTATGAAAGTACAGACACCGTTCCATGAGGCCATTCATATGACTTGTGTTCCCCACTGATGCAAGAACCAAATGAACTGAGGACTATTGACAGTGTATGATTCCTATCTCACTGCCTGCAATGCAATTTAGAGGATGCTTCCAGAGACAGGCTGAGCCAGAGATAAAAAGTGACATGAGACAGCTGGGAAAGAAAGAGAAACACTTGGTTGAGTTTATTTTCTGTCTTTTTTCACTGTCTTCCCCCAGAGAAATGGAAACAAAGGGATTGCTAAAGGCTTATCAAATGGGGCTCATTCTTCGAGTGGTACTGCTTGTTCCCCAGAGGAAGAAGAGAAGCTTTCTGCACAACTAAGGCTGTCTGGAAGCGTTAGCTCCTCAAAGCCACACATGCATCACCTAACACTACGAAGCATCTTTCTCCACCAGCCAGACATGGGAGGGCATGAATATCAACTGAAACCCAGGTCAGCACTTTGCACAGGCCCCAAAGTCACTACTATTATTCCTCTTAATAGTCCAGCAGCTAAATGGGATGAAGTCCTAGGCTCCATCACCGTGATTTAGGGGCTGTTTGACATCCCAGAACATCACTCAGTCTCTGTATCAGGAGAACACTAATATCTACAATGCCCAAGGCTTTTGCAGCACTGTTTGATCTGCAGATCCAGAAGCTTGCTGTGTAAGTGTCCACTCCTTACCTCCATTTTACAGATGGGATAAAGAGTGTTAAGCACAGAGAGGAGCGCTTCAGCGGTAGTTAAAATCTTTTGCATGAAAGGATCACTCAATGGTCATATAAAGTCAGCACAAACCTGCAGGGTTTCAATATACGTCAGCCATCAGGCCTTGCATTCCTCATGTCTGACAAAGCCAAGATCCTCCAAATTCAGCATCATTTACTAGCCAAGTGATCAACACATTGAGTGACAAGAGATAGAGTCCAAATGATAAACAGTTCAGATTAAAAGGTGACCCAGGTGAGCAGAGGGGCCGTGTTACCACCTTCTGACACCCAAGAGAACAAGCCCTGTGAAGCACCATGTGCCACTGGCACCATGGCACCCATAGAACCTGCGGCATCTACTTTGCCTCTGGATGGAAACCTCTTCAGGAATGGATGGTGCTACCTTCGCTGCCCTCAATTCTCCATTAGAAAAGGAAGGGGTTTAAGTGCACACATTCTTCTAGCATGCTTTGCACAAACTCCTCCATGGGATGAGCCCAAGAACTACACTTTGAACGCAAAAACTACCGTTACACTGGTAAAATACTGGTAGATTGTTTTCTAGTATGAGACAACGCTAAATGAATGCCTTAACCTTTCCAAACAGGGTCTTGATGAAGTTCATGTGCACTTTTAGCCATTAGGAATCTCTTGGTCACTGCTAAAAGCTTACTTAACCAGCTCCATTTTGTCTAGCTAAATGCCTCTTGTAGTGAGCATTCTCCATCTCGTCATTATACTCTAGATAACAGAAAGAAAACCTAAGATCCAGTAGACTATTTAGCAAAAGGCTCTTCTCATCTGAGTTCATATGTTTTGATATTCTTTTTCAACATGTCTGCGATTTATTTGTTATTTATAATAAATAAATAACAACTGGTGTGGGGCCCGGTCTTGTTCGACATCTCTGTCGGTGACATGGACAGTGGGATTGAGTGCGCCCTCAGCAAGTTTGCCAATGACACCAAGCTGTGTGGTTCGGTTCATACATTGGAGGGAAGGAATGAATCCAGAGGGACCTCGACACGCTTGTGAGGTGGGCTGATGCCAACCTGATGAAGTTTAACCATGCCAAGTGCAAGGTCCTACACCTGGGTCGGAGCAATCCCAGGCACAGCTCCAGGTTGGGCAGAGAAGACATTCAGAGCAGCCCTGCAGAGAAGGACTTGGGGGTGTTGGTTGACGAGAAAACGAACATGAGCCGGCTGCAGTGTGTGCTTGCAGCCCAGAAACCAACCGTATCCTGGGCTGCATCAAAAGCAGCGTGACCAGCGGGTCGAGGGAGGTGATCCTGCCCCTCTGCTCTGCTCTCGTGAGACCTCACTTGGAGTACTGTGTGCAGTTCTGGTGTCCTCAACATAAGGAGGACATGGAACTGTTGGAACAAGTCCAGAGGAGGCCACGGGGATGATCAGGGGACTGGAGCACCTCCTGTATGAAGATAGGATGAGAAAGTTGGGGCTGTTCAGCCTGGAGAAGAGAAGGCTGCGTGGAGACCTCAGAGCAGCCTTCCAGTATCTGAAGGGGGCCTATAGGGATGCTGGGAGGGACTCTTCATTAGGGACTGTAGTGATAGGACAAGGGGTAACGGGTTCAAACCTAAACAGGGGAAGTTTAGATTGGATATGAGGAAGAAGTTCTTTCCTGTGAGGGTGGTGAGGCACTGGAATGGGTTGCCCAGGGAGGCTGTGAATGCTCCATCACTGGCGGTGTTCAAGGCCGGGTTGGAGAGAGCCTTGGGTGGCATGGTTTAGTGTGAGGTGTCCCTGCCCATGGCAGGGGGTTGGAACTGGATGATCTTGAGGTCCTTTCCAACCCTAACCTATTCTATGATTCTATAATTTGCTAATTTCATTAATCTAACCAGAAGACATATCAGTTTTCTAAACCTCTCTTCCCCCAAAGAGATGCTGCTTTCCTTTTCATTAAGAAATGACAACCAAAGTAGGGCAAAAGATGTACAGCAGCAACTTGAGTGATACTGAAAAAGCAACAAGTATGCCAAGCTCATTAGAAGCATTACTATAGGAAAATGAAATATAACTCTTTTTCTCTGGCCTAATGACAGAATCACATTTGGTTTTAAACTGCAAATATGAGTGTCCATCCCTGATGTGGTATTAAACACAGCAACAGTCCTCCCTCCCAAAAAAAACCCACAGGCTTACAGACTGACCCAACAGAGAGTTTCTAGACCTTGCCCTCTTTCTTAACTGGGCCTAATTAAAACACCACCACTACTTCTTTTTCTTACGTTAATTGCATAAAAGGTGACGAAATCCTGCTTTAGAGAGGCCACACAGAGACCTGAAACACAATTTGTATTCATTCCCACTTCTCTTTAAATCTTCTTACCGTGATTTGCTTCTGTAGTTAATACGAGTAGTAGCACAAAACCCTCAGCCTCAGCTTTCTCCCTAAAACCACTTGTTTGCTACAGAATTTGCCTAAGCCCTGTCTGACTGCTCCCATAAAGATTCCAGTCTGGTTGAGTTACTAAGCTACCGTAACTCTGTGGATCAAGTGGGATCATTAACTCTGCGGTTTCTGACACACGGTAAATCTTGGAAAGTGGGCAAAAAAACAGATGGAATACCTCCCCAGTTCCATGCATGTTTGAGTCAAGCAACGTGTCACACGTCACCCACACTGGATCTGTTTGGGAGATACAAATGCACCTCCTGAACTCACAAGCACTGTGGAGCCGGTCAGGATTTCTTCTGCATTACCCCCAGACCTCATAACAGCACTGTGAAACGCTACAAGGACCTGTTCAAGAGCACTTCAAAACTCCACGCAACTTGAGTGCATTTGAAGCAAGGGTCCTGATACAAAAGCACAAGACTAGCTGGAATGCAAACCTGGAACGCAACCTGGCACAGGGTGCCCAGAGAAGCTGTGCCTCCCCCATCCCTGGCGGTGTTCAAGGCCAGGTTGGACGGGGCTTGGAGCAACCTGGTCTAGTGTGAGGTGTCCCTGCCATGGCAGAGGGTTGGAACTGGGTGATCTTAAGGTCCTTTCCAACCCAAAGCAGTCTGGGATTCTATGCTTGGCTTTAACCTCTGCTTCACTTCCTGCTTCCTTCATTGATCATGTTTCATATTTTCTGCGTTGCTTCAGAAAGATTTATTCTCAGGCATATTTAGAGGGCATTCACTTACGCTTCCAGAAAGCAAATGTTCTTGTAAATTGTTCTACAGACTCAAAATCGCTCCTGTCAGTTACCAGCTCTTCCTTCTCTGAATTACACTGCAGTTCAGTGGCCTCTACAAGCTCCCAGCAAAACTGGAAGCCGTTGCTAAAGTGATTTTTGCGATCAGTTCCTTTAGCAAAGTGCTACCAAAGCCCTCCCACCTACAGAACACCTAAGCCTCAACTTGCTCATGAGCTATCACCAAGGGAAAACACTGAAATCACAGCATGCTAACACACCACTACAGAGAATCACAGAGTACCACCAACACATGTAATAAGCTATTTCCCTTATCAACGCTGGGATAAGGGTTCTTCTCAAAGTCAAGATTGTGAATCCACAAACCATATCCCAGAGCCTTTCAAAGTAATGCAACAGATGACACTCACTCATCTTTGGCAGCATGAGGAGCTCATATTACGAGTTGAAATGCCTATAGGCACTAACAATGAGAAGATCTATATAAAAGTATATACCGACATAGGAAACTGTAGAACTGCATTTAAATAAGCTGTCCTTTGGACAAATTCTACTTTTTCTTGTAAATTATTGAGTTACTTCATTCCCAGGCTTCTGAAGCAGTCCTCTTGCAATTCAATTTGGAGTTATTTCAGGTAATTCTTATTTAAATTCAATAAATATTTTTCAGGTATTGAAAAAGAATAATTTGTCATTACTGTCAAGTGCTTTGGGGTTTCTCTCTTCACTGCTTTCTCACTGAATCTTTCCTCTTCTGACATCTCTCCTGATGCCCTATTTTCACCCTGTTTCCTGTGCTATCAGAAAAGCGAGGAAGTGAAGATAGAATTAAATCGTTCACGAAGAACAAATGCCTTTCCAAATCTCCTTGTGCCTGAAGGTCCTACTTGTCTTGCTTTGGATTTTGCTTTAAAAGCACGAACTGTGATTACTTCTTCGTAAGAGGTATCAACAGGGAGCTTCCCAGGCCAGTGCTTGACATCAGTGAGGAAGGAGCAAGATGCCATATCCAAAGGCAGCAGCCACTTGCCAAGCCGTGCCCTGCTGCTTTTTACATCTCAAGCACACCAAGGGATGTTTTAGATGAGGCTAAAAGCATAACAAAGCTGATACGCTGCAGGGGTGAGGTTTTCCCCATCAGCACGTGCCAGCCTGACAGCAGGGTAGGACCTGAGCACCGCAGCCAAGGGCCAACTACAGGATTTAGTCTGCTTTAAAAGAGCACTTTTCACGTTGTTGTAGCTTTCTGCAGAGTTGGCACACTGAGCAAATCCGAGCACTGCCGTAATTCCAGCTCTCCATGTCTCAAGGGGAAACTTTTCACTTAGTTAAGTCAAGGTTGTTTATTCTTTTCTGAGGGAATAACAATTTATCATTAGAGTATTTAAATATTTTATAGGCCAAAGTGGAGGCTGGAGAATTCAATAATTGTAATTAGGCACACGGAGCTGCTTGCATTAAAAGGATAAATCTAATAAGACACAGTTAACATTTTTTGTTCTCATTAAGCCAATTCATACAAATTTAAAGGCAAGATTTACGTGCTGATAAACTGGGGGTTGGGGGAAGGAAAACACAGGCTGCATTTAAAGTAGGATGAAGCAGGAATATTTGACACTTATTACCAACCAGAAGCTCAGAAGGAATAAGCTAGGATCAATTTAATGAGTTCTGTGAAGCCTGTGTCAGGAAAGTAGCCCAAGTTACACGTAGGCAGCATCAGGCATGAAAAGGCAGCGTTATCTCTAATTCTGCACAATGATGTCTTCCAGGGAAGCTCAACTTACATTGCAATGGTGGGGAAAACTACTCCCCACTTTTACAAAGGGGAAAATCAGGACACAGAGGGTTAAAAAGGATGCAAGCCAGATTTTACAGTCCACAAAATTAACAGACCCTCTTAGCAGACTGTTATGAGCTCAATCAAGATGCTTCCTAATGCCTTTCATGCTCTATTTTAACTGCGGTTTTAATCCAGCTAGATCCTTCAATTAAACAACTAAACCCAAATGGCCACAAATCTTCATCATTGGGTACAGAGAGAATTTTCCCTTGAACAGAACTGCTGCTGCTTTATACACATTTCATGGTCAGAGGATATTGGAGGAATTCAAGATTGATGACAGCACCATATTTTGCCCAGATTTTGTTCCTCTGCCTCGGTGATAGAATGAATTTTGCACTTTAGTCGTAAGGCATCCTTACTTTTAATACTTGGACACTGAGGACATGCAATGATATGGGACTTGTTTTCTGCTCAGGAGCCTTTATAAGAGCAAACCAAAGATTTCTGAGCTACGCATGTGATAAAAATCATTCATTCTTGCAGACTTTGTTTTTTCGGTGTCCAAAGGAAACAGGCAGCTCCTTGTTATTCCCTGCGCCCCCTAAAACTGCCTGGAAAAAGTGAACAGAATCAAAATCCCTCCATTCAGCAAAGGGAAGCTCTTCAGAGGGCTCGGAGTGACCAGAAATGTAGTGCCTAGAAATATTCAGCCTAGTTATTGTGCCAAAGCGAAGGGGACGTCAAGCAGGGTCAGCAAGACTGCAAAATGAAAATCCATTTTCATGTCATTCCTTAATGCACTTCTACCTCTTTGTCTACCTAGCCATGTGTTGCAGGTGGAACACAGTCCTCAAAGGCACTTAGGGAGCAAAGGGGAAACACTAAGTGTGCTGGGAGTTTTGCCATGGGTGGTAGCAGTTTAAAATGAGGCTGTTAATAGGAATGTTGGATACAGTGGTGCACTTCTGGCTGTCATCAACCTCATCCTAACAGCAATTACCAAAATGATTGAAATGCTTTTGACTGTTTAACTCTCCTCACATTGCTTTCTCAGAGCAACTCCCAGTGTCTGAAGGAGGCTACACGGATACAGGAGAGGGATTCTTCATCAGGGACTGCAGTGATAGGACAAGGGGTGATGGGTTCAAACTGAAACAGGGGAAGTTCAGGTTGGATATAAGGCGGAAGTTCTTCCCTGTGAGCGTGCTGAGGCGCTGGCACAGGGCGCCCAGAGAAGCTGAGGCTGCCCCATCCCTGGCAGTGTTCACGGCCAGGTTGGACAGAGCCTTAGGTGGCATGGCCTAATGTGAGGTGTCCCCACCCGTGGCAGGGAGTTGGAATCGGATGATCTTAAGGTCCTTTCCAACCCAAACCAGTCTGGGATTCTATGATTATAAAACAGTCTATTGCAATACAAGGCACTACTGAAATGGGTTTGTGATTAATCAGTAAGTTACATCACACCCAATCCCCATGTAGAGGGACCTCTATGTTCTGCATCATTCATAAACTTAACTGGAGCAGTGTAACAAAACTGATTGTGTTCTTGGCATCATTCTTCAGGGAGTGCTGGGAAAATGCTTATTCTCCATTTCTTCAAACTTATTATCCAGCTCTTATAAATGAAATTAACAGGTTTTCATCTTGTCAGCTGTTGGGAAATTCGCTATAATGCTTGAAATCAGATTTTGTACGTAGCCAGCTAAATGTTGTTCTCCTACACGTTACACCATTAGAATGACTGCTCTTCAAAGTTACTTTGTCATTCATATTTTAGATATATATATATTTATAGAGGTGAAAGTAGGCATGAATTGTATTTTTCTGCATGAACACACAAAATAGACTGCTGCTTGTACGAATGGACAATGAGCATCTCGCACATCAAGGTTACTCTTGTATTCTTAAATCTGTATATAGCAGAAAGACTGTTTTATCAGTTGGAGCAGAAAGACTGTTTTATCAGTTGGAGACATACCAGAGAGCTCCACTGAAAGCAGAACAGAAAACGTGCTTTAAATCTGCCACAGTATAAACACTTGGGCCTTGGCAAGAATTCACCAGTGCACCAAGGTACACAATGGCATTTGATTCTACCTATTGAAGCTTCGGATTGTTCGGTGCTTTCCTAAATGGCAGAGCATAAGGAAGCCCCAAAATATTTCTGATCACAGAATCACAGAACCAACCAGGTTGGAAAAGCCCTTTCAGCTCATCCAGTCCAACCGTTCCCAGCACTGCCAAGGCCACCACTAACCCATGGCACTGAGGGCCTCGTCTCCATGCTGTGTGCACACTTGCAGGGACGGTGACTGCAGCCCTGCCCTGGGCAGCAGTTCCAATGCCTGAGCACCCTCTGGGGAAGGAATTGGTCCTCAGCTCCATCTAAACCTCCCCTGGCGCAGCTCGAGGCCGTTTCCTCTTGTCCTGTCCCTTGTTCCTTGGGAGCAGAGACCGACCCCACCTCACTACAACCTCCTGTCAGGCAGCTGTAGGGAGCGATCAGGTCCCCCTGAGCCTTCTCTTCTCCAGACCTAAATAATACCATGATTCTATGTGTCCCTTCAAGAAGTCCCTCCTGCACACACCAAGATACAGCTGGTTTCTTGGTCTGCCCCTCAGCTTTCCCTCCTTGCTGCACACTCCCCAGCAGCTCATACACCACATTATCATTAGGGCTGTAAGGGACCTCTGGAGATCATCTACTCAATGTATAGCTTTCCATTACAAAGGCCCACCCTTCTAATTGCAGAAGCATTAACGGGGATGGCAGAAAGTTGTCATTATCATCCTGACAAAGGAGGGAGTTGGGTCAGAACTGTTTTCCTAAGATGGATAACAAGGGAGGAAACTCCTGGGATCCCAGGGTTAGGGTTTCTTTAACACCCAGAGATCTGTGTAGTAACTTTTTCCACTGGCAGCCAGAGCTACGCTCGCTGCTGCCTCCAGAATCACAAATAACTACCAGTTATTCACACAGGCGTATTTTCTGTGAAGAGTACAGACAGAGACCAATGGGCACAAACAGTAGATTGTCCCCATAGCACAGGCAGCAGAGATGGGAACAAGTCAGCAGCAAAAACGAGCTCAAGGAACAGTCTCTAATGGCATGCCCTGAGGCAGTTTTAATGGATTATGGTTGCTAGAAAGACATAACATCCTTTAAATCAGTGCCATATAGACAGGCAGGAATATGTTTAACAGTCACCAAAACAGTTGGTTACTTGAACATGCCTGACTTCTACTTCTGCTCTCCATCCTACAACAAAAATACCCAAGGTTTCAAGGCCGCTGTGGCTGGCAAGACAGAAGAGAGAATTATACTTCCATTGCCTGTGCTTAAGTATATGCAATGTGCTAATGTTTCAGCTCCTGCTCCCTTCAGAACTTGTGATTCCCCCTGCGTTAGTGGGATAACACACCACTGCTCTGTCAGCACCACACAGATGCTGGGATGCATCTGGTAAGGCTTTCTGTCGATGCTTGTAAACCCTGTGTTATGACTGCAGCAGTAGAAAACGGTGTTCAATGATAATGCTGCTTTCCTGGAACACAGTTAGGAGGCATTAAGAGAGCGTATCTCCAGGAGCACTATAGAATCTTTGTCAAAACGCTGTCAAGACAAAAACCCACACGCAATGCTAAAGGAAACGTGTCCTACCTCGGGTGCAGAGGACACTGGGGATCATCAAAGCAGACTGTCAAACCAATTAGTAGTTTACTTTGCTCTCAGCATAGCTGTTTGTCCAAGGAAACCAGTGCTATGGCTGTGTCCGCTTCCTTATGCAGCCACACAGCACTGCATTGCTTGGGATTTCAGCAGTGCCAGTAAACACTGCCTGAATGTTTGCATTTACTCACACGTTTAAGAAGTAACATTCTTTTATTCAAACCTCTCCACTGCCACATTTCTTTTAAGCTGTTTCAAAAGTCATTATAAATGTAAAGATAAATCAAAACACCTTCAGGATAAACAAAGCTCCCCCTAGGTAATCAGGTAATCCAGATACATTCTGTGCAGAGATACGTTTGCCACAAGTTCAAACAACCGAAACTCAACATTTTTGTCATGTTTGCTGCATCTCAGCATTTAATATTGAAAGGTACTCCCAGTCCTGGGATTAAATCACACCCCGGTGTTATGAACTGAGAGAACTGCATTGCAAGGACAGTGATGCACAACACAAGGAATGAAGTCATCTCACTGTAGTATCACGCACGACAAAGATATGGGTATCACCACTGCACATGATAAGAAATAAAGCAGTAAGATTTACCTGGAGTAGTTACTGTGTTCTATTCCTGATCTGTTTCACACTCTTTTCAGGATAAACACCCCCAAAGTATATTTCCCGCTCTGTGCTAATATTTGGTTCACAACATGAGTGCTCTTCAGGATAAAGTGAGGAACTGTAAAGGTTTTCAGATGGAAGGCAGAGGGTGGGGGAACAGAAATCCCCCCATTCCCAGCTCTCACAACTGAACTCTTACTGCAGGTGGACAGAAGGATTGTGCTGGAGGGAAGGCGCAGCGCATGCAGCTCCTCTCAGCAGCAAACGCAGCTCGCTCGCGGTGGAACAGCCTGCAGTAGAATAACAAGAGAATTTCTCAAGTGCTAGTGGAAGCAAAGGAGGGGGTGTGAGGGAAGGCAAGGGAAGAAAAAGCTCAGGAGGCTGCTCCTCTCTTCAGCTGAGGCATGCTGCTTGCCCCTCCTTCACCGGGGTCTTGTGAGGATAAGCACACCAAAGATTTCAAGGCTCTGAGATGCTATGTGAGACCCAACACAGTTGGCTAAAATAACCAAGGATAGGGGATGCAAAATATTAAGTTTCCAATAGCAACATCAACGCTCCCCTGTTGTAGCTCCTGTAACAGAAGGTACATTTTGACACAAACAGCAATACCGCGTTAGCCAACATTTCTGGCCCAAAATCCAGTTGCAAGATCAGTCCTGCCCTATTACCCCTCCTCAAGACCCATTGGCCACTCAAAGAACTGTCTTTGAATTTACAAATCCAATTTTCCCCACTGTATTCTTCAGTATTGTCTCCCCTCTGCTGGTGAGCAAACCTAAGACCTTAACCCTGAAGGTGCTTAGCTCTGTTCACAGCTGGATAGTAACTGAAGTGACCACACAGATGAAACCCCATTTTATGCCAGCAAATTTACACAGCACATGCGCTGGGAATAGAGGAAATCAAACCTGCTTCCTATGTGTGCAAGGCTCATCCATCCATCACATAACTTGAGTGTAAAACCTTCTGAGCCTTATTCTTCTGGCATCCCCCCCTGAAGCTCCCTGGCAGCTCCAGCAGTGTTTGGTATGCGAGCGCTGGCGCTTCCCACTGCTCCCACACAGGCCACTTCCCAGGGATGGATCCCAGGCATCCCGCACATGTTGGCCCCAGCACAAGACTGTGAATGGCACCTTTTACATTACACAACAGGAGCTGAATGTTTGCTCCCATACATACATATTGCTAACAGACAGCAGATTTATTAAGGGAACTCTAACTCTTAAAGTACTCCACTTGTCCTTGCTGACTTTGATTACCAGATCTAAGTGATAGGAACCTAGCTCTACCTCATCCACCATTTTAAGACCACAATATTATTCACAATTAGTTGTTTTTAAATTGTAATAAAGTGTTAATAGTATTCACAATGATATAGCAATGACTACGCTGTAATCCAGTAATAATAGCTCAGAGAAGTTTCTCTCGGGGAGAATTCTCATCCCCATGTGGTTTATATATGCTAATTCCTATGCAAATTAAGAACCCACTGACACATCCTATTATAATACTTGTCCATTTTGTACATGTATTTGGTGAAATCATTGCACTCATATTATGCTCTGGAAGAAGAACACGTCCCAGCCTGCACTGTTGCTACGACAAGGGATGAGATCCAGATCCATCACGGCAGGTGGGTGTTCACTCCCACTAAAATGGCACGGACAGTGGGTGGCAGCAGGTTGTGATTTCTTTCCAATCTTATGTAATTAATACTGTCGATCCTGGCCGTTTGAAAACTCAGAGCTCAAGACACAGAACAAGCTGATGTGGTTTTATTTATTGCTTCAATATCCTAGCCCTTAAGATTCCCATCTTCTGTTCTTAAGTACCACAACTGTTTTTAGAAAGGAAGCCAGAGCTTTCCACCACTGTGGAAACGGAAACTTTAAGGAAAATCACAACGAGATCCATAATAAAATGACTGTCAGCAACCTCACACAGCATGGGAAGAAGAAACCCCTTAACAACATCACATTCACACACAAACTGCTGACCACTTACAAGGAAGGAACAGCAAGTAATGCAAGCTAGATTGTGTGCCATGTCCAACACAGCCTGGCTGGGACACTTCTGGATGGGAAAGGGGCTTGTGCCTGCGAGGGGAGTGAGACGCAGTTGTCAGCCCAGCAGGCAGTGCTGTACGTACTGCACTGACAGTGCCTGCTCCGGTAAGAGCTGGGTCCAAAACACACATGCAATTGCTGAAAACCTCTCAGAAGAGCAGCACTCCCTCAAGGCAGAGACCTCAAACAGGCCAGGACTGTTAAACCATGAGCTCATGGCACCCATATGTCACCTACCTTTCCACCAGGTAGTAAAGGTGGGTATCCTGGTCTGCTTTTACATCCAAATGCAACACGTGGCCCCAACCAGCCCAGAGCGAGGACGACAGTGACTATGCTCTCTTAGAATCCCAGACTGGTTTGGGTTGGAAAGGACCTTAAGATCATACAATTCCAACTCCCTGCCATGGGAAGGGACACCTTCCACCAGACCAGGTTGCTCCAAGCCCCGTCCAACCTGGCCTTGAACGCTGCCAGGGATGGGGCAGCCACAGCTTCTCTGGGCACCCTGTGCCAGCGCCTCAGCACCCTCATAGGGAAGAGCTTCTTCCTTATACCCAACCTGAACTTCCCGTTTCAGTTTGACCCCATCACCCCTTGTCCTATCGCTACAGTCCCTGATGAAGAGTCCCTCTCCAGCATCCAAGAAGGGAAGAGCCTTGCTGTTACAGCTCCCTGTTGTACATCATTAACGCAGGGACTGGGAACATCCGTCCCTTTGCGAAGATTAGACTCCTCAGATCTGTGTATCAGAGATCAGTGGTAAAACTGATCTGAATCACTATTATTACAGGGCTGGAGACCCCAAGGCCTCCAACAAAACCCAGGGAACTTTACAGGCAAGAGGCATTTGTTGCCTAGGGGAGCTAATCATCTAAATGAAAAAGACAGGCAGGGAGTCGGAGGGGAAGCAGCAGCACAGAGAGGTGAAAGCAATTTCCCCAAGGCCACACAGCCAGTCTGTGAGCAACCCAAAAATAGAGGCTGACCCCTTGATTGTCAGCCCATTGTTCTCTCCGCTAGACTGAATATCCCACGGTGGATGTGACATTAAATTGGTATTTGTGTTTTGCTGCTGTCACCGTTAAAAATAAAGCATGACGGCAATGTCTCCGTGCTGAGCTGCTGCAACCGAGGCCACACGAGCACTTCGAGAAGCAATGCCATGGAGAACTCTTGCTAAGAGAAGAAAGCAAAGCCCCTGGAAAGCACACCCTGATTACCAGCTACTCCATCGCCATTGAAGACAAAGGTTACTGCAGGGTTTGATTCGGAGAAAACTCCAGGAACAAACTTGCCAACGAAGTTTGAAGTTGACAAGCAGGTATTCTTTATTGTGGTGCTGGGAGACACGGGGGACAGCTCCTCCTAACATGCCTCTGGTATTGCCACACAGGCCATCCTTATATAGTCACTTGGGCATACACACAAAACGTGATGGTGGTCTTTGAGAGTCATTTACTTCTTCCAACAATCTTCATCACTGCTGGCAGTCTTTGAAGCGCCAGCTTGATTAAGGCAACAGACACAGCCATCGTCCTGTCCTTCTACTTATCAGGTAGGTTAACTGCTCCCATCCCGGACATTTGCTAGTCTGGATACTCCCCAGTAGATGTTTACACCAATTTAATGGGTTCATTAAGATAGCAATCATGCTGTCCCTCCACCCACCAGCAGTTTAACTGTGCCCATCCCCAGGTCCTGTTTTTCTATTTTTCTTACACTTTTTGTACTAAGGTCCTAGGGACCTAAAACTACCTTCAAGCACCCCCATCACAAAGCCATCAGACTTAATCTTACTTAGAACTAATTACATTTCGTGCTTTCGTGCCGCCTCCTTTCAATTTGAAGGTCCTCAGCACCAACACCTTGATCAGAGCAAACCCTGGACAAGAAGTGCAGCTGAAGAGTGCAGCTAAGGGTAGAAGGAATTAGGAACTGAGAAAGGATCTGGCCCTGCAGAAGGGTTCGTAGCACAAGAGGGTTTAGGTTCATAAGGGTGTCTGCAGTGACTCAAACCTGGCAGGGTAAATTGTCCTGTGCACTGCCAAGCATGGGCTACTGCTGATGACTGATTATAGAATCAGAGTGGTTTGGGTTGGAAAGGACCTTAAAGCTCATCCAGTTCCAGGCCTCCGCCATAGGCAGGGACACCTTCCATAGAGCAGGTTGCTCCAAGCCCCTGCGTCCAACCTGGCCTTGAACACTGCCAGCGATGGGGCATTCGTCACTTCTCTGGGCACCCTGTGCCAGTGCCTCAGCACCCTCACAGGGAAGAGCTTCTGCCTAAGAGCTCATCCCAGTCTCCCCTCTGGCAGGTTAAAGCCATTCCCCTTGGTCTGTCCCTACAGCCCTTCTCCAAAGGCCCTCTCCAGGTTTCCTGTACCCCTTTAGGCACTGGAGCTGCTCTGAGGTCTCCCCTTCAGGAGCCTTCTCTTCTCCAGGCTGCCCCAGCCCAGATCTCTCAGCCTGGCTCCAGAGCAGAGCTGCTACAGCCCTCGCAGCTGCTCCATGGCCTCCTCTGGACCCACTCCAGCAGCTCCACATCCCGCTTGTGCTGTTGCCTCAGAGCTCGATCAGGACTGCAGGGTGGCAGGATCCCCTCCCTGAGCTGCTGCTCACGCTCTGGGGGTGCAGCCCAGCACACGGGGGGGGTTCTGGGCTCAAGCGCACACTGAAGCTGGGTCATGGGGAGCTTCTCCTCAGCCAGCACCCCCAAGTCCCTCTCCTCAGGGCTGCTCCATCCATTCTCCCCATTCCTTGGGATCTGGGACCTTGGGCTTGGCCTTGTTGAACTCCATGAGGGTCATGTGGTCCTACCACAGCGTGTCCAGGTCCCCCTGAATCCCATCCCTTCCCTCCAACATGTTGACCACACCGCACAACTTGGTGTCATCACAAACTTGCTCAGGGTGCATCAATCCCACCATCCATGTCACCAACAAAGATGTTGAACAGGATCGGTCCCAACACTGATCCCCGAGGAATACCACTCATCACCGGTCTACACTTGCCATGATCCCAATGGGTTGCTTCCAATCTCAGCAACTCTGTGATTTGCTGGTGGTTTGGCACATATACAGCACAGTTTGCTTGAAATGACCAAACTAGAGTCAGTGCAGGTGTATGCAAGCATCTCACCATGGTTTCTTGGTGTGCTCTCTCCACCAGCCACCAGCAGATCACATCCAATTAGAGAACTCAATGCTAGTCTTAAGTGCAATGAGCAATTAGTTTCTTAATAAGCAGTGCTAATTCACCTTTGTAGCTTGTGTCCTCCTGGCAGCTGCTGTGTGGATTCTGCTACCTCTAACCTTTCAGCATATGAACTTCACTCATGTACCTCATTCCCACTAAATTCAGAATGCAGAAATTAACTCCTATTGCTGGCAAATATGTAACTGTGAACTCATTACAGAAAGCAGAGGATACAGCTTTAAAAGATACAATCACGTCTGGTAGAAAAGCCGGTGAAATGTATGAAACAAGGGAAACAATGCGATTTATAAAGATACGGCAATCTAGTATTAACACAGGGAAGATACAGACTGACATCCAGACACTGCAACGTCTCAGGATACCATAGGGTGAGTGAAGGAAAGAAAATAGCTTATATACTTTGTTTACCAATGTCAAAGCACCGCAACTTTCTTAAGCGATAAGCTCAGGTTTCAATGCATTATTAAATAGACATTCAGTACTTGCTCCTCTCTTCGGGAAAAAGGGTAAGAAAACTATTATTTGAAGTAGTAAAAATGTCACTATTCCCGGACTTGCTTGGGAAACCAATAATTCCAGATGTCTGTAACATGGACTTGATTTCAAGGATATCCAAATACAGAACATATTTGAAGGTAGACGGCAGAAGCAGTTTCCTAATTCCACACATCCACATTTCCACTGCTATCTGGGAATGGAGTGCTTTCCGATAATCCACAGGAACACAGACTAATGTCAGAAGTTCAATTATACAAAACAATTATGCATACAACTGACTATAATATAATAACACATTAGTTCCTGAATGCAACTTCTTCCAGGAGAATCCTCTTCTCATTTAAATCAGCAAGAGGATTAAAAAGATTCACTTCATTGCAAATAATACGTTTCCTTTGCGTGTAGCTACTCACTGTATACTCAGTATTTCTGAGTACAAGTGCTGCCGTTATGCTTAACTGTACTTTTAAAATTAGAGGCATTTAAACTCCTAAATGTATACAAGGGACTTGATAAGAGTTTAGATAAAGCAGCAGTGCTAACTTCAGAGCAGTACTTGTAACATTACTTAGAATCCCTGCATTCCTAAAACACAGCTCTGAAAGAGCAGTTTCTGGGATCTGAGAATTAGTATGGGGAGACTGGAGAAGGGATGTGGGACTTCCTACCATTATAGCAAGCCAAACAGTTGAGCTCTCATTTCTTGTTTAGGTATTACCTATCTATCTATGAGGGGAGATTGCAGGAGCTGGACATGGTTTAATCTAGAGAAGAGCAGACTGAGAGGGGATCCCATCAGTGCAGATCAGTACCTCAAAGGCGGGTGCCAGGAGGATGGTGCCAGACTCTTTCCAGTGGTGCCCAGGGACAGGACGAGGAGCAATGGCCATAAACTAACACACAACAAGTTCCACCTCAACGTGAGGAAGAACTTCTTTGCACTGAGGGTGTCAGAGCACTGAACAGGCTGCACAGGGGGGTTGTGGAGTCTCCCTCTCTGGAGCCATACCCCAAATCCTCCTGGACACGTTCCTGTGTGACCTGCTCTGGGTGGCCCTGCCCGGGCCCCAGCCCACTTAGGTTGGACCAGATGATCTCCAGAGGCCTCTTCTAACCCTCATGATTCTGTGATTCTGTAACATTTCAGACAAGCAAATCCCCAAGATTCGTACCTGAACTTTGTTTGACAGCAGCAGAAAGATCCCCCCCACCTCGGATGGGTTTTGTTTCCCCAAAAAGAATCTGACTATATTTCAAAGGAATGCATCTTACAAGCTAAAATACTGGCTTCTGTATTCTTATGGCAGTGTTGGTATAGGAACTGGTCTTAAGATTCCACAGTCAGATGCTAAAACCTGTGGCTATGGCAACCCTGGCTTCCTGTTGTGATCTCCACAGCACAGTGATGCTTCAGAGCACAATATTATCAAACTAGAGTTAAAAAAAGCAAGCTCAGGAAACCGATGGAGTCTAATTCCCTGAAACAAGGAATGCAAACACCTCGGTAAGGTGCCAACGTTTAAAAACTGGGTGCTTCTGGAGCTGCTTAAGTTCATACCAGAGATCAGCACCAAAGTAAGAAAACAAACTGTGCTTTTCATTCTTTACGCTCATTGGATATGAGGAAGAAATTCTTTCCTGTAAGGGTGGTGAGGCACTGGAATGGGTTGCCCAGGGAAGTTGTGAATGCTCCATCGCTGGCGGTGTTCAAGGCCAGGTTGGACAGAGCCTTGGGTGGCATGGTTTAGTGTGAGATGTCCCTGCCCATGGCAGGGGGGTTGGAACTGGATGATCTTAAGGTCCTTTCCAACCCGAACTATTCCTTGATTCTAAAGTCCACCGTGTAGCTCAGTTACACATGGATTGTAGCTCACAAGAGTTCAGACCCTGCCTATTTGCCACTTTGAGGTCAATGCTGTTGTGAAACCAAAGAAAGCAGTAAGAGACTTACCACCCAAAGAGCACACACAGCAAACATCTAAATCTTACTTCTCTTATGCAACCAAGAAGACTTCTGTGGCTAGTTTATTCGAAGAGTTAGCACAGGGATAGGCATACTTGCTTAATGAAAAGAGACTTCTTCAGGAACTCTGGATATGCAGCACTCTGTTGGCATAGTAGATTCCAACAAAACGAACCCATAATTACTCTAGGCACAAACCCAATCTGCCAGCCAGACAAGAGAAATTTGGATTAAGCTTCCACAGTAGTAATTACAAGAGGTTTTTAACGTAGCTAATTACATTATGTTTACCTGGAGGTGAACTGTTGTGCCCATTATCATAGGAAATCATTAAAAAGATGATCACAACTGCGTATTATTCTATTAGAAGAAGAAAAAGCATATATGAAGCTGTAAATTTTCATCCTTTACACAAAGTCCTGTGTAAGAACTTCCCAGAACCGTTCTGTCATATACTTCCAATCAAGTGCAGTGCCCCTGAGGACAGCAGACTATAACCTTCTCATAGGAAATAAAAGAGCCACAGACGATAAGGTTGATCATGCAAGACAAAGGCTTTACATAAGATAACGTGTCCTAAGTAAGATAAAGAATCATCTTGCTTGCAAACTCCGCACTGAAAGGCAACTTTCGCTCTTGCCATTAGAATCAGAGCAACAAAAAGGAAAGACAGAAATATCGTAGATAAATGTCTACGGCTCGCAGATCATCCCAGTGAAGTTCTTCCTTCCCCCAGTAACCTGCAGATTTTAGCAGCTCGTATTAAAGCCCCCAAGAAATAGGTTAACTTAACTGAGGTTTCTCCTCCCTGGAGAAATAACAGATGTAAGGGAATGGTGCCACAACTTAAACCAGATTTCAACAACGCTGCGGTTCCCAACTGTGTTTTTCTGATCAAACAATGCGAGGAGATGAAGCAAAATCACTTTTCCTCCTGGTGCAATATATGAGGCCTCTGAGTAAACAAACTGATGGTTTTTCTTTATACATCTCTGAAAGAGGCCTCCTTTGCAATGCAATTAAATCAAATGGTTCCAAAATAATCAACAATCATGCCTGCAAGTTGAAGAAGTACAGCTCAGACATCACGTCTGATCCTTATTTAAGATGCTCATATGTTGCACATATATTGCATCAAAATCACTCCCGGGAGCCTAGAAATAGCATAAATATGCATTTATGCAGGACATGTTTCATTAAGTAATGCTGATATGAAGCTTCCACGCTGGCTCCCATAATTTGTGAAAAGGGGTTTAGAATGCGCAGGCCATCTTTTATATTTTTAACCTACATTTCATATACATGTAAGAATACACATGCACAAATCTTTATTATTTAAATTATTACATAATGGCACTACACAGACGAGGAGTTAAAACCCCTCTGTCAATGTATTTTCACATTAGGGTAGTATCGATCCTATGCTCTTTGATTAAACTTCCATAGGAAAAGATGATGAGAAGCGATAACCCAGACAGAAAAATGTAGAGAGAGGTTGGCAACACTTTGAATTAAAACTTTAATGTGGTCCGCTGCTTGCAGTGTCACCTTTAAAGCCAGAAAAGGCAATCTCCCCCACTACTACGTCTTCCCTTTCATGGTTAACACTTCATTGATCACCAGGAGCAGGAAACGGATCCCGAGTTCAACCTGGCTTGCAATGACAAGAGAAGCCACGCTCACATTGTCCAATGATCCATGCTGGAACAAGTCCCAGCTCTGTTAATTAAGGTTATAACTTGATGTTCAGGCTCTAAAGGAACTTCCACAGGGGGCTGGGAGGAAGGCAGCAAGCCACTCTCCAGACCTGAAGGAAGCCAGCGGTAGAATTTGCTGTTTCTGTAGCAAGTCCATCAATACGCTGTCAGGCGCTACCATGCCTGACAACAAAAACCAAGTGTAAAAAGACACCCCTGCACAGAAAAGCCTGCAGTCTGGCAACACGGGGGATAATCTGAGAGACAGAAGTTAAATTTACTGCTCCACCAAAGCCTAACCGGAGCATACGGATGGCCCAACTGCAGCAGCACACTCCAAGCTTTCGAGTAAGCTGTGGCCAAATGAGCAGCACCAGGTCTGCTGCCTCACGGCCCGAGTGCTGTACATGGGAGGTTGTATTTCATGCCTGTATATAAACTCGCTCCCCACCAAAATCAGATTTTCCTACCGGCATTAAGAAAGCATTCTGACCCCCTCCTTTGCAGATGAGAAACATGGGTGTTTTCATAGAGCACAGCTTACAACCCTGACTAAATCCCTGATCCCCACTCCACGAATGGAAAACGCTTGTAACCGAAACAAGGCTCTTGCTTCCTGCTGCTTCCCAGCACCTGCTGTGTCTTAATGCTTTTTCAGCAAATGAAACTGCATTGCAAAACCTGGCAGAATTACAATAGAAAGTAATATGGCTTCAGGGCAGCACGACACCCTTGCATGGTGGTTCCCTCGCTGAAACCAGCTGCAGTGCAGGGAACGATAAACACACCCCGTAATGCAATTAGCTTCTAAGCATAAAAGGGGTAGAATGATCAGAAAAAGATTTATTAGCATCAACTATGAATTATCACACAGTAAGAAATGAAACCACTAATCAGTGGTAGGAAGTGTGCTCTTATTAAGTTAGCAAATTACATGGCTGCCAGAAGGAGGGCAAGTAAGGTCTGAAGTATACTGTAAACTAGCTTGTAAGTACTGTAAACTGGTTTATAATTTACTGTTACTCCGAAGATTACCTGACACATCTGCATGTGCTACTCATTACTCTGATAAACCTGAAGCGCGTCGTGCCAGGAATTTGCCTTACGTTAAATAATCAGGAACAAATATCCACGCTGTCCGGCAGTTTCTAGGGATGAAGCTAAAGAACAACATGCTTCCACATAGATCAAAACGTGCTCTTTTCTTTGAAACGCTTCAGTCTTGTATGCACCGGCCAAAACCTGAAATAGACACTAGCAAGTTTGTGCATCTTTCTGAAATCAGCACACAAAATCTGGCCAAAGCATGAGACTTTGTTTAGTTTACAGAGGCTCAGCAGAGCGGACTCCGTAACCTCTGCTGGCACGCTCCGTAGCATAAAAATCCACTCAGTGAAGCACAAGCTCTTGCAAAGGCAGGAGCAGAGCCCGAGTCACCTACTGCTGACAGACCTCTGAGGAGCAAACTGACAAAGCATCCCATTTTCCTCTCATGCTGCAAGCTTTGCTGAGAGATGCTGACCTTGCTGAAGATGCGTGTAGGTCTCAGCCTATTAGCACACAGGAAAGACTGGGTTCGGTTTGCTTTTTCTCTGCAGAAAGAATACAGATGCTGTAACTCCTGCACAGAAACACAAGCTGTGCCTGCAGGGCAATTTGTGGCTTATTGACCACATTACTCCCAGCTTCTGAAACAAACAAAGCAAGTGCTTCAGCCTGCAGGCAATCCTTTTCCACTTCTGCAGTGGGACCACAATAAGGCAGATGTGCTGTAGACAAACCAGTATGAAATCACAGATTGAAAAACAACTTAAAAGGCACACATGGACATGGACACGTGCTTGTGCGCGTCCTGCTTGAGTGGGTCTAGAGAAGGGCCATGAAAGTGGTCAGAGGGCTGGAGCACCTCTCGTGTGGACCCAGGCTGAGAGAGCTGGGCTGGGTAAGCCTGGAGAAGAGAAAGCTCCTTAAGGCTGAGACCTCAGAGCAGCTCCAGTGCCTAAAGGGGCTACAGGAATCTGGAGAGGGGCTTTGGACAAGGGCCTGTAGGGACAGGACAAAGGGAACGGCTTTAATCTGCCAGAGGAGAGATTGTGATGGGCTCTTAGGAAGCTCTTCCCTGTGAGGGTGCTGAGGCGCTGGCACAGGGTGCCCAGAGAAGCTGTGGCTGCCCCATCCCTGGCAGTGTTCAAGGCCAGGTTGGACACAGGGGCTTGGAGCAAGCTGCTCTATGGAAGGTGTCCCTGCCCGTGGCAGGGGGTTGGAACTGGGTGAGCTTTAAGGTCCTTTCCAACCCAAGCCATTCTATGATTCTATGCCTGAGTTATCCCTTGACAGCCCTCTTAACCACTGCAATACATACACTTCAAATACCTTTGTGTGTCACTGAGATACTCTGAGCATTAGGACCATCTTTAACCTATCCCAGTGACTTTCTTTTTGTAGCCTCGAGGTGCTACAGAACTTTGAAAAGTTTTTAAGAAACCAAAAAGCAAAACAGACAATGGGATCTCTACTGATGAAAACAATGAATGTAATGCATTAGCTGATAAAACACGATGTCGGTTAGAATACCCAAGACCACTATGAGAGACCTGAACTGAATCTATTCTCAGTACCAACCAACTCTTGCATTTCAAGGTAAAGCCAGTGAAAGGGAAAACAGATGAGTGAAATGTTACCATGGAAATGGTTGACACCGAAGACAAATGGAAGGGCTCTAGGAAAAGGGATCAAGTTTTATATAACAGGTATCCAGTACAAGCACTGGATATAATATAAAGCAGGCAATTACGGGAGAGTACATGTTGCATCTTCCTTCGCATAGTCACTTGCCTGTTCATTTGCCTTAAGTTTTCTCAGTACCTGGACTATTTGAAAGCTGGAATTTCTGGGTTTTTTTCTGGGAAATGAGCTGCCAAAATTGCCTTCAAAAATGGAGGACATTTTACCCCTGACATGATTTCAACACTTGGTTTTTATTTTTAAGCCTATTTCAATCTAGCACTGCAGCTGAGAGTCTGTAGCATTAAATATGGAAGAAAAATAGCTGTAAATCGGTGCCAGCCATCCCAAACCCAGCAAAAGAAAAGGCCAACTTACAGCTCAAACAGATGCTGCTATATTAAGGTAGGTAACCACAAAGCAGAATTACTCAGACAACTAAAAGCAGGAACAATCAGACCCGCTAATTCTGCAAGCTTCATAACCCTAGGTTAGATTGGGAAGATTTTTAAGGAACATTTGTCATTCCCACTCATCCTGTATTACAACACAGCTGTAGTTTATTTGGGAATGCAGCATGGAGATGCTGATACTGCACAGAGAAGGAATGGTTTAAAGCCATTACCTTAGATTTAGCCCCTTTAAGAGCTCAGTGAGCAATGCGCCCTTTAGAAGACTGTCCTACTGCACATAAGTATGGAAATCATTCTGAGACCATGTAGGTATGGGAAATCATTCTGAGACCACAAAGGGACTTGATAAGTTTGTGACAGTGAAACATTATGTTTTAATTCCCTGCTGAGAGAGAAACATTCAGGTATAGAAAGTGGCAGAAAAATCATGACCTAAGAGCAAATTCTCCAAACATACCAACAGGTTTAAATGATTTAGGGACATGGGGAGTCTGAACCACATGCCCTGTTCTGTCATTACACTGTATTATGGACAGAAAAGACCCTGAAATTAGATTAGACTCAAACTAATCAAGATACTTATAAAACCTTCAGAATATTTACTTCTAAATAGATTTGTTAATCCCAGCAGTAATAGGGAGCATCCCTCTTCTGAAGCTCTGCTTCAAGTATTAACTTCATTTTAACTTCAATTCTGGAAGCACAAACAGTACTGGCAAAACAACATCAACATTTCATAGATGATGTTAGTGAGCATTTATCTATATAAACCAGACCAGGACCACACGATCCCATTTGACACACACGTGCTGACTCTGGAAAGCAGATTTGGCTTCAGGGTGGTTTTTCTTCCCTCTGACAACATCACTGTGGCTTTTAAAACATTCCAAATTCGCATTTCTGATGTCCTTCTTGCAACGAGACCAAACAGGTAGTAAACACACAGCAAAGCCATTAAGACATGGCGCTGTTATGCACAACTTAAACTCTTGGCATCAAATGAAACACAGAACCCAAAAGGCCTTCTTGCGGAGGCTTTGTCTAAACCAGTGAAAAGGCTTGCGAGTAGTTTGTGATCTTTCAATGAAAACTTATGAGGAGTAAGGGGAGAAAAATAACCTCGAATTGGGCTAATGTTGTACTAGCAGAAAGCTGGGCAACTCTGCCTCATGGGAGGAGCTGCTTGTCTATTGCAAACCCATACAGACGGTCTCTGCAGCTTGGTTTGAAAACCCCAAAAGCAGGATGCTACAGCTGTCATAAAAAGAACAAAGCTCATTTAAATCTTGATGTCAGCTTGAATGGATTTATTTTAGACCCATGGCAACATCCCACGACACTGCGGGTTTTTAATTATTAGGCATAAAAGCTGCCGTCTTAATAAATCCCAGCAGTAAGGATAAAGGCAGAATGATTCCACTTTCTGCGGCCTCTCAGAGGCACTAACTGCTACATCTATTCTGAGGGCAATATCCACCTCCAAGACTAATCTGTGGAGGCATCTGCAGACAATTATTCAGCAAGAATTAAAAGCAGGAGAGGCGTGTGAGATTCGTGTCAGAAAGGAGGAAGCCTCTCTGCACTGGGAACAGCACTCTGCCAGTGCAGAGGCTCTCAAGATGTGCTGGCTGGGGGTTTGGTAGCACGGAACATTTTACTCCATCTCAGAAGGTGGTGCGCTAACAAAACCGAGTCATTTTAAATGAGGGAATGAGGGAAAAATAGGGAAAAAAGCCAAGCAGCCAATATGCTGCTGTTCTGCTGGGATTAGGAGAAGTCACATGGAGGAGAAGCAATAAAACTCTTCAGCACCTGGGTCCCCACCCCAGCTTGCTTTAGATTTGCCAGAGTCTTTGCTGGAAAGACATTTTTAGCTAGAAGAAACCTTCACAAAGCCGTGGCAGGGCAATGACGCTTTCCAGCATAACAGAAACTTCCCACTGCTGAGGAAATTCTAATGCAGAATCCCAGTTAAGAGCATTTCCTTAAGAAGTTAATTCTTTCCCTCCAGATACTGTGTTTGTTTCATATTTTTCTTGCAAAACACAGACAACAGAATTTGGGAGGCTCCATCTATAGTGCTTAAGTACCAATATCAGCATGCAAGGCACCTCTGCAGAATGGTCCAGGTCTTACCAATGAAGGGCATCATTCAAGTTCGCTGCATGCTGGTTTTCTCTTCCATAGGCTCTAACAGTGTAACAGGCAGAACAAAACACTTTCAGTATACGTTAGCTCACTGTATTTCTACAATCCCTGCCAAAAGAAAATCATACAATCATAGAATCACAGAATGGTTTGGGTTGGAAAGGACCTTAAGATCACCCAGTTCCAACCCTTTGCCATGGGCAGGGACACCTCACACTAAACCATGCCACCCAAAGATCTGTCCAACCCAGCCTTGAACACTGGCAGGGATGGGGAATTTACAGAATCCCAATTCTCACATATAGGCAGTTCTTATTCCTGCCCCTGGTCACTCACTGCATCTTCTTTGTGAACTGCTGTTTTAGTACACCCATAGCTGATTCCATGAACAGGATATGCTGTTATTTTTATGGTATGTTTATTTAAGGAATCCAACCCGGATGGACAAGGTTACTTGTGAAAAATCTCATTAGAAGATAATATTTAGAGTCTATTCTATCAGCTGTGTGACTTCAACCAAATGAGCCAGCCTCAGACACAAACCTTAACCTAGGCTTTTAATTAGGATGCATGATAATCCCCATCTATGTGAGAAACAGGAGTATCATTTTTAGATTCTTTCTCTCACTATTAAAACAGCTATTAAGATCATGAAACCTAGGATCTAAAGACAGCTCCTATGGAGGAGGTGTTTCCCTTCCCTAAATGCAAGGCTTTATTTTTGTTTTGTGGTCTTTTGGTGCTTTTCTTCTGATCAAGATTTCCCATCTGCTATGTTATCAACTATGAGAACTTGCCAGGGAGTTCTCCTCAGATTACACTTGACAGTCATTTGGACAGGAAACAGAATCACAGAACCATAGAAGGGTTTGGGTTGGAAGGGACCTTCAAAGCTCATCCAGTCCAACCCCCTGCAGTGAGCAGGGACATCTTCAACCCGATCAGGTTGCCCAGAACCACATCCGGCCTGGCCTGGAATGTCTCCAGGGATGGTTCACCCACCACCTCTCTGGGCAACCTGTGCCAGTGCTTTACCACCCTCACTGCACAGAATTTCCTCACATCCAGCCTGAACCTCCCTCTTTCAGTTTAAACCCATCACCTCTCGTCCTGTCACAAGAGGCCCTGCTAAAAGGTCTCTCCCCATCTTTCCTACAGGCCCCTTTTAAGTACTGAAAGGCCACAATAAGGTCCCCTCAGAATCTTCTCCTCTGCAGGTTCATACTACCACTCAGGCTGAACTGCACCGCCTTTACCGTATCACAGAATCATAGAATCACGGAATGGTTCGTGTTGGAAAGGACCTTAAAGCTCATCTAGTTCCACCCCTCTACCATGGGTACCATGGACAGGGACACCTCACACCATGTTGCCCAAGCCTCATCCAACCTGGCCTTGAACACTACCAGAGATGAGGCAGCCACAGCTTCTCTGGGCACCCTCACAGTGAAGAACTTCTGCCTAAGAGCTCATCTCTTGCATATAATCTCTTGCCATGAATATGATTTTATTCAGACACTGCAGGTCTGTATGACCTCAAGTAATAAAAGAATTATACAAAGCTCACTATGAAGGCAGGGATTATGTCTCTCTCATAATGGAGTAAAAAAGGGAAAGGCAGGGTGACCTCAGCACCAGGTGATGAGCAAGTGATGAGAAGGAAGCAGAATACAGGTCCACCTCCTACTTCTTCACCTGATGAACTCTGTCACCTAAAGAGTAACAAAAAAATTTGCTCCCTCTATGTACTATAAAAGAACACAATCTGCAAGCCCTTATATATACCTGTTGTGTAAGATATGGAGAGACATGAAAGAAACACTCTTTTCTTCTGTAGCAGGATCTCTGTGTTCATTTTCTACCTTTAAATATACATTAAAGCTACACTTTGATTTGAAGTTCTACGCTTCATAAACCATCCAAGAACATTTGCAATGCACAGAATCAGCATCAGCAACCATCCAGGAAAATGGAAGCAGCCACATCCATTTGGAAGCCCCGATGATGCCTTCATAACCTAAATGGGAAATGTGAAAACACAACCGACAGCTCAGGAGTTTCAGCACGATTCAGGAGCCACTGCCTGGCTTTGTCAGTGAGAATGCAGACATTCACTTCCTATTTTAACAACTAATTCTGTCAGCTAACACTTTTCAGCTTAAGTACTCTGGGTCAGCAACGTCTTAATGTGCCTTTGTTCAACTGGAGCAGTCCATCTGAACTGAGAGAAGCACAACCCTCCTGCGACAAGAGCTAACAAAGCCCAGGTATAAGCTGCATGTTGAAGGCACCCAGTTCTATGAAGTGAAAGAGTTTAGAAGTGCTGCTGTATTTGCACCATCAGCTGCACTGTACCTGAGATTTCAGCAGAATTCAGAGGCGCTCCTTCCCAGAGAAGCTCTGCACTTAAACATAAAGGGACCTCCATCATCACCGAACAGGGACTGGGGCTTGCAGAGCTGAACAGGGATCAGCTGAAGGAAAGCTGGGAGCCAAGTCCTGGCTTTCAGAATTTACAAGCAGTCATTTCCTCATGTGACTCTCTAATATCAGGAACTGCTGCATCTGAGCAACTGCGGCTGTGGATGGATGCTGCCAAACTCAGCGCAAGCCTTCGGGAGCCGACGTATCTGCTCATTTAACACTCCGTGTCCCTTTGAGAGTCAGCATGTTTAAACAAAGCACTCAAAAGAGCCTGCAGGGATGGAAGTCCTGCTTATCTCAGAGCAAAGGGGATTTCTGTCCTGAAACTCCGTAACTGTTTCACATCCAGATTCCTCTAGAAGCTAGTTCAAATGTATCTGGCATCCATTAATCCAACTATCAAAAGCGAGCTGCTGCTAAAAACACGTGTAATGAAAGTGCTGTCACTAAAGTGAGCTCAAGGTTTTAAATTTACTTCCACATCTTTCTCAGGCTCTTATTTGCAAGAGAAACCATGAAAAAACTTGAGTATTCAACTTGTAGGTATCTACAATCACTTAAACTGCAGAGTGTACAGCCAGGTGAAGGCTCTGGTGGTCAAACCACTGCTCACAACCATCTTATGGCAAGAGTTAGGGAAGGAAACATCAGGCTCTCCTCAGAGGTGCCCAGGGAGTGACAAGACTGTGGATGCAAGTGAGGTCATGGGGAAACGCTGATGAGGTACATGGAAACGCTTTTTCTACCATGAAGGTGATCAAACATTGGGACACGTGCCCTGAAATGCTGTGGGATTTGCATCCTTGAAGGCCTGCAAAACCTGACTGGAGAATCCAGCTATACGGAGCTGCAGGTCTGGTTTATGCTAGGAGTAATTACATTAAGCACTGGAATACTGTAGTATACAGTGCATGTGAGGCAGGTATCTGTCAAACCATGTGCAAATTATGCACTGGAAGTGTTGTTCAAGCTCCTGAACATTCCCCCCCAGTGTTACTAATCCTTTATGCAGATACACGCTGTCTAATTGCCAGTTGGGAATTACGATGACACGTTACATGACTAATCTTTCAAACTCTAAGTGTGCTGTTCTCCCTGTCCTCCTCCTCCTCTTTATCCTGTCAATCTCCTTCACTCTATTTTGTTGCTGTTTCTCTTGCCAGAACCACCTCCTTTGGTAGGAAATGGAAAACTCTGAGAGTGGAAGATATGGTATCTAAATGTACTGCACAGACTGGACTCGGAGAACGATGCTTTTGCAGGTCTCAAAACCAACCCTCCCTACCCAAACTGCGTAAGACTGCTTCAAAACCTGGTGTTTCCCAAGCATATTTGATCTCTAATTCAAATTTCCCTGATGAGAAAAGTAACTATTGCCACAGTACGCTTCGGAGTCTCGGAGACAGTGGGTAAGGGTGCTTTCTGCACGAGTGGTCTCGTTTCTATACTCAGAGAGTTTCAGGGAGCAACGTTGATACCGACACGTTCGGAGCTACTAACCTCAAATTCCCTTACACCCAATAGCCCTTCGATCCTAGAAGCAAAGCACAAAAAGGCTTTTCGACATATAAGTCATGGAGCCTAAGGCTGAAAGGCAGCAGTTGCAATGTCGGTTTCTTTTAAACATGTAACTGAAATACTTCTCCCCAAAACAAATGCCTCAGGATTTCCAAAGCACAGGAGATAGAGCCATTCAAAATGTAGCTCAGAGTGGGCACTTTTTCACACACCACCACTCTACAGCTTGTTTTCCCCCCTTGGGACAATTTCCAAAGCGTTTTTGATCAGCAATCAGTGTGTACCACTGCCATCACAGAGAGAGGCCTGGTTACCGGTGAGGTTGCAGGATTAGGATGAGTTACCATAAATTTCTTCCTTGCCTCTAATAGACACTAATTCTTCTTATCCTGCCAGAGATTGGAAGTGCTTTTGACAATTACAAGTACCTGAGACAGAGGGAACCTAAGAAGTCCCCTAGGTTATAAAGCCCTGAACAGGCATCAGTGAGACAAATTACAGCTGTGACTACGGATGCTATTTCCACCATCCTTTACATAGACTTCCCCCATTGCACAACTATTCCATCAAGTTTCCGTACTCCAGGCACTATTCTACAAGCCACTATACTGTCCAGTGAGGGAAAACCACGACGACAAAGCAAATCTGTCAACAACAAATTGAAGACAATATGAGCTGTGATGTCTTCATTAGCCCGTTAACCTCACATACAACCTCAGAGTGTGACAGATGATGGGAAATATGATTTATTAATTAAATGAACAAACTCATTTATTCACCACTAATCGTCTCTTGGGAGCTTTATGAGAAGAGGAGGAAGGCTCTCTCAAGCTGGGGCCTGGAGAAGCACCCCTCAGTCTTCACATCCCTGGACAGAAACAGAGATGAAAACTCAAAAGAACCAGTATGGACCCTGGAGTCCCACCTACTGCCAAGAGACATCACTCACCAAATTACACCCAGCTTTACAGCATATTAAACCTCAAATCAAACTGATCAGGGCAGGAAGCATTACAGATCCAGCAGCAAAGACCATCTCTCAACCCACAGGGATCGGGTCCCCAAAGTAAAAGGGTTCAGTTGAGGAAGCAAGATCACTTGGTCACAGAACAGCCGCTGAGCCACAGGACAGAACTGCTTTGGAAAGGCATCAGCAATTTCCTGTTGGCATCCAACAGTCTATAGAGAGAAAAATCAAACTGCAAACCCACACCATGTTCATACCCAGGAACATACAGGAGTTTAAAATGCTTGGGGGGGACTGTGGGGAGAACAAAAGTCATATTTGGTATGATTCTGAGGGAAGGTCTCAAGTTCAGCTCCTGTGTTTCAGGCAAGTGAATTGTGATCTCTCAGAGGCTCTTTTTCAGAACGTCCATATTTTCCTCACCAATTTCCATTCAAAGCAAGTATAAGCTTGCAAAGAATTCCCATTTTTACTACAGTAGCTCTGTGATGAAAACATTTTATCAAAGTAATTCCCAAGCACACTATGAAGCCCATACTCATCTCAAAATTAACAGGAAGCTTTCTTTTGCTGTGATCAAACAGAGCTTTCAAATGGTTCCCAACTCCTGCAATCAAAAGCGATGTGGTTTTAAGCAGCTTTTATCTGGGCACAATGTTAAACATGATCTTCATTTCTGAAGATATTTCTGGAGAAGAAAGACGCAACCTGAAATGAATGGGGGTGCAAACTCAAAGACAACTTGAGGTTGCAGATGGCTTCCCGCCTGTGTTTACGTGATTTTATTTGCGGATATAAAATAAATACAAGTTGTCTATTAGCTCTCAAGCTAAAATGAACAAGATTGCCTGGACAGCTATAGCAAAAGCTATAAAAGTTATAAGCGATGAAAGGTGCAGAAAAGATACACTACTACAGCAAAAGTACAAGAAAGCCATCGACTTCATTCTGCACACAGATTAAGAAAGCCTCCTGCGTGGCAGAAAGACAGGGCACTGGCTTTTCCCACCTTCCTCTTCCCCCAGGTCACAGAAGCAGGATGAGTTACTGCGTGATGATATAAGCATATGTATGATAGCCTGAGAAAGTTGGGGCTGTTCAGCCTGGAGAAGAGAAGGCTGTGTGGAGACCTCAGAGCAGCCTTCCAGTATCTGAAGGAGAGCTATAGGGATGCTGGGGAGTCCCTACCCCTCTTCATGAGGGACTGTAGTGAGAGGAAAGGGGTAATGGGCTCAAACGTAAACAGGGGAAGTTTAGATTGGATATGAGGAAGAAGTTCTTTCCTGTAAGGGTGGTGAGGCACTGGAATGGGTTGCCCAGGGAAGTTGTGAATGCTCCATTGCTGGCGGTGTTCAAGGCCGGGCTGGACAGAGCCTTGGGTGGCATGGTTTAGTGTGAGGTGTCCCTGCCCACGGCAGGGGGGTTGGAACTGGATGATCTTAAGGTCCTTTCCAACCCAAACTGTTCTATGATTCTATGATATTACAGAATCTTATTGAAAATACTTAGCAGTAAGTGCTTCAAGATCTATTTCATGGTGGGTCTGAAGAATAAGAGCATAGAAGGAGTTACTGATGTGGTTATGCCTTTTAATAAGGACAAATTAAATTCTCCCTTAACTTCTTCGGTAACACAAGGACCTCTTAAGAGGGTACTACTCCTGATTGCAAAGCGCATTAGCTGCAGGAAAGCCACATTTGTTATGGCCGTTCGCAGCTAGTGGCTACAAGTCTGGAGGAGTCCCAGCTCTATCACCAAGACAAAAACACACCCTGTGCTAACCACAGTGTTTTAATGCTTCTAAGGGTACCCACACACAAGTGGGCAGCAGTTCACGGTTAACAGGATAAAGCTTCTGGAGCAAAAAAGCACTGAGGAAGCACAGAGGGTCTTTGATCCATAGGAAGTGGGATAAAAATAATACGATTTGGCAAAAACGCCCTCTGAATTACTTGTGAACTGTAGAAATAATCTTCATATAGAGCTTACAATGGCAGAGAGCATGGTACAGAATGCGGATATAAATAGTGTTCTCTCTGTGATGAGCATATGGGAGCTAAATCTATGTGGTGTTTAGGTGGGACTCTTCCTTCAGCATACAGACTTCCCTTGTGATGCCCTGTTACTCAAAGCCACAGCAGGCTCCACCAAACATTATGAACCCAACACCTTCAACGTCAGAATTCCCCATTAGAAAACGCAAAGAACACTCAAATAAGAAGCAAAGAACATGCAAAAAAGAAGCAAAGGACACACAGGTGGTGTGCCCCTTTGGGACTGGCAGGGTACAGGCCAGAAGCTGGCTTCGCTCCTGGAGATGGCAATGTCAGCAGTGGCTGGGGGATACCACTGATTTCTGTACTTCACTAAAGCTCAATGGTTGCACAATAGAGCAAGAGAAAACCTGAACCTCAGCAAATGCTGAAGCAAATGTCGTATCTAGCTACTTAGTAGCCTTTCATTATTGATCACTACAAGCTGTTCAATGGCATGCCTATGTGAAAGTGCACTCTGCTCTGTCGAAAGGCTACCTTAGGAGTGTCAGCCACAGCATGGCTTTTTGCTTTAATATATGCATTTTATGATGGGGTAAAAAACTTAACAAGCGAAATGGGATTTTCCCTCTTAAAAACAACTCAACGTTTAACAGAGAACAGAAAAAGAAATCCTAACACAACAATATAAAGAGATATTATGACTTGACCCAAAAATCAAGTACCTGATCTAGATTGCGAAGTTGTGAAAAACCCTGCTTACACAAGTTGCAGCACTGTGTGCAGCTCTGGTGTCCCCAACATAAGAAGGACACGGAGCTGTTTGAGCAAGGCCAGAGGAGGCCACAAGGATGCTCAAGGGCTGCAGCACCTCCCGTACGGAGACAGGCTGAGAACATTGGGGCTGTTCAGCCTGGAGAAGAGAAGCTGCGTGGAGACCTCAGAGCAGCTTCCAGTGTCTGAAGGGGGCTACAAGGATGCTGGAGAGGGACTCTTCATCAGGGACTGTAGTGATAGGACAAGGGGTGATGGGTTCAAACTGAAACAGTGAAAGTCCAGGTTGGATATAAGGCAGAAGCTCTTCCCTGTGAGGGTGCTGAGGCGCTGGCACAGGGTGCCCAGAGAAGCTGTGGCTGCCCCATCCCTGGCGGTGTTCAAGGCCAGGTTGGACAGAGCCTTGGGTGGCATGGTTTAGCGTGAGGTGTCCCTGCCCCTGGCAGGAGGTTGGAACTGGATGATCTTAAGGTCCTTTCCAACCATTCTATGATTCTATTCAAAGTAAGAATCAGTAGGTTTAGTTTAAAACGTCCCTTTTTTCCACAGGCACTACTTCAGTTGTTTCAAAAAGAAATATTTAACAGCTTTTTCAGATTCACATGTTTTTAAAGGCACTTCTCCCACAACATTATGGCAGGAGGATTTTAGAAACCTAACCAAAAAAGGGAAAAACATGAATCAGAAACTAGCCTCTGTTGTGCAAGTAAAGATCTGGTGGTCCTGAAGAGGACGAGGAAAGGCTGATGCTCACCAGAGCCAAGGGACATCCCAGCATGTTCCAAGGCCAGGAGATAGTTCAGTGCTGCCACATGAGCTTGGGAGGGAGATGGTGAGGGCTGACATGCCTCGTAGCAAAGGTCTCTTCCTGCATTTTGCCTGATTGAGAAACTCCTGCTTGAAGCACAGCGCCTTGCATTTCAGATACAGTTAACAGGGACCACAGCCAACACGCCCTCGCTGTTCAGAAAACCAGGAATAGCTGGTTTGTGACCTGCAGGGGATCAGAAACACACCCTCAGGGTCACCCAAAAGCACCAGCTGGAGACAAAGAGAGGACCAAGCATCAGGCAATCAGAGGGGTTTGTCAGAATCCAAAAGTACCCAGACATGTTGAGTTTATAACCACTGGTAATCATGATTGCCTCAGTTTACTCTTCTGAAGGACAGGCATTGTCAGAAAGGCAAAGCTCATCCCCTCCATCAACCAAGAAACCCCCATCACAACACACAGGATGATCATCCTACTTAAACTGTAGAGGTCCAGGAACAACATTCTCAACTTGCAAGCACGTGAAAATGCCAAATCATTGGCAAGGCCAATGAAAGGCAAGAATCCTTTCTTCCCCAGGGAAAACCACAGCAGCTGAAACATCCAATCCATTTAAAAAGTAAGAATAGCAATACTGCTAATACCAAGAATTAGCTGGAGTGGACATGCTTCAGGCAGAATCACTGTTTTGATGCGGGATGCACAAATCTGATATTATACTGGAAAATAAAGAGAGGTACAAGCGCTACTGAATCAGCCACCCAGGAGCCAGAATGACAGGCTGGCTTTTGGCATGACAAACCTTTTTTCCTTCATTCTTTGAGGAAAATCCTGCCTTACAATCCTTTACTACTTCACACAGTTGTAAATTCGAGCCCTCTAGTTACATATTGCCATCACTTATCCCCCCTCGTTTGACCACCATGACTGCATCTTCCCTGACTGCCACCAACCCAATGGAGGGGCTGTCACCGGTGATGGGGTGCAGAGGATGGGAAGTCCTAGTTACAGAACTGACATAAGGGAAGTTCTTCCCTAAGCTGTGCTTGATACTTAACCTTTCCTATCTCAGCGAGCGTAAGGGGTGATGCTTGTACTTGCCACTTAAGTGCCCACACATGAAGAATCCTCTGTATTTTTCATTAGCTTTCAGTTTGCCACCATCACTGAAAGCCCCTCAGCTTCTGCAAAACTGAAAGGCTAAATAAGTCCAATCTGGAATTTTTATGCCGCTTATAATGTGGGAAAACCTTTCAGATGCTTTCGGATTGCCCTCCTCCCAGTTCAGCAGTCCTAATATTTTTGCCCACTATTTAAATAACTTTATTCCTATGAGGGAAAATGCTTGATAACTTCTCCTAATGTGACTTGCCAAAGTTAGGTGGGGCCAAATATTTACATGTTATCACTGAAATAACTGTGATATCCTATCACAGAATCATAGAACAGTTAGGGTTGGAAAGGACCACCCAGTTCCAACCCCCCTGCCATGGGCAGGGACACCTCACACTAAACCATGTCACCCAAGGCTCTCTCCAACCCGGCCTTGAACACCGCCAGTGATGGAGCATTCACAACTTCCCTGGGCAACCCATTCCAGTGCCTCACCACCCTTACAGGAAAGAACTTCTTCCTCATATCCAATCTAAACTTCCCCTGTTTAAGTTTGAACCCGTTACCCCTTGTCCTATCACTACAGTCCCTCATGAAGAGTCCCTCCCCAGAATCCCTATAGGCCCCCTTCAGACACTGGAAGCTGCTCTGAGGTCTCCACACAGCCTTCTCTTCTCCAGGCTGAGCAGCCCCAACTTTCTCAGCCTATCTTCATACAGGAGGTGCTCCAGTCCCTGATCATCCTCGTGGCCTCCTCTGGACTTGTTCCAACAGTTCCATGTCCTTTCTACGTTGAGGACACCAGAACTGCACACACTGCTGCAAGTAGGGTCTCACAAGAGCAGAGCATAGGGGCAGGATCACCTCCCTTGACCTGCTGCTCATGCTGCTTTTGATGCAGCCCAGGATACAGCTGGCTTTCTGGGCCCTAGCCTCATTGATTGCTACAAGAATCCAAGCACTTACTTTCCTGTGCTGCGGCAACACATGAAGCAGAGGTTTTTTAACCATGCTGACTGCAGTCCTGTAATAACAGAGAATTAAGAATACTTACACTTTACAGCCATAGCATTTAACATTTCCACCACTGACCTCCAAAAGCTCAGCATCAAATCATAGAATGGTTTGGGTTGGAAAGGACCTTAAAGCTCATCCAGTTCCAACCCCTGCCATGGGCAGGGACACCTCACACTAGAGCAGCTCCAAGCCCCTGTGTCCAACCTGGCCTTGAACACTGCCAGCGATGGGGCATTCGTCACTTCTCTGGGCACCCTGTGCCAGTGCCTCAGCACCCTCACAGGGAAGAGCTTCTGCCTAAGAGCTCATCTCAGTCTCCCCTCTGGCAGGTTAAAGCCATTCCCCTTGGCCTGTCCCCACAGGCCTTTGTCCAAAGCCCCTCTGCAGGTCTCTTGTAGCCCCTTTAGGCACTGGAGCTGCTCTGAGGTCTCCCCTTACGGAGCCTTGTTTCCTCCAGGCTGAACCAGCCCAGCTCTCTCAGCCTGGCTCCACGTACCTATGGAAGTTTATCTTAACGTCCTTGGCCAGACTGAGTTCTATCAGGGCTTTCCTAACCTGACCCTTGGCTGCTCTGACTGCTTCTCTGTATTCTTCCCAGGCTTCCCGTTTTTGCTTCCTCCCTCTGTAGATCTCCTTTTTATGCTGCAGTTCATTTCGGAGCTCCTCGTTCATCCACGCAGGCCTCCTGGCGTTCTTGCCCGACTTCCTCTTTGTTGCGATGCGATCCCCGTAAGCCTGGATAAACCCATTAAATCATTAAATCCATTCTGCATCATGGGGAAACCTCAAAGTTCCCCAAGGTCACTTGAGAATCGGGTGAAGAGCTGAAACTGGAATCCAGAGCTCCTAAAGCACGGATCAGTCCTCCAGGCCCCCAGCCACAGGCTGACTTCTGAGGCTACCTCAAGCTAGGAAGGCACCTCACGAGCACTTGTATTTAGTGTTTAATAGGCCCCTCTTTGCTACTCTCTTCGATTCCACTTTTAGATACGTTTCCTAAAGCTGAGTGCAGCACTGAAGCCTGCTCTATGTTATGCAAGTGCAGCTTTATTCTGTCTAGCACGTTGGAATTCTTCACAGTGCATGCTTCAGGAACAATTAAGACAGATCAGGACAGCAGAAAATCCAGCAGAGATCAACCTGCCAAAGCAACCGGTTTGCACAGTTCCCTCTCAACTGCTCCAGCCAGGGAACAACTGAATAAACCAAAGATCCTGGTTCTTCAGCAAAGGCCAAGCTACTGACCTTGCCCTTTATGGGTTCTGTTAAGAAAAAGGATACGGTGTCTGCGATGTTAATGCATGTATGGGGAAAGGAGATCAAGAGACAGGATACAAAACAAAGAGATAGGGGTGGGAGAAGGAGAAGGACGAACATGGGAACAGAGCAGCAGGTGTTTTTTGATGGAATTACATCAATTCCTACAAGGACATAAAGATGAAGAAAATAACTGTCACTGCTGCTTACTTGAAATAAGAAAATTCTTCAAGTACAATACGAATGAGATCGTTCAGAAGATGGGACTCCACGTACTCCTCCTACAGTCCAGAAGTAAGAACAAGACCCATCCAGCTCGAGTGAAGGCAATACAGGGCAGAGTTAAAACTTCACCTTTTCTGCTCTGCCCCACAGCAAGTGACTGTTCCTATACAATCCTATCTCACAAGGAAAAACGTGTTCCCTGGTATTTACATTACAAAGCCCCAGCTTCCAAGCCCTGTACAAATCCCCCTAATGTCAGACGAGGACCTCAGACAGCAGAAATACGCAGCTCTCATGAGGTATACACAAAGCTGGAGCTGAGGCAGGCTACTGAAAAGATCTTTCAGCTTCCCTGGACCAGATGGTTGAGGCTGTCTGAAAGCAAAACAAGACTGCTAAGCAGCTCTAGATCTTCATTAGCTTTCCACAATGATATCCTGCAACCAACTGTCTTGTTACAGCCAAACATAACAAGCAAACACAAGGTTCAATTATCAAGGAGCATCCCCAGGTTTTGCCAAATCTTGGTGGTTTGTACTTTTTTTTCCCTATAGAGACCACAGAGAGTTTTACACTACACCTTGCATCAGATAAGCAGAAGAGATGCATCCCTTGGCAGGCTCAAATCACATCTACCATCAATTTTACCATGTTTCTACAGAAGTATACTCTGCTCTGCTTTATTATATTTATCATAGAATGATAGGTTTGGGTTGGAAGGGACCTTCAAAGCTCATCCCGTCCAACCCGCTGCAATGATCTTCAACCAGATGAGGTTGCCCAGAACCACATCCAGCCTGGCCTTGTATGTCTCCAGGGATGGTTCATCCACCACCTCTCTGGGCAACCTGTGCCAGTGCTTTACCACTCCTAGCATACAGAAGGTCCTTTCCAACCCCAACCATTCTATGACTCTATGAATGAGTGGTTTGGGAACAAGCAGGAGAACCACCCAGCATATGGATGTGAAGGCAGGAAAGGATTAGGTGTCATTGCTCCCACTCACCCAAGACACAAATCCTTTGATATGCAGATGGTGAGACTAGAGGAAGGGAACCAAGAATGCAAGGGGATTCACTCATGACAGTCGTGAAAAGCTGAGGTGGGCTGCCAGATGTTTGTGTGCCTTATTTTGGATGGGACTTTATATATTCCTCCTACAGTCCAGAGAAAACATGATGGGTTTACAAAACCTGCAAAAATATGCATTTTAATGGCTTACACTAATACAGGTTTTAGTACAGGCATTAAACTGGAACGCAGTGTCACTAGCAGGGTGCTGTGGGATGTGGCTCCTTGGGGACTGGACAAGAAAAGTGATCTCAGACAAAGGAAAAGCATGCCCTATTCCAAATAAATGAGAAAAGAACACCACACACACACCCCTGGTACCAGAAGTGTTATTCCAGAGAACAAAGAAACATTGCCTGGAATGTGCTTAGTCAAGAGGACTTCAGAGGCGCAGAGCTCAGCAAGCTGCCTACACACATTGTCTGATGGCTGTCTAGCAAAGAGACATGGTACAAAGCTTTGGAAGAACCAGAAATGCACTATAAACAAATTGAGAGCTCGAAATTAATACTACACAGTTTTATCCTAACATACTTTAAAATTGAGAAGATACATATATAGAGAAAAAAACCCTAGAACATTAATAATGGCACCCAGAGAGAAATCTAGAATAAAGTGCATGAGGAGAGCGTGTGCTAGACCTGGAAAATCAGGAAATTGGAGGAAGGTTTGCCAGTTCATCACAAGGTCTATACAGACAATGCTGTGAAGAGATTTCTGAGCAGTGAGGTTCCATACCAAGCTGAACCTTCTCACGTTTAAAAGATGCAGCAGGAGATGTGCTGAAAGGGAGCTCAAACACCAACATTTTCATTGGCTTATGAGTTTCCTGCTATTGGAAGAAGTACAGACTAACTTTTCGGCCTGAGTCTCTACAAATGTCCTGTGTTTCAAATGCTGACCTGCATATTTGGTCTCTGCTATATGTCAGTGTAGATCTCTGCCTTGGAAGATGAAAAGCAACTGCCGTAGAACAGGTATCTCCCTTAGGGTCATGCCTCGGGAGACTAACTCAACAGGTCAGATTTTCCCCACTGTGAAGATCACTCTGGTGCACCAATATAGCAGAAGAATATTCACAACCTGCAAAAGTTGACAATCATTCCTCTTTGATTATTGATTAATCCTCTTTTGGAGGAAGATCATCAGAAATAATCAGAAGATTATCAGAAATAAGAAGGTCTAAAGAAAAGGTACAGCTCCTGGAAAGGTTTTTAACCCAAACCCAAGGGATGTTTCTACCATGTACTGCTTTCAAAACAAACTCCACCATCCCCAACTCATTGGTTCCAACTCTCACATCATATGGGAACATTTCAGCATTTTCACTTGTGCAGAGAAACAAAATGTGTCTTCCAAGGTAACTCACCTAATTAGTCTCAAGTTCTAAAGTATAGGGTGAACCATCTTTGCAATCACAATGTATGCTGAGAATGCTTTAAAAGCCTTTTGTACAGCAAGAAAACGGTTCTGACATTAGAGAACTCGTTGACATATTCTAAATAGAGACTAGAAATAAAGCTCAGGATTATCTGAGCACAGCTCTAAAGCTGAAGAGCACAAACAGATCACAACAGGAAGTCTGAACTACAGATACCTGTACTTATCCAGGTCGTCTAAGCTCTTTCTGCACAGCAGAGACTTGCAACATTAACTCTTGTAGACCTAACCAAAAACATAATGGAAGGGGTAGGAAAAAAGGAGAACAACCCGAAAACGCAGTACTCTCTGAGGTATTTCTAGCTTACTATCTATTGTACAGCAAGAAGCACAGAGAAGCAGAAGCTAAAATGACAACCACCTCCACTACTCGCGCTGCCTCAATAAAGGCAAAAATAAAGACAGAAGAGGAGCTGCAGAGGGACAGGAGAGCACAGGCCGTGCTTCATGTGAGGGTAAGTCACTGGGGAAGCAACAGCAACTCACAACACGCTGCAGTGCTTCCCCCTGGAAGCAATACTGCGAATTAAGACCAACCCCCCCCCCCAAACCAAACAGAACCCCCCCAAAACCAAATCTAAACACCTCAGCAGCCCCATACAGGGATCTGTAAGTCACACCATCCAATCAACACACCAGGACATGAAGTGATTTGCAGCAGTGTTAGTAAATGCGCTCACTGAAAAATAACTCCAGCTGTGTGTCAGGTACCATAAATAGAGGGAGCTCATAACTGAGTTCTGGGAGGGTGACCCTGAGGTCCACATAGGACTGTGGGAAAAGCACTGACTTCCAGCGTCAGAAATAGCATTTCTGTAATACAGCTACAGATTTTTCTGCTGAAACGAAATTCTTCTGGGACTTTTTCTGCAGAGTCAGCAAAAACTATTTCAAGTGCAGTTCATCAGCATCCTCACTCCTGGCTGCGCGCATGGGTGAACTCGGGAGAAGCGGAAGAAAGAGGTGTAAAATGAAATGGTTGAATGACTAAAGTGGAAACAAGCACTGGCTCCACAGCTCTGTGCTGCTGGAGAAGATGCTCCTGTTGTTCTTGTGCCTCCCCACTGGGGGAAAGAGGATGTGTGTGTAGGTTTTCCAAGGTAAAAGGCAGAGAAGGAGCAGGTGCCCTGGAGAATACAACCTCATTCGGGTTCAAAGGTTGCCATTTGGAAACATGGCCTCATCCATCTGGGATCGCTACTATTTTAAGGCCCTGATGTCAAAAGGAACACACTTCATTCACAGGTAACTGCATGAAAACTTAAATTTCATGTGAGTGTTGATGGGGAACAAGTGGGAGCAACGAGTCTTTGGCAAGCACAGGAATATCATACAGCATTGGAAAGGACTCGGCTCTTGTCTTCATCCTGCGCTCTCCACTGAAGGGAGACACAAAGAATAAACTGCTGTCTTTGTCACATTTGCTCAGCTGCTTCAGTCAACAATGGTCAAAATTAAACTACTAGGAATCAAGTTATTTCATTCACACTTCCTGCCTAAGTGGGCCTTGGTCGGTGCTACATCACCACAGCTAAGGCTGCTGTTGGAACCTGGCTTGTAACGCAGACAAGGAGGACTATCACAGTCCCCATCCATGGAATGGCCCCTTTGCTGCTACCACGTGTTTGCTCGAATTTGCTTTGGTTTTGTGGTACTGTCTTTAAACGTTGTGGCTCTGTTAGCCTCAAAAAGGAGAGCTAGCAAAACCCTGACACCCTCTACAAACAGAAGCCTGACAACATATTCTTAACAGATGTTAAGAACTATAACAGGTCGCACTGCTGTTTTCACTGGTTACCTGCCAGTAAGCTGGCATTTCAAAAAGCACTCCAAAACACAGTCACAGCTGGATGATCCACGCACCAAGAGCTTTCCTTCCCCTCCCCACCCCTCAGTGGGATTTGCTGCGAACCGGTTAACTGCCTTCCCACCATCCGCGCTCAGGTCCCATGAGTAACCCAGGCATTTCAGGCCCCAGTCCCCACGCAAGCTAAACCCAGTTACTGCTTGCTGGTTCACCAGGCCAGCTAAGCAAGGCTGGAAAGTGCACCACGTAACCAAACACGCTCACAACAAATTAACCTCTGTAGACATCAGGCATGTCCCACCTCAGGAACAAGCCAACCTCTACACAAACAGGCACCTTGTGTCCCGGCCCGCCAGTGTTCACTACTGACAAACAGAAGGAAAAGCTCAGGTCAGGCCATGGCTGCTTTACACAGGTTGCTGGACAATAAGCCCTTACCTTGCTTGCTGGCAGACGCTGCAAATCCAAGCCTTCTCCTTCTTCTGGTAAGAACTGCAGCTCTTGCAGATGTTGTACTTGCAGTCCTGGCACTGTCGCTTGCTGTTGATAAGGAATGTGAAAGGAGCACAGCAGCGAATACAGCAGTGCTCGTTGAACTTCTGCTGCTTGGAAAGGATGCTGCACTTGTTACCCTCTTCATCCAACTTCTGCTTCATTTCACTGGAATGAAAAGCAAAAGAACAATGGAAATTTCGATTTTCAACCCTTCTCTTCACACATCTTCATGTTACACTCTTTAACGTGTGCAGGTGTGAAATAAATGGCAGAAATGCATACTCTAAATGCAGAATGGGCAGTAAAACCTCCTGTATTCCCTGGAGTTACCCATAGGCGATTCATCCAAGTGCTTTGAGTCACGAACTAAGGAAAACAACCTCCTTTCGCTCAGCTCCAGCAAGGGAACCCTTAGGAGAGCTACTCCAGGTCCTCCAGCTGGGCACAGCAGCCGCAGCATCATCTCAGACTTCAGGGCTGCTTTCAGAACACTTCACAAATGAAAGCTCGGTCTAGGAAAGTCAAAAAGCTCAGTGCACAGCAGTTGAAAATCCTCCTGATGAGCAGGTTTGAAAACAGAAGTGCCAAGTTTGCTTTGTTCTGACCCACGGGGTCGTGTTATTCAGAATAGCTCCAATTTGTCAAGGGTGGTTAATCTCATACTTCATTTCAGAGAGATCTGGGTGTTTTACTAGCTAGGACCAACACTAAGCCAACTGCCAATTGTTCGTGAATTGTTGCAGACCTCCTCAAGTCTTCTGTACTCCAGCAGGGGAACTTGCTTATTAAGAAACAATAATTATAGAGCTCTGTGTATGTGCTACTGAGCCATTTGCCATCTCCTATTTTACAGTGCTTTTGATATTTTTTAAATGAGGGAACATATATTCCATGGTAAGAGTAATGAAACACATGCAGAATGAACAGTTGTGTAAGTCGACGCGTCTACATCACACAGTTCCTGGCCGGTACAACCAAGATCTACATTAAGAGACAAAAAAACCCTTAATTCAGGAAAACCATGTGAAACAGAAGTTTATTGATCATACACATATTCATGCTTTCCAGTTCTCAAAATTAGTGGTGGCTGCCTTACTGTTTCCAATTGCTTGATGAGAACCACATGTAAGAGTAGAGGAGCACAAAACTCTAAACAGAATGTAAAGGTACCACAAGAGATAGACTAAGCCATATCTTGTGGTACCTTTAAATTCTGCAGGAAAAAAGAGTCTCCACATGCTGACTTATACTCAAATTAATGCAGAAGTATCTTGCTAGAGGAGAAAAAAAAAGGAATACTCTTACTGCATACTTATCCAAGAACTCAAGCAAGATCATCTATAAGCATCCTCATGAGCCAAGCCTGGAATGTTAAAAAGACTCGCGTTGCTGGCCTATACATCTTCTTCTTTGCAATTTCTGCCTCAGATTCATCACTCACAATACAAACGGCCCATTTTATGGAAGTCTGACAGGTCAATTCTAAACCTCAAGTCTAAAGGCAAGCAAGGCAGTGCTCTAAAGCACTACTGAACTTGCATATACATAATAGAATCATAGAGTCACAGAATCATTAGGGTTGGAAAGGACCTTATGATCACCCAGTTCCAACCCCCCTGCCATGGGTAGGGACACCTCCCACTAAACCATGTCACCCAAGGCTCTGTCCAACCTCGCCTTGAACACCACGTACTGCAAAACAACCTACACTGCGAATAGAAAGGAAATTAGAGTGTTGTATCTTTCTTGTACATCTATTCTTGAGAAAGCATGTGCTAATTTTTATGTATGCAATTGGTAAATTCTGACGTGTTTAAAAATGCTTTGACAAAGTCCAGAGAAGTAGTATGGCTTAGACAGTGCTGATAAAGCACCATGTTAAGAGCCATCCTCTGCTCTCCAAAACCATTAAGAGTTAAGCTGTGATATATATTGATGTGACTTGCAAACACTAAGTCATACTATTGTGAGGCAGACATCAGACATTAAAATAACATTTTAAATAACATTTGTTTCCCTTTGAAGAATTAATGTAAGAGTTGACCGGAGAGTTCAGTATGCTCCACCTCTAATTGATTTGCACCGCTCAATTCATCTCTTGATTTTCTCTTTTCTTCACAGAATTCACAAGGGGGACACTACATTAACTTTAAAGTGCTTTTTTTTTTTCAGCAGTCTTCTAAAGATACTCCATCAAGAAATGCACCATGTAATCTATGGGCAAATACTGTTACACTCGTTTTCACATCTCCACTGTTACTGGACCCCAAGAGATCATGTCGGGGTTTTCTGTACTCCAACTTTTGTACATGTGCTTAACTTTTGCTATTTTATACCTGATCTATTTATTTATTCTGACTGGCTTTCCACCTCCTCCCCCTGTAATCACACCAATCTGCAGCTTAGATGGTTTGGGGAAACAATATTTAAAACACCCATACTCTACGCGCTATTTAACCGTATTCCTGATATACCCCTTTTATCAATTTTAAACTTGAAACCAATGGACGTTGCTGTTGTTTGCCCCTTGCCCAAAGGTTTCTGACACCAGCTGCTCAAACCCAAGTAGATACTCTTTGAAGTTTCAAGTAAAACCATCTTTCTTCAAGATTTTGGTCCAGGTGGTAAAACTTCACTGGGTATTGTGCGCCTTTACAGAATGTTGAAGGTGAAAAATGGGAGTTTATCATGTAAGAGAGGGAAGTCTGAGTTATGCAAGTCAAACTGGCTTCCTTGTGTAAACTGATAGAACTATCCCACACATTAACTGGGATGGTTAGAGGAGTTACGTTATCTCCATTACTCCCTCCTACCATGGTACCACATAGGCAATCTCTCTAGGGAAACAGGAGAGGAAGTGAGCTGTCCCCACATCACTCCTCCATCCACAGTACCCATCCTGCTCCACAGCAATGGAACAATACAGCGCAAAGCTGCTGCACAGAGGTCAGGCAGGAACCCCGGATCCAAGGAGAGAGGCTGGTGAAGGTAAGTGCTATATGACAGAAGGAGGATTTCTGGCACAGGCAAGTGTCAGCAGACTAAGATGCTGCAACCTTTGCTTCAGGTTGGAGACCCCAGGCAGCAGATGCTGCCCCTTCTCCCTGCCCAAGGTAAGAACAGCTAAGGAGTCAAGGTCAGGAAGAGCAGAGAAAGAGATTTCATTCTCATGCAGCTCTGTTATCTCCCAGAATTAGTAACACTGCTATTTGGTAGTATCAGCCTGCACATTCAACATCAGCACACTCAATGACATTTGAACCTTCATTAGGTTTCTCATGAATGACAGTGAAATAAACTACAGAAGCAAAGCCACCTATTAAAGGCACTAAAATAATGCTCACACAATATAAAACCAGGCAGTTTCCTTCACAACAGAGCTGATGAAGTCACATACCCACAAAAAGCTGAGCACACACTGAAGCCTTTTCATCAATACAGGCATTAATTACATCTCTCTTCTCTATCTGGCTGCCAACATTCATTACAGTGGTAGATCCTCAATACCATCAAGGCATCTGCCTCGCTGTTAAATAGGACTAAAATGGGCCAATGATTCGGAAAGTCAATAGGATAGGGTTGGAGAGGCTGGCAGAGAGGCAGCATGACAGAAAAAGCCCCATTTCCAGAGGAAGCCAGGCAGAACAGAAAAGAAAGCAATGCACATCCCTCTGATGGCTGTAACAAATCAAGGCCCTCGCACACCACCTGCTGAAGGCTGTTCTAGTTTCCATCAGGAGTCAAATGGCAAAAGAGACTGTCCATAGGACTTGGCAGCCAAAAGGCCACACTCCACATTCTCTCCTTGGAAGTCAAACACAAGCTTTATATGAAGGCAAAGTGCTGCACAACACTGGGAAGCAACTCAATGTGTCTGGTTTGAGGAAAATTACATAGCCAAAGGGAAAAGTAGGCTCTGGTTTACCCCCAGGGCTTCGGTTGGATGATTAACATCAGATCCAATCTCAGGACAGACAGTCTGTAGTGCTGGAATTCAGGAGGTACAATTTCATGTTCAAAGCATCCTGAGTTCAAAGTTTTAGACCGTCCCTTCAAGATGTTCAAATAGCTTGGTGCAAGTAACAACGCTCTAAGGAGAGGAAGGAGTCAACAGCACCTGATCCTCATTCACTGAGACTCACTTCCAAAAGGATGACAGCCACTTCCAAGAAGCAAGTTGAACACAGCCATCACAAACGTTCCCTCTTCTTCCCCTTGCAACACCATTTCCCTCAATAAACACAGATGAGGGAGATGGGACAGAGAAAAGAGAGAGAATGCGTGTGCACTCATGTGCACTTACTGCCGCCAGCATTACTTCCCAAGGAGGGAATGTAATGTATTTAGAAGTATATATATATATAGGTGTATACACATGTGTGCAAATAAATCAAGCAAAAGAACAAAATACCAAGCACAAAAAACTTCCCTTTTGTGGAAGGGTTGGAAGAGTGGGAAGCACAACTGACAGAGTTTATTCACATCCCTTAAGTCACAGTTGATGGTGCTCAGCTATTAGGATTATGTGCAACAGCAATAAGGATCTGCAGAGGAGAGAGCTCCTGCTGTTTGACCCAATCCCTCATTGTATTTCATTTTCCTTTTCGAGTGACTGCATTTCAGTTTGCCACTAAATACAAAACCAGCAAAGACTACTCCAGAGATACCCAACACGTCTGTCACCAAGATTAATTCTGTCAAAGAACACCGTACTGAACTGTAAGTTCCAAAATATACAGATGCATATTCAGATTTTTCTAGAGGCTTGTATTAATTAATCTGCAACAGCTTGCATAATGAATATGTAATTACAGTCAATGCTTTGGGTGTCTTCCCATACAAAGACAGGCTGAGAACATTGGGGCTGTTCAGCCTGGAGAAGAGAAGGCTGCGTGGAGACCTCAGAGCAGCTTCCAGTGTCTGAAGGGGGCTGCAAGGATGCTGGAGAGGGACTCTTCATAAGGGACTGTAGTGATAGGACAAGGGGTGATGGGTTCAAACTGAAACAGGGGAAGTTCAGGTTGGATATAAGGCAGAAGCTCTTCCCATGTAAGGGTGATGAGGCACTGGAATGGGTTGCTTAAAGATGTTGTGAATGCTCCATCCCTGGCAGTGCTCAAGGCCAGGCTGGACAGAGCCTTGGGTGGCATGGTCTAGTGGAAGGTGTCCCTGCCCATGGCAGGGGGGTTGGAACTGGATGATCTTAAGGTCCTTTCCAACTCCAACCAGTTTGTGATTCTATGATGCATTAGTCAGCTACAATGCAGCACACCAAGCTCTGAGACTGGATAAGTCTCCCTGCCAGGCTCCCCGAAACCTGGCGCTCTGCTCTTTTCCGAGGCAACATCCCCAGCTATCAGCTTGTAGCCAGCTTACACTCGCCTCACACCAGCCTCCATTGCAAACTGCCTTTAAACTGGCACCTGCCAAAGTCCAGCTGATGAGGCTCCCACTTGCTCTGTTGCTTTCTTGGGTGGTGGACAAATACATGTTTTCCTAATGCTCAACCACAGAATCATAGAATCCCAGACGGGTTTGGGTTGGAAAGGACATTAAGATCATCCAGTTCCAACCCCCTGCAGGGACACATCACCCTAGACCACATAACCTTTTATCTTTCCTAATAAAGAGCAAAGGTTATATCTATTCTAATTGCCTGCACAGGAAAAGAGGGAAGTGGAGAGACAATGTTCCTAGGAGTTACACAAGAAATCCAATTTCCTTCACATCACTCTCCTGCTGAACAGGGAAGCAGCACTTTGACCACAAGTTATCAAAGACCGACACTTTCTCCTTTAGTACTACAGATGAGGGCTTCTGTTCCTTGCACCTTAAATCACATTTATGTCATAAAATAAACTACCTTTCATCCACTTGGCACCGGAGCCCTTCGTCCTTCAAGGACTAGTGAGCTGCAAAGCGCTTTTTCCCAGGGGAGCAGTGTTCTGCTCAGCCATGTAACCGATTGTCTCACTTCTCTTCACCATCTCACCTCTCACACTAGATTCAGAGCAGCCCATGAAGATCACCAACTTGTCTTAAAACTGCTTTTAATCTTCAGTTGACCACTATTAAGAGCCTTAAAACACTCCTTCCCTCCACAGAGAGAATGCCTTCAGACACGCACACTTCATACTCACCTACTCTTTATACTCACCCTTTATACTTCTACCTACACATACAAGCTACTGAGACACTTTGCTTAGCATGAGATCTGTATTTCCACAGAGTCTGGGAGCAGGTGAACAAGTTCTGATGTGCCAGTTCCCAGCCTTTCAGAGAAGTCATTTGCACCAGCCCCAACTCCTGTTTTTCCACTCTCAGTCAAGTCCGAGCCTGTTCTATCGGGATGGGAGTTTCCTTGGGATACAGAGGTCACCTGCAAATACAACTGCTAGCAATGCCCTCTAAGCTACAATGCTGGAGGACTAAGGGCTTTTCCTGTTCTGAGGCTAAAGTGCACACAGAATTCCTGTCTCTGCTCTCCTTAGAACCACCACATGTGCACCAGAGGCTGGCATGGGGGTGAGGCTCCTTTAATCTGTGCAGAACCTAAGTCTCTTTCTCCTTGGCTACCAATTTTTCCTCCCATTCATGTGTTTTCAGTCTGATATCCAAAGTCACCAGACTGATTACTAGAAGTGGTTCCCACATCTGCCCTTGTTCCCACTCTCCTTCTCCTAAGACGTCTTCTCTCCCACTATATTCAGGAAGACCCAAATGCTGCTAGCAGGCGCAATGACTTATTTACTCTCTAAGGTTTCAGTGTTCATTTCTTTTAGACGCCTCTTCTTCTCAGGCAGCTTATTCTTTCCCATCAGGATGGACATCTAACACAACTCTAGTCCCAGGCAGTGCTACACCATCACCACACACACCTTTTGTTTCTCTTATGTCTTTGCTAAACTGTCCCTGGTGACACTTGTTCTCTTAAAGAAGCAGAGCCCAGGATAGTACCACGTCCCTTTACAGCAAATTCTAATTCAATTCATTACCTTAAATGATGGCCAAATTTTTCCTAAGTTCCTCTCAGTGCAGTCACAATTTTGCCTCGTACTGTATTTAACACTTCATATGTGTATTAATATTCTACACATTACTGGTGCTGTCAAAAAGCCATGGCTGTACACATAAAAACACACTGCTTGCAACTGGGGAGCCTTCAAGGAACGCACATCACTTGAACCTGAGCAGAGGGATATCACTGGAGCAGCAGTAGCTGACAGCAGGGAGTGCATCAAAACTGGGGGGGGGGGAACAAAAGCTAACATCAAAGCCAACCGAAAGCAAAGCACAAAGTCTTCAGAGGGGGACAGGAGATGGGACACCTCAGCATTCAGCACTGAGAGGCTCACAGAGGGTTATGAGTAAGTCACTCATCAAAACTCAGGGAGATGGGTATTTCACAGTCCAGTTACTCCAAGTGCAGTTGCATTCTTTTATCTAAAACCTTACACGTATCTCCTGAGGGTTTTTTCTCTTCAGCTTCTCATTTCTATAAAGTTCAACTTCTACACAATTAGTGGGTATTTCAATCAAATCTAGTTTCAATTTCCTTTCCTTCTCCTTTCAAAAACAGGAGCAAACACTGAGGGTGCTATATATATGTTGGGGCACCAGAAGCACGTACAGTTCTGCTGTCCCCAACATAAGAAGGACACGGAGCTGCTGGAGCGAGGCCAGAGGAGGCCACGAGGATGCTCAGAGGCTGCAGCACCTCCCATACAAAGACAGGCTGAGAACATTGGGGCTGTTCAGCCTGGAGAAGAGAAGCTGCGTGGAGACCTCAGAGCAGCTTCCAGTGTCTGAAGGGGGCGACAAGGATGCTGGGGAGGGACTCTTCATCAGGAACTGTAGCGACAGAACAACGGGTGATGGGGTCAAACTGAAACAGGGGAAGTTCAGGTTGGATATAAGGCAGAAGCTCTTCCCTGTGAGGGTGCTGAGGCGCTGGCACAGGGCGTCCAGAGAAGCTGAGGCTGCTCCATCCCTGGCAGTGTTCAAGGCCAGGCTGGAGCAACCTGACCTGGTGTGAGGTGTCCCAGCCCATGGCGGGGGTTGGAACAGGATAAGCTTTAAGGTCCTTTCCAACCCAAACCATTCTATGAGTCTATGTGCTAACTAATGATCTTGTCCCATTAAATTCTCTACGATAGTTGTTGAAGTCTTGCCCTTTTGTCGCCTAACTCAAAAGGCTATGATGACATCCTGTTGCCCTTAAAAATCAATGAGGATTCAGCCACTACTGGGCATTCAGACCTGACACTATGTCCATAGCACAGACCACAAGGAGATCGTAACAAGGAGGGGAGAAGCAAGTTGACTGGTATGCAGCCTCAGTGCCATCAGAGGTCTCACAGGTTTTAGAAGCAAAGTATTTAGGAGCTTAGGATAACTTATGTTTACTGAAGGTGAAGTGAGGTACAAGAATAAAACCCTATTTCAGTGTTTTATTGAACAAGCCTTTGCAACAACAATGTTGAGACTAAATGGACTTTGTATCACCCTACTGAAATGCTTCATCTGCCTCAACTGATGCTCCCTGGAGCTGAACCAATTCACACTACACACAGATGTACACTCTACCTTTAAAAAACGCAGGTATCCTTCTACAACCTGAGACAGGAGTATGAAAAGAGACAATAAAATCAGTTACCTGCATAAACCATATTGCAGATTCTGGAGACAACTTCCTTCTAAAAATGAACTCATCCAGCGCTGTGGAAGCAGTTACTGTTGTGTTTTGGTTTTTAGGTTTCCGATGTTGTTTGGCTTTGGGGGTTTGTGTGTGTGTGGTTTACATTTGCAGACATTTCTGACAGTAGGAATTGACTCCTTCATATTTCTTACTAAATACCATAAAATAAAGGTTGTGAAAACCAACCTGTGGTAGTTTTGTGCTAAACACAGTTGAAACAGTTAAAGTGCTGACAGAACCAGGAAAAAGTCAACATACAGTACAGCAGTTACCTGTTTCTAAGCACCCCATCTCAGGCACTGCATTTGTTAGAGGAGAGCACAGATTCAGCCAGCGCTGAAGTAAACTGCGGTTCACTTGCCCCAGCCCAGCACCTTACTTGTACCAGGCTCTATCCTAATCTGTGAACGATTTCATGCTCAGGTGAAGCCGTTTCACAAAAGGAATGACTGATGCTATATTACTCCACAGGCCCATGCTAGTGGCTCTTAAGGGAAGCTTCCTCTTGTGCTGCTGGCACAAGCATTGTCAATCAGTGTCAATCATCAGCTGGAACCCACTGATGTGTCAGGGTGTAGATAAAGGAAATAAATAATCTACTGGTATAATTCAATTCCTTCTTCTCACTTTGTAACCACATAAATTGTCAAAAGACATTGTATTTAACCCCCTTTTCTTTTGTCCCCTTGGGTATCACAGGAGCACAGACTGCACCATGTTTAACTGAAGGCTTTGAAATCAAGCAGGCAGGTGAGGCAGCGAGGAAGCAGCAGCTCTGGAATTACACAGTAGATATGGAGGGAGCTCCAGGGACATCAGAAAGCTCCACATGAAAGCTGAAATGATCTTTTCTAAGCAGCAGTGCTGTGAGCACAGACTCCTTCGCCCTCCAGTTCTAATTACTGCCACGTGAGAAAAAAAATCTGCGGTTTAAGATAGTTTTCTCCCCTCCCTCTTCTTTTGCATCTGCCCTTCTGTCTCAGAGACCACTGCGCAGCCAGGCAGGGTGCTCTGAGGTGAAACACTTCCCCAGTATTGGGGATAAGCATTTCTGCAACAGGGGCAGGACCTTCTGGTTAATCCTGGGTTTAACTGATCCATTGAGAAGGGCCAAAAGGGGCGCTGCCATGTTGAACATCAACCGCAAGTGAGGACAAGCTAAGAAGTTTTCCCCCTTTCTCACTACTACATCCACACTGAACCACTGACCATGACAATCTGAGCCTACACACCCAGCCAATTTCCATTCCTTTTACACACCCCTCCACTGTGACTACATGGTAAACTTTGATTAGCATTTACATTAGCAGCTTATGACACCTTCCTCTTTGATTACAAAGATGTACTACTTTATATTATACTACCCTGTCAAACATCCTGACAACCCAGCAAAGCATCCGTACGGTTTGGCACCTTTCCTACATCCCTTCCCTGATTTCCTCCTTCCCATATTTGATAGTGATTTATAGCTACATAAACATTTGCTACGTTCCTCTCCATTTCATTCCTGCTCAATAAATGTCATTTTGTTCTCCCAGCAGCACATTTCTCACTGCCTGCCTGGTATCTCTCTAAAACTAAGACATCAATATTTCTTGCCTCTTTTTTAGCTAATTTTAGTACAACTTAATCTTTCAATGTCCTTTCCCACTAATTCCCGGAAATATAAAGAAGTCCATAGAATTGCACTGAAGAACTACATACCACAAAGTTTATTTGACTTGGTAAACTCCACAACCTAACAGCTTTCTGTACCTTAACACCTACTGGGGCTTATCCCACATGTTAAGCAGCCAAATTATAGTTGTAAGAGTCTCTCTAATGCAGGTCTGCGTGTGTATAGATCCTGAAGTCCACTTCCCTAATCCAGCTCTTCAGGCTGCCCATGCTCTCAACACATAGCTAATACGGTTCTTGGATATCCCATATAGCCTCTGCAATTTAAGTAGCTTAGACACTGCAAGCCCTGAAATTCCAAACAACCAATGTATGTGCCAAGAAACAGCAGCTGGATATTTAAATCAATTTAAGCCAATAGACAATGATTTTCTTCAGTATAGAAACTGCAATATTCATGTAGGCTTTGTTTGCTTGTTTCAAAGACAGACTTAGAAGCTTCAAATTACCACATGCCTCTATTATACACCAGGAAGTATTTTGACAGACAAAAGAATCTGTTTTCACAGGATGTGTTTTATATTTAACATGATATGTTACCCTGGTGCCTTTCATCTCAACAACATTAACACATTCTGGAAGCAGCACCACATTCCTTCTTGCAATCCAGACAAATCTCTGCAACGGGTAGGAAAACACTGACAGCACCTCCACCTTTCCAGCAAATGTGTATTAAAAGGTATTGGCATACGCTATTGATATAGTAACACTAACAAAGACACAATCTTCATTTAACACTGCTAACAATCCTTCTGATGTCTCACAGTTCATGTTCTTAACTTAATCCAGAAGCTTTTTATTAAGGAAGTCTTTCTGCGAATTTAATAACATACTGCAATGTTAACATATGAAAGAACAGACACCAATGGAATGAAAGGAAATCAGTAAGCAACCACAACAGACGTAAACCACTCATAATCTGGAATTTATTTAGGAAACAATGGTCTTTTTTTTGTAGCTGTGACTACAAGAGCAGCTATTTAGCTCTACCCAGTGTATGTGTGTGACCATGCATGCGTATGCATAGAGATAAACTGCATTATTCAATAGCCCTTGCAAAGGAATCTCACCCACCTAGTACTCTCCATACCGCATCCCCATGCAAACAGTCCTAAAGACTGTCCTTGAAAAGGCAGTTCAGCTAGAGAAGAGGAAACACAGCCAGGGTACCAGAGCAGGGGGATATTAAGGAACTAGTGATAAATTCAGGTCTTCTTGTGCGGATGCTCCTACAGCTCTACATATCCCAGCAATTCTTCCTTGACCATATGCCTCACCAGGGATACAGAAGGCTAATTACAGTCAGCCTCCCCAAGGGGAGAACGGATGCAGGGAACATCAGAAACCTGCAGTTTTCATGCCTCCTCTCGGTCCACACGTGCTCTCAGCTTCTGCCCAATTAGGTATCTATCAATTTAAAGTACAGCAAATGTACCTCAGTAGCATGGTTTTGGGGCACAGTAGAACAACTGAACTAACCCAGCAGCTTTTGAAATACAGAGATTCACCTGATTCCACAACTAGAATTCAGAAAAGCGATCAGTTGGTGGCTGTGTGGAAAAGGCAGGATGGTTTTCAGGGCTGTTTGGCATTTTTAAGATGCCACTTTTTGTTCTGTCTTTTTTACTAATAAAAGAGTTGCAAATACTATTATTCAGTCCTTCTGTGGATAGTGCCATTCAGATAGCTGATGACTTCTTCCTCTTTCCTCCCTCTTACATTTTCTCTCTTAAGAGGAACAGATGGAAGAGATATGGGCCTTGGGCAACATGGTCTAGCAGAAGGTGTCCCTGCCTGTGGCAGAGGGCTAGAACTGGATGAGCTTTAAGGTCCCTTCCAACCCAAACCAGCCCAGGATTCTGTGATCCTATGTCTCTTGTGAGGAGCTTCTGGCACAGTCAGACCCTAGAGCTGGTTCACGTACCCTGTGCAGCCCCTGTGGCTCCACTTGAACTGGCAGGGAACGCAGCACACCACGAGCACATCAGCAGACAAATCACAAGGCTTGTGCATGGGCTTTTCAAAGTTTTCCTTGAACCTGCACATATGGGCAAAGCATCCACAGGCTGTCCCACACAAAATCAATGGCTGAGAAAGCTGCTTCACCCGGAAGATTTCCCCCTTGCAGGAAAACCCAAAGCTACAAAGATTCCCTTGCTCGCAGCTCAGTTCATTTTCTAACCAGTGCCACCACTATCTGCGTCCAAGAAGTACTTAAACCATTCTACACATACAGTTAAGCTTCCCAGCTCATTTAAATAGCTGAATCTATCTCTAGCTTTGCAGAAATACCAACTCGTGCCTCAAGGTTTGTGTTCTGCCATGGGAAGTTACAAAGACCAAATGCTGTATTCATCATGTCATCAACTCTACCACCTAAATGTAAGTGAAGAAGTTACATCTCACAGAAGCTTCTCTACCAAGCTTTCTGCTCTCCCACCTCCCACCCTTATGCAGCTTTTTTCGGAGCTCTCCTCATTTCTTTTCATCTTCCGTTTCATTGATGCTGGAGGAGGTATATTCCGCCAACTGAAAAATCTCCATGAGGACCGCAGGAGGCCTTCAGAAACCAGATCATCATTCACATTCCTCAGTCTTGTTTATCTGCTGAGAGAGGCCGAGAAAGCCAAATACCTGCTTATGGTTTATAGAAATTTCTATGGTTTATAGAAATTCAGAGGCAGTACAACAAACAGATCGACGATCTCCATCTCACATGTGCCACAGATGCTAAAGCAAGGAAAGCCTCCAGCATCAGTGCGCTTACGTACCCACTTTGGCTTTACCCTGCAACACGTCACCGGGTTATTGCCATTATGAAAAGCTACCCTTCAGACCCTGCCTGGAGCAATCCGCTGCTCTTGCTGACAAATGCCTTGCAAACTGAATGCAACTCCAGGAAGCATGTGGTAGATGCGGATGCATCTAGGGGGTGAGTGGATCATCATGATCACCAGGGGAGCTGAGTGCTTTGGAGCAGCCTCGTGAACAAACAACAAGCAAAATGCTGTCTCAGATTAAGCAGGGATACTGAGAAAGCAAAGAAAGGGATGATGACTGATTGATCTCAACACTGCCATTCCTGCATGAATCTGGAGGCTCACATGGGACAGATCGCCATCAGTTACACAAAGTACCTAGAAAATATACAGACTAAACTCGAGAAACACTCAATAAATAAATAATCACAGAATCATTGAATGAACCAGGTTGGAAAAGCCCTTTAAGCTCATCCAGCCCAATGGTGCCCCAGCACTGCCAAGGCCACCACTAACCCATGGCACTAAGGGTCTACACGGTGTGTGAACACTTGCAGGGATGGTGATTCCACCACTGCCTTGGGGTGGGAATTCCAATTATAGTGATGCTGTAAAAGCAAGCAGTAGTTGCAGAGATTTGTTGGCTGTACAGGGTCCAGCCAAACCCCAGAGCACAACCTCATCATTGGGTTTGGGCATCTGCACCCTCTGCTCAGGACAAGTCTTTCAAACTCACATTCTGAATGTTTTCGATCTGGGTGAGTCTGAAAGCAGGAGTTCACCAAATAAAACACAAATGCTCAATTCTTAGTGCAGTATGATTTTCTTCATTAGTATCAAAAGAACCAATTCTTATTCAAATCCTTGTTAATTACTCATTACCAGATCTGAGTATCAAGATAAATATGCACAGGTGTATAGATACATGTGAATATTAAATCACACTTTTTATGCACTCCATATAATGAGTTGGACGATTCAGGTCAGAGTTTTGGCTCCTCAGTTATGGATGCAGAATGACAGGTACTTTAAGGAGTTTGGGGTTTAGTGATGGCTTAGCCCTAGAAAATCCATCCCTTAAATTCCTTCCTCTCATTCTTCTCCTCTCTTCGCATACTTCAAATTTGAACGATCCAAAAGCAGAGATCAAGTAGAGCTTTTTACTCTCTATTGTTAATCAGTAGAAGATTAGCTCTTTGTCACACCTCATTACAATGGGTTATATACAACACACTATATTTTACCCAGAATATCTGCGTCTTTTTGCCATCTTAAAAGCACACTGCAAATATCCAAGCAGGAGAAAATGTGCTGAAGTAAACAATTGTTTTTCAACTGCCTCTAAACTTCAGCAGCTTTTCAAAAGTCTTCAATGACTTCAACTTCTTCACAATTCTTAACTCTCAAATATTTATCTACAGCAGGGCAGAAAGCCCCAGGTTAATTATTTAACCAGAAGAACAAACAGGGCAGCCTGTAAAAGACCAAAGAGCTAGAGATGCAGCCAGAAAAGCAGCAAGCTCCCTAATTTGGATAAGCATTTGAAGTACGCATTATATGCCTGTTACATTTTGGGTGCATCCAACTCTAACAACCAAAAGTCCAACCCAACCCCTGAGAGCACGCAAGTGGTTTAGTGGAGGAGGTCTCATCATCTGTTCAGCAGAGTGGAAGTGACTCAGATTCTGCTTTCCTGGCTTACCCTACTTAAAAAGAAGTAACAAAACCAAAATCATGGCACTTAATCTGAGCCCTGATTCTGACATCTAAGGTAGATGGGGCACTGCCCTTCACTGAAATAAGAGCGTAATCCAAGCCATTTAGCATAGCCCACAATACTATGTTGTGAAAGCAGGTGCCCTGGGAGTTGTCATCCCAAGATTCACCTACTTCAGTACCTTAATATTACACAGTACATTACATACAGCAAGCGTAATGGAACCTGCTACCTGGAAGGTTAGAAGGAAAGAAGGAAGAGTAATGGTATTTATTTTCATTAGCAGGCGGGGTATTCCTAAGATGTCTCAGTGCCAATTACCCTGGTATGTAGTGTTTTATCAAGCCATTAAAAGTGTATCTATCTTTAAGGGTAATTGTATTGGTCAGAAGCTCAAGCTATGCAAGTTCCCTTTAAATCACTGCAAAACACCCTCCATCTTGCACATATATTCATATTAAAACTTACTACTTAGGATCCAGGATTTTACCCAGGATACTGTTCCCAAATCATCAACAATTTATTCTTGATTAACAACTGCTTTGTGGCTTCTTTTACCTTCCTTCATCGCCCTGCATGTTTTCAGGTCATCAGCTGACAGTATATAATGCTCTAAGATGGCCAAATGAAACAACTCAACACCCACTTCCCTGCACCCTTCCCCTCCAAAAAAATCAGCCCTATCCCAAATCAACCCTAATTATAATAGCATAAAGACAGTGTCCAGAACAAGCTTGAGCCTTTATTACAGCAACAGGTCCAAGTCACAGCAAAGACCCAAATCTGCCTTTAAAACCAGATATTTGACTAAAAAACCTTTTATTCCCCTATTACTTTGCATTAGATAAGCTTTCTTTAGCAAGGAGAGGCAGGAGCAATGGGCTGAACTGTCACTGACAACGGACCTTCCACCAGATCTGACGTGAGGAAGATTTCACATCAATACATCGGCGGCCTCAAACATATGCTTCTGAGAGATGACAGGGATGCTGTGCCTTCCTACAGACTGAGGCACGCTATCACTCCACTCATACAAGCAACTGGAAATCGAAGGGAGAAGCTGCTTTAAGTGTTATTTCTCTGTAGTAGAGCTACTTGCTGTTAGTTCTCTTGCCTCTTTCCCCCCTCCTGTGTTTCTACCTCCTGCTAACACAGCAGTCCACCCCATAATGGATGCAAGCGACAACTCCACACACAACTGCTCTCAGGTGGGACTTTGTGCTAGTGCATCCAGAAAGAAATCATGGAAATGGATGCGTTTCTGAGAGCAGCAATAAACACCACTGTGCCCAGTAACATTTACCTCACCTTACATTAGGCCAAACTACACAGCAACGATCCCCATTTCACTTCATGTTGCTAACAGAAGCATGAGGGTGTCATTACAGTATTGCCCTCTGAAAATGGATTTCACCATTGCAAAATGCTTATTCACTGAAATACCACTCAACACGCTGCCCCTCTGTCACATTTGTCACCCATATGAATTTTAAATCGGATTTCTAACAGTTATCCCACATTCCACTTCCTTAAGTAACAGCAAAATGCTAGCTGGTTTGTTTGGGTTTGGGTTTTAAGAGCACAAAGTCATTTGGGATTCACCAAAGTTTTTAATTCCATTCTTTTTTGATTTCCAATCATCTTTTCCGGCAAAGTTCTCAATCTCAGTCCATTAAAACCCCCCTGTCTCCCTTAGGGCTTCCCATCAGTCTGCTGAGGATTAGAGCACTGAGTGCACTGCTTTTTACTACCTCTAGAGCACTGGCGTTGCTAATTACCTGCCAGAGCCCAAAGAATTCATCATCATATTGCAAAGATCCTCTGAGACAGCAATTTATTGTCTGTTAAAAAGATAATCAATATGCTTCTGTGATAAGCCATGCTTTTTCCACACCAGCCCAAACTCACTTGTTTAAAGCAGGTGATGTATAGACTACTTACTAGACACAGTACATAGTGCTCTTGCTGCTGCTACTCACTCACATTATCATTTCCTCCCTTCCTCTGCTTGTCTAAATGGCTCTCAGAATTAGGATTTTCACCCATATTGAGCTTGGGAGGCTTTTAAACTTCTTAAACCTGATTTTTCCTAACTTCTTTTTCATGAGCTGGTGAAACAACAGTGAGCAATCCACCTCAACAGCTTCTCATTCAGCCTTCACTTCAAAACCCAATCTTAGAATTACATTTCAACCACCTTTTTCCTTTGAAACTCAGGTAATCAAAACCTGCTATCAGCATTACAATGCTTTGTCAAGGCTGCATCCCAGGCTGTCTGTAACAGGCTTTGAAGCTTACACATCCCTTCATTCCCCCTCACTGATCAGAGTGCCTCCCTGCCTATTCATCACATTGCTTCCTCCCAGCTTTCAGTTTAGTGACTAACAGTCAAGAAGTGATGGACTTCAGCTTAGAAAGTAAACTCCAAGAGGGACTGTGGTCGATGTAACTCTAGGGTCAGGTGTCTGACCAGACGGGCAGGAGTTACTGGAACAAACAAGGTTTATTTGTAACGTCCCTCCCTGCCCCTGGCTGCAGGAATAGTCTTATTCTTCAAAGAGCGAAAGTTGCTCCCGCACTGAGGAGTTGTCACATGGAATTTGGTTGCTTGTCTGTTTGAAAACCCTGCTAGATCCGGACCTCAGGATCATTTGGAAAATCAATTCCCTAGCCTAACCATGCACAAATAATGCTATGATTTGTCATCAAAAGGAACTGCAAGTGCACTTAATTCTAAACCACCATGCTGTACCTTGTGTCCTCTTGTCTCCTCTATAAGGCAAACTCTTGCACTCCCATGTTTCTTTTAACAAGAAAGCTGCTAATCAAACCTCTCAGGATTCTCTATTAGCTCCTTTACTCATCAGAAGCAATGACTATTTTAGACAAGAAGGCACCTTCAGTTTGCACAGTGGAATGGTGAGACTATCAACATTATCTTCCACCATGATTTCCAGGAAAGACATGGACCTGTTGGAGAGGGGCCAGAGGAGGAACACAAAAGGATCAGGTGGATGAAGCAGCTCTGCTGTGAGGAAAGGCTGAGGGAGCTGGGGTTGTTCAGCCTGGAGAAAGATCCGGGGAGACCTCATTGCGGCCTTTCAATACTTAAATTGGGCCTGTAAGAAAGATGGGGAGAGACCTCTTAGCAGGGCCTCTTGTGACAGGACGAGGGGTGATGGGTTTAAACTGAAAGAGGGAGGTTCAGGCTGGATGGGAGGAAGAAATTCTGTACAGTGAGGGTGGTAAAGCACTGGCACAGGTTGCACAGAGAGGTGGTGGGTGAACCATCCCTGGAGACATTCCAGGCCAGGCCGGATGTGGTTCTGGACATCTTCAACCAGATCAGGTTGCCCCTGCTCACTGCAGGGGGTTGGACTGGATGAGCTTTGAAGGTCCCTTCCAACCCAAACCATTCTGTGCGCCTATGAATTCCTGCACCCTCCAGTACTTACTCTGCATCAGAACAGCTTTTGCTGAGGCATCTTCCACCCAACTCTTTACACACGTTTTCAATCTAGGTACTGGATTGATAAGGGACCTGCCTGGGTTCCCTTATGTAGATGACACTGCCCAGCATTCATCAAAGGGACAAAAAGAAGAAAGAAGAAGAGAAAGGAAACCCCCCAATCCAGCCAGAGCTTGAAATAAAACCTTTACCTACATCCTTGCAGACACCTTAACCTTTACCTAATCTAAATCCTTCTACCACTTCTTGTCATTCATTTCCAAACCATCATTTAATAGCTAAAGAAGACCTTTAATAGGAAGCCCCACATGCCTCTAGCCAAAGCTGAAAATTCACCAGTTGTTCCTTCTTATATTCAGCTGCAGTTTCTAATCTACAACTCTTTATTTTTAAGCTCCTAAGAACATCATCACCTTTTCTTCATCGTTTGCTTTTTTTTCTAATGGGATTTCTTCATAAGCTTTTGGAAATCAAAAGAAATTTATCTTATGGAGTCAGGCAGAGCAAATAGCAAAATGGGCCAGGACTAGAAACGTGCTCTGCCACCTGGAGCTGGATACAAACTCTAAATGCTCTGCCCACTGTTCTTAAATACTTTTAACAAAGGCTAATCATAGACGCACAGACCGGTTTAGGTCGGAAAGGTCCTTAAAGCTCACCCAGTTCCAGCCCCCTGCCATGGACAGGGACACCTTCCCCTACACCAGGTTGCTCCAAGCCTCTGTGTCCAACCTGGCCTTGAACACTGCCAGGGATGGGGCAGCCACAGCTTCTCTGGGCACCCTGTGCCAGTGCCTCAGCACCATCACAGAGAAGAACTTCTGCCTTATATCCAACCTGAACTTGCCCTGTTTCAGTTCGACCCCATCACCCCTTGTCCTATCGCTACGGTCCCTGATGAAGAGTCCCTCTCCAGCATCCTTGTAGCCCCCTTCAGACCCTGGCAGCTGCTCTGAGGTCTCCACGCAGCTTCTCTTCTCCAGGCTGAACAGCCCCAATGTTCTCAGCCTGTCAAACATCCTGAATTCCTCCAGAGTTGATGCTAAGATGAATAGCAGCAATAATGAATGCTGCACTGCAATTTTTTCATTACTGAGTAATTCACTTTCGAAGTCATTAGGCAATTCCATATTGTTTAAAATGAGCTGCGGAGCTTCTGCTTCACATTCCTCACTTCAGCCTTAGTTATGCAATCCTGCAAAAGCAGATCCCTCTGGTTTCCAAGAATAGTTTTCCTGAGTATACAATTCATAAAGCAAGAACCCAGGGGTTCTGCAAGTGACATACTGCTGCTTATTGATTATTATTTCTCCTGCAAACCTGATTATTCCACCCCTAAACCTTATTAACTAAGGTCCTGTACAACACTGGGAAAATAAAGACCCAAAGTAATATTTTGCATGTCCTCTTGATTGTGTACTGCAAAGTTCTGCTGCGTTACCTGCTCCACAAAATCACGTTATATGCTTACCTCATGAATTTTCTCACCTGTCAACAGTGCAAAGAAGGCCCTTACACGAAAGAAGTTCATTTATATCAAAGGTTATCATTAAGCACAGCTTGGCAAAAGATACTGCAATTACCATTGTACTGGCTTTCATCAGCAAAAGAAAACAGCAGGAATGTATCTTACTACTAAGTATTCTATGACTTTATTCAGTAATATTTGCTCTGATTTTTGAGCTTGCAGGATGGCAACATAAATGTTTATAGAATCATAGAATCAACTGGGTTGGAAAAGCCCTTTCAGCTCATCCAGTCCAACCGTTCCCAGCACTGCCAAGGCCACCACTAACCCATGGCACTGAGGGCCTCGTCCGCACAGTGTGTGAACCCTTGCAGGGACGGTGACTGCAGCCCAGCCTTGGGAAGTTTAATTTGACTGCCAAAGCATTCAATGCAAATTCAGCTACAGTACCAGCTTCCATTAAGCCAATCTGTTACATTTTGGACAGATTTACTGTAATGCTATAGGAGATTTTCACCACCAGAAGGTATTGAGAAAGCTCTCCTAGGAAACCTTCAACAGGCCTGCAGTGCACAGAGCAGCTCATCAAACAGGGAAGCAGAAGGAAGCCTCCATAAGTGGTGAGAGTTATATAATCCCAGACTGGTTTGGGCTGGGAAGGGCCTTAAAGCTCATCCAGTTCCAACCCCCTGCAATGGGCAGGGACATCTCACACCAGAGCAGGCTGCTCCAAGCCCCGTCCAACCTGGCCTTGAACACTGCCAGGGATGGAGCAGCCACAGCTTCTCTCTGCACCCTGTGCCAGCGCCTCAGCACCCTCACAGGGAACAACTTCTGCCTTAGATCCAACCTGAACTTCCCCTGTTTCAGTTTGACCCCATCACCCCTTGTCCTATCGCCACAGTCCCTGATGAAGAGTCCCTCTCCAGCATCCTTGTAGCCCCCTTCAGACACTGGCAGCTGCTCTGAGGTCTCCACGCAGCTTCTCTTCTCCAGGCTGAACAGCCCCAATGTTCTCAGCCTGCCTTCATATGACCAATATCAAATTATTCTATGACAACAAAATGAATCATATTGGAAATATGTACTGTCTAATTGCAAACAGCTATGTAACCTTGCAAAAAGAAGACAGAAAACTGCAAGAGTCACATGCAGCACAAGAGGACAAGACTGCTCCATTTGATCTGTATGGAAAGTTACATGAATGCCAGAATAAAAACTACAGATAAAGCAGCATTCAAGAAGTTGTAGTCTTTTTTACAAAGCCAGTTTACTCACATCACATCTTCTTCCTAAACTGATGCATCTTTAATGAATTAGCATCTTAGAGATGCTGGGACAGGGCACTCCATCTGCACAAGCAACTGTTTCTCAACCACATTTTTAATGGAGCTGGTTTCAAGAGTGTAACAAACAGCTCCACCTACTGTGGAGCAAGGAAAGCATTTCCCAGATGTACGCTTCCAGTCTGTGGCAAGTACAACAGATCTCTCACATCCCTCTTCCATCCTGCCTCTTTGTAATGAAGGGCTATGTCTGAAAAACCTTAATATCAAAGCAAAAAAGAAGAACCAGCCGTACAATGTCCCACTCAAAGGTTCTTCAGATCTCCCGCAGGCAGCTCAGGGTCCCCACCCCAGCCATAAAGAAACACACTGAGATGCAGAGCCTCCCACTCAACTCCTGTCACAGAGCCCTAGGAGAGAAGGGAAAGGCACTCCCCAGCAGGTCCTGGTTTCTTGATGTCTCACAGGAATAGCTGCTTCTCACTGCTAGGGTCTGTCTTTCAGTGAGAAAAACACCTCTGACTGAGAAACACTCAAGCACCACGCAGGGCAAATCAAAGCTTGACTCAATCTGTTGTGGGTTTCTTCTGCATTTGGAACATTCAAGCTTCTTGAGTATGAGGAAGAGTGTATCCAGAAACAGGAAAAGACAGTCAGCTTGAGCTCGGATATTCTGCATGCCACAAGGAATAGCACCGGACCAACCCCTACCAAATGAAGGAGCAAAATTCACCTGATCAGTTCCCACAGTCTCACAGTCGTTCAGCTGTTTTGATGCACTGGTGAGACTTTTACACAGCGCTTCCAAGTGAAACTCTGCTTGTAAGCAAATCAGTTATGAATGGAGAAGGAGGAAAGACTGTACTCTTTTTCCTTTCCAGAATCAGAAAAGACATTCAAATACTACAGTAATGTGATGCTCGCCAAACCACAACTTGTGACCTTTGAGACTACGCCCATGCAAACTATGGTTTCTCACTCAGAAGGTTCTTCGAATGATCTCTAAGTAGGAAAAAGTAAACTTCCTAGAATCCCAGACTGGTCTGTGTTGGAAGGGACCTTAAAGCTCATCCAATTCCAACCCCCTGCCATAGGCAGGGACACCTCACACCAGACCAAGGTGCTCCAAGCCCCTGTGTCCAACCTGGTCTTGAACACTGCCAGGGATGGGGCAGCCACAGCTTCTCTGGGCACCCTGTGCCAGCGCCTCAGCACCCTCACAGGGAAGAACTTCTTCCTTGTATCCAACCTGAACTTCCCCTGTTTCAGTTTGACCCCATCACCCCTTGTCCTAGCGCTACAGGCCCTTGCACAAAACTTCACCTAATGTTTTAAAGTTTCCTACTTTAAGTAACCAGCAAGTTAATGCATACAAAACCAACCCAGCTACCACTCACATGCTCGACAGGACATCCAGATTCCTTATGGTCCACATTAAACAAGTACACCTGTAACTCCTACTCTAACCTAACTCTGACTCAGGCTTTAAGCACCTTTGATAGAACAGAGCTACTAACAGGCTTGTGAGAAAAGCAGAGCACGCCTTGCCTGGCCAGCTCTTACTGAGAGTGCCCCGCTGCAGCGTCCTGGCAGCATCCCTCCCCAGCTAGCACTCATGGGTGGGATGATACCACTACTGCCAGATGTTCCAAATTCTTGTGACTTCAGATGGAGAAAACACCCTTCATGCAGAAAAGAAGAATATCTGGAAGTTTCTGTGGGGTTTTGTTTGGGTTTTGAGGTGTTTCTTTTAGTAACAAAAGATCAGAATGATTTAGATAAATTATACTGAAGTTAACTTTGCTGAGAGAAACTAACATGAAAGCCAACTGGTGTGAAGAGGGATATCAACACCTACTAAAGGGGAGAACTGTGCTGGGAATTTGAGGCTAACCCAGCTCCATTTGCTTTCACCAGGTGACACCAAGTGATGATGTTACAGGAGAGCTGTGCAGAGCAGAAGTCACAGGAGCAGCATTCGGCTCCTTTTTCTGACAGCGCTGGCACCTTCCCTCAAAGCCCCAGGTTGGACCGTGACTCGCACTACTTCACCCTGATGTTCACTGCTTCCATACATGGCATCTGCCAAATCTGAAGCCATCAGATGCAAAGCCTCCAGACCAGAACGCAAACCTGCAACGAACACCAGAGATCCTTATCCGGCAATCTTCCTGTCTCACTCTGCCTAGAGGCTGCTTTAGCTCCTAAATTTAGGACCTGTCACTGTATCAAGTAGATGGCACTACAAGCCTTTGCTGAGTAACAGGGAGGCACACACTCGATGAGTATATTCTGAGCAGCGGAGCTCAGAAGGATACATGAACCAATAGAGCACAACCTACCTCTTCTAGGAGAAAACACCAGCACCTCCTGACCCTTTGCAAGGGAAGGCAGCCAGATGGGTAAGTGCAATTGCTGGCAGCGTGTGGCTGCCAAAGCTTTCAAAACTCAGAAGCTGCAAGTTTCAGACTGTTGTTTGTCATAAATACAGACCTATTCACTAAATATGAGAACTTTTCCTACGAGGAGGATTAATTAAATACCTGGCATAACATCTTTGCCCTTAATTAGCAGGAGAGCGTGTGGAAACGTGTATCATTCCAAGGAAACTAGAATAACAAAAACACAGAATCCCAGAGTGGTTTGGGTTGGAAAGGACCTTAAGACCATCCAATTCCAACCCCTGCCATGGGCAGGGACACCTCACACCAGAGCAGGCTGCTCCAAGCCTCTGTGTCCAACCTGGCCTTGAACACTGCCAGGGATGAGGCAGCCACAGCTTCTCTGGGCACCCTGTGCCAGCGCCTCAGCACCATCACAGGGAAGAACTTCTGCCTTATATCCAACCTGAACTTTCCGTTTCAGTTTGAACCCATCACCCCTTGTCCTATTGCTACAGTCCCTGATGAAGAGTCCCTCTCCAGCATCCTTGTAGCCCCCTTCAGGCACTGGAAGCTGCTCTGAGGTCTCCACGCAGCTTCTCTTCTCCAGGCTGAGCAGCCCCAATGTTCTCAGCCTGTCAAATTTACGACCTCCCAGCTTGCCCAGCAGTGAGCACATGGCCCGCTGAAGCCTGGCTTCACTCAGGTGTCCACAAGGGCTGTGCTACCTTAAGTTAAGCCTTGTCACAACAGCACTTCCCTTTCCTGCTATTACCTCAAGCACGCTGGGATACACAAGGACTGAAGGTGTGGCTAGGCGGAGGCTACACCACATTCATCACCACCACACTAAGAAGAGTTCAAGCTGACTTTAACAGGGTAGACAGTACCATCCTTGCATGCAAGGCAGCCCAGATCCCCCCACCACAAAGTGGTGCTAATACACACTTTGGTGTATAGACACCAAATTCCATGCAATTCCTGCTACTTTGCAAACAGAGATACCTGAATTAGCTCTAACGTCAGGCACGACCTGAGCTGATGTGACTGCGGAGAAGACAGAGTTTTTCTGCTCCATCTTGGCTTGATTTCCATGTCCAATGAGACAGAAAAGCTCTGGCTATCCACACACAATGTGCCACTTCATATTTGTGTCACGACCACTGCAAGACGTATGCTCAGCAACAAAAAACAATCAGTTTAACAACTCAGCTCTAAGGAAGCAGAACAGGATTTGAACATTTGTTATTTGGACTGAGACCTCTATAGAGAAGATCCCCAAGTGATCAAGTGACCTTAATGCGTGCCGTGAATCTGCAGCAGTTACCAAACGGACTGTTGTCCTTTGGAAAAGCAGTCAGAAAACACCCAGGACCCATGAGTGTGCTGTACCAGCGCTCAGCAGGAAAGTTCACACAGCCTGTCTCTGAGAGCCCTTCGAACCCTGTGATAAGTGCAATCCCAGGCAAAGCTTAACATCGCTGTAATAAAAGTAGTCATTGCAATTAAAGCTAGTGTTAGTAATCTTACGCTTTGCATGTGTCTCAGTGGGAATACATTGGGTCAATCCTCGTTTTGTTCTTATGGATAAACCAGGTAAATCCCGTATTTCTTTAGATGGATAAAGTGTGAAATACTGTACAATCCTGGCAAGCACTGTGTCTGAAGGTCAGTGAAACAGACAGCCTGACCCACTAAATACATTATTTGCTGCAATGCCCTCTTTGGCTCAGAACAATAAAGCAGCTCAGAAAAGGTGCCTTACCACTGAATGCAGGTTGGTGATCTGTGAGAGACTTTCATGTCATTTTAGCAGAAAGAGCAAGCCATCACATTTGAAATAGATTTAGTATTTACATCTATTATAGACCTTTATTTCCATACATATTGTAACGTGATTAAATGCATTAACATGATCAGAAAGTAAAGACGCATCATCAGAGGAAACAAAGTGGGGAGAAAAGAACACGTATACAGCACCAGGAACAGTGTGCATCAAGTAACCTGGCCTGTTATTGGCACCTTTATTATGAGAAGAAACAATGAAAGCTCTGTTGCATTGAAAAAAGCAGCAGTAGCCATTCAGAAGCTGAGCCTTAAGGGATCCATGTGCCTTATCACCCCCAAATCCTGATTTATTACATTCCAGAGGGGAAAGAAGTGTATACAGCTACAGGAGCTGTACACCTACTGAAGCACAGCTCCCACATCTGTCACAGTACATCACAAATGCTCAAACAGGGAGAGTGTAAGAGGACATGGGAAGACCACACAGGCTCATGTCTTCTAATTCAATACACTTTAACCTTCCTTCTTCTCATGGGATGTTTCAGGATCATTCATCCTTGCCTGAGGAGTTCACCCAATGTCTTTCATGCCTTGCTAAGTGTCAGCCAAAACAAGCTTTGTATTTAAGAAACTGTAAAGTAGCAGCGTGTATGATGTATCTTATGAGACACAGTGAATTATGTCTGGTTGGAGAACTACCTGCTTTCTGTAAGCGTTCCAATCAGGTCCGTAACACACAAAACTTACCACACGCCACCTTCTCTTTCTCCCTCACCCCACTTGGTGAATTCCTCAATGGAAAGGGGATGTACAGCAGTTTTCATTGTCCATCCAAAGGCTAGTAGTGCGTGATAAGCATTTTAGTAACGTTGCAATTAGGACAGTTTAACACCTCTCACTCAAGCAAACATTATACACATATCCACCAGCTTAAAAACAAGGAAAATTTTCACAAAGGAAGACAGGCATGGACGTAAGATGGCTACTGAAAATTAATATCATACTCCTTGAAGAATGAATTCAGTTCTTATCCTCTGGCAAACTTCATCACTCCCATGCCATGTGCTACACAGACACCCAGAATCACAGAACCAACCAGGTTGGAAAAGCCCTTTCAGCTCATCCAGTCCAACCGTTCCCAGCACTGCCAAGGCCACCACTAACCCATGGCACTGAGGCCTCGTCTCCACGCTGTGTGCACACTTGCAGGGGCGGTGACTGCAGCCCTGCCCTGGGCAGCAGTTCCAATGCCTGAGCACCCTCCGGGGAAGGAACTGTTCCTCAGCTCCATCTAAACCTCCCCTGGTGCAGCTCGAGGCCGTTTCCTCTTGTCCTGTTCCTTGTTCCTTGGGAGCAGAGACCGACCCCACCTCACTACAACCTCCTGTCAGGCAGCTGTAGGGAGCGATCAGGTCCCCCTGAGCCTTCTCTTCTCCAGACTGAACGCCCCAGGTCCCTCAGCTGTTCCCAATTACACTGTGTTCCAGGCCCTGCATCAGCTCTATTGCTTCCCCATCTTCCCTCTTGTCCCCAGAAGTTGACTAATACTTTCATTAGTAGTCTTAACGCTGCTTTTGTCATACAGCAAACTACAGAACATAAATCCAAACCAAGCATCTTTTGCTTTTGATAGAGACAAAACATCTGACAATAAAGTGGCAATCAGGAAATGCTTTTCCTTCCCTTCTTACAGATCTACATCTCTAATTACTCCTGACAGCTTCAGTTAACTGAATTTCAACAGAGAAGGTCAAATTACAAAGGCCTAATTAATTTTACAAATACTCAGCAGGATAAACTCAGATTTCCCTGGGGAGGTAGAGAACCTGGAAGGCCTCATGAAGAACAAGAAGACACAGCAGCTTCAGTTCTGATCATTCCCAGTTTTTGCATGCATTTTCATTCCGATCCGAAGTGCCTGGAACCCACTTCAAATATTTCACCGAGTTCTAATTACAGAGGAAACCAAGAGTGTGGAAATATTCCAAAGCAATTATTTTCCCCACGTCATTTATCTTCACCTCTGGGTCAAGGGAAACCAAATATTCCATCTGTGTGTGTGCATATATACATATATAAACATATGTATAGAGAGAGAGGACAGAGTAGGACAGCTAGTGGGTTTTCCCAACATTCATTTTTCTCTTTTCACAATACAGGGGAGTTTACTTCTATTTCGGCTTCCAGAAACAAATGCCTATAGGCAATGTAGACCCTTTAGAAGTGAAAAACAAGAAGGGGGTATCCTAGAAAGCCGCAGACTGCTTTAAATTGTAATCTGAAAAAGAACACGGCTGATTTCAAGATGCTCTTTTTCATCCAAAACTGTCGCAAGAAAGTGTATCTCTAGCATACATGGGCACAGTATGCTGAGCACACGCCAGCACGTATTAAATTCTAGCTATCCTGTATACAGAGAAATGCTTGCGGGAAAAGTAAGTCCTATCAGAAACCTAAAGTGATAAAAACCTTGACGCAAGTTACAAAACCCCTCAAACTTATATTTAACTTCCTCACTGGATGGTTCATGATGTCCAACACTTCAGGCCAGCTATAACAAGTACATCTTTCCATGCTGTCTGCAAGTGAATAAAGTGAGGTAAAACCACAGGATCCAGTTAGCAGTGACCTGTTTCACAGTAAGAGTGCCTGGTTTAACCCCAGCCCGCAACTAAATAGCACACAGCCACTCACTCCCCTCTCCCAGTGGGATGGGGAGGAGAATTAGAAAAAGAAATAAAACTTGTGAGTTAAGAACAGTTTAATAATTGAAACGAAGTAAAATATGCTAATAATAACAATCATAATGATGATGACTGTAAAGAATAGGGAGATGACAAAGAGGGGAATAAAATCCAGTAAACAGCAGTGACGCACAATACAACTGCTCACAGCAGGGGGCTGGAAGTGGATGATTTTAAGGTCCTTTCCAACTCAAACCATTCTGTGGTTCTATGACCGATACCCAGCCCGATCTGAGCAGCGATCTGGCCCTTCTGGGTAACTCCCCCCAGTTTCCACACTGGCCATGACGTGCTGTGGTATGGAATACACCTTTGGCTGGTTTGGGTCAGGAGTCCTGTCTGCTTCCTCCCGACATCCTATGCCCCTTCTCACTGGCAGCGCATGAGACTGAAAAGTCCTTGACTGGAGTAAGCATTACTTAGCAACAACTAAACCATGGATGTGTCAGCAGTGTTGCTCTCAGGCTAAAGCCCAAAACCAGCACTGCACCAGCTTCTAAGAAAAGAATTAACTATCCCAGCCAAAACCCAGATAGAGAGTGAAAAGGACTACACTTTATACATATGTATACACACACATACATGTAGAGGACACATGCTACCCTGTGGACACTAACTGCTCTGCTAACAGAAGCAGATGGAACAATAATTATAATTAATTGCATTTTTTTCCACTGGATAAAAGGAAAATTGATGTTAATACAGCAGAATAAAAAACTATGTCTTAGAAACAGGGTAAAATATTACTGCTTAAATAATAGCAGAGACTGGAACTTACTGTGGGGATTTTTGTTATCATTTCTCCTTTAGAATAACGCTATGTTATTTTTCATAACCTCAAAATACCTAGATAGAGGATATATTCGTCTAGGCTCCGCTAAAATATCCCACGAAGCTCCACTGAAAACACAGTAATAGATATGAAATAATCACAGTAAGGGTGGCACAAGACAAAACCCCCAAACCAAAACCCACCAACAAAATACAACCAACAAACCAAACCCCAACAACCCCCCCCAGCGTGCCCTCGCTTAGTAAGCACGCAGATATGTTTCACAGTCTTTCAACCCGTGTAAGCTGTAGTTAATCACTCACAAGGGCAGAGATCACTCACAATATCCAGATACAGCAGTAGGCAAAGTTACTTTTGAGACTGCAAGAGTTGCAGAGCAACGTGGACTTGCAGTTTGTTGGATGAATTGACACTGCCTTCACGTGACCAATCTGGTCATTATGGGACAAACATACAGCTCCATGAACTCCGAATACATGGATGTTGCTGTCATACAGGAATCCACAGAATCCCTCCAAATCAACCACACAAAGGACTATGTTGAGCTTCAAACTTCCTTCATTTCAAATTGCATCCACCAAAACTGAAGTCCCGGTTTATCACTAACAACCAGTTTGCGGATAGCCACCACACCACCAAGGCAGAACACTACATTTTCAAGAAACGGTGGGTTATCTTTAACATAAGCCTTAGGGCTTGCACCCCCAGACCTAGTTTTGTGGTGTTCTTTCATTAAACATCTCACAAGCATACGCAAGCATCAATTTTTTTTCTCTGAAAACAATGTACCTTTATTAAATGCATCCTCTTTTAACAGCAATGCACTCTAATCCTTGTTCTCTGGCTATGTGAGGCTGATCACTTCCATGACAATTAGTTCTTTTAATAAAGAGAACTGGCTGGGAGAATGCAACACTTGCAATGAATGTAAGCATCAAAGATCACAGAATGGTTTGAGCTGGGAAAGACCTTAAGATCAGCCAGTTACAACTCCCTGCCATGGAAAGGGACACCTCACACTAGACCACGTCACCCAAGTAAAGAACTTCTTCCTTATATCCAACCTGAACCTCCCCTGTTTCAGTGTGGCCCCATCACCCCTTGTCCCATCGCTACAGTCCCTGATGAAGTGTCCCTCTCCAGCATCGATGATCCTAGCTGTTGGCTAGGCAGTTAGGTAGCACTTGCTATACAACACTAGTAAGTTTGCACCAAGATGGCAGTGAGGGCTTACTCGAGCTCTTCTGTTTTCCTGGGCATGAGGCAGTGTGCTATGGAATCTTGGTTAGATCTCTGCTCTGTTTTCACGCAATTTCTGTTGCCTGATGAAGAAATCTGGTGCGCTGACATAGTTTGATTCTGCTTTTCCTGAGGATTTGCAGCATCCAGTGTTTTGCACAGCTTACAACGCACATTATCTCTGACACTGAGGCCTTTTATAACTAGGGGTGTCCTGTACTAGGCACTCTACATATGTACAGTAAGAAACATTCACTGTGCCAGTAACTGGTCCTGCCTGCTCTGCCTAGTTGGGCAAAGCACTGCAAAACAAAGAGGAGAATTAACCGGCCGAGACTCACACCTACTTGGCTGCAGAGCTCACAATGTTCTCCCAACTTTCCCAAGGCCACAGCTGCCTTGTTTCTGGGTCACACTGTCCCCTTCTCACAGAGATTATAGCCTCCAGGGAAGGCACATTAGGAATGAAATGGGCGTGCAGAACACAAGCCCTGCAAGCACTTTGAAGCCCAGCACTATCAGAGCAGTTGGGATCCCCTGGCTGTAAGAAGCTTATTTCAACTTCTGCTTTATCTTCAAATTTAACGAGGAAGCACCTCATTTTCTGCTCTTTTCCAAATCTCTTTGATCTTAGGATTACGTCTGTGCTGGTTGCTTGCTATTATATAGAGTCTGAATAATGTATATCGATGCTAGATAGCCCCAAGTACATTATGTACCCAAGAATAAAGAACAGCTACTATTTCTGTAACAGGAGTCTTAGAAGCGGTTCAAAAGGAAAGGAGGAACGCATTAGGTCCCATTGTCCCATTAGCTGTCCCATGGCGATCCTATGTTTGCTCCGTGCCTGCACAGCCCTAAACTACATGTGGATGGATGTACAGGGGAGAAACAAGCAAACAAGAAACAAGACAAAAGCGAACACTGTTGCCCTGGAGCCCATCTCCTTTTGCATCATTTCCAGTGTGAGGCACCCCCCAAACATGAGATGCATTCTCCTCATTTTTATCTCTCCCCATATTATTATGATAGCTGAAAAATATGCCAGAAAAACGGAAGGAATGGTGGGGTTGGGGTTGTTTTAAGCTTTCCCCATTAACTATGTTGGACGCTGTTTTGCAAACAGTCCAGGACCCAACCTAAGTACTTGTCGTAACTGCAGGAAAAGGCAGAAAGCCACAAAAAAAAATCAGTAAGGTCATGTCATTCTCATAGCAGTTCACACCTTTCTAAGCAAAGGGTAAAATACCCACAGCTTCACAGAGTAGATACATATGGTCATGGAAATCCTATCAGGAAAAACTGGCAGTTCATTGCATTTGTATTTGGAATACTTGGGCAGCTGGGTACCAGCTCTGTCCTGACAAATCATGGTGCTTAATTCCTCAACACCAGCAGCCACGGGCACCTTGCAGATGTCTCCACTTGGGTTGCCACATGGTCACTGCCATAGCACAAGTCTTATGTGACCACCAGCTGCAGTGTCCCAACTAGCTTGATCCCTGGAACAACTCCAATCTGGAATCATTATTTATGTATGTATATATAGCATCATAGAATGGTTTGGGTTGGAAAGGACCTTAAGATCATCCAGTTCCAAGCCCCATGCCATGGGCAGGGACACCTCCCACTAAACCATGCCACCCAAGGCTCTGTCAACCTCTCTCACCCAACACACCTAGCTTAAAGCTTTCTTGACCAGCCTGGCAAGCTTCCTACCAAAACAGCTCTTCCCCTTGTCAGACCAGTTCTACCAGTCTCCAGTAGACTTGGCCTACCAAGGTGAGTCCCGTGTTCTATATACTCAAACCCCTGACTATGGCACCACTGTTGTAACTATTTATTAACCTGCCAAATCCTCCTCGCCTTTTTAAGGTCCTGCCCTCTACCCTGGAGAATTGACGAAAAGACAACCTGCGCTCCAGAGCCCCTAACCACCTCTCCCAGGGCTCTGTAGTCCTTCTGTATGTCCTCCAGGCTACTACTATCTATATCAGCAGCACCCACACGGATCGCTAGAAGAGGGTAATAGTCAGTGGGACCGACTAGAGCAGGCAGCCTCTCTGCAACACCCCTGATCCATGTCCCTGGTAGGCAACACACCTCCCTTGAGCCTGGGTCAGGCTGACAGATGGGTGCCTCTGTTGCCTTCAGAGTAGAGGCCCCCACCACTATGACCCGCCGCTTCTTCCTGGCAGCACCAGTAGTGATCTTCTTTACCAGTGCATCAGCCGGTTGTTCCTGGTGGGAGGGTGTTCCCTCGTTAGCCCCCTGCAGGACAGCAAAGCGGTTCTGGGTGGGGACATTGGATTTAAGAGGAAGCCCCTTGCTTTGCATTGTCCTTTTCCTCCTTTTTTTGTTGTTTTTTTCCGTTACTGTTTCCCAGCTCCCTGGGTTAATGCCCTCCTTCTTTCCAGTATGCACTACGATGAACACTTGTGGTCCCTGCACAGTTTGGGCCTGGAGCAAGCAGTGCTTCCTCTCAGCTTTCCTGCCATCTTTCAGCCTATTGACAGCGTCCCGCAGCTCAGCCCCTGCTGCAGGAGGACCTGCACCAGGGAGCACTGAGTGCAGCCCTGCCCAAGAGACCCGTGCAGGCACTCTCTACGCTCCGAGCTCTGCACTGCAGCCTCCCCTCTCATCGGCTCTGTCTGGGTGCCGATGATGCCACTGCCGGAGAAGCCAGAGCAGAGCTCCCAGACCAGGGCCCAGCCTCACAATTAAGGTAAATCCCTGATAATACTTGCCTTTCTGGTAACATCAGAGTCCTCTGCTGTCTCAGCACTAGTCTGAGTGAATCACCCAGGTTAGAAAAATCTGACAATGAAAATGACTACTCACCTTAGAGAAAGGAGGGGATAAAGAAAACCAACCCAGAAGAAGATAACTGCCGCTAAAGTAGGCACAAACTCTTAAAGGCCGCAATTTCGGAATGACTGCAGCTTTAATAATCTTTACACCACTATGTTCTTTTTTATGTTTCATAGCTGACAAATTCAGAACACAGAGCAAATTGATATATTAAATATTCATATTCAAAATACCAATTATCCTACTATCATGGGAATTAAGATTACAGTATGTTCTCTGATAACATAAAGGGAAAAATGCTATGAGCCAAAAATCCAAGGGAAACTTATCTTTTTGGAATATAAGCACCAAGCATTGTATCACCAATTTCTACATTCTAAACTTGGCTGTGCCTCATTTGCTTTTACGTCAACAATGGGCCAGATCTCTAAAGGACACTTTCTTTGTGATGCTTTCATTAGGAACGGTGCAAGTTTAGACACACAAATCTAACTTCAGGATATGCACAATTCCACAAACAAGCTGATATTCGGGAACTTGAAAAGTGGTACATAACAAGAGATCTGAAACACAAGCAAAACAGGTTGCTTCTGCGAACAACCTGTGCTGTACCCTCTCGGTACACAAACACACACATTTGAAGGGGTGGGAAAAATACTTTAGGTGCTGTTTCAACCAGTTACTAAAAGACCTTATTATTAATACTTCTGAAGAAGTATGTAACATGTCCCTCAGCTGCGTGTTTTGTGCTCTGTTCCACACTAGGGAAAACACAGTACCCTGGAAATGGATGTTCCAGAATGATTTCGCAGAGGAAGGATAACCTGCTGGCTTGGGCTAAGGCTTGGACACTAGAGGTAGCAATCTGTGCTGTGGAAAGCTCCCCTGGGACATCTGGCAAGTCACTGCTTGTCTTCTGGCCTCTAGGTCCCACCTGTATCCCCAAATTTACCTACTGTAAAGTCTCAGGGCTGTATAAAAGGTTACACAGCCTAAAGATTCAAGTACCCAGATGCTACAGTGATAAGGGATTAAGTAAATACTGAAGTGAGATAGATGGAAAATCTTAGTGTTTATTGAAGATTATAAATTCTTAATAGAAAGCAGGAAAACATAATGCAGGCATGGGCTCAATTGCTAGAACAGTGAGGAGCCAAGTCCCTGCACAAATAGCATGCTGCCAACTCTTGGTACCCAAAACCAGCATCCCTGCATCTCCACACCAGGGCTATATACACTGATTCCAGCTGTTTTCCTTAAACCCACAGCACACCACCTATCACCCTCAGCACAAGGGAGAAACAGGTTTCTGCGCTTAGCATAAAGCAAAGCTGCTAAAAATACACAAAATCCTGATTTCCTGAGGCTATCGGTGTTAAAGTGTCAGTCGTAAGGAGTCATTTACACACAGATGTGGTTGCTTAATTCATAATTCTGTAGGGATCCCGATAGAATTAACTATTAAATCATAAAGACAAGTAGAACTGTGCTTGCAGACAAGCTGGCTTTTCCCAAATTATAACTAACTAAAATAGTATTGAATAGACACTGCAAAAATAAAATCACCGATGCTCACTGCTGCTGTGTTTTCTTAGTCATAAAGGTGATGCCTCAAACTGACATCACAGTAACCAGGAGCATGCTGATACAGGAGGAAACTGCCTGTTGCAAAGTCAGCCTTATTGGCTTGCAGTAAAGTCACAAACTATACTGGATCCATCAACAAACATCTGAAAGCTCATCAGACAGAGAACTTCACTTTCTGAACCCGAGTTAAAGGGACTACAGAGAAATCATCCAAGTCTTCAATCTTTCTCATAGTGGCACACATAGAGCCCTAATTCACAGCAGGAGACAAACGTAGCTTCAGAAGAAAGCTGCCTTTGTAGGACCTCCCAAGGGATCCAAGTTCAAACCACGTGCAAATGTCAGGAATTATGCAAGGACACAACGCAAGCACCTTCATTCGTTACATGATGAAGGAAACGGTCAACACAACTCCATGGTGAAAGGATGGGAGGATTTTGTGGTTTTTGGTTACCAACATCATGAAGGAACCAAAGTGGAGAAAGGCTGCTCTTCAGTAACAAAGAGAATATACATATATATTTGATATCCCTTAAGAGGTATTAAAAGTACAAAATGAAAAGGTATCAGTGGCTAGAATTTGATGAAACAATTTAAGTCTATAGTACATTTAGAAACCAGCATCTCTCTTAACTCTCTCTAAACCTTGGCACCTGCCTGTTATTTAGCATCTTTCTCCCTACTAACTTTGGTGTTAGAGGACTACATAGCCCAGATAATCTGGGATCCCATCTTCTTTAATGTATTCAGAGGTGCTGTGAAGATGAAGAGACGCTTGAAAGCTAATTCTGGTTTGGAGGGTCAGATTTTAGTTAGCTAAGCATGGTGATATGATCACTAACCATCACTGCCTGAAATGGCAGTGATTAGGTCAGCTTCACAGAATGACAGAATGGTTTGGGTTAGAAAGGACCTTAAGATTATCCAGTTCCAACCCTCCTGTCATGAGCAGGAACATCAACAAGCCAAACTCCACCAGACTTGGCACTTCAAAGGCTTTTAGACATTTAACTCAAGGAAACCAATGGAAGCAAGGACTTCTGATACATCCAAAGGGTGGGACCAACTTGGGACTTCTCCAAGCTCACTCAGTGAAGTTTATAGAGAAAACTCCAGTTCAGCTCTGGTCACAGGATTTTCCAGCTATTCTGTGAAACCTCTGGTGCAAACCAGGCTGGATAAAGCTGACGTAGGGACTCAGGAGTTTTTATTAGAAGTGAGGAATATGGGGACAAAATCACTTTAGTTCATAGGGCTTCCCATAGAACCTCACTAAACAATCCACTATTTCCCCCATTTGAGTCAACGGGGTGACGTGGATTAGTCAGTCTAACAGAGAAATCGTGGCAACACTTTTGTTCTTTCACTACGTCCTATTTAAGTTCAATCAACCTACAGCAGAATCCAACCTCACCAACTTCCCTTATGTAATTTACACTAACTGCATCTGCCAGAAAAGGCAGTTTTTACAAGCTGTTATTATAGCAAGAAACAACTCTGAGCTTTTCAGTGATCTTCAAAACAGCTTCTCATTTTCCTCACTGGAAACCTCCCAAGCTAGGTGTTTAGATGTCCTTTATAAAAGCATTAAAAAATAAAGACAAATTAAACTGTGCTGGAGTCCTCACGTTAATGGAGATGCTGAACTACTTTGGCAGAACTACAGAGAAAGAGAAGCTGTCTGTCAATGGACCTCTCAAAATGGAAAGACATATCAAGTGGCACTGCAAGCTGTTCCAGTCAGTCTTGAATGAAGTTGAAGGAAGACTATGCTTATTCCCAGATGACAAAGGCAGCCAGAAGAAACCCAGAATGATCAGGATTATTGATAGATCATCTGAAAAGAATCCTCTGAGACATTCAATAAGGGACAAACCCAAGGCTGATGACTCAGAAAGAATCAGCTGTGTCAACACAGGATGAAGACAGCGATGGAGCAGCAGGTCTTTGAGAATGAATTCTCCCTGAAAAGTATCAAAAGCTGAAACCATCATATTCAATTCGAAGGATTCAGCTGAGACCCAGCAGCTGACTTACCCTGGAAGAGGCATGTGTGGGGAACTTCCTAGGCTCAGCTCTGATGAATCAAACAAGCAAAACTCAGCGAACCACAAGAAGTCTCTGCTATTTAACTCTTCTCTCTTGTCCTATTCTCTAACAAGCAATGCTGAAATTCTCCCTTGAAAATATCAGAGACTAAAGCACATCCATTTAGAAGCTATTGCTTTTGTGCAAAATGAGGACTTTCTTTGTGGTATAAACTATTCCACTTGAACTCCATTATTGCAGCACGACCCTTCCTTAATAAATTAACCCCCTTAATTTCCAAGTCATTGATATAGGTGCTTTGGAAGCCTGACGGCATAAGCAAAAGCAACCTCCATGTTCTTACTTTCTGCCTAATTTTGTGCCTTTTGCTCTCTTCTCCAGTTCCAAGCATGTAATCAGCAGAAAAGCATGCACATCCCTGCATTCAGTACTTTGTATATTCCAAATGTGTCCACAGCCGTTTGTTTCATGCTGGAAGCCCAAATGTTGCATGAGAATCTTTTTTGTCTCCATGGCTCATGTCTAAACCAAATGATGGCTGCAATCTTCTAAGTCAGCAAGATAATAAAAACACTACTATCTGTATTAATTCAAAAGAGTTAGCAAGATGCTGTTCCTTCTATGACCTGTGTTCACATTCGCAATACAAGAGTTCGCCGGCAACTGGCAAAGGCTGCTTAAAGAAGAGGAAAAAGCAAAAGCAAAGGGAATAAAAAAAGTGAAATCCTGCTAAGCAGGTGCTAAAACATTGCAATAAAACAGTCACAGGGAAAAGGAAATGAAGGCACTTCGCTTGACTTCAAGCTTGTCTTTGCTGAGATTTCAAGAACAGAAGCAATGTCTCTGGTTCTGAAGACTACTGTGATGGCAAAGAGGTAGTTAAACCGGGGGAGGGAGGATCACTCGGAATGGCAGTCATTTAGTTCTGCTATTTAAATTCAGTTTTCCACGTTTTATTGCATTTTTAACACATAGTAGACTCAGTTAGCATATTCACCACTACCACTGAAAGTCCTGGGGCAGAGGAACAGTGTAAAAGGACACTATTTTTGGTAACTAGAGAGAGCTGAGGGATAGCTGGAGCTTCTTGCAGCAGTGAGATATAGGAAGCATTCTGAAGCCAAAACATGAACATGAATTAATACCCCAAATCTATCAAATGATGACACAGCTTCTGCAATAATTCATCGCCTATCAACTGAAGACTCGAGAACCCTTGCATAGGTAACATAAGGAATGACCATATGACCACAGTGTTACCCCATGATAATAAAAAGGAGCGTAGCACATAACCCTAAACGTGCTAGAAAGCTCTGCATTTGAACCTTTCTACTTGCCTTTTTTTCCACAGCATCCCAGACTGGTTTGAGTTGGAAAGGACATCAAGATCATCCACTTCCAACCCCCTGCCATGTGTAGGGACACCTCACACCAGACCAGGTTGCTCCAAGCCCCTGTGTCCAACCTGGCCTTGAACACTGCCAGGGATGGGGCATTTACCACTTCTCTGGGCACCCTGTGCCAGCGCCTCAGCACCCTCACAGGGAAGAGCTTCTGCCTAATGCCTCATCTGAACCCCCAGAGGCCTCAGAATAGGAAAGGTGTGTGGTATTATGGGGTATTTCCCAATGTATGACATGTATTGATGACACGATGGACTTGATACGAGGAAACATTCCTTTACTGAGGGGGGTGGTCAAACCCTGGAACCAGCTTCGTGGAGGGGTGGTTGATGCCACATGCCTGTTGATGTTTTAAGAGGCATTTTTTTGGACAATGCCCTTAACACCATGCTTTAACTTTGGGTCAGCCATAAAGTGGTCTTCCTAAGTCCCTTCCAGCTCAACTAGTCTAGTCTAATGTTTTCTTCTGCCTACCTCCTCCTGTCCCTAGCAGCACATGGTGAGGAAATCTCTGATGTCATTCCCTCCCAGCCTTCCACGAGCAGAAGGCATTGAATACCCATAACCACGGCGCACGAGCAGCAGACACGAACCAGCCACATGGACCAGAAGAGCCTTGAAAAGGGTCCTGCTCGATGCTACAGAGGAAGGCAAAACCTCCCAGGACCAGAGCTAATGGGCCCTGGGGGAAAATTCCTTCCTGGCCACAACACTGGGGATCAGGTGCTCCCTGAGCATGAGAGCAAGACCTGCTCCTGGTTCCACAGGCTGGGCAAGCCTCTCAGGAGGTGCCCAAGCTCTCTTCTCCTTCAGCTTGGAGCCAGTGCAGGGCCTTCCAAGAAAGGCCAAAGGTCCCTGGCCTGATCGACCTTGGGGGCAAGAATCCTTCCTATGCCTGGCAGGGCACCAGCGGCTGGGATCCGTGCAAACACCTCTGCATCCCATTGCTTATGGCTGCTGCCCCTGGCTCTGTGGGGGAATTAGGGTGGTGAGCTCTGCAGTGCTCCTCAAGAAGGCATTCCTATGGCCTGGTCACGGCTCTCCAGCTGGAAAGGACTGCTATCCCCCCCATGAGCTAAGAAGCTGGTCCCACCAGGAGCTGGCCTTGCAGCCCAGAACCTCCAGCAGCCTCGGCCAGCTGCTGGTCTTCCTGCCTCAGCCCCCGTAAGTATCTCACCAGCTCCCAGAGCACTTGCTCTTGGATGTCCTTGAGCTGCCCCAGGCCGTCTCTGCCAGGGGACACCGGAGGCTCCCTTCTATCCTATCCCAGGGTATTGTGACTGCTGCGTTGCTGGATGTGCCATGGAACAATGGCATGGAATGGCATGGCATGGTTTCATTTAAAACCATGCTGTTTAAAAATCATAGCATGGTTTTTTTAAACAGCAAGAACAAAACCCCACCAACCAAACAAAATAAAGCCTCAAACAACATAAAGCTCTGAAATACAAGCAAGAGGCAAAAAAGGGTAACATGAAAATCTTCTTTGAAGATTTCAGTTGTAGCACTAAGAGCCAGTTTTAACCCTGAATTTTCCCCTGTGGGTCTCAATCATGCCAGTTGTTTTTATCAGACTAAGAAGTGGGTAACAGGCATTTTACAATACATTTCAGTCACAAAGTAATAGTCATTACTTTGCTATTTACCAAGAAAAGCTTGGTAAAAGCAAAAACCTCTTCATTAATGCTTAAAAAGAAAACAGTTCATCTCACCCAAACAACTGGTTGGTTTTTAAGGTTATGAATAATAACGAACAGGACATTATTCATGATTAGGAGGCAGGGCAACTTTACAGTTGACATTAGTGAAGCGGCTCTGTTCAAGTAAACCACATGAAAAACTAAACCTCCCTAAACAAATCTCATTTAATACACCCATTTACACTTTACATTAAAGAAGCATGCACAGATCTCTGAACTTGTGCTCGTATCTCTGCTTCTGAAGGACTTCTGAAGCAAAGAAAATGCTCAGAGGCAACACAGTGAGGTCTGACTGCTGTCTGACCATGTATTTGCCAAAGTAAGCCTCCTCTGTAGGAGTCAGAGAATAATCAAATGTCCAGATGCCCATTCAGTTCTTACCCTCTGGCAACCTTCATCCTTCCCACGCCATGTGCTACACAGTCACACAGAATCACAGAACCAACCAGGTTGGAAAAGCCCTTTCAGCTCATCCAGTCCAACCGTTCCCAGCACTGCCAAGGCCACCACTAACCCATATGCACTGAGGGCCTCAGTCTCCATGGCTGTGTGAACCCTTGCAGGGACGGTGAACTGCAGCCCTGCCCTGGGCAGCAGTTCCAATGCCTGAGCACCCTCTGCGGAAGGAATTGTTCCTCAGCTCCATCTAAACCTCCCCTGGTACAGCTCGAGGCCGTTTCCTCTTGTCCTGTCCCTTGTTCCTTGGGAGCAGAGACCGACCCCACCTCACTACATCCTCCTTTCACACACGCACAGAGCTTGAGGCCAGGATCAACAACTCACTGCAAGACAGGCTGCTGAGCAGAGGGCAGCGACTGTGTCATTGCCAATTCTATGTGAATGTGAACTGGTGATCTCCAGGTGAAGAGCTTCATATCCTGTCAGCAGTGTATTAAAATTACTTTGTTCTTTAAACACAGGAGCGCAAATACAACTGCCAAAGGCTAACCACAGAATGGGAAGGGGCCTGTAACGTCACTGCCATGAAGTCTGATGCACTGCAACATCCCTTTCAGTCACTCTGTTCCTCTGCTGCTGCTATCCTTGCGCTAGCTGCTGCTCCCTCCATAGGGTAATAGAGATGATGTATGCACCCTGCCTTTTTCAGCTCCAAAGATTAAAGAGCAAACACAGCTCATATTTTACTGATTATCACAAAATACAATCCTACCCAATTAAAGTGAGACTTTTTTAACCACTGGACTGCTTTATTACTGGCAACTTAATTATTTGCCACTAGTTTCATATTTAAAGAGTGACAAATGACACGAGACTGTCAACTTTTCTATTTTGCAATTAATTTTAATGAGGCAGTGTGCCAAATAAATCCCCAGAATGAGTGAATATGACGCATGTATGCACACATCAGTTTGCTACCGTCCTTTATATTACCATAGGACATGCCACAGCATTACAATAGACTGTTACCTCGTATTTTGTGCTTTTCCATTATATTCATCTACAGTACAAGACAACGTAGCTACTTCTCACGGTTGCCTGGCTTTTACTACAGTGGCTGTCAAATTCAAAACACAGGGGTTTTTCAGACTGGGCTGCAAATTCCTCTTACACTCTATCTTTAGTCACTATGCGAACAACACTGTGCAATAAACACTACTACCTTTAGAGACTAGGACAAGAACAGCATTTACATATCGAAGAGTCACAGCACAGTTCAGGTTTGGAAGGACCCCTGGAGTTCATCTGTTTGAATCTCCCTGCTCATGCAAGGCTGCCTACTGTCCATCGACCAGGTCTGTGTCCAGATGGCTTTTGATTATCTCCAAGGATGGAGACTCCACCACCTCCCCGAGCAACCCGTGCCTGTGCTCGGCCACCCTCACTGTGGAAAAGTGTTCCCCAAGTTTCAGGGAAGCATCCTGTAAAAAAATCCACAACAGTTATGGTGCACACAGAGTCACAGAACCAACCAGGTTGGGAAAGCCCTTTCAGCTCATCCAGTCCAACCGTTCCCAGCACTGCCAAGACCAGCGCTAACCCATGGCACTGAGGGCCTCGTCTACACACTGTGTGAACACTTGCAGGGATGGTGACTGCAGCCCTGCCCTGGGCAGCAGTTCCAATGCCTGAGCACCCTCTGTGGAAGGAATTGTTCCTCAGCTCCATCTAAACCTCCCCTGGGGCAGCTCGAGGCCGTTTCCTCTTGTCCTGTCCCTTGTTCCTTGGGAGCAGAGACCGACCCCACCTCACTACAACCTCTGTCAGGCAGCTGTAGGGAGCGATCAGGCCCCCCTGAGCCTTCTCTTCTCCATCTGAACCCCCCAGGTCCCTCAGCCGTTCCCCATCACACTGTGCTCCAGGCCCTGCACCAGCTCCATTGCCCTTCTCTGGCCCCGCTCCAGCCCCTCAATGTCTCTCTTGTAGTGAGAGGCCCAGAACTGAACACAGGATTCGAGGTGCAGCCTCACCAGTGCCCAGCACAGGGGCACAATCACTGCCCTGGCCCTGCTGCCACACTGGTGCTGATACAGGGCAGGATGCTGGGGGCTCCTTGGCTGCCTGGGCACAAGCTGCTCATGTCCAGCTCTGTCAAGCAGCACCCGCAGCTCCTTTTCCATGAGCAGCTTTCCAGCCACTCTGCCCCAAGCCTGGAGCGGTGCATCTGGCTGTTGTGGCCCAAGTGCAGGACCAGGCACTTTGCCTAGAGCGTTACCAGCTGGTTTCCTCAGACCACAGTATTTGCATTGTGGCTTGAGCCTGTTAGCAAGTTACAATCAAATGTGAGAAAAAGGTGAAGTCTCAAAGTTGTATAGTCCTGCGAGTAGGTGACCAGAAGAGACTCCAACAGAGAGGGCATTAGTTTCGCTTAACCAAAAGGGCAAGCCAAGGCGCTCTGCAGCTGGTTCGGGAACAGTTGGCAGGCCTGGCAGCATGAACACCCCAGCACCCAAAGAGCAGCAGGCCAGCAACCCCAGCACTGTCCTTGCCCATGGGAGACAGGTGGAGACCGGCAGTTGCTGGGCTGGAGAGGACACAAAGCAGGCTGACACCGTTCACACAGCAGCTTCTGTACGCTCTGATTCGAGGGGAGATTGTTTTGATGCTATTTTTCAGTGCACATTCAAAATAGCACTGAACGAACTGGAGTAAATGGAAGCAAAACCAACGGCACTCAGCCCCAGAAGACATTCACCTTGGCCTTCCATTACAGTAGGCAGTACTGTGCTTCTGCTCCTCCAACCACAATGCAGAGCGGGATTAGCGCTGCTCAAAGCAGCACAACATTTATAGTATCATAGAATCACAGAATAGTTCGGGTTGGAAAGGACCTTAAGCTCATCCAGTTCCAACCCCCTGTCATGGGCAGGGACACCTCACACTAAACCATGTCACCCAAGGCTCTGTCCAACCCAGCCTTGAACACTGCCAGCAATGGAGCATTTACAACTTCCCTGGGCAACCCATTCCAGTGCCTCACCACCCTTACAGGAAAGAACTTCTTCCTCATATCCAATCTAAACTTCCCCTGTTTCAGTTTGAACCCGTTACCCCTTGTCCTATCACTACAGTCCCTAATGAAGAGTCCCTCCCCAGCATCCCTATAGGCCCCCTTCAGATACTGGAAGGCTGCTATGAGGTCTCCATATGAGGACTCACAGGCTATGACGTCTTCTTGTATTATAAATCACACTCCCCACACGTGCACACACACATTCCCCTTCCCAGCACAACAAGCAACCAGCCAGGCACCAAACAGCTCAGATGAGCTCATTTTGCCCATACATGCATCCACATGCAGAAAAAATGCATGTTCCCTTTGAAGACTCAGCCCAAGGTTAAAACACATATGCTTGCAAATCTCCATAAAGGACTGATAAAAGAGTAGTCACTGTTAGCCACCTTCCACCAGCTTTGTAGATTGCAAAGTCATGTCTCAAACGCACACAAAGCCCTGGCTCCAGCACTGGAGGCACCATGGTCGGGTTTTAATGAACATCTCCTCCTTCCGCAGCCTCATTTCACCCTAAATGCAGTAAAAACCTGCAGCCTTGAGAAGAGGTGTTCATTACAGTACACACTGCACACTAAAGCAAACAAAAACACCCCACCAAAACCCAAAGCAGGCAACAGCAGTCCAAATCCACTAACTTTAGTAAGGAAGCAATGAGAATCAAACCAGAAGCTTTGGTTTCCACATAAGGACCATGGAAAAACATCAGGACACTGAAGAAAATGAGTAGTTTGCATTCATTATCAATTCATTATCAAAATATTAATGAATCAGGTACTGTAAACCTTGGAGAAATATTTCCTGTTGACTTGTAAAACAAATGGAACCCAGTGGAGAATTTGCCAAGCAAATTCTAATACCACTCTTCAAACCGACACTACTAAATTCCCACAATTACTGTGGAAACAACTTCCTGCTTATTTTATAAACAGCATTTTGCATGCTGCACTACTAAATCCATTTACAAGAAAATGCTCTTATTTCAAGGTCCTTTGCATTGTATGTGCTTCTATTCACATCTGTATTTTGCCATCACAATACTCAAGGTACTTCACAAACTTCAGGGCACATGCTTCAAACGCATTCCAAGAATACATCCCTCTTTGTGCTTATCCCCTCAGTCTCAGTTTTCTTTCGTTTCCATAATTTAGGCTGCTCTAATGAACACCACCTGTTAAGAGTAAAGGATGATTTGCTATCCCAAGCTATGAGAGCATCACCAAATACTGTCACCATAGGAAGACTGTGCATTAATTGCTGAGCCAGCTAAACTGGGTCAGCATGGTAATGGAAGGCCCATTGAGAGCGGGCAGCTACATAACCCAACACATCAGAACTGAATCAGCTGAGCTGCTTTACTGGAAACACACATGAACTTGACAGTTGCAAAAGAAGCCACCAGTATTTGCTCGGAGAATCCCAGACTGGTTTGGGTTGGAAAGGACCTTAAGATCATCCAGTTCCAACCCCCTGCCATGGGCAAGGACACCTCACACTAGATCAGGTTGCTCCTGGAGGGTTCAGACCTCAGTGGCCACAGAGACTGGTAGTCCTGTGAACTGAAGTCAGCATCACCATCCTCTATTAAGAGCCACTTGTGTTCTGAGTTTATAGATTCTATTGATTTTTAGGGTTTCTTTTTTTCCTCCAGAAATAAACTCCCAGATGTCAATGTGTGGTACTCGAAAAGACAAGAAGCAATCAGTTTGTACTATATTTAAACACTGCAATTATAAATAGACACAATGGGTGTCTTTAAATCTTTGATTAGAGCAACTTTGTCTCCTTTTCCTATAGAATAAAGTGCACTAATGCTTGGCTCAAATTTCAGGTTGAAAAGATGCTGTCAGCACAAGGACAAAAGTTTACTCTTCACCATCCTTCATTTCAGGATCAAGATTATTCGGCAAGATCTGGTTGGTGAATTCTGATGGTCTTCAACTGGAATTCCACTTCCTTCAAAATTGTTACGTACCTCAGGGAGCACTGGGTGCTGGTACAACTCTGATGGCACGAGGCAGCAGCCGTTCAGCCTGGAGAAGAGAAGCTGCATGCAGACCTCAGAGCAGCTTCCAGTGTCTGAAGGGGGCTACAAGGATGCATGGAGAGGGACTCTTCATCAGGGACTGCAGCGATAGGACAAGGGGTGGTGGGGTCAAACTGAAACAGGGGAAGTTCAGGTTGGATATAAGGAAGTTCTTCCCTGTGAGGGTGCTGAGGCGCTGGCACAGGGTGCCCAGAGAAGCTGTGGCTGCCCCATCCCTGGCAGTGCTCAATGGCCAGGTTGGACACAGGGGCTTGGAGCAACCTGGTCTAGCGGAAGGTGTCCCTGTCCATGGCAGGGGGCTGGAACTGGATGGCCTTAAGGTCCTTTCCAATGCAAACCAGTCTGGAATTCTGTGATTCTATGATTTCTTCTCACTTTTCACACATTACAAACTCACCAACTTCCCCATGGGCTGGGTTCACTGCAGTAACAAGCAAATGCAATCCAGTCCATGCTTTTTGACATGTAACACAAGGACACACACATAATCCTGACATCCTGATACAGTAACTACCAAAAGAAATAAGCTTACCAATGGTGGGAGCAGGAGGAGAAAGCCTCAGTTCAGATCAGTTTTGCAAACAACTCAGATCCTGGCCGCACTCTGAACATTTAAGAAAAGCTACAGCAGTCACTGTTTTAAACAGCCTCACTGTTCACTGAGCCTGCTCGATAAGGAAGAGCCAGATACAGCAAAATGAAAGCAAACAACAAATAAAACTAACCAGGACACTAAAAGTTCCACGTCTCAATTGAAAACATCAGCTGAAATAAGCCTGTCTTTTCTAATCAAGCCATTACTTTAAGGGGACTGTTAGAATCCATTCTGGCCTCAGTCAAAGCATCTTCATACCCAGACAAGCATCTCCCCATAGAGCATCTCAGACCATCTGCACACTGAGATCATGAAACAGGATCTTATCTATGTTGGGCATGTAAAAGCATAACTCATCTCCTGACACCTTCATAAGATATAAGGGCTTCTATTAGATTAAAGCAGGTTTGTAACTAAATACTGAGGAGAGGTTGCACACGGTGTGCAAGGAGACCAAGGAGCTGGGTATACTCTGTGTCGGCTTGGCAGTTCTGCACATCCAGCATTACAGTGCCCATCTCACAGAGGCCTTTCAGCCTTCTTCCTGAGAAGCGATGGAGGGCACTAAATTCCCTTTAAGTGGTTATGCCCATCCAATTTAATTGGAAAGATGGATTTCAAGCCACAAGGTAACCAACCAAGAAGTTGCTCCCAACATGGTGGCTGTGATCCAAAACAGTGCTTCAGCACCCCTGGTTCTGGACCTTGTTTTTCAGGCCTCCTGAAGCAGTGCATGTTATTTGTTACCTCCTCCTGAGTGGCTAGATCCCCATCAGTATCCACAGCAATAACTTGCCACTCAAGGCACAGTCCATGCAGAGTTCAAGGTGTGAGCAGACCAGAATAGAGGAAAATCAATGCTAAGAGAAAGTGACACTAAAATGGTGGGTGACACTTGAGGGAGAACAAGAAAAGGCAATGACAGAATGAGTTAAATCCATAAGTTTGCTCTCTCAAAGTGTATGCTTGCTTATTTGACTTCATATTCTATGGGGTTTTCCAAATAGGACAATGCTGTATTCAACTAAGAATTACTGCTGCTGTAATTTTCCAACCTGAGAATTATGGATAACTGTGAACGGTGACCGAGTGAAAGGGTCAAGTAATTTCCTAGCTGAGATTTTCTTTATTGCTCAGTGAGGTAAGCAACAATTGGAGGAAGGAAATGCTTCGGCACAACATTTCAGAAGTCAGAAGCTGTTCTTGTAAGGCAGAAGAACAGTACAATTCCAAACCAGGAAAATCACCTATCACTTCAGGCCAAAAAGCTGAAAACGTTGAGCAGGGGGAGAAAATAAAACAGTAACAGTTTAAGAGACCAACAAAATACCAGAATCAACTAGAACAAATCTATGGATATTAGCAGGAAAAGTAGACAAAACCGAGTTAAACTGCAATCTGGCAGGGCACAAAACCCCTAGGATAAAGAGATGCACTGTGTACTAAAATGATCTCTTGCCTTTTTCTTTTAGGGAATAAGAACATCAGATTTTAACTTTCAAAAGGAGGGAAGAAAATTTGCTGTCCTTTATTGAACAGTATTTACATTTAACGAATATACTTTGGCACGATAGTGGGTTATCTGTTCAAATCAGTGGTTCATTAAACAAGACTACTTCAATTGTATACCACTGCTGCATTTACAGATCACAGAGATTTATCAGAGGAGAGTCTTGTTCTTATTTCCCGACTATTTGAAAGATTACAGTGCATATATTGAAGGTTTCAGGAGCAGCAGAATGAAAATAAAGAGGAACTAGTTCAGTCTCATTTCCAAGAAAAAAGGTTCAGCTTCAGGATGTTAACAGATATTAAGGAGAGTGCAGATCTGTCTGCCGCTTGAAACACAGGGTTTATATCTGATATAAAGGTTGGATGATTCACATCCACAGACCCCTGCTTACTAGGTCTCCTTTAATTCTCTTTCAAAATCGACTCTTCATATTCTCTGACAGGCAAAACAACGAGGTTATCTGTCAGTTCCCTTCTCCTCTTTAGCTCCTCAGCAACTAGCCAGCTGATGACTTCTTCAGCAACTAAGTAACCTAACTTGCAGTAGATACCCGTCAAACCACTCAAAACTGAAATGACCACTATGAAATACACTTAAGCCACGCTATGCAAAAAGCAAACCAATATCAAACGGAGACATTCCAGACTCAGACTATACTGTGGCTTTTCTCAAGGAAGAGATGCAAACAAAGTGAGAGGCACTTCACCTTTTACCAGACCACAGCTAGCCATAAATATGGATCTGATCATTTGGTACACATTGTACAGCGTTGTGCAGCATTTCACCATCGCCCGTATTAAGAACCTGCGGACTTCAACAAGTAGGCCACACATTTGGAAATAGGGCTGATCCATTTAAATCTTTGTTCAATTTAAAAGGCAAAGCCTACAAAAAATAAGATTATAATAAACCACATTCCCGTCAAAACAGTTGCCACAAAGATCTTTAAGTGAAACAATTGGGCCTTTGACACAAACACATCATGTAACGCCTACGCCATCATGGAGAGCAAGGAGTCATCTAAAGAATCAACTACAGATGCAAGAAAACCTGCATTAAAAGGAAATGCTTTTCCTTTGTTTCAACTACACAGCCATACACAATTTATATGATTGTTTAATCTAGGGTCATACCTACAACTTGGTTATTCGAGCAGGCAGTGCAGCAGGGGACGTGAAGAGGGAACACGTATATTGTGGACACATGGGGCTTTCTTCAGATTACTCTGCTTTTAATAACCGTATCTCACGGTGTAATATTCCCTCTTCCTACAAACCTTGTTTTTTCTGTAGACAGTCTTGACTACAGTGCTAGTACAATCAGGTTAAGGACTTCGAAAGAAGAGACTCTCTGGTTTGTTCATTCATTCGGTCTTTCGAACCAACCCTTTTCCTCCTTATTCAACTGCCCACTCTCTCTGGCATCATTAATGAGAAATGGTGAAAGCAGAAGTCTACATTCACATTCTTTATTCCACTCAGGATTTTAAAAGCCTATTTGAGCTACTTCCATACAGCTGGGTTTTTCCTAAGCTGAAAAGTTTTAGTCAAAGCATTTGGCTTTAAACAGAAAATATTCTACGCCTTTGATCAACCATGGCAACCTTTGCTGTATATTTACTACTGCTCTAATAGCTTAAAAGTAACTATAACATTATATGCATATAGCATTGAGAAGTGGATGTGATACAGATTTATACATTCATGACAAGGGGTAATGGGTTCAAACTTAAACAGGGGAAGTTTAGATTGGATATGAGGAAGAAGTTCTTTCCTGTAAGGGTGGTGAGGCACTGGAATGGGTTGCCCAGGGAAGCTGTGAATGCTCCATCACTGGCGGTGTTCAAGGCCGGGTTGGACAGAGCCTTGGGTGGCATGGTTTAGTGTGAGGTGTCCCTGCCCATGGCAGGGGGTTGGAAGTGGATGATCTTAAGGTCCTTTCCAACCCAGACCATTCTGCGATTCTGTAACAGGTAATTTACTAATGTAAAGGTTAAGGTTTGTTTTCCTGTTCACAATGTACATTGCTTGGTACTCACGAAAATTTAAGCTCATCTGCATTTAATTACCAAAACCACAAGATCCCTCAGAAGTCCTCACAGTTGGCTTTGATTCCCAGGAATCTTTTGCCATGACAACCCATTTCAACCTTCTGTCTCACATTTCAATGGGGGAAACATCCTTGAATTCTTCAGACACGAACTCCAATGAAAAGCTGCTTAACTTACCTGTGCTGCAGTCACATTATCCGCCAGTGATGCTTCCTTTACATCCTAATGATTATCAGCTTTGTAAACTCCCTGGCAAGGCTGTTTCTTCCTGATTCTGTATTTATTATTAGCTGTTATGCGCTTACAAATTTGGCTTTCAACATTTTTTGTGTGGTTTTACCTTTAAAATGTCAAAGTTTATGTTCTTTTCTATTTCCTTCAGTAGATCCAGCTTTCCGTTTTTTTATGGATCTTTAGTCCCAACTCTTTTTTCTCTTGGTCTTTTCAGATTTTTCCCTTTCCCTGCTGGGACACATTTACTTGAGCCTCTACCTTATAACATCATTCATCCTGACTCCAAGCACTCTCCCTTTCAGCTGTTCCTTTTATTTTCTGTTGTATTAAAATCCTTTTTATAGCTCTAAACACTAGACCAAAGTAAAGCCAGGGAGGTCCAGCCGCGTGCCATCCTCTGCAGACACTGCTGGCAAACAAGAAAAGGCCTTTCAGTTCAGTAGCATCATCAGTCTCAGGCAAACCACATGTAAGATCTAGCCCAAAAAAGAAAGTTTTAAGAACCTGGGGACACTGTTCAGTTCACGACATAACTATGAAGATGGAACTTGCTTAGTCGTACAATCGACGCAAGTTGAATATAACTGTGTACTGATAACAATTCCAGGGTTACTTATAGACTTCACAATGCAAAGCGTTTCGTATGCTTAAGAAAGGATACTGGAAGTTCCAACTCTTTTGTGCTCCGTTCCTCTACAGGCAAGTTTGCTGAGTCATTCCCTCTAAAGATCAGAGCATATTTCTTAAATCATTACAGAATGGGAGTCATTCAGTGGAAAAATCAAGCAAACCATACAACAAACACACATAGCTTGGTATTGTTTTGCTAAATTAAGTAAAACAGAAGACCATTATCTACAGCCTAATAATTTACTTCTTTATTAGAGGTTTATAACCATATACGTATTGCTATCACTGAATTCTCCATTATTATGCAAATATAGATCTTAAAAGCTTCTAGCTTATTCACCCTTCCTACTGCTACTTCTTCAGTGACCTCTCAGGCTCAGCCTTCCCATCTAAACTACACCCCCAGACTTGTGTGGCATAAGTAGTTCTGTGAAACAGAGTGAGCTCCCCAAAGACAGTTCCTCTGACACTCGCTGGAACACAACTGCTCTGCTGCCAAGGAAAGATGAATCACAAGATTAAAAAAATGAGTAGTTCCAATATAGAAACACAGCTGGTTAGCAAGCAATAACCAAAGCAGCAACTCTACCCAAATCCAAACTCAAGGAATGCATTTTCCTTTTCTTTCTGTAATAGCTTTTGCATTAGGACTTTCAGTCACCGTGCATTAGTATCCAGGGGGACTCGCTGCAATAACAAGATACATTTACAACATCTTTACAACATATAAATACAAATGTAATAACTAACAACAATTAAGTTGGCCTAAACCCAACTTATATTAATGCTCTGAATCATGTCAATATTTCTTCCAATTGGGAGCTGTGAAGAGGGTTGTGTTGCCACACGCAGAAGATTAGTATGTCACGTTGGACATCATCAGGAACAGATGGATTTATGAGAACCCCTGATCCTGCTTTGATGAGCATATTTTCCATACACTTTCCAGCCTGCAATAGCAGTCGTTTTTCACAGTAAATCTTTTGCTATTGATTCTTTTTAAATACAAACCTTCCAGAATTACAGACCAAAACAAAGGGAAGCTAACAAGGATATACGCCACTACTGAAAAGCTCAGAAAGCCACTAGTTAGGCTTAACTACTCCAAACACATTGCTTAGGCTCACACCCACCAGCTCTACCATCCATCTCAATCTGTAAAGGACACACTATTCACGTGTTCTCCAATTATAATGTCTCAGACTTTTACTTCCAATTCAAAAACAGATGAGAACTTCACTGAACAAAGTAGCATCACATGGATGTCACAACTGCACAGTTCAGCAAGTGACAGGAAATACAGAGGTTCATACAGAATGTGTCATGTGTTCACTGGCACAGGGTGCCCAGAGAAGCTGTGGCTGCCCCATCCCTGGCAGTGTTCAAGGCCAGGTTGGACACAGGGGTTTGGAGCAACCTCCTCTAGTGGAAGGTGTCCTTGCCCATGGCAGAGAGTGGAACTGGATGATCTGTAAGGTCCCCTCCAACCCAAACCATTCTATGATAAATTAATTCCACATTAGGAGTCAGCTTTTCATTACATTATCTCAAGCTACAGGCTCAATGATGCTCTTGAAATCTCACACTGATTCACAGTCTTGCTGACCTTCAGAGTACTTTTGACTCCTCAATCAGATACTTACAGTATGAAGCTTTCCTTACCCCATGCTGTTGTCAGAAGCCATCGCTATCAGAAGCCTGATGCAACTCTTCTATAGGGCAGAGTAATACATGTACACAACCAAGATATCAGCTTTACTTACAAGAGAAGCACTCTCATTAGTTTAAAAAGGTAGCGTGAGCCTGAACTAAACGTCTCCCAAAAGGACCTGACAAAGAAACCTGGATCTCCCATGCTACTTCATCTAACTTTCTGGATGGTTTTGCCAACATACTGAAGGAGGAAGGCCATAAAATTTTATTACGGAAGGGATCTACTTAAACAAAAGAAGAACTCAAACAGCAAACAAAGAAACAAAATCCAAACAACTGAACCTAACACAAACAGAAAACCTACAATATCTGTACTGTTCATGACCAATGCCCCAGGAACGTGAAGAACCCCAACCTAATAAACGAGTATTTTTAATATGCTATCTGAAGAGAATTATCTTTATTAAAACCAATCTAGCCTTTATATACATGCCAGCTTCAGACAGACCAAAAGAACAGTTATTCTCTACAAAATTACTTCTAGGAGGGAAAAAAAGGCACATTCTTACTCAACAAATCTGCTTCCTGATACCTTCAGCCAGAAAGATAGTCATTCACACTCGTATATTAGAAAGGCCAGAAAAAGGTAACTTGCATAGCCAGGCTTGCTAACAGGGAGCACAAGCCATCATCACGATGTGAAGTGGTGAATGCTCCATCCCTGGCAGCGTTCAAGGCCAGGCTGGATGACACAGCCTAGTGTGTGATATCCCTGCCCGCAGCAGGGGTTTGGAACTGGATGAACTTAAGGTCCTTTCCAACCCAAACCATTCTATGGTTCTATGAGCTTCTGCTGCCTGAGCTACTCCATGCACTGGGGGTGGTGCAGCCATTATTGCTTCAGCTACTGCAACTCACAAGGGAAGAGGGTTTCTGCAGGACACTCCTCAAATGGACCTTCACCTGAGTATTGCTACCACACAAGCAGGAGACCAAGGATGCTGTGAAATGAGATCATGTGGGACCACGCAATTAGGCTTGGCTTCAGATCTGGAAACTTAGATGTGCAACCAAGAAGGTATGAGGTTCAATACTGGAAAAAAATGGGAAATGAAACCCACCTAGTGCACAAGTAATGAGGCTAAAGTCTTACTAAAAATCAGACACGAGTGCTACTGGATGTGCAGAAGGTTAAATGCCCACCAAGTGCATTGCTGCACCTCTGCCTGCTGTGAGTTATTGCAGCACTCACTCCAGTTTACTAGAACGATTACAAATGACTGACAGTCTTTGATATGCTTTAAAGCGTTTTCCAAGCATTAAAAAAGTTAAAGGTCCAAAATGTAGTGGAACACTGTGAAGAAAATCCCAAACTCACATCCTCCATCAACTGTTCAGCAATAGCTGCTATTCCAGCTCTGTATTCTGATTACATTTTATACAGGTACTCATACCAAGCCCAGCAGAGAACCTGTCCCCAGCAGATTTTAAGGGAATAACATATATACTTATGGACAAGCTGTCACTTGTAATACATCTGTTCTGAAAGCAGGATTTGGATGCTTCAAGTTCACAGGCATCTGTTAAGCGCTACATGTCAAGCCCAGAAAAGGCTGCACTTGAAAGCTATTAGCTGAGGGTGGAAGCTGCCAAACACAGGAGATAAACACACCTCTGGAAACGTTTAGATTTTATAAATATTTGGGAGCAAACAGTGCTGGAAACCAGTTGGGAATGAACCTGCGGGTATGTGCCAGCAACTAACTTCAATCCTTAGCAAGAGGATTGAAAAACATAATAAACAACACACTAAATAGAAGCACAAATAATGCGGAATTGAATACACTTCCTTTACATGCACATACCACTTCCTTTTAAAATGAATCACAATTAATAGATGCAGAAGGACAAGGTCAATGCAATATCCAACTCCAGCTGATAATAAACCTCATTCACATCACAGGCATCTATGCACAAAAACTCTCCCCAAATGATACAGGGGATTAGAATTTTAGGCTTCTTTAGAACACACTGTAAAGGACTACGATTCGAAGACCGGCTGCTTTTCATCATTTAGAAAACAAGAGAGGTTAGAAGTGAAAAAATATTACTCAAAACACAAATTCTTCAATTCCATGATTTAAGAAGTTATCCTGATGGCAAAATGAAGCAGCTTTAAGAAGTCACCCTGGTAACAAAATGGGATGGAGCTAAAGAGAGTAGCAAAGCAGATATAAACCGATATTCAGTTCAAAGTTGGTCTTACCATCCCTACCAAAACCCCACAGCTTTGTACGATTATTACCCCAACTTTTCCGTCACAACTCTTCTAGCATTTAGCACCAATATTAAGTGTGTCGCAGTAAGACATACCAATGTTCCAGAGGGGTAAATCTGTACGCAACACTAATCTGTCATGCCTTGCTTCCTCTAGCGCAGCCTAACACAGGCAAACTTACTTGTCCTTCCCTGCCCATTACCTCAAAGAAACTCTTGGGGCCTGACAAGGTCTTTCTGCCAGACACCTCATAAATGTCCATTTATTTCTTTTCTTCACTGAGCATCCTTCATTTGGAGAGTGGCAATGCAAACAGAAATTACTTGTTTATATATCATTCCATTAAAATAGACCTGATAGCTTACTGATATACTTAATACATTAAAAAAAGGAAAAAAACCTCAAGTTGAAATCACTGGACCCATTGTTATAATGCATAAACAGCACCAGCCAAGGCAGCAACAACAGTCCTCTTATGTGCTGCTGAGAAGGCTGCACACAGGATTAAAGCTGACAAATCTCCATGGGTGCATGGCTCCAGAGAGCTTTCATCTTTAAGATTCAGCCTTTAGCTTCCATTAATACCACAAAGAGCAAGCACAACCCCCTGTTAAAGCAGACACAGAAGCTTATTACAGGAAATGCCAAAGTTCTGACTCAAATACATGAAGATAAAAAACAAACCCAGGACACTCTCAGGAAGGTTGAGGCTGGAGCCCAGGCCACTGTACCCAGCTTATCCCCTGCTAAGCAAAGGTCTGTCCAGCTACAGTCTTTGTACCCACAGAACTGTGCTGGTTTCACAGAATCACAGAATTGACCAGGTTGGGAAAGCCCTTCAAGCTCATCCAATCCAACCGTTCCCAGCACTGCCAAGGCCACCACTAACCCATGGCACTGAGGGCCTCATCTCCACGCAGTGTGAACACTTGCAGGGACGGTGACTGCAGCCCTGCCCTGGGCAGCAGTTCCAATGCCTGAGCACCCTCTGCGGAAGGAATTGTTCCTCAGCTCCATCTGAACCTCCCCTGGTGCAGCTCGAGGCCGTTTCCTCTTGTCCTGTCCCTTGTTCCTTGGGAGCAGAGACCGACCCCACCTCACTACAACCTCCTGTCAGGCAGCTGTAGGGAGCGATCAGGTCCCCCTGAGCCTTCTCTTCTCCATCTGAACCCCCCAGGTCCCTCAGCCGTTCCCCATCACACTGTGCTCCAGGCCCTGCACCAGCTCCATTGCCCTTCTCTGGCCCCGCTCCTCAGGTCGAGTATGTGCTCAGCTAAGCTTGTTAGTCTATTAGGAAAGGATCAGCTTTATTTCCCAGGGTGCTTAAACTGGCTCCCAGCTTCTCCTCTATCCACAACGATCTTTGCCCAGTTTGAAATTCCTGTATGAAGGGTCCGTAAGCAGGCGGAATACCTCCGGGAAGCAGCACAGCTCAGAACCAGACAGTTCCAGAGCAGGATCAAAGACACAAAAAAGCAGAATAGTCCCTCAGCCCACACTCCCCTGAGGCAAAGTTAAAACCAGTTCTGGATTGATGCAAGAATGTGGAATCTAATAGAACAGGCAACTTCAAATGAAACGACATCACTTATGCTGGACTGGGGATGTTGGTTATAGTGAGAAAAGTACACCCAGCTCCTGGACAGGTTCAGTCATCTTCTGCTTCTTGTCTCATGCCAAAAGGTAAAGGAAAGAACAGCTGCCAGCCTGCAAGTAAGCGGTGGGCAGACAGACTGACGGCACTCAAAGATTAATCAGAAACAGGGCAGAATTAGGCCTTCATCGTGAACATGACTCTTCAGAAGAGCTTTGCGGTGATGAGGACAAAGCAGCGCTGCTGCACTAGCAGTCAGAAACCAGCCCTGCGAATGAAACCAATCACCCTGACATTTAAGAAGCGTGAAGGTTGTGTTTGTCCTGCGAAATACTTCATTCCAGTAACTCTAAACTCACCCAGAACACTCTCTACAGGGAAAGGCACGAACAGAAATCTGGTTTAGATTGTTGCAGGGGATGGGGGAAAAAAACAGCACATTCAACTCACTGAGCTTATTGCCCCCAAACAAAGAAACCTTTCTGTACTCTCTCTGACCAGTGCCACTGTCACCTATGGGCCCTCAAGTACCATTAAATCCATTACAGGGGACTTCACAGAACTTAAATAACCCTGAAAGATCCAGCATTTATCCCTGCCGGGTATGTGTGACTCACAAAGACCACTGTAACGCACTTGGCAGCTTAATAGATTGGAACCAATTTATTACTGCACTGCCTCAGTTGTGATAAATTCACCAAAGACTTGCCTGACCCACTGTAAAGGTCTCTTCTTCCAACTGGCATAAAGATAATGACATTAAAGCAATGGACATAAGTCCGCATATGGTGCTTACAATAATAAACACGCTTTAAAACGTCAGCCATGGCTCAGTATTTACACTTACTTTTAGTAGATCAGGAATAGATGCGACACATTTCAAAGCTCTGATAGAATAAGATGAGATAAATACAAAATTGGAAAGTTATATTATATTCCTTAATTTTCCCCAAGTGTTTCTGAAAGATGACGGAGCAATTCCCAAAAGGCAAAGTCCCACTTGCCTGAAGGGAAGTCCAGTAACTTATGGCTCCAAATACTCCAAGGGATAGACAACAGGGTGGGTTTTTATTAGTAACTCCAGCCTTCCAGAAAGCAAATAAAAGGAATTTTGCATCCATCATTTCAACCAGAGGTGTTAAGAAACTGCTTATTGGAAGGTGGGCTGTATTTTTAATACCTGGGTATTAAATATAACAACACCAAATAATAATCGAATGTTTTAACTTCTCCTTACGTGCAATTACAGTGAAACACCATTTACACAGAAGCAGTTAGTTCTTTATTGCAAAGCCTTTTCTTGTTCATGTTCAAGGCCAGGTTGGACAGGGCTTGGAGCAAGCTGGTGTGGTGGAAGGTATTCCTGCCTGTGCCAGGGGGTTGGAACTGGATGAGCTTTAAGGTCCCTTCCAAGCCAAAGCAGTCTGGGATTCTATGATTGCAGGCACTTTGCACATGTTTCTGTTAGGACTGCATCTGTGCTGGAGCACAGTAAAGTCTCACACAGATCTGCTTGACTCCAGAGACAATCTAGGACCCGGTATTACTCCGCAGCCTGACTGCAGTCTCTGCTAGCTTTACTGTTCGGAGGACGGGTTCCCTAAGCAGGAGGTACACACACAAGCATGCTGATGGGCTTAAAGGTAACAAGCTACATCTTCCAGGCCCTGCAACTCATGCACTGGTCTGCAGGGAAGAAGAAAAGCTTTGGAAGGAGGTGGGAGCATCTGTCAGTCAATGCAAGAAAAGAACTCTCTCCTACAAGTTTTCTCAACACCCCAGCAGTAGGCAGAGACAGATGGGAGACAAGCAGACTCTCCTATCTCTTCATTACTGGGAATAACTTACCACATTTATTATGAACTTCCATTCTCTTTAGTTCAGAGATAACAAAACAATACCAGACCGGCTGTAAAGAAGTACCAGAAAATGCATTTGAGTGAATGGAGCTTTGATTTGTCCCTAGAAGAGTGCCCTGAGCCCAGGAAGTTAGTCCCTCTCCGCTTTCTGTGAAGCTGGAGAACTGGCCATGGCAATGCTTCAAGAACATTCAAGTCCCAGAGGGGGACTTTTCATTAGGGACTATATGGATAGGTCACAGGGTAATAGACTCAAACAGGGGAGATTTGGGTAAGATATAAAGAAGTTCTTCCCCGTGAGGATGCTAAGGCGCTGGCACAGGTTGCCCAGAAGCTGTGGCTGCCCCATCCCTGGGTTGGAAGGTCCTTTCCAACCCAAACCAGTCTGTGATTCCATGTGTCCTGAGCACTGATCTGTACTGTAACTGTGATTTCACGCAATCCATAATAAAATATTTCTCTATATACCACGCAATAAACTGCTGTAGAGAAAGTCACAATTGCTGACTTACAGTTGAAAGTGTCTTAGAATTTGTATTCTGCAGCAGTTCCCTCATTTGATCATACAATACATTTTTACTGCTGTCCCCTGTATGTATCTGTAAAGGTATTCACCTATCTAGGGGATAAAACTGTAAAAGCTTCATTGCTCATCTGAAGGCAACTTTAGATGGCCAAAGATTTATCGTCACCAGCAAATGAATGTTTCAATCAGGTTATCTGCTTATATAAAAGAAATAGTTTAAAATTTAGAAGCTAAAATCCCCTCGCTACTCTGGCACAGGGACATGCATCCACTTGAATGTTAGAATCACGGAATGGTTTGGGTTGGGAGGGACCTTGAACTCATCCAGTTCCAACCCCCTGCCATGGGCTGGGACACCTCACACCAGACCATGTCATCCAAGGCTCTGTCCAACCTGGCCTTGAACACTGCCAGGGATGGGGCAGCCACAGCTTCTCTGGGCACCCTGTGCCAGCGCCTCAGCACCCTCACAGGGAAGAACTTCTTCCTTATATCCAACTTGAACTTCCCCTGTTTCCGTTTGAACCCATCACCCCTTGTCCTGTCGCTACAGTCCCTGATGAAGAGTCCCTCTCCAGCAAACTTGTAGCCCCCTTCGGATACTGGAAGCTGCTCTGAGGTCTCCACAAACAAAACTGAAGTTTTAGGTGTTTGCTTACCATGTCCTTGTGAGGAGTCCAGAAATCAAAACAAAAAACCATTTCCTGAATGCATTTATTTGTAATGTCACGTGGGTCTTTTCTGCTTCTTGCCCCAGACAAACATGAGCAGGCAAAGTCCTTTAAAGCCTACTTCACTGTTACCATTGTAATAACAAATTCACCTTTTCAACAGAAGCTAATGATGGATTGATTACCCCTCAACAGCAGGAGGAACCCAGCTGAAGTACAGGAACTCTGAGTATCGTCCGTTATATGCATGTCTGCAATCAACTGCAATCTACCTTTCAAGGGACAATTTTATTTCTTTAACTTCCAGTTGTAAATGGGCAAAACAAATAGCAATAATCCCAATTTTCTAACTATTGAAGATCCGGGTCTGTAATGAAAGCTAAAATCCTTCACACAAAAGATTCATTTTAGCTGATAGACAGAGAAACGGTATTTGATGTGCATCTGACCCATGGAAACTAAAACTATAAAGACACCTGTAAGTAACAGGGCTTAACTAAAAGGCTCAGTGTGCCTACAGTTCTAACGTTTGAAGGGTTAGCACTGCAGGGGTGGCTTTGTGGGGTGATGCTTCCACAATCAGTAACTTGAACTGAAACACAACTCTCCTATTCTTTTTACTCCCACTGAGTATTCAGTCATACCCGTTTGATAAAAATCAGTACATAAATTCTTCTTCCTTAGAAGCCCTGAGGACACAGCGCTGCTAAACTGAAACACAGATGGGTTTATTGCTTCCTGTGCAGTCTTTCACAAAACTCTCTTACAATCATGCAACCCTACTAGTGATGGAAAGGCTGCACAAGCCATTCTTTCCATCTCAACAGTGCTGCAGGGACTTGAAGACGACAGTAAGACATGACATAACTCAGCTCAACTTCTGCAGCAGGAGTCAAGTTAGTATTAAGGGGACAGAGCTTTGGAAGAGAACACCATTTGGAAGATAAGACCAAGAAAGAGGAGTTATGGGAGTATGAACAAGCGTTTTTACATTTAGGCTTTTTGAGCTAGGTGTAGACTAAAGCTTCTTATTCACACAAATGTGATCATAGCTTACGCACCTTGCTAAACTGCAGCCCAAGGCTATGGAGCTACCTCCCTCTCTTCCCCAAGGAAGGACAGAGATGTGGGTGACTGTCTTGGGTTCAGCAGCAGCAGTCATTTTTCTCCTCCTCAGTAGCTGGTGCAGTGCTGTGGTTTTGACTTTCAGCCTGGGAACAGCGCTGATAACACCGATGGTTTCAGTTGCTGCTCAGTAACATTTACTCTGACCAAGAACTTCCTGAGCCTCATGCTCTGCCAGGGAGGAGGGGAAGCCAGGAGGAGGCAGAGACAGGACACCTGACCCAAACTGACCAAAGAGGTATTCCATACCACAGCACGTCATGTTCACTGTATAAACTGGGGGCAGTTACCTGGAAGGATTAGGTCACTGCTGGGTTGGGCTGGGTATCGGTCGGCTGGTGGCGAGCGGTTGTATTCTCTTCCCTTGTTATTTCCCTTCTCATTATTATTATTGGTGGTAGCAGCAGTGGTTTGTGTTGTACCTTAGTTACTGGGCTGTTCCTATCTCAACCCGTGGGAGCTACATTCTTTCCATTCTCCCGAACCACGGCCGCATGGTTCCAAGTTGCCAGCTGGGCTTAAATCATGACAGAGACTACTCTGGCATCACAAATTAGAGCTTCAAGACCCCATCTCATATCATCTATGTAGACACACAGACACCCATTTAACAAGATGAGCACAGTACTTTGCCCCCTACCACCTGCTTCATGAACCAAGGAGGAGGTAGGATACGAAGAGAAGCATAACACAAGCCTGGTGCCAGCGGAGACCTTCCCAGCACACAGAAGTTCCTACAGCCATGGTGCTCTCCACCAGTAGGCAAAATCACTGCAGTGCCAACGGCAGCTGGGTTGTGTTCCTCAGGAAACATCAGGCTTTTCTGCTTTTAATGGTGGTTGCTCACTGTACACCTTCCCCCACTGTGCTAGGCTCCCCTTCCAGCCAGTTTCTGGGGTAATTCCATCAGATTTCACAGGGCACAGAGGGCACAGAAGGACACCCTGCTGAATGGTCCCTGCCAGCAAACATCAGCTTTTTCATAATATGAGCTTTGTTTAAAATTAATATTTGCATTGCCTTTTCTGATCTAAGTAACAGAGAAAAGGTTCTGTAATAACCCTGTGCGGTTTATTATGTCCATAGAACCACAGAATAGTTTGGGCTGGAAGGCACCTTAAGATCATCCAGTTCCAACCCCCTGCCGCAGGCAGAGACACTTCACACTAGACCATGTTGCCCAAGACTCTTTCCAACCTGGTTGCTCCAAGCCCCATCCAACCTGGCCTTGAACACTGTTGGGGACACCAGAACTGTGGGCAGTACTCCAGGTGAGGTCTCAAAAGAATTAGGTATACGGTCTCAAACTCCAAAACTGCGACAATATCTGTGATCTTCTAAACATTTGCTTATCCATTAAAGCAAACCTTAGATGTTTTTCTAGGAAGCACATCATGTGTGATCAAACCAAATGAGTCATTAAATAATGGCTCGCAAGCCAAGGAGGAAAACGAATGCTAAGCATAATTTAAAGCTTTGCAAAACAGTGAAATACTTGGAAACGAATGAGGAGGTCAGAGAGAACACCCTTATAACATGTATCACATATCAGCAGATAGATCTATTAAGCACTCACATAGAAACAGCATCCTCTGAAATTTTCTCTAGAGAAATGAGTTCCCTGATACCAAAATGTTCTAAACCATTGATGAAATGTACCACAACACCTTGATTTTGGGAAGAATCCACATGACTTTACACATTGAAAGAGGACTGGCAAATCATCGCAGTATGATCCTCTGTTTCAGGCTTGTTTGTTCTAAAGCAGCTTTCTAATTTATCTCTGTATCTCTGCTAAAGAGAGTATTTTAAATGGTAGTAATCATAGAAATGAATGTGTAATGTCTGTTACACAGCCAAAGGTTGATTGTTAACAGGAAAAGGCTGTGCTCCATTGCTACTGGACAGGTACCTCAGGTAAGTCACAAAAAGTCATTAGAAACACAATCTGAGTAACATGGACCCTTCACAAACAGCTTTATGACATAGAAATTTATAGAGATTGCTATATAGGCGTTAGATCAAAAGCTAAAGGAGTTCTACTGGCCAACCATTGAGAGATGTAAAGAAATAAAAGGTATTATTTAGTCAGCCCCTCCATCAAACTCCATGTGTTTTCCAGAACGCCAGATTCTTCACCAGCAATAAAGGACCTGAAATCATCTATCCCCTAAGAAAATTGCTCAGATTGAAAGAGGGAGGTCTGGGAAGCTCATTGTAGCCTCAAACTTTTCTTCTGCACTCCCAAATACAAAAGTCATCGTTAAAGTTGGTTTACCTCGGACATAAAGTATCTGGCGATGTTTAGAATCATAGAATAGTTAGGGTTGGAAAGGACCTCAAGATCATCCAGTTCCAACCCCCTGCCATGGGCAGGGACACCTCACAGTAAACCATGCCACCCAAGGCTCCGTCCAACCTGGCCTTGAACACCGCCAGCGATGGAGCATTCACAACTTCCCTGGGCAACCCATTCCTGTGCCTCACCACCCTTACAGGAAAGAATTTCTTCCTCATAACCAATCTAAACTTCCCCTGTTTAAGTTTGAACCCATTACCCCTTGTCCTATCACTACAGTCCCTAACGAAGAGTCCCTCCCCAGCATCCCTATAGGCCCCCTTCAGATACTGGAAGGCTGCTCTGAGGTCTCCACGCAGCCTTCTCTTCTCCAGGCTGAACAGCCCCAACTCTCAGCCTGCCTCCATACAGGAGGTGCTCCAGCCCTCTGAGCATCCTCATGGCCTCCTTTGGACTTGTTCCAACAGTTCCATGTCCTTTTTATGTTGAGGACACCAGAACTGCACACAATACTTCAAGTGAGGTCTCACGAGAGCAGAGCAGAGGGGCAGGATCACCTCCCTCGACCTGCTGCTCACGCTGCTTTTGATGCAGCCCAGGATACGGTTGGTTTTCTGGGCTGTGAGTGCAGTTTTGCTCAGAGCATGGCCCCATTCAAGTGTAACTGCTCCTAAGCCATGACATTTTCTAATCACAAGTTTGCGTGGAGGATGTTTTTCCACTACTGACAGCATATAACAAGACAGAGTGTTTATGATTTCTCTCATTTAATTTCTGACTGCTACACAGAAGCCAATATCCATTAGCATCTCCATGGCAAGCTGTTTCTGTCTCAAGTTTTGCTACATTAGGCACCTACAAAGTTAGGTAAAAGACAGGACTAGACTCCCAATGCAGAGACTCAAATCCATTTGTGTCTTGGGGCTGTGGCACCTCTCTTTGGTTTTTACTATTCAGAAAGGCAGACTAAACCTTAACTATCAATCCTCCATGCTAACTGCTATTACTTAAACCACAAGCATCTGCTAACGAGTGAAGAAAGGAATCCACAGTACTGAAGAGTTTTACCCATGCAAAGCCAATTGAACTACAGTCATAAACCATACTAAAGACAGCCAAATCATGAGAACATAAGCAGGATAAAGGGAACATCAGCCTTTGATTTCACCAGCTAACAGTGGCTTCTGTGATATTCTTTCTTCTCCCCCCCTTTTCCCAACCTGTCTTCTCTCAGATAACCCCAATCACCATTACAAAGCACTGTAAAATACTGAAGCAACTAATCGAAGGGAAGTATCACCCCACTAAGCAAGTTCAATGCGGAGACATCAGATATGCCTGAAATGGTCTGCCAGTTTCCGAGATCATTCTTCTGCAGCAAACATGAGCATTAGATTTTTTCCGCCTATTGGAAAAAGCATCCTAGCTGTTTCCAAAATGCCTGTCTGTTCACAGACACTTACGCACTGCTGATTTACTCATCACGTTAATGGTAATGTTAATAACTAATGCTAAAGCAGCAATGCCTGCAATACCAAGAGAAACGTGTGTTTAAGATCATCATTTCTGCTCAAAGGGACCACATCGGCTGGGCACACTCTCTTTTTGCATCCCTTTCCTCTTTGCTGATTTATTCCAAGTAGGTGGTGTTTGGCCAGGACTGCATGTGTAGACCACTTCCATGTAGAGACATGGTGTTGGGAATTCCCTGATCAACACTCTGAAAGCCTGCTGAATCTCAACTGTCCCAATTACCACCCTAGCAGGAGTCACCATTGCCTCTGAGGCATAACATACTTCAGACAGCTATAGTGATTGAGGAAGCTTTAGAAACAACCCAAGTTACCATAGAAACAACCAAGTAACCCAAGTTACTTTAGAAACAACCCAAGTTACCAACTTAATAAGAGAAGGTCAAAGGAGGGCACTCCTGAAAAGTGCACAAAGCAAATTTCTGTTTCCAGGTGACAGAGTTTCTGTCTTTTGTTTTATGAAACTGAGCCCTAAGTTGATTAAATGCATCTTTTCACATTACCCAAGGGCAGAAAGGCTTTGCTTCAGGGTGCCTGGAACTGGTTCCTCAACTGATTAAAGACAAATGAAGTCTGAGAGAACTGCTGGGCAGGAGAACACTTGTTGGCTGTCACAGACTGCACTAAGGACTAGAACAGTATTTTATTTGATTAGAAAGAAAACCCATTACGCTCTTGCACCACCAATATTTACTTTCTGTCCTCATTTTTATTCAGAATACAACAAGATGGAGATACCAACCTGGAACTAAATTAAGAGCATGGTAAATGTAAAGAAATGTAAAGGGTCCTCCTTAGACCCTCTTCCAGCAGGGACTCACAGACAACAGATATACTATAAGCCAGGAAATCCCCTATTACAGCTGGCTGACTGAACTGCCATCCAAAAGACTCTGTGTTTTACACTATCCCAAACACATGAATGTTAATTCAGTCTAAGTGTCCAACCTCTGTAGAGGTTCTAACCTAGTATTTGAAATCCGAAGTTTGCACCTTTGGAGAGCTACAAGTCTAGCCTGTATTAATGGTGGAGTCACCATCCCTGGAAGTGGTCACAAACCGTGTAGAGGAGGCTCTTAGTGACACAGTTTAGTCATGGATTTGGCTGTGCTGGGGAATGGTTGGACTTGATGATATTAAAGGTCTTTTCCAGCCTGGTTCATTCTATGATTCTGTATGTTTGACTTGATATAAACCTCTTATACCCAAGGCTGACTTCCTCAAATTTCTCATCTGCTCTGGCACTCTGAAAGCACATTTTCCAGTGCTGTTGTGCTGATTAGTATTCAATTATATAATGTATTGCTAGTATATTATCATGCACTATAATACATTATTAGTGTTATATATAACTTCAAAATATAATCATGGAATCATAGAATGGTTTGGGTTGGAAAAGATCTTAAGACATCCAGTTCCAACCCCTGCCATGGGCAGGCACACCTCACACCAGACCATGTCACCCAAGGCTCTGTCAAACCTGGCCTTGAGCACTGCCAGGGATGGGGCAGCCACAGCTTCTCTGGGCACCCTGTGCCAGCGCCTCAGCACCCTCACAGGGAAGAACTTCTGCCTTAGACCTAACCTGAACTTCCCTGTTTCGGTCTGAACCCATCATTTCCTCACTAGTGACAACGTCATTTAGGATACAGTCCCTATATAACAAGAGGTATTCCAGACCTGTCATACAAGTATTTGACTACTTTTGTGCTAGGCCACAATGCATTCAAATAATGTTTTCAAAAGGCAGAATGACAGGTGACATCCTGCCATCAACTGAAGAGTTGTTTGTTCTTTTGTGTGACTGGGGTAACAGAAGGATTAGCACAGGACTACCTCCAGGATGACGGACAGCTTAGACGCAGCTACAACAAGGCCTTTAAAATTAAGCATATTTTCAACCCTCCTAACAGAAGCACACAAGTTCATTTTTTATTCTTAGATGGCAAAGGAAATAAAAACCCCCAAACCAGTGAAAATGGAAACACGGAACTCATCACCTCCTGGAGGTTCAAGAACCATAATGAAAACATGGAACCACAGTGGCAACGCTAATGAACTGCCACCCTGTACTGACACCTTCTATCACAACACAGTGGTCCTGTCACTTCTAGAGACTCTTAAGTCTCACCAAAATGTTTCTGAACAGCAGTAACGCTTGATTAAATCCCTGTCACCTCCAACAGGCCTCCCTTTTTATTGCTTCTTGATTTCAAGTGCTTTTGATTGAGATGCAAACACTGAGTTCTGTGCTGTTCCCAAATCACTTTCTTTTCAATGGGCTTGACAAAACCAAGGTAATCTCAGAATCCCTTTTCAAGCTGGAAGTGCTGCAGAAACACCACACTATTTGCAGCCTAAATCCTCCCATATTCACTACCCAAATTATAATCCAAAGTGTATCAAGAACCACACCAGATTTGCCATAAGGCTGTGGCATGTTTGCATTATGTTTGAGTTCTGCTGCTTTCAAGAGAATTTTAAGTCATAACCTGAAAGAGAAACAAAGGATTAAAGCAATAAGGGAAGAGAGGCATAAGCAAATATTATCCATCCCAATCAAAACCAAAGAAACACAGTCTTCTTGGGTGTGCAGTTCAAAGACTTGCTGCAGCCTCAGGCAGAGAGCCAAATATACACCAACCACAAAATAAAGGTAATAGCAGATGAAGAACTTACCCCAAGTTCACTCACAGTGAAAAGTATGACTGCAGCAATTGCCCATATGTTAGTTCCTTCCCCTAAGCAAACATGAAGCTCCTTACCATACCCCTCAAGGGTAAATTCTATTTAGCTCACATTTATCACAGGGCAGGATCATATACGCCTCTTAGCACCCAATCCCGCAATAGTTTATGGTATATTAACTTGCTGAGACACAGCTGATAGTTTTGCATCCCTAAAACATTACAAATGCAAAACTTAACATCTTCATTTATACTATTATTTTCATAAAGGCAACAAAATCAAACCCATTTTATTTCATATATGCAACCAACAAGTGCTAGAAAGTGTTACAGTTAGAAAGTATCTCCAAAGACATTTCTGAAAGCACCACTCTGAAGTGTTGACAAAGTGTTTTGACATCTTCAGAGTTCTCCCACACACCCATACCCCTTTTTCCTTTAGCTGAAAATGTTCCATTTCATTTAGAAAGAAAAATGCTGAGAATACTGCCATCTGTGAAGCAGAGATCAGCTATCTCTAACATGCACCTCTTAACTCGGGCAGCTCCCTTCACTTCAGGAAGCTGTCTGGCAGTCCTTTGAGCTCGCCATGAACACAGAACTTAGAATCCCAGACTGGTTTGGGCTGGATGGAATCTTAAATCTCATCCAGTCCCAACCCCCTGCCATGGGCAGGGACACCTCACACCAAACCAGGTTGCTCCAAGCCCCTGTATCCAACCTGGCCTTGAACACTGCCAGGGATGGGGCAGCCACAGCTTCTCTGGGCACCCTGTGCCAGCGCCTCAGCACCCTCACAGGGAAGAGCTTCTGCCTTATATCCAACCTGAACTTCCCCTGTTTCAGTTTGAACCCATCACCCTGTGATGGGTAAAATCCTGTAAGTAAGCAAAGACTAACCCTTGAAATAAAAACATCAGCAAAACCTATTCCAATCAATATTATTTGCCTTAAATATAGTAACTATGAAATAATACTTTTTAAGAATAGCAACAGCTCTATAGGTAGAACCAGAAATCTTTTCCCTTCACAGACATCAGTGCTTCTTAAAGTGCTTTTAAACTTCTATTATATATATGCTTCTGGGGAAAAAAGTATTAACAAGTCAAATTTCAAATTTAAATGCTGAGTAGCATTTCAGATTGACAAACTTCCTTCAGATGAGCAGCATCTCTTATTTCCTTGACGACCACAGGTGAGTATATTCAAGATAGGAAGCCATACAGCTTCAGACAGATCCATCCAGATTAATGCAGCCAAGAACAGGTCTACAGTATGTTGCTATAGAAACTCACAGTAAAACCATTCCCTTCTGGCATAAAAAAGAAATGAAGCACGTTTTAAATACAACACTTCTTCCAAAACTGTAAGACTTGGCACATATTGCTTACTACTTAGTGGATGCTGTATGAAAATGCATCCCAGTGTGGCAGCAGGGCCAGGGCAGTGATTGTGCCCCTGTGCTGGGCACTGGTGAGGCTGCACCACAGATCCTGTGTTCAGTTCTGGGCCCCTCAGTACAAGAGAGACATTGAGGGGCTGGAGTGGGGCCAGAGAAGGGCAATGGAGCTGGTGCAGGGCCTGGAGCACAGTGTGATGGGGAACGGCTGAGGGACCTGGGGAGTTCAGTCTGGAGAAGAGAAGGCTCAGGGAGACCTTAATAGCTCCCTACCACTGCCTGACAGGAGGTTGTAGTGAGGTGGGGTCGGTCTCTGCTTCCAAGGAACAAGGGACAGGACAAGAGGAAATGGCCTCGAGCTGCACCAGGGGAGGTTTAGATGGAGCTGAGGAACAATTCCTTCCCCAGAGGGTGCTCAGGCATTGGAACTGCTGCCCAGGGCAGGGCTGCAGTCACCGTCCCTGCAAGTGCTCACACAGGGGTGTGAACGCTAATGTCAGATTCTTTCCCATGCCCTGATTTCTCTCCTATAAAGCATAGAAACTGCAGTCACTTTCTCTGCTTATAGATGGACCAATTCTGAGTCAGCAGAACCCAAGCATTAACTTTGCACCTGCTTCCTGTGGTGGTAGATCTGGGAGTTTGGAGCAAATCACAGAAGAAAGGACTCTAAACTGCTGCCCTGCACACGAAGGCACATGGAATACCTACTTCCTTGTCTACCCCCAGACACAGCGTTATTTGCTAGCAAGCAGCATTCTTGCATCAGCGTTTCTTGAAATTAGAGGCAAGGAAGAGTTTCTAACTGCATTTTGAAGTGCATCTTTACTGACTGCAGCAAAACCAACCATTAGCTCTCCGGCTCTCATGCAGAATTCATCCAGGTCACTAACTGGGTTTTGGTAAGTCATTCACCCTGACCTGAGAATATGCCTAAGGGATATCTGTTAAAACATTAAACACTGCAGTTGAGACAGGGCTGCACAGGAACAGTTTAAAGCAGCTAGTACACAAACAAAGCTACAGGCAACTGAATCCTGACAGCCTGCATGAGTTAAGAAACAGGTTTATTTCCATCTTGGAACATGATGTAACAAAACTGGTGATAATCTATAAATAAAGATGTCTTGCTCTTTCCTAATCTTGTTAATGAACCTTTACTTCCAACAAACAGCTGTCCTGCCAAAGCAGCAGCAATATAATCCATGAAGTTGCAGCTATGATTCTGTTGAATCATGCAGTGCACTCAAAAATAAGCTTAGACATGTGAGTGCTAAACTTACAACAGCTCAGCAGAGCCTTGCACTGGAGAAGAGTAAAGCTAGGTTAACACTGGAATCACAAAAAGCACCTTTCATAGAGAAGGAACAAACCACTCTAAGACCTTTTATCGCAGGGAGAGAATGCGTGTGTCAGGACAGCCCATCAAGAAGTGCTGGCCATTCTCCTCAGCACTCTGAAGCCTCATGGGCAGGGAAGCAGGGGTATGAAGCAGGGGTATGTTACAGCCTCCTTCTCTGGATCCCTGAGGAGTTCATGCGCAGGTACTGGAAGCAGAATGGTGCCTACCTGCTGAAACAAAACAAACCAAAAGCAGAGTAATAAACAGGAATGCTCCTTGTGCTCTCCCCATGCTGCTCATCAGAGGGAAGGGCAGGCAGGCTGACCTTATAAAATCACCGTGAGCAATAAGGTATTGATCAGAAGTTCATCTGCTGGAACTCTGAAGCTCGTGGAGATGAGACCGATCTCCCATTCCTTCCTCTGCAGGAAAACAGTTTCATTTGGAGGTGAGGAGAAGAGGGAAGACGGACCGGGTTTTCTGGTTGGGTTTTGTTGGGGTTTTATTTAAGGTAAGAAAAATTAATTCTTGATACATACCTGTCCCAGGAAGGAGGAACAAGAACCGATATGCAGAATCAACAGATAGCTAACCAAATGGCTGACATGGCATTTTGTCAGTTCAATATGATTCACACAGATATTTCAATTATCAGAAGTTGGAAGGAGTTTAATGTTTTATCCACTGCAAGACCCATGACACATATTGTAAATACAAGAAAAAACATCCAACTGGTTTCTGTGTCTTGTCAGGTATGAGAAGTGGTTTCTTAAGAATCCTCTTCATAGGTCTATTAATGCTGCAAGGGGCTGTGATGTAGAAGGAGCAGAAAGTAGCAAGCAGGCAAAAGCAACTGAGCTAATTTACAACATTTCATCATCTTCTATGCAAGGCTCTATTCTCGCCCCTTACCAATTGTTTGGTTAAAAGAAAGTAAGAACCAGAGTGGGGAGGGCCCTGCAGTGAGAACATGCATCTCTTTTCTGCAGATAAAGCACTGCTGGAGATCTGATCCTGAATCACTGCAGTTTGTCTTTACCACAACTAAAAACGCAACTGCACAAAGGCAGACAGCAAAGCTGATATTCACCGGCCCAGCTCCCAAAGACACAACATCAGCCAAGACGTAGTGATGGCTCTGCCTATGGGTGACAGACAATTCTCAACTCTTCCCTTGTGTGTGGGTGACCCCACGTAACCCTATCAAGTGCTTAAGACGCCCTTAGTGACATGGTTTGAACTTGCTGACCTTAAAGGTCTTTTCTAACCTAGCTGATTCTGTGATCCTATGATCACATGTCCATGTCATTCCAGAAGGTCAGCAATTTCTCCTTGTAAATGGATCTTCCCAGGTGATCAACAGCAGTGGTTTGAACAAAAGAGAACACTGTCCCCTGCAAGGAAACATTTCATCCCTGCACAAATGCAAATGAAATGCAAATTTCTAAGGTTTATCACTAGAATAACCCTTAAAATGCTGACTCAGCATTTGCTACACTGATGGAAACTTTAGTTAGCCAATGGTTACAGGAAGAGGGCTCAAGTCACTCAGGCCATGGCCTCCTAAAGTAAAGCTGCTGCTGACAGGTAAAGCATCTGCTTTGTTGGCAGCTGGTCAGCACTGAGCCCTTTCTATACCTGCCCCCTTCCCCACCCTTCCAACTTTCGGGCTTTTGCGGTCATTCTGAATGTTCAATTCAGTATCAGAACACCCATCTTCTTACCTGCCCACATGGCTAAAACACAACAGGTCAGGAACATCTGCCACAATAAGATGATCTGTAAAAGTCTAACTTTACTTTTTTACAACACCCTGACTTCTCAGCATTCCTGACCTCAAATAAATGGGCAAGCATCTTTATAAATACAGTGGTAACTGTAAGAACAAAACCCAAGGGGGAACTGATTTTGCCCACAGCAGAGGAGAATAAACAGTGACACATTTAGACAGTCTGGAAAACTGAATACACAGGCAGCAAACAGAAACAAATACAAGGCAGCACTCTCTTTTACACATCTGCTTACATAAAGAGCTCTATCTCATGAACACAAACACACATTTGGCCTTGTAAGCTCTCCTCTGCCATTCCTTTGAAACATTAAAAACTGAAACACAAACTGCAGATATGACAAAGACATTATACACAGCAAAACATCAAAAGTTCAACCCACAACACAACCCAACCCTCCCTACTGCTGCTGTCCTGCAGCTGCACCGAGTCTGAAATGCCAAGATTAAGGGAATAAACTTGCTCCTGAGAAAACAAACCACGAGTGTGTCCAGTCAACCTGCTGAACTAGCCAGCCATGGTTATCAGTGAGCCAAGAGCACAGAGACAGCCCGCAGAGCTTCTGTGGCAGAGGTGGCGTGCACAAGGCTGTAGAGCTGAGCACACATGCCAAGCTACACAAAGCCATCCCCTTCCTAAATCTGTCTGATCTGCCTGCTTTGCCTGCTTCAATTGATTCACAGAAAACCAAGCCCATCTATCCACAAGTGTGTGTTACAGCTTCAGCCTCAGCGACTCCGGGTGATTACGCTAACGTTGCAGTCAATAAAAACACTACTGCCAAAGAACAGAACCAACACAATCAAAATAGAAAGATTATGGCGAACAAACAACAAAGAACAGTAAATATTATTCATCTGGGATCAGGCCAAGAGCCAGAGCAAAAAAACAAACTGAACTAATATGGAGCAATAAGGCATAATAAATCAGCCACACTAATCACTAACTATTTACACGTGGTTATATCTTATTGTCATCTGACTATTTTTAGCCAACTGCACCATCACAAAATGTACAAGAGCAGCCTGTCTGCTAATGCAAGCATGAAGTTAGAAGAAAGGTTTTGATTAGAGAACCAGCGCTAAGAATTCTCACTGCAGAGAGATTCCGAACAGCTTTGCAGCAGAAAATGCAGATGATCACCATGGCTTTTCTCCACACATTCATCATGTAATTTTGTTTTCAGAATATGGAACAATAACTTAATGCGGAATAACAGACATTAGCATGTTAGCTCTCAAACAGTTGACATTTTACTACCTTAAGCACATTTATGAGGAGTGAAGATAAACCTCATTTCTCATCATATGCTGCTTAACTCTTCAGCTTCTGCTAGCAAAGCAAAACTGAAGCTATCAGCCACTTGGAGGTTTCTTAGTTCTCATTGTTCTCCCAATACTGCAGAAATCTGACAAATATTCCTTTAAGTAGTTCTTGATCTTTAGAAATAATTGCTACCAGTACAAATTATCCAGAGAGAGATCTGTCAAACAGCTACTTAAATCTTTGTGGGGAAAACCACCCCAAAATAGAACTATTGTATGAAGAATTATTCAGTAACGCTATTTTAAGAAAGTATCACACAGGAAAGCGTTAACAGTTCCATCCAAAGACTAAAGTTCCTACCTGGAATTAATTACGGGGAGGGGGGGACAGAACCCATAAATACAACTTGGGTTTCAATTTATTAACAGCAGTCTAATATATAAAATATTTGTAGTAACAACAGTCTAATATAAAGCAGTTTTTTTCTCTTACAAAGAGATGACAAAGCTTGAGAATACTTCTGAAGTGAAGCTATACTGGAGACTTTGCCAGCTGAAAACTTTCTAAAACCCGATGCAACAGAGCAAAGAACATCCAAGCAGACACAAGAACCGATCTTCTTTGCTACAGGCTGAAAATTCTCATCTAGAGCAAGGTTGAAGTGTTTCATATGACAACATTTTCTATTATATAGTATGACAAAAAGATGTGTTAACTCTGCATTTTGTAAAAAAGAAACAGAGAGAGTAAGCTTTAAACTTCACGGGTAATTTGCAATTATTCATTTCATATACATTTCAGTATCAGCCTACAGTTCAGAACTTGGACTTTGTCAGTACAGCTCATTATTTCCAGCTTAACATATACACAACTTGACATACTACATTCAAGAGAAACAAAAATAACATACTCCTATACAGGCTGCATTGAGTCCATGTGTTTTTCTCACCTTTCCAGTGTTTCATCTCCCTTCCCACACCAGTGTTCTACTTGTGATTGTTCAATTATCAAGCCTCATGGACAACTTTGGCAGCAAAATGGTAAAACACAAACATCAGCAGGAACTTTCCAACCAATTTTCTGTGGGCATGCCTTACATCCTTCCCCCTCCTCCTCTCAGTACAGCATCTTTGTATAGCATAGGCAAGATGCCCCAACAGTTGCTAGCTGTGGTACGCTTGCTCCAGTAAGATACAGTCACATAAGAAAAAAGCCTCTGCACTCACCCTCCTGAAACTGGCTTTGTTGTGAAAGACTATCAAAAAGAATCAGTGCTACCCACAGCAAAACAAACAGGCAAATAAATCATGTGTGTGCCATCCTCCTCCAGTCTTTCTTCCCTGCAGCAAGCTTGCAGTACCAACCCAAGGAAGAGTCTGCAAAGCATGCCAACACTGAATTAGGCCCATGCCACAAGCAGCCCTTCTTATTCCCAATGTTTCTACTAGTTTCATAAAATAGGAAGAGAAAATTGACACAGGGTTCCTCTCAGTTCCAACTGCATCTAATATATATGCCTAGTTTTGTGCTTATATCGGTCATCTTCCTGCTCTGTTGACTTCAGCTTGATGCTAAATGATAAAGAAATGGATGGTATCTATAATGCTAGTAAGATGTGCATTTACCAATGGGAAAGGGAGTCTTCAGACTGCTCTAGAGAATAAATACCACGTTCAAAGAAGATAATAAAAGTCAGACATAATAATTCAAGGAAATATTGTTGAAACTACAAGAAAAATACTGCATCTCCCAAATCAGGTCTCTCTCAGTAGTCCCCTTGTCACACTGAAGTTCCTGGGCTGGGAAAATTACCTTGCCAACAAGTTCCACTTGTTTTCTTCTGGGTTGTTTCTGCTTGCAATCATTTTGTATAGAGGCTACCGAAAGCATAGTTAACTTCTCAACACAATGGAAAATGTGTCCCACTGATTACTTTGGAGGAAGAAGATGGGTTGAACTTCTTCACCTTCAGGTGTTTCCATATAGATGAAGTTTCTGAATAAAAGGAACTGACTATAGCAAGCAAAAAAATTCTCCTGAACTTGTGTTTGTTAAAGCCAACCACTACTACTAGTCTCTAACTCAGTGACATACACAGATGATTCAGAGACCACTGGTGTGGTTTAGGCCAAGGTAGACTAAACAAAACTGAATTACTACTTAATAATTGAATTCATGTAGAGAAGTCTGGATGTTTACTGCCTCTGTGACAGGAACACTACAAAAGAGCTGTGTTCTCCAGTTTCCCCCCAAAAACCAGTTTGTAATAATCCAGAAAGACCAGTATTTTTAATCATGGTGTTATTCTTACCTCAGCCTTTCTTCTTCTTTCTTCCGAAGGCTGAAATCTCGCTGAACCACCTGGAGCACATGCTCTGCTTCTTCATCAGTCAAGCCTGAAAGGTCCAGTTTCCTCCCCATTGTATACTCTGTCCTGGATAGGAATAGCTATGAGGAATATCTGAAACCAGAAACACAACAACAAAATGCAAAATCAATCGAAAGCACTGATATTTTTCCCAAGTGTGCTGAAATCACAGGCACAGCTGCCCAACAAAAAGAAAGTTACTGCCATCAGAGAAGAACATCACAGAATCCTGCAATTGTTTAGGCTGGAAAAGACCTTTAAGATCACGGAGCACAACCAGTAACCTCACACTGCCAAGTCCACCACTAAACCATGTCTTTAAGCACCATGTCTACAGGTCTTTTCAATACCTCCAGGGACCACATGCCCTGGGCAGCCTGTTCCAACGCCTCAGCATCCTTTCTGGGAAGGAGTTGTTGCTACTCTCCAGTCTAAGCCTCCCCTGGCGCAGCTGAAAAGATACATTTCAGAATTACCTTTCAAGTTCCATGCACTGAAACCAGCCACCTCCAAATTAAAAAGAAACGCAAAAGAGAAATTATTCTGGGTAATAAATAATATGGAGGGGAGAGCTCAGTGCTGCTCTGCACAAGAAACACATTCAGCTAACTCAGGTGAAATCGCATCTGGGTATTTCTGAAGATCTTACACTACGGCTCTGCAAAACTATTTACAAACCAAAATCCCTGTGAGCGTGCCTGAAGAGAGAACAGCCCCTTCCGTAACACTCGGAAGTATTTCTGTGCTACCAACTAAGAAGTCAGGAATTGTTTTAAATCGTTGTTAAAAGAAGTACGCAGAGATCATTTCAAATGCATTTCCCAGTGCGACTGCAAAGATGCGGATGACACTGCTACCACAACAGGAAAGAAAGCAGGACTTTTCCCATTAACTTTTTTCATACCCCTACGATTTATAGGGAAAACTTAGGATATAACTGAAAGGAAAAAAAACCACCTGATTTAAGCAATTGCTGGAGCCAGTGGAGACATCTCCATGGTACGGTTACAGCTGACTGAGACACAAGACAATGAAGAGACTAAGAGATCAAAGATGTAGTTCCAGTTGTTACTTGAGCATCAGGTTAACAACTGTGATGAACACTGTCTTAAGCTCACCCTTCAGGTCTTCAGCAAGATGCTCTGGGAAACTAACAGTGGCTTTGCACGCCTGCAAACTTACCATCAGGAAGGAAAACCAGTCCTTTGATGCAGCTGCCACTACCAGTGGGTATGTATTAGAAGGGGGAAATTTACCCCTAAATGTGTTACAAGGGGGAAGCATGCAGCCCCACTACCTTTGATTTTTGGGGTCAGAAATGATTTAATTTGAAGTAAAAATGTTTTAAAATCACCACTGACTTTAACTTGATTTTCATGTGGTTTACTTAGCTGTAAGACTCAGTCTGCATTCCAACAGTACATAAACCTCTAAGGAACTTGTGTGGGTTTTTTCCCCCAGGAAATAATACCTCTGATCTGGGAGTATCACAGCAGTTTAAAAGCACTTATAAACAATGCTCAAACATCTCTTTTTCAGTAGTTCCAGACTACGCATTTCGGAAATGCACAATGGCAAATCCTCCAGGGGAAGTGAAAAAACTTACATTAAAAACCCAAAACCAAACAGACAACAAAATAGCTTCTCGGCCTAAAATAACTCCTGGCCTCAACTGAAATAACTTACATGAGGCTGGTCAGATGTTCGCTTTTAGGTGTTTGCCTTCATGAGTAACAAATACTTCTTTGCTAAGGTTGCTCAGCCTGGAGAAGAGAAGCTGCGTGGAGGCAGCAGAGCAGCTTCCAGTGTCCGAAGGGGGCTACAAGGATGCAGGAGAGGGACTCTTCATCAGGGACTGTAGCTGATAGGACAAGGGGTGATGGGTTCAGACTGAAACAGGGGAAGTTCAGGTTGGATACAAGGAAGAAGCTCTTCCCTGTGAGGGTGCTGAGGCGCTGGCACAGGGTGCCCAGAGAAGCTGTGGCTGCCCCATCCCTGGCAGTGTTCAAGGCCAGGTTGGACGGGGCTTGGAGCACCCTGCTCTAGTGTGAGGTGTTCCTGCCTATGGCAGGGGATTGAACTGGGTGATTTTGAGGTCCTTTCCAACCCAAACCAGTCTGGGATTCTAGGAAACTTTTGCTCAACAAATTAACCTACTGTAACAGGAAAGCCCAGGCTTGCAATACGCGATTGCTTCAGTAATCCTGCAATCTTAATATTTCTTACTAGTCGGTTTTAAAATCAAATTAAAACTTCCACAACAAAAAACAATTTCTTGAATTTAACCTTAAAAAAAACAAAACCCTGAAACACCCAAAAACCCCCACAGAGCAATGAGCAAATGAAATGTTCCAAATGCTTCTGAATTTTAAAATGGACGAGAGCATCCACCCAAGAAACGAGGGCAAGCAGGATATTTCCTAGTCACTCATATGACAGCTGAGCTGTTTAGACTTGCAGCCTCAGCAGAAGATTAGCATTCCAGAAGGGTGGGGAGAAAGCCCACAAAGCACCAACTAACATTTCAAACAGATTTACTGCTTGACAATGAGCCACATTCTGAGGTTAATTCTGCAAGTGCCCAGCACTAGTACTGTGCAACACAGACATCTTAGTTTTATGCTGCAGCAAAGAATTCAGCACTAGCCAGACTGCATCTAGAGTGCTGCATCCAGTTTGGACTCCCCAGTACAAGATACAGACTTAAGAGAGTACCTGCAGCTCAAAGCCACAAAGATGATCAAGGAACTGGAGCATCTTTACCATACGAGATGCTAGGAGCTCCAGAGCTGCGAAGTCTCAGGGTGGGACTATACAGTGTGTATCCGGCAGAGATGCTCCCAATCCCCTGGCACCGCAATCAAGAATATCCTACAGTTCTTCCCATTGCTGAGCAGATTTTTAATCAAGATTCACCTGATTCCATAACACAGTATCATTTTTGCTATAAAATGCTGCTCCTTGAAGTGCATTGATGAAATGTGATACTTGAGGAGCCTGTATCACAAACGCCTTCAACCCAGCTATTTGCAATTCGAATATTTCATATAGAATACGTCTCCCTCACATGCTCCCAGCTTTAGTCACCAAACCAAACACCAGCTTTTCTACTCTGTTCTGCTACTTTACAACTTCCGGTATTTTCCAGGTAGAAAAATCAAGGAGAAAAAACTGGCTAGTAAACCTTTGATTCTGCTGCGAACCAGCTCGTCCGCACTTCCTTCAGCAGTCTGTCAGGCCCTAAGGAATACTGCTTGATCCGTCTTGCCCTTATGATTTGGCATTTCACCAACATTTGCAGAAGTCTTTTAGTACCTTAAGAAAGTCTTTCTATAATCTTACTGATGAACATTTTGCCCGTTTAAATCATACCAGGTCGTTACCTTTGTAAGCCACAAAGGAAGACAAGTACTTTGTCCACAACACAGCTCCTCCATCACACCTTGCATTTTAAAGAGTTCTGGTTACTGGATGCCTGAAAGAAGTGATTCCATTGCTAGCACAAAGCCATTACACTCATTTTTTAATGTAACTGTCACAATACATATCATATAGAAATTATCAAGTGTCACACCATTTATCTGGTGACAAAAACAAGGTCCGAGTGTTGAAACTGTAAAGGGAATTCCTGTGCTTTGATTTATGTCAACATACTTGAACGAAACAGACTCTAGACAAAAGACAACATTTAAAGCAGCGTGACTGTCCAAAGTCATTTCTACAAGAGCTAGCACATCGGTAAGTCTAAAATCAGGCATAATTCATACCGGCCACAAATTTCATAGGGTTTTTTTAAATTCTAAGGAATTCTAGAAGCTGCAGTAAACACCACTGTGGATATTCATCCCTTTTCACTGGAAATAAACTTATGTCCCAAAACAACAAGAGGGAAAAATACTCATCAGGAATACAAAACCACCTCTCTGGATGGAAAATGAAGCACAGCCCCACTGACTTCAACATGAGGACTTGTATCTACTTTTGAAATGAGACGCAAGACCAAGATCTCAAAGACAATGATCTTCTTTGTACCCACACTAGCTTTAACTGAGATTTACTGCACATGCCTCCTGTGCTATATCCAAAGCAGAAAATTCTCTTCCTGTCAGCTTATACCAATTTTACATGAGATTTGTTTAGAAAACCAAACAGCCTGCAAGTGCCTGAGCAAAGTCAGGTTTCTTTCTCTGGGGGATGTGCAGGGTGAAGCAGCAGGCTTTGAAAGAACCATGAAGTTCATTCACTTTCTCCTGGGAGTAATAGTCCTTATTAATGCACCTTACTGCAATAACTGTGTGCACTTCTTATCTAGAATGCCAGGACATACTATAGTGGGGGAAATTATAAATCTTCAAATCCAAAGGGTAGTGCTGTGTGGGTTTAAATTCTAATCTATTTAGGAAATAAATAGGAGTTTCACAGCCTTCTTGCTTCTATATGCTACATTATTTTAAGTACTATGAATATGAAATAGCAGAAGCAGAAAAGCTCCACTAAAGTTACATTTTAGCTTAATAAGAATGGCATCTCTCATCTAAGCACTCTCCCAGAGGCAGAACACAGCATATTAAAGTGTAACTAAAAAAACAGGAGCTATTTTGTTTATATAGCAAACTTTATTTTTACAGAAGAGCCTAAAGATTACAGGGAGGACTTACTTGCCTTCTATTTTTGACAGATTAAAGAAAAAAAAAAGGTCATGTTAAAACCAGAATCTTAATAATAAATTATGACCATTTTATAGCTATGTATCAGGCCTATAACTGACACACAAGTATAAATCCCATTGGGAATTCAAAAGCCAAATTCACTGACCAGAATAATCTTCCCACTGGTAACAGTGAACTCCCTAGAGGAAAGGCTTATTCAGAATTTGGCTCTACAACTGCTAAAGATCAAAGGTCATCTGGCATATACTGCTAGCACATATTGCATATAGTCATAGAAGAGTTTGGGTTGGAAGGGAGCTTCAAAGGTCACCTAGTCCAACCCCCCGCAATGAGCAGGAAATTCACTGCCCCTGGCTTTCCAGTATGCTCTCGTTTTACTTCAGTCTCATCTTCCATTGTTTATGCTGAATTTAGTCAAACGATGTGCAACTCTCTGTTCTCTATTTAGTAGCAACTGTCTTATGGGAGAACGTGTAGCGGAGATGATGGGTCTTGACGGTATTCTGACTGTGTGACACTGTTCTGCTTCCTGAAATGAGGAAGACAGCTCCGAGACAAAGACAAAACTGGAGCGGTAATGTGCTGACACGCAATTGCATCTTGGATGATGCAGCTGATCTCTTTTCCACATGCCTTCAATTTAAAGCACTCATGCAGCTCATTACTATAACAGACTGCCAACCAACCCCCAAGGTGAACCATCACACTTGTTATGCACTTAGGGTGTGCATCTGAAGAACCCAACACTAGCAGAAATTCCATGTCTTTAAGCACCAGACCGCAAGGGCTTTCCTTTGGATGCCTGACTGGCAAAGTGGGGCTCAAAGCTTTCCGCTTTGTACCCAGGCTCCCTGTACAGAAAGAACAGCAGCCACTGAACAGTTATGTCCCTTCTTCCACCTTCACATGGTAAAACCCACACCGGAACACACCTGGCAAACCCATCTTCGCTGTACTTTCTAAGCTTGAGAGAACATGAAGAAAATGCTGAACACAACGCTCATTTGTATTGCTACCTCTGCTCAGCATTACCTCAAGAGTGAGGACTTCAAAAATCACATTCACCCATCCGTGTCGCACTACATGCACTACATACTTCTCCCCAGACACCCGCCAGTCTCTGCATTTCACAATCAATGGCCCTCAAATGAGCTACACAGTTTAAACATAGAATCATAGAATACTTAGGGTTGGAAAGGACCTTCAGATCATCTAATTCCAACCCCCCTGGCTATGGGCAGGGACACCTCGCACTAAACCACATCACCCAAACTGAAGGGAGATGAAAGAAACAGCAACTCCTTCTCTGCTCCTCCAGAGAACTGATGGCGGTTTCCATCTCACTTTAAGAGGCAGAGACGGAGCACTCGCTTTAGTCTGTGTAGCAGTCTAACACATGCACTCAGAAAAGGGCTCCGGTTCAATGCCATGTTAAGCCTGAAAACGTTCAAATATTTACCTCCCTCCTTGTAGAAGAGTCTATAAGATAACACAACTCAGGATATTTCTGTGGAGACCTCTATTTCGATGCCAACATCCCATCTTCTTGTATGGTCTGAAGAACAAAATGAAGGTCCACTACCACATGAGCTGTGGAGCAGCACATGACAAGCATGTGTTTTGAAGTTAAATGCCTTCCCCAGTACCAGAGCACTCACTATTAGGGCAAGCAGCTATAGAGGAGCATCCTGCAGATAAAATTCAACAAACTAAGCAAGAAAATGTAGGTCCACTGAGATAACTCTTCCAAGTTCAAGATGCCAAAGCATCCCTGCTACATAAAGTGGCGGTAAGGCTTCTCATCCGAGTTAGACACACCTTTAACAAGGGGAAGAAAGCACTGAGAAAAAAGGTGAAGCACTTTTAAAACCTCAAACAGCTCTGGAAAGTCTACATTTTAGATCTGCACACAAATTTCATTTTGCATTTCAGTAATACAGGCAAAAGGGTTATGATATATTAAGCATCTCATTGTTACTTGAAGCCATATTGCGATCAACCCATGCAAGCTACAAAAGTAAACAGCTAAGTGGATTGCCTGACTGCTACCAAAACATCCGTAATATAAAATCCAACCAATATGCAAACACACCACAGGCATACTTAAAGTATCCTACACAATAAAATGGAGTTTTCCCCCTCCACAACATATGTTGCGCTAACTGATATTCTGCATCCCACTTACTAAATACCACTCATCAGCATAGCCTCAAGTTTAATCCAAGAACTAACCTCTATGAGAATCTTTCTGCAGGACTAGGGCAGAGACAGAAACTCTATTTTTAGAGGTTAGAAAATTCTCCCAACAGCAGTTGCCATGATGAGACCGTGTTCTCCAGTGCTGCCAGATGTGGAAACAAACCTTGTGCATGTAAATCACTGTTAATTCTAAGCACTGACAGGAAACCCCACTGCAAATTACTGCATTTTACAGATTGGCAAGTAAATGAACAAAATGAAAACAAAAATAGTTTCATAAGACTGTGCCTTCTGCATTTGTTCTGACACCTGCAAAGTGATTCTACCACTGACTTATGCTAGAACAAGCAAGACTCATAAGAGACACAATAACAAAGAGCGACGTCTGTAAAGCCACATGTCTTATTTCACTGGGACTTAGTGATGAGCTGTGGTTGGCTGGCAGACGACTTGCACCCCACGCATGAAAGAAAGGGTTTCAGGAGCATTTGTTAAGTGACACAGTAAAATAGAGCCAGGCCTGTAGAAAGCCTCTGGAAACCAAATTAGGAGCTGGTTAATCTGTCAGGTGGGGGGAGTTAATGGTTTAGTTTGTTGACACTGGGAGCTACTCTATACAGTGCTTGGAGAGGCTCTGCTCTAGGCCTGAGCTTGGCTACTAGGGTTTCTTCCCCCTATTGACACTGCACAACACAGAGATAAAAACAGCATCTGAGCCCTGGCCAACAAACATGAACCTGAAGTTCTGGATCCCAAGTTCATACAAACAAGGAACATTTGCATTCAAGTACAAGACGCAGCCAGGCACCTTCTGGAGTTCAAAGGCCAACTTCACTATCAGTTTTTGACTGCTGGCTCACTCAGATATGAGTCCAAACTGGAGCAGCCTCACAGCTCCTCTGATTTAAACTAGAGAACCAAAGCAGTTCATCTTTTTAGAGGCTTTGAAAATCATCCAGCCAGCACAGACACCTTTTTTGAGTCCCACAGAAGCTGTTATTTGATCAGCTTAAGTTAAGCCATCATCATTAGGAACTAGCTTGGACTCCTCTGTAGCTTAGTACCTCCATTTTTCAAAGCAGTTCCCTTTATCAGGGCCCAATCTTGAAGATCGAAGTGGCATTACCAGCACACTGACATAGCATGCTCCTTTGATAAGCTCCTACATAAAGAACATCAGCTTTACCAAGAAAATTCCTGCCTCTGTTGCTCTACATTAGCTTCTGGACCTTGATAAGACATTGACAGCAACTTCTCCCCTAACTGAAAGCACAGTCTTAGGTATTCGTCATCTGCCACAACTACACAGTATTTCATCAGTTGATTTCCCTCTTTTTGACCTGTGATGGAAGCAGGAACCCGAAGCCTCATCATAAAACATTAAAAGTGTAAGGAGCTAGAAGAAGCAGGCTGATCTTCCTCTAGAGGAGAACTGTTTTCTTCTTGTTTGGGACTCAAACCATGACCTTTGTGCTTGCAGTGATTAATTTATGGACAATTTCTGGCACTGCCTTTCAAGTCAAGCCCAAGTAAGGTTGTAAAAAACACCATCACCAGAAGACACCTTTTACAAGCCTCCTCAAAGCTCTTTCTGTTGTTTTTAAAACCTGGTGTTGCTCCAATTCATGCACTATAGTTTGATTTAAATCCAACTCATGTTCCATCAAACAAATGCCAAAGCACTGATGACAGCTAGATGCAAGTGTGGAGGTAACTTCCAGAGAGCTACACCAAGCACTCCCGAGGATGACCACTGAGGGGCAGAGTGATCCGTTCTCTTAGAGGCGAAAGAAGGACCGAACCCCTTGCAAGATGAACAATGCTTAGAAAAACAGGTACACTCTGCAGCTGGAGGCATTTCAGGGCAGTGTTAGCTGCATCTCGGAAAACAGCACATAAATCATGCACTGAGCATCCATGTCCTAGCAACTAATGATAATGGCACAAACCAGCACTTTTCTGTTTGGATTGGCCTGTGACACAACATCCTGTTCACACAGCAGAAAACAGAAGAAAACCACTTCTGCATCAAAGGTAATGCAGCACAGAATAAGCACAGAAGCTCTTCCTGAGTTAGTTTCAGAAGAGATAAAACTCCTCATCACAAGAGCAGAACATAAAATTTACTCCTCCAGTTGTAAACATGTTTTGCTTTCTTTCCTCTCCTGAAGGCAAACAGATTATGTACTGTCTTCCTCCAAGGACAGAAAGTTGGTTTGTAACAGCAGAGCCATGTATTATTCCACATAGAGGCAGGTGGAGGGTGCTGGAGAAGGGACTGTTTTCTTACTAAAATACCCCAAAGATTTCAAGCTGTTTCCCGGATTCAAGACTCATTAAAGCCAGTGGGAATGCACACACTTTAATAGCCTTTGAATGAGGCTCAACGCTTCAGATTGCTATCACACGAAGAGACTACATCTCACTTTCTACAGTAAATTACCTCAGCACCCTTTAAACAGACTTGATCCAGAAATGATGGCTGCATTAGGTCACTTATCCATTTATTCTTCTCCATCAAAAAGCAGCACATGTTGCAAGGAAGAACCCAGACAGAGATTTCTGGAACTGCTGCACAGCAGAACTTGAGCACGGATCTTCAGCAGTAGGACAGACCAGAGCTCCCTTCCTGCCTGCCAGCACTACCAGCAATACCCAGGGAGACTACTTAATTGATTACCATGAGTCAACTTGAGACAATGCCACTGAAAGCATCTATCTCATCTTCAAGATTAAACCTCCACAGCAGTTAACTCCTCCACTTCAATAGGTGAGGTTATATTGGTACTTTGCCTTGAAGAATGCAAAATTTACTTCCTATGGTAATGCTTTACATCTTAAGTCAACCAGTAAACAGCACTAACTGCAATGATCTGAATAAACACCCATATTAGTTTCATGTTCATCAGTTGATCAATAAGTAAACGAAGCACAGAGGAAGTAACAAGAGCTCCCTGTTTCCTTTACCCAGCTCAGAGACAAATATGTCAGTAAAAATGTGCAAGATGAGGCGTTTTGTCAGTGAAACGTTCTAAATAAGTAAATAAATAAATATACTGCTCTGCTGTTGAAATTTAATGCATATTGGCCTGGAAATCTGACGTTTTCCTGATGTATTCCTATTTCCAGAAGAGTATCCATAAGATCGAAGTACGTGCCATTACTGCAATAACGCTGATAGCAGCTTTTGCCCAGTCAAGCCACTGCAGCCCTTATACTCTGTTCTTCTACACTAAAGCTTTCAACTACAGTGTGCTTTATTTCTTTCTTTTCAAGACACAGAACGTCGAACATCCCGTTCATTTTCTGAAAATGCTTTTTTAAGAAACGCAGCAGGACCTTTTTCTGTAAGACTGATTAAAACAAATAATAGGGTAACGCATTTCAACTGAACATTAAATAGAAAGCAGGCCACAATCACTAGTCTGTACGATAGGACCCCTACTAGTGTGCCAGGCACATAAAAGGGGTCTTCCTTTGGGGCGTCTCCCAAGTCACATAAAATTTGGAGACAGGTATTTCTGCCAGATCTCACAGAGATAGACAAAACTAAACCATGGCTTGAAATCTTCTCAAACTACACTGTATTTAGCCCTCCTACAAAATTCCTTATTTATGCCAGAGATAAAGGCCAAGTTTCTCTGGGAATCTCAGCAACAGTCTGGTGTGCTTCACTCCACACTGAAATACAGCAGTTATCTTCCTCTTTCAATAAGCTTCTTTTGAAAATAAGCTGATATAAACCTCTGAATGTAAGAAACTTGGGGTTGGTTTATTTTCTGGCTGTCAGTAGTTGACAGGTAAGCCAGAAGCCTTTAATATCTCTAAGAATCTATTAATAACCTACCTGGATCCAAAAGGAAGATGAATAAAGCATTCCATGTGAAGGTTGTCTCAGTCTGCTCAAACAAATGAATCTTTTTCAAAGACAAATGATGACTCCTATGGTTTTCATGGAACTATATTCAACTAGTTTCTTTTAACTTGTCCAAGTCTCCAAGGGCAAGTTAAGGCAGTTCACACTGCCAAACAGCAGTTTCCAGTCTGATAACAATAGGGCATGTTAATGTTGGCAGCAATACAAAGGAGTCCCATTTTCATACAGATGTATGTTTACGCACAATAGCATATTTGGTATTTGCAGCTTTTCTTCAGCATCACCCATGCATAGTTTAGGGAACTTTTCTTCTTTGTTTAAGTACAAGTTCTTCAAGTGTTCTGTTTACTGCAACTGTTCAGCGAGAGGTGAATTACTGCTGCGCTTCATAACACTTGGGTACACCCTCTGTAGCACACTCAGCTATATTCATCAGGTTAGAGTGGAAGCAGGAAGCCGACTCAGGAAAATAAACACAAGTTTTAGCTTAGCTTTCTCAGTCTCATATTGCTCCTGGATGGCAGTGCTTCAGATGAAGACAATCTGCTAAAAAGCATTAACCTGTCTGAAAGGACAACACTGTAGCATTGCAATCAGCAGGAGGTCCAAACCGCACATCCTGTCATGGGGGCAGCGCTCTTTCCCTCTCATGCCCATAGGGGCTACCAGGGTGTATTGACTTCTGGGAGTTCTCAATGGCCATTAATGTACCACAGCTGCTGAAAATGCTACTCTGCGATTGCTATATGCATTGTATTAAGTTACCTGACAAATTCCACAGGAAGGCTACAGATCGCCAAGTACATGTTTGGACATTTAGGCATAATGCATTAGTAAATAATGCTCTGCTGCAACCCAGTTCCTGAGTAACGATGGGTAAGGCAACAGCCTGAGGGATTATGTACAGATTCTGCTTCTTACACAGCTCTGCTCACTTTCTCAAGCTAGAAGCAAGCAGCAAACGTTCCTGTCTGACACTTAACTGCAGGGACAGAGCCAGCGCTCTCAATGCAGCTCCCAGGGAACCGCTATCACCATTAATAAGCGGCTACTAAAACCCCATCCAGCTTGATGACGGTCAGAACAATGTCTACTAATGTAAGAACTAAACTAACTTTCCCTCTTTCCTCTCGGTAGCTTTCCAGAAAAGGGTTATCAGAGGAACAAGTAAAAACCTTTAGTGCCAAAATCCTTGCTGTGCCTGCTCTAACAAACTCCAGGCTCCACGGCAAGGCAGCTGCCCGCATTTTCAGCAGCACAGGAACCAGTAAAATGGGAGGTCCAAGGCAAAAGCCACCATTTGTCAAAATAGATTGCCAGACACAGTTAACATCCTCGCAGACGCGCTTGAGGAGGCACGCACACGCACTCTTAATGCGTTTTGCGATCTAATTTGGTTACGTTCGCCTCAACCACAACACAACCCCCAGCACAACACACGCTCCCACTTAATTAGATTCCCTCCCAAAAGTCAGCCAGAGCCAGATGGTATTTTCCTCAGCAGTTACGACAAATTGACCTTGATACTAGGAAAACGCACGCTGCTTCTGTCTGTCTGAGGCATACATTACAGGCGGAGCAGCGGGATGCTCCTGTGGTAAAAGGGGGCAGAGGCAGAGCCGCGATGGAACCCTCCATGTGCTGGCGGGGAAGTTGATCGAAAGTAAAACAGTATAACGACGATAACGATGATGATGATGCACTGCAGTGACAGCGCTCCAACAACCACGCCGCCAGCTATGAAGCTCCTCAGACATCACCCCGGTGATTAAAGCACCCTCGTACCGTGCCCCCGTCCCCCACCAAGTGCCCGCGGAGCAGCGGCGGAGGGCGGCGGCCCCTCAGCCCACAGGGCCCGCGGGACCGGCCCCGCCAGCGACCCCTCACAAGCGGAGCGGGCCGGGGGGCAGAGCCGAGCACCGACCGCCCACCCCCGACGGGGCGCTGCGGCGGGCGGCCCCAAGGGTGCCCTCTCACCGCCAGCCCCTGCCCACCCGCGGCCGTACTCACCCTCAGCCAAACGCGAGGGCTGCACCAAAATGGCAGGCGGGCAGCAACTTCCCCGCGCCCCGTCGCTCATGCAGGGACCGGGCTGCGGCCGCCCCACGCCGGCCCCCGGCCAGACACCTGCGTGGAGCCGAAGGTGTCCCGCTCCCCACCAGCGCAAAGCGGGAGCCCGCAGCCGCCGCCACCGCCGTCTCCTCCTCCCCTTCGCGCCGGACGCGCCGCCGGGTGCTGCCGCGGTGCCCCCGCCGCGCACCGGCACCTGCCCGGGCGCCGGCGGCCAATGGGCGCGGAGGGGCCGGGCCAAGGGCGGGAGGGCGGTGCGCGGGGTGGCGGCGGGGCCGCCCCTCACGGGAGACCCGCGGCTCGGTGCCGGGTGCCCGGTGCCCATCCCTAAGGCAGTGCGGGGTGCCCCGGAGCACTCTCTGCCAGAGCGGAGAGGCGACCGGGCGGACCTTGCCGCGGGTGCAGGCCCGGCGCGGGGAGGAGGGGGGGGGTGTCTTCTGAGGTAAAATTGATGCCAAAGGACAGGAATTACATCCCTACGGATGTAGCGCGCCAGGTGCGGCCTGGTCAGTGATTCCCATCAGCAGCGAGTCTAACGTGACCGTGCCAGTCTGTGCCCTGTGTCGCTGCGGATCGTGCTGCATCCACCTCGTTACTCTACCCAAAGTGTTATTTTTCATCCCTTGTTCCGTGGGCTTTTTCCTTCAGGCTTGCTTAACTTCGTTTTAAAATAGCTGCGGCTGTTCACCGCAAGGAAGGGGTTTGTTTGATCTCAGCTGAAGCGCTTTGTCAAGACAGATGTGCCCAATACATCCTGGCAGGTTTTCAAGGGGGATGTCTTCTGGCATGCTGCTGTTCACGCTGATTTCGTGGTGTTACAAATAGAGCGGGTTATCGGATGGTTACCCCTTGTGCCACCCGTTAGTAAAACAGGTGCTGCTCTGTGAGGCAGACGCCACGTTGATACCAAAACCCTGAGCGGCTTTAGGAAGTATTCTGCATCGCGTATTGTTTCCCATGCCCCAAATGCACCTATAAACCAAATAACGCGTCCGGGAACTTCCCAAAAGGAAAAACTCCTTTAAATAAAAACGGGGAAAAGAAGCAGTCATGTCCAGCAGTTTTTCATGGCATGGCAGCAAAGCAGGGTCTCACTTGAACTAAAGGTCATCATAGCCTTGATTAGAGGAAGAAGGGATAACATGCACCAAGCACTGTCAATGAGTGAAGAAACACCCATAGAGAACCCCCTCCCCAGCCTTACACTGCTAGCTCAAGCCCTGGAAGTACAATGTGCTTTGAAATCGTCCGTCAATACCAATTAGCTATAATGGTTCTGGTTACACAACCACGAGATCGAACAGGTTGCCTTCGCCCTGCTCCTCACACTCAATAAGCTAATATTAAGTTCAGAAGTGATGTTTCACCCCTGCCTCAACACTATGCATTGAGGTACACAGAGAGTCTATGCTTTTCTTTGTCGTATTTCACATTCTTCTCTATGGGAGACAAAGTGTTGGGGCTCTTCTGTTCCACACCAAACAGTAATCGGTATGTTGTTATTCTGCATCAGTACCCCATGGGGAAGGTATTAACTTAGGCCACGCTTAAACTAGCCATTAATGACTGACAGAGTGGTAACTAAGATAGGGAAAAGGGAAGAACAGTGCAAAGTGAAGAAATACCGTAATGGCCTTATGGATGCTATGCTGGACTTCTCTATTTGTCTGCATCCCCCTCCCTACTTGTTGGATGCTCTGTTTGTCTTCGGCTACAGCTTGTGTTGTTTCACTTGGAAAGAAATCAGCTTCTGTTTGCAGCCATAGCAAGTACTTTCTGATGGCTGCTATTCGCAGTAAAAGAAAACATGGACTCAAATCTCTTTTTCACAGCTATGGGCAAAATCATCAGGCGTAGATGGGTGAAACTGAGATATGCCAGGCTTTCCCTGCGATCACATATGATACAGCCATCGCATGATTAAAATAGGTACCTAAATAAGGATGCAGAACAAACAGTAGTCTGAGGAAGATAAATTCTGCAGTGAGAGATGAGATTCAAGTGGTAGCAAGGGAATTTTTGCCCTGTGAGCAAAATGTGCCCATACGTCTTCCCATCCGGTGCCTGGTGATTGTGGAGGGCAACGGGGCACCAAGAGGTACAAGGGATACTAGCAACAGTAGGGTGGTCATCAGGGAAAGGAGAATGCCCTCTATGTGTATCTCACTTCCCATAGCTCTGAAATTCCCAGTCCTCCTGATATACGGAAAGCAAGTGCCTGGAAAACATAGGGTTAAAATACTTTTAACTTAACTTAGGCCTAAGATAGAGAATAAGGTTTGTGTTGTAAGTCTGTGGTGTGATAACAGAATTTGGTAGGCTTACTAACAACAGTAAATTATTTCTTTCCATCCTTCTAATGAGTGAATTCTTTCTTACCATCCTTCTAATTATCAGTCAGTTTGGAGACAGTGACTCCCGAACATCCGCCAGCTTAGGATACTCCTTGCCTGCCCATCCTGTCCTGCTTGCAATGCATTTTGTACGCAGGTCACACTGCTCTAAATCTTTGCCAGCTCTCAGGAACTTGCAGGTACGGCTGGGTTCAGCTAATTGTGATTACCGGGGCATCCAGCTGGGCCAAAGGTGAGAAGCGCACCCTGAGGAAGACTGCTTACTTCATCTCGAAGACCCCTGCCCACATGAGGAAGACTGCTTACTTCATCTCGAAGACCCCTGCCCACATGAGGAAGACTGCTTACTTCATCTCGAGGACCCCTGCCCACATGAGGAAGACTACTTACTTCATCTTGAAGACCCCTGCCCACGACCATCCCATCGGAGGGCAGTGCATAAGCTCCAAAAGGGAGGAGACTTCTGATAATGAGTACCTAAACTAATTGAAATATCCCCACAGCTCTCTTGGGAACCGGATATGTATGTGTGTGTGTAATAAATATCTGCTTGCTTAACCCCTCGGTGTGCAAGTTCGGAGGAGTGATCCCCCTTGCACCCGGCACCATAATAGACATACCTGCTGTATAACTCTCCTTGAGTTGTAGAGTCTGATCCCGTGCATCGCTCCTTACGTTCATGGCAGAGCTCAGTTAAACTGCAGGCTGTGCAATCTTTCAGTGACAATAACCTCAGGATAGAGACAACCAAAGAAGAAGTCAGCCCCCAGTATGCACCCATTCTGCCATGTGGTGCTAAATAAGCTGCAGCATGGAAAAAGTCTTGTAAAGAAAAAGATGATGGATCTGGTAATAACAGGATGCAGGACAAGAAAATGTGTGTTTTCTCAATGCTGAGTTTCTCTTGTCACAATGCAGCCTTTTCCATACGGAAAAAATAAGTCATCCGAATACAGACTGAGAAAAGCAGGTGGGTTTTGCTTGGAAAGCTCAGCACTAAATCCCATGGTGCCATAAACTCTATGTGGCTACAGGGCTGCGGTGGCCAACGGGTGACCCTTCAGCCTGTCCCCGAGTTGCGCTGTGGAACCAGCTTAAAACCCTCCCTGCACAAGTGGCCCAGTCACGCTGGGTTATTTGTGACAACCACAAACCACTCCAAAAGGACCTGCCAAAGTTTGCTTTCTAAGTGTCCCAACCTCCTCAGTGAAGGGGCTTTTAGGGAGGAAACTGGATGTGCAAATGTGCCAGGAAGCCACGTTCGCCAGAGGGACCAATTCTGAATGTATTCCAGCCCACTGCTATCTCAGGGCAAAATACAAAGGCAGTAATTGGTGATTAAGTCTCTCCACTGATCTGTTAAGACCTCAGAGTGTTGTCACAAAGTGTAGCAAACAATGATTTGATGGCACTAACCTGGAAGTCAGTGTAACCTTTTACCTCTCAAAGAACTTCCTCAATACAAATAATTCAACAAGTGCCTATGCAGAACATGGAGTATTGTGATAAATCACTTAAAGCATTTAAGTAATTCATAGCCCATTAGCAACTGAGAAAGAGGTGAAATAGCTGAGAAGAACAGACAATTCTGTATCAGTATTTAACATGTACAGCATGATATGGCACTTTGCCATGGCCACAGGCTGCCCAAAGAAGTGGTGAATGCCCCATCCCTGGCCCTGTTCAAGGCCAGGTTGGACAGAGCTTGGGCAACATGGTCTAGTGTGAGATGTCCCTGCCTATGGCAGGGGGTTGGAGCTGGATGATCTTAAGGTCCTTTCTGACCCAAACCGTACTGCGATTCAATGATTTCAAGTCAAGTTCCCTGCCCCAGATACCTCATAATGCATGGGGATGCTCTGACAAACATTAAGTGGGAAAAGAGAAAAAGGAAATCTGGGAGAAGGCAGAATTGGGATTCTATACATATGTCAGTAAAGGAGACAGCTTGAAGACGTTTTGCTATTTAGCCAGCAGCAGGACTTAGGCACTTTGACAGCAAACAAACACACCAAAATCTCACAACTGGAATGGAAGCATCAGCGGATCAACTGTAAGTGATGCCAGAAAAATGATCTGTTGCAAGCCCTGAGAGGAAAGCAAGGAGGGGGTTTTTTGATGGTGGTGGTTTCGTGGTCAGTTAAAAGATGGAAACAATGGGAATAACAGATAGTAAGAGAGATGGTAGAGGAAAAAAACTGTGGTGCTGAGTGGCAAGAGCTACCCACAGTTACTAGAAAGAATAATCCGAATGGGAGTAAGTTCCAGAAGAGAACGTGCTGCTGACTGTATCACTGTTACTGCAGATTTCCTCATTCACACAGAGTGCATACATGCAAGCTTGAAGGTGTCTGCAGAAGATGCTGCATGCAGAGAAATGAAGGCTCTTTCAGTGCTTTACGCCTGCTGCCAAATGGGTGAGGTCAAGCTCCAGCTCCTACATGTCTGCAAGTAAAAAGGAAACCCTTATAAAGGCGTGGTGTGTTCTTCAATTTCCCTGAAGGATGAACTTCATTTCCGGACAGTGGCTCAAACACACAAGGCAAGCGTCCTTCATCCCCAGTGGATTATTCTGTATCAGTCTTTCTCTCCGCTTAGCCCCACTTTTCATGCAGTAACTCCCTGTTGCTCATCAATCCGAGCACAAGCAGCAGCAGGAGGGATGTGGTCCACTGAAGCTTTTCTTTAGAGCTTCATTTCTGTCCCGTGCAAAGCAGCTCTGAGGGAGTGGGAGCGTCTTTTATGTGGTTCAGCGCTCCTTTCTGATTTACAAACTGGAGAAAAGCAAGGAAAAGCTGCCTGGTGCCCAGGGGAGCAAATAAAAGCCATGCAAACTGCAGCTAAAGAGGAAAATGCTTGTGTCAAGGCAGCTTTGACTTCACAGATTCAAGCGCTGCACAAACAGGAGCAATTGTTGGTTTAGCTCTTGTGCTCAGTGGTACTTACTTTCAGCCTCACTTGGTTTCTTTGTACCAGAATCAATGGGTGGCTGTGATATTTGAGGGTTAAAACAAACCCATCTAAAACCACTTTGCTTGCAGCTGCTTCTAGAGTTACTCTCTTGTGTTTTCACTGGTTCAATTCTCCAGTACTACCAGTACTTGCTTTCAAATCTAACTCTTATTAATGCCTCCGATGCCTAAAGCCAGCCTACAGTCAAGTAGGTTCTTTCACAGGAAGACCTAAGTGGTTTCCTCATTCAAATAAATTGAGCTTTTTCATTATTGGAAAGTATTAAAAATCAAATTTTAGGAGCTGTCATCAACGCAACTGCCTTGGGCTAAAGCTGACAAATGAAGGTCATGGTGTTAAGAGCTTCTTTCCCCCTTATTATAACTCTATACAGACAAACTATCCTCACATGCAGCGAGCACACAGTCTATAATTCTCTGCTAATCTTTTACAAGCAAAACCACAGCAATAATGTAACAAATCCTCATGAACAGAGTCTTAAAATCCTGGGCAGTATGAAACCAGTGAATTCCTTTAAGCACCATTAGTCAAAATGTAAATACCGATTGAAATACTTGCTATTAAGGCCCTGTATTTTAGTGCATCCTGAGAAAAGCTGTTTTCAGAATGATTTCATTTTCCTTTTTTGAAAGGAACATGAATCCTGACAGCAATTTCTGCACGGAAATGGGGTCAACAAAAAAGCAGAGCAGCGTTTCCCAGACTTTTATTTAGGGGACCAAAGACTGAACCACTTCTGGGGTAAAGAGTAGAGTGAGTTCGCTCACTTTCCCCCGTCCTGTGAGACTGCTGGATGGAAACAGGTGCAATTTCATCCATACAAGTGTTCACACATTCACAAAACTTTTATGCAGCTATCTTAGCTCTAAGTCCCTACTTCTGTGACATTCATCTGGTGACAGTCAGTACCACATGGATGAGGAAAACATGAACTGCAAAAACGCCTGGTGGCAGCGAGGCAAGCTCTTTGCAGATGACACGGGCGAGTTCATGGATGTTTCTGAGCCTTGGAAGCCAAGCACATCAATTAGATACACTGAGATTTACCCAGGTGTAATAGAATCAGAGACTCAACCAGGTTGGAAAAGCCCTTTCAGCTCATCCACTCCAACCGTTCCCAGCACTGCCAAGGCCACCACCAACCCATGGCACTGAGGGCCTCGTCTCCACACTGTGTGCACACTTGCAGGGACGGTGACTGCAGCCCTGCCCTGGGCAGCAGTTCCAATGCCTGAGCACCCTCTGGGGAAGGAACTGTTCCTCAGCTCCAGTTTAAGAACAGACATAGCACTGACAGATGTGGTACTGAACAGAAGACTATCACAGAGGTAGGGACTTAGATATAAGACTGCTGCATAAAATACCTAGAACAGCTATTGTGAAAACCTCTCTCCACAGTGCATCTAGCAGAAGTGGACATCAAAATCAGAATTATTGAGCAAAAGTAATTTCCATGATGCCTCTTTCATCAAGGTAATTTCTCTGCTGCCAAACCCAAAGCTTAGAGACAAACACATAGCAGCAATAGTTAAGGCAATTAGAAGAAGGTTGCCTGCCAGCATCCCTTTCCAGAAAAGAACTGAGTCAAAGTATTATGAAAGTAGATGCGTCAGATGCTGGCACATCTAATGACATTACTGTTTGATATACTCTTGCACAACCTCTCACATGCCTCGATTATGCTCAGTAGCCTCGCAGCCGTGTTCCGTACAAGCCCATGGAAAGTACACTCTGCTTGTTTCAGAGAGCTTACCCCATGAACCCTCTAATTCCCCTCCCTGGATTTTCTCTAATAAGTTTGTTCCTTGGTGTTTTCTCACACACAAAGTAAAATTCTTCTTATTTAACTCCCCCTCCCCCCAAAAAGCATGGGACGTACTGGAGCAGGATTATATCTGTCACAAGCTGCTGAAATGACTGCGTGGTATTATGCAAATCAAACCCTCCAGGGATTGTCCGAAATCCACACAAGTTGCTTTTCCATATATCTACCTTGGGACCTCACATCAGTTTTACTTCTCAATCTTGTTTTTAAGGTATCGCGTCTGACAGGACTGTGTCACTCACTTCACCTCGGCTCACCCGGGGCTGCAGCCACCATACAGATGTACTTTTCCACAGGACCAGGATCAGCCCTTTAAGGCTTAGTCCTCACCTTCTGCTCTGCCCAACATCATCGTATTGCGAACTAGAACTGAGGACTTCCCATTTTTGTAATTCCTATGAGAATCACTTTTCCAGTTTGGAAACTGGAGTATACCAAACCTCTGATGGAGCCGGTACCTGCTTCCATACGTCCTCTTTCTCTGCTCAGCTCTGAAACCCTCAGCCCTCAGACCAACCAGGTGTGTCACTCTAGACAAATATTTATACACCAAACTCCATTTCCTTATGCCAGTTCCTGGCGAATGCATAAAACCACAGTCACTGCAATTTTAAAACCTAAAATACCCACATCTATTAATTAAGAATGGAAGGGGAGAGCCTGGTCTCTAATTGCACAGCTCAAACTGTTCCCTTTCCCACGGGTGCCAATTATCACTGTTCTCCTCAGTGGCATCTCCACTGTAGGCCGTGGGGTAATGAGGAACGCTGAGTAAACAGTGCACACAAGATATCTGTGAATCATTAACAAAGTCATTAAAACAATTAGAGATGATTTGTACTGAAACAGGGTCTAGCACAGAGAACGTTAGTCTTCCGGTGCCCAGGCGGTCTGTGGTACCGGGAACAGCAGGCTCTGCAGCCAAGTCTTACATCAAACAGCCCTCCTGATAAAATGATCCTTTGACATACAACCACCGTGGAAGCCCTCGGTTGTTTTCCGGTGGTCATTCTCATGAGGGACTACTCCGATGCATCGGCTGTTTGCTGACAAGGGAGATGCCCATGACCCCCGCAGCAGGGCTCAGCAGGGCAGACAGCTCAGTTACCCAGGAGGACAAGTGTTGGACCCTATATATAAAACAAATATAAACTTGCAGACCAACATTTATTTACTTTAAATACATTTAGGCACGAGCACGGCCCCCAGTGGCCTTCCCGGGTTTTCCATGTGTTGGTACCAGTGTGCTGCACACGTGTTACCGCATTCCCTGTAACAAGTTGCTATTGTCTGGATCCTCCCTGTATGCAAACACACTTAGATCAGGCCTCCTTCAACGTGCAGTTAAGCTCTTACAGCCATCACTGCTCAATGGCTTGACTTCTGGAACAGCACATGCCCATAGTTCTTACTGGAAACTTAGAATCAGAATGGTTGGGGGTGGAAAAGGCCGTAAGAGCATCACTTCCAACCCCCTGCCATGGGCAGGGACACCTCACACCAGACCAGGTTGCTCCAAGCCCCGTCCAACCTGGCCTTGAGCACTGCCAGGGATGGGGCAGCCACAGCTTCTCTGGGCACCCTGTGCCAGCGCCTCAGCACCCTCACAGGGAAGAATTTCTGCCTTATATCCAACCTGAACTTCCCCTGTTTCAGTTTGAACCCATCACCCCTTGTCCTATCGCTACAGTCCCTGATGAAGAGTCCCTCTCCAGCATCCTTGTAGCCCCCTTCAGACACTGGAAGCTGCTCTGAGGTCTCCTCGCAGCTTCTCTTCTCCAGGCTGAACAGCCCCAATGTTCTCAGAATGTCTCTGTATGGGAGGTGCTCCAGCCCCTGATCATCCCCATGGCCTCCTCTGGGCTTGCTCCAACAGCTCCATGTCCTTCTTACGCTGAGGACACTTAAGCCCTTTTAATTTCAGCGCTCCTGGTTCTGTAACTTTAAGACCTTGTGCCTGAAGAGCGAAGTTGGAGTGGTCCTGCAGTGGCATCTGAAATGCAGCCCTACTCCTATTCCCACAGCTAGTGCAGAAAAGGGAGGCATTCACTCTCTTTTAATTACACTGCTTTCAGTGAAGGTCATTCATTTTCCTTTTTCTTTACAAGTGCTATGGAATATAATCCTTGATAAAACAAACCCACCACAATCATGTACTGCTATGGTAGAAGAGAGGAGACACTAAGGTTTCCACAGCAACTATCAGTGGTGACCCAGAGTACACCCTAAGTATTACATGACTTCACCACTCCTAAACCATTCGATGGTCTATATTCAACAACATTAACGGGAATAGATTCAGTTCCAGTTTTAATACCAAATCCCAGTTGATGTTCCCCATGTAAACAGCTTTAGAGCAAGCTGCAATTCTTTCCCAGAAAAATCCCCAAACCCAACCCAAAGACAACAGCAAGTAAATTGTTAAGCCAATGGTGCTATGAGAGTTCAGTGTTATACCTGAGGTTCATCGTTTCATTTGCAGCTGTATGGCCCTTTCTTGCAACTTAATCTTACCTCTACTGGATGCATAAATGGAAACAAAAATCTCCCTATCAAGTACCAAACAACTGAAAAGGCAATATCAAGGCTCTTTACTTGGTGGAAGGGGATATTTTTCCAACAGAGAAGTGAAAGGGGATGCTGAGAAGATTCAGGATCCCTCTAGCTCCCCAGACACAGCTGTATGTGTGAAGTGAGGGTCTCTGAATGCAATACGTGGAGGAAAAGGATGACTTCTCAATAAGGAGCAAGACAGTAATACATAGGGTTTTCCCAGCTGCATGAATGATAAAATTCCTTCGGTTTGCTGAGCAAATGTAGCTGAGGAGCAGGACATTTGCACCAGCTTCTGTGGTAGCTCTAGGACCTGAACATCCTTTCCTGCTCATAGAGGAAATTATAGAGAACACACACTCATGGAAGGCAGCACCTCAAATCTCAGGACTTCAGGGGAAGGCAAAAGAGAAATGACAGATCAGCTATATTGGAGGACTGCATTAGACTGTTAACGAAGAGATCCACTCTCCTCATCCTCCCTGGAGCACTCAGTACTCTAGACCTCCTTCTGTTCAGCTAAAGAAATGTCTCTAGATTTCAGGGGAATCTGCTAAGACTTTGACAATCTTTTCCTGGCAGGTTGTGACTCATACAGCACCTCAGCCAAGATCTCCCTCGCGTATGGAGACGCACACCTTTTAGCAGCTTTTTCCAGACCCAGTCAGTATCTCTTTAAAGTCACTACACAAACAGAAAAATCACAGTCTCCAATTTCATTTTCCCATCTCTGTTTATACCATGCCCAATATGTTACAAGAGGTGGTACTGCAATAATAAGTGATGGGAGAGAATATAGTCAGTGATTGCCGTAGGCAGAAGATAAACTGATGCCTGTCCAACTTCCCTTTGTGTGACTGTGTTAGTTTGAAAGACTGTTACTTACACATGGGATTACTTAACTTTATTATTTAAAGTCAAGTGAATGGTTGACTTGAGAAATATGAGAACAAAGCAACAGCAAAACGCTCCAGGTACCAGTTGAGATCAGCTCAGCTAGCAGAAGCTGAACCCAGGAAAGACAAAACTGTAAAGATCACCTCCCTTCCAAGAGCTGTCAGAAGCATCAAATACAGGAGCCACAGATCTTTTTTGGTGAGACCATACTGTTGTTGCAGAGCAATCTCTGATTCCTTCCTGCTGTTCAACTCCAACATCACAAGATCTCCTTTTGGCCAAGAGGTTCCATCTCCAGGTGGTGAATGATATCCTGATCTTGTTACAGGAACTCTAGCAGCAGCAGGACACTGCAGGGCAGCTCTGCAACCTGACTTAGCCCTGGTATAGCTGTGTTGTCCTGGAATAGGGAGTTCAGCATCTCAGTTCTTTCTTCCAGGTCCACAATGGCCTGGGCTCAGTATACAAAAGGTCTTTCGAGGCTCTGGGGTAGACAGCAAGGCTGACTATTCCTCTGAAGCTTCCTAAACTTAGGGGACAGAGCTTCCTAAAGGTGTCACTTACATGTGGAGCCAGTGCTGAGAGGAGCCACACTGTCAAAACCTACCTGCACTCTGCTATACAGACATGCTGCTCTCTCCAACCCTTTCTTCCTGTTTGGTGTGATTTGAATTTTTAAAGTAAAGGCAGTCAGACCCAGAGGCTTTGCAGCGCATCCCACAGACGCCGCAGGAAGGAGAGCATCAATTCTCTGTTGGAAATGGCAGTCACATCCTTTCCTACAAGAAAACGAGAAGAGACTCTGTGAGGAGGACGATACGTGAATCTGTCACGTTTGAAGCAGTGGCAGTGACAAGGTGAGCCTCAGACACCTGCATTACTCCCTGGGTGTGATTACTTTGGTAGTTCGTCTCCTAAACACCCATTCCTTGTCTCGCATGGTCTGAACATGAAAAGTATTCTACCCCTCCCCGCCTATACTGTACCAAATGTATCATGGATAAGAACAAGCATTTCAAGCAGAAATAATCCCTTTGGGAAAGATTGGCACATCACTCATCAACATTTTGATGTGACTACATTTATTAGTTTGCTTATTATTACATTTTATGAAGTTGAGGACTTTGGAATGGTTTCCTGGGACTCTACACCTTACACACTCATTCAGATGAACATGCCTGAGTCACAGCAAACGTTTCATGCGTGCAAATAGTTTCTTTTTACCTTGCTGAACGTTCAAATGTACTTTTCAGTTGCTGACTATAAGAAATCTGCTTCTCAAATTGCATTGGTTTATTTCTCCTGTCGGGACAGGAAAATATTGCATACACCTACTATTCATTAGCCTTTTAATAAATGGAATAACAAAAGGCATCAGCGAAGAACCCTGCAGCAAAGCGAACAACTGTTCTTGCACTCTAACTCTGGAGATAAGTTGGACTTGTTTCCAGCATAAACCTTAATTAAAACCTCTAATTTATGTCTTTGGCCTGCTTTCTCCCTCTACTGGTCTGAAACAGAATCTTTCCTATAGGGAGTTTCAAGGCCTTCCATATTAAAATCTGACCTTCACAACACGGCAAAGAAAGCACAATCGCCCTGGAGCTCATTCTCTGTGGCACTAATGAACCACATGCCATTGGAGATCATGAACAGGACAATAAACACCTTCAATGATCTGGCCATATTCATGATATTTCTTCTTTAAACACCTCCTCTCTATAGGGATTTGAGCTTTAAGAGTCATGTGGTAGCATAAGAATTAACCACAAATCAAGGCCAGGTTGGATGGGGCTTGGAGCAACCTGGTCTTGTGGAAGGTGTTCCTGCCCATGACAGGGGGTTGGAACTGGATGAGCTTTAGGGTCCCTTCCAACCCAAACCATGCCATGGTTAATCTATCATCCTGAACCTCAGTCAAATGATGAGGGAAAGTTACTCAGTTTGAAGTTTGCTCTCTCCTAAGCAAAATGGAACAGGGGAATGGGAAAAGGGGGGAGACAATTGTCACTTAAGCGTATTGTAGAGGCAAGCACATCACAAAGGCTCCTTTGGGGAGTTTCTTGCTGAAGAGAAGCCAGCCTGGATGGAGGCTGAACTCAAAGTTGCCACTGCCCTCCTCCTCAGTTACGTTTCTCTCTGCTTGGATGCACACACGGTGAGGGAGCCCAAGGAACTGGCCTGGCCAAAAAGCGCCTTTCAATCCCTTATTTTTTTAGTGAGAAACTTGCACTTCCAGTCAGCTTCCTGTGAGTGAATCCCAGCCTGACCACAGTTCTGGCACCTCCAAGTTGTCCGTTCTTCTTTAATAGAGCCCTCATTCGATTTACCACATTTCCTTCCACAAGGAGCTATTCGCTCCATCCCTGGCTCAAATGTGCTTTGTGCCTGAGAAGTGTCCTTTGACCTTCAGTGCCAACACTCAGGTAAGCATGCCAGCACTGAAGCCTGCCCCCATGCTGTTTAGGATCAGGCAAATACGTATTCCCATGGGATGCAGGGGAATGGGCTGGTACAGATCATACCCTGAATATCCCTCTTCCCTGCGATCCCTTCCTCTAACCGACAGAAGAAACGCTGATTTTCAGCATGGTTCATTGATGAGTTTCTACTTCCCTGTTTAGCACTGATGAAGGTCTGAGTTACCGATTCCCTCTGTTCACAGCAAGAAAACAAGATGATCTCCTTCACAGCCGAGCTCTCCAGAGGCTGGCGTAGGTGCTGCTGCTACCCCATGGCACCAGGATGCTGCAGTTTGTATTCCTGCAGCAGGAATCCACTGCATTCGCACAAACAGCAGGCCAGGGAGAGCAGAGCCATAGGGGAAGCTTCCCAAGTCCAGGCGCATGATTGAGCTCTTTGCACGGAGAGGCCAGCTCATTCCTGCACTACAGGCTGCTTTGCTTTTCCTGATGCAACCTCAGCAAACCCAGTTATTCAGGGCCTCTAAAATTAATGGCTTATTTTTTGTCCCCTTGCCACAGCCTGCAGCTTTCAGTGCAGAAAAAGGGGGGGGGATAAAAATACTACCAAAAATAAACACAACCCCCCCAGCATCGGGGACTTAGGCTTGGTGGCAGTGTGAAATGTTTGCTGAGGAGCTCAGGGAAAAAGAAGCGGAGCAGCTACTTGACAGCGTGAGAAAGCACATAACCTTGCTGTCAAAGGAGAAAAGACTGTTAAGTTAGAAGAAAGAAGGCAAGCTCAGCATCAAGGATGGCTGAGCAAGTGCTTAAAGCTAATCCCATTTGGAAAGGTAGCCAAGAGTTGAGGCAAGAAAAAAACCCAGGTCCAGCCAAATCCATGTGGCCCAGGAAGGGAAAGAAAAGTATCTTGAGCCAGTGCACAAAGAGCAGAAATAGGCAGCGAGAGAGCACATCTTAAGGGCCAAATTTCACATGCTGTCATGCGTAGGGCTTTCTGGCCTCTAAATAGACACAAACAAGCAAAGGTACAGAGGTGCCTGTCTCCAGGTTAGACTCTTGTCATGTACCACTGCTGCTAAGGCAGGTGTGAGAGGGGTCAGCCCACGCCACCGTGCTGGGGTACACATTCCTGCACATCCCAGGGCACTGCAGCCACCCATCCTCATCTCCCCTCCCCATGCAGCTCAGGCAGCCCCCGCCCCAGGGACCATCACAACCTGGTATTCCTCCCTTTAGCTGCAGCACTTGATGCATAGTCCCTGTGCAGCAGAACTCCCAGTCTCCCTGCAGAGGAGGCAGAGAGAGCAGCTGGGGGATTTAAAGCCCAGGCCTTGCTTTCCTAAATTGAAGTTTCTATTGGTGCATTCAAGATAATTAACTAAACCTGAAGGGCCCACCCCGGCCAGAACCTCAGCTCCCAGCTATGTGCTGAGATGTAACCAAGCTGCCTGGGTTGAGTTCAAAATCAGTGTGTGAGGCTTTCTTTGAAAACCATTACAGACCCTGTGTTCCTTCTGACCCCTTGGTTTGATGATGGCAGTGCCATGTCCTAACAAAGTGCCCAGGCAGTTCAAAGAGACTTCTAGCTTCCTGTTCCCTCTAACGTGTTTGATCGCACATTGTCCATCTCTGCATGCTAGGATGAAATGGGTGGGTAAGAAAGCAAGAGGAGCAGCAAGCCTGCTGCAAGGAACAGACGTGGCTTTGCCATCTGACAGGGCAAGAGATGAGGATTGCAGTGTGTGCCAAATCCTTCTTTATCCACCCAGAGAGTCAGGAGAAAGCTTTGATTTCTCCACAAGTGCTGGCTGCATGAAAGCTGCCCATTGTGCTCCTGCGCTCCCCACGGTGCTTAAATAGAGCAACTGGGCACAGTCTGCACAGAGATGATGAGCAAAACCACCCCCTGCCCCAGGCGCGTGTGCACACAGCGGGTCTGATCCAGAGCCAGCTGGGACTGGAGAAGGGAAATGCCACTGGAGCTGGCTGTGCCTGAGGAAGGGACATGCTGTGAGCAGGGAGGGACACGCTCAGGGTGTCTGGCCATGAGCTGCTAAGCCAGGAGAGCAGGAATTGCGAGCATGGCTCAGATAGGCCCCGAGAAACAGCCCTGGCACACAAGAAATTGTACCCAGAGCTTCCTGCTTGGCTGCCATTTGCTCATTTCTCTTCATCCAATTAGAGATGTTTAATCCTGCCAGTTTAATACCCTGTTTGACTTCTGATGGCTGGAAGGATCCTCTTCGAGTCTCATGAACTTAACTTGTGATCAGCATTTGGATAAACTCCTGTTTGCATGACACACCTCAGCCCTGGACCACTGGCAGCTCACTTGGGTGTTACTGCCATTCAGCTGTGGGTTCAATGGTATCTGCACCGGTGTCAAACAGCCATAGCAAAGTGATGGATCATAGAGTCATAGAATCCCAGACTGGTTTGGGCTGGAAAGGACCTTAACCTCACCCAGTTCCAACCCCCTGCCATGGGCACGGACACCTCACACCAGACCAGGGTGCTCCAAGCCCCTGTGTCCAACCTGGCCTTGAACACTGCCAGGGATGGGGCAGCCACAGCTTCTCTGGGCACCCTGTGCCAGCGCCTCAGCTCTGTTACTCCTCCCTGTGTGCTCAGGCTGAGAGCCTCTGCAGACCAGACCCTCTTCTCAGCAGTTTCATTGTGCTTCTGCCTCTCCTCACACAGCTTCCTCCAGCCCACCTTGCTTTTGGAACTTGCCCTGCCACAGTCCTGAGCAGAACTGCAAAGTCCTAACAAAAGAAGATGAAGATGATGACAATGAAGATGAAGACAAAGAAGAAGGAAGAGGAAAAGGAAAAGAAAAAGGCAAATTGAAAGAAAAAGAAGAGGAAAATGAAAATGAAAATGGAAAGGGAAAAGGAAAGAGAAGGAGGAGAAGGAGAAGGAGAAGGAGGAGGAGGAGAAAGGCAAGCTGGGAGAGGAGGAAATAAAACCAATACCATTTCCAACCATGGCTTAAAGCTGCTTGCCATCAGCCCCTGACAGTGCTCATGTCACGTCACTGCTGTCTGCTCCCTTCCCGAACTCCCTCCACAAGTTACTCTAGTGAGTGACAAGCAGCGCTGAGGCGCGGGTGCTCTGGAGAGGGCAGGGGCAAAGGCCTCTGTGAGGAGTTACAAACAGATGTGCTGCAAAGGGTACAGAAAGGGAGGACTTAAGAGTTCCCCCCCCAACACGCAGCTTCTGCAGACACTGAACGCTCGTAGTGTCACCACATGATTTACTGAAGGCACTTAACCAGGAAGGCAATGCGTGCTGCTGGGCGACTGTCAGAATGCAAGGACTTCATGGCTTGGGATCCTAATCCACTCCTCCAGCAGAGCACAAACCCATCAGCATACTCATCATGTGGCTTTTGCCTTCATCACGCAGTTTCCTGACATACTTGCAGCAGAAAAATTAACACTTCATCAGTTACCACAGATCAGTTTGACAGATGCCAGATGAAGAACTGGAAACAGAGTGGGGCTGTGTTAGTGTCTGGCTGAGCATCTTCCCCTTTCACTGTAAGAATATATATGAGTCTCAGGGGTTTTGTCTGCCCCCCTTAAAATAACAGGCACAGTGCACAGGATCACAATCTCTTGAATCAACCAAGCACACAATTAACAACCAACGTGTGGGGTTTTGTCTGCCATTTTCCTGAGCAGCAGCTTTAGGGGAGACTATGGCCCAGTCTGGGCTTGGTTGGAACGATCAGGTTGAAATTAATTCAGAGTTGGTCTATTAGAGCTAAAAGCTGCTGAAAAGGAATGACACGCTCAGCTCTGCCTAGCAGGGAAAAGGCACCCATAATTATAAGGAGATGATACCAAATTCCTTTCAATCAGTTCCTACCGCAGGTTAGTATAAGGCTGTAGGGGGCCAATTGTATTTCTTATTGGCATTAAGACACAGACAACTGTTGTGAAAGGAGTTCAGGAGCATTCTATTTAGATATATATGTCCTGGGACTTTGGTAGTCCTGCAGCAATTCACCCAGCACTGATGCTGGCTTATCGGCACAGCACAGCCAGCCCCACATCTGCTGGGGATTTTTAATGGATCTCTGATGTTTATATTGCTTCTGTAATACAGTGGACATGTAGGCCTGATTCCTACCCATCCAGAAGTCCAAGGGGTCAGTGGAGATGACTTGGCTTAAGTAGGAAGAGGTGTCTTCTACTCTGGTGTGTCACACATAGAATCATTGAATAGTTAGGGCTGGAAAGGACCTTAAGCTCATCCAGTTCCAACCCCCTGCCATGCACAGGGACACCTCCCACTAAACCATGCCACCCAAGGCTCTGTCCAACCCTGCCTTGAACACCGCCAGCGATGGAGCATTCACAACTTCCCTGGGCAACCCATTCCAGTGCCTCACCACCCTCACAGGAAAGAACTTCTTCCTCATATCCAATCTAAACTTCCTCAGTTCAAACTTAAACCCGTTACCCCTTGTCCTATCGCTACAGTCCCTCATGAAGAGTCCCTCCCCAGCATCCTTACAGTCCCAGAAGAAACAATGGAACCTCCTTCATGTTAAAATGGAATCACATTTTGGGCTGTTGGAGAGCAGCAGATGACATCTATAAGAGGAAATAAACGATTCCTATGATTAGGGCACAGAAGAAACAGTATTTCTGTAGATCTTTGCAGGATATGTACAAAGACACTCACACTGTGCCTGCACTGACTGTAATAGAAAGCCTTCCCCTACCCTCAACTACTAAAATTGAAAGGACTATTCCAACAAAGTATTTGGAGGAATGTGATCATCAGTAGGAAAAACAGGGGAAAATAGAAAAAAGGAATTCTGGTGTAATAGGGATTCCTTTCAACTCCGGAAACTTCAGACATCAGCTGAGAACAAGCAAATGACTGTAGTGGTTGCAATCCTCTCTTTACAGAATGAAACACTTGACATTATTTTTGCTCAGAGCCATTTACTATCCAGAAGGAACAGAACACTGCAACCACAAGCCAATACCAGAATGGCTCTGGAAGAGAAACTAAAATTAGCCAATGTCTAGCTGAAGCCAGTGCTATTTATCCATTTTATATAAGCAGCAGGAACAGAAACCCTTCCTAACAACAATTCCTAGCTGAAATGCCTTCAACATAAGGTATTTTCCTCCTACATCTGACTCTTGCTTTCTACTGTTCCTTGATACACTTCTTGTTACCCGCAGGCATTTTAATAACCAACTACTCCTGAACATACTTCCTCTCAAACCGTGGCAATAAATCCCCAGTTTAATCCACTATGCACTTTATTTTTGCTGCAGGATCAAATGTCCCTTTTTGCTCCCTCCCAAGTCACACCTTCATAAATTTCCCTTCCTCTCCTTCACTCCTTCAGAGGAGCTTAACCACCCACAGCCTGTACTTCGGCAGGAGCACCAGTCTGCTGCCTGTTCAGTTGTGATGGATTTGGTCTAAGCAGAGACTTTTGTCTTATTTATAAGGAGGTTTTCACTCCCTCCACAGCCCTGTCCGTCACCCTCTGTTCCTCTCAAGAGGGGATGCCCTTTGTGTGGAGGCAGTGAGTGGCTGGGTTGATGGGCTTGTTCCCCCACTAAAGTTACCATCTAGCTTCTCCATCAGAGAGACCCCTCTGGTCCCAAAGCAGGATGTGCTTCTCATTTGCTCTTTGTGTCCTTGTAGAGGACAGAAAATGCCAGCTAGGCATTTTCCAGCACTTAAATCCTTCAGCTAAAAGGTCCTGAGGAGTGATGAACAGAGTCACGCAAACGGCTTCTCCTCTGGGACCTCCACCTTTGCATTTCTCCCAGAGCAAGGTTTGTTAACGATGCACTGGCAAAGTTCCTCATACAGATGTTACCTTGCTGCTTGGGTACATGAGACTGAGCATGTTCTTGGTAATGCAACCTGTCAGTCTTAAATCATCTGGGTTAAATGGATGTGCTTGCCTTCTCTGAAGCAAAACAAGCTCCATGGAAAAGAGGAAAAAACAAAGACGGGAAGGGGAAAGGGAAGGGGAAGGGGAAAGGGAAAGGGAAAGGGAAAGGGAAAGGGAAAGGGAAAGGGAAAGGGAAAGGGAAAGGGAAAGGGAAAGGGAAAGGGAAAGGGAAAGGGAAAGGGAAAGGGAAAGGGAAAGGGAAAGGGAAAGGGAAAGGGAAAGGGAAAGGGAAAGAGAAAGAGAAAGAGAAAGAGAAAGAGAAAGAGAAAGGAAGCTGTTTCCTCTTGTCCTGTCACTGATTCCTTGGGAGCAGAGACCTACTTAGCATTGTAAGATTCTGTGATCTAACACTATGATACTGATTTTGTGACTGATAGCGATAATACGTAGTTACTGTCTATGACCATAGAATAACATGCAACATTGTACAGTACAGGCAACAAGTACAGGCAACATTGAGAAGTACCACAGGACGGCATCAGAGGTCCAAGGGTTATAAACGGCTCATTATTGGTCCATTACTGGACATTAGGGAAATGCAGCCATAGGAGTTGTGTACAACCAGCTCAGGGGTAACAAAGAGAGCAAAGACCATGTGTCCAGCATACACGGAAACACCACAGACAGTAAATTTGGATGTAATGCAGATATGGAGACCAATGAAGAAAGGGAAAGGTGAAGAATGTATTAGTGAACAGACAAATTCACCTCAACACAATGATCCTAAAGTGAGAAGGAAGAAACCATCACCAAGAACACATTCCTCCAGACAAAGGATCCCGCATGCGGAGATTGTGCCATACATCTCCTCTCCAGATTGAAACCGCCAATGCTGACACCCAGATGGGCAGTGGGAATATGCACGTAACACCAGTGAGAAGAGCAGAAAGCTGGCAAATCTTCCCATAACTGGGTGCAGCAAATTGGGAACAATTACCTGCGTTTATGGATGGGGAATAGACAAACGCAGGAAGCATTTAAAAATGCTTGCATGGAACAGCAGGGGAAAGGCAGCTGTAGTAGAGTCAGGACACATTTCTTGTTCTTCTGGATGTCTGTCTGGTTCTTTACACGTATCTTTTTTCCACACCAGATATAGACTGAGATGCTGAGATCTGGAGTGTGGTGCTCCTTCTGCACTGGCTAGAACTTAAACATTTGGCTGCTGTCAGGGCAGCCACCATTTTTTCTTTGATTTAAGTGGACACAACGTCCCCCATTTGTGCCAGAGCCTTAAATCTTGGCCTTAGCAACAGAATTACTCGCACTATTTTTCTTAAATGAAAGACGTGATTTGTGCTCCCACGTGCAAAAAGAAAGAGGAGCTGATCCAGCCTAAAGAGGTCTCTATACTTCCGTAACATCACCCTTCATCATTACACGAAGGGATTTATTGAGCTGTGCAACCACAAGCACAAAGTACAGTGGTGGCGCAGGTGCCTCTCCCCAGAATGTGCAGAATTACTCTTTTACTCTTCCATCCTTCCCCCTACTTCCTCTTCAGGGCATTCCTCATTCCTGCAGATGGATCTGTCCATGAGAAAACCAGGTCCCCAACTGGTTTTTCTCCTCTGTGTTCACAGCAGTACAGAGCTCAGGTAGAAATGCCACCACCCGTACTCATCAGAGTTATACCGCAAACACATCATAGCACAAGTGCAACTCTTCTCATACAACCTTCTTCCAGTAAACGCTTCTTACGGAATCACAGAATCAAACAGGTTGGAAAAGACCTCTAAGATCATCAAGTCCAAGCTCTACCCCAGGACTGCCAAGGCCACCCATGTCCTCATATCCGGATGATTTCCTGCCTGTTCTGCTTGGAAGAAAAGGGGTTGCGTATCGAAATGGAACGGCAGTCTGGATTGGAGAAAGCTAACCAAAAGGCTTGGGTAGAAACTGTGTTGCTTTTTCTTAGGTTATATTTCAAACGAGTTTCTGCTTTAAGATAAATGGGAGGCACGATTTCCCATTTTGCCAGTACAGGTTTTCAAGACTGACAGATTCACTACTTTAAATGCAGAGAAATGAAGCTGTTCCGCTCAAACCTTGCGATTTTTAGGGAAACTTGAACAAATGAGAGAACTACGACGCTACGAATTTCAAATGTAACTTTTACCTCCTAAAAAAGCAGAACAAGCGGCCCTGGCCTGGCCAGAGCTCTGACGAGCCCAGGGTCCTGTCTGACAGCAGCTGGGAGTGGATGCCTGAGGAAGGCTGCGAAAAAGCACAAACAAGAGAGCCAAAAGAGCTTGAGTCAGCTGTTTAAAAGGACAAATGATTAGTTAGAAGTATTTGTTTTTCTAAAGGGTAATAAAGAAGGGGAGGTATCAACAACAGAGGCTACAGATTCATCATCCTGGAAGAAATAACAACATTACTTGGAAAAAACAGGATATCTGCATCAGTACAAGTAGCAGATGATTTGAAATTAAGCCTAGACTTAGGCTGAACTAGAGTTATGACATCCTTATAGACTGCTTGCCAAATAAATATAAGGTCACTTATATGTTTCGAGCCGATCTTATCTTTAGTGCCTTTCTTCACCACAACCATTTTAGGATTATAGAAAGCATCCGTCTATGCCGGTCAACAGGCATCCCCTGTCAGGCTACAAAGTCTGACTCAACAGAACTGCTCACAGGCTTGAAACGCCCAGTGCTGCAAAGTGACAAGAGATGCTCAGCCCGGGTTGACTTGGCTTCTCCCTCCTGCTGCCTCTCAGGTCCTGAATGCTCTCGTGTTCAATGCTTATGGAGGCGCAGCGTGTTAAAGGAGGGATGGAATTTGGTCACATGTGCTGCAGAAACTTTTAGTTTGCAAGGGCAGAAAGAAGAATGAAACACTGCTTTGCCTCTCGCATGTCTGTGATTGAATGGACATGTGGTAGGACTTCAAACTCTAAAACTAGCCACAGAAAACCTGGAATTATATTCCCATCAAGCAAAATGCTCCAAATTACATTTTCTACCTGGAAGCTTTAACGAAGGAATGATGAATCACTGTTCACAGATAACGCCCCTGGAATCTCACATTGATGCAAACTGTGACTGAGGGTATTAAAACACTCATTAGGAGACAGAAAAGGGAAGTCTTACAGTTTGGGAAAGAGCAGCACAGCAAAGATTGACCCATTCCATCATTCCATTTTTTTTCTAGTTTATTCTAATAATCCCTCCAGTTTATAAAGATGTGAAAAGTCTTTATTCAAAGGGGGGATAAAAAGCCAAAACCTTTCTGAGGCCGACTTCCCTCAAATGGGCAAATTAGAAGCTGTGAAACGTTCAGTCTTTAAGGATGGATGTTTCCACTTCTTTTTGGCTCATGGATTTAACTTATGCCTCCCCGCAGATTTGATACAGCAGCGACGACTGCTCAGAATATTCTGAAGGAAGCCTTGGACAAAGTCTTTAAAGTAAAAACTGTCCCCAGATAATTGCTCTTCAGAAGATATAAAACTCTTCAGAAACAGGCAATTATTTCATAGAAAATTGGATTTCAACTCCTGGGTTTATAGAAAATATCACCATTTGTTCCAACCTGGACAAACTGTGCTCCTGGGCCAGGCTGAGACACAGCGTCAGCTAAGATGAAGTTGTAATATGGCAAAAAACCACTACAAATATGCTACATTTGCTTATCTACATTACATTCAGAAAGGGGACTTTACGCATGTAAAGATTCTTTTGGTGTTTTGACCCCACTGAGATCGGACCACCTTCAATAATATAGTACTTTAAGAAAAGCATGTTCTCATGTCCTGCTTGGTAGCAGTGAAGTCAGAGTGGACGGCTGGCCCTGGAAACCCCGCATTGCTTTCACACAGCATAAGAAATGGAAAGTTGTGAGGCTTTTCCAGGTCCTGAAAGGGCTGTTTCCTCTTCAGACACTTCCCTAATGATCTGCGAGCATAAATCAACTGGAACTCACAGCAGTACTGCTGAAGAGCAGATCTTTTGCTTATGACTTGGCAAGGCTGGTTTAAACACCAGATGGATCAGAAATAATAAGTGGAAGAAAAGCAGCATCTTCTTCCACTGGTCCCCCACAATCTTCTTTCTGTCTCACACACACCTACACATTTACAGTCACATGCTGAACGCTGCTCTTGGTAGGGCTCTGGAGCACCCAGGGCTTCTCATGAAACGTACCCAGTAATTTGCTCTGCTGCGAGCCCTCCTCACCGGCTGTGGTTAAGAGAGGGTGGTTTTATTTACCTAGGTCACACAGAGCTGCTTACCTCGCTGCTGAGCCTCTAATAACATGGGATGGGCTACAGACCCAGGGTGGAAACCCTGAGGATACTGTGAATGTGGCCTGGCTCTGCCATGCCCAGCTCGCTGTCCCTACATCCACTTCCTAGCCCTTCTGGCAAAGTCACGCCGGCTTGAGCCTGGAGGGGCAAAGCTACTCTAATTGTGTGTGTCTTAAATAGCGAACCCTCTTCCAACCTGTCTGTTTTTATAATGTCACATTTTCTATGTGGCTGACCTTCTCCTTCCCGCAGCTTTCCGTCTGACTTGGAATGGCGAGGAAGGAAGCCCAGGGTTTGAAGGGCAGCCATGCAGTAGCTCTGAGAGGACATATGCTGTGGAAAGGCAGCACAGCCACTTGTTTCAGGCTCCTGGTTCAAGGGCTGGATCCTGAGCAGTGAGTACATCTGGCAGAACAGAATGGATGGCACAAGCCACTGGTGCAAACTGGCACGTTCAATTGTTAAGTATTCTTTCCAAAAGCTCACAGACCAGCTTACTGCAGACCCTGCCTTGCTGGCTGACAGAAACTCATCGAAACACTGGTTAAACACCCACAGACAAAACAAGCCCCTTTTTCTTAATGAAAAATCTCTCCAAGCACCTCCAGGTTTCTAAGGGTCACTTGAACGTTTCCCACAAGGATTTAAACTGATGGAGAAGCTCAAAGCCTCTGCGTCGCTGTATAGGGCGGTCACCGAAGCTACATCTCCGAGTCCTCCAGCATGCCTGCGACCAAAAGAGAGCATCCTAGCATGGCTCTAGTATAATGAGAGAACATCCAGTTTCAGGAAGCATCTGCAGTGAACAAAGCTAGAGTGCAGGCACCCAGAAGTGCCACCAGACAGGCTCTGTGGGGCAGCAGATCAGCATGCAGGTTCTTTTTCTGGACTAGCCACATTGCTACCCGCCTGGTCTGTGTGCTGGCTGCCCCTCCGAGGCTCTCAAGGAGGAAAACAGAAGCATTTCAGCCCCTGAAGGCCATTTCCCCTACAGTTAGAGAGCAGAAGCAGAGCAGACTTCTCTATTGCTTGAGCCCAGAGGTAAGAAACACACAGGCTGGCCAATTCAATACTTTGAAGCGCTTTGTGTTTTCTTCATTTCACACAAAGGACTCCATCTGTGCAGGAGATGCACAAACTCTGGCTTAACTGGGTCTGTGCCATACAAGCTGCAATGATGGGATCGCGGACCATTCCTTCGATGCTGTCAGGCTCCACCACCAAACACAGGAAGGTGACCCCTGTTTCCACCTTCCCATTGTCATTTTCAAAGGTATCACCTTCGTGTTGTTTTCCAAACCAGAGGAAAACAACATGAAGGTGATGCTTTAGAGGGTAGCACAAGAAGAACAGCTTGTTTAACTTCCATATTGGCCCACAGCATGACACATCAGAGAGGAACAGGTATATCCAATGGCACTTTTACTGGAAAGTCCATCTTGTAGGTCTTTTTGCCCTAAGGCACCGATGGGAGTTAAATGCTGATTCCCAGCACCCCTGGATGCACACCAGCAGTTCTGCAAATCAAGTGTTTTACTTCCTTTGCCTTGATGTCAAAAGCCTGAAAACAGCTTCTTTCTGGGAAGAGCAATGGGCTTTGCTGGAGATGGAACCACATTGGTTTTTCCACACCCAATTCACTGAAACCCTCTCCCTCAGTGCCATGGGTTAGCGGTGGCCTTGGCACTGCTGGGGAACGGTTGGACTGGATGAGCTTAAGGGCTTTTCCAACCCGGTTGGATTCACTCACCTGCATCCATGTTCAGAGCTGGGCTTGATCCGTGTGGAATCTGCTATTGGCTTAGTTTCATCCTTTAACCCATGACATAACCTCCTACCATAGCCCCTTTGGTATCTGGGTACCTTGGTGTCTCTTCTACCTCTTTTCCTTTCCTTGGAGCTGCTCAGCACTACAAACAGCCACAGAGCCGCCAGAACAAGGCTGCCCTTAGAGGCTAAAGGAGATAGAGAAAAATGCCTTGTTCTTATACTAAAAAGCTGCCCTGGCACAATGAGGGCTTTACAGAAGCAACAAATCCTTCTTGCTGGAGTATTTGTAAACACTCTCCTTTAGGCTACACTAGACAGAAGCACAAGAATAACCTTTGCATAAGGCTGACAATGGCAAAAGACATTTCTATAAAGAGGTTTAAGACCATAGACTCACAGACTGGTTTGGGTTGGAAAGGACCTTAAGTTCTACTAGTTCCAACCCCCTGCCACAGGCAGGTTCACCTTCCCCTAGACCATGTCACCCAATGCTCTATCGCCATGTATTTCGGTTTCCAAAATCCACATCACGTTTTTCTGGTTTCAAAATAGCCACACAAATAATTCCTAATGTGTCGAAAGAAGACATGAAAGGTAAAACACCATTACCATGAGGAAGGTGCTAGCACTATGCCACCATTCCCATTAACACCCCAGCCACCAACCTGACAATCACCTGAACCCAGCCAGCATCACCCTCAAGCCTGGCAGGCAGAGACTGAACCTGATGTTGCCAGGCAGGTATGGTATCTAGGCTGTGATGCCCGTTGTTCAAATGCCCGGCCAATTTCCTTTCAAAACCTTTTAAATGGGGTACATGTGTTACACTAAAAGTTCCAGTATTTCTTGCTTTAGAGTAATGAAATGGTGAGAGAGGAGGGGTTCTCCTCCGGGGATGGTTTGTGCTATCGTTTCCCCATGACAGTGGATACACACTTGATTTTGCCACCCTAAGCGGTTTTGGTTGCTTACTCTTTGTAGATACCATCACTTAGACACATTTCTGTTGCAAAGGGGCATACCAGAGAAAATGAAGCACTGGCAGAGGCGCTCCGAGGCGAGGCAGTAAAAACATGTCCCTGCAGATGGTGCATTAGCAGCCCTGACGGGGGCTTTTGTGATGCTCCCCAATTGTGCAATCCCATTTTACTGTAAAATACAGTGTTATGCACTTTATTAACAAATCCAAGCAAAAGGGTATAAGCCGTAATTATATTTCAGGCTCTGTATTACATGACTTTCCCTTCCGGACAGCCCAGAGCTGTTCCCATTCTTTAATGCAAATGCTTTACGCTGCTGGCCAGTGACACATTCTCTTATCCTGTTTTCCCAAGAAAAGGAGGTATGACACAGTCTTACCTGTCTATGAGTGCCCACAGAACGGAATTAGTTTTAATCCAAAGGACAATTCCAATCACATCCCAGGGAGGAGGAGATGCCTCAAAGCCTGTGAAAACGTGTGTGTGGATGGGCGGGAGGCAGAGGGGCAGCGGAGCACATCCAGTGAAGGATGGAAAGATGCAGGCGAAGGTGTCATACACATGGCCAGCACAGCCCACTGCCCCAGAGACACTCGCACCGCTCTGCAAGACACACAGGGAAAAACACAGGAGGCAAAAGATCCAAATCCATAGGAAAGCAGCTTTCCTTGGATCTGCTACCAACACAACAGCTTCAATGGCTGCAGGGTAACCATCACACTGCTGTAAAAGAACCTAATCAGAAGGGTATGCAAAGCTTTCCGAAGCCTTTGATTCTGCCAGCTGGTTAAATCTAAGCGAATCGCTCCTGTTTTCCATTAGTTACGTGTTTTGATACGTACGGCCTCATCCCTGGGGTTCAACAGGAGCTGGCTGCTCTTTAGCTACCAGCCGCAGACTATAGATTGCTTTTTTACTTTCCCTCTGGAAGAAGATGTCATCCCAGGAGAAATACCCATGGACCTTAGAGGATGGAAAACTGCCCAGCAGAAACGCAGCACTTGCAAAACCTGCTAGCTGAAGGAGGCAAAACCCCCACAATATAAGCTGATGTCCAAGTCTTTGCTTTCTTTTCCCCCTCAGATGCTGGTAGTGAAATAAAATCCCTTCTAGGAGAGGTAAGAGCTTGACAATATTAACAACAAGTGAGAGGCAGTGTAAGAGGCATCGAAAATACTCCTTCGCCTCAGAAGAATGAATACAAAGCAAAGCAGATTGAGATAAGAGATGTAGAATGAAAAACCCCTGCCTACAGCCACCCAAGGACAGGACCGCTCAGTGTTACCCCAGCACACACTGCCCTGCCCCTGTTCCAACCCATCTGGCTGCAGGGCTGGTCATGTACAGGACTCACATTATATGCCCCAGTAGGAACCAGGGTCCACTAGACTGGCTGGCCACTGGCTCCAGCCCTCTGCAAATACTGGCCGCCCCTTATGGTGCAGCCAGACCAACAGCACTGCCAGCATCACCATCCCCTCTTGCACATCTCTGAAGTACATGCTCATAGCCTAATATCTAATTTAGGGACAAAAACCAGCTTAAAAAGGCACAATGCTGTGTGTGAGTGTGTCTCAGCTTCATCTAGCATTGGCTGTGTCAAAGCTTGGAGGCAGCAGCTACCTGGAACCTCCAAAACCCCAGGGCACCATGTCCCATAACTCACTGTTACCTCCAAAACTGATGATAAAGGACATTTCCTGCTTGTTCTGTACAGGCAATTCATGCCATAGGTCTGAATTAGGAGCAAATCAACATCCCAGAGTAGATAAAATGCAAACACATTTCCATGTCGGAAGGAACCTTAAAGCTCATCCAGTCCCAGCCCCCTGGGATTTCTTAAGAAGAGCCCTCCCCCATGGGCAGACACATTATAAAAGCCTTCCCACGCACTTACCATAGCTTATTTATTTAACATGATTTATTATTTAACATAATTGAATACACACACAGAGAACTGAAGAAAAAAAGCTGTAAAAAAGTGTGATGAATCAAGACAGAACTGTGATTTGAGAGACAACTGTTTCGAGGGCCCCTCTTCTGCCTTGGCTTTTCCCTTCTGCCTCCCGGAAAGACCTGACCTCCTTCATTAAACCACATCAGATACCTTGAATTAGATAATCAAAGTCTTAAACACTGGCAGATAAGGAGAAGCACCTCAAAGTAGGTGAGACACAGACAGGGAAGAACAGAAAACACCCACTGTAACATCGGACCTGGAATTGGAGTTATGTGGGGAGACAGGTACCCCGATCTCTTGTGCGCTTTGAAATCATAGAATCATAGAATAGTTCGGGTTGGAAAGGACCTTAAGATCATCCAGTTCCAACCCTCCTGTCATGGGCAGGGACACCTCCCACTAAACCATGTCACCCAAGGCTCTGTCCAATCTAGCCTTGAACACCGCCAGCGATGGAGCATTCACAGCTTCCCTGGGCAACCCATTCCAGTGCCTCATCACCCTTACAGGAAAGAACTTCTTCCTCATATCCAATCTAAACTTCCCCTGTTTCAGTTTGAACCCGTTACCCCTTGTCCTATCACTACAGTCCCTCATGAAGAGTCCCTCCCCAGCACCCCTATAGGCCCCCTTCAGATACTGGAAGGCTGCTCTGAGGTCTCCACGCAGCCTTCTCTTCTCCAGGCTGAACAGCCCCAACTTTCTCCTCCTATCTTCATACAGGAGGTGCTCCAGTCCCCTGATCATCCCCGTGGCCTCCTCCGGACTTGTTCCAACAGTTCCACGTTCATATCAGGCGCGTTTGTTGGGTGATGTTGCTCAGACCCATTCAGGTTTCAACACCCTCCGTCAGTTCATACTGTCCCAGGAGGCACATGTCAGGAGAGCATGGGTGGCACAAACATTCCTACTCTCCCTGCAGGGAAATTGCCTCATGAGGAGAGTATGCAGGCGTGAGAAACGGCCCAGCCAACCTTGCTGGCTTTCCTTCCCATAAAACACAGGGGTGTTTCTATCAGCAGAACTCTGGAGCAGCTCTTTGAGATGTGAGGTTTCCCTGCCACTTTTTAAGGCCCAAGAGAACACCAGCATATTCCTGACTGGTCCATGAAAGTCCACAAGCATGGCATCAACACCCAGGGGAAAAATGACATGTGTAACTGCTAATCCCAACCCTTCATAGTTCCAGGTCTGATTTAATCATCTGAGCCAATGGTTTCAGGGCCAAACTAAATGGCAAAGGTGACAGAAGGGCCCGTTGCTGTTTCCCTAAATAGCACACATTGTTCTGATCTGTCACAGCAGATCAGAAAGAAGGCTTTAGGCTAGCAAGAGAGCCATAAAGATCAAATAGGGATGAAGGTAGGGGAGAACTAATGCGTGTTCCATCCCAGACACTCTACTGTGGCAAGACCTTTACAATTTGACTCTTAAAGCTATTTCAGGTGGTTTTAGGGATGAGGGAGGGGAGTAGGTGTGAGACTCACACGGCCCAGCCACCTTGCCCAGAGCCTTACACCAGCCTCCCTGCACCCAAAGCAGAAGCCAGGCAACAACCACAAGACCGGAAAGTGCCCCCTCTTGGCTGGCAACAAAGTCCCTGGAGGGAGAGGAGAATAGGGTGGTCCCAGGGCACTGCTGGCACAGGAGGGACAGAGGGGTACCACCATGGCAGGCCCATGGCCAACATTAAGTCTCTCCTTCCATCTGACACCTCACCAGATGTCATGGCACCAGTGATGCTGAGGAAACGCGGAAGCTGAAAGAGAACGTGCAAGCTAAAAAGAAGAAAATGGTGCAGGAAATGCTGTTTCCCTTATCGAAGCAAAACTCAGGACACTGATTTACGCTGTGCAGGTGCTAAACTCAGGGTTAGGGCTGTTTCTCCTGCCCCTTGAAGGCTGCCTTGTCCAGCGGCCACATGCTCTGGATATCTTAGATCTTCCTGTGCTTTTACACAGTCCTTGTACAAACCACTTTTCTTCTCTCGCTCCAGCCAGTGCATCCAAATGTTAGGGAGAGGTTAACAAATAACAAGCACTCAAAACCTCAGCGGAGCAGTGAACAGGAGCTCTGCAATTCTCCTCCAAACAAGACGAATCAAAACTGAAGGCACCAAGCCCAAATCCTCAGTGTGTCCTATGTATGTAAATACCTGAGCACCAGCAGCAGCAGCACTGTTGTGAGAGGCGAGGAGCGGGGTAGCTGGGGGCAGAGTGCTGCAAAGACATCCAGAAACCTCAGAGGCAGCAAATATCAAAGTGCCACGAGGAGGATGGGTTTGGGTTCTCCAATTGCTTCACATTTCACTGAACACAACATTTGTGCTTTAATGCTTTTGAGTGGTGGAGGCAAACTGTCCCCTGGGCTGAAGGTTAAAGGAAACAACGGCTGGAAAACTGCTGCTGAGAGACAGCTTTTGAGACAGGTGCTGAGACTGCCCTAAGCCCAGTGGGCTGGACAAGGGGCAGGACAGCCTGGAGAAGAGAAGGCAGCGTGGAGACCTCAGAGCAGCCTCCCAGTATCTGAAGGGGGCCTATAGGGATGCTGGGGAGGGACTCTTCATGAGGGACTGTAGTGATAGGACAAGGGGTAACGGGTTCAAACTTAAACAGGGGAAGTTTAGATTGGATATGAGGAAGAAGTTCTTTCCCGTAAGGGTGGTGAGGCACTGGAATGGGTTGCCCAGGGAAGTTGTGAATGCTCCATCGCTGGCGGTGCTCAAGGCCGGGTTGGACGGAGCCTTGGGTGACATGGTTGAGTGGGAGGTGTCCCTGTCCATGACAGGGGGTTTGGAACGTGATGATCCTTTCCAACCCGAACTATTCTATGTTTCTATGACATGACATTAAGGCCTTCTGGAGCACTGTCTACTCAGATATTTAACCTCTGCAGCTCCCTCTTGTTCATTTAGAACCACAGAATCATAAATTTATCCCCACTCTTCTTGCCTGCAGCTTCTGAGGCATCATCTTGCAGTTTGGGGGGGGGGGGGTATTTCCCCACTGCTATGTATTTCCCTACGAGGGTCCCAACACATAGCAAACACACTGGGGAACTGAATGCGTGTGATTCAATTGCTTTGAGGCCATCTTTACCCAGGGAGGGCTACCACAGCCTCCTTTGCACCTCAGCAAAAAGTTAAGAGCAGAAACTTGCCCTTGGTTTTGCTCATTAAATAGAAGAACTGGGACACTTTTCCCTGTGCAAGCAAAGCCAATCAATACCATTTGTCTGGAGTTAGGGTTACGTGAGCAGAATGTAGCTCTGGAAGCAGACATCCCAACCTTGCCCCACGGAGGTCACCTAAGAATTCAGTTGAGCCACATCTTCCTGCCTGGGAATGCTGCTAAATCCTGCCATTTCTGAGCCCTGCTACAGCATTAACTGTACTGACCTGTGTGAAACATGTGGGAATGAAACTCCCATCTTGAAACACTGTGGCAAATTTACACACTTCCAAAATGAAGTTACCACTGTTTAACATCTCGTTATTTATGTCCCTGAGGGAAAGGTTCTATAGTAGAGGGTGAAGGTATTCATATTTTAAAGGCAAAAGAATAAATGACCCAGCTAACAGTCCGTAAAATGATCTTCCCAGCTTGCTTTGAGTGATGCTGCAAAACTAATATAATGAAAAAAGCATTACAGGACCTCGATCAAACACCGTCCTTCAGGGCTAAGGAACCTCATTTTCCTGCAAATAGATATGGTTCACTCAGTCCTGCAGGATTTCAGACCTGAAAAGATCTGAAAGATCTGAAGATGAAGACATCACGTCCATTTTTTCTGCAGAACTAAGCAGAGCAATTAAAGAGCTACCCTACTGCTGCACCGTGATAACACAGAGTTGGAAAGGATCATTTCATAGGGACATCTAGTCCACCCCTAATCAGGGACCAGCTAGACTTGCAGTACAACTGCTGTGAATTAATGCTTCCCTTCGCAACAGCTCAGGTTGCTATAGGGGCACTGCCAGACCTAGATCAGGCTTAAAATTCCTTCACAAGTGGTTTCTCTCTTTGCAGGAATGTGAAATGAATTCGTGAAGACAGAAGGATCTCCCCGGTCTACCACTGAGAAACAGGAAACCCAAAGTGATTTAACAAAACACGAGCAACCAAATTCACTCGCGGGCAATCTGAAGAAGGAGGTTTGCTTACTTTTGAGGTCCTGATACTAAGCAAGTTGCTCTCCAGCCACAGTCGATCAGTGGCACCCATGGACTTCAGAGGAATGCCAGTGCAGTCTCTTAAATGCTTCGCACTGAGACATACAGCGCCATGGGGAAGACATGACAAAGCAGAGGGAGAAGATAAGCAAGACACCTTCCCTGCTGTGACTAATGTCGGTCTTTCAAAGCACACATATGTGGCGTGCAAAAGAGGTAGGGACAGACACGCATTGATGTGCCAACCATAGGGATGTGGCACAGAGTAAGTCACAGAATCACAGAATGAACCGGGTTGGAAAAGCCCTTTCAGCTCATCCACTCCAACCGTTCCCAGCATTGCCAAGGCCACCACTAACCCATGGCACTGAGGCCTCAGCTCCACGGTGTGCGAACCCTTGCAGAGACGGTGACTGCAGCCCTGCCCTGGGCAGCAGTTCCAATGCCTGAGCACCCTCCGGGGAAGGAATTGTTCCTCAGCTCCATCTAAACCTCCCCTGGGGCAGCTCGAGGCCGTTTCCTCTTGTCCTGTCCCTTGTTCCTTGGGAGCAGAGATTGACCCCACCACACTACAAGTCAACTCTAATGACTTGATAGTGAGTTTTGACCAGGCCCAGTGAACAGCCCCTTGTGCAGTGGTATGTCAGTGGTGGGATGCCCTGTGGATGGAGGCTTTGGTCTACTGCATGAGGTGCAGGTTGAATGCAGGTAACCTAAGTGCGTACGAGACTCGGAGGAAGAAATCTGCTATTTATGAGTAGTGACCCTCTCTACAGCATAAAGCCTGGCCGGGCAGTTTTATAAACTCTGATCGGTCAGTGGTTTTATATCTGTTTAGATAGACTGAGCTACTCCAAAATAAAATATGATGCTGCAAAGCCAGTGCCCAGACACTTATTTGGTGCTCCTGCCACTGCTTGGTGCTGACACGGTGAGATTTTTACCCACTTGTGTCTTACGTGCTGAGGTTGTTATACCTTCACAGCCCATGGAGTAGTTAAATTACTTTCCCAGGGTCACATAACTCATCTTTGTCAGAACTGAGACAAAAAGCCAGGTGCTCTCATTGCCACCCCAGACTCTAAGAGGTAGATTTTGTGCTTCCCTATGTTTTACTAGCTTCTGCTAGGAGAAATGTAAGAGCACTTCATCCTGCACTATATGCAGGAAAGGAAGCAGAAATCTCAATACTTGCCATCTGCTGGAGTTGCTTTGATTTATTGCTTTCCAGCCCCAGCTGAAGATCAAACATGCCCTAGAGAGAAACATTTCCTTAGGTTGTTGTACGGTGCCCCTCTCTGCTCAGCGCTAAACTAAGTCACAAGGGCATGAGCAGGGAACATTCCCTTTCTTCACCAGAATAATTTATACCTTTAATTCAGTATTTATAAGCAACCACCCAAAAGGTATTGTTGCCTCCATCCACTGACAGCAATTTTTGATTCAACTAGTATCGAATTCAACACTGGATAAAGCAATGATGCTTTGCAGTTCCCTGTCTGGCTTATTGTATTCTCTCAGACAGGAGCTCTCTATCCATTCGAAGCATATCCCTATCTTCTCCAAAACGTCACGCAGACAACAGCCATTTGATGGCATTTCACCCCATCTGTCTATATCTTCACAAGTAAGTTTTGCACCTCATGTACTTTCATTTCCCATCCAAGTCCAAGGTCAGGTAATTCTTCACACAATTATTGCGACTGTTTCCTTCAGAGTGTATCATTATTTTCCATGTAACCTTCTTTTCATTCGAGGGTTAATATTGATTAAACACAAAGTATTATGCCACTGCTAATTTTACTTCAAAGAGGGATTTTCACACTAGGGCAAACAAAAACCCCAGCATCAAAACCTATGCATAAAGTAATTTACTTCCCCATCCATTTCCTGTATTCCCTCAGCCCCTTTGGAATTACTGGAGATCTTTGGTGTTTCCGTTAACTCTGTTCCTTTGCACCCAGATTTGTCTTTGGCTCAGGTCCCTATTACTAATAATACTGGTAATAGCTAAGAAAGGCAATTCATGGGCCTAAAGGACAGTTTGCGGCAGAGTCCTACCCAGCAGGGTAGTGTATGTCCCACCAAACAGGGAAAACAATGTCGGTAGTTGGGTCGGGAATACTCAGCAATTAAGCGGTTTCTGTGTGCTTTCTGTCACTCTTGAATGCAACGGAAAACTCATTTCTTCCAAAACAAATAAGAAGTAGCAAAAATAACAGAGATTACAAAACGAATCTGTAAAAATCCCTAAAATAACCAGGTGAATGCTTTGCCAGCATGAAACAGAGCTCTCAGCCTTGCAGCCTCAGGTTGCCTCTCTCAGCTCTCAGGCTCTGGGAGAGAATAATGCTACCCTGCCTCGCTCAGCTTGAGCCATTGCCTAAGAGCAGGGCAACCCAAAATAACAACCCTAAATGAAAGGGCCAGGTTGGGCAGAGCCTTGGGTAACATGGTTTAGTGTCCCTGCCCATGGCAGGGGGTTGGAACTGGATGATCTTAAGGTCCTTTCCAACCCAAACCATTCTATGATTCTGTAACTCCCATGCTGCAGATGGGTACAATAGAGAGAGGAAAGAGAGCCTCCACCAAGAAGTTCCCTACACTCTTACCTGGCACCTTCCCATCCTTTAGAAGAGGCTCTGGGTGAGTCGGAGTTCCCATGCACAGAGAACTGCGTGACAGCCTGGCTCCTGGGGACCACCAGCACCTCTCACCATCTCCTTGGCAGGGTCCAGCCATGCCCTTGCAAGCTGTGACAGCCCTACCTTCAGAAACAGGGTGAGTAACCCACCTGGTTCTTGCATTAACCTCCAAGATGATGAAGAGGAGCGTGGCAGGGGCAGGGCTGGCTTTTCTTGCCGCTGCGTAGCCAGCCAGCCGTGCCTTGAAGGGGAGCCCATTTTCCTTTACATTAAACATCTTTACAGCAGTGAGCCAAACATGCAGAGCATTTATCCAGTGTTACATCCCACCTGCACCACTGACACACTGAGGAGCACCACAGCAGATGGCTGCTCACCAGGAACTGTGCCAATGAAGCACGCAAAGAGGGTCCCTGTCCTCAAATATGTCAAGGAGTAGCACTGGGAGGAAAGGATGCTGGTCCAGACAATAGTGAATAATCTTGGCAATCCCGCAGATTCTGTTGTCAGTTTCAGATAGGTCAGGCATTTAAAGGCGGTATAGAAGGATGATGCTGTTCATGGCTTTTAGGTGGTGCAAAGACAGGGCAGTGCAGGCAGCACCCAAAATGTTCCATGCTGGTCATCCTTTAGCCAGCACAGCTAGGAAAACTCAGGTCTGGGTGTGCAAGACACAAAGGTAATGGTGACCTTTAAAATCAAAAGGGAGTTTCCAACTGCAACTCAGTGGTCCTGAAGGAAAGGACTCTTAACAACACACCATCCAACCCCGAGCGTGAATCCACGTATCTGTGAGACCAAGCACAGCTTTTGTCTTTTTGTCTTGGCTGCAGTATCTCACCTCATTTCATTGTCCTTGGGGCAAGAAATGCCACATCCGTTATGACAATACTTACACCCCCGTACTCTTAGGAGAGCTGATTTCCTGCATTAAATGCAGTAATGAAATTTGAAACACAGTCCTTCTCGCCACCAAAATCGTGCCCTACAACAAGAACAAAACTACTCAACTGGGAGCCATAGAACAAAAACGTTCAACCCAATCTTTCAATAAATACCCTATAAGTTCCATTCTTTCCTCCAAAAGAATTTCAAGGCAGCAATGCCATCAGACTGTGTTCAATCAAACACAGCGGTAACAAACCTATCTGGGGTAGGAAACAAACTGAGGAATCCAAGCCGAACTCTAGATGTTCTTTCTTATTCCTTGCCTTACTTTTCCATTTCCTCTGGCAGATTTAAACTTACTGCGAATGATTACAACAATTGGGATGCACTGAGTTGCTTCATCAGCGCTCAATTCCCAGGAGGAAACATGGCAGGACTACAGCAAAGACGAGGATACCGTGTGGGTGACCAGCAGTGAGCTCCCAGTGTCCCGCTTGTACCCGTCCATTTGCAATTCTGAATGAAATTCTGATCAAACCATTAACTGTTGGTGTTTCCAATATTATCATGAAGTTATTGCTTTGCACCTTTGTGAAGTGGGAAAGTGCCGTCACTTCAAATCTCTCTTGTTTTGTGCCAGAGGTTTCCAGCAGACATGGGTCTGGGCTGTTAATGTTTGCCTTTGTATTCACTCTGCAGGCAGCTGAAACGTTAACCTCCTACGAATATTCAGCCTCTAAACATTCAGACAACGTATTTCACTAACAGGCTAATCATTGCAATAACTTATTCACCAGTAGAGCTGAAATACACATGGTTGAGCAAACCTCCCTCCACCCATCCAGCTGCTTGGACGGCTTCTTTAACTTTATTAACAAACACAAGTTGTGAGAAACATCTTAAAGTATTTAATCTAGCATGAACTTCTACCAGGACTGGCAAAGGTGAAATACAGCAAGAGACAGCAGATGGGAGATACACAAGCTATCAGAGATCCACTTCCCACTGAAAAGAAACCCAAAACTGCTGTTTGTGCTTTAAATCGTACAAAACCATAGACATTTGTAGCTAGAGATTAAAGTGGCTGCAAATCAGAGCAGAGCTGGGTAAACCTGCAGTAGTACAGAACAGGGAGCAGCAAGTGCCTCTAGTGTGGGGTCATGGCAAGCTAATGGTACCATGCAGGGTACCACTTTCCATATGGAGTTTGCTCGGCAAAGAGCTGCCTCACATACAGAGAGGCACAGCTGCCGCTCATACGAAGCTGTGGTGCCAGGGAGTGCCCCCCAGCCCTGTGCTCAAAGCACTGTGGTTCTGGAATGTCCATCTGAGGCAGCAACTCACTGAAAGAAATACTTCAGATGAATGCCCACGCTGACCCATGGAGGAAGGAATGCTTCCTTCTCAGAAGCTCTATCTTCTGCAGGCAAAGCTCAGAGGTTTCAAGGATGATACAAGAGATGATGGGAGGAGAGGACTCTCCCATTCCCCTCTGACCGCCTACACTGGGAGAAGCCCTCCAGAATAATGCATTATTCAGATACAAAATGCAGCTCCGCCAATAAACTTTGGAACATCAAAGGGCAACGTTACCAGTAGACTACAAGCAAGTTGCTGTGACCACAGAGCAATTTTCTTGCGAGGGAACTGATTTAAAAAGAAGTCAATGCAAAGCTCTTTTCCAGGGTGGATAAGGTTTTCTTCCCCTTTTGCAAACCCTGTGGTGAATTCTAGCAGGACAAACGAAACCAAGTGAGAAGAAAAGGCATGCTTCCTACTTAGCAGCTGCAACACAATCCCTCCCTCTGCAAAGTGGCTGTAGCAGAGCATTAGGCCATGTGCCTTGATTAGCAGAGGCATCCATAGATATTGACAATTTTGTCCTGATTCTACCATGTATGAGTGTAATCTGGCAATACATAGGTGGGATGGACCTACTCTGAGTACATGCATGAGGCTCTTCATGAGCAGATGGTTGGGAAGTGCTACCTGAAGCAGCTGGAACTGGCACATCCGTCTAGATAAGACTTTTAGGGCTAGTGCAGCTGGGATGGATTCACGTTTGCTATTTCTGTGAGGGACTGCAATGAGCTGGGGGACCAGTCCTCCTGAGCTAACCAAGAGCTCTCTTCTCACAGTCCAGGATCTGTACTCTGACACATGCAACTGGTCCCATGGGTTAAGTCTCTTTAGATGAAAACCCGAAGCAGGTGACAAGAGAAAAAAATCTGTCACAGCCACTGGTGAGTAGGAGGGAGGAAAAAGAGTCCTCGGGGAACTAGGGACAGGGCAACGATGGAGGTTTCCTTCCAGTGACTAACTCCACAGCTCTGAGCTCCCTGTAAGATGCCTTTGAACATGTCCATGCTTATTTTATATGGATTCTGCTATGTTCAACCTGCACAGCATCATATGTTGTGTGTAATCACAGTCATCCATTTACCTGGAAAAAGATGTCTTCAAAATCAGCAGGAAGTGCCAGACTCTTTCCCTAGCAACATCATGCCACGATACTGCATCTCTCTTTCCCTCTTAGCTAGACCTTCCCAATTAACAGTGAAATGTGGTTTCTTCAAGACAGGTGAATGTGCCATCGTAGGCCAATTTTATGACTATTTCTAGAACCCAAGTAAACAAATGAATATTGAAAGAGGAGCTTTGATGTACTGCTATTTCCTTAATGCTGCTGTAAGCAGAAATGTCTGGTTTCTTCTTGTCAATACACTGCCCTCTTGGATCCAGCATGGAGAGCAGATACACAGCTATGCCCGAGATACACTTTGTGAAGTACTTTACACATTGACTATAACGCGCTATTTGCAATACCAGATGAGACGGTAGCTGCTCAAAGGACTTCCCACAGGAATCAAGAAGAGTAAACAGATGAGACCCAGAGAACCTGACATATGTGTAAGCCCATTTATTGCCTTAAGATTGTTTTCTGCTGCAGGACTTTGCTTTTGAATAACCCATGTTTTGCTGAAAGACCACAATCTTCAGAGTCCTCTGCAGTACCTCCAAAAGGAGCAGAACAGCAAATACCTCCCAAACCCCTCAAGGCAAATGCACCAAGTACATAGCAACCATGGATCAAAGTCTGAGAACAGCGGAATCCCTAGAAGAACAGAAGTCCTATATTTCAGAGGGGAAGCATCCGACTATGTGAGTGATACCTCCACATTTAACTTGTCCAAGAGGGCGAGAGGTGCACAGTAGCTGAGATACCTCCGTTCACCGTGAGATATTGCTCTACTGGCTTTCCAGATTGCCTTAAACATCAGTTGCTTTATCTGTGCCTTTCTGTATTATCTTAAGATCATAATGGGCACTCTTGTTAAAAAGAGAGCTTTTCCTATCTTGCTGTTCAATGATGAAGATACCTAATCTGGAAGCCTTTTTGATGATGCTCTTTTCTTATCCTTTCTATCTTCTGTTATATCCAGGTTAAGAGACTGACTGGGTAAGATGGTGGAGCTGATAACGTTTGAACATCAAAGGTTTCAACAAGTAAGCTTGAAGAGTGAGATGCTCTTGCCACTTGTTAGGCAGGTGTAGTTGAGTGCTTATCTATCTAGCCTTTTGCGGCCATTTAATACCATAGGAAAGAGCTTTTATTTTGCTTTTTGGCTGTACCACTGCATTGGTGAGGGTCAGAACATCCAGTGGCTTCCTTCTTGTCTTACGAAACCTTACACCCTGTCTTGACCACTGAGAAGTTGTCATTCTTCCAAGTTACCTCCCTGAAGCACCGAGACAGAACGCTGGGACCTTTCAAACTGGTCTTCTGCTTGCTCAGTTGCACTTAATGATTTCTAACAAGAAAGCACAACAACAACAATAATACTAATCCATCCCATTTAGGTAGAATTGTCTCCTTCAATTCTAACTGCATGGCTCAGTGAGGGATACAGAGTGCTGAGCGAGGCTGCACAGCTTCAGTTTTGCTCTCTGGGTGAACCGAGGGGAACGCAGGCACTGCACAATATGTTCTAAGGTAAGTTTTCCCCAAAGTGCAGTGGTTTGAAATCTACAGCTCCTGGCTTAAGGAAGGCTGCAGGGACTGGTTATTACAGCTATTCCCTATTTCCTACAACTAGTTGTATTTCCTATTAAAGTAGGAAAAACCCATCTGCTGGTTTTCCAGGTCCCCCAAAGCATGGTTAGGTCAAATGGAGGGCACCAGTGTAAGAAAAAACTCACAGAACAGTGAATGCTGTTTTCCTGTATGCTTCCTCCTTTATGTACTCTTTGCATATATATCAGCAGACCAAGGCTTGAATCTTTAGGATGGAATTGGTATGGCCATAGAATCACAAACTGGTTTGGGTTGGAAAGCACCTTAAGATCATCCAGTTCCAACCCCCTGCCATGGGTAGGGATGCCTCACACTAAACCATGCCGCCCAAGGCTCTGTCCGACCTGGCCATGCCTTGGTCCTGGGTTTTGGCAATCACCAGAGATGCAAAACTCTTGACTCATCACGTTTCTGAAAAGCCTTTTCCAGGATAATTTGCTCTGCGGGAATCTGGTGCCTCCTGGCACCTCCACTCGTGTTCATTACTTTTACGGGCTCCTTGAGCAAAGAACAAACTGAAACCATGCATTTAATAATAAGATCATTATTATCTTTACGCCCAGTTTCAGGACAGGGGTAAGTCGTTAACATGACAGGGAATAAAGAAAGCTACCGCAGCAATAGCACCACCAAAATGGAAGTGATTCAACAACTGACTCATCTAGCATAGCAGAGCCTTAAGACACCTGGTTCCTTCTTTCAAGTAAAGGCTTAAGCAATGTGGAAACATTCACTTATGCAGCCTGTCCTCTGAAAACGCTACTGGATTGCAGAATTCAGGGAAATACATCTAATGTAATCAGGAGCCGATGAGTTAGGAGTTCAATTGAGCCCCCCAAAAGCTGCCACATAAAGGTTATGACTCAGGCCGAAATGAAGTTAATCTCTATATTTAGACCTAGTACAAGTAGGCACTTCTGGATTTAGAGCCAAATTCCAGTTGCAGTTGTGTTAAAGATGAGCTGAGGAAGTCTATCTTCAGCTCTATCCCCTTAGACCCCTGTCATCTCCATCCTAAGAACTTGTGCTTGGAGTGAGCTGTAAACCCAGCCAGTGCTCTACCACATACGCCTGCCTCTTCTAGTGAGAACCCCCCACTTCTAATGTGCCATTCCCATGTTAAAACTAGAAAGACAACCAGTAATGTACTGAGACCAGTTATAAACCACTTCTCTCATCCTTCTGAACAGATTCCAGTCTGGACCCCAGCATTATTTTTGGACACAGTCAAACCAAACTTTAAGGAGAAAGCCTTTGCAGGCACCAACACCAAACCTTGTTTCCCTTTGTCCTTGGACCAATGCCTAATCTCAAACACTCCTGTTATTAGAACTTAAAACCAGTTTACAAACCTAGCTTTAATGGTAACACTGGTTTTAAAAATTCGTCTTCATTGGAGCTAAGGATTAGTGTGGGATCCAGAGGCGCTCCTGGGCTAAACCTCAGGTTTGGCATCAGCAAAGTCTATGCCAAAGGTGAGCTGGGCTTGAAGGAAGGTGAGGATTATGCCTATGGCTGGGGTAAAGGCTTGGGCTGCAAGCTTCAAGGGGTTTCATGCAGCGCTGCTGGGCAGGCACTCTGGGAGGCAGCAGTACCAGCATCTTCCTGCATCACTTTGGCATGCTGCCCCTGCTATACACAGCAAGACCAGACCAGTGTTTCCCCTGCACTACTCTGCCTTTTGCTAATGCCCACACATCTAAGCTAGAGTGGCATGCCTCCCTCTTCATGAGCCTCTAAGCTGGTTAAAGAGGACATCAGCTAAAAACTCATGTAAGGGAACAATAATGAAGTGTCTGACTCACGGGTAGGCTGACAAACCTTGAGAAGGTTTTCTCTTGCTCAAGAACTGAAATTCCTCCCTTAGTTTCTTGCCAATTGAAATCAGTGCCAGTTATAATTGCCCAGGAGCCATCGATCCAGCTCTGTGTTGTGGCCACTTGGGTGTATTTGGCCTGTTTGAGCCATTGCGGTTTTCTTTTGTTAAGTATCAAATGGCTTTTATATTGTCCAGCAATGCGCTGCATAGCACTGAACCCAGCGCCAGTAAGTGCCTGCAATCATGTCTTTTTTTAACATCTGAGCTATTTTTGAGCTGAACAGAGGGCTGAATGCTATAATGTCTTCCTGCCTGTGAATACACCACTTATCTGATTACTGAATATTGTGAATATTGCAATAAATTATGCCCCCTACAATAATTTTACATAACCTGCTGGAGATGCGGTGTCAAAAAGGGTCTGTGATTGCAGTAGGAAGATTACAACCAAAATGGTTTGCTTGCAAGGTATTTTCTTGCACAAGTTTTTATGTACAAGTGAAACATCATTATCCTTACTTTACTTTCATAATTCACTTTTCAGAGATAGAATATACACACTAGGCACAAGCCTCTGCAGATAGCTGCAACTTGTACCTCATGCTACGGCTGGAATTAAGCACGGCAGAAAGCAAAATCAATTCAATCTGATCAGGCCTCAGCTAACATTTGGTCTCAGCCTGGGCAGAACTCGGGTAGTTCATGTGAACCCCTCTTGCACTTCCCTGCTTTGATCTCAGATGATACTGAAATGCCTTTTCCTCTTGCTGTCTCCTAAGGGTGGGATTACAATTATATACGGTGGGATCACGATTATATATGGTGGGATCAGACAATATGCTTTGTTCAGATGTATTGCAACCCGAAGTCTTTGGTGCAAAAATGCCTCAAGGACCTGGGGTCAACCACCTACCCTTTCCTTCAGGAAATCCATCTAGGAAGACAGCAAGCAGCTCTGCCCCGTGGTCTCTGCTCCTCCTACACTCTTGCAACCCTCATCGGGGCTTCTCTGATTTAGAGCAGTGCGCTTTTAACAGTACTGCGGGTTTGGAGGGGCGATGAAAAGGAATTACAGACAGACTGCGGGGTCCCTGGTAATGCAAGGAGACAAAGCTGGAAATCAAAACTGCTTTGTTCTTGTTGGCTTGTAGTTGTATCTGCTTTCTTTAACACACAGTTCCTGTTTCCACCAGATTGCAAAGACATACAAGATGGGATCTATTCAATTGAAAACAGCACTGAAAACAGAAGAGAAGCTTTCAGAAGTGGATTCAATCCAGGTGGTACCAGAAAGGAGATGCAGTCTTGCTTTTAAGTTTCCACAGTTGAGGATGCCTGGTCTGCCAAAGTTAGAAAGAACCAGAATTCATTTTAGGCCTGGATATGAAATAATCCCCTTTCTGGTCCCTAAAATCCATATATTCAAATACATGGCATTCACCTGCCTTACCAGAGACTGACAGTAGTGTCCCAAGAAAGGCAGAAAAGCTGAGAATTGAAATCTGTCCGCTTTAAGTATGATTCAGAAGTCATGGTTTTCAAAACACAACCACTTCAAACCTTCCAACAGAGGAAAGGTCGAATTCTGTGGGTGAACGGCTCCTACAGACACTTCATCCATTATCACTGTGGGAATCCCTTCTGAGACTTCTAGTGGTACTTATAAACTTCGCCCTGTTCTGTGATGTGAAAACGCTTTGTGTGCCTCTTACTAATCACTGAACACCTGAGAGAGCACAAAAGACCAGCCAAAAAAACCCAACACCCCAGGAGCTTAGAAAGTCAAACACTGAGGAGCAATAAATGAGGTGAGTGCTGCCATTTCTGGTTTTAATTATTATGAGCTAATTCAGCTACATCCCAATAAACAGGAATTGCCATCCCTTATCCTAGCATTGCCCAGCCCCTGCAAGGACTTACACCAGACTATGGAGAACAGAGTGCAGGAGCATGAATTCAGTACTTGGTTTAAAGCAGCTGGAGAAAAACCATCGTAAGCCTGATTCTCACAGCTGGGTGTTTCGGGGAGCATTTCATAGGATCCCACACTGGTTTGTGTTGGGACCTTAAAGCTCATCCAGTTCCAGCCCTCTGCCATGGGCAGGGACACTTCACACCAGACCAGGTTGCTCCAAGCCCCTGTGTCCAACCTGGCTATGAGCACTGCAGGGATGGGGCAGCCACAGCTTCTCTGGGCACCCTGTGCCAGTGCCTCAGCACCCTCACAGGGAACAGCTTCTGCCTAAGAGATCATCTCAATCTCCCCTCTTTCTTAATATTAACTGCAGAAGTCAGATTTTAAAGCATCTTGTGTATGAATAACACGAAAAGAACTGAGAATACCATTTGATTGAAACATTGCCTCATATACTCTAAATCTCCCAATCTGCCATGAAAAACCTTAAAAACGACTATACAGATGAAAACTTGAATAAAAATACCCAGGAAGTATTTATTCCCAGGACAAGCTTATCAGGTAAGCATGTGCTCTGCTGCCTGCCTTCCAAGTTCAATAAGCAAATACTAACAGTTGCCCCCATTTCAAAAGCTAAAGCCTGTTTTGTGTTTGGATCAGATTTCCACCTCTTTCACAAAGTCATGTGCCCATAGTAAGATTTCAGAGCTTTGCTGCTATGTTACAGGATGAGAGGCAGCCAAGAGAATTATGTCAAGCAAATTCATGCCCATATAAATTACAAAGTAAAGCCCACAGCAGTATCGCGTTCATAACAGTGTGATGATGCTCTCTGCCAGAAACCGCCGGCACTGGTAGTGCTTATCTCTCAGAGCACTCCTAGGTATCAATTTATATTTCAGGCACTATCTTGCAATTAAATTTCTAAGCTTAAAATGCCAATTTTCCGCTCCCTCCCCCCTTCCAGTTCTGTGTCCTCCCAGATTAACAAAACCTCCTCTGTGGCAGCAAATTAATCACACTACAAAACTAAACCGTTCATTAGAGCTGCAGCACAACACAACTGCCATTAACAACTCAGTATTGCTGGGGTTTGTCTTTAATTTGATGGTGTTGTTTGCAGCAGCCTCTCCTCCAAGCACACACACCACCACAATAAATAGTGACAAGCCCTAGACTGCAGCGGGTATTGATGTGCCACGAGCTTGCAGTGTTACAACACCAGAGCCCTTGTCTAGGGGCTTTTGATGTCCACAGTGTGCAAATTCTCACGCACATCAGCTCACTTCGGGTTTTCCAAGACCTGCCTAAAGCATCCCGTTAGCCCACGTTCACTGATGCTCTGCTGCTGAGGATAAGCAGAGATGCGGCTGCACTGCTGGCTTTAGCAGCGACCTTGCCAGTGCCCAAACGCTCTTTACCAGCCTCCCCTTTCCTCCCTTTCCCTCTCTGAAAACCCATCGGTCTTATTCCTTCTTGGTCCTTCACCTTTTTGGAGAGAACTGGCTGATGTAGCAGTGATGAATCACACAGGATGTCCTCCGACTCCCACTCCAGGGTTTTGTAAGCTGCGGTGGCAGGCTCGGGCATGGGTGGGCTGCGCTTCCTACCCTCATAGCCCGGCGGGATGTCCTCTGGACATTCATAACCTCAGCTCCTTAATTCAGTTTCTTAATTCGGAATTCCTACTTTGTTTTCTGGACGGTGGTTAGGAAAACATGGAATTTTAAACTTGTTCTGCAAAAGTAATGCTGCAGAGCAAGAAACAGACTTGCATTTTATGGAGAAGCAAGACGGTGCCCTGTGCTTATGTAGAAAATCTGCCTCCCTCTGTTCAATCAAAACCTGAGCTCCTTCACCCTAGTATGAGCCTGAAGTACAGACCACGGTACCCTGTCCTAGATTCATTTCTTTGCCAAAACGATGTAACAAGAAAGCAAAACTGCGGTATTTAACCAAAACACGGATGTTGGTCCTCTCAAGGACCAGCCAGATCCCCCAGGAGTCTATAGGATAATGCAGCAGCCATCAACAAATCTGAGTTTGCCTGAGTCAGCTACTGCATTAAGCCCTGGAAGAAGGCCTCAGGCTTATGCACCTCTGACTTGCAACTGAATTATGTATGATTTTGACCATGCAAAACGAACCCTGGCCTCCAAGCCTTGCTGCATTAAGAACTTCTTCATACAGCTTAAGCAATATCAGGTTAAGCAAAACTCAGGTTAAGTCTAAACCTGAGGCCAGCAGAGCTTTGAACTCAGCCCCTACAAAGGGTACCTAGGCTGGTGTTCGCTGTGGTCCTGACTTGATGAAGGCAATGAAGCCAGAGCTTTGCTGCAGGACTCTCCACCACATCCTGCTCTCACCCTGAAGCACAGAAGGCAGATCAAAGGCACAGCAAGAGGTACAGCACTGGCGCATCATCCCTCTCCTTAGAAGCTGTGGGAATCACCAGGACTCGGGCAAACTCACCTCTCTCCTCCAGGAAAAGCATCTGCCACAACATTTAAAAGCACCTTCTTACTTCCACCGCTCCTTGCCTAAATGTGTAAAGAAGGAGACAATAAAACTGCCACTGAAACTTGCTTTCCTACAGCACACAGATTCCCAGCGCCCGCTTACAAAAGAACTGTGTTCAGCTTGTAGCTTTCCTGCTCAAATAGGACAGAATAACAAATCAGCTCAAGCTTTCAGAGCTGCAATACACCTCCAGCACTCAACTGCTCTGATTAAATACACATCAACAGTACTCACTCATTACTAGCAACAAAACACTTCCTTACACAGTCCTGGTATGTGTTTTGAATGCTGTAACTGTATGTGACAAAGTAAGTTGTGTAACGTCATAGCTCTGTCCATGAACCACAGTCATCCACTTGGCTTGCTCATAATATTCCATATTAAAACCTACCCTGAACTGCAGCATTTTTTGGGATAGCCATAAGGATACCAGCATCTCTGATGTGTTTTGCTTCTGGTACACACCATCTTTTTTACCTTAACCAAACTCTGCAGGTCCTGAACAAAGACTCCAGGGCATGTCAGAGAGCTTTTCCTGCACTTACCTGCAAGACTATAACAGGCTTCCTCTGAAAACCAGAAGTACAGCACTGCAGTGCTGCTCTCCTCCAGGGGATGATCAGGAGCTGGAGCACCTCCCATACAAAGGCAGGCTGAGAACATTGGAGCTGTTCAGCCTGGAGAAGAGACCTCAGAGCAGCTTCCAGTGTCTAAAGGGGGCTACAAGGATGGTGGAGAGGGACACTTCATCAGGGACTGTAGCGACAGGACAAGGGGTGATGGGGTCAAACTGAAGCAGGGGAAGTTCAGGTTGGATATAAGGAAGCTCTTCCCTGTGAGGGTGCTGAGGCGCTGGCACAGGGTGCCCAGAGAAGCTGTGGCCTCCCCATCCCTGGCAGTGCTCATGGCCAGGTTGGACACAGGGGCTTGGAGCAACCTGGTCTAGTGGAAGGTGTCCCTGCCCGTGGCAGAGGGCTGGAACTGGATGAGCTTAAGGTCCTTTCCAACCCAAACCAGTCTGGAATTCTATGATTCTATGATTGCATCTCTGCCTTTTGCTGCCCTCCTATGTGCTCACAGCCTGCTGAGGACGGCACTGGGGCTGTGCCAAGCCAACCCAGCTGGGATCCACTGGGAAGGTGGAGCAGCATTTACCAACCTGCACACTGCTGAGCACTGGGACCTCCAGGGTCCTGCTCCACTGCCTGCATGAGCACCCAGAGCTAGAAACTGGAGCAGAGCAGGGAGGACACGGGGAGGGGAGATGGGATACATGCCGGTGACAAAAAGCTGACTGCGCAGGAGAGCTCGTAAATGTAACTCAGTCCTCTCTGATGCGAGAAACATTACAAAGTGAAAACAGTGATCCGTATCCCAGTGGTTCTGACCCTGGCTGGAGAACACAAACAGTGCCTCAGGAATACGGCTGTGGGGCGGCTGAAAGCATCTCTACCTGCCAATCCCGCTGCACCTTTCCTGTGCTCTGCACTTCATTCTTTCCTCAGGGAGCAGCTCTGTTTCCTTTGGTGATATTCGTGATACTGGGATTTTTTTGACTTTTTTTTTCCTTCTTTTAAGTGTCTATAGAAAAGATCATCCATGCAACAGTTTTGCCTTAGACTTTTCCTGCCTCTTAGTGTGTGCGTTTGTATACCGCATGTGTCTGCAGTAAAGAAAACAGAAGCAAATCAGTCGACTGTTACCTTCATTCCTGGTGCACATGCATGTATTCTACACCCTTATACATGTATATATACTATGTATTCCATACATATATAATATGTATATAATATTTATATACATATATAATATGTATATAATATGTATTCTATACATATATAATACATATAATATACCATGTATTCTACACCCTATAATGACCCTCTTCAAATACCAGTTCCACATAGGAAACAAGATCTGGAGCCAGAATACCCTTCTGTTAGCACTGGCAGAGAGCTAACCTCTGCTTATTACGTTTCTTCATAAGGTACAGGTTGCTATTAAACCAACCCTATCCTGGTACAGGTGGCTGAAAGTTTAGGGCTTTCCTTATTCCTTTTCATTGCTTCAAACTTTGCAGATTCATTTCCATTCTTCCCTGGGGAGCCACATTTCAAACCTCTCTCAAGGTGTGACACGGCGCTGGGATCATTCTTCTTCAGCAAGGCAGTAACTTCTTTTCCTGCCGTGCTCTTCCTTTCTTCTCCCCAGCACATGCCTTTGCCTTCCTTTCCCCGCCTACACAAGGCACTTCAGAGTTGCTTTGATGCTTTTGCTCTAGACATGGGGAAGCAAAGCCTCGGGCAGCACCGCTTGAAATCTGAAGCTGTTTGGTGACCACGGCAGGGATAGCAAGTGTTTTGGCTTCTCTAAAGCTCAGCTCCTCACCCCTTGCTCTCTGGTTCCCCTCGCACCCCTTGCAAGGCAGAAGAGTGCACCCTAGTCATACCATGCCTACTGTCCTCTTAGCCACCCAATACCCTTTCCTCCCCTGGGACTCTGAGAAGTCAGGCTCCACTGGTGAAACAAGGAGCACATCTCTCCCTCTCCTATCCGGCAGCATAGGGTCAAGTCATAACCTTATCTCTAAATCTTCTCGAAATGAGATTCAGTTCAGATTATTTAAAACCCAAATGCGGACAAGAGGAAATTGCTCTTTTTTGCTGTGATTCAGGGAGGATCCAAGAATCTTGACGGTCAAACGTTTTCCAGGCTGGTTTATGGCTTTGGGTACCCAACCGAGAGCAATTTTCAAGGGGCTGATTTCCAGAATAGGCTTAGTACCCACTTTCTTCTGAAAATCCTACCCTCATAAGTGCCTCTCAAGAGGGGTGGTATAGAAACACCCAACCTGACCATGTACTGAGATCCCAGTCTCGATTGCACTCTTTCTGTCTGCAGCCTGGATGCTCAGAGACACAAACAATTTCTATGAGCCACCAAAATTCCCCATGAAAAGAATATTCCACTGGAGAAAATACTGGGTTCAGAGCCCTGGAGAGCAGAGCCCTTTACTTAGTGACAGCTCAGCTTTTACAGTGGAAGCAGTAAAAAGCTGATTCACAAAATAGGTATATCATAAGTACATTTCCTTCCAATCTCCATGAAGTACCTACAAAGCTGCTGCAGAGGGACCCTTCATCAGGGACTGTAGTGATAGGACAAGGAGTGATGGGTTCAAACTGAAACAGAGGAAGTTCAGGTTGGATATAAGGCAGTTCTTCCCTGGGAGGGTGCTGAGGCACTGGCACAGGGTGCCCAGAGAAGCTGTGGCTGCACTATCCCTGGCAGTGCCCAAGGCCAGATCAGATGTGCCTTGGGCGACATGGTTTAGTGTGAGGCGTCCCTGCCCATGGCAAGGTGTTGGAACTGGATGATCTTAAGGCCATTTCCAACCTAAACCATTCTACGATTCTATAATATTCAGACACAGCTTCACTGATCAGCTGTGGTCCAGTGAGCCCCATCTCCTAGCAGATACACAGCTTTCAGACATGAAATATTCCCGATCAGTAAGTCTTTTTACATGAGCAGGATGATTTATTTCCTTGTGGGATTCTCTGTCTGCTTGCTCGGGCACTGTCTTCCATGCATCTTCCACTCAGAATACAAATCAAGTGGAAATTGCTTGAGATAAAATCTGGAGCATAAAAGCAGCAACCTAGGTCTACCCAATCAGCAAACTCCAGTTCATGGTTTTATACTCCTTGGTGATTTCTGGTCTGTATTTGAACCACCCCATTGACTATGGTGAACAGGACATTTTATCGCCATTATCTGGCGTTTGTTCTTTCTGCACCCCAAAGGAATCGCACCTTAGCTTTCAATATGTTTGAAAGTTCATCCGAGCTAAAAATGGTGAAGATCAACAGTGAGACGTTACAGAGATCACTGCGAGCCTTCCTCGGGCTGAAAGTAATATTAAAAGCTGCAATCCTTGTTTAAACTCTGTTGATGAGCTTGACTCAGCCATTTCCCTGGGGCCAGTTCAGAGTTTTGCATCTTGTCAGTGTTAAGCCACATGCTGCCTGCCTGCTTTGTTCATGGATGGGCTGTTTGGGCTGACACTGGAAAGAAGAGATCTGCATGAATAACTGTCTAGAAAACAGGAGCCTGTGCTCTGTCTAAGCCAGACAGAAATACCAGCCAAACCAGCGCCAAACTGGAGGCTGTGTGGCTGTATCAGCATGGCACCAAGCTCAAGCGCTCTTTTCATAAGGGTTTGACTTCCATAGCCTGTGATTAAGCAACTAGACACTGCACATATTGAACTTAATAAGGCCTTAGGCATTGTCTCCTACAGTCTCCTTATAACCAAGACTGGTATCAACTGATAACTGGAATATAAGGTGGGTGGAAATCTCTGCTTAAAGGGTTGTGACCTTTGAGGCAGAGTAATATCCATCTGGCAGCTCTGTGATCCTTGTGCCAACATTGTTTAGCACCTTTGACAACATCAGAACAGAGGAATGGAGTGAGGTCCCAGCAAGTTCGCAAGATGGGGAGCAAGTGGGATGCTGGTGGGTCAGGCTTCTATTCAGAGAGCTGGACAAGCAGGAGACAGGGTGGATGAGAACACCAAGAGGTTCAGCAAAGACAAATGCAAGGTTTTGTGGGTGGGATGTGATAACCCCTCACAGCACCACAAGCCAGGGCTGGCTCAGTCTGAACCTGGCCTCCAAGCCAGTTTGAATGCCACAGATGGAGGTGCAGCCGTCTCAGGGCACCTGCAAGCTGCCATCTGCAGAAGAGCTCATGAAGAGGAGAAACACCATGCAAAGAGCTGGGCTTCCCCCATGCAGGCAAAGCTGAGGCAGCAAGGATTGCTCCAGACAAGTCAGATGGGGTAAATACAGACCTGACTTCCCCGTGAGAAGAACAAAGATAAACGGGAGCTGTGGCACTGCTGTCCGTACCCCTTGGCAGTCTCCCTGCATCAAGAGACAGTTCCCATCCTTGTCTGGGCCAAGCCCACTGCCAGCTGACCAGCCGAGGAGTCCCTGTTGGGGATCACTGTGCTCCAGCAGCAGAAAGGGATGTCTGTGCTGCGACTCCTGGCAGGGGAATCATTCCTGTCAAGTCCTCCCCTATTTGCCACCCAGCCCGAGGGCTGTGTCCTGCACCCTTTCACTTCACAGGGAAAGGCACAAGGCTTCTGCTGACGTTCTGAGATGACAAGGCTCGCTGTAGAGCCTCACAGGGTGGGAGCTCAACAGGTAACATGCCAGCAAACACTTCTATCTGGTGTGCAAGCGGACGCACTTGCGCTAGCTCCTGGCACATTCAGGTATCTCAGGCCAAGAAAGCCAGGACCGGCAGCACCCTCAGTTCCGCAACTCAACTAATAACCCATTTCACATCCGCATGATTTTGAGGTCACTGAAAACATTCAGTCTTTAAATTCCATCACTAACATGATTTGCTTTCTCGACTCTTAACCTCGGGATAAACCGCTTGCTGATAGCTTCAGCAGAGCTCTTGCTTTGTGACTCTTCTCAGAATGAAGCGATTCGAGCATCCCGCTCTCATTTAATGCTATCCACTTCAAACTCTTGTGTTATATTTCAGAGAACTTGTCTTTTACAACCTCTTCCTCTATCTGAACACTAATTCGTTTGGCTCATTACTTAGGAAAACACATGCCATGCCGAATCTACTATTTCAAAGCAGGGTTAAAATGCACCAAAATTTACATTGCTCTGTTATTACTAACACTAACATATAGCGAGAGAAAATTACATTACCCTGTTATTACTAGCACTAACATATAGCGAGAGCTATACTTACATAAGCAGTTGGGTAAGGCTTAACCACACATGCTTTTGTGCAGAAATCAGATTCTGGTATGGAAAAATACTCTACTTTGCATTCAGAACAACTGAGTATTTGGCTGTAGATGAAATGCAGCTTTGTTTTGCAAGCAGAGGTTAGCAATCATCAGACTTGCCCACGGCTGTTTCACTGGAGGTGGGAATATGAATATATTCATATTTACTGGTGCTTTATAGGGTCATGGTAACACATATAAATGAAGTTTCTTCTTTAATTAATTGCTATAAATGCAGACAACCTTATATAGAATTCTCAGTTAAACTGTCCAACACAGACACCTACAGAAACCTCATCCCTTCAAAGAAAAGGATTTTAGGTTCTTTTACAACAAACCTGACTTCATTTTCTGCCACCACACACCTGCTCTGCCTCCCACCCCCCTCCTCCCCCTGTGCCTTCCCTCTCTCTGCCCTCCTTTACCTCTCAGAGCTGCAGCATCTGCAGCACAAGGCACCGGGGAGCTTCCCGTCGCTGGCTCTAGGGGAGCAGCTCACCCGTACGTCTCGAGCGTGCGGCAACTGCGTTTGTGCCGGCACCTCAAAGCAGGAAGCCCAGGGGAAGTTCAGGGCAGATAAAAAGCTAATGAAGGGCCACAGTGGGAGGAGTGAGAGTAACCCCTGTGGGTGCAGACAGCCCTTGGCACCCCAGGGATGCCGAGGGAACCAGTGCCGAGGGGTCTTTGCCTTGCCACGTCCTGCGCTACTGAACCTCCCCAGGGAGGCGAAGGTCACTGCCTGTTAGTCACAAGGAACACCCCTGCTGCTGCAACACGGTGAGCTCTGGCGATGAGCACCAGCCTCCCTGTGCCGAGCAGAAGGCTCATCCCTGCCCCGAGGAGCACATTGCAGCATACGTTTGAGATGGGAGATGTCCGTAGGGCAGCCTGGGGCATGAACGCAGAGCAGTGGAGGCACTGCCAGTGTGCGATGCCACAGCCAGCTCAGGGTTATCCAGATAAGGAAGGAAATAGGATGTAAAAGGTCCTCGAGTCACAGAGGCCCCAAATCTGGTCCTACTGGACTGCGGTGGGGACAGAGGACAGATCCCTGCTTTGGGAGGAGAGATTTATTCCTGTCCAAGCAGGGGGATACTTTCCCCTCTTATTTCCCCCTCCTGTTTCCAGGAGCCTGGGCTGCATTTCTTTCCTCTGGTCAAGCAAATAAGGAAAATAAGGTTCATGCATAATCAAAGTAGTCCTTGATGCCCACTGAAAGATTTAGGGACTTCATTTGGACATTATCATGCATCCCATTATCACACTTAAATCTCAACGACCCCAAGGAAATCAATACTCAGCTAATATTTATTACAGCTGCATCTTTGCTAAGGAAATGCTGATGAGCTTTTCTCTACAGATCTAGGTACCAGGAAAAGATTTCCAGTGTTCTCTATGGGGGAAAATACAGCAGTGCTATCCAGAGAGGGGTTTATTTCAAGGATTTCTTTTTCTTTTCTCCCTGCCTTTCAATTCTTCCTGCTGATTTTCAACCCTTTCTCTCAGGTCAGGACCCCAGCCAAAGCACAGAGCTAGACTGGCCTATAATTCCTTTTGCCAGCTCCAAAGTTAAGAAAGCTGCAGAAGGTCGAAGAGAAAAATAGGAAAGAGAAAAGTGATGGGCAACCCCCCCCCCCCCACAACTTACTCATATTCCTTTGATTTCCCATATAAAGACGGAAATGTAAAGAAGGGGCACGTGGCAGCTCCTGTTTTGATGAAAAATCTACACGTAAAAAAAGTAAGCTGCTCATTTTGAAATACTTCCGAAGGGAAACTGTTCACCACTGCTACAGAAACATGCGTGTGCTTGGCATGCCTGCGCCACGAGGATGATCAGGGACTGGAGCACCTCCCATACAAAGACATGCGAGAACATTGGGGCTGTTCAGCCTGGAGAAGAGAAGCTGCGTGGAGACCTCAGAGCAGCTTCCAGGGTCTGAAGGGGGCTACAAGGATGCTGGAGAGGGACTCTTCATCAGGGACTGTAGCGATAGGACAAGGGGTGATGGGTTCAAACTGAAACAGGGGAAGTTCAGGTTGGATATAAGGAAGAAGTTTTTCCTCCCTGTGAGGGTGCTGAGGCGCTGGCACAGAGTGCCCAAAGAAACTGTGGCTGCCCCATCCCTGCAGTGCTCAAGGCCAGGTTGGACGGGGCTTGGAGCAACCTGGTCTGGTGTGAGGTGTCCCTGCCCATGGAAGAGGGTTGGAACTGGATGATCTCAAGGTCCTTTCCAACCCAAACAAGTGCTGCTGTGATTCTAAAACAATGGAGCTTTGGGCACTTGCATTGAGTCACCATCGTTTGTCACTTCTCATCACCATAACTTTTCCATAACTGAAGCAAAGATTCTACAGTAATAAAGCTAAGTTCTTGTGGGTAAAACTGAGGTTCTATCAGATTTAGAGAGGAAACTCTCTTTCCAAAGTCAGAACAAGCATGCTGCTCTTCAACCCACAAGCTCAATCGAGGAATTAAAAGCCCAAAACCCCAACTAACCACAAACAACCCCTAACTCCCCTTTCCCCAAACCCCTGACTAAACAAAAGATAAACAACCAAGCCCCAAAGCAAAAATACACCAAAAACCAGGGAAGTGCTCTCACAGTGAGCCCTCCGAGGAGGTGTACTTGCTATCCAAGGTCCGAAGAGCTGCAGTTGCTCTGCCTCCATTGCAGGAACCTCACTCGAATTGCTTCTCCAGACCCTCTAACCCAACAACTACAGCTTGTTTATCAACACGCACAATAGCAGAGCAGCTCTCAAATGCTTCAGAACACAGTAGGGTGAAAAAAAGGCACGGTTAAGAGAGAACCAAAGGTTTCCAGAAACAATCTTCACCGGGCTTTGACAAGAGTGCTGCCAACTAACGCCTGGGCTTCTGTTAAAAGACAGAGAATTGTTAACTACAGACAGAAGGTCCTCAGGTACTACACCTTTTCCCCAGGAGATTATGCTGATACATATTGCTAGAGAGAAGAGGGTATCAACAACTGGTGATCAATAATTCCTTCCCCAGAGGCATTGGAACTGCTGCCCAGGGCAGGGCTGCAGTCACCGTCCCTGCAAGTGGTCACACACCGTGGAGATGAGGCCCTCAATGCCATGGGTTAGTGGTGGCCTTGGCAGTGCTGGGGAACGGTTGGACTGGATGAGCTTAAAGGGCTTTTCCAACCCAGTTCATTCTATGGTTCTGATTCTGTCAGAGTAGGAAAACTTATAAATGGCAGTCTCTACCCTAGAAAAAGAGCATCTGACAGATGACACTGGGTAACTACTGTAGGTATGTAATGAGAAGTCAGGAAGAAGCTGGGAAGGAATGACATCAAATATTCAAAGAGGAAAGAAGATAATAATGGGCTTACAAGAAGAAAACGGGTGCAGAGGAGGCCACGAGGATGATCAGGGGACTGGAGCACTTCCCGTATGAAGATAGGATGAGAAAGTTGGGGCTGTTCAGCCTGGAGAAGAGAAGGCTGCGTGGAGACCTCAGAGCAGCTTCCAGTGTCTGAAGGGGGCTGCAAGGATGCTGGGGAGGGACTCTTCATGAGGGACTGTAGTGATAGGACATGGGGTGATGGATTCAAACTGAAACAGGGGAAGTTTAGATTGGATATGAGGAAGAAGTTCTTTCCTGTAAGGGTGATGAGGCACTGGAATGGGTTGCCCAGGGAAGTTGTGAATGCTCCACCGCTGGCGGTGTTCAAGGCCGGGTTGGACAGAGCCTTGGGTGGCATGGTTTAGTGTGAGGTGTCCCTCCCCATGGCAGGGGGGTTGGAAGTGGATGATCTTAAGGTCCTTTCCAACCCGAACTATTCTATGATTCTGTGATTCTACAAAATGGGGGGAAAGGAGGCTCCAAGTGCAAATCAACAAGAGATGGTTCAGAAATCAGTCAATCAACAGTGAATCAACACAAAGAGCATGAAATACCTGTTTGGGATCTCATGCACCCTTCATCCCAAATGCTTCTTGCCAGGCTGACCCTCAGTAGAGTTAGTTATATATAAGCAAGAAACTCTGAAAGGTAGCACATGGTGGTTGTCCTGCAACAAGGCAATGCTCCCAGTCCTATTTCTTAGCTAGATGGGCATGTTCAGATGGAACTCATTAATTCATAATAACGCTGTCCTAAAGGTTTTGATTTAGCTTCGGTGGAAAGTCCCTGTAAATCAGAATCTTCTGCAAGAAACTGATAGAAATCCAGGGGTGCCTGCGGGTTGTTCTTCCCGTTTCTGATTGAAGGATGGTTTCCACAGGCATTTTCATACACTTTGGGGCCATTTGGTTAAAGTCCTAATACAGAATTCTGCCATTTCCATAATCTCTCTGCGTGCAAACAACACTTTGGCCTTCTGCAGTGTGTGCAGGGGCTGAATCCATTTCTGTACAGTCTGTGCATGCAGGGGAACTGCAGTGCTGGCGATGTTTTGCCATTGCTTAGGGACTATCTCTGTAGGCAGCTCCAACTCTGCAGGTGTGCGACTGGAAAAGCCAGCCTACAGACATTGCCACGCTCACACTGCATCTACAGTTACTCATGTTCTTCCAGTCAGACGGTTATCCACATCCACTTCCTCTTTTCTTAACATCAGCGCTCATGGGAAGACTGAGATCAGGTTACCCACATGAGCATTGCTTGACAATGCTGTTAATAAAGACAGTGGACTCTCTATGGGCACCGTTCTTTTTATCCTCACAACATAAAATTCAATGTATCTCCACTCTGTGAATGATTTACACAAGGAAATGCGGAGGAAGCAGGTACTGTTCTTACAATCTAATGACACAACCATTGCATTTAGCAGTACTTCTCAATAAGGCCGCAGCTATCTGGAATTATTCCCTGTTCAAGGACCACAGCAGCTACTTCTCAGGAATATGTACAAGTGAGGAAAGCCAGGATTACAGACAACGCAAGGAAACTGCCAGGTACAACCTAGTCCAAGCTGAAAAGATCCGAGTTTTCAAGAGTCCACCAAACCAAAGGTGTTTTAAACCTCACAGCTACCAAACAACCCAGCTTCAGATCACCCATCAATGACCCTAATACCACCTAATATTAGACTCTAACACCCCCCTAATTTTTCATTTTTTCCCCTTTAAGCTCTATGTTCCTACAGCCATTTCAGACGAAGCTGGGATGAGATACGCTTCTCACAGAATTACAGCATGATTTGGGTTGGAAAGGACCTTAAGATAGTCCAGTTCCAACACCCTGCCATAGGCAGGGACACCTCACATTAGACCAGCTTACTCCAAGCCCCATCCAACCTGGCCTTGAACACTGCCAGGGATGGGGTAGCCACAGCTTCTCTGGGCTACCTCATAATATATCACCTTTGGGGTAGGCAGATGATGAATGCTGATGAATTTTACTGTTGCCCTACTCATTATTCAGCCAAGACTGTTGTACATCCCCAAAATAAAAAGCATAATGGCCTCTTGTCATCTGCTGCAGCAAAAACTACTTTTAAGAGATGAAACCCTTCTCCTTAATGGGAAGAAAGCGCACCTTCTCATTTATCATCAGCAAGTGTAACAACTACCGACCTCAAATGCGCCATCTCAAACTCACAGAAAGGCAATTAAAATCCGAGGCAGCCAGATATCACAGGCAAGCTGGAATGATGCGTAAATTGAGGTAAGGAAGGGAGTCTTTAAAGAGCAGCAGTTTAGCACCAGGGGAAGAGATGAGTAAATACACAGTTGTGTACATTATGAACTGGTTTCATAGCCCCACCCTGTCTCACCAATTCCATTTCAGATATTACTCAATCCTTCCCAAAGCTACAAACCCACAGGTTTTTAAAAGCAAGCCTTGAAATACTGGTAGAAATACATCTAAGGAGGAGAAATCACACACAAAACCAAGACTGCCCTGCTTTTGAAGAGGTTTTGGTGACAGCGCACGGCACTGTGCAAATCTCTGCTCTGGTGCGCATCTCTGGACCGCTACAGACTCTGCTTGTGGGTTTTGCTGTCCCCCCCTTTTCAAGAGCAGGGCTGTCACGAGGCAAGGGGTCCAAGCAGTGTTTGATACAACACTGTGGTTTTTCATAGAGAAAATATCTTGTTTTCTCTGTTTCATTTCAGTCCCCTAATGTTGATTTTCCAAGCTGATGGCAAGGCCTGAACCCAAGCACCCGCAGGTGATGCTCCCAGCCCCTAACACCTAACAACCAGTTTTTCTCTTCCAAAACCCCACTTTCCTCCCCAACTCAGTCAGCCAAAACCTAATGGAAAGAGGAGACAGCTATGTTGCCAGACTCCATAAACATCCCAGTATCCCGACAGTACTGCTAAGCCCAAGAGCAGTCAGAACGCAGCGCTGGCACAGGCAGTGATGCTCTTGGACCACAACCGCTCCTTTGCTTACCATCAGCTACTGTTGTTTAAAGCCACTATTCCTGGTCCTTCTGCTATGCCGTGTATCATTGTGTTACCATCCAACAGGGCCGAACTGGAATTAAAAGAAGCCCAAATAACCCTGATAAACAACAGAAAAGCCCCACACTGGCTCTCTCAGTAAAACTGGGGTTTGGCCAAGTAACATGTTGACACAACACCTGGTGCTGCAGGACCCTGGCAGGTTTTGCACTGCAGGCAATGAGCTTATAACCCCCATACAAAGCCTTACATGGCCTCCTCCAGCTCTGCTACCCAAACAGAGGGTCTCGGAAGTGTTCAGGGGGGCAGGGCCACCATACATGGTGAGAGGGGATATGGGGTGCCACAGGCTGCTATCCTGGGTTGCAGGTTCCATAGCAGGGACTGAGCACTTGTTATGGACTACCTGTCTGTCCAGGTCTGCCCTATAGAATCAAAGAATCAACCAGGTTGGAAAACACCTTTAGGCTCATTCAGTCCAACCGTTCCCAGCACTGCTAAGGCCACCACTGACCCATGGCACTGAAGGCCTCGTCTACACGGTGTGTGACCAATTGCAGGGACTGTGACTGCAGCACTGCCCTGGGCAGCAGTTCCAATGCCTGAGCACCCTCTGCCCTCAGCTTCATCATGCATCCATATTTGAAAGCCAGAAGCTCCCCAGCTCTACTGCTGCCTCATCCCCTCCAGCATCCCCCTCTCACTGCTTTTTCCTCTTAACATCTTGGCAAGCCTTCTGCATGCTAATAAGACAGCACTGGGCACTTGCCCAGCCAGTCACTGTCTTTCTATTAATTCAGCTTTTAGATACCCCTTACAGCATATTTGCTGCTGGCCAGCTTGCCAGACACACAAAATCTGGGGCTTGGGGGTGAAAAAACAGACAACACAACCCTGGCGTAACACAGCACTGCCTCTGAAAGGCCGTCCTGCTTGATTTCAGCCCTTCGTCACCCCTAGCTCTAAACTGAAGGCTGGTTGAGATTTTAGATTTCAATCTTCGACATAAAAGCAGTAATAATAATAATAATAGCAGCAAAATAAGTGTTTTCAGGCAGAAGAAAGCAAATAGCAGTTGGATGCTGGAGAGGGACTCTTCATCAGGGACTGTAGCGATAGGACAAGGGGCGATGGGCTCAGACTGAAACAGGGGAAGTTCAGGTTGGATATACAGCAGAAGCTCTTCCCTGTGAGGGTGCTGAGGTGCTGGCACAGGGTGCCCAGAGAAGTGGCAAACACCCCATCCCTGGCAGTGCTCAAGGCCAGGTTGGACAGAGCCTTGGGTGACGTGGTCTAGTGTGAGGTGTCTGCCACTTGTGGTTTTAAAGGTGGAAAGACCTCTTGTGGCATCACAAGGATGTTTTTTAGATACTCAACACCAATCATGACCACTCTTTGGCTTCATGTGGAGGCTTGGAGGAAGAAACATGTTTTAAATGCATCTTTTATATACAGAAACCCTAGGAACTAAACCAGGTTTACCAGAGATGCTAGAGGCTGCTGCGTGGAGAGCTGTGAGCTCACTGGGAAACAGTGTCTGTTTCTGGGCTTCCCTCAGTTTTCTTATGATGCTTGCATTCCTCCTTCACACATGTCTTTGGACCACATAATGGGAGCGGCAGGGAAGCTCCTTTCACGTTTTAATACTGGCTGTGTGGTTCTTCCTCAGCCAGGAATATTCTTTCTCTTGTTCATAATGAGGTTAAACCAGAAATTCATAGTAGTTTGACAAGGCGCAGAGATGCTTGAAAGATAATATGACTTAGTATTACTGGGTATTAATTCATATTGGTGTGCTCTGGTGTTTGTATTCAGTTTATCTGTGGTTGTGCTGTCACTTAACCAAACATCAAAATATGTCCATATACATGCCGAGAAACTCCAACTAGGAATGCTGAAGTGACCTTTTGTTGCTGATATGACGGCTTTTTGCCTGCCAAGGAAGACTAGCAGTGAACCTATGCTTCACAAAGGAAACACATCAGTTGCAAGCATATCACAATATTCCTGGGACATCCTGTTTCTTGGAACTTGTTATTTTAAATACCGCTTTTCAGGTAGTTTCTGGATGTCAATCTAATTACCTTTGCTAATCCAGTGGGAGGGAGAAAGGGGTTAATTATTTTTTCAGCTTTAATTAGAAACAGAATTACAACGAGCAGCGTAAAAGAAAACCATATGAGCCCCGGCAGGAAATAAGATTGAATATAGAACTGAAAAACCCAATCTACCTTCATGCAAAAGGCTTTAAGTGATGCAAACTCCTAAACCAGGCAGATTTCTTTCTAATTTTGTTTTATTTAAGCCTGTCTTCTAAACCTCTGTGCTCTGATGTGAGGTGAATACCTAAACCAGCAATAACTGCAGCCAGATATTACATACAGAGATTCATACCAATCGTTACCAAGTGCTTTTTGCCCCAAAAGCATAGCACAGAATTTACAATCTGTGGCTGAGATACAGTACATAAAAACACGATGCTCCATCCATCACTGCTGCAGAACCTGCTCTGGCATGAAACGTGACAGTAGTTTAGCTGCAACAATGCACCAAAGCTCAATACAAGAAGCTACTAAATCCTATTATTGATATTTGGGGAGGTAGAATGTCATTGAAGGGAAGCTTTTCTATTGTCTCCTCTTCTCAGAAGGCAAATAAACTACTGGGAGAGAGTGGCACCAGTGCTCAAGAGCTCAAGTAAAATTCTAACCTGAGAATTTCAACTTTCAGAATCAAGTTGAATCACGTCGAAAGCTGCAATCCAGAATAGTGGGACCAAGGATCCACCAAAGGGAAATAAAAACTAAGCAGCTTTAAATTTATCTTCCCTCTTCTGTATCCCATTACCTGCATTACACTGCTTTTTAGCTGGCAATCTTTGCGATCGACAACATACACATAGCAGAGTGCACACTGAGCCTTCCTTGAGTAGTAGATCACAGAATTACAGAACCAACCAGGTTGGAAAAGCCCTTTCAGCTCATCCACTCCAACCGTTCCCAGCACTGCCAAGGCCACCACTAACCCATGGCACTGAGGGCCTCGTCTCCACGCTGCGTGAACACTTGCAGGGACAGTGACTGCAGCCCTGCCCTGGGCAGCAGTTCCAATGCCTGAGCACCCTCTGGGGAAGGAATTGTTCCTCAGCTCCATCTAAACCTCCCCTGGGGCAGCTCGAGGCCTGGTTTCTGTCCTCTCTAACTTATTCACACCAACTTGCTTCTAAATCAACTTTCACATGACTTAAGCTTGATTAGGAGATGCTGCGGCTGCGCAGATGAGTTTAGCTGCTCTTTTCAGCCTAAGCACGATTGTATGGAGAGCGAAGCCTGTGGGTTTGGCTCATCTCAACCTCAGCCAACCCCTGACTCAAGTTTGAAATATCTTTCCATGTAACACAAAGGCATTTTAAGGCATTTTGGGAATTCTGACACAGGTTAAACTATCCAAACCTATACACTCTGTATGCACACAGTAACGGCTGCAAACACACATGCGGATCAGTAGCAGTCCCATGTAATGTTTCTTCTACAGGAAACACTTGTTACCTGAATGCTGATCAGAGCCAGCCCTGGCCTCAACTCCAGCATCCTTTTGATTGAAGAAGAGATGTTTGAGGGACAACATCTAAAACCATGCTCTCAGACTGCTTTCACTGTGCCTTTGGGCACAGTCCATTTCTCTTTTCCCCCAGGGTGTCTCTTGGGTATAATCTGACATATATTCCTGCATTTAGTTTGATCTAAGCCATGGTAAGTGACAACACAACCAAGATACTCTATTAAAGCAAGGCTGTGGCCATATACCTTGCACTGGCTGAAGCTGACATGAGAGAAGAGGGTATTGCCTACATCCCTATTTCTTCAGTCTTCATTTCTCCTTCAGTACCATAAGTGCTGGTCTAATTATTGCCTTGAATTCTTCTGCCAAGTTCATCCACGTTCACCCATCCTATAAAATCCCTGCTTGTCAACCAAGCTTCTGTAACCCACCTGTGAATGTTTCCAGCCTTTGGCAGGATTGTAGCTCATGATAACAGAACTGGATGATCTTAAGGTCCTTTCCAACCCTAACTATTCTATAATACACAGGCTTCCACTTCCCTGTGAGGGTAAGCTAGCCCATGAGGCCAGCTCCTGCAGCACAGCTCTAACTCCTCATGTCAGGCCATCCAGTCACTTGGGAGCTTCTGGACATGTCTGTGAGCTGAAGGTGAACAGAGTTCAGGTGAATTAGAACTCAGACTGGTTTAGTTCAGCCATCAGCATGGGGCATGCATCAGGTCTAGTGTCTGAGACTTGGTGTCAGAAAGTGATCTGAACTCAGTTTAACACTGTCTGCTTTGAGGAGATGTGAAAGTAATTATAGACCATAGAATGGTTTGTGTTGGAAGAGTCATTAAAGCTCATCCAGTTCCACCTCCTGCCATGGGCAGGGACACCTTCCACTGGAGCACGTTGCTCCAAGCCCCTCCAACCTGGCCTTGAACACTGCCAGGGATGGGGCAGCCACAGCTTCTCTGGGCACCCTGTGCCAGCACCTCAGCACCCTCACAGTAGAGAATTTCTTCCTGGTATCTAATCCACCCTCTTTCAGTTTCAAACCATTCCCCCTTGCACAATGCAAACTAACTGCACGGACAGCAGTCACAGACACCCCAAGTCTCTCTGAAAGCTGGAACCAGATTCCTAAGAGACAGAGGTTGCAGGCATGATTGACAGCCAGTAAATCACCTTCCTGACCAAAAGAGTACAAGTATCAGTTCTCATTGAAGCTTGCTTCCTTCAACATTACAGGCACTTGCAGATTTACAATCATGAATGTATCTACAATACAAGATCTGCCTCTAGCTATTATCTTTCACTGCGCTGCAGTGCCACGAGCAATTAGGACTGCTCCTTCTACACATCAGACAGGTGTACTTCTGGTCCAGAATCATTCCTCGTCTGACAGCACCATGAAGGATATTGGAAAAGACAAATGGGAAAAGCAGCTAAAGCAAACCGGGGCATTTGGAGTGCCTGAGAAAGGGAAGAGCCTGAAGAAAGTACAAGAGTGCAAGGTGAAGGAGGGGAAAGATCCCCTAAGCCTCAGAAAGCTCAGACTGGCTTATCCCAAATGCTACTGAGGGCAATGCAGAACATGTTCAGATACTCCTATGGGACACAGAGCAACATCCCCAGTGAGAGAAAGGGATGGAGAGGGGCAGAGACAGCCAGTTGTGGTGGGGACAGCTCCCATGGGGAGCCTGACATGCAACATCAGGCTCCAGGAGCCTCTTCAAGCTCTGTGTTCCTCTCCAAAGCACTTCCTCGCTGGGCTGTCTGCACTCTCAGGAATCCACATCAGCAACATTTGGCGCTTGTGTGTCGCTTGCCAGAGGCAAGGCTTGGAAAATAATGCAGTGCCCTGCCTGTCTCAGCAGCGTCCCTGTGGGAGCTGCCAAGCCAAAGGGCAGCTCTGGAGGGTTAGAGGAAGAAAAGCTCAGCTCCCAGAGATCACAAAAATGGGACTGAATGTGCTAGCACGGAAAAAATGGTGCCACAGCTGCAAGTACACTGGGCAGTTATCAGTATTTCACAGGCTCCTGTTGGTATCAGCAGGCTTTTGATCAGGTTCATAAAGCTGCTTTTTCTAAATGAAAGGACACAGATTAAAAGGAAACATCTCTGAATCCCGTTTGCGTGGGCTATATTGCAGCCAGGTCCTCTGGCTGCTCTGTCTGCTGCTCCCCTTCAGCCCTTTAACACAGCCAGAGGGTCATGAAGCTTCCTTATCTCCATCACATAACTGGGAATGGGATCCTGACAGTGGGTGTGAAGATCCTGGATTTAAAAGGCCAATTCAAACGCTCTTTGACCTTGCCAGGATTTGCCATTTTCAGATAAAACATAAGGAAATGTTCAGCTGTCTCAAAAATGGCTCCCTCCCTCCCTTCAAACGTTTTAAATACCAATGTGCAAAGTAAAAATAAAGACCTTGCTTGTGATTTTAACTGTTTGAATAACAATCTCTTTCATTTGCATGAATGTGTGATTTTACACACTAGAATGCCATGCACTACACATCAGAATGCCATGCACTACACATCAGAATGCCATGCATCTCCAGAAGAATCAATAATGCTACCATCCTAAAGGCCTTTTTTCAAAGTAAGAGGCTGGTCTTTGTGTAACTGCAGCAAAAAGAACTTTCCTCCTTATTCCAAAGAGATAAAAGCAAAGGCACAAACATTTTCAGACACCCTACGGACTTTTTCCTGGGAAGCCACTTTCACAGAGGAGCTGCTGGTGATCATTTGTACAGAGGTTGATCACTTCCAACTGCACAGCACGTCTGGCAACAAGGATGCATCCTTGATGAAGCCACAACAGTATTTGTCAAAGAGATGATCCAGGATCTCTTATACACCACTAGATCTTCCCATAGGTTAATGACTAATTGGACTCAGGCCCTGAGATCAAGCACCACCAAGCTGCATTTTGAGCCCTATCTTGTGTTAAACCAACCTGTACAACAGGTAAGAGCCTCATCTTATCAACCACTTTCTCTACATCCTTCCACCTCCACAGAAACTTCCTTACTGGTTTAGCTTCCCGTTTAGAAGTTTCCCAGCATCAGCTGCATGCAGTAAGAGGGATTTCCAGATCCAAGAACCTTAAGAACCGTAAACCCCCGGCTTAAGTCCTGGCCCTATAAAGTGTTTGGCAGAGTTCTGATGGATGGCAGTAGAAACAAGGTTTCATTCACGGTCAGAACACAGTTATTTACATCAGCGCAGGTTACAACACCAAGTTTGTGAACTCCTTTTCTCCAGACACACAGACAGCGCCTCTTCAGTTACCTGCTCAAAAATCGCAGCTGCTGGTTTACAAACTGCTCTTGCAAATTCTTCATCAGGAAATAGAATTGTTCCCACACGCACTTTGCTGTAGCAGAAGCAGAATCCGACACTATCAAACAGCTCAATTAACTTGAATACAATTGCTTGAGGCATTTCCTAGCTTTGCTTGAGGCACCTCCTATCTTTACTTGTCAGAGGGCAGCCAGGGATGTGGGAGCAAGTGTATTTTTAGGTAGTGCTCCGGGGGTTCCATGTCCAAGTTTGCTGATCGGTGGGGAACACAGGAGGGATACCTCACACTAGGGCAGGTTGCTCTGAGCCCTGCCAAGCCTGGCCTTGAACACTGCCAGGGATGGGGCAGCCACAGCTTCTCTGGGCACCCTGTGCCAGCGCCTCAGCACCCTCACAGGGAACAACTTCTGCCTTAGATCTAACCCAAGCTTCCCCTGTTTCAGTTTGACCCCATCACCCCCTGTCCTACCGCTATAGTCCCTGATCAAGAGCCCCTCTCCAGCATCCATATTCTTCTCTACGAATTATACATTTCCATAAAACACGCACACTCTGTGTTTCTATAAACCACTTGATTTACAAGGCAGGGTCTTGAAAGCTTTATCATTCCCTTTCCATTGTCATACAAAAGAATGCCATTGTCCAGCAGAACAAAAGCGTGGCTAACACATGTGTGAAGGGACCAGCAGAGAATTGCCGTGGGAGACAGCCAAGTTGGAGACCCTGTACAAAGTTATTTCAGTCCCTGTGACTATGAAACATAGAATCATAGAATAGTCAGGGTTGGAAAGGACCTTAAGATCACCTCCTTCCAACCCCCCTGCCATGGGCAGGGACACCTCACACTAAACCATGTCACCCAAGGCTCTGTCCGACCCGGCCTTGAACACCCCCAGTGATGGAGCATTCACAGCTTCCCTGGGCAACCCATTCCAGTGCCTCACCACCCTTACAGGAAAGAACTTCTTCCTTATATCCAGTGTAAACTTCCCCTGTTTAAGTTTGAACCTGTTACCCCTAGTCCTCTCACTACAGTCCCTAACGAAGAGACATGCAGTGTTGCTGCTGCAGCATAAAGATCTTCAAATCCACTCCAAAGAATCCCACCAAGCTTTCAAAAAGCAGTTGCTGGAGAACAGTCAGCAGTGGAGGGAAGGGAGAGGGAACAGCCAAAGCCTCCATTCTGCTGCCAAGTGCCTGAAACAGCCATGGAGCAAAACACTGCTTCAGGCCAAGCAGAAATGCTTCCAAGTTGACACAGGGCACACCTTGGCTGATGCTTCTCGAGAGATGATCACAAGAATAAGAGAATGGCAATGAGCCCTCAGTGAAGTCCATGTTTGAAGAATGTTGAAGCTATCTGAATGGGGAAGTACTGGACTGTAATATCAGAGTCCTTGTCTGACTTCTCATCTTGTCCCCATCAGAGGTGAAACACCAGAAAAGCATGTTTCTACACAGTGTGCCGTCAATGTGAGGCTATCCAGCTGTATTCATTGTATCGTAGGGTGTCACTTGGTAGGCAAGGAAAGGACATTTCCAATACCTTGAGAGCAAACTGGATTTTACTGAGGAAAGAAAAAGAATAGAGGATTCGGAATCTTGCTGTTTAAATGAGATCCCTTCTGTCAGCATTCATGGGATAAAAGCACAGTCCTGTACTTCAGAAACAGCCTTAGTTTTACTTTGAATTTGGATGCATTGCACCAGAGACGGTGGATGGTGAGACTATTCTACTTCAGGGAGTATAACACTGAATCCAATAGCACTCGGAGGGCTGCAGGTTTTGTGGCTTTTTACTCGTCCTTGGATTAATTATTTGCATTGCAGCAGAGACCAGGAGAAGGAACTGGGGCACAATGACCTCGCCAGAGAATGTAATTCCTGCCCCAAGGACTTCAAGCTCTTAAACCTATGCAGAAGGACTCCCGGAAAGCGGTGTTAAAAGAAGAAAACACAGTATCATCATGCAACTCTGATCAATTCGTCCATGCAAAACCAGAAACGAAGCAGCTCAGTAGCTGGCAGGGCCTCAGAGGGTGCACAAACCTGTTGTAAATGTGCTCCTGTAGGAAAGGATGCTGATTGTTCCCCCACCACTGTAATTTTGGCCAGGAGTGGTGTGTCATCCATTCAGCTCATCACAGGCACCCAGCAGGGCAGTGAATTTCTTCTGAGTCCTTTATTCTATTTCAAAGGATAAACCCACTCTTACAAGGAGCCAATTCAGCTGCGCTAACGATTCCTGCACGGCACAGTTTAGTATTTAATAGACACCTCACCATCTGTTCTACCTTTAAACAATAAAATCCAAGGCAACGGAACCAACAGCTGCAATCACAGAGACAGAGGAAGGAGGTGGGTGAATACCTGCAGTACATGCATAGAAAATGACTGCAGGAGAAACTTCCTTGAGGTACTCTGTAAGAGAGAGTACAGCACAGATTCATCCTGGTTTTTGTTATGGTTTAGATATAAACCAGTGGAGGAGAGGAGGGAACAGAGCTCTGTGCTGCAATCCCCATTGATGCTGCTGAATCCCCACTGATGCTGGTTTCCTCACAGCAAACAGGGATTCACAGCACGACCTTTCTCTGATACTGGAGAGATAAGGGTAAATGCAGTGAGGAAGACACTACCTTTCTCTGTGGGCTGTAAACAGGTCTGAGGTGGAGCTACGGTTTATGCCCAGCTAAACCAAAGGTCTGTGTTTTCCACAAGGCATGCCTTTGCCAGCAATGCAGCACTGAGGGGCAGCAGTGACTCTGGAATCAAGAGTGACCACTAAACAGGCGTGAGTTATGGTCGTCGTTAAGTCACAGGCAGACTATGGTCCTTCTCTGCATTTTCAGACAGCTTCTCTGCTAGTAGCTCTGCAGTGAGCTACAGCAATCATTTGCCTGTTTTCACCACCCCTCATACAGTCAGTTACAGTCTGCACTAGAAATTCAGTTGTGTTTGAAAGGCAAAATTATGTTGTACAGCATTTTCTAAGGAGAATTTTGAAGCTGAATAAGAGTCAACCAAATTGATGGCAAATCTTTTTGACCAGCGCATAAGTACATGACTAAAAAGTCTGTAAGGATATGCAACAGAAGAACTAAGACTTTGAATCTGATTTTAAGCTTATGTCATCTTTCTACCTTACTCCAATGACGCCAAAATCAAGAATAACATAGCTACTTCTCAGGAGAGTTGAACCCATGTTAAAAGACACAGCTGGAATCAGGCTCAGTGTCTTGGTGTCTCACACATTCAGTATTCCTATCTAAAAACCAAAACCAACCCTATCGTGAACTGAAAGCTTTGCCAAGGGCTTCAGAGGAATACCATGAGGGTAGTACTAGCAAAAGGAATATCAAGAGCCGCTCGTGTCTTTAAGAGCAGATGTAGACAGAACTTGGTGAAATAGCCGGGAAACAAAACCAATCATCCATCTGAACTAAAAGCCAAAACAACTCCCCCTTGTATGCACTACACCAAGAAATACACTGCAAATAAATGGAGCTACTACACAGCCCTCAATATAGCACAGAGACCTTGAAATGAAGTCTTACTCTCCCTATAAATCAGTGTAACAATACTAAAGGCCCTCCAGCTAAGCTTATTTGCGCTACTTTAAGAACAGCTGAGTGTCAACCTTGATCTTAGTAATAACTCAATCTAAACCAGTAATGAAATTTCAGCTGAAGCGTCCCTCAACTTGGCTCTCAAACACTCACATTTAGGCTTTCCTCTTCCCTATGTCATTCTGCACCTTCTCCTGGCAGGCCACCCTGCCTCCTTGCTTGTAACCAGCCTCAGTGAAGCATAGCTCGTGTCACCCCACCTGCCTACAAGAGATGCTCATAAATCATACCCTATGACCACATCACATATAAACTTGAAGATCAGAAAAGCTGCGTGACTACTTGACCTGTGCTGTCACTAAAATATATCTAGTGCAAAGACAGATGCACAAATCAGGTTCTGACAAGACAGTTCAGACACGTACCTTACTGGTGTTTTATAATAGATTGCATGTTTTTCCCCTATATCTTTTATCTTGAAGCTTTTCCAAAACTCTTCTTGTTCTACCTTTGGAAACCTGGAAGTGAAGCCTCCAGCTGGAGTGAGCTGATGTACTTAAAAGCTACTTTTAAAGACGATAAACTTCGGAAGAATTAGCACAAAGTTAGAAGAGCAGCATCCAAGGTGGCAAAATCTGAGCTGGATGGATTTATTTCCCTGTTTTAACACTGCTTTTGTAGATGAAATAACCTTTTTCCTGTGAAGAGCTTGTCTAAAATGGGAGCCAAGTTAAAACTTGGATAGCATGGTACTGGTTTTGTTTGGACATCTGCTGTTACTGCTCTTATTTACATGTTGCTGCTGAATGTTTGACTTGTTTGCAGTCAACATGATTATTATCGGAGGTTTGAAGCATATGTGTCACATCTATGCAGCTAAGCAGGGAAGAACTTTGAAGCAAGCAATGAAACCAGCTATTTCAATTCTAGATATTGCCAAAACCTTTGGTCTTAGTGAAATAAGATCTAGTATTTTCTGGCCTGACACATGAAAGAAGAATCAGTATACATAAGCTGATTTCATTTGCTCGCTTCCTTTCTGCAGTGTTACCAGGACAGACGGAAGATTACACTGACGAGCCAAGATGCAATTGATATGCTCCTGAAGAGACTTGTTATTCTGTCAGATGGAAAATATGCCACCGAAGCACGTTTTCATGCCATGTGTTGTGAAATCATTAATAAAAGTCTAGTCATTAATACTGACTAGATTGAGACATTGTGTACCCTTAATGTTACTTTGTTATTTAAATACCACACTAAAAGCCTCTCCTCTGAGCTGTGCTTGGCTTGGGACAGCGCTGACACGTGTATGTGGACCATGAGCAGTAGAAGTGAGATGTCCAGATACCTCACCATGTCAACAAACATGCCTGTGGAGCCCCAGCCACTGATCCCTATGCCATGGAGAACTAGCAGAGTACAGCCAGTAGCTCAGCTCAACAATGGGTACCAGCAGGTACCAGTGTCAGCTCTTCTGCACCACAGCTGACTTCTGCCAACCTCCCACCGGCAAAGGTCACCTACCAGGACATGGTGAAGTGATATGGAAGCATCACTGCTGCTGCTATTATTATTATTATTACTATTGTTATTATTAGTTATTCCATCTGCCTGGGGATACTCATGTAAGCAAGGCTAACAACCACAACCCTGGGCTCCCTCCCTGCCGCAGTCAGTGAAGGAAAAGGAACTTCTTTCTGGACCATGAAATGTCAAAACAGGTCAGTTCCTCTGCTGAGCTTCATGCACAATTCAAGAGGTTTCCAAGGAACTCCCACCCCAGCAGGAGAAATGCCCATTTTCACAGCCTGATAGAGACAAAAGGCGAACAATTACTACGTTTGATTCAAAATCTTAGGTATGTTTCACAGTATGACAATAAACAATAAACGCAGTCTGCGTAATGCACAATGAGTGGACATGAGTTATATCCATACTGAAAGAGACATTAAATGCAATGAACTCAGAAGTCCCACTAAGCTTCTCTGTGGAGACCTGGGGCTGTCTACAGAAGAGAACCCCACGCACCAGTGCAGACACATGAAGGTTTCACCCAGGAGCAGGGCTGGGTTTTGATTATCTGTGCTACTACAATAGAGCTACCCTGCCACATATAAAGCAAACATATCTGTTTGGTTACTTACAGTCAGACTCATCCAGCTGTCCATGCAACTGTCTTACAATGGCTGTTCAGTGCTGAATTAAACTGTGTCACCTGCTTATAATCCATTTAGCCATTGGAGGGGTGGGTTAAGTGATTCCAAGAACGCAGAGAACCTTTTTGACCAGTAAATATGTAAAACCTCAGTGTTGTCTCAAAAATGGAGGCAGCATCAGCTGGAAAGGTTTGTCACTAAGAATGTATTTACTTTTTCTAAGCTACTTCTCAGCAAAGGCAACACAGCTAAGCAAAATCCACAGATACAGAAGCCTTCAAGGAGCATCTATTAGATTCTGCCAAGTGAAGTGGTGTCAGCAGCTGAAATATCAGAGCACAAATTTGACAAGCGGTAGAAAAACTAAGTCAGAGCTCACAGATTCAATAAAGCATCGCGTCTGTGGGCAAAACAGTCACAAGTGGAGAACTCTGTACTGAAAAGTGAGAGGATCTGGAAAGCATCAATAACTTCATCATGAATAAACAGCCTGACCACAAAGTGCAAAGCAGATAGAGACTGACTCTGGCACTGGCTTGGACATAGGTCAAAAAGCGTTGCAGAATAACCTCAGAAATGCTTGCTTGCTCTCAGAAGGCATGATGGCAGGAGATCAAACCAACCAAATTAAACCTGGAAACACAGAGGACAAATTCAGGAACCTGAGAGGGAAAGCTGGCAATCTGTGAGGAGATGCAAGGAGTGAGGGTGATAGGACTTTACAGCTGAAGCACAACTGAGAGCTGATAAGAGGTTTCCTTGATGGCTAGTGTATGTCTGCGTACGTACTAAGGGGAGACTGAAATAGTTTCTCTCTTGGCAAGTGACTTTCTAAGAGAGACAACACAAACACCCAACATCTTAAGAGAATAAACAGCTGACTCTTGGTGACTCCTTCTAGAAGGATATAAAAGTGATAAAGTGCAATATGAGAGCAGATTTTGCTGCTTTCAAAGCATCCTGTTGATCTCATAGGAGAATCTCTGATGAGAAAGTGTGGTCAGAGGAATACTCACAGAATCATCCAGTCCAACCCCCTGCCAAGGCAGGGCCACAGGACGTGTCCAGGCCGGTTTGGGATATACCCAGAGAGGGAGGCTCCACAACCCCCCTGCAGCCTGTTCAGTGCTCTGACACCCTCAGTGCAAAGAAGTTCTTCCTGACATCGAGGTGGAACTTGTTGTGTGTTAGTTTATGGCCATAGCTCATTGTCCTGTCCCTGGGCACCACTGTAAAGAGTCTGGCACCATCCTCCTGGCATCCGCCTTTGAGGTACTGATTCTGCACTGATGGGATCCCCTCTCAGTCTGCTCTTCTCCAGACTAAACCAGGCTCAGACTGTTTACTAAACTAAACCTGCTGCCCATGGACACAGCCCTAGGAGGGGAGCTGCTGGGGGAGGGTGCACTACAAAACAGCTTTTACTTCTCCAACAGTCACATAAATGCAGCAAGTTGAGGGCAGATACTGTTGGCCACAACTCCAGCAGAACAGAGGAGTACATGGTCTCAAGTCACATATGCCCAGGTACTTCTCCCATTTCTGAGGAAGGGACTGGAGGAAGGCCAGAGCGATGGGGAAGCTGAAGCCTCCTGCTGTGACCCTACACACAGTTGGTTCCCAACAGAGGAAGTTCATGCTCTCTTGCCCTCGATACTGGGTTCACATCACCGGTGCCCCGCAGCACTCCAGGAGGCAGAACAGCATCTGCTTGAGCTGTCAGTGTGGGACTGAACTTGTCACACACCAGGCAGGAGCACGAGAGGAGATGCCATTTCAATCAAGAGATTCGCCCATTGCTGGGACACAGCCAGGCAGGGAGCACACACTCCTCCCCAGGGAAGCAGCAGAGGCAGGAAGGACACAAATGCAGGCACCAGCTCTCCTTGTCCAGGGCTGTGCAGCAAAAACATCACGGATCTTCAGAGGAACAACACTGGCAAATAGCAGGAGCTGGGATTTAGGGCTATTTGATCTTACTTTTTCCTGTAGAAGCTATTTTTGTACGAATATAAAAACACTCCGAAGAAAATGCCACCCAGAGGCTGCAATTTAGATGGGAATCGTTCAGTGCGATTTTCACATCAGGTTGAAACGAGCCCTGATTTTAAGTGGCTATTATAAAATGATCATATTTTCTTTTTCCCCCTAAACAAGTTCTGTGCAGCAAATCTCAGCCTAAGAAGAAAAAACAGTGAGGACATAAACCAGAATAGCAGAAGTAATAAATGATTTGGCATTTCTCCAATGTGCAGGTATTGAAGTCTGAAATACCTTAAGACATAACTATATGACTTTGAAAGCCAGTTTTCAGTATGTCCTTTCTAGGACCTGCCTTTCTTCTCCACTTTAAAGAATTGAAAAATCATTCAAAGTTCTTTAAAATGAAGCTCCTATTTTTAATGTCATCTCAATGAAGAATGGTCAAAAGATCTCAGTTAGCAGCTCTCTGAAGCTGCAGCTTCACTTACAGCCAACCACAGAGCCAAAGTAACTTTTTGGTTCACACTCTGGAATAGTCAGTTATGTTAATGGCAGAAAAAACTGCTCTGTGAGCAGAAGGACTAGATGCCCAGCTGTAATCCTGTAATGTGCAAGCTCCAGCAGATACATGGATGAGTTTTCTATGACTGACGTGATAACAAACTACTCACGTAGCTGGAAGCGTGGGTTCCCTGAGCCAAACCCACAGATTATAGGGACCAACAGGTGCCAAAATTGAGACTCCACTTGCAGCGCTGTGTGCAGTTCGGGTGCCCTCAATGTAAGAAGGACATGGAGCTGTTGGAGCAAGGCCAGGGAAGGCCGCAAGATTGCTCAGGGGCTGGAGCACCTCCAATACAGAGACAGGCTGAGAACATTGGGGCTGTTCAGCCTGGAGAAGAGAAGCTGCGTGGAGACCTCAGAGCAGCTTCCAGTGTCTGAAGGGGGCCTACTAGGGATGCTGGAGAGGGACTCTTCATCAGGGACTGTAGCGATGGGACAAGGGGTGATGGGTTCAAACTGAAACAGGGGAAGTTCAGGTTGGATATAAGGCAGAAGCTCTTCCCTGTGATGGTGCTGAGGCACTGGCACAGGGTGCCCAGAGAAGCTGTGGCTGCCCCATCCCTGGCAGTGCTTCAAGGCCAGGTTGGACAGAGCCTTAGGAGACATGGTCTAGTGTGAGATGCCCCTGACTATGGCAGGGGTTTGGAACTGGATGAGCTTTAAGATCCTTTCCAACCCAAACCTTTCTGTGATTCCATGATTCTAAAACAATGGAGTTTTTTTGGCTGAAGACTGAATGCAGCTTTGAGGAACAGCTGTCACTCTACTGGAAACAAAGATCAGACCTGGAGTGGTGGAAAAGCAGACTTAAAGCAATTACAAGAGTTTTCTAAACCGGGGGAGTACTAAAAAGCATCCAGGCAAGGATGCAATGCAGAGCTGCCTTTGTGCAGCATTCTGTTTCAAGGAACAAGATGCTTTAGCTTCATAATGCCCTGCAGTCATCTACCCCCTCAAGCCAAGGAGTGCTGGCTGTTATTTCAGGAGGCTCCAGGGGAGGAGAAAAACAAATGACAAAAGCTTTTAAGCCTTGCATTCTGCATTATCCGCTTTCCTTTATGCTCCGAATTTTCCCTTGTCCAGCCTCTTTAATGGTGGGGGACCAGCTCTTGCTGCTGACTGTGTGCCCAGTCTGCTGCACAGCACCATGCCTCTGCCATCCAGGAGGGCACAGAAAAGGCTCTGGACTATCTCTCCCTTCTTCTCTCCTTCCATCCCTTCTTTCCTGCCACTCAGCCTGCAGCATTGTAATCAAGATGCATCTGTTTCATGAGAGGCAGCTAGAGCCCTAGAAAGGACACTTTCCTTGGACTGATGCAGATCCATCTCTGTGCATCATAAGGCACTTCAAATCCAAATGGCACCAAAGTTGCTGATTGTCAAGAGTAACCCCACAATAGTGCCACCTGAACCAAAGTGAGAGTAAGAAATGGGGCGGGAGCCTGTTCTAGACATGGCCAGCACGCCCTGTCCAAATCCCAAGTGATCCTGGCTTCAGCAGCCCCAAAGGTCCAGTGTCACATCAGTATCTACACACAAGTTTAGGAGGTCAGGGTTAGCATAACTTGACTTCTAGCAGTATACACATGGGCATGCCCCTATGCACAGGATGCCAAAGAACGGCGTCTGACCACAGGGCCAAGCATCTGACAGGGATTAATGTCACTGAGAGGAGCGCAGAGGATTTTTGGGGAGTTCTCAGCAATCACCTGCCCCCTATAAAAATCCTGCAAGTGAGACTTTTCATCCTTGATCATGGAAGCACTGCGGAAAACGCAGCCAGCATATCTCAATTTCCAAGCGGCTGGGAAATCACTGCCGCTTTCTTCCAATAGCCTAGGAATCTAGGCAGGGTATATGAAAGAGAAGACATTTAATGGCAATACAGAATTAAATAAATACACGAAATTAAATGTTCCGAGCTGAAATTATAGTGAATCAAAATATAATCACGTCAGCAAATTGCCCTAATCTGACAAATTCAACAAGTCAGCCTAGACTTCGGTTAACGGTATTGCCTTTCCAACATTAGCATAATGATATTTCACAACTCCTGCAGCCTCAAGTTAGTTTAAGCAGTAGTGTTACTGAGTTCCAGCAGCCTTGCCAAGAAGCTGTGATGTTCTGCTTTACTTATCGCTATTGACATGATTGATGTCATCACTGAATTGGCCTTATTTCCCATCCTCAACCTGGGAAGTTTGGTTCTGGACTATACCCTCTGACACTTGGTATGGGAAACAATCAGCTCTGTGCTGTGCTTTAAGATAATCTCAGCTGACATCATTCCAGGTCATTAGTGACACCCTCCTGCCAAGGAACCAGAGTGTCTGCAGAGATCAAGCTGTTGGGCTGGGCTTAACAGTGAAGACTTGGTTCTGTGCTTGCTTCATCTTGGAGATGGATGTCTGGATGTGAGAGCTGACAGACAGCAGAAGACGGAGTCACTGAGCCAACAAGAGCTGACGCTATGTTAAAGTTGGGTCTGGCACATAATGAAGGGACTAGAAAAATGCTGTTTGTAGGAAATAGTCTGGGATGGAGAAATCCTGAGTTGAATCTCTTCAAAGAATCAAAGAGACAAACAGGAATCCTCTACAAAGAATGTGGAGAAATAAGGAGAACTTCTGGAAATACAGGTCTGCTGGACTGAAAAGCTTCAGAGTCTTTGAAATGCAAAAGGCTTGATATTTCCATAGGTCCAAGGGAAAAAGAAGTCTTCTTTGGCATTTCCACCTGAGGCCTGGGGGAAAGGGTTCCCAGAGGGAAGGAGGACACAGTATCTGGCCTGCTAGAAGCAGGGATGGAGTTCAGAAAAGATTAAGGAAAATCTAATGCCATCCAAAATTTGAGATGGTTTTGCCTGTTTCCATCCAGGACAATCATGTTAGAGGGGGAAAGGCAGCAGAGCTGACCTCCATCATAGGGGTTGGTGCAGCACTACATGGAAGACGGGTAAACACAGTCATTTCTTTAAGGAGAGGATTATTACACAAACTGAGAATTGACACAGGACATTTCAAGCTGCTTAAAGTGACTGCGACCAGCTGGGCTGAAGAAAGGTTTCATCAGGCCAGAGGAAAATTACAAGCAGAACTGATTACAGATCAACCTTTTCAATTTTTCTGTTCGTACACATTAGGGTTTTCATTAATTACCTTTTATCATACGTACTCAAAGTGGGAACTCACTGTTAGCAAAAAGGGCAATAAGAAGACTGTATCAGCAAAACTAGACAACCCTGAAGAGAGGAACAATGGAAATTCAATGCTAAAAAGTGCCAGATAGTGCACTTAAATGCTGTAGTGAATCAGACATTTCTCTGCCAGATCCTAGGGACAGTGGGGAAGAGGAAGCTGATTTACAGTTGCCACCTAAGAGCTTCGTTTGTTCTCACTGTGGGACAGGAGCAAGTGGACACACAGCTGCCCTTTGTAAAGAGAAGGGCAATACACAATGGCTCAGAAGCACAGAGCTGCCCTCAGTAGAAGAAAACAGGAGTATAAGCCGGCAAGGAATAAATCTACCTTAGGAAGCAGAGCACTCAGGTTTTGAACAGCATCCAAAGTAAATAAGAGAGGCCCAATAATTGGAACTATCACCTTTTCAAATTCACAGCCTTTATACGATCTATAAATATTCTATAAATCAGCAAGTGAGGGCTGCAACCATGCACAGCTCACTGGAGATGAAGCATATTGCAGGTGTCTCCAGGCTCCCATTTCCCCTGTGTATCCAAACTGTTGAATTTGCCCTCTAGAAGAGCTGTATCTTTGCACATATAATCCAAAATGCCTGAAAAATACTAAGTCTAAAGTGGATCTGGATCCATTGATGGTGGGAACCATTCAGCATGGTGGCACACAACAGCAGATGCTCAGACCTGCGGCTGTAAAAAGTCCCACTTTACAATACTAGCTCAATCTTCAAGCAGTTGTCCACACACCTCAAGGTCAGAAGATGAAAGGGGGGACACAGGAATGGTTGCAATGTGTAGGACCCCAAGGTGGCCCAGCTCCAAGGGGTGTTTTCTCCAAGTAGTGCCCAGGGTAGAGTGCAAGAACAGGGCAAGTCCAAAGATACGCTTCACTGCATACTCTCCCAGTGAGCAGGGGCTGAGGCACGCTATAAAGTTGATAAGAGATGAAAGATTATCACTTTACAGAGGGTCATAATATCCTACCCTCACTGAAGTCACTGCTTCATCTATCAAGTAAACTGAAAAATGCCAATGAGCACAGTCTATGTGTTGGAGAAGAGCAAATAATTTTGGACTTGGAGACACAAGGACAGTCCACTATGACTTCCCACCTAAGTTATTTCTCCTGTCCCCAAAGCTTTTTCCTCACAGATAGTGTTAGTGGAACTTAGGGAAACTCCTACCCTTAAACTGCATTACTGCATGATGGATAGGCATTAGACTTCCTCTGCATTATTTCTGTAAGCAAAAATATGAATAACTGAAAACAAGTTGATAAGATACTGTCAGCTTTGCCTGAACCCTGGTTTTGCTATATATGAAAACGCATGTCAGGCTTCAGACAGTCCCAAATATACAGCTGTATTGGGCTGGCAGTGGGGGCTACAGGGGTGGCTTCTGTGAGAAGGTGCTAGAAGCTTCCCATATGTTGGACAGAGCTAAGATGAACCCACTGCTGTCCTTATATCGACCCTGTGAGCCTGCCTTTGTATTTTGTCTCCCCTGTATAGTTGAGGAGGGGGAGTGATAGAGCAGCTTTGTTGGGCACCTGGTGACAGCCAGGGTCAACCCACCACAACGGCAAATTCACGTAGCCATGCATTAAGATCCCATGCAGATATGAAGTAATCATCCCTTGGCTCTTTCCCATTTCCCACTGTAAGACTGCAGTGAGCAAAGCACTGCAGAGTATTCTGCAACCGCGTAACTTCATTTCTATACTGATAAAGGCTGCAATACGCAATTCTGAAGCATATATCCAAGAAAAAGAATGCTATGACCTACCAGGTATTGATATTTTACGTCTGTGCTGTTCGATAGCAAAGGGAATTACTTGAGCTGCTGACTTTCCAGGCCAACACACCTCTGGTTTCCTTGACTGTCCTGCCCAGGTCTCTTGTTACCTTAGCTCCATCCCCTGCAGAAATTTAGATGGGAATTGCTCTAAGTTACAGCAATGTACTGGCAAGCTTGCTAACAACTTCTCTCGGTAGCAGCGATAAAAATCATCTTGATTTAGAGGCTGTAACATAGCTTTCCAGCGTGCGTGCACTGGCAACGCAGCGTGCAAGAGGAAAATCAAAGCTGATGCCCTAAAAACAAAGCCAGCTCCAGCAGCTGGCTCTTTGCCAACCGCCAACACAAACGAGAAGGAAGAACTTCAGTAAAATTAAGTATAAGTGAGCAAGGCAGGCCCATATTCATCAACCACGCAGCAACCAGGCTCAATAACAGGAATTTCCATGAATTTCAAGTAGGCGCAAAGGATCGGCAGCAACTAACTGGAGTAACGGAGTTCAGCTATCAAAGCCTCAATTACTCCCAGTTACCCAGGAAGAAGTATAGTTTAAGTACAGGCCATTGCTTGTTTCACGTCAGCTTCTGTCAGAGAGTTTGCTTTTCTGGCAAACTTTGCAGCTTCTGTAATGGCAAGAAAAGATGCTCTCCAAAGAGAGTGCATGGGGCACATGCCAGTGAGGCTCCACTCCGGTCCAGGCTGAGAAATCCCGAGGACAGTCCCAACAGAGGGATAAGTGCAAGTAAACAGCTTGGTACACAGAGATGCGGGTGAGCTATAAGACACAATCAGAATGAGTCTCAGGTTCTGATACAACGTCTTCAATGTGGTTTTCGGCCTTGTCCTTTCCTCCAGACAGAGGCAAGATCTTCCTGGCTCCAGGAGGCCCTAGCTCCAGGAAGGCACAGGAAATTGGAGGAAGGTGGAGGTCTGCACTCTAAGACCTCCATCTTATTTCAGACCCGTGGTGTTATCTTATTTAGAACAACAGTTACCATGACTTGCTATTTCCAAGTGCATCCTAACTCCAAATGCCTGGTTATTCTGTGTGCGTTACACTGAACTACCTCTCAGGTGGGGCAATACCTTTTTATTCTCCCAAAAATATAAGAAAAGAAAAGAAATCAATTAGGCTCCCACACATTTGAGACTCCTCAGCGTTCACTGTCTGGAAACTTAAGTGGTCTTTGAGAAATGGCCTAAATCACTAACAGCAACAAGAGATATTTCAGCTGGTAGACAAAGGGAAATAATGAGTGTGGACTCCTGATGATGAAGCCAGACACTAGAAGGGGTACCAGAGGACCTCTGCCACTACCAGAAAGAAACTGGGGACAGGATATTACATTGTCATGGAGTGGGAAGGGAAAGACAAACCAATGGAATTACTTAAATACCTTCTGAAATAATCCCATGAATAGATCCAGTAAGCTAAAAACCAAAACAACCCCCCCAAAAAGGGTTTCTCCTATGAACTCTTCTGGAAAAACCAGATTCCTGGACTAGTTTTGCCAATCTGGAATAAGAGAGATGAATTAAATTCATCACTGACTGTACAAGGCCTTAAAAGGTTCTCCTGACAGATTTACACCAGCTCAGGTCTTTGCAGGCTCCTGTCATGTAAAAGCTTCTCTCACCCGGAGCTGAACCAGCCTTCAGCAGGTTGTGCAACAGATCAAGAACCCAACTTCCCGAGTTACAAGCGTATCATTGCCCTAAGCTACTTACAATTGTAACTCACAAATGTGTTACTTACATCGCCCTTCCTCACTTACCAACCAGCCTGCTTGAAGTTAGACCCCAGTTCACGAGCTTTATTAGTCCACGAGCCTAATGAATTGCCCCCCACACTGTAAAATAAGAGTGGCGCATTTTAATGCCATAGTCAAAACCCACTCTTACCTGCTCATTCCAAGGCCATTTTTCTGCCTTTAATGCTTTGAAAATAACAAGCTTCAAACATACAAAACTGGCAGAACTTAACAGATCTAAGGAGCTGGAAAAGAACACCTGACAGATTCACTAGAAGCATCCTACAATTGTCATAACCAAATGAATAGTCAGACCAAACTGCATTAAGTTTGTAGGGGAAAACTGGGACTGGAATGCACTAAACCATTGAGCGACGGCTCGTATCAGATGTTTGCATGGTTGGGCTATACCTTAGGAAAACAACCAACTGGAAAATGTGTGAAGAATCTATTTGCTGCCACTGTCAGTGGTCTCCTTATCCTAACACCTATGTCTGTTCTGGTGCAATGATCAGATTGTGTCTACAGGCTCTAACAGGACTCCAGGCCTTGAAATCTGCCTTCCCCAAGCTTCTTGTGGATAAAGTGATGTATAAACAAGAAAATCTGAAGAGAAAAAAGTCATTTGGTGAATGTAAATGGCCCCTGTATAAGATACTGCAACCCAGCAAAACCCCTAAATAGCCCTGTACGCACAAAATGGATATGATGGGAAGAGAGAGAAACCAAGCTCTCTTCCAAGTGTTGTTTCTTGTTTATTCTTATGTTGTTGATGTATTTTGTAAACTGCAGCGATTATAAAGATCCCAGGTGTGAAAGATCAGCACTACTGGAAGTAGCTGAGGGAGGGAATATTCACTAACTATATCCTGTCATCATTAAATCATTCTGTTGGATGCAGCAAATTGCTTAGCACAAATATTTACATCTAAATCAATACACCCATCTATTCATGTTGCTAGCACAAATACACAAAGCATATACAGAAGTTAATGGGTTCTCGCTAAGGCTTCTCCCCCCCAAAATAATCAGAAAGGAAATTCCTGATGCGCAAAAGCTACCTCCTAACCTGGGATGTAACTGAGCAGTCACATCAGCAGCTTGAGTCTGCAAACAAGTGAACCCAGCAGCTGGAAGCAGCATGAATCACCTCTGTTCATCTCAGTGGAGCATTAGCTTCATTCCCAGTAATGAGCCTCTAGATTCATTCACAAAGAATGATTTAACTGCTGACCAGAGTGTGTAATGGGTGGAAGAAAGAAACCAAAACGCCTGAGGTACTTGGAGTAGCACCCTATTTTGGTACTATGGCGACCAAGCAATGCCAACACCCAGGCAGTCCCCAGGACACAAGGGAGCGGGGCCCACGCATCTGAGGAGCTGTGCCAGGGAAGAGCCTGGCTCACCAGTTCCCAAAGAGATGCCTTCACGGGAAGGGATTCAAAATTATAGTGTTTACCATGACCACATGTGTCAAGCTCAGCAGTTTGATCCACTACCCCCACCACACTGTGATCAGGCTGCATAGCGCTCACCACCTGCTTCACTATAACAGTGGTGAGGCACTGGCTGCCCAGAGAAGCTGTGGCTGCCCCATCACTGGCAGTGTTCAAGGCCAGGTTGGACACAGGGGCTTGGAGCAACCTTCTCTAGTGAAAGGTGTCCCTGCCCATGGCCGACGGTTGGAACTGGATGAGCTTTAAGGTCCCTTTCAGCAATCCTTGACCCTGCTAGTATTGGTTGCCATTCACAGGAGCACAGGCTTTGCTCCCCTAAAATGAAGGCAAGAGTTAGAGAATTAGGTCTTTGGAATGACAGGATAAAGCTTTATCCATTGAAATTAACGTACAGTATTAATATATCCCTTTGCAGGGCCTGAGGTTGCCACAAAGCAGTGCAGAGCATCCATAGGGATTTTGTTTTCCTGCAGAATCCATCATATCTCTTCTCACAAAACCCACATCACAAAAAGGGACCAAACTCTAAACACACAGTGGAGGTTTCAGGCAATTATTGATTTTGCTATTCAAGTAGAAAGAGCAGTTCCCATGGCAACGAACCCATCACTCCCTACCTATGGCACCATGGGCTCTCACAACACAAGCTCTTTATTTAAAGAAATATGTATGTACATAGAGCTGTGCTGCAGAGCCCGATTTCCTTCCATTTCACCCTGCCATAACCACAACCCACCCTGCATCTGACTGCTTAGAAACACACTGAAAGCTTTCCCCACCTCCCATAGTGCCCATGGGGACTGCAGTGGTTGCAGTGGAGGGGATTGGAGAGGGACTCTTCATCAGGGACTGTAGCGATAGGACAAGGGGTGATGGGGTCAAACTGAAACAGGGCAAGTTCCGGTTGGATATAAGGCACAAGTTCTTCCCTGTGAGGGTGCTGAGGCGCTGGCACAGGGTGCCCAGAGAAGCTGTGGCTGCCCCATCCCTGGCAGATTTCATGGCCAGGCTGGACAGGGCTTAGAGCAACCTGCTCTAGTGGAAAGTGCCCATGCCTGTGGCAGGGGTTTGCAACTGGATGAGCTTTAAGGTCCTTTCCAACCCAAACCAGACTAGGATTCTATGGCATTCACTTGCCTGCCCCAAGGGGCAGCCACTGCAGTGGTGCTGGGGCTGATTCTGCCCTGAAGCACTTCCAGATGAACCATGCACGGGAGCACCCCGCTGCGCTGCTGGCTGGGTCCCCAGTGAAACCCCATTCCTTTCTCATCAATGCTACACAGGGACAGAGGTGCTCCACAATTCTTAATTGTGTCACACTGAAACCTGGCATTGGTGGGAAACAAATTCACCTTCAGCACTCACGGTAGTTCCTCCTCAAACTACCCTGATTAGGGCAAATAATCCTCAAACACAGCAAAACAAAAGAATTAAAGAAAGAAAGAAATTAAAAGGGATGTCCCATCTCTACAGAAAATTGTGGCAGCTCCAAGTAGAGAAAGTCAACCACTTCTGCTCTTTTCTTCACTTCAATAACATGCCAGCAGGACAGGCCAGCTCCGTTGGAGGTGGAAATCGGCACAGCTCCCCATGGGGTTGATAGCAGTCAAGTTGCACAGGCTGATGAGCATGTTCTGCATCTTGGGAAGAGAAATGTCCCTCAGAAAAGGGGAGACAACAGGTCATCTTGGGGTGGCCGGCAAGGAAACAAAGGGCACACCACAACGGCTACTGCACAGGAGCCTGTGGCTCTCAGCAGGGCTTTATCTTCATGGAGGAGCCCTCTCCATGCCAGGAGAGGGAAGGGAAGGGCTGCAACACATGCTGGTGAGCAGCATCAGGTGAGAAACAAGAGGAACAGCACTGACACTGGTTTGGCTCAAAATCTAGTTCAGATGCAAGACGTCCCTTCTAGGAATTAGCTACTGAAAGTGAGGAAGTGGGGACTGGTATGGCAGGGCTGAGGAAAGGCGCAGCTTTGCTGCTTGGCTACACACAGGAGGAAAAACACACGTACAGACGCAGAACTCACTCAGGAGTAGGACATTTCAGGTGAATTTTGGTCTCCTGGTGAAATTTTATAAGGGATAAGCTATTCCCAAGTCCTTTTCCCATGTGGCTCCAGGCCTCTTAACCACAGCCTCATGCAGCTGGGCCGGGCTGCCTGCGCCCGTATGAGTAGGATACAGGATGTATTTCCAGGTTGTGGTACCCAAGGGATTTGCAAGTCAAGCACCCTGGTGGCTTTGGAGATCAGGGAGAAGTGCGCTGGGCACAAGTCCACCCGTGTTATGGCTGCAGAGTGACACTGTAAGAGGTGCCAGGAGCCTTGGTAGGGTAACTCAAACCAGGCATGGAGGAAAGAGGCGAAGATATGGGTTTTTTGAAGAGAACAGAGAAAATGATGGACAGAATTACAGTAAAGTGAGATCAGATACGCCACGGTTTGGAAGAAGTAAAGGTGTTAAAGCTAAAAAAGCAGTGGCTAGGCTGAGAGGGAGGACAAATATTAAAAGCAACAGCAGGAGGAAACAGATCAATTGGAATAGGTAGAAGTGAAAAAGATATGAGGACATCAGAGACATTACAGCGCAGAGCCTGGAGATGTGCAACAAAGACTGAGGGACATTCATGGATTTTTTAACAGATATATATATAGTTTCCAAGAGATGCCAGATACAGGAAAGGAAGAACTAAAGAGTCCAAAGTGTTATGAGGCTTGAAGGCAAGGGGAGGACAGCCAGGCATGGGACTAGGAGGGGTGGCAAGCCTGTTTGTATGTACAGAGCAATGAGGCAGAGAATAACACAGAATAATGGGAAGATAAGCAAATGAAAGCTTCACCTTCCTTGCTGAACATGCAGCAGCCAAGACATTATGGATCAGGTGAGAGTTGGAGGGGCCAGTTTTTAAGAGCCAGATGTTTTCTGAGGAAATTCAGCACTGAACCTACCTGCTGTCAAGTGAGATTTTTTCCTTCAGCTCATCTATTTCTCCTCATTCTTAGCTTTCAGGCTAGAAACCCAATATTGGGATAGATCTTCCCATCTCCAGAATTTGCTTGGCTGAACCTGGTTTCTGAGAAACCCTTCCTTCGAATTATATCTGCTCTTGTACGGAGTTGCTCTTGACTGCTTTTAAATACACCAGGGGGTGACAGAGAGTAGGGCTTGTACCCTATGGGTCAGCCTGCTAACCCAGCAAAGACAAAACGATTTTGCCACTGTTAACCTGCATTTCAGCCAGCTTCTGTAGCTGCACACACAATCCTGCTAGGACATGAGAGAAGGAATAAAAGGAGACAGAAAAGGAAGCCACTGATGTCTTATATCTGACACTGATGAGTACAATAAAAGCTGCTTATTTGCTCCCAAAGCATAGAAACCTCAGGTTCTTGCTATTATACTTCCTTTCCTCTTTCCATTTCCCACTGATTTTCATGGTATTGAAGGCTCTGTACCTCATCTAAGGATCTAGAATATTGCCTCTAGAGAGGCATTAAAGAAAGACAAGAAAATTCTCTTATTTCTTACAGCACGATGATTTATAGGTATAACAAAAAAACCTCCCCAGTATCCATTCCTGGATCCCCACAGAAGGGCTGAGAGTTAGGAATCTGAAAGTCATTTTCTGGGAATAACTGTGGGCATCAAGGTGCTCTGTACGGAGAGGCGCTCTGTGTTACCCCATCGCAGCACAGTCATCTGTTGGCTACTGTCATGGAAACAGAGCTGTGCAAGATAGATATCCATACACGAGAGTGTTGTCATCAATTTGATGCAGCCCATGTATGAATACCAGAAGCCTTCTCCGGCAGATATGATTGCTGCACTGCTCACAGCAGAAAAAGCTGTGTATGAGGGGTTTTCTTTTTTTTACTTCATTGCTGAACAAGGCTGGGATGCAACAGAAATGATGCCCTTGGCACCACACACAAGGCAACAGTCACACAACAGTCAGCCTCTTCTTCATGTCCATTGTCTCATTCACTGCCTTTATAGCATACACAAAATTCTATCTTCTATGATCACATGCATTAGGATAGAAATGAGGAGAAAAAAGATAAAAGGCTTTCCTGCTATTTAATCTAAGGATAGAAGGTCAGGATGGATGGCTCTTTTCCCGTCAACATCCTTCTAGGAATTAGTCATGATAGGCCAATTATCTTCAAATATGTAAAGCACAACCTTTTAAGTAGCCTAATTTGCAAGCTTGCTTCATGGCCCTCTGCATCAATTTACCACTTAGTCCTGGCTTAAAGCACTGAGTCTGCCTGGGCAAAGCGGCACTGAGGAAGTGACAGTGTGAAAGCAGCATTTGTCCCTTACCTCCTACAAGAGCAGGGTGCTCCTTTCACATGTCAGTGGGAATAGAAAAGCTCACTGCCTTTTCCATAGCACAGGCTTTAAAACAACATGATTCTCTCCTGTGTTGTCACAGAATAAGAAAGAAGGATGAGAGAAGATGTGAGGATAGCTGTGGGGAAAATTTTTCATCTCCTGCATAACTACTCTGGTTTTAAGCCATGGTTTAACAGCAGAATTTGGCCCAAAGCATCACTTCCTGTGGGGATGCTACAAGATTCACATGGTAGTTTGGTCACTTCGTGGTACCTACTTAAACCAGGTCATCATTAGCAAAACTACAGAGATCATGTTAAAAAGCAAATCCAGGGCTTGCAAGGTGCTTGTAAGGACCCAGGCTGCTGCACTGCCTCAAAGGTACCCAGCTCAGGCTGCCAACGCCACGGGTAACCCTCCTCTTCTCCCACACTGCGCTTTGTATGGAGGAATACAGTCACACTCCATGCCATCACTGAGCACCTAACTCAGAGGGGCCAGCAAAGCTGCAAAGAAGGTGGGAAATAATACACTAATAAAGCCAGCCAAGGCTGCCATGGGGCAGGTGAGAAGGAACACCCCAAGCTGAAACAAGCTGCAAGCATTCCTATTGCACACCAGTGAAGGAGACTGTGAAACAGGATGTTTGCCTCTTCCACCCCCATTCCAAAGAACTTTTATCAATTGGTAAATGGTCAGAAAACAGTAATCCGTGATCTAATACATCTACCTTACAGCTTTAGATGGATTTAGTTCTATCTGCAAACTGCATCCAGAACTTTATCTAGATCTGATTTGGTAAGGATCTTTCTACACTTAAAGAAAAACCCACATATATTTATAGGTGACCCAATCTATCAGGTAGTTTAAAAAGCCTGCTCAATGACAGCAAGATTAATCTAGACAAATACAGGCTGAAAGTAAGGAGAAAGTTTTCTACACTGATTGATGGAACAATGTGGCTCCCAGTGTGCTGGATCTTAACTCTGCAAAGTCCTTAGCTTTTCACAAGAGAGATCAGAGAATCACAGAATGGTTTGGGCTGGAAAGGACCTTAAGATGATCCAGTTCCAACCCCCTCACAACATGGTCTAGTGAGAGGTGTCCCTGCCCATGGCAGGCATTTGGAACTGGATCATCTTAAAGTCCTTTCCAACCCAAACCATTCTATGATTCTACGATAAAAACCTATCTTCTGACACTGTCTCTGGAAGCAGAAGTCAGATTACAAGAAGCAACACTCAAAATCCAAGACTGAAGAGTGGTTTCTGACACAAACGGTAAAAGGAAGGGGATAGACACACCTATCTGCGCCCCATGGTCCCTGCACTCTGTGTGTGGATATTTAATCCTGCATTTCATAATTAAGAAACAGATTGCCATAAAGGTGCAGCAATAGCCTGAGAAAAGTTAACAGATGCTTCTTCCGAGTCTCCTGGGGCAGGCAACTTGAGATTTAACTGCTGAAAAAGCAGTTAACCATAACCTGGCGCCAGATGTTTAATGATGGAGTGGGATTCTCAGCACAGGGTTCCAATGGAGGAGGATCAGCATGCAGCATCGGGGTGATGTGCCAAAGGCAGCAGGGCAGCAGCCTCCTCCCGGAACACTGACACTGGTGGGGCACGAAGGTGGAGGCTTCTGCTAACAGGGGTCAAGAATGCCGATTTAAAAGAAAGGGACAAACCCCACAAACTACAACAAGACACTCCACTGTAGGTAAAAGCACCAATTTCATCACACTATAAGACACAGGGAGGCAGCACAGAGCTCTGGTAAGAGGGACAAAACCAATCCCATGTAATTGGAAGTTGGGAGACCAGCCAAAACTGCCCTTTGTCATCACAGAATTTGTTTAAATCCATGACTCTTCTCATAAATTAAATCCCTGGGGATGTTCACTTCCCAGGAAGCTAGTTAAACTACACAGCATGTTTTGTTAGCTAACAAGATGGGCCTATGAAAACCCCAGGATAACCAGGTTATCAAAAGCAAGCGCTGTACGCAGAGTGCTGATGTGGCCGGTACATACTGCTGTGTAATACCAAACACACCACTGCTTCTCAAATGTGTTTCTAGGCTTTCATAGCCTTCTTTAATTATTATTATTATTATTCAGTTTCCATTCATTTCCACCTGATGCAGATGATGTTTATTTTCCACTCAGTTGTAGCTACAACTGATACCAAGCACACAGGGGGACACTGGCACTCTATGAGTACTTACGCAACAACAGAGAGAGGAGTTTTGGATCTCATGTGCTTGAATACAGCCAGAAACAGAGGAGGTGGGTCTGTAGCCACCCAAGTTTGGAAGTAAATTAATGCAGAGGGAGTGACTTCTGTGCTGTCCCCTTCCCTATGGAAAGGGCCACCAGTCCTATGCAGCATCACACCCAAAGCCTCTAGAGCTGGCAGAGCTCACCGCAGGCCATCAGGAGCTAAAGTTTAATTCATTATGCTGTTTTCTTCAGTGATTCTGTCCCCATGCATAGAATCACAGAATCATGGAATGGTTCTGATTCCGATGCTGAAGAGTCCCTCTCCAGCATTCTCATAGTCCCCCTTCAGATACTGAAAGCTGCTCTGAAGAGCTAAGGTTTAATTCACTGCGTTGTTTTCTTCAATGATTTTGTCTCCATGCATGATCAGTGCTGTGTTCCAAGATCTGCACTGCTTGCTTTTGCTGTGCATGACCTTGGACATTTAATCATGAGCAGACCAGAGCTTAGCCCTGAGCTCAGCATCTGGACAAAGGCCTGAATACAGTCAGTGCTGGTGGGAAACCTGCATACTGCTGAAAGGCAGCCTGCAATCTGCCTCCTGTGCCCCTGCAGATCCTGCCCCGGTGCAAATCAGTCTCAACTGCTGGTGGTGGTGCAGATGTAGCTCTTTGTCCAGGCTTCACAACGAGTTTAGAACAGACATATGGCTGACATAAGAAGGATGAAGTGGGATTTTAAAGAAATCTAGTCTTTGCAAGGCATAGCGATGGATTAAGATGCACGGTACAGGTTAACAGGTGATGGCTGAAAGAAGCTTTTTTTCAGGAGATCTTACCTCTCATTTTAACTACTTTCCATAGCTCAGACCAACAGGCCTGACCATTACTCATGATGCTAATTTTCACATGCCTTCACTACCATGAGATTGTCACCTTCCTCACAGGTCCCAAACCACCTCCTTCTCTCCCGGTGCACCACGCATAACATGCCACATCCTGCCCTTTGCGTCAAAAGCAGCCTCCCAGGCTAGCCCCATCCTCTCCTTCCCTCAGGAAGGCAGGGCTGGAAAACCCAGGCTGGGATTTTCAAGCAAGCAGAACACACTAGAATAAGACTTGAATTTCTTTGGGGCAGGGACTTTTTGTTCTGCTCCCAACACAGCACACTTCCAACCTGCATGGTTTCTACCTACTGTAGCAATAGAAAAGTACTGATCATACTACTACATAGTGTAAAAGGTTTGCGCATTAAGATCCATACCTTTCCACACCATTCTGCCTCTTTCTTTAAAGCATCATGCACGTATAAGAACATGGGCACATACATGCAATGTTACTTTTCTGTGGCCTAATGTAGAAGAACACAGAGACAACAGAAACTAACTCGTACATCACTTCACCCCATGAATTACTTTCAAGCCTTTCTGGATGGAAAGAAAGAAACCCAGGATGTAGCAGGAGCCTTTGCAATAATTTTCTCTCTCTAACCTGCAAATGCCACATGGAAACCTGCCCTGAGGAAGAGACACAACTGCATTAAGTGCACTCAACTGTGATCAGAGGTTCATTTGTTCTCAACTGAGAATAAGGAGGTGCCTCACAGGGCACGCTGGGCAGCATTTATTTGTACACTGTAATTATTGCTATTCCATTTCTATGGATTCCACATCAATAGTTAAGCAGCAAACACTCTCTTCACAGTAACCTGGAGGAAGAGCCGGAGAGCTTGGTTAAAATTCAACACATCAGCCAGAAGAAAATGCAGCCTGAGACAAAAGGCTGTGCGTTTCTGCTCGCTGCCTCAAAAGGAGACACAAGGCAGGCATAGGTCACATCAGACATGACAGCAATGACCCAGAGTGAATCCTGCGCAGCCAGCATGCAGAATCCTCACTGCAGGGGCCAAGACAGCCCACGCCTCACGCTGCACCCAAGCACCATCAAGACAGTAAATGTGCCTTCAGCTTTCCTCCTTTCTGGGGAATACAGTGACTTCTCTGCTTCATATGGTGCCGGGAAGTGAATTTATTGGTAGCTGTAATTATGCAAGTATTCCAGTGCCTAGATGGAGAACTAATACCCTCAGATTTTCAGCCCATATACAGAACTGATTCTTTTTGTGTTACCCCCATGTTTAAATTCAGGCTGGGAAGCTTGACCACAGTTTTCTCTAACGTTAATGAAAGGGAAAAGCTGAACTATGGATATGAATATATTAGAGTGATTTATTGATTACACCTCTTAAAAACACCAATGTTATTCTACACTCAAACCAGAACTGAGTCCAACCCAGCTCTGGCCAGCATTTCTAACATACAGTTGTATGGGGAAACACAGAAGGAACAAAGCAGCTTCGCAATCAATAGATGTGGATAAAAGGACAACACATCCCACCACTATGAAATCCAGAACTAAAAACGCCAAGAGCTTTCTGGCCAGCTCACAAGACATCCCCACATTCCTACTATTGTACATGTCTCTATTGACGCCCATGTTTTACCGAGTGCTTCGTGCTCACTCTGAAGGTAACCACAGTGCTCCTCGTGATGGAGTAATTTCCTGTGGCTGCTTTTACTGATTGCTTTCACTCTAACATAATACATTTTTGAGAGCAAACTAACAGAATACAATACTTGATAATATGCTTATTTCCTCCAAAGGACACTGAAAAGCCAAGAGGTGCCCCAGCATACTCTTGCTTGCACTCCAATAAGGATACGATACACGGGCTTTTGTGGCACACATTCCTTTTTTGGCATGGGGATTGAAAGCTTGTCATTTGTTACTGGTGGAACTGCTTAGGATGGAAAAGTGCCACTGACTGCTTGTGGGGTGGCAGTTCTTTGCCTCACTTTTCTCATGGCTTAACATATAATGGCCTTTTTCCGCTTCAGTCTTACATGCATTAAAACTTTGGGTTGTGTTAGTCAGTACATGGGGTTTTATTCTTCCAAATCCTGTTTGGGAAACCATTTTGCTGAAACCATGCACATACGAAACCATCAAACAGAAGGATTTGTTTAAGGTTCTTTAAAACAGATGCCTTTGCTTGCGTTCTTCAGAACTGCAAGAAGCAGTAATAAAAATGGATCTAACCGAGTCAGGCTAGCAAGAAACTCAAGGGAGTGGAGCAGCCTGAACTCCATCCTGGCAGCAGCTGCTGGTGATAAACCTAGCAATGAAATCTGCTCTGTGAAGAAGAGGATGGACTTTATCTGCAGGGAGGGCCCTTCTGACAGCCAGAGATGCTGTAAATCTGTCCAAGCAACTTTGGAGGAGCTTGAAGTTTAGAACATAAGCACCTTTCTTTTAGCTGGTAAGTAACACCATGTATCTCCCATTTACCTTGTCTGAAAACTTACTCTCCTGTTAATGATATCCTGCTTTTTCCTTTAAAAATGCCTTGCCTGTTTGAGTTTTACAAATTGATAACTACACTAAATCTACTGCTGTGATCATTCCTTCTCCTCTGCATTTACAGCCTTGCACCCATTAGGTCTGCATATATATATATTCAAATAAGTGCCTTAATCACGGGATTTCTTGACAGAGCAATCTAATTTTTATATTTCTTTTATAGCAGCAACATTTCATTCCCAGGAAATTACCACTTCATTGTTATCCTTGAGTGCAGTCATACAGCTCAATGCTATAGGCATTGAGAAGCAGCAAGAATCCTTCTTTTACTTGACAGTGCAATGAACCCCATGTGATGACAAGAATTCATATATGAATTCTTGAGACAACAATGATTTGCAGTATTGGGGGGAGGCAGGGGTCAAAAGTGAAAGCCTATTGTAATGGTGCAGTGCCATCAGAGGCAAATATTAAAGAATCTATAATAAACATTTCTCAGATCCATATGCGTTTGTCAATGTCATGTTCATTATAACAGAATAACTTGGCGGAAATAAGCACATAGAATTAGTTTTTGTTGTGTGATTAGTGGGTATCTTTGTGTAATGATTATTACATTCCTTAAAATGATGAAGGGATTTAATACTAAAATCTGGAGGTGTGTTTCCCTTCAATGCTGCCTAAAATGTTAGGCCCCTGCCTACCTCCTCAACTGCTTGTGGAGGTGCTTTGGACCCTCTATGGTTTTGGCTGCTGGCTGGGGCTGTAAGGCGAACACTCAGACCACAGGGCCACAAGGGCTTGCAAAGTCCATGGGCAGGTCCCGTACCAGGGACAGGATCAGGTCTGTGCTTAAACTGCCAGACATCTCCTCAGGGGTCCCCTTTCAAGAGCCAGTCTTGGTCGAGAAGGCAGTAGCTTGCCTCCCTCCTGGGTCACTGTTTGAGCTGCAGAGACCTTCAGACACCTCATCTGCCCAAAGACAACATGGGATCCATCTGCTGGTTGTCATCTCCTCCTGCACTCGATCCACCCAGGCCTACAACATGCCTGAGGTACTTGCATTTTTAGCTCACCTTACAGAGATGTCTACTTTGGGTCAGCACTATTGCCACTGAAGATGCTGGCCCCCTAAAAGGTATTGGGAACAGAGGTAGGAATAGACAGTGCCCCTCCTGGCACTGGCAAGAGATAATGATTTCAATCGCTTCTATAGATACCTCTCTGTCATGGTCAAAGACTCCTACTATGGTGTTTCCAATAGAAGTCTGTGTTCTCAGCCTTGCCTATTCAGCAGGGAAATGTCTTAATAGCAGTGTTCGGAATTTCTGGGTTAAGAAATGGCAATTTCATAAAAGCAGGAATTCGGTCCTGCTTAGAAATCTCCAGCAGGAGGAACACATTCTCATTCAACCTGTGGCATCAAAAGGAATAGGTACTGTAACTGCTGCAACACCATGTAAAGATAACATTTTGCTGATAGACTCAGGCACGCCACAGCACGCAAATCTTTAGGGAAAGAGAGGTTCATGAAACAAAGGTGGGAGGTAAAAACTGAGAATAAACGTGGGTAAAGCACAAAACCAGGAACTGAGAAGACCAAAGTTGAAGCCATTCATTGATTTTGCTGAGCTCATAGTTCAACACCCTTCAGACTCAGTTTCCCTGTAGCAAAACAAGAATAAAGCTAGATTTCTCCTGAAGCACAATCTGCTTATACTACCCTATAGAAAAACGAAATAGGTGAGCAGCAGCGTTCTGGTAACTTAAAATAGCATACAGTGGAAACTATTACAGCATAAATTAACAAGATAAATCGTGAGTCTTAGGCAAACCCCAGAGGGACACTGCGTTTAGCAGGTCAAAAGGAAGGCCTTTCAAATCACTTTTGCATGCATAAAGGCATGAGGTTTAAAGAAAGCTCTTTAAAATACCATAAAGCTGAAGGAAACAGTCTGGTGCTTGGGGAGCCAGGGATAGCGTTCAGGTTGGAAACAGCTGGAGCAATCAGCACTTCTGTCACAAAGGGAGAGCACTAAAATCCTTTTGCAAAGAAAAAGAGGGATTCAGAACTCCAACCCAAAGCAAAGCCTTAGACTATATAGCCTGGATTAAATAGTACCAACAGCCCCCTTCCATGCCTTACAGAACAGTTCCCATTAGCTCGCAAGTGCATGATATTTTTCAGCAGTCATAAGATGGTTCAGGCTGAAGGGGCACCTCAGGATGTCTCTGGTTGTCCTGGGTTCAGCTGGAACTTATTTTTTCTCCTTCCCAGCAGCTGGTGCAGTGCTGTGCTTGGGCTTTAGTCTGAGAACACTGATAACACACCAATGTTTTAGTTGTTGCTAAGTAATGCTTACTCCAGTCAAGGACTTTCAGTCTCATGCTCTGCCAGTGAGGAGGAGCACAGTAAGCTGGGAGGAAGCAGAGACAGGGACCAGACCAGAACTAGCCAAAGGGGTGTTCCATACCACAGCACATCATGCCCAGTATAGAAACTGGGGGGAGTTACTCGGAATGCACAAATCACTGCTTGCATCCAGCTGGCTATCGGTCAGCAGGTGGTGAGCAATTGTGTGCTCTCCCCTTGTTATTTCCTTTACCATTATTATTAGTGGTGGTAGCAGCAGTGGTTTGTGTTATACCTCAGTTACTGGGCTGTTCTTATCTCAACCTGTGGGGTTCACATTGTTTCCATTCTCCTTCCCATCCCTCTGGGAGCCAGGGCTGTGTGGTTCTGAGTTACCAGCTGGGCTCAAATCACAACACTAGTCCAACCCCTGCTCAAAATGGGGTTCAAGCCAAGTTCAGATCAGGTTGTTTATGTCTTACTGCAAACAGACTGCTCTTTTTCTTTTCATTGGCTAAAGCAAGTTAATCCTGGTTTTGACAAGAGTCCTGCAGTCATAACAAGCAAGTACAAACCAGAAAGCACATTATTAAGCCAAAAATGTGACTCTGTCATGACACTGAAAATAAGCACTTGCTAACAAATTGTCCCAGGAAAAAGCAACAACAAACCCCACAATCCATTCTGCACTCCACGTAGAAGGCTCATATTTTAGGCAACAGTATTTTGCATTCCTTAAGTAACCTACCGTTCTGTCTTTCGCATTTGGGTCTTGGTGGCAATGTACTTCACCTGGTCTCAAACTTACTCGAGAGTTATTTAACAAATAAGTTCCTGTAATATAAGTCTCCAATAACGAAGCAAAGAAGCATAGGCCAGTGCCTATGTACTTGATAAGATTTAAACCATCAGGCTGAAATTCACCTTGTTACACTATCACACACGTGGTACTTAACTCTAGGGGCTCGCCAATAACAGTTAAGGCTAATCTACCCAGTGAGCATCACTGTTCTTAGGTATTTGCCAGCCTAACCCCAGCTGCTGGAAGATCATGGTTTGTCCCAGGTAACTCAGCCCAAGGTGATGGAAAAAGCTGCTTGGACACACCTGCATTCCATTTTCAGTTTGAAGTTTCACAAAAAGTCTGGTTTCATTGTGATACTGAAAACCTCGACCACACCAGCTCCGTTTTAGTGTTAACACTGATTTACCCATCTCAGAAAGCGAATCCTCCTGACAACGAAGTCAACAGAAACATTTGTAAGCTTGAAAAAACACAAATGTGCTCCTGTCCTCGCCATATGGTACAAGAGGTATAGAATGTATGCTTGACATTACACACTTGATGCTGGACATGAAGAACAACAGCCCTAGCAGAACTTAATGACTCTGTGATACTTGGAACAAAAAAAGATTTATATGTACATATGTGTATGCACACACATGTATGGTCACATATATATATGCACACACAAATGTTAATACTAGTAACAAATAACCCTCTTCTTACATCTCTAAACATAGGGAACTCTTAAAAGTCATCTAAAGGCAATAAATGCACCAGAAGATATTCAGTGACCTTAAAGAAAGCCCAGATAAAAGCAATAACTTTCCTTAAGCCAACTGTATCAGCATCACACTCTCAGCTGGTAAAGGGCAGGCCTGTATCTATCATTACAAATGTCTCAGTCACTACTTAATAATAGTCATTTTCAATAATAAGCAAGGAAACAACTAACACCTGAAAAGCACATAACATGCTGTGGAATTGTCTTCCTTTGCTTTAATACTTCAAATTGTTTGTTAGGTATTTAATCTGTCCATGAGATAAAAGGACGCTGAATTTAGGAGTGCTTTGCTGTGACTGAGAACCTAGCAAGATTTGCTCAAGACATGTTGGCCTGTTGCCTTCACATCTGATATTCAAGTACATATTTAAAGAAAGAAACATCATGAAAACAGGTTAAAACAACTTAAAGAGACCGCTCAGAACTTTCCCCCCAAAGAAAAAGGCTCCATTGCCTCTAAAATAGATCTTTCCAACATCAGCAGAATTACACCAGAAGCCAACAGGGAATCATTTCTTGCCTTGGCTGCCATAGGAGGCCCAGACTCAGCAAGTCCCTGAAACCATGCCTAACATGAAGCATTTACATCGCATGGTTGAAGTCATTTGACTTACTCAGCTGCTTGAAATAGGTCTGCACACACTGGGATGACTTTAACTCCATATCTAAATCCTTTCGTAGGACTACGCTGAATTACTGACCCCAGGTCGCGGCCTCGCCCCTGCTGCGCAGCGCGCCTCCCCTCCCAAGCTCAGCTGGGATGAAGGCCTCATCACCGCACCCTGCTGGGGAACAACGAGCTCGTTTCACTTCCAGCCGCGCTCTCCGCAGCGCAGGGCTTCCCCCGAAGCGATTTGTGACACGGGACTCCCATTCCCAACCACCTCCTCAACCCCATTCCCGTACTCCCCGGGCCGCGTTTTACCCGCTCCGGGCAGGGCCGTCCCTCCGCGCACCGCCCGCTGTGAGTCCCTGCCCGCCTCAGCGGGGCTGCCGGCTCCAGGGCGAGGCCTCGAAGCGCCCTCGGCGGCTCCCGGAGCTCCCTCGGCGGCTCTCGCCGCTCGGAATTGAGGCTCCTGGAGGCGGTGTTTCCCCTCCCTCCGCGGCTGAAGGCTCCTCTCTGGAGCCGCTCACCTCTGGAAACGACCGACAGGGACAGCTCGCGCGAGGGAGGCTGTGTCGGCCAAGGCTCTGTCCAGCCTGGCCTTGAGCGCTGGATGGGGCAGCCACAGCTTCTCTGGGCACCCTGTGCCAGCGCCTCAGCACCCTCACAGGGAACAGCTTCTGCCTTAGATCCAACCTGAACTTCCCCTGTTTCAGTTTGAACCCATCACCCCATGTCCTATCGCTACAGTCCCTGATGAAGAGTCCCTCTCCAGCATCCCTGTAGCCTCCTTCAGACGCTGGAGGACATTTCAATGTCCTTCAGATGCATTCAGTATGCTTCAGATATTGGAATGACATTTTGATTGCACATCACTCCTGACCCTCACCAGATCTCAACTAGCTAGGAGTACACTAGGAGCGTACTACACACAAGCAATGCTGCTCTTAGGAGCAGAAGAGGAGTATGACTTGTGATTAGTATCTTCATCACTCAGGGAGTAAGTGATGCAAAGGCAAAGGAGGAAGCAGGTTATTGTGGCATGATATAAAGGCACTGGAAGAATTCCTTAAGATACCAAATCACTGCATTTCACTTCCTCGAGCCAATTGCTTCTGTCTTAGCTCACTCTCATGCTGTGTGTGTTCTGTGCACCACCATGCTCTGGCATTGTGCTGCATTTTATTCTCTTGAAAATCTTGACAGGAAAATATAAGAGAAAAAACCACTAATTCAAAGTGCTTCATGAATACAGCTTTACATGGCTAAAAAGGGCACAAGAGCATGTTGGTTTGGGTTTGTTCTGATATGAATCAACTATATATGTAGCCTGGAGACAGATAGCTCTACATGGAAAGCCTAGTTCTGATTTCCAGTCACCCTCTTTTTTTTTGCTTCTAAAACAGACATGGACCTTCTCAGGGACCTTCTGATACTGCAACTGCTTTATGGGGAGGCCCCTCAAATTCCCGTGCATCACTGAGTCCATGAGCTAGCAGAAGCTTTGGGGTTATTTGGCACAAGCCCATGGCTGGTGTGACTTCTTTGGATGAACAAGAGCCTCCTGCCCTCAAAGCCTGTCCCCAGCAAAGGATGATACAGGAACAACACACGCCAGCTGACCAGCACCACTGCCAAACATTTATATGCTGAGTTTGGAGAGCACGGACAGGTTCACATGGAGCCAGGATGACACCAAGCATGTGCTTAGACTGAGATGTGGAGTCAGTGAAGATGGCAGTGAGCTGGCAGACACTGCCTTGTGTTTTGTCCTAGGCTGGGGTCTTCATAACTGCAGTGTTTCCCACAAGGCTGCTACCAGAGGGGTGCTTTAGTTTCACCCAGCTGGACAATATAAGCACATTTAAACCAAAATAAATTAATCATAGAATCATAGAATAGTTTGGGTTGGAAAGGACCTTAAGATCATCCAGTTCCAACCCCCTGCCATGGGCAGGGACACCTCACACTAAACCATGCTACCCAAGGCTCTGTCCAACCTGGCCTTGAACACCGCCAGCAATGGAGCATTCACAACTTCCCTGGGCAGCCCATTCCAGTGCCTCACCACCCAACTTCTTCCTTATATCCAATCTAAACTTCCCCTCTTTAAGTTTGAACCCATCACCCCTTGTCCTATTGCTACAGTCCCTGATGAGGAGTCCCTCCCCAGCATCCTTGTAGCTCCCTTCAGACACTGGAAGCTGCTCTGAGGTCTCCACGCAGCTTCTCTTCTCCAGGCTGAACAGCCCCAACTTTCTCAGCCTGTCTCCATACGGGAGGTGCTCCAGTCCCCTGATCATCCTCGTGGCCTCCTCTGGACTTGTTCCAGCAGTTCCATGTCCTTTTTATGTTGAGGACACCAGAACTGCACACAATACTCCAAGTGAGGTCTCACAAGAGCAGAGCAGAGGGGCAGGATCACCTCCCTCAACCTGCTGGTCACGCTCCTTTTGATGCAGCCCAGGATACAGTTAATTAATACTGGCTTCTACACAGTAAGAAGCAGTGGAAGACTGAGGGGCTGTGTGCTGTGACTGATCTGATGCTCAGAGGTACCTTTTGTTGTAATTCCTCCTGACAGGCCACCTGAATTAGCAGCCCTCAGGCAGTAATTGTTCTCCAGCTCAAACACAGGCTAACAGCATGTATGGAGCTTGTTGCATTCCCATTGTGCCTTGAGGCGTGAGGTGAGTGAAAGCCAAAGAGAGAACACTGAGAAATAACAGTGGGAATGTAATAGGAAAGCAATGGCTCTGCCTCTGAGGACCTCCTGCTCCCCACCTCGGGTTGGGATTATTTAGATAAAGGATATTTCCATGGGCAAAGCACAGAGTTGTGCATCCCAAACACACAGCATTAATCTTGTGCAGTGGAACTGCATCGTCCTTATAAGTAACTAATGTTCACACTGCAGAAACAACATAGGGCATGTATTTGGCACCAGTTTACTGCCTCCAGCCATAGTCCAGACCCACTGTTCTGTGTGGGAGCCAGGGGGTTCTTTTCAGAGACTGCAAAAAGCTGAGAAATGTCTCTTCCAGACTATGTGAAATGAATGAGACTGTCTTCCCATGTGTTTGCACTGAAGACTGCTGATGAATCCTTGCTTTCTGAGCCTTCCCATGCTGCCCTGGCAGAGGACGCTCCAGGCCCTTGGTCCAAAGTGCAGAGAAACACTACAGCATTGCAGAGACTACATGAGGTCAAGGATAACCTCTGTATACATCTGTGCTCAGCGGGACATGGAGCCCATGCTGGATTTCCATTTAGTCAGATTCATTTGTTTGTTTTAAAGTTAATCCCAGACTGTGGCCAAAAGCTAGGCTGGATCAGAGCTGAGCTGAAGCCAGCTTTACATAGCACGCCTGAGAGGTCCTAGAAAGCACGATTACGTTGGGGTTTTGTTGGTAAAAATGAGTTTTCTGTAACAGTGTTGGGAAGTGATCTCTGACTTTTCAATGTCTGTCTCAGATACAGCATTAAAGTTGGCTCTAGTTGCAAGTTTTAAGCCCTCACCAAAATATCCACGCACAGGTCAGGTGTTATTGTTATTACTCAAAAGCCTTCTCAAGTAGAGATTAATTCTAGACGAGATAAATCTTGAATAAATGTAATCCACGGATTAATTAGCTAAAGCCCTATGTTAATCGGAAAGCAAGAAAGGGAGAAACACTAGCTCATTAAGCATTTAGAAGCATGTTGTATGTCCTTGCAGGATTTAGTTACCCTCTCTCCGTAACACAACTGCTTTGTATTTAACACTTGGAGGTGGATGAGACATCCAATGCCCTTGTATGTTAAAACTCAAACCTGTCCAATTGTATAGCGCTAGTCACCACAATGAGGAGAAACAAGCTAAATAGGATAGGATGGAAAAATTACTGCTACAACTCCAGAAATGGCTCATACTCTGTGCAAGAAGGCTGACATTTACACAAGGAATATCTGGGTTCATGGCTATGCATTACTTATTCATACCTTGTGTGGAATAACTCAGAGGTAAAAGACTAATCCATTAATCCCCCCCTATCCATAATCCTAAGAAATCATAAACCCTGCAAGACACTTTATCCTCTTAGGAAAATCAGGCTTGTAAGCTGAGGACAGCAGCATGCTTGGTGCTGAGGAATGGCAGCATCTCCCCATTGTACAGCTATGCAGGCTCAGGTCAGCCCTACCTGGAGCTATTTCGGGATCTGTTTGATGCACACACATAGAAGCAGAAAGTCCTCATTTGTGAGACCTCTCTCACAGTGAATGAGATGTCTCCTTGCTCTCCCAGGCCGGCCATGCCTGGGGCTTGTTGCAAAGTCTTTATATGTGCTTCTTTTAATGAAGCACCTTCTACTACCCAAGAAAGATGGGTGCCAAAAGGACATGAAATGAAGTATATTTTCCTTATTTCAAATACAGCATTGTGTAGAATGTCCCACCTGAAGTTTTTTCCCCATGAATAATTCAATGTGAACATGAACAACTATATATTTTATGCTTTACACTTTCTTTGTTTGACCAGCACTTGTCAGTGGCCATGAACTATAAGCACAGTATCACACAGGCAAAAACCAGCACAGAGGTACAGTGAGATCTCCACCAGTCTGATTCGGGTGTGATGGGGGGGAAATCACAGCTCTCTAAGCACATTGCAAAACCCAAGGCAAACAAGGCTGGCAAGTCCATGGTTTGGCTGCACCAAGCTGTACTTGGTCTCGGCTGGTGTGACACCACGTTGCTGCACTGAACCCCACTCCTAAAGCTTCCTTTGCTCAGCCTGTCTTCTACATCACACCCTCTGGCACAACCTAGTCTACTTCCAAAGTGGCAGCGTCTTTGCCTCTACCTCTACCCCCAAGGACGTGCCCCATGAGGGACAAAGACCTCAGGGTTTCTCATCATGCTTACGTGGCTGCGCATGGACCATTTTGCTTCCGCAGGAGGAAGACAGCATCAGTTGGGATGGGTTTATTTATTCTGAGGCTCTAAGGCAAAGGAAGGGAGCAGCAGATCTTATTCAAAGGGGTCTGTTGGACCATAGGCTGAGTCTGAAAAGTAACATAGGGATTTCTTCTTAAGCTTAAGTACTTGAGCAGCCATTTTAATAACCCTCTTCATCAGGAAATAATTGCCAAACTCCTCCATGGGACAGAGTCCAGTGAAGTAGGAAGTGTGAAAAATAACGTTCCCTTCCTACGCAAGGGTAAAATGCTGCCACTCAGCCTACAGGAGCGCAGCTTTTTCCATTGTCAAACTTGCTACCCTGGAAAGTGTAGGTGCAAGGGAGTGAAGAAACAGCCATACCAAGCTTACTGCAAGTATGTTCAGCCACTAAACAGCCATACTGATGTGTTGCCTCATGAGTGCTGCACAAAACAGCTACCATTCCTGCTCTATTCCATAGAATAGGTCGCAGGAGACCACTCAGCTGTCACCCGCAGTGCGGAGTGATCCCATCTACCCATGGGGCAAAGGGTGCCCAGGGCCCCTGTGACTGCCATGTAGCATCACACCGCCGCCATGGACAGATTATAATATCAAAGGACATGCAGGACAGGAGTATTACCTGGGTGTATTTTTCAACAGTAAAATGAAGTTTTAGTTCCCATAATTTTTCATGTATTCGGTACCTCTGGGTATGCCAGGTGACACAAGCAGGTCTGGAGCCTACATCAACCCCAGTTCCACGGCAGACAATGGGTGAATTACTGACCATGTGGCAGGGTAGAAACAAGGACGCTTCAGTCTGGCACTGAGATGCTCACATGAACATACCTTGAAGATACAAAAAGCATCTGAGTATGACTTGATGGAGAAGAAGGATGCTATGAGGCAGAAGCTGGGCCAGCACTGAGCACAGGCGGGGTGATGAGCATCCACAACCTTTTGCCTCTTATCACATGCTTCTCCAGAAATCTGGTTTTCATTTAACATGGAAAATGAAGTCTATTTGGGAAAGAACTGCTTGAAGCTGAGGCTTGAGGCAACTGAAGTAGCCTGAAGGAAATCCATTCCAGCAGCCTCCAGCAATTGCAATGACCTATTGATCCCATTTGGGACAACTTTTCAACCCGCCACATCTACACATAGGGCTACAGGTGAAACTTGTTCACTGGGAAGACCTTCAAAACCCACTGCCACTGTCTTCAGACCCAGTCAGACCCACTGGTGTGGGGAGCACACTGTGAAAATGCCCTGGGCAATGAATGTGTAGGGTTAGAGTTGTTAATAATGTATGGGTATACACCATATGTTATGTATTCAGTGCAGGCAAGCTGAGCTAAAGTCAAAGGCAGGTCAATAAAAATCCATGGGATTGGACTTCACATACTTGAAAGGTGCCTTTGGACCAGAATTCAGCAAGCAAAAACCATCACAGTCTCTTGTTCAGGCTCACACCTCCTTGGGTGCTGCCCCTGACCCAGAGGAGGAATCATCCACAAGAGTCCCTGGTGGCAGCAGCCTCAAGCTGATCTCCACGATGTTCATCTCTTTGGGAGAGAAGGGGGGAATTAACACTCCCTGTCAGCACTTGGATAAGAGTCTTTGTGTACTGTGACCATGCCACATCCTCCAAGGGATGCCTGTGCAAGCTGGGGGTCTGCAGCAGCTTTCAGAGAAGGCGCGAGGGTCAGTTTCCTCTTGGGAGAGCATTCCTGCACAACCTGCATGCCTGCAGGAGAAACCCTGCTCCGGGGATGCACCAGCTCTGTGAAGAAGCTGCAGCTGGAGCGAGTGCTGCAGGTTTTACATCAGAGATTGCTCAGACAAACCTATTGTTGACCCATCAGAAGGCTGCAAGCTGCAGCGTGCAATACAATACATTGCGGTACTGAAGGACCTTCCACATGAGGGTCTCACATTAATTAATTAAGCCTCTGAGCACTTAGAAGGAAAATCTATCCTATTTTACCAGCGAGTGCAATGAGGATGCGGAGGTCATACAGAATAGAGGTGCAAAGGAAAGAGAGATCCCGGTGTCCTGACTCCTGACTCCTTGCTGCATCTATTAGCTCCTGGGTTCCCTACTAAAGACACACATGGAGGACAGAAGGTGACCCACAGCCATGCTCTGAGGGGCACCGACTGAGAGGTTTAATAAGGTGCAGGGGGATGACTAACAGGGTTACACAGATTGACGTAGCTCAGTAAAGAATATGGCATTAAGAAAATTGATCCAAAGACTTCAGGCACAGGCTTATGTCAGAACCAGACGTGACTTGTGTCTGTGTTTCATACGATACCACCATGCATCCACCAAAGGGCTTTCCTTCATGTTTAAATAATGAGCTGCAATGTAATGCCAATGGGTGCTTTTTTCACAGGGAGAAGAAGGGAAAGCGTTTGGGTGGGCTGAGGCAGAGCCTGGGTCTTCCCTGCCTCTCCCACCCTTTCCTTCCCTCCCCTGCTCACATGGCTCGGATAAAGAAGTCACTGACATCTGGATGTGCCCATCTGTCTGCAACGCCAAGGAGAAAAGCTCATGGGCACTGGAAGAGAGAATAACCTGCATATGATTGGGGTGTGCAGCATAGCAGCTACAGTGTCTGTGCATAAGACGGGAGGCTGTCATGGGGAAGAAAAAGAAATGTGCTTTACAGGTCATCATGGAAGATGGTTGGTATCACTATTTCATTTTGATGCTGCCAGATCTTTCCAAGCGCACCATTTTGTGTCTGTCAATGCAATTTCAGTTTGCTCATGCGGGGAACTTTTGTCAACCTGCCAAACTAAAGTAAATAAGAACATCACTATAGATAAAGAATATAATGTCTAATCAATAAGGGACAGAATTATTGTCAGAATTGATTGATCAAATTGGCAGAATGCCAATTCCAGCTGGCACTTAATGGCTAGCTGCATAAAGCATCACGTGTGTAAATCCAAATGCAATTACTCTTTGCTCTTTGTCTTGCAGCTGGAATAGAGATTGATGGACAAGTGGAGAGTGACACAGAGAGTGAAGGTAATGTAGAGATTTAAAGATGTGGTCTTGTTTGAAATGCAAGAGGTGATACCTTTTCTTTTTCTCTGTGGCTTGTTACTTGCTCTACAACAGGAGCCATTTCATCAGCTGCTAGTAAGCAAGCAGGTTTTTCCCTTGAGGTTTGACTTGGTGATATATAAACTATCATGGTTAAGCAGTCTGTCCCCTTTCAACCACACTCTAGGGTAGGAAGCTGTCAGAGCCCATGTCCCTTGGCAGTCCTCCTTAGTAAACCAGGCAATTCAGTAAAGCACCATCCTATGCAGGGTGCTTTGCATCACAGCAAGGTCCTGCTTGCCCTCCCTGTAATGCCTGCTTAGACCATAACGGGCTGGTATCTTGATTAATTATGGCCATGAGAAGATAAAAATGAAAATGGATTGGAGGCAGAGTGATGGCTGTGAAGAAAATCTGGAAGAGACGGTGAAAGGATTAAAACCAACTTTAACCCTGTAAGTATGGGAAATAAAGAGAAATAGCTAAGTGGTAGGATTATAACACTAACTAAAGAAAGACAGCTAAGAGGTAACAGCACTGGAGAGGTCATATGAATACAGATGCTACCGCAAGAGTTGTTCTCAACCGTGTCTGCACAATCCAAAAAACATGAGAAAATAATTAGCAAGTGGCTGGGATTTTGTTGTTTTTAAATCGTATCCGCCTTTTCCATACTTGCAAACAGGGCAAGAAAGTAACAAATGAATTTTCCGCACTTAACCTCATATTTGATAGGTTGCAAATGAAAACTGTGATAGTTGGATCCATAAAATGAACTTTTACCCAAAGAGGGGTGGTCCTTTGACATCGATCACTAACTGAAATTCAGCTGAGAGGGACCAATACAGAGTAACTGAAACCCACCTAATGGCTCCTGAGGAATGAATTGAAAGCAACTTCTCCTTCCCAGTGACAAGTGTGACAACCACCACCTACTAACAAAACTGCTTGTTACTGATTTCCAGCTTCTCACAAAGATGCCAATGCTCAAACTCTTTTTGCTTCTAGTTTTGTTCACCTCTTAGGCTGCTCAGTTTTCACTCTGGAGCCCATTCCTGCCTCATTTCCTTCTTCTATTACAATTTCTCTTACTCTGGAGAAATAAACCAACGCCGAAATGATACATTTTTGTTGTTGCTTGCTTGAACACTTCATTTTCATCCGCCAGAAATTTTGGAAAATTGGAAGCCAAAAGAGTGTGGGAAACTTACGATTTATTTTAATGTACTTGGTGTTAAAAGGGGGTTTTTTGAATATTTTTCCCCTTTCTATACTATCATGCAGTTAAATCCTGCTCCATTTCAATCCTTCAGGCTGGAAGCACTTCTGGCTTCAGCACGGAAGAGGGTTTTAGCTTGCAATGCCAATAAGAATGGAATGTGCATCAGAGACAATTTGGGTTTTTTCCCTCTGGATATAGACTTTCCTATATAAAAGAAAGCTCAGTGAAACAAAACGGGGTCCTTCCTAAGCTGTGCCTTGTCTCTCTGTAAATAGAAGACCTCCATCCCCAGCCTTGAAAAGTAAACGTCTTTTGAGGGCATTGTGCCAACAAGCAAACTTCATACTGCATAACCAACTGCGATGTCTGTTTCCATTGCTCTGGTGTGTTTACAGATTGGGAAGATATCTGCCTGTGCTCCCTGATGGATAGGCTTTTGCGTTGGTAACTGATTTCCAGTTTTCCTGTGGCTGCATATGTCACTGATGTGCTAAACTCAGCCACCCTGTCTTAAATAGGAGCTCCATAACCAAAGAGGTGGATATGGTTCTTGGATGGGGTATAACACAAAGCCCACCCACATCAACAGGCACCTGCTTATTGGCTTCAGGAGGGTTTGCATCGGGCAAACCTGGCTGCCCATGCTGTTCTGATGAATCCTTCTTTTGCCAACATGGATTTCCCAAGGTACTTGGTTTTTATCTTTTGCAGAAGATGAAATAAAGGACAGGACACCCAAGAAAAAAACCCTCAGGGAAACCAGCAGAGCAAGCAGACTTGAAAGGAAAAAGCAAGAGAAAGACAAAGAAGAAGATGAGAGCAAAGAGGAGGACAGTTGTAGCCAAGAAAACGAAGCTTCTAGGAGAAAGAACTACCAAGGGAAAAACAGTGGTGGAAAAAAGGCAGGAGAGGATCGAAGCCAGCAGAGAGGCAGAAAGGCTCCTACCAAAGATCAAAAGGAGTCAGAAAACAAGAAAAAGAAAGGAAAAGAGGGGGAGAGCAAACAGAAGAAAGACAGGAAAAACAGGTAATTAAACAATCCCCGGGTACGGTCTCGTATCAGATGGGCAGCGGTATAAACATGCCAGTGGCATATGGGTCAGAACCACAAAACTCATAGACTATGAATAAGTTACTGCTCTCCCAGGATCAGACCCATGCATGTAGTGGAGTCCCAGCGCATATAGCTGGGGCTAGAAAAGCAGCCTTCAACAGGACAGCTTAAGCCACTCAGATCTGGGCACATTTTCTTGGTTGGCCTATGGAACCATTCAGGTTCAAATGGATCTCTCATGTTTTCAAATCTCTTCCTCTTCCAAAACTTGCTTGTCCCAACCCTCTGCTTCTCCCCATATCTTCTACTTCCTTCTGAACATGTGAAAAGCATTTCTCCGGAGCCAACTGTAACCTAGGCAATGCTTCTGTAGCTGAAGTGTGATCCAAAACACGATGTTGGGTGAGTTATGGTGGGGAGCAATCATCTCTTCATTATCCTGGCTTTAAGCAGCCTTGCCCTGGGCATCTTGGCTCACACCAAGGCAGGAGATGGTGAGACACTGTGAGCACATCAGAGTGGCTTCTCCAGGGGCCAGTGACCTTCCCTCTAACTCCTGCAAGGTTTTCTATTCTGTGCCCTTTACTTTGTGTCTCTGCCAGCACTTCTGCTTCTTCCAACTCATCTGACGAGGAGTCACCATCAGAGGAAGAGCTTGCCATGCTGATGGAGCAGGTGGAGCAAAAGAAAAAGCTGATCTCCACCATGAGGAACAAGCCCTGGAGGATGGTGAAGAAGCTCTCGGTGCTCAGGTACCATTCACACCAGGAGCTCACAGCCTGGGTGCCTTTACTGCTTGCCAGATGCACTTTGCCTTTCCTAGGTACCGTGTGTTTGCTGCTGCTCCTGTAACACCCCGCTCTCAGAAAAAGCAGCTGGCAGAGCCTGGCCAGCCTGTCTGGGTGTCAAAGATCAGGGTTAAAATGTGGAATTTGATTTTCAGCCTCTGTAACCAAAGAACAGGCAAATCTGTTCAACTGATACCCATGGCCGGGTCATTCTACCCTTGTATTTAAAACCAAATGACTCACTACTGCCAGGCTACTTATTAAAGCAGACTCTGTGCCCTGGTTTGCTTACTCATGCCCATTGTCAGGCAGAAATCAGGGCAGCGAAGTGCCATGTTACTTCACACTCCTGAGGTGGGGCTGCTTGGAAAAAATGCAGTATTATTTGCAAAGGTTTATGGAGCAAAGATAGTGTGGAATGTGGGAAGAGCTCAGGCAGCTGCAAAGACCCCTTAGTGCAGGGCAGTGGGATCAGTGGGGCAGAGAAGACCAGGGAAATCAAACCGCACAGGTCAACAGGGTCATCACAAACCAACCCCATGTCAAGGGCAATGATTCACATCCCAGCTCTATTGGTTAAAACCCCCCTTTCTACAGGAGAGCTTTCAAAATAGCATTGAAGGCATGCACAGCCCCATGGGGAGTGGTGAAGCCCCTCTGCTCCGTGTTTGCCAGAGCTGCAGTGACTGGGCTGTGAAGGCCAGAGTGTGGAGGGAGACCAGATGTCCACCCCTGCATGAGCACAGCTGCTTTCCCACTGATGTGGGAAGAGGTGAAAAGCAAATGACTCCTTTGTTGTTTCAATAACCTGCTTATTTCTTTTGCACCTAGGGAGGCACAAGCTTTTGTAGAGAAGTTTGAAGGAGCTCTAGGAAAAGGGAAGGGCAAAAAACTGTACGCTTATAAGATGATGATGGCAAAGGTAAGTGCCGCAGTGATGCCAGGGGAAAGCTTGGATACCTGGTTATGTATTCAGCACTTTTTGTTTCGTAGAGTGTATTAACCTGTATTTGGAAACAGCAGGAAATCAGAGTGCCTTCCTGCCTGCATTCAAAAAAGCACTAGCCAGCTACAGAACTCTAACTACTACAGAAACAACAGGGGGAATTTGCCTCCCATCTGGATCTCCTTGAGACCTTCCCTGAAGCAAGGCAGAGCTTGTAGGAGTAGCGAAAACCACAGCTTTCTGCTTGCGACCTCCAAAACCTTGATCTTTGAGATAAGGCACCCCTAAAGGATAGGAAGGCCATGCCAAATGTTTGCACTGCCCTGTGGACTCCTGTAAAATTCCATCTTCCCCAGTAATGAGGAGATAACAGGGAGAATGATGACTGTGTTTTAAGACTGAAGATGGTAGCCAAGTTGCATGTTGTCATGGAGATTATATTGAGAAGTGAAAAATGGAGAGAGGCCTGAGATGATGAAATCAATGGGAGTTTAGCTGCTGGTCTGATGAGAAAGGATGTGAGCTCAGTATATGATCAAATTAAATTGTATTTCAAATAGAGTTGGTTCTGCATCATAGCACTCACAGCACAACTGCAGCTTTCCAAAAGCCTGGGAAGGGTAAAGCTCAGATAATGAGTGTGGACACTTGGGGCTGGGGGACTTTTGGATTGAAGGTAGTTTCTGAAATAGCCCAAAAGTTCAGACCCAGACGAGAGTTTCTGGTTTGGACTTTATACCCACTTCTATCAATGCTACCCAGCCCTGCCATTAGAAAGCCCTGCAGATGAAGCAGCCTTCCTCTTCACACCTCTCTGCTCACAGCAGTGTTGTCTTGTTTCAGAAATGGGTGAAGTTTAAGAGAGACTTTGACAATTTCAAAACCCAGTGCATACCCTGGGAGATGAAGATAAAAGAAGTGGAGAGTAAGTGGAAGCTGCTGTGCAGTCTCTGTCCTTTGTAAGCCAGCTTTGCTTCACCCAAACAATGCTCCAGCTCCCCCATCCCCATCTCTGGTGCCAAATGAGGAGCACATACCCCGGGTAGCTCTGGGCTTTGCTGTCTCCGTCAGTGGTGGGGACTGTCAGGAGGGTTTTGGGCAGCGCACTGGGGAGACCTGAAGGTAAAGGGGACAGTTTAACCCTCCCAAACTCCTAACCATGAAGTGTCTTCTGGTTTAAGGTCACTTTGGCTCCTCAGTTGCTTCCTATTTCATATTTCTGCGGTGGATGTATGGAGTGAATCTTGTCCTTTTTGGTTTAATATTTGGACTGGTTATAATTCCAGAGGTAAGTGCTTAATTCCCCTTTCAGTAGTATCTTGCCCGTTGCTTAACATGATGTTGTGGTTTAAGGATGCAAGAACATGAGATTTATAGTACCAACAGGTGTCTTACACCAGGTCGTGCTCTGTAAGGATTATTGTATAAGGATGATTATTTACAAAGAACTTGCAAGGCTGCTGCTGACACAGAAGCAAAAGTCAGATTGAAATCAGGAGGCCTAAAAGGCCCTAAAAGACCCTAAAAGATCTTTCCCATTCAGCGGCTAAATCAGGGGCTCAAACCCCTAATTTAAGGCCAGTTTTTGTTTTAACTAAAGTGACAAACATGACCTATGAATCCTAGATACAAGCTCAGGTCCATAAGAGCCATAAGAAATGGGCTGTGGTCTAAAAGTGATTAAGAAACCCCCTTCTGCACCCTCTGTGGTGCATAGCCCCAGAGCGGCAGCTAAAGCACAGCCCCACAGGAGGAACCCTAAAGGGAAGGAACAAGATTTCCCAGCACTTTGCCATCTAACATTTGTTTGGGAAATATCCCTTTTCTGTCCTTCTAATTCGGATGATTCACAAGGTAGAGTTTTATTTTTAGTTTTCCTATTTCTCGCTGTTCTTGGAGAAGGAAAAGCATCTCATCGCCAACTTCATATGATCATTTAGTGAAGAATTACTTAATGCAGCCATTACAGCTCTGGCTAAATTACTCAGTGCAGTCTTTAAAGGCTGGGCAATCTACAGGCAGTGGCATCTGTTCTGTTCAATGCAGAATTTTATGGAGCAGGAATGCAGCACAGAGCCTCTCCCGAGGACTGTGCTTTTGTTCTCCTTAATGTGGTTGCTCACGCTATCAAAAATGAAAGCTCTTCCTCCTCCCAGGATGAAGAGACATAACCGTTAGCACTCAACAATACAAATGCATTTCGTTAGGAGCTATGCATATGGTAGAAGACTAAACAGCTTTCGTCTTTAAAGTATGCATACTGTTACTCATTGCCTACTGAGCTGTTACGATACGGAAAGTCACTGGGCAATAAACATTTAATCATAAATTATTTGGAAATTAATTAGATAGCCCTGAAAAAGTAAGTAAGTGATAGATTATATGCTAAGACCTTTCTAGGCTATGAATATGAATGAGATATTTTGGTATAAGCATTAGAGTCTGCTTGTAAATGTATTTAGCTCTCCATAGCCCTTGATGTTCTCCACCTGGTCTTCCATAGCCGCTGGGCTCGCTGCTTTGTGTGGTGCCAGAAGAAGAGGCTGTGCCATGAAAACTCTTCTTTGCACTATTTTGTCATATGCTTTTTTCCCAAACCTAACTGCCCTTCCCCTCACCTTGAGACCTAAACCATAAAATATACTGCGAGCTTGACCCAGTGCTCTTGACTTCTCTCAAAGGAGGAGTCCTGCATAAATAGATAAAGCTAATCCCCTTATTGCATTACACCCGTGAAGTTCAAGCAAAGAACTTCTTGCTAAGCTAAGGACATTTAAACTGGAGCTGATCATTGAGGGATATAGGTCCTTGGCAATATACTGCCTGATGTTACCAGAGAAAGGGAAGTCCTCTGGTTATTTGGGTGAAATTAATTCTAAATATTTTAAACTGCTGTCCTGGAATTAAGAAATCAAAACCAACAAAAAGGAAAATCCACCCAAAGGGTCTTGTTAACAAAAACCCCACAAAAACTGTACAGTGTATCATACTATACATGCATCACTGTTATTAATGTTCACTAGGTCCTGATGGGAATGCCATACGGGAGCATGCCCAGGAAAACTGTACCCCGGGCTGAACAAGCAACAGCTATGGATTTTTCAGTTCTATGGGATTTTGAGGTAAGCACTGGAGCATTAAGAATCTGAGATTGGTTGAATACCTCCTGAAACCCTTCAGAAGTTAGTCAGGGATGAATTTGAGCCCAGCTAAACCAGCAATGCACCTATTCCTTCCAGAAGATGAAGACACCTTCTGCAATGAAAAAGATTTGTGTGTCTCCTGAGGTTTCTGGCCAAAAAAAGCATACGGATTTGAACCACTTCCATGCACAAATGTGCTAGCTTGTGTATGTCACGTGTGTGTGCATACTCACATACACACACAGACATGGATGTCTCAAGTTTGCAGGTACAAAGCAGATACACTTTTACTCCAGAGGGGACATAGAATCACAGAATCAACCAGGTTGAAAAAGACCTTTAAGATCATCAAGTCCAACCATTGCCCCAGGCAAAACGTGTCTGTCTGGGGTCAATGAGATGCACCAGGACAAAGAAAAATCCACTGAGGCCAGTGGAGTGACAGAGTTCCGCGCAGGAGGAAGTTAAGGCAGATTTGAGAAACCCATGTCCTTTTATCTACTCAGTATTTTTATTCACGAAGCACAAGAAGCCAGAGGCAAGTTTGTCTGTGAGCATTAGTAGAAGCAGGTGAAAATAGTAATTGCCCAGCGGTGAGCTTGGTGCAACTCTCTTAAACCACGTTCACATAATTATCTTGTAGAGACGTAGAACTCGGGCAATAAAAGATCTTTTTTTCAGAGGGAAGAACCACCCAATAAATTTCTGCTGTATTTTAAACGTACATAGAGCTATATAAATAGATACCATCATCTCATCTTCATCACTGGAATTTTATTCAGAATAGTCACTACGAACTTGCTCATAGGCTAAGGAAGGGGATCATTCCCCACATCCCTACTGTCCCTGCTCCCCTGAAGTGTTTGTAAGAGCCTGAAGCTGGAACCAAAGTTTAGGACTTGTACCCAAAGGGAAAACCTAAGTTTCCATCTGCCCACAAGTGCTTGGCGGCAGCCCCACGTCACACACCCCCAGTCAGTGACTCTGCCTTTGAAGATTTAGGCCAAAGGGATTAAGTGTCTTTAGGGGATGGCCCAAAAGAGAAGATGTGTGCAGGGGTGAGGAGATTCTGCTGTGGCCAATACCTTGGGGTCTGCCTTTCAAAGCTGCTACTTCTGGAGATGCTTATTAAATGCTTGTTGGTGCTGGTCCACATATTGCAGACCCACTTCTTCTGTCATAAACCTCACCACAATTCCCTTAGCTACCCCCCCCCCCTTTAATGTAAGACAGATTATTTAAATGGATTTATTAATAAGGCTTCAAATACTGAACAGGACCAGACCTTTGTTCACCACCCATTTTCTGCTAAGGATTCTTCTGGCTGTTGCTCTTCACATTGTCTCACTTGCCAGAATCCAAAATTAGAGGTGCGTTGGTGACATTCTGAATAACATTACACTGAACGAAAAGCTCATTTGAGCAGCACACTGTAAGCAGCATTTAAACTCATTTGTCAAAAACCAAACCAAAACCACAAAACCACTCAGACTAACACGCCAAAAAACCCTCCAAAACAAAGATAAACCTGTGCTGCACTGCTGCTGAACTACAGCCACTGATTTCATTTGGGAGACCATAGACTATTCACTTATCAGTAAGGAAATTTGCTCTTGGATGAGGCCCTATCAGCATGAAAGGCTGGCTATCACAACCTGCTAGTCTCTTACTCGTGTCTTGGTACATACATCTACACTGCATCAAACGCTTGATGCTCTGAACCCCTCTGCCATACAGGTTTGGTACCCACTCCCTCACTGCTTGACACCGGAGAGCAATCTGACAAGCTTGAGAAGCTACGGGGCAGTGATGTACACCTATACCCTCAGCAGCCTGAAGATGTCAAATGCAGCCCTCCACAGGCTTGCCCTTTGAAAATTAATAGATGCTTATTCCTGTGCTCCAAAGAAATGCAATGGGGAAACTTATTTCAGAGCAGGCATAAAATGAAGAGTCAAAACTGTGACACTGAAAAACGCATTTCAAGACAAAAGGGCCAGGGAAATGTATGCTTTGGCAGCAAGGAGGTCACATCCTGGGTTCCTAGAGGAGTAGAAAGGAATAAATCTCACTTGGACACCAGACACCATGTCTCACAAATGGAGTTTATGGGATGATGTGGGCAGAAATCCTCATTTTTCAGTCCCTACAATTTAATGAATCAAAAAAGACAAAGGTTTGGGATTACCATCAGACAAACAAGCTTCACTGGCACCTTCCAGGGACATTATCTTTACACTGTATGAGGATTTTTTAATTACACCTCCCCAGCACGTCACACATAACGCACTATGAGCCACAGGCTTGCTGTATGGCCCCCGGTGCTCAAGAGCACTGGCTGCAGAGTTGTCCCGTACGTGTGGCACTGTGCTTTGTGCAGGGAAAACACGCAGCTACTGCTGCTCCCAGGGATACCAAAGCTTTATATTAGGTTAGGAATGAAAACCCCAGTGCTTCATGGGAGCTTAGTCTAATTGATTAAATGAAGGTGGTCAAACACTGGATGGGGAGGCCCAGAAAGACTGTGGGATCTCCATCCTTAGAGATCTTCAAAACTCAGCTGGATGTCAGTCTTGAACTTGGCTCTACTTTGAGCAGGAGGCTTGGCTAGATGACCTCCGAGGTCGCTCCCCGTTTAAAGCATTCAATGTCTCTAAACAAGATCCATTACACAGCCTTTATATAAGCTTCAAGTTATGTCTCAATTTTGGTCTTTACAAAGGCTTAATCAGAGGGGAGCTTGCTCAACTTTCATGACCAGACGGAATAACTACACAACTTATGAGCTGAAAGACAACAGGCAAAAAATTGGGAAGTACAATATGCAACGATACACATCAACTTGGATGAGATATGACAGAAAAATAGGGAGACATTGCTAACACAGGTTAGGAATCTGCACACTCATTGAATGCCCAGCGGTTTGTACAGAAAAAAATAGATCTACTTGAGACAACATGGTTGATAACGGAGCTCATGTCTGAGCCTTGCTTTCCACGTGAAAGCAATGCTTTGATTTCAGTTTGTAGCTGTATTTGCTCTGCAGGCGGGAGCCAGTAAAAGGAACGACACCTGCAGGGTACCAAGCATCAGCTGCCTCCTGCCTGAAAGGAAAAGTTTGGTATCATGGTGGGAAATCCTGTTGCTACAGCATTTCTACATTTCCGAGGATCTGATACAGGCTCAGAGGAGCAGGCAGGCTACAGCCACAGAAAGCAACAAGGAGGTTTTTCTGGGAGGGATGAAGCAGAGATGGATAAAACCTGCATTTTAGTTTCGAGCCAGGATCCTTTGATGTGCTCTCCCTCTTCCCCCCTCTTGGGATGATAAGCTCTTAGGAGGATGGTTCTCAAAGAGGACAGGGCAGAATAAAGCCAAGAATGAGACACTGAAAACTTTTCCAGGTTGACTTTCCTTGTTTGAATCTTCAGTTTTCACCAGAAACCCCTTTCCTGCAGAAGAAAAGCTGCAGAGCTTACACAAAGGTTGGCTTTTGCTTTTGTTCCAGGGCTATATCAAATACTCGGCGCTCTTTTACGGCTACTACAACAACCAGAGGACAATTGGCTGGTTAAAATACAGGCTCCCGATGGCGTATTTCATGGTTGGAGTCAGTGTATTTGGCTACAGCCTGATGGTTGTTATAAGATCGTAAGTACAGCTGGGATTGCCCTCTCTGCACCCAGATGTGTCTCACAGCTGGATTCCCCTGCATGGGTACTACTTATGGCTTGATGCAGCCTTTGGGGATGGCTGGGGGAGTGTGGGGCAAAGGGAGCTATGCGCTTGCTGTCTTCGTGCATTTGGCCTCAGCATCCATCACCCCTGGCTCTGGCGGACCTGGGCAGCCCTCACCTCAGCCATGTGCTATGTGCATTACTGGGAACCCTCCCACCTCCTTTCCTATCCCTCTTCTTCCTCCTCCTCCTCTCTAGATTGCTTTAACCCTTTCTCCAACATCACTACAGGGCCATCAAACAGGTGGAATTTGTACATGCACATGGATTTTTTCCATTTGTGTACAGTGAAGGAGGATTTTACTTACAGTAAATTTCAAAGGTGCCTTTCCCCATCCTTTCAATGCAAAAAAACCACCCCAAAACCATTCATGAAAGCCAATGCAAGATGCACAGAGGGTGCAAGGGGTACAGAAAAGGAGCCAAACGGTACCAGACTGCTTTTAATGTGTCTCCAAAGCAATCAGTGGAGTTTTAAAGCAGGTCCTCAATCTCCGTACTCCTGGTGCACTATCCCTGAGCATCGGTGATGCCCCCACAGCATCCCCAGGGCACCAACGATGCAGCCAAGGCACATACTTACTTCTTGCTGCTGAAATGTGCTCTGAAAAGCCAAAAATAACTCCATCTTTGCCTGGAGGGCACTCACATACAAAGGTTTTTCTTCCTTTGTAAGAAAGAATAAGCCCATGGATTTCTGTGACTGTGCAGCAGAAAGAGCTTCTTGAGCCTTTGGCTGGAGTGGGACATGGGGATTTGCTATACGTTTGCCATGGGATTGCATCATCTGCTGTCTTGCTTTCCTTGAGGGACTAGTGCTAGGAACCCTAGTGGGAGTTACAAAAGGGTTTCAGGGATCAAATAATAGAGAGGAAACAGCAGAAGCCACATCGGCCCTTGTGCTGATTAACAAGAATAATCCTTTTTCTCTCCCTGCATGACTTACTCCTCTGGTTCCAGCATTGTGCAGTCTTACTAAAACTTTGTGTTGCAGGGGGTGGATTGGACAGCAGCAATGTATTAAGTTTAACTATCCAAAGGTAGCCATAATCCTGTGGTAGCCTAAGACCCAGAAGCACTGTAAATAGACATTCTTCATGCTGGTGGAAGCATTCTTTAACCTCTTTAATCACTGATGGTAGGTTTTTGTATGTTACTGCTTTTAATACAAGACCTGCATAGCCCTGAAGACTCTGTTTGACTGCTCAGTCCTCCTTAAACCTAAAGTCCAACAGCACAGACAATTGCACCCAGACCCCAAGAACGGCCACCCTGCTCCTTCCTTACCCATCAGCAATCTAAAGCCACCAGCACTGCTTTGTAAAGCTGAAGGACACGTGTTGGCTCTGTGAAACAGTCTGACCATGTCCTTACACAGGATGGCACGCAACGCCAATGAAAGTACAGCAGACGGGGATGATGACAACTTCATTTTCAGCTGGAAAATGTTCACCAGCTGGGACTACCTCATTGGCAACCCAGAGACAGCAGACAACAAGTTTGCATCCATCACTACCAGTTTCAAGGTAACCCTAAGTGGCATTTCTCTGTCTGCTTCTCGGGATGCTCCCAGCAGCCACCCACTATGGCAGAGGTTTAAGGGGAAATCTGGGTACCTGTGCAGCATCTCTCCATACAAACAGGATGCTGAACCACAGCAGCTCCAGCTCCTGTGCCCTGGGTCACCAACTCCCCCCCCCCCCCCCCCCATATAGGATTGGACAAAATTAGTTTCACTTCAGAGCACAATCCCCCACCACATTCCCCTGGGATATGGCACGCTGTCTGCCACTTGATGTCTTTCAGTCAAACTGGGATGCCTCTATGAAGCTTCGTTTGAATCTAACACAAATTACCAAGTTCAATCTAGACAGAATAGCATGGGTTTGCATCTCAAAGCATAGAAAACCACCTGATATTGCCTTAGGCTTGGTGCCGGGAGGTACTCACTCCAATCCTATGAGCACCCCTGTTTTTTCAGGAGTCTATTGTGGATGAGCAAGAAAGCAACAAGGATGAGAACATCCACCTGAGGAGGTTCCTGCGGGTTTTGGCCAATGTCCTCATCATATGCTGCTTGTGCGGAAGCGGTTACCTCATTTATTTCGTGGTGAAACGCTCCCAGACGTTTTCTAAAATGCAAAATGTTGGGTGGTATGAACGAAATGAGGTAAGGGAGCTGTGCTTCTGGTCTCCTGCTGTGATAGTTTTCCTTGGACACCCACATAACCATTGTCACAGCTTGAGGACAGCATCCAAGGACAGAGGGATTACCTACCGAGGCTCAGAAGGCCCCTTCTGTACGTTTGCACTTGTTCTAGCTGGGAAGAACATTGGTCTCACTGGTTATTTGCAGTGAGAACAGCTCCTGCAGAGAGGGGAAAATACCCTTAACACAAATCACAATAAAAGTCAATGGGTCTTCGGCACTTACAACACTGACCATCTTCTAAAGAATCTAACTCAAGTTGCATATTACTGCTTACAAACTCTGTTGTACTAGAAAGCCCTCTGGATGTTAGAAATGTCCATGACTGGGCATGAAGCTAAACTCAGATCTTTGTCATCCACCTGGAATTGTGAGAATAAGATTTGAGGAGCTGCAGAAAGATTTCGGTTGTCGGATTCTTTCTGGTGTGTTATTTTGGATGAGACGTTCAGATCTTGGAGGTCTCCACCACAAAAAATAATGTTTCAACATATGGAAAGGTTTGATTTCAGTGTATACGACATTAACATGTAGTTATAGATCAAAGGCAAATGAAAGTCAAAGCCATGCAGTTTCATAATTCCCTTAGAAAACATTAGCAAGACAGAACGTCCTCACAAAATGCCTTGATATATTCATGCTCCATCCCTGACACTGCTCAAGGCCAGGTTGGACAAGGCTTTGGGCAACAAGGTCTAGTGGAAGGTGTCCCTGCCCATGGCCAGGGTGTTGGAACTGGATGATCTTAAAGTCCTTTCCAGCACAAACCATTCTGTGATTCTATGATTTCAGTGAACTTTTCCCAAAGAAAAAAGACTGCTGATAACTTGAGATCAGAATATACACATTCCTGGGTACTTCTCCTCTCCTGGAAAGAAAAGCACAAAGAAAAGAGACCTGTGAGTCTAAGCCTGCCAGCAGCTGTGCAGACACAGTCCTTTGCAGGCCAACAGGCACCTTAATGCTGTAAAAAACCCATGCAGCCTGCAAGTCATGCCTGAGCTAACACTGACTTGCTAATGACCTCATTGACCACAGTATAACTTAGCATCTTGCACCATATAGAGGAACAAAATACCACTATCACTGCAAACCCGAGTCCTTGAAGTGCTTCCGTTCAAATCCATAATTGCCTATTGCAAAAGCAAAGGTGCTGAATGTGGAAAATAAACATTTGCATCAACTAATTCTCTTTATGCACACAAGGCAAGCCTTGCGCTTCCGCTGGAACTAAACTAAGAACCTTGGAGCTGATGCAAGCAGTACTACAAGCGACCTGAGGAACCTAAATATTCATGAACTCATCCCTTTGAGGCAAGAGCAAAAGTGCTCCTGCAAGAGCAAGCCACGCAACCCAGACCTGAAGTCTGACACCACCTACACTGCCCACAGTCAGGTAGCGGCTGCTGTTACTGTTGGTAGTAATCTCGTTTTCCTCATGCTGCAGGTTGAAATCGTGATGTCTTTGCTGGGCATGTTTTGCCCTCCGCTGTTTGAAACCATCGCTGCAGCTAGAAAACTACCACCCCCGCATCGGGCTGAAGTGGCAGCTGGGGCGGATCTTCGCGCTCTTCCTCGGGAACCTCTACACGTTCCTGTTGGCCTTGATGGATGATGTCAATGAAAAAGTAAGACATTCACTACTGTTTTCCAGAGCCGGGGGTGAGCGCAGCCCATCCCTGCAGCCAGCAGGGACAACCAGCCCCTTTGCAGCAAGCGCTTCCTCCATCCCCAGTCCTCTCCAGCATCGGCAGCAGTGCCCCGGGGAGACTCACCAAGCAGAGGGGTTTCCAGAGTCGCAGAATCATAGAATCATTGAGTCTCCAGTTTCTCTTTACAGCCCTGACAGAAGAGTGTTTATTGCTTTCTGTAATCATGGTGTGTGAGAGTAATCTGAGGTTTTTTCTCCATCTGACATCGTTTGCAATTTCTATTAATGCAGAACCCAAGGATATAGTTCGTAATCCTCTTCCCCTGCCCTCCCCTCTTTAACATTATCCTAGTAGCGTGTTGCAGGCAGATAACTGGAGGAAAGGATAAATGTCTAAATGATCCATAGGCAAAAAAACTGTTTAAGCTGAGAAGAATTGGAGGGATGAGGGAATGAGTGTGGGTTTTGTCTTGAAAAAATTAAGAAGAAAGTGAAGAAGGACTGGATGGAGGCTCCATCAGCACACAGTAGTCTTGAAGGAGGTCTGGCTCCTCCATGTGCAGGAAACAGGCTGCTAGCTCCTTAGAACTCATGGCTCCCCAATCCACTTTAGGTCTGGAAGAGCTGCTGCTCCTCTCTGCTCCTGGCAAAAGGGAAGGAGTTTCTGCGCTATTGCCAGCACTGTGATTTTGTTGTAAGCAGATGCTTATATGACAAGTGGTAACTGGTAGGGACGAGGGGGAAATCCAATGCCTTGGGTCCTCTGGGACCCATATTTCCTGACAGTTTTGGCTGGGGGGTTCTCTGTTCCAGCTGGCTGAAGAGGACGTGGTGAAGAACATCACACACTGGACACTGCTCGGCCACCATAACTCGTCCATGGGGAACAGCAGCAGTGCCACCCCACCTCCTCTTGATCCTGCAGATGTGCCCAGGGGACCCTGCTGGGAGACAACGGTTGGCATTGTAAGAAACCTGTTATGTAGTAAGTCTCTGGGCTGGTTTGGAGTGGTGGGAAGGGGTGGTTGATGTTTTAACATATCCCTGGAAGTGTTCACACACTGTGCAGATGAGGCCCTCAGTGCCATGGGTTAGTGGTGGCTTTGGCAGTGCTTGGGTAAAGGTTGGACTTCATGAGCTTAAAGGTCTTTTCCAAGATTCCATAAGCCTCTGACTTCCAGGCTTGAAGTTTTCCTTGCAAATGACATCTCCTTTCCTGACTCGTATAGCAGCAACAAGACAGTGTAAGTCCTTGGCCATAGTTCTCAAGCCATGGTGGTGAGATCCCCATCTGGAAGCACCCACAGCACATGCAGCTCTGTGGCATGTGCTGCGAGGAGCACAAAAGGCCAGGTAGCTTGCAGCCATGCTTGCACTGGCTTTTCATTCAGATCCTCACTGTGCTTCTGAAGCAAGTGTGTTTTCTCCACTTATTGCTGCACTCCATGATGCAGAACAGCTTTGGAGCATGAGTAAAATCCAACCGGACGACATGCCCCAAGGCAACTCACGACACGTCCCAAGGCCATGGGATAAGAGCAGAATTACTCAGAGATAACCCCTGAACTGCATGCAGTGTGGCCTTCAAGCCCTCAGAATTTCACCCCACAAACCCACCCTGCAACTTTCACCTGGCACCAAGAAGTTCTGCAGCCAGGGCTATGCACAACTTAGAAAGCAAAAGCTGATGTAGATACCTAGGGCTTACCAAGCTGTGAGGCTGTGCATTACTGTGTACGCCCACTGGATCTTCACTAGCTAAGTGCTTTTCAGTCAAGTGGGGGAAAGACCAGCACCCATGTCCCTTAGGAGCAGCTGATCCTCAGTTCAGCTGAGCTGTCATAGTCCAGATCCTTAGTTCATCCCTGCAGACTTTTAAACCTTCTCTTGTGTTTTTCCACTGGAATCCTTGGGACCAGCTCTCTCCATCCTACAAGTCTTACTTCTGCCTGCAATTTTACCCTTCTTGCCCTCTATATCGCTCTTCTCTATACTTCCTTGTGGCTCTTCTTTGCAACTGAGCAAGTCCGTGTTAGGTTACAGAGCTGAGCCACAGCAGAGCCATTCACAATCAACATTACCCTTGGTGTATGTATGTTTTACACCAGCATTACTGCCGCATTAACATTCTCTCCCAGTGTATGTGCTGCCACAACACGTAGTGCATTCAATAATGCTAACAGTAACTCTCAGGGCTAATGGCTGTAACGGAGTTCATGGTTCCCAGACACAGAAGTAAAGCTTAGGCACTGCTGAGTGTTTCAAAACAGGTAGGGAGTTTGCTCGTGGCATGCTTTTCTGAAGGTTACTGCTATATAAAGACAAATAGCTTAATAAAAAACCACAGTCCCAAACGCACTGCTGAAATTATAGGAGCTAAATGTTTTCTCCTTGTTTTAAATTGCAGGAGTTTGTGAGGCTCACTGTGTCCGACATCCTGGTGACCTACATAACCATCCTGGTGGGAGACTTCATCCGAGCTTGCTTTGTCAGATTTGTGAATTACTGTTGGTGCTGGGACCTAGAGGCTGGATTTGTAAGTCTGTGCCTTGTAACTGAGAAGACAGAAGTAACTTAAGACCATTTGGTCAAATTCTACAAACAGATTGGTTTAAATGCTTACAGTGGTCCTCCAGTCTTATCTGACCATTCAACTGGTGTAGGTAGGCTCTGCATCACTACCTTGGATCAACCAGTTCTATTGCAGAAAGAACCCTACAGAAATGCAGTTCTCTCCCCAGCCTCAGGTCTTTAAACACTGAGTTTAAAAGAAGTTAATGTGATGTTCATTCAGGTTTTATAACCCCAAACCTTTGGGTCTTTCTTTATCTCTTCTCAAAGTCCCAGACCTTCCTGTCTGCAACGGAGCAAGGAGCATTTCCTTCCCCTCTCATGCATGCATAACACACAGTAGTGCTGGACTCTTTGGTATTCATAAAGGCTACATTACCAAAGCAGGCAGTACTGGAGCAGCACAAACAAAGGAGAAAATAACAGGGGGGAAGCGGGGAAAGCCATTCTTTCCCCTAAGAAGTGACAAAACCACGTGGATTCAGACAGAGGTGGAAACACCTCGCAAGATGACAGATATAGCAGTGCACCCACTGCCCAAGCTCTCATACTGGGAGGGTTTTCAGGAGGATCTGAGGAAGAGCAAAGAGGAGAGCTTCGCAGGTGTCTATAGGGGCCTGGTCAAGCAAGGGCAGTTGAGGCACAGCAGGCATTTTGCTGCCTGTGGAGCTCTTTGCATTTCTTCTAGGGAAGGCAGAGGATGTTTCCCAAGATGGCTGAGAGACTCTGGAGCTTGGAGGACTTTCCTGGCAGCCAAGAAGCACGAGATTGTTCCCACTATGTGTGCTCAGAGATCAAAGTCGTATTGAAGCTCCTGGTTTCCTCTTGCGGGCCATGTCCTCCTCTCACTTTGTTAGCTGCCTTGGAGTATTTCTGTCTTAAGACGTTTCCTCTACACAACCTTCAGAAATACCCCATGGGGTTTTCTTCATGTTTAAGATCTCCATTGTGCAAATAGCTGGAAGTCTCTTCTGTCCTGCAGGCACTCCTTGTTGTATAAAAAGCCCCCAAACGTTTCCTGGACACCCATCCTCCACTTCTCAATGCAATTTAAAAGACCTGCTTTAGGGATTACTCCTTGTTTCCTTCTTTCCTTTACCTGGCATTTGGCATCAGCCCATGCAGGCTGTGAGGTGATTCTGTACTGAGAAACAAACCGCATGCCAGAGGGGGACTCTTCATCAGGGACTGTAGCGATAGGACAAGGGGTGATGGGTTCAAACTGAAACAGGGCAAGTTCAGGTGAGATATAAGGCAGAAGTTCTTCCCTGTGAGGGTGCTGAGGTGCTGGCACAGGGTGCCCAGAGACATGGTAAATGCTCCATCCCTGGCAATGTTCAAGGCCAGGTTGGACACAGGGGCTTGAAGCAACCTGATCTAGTGGAAGGTGTCTCTGCTCATGGTTAGAACTGGCTGATCATAAGGTGCTTTCCAGCCCAAGCCATCTTATGATTCTATGATTTGAAGTAGAAAGGGACTGTAATCAAAAGTACAAAGAAATCAATATTTGCACCCATGCTTTCCCAAAGCTGTGAGCAGCCAGCGAAGCAAGACTCTGGCCAGGCTCCTTTCCAGTTTCCATCATAAAAGACAAACATCTTAAAGCTCAACCTGATGAACTGCTGACAGTATTATGTATGTGCACACTGTGTGAAAGCCAGACGTCCTGCACAGGATATTTCAAACATATTCCCATTACTCTTTAGAACCATGCTTCCTGCACTGCAGTAAAACAAAAGGTCTTTTTCAATAAAATGTAAAAGGCAAATTGACATATAGTTTCATCTACCAAAAGTCAACTGAGTTTTGCGTGCGAAAAAAGCAGATCTATATATAAGAAACAGTAACTTCATCATAGGCAAATCTAGCAGAACACCGATGTATGAAACAAATGCTGCCAACAGGTTAGATCAGCCTGTTCTGCACTTAGCACCGTTAGCACTCACGTCAGACAGGCTGCTCCATACAAAGCAGTATCTTAACTACTTACTTTCACAGAGCAAAATGACAGCTGGTACCCATCAGGTCATGTATTCCCTCAGATTTGTCTCCCTCTGCCCTCTGTTCTGCAGCAGCCTGCTGCTGCGAGACCTGTGGACATGGATGTATCTGGTGTTGCATTTCCCTCCAGCTCTTTGTTATCACCATTCAAACATTCAATAGAGTAGAACTGTAGGTTCGTAGCCAGATACAGCAGCTGGAGTGTTAAAACCTAGCCCCATGCCATGGCTCCTTTGCTCACAGCTGGTTTTGTGTTAGCAAAGAGAGATAAACACAGAGCAATTCTAAGCACTTCCATCTATCCTTGCAATTTTCAGCAAGCCAAGAGAGAAGCAGCAGCCCAGAGCATGATAGCTCCAACTTTGCTTTCACTGCTCTGCTGCTGGTCACTCAAGCATCATGCACTCAGCAGGAGCCCTCCCAGAAAACCCTTTACACCAGCTTTAAATAAGCATCCTTATACCCAGCAGCAAACAGTAGCAGGTACCTTTATAAACAGCACTGCTCCTTTCTCTCCTCATGCAGCCATCCTATGCAGAGTTTGACATAAGCGGCAATGTTTTGGGTTTGGTCTTCAACCAGGGAATGATTTGGTAAGACATTTCCTTTCCCCCCGCCCCCTTGTTTTGTTTTGCATCATCTAGAACACCTGCCAGTGGAGACAGAAAACTTCCAAGTCAGCTAGAATAACCTTTGGGGTTTGGTTTCTCTGTTTGGCTTCCTGTGCAGAGATCAGAAAGGGGGTTGGAGGCATTGCAAGCTTGCACATCAGTGCAAGGGTGGGCACAGAGGGACACATCCCAAAACTGCCCCAAGCAAGGGCAAACAGGAGCTGCTAAGCCCTGCAGTGGCAGCACCAGAGGCAATAGGCAACAGCACAAAGCACCCTCACCTCCTCTGGGAGCAAGGTTTCCTGCCATGGATTGATAACTTCTGCCTGGTCCCCTACTGCAGCATCTCTGCAGATTTAAGGGGTATCTCCATACTCGTGATATTCACCTGGCGTTGCCCAAACTATCTCCAAGAGATTTATTTTGTCACAAACTGACAAAATCTGTCATTGCAATCACTGAGGGATCAGAGATCTCTCTGGTTCTCAATGCCTGGTTACCTTACCCAAACATGGAGCAAGCAGCTTCTCCTCCGGAAGCAGAGGGGTAGCACAAGCCAGCATAGTCAGACTTCATTTGTGGGCAAACTTCACAGCATGAACACTTGTTTTCCTCCTTCTGAGAGTAAAAACCTTCCTTTTATCCTTTCAAAACCCAATTCCTTTCCTTCTCCTTTCCTTTTCAGGATGGGATCCTTTTACGCACCAGGGCTCGTGGGTATAAACGTGCTGCGCTTATTAACCTCCATGTATTTTCAGTGCTGGGCTGTTATGAGTAGCAATGTCCCTCATGAACGAGTCTTCAAAGCATCCAAGTCTAATAATTTTTACATGGGACTTTTGCTGCTGATCCTGTTCCTCAGCCTCCTGCCCGTGGCTTACACCATCATGTCCTTGCCTCCCTCCTTTGACTGCGGACCCTTCAGGTACTAGCGATACACCACAAAAGCCATTTTTGTGCTGTGATACGTGGGATTATGTTCGTGAAGTTAGTGAAATGCCTCCATTCTCCATCTGGTTAAATCCTTATTGAATGGGCTGTGCCCCACTGTGGGGTGAACAGTCATCTGGGAGCACTGAACTGGCTCTGAGCTCCGGGCTGCTGTTCTGCACTGGGCTCTGCAAGCTCCTCTGCAGCACGATTCCAGGTGTTTTCCTAACACATACCAATGAAAGCACCAGGAGAAGCAGGGGTGGGACATCAGGGTGCAGCCCCCAGTACAAAAAAGCAACAGGAACACCTCTAAGGTGATCTGGAACACTGTGGGGGCAAAACAGGACTAAAAACTCTTGCTAAGACCTTCCGTAGAGCCAAGAGCTCCCACAGCATGAGATGTATTTTATAGGTTGAATTGTGTCAAATTCAGTAATCGTAGAATAGAAATTCCATAATAATAAGTTAGAATTAAATACAATAGAATATATATAGAATAAAAATAGACAGAAATGGATAGGTCTGAGCTTGAAGATTTGCATCTTTAGGGAAAAAAAGGATAAATGCCTATTTTGGGTTTTAATTAGGGCAGAATCAACACTTCATGGAGCATTCAGTGGAGCGGATTAACATGCCAATAAAGTCTAATTTGATTGAGTAATGCCATTTCCTGGGCTTGCTGGGCCTGACTCAGCAAGGAGCAAGCTTGGAACAAATTGTCTCTGTCGGTTACGCTGCTTTAGGTTATCCACTTGCTAATGGGGAATGACAACAGGAAGCTACAGAGCTCAGAGAAGGCAAGAGACCAAAATTCCCTCAGTTCCAGAACAAGGACAGGTGTCAATGAACAACATGGAAAGATCTGACAAGAAACTCGCTGTACATCCGCTATCATCTGGAGATGACTAATCTGCAACGTGAAACAGCTATTTCAATACCCTATCAACCCTTCAAAAGCCACTCAGCCTGATTCAGGCCCTTGGCACACCGCTCAGTTTGACTGAGAGCTCAGCTCTCCTGAGTTGCAGGCGATAATGAAGTTGGGGTAGTGTTTAGCCAAGTTTGCCTTTATTGACTCCCACCATTAGGACACCTTCCTGAGCAGAATCCTGCAAGATCCAAGGGGGCACAAGCCTAAATATGAGGAATAGCTCCTGTAGGGGTGAATTCACAACCAAAGAGATGCTGGGAAGAGAAGGTCGATTACACAACCCAGCCTTTTCCAGATTTGCTCTCCTTTCATACATAATACTCTCATCTGTTTTATCAATCCGGTTTGGAATGACTCTTTCACTGAGCTTCCTATTAAGCAATAATCACAGCTTGCTATTTCTGTCATTACTTAGCAGCTCTTCAAGTTGGCTCATCATTTCAGAAAGCTGGAATTTGCATATGGAAAGTCATCTCTATGAAAAGGCCATATTTAACAAGATATTGAATAGAAATATATGATAGATCTGCAATCTGTAGATTTTTATACATTTCAGAGAGATAAATAGAACTCAGAGAGAAGCCACGTGTGGAAATAAATGCATTCACTCCAAGAGCAAGTTGGACTAGCAAAGATTATTCTCATAATCAATGGGGGTCAAGGAGGAATTGATGGACCAATAGATGATTTCAAATGAAAGCAGTTTAAAAACCTTGGTGGCCAACAACCAGCTGATGCTCTGAAAGACAGAGGAAGTATGCTACTTAGTGTTGTTATACTGGGAGCTATTTTGGCCCTCCAGGACATACGTACACTCGCTAACTGGCTGTTTGTCTTTCCAGTGGGAAAAAAAGGATGTATGAAGTCATTCAAGAGACCATCGAGCTCGATTTCCCACTTTTTGTTGCCAAGATCTTCAGCTATGTGGCAAATCCAGGACTGATCATACCTGCAATTCTGCTCATGGTGTAAGTTTTCCTTGCAGTATTATATGCCTGGCAGGGGGAAGAGGTTGAAGAAAAAAGAAAAACAATGGGATATTAGTGAGGCCTAAATAGAGCTTCTGTTGAGATAACATAGAGCTTCTGCTGAGATAACAGCCCAGATTAGGGCAGACATATGCTCACTATCTCCTCACCTTCACCCAACCCAACTTACCAGATGTAGTTACCTGATTCAAATAAACACAACTTTGTAGATGAGGCGCATTGCTGAAGAGGCCTCATGGATATCAAAGCTGTCACAGCTTCCCTACAGAAAACCTTCCGTAGCCAGCAGGACATAAATGGTCAGTCTCAACCTGATGCCTTCTGGAGAAGTAATTTCTGTCACAACTGGTGGCATTTAGAGCGCTGCTAAGACAGGGCATTCCAAACTTACATGTTCCAAAACTATGAAGAGGCAAGGGGTTTGTTTGGGTTTGGGGGGGGGGTTTGTTTTCCAAATAGTACAGCTGGAATAACACAGCATGGGCCACAACAGCCACTTGCAGCCCTTGGGGAAGCGTGGCTGGAAACTGCTCATGGAAAAGACCTGGGGGTGCTGATTGATGGAGCTGAGCAGGAGCAGCTTGTGCCCAGGCAGCCAAGAAGCCACCAGCATCCTGCCCTGTATCAGCACCAGTGTGGCAGCAGGGCCAGGGCAGTGATTGTGCCCCTGTGCTGGGCACTGGTGAGGCTGCACCTCGAATCCCATGTTCAGTTCTGGGCCCCTCACTACAAGAGAGACATTGAGGGGCTGGAGCGGGGCCAGAGAAGGGCAATGGAGCTGGTGCAGGGTCTGGAGCACAGTGTGATAGGGAACGGCTGAGGGACCTGGGGGGTTCAGTCTGGAGCAGAGAAGGCTCAGGGGGACCTGATCGCTCCCTACAGCTGCCTGACAGGAGGCTGTAGTGAGGTGGGGTCGGTCTCTGCTCCCAAGGAACAAGGGACAGGACAAGAGGAAACGGCCTCGAGCTGCCCCAGGGGAGGTTTAGATGGAGCTGAGGAACAATTCCTTCCCCAGAGGGTGCTCAGGCATTGGAACTGCTGCCCAGGGCAGGGCTGCAGTCACCGTCCCTGCAAGTGTGCACACACCGTGGAGACGAGGCCCTCAGTGCTATGGGTTAGTGATGGCCTTGGCAATGCTGGGGGATGGTTGGACTGGATGAGCTGAAAGGGCTTTTCCAACCTGGTTGATTCTATGGTTCTATGGATTTTTTTCAGTGCTGTCCGATCATTTCACCTTTGAAACAGCACTCAAATCTCCAGCACCCCCCGCAGCAATAAGACCGGGGCAGTTCCTTCTTTTTAAACGTGTAATTTTGGCATTGTTCTTGAGGCTTCCATAGCTATCAAAATAATGGGAAAGCTGTGACCAAATTCTGTAGGCAGCTCTGAACACTCCAGACTGAACAGTGGGAGACAGGGAGGGGGTTGGGGAGTGTATTACATCTGCTTGCCTGCTGTCACTCGTCTTTGGGCACCCACAGACAGTAGAGATGGGCCTCTTGGCCACTGTGACCCTTCACTTTGAATAGGTTACACTGAAGAAAATACCATTAAATCAAATCAAATCAGAGTTCCCACATTACAAAATTTCAGTAAGAAACAGACTGAGAAAAATCCCAACCAAACTGAAAATTCCATGTTATCCCTCTACCTGCCTTGAACTACAGAGCTTTGGGCAACCTGGTTGGAACTGGATGATCTTAAGGCCCTTTCCAACCCAGCCCAGTCTGTGGTTCAATGGCAGGCAGGTTAGGGAACAGCACAAATCCAGTTTATCTGTTGAAGAGACACCCTTTATCACCCCTTCGCAGTCTGGGCCCCACCACAGCCTTCCTATCTGCCCATTTCTCTTCAAGAAGCCGTTTAGTCTCTGCCCCGAATGTCTCTGCAAACTGAGCGATACCCCCCTCCATCCACACTACCCTAAAACACTCTGTTTCCCACCCAGCTACACTGTGTGGCCTTTGAGGACATTAGATATTTATGATTTACAGTCATTCAGCAACCAGCAGAGTCACAGCCCTAAAAGAAGTGGTTGCCCCCATGGAGAACTCAGACCTACATCCCCCTCGCAGTAGCTCTTGCATGCCCCAAGAGCATCAGGGGTATTGCAGAAGTGCTGCTCTCTATGTATACATTGACTTCTCCTGGGGTAATCCAAGACGGAATCATAGATAGCATGCAAGGAGGTGTCCTGAGGCTTGGGTCCTTTTATGCTCTTAGAAACCTCTCAGTTGAGGGAACTACATTTAGTAAGCCCCCAGTTTCTTGCCTTCTCCCTGAGAGCCTTCAGCTTGTGCTGTGGTGCAGACAGGTAGATAATTATCATAGAATCATAGAATAGTTCAGGTTGGAAAGGACCTTAAGCTCATCCAGTTCCAACCCCCCTGCCATGGGCAGGGACACCTCACACTAAACCATGCCACCCAAGGCTCTGTCCAACCCGGCCTTGAGCACCTCCAGCGATGGAGCATTCACAACTTCCCTGGGCAACCCATTCCAGTGCCTCACCACCCTTACAGGAAAGAACTTCTTCCTCATATCCAGTCTAAACTTCCCCTGTTTCAGTTTGAACCCGTTACCCCTTGTCCTATCACTACAGTCCCTAATGAAGAGTCCCCCTCCAGCATCCCTATAGGCCCTTTGATTGATGAGTAACAGACATTTTTATATGTTGTTCTCTCCCTGTAAAGGAGCAAAACCTTGGAAACCTTCCTGAGGGTTTGAATGAGGATTGAGACAAGGACAGAATAATTTTCTTCAATTACAAGCGAGGTTCCACTCCCCAAAAAAGCAGCCAGCACAATGCTGTACTCCAACTGAAGTGGCTCAGGCAGCTGGGAGAGACACTCTCCTAAAGAATCAAGGCAATGTTCCGTGCAAAGAGAGACCAAAGTTTTGGGACACTAATGATGGGTGAACTCCCACACCAGGATTATATTTCTTGGTCAGAATAGCGCAAGGGTCTAATAATTTCCAAGAGGTTTTTGGGGGTCAGAAAGCCCAGATCACCAAGACTGACTTTTGGGTTAATACTAGGCAAAAGAAACCAAATGTCTTCCCTCTAGACAGACCCCTGCAAATAGCCTCAGGAGAGGTCATGCTAAGTCCCCCTTCCTGATCTCCCCCCTGGAAATTGGTATGGCAGTACATGGTGCCTTGATGGGCTCAGCATCTGGCACTCTGCTGACAAAATCCTCAGGGCTGGTTTGATGATGCTGAACCTGGGCTGAAGCCACACACGCAGATGTGAGCTTACAGGAAACCTTTATTCTTTTATAGAGTCATAAAATCACAGAATGGTTTGGGGCGGAAAGGAGCTGAAAACTCATCCGGTTCCAGCAGGCAGGGACCCCTCACACCAGACCAGGTTGCTCCAAGCTCTGCCCACTCTGGCCTTGAACACTGCCAGCGATGGGGCATTAGTCACTTCTCTGGGCACCCTGTGCCAGTGCCTCCTCACCCTCACAGGGAAGAACTTCTTCCTTATATCCAACCTGAACTTCCCCTGTTTCAGTTTGAACCCATCACCCCTTGTCCTGTCGCTCCAGTCCCTGATGAAGAGTCCCTTTTCAGCTCACCTTTCAGCTCCCTCAAGCTTGGCTCAGTTTTCCCCTGGCTTTTGACATGCCCTTCTCTGCAAAAGAAGGGATTGAAACAAAAGCCAGTGGCTCTGCTCTGACCTGGCTTCTGCTTTCCCTCAGTTCCAGTCTCTGCTCCCTCCTGATGGCCCCTTTCCAGCACGCAGGAAGCGGCTGGTCCTGAAATGAGGCCTGTGCCTTGACCGATATGCTTTTCAGGAGGGGGTTCAGGGCCCTGCTGTGCCACCGTTTTCCTGTTTTCCTAGGTTTTCCCTCAGGCCCCTGTGTAACCTGCTTTGTCACCCAGGCCAGGGTTTTCCTTTCAGCCCTGTGTTTCATCAGCAGAGTTGGTTTTCAAGGCTGGAGCCTGGTTTCAGCAAGGCTGGCGCAAAGGAGGCAGAGGGAGCCCATGGCCAGCCAAGGGGGAGGCAGGAGGGCAGGATGCTCATTCATCCTTTTGCTTGAGCAGAACTGAGCAGCTGGGCTGGCTCAGCCCATCTTAGCTGACCATGCCATGGGATTCTTCCTAAGCCTTGAGCCTCTAAAAGCAGTTTGGAGACAGCCTGTGGGAAAACTCAGTGTTAGAATATAGGCAGAAAGTTAAATCTTCCCTCCTTATGGGATTTTCTCTCTGCCCTGGCCCTATCACTACAGCAATACATCTGTTCTTATAGCCTTGCCATCTATTACCTGAATGCTGTGGCTGAAGCGTACCAGCGCGCCAATGCGGAGCTGAAGAAGAAGATGCAAATGGTAAGTATTGATCTGGCAAAGCCATCTTTCAGAAACTACCATTCACCTTAAGTTTGATGTGCAACATGTGCTTTTAAATTAGCTCTTCACTTCCGAACACGTTAGCAACGCAAGGGTGAAGAGGCATTTCATGCTTGTTCAGTCATCTCTGATGGCATTTAATGGCTAATTGCAAAGAGTGGTCACACCCTGTAATAGAATCATAGAATCATAGAATAGTTCGGGTTGGAAAGGACCTTAAGATCATCAAGTTCCAACCCCCTGCCATGGGCAGGGACACCTCACACTGAACCATGTCACCCAAGGCTCTCTCCAACCCGGCCTTGAACACCGCCAGCGATGGAGCATTCACAACTTCCCTGGGCAACCCATTCCAGTGCCTCACCACCCTTACAGGAAAGAATTTCTTCCTCGTATCCAATCTAAACTTCCCCTGTTTCAGTTTGAACCCGTTACCCCTTGGCCTATCACTATAGTCCCTTATGAAGAGTCCCTCCCCAGCATCCCTATAGCCCCACTTCAGATACTGGAAGGCCGCTATGAGGTCTATTTCATACATTAAAACCACAGTGAGTTTTTCCCTAAACTGCACTTTCCACCTACAAAATAAGTTCAAGCAGTGTTTTGGAACCTGAGATTTCCCAGGGACAACGATAAGCCTATCAAAACCACAGCCAGAGTTTGTACAAGCTGAAAAGCAAAGAGCCATAAATAACAGCATGGCACTAACGCTCTTTACCAGTAATTCTCCACGCACTTTACAACGGAGGCTGGTGGCTGTCTCCGCCAGACGGAAGGGAAAGACAAGATACAGACAGATGCAGTGACTCAAATGAGTCAGGGTAGGAATTGGACTTCATTATATCAAGAACTGAGAAGGGATGCAACAAGCAGGAGACTGTAAGACAGGGACCCCTGGATTAATATGAATGAGGTCTGGCAGTAGAATACCTGCAGCAGAAGCCCAGCTCTGCGTAAACAACGTGTCTCAATGAGAAACAGCAAAGCTGTCCTGCTGCTGGAGCCTGTGCTGGTCTGGCAGCACCGGGTTTCCCCAGAGCTTTACTGGTGGGTCTCTAACCCTGTGCTGTTTTGTACTATGTAGATGTGTCCAAAGTGCTAAGTCTTGCGTCAGGAAAAGAAGTGATGCCACCAAAAGCCTGGTGTCAGACATTTTACTGATACAGGGCAGCATCCAAGCTAAGGAAGCAATGGCACATAGAATCATAGAACGAACTGGGTTGGAAAAGACCTTCAAGCTCATCCCAGTCCAACCGTTCCCAGCACTGCCAAGGCCACCACTAACCCATGGCACTGAGGGCCTCGTCTCCACACTGTGTGAACCCTTGCAGGGACGGTGACTGCAGCCCTGCCCTGGGCAGCAGTTCCAATGCCTGAGCACCCTCTGGGGAAGGAATTGTTCCTCAGCTCCATCTGAACCTCCCCTGGTGCAGCTCGAGGCCATTTCCTCTCTGTCCTGTCCCTTGTTCCTTGGGAGCAGAGCAACACAGTACATAAAGCTGAGATCAGTGCTACATTAAAAGTGAGGATGTCAGCACTGAGCAATGAGACTCCATAAATTACATCCGAATGCTCAAATTCAGAACCATCAGTTTCTGAATAGTTCATGTGCTCCTGCACTTGGCTTAAAGTAAGGGCTTGGTGCACAAGGCGTCCTCAAGTATTGCAGGAGTTAAACATGTGCTACAGCACACTTGGACTTAGGGGCACATAGTCTGTTTCAAGCTGCAATAAACCTGATGTGATGAGGGTTTAAGGGAGCTCAAGCCCCAAGCAGGGGTCACAAAGCAGGTCCTGGTATTGCCCAAAGGAACAGCGCTGTCCCCACTGCTTAGGAGCGAGGGATGGGAGCTGAGCAGTCATGGCAGAGGCGGTCAGCAGCTGGAGCCCACCACAGACCCCTATGTGATGACCTGCTGAGCCCAGAGGGATCTGCTGAAGCTGCCCCCAAAGTCTGGCAGCTTTGCCAAATGGCTGTAGCGAGGCCACAACCACCCCCTTGCATTCCATGGCTCCAGCACACAGCTCCCTCCGTCGGCAGAGCACCCTTCTGCAAGGGGAGATGGAGCTGGAGCGGATCCCATCCACACTTTCTCACTGCAAAAGAGAGAGCAGCCTCTCCCTTCCCCACTCAGAACCCTCAGTGTGTCCTGAGCAGAAACAGCCCCTGGGGTATTTTCCTCCCTCTGCCACCTAGAGGGAAATCTAAATGCACGCAAGTAAAACCAAAGACGTCCCTACAGCCCATCCCTGTGCTGCTGTGCCTTCCTCCTCTTCCTCTGGCATTTATCACTCCCTCCCAAGAGGTACACCCTTGAAATGAACCAAAACCCCAGGGAGAGCAAACTGGCAGTTCCAGAACCAGCCAGCCTGGCACCCCTCCATCACGTTGGCAGCAGGTGCTCTGCCCCAACAGCAGCAGAGCTGTCGCTTCCCAAGCCCTCAGTCCTGCTTTCCCTAAAGCCCTTGGACTCCAGGCCAAGGTTCAGCACCTTGAACTTGGCAAAGGGATTGCATTCACGTCAACCCACACTCAGCCGGGCCAAGCCTGATGTCGGGCCACCATTTCACAGATTACACCTGCAGTTTCAAACTAAACCCAATGGTTTTTCTTGCTGCAGCAACGTGAAGAGGAGAAGAACAAGAGAAACAACAAAGCCAGCACTAACCCCATGATGCAAGATCTGGAAGATCTATTTACACCAAGTACAAAGCATGAAAGTCACCCCAAGCAAGCCGAAGGTAAAACCTAAACACACATCCACACACCCCAACACTCCTGAAAATGCTCCTTTTGACACCAAGCTGGCTGAGGACAGAGAAACTGGAGTGACACACATTTGTAAGGGATGGGATAAGTGTAACTCGCACGCATTTTGTTCCCCTATAGAAGCCCACAGAGGCAGGGCAAGTTTGTAGACTGGATTATGTCTCACATAGGCTTATCACAGTATGGGAACTGTAATCCAAAGTTCTGATTTCATATTCCAGCTATTACCCATGCCAGTCATGGAACCAGCAATTCATTCTAGGAACAATACTGGAATTCCAGCATTGTTTGTGGGCTGACGAGTTGAGCCTAGCACTGAAGTTTCTCCAATTGAGATCTTCAGTGAAGAATCCATTAGGAACGAGGCAGAAGCTTTTTATAGGACTGTGTTGGTCTTAGAGCAAATAAATGCTGTAAAGCTCTGCGGCAGGGGTCCATGGCTGGGCAGAACACTGCAGGAGGAGACATTGGCACCAGGGTTTGGGCACTCTCAAGGAATTCAGATCCTCCAGGCATGGTCTGGACCAGCCATTTCCTGACCCAGGGCCTCCCGCTCTCATCTGTGAGAAGCAGGGCAACACATGTGAAAGACCTAGATTTTATCTCCATGCAGACAAGAAAAGCAGACTATTGCCACCATAGGCCTCTCACATTTAGAAGAGCTGTTTCTTGGAGAGGCCAAGACAAACTGCAAAGCTCAGGCCAACCCAATATAGATTCCCCTCAGAGAAGACCTGGGGTACTCATTTAAGTGGAAATAGTGCCGGCAGCATTGTGGGTGCATTGGAAATAAAGACTCAAACCAGACCCATGACCACCATGTGGCTAGAGGTGTGCCAGCAGCGCTGGTAGCGCTGTCACCTCTTATAAACACAGCAGTAAGAAGCCTGCAGAGGGGGCTCGGGCAGCACAGGCACATCCCGGCTGTTGGCCAGGGGCTATCGGTCTTAGTTATGGTTTCTTCACTCAGACACTCAAACACAAATCCCCAGACCCTGGAGTTATTGCCCATGGGAGAAACAGCAGCCACTGGGGAGAGGAAGAAAGGCAGCGCTTGCTCTCAAGGAAATAACATCCATAACCTTCCCTCCAGGCAAGAAAAGAGAGCTTCCTCATGGAAACAGCCCTGTCGGGACACAGGGCAAAGCAGCAGCCCTGGATGGCAGCCCCATGCCTGGGGGGAGAGGAGCAGCGTTCACCCCACCGCCGCACGTGTTGGTGACACAGCCGCTGACGCTGGGGGTCCGTGCGCCTTACCCTGGCCAGCACAGGCCATGGGGGCACCCCTTGGGACCAGTCCCTGGGAGGGGGAGAGGGCAGCCACGCTACCCACATGCTCCTCGATAAGCTGCATGAACTGCTGTAGTTTTAGTAGGAAATGATTACTGTATGCTGGTCATCCGCTTGTGACCATCTGTGTCTGTCTAACACTATCTAAACCAGCTGTGTCTGGAAGCTTAACAGCACTTTGGACTTGTAACCCTCAATGGCTGTGCTGATTTTGAGCACGAAGGAAATGGGAGGAGGTCAGGATGAAAACCAGCTGTGGCACTGATGAGCTACTACATAGCGAACACAGCCCTGCGGCCACGAGCAGCAGCACGGTGAGTTCACTTGGTGGTGCAAGTGCTTGCCAGTCCTTTCAAAGGCTTCAGTTAATAAAAGTAGTGCGAGTTCATGTGTCATCACAACAAAGGGTGCTGGCTCTTTTGCTGTCCCTCTACCTGAGGAATTAAGTACATATGAGAGCCTGTGTCCAGCTGCATGGCATTCACTACTAGGAGGAGCCCTGCTAGACCAGCACAGGAGGAGGTGTTGTCAGCAGCACTTTGTCTGTCATGACATCTTTCCTCCAGTCTACCACTTCCAAACTCTCATCTTTTTGTTCCAAGCCCACTTTGTACCTCACCACTGCTTTCTACAGCCTCCTCCTTTGCTCCTCTTTTCATTGTCTGTTGACAGCTTGCACCATTATTTCAGTCCCTAGATAGAGACTCACAGAGTCATTAGGGTTGGAAGGGACCTCTGGAGATGACCACTCCAACCCCCTGCCAAGGCAGGGCCTCCCAGAGCAGGTCACACAGGAACATGTCCAGGCGGGTTTGGGGTATATCCAGAGAGGGAGACTCCACAACCCCCCTGTGCAGCCTGTTCAGTGCTCTGACACCCTCAGTGTAAAGAAGTTCTTCCTCACATTGAGGTGGAACTTGTTGTGTGTTAGTTTATGGCCATTGCTCCTCGTCCTGTTCCTGGGCACCACTGGAAAGAGTGTGGCACCATCCTCCTGGCACCCGCCTTTGAGATACTGATCTGCACTGATGGGATCCTTCCAACCTAGTAACACCACCCAGCACAACTCAGATGCTAGAAGTGCTTTGGCCTAGTTTCTGATTATAACTGGCTAGAAATTTCTGGTACAATTTGAGGATCACATCTTCCAGATCTACAGAACTTCCCAGGACTCCATGCAGGACTTCTCTGGGTTGATGTGCTCTTTTACATCTACACTTTCTTTCTGTTGTTGACACAAACCCATCCGGGACAGCTTAAATCACCTACAGAATCATGGAATGGTTTTCTACGTGTTTTCCTCCATAAACTTTTCTGTAACAAATAAACTCATGTTCTTCAGCAAAACCAAATCCGTAAGTACAGCCAGTAGCGATCCCAGTACAGCTGGGAAAGTCGGGATTAAACGTTCTCACCTTGAATTTTCCCACTATGTGCCACAAATCTTGTCATATATGCTCAGGACAGGAAACTCAGTGACAGAATGCTCCTCTGTGGCTTGACAGAGCGCAGAGCATTTGACCTTCAGTCTGGGAATATCCACCTTTGAGGAGCTGGGTAAAGGGGTCCAGTTAGGACCCCTAAGGCGGGTTGGGAAAAGGATTCCGTTTTTCAGGTCCAAACCAAAAGGATTGAGACATCTGATTCCCAACAGGAACTAAAAGGACCTTTCTCTGCGCTGGGTCTCACAGAGAAGGTCCTGTCTTGCCTCTTTGCTGTGAGAGCTGCTGATGCAGCACTGGTTTGTTGCCTTCCCTGCACCTCTGCCTGCAGTGACACCCAGCCACTGAACGGGATAAAAGTCCGACAGGAGGTGGCTCTTTTAGGGAGAAAGAAGCTGTTGTCCCCATTCTTCTGCACACGTGTCCATAGAGAATATTGGTCAGAAAGCTGGGAGAACTTGCTGATCCACAAGGATGTCACGGAAGTGACACAGTGCCCTGATTTCACCCGGCCAGCCTGCCCTGCAGACTGGTACCCTAAGGAATGGTTGCATAACGAGGAATAGGATTTCCCTCCTCTTAGCTCCTCATCTCACACTAAAACATGATTCGGAAAGGGGAGAGGTGGCTTCAGATCTCACTCACCTCTGCAAGAAAACTGAAAGGGGCTGAAAACTTGCATGTGCGTACGTGTGTGCACACATGGAAGAAGAGGAGAGAATATGATTCTACAGTATTTATTTATTTGCACAAGGAATGTAAAGGGAATGAGGAACATTATGAAGAAGCCATAGAGAACTCCAGGCAGGTTTAGAAGACCTGAAAAGCAGCCTTAAATCAGACAAGTAACTATTCAAGGACTTGAATGCTCTCTGAATCAAGCCCCCTGAGACCTGCAATAATACTGAGCCTTACAAAACACTTTGCTCTGGAGCACACGACTGCCCAGTTAGCTAAGTAATCTTTCAAGGTTTGCTCATCTCTCATTATTATGCATTAGGTTCACTCCTCGATCAATATCTTTGGCAAGCTCAGAGGCTTCAGGATACAGGGGTGCTGGTGTCAGCGAGACAGTGATCTCTGCAGACCAGAGACAAGTTGCCTTCCCGGACTCCAGCTCACAAGAGGGCTCTCTGTTAGAGCACAACAGCTGTGAAGGGTGTGAAAATGCCAACCCTTGGTCTTCATATTAACCAAAAATGATTATTTGCCTCTCTGAGTTTTGAGCCTATTTAACAGTTACTTCCATCATAGAATCATAGAATGGTTTGGGTTGGAAAGGACCTTAAGCTCATCCAGTTCCAACCCCCTGCCATGCGCAGGGACACTTCCCACTAAACCATGCCACCCAAGGCTCTGTCCAACCTGGCCTTGAACACTGCCAGGGATGGAGCATTCACAACTTCCCTGGGCAACCCATTCCAGTGCCTCAGCCACCCTTACAGGAAAGAACTTCTTCCTCATATCCAATCTAAACTTCCCCTGTTTTTAACTGGAGGTTAAACCCCACAAACTCATTGGAGTAGTCAGCAGCTGGAATGCTGCGTTCAAAAGGTTTTGGTAAAAACCAAGGAAATATCTATATTTATATCTATATAAACATAGAGATAGAAATGTGTTCTGTATCTATATATGGATTCTTTTGCTAGTTCTTCACGCAGAAGTCTTGTTTTCAAACAGGCAACTCTCACGGGCATCAGGTTTTAGTTTGTGTGGTCAGACACAGCCTGGAAAGACTGAGCATCTGCTGGGTGTTCCTGATGAACAGGAATCTCTACAGCGTAGAAAGGAAAACCCAAAAGGGCAGAGCTGCGAAACACACATGGCTGAGGTGGAGCTGTGAAAGGGATGCCAACATGCACACATCTCTGAGGGGCATTCAGCCATCTCTTTCATCTTGTGCTTGGCTGTGGTGTGAGGCAAACTGCTTTCTGTACTCACAGCGAACAGAAAACAGTAGACACCGCTAAACAGGCTTGCTCATAAAGCCAAAGTGGCCCAAATATCTCCTGTGCATGCAAAGAATAGAGTGGTTTTGCATTCAGCAGCATAATACTGAGGCCTGGGCTTTTCCAAAGCGGAAAAAATCAGCTTTTCACACACAAGTTCCTTCCAAAATAGAACTTTGAAACAGCTGAGCTTGCATGTTCAGGTAGCTTGTATGAAGCTTTGCCAGGAGAGAAAGGGAACAAGCACTGCACACCACCACTGCTGACTGCATTCTGTTCTGATAGCCTCCCTTACTCCAGCCAAGACTATTGTGTTAAGCCCTCTTTCATCCATTCCTGTAGCTCACCCTGCACTTAGATGAAGCCATCTATCCCACACCTTGAGCCTTCACAGCCACGGGACTGGCACCTCGCTCGAAACTCTGAGCTACAGAGGTCTCGTGTTTAATCCACCTCCTTTCTTCCTCGAGACCTTCGCTGTCTTTTGTCACACAGCACTGCTCATGGCAGGGGGAGAAGGGGTTCCTCATACCAATCATACCAGTAGGCAACTCAGAGCTCTGGGGAGGGATTTCTGGTTCCTTTCAAGGTGCTGAGGAGGGGCATCATCTGCACGTCTCATCTAAAGAAACCCCTTAGCAACAAAGAGGTTCCCCACAACCACAAGAGCCATCACAGGGATAGGGGCCACGGGCTCCAGCACCCACTGAGACGCTTCCACCATCAGGATCCAGGCGAGGAACACAACCAACAACCATTTCCCCAGGCCCAGAGACAATGCCTGGTGATGGAGACCGCTGTGTCTGCAGGTTTATCCCACCCCACAAGGCACTGCTCAGCATCCCCACAGTGGCTTTCCTGCTGGTGAAGATGCATCTAAAACTCCATCTGATGTCCTGCAGGCCCCTGGCTTGACCCCATCAGGCCACGGGTGCAGCAGGTTGCCCACCTCTCTGCACCCCAGCATGCTCAGACCCCTTTATACAACAATATCAGGTGCTTTTGCTGCCACCAAAGCAGGTTGAATGGGGACCTTTGAAGCCCGACCTTACTACATCTCCAAACCAGGGCTCTGCCAAGCAACAATGTCCTGACAACAGAAACGAAGAGCTCACCAAAGAGCTTTAAAGAGTGATCTCCCCAGTTCCCATTCATGCTGCATGCAGTGTTGTCAGCTCGGCAGCCTGACAGCCATGGGGATTTCCTTCTCTCCGTCATGCTCTTCTTGCTGCTTGCCTAAGCCCCAAGGCAGCAGCTTGTCCTTTGACAAGTGGCAGCCCAGTTTCATCTGCAGCCAAGGCTTCAGCACTCACGAATGCCCAGATACAGCTTTTCCTCAGGGGAAAAGGCAGCTCTGGAAACCAAGGAGTTCTAATACCAGTCCATGTCTCACACAACACACTCATCACTGCCGAATCAGAAGTCAGCAGCGTGTTTTAAATGGTCTATACCAACACAAAGCTGATGCAGGGAGGCTTGGCTTTGCTGCAATCCTTCATTTCCCATCATAGGACCCAGTTCCCTGAGTCCTCTTCAATTCAGCTGTCTACAGACCAGCAAAACCAGTGGTGACCGTTGCCTTAGAGTCTGAAATGGGTGCCATGTGGTGCTGCCCGGGAATACCCGCCTGCTCCACGCGCTCAGCAAACACAGGGAGAAGATCCCACAGCCACGCAGGGATGGATGGACAGATAGGTGCCACTTCCCAGTAGGCAAAAGCTACCATCAGCATCAAACCCCCATGGAAAGGCCATATGGGCAAAAGCCAATGGGGTGCCATTGAGCATCATTTACCCCAGTTTACAGGGGTTTGGCCCCAGCAGATGCGTTAGAGCCCAGCAGCCCTGCGCCCACCGCTGCCACACAGGAGCAGTGGAAAGGCTGTGCAAGGGCCCAGCGGCAGGGTGTTAGAGCAGGGACGGAGGGGAGGAGAGCTGCTCTGGTGGGAGCCCAGCGGCGCTTGCACGGCTGCGGTGCCGTCTCTCTGCAGGCAGCGTGGGAAGGGGAAAAAAATAGCTTCGGCTCAGCTGAGGATGGAATAAGAGCAACCGTAGCTGCATGGCACCGTGAGCCGGGCGGCTCGAGGAGGGCGAGCATCAGGGCGTGCAGGGCGCGCTAGTGCGAGGTGGAGCATTAGCGGTAACCCCATTCTAACAGGGATCAGCAGCCGCAGGTACATCCCAGCCTGCCCTGTCCTCCCCTTCTCCCCACTCTCCCTCCCTCCAAGCAAAGCTGCTCAGAGAAACCAAGGCTACTGCCGCAAAAGGCTGCAGATCCAAACCTCCCTTTAGCTGAGACACATTTCACACATATGGGCCTTTGGGGTTGGTTCTGGGGGGTTTTGGCCAGCAGCAGCAGTAAATAATTTAGTGCCCGAGCACACGTTTACGACCTTCAGCATATGAAGGTTGTTATCAGGTCTCTTTTGATCAGGTAATGGGAGGGCTCAGGGCCAGAGAGAGGGGGAACCAACACACAGAACAACCCCCGTCCCCCACGCACTAAACCCCCTGCCTCCTTCATTAGCTGGAGCTAGCACTTACAGTAGCTTGGGCACAGGGGTACAACCACGAAGCTATCACAGCAGCACCACTGCAGCCCCAGCAGCAGCAGGGAAACAGCCCCAGGGCCGTGTGGGTTTTGCAGATGGCCGCTGCCAACCAAGCCCAGCACCTTCTGGAGGAGAACAGTGCTGTTCCTCGGGCAGCCACGGGCCCGGCCTGAAGCTCGGAGCCCCTCTTGCGGGGCAGCCCCCACACTTTGTTCAAGGCTGGGTTGGACGGGGCTCGGAGCAGCCCGGTCTGGTGTGAGGCGTCCCTGCCCACGGCAGGGCTTGGAACTGGGTGAGCTTTAAGGTCCCCCCGAACCCAAACCAGGCTGGGATTCCGTGATCTGTGAGACAGGTCCGCAGCCACCACTGTGGTGGGGGTGCTCTCCTCGCCCCGCAGCAACGCTCCTCCCCAGACCTGCCCTGGCAGAACGCAGCCTGCCAACAACAGAGAGGTGGAACGCGGGGTCCCCACGGCACCAAGGCGCATCCTATGCGGCCACCGTTAAACCTCACCTAACCAGAAAGTGGTACCGTGCACGAAGGTCTCTGTGGTACCAGCAACACGCTGCTTGAGCACCTGCCACAACAGCCAAGCCTCAGTAAGGAAAGAGGGGGCTGCTCTGTGCCTGGTCCCCACCCTGTTCCCCTCCAGTTTACACTGCCCCATGGGAAGTACTCATTAGCAGGAGAGCCCCAGGAGCCTCAAATCATAAAGCCACAGCCCCAGAAGACAGCAGAGCCTTACAGCAGCCCTCGTGTCCCAGGAAAGCACACAAGTTCACATGTGCACACCAAGTCTCTTCCCAGGCCAAGAGATGCTCTGCTCTAACACAGCTGCCCCCTAAACAGACGCAAGGAGGGAAGGTCAATCCATATCCTTGTGACAGCAGAAGATTCAACATACATTGAATAAACACAAAAGGTTGGCACTTACCTAACAGAGCATCCTCCATCTCCCAGATCCCAGGGGAGCAGAACCAGCAGAGGCCAACCTGTGGCCACAACAGAGCAGCTTGTCTCCAGAGCGCTTGTCCCGCCTGGGTACCACGCAGCGCTGATAACTTGCAGCATCAGGAACTCGCAGGAGCGTACAGCACAGGCCTCAGGTTTGATGTCCTAATGAAGTTCCTGCTTCTCCCTTGGAGGTGTGGATCCAGAATTCCCAGTTCTGGTTTTGGAACGCAACCACAAACGTGTTGCTTTCCCAGAGGGAAAGTAAGGTTCCAAACAAAGCACAGAAGCATCCTGGGGGTGAAGGAGAGATCCAGGTCACGCTTAAACAAACCAAATCAAGACTTAAAATCATGCTCAAAACTTCCCAAAGGGTGGAACGCTTGGAACCAGAAACACAAGCTGCGAATGGAGCACATCAGCTGCCTGCAGCATTGAAAGGGGGTTTGCCTCCCAAGCCTACCCCACTCCTTGTGAGCAAGGGGGAGGAGATGCTGCAGCCCCTCACCCTGAGGCTCGTAAAGCCTTTCCCAGCTGAGAGCAGGCTTGTGGCACAAAGCAGCCTTCAGAAGCTCTGCTGAGGAAGCGCCGGTGGCTCGGTTTTGTGCTGGTCTCGCCTCTCAGATCAGGGCCTCTAACAGCAAGATAACAAGTGAAGGGAACGGCGCACGCTCTGATTCCCTCTCTACCCATGCTGCTTAATGTTTCCCTATATAAGCAAAGCCAATGGGCGCAATGAGTTGGGTACCTGTGAGCTTGGGGGTACAAGGGACAAGCCACTCTAGAAAGGCTGGAAGCCATAAGGCAAGCAGGATGGATGAGCACCTTCATCTAGGAGCGCTGCGCTTCTCCTGCGCCGAAAGCCGGCAGCATCCCGCGCTTGCTCCCATAGGGAAACGCAAAGCGAGAGCCAAGTTTGCAGCTGAGCTTGGTGCAAGGTTTAACACCCGGGCACATAGAGAGCAGCGGCAGGGGCTGGGTTGGGGTTTATGTTACAGACGGTGTATTCTGATCCCTGCGAGAGGCACCGTCCCGCTGCAGGGAAGCCAAAAGCCGGGCAAGGGGCAGGGCAAGCCACAGCGGGACCGGCTCTGCTCCCGCTGCAAGAGATGGAGCCAGGCGCCGACGTGCATCGTACCCGGACCCCGCAGCCAGGGGATCTGCAGCGGTGCGGAGTCTCTCCGGCAGCACTATATAGCAGCTGCGATGTCACGGAGGGCAGGGGGTGGCCTCAAAGGGCTCAGGGGCGCTCGCAAAGCCGCTCCCGGGCCGCCTGCAGCGGCGGAGGGCGGACAAACCCGGAACAACGGCCCCATCTACCGGCACCTCGGAAACGACCCTCACCCCCCCGCTCCGCAGCTGCGCAGCCCCGCGCCATCATCATCCTCCCCACGCCCGCCCGGCGGGGGCGATGCCCCGAGCGTTGTCTGCCCCCAGGAACCCGTGTTTGTTAACGTGCCTGTGCCCGAGAGCAGGGGACAGGAGGTAGGGTCATCCTCACCTGCTTCAGACCCAAGAGGCCACACAACAGTTGGGGTTGGAAGGGACCTTCCAAGCTCATCCAGTCCAACCCCCTGCAGCGAGCAGGGACATCTTGAACCACATCCGGCCTGGCCTGGGATGTCTCCAGGGATGGGTATCCACCGCCTCTCTGTGTGGAGTAGGGCAGACGCAGATCAGTGCGTTACCAGCCTGCAGGTGGAAAGAGAGGAGCATTTTGGCAGCCTGGATTTAAGCGAACAGAGCTGTGCATAAAGCCCTTTGCTTCCCCGAAAAGAAAAGCCTTGCTGTAACCCTGCCACAATACTTGGGTGCTAAAAACACCAGGTGGTTATTTGAGCACAGAAATGAGTGGAGAGGAAAAGGAACATCTGCGAATGCAGGGCACACAGATTACAGAGGGCATTGGGAAGCACATGTGTATGCAAGGCCCACGGATCACATCGGAGCGTACTGGCAAGGACTCCTCAACAGCTCGTCTCTCCAGAGGGGCGCTGCGATGCTCAGCAACATCGGGTAGCTCCTGCTGTGACCAAATGTGGAAGAGGAAGGCTGCCCTAAAAAACACATCTAGCCCAATGCAACCAACCCAGACTCATAAAGAAGATCCCCTTCTCCTCCCCCGTGCCCCTGCGTGCCAGGAACAGGAGCCTTCCTGCAGTGGAAGAGGAGCTCTGCTGCGGCAGCGAAAGCTGCCTCCTTTCCCAAAGGGCTGCTATCCATCACTTCTGCAGAGCTCCCACCAAACAAGCCCTTCCACCCCGCCCCAGTCGCCCAAAAGAGGCAATGCTGAGCCCACACGCAGAGATCTGAGGGCAGCAAGTTGTTTGGGGCAACCTCAGGACTGGGGAGTGCATCAGCAGCCCCTGTTCCCAATCCAGACACAGCACCCACCCGGGGCCCCAAAGCAAACAGGCTCCCACCACCCCCGGACACACAGGGGCACATCACAGGTGGGAGGAAGGAGCCTCCCACTGCTGGGTGCTGGGAGGAGAAAGGCTCAAGGATGTGCCAGAAACACACATCTGAATCCCAGAATGGTTTGGGTTGGAAAGGACCTTAAAGCTCACCCAGTTCCAACCCCTGCCATGGGCAGGGACACCGCACACTAGGCTATGCCACCCAAGGATCTGTCCAACCCGGCCTTGAACACTGCCAGGGATGTGGCAGCCACAGCTTCTCTGGGCACCCTGTGCCAGCGCCTCAGCACCATCACAGGGAACAACTTCTGCCTTAGATCCAACCTGAACTTCCCCTGTTTCAGTTTGACCCCATCACCCCTTGTCCTATCACTACAGTCCCTGATGAAGAGTCCCTCTCCAGCATCCTTGTAGCCCCCTTCAGACACTGGAAGCTGCTCTGAGGTCTCCACTGCAGCCTTCGCTTCTCCAGGCTGAACAGCCCCAATGTTCTCAGCCTGTCTTCATGCAGGAGGTGCTCCAGCCCCTGAGCATCCTCATGGCCTCCTCTGGACTTGCTCCAACAGCTCCATGTCCTTACATTGAGGACACCAGAACTGCACATGGTGCTGCAAGTGGGGTCTCACAAGAGCAGAGCATAGGGGCAGGCATCATCTCCCTCGACCTGCTGCTCACGCTGCTTTTGATGCAGCCCAGCACCTGGGTGGCATTTGTGTTTCCAGCAAACAGAACAGGAAGGGCCCTTTTAGGGCCAAATAGTGAAGCGTTCGGGTGCCTCTCAGATAAAAGCTGCTGCATTAGGTAACAAGATCTATCAGCTGCCTTGCATCTAATAGGTAAAGCCAACAGGAGATGAGCTCTCTTTACACACCAGCATCGCTAGGCTGCTTTAGACCTTTTACTGCTAATATGCAGTTACAGCAAAACAAACGAGCACTACGTGCTAAGGGAGAACATTCTTCACAGGTTGACTGGCATGGCCAAAGGGAGAACAGGGAGAATATGAGATCACAGCAATACAGGGTACAGGCACCCAATTCAAACCCATCTCCACCTCTAACCAATCCCATTTCTCCCGGTAAAGTGTCCACCTCCCATTGCTATTAATCACAGAAATATACCCCCCAAAATAATTAAGAGTTAAGGGGGGAAGAGGTGCTTGGTTTGGCTTTGTACTGCAGCATTTCTGCGGAAGGAATCAGTGACACCGGTGCTAGAACTGCAGTTCCATCAGGGAAGCAGCTCCCAATCCAGGGCTCTCCTCCCTGTTCCATCCACCCACCCTCAGCGGGCCACAGGATGCCCTGCAGACTGGTGGGAGCTGGGACAGGTGCAATGAACTGCCCCTCTGGGGACAAGCCACAGGCCCCAGCACCAAGGTGAAATGGCAGGTACAGACCCTCCACCACCCTTGGCCACAGACCATGCCCCACACTACCCATGTACTGCACCCACCAAGCAGTTTAAGACAGCAGTGTGTGGTGTGTATTAAACCAGTCTTTATTTCTCTTGCAGTACAGGAGGACTGAAGTTAGGACCACTCCGTGGCAGTGCCAACCCACTCAGTTGCCTGGGCTGTGGGAGCTGCTGACCAGTCCTCAGTGGCAGGCTGGGCACTCCAGTCCTCTGCAATTACAAAGGCAACGATTAGTATAGCACAGCTCTTCCCACCCCCTGCAACAAAACCCCTACTTCCCACAGCCACCCCCCAAACTGACCTGTGGGGAACTGCTGGATGGGCACAGATGGGACCTGCACTCCCTCAGACCAATCTGCAACCTCAGGCTGAGGAGGAGCAGTGAATTCAGGAGCTGGGGCCGTCCATTCTGTCTGGAACTCCTCCTTTGTTACTGCTTTCTCAGCAGCAGCCTGCTCCTCCTTTTCAATCTGCAATGGAAGAGCACATAGCCTAAGTCTCCAGCAACACCTCACCACCCTCATGGACCAGAGAGCAGGCACTGACTGACAACAGGCAACACAATGAACCAACCACCGCCTTCAAATGTGCAGTGCAGTGATTATACTGGCAAAGCCTGTCTCTTAACAGCAGGCACAGACATGGAGCAGGAGCACCATGCAAGCATCCCAGACACATCTCCTACCTCCTCAGGATCCCTGTAGAAGTACAAGTCGGGCATGACTTCCCACGGATGCTCACGGGAGATGGTGCCACGCATGCGCAGGACCTCCCGAGCCAGCATCCACCACATCAGACCCACGGAGTGGGCTCCCTGGAACAGAACAGGGTGTAAGATCTGCTGCAAAGCTAAAACCTCCAAAACACCTTTTCTTCTTTGATAGAGCAAGACTTCCGTGCATCCAGCCCAAGGATCTTACTTGTCAAGAGAAAGACATTACTTGCTAATGCCCAGACTTGTGCACTGGGACTCAGGAAAAGGCAACTTGCTGAGTTCCCAGTGACATTTTCAGGTCTCTGCAGGAATCAAAGCACAGTTCAAATCAGCAGCACCAGAATTTGCTGTATCCAGCATTGCCTGAAGCAATTCTGCTATGGAGCTCCTACTGCTCACTACCCCACATGAATCCAAAAGACAGGCATTATGCTCATCACATGCTAAAATGAATAGAAAACTCAGCTAAATGAGCAATTCTCAAACACATACTCAGAATTGGCTTACAGAAGTTGTAGTGAATGATATCTAGATGGAGAACAAAGGTAAGTTTCCCATCTTCCTAGACTTTCAGGTGATTTCTAGCAAGGTCATGTTTCTGAGCGGTTTGTTCAGCAGGTCTCTATCACAGAATGGTTTGGGTTGGAAAGGACCCTTAAGATCATTCAGTTCCAACTCCCCTGGCCATGGGCAGGGACACCTCACACTAGACCATGTCACCCAAAGCTCTGTCCAACCGGGCCTTGAATACTGCCAGGGATGGAGCATTCATTCATATTCATGGACTGTGGCAAGAGTGATTACCAAACTCACTCATTGGGCCACAAAGGACCCTCCTGGTGCCAGTGAAAAGTCTTGCCAAGTTACTATAGCACACATCCTACACTTGAGAGTTCCTTGGCCAGAAACAGGCCTCAGCTCCAAGCTCCAACTGTGTGCAGTTCTCGTCCCCCCCTCCTGCTCGTTTGCAAGAAGCCTTAACTAGTGAGATACAAGGCAAGCCTCACAAAGCCTCTACCTTGTTGTTGCAGGGGATAGCAATGTCCACGTAGCGCAGCGGGGAGTCGGTGTTGCACAGAGCGATGGTGGGGATGTTGACATAAGACGCCTCTGTCAGGGGCTGATGGTCAGCCCGGGGGTCTGTGACAACCAGGAGTCGTGGCTCACGGAAAGCTGCTTGGATCTGGTTTCGTGAAGGTGCCAGGGGTGAAACGTCCAGCAATAGGAGTAGCCCCGGTGGCAGCAGCAAACTTGAGAACAGCACGCTGCAAAACAGACCACAGTCAGAGCGAAGCAGAGCTGTGTTTCAAGCCGCTCAGCCAGGTGGCAGCATGCACAAAATTGAACTGAGCTGTTTGTTTCAAGTCCAGGGCAAAATTAGGGCTCACCACCAGCTCTGCACTCAGAATGGGACAAAACAAAAATGCTTCTGAAAGTAGCTATGCCAGCACCAGGAGTTATAAAGATCATACCCACCAGCAAAGTGCAACTTAGGATACAGAACCCTGTGGGTTTTCTGAAGTCTGCATGGTCTCAGAATCAGAACATGAAAGGGGGGAGAAACCAGCTTATGAACAAAGCAAAGCTGATTTTCTCCCATTGTTTCTACATCCTTTCATCATCTAGCAGCGTAACTACAGGGAAAACTCAGTAGTAAATCACAGAATCATAGGATAGTTAGGGTTGGAAAGGACCTTAAGATCACCCAGTTCCAACCTCCCTGCCATGGGCAGGGACACCTCACACTAAACCATGCCGCCCAAGGCTATGTCCAACCCTGGCCTTGAGCACCTCCAGCGATGGAGCATTCACAACTTCCCTGGGCAACCCATTCCAGTGCCTCACCACCCTCACAGTAAAGAACTTCTTCCTCATATCCAATCTAAACTTCCCCTGTTTAAGTTTGAACCCGTTACCCCTTGTCCTATCACTACAGCCCCTCATGAAGAGTCCCTCCCCAGCATCCCTATAGGCCCCCTTCAGACACTGGAAGGCTGCTCTGAGGTCTCCACGCAGCCTTCTCTTCTCCAGGCTCAACAGCCCCAACTTTCTCATCCTATCTTCATACGGGAGGTGCTCCAGTCCCCTGATCATCCTCGTGGCCTCCTCTGCACTTGTTCCAACAGTTCCATGTCCTTTTTATGTTGAGGACACCAGAACAGCACACAATACTCACATACAAACTGCTGCTGTGCCCTTTAAAACTGCAGTTCTTCCTCACTTGCACCATCTCCTCAGGCGTGTGGCAGGGCCTACTATCAAACTCCACTCACAGAGGGAGCCCCTCTCCTGGCGTTAGCGAACACCCTGCCATGCAGTTTGCTGTAGCACACTTCCGACACTTGAGAGCTCATCGGCCAGAAACTGACCTCAGCATCAAGCTTTAACAGTGTGCAGGTCAATCCCCCAGGAACCCAAGCTTTTCCTTTGTAAATTCACCCCATGTCATCCACAATCTCCCTAAACATTTGTGGCACCACCTACATTAATCAAAGGAAACTCGGTTCACAGCTAAACTTCAATGGCCAATTAGATATTACCTAAACGTTGTGTCCCCTTCTATGACACCTTTTTGCTAGGAATCTAAAGATGAAACTAAAACCACAGTTAGTACACTTTGCTCAGGAACAGAGCAAATGATTTCCTTGGAAAAGTATATATCAAGCACTTATTGTCCCCAAAAAGCAGTGCTAATGACTAAGAATTACAGAGGTAAGGGGAGCACCAGGGGACTGACCACCAATACACCAATAACCCAATAGGAAGTACCCAGAGGAGAATATGAATGAAGATACCAAACACCCTAATGCTACCAAAATAAGGTGCGGGTTTCAACTGATTCAAGCTAAAAGTGCAACAGAAGAAACGTGCTGACAAAAATGCATTTCCAGGGCCAGAATGTGTGCTACGTTCACCATTAAACTGCCACCGGCAGGCAGTGATGCAGCCAACAGTCCTGGTCCCAAGACTGTAGGCTTCATGGCCAACACACGTCCATACCTGCCCAGTATTCCTAGAGGAAATGACGCTCACATCGGCTGGGTTCTCAATGGCAACAATTGCACGGGCTGCCAGGAGGAGCTTCTCCCAGGTCCTCTTCAAGTTGATAATGTAAATACCTATTGGTGACAAAAGGCTTTAGAGCAACCAGCTGACACAACATCCTAGAACTGGAGAGCACTCTCCTGCCATTAAAAGTGTTGCATGGCTGGGATTACTCCAAAATTCCCTTAGTGGAAAGCTATTTATGTGGGAGGCAACCTATGAACGTGATGGATAAAACACTTCAGACATCTATCAACATGACCCAGGGCCTGATATGAACTTCAGCCTTTTAACAGGGTGCAGCTCAGAATGAGGAATGCTGCAAACAAGGAGCAGAAATCACTACTGAGATGTTAAAACTGTTTTGTTACTCTAGTCAAGAGCTATCCTAAGTGCCCAAATGCAGCTGTGGTTAATTCAGAAAGTCATGAAATCCGTGTTTCATTCCACTTCAAATTGATTCCATCAGTGAAAAACGCCTGTACCTTTCAGGCCATGGAGACACAGCTAAAGAGCTCAAACACTCGCACTTCACTCCTTCCTCAGCTGCCCCCGCGGGGCCACCCACCCCCGGGGTTTACCATCGCTCTTCCTCTTGTAGATATACTGCTCCATCTGGAAGTCAAGGTTGGTGCCTCCCAGGTGGGTGCCGGCAGCGAGGAACTTGAGGACATCCTCCTCCTTCATCTGCAGGACATCGAGACCTCCGGACATTGTGGGTTTCCCTTTGGAAGCGACGACAGGGAACCTGTACGGACAAACACCGCGCTCAGCCCTCCGGGGTCCCCCATCTCCCACCGCCACACGAGGCCCCTCAGCCACCGCCGCCATCTTGGCCGCGCCGCCCGCCTCCCGCGAGCCTCGGCCTCTCCCGCCGCTCGGCCCGGGCCGCCCGCCGGCAGCACGAGGCGTGCGGGAAGAGGCTCCCGGGTGCCGCCGCGGTGCGCCGGGACCCCCGGGCGCGCTCCGCAGCCCGCCCCGACCCCGGCCCGCACTCACGGGGACAACGCCGTATGGAGGCCGCGGCAGGCGGCGAGCGGAAAGGAAGGGCGCCCCCCTGTGACGTCTATATATAGCGCCGCCGGCCAATGAGGAGCCGCGGGAGGGGCGGGAGTTGCCAGGGCGGGAGGATCCTGGCGGCGGGTCCCGGTCCCGGTCCCGGAGGATGCTCGGGAGCGGGAGCAGCTCCTGTATGGAGACAGGCTGAGGGCACTGGGGCTGCTCAGCCTGCAGAGGGGAAGCGGCGTGGAGGTCGTAGAACGGTTTGGGTTGGAAAGGACCTTAAAGCTCATCCAGTTCCAACCCCCTGCCACGGGCAGAGACACCTCACACCAGACCAGGGTGCTCCAAGCCCCTGTGTCCAACCTGGCCTTGAACACTGCAGGGATGGGGCAGCCACAGCTTCTCTGGGCACCCTGTGCCAGCGCCTCAGCACCCTCACAGGGAAGAGCTTCTGCCTTAGATCCAACCTGAACTTGCCCTGTTTCAGTTTGAACCCATCACCCCTTGTCCTATCGCTACAGCCCCTGATGCAGAGCCCCTCTCCAGCATCCCTGTAGTCCCTTTCAGACTCTGGAAGCTGCTCTGAGGTCTCCACGCAGCTTCTCTTCTCCAGGCTGAACACCCCCAATGTTCCCAGCCTTGTCCCGTTTAGGTGAGCACTCATGTCAGCCACTTTCCAACATTCCCCCAAAAGCTCAACCTGCATGTCAGGAGCTGGCTCTCACAGTCTTCTGTGTGCTTGTTTGATGATCTTAATTAGCGGGATCACCAGAATAGTTTTGGGATACATTTTAAGACAGTAATTCAGACGCTTGCCGCGTGGTGGTGACAAAGATAAGTAAACCGAAACTTAGCAAACAGTTGTGAGCTCTCAGCAAGATCACTGACTATTACACAGGTGCCTAGCACATTATAGACTTGTGTTGCTGCGGACAGTGAGAGCTGACACGATGGGGCTATGTCCAACATATCTCCTAACAGGAGCATGATGTGAATATTAGCTTGTGGGGAGAAGAGGGGAGGTGGTGGTGTTACCATACTGTGTGCAGTAGATTTAGTCTGGAGGGCTCCTCTGTGTCATCAAAAGCCAACTGTATTCAAAGTGTATTTGGACATATTGATGGAAGTTCAGTAACAAATATTGCACTAAATATGTTATCAAAGCAGCTGCTTGAGCAGGGAGGTTGGACTAGGCGACCCCATGGTCCTTTCCAACATCAACCATTCTCTGAGCGCTGCTGGTAAGCATTCCACACTCCTCTGGAATCTCTAATACTTCTTCTTGTTACAGTTTTAGCCCTTTCTGGCAGACCATGAGCTCCAGAGCCCATGAGAGGGCTTGGAAAGGTCATGCTAAAGCTTGACACTAAAGTATTTCTCATTATTTTCTCAAGCAACCTGAAAGTTTGGGTTATTTTGTAACAGTGTGCTGCGATACTTTAAAATAAACCTCTGTCCTAATGGACATGTTATTCAGGTGGAAATGTATCTAGCTTATCATGTATTTTAGACCACATCCCTCCTGTCACTATTCACACTGAACTTAATCACACAGTTACACACAGCACATGGTAGAGATTGCTCTGGAAAAGTTGAGTTAGCTTGAAAATATTCCTGAGAGGAACTTCTTACAGCTTAGTTTCCTCCTCTGATTACAAAGCTATTGAAGGTGATATTAAACAGCTTGAATGGGAAGGACAGACGTGTGCAAACTATTGTCAGTGAAATGTGGATTTCACGTGGAAGAGCCCCTCAAGTGAGGTTATGATTTGGTTTGTTATTTCATGTTTTGGGAAAACATACTTCAGCAAACCTATTCCCTTCTTACTCTACAAAGCCAGAACTGCCTAACACCCGATACAGAAAGTTGTGGAGGTCTCATTTAACCTTCTGTGGGGTTTTTTTTGTCATTTTAACTAAAAAATCCTTCATGCACTACGCTAAAATCTCCCAAAGCACTTTATAGTGATCGAATTGGAAATGAAGACAGTGCAAAGTGGAGAATCAGCTCGATACTTTGAACCCAGAAGCAATGCCAGAAGGGATTCAGGAGCTCCACACTGAGCTTGTAAAAGTACATCTGTGTGTGAGATGAGGAATAACTTCTGCGCAGTTGCGGTGTCAGTGATTATGGCACGTAATGTATTAGAAAAGTGAACAAAGCTTTGGGCTGGTTTTTATATGCAAAGAGGATCCTCATTTCAGTGTTTCATTACAAGGACAGTGCCTTTAAACTGTTTTCTCTCTTTCCCACCCTATAATACCCAAGAGGATTAAGGACCTTGTCTGCTATCTCTTCTCATAGCTAGGGCACCTCTCAGCAGCACAAGCAGCAATGTCTTCTACACTGGAGGTGGTTCTCCAAGGCAGCAGGAGAGCTCTGGGGAGTCCTGCATGCAGGAGTGGGCACTATCACCAGCATAACATGGTATGAAGTACCTGCACAAGCAGTTCAGGTCCAGCTGGCCCAAGGCTGCATGCCAGGACTGTCTGGTATGACTGTTACACACAGATAACTCCATATATCACTTAGGCAATATCTGAAAAGAGAAAGGGTTAGGCAATATCTGAAAAGAGAAAGGGTTACAGACGTACATCTCAGGATCAACAACAGCAGTGGCTTGCTTAGCACAACCTGCTAGTCTCAGGACCACACTGTGGCAGAAAGAGGAGAGCCCAGCAGACCAGCATCACCTCGCAGCAGAGGATTATGTCCTAGGCACAATGTCCTGTCCCCTGCTGAGATCAGACTGCCTGAGTAGCAAAGACCTGGTTGTCAGGAGATTAAAAACAGTCTCCCTCCAGAGTGCTCAAACCCCACTGTCCTAAAGGCGAGCATTTCACCATCTAGTATAGATCTTCTGTTTCCATCAGCCTTTACACACAGCAGGCAGGCAGAGGAAGCTGTGAAAGAGACAAGATCCACCATTGTTATGTGTTCTTGCCATTTAAGTAAAGCTGATTTAGGTTGCGCTAGCACAGCCAGTGTATATTACACCTCATAGAAAAAGAGAATATGCGTTGCCATGTATGTGCTCTGAACTCATCCAATAGTTCTGTTCTCTTGGGAGACTTCTTTTCCTTTTCTTTCCTCTTGGAAGACTCTATTCCATCCCACCCCTCATGGGTTGGTTGGGTGTTTTAATGAAACTCTGCAGATGACATGGTTCATTTTGGCAACCAGTTTTTAATAGAAATATATAATACACCTTCTCACACAAATATTTTACATAGACACATAAACACTCACAATACTCAAACCTATGCCATGTTCCAAAGCTCCAGCTCTGTTTGAACAGTGTGGGGGGTAGGGGGAGAATACTCACACAGGAAGAACGGAAATGTGAAGTTTCTAAAACATAAATAACCAGATTTCTCTTGTGACCTTACAATTCAAATACTGACTGCCTCAACATGTTAACCAGTTAAGCTCTTACACCACAGCTGCAGGGGTAAGCAAAGCCAATGCATGCTCACTAATATGGTACTGCCAGTACCTGAGGTCATTCTGAGAGGAATCTGACTGCATCCTGCCACATATAGAAGGGATCACACCACCTTCCCTGGCATCAAGCTAAGATGGCTTTGGAAGTGATTATCTGATAGGATTATTAGTGTTGAATCGCTGTCATGATGCAGGTATGTCATTAAACACCCATATCTGGATCTTTTAGTTGATTTACTTTGCATTTAGGCTGTACACCAGCCATTTGTTGTTGATTAGACGCATACAACCTCAGGGGTAATACATCTAAACTTCAAGTCCACACATTTGTTTTTCTTGACTTGCTATATCTATTAAGAAACACAATAAATCACTTCAGAAACAAAATGGTTTCGAAGAGGGCAAAAGGGTGAAGGATGCTGAGGATCAGAGCTGAGAAAGTCTTATGCCTGCCTATGTGATACAACTTTCAGGAGACAGTGAAACAGAACTTCAAGCTTTCCCTTCCCCCATGTATGAGAGACCTGACAAAAGAAGTAATAAATAAAACTCACATCACAAAACTCACTCTTCTCTGCTCACATGTGCAGAAGTTTCTGGATTTGCAGCACCAAAGGTTGGTGCAGTTTAGATTCTCCATTTCTTAAACTCGAAGGAGCCCAGGCTAATTCACAAGTCAAAAAGCCTGTACTTTTTCATACTGTCACAACAATAAAGAGCCTCCTCATTCTCCACAAAGTAAAAGGAATTGAAGAACTTCCTCAAAACAAAAGCTAACACTGCTTTAGACCTGAAAAAAAAAAATCAGTGGACTTAAAAACACCGGCACATGGGAATAAATTCTCTAGTTCTTCCTTTGTAACTGGACCAGGCAGGAGTACAGGGCATAAAAACTACTGAAGTGTTCCTGCGTTTTACATTTCTGATGAGGACGTTACTTCATTCAGGATTTACCACCTGGCTCAGGATGACTACCAGCAGGGTATGCAGTTACCACTGTCTCATGTGCTCTCACAAGCTCAAGTCACTAAGGGTAGGAGGGGCAGCAAAAGAACAGTTCTTCATACTTAGGATTTGGCCAATTACGTGCCCATGTGCCCGACAGTGAGAAACAGTAGAGGGAATCTGACAGCTTGTCAGTCACAACAGGGAATGATCTCATGCAGTGCTCTGTTAACACGTAGATGCGCGCACACAGGACCCTGCACCACCATTCTTGGGGACTCCTGCACTGTGTAGCACCACTGTCCCCTCATGGATAGGCTGAGGCTGAAAACAGGCAGCACCTTCCAAGCCTCCAGCCTGCCCCCTTACACTTTACTCACATTTAACTTTCACATCAGTCATCAAACCTTACTGAAGTAGGAATCTGGTAAAGAACATCTTTTACAACCCACATCCCCTCTACTCTTGTGCTCAGGAGGTTGCCAGGGCAGGCAGTGACTGTGCAAATTCCACTCTGAACTGCAAACAGCTAGGTAGTAGTGGCGGTTTGTACAGCTACAGTGCCATGTCTTTATGTTTAGAGACACCTGCTCCATTTCTAAAGTGATTTGTAATATCCCTAGATATTTAGGAAAAGCCAAAGCTATGTTTTCTGCAAGGCACACTACAGAAGAAGATGCACACTTCCATGCCCAGCTTGGCAATGCCAACAGAGCTGCAACAATTCCAACCCAGCCAGCCAGCAGAGAGGCACAAGTGAAGAGGGGAGCATGCTGTACCCGAGTCTGGACAGCACACGCTCTGAGGTCTGCCTTAACACAGTAGGAATGAGGAAGAAGGCACAGTGGATGAAAACAAATGTATTTATCTAAGCTTAAACTTGGGAATTCTGAACTGTGGACTTCCTGCTAAGGGAAATTATAAGCCAGGAAATTGAAGGGTCTGTGTGGAGCCCAAAGAGAACTCAAGCTCCCTACCAAACACTCATGTTTCAGACTTTTTCAAAGAGAAAAGACCAGCTTTTTCTTTCCAAACCCAAACATGTTCCACACGCAATCAGCAGCAGATTTTAAGGAAATCTAAAGTGTCAGTATCTATATCTACTTCCATTATACATTTACGCATTATGAGCTATGACCCTAAAAGCTACATCTAAGGACCAGCTCACACTGAGGGTGTTTATCAGGGATTAACAAAGGAATAATAGGAAGCAAATAAATCTCTAATACAACTGGATAAAAAAATGCAATACTTGAGCATTCCTGATATTGTGAGACCAGCAGGAAAAATGTTTCTTAGGGAACAAGTACAACTTTGGTAGCAATCAAATTTAAAGTGCCTTATGCTTCTTAATTCCTGTGCAAACGCTGCTGTAGAGGCAGAAGCACATTTCAAGAGTGTTAAGATGCTCAATTACACAACAGATGACACAGCAAGGAGATACCAGTTACCTTCTCTGCTACCATGTACAACGCAAGGTGATGACAGAAACCATGTTCCTAGCTTTCCTTCAGCACTTCGTTTCTCTTCCACTCACTTCTGTGACATATACAGTAAGAGATACCCAGTCTCCCACCATGGTCTGCAAAGTTCCCCTGTGAGAACAAAGCATATGAGGAAGGAGGATCTAGAGAACAAATCATAAGAGGAAGAAGGATCAACATCACAGTGGGTCATTGTGGTGTTACTGGGCAGACCAGCAAGGATCAGGCTGGCAGGTTCTTCAATCACTCTTTTCTCCTCAAATGCTTTTGACCCAACAATGTCTCATTGCATAAAGGTGGTGAACACAGAGCTATTTTTAAAAGGGGCCTCTCAGCATAGTTACCAGGCTGTGGAAACACTGCCATTGCCCATGGCAGTCTGCAAGTGCAGTCCTTCTGGAATGGACTGATCTAGTGACACAAAGATCCAATCCTTCCTTTCCTCTAGTTGCCAAAAGGCCTAATCCCCTGTATCAGGACTTTCTTCCTCCTGGCTGAGCAAAGCTTATTCCTCTGTGGAACTGGGAAGTTCCTGTCAGTTGATCACAGCAAGCAGCAGCAGGAGTGAAGCTAGTCATTTCTTGTGCAAAACAGTCAAGATTTCAAGCCCATTTTTTCCATCATCTGTTCATACACCGTCCATGCCATTGCTGCCATGAGAGTGCGTCTGAGGGCACGGGGCACACCGCCTCGGAAAAAGCCTGCCAACCCAAAGTCCTGCAACAGGAGAGAAACACACAGCAATCCATCACAACCTGCCTCTAGTGTTTTCATTTCTCATTGTGTATTACATAGAACAGCACAGGACAGATTTCAGCTCAGACCCAGAATGGTTTCTGAAAGACTCAGGTTTAGGTAGCACTGAATGGTGAGGGAAAAACCTGTAATGCTGTACAATTGCACGGCCTACCCAAGAAAGCAGGAAGAGCAGCGAGTGAAGAAGGGAATGCCAGGATGGACACAATGGACGGGGAAAGCCACACTGAAGCCCAACAAAGAAAAGTTGAGGGTGTAACAGTTTCAAGACACTTCAGGAAAATGATTTGTCTTTGGTTTAGAGCTTCGTATTTCCAAAAGTCACTTACCTGTTCTGTTAAAAACTGAGATCTGTGAGTACTGAAGTGAAAAAGCATTCTGATCAGAGAAAAATGTAGCATGCACAAAAAAATCCACGCACAAATAAACAGACTTTAGTTAAGGAGTTCAATACGGAAGCAAAGGAAACCTGCCAAGACTTGCCCTTCTGAAAGCAGGAAGGGAACGGTGGGCTTTGACTACAGCTCCATCCCATTCCTGAATAGTGATCTCTCTTAGTGTCCAAAGGGCAAAGAATTGTTTTGTACCTGGCTTGTATCTGAAACCAGCACTTCACACTGAAGAAACCCTTTGCCCCAGTGTGGTAATTACAGATGTGCCTACACTGATAAACCAAGCACAGCTGCTTCAAGCATACATACTAAGCTAAGCTGAAATGAAGTTACAATGAAATAAGCTAAGTGCTTTCCATCACTACCAGTGTAAGAATCAATATGTAACAGACAGGACTGAAACGAAATCATTCAGGAGCCTGAAAACATGAAGCAGGTCTGTGTGAGAGATGCTTACTGGAATACGCCCACCTTTGTGCTCCAATACTCTGAGCCTGCTCTTCAGTTCCAATTTTTTGTGAGAACAGAGGACTGAGGAATGATAAAATAATCAGGGAGCAAGTTCACTGTGTTGTAACACATTCAAGAGGAGCACATCATCACAAAGGCCCCTTTAATTACAAGGAAAAGCAAGGAATGGACTGAAGCTTCTGACTGCTTTCAGACCATCAACCAGAGTACTTTCCACTTATGACTGAATATGTCTGCATGCAAACAAGAGATTCAGCGTCAGCCTCCCACAGCACAACCCACTTCAGCTTCTTCAGCTGACAGGGATTATCCTGACTGCAAGAGCGTATCAGTCACATTTGTTCACCTCCTTTAAAAGGCAACAGCTTTCTTACTAAAGCTGTGCTTCAGGAAAGGAGATGACAAGTGAGGCTGAGTGGCACATGACAAAGGCTTCACCTCACCTTGTATATGAAGGCAACGGCCTGGCTTGTCCTCCGGTACTTCTGAGGGGACAATTGCATGTGTGTTTTGATGACATCTGCAGGCTGCGTTGCCAGCGAGGCCAAGATTCCCTGCAAAGATCCCACAGCCGAAATTCAGCAAGGGCATGAGCACTGGATCCAGCTCATCTGCAATAGAGCAAAGGGAATGCACTCAGACACGGAACAGGCCAGGAATGCTCATTATGTGTGACAAAGTGAAAAGCTACCAAATGATTAAATCAACGTTGGAGTCTAAGGGAAGTTACAATCCATGCAGGACAGAGAAGCCTTTCAAGGGGAAAAGTGGCTACTAGTGTAAAGTTAGCACTATCAAAAAGTCTCACTTGCTGGGGAACTGAATTTGAGTTACTCAGAAAAGGAAAGATTGTGCAAGTGTTGCCCCAGCCAGTTCTAACATCACAGAAGCTCTGGTTTAGTGGAAAATGATCAGTATACAAGATAACCAGCAGCAGAAAGCACTCCAGACACCCTCTCTTTCAACTGTTCCCTAACCCACTTTACGCACCAGTCTGCATAAAGACAATCAATCAATTTAGGGCCTAATTTCCATTTCTGAGTTATAGGTCTAGAATTCTCCAAAATGTGAATGTCCCACCTAAAGCCCTACAAGAGACTCATTTTAACTGCTGGGGTAGAGAGCAACAAGCAGAGCATGCAAGCAGGCAACTGCAGGGCAAGATGGTGAGAAGATAAACATTTTCCATTGCAGTCCTCCGATGTTCAGCCTTACCCTGCGGTGTGAGGTTTTTGGTCTGTGTGTAGAACATCAGGTAGATGCCAGAGAAGGGAGCATCCCGCAGCAGCGTTGCGGTGAGCCCACTGAACATGCCACGAACCCCTTCCGTCTGATAGATATTCTTCAGAGCTCCATATACACTCCCATAGCCAAATTTTCCACTCTGCAAGGGTAGACAGTGGTCAATCACTCTCACAGGCCAACGAGCCCTACACAAAGCCTGAGGCCATAGCAGCCAAAAAAACTCTGTAGTATGCACTGCAACGTGATGCCCAAGGATAGCAGCACAGAGGACAACCCAAGGCAAAAAGTGGGTTTCGCCTACTTTTAAAACAACCCTTCAGGAAGGTAAAATATGAAAAATGCTACACAAACATTCTATACAACTCAGGGTGAATTCTGTCTCATCTTAACAACTCTTGCCAAATATCAGTGCATGGCATTTCCTGCACAATGGGATAGCGTAGATGAAATCAGGACTACATCCCTGGCTGCAACCAAGAGGCAACCTTCTCCAGATAGAGGAATTTCTGCCTCATCACAAGGGAGGTGCGTGACAAAGTCATACTCACCTCATATCGGGTCTTCACTACAGTCACTGGCAACATGCAAACCCCAGAAACTGCACGTGCAGTGACACCCAGAAGGACAGACTCCAGGGCTGTGGGTGACCGGTCCACTAGAAATTTTTGCTTCATCACGTACAAGGTGCTGAAGTAAATCCCAACCCCAGGAATACATCTTGCAAAGGACTTCAGAGGAAACAGAAGCAGGTAAAGAAAGAAAAAGCATACATAAGACAAAACATACTACAGAACATTGTAAAGACTGTTAAACCTGACAGGAAGCTTGGTAGAAAATGAAAAATCACTGAAGCGAACATGCTGAAGAAAGAAGACAAAGTACAAATCATTTACCCATGGCAGGGGGTTGGAACTGGATGATCTTAAGGTCCTTTCCAACCCAAAACAGTCTGGGATTCTATGATGTATGACACTGAAAGCCAATTGATTCAGTTTTCTAGGAACAAAATATTCCAAAACAAAAAATTAAGTTGGTGTAGTTGCCACCCCACATTTGCAAAAGTATCAAAGTGTTCAGCTGCTGAGGACTCCAAAACCACAGGGACCACCATGACCAAATAAATGGAATTCATAACATTAATTGCTTAAGATAGGATTTAATCTAACACACATGGTTTCACTCATAATTGTGCAACAGCTGGCTATTGAAATCCAGGCAGCCATAGTTAGTAATAAATGAGGGGTGATGGATTAAAACTGAAACAGGGGAAGTTCAGGTTAGGTCTAAAGAAGCAGCTCTTCCCTGTGAGGGCGGTGAGGTGCTGGCACAGGATGCCCAGAGAAGCGGTAAATGCCCCATCGCTGAGAGTGTTCAAAGCCAGGCTGAACAGAGCCTTGGGCAACACGGTCTAGTGTGAGGTGTCCCTGCCTATGGCAGGGGGCAGGAACTGGATGATCTTAAGGTCCTTTCCAACCCTAACCAGTCTATGATTCTATGAAGCAACAGGTTTATTTGTTTACTTATTTTTAGAAGTCCAAGTTAAAACAGCCACTTACTGGAGAGACTCCTTTCCAGAGCCCCAGAAGACTCTCGGTACGAACAACTCTGAAGAGCAGTGTTACCATCCCAGCACGGCTGGACCTGAAAGGAAGACAAGACAAGAACTGCAGAGGTGACCTGCTTCTGCACTGTGGCAGATGAACTCCACAACCACTCCCTTTCACTCATACCTCTATGCATTACCCCAGCACCTCTGAGGTGCTCTTTCTCAATTCAGCCTGCTTTTCTTTGTATTCTTTTCAGGGCTTCTCCATCCCTTTCTGCTCTCCCACTATCTGTAATACACGTCTCTCAATAGCACTTTTAGTTGCTCAGTCCCTTTGTTAGCAGCAGCAGATGTAGTCATGGTTGACTACACCAAGTAAATGGGAGTAGCTGCACACCTGGAAATGTTATGTGACAACGGTACAGGATTTTTCAGGCAGCCATTCCAGCAAACACTGGTCTCTCCAGTCAGAACAGACAAACACTGAGGATACGTGTTAATGCTCACAAGAGCACCCATCTTCTCTCTTCTGGAGCAAATTATCTATACTTCATGCTATAAAAACATAGCTCCTATTTCAGAAAGAGTCTCAGGATCCAAGTTAAAGCCCTATGAACTCCAAGCCCCAACCAGCAAACGAAGTAGAAGCCTATGGCAGAGCATCTCACTAGCCTCCGTGCACACACACACCCACTCTCTTACCCATTCACAGCAGGCTGCAGAGTTTGCAGGCGAGTTTTCAGCAGGTCCAGGGGTTGGAAGAGGAGTGTGGAGCAAGTCCCACTGATGGAGCCACACACAAAGGCCTTTAGGACTGGATGCATCTGGAAGAGGAAGAAAAGGACCATTTAATTCAGAATGGCAAAAGAGGAAATAGAGCAGCTTGTATTATGGATGTTAAAGGAAAGGAAGATCAGCCAACCCAAGATGCTAAGGACATGGCACAAGAAACTACTTCAGAGCCTAAGTTTTATTTGTGTATTTGGTCCCTCTGCTTTTCCTGGGAGATTGTTCCATACTGTCCTTGCAATTCAGTGGTTGGAAAGAGTTTTCTGAATGTCACAGAATCATAGAATCAACCATGTTAGGAAAGACCTTTAAGCTCATCCAGTCCAACCGTTCCCCAGCACTGCCAAGGCCACCACTAACCCATGGCACTGAGGGCCTCATCTACACACTGTGTAAACATTTGCAGGGACGGTGACTCCAGCCCTGCCCTGGGCAGCAGTTCCAATGCCTGAGCACCCTCTGGGGAAGGAATTGGTCCTCAGCACCATCTAAACCTCCCCTGGGGCAGCTCGAGGCCGTTTCCTCTTGTCCTGTTCCTTGTTCCTTGGGAGCAGAGACCGACCCCACCTCACTACAACCTCCTGTCAGGCAGCTGTAGGGAGCAATCAGGTCCCCCTGAGCCTTCTCTGCTCCAGACTGAACCCCCCAGGTCCCTCAGCTGTTCCCCATCACACTGTGCTCCAGGCCCTGCACCAGCTCCATTGCCCTTCTCTGGCCCCACTCCAGCACCTCAATGTCTCTCTTGTACTGAGGGGCCCAGAACTGAACAAGGGATCTGTGGTGCGGCCTCACCAGTGCCCAGCACAGGGGGACAATCACTGCCCTGGCACTGCTGCCACATTGGTGCTGTTACAGGGCAGGATGCTGGTGGCTTCTTGGCTGCCTGGGCACAAGCTGCTCCTGCTCAGCTCCATCAATCAGGATGCCCAGGTCCTTTTCCATGAGCAGTTTCCAGCCACTCTGACCCAAGCCTGGAGTGGTGCATTGGCCTGAGAGGCAACAGGAGGCTTAGCCAATGGGAAAGCAATGCTGGGGGGCTGTGGAGCGGGGATCAAGTGATCTTTAATTGGTGTTTCAGGATCTCCACATACAAATTTCTTTATAACTTCAATCATATCTCCATCTGCAACCTCAGGAACAGCAACAGCAGCAATCTCTCAGCCACCATTTGGTAACCATTTGCCACTTCAAAGGAAGTGGGTACCTCCTTCCCACCACCCTAGAGCTCCCTGTGCCTCAGCCCTAATCCCATCCAACTCTGTTCATCACTCTGCTGGCAGTGCCTCCAACTCTTCCCAATGAACACCAAGGCCACACAGTGCCACGGACATCAGTGAGGCTCTCCCTTAAAGCTGCCCACACCCTAAACCTGGCTCAAACACACCCAAGCACAGCGTGGCCTGCTTAGCTAAGGCACAGTTTTCCCTTCTACACTCACTGCCACCTCCTGGCAGTTCAAATCCCACACAGAATCATAGAATGGTTTGTGTTGGAAGGGACCTTCAGATCACCCAATTCCAACCCCCTGCCATGGACGCAAATGCCTCACACTAGACTAGGTTGCTCCAAGCCCTGTCCAACCTGGCCTTGAACACTGCCAGGGATGAGGCAGCCACAGCTTCTCTGGGCACCCTGTGCCAGCGCCTCAGCACCCTCAGAGGGAAGAACTTCTTCCTTACATCCAACCTAAATCTCCCTTGTTTAAGAATGGTTTGGGTTGGAAGGGACCTTCAAAGCTCATCCAGTCCAACCCCCTGCAATGGGACATCTTCAACCAGATCAGGTCACCCAGAACCACATCCAGCCTGGCCTGGAATGTCTCCAGGGATGGTTCACCCACCACCTCTCTGGGCAACCTGTGCCAGTGCTTTACCACCCTCACTGTACAGAATTTCTTCCTCACATCCAGCATGAACCTCCCTCATTTTAGTTTAAAACCATCACCCCTCATCCTGTCACAACAGGCCCTGCTAAAAACTCTCCCCATCTTCCTTATAGGCCCGCTTAAAGACTGATATCCACCACACAACGGCGCTTGGTTAACGACGAAAGGCAGAACGGGGGCTTGGCCTCACGGTGCTTTCTGAGGAGCACACTGACAGCCGCCTTCCACCGCAGACTGTGGGACGCGGATGAAATCCCGCTCGGGCCCCACGGCCGCGGTGCAGAAGCCCACAGTAGGCCCACACTGACCCCACAAGGCCCGCCCCCCTCACACTCTCTAGCCGAGGGGAGCCCGGGGCCCCCGCCCGTTACTGCACCCCGGCCCATTACCGGCACCCCCGCCCGTACCTCAGCCTCTCACCGAGGGGGGGCGGGGGCACCCACCCGTTACTGCACCCCGGCCCGTTACCGGCACCCCCGCCCGTACCTCAGCCTCTCACCGAGGGGGGGCGGGGGCACCCACCCGTTACTGCACCCCGGCCCGTTACCGGCACCCCCGCCCGTACCTCAGCCTCTCACCGAGGGGAGCCCAGAAGCACCCACCCGTTACCGCACCCCGGCCCATTACCGGCACCCCCACCAGTACCTCAGCCTCTCACCGAGGGGGGGCGGGGGCACCCACCCGTTACTGCACCCCGGCCCATTACCGGCACCCCCGCCCGTACCTCAGCCTCTTACCGAGGGGGGCCGGGGGCACCCTTCCGTTACCGCACCCCGGCCCGTTACCGGCACCCCCGCCCGTACCTCAGCCTCTCGCCGCAGCATCCCAGCACCGCCCCACAGCCATTGAGCGCGCCGGGACGCACTGACGCAGCGCCGCCGCTGGCCAATCCGAGCAGCCAGCCCGGGGGGCGGGAAGCGCATGCGTCTGCCTTTAACCCTTCACATGCCGCATCCCGCCGCCGGCCCGTGCCGCCTGAGGCGATGCTGCCCCGAGGCCGGCATTGTGAGCGGGCACGGCGGCCGTTCGCCTCCCCGCACCACTGGGCCGTGTTCTTGTCACATCTGTAGCTGTTGTCACGTTCTTTGGCTGTTCAGATATCCAGCACTCGCGTCCCAGCGGGCTCTGTGAGGAACGGGGTGGTTTGTAATGCGTGGCCTCCATGTCTTCCCTCAGCGTCCCCTCACACCCGCCTAGCTGCGGAGACTGCAGTTCATAAACCCGATCTTGTCCCTGACGCTGTCTTACCACCCGGGTGTCCACTTGGTCTTCCACCTCCTGGGCCTGCAGCAGAGGGGTGAGCTTCCAGAGCATCGAGTCACAGGATCATGGGATAGCTCGGGTTGGAAGGGACCTTCACGGCAGTGAGGCACTTGTGGGCTGGCATCAGCCCTCAGCCCACGGGCCCGAGCTCCGTTCCTTATCAGAGGAGCAGAGGGAGGCTGGGAGGAGCGCACAGCGGCTTCCAGGAGCTGCTTTTCTGGGAACCAGCTGGCTGTGCCCTGGCCGAGTGCAGGCCAGCGGATCCCGGCACACTGCAGCTGCGATGGGCTGCTAGAAACGAAGTCTTGAGCACAGCAGTAGCCACATGGACAGACCACTTGTTTGCTCACTTGGCCACATGGCAGCCCCTTAAGAAAGAGAGAATATACTTCTATGAGAAAATAACACGCAGGCCACCAAAAGCTCCCCGTTAGGGACCCTCTCATTATGCGGTTCCCTCCTCCGGGGAGCGCCTGTGTTATGTTTCATGAACTAACTCTGCCTGTTAACGCATAGAGAAGAGGGTCAGCCCAACTCTCTTCCTCCTTGTGCTTCCTTCCCTCGTTGACACTGGGCCACGACGGGGCACAGCCTGTCTCACCGTGGTCCGTACCATGGGCTGCATGGGTATCTCTGCTCTGCGCCTCCGGCATCCTTCTGCACTGACCGTGGTGTCTGCTTGGGCTGGCTCTCTGTCCTAGTTATTCATTCCTCTCTCCTAGCTGCTCTTGCACAGTGGATTTTACCCTTTCTGGGCGTGTTATCATGGAGGTGCTACAGATACCGCTGTGGCCACCGATGGGTCCATCTTGGAGTCAGCTGGAAATAGCTACTTTCAACATACGGGCAGCTTCTGGTGTCTTCTCGTAGAAGCCACCCCTGCAGCACCCTCGCTATCAAATCTTGCCACACAAACCCAATACATTACCGTGTAGATATCTGTAGTTTTGGAAGAGCTCCTTTGGCTGGTGTCCTCTGGCATGTCTCTGCTGTGCTGGGTGGGACTGGTTAGGTGCCTGAGCGCTGAAGGATATGTTTTGTTCTCAGAACTAATTCTGACTTTAACCATGGCAGTTTACATTTGCTTTGAAGGCACAGTAAAAACACATTTAAGTGTTTGTTTAAAGGAGTGATCTTAAAGACTCTAATAAGGCTGACAAACACAAGTGATGTGTTTGAAATGTTTCTATATGGAGGTGAGCTTTTGTGTGGAGCTGAGCATGGTGTGGCAGGATCTTCTCTCTCCACGTCTTTGGCTGGAGATACAATGGACACTTCTGTTGTTTTCCAAAGCAAAGCAGGGACTGTCACAGAAGCAAACAGTGTACATCCCACAAATGAGCTCTTCCAGCATGAAACCCTGACAGTACCAGTTTCCTTCAGGTTCTTGGCTTGCTGTGGACCTGGAAGAATTTTGCTCCCTTAAATTAAGCCTCACAATGAATGAGGCGATGAAGCAGCACTGATGCTGCTCACTGACTTATGGAAAGCACATTGGACCTACATGGATAGTCCTGACCAGCCACAAGATGAGAGCAGTGTTGGGTCAGGACGAGGCCCTAGCAGATGCACTCGTCAGCAGAGGCTGTGGTAACCCAAATCACTCTGCTGCTATTCTGAGGAGGGGATTTCTGTGACCTGGCTCTCTGCATTTGGGCACTTCAGCCAAGTCGTTAGGAATGCAGATCGATGGAGAAGCACACAGATATGCAGCAGCATACATGTGCATCAAAGCTGGTGTAGTACAGCAGCAGCTTTGCTTTGCTCAACATTACTTGCTGCCTTTGAGGTACAAGAGTTAATCCAAAATGCATGCCAGCCCACATGTTACAGTTAAATTGACATATTCAGACTAAGGATCTAATTCTATTTCAATTTCCTAAACTGTTTTTTACATCTAGACAGAATACTTAAAGTTATGGAGGTTTTGGTTTGTATTATTTTCTGTTGTGAATCTTTCTGGATCCTGTCCTGGGACAGTTAATAATTTCCGTGGTGCTTCATAGCTGGTATATACTAAATCAGTGTTTTCAAGAGGCTGAAAATAAAACAGGATTATGATACACTTAGCAGGGAGGTTGGGAGTTTTGTGCATGATAACGCAGGGCCGTCCCTGTGCAGGAGGATCTTTCAGCCAAGAGAAGTGCAGGACACAATTACCCTTTGTTAACATTTCTTTTACTCCCTTGTTAAACCTTGGGCTGGTTCTGACCTCCAGACACAGCTGGATGTTACCGCAGCAGAAATGGCATTGTGCTGCTGGCTGGGAGGACTCTTCTGGAAAGGATCAAGTCGGAAGCTCCCATCTTTATCCCCAGACTGCATGCAGTGTCTTGAACAAGTGACTTGAAAGCTAGAGCTTCTGCCAAGGATTTAATTAGTGTTGTCCCTATGTTGCTTTGGGAAGGAGGCTTCAGCGTAATACCAGAAAAAGCCAGATATGGACAAGTTTCATGCCATTTTGGATCCAGACACTAAGACTGCCATTCTCTGTGCTAAAGTGGAAGTTCTGCAGCTCAGAGCTGAAAGATGTAGATGAATCCACCTGGTCCCACTTCACACTATTTCCCAAGGGGTCTAGCAACACTGTAAGCTAGCACTTCCTCATATATCCCACTTTTAGTTGGTGTAGTTCAATAGGGTGTTCCTTAAACATACCCTTTTGCTCTCTACAAGTGCTGCAGAGGTTTTTGCAGTGTAACAAGTGACATTTGTGCAAGATGAGTCCCACTGATGCCACTGCAATGCTCCAGCCTGTCAAGGCCTGTCGAACTAAACATACAGAGCATCATAGGTGGCATCAGACTCCATCTTTCTAACAGAGGCCCTCTGTAGAAGGGACCCTCTGTTGTGAATAACACCAATAAATCAAAAGAAAACAAGTTTGTGTTCTAGATTGAAGCTTGAATGTGGCTAACAATTTCTCTGGTCTCCATTTTAAGATGACATGGTGAAGCTAAAACAGGACTATTTAATGTGCCAACATCATCCTGAATCCTTTTTAATCTGCATCATCTCAGCAAAAATGAAAAGCAAGATCAGGATATAAAGCTAAGTAGCAGATATGAGCAGGACCAATATAACAACTGTGGTGGGTACTTTTTATGCAAGCGGGTGAACAGACTTGGGGTCCATGGCACGGGGGATGGAGCTATTTGATCTTAAGGTTCTTTCTGACCCGAACCAGTCTGTGATTCTATGATGGTCTAGCCTCAGCAGCTGGGTCCTTCTTGTGCTCCCAGCTCTTGGGATGACCCTAACATTTGGCACTACCTTCAAGCTTGCACAGATGCAGGAACATGCTTCCTGCCCTCCTGTGCTCTCAGTGCCCTCACAGACACTGGCAGGGCAGCAGGCTGCTCCCAGGCTTGTCCTTCAGGAAGGAGAGGAGCTCTGAGGTCTTAATGATGCTCCTGGCTGCCCACAGCAACACAGGGCACAGGTCCTGTGCAGCCTCTAGATGTGGTCTCACCTACTTCTTTTGCACAGGAAGGCAGCAGCAGCTCAAAGCAGCTGGGCTGTGAGGAGAAGCTGAGGTCAGGTCCAGCTCAGTGCTCCTGGTGTTGCTGCTGCGATGGAGGAAGGCAGCTGCCTCTGGCAGGAAATCCTGTGAGCTGCAGAAAGCATCTCCTGCCTGCCCACTGGAAGAGTTTGCAACCAGTGCTGGGGCAGCAGCAGGGGGAAGGTGCACTTTACACTCCAGTGAGAACAAGATAAGTGAAAGACTTTGCAAAGAAGGCTGCATATTTATGCTACACTCACCACAGGCTCACAGCCCTTGTGGGGGAGCCCTGGATAACAGCCTCACTCCAGCAGTTACACCAGAGCAGTGAAACCTCTGAAAAGAGGGACATATCCACTAGTAGATATGCTCAGCAGCACCAGCAAAAGGCCATCCTCTTGCCAGTTTGGGCAAATAGGCTCCAGCACATATCTCAAAGTGCTCACAGAAGGGTTGGCTGCAGGGCTGCAGAAATCATTTCCATGCCTTGTGCTTCAGCTGAGCAAGGTCTGATTTGGAGGGCTCACACTGTGAATCTGCAAGGGAGATAGCTGTTACTGTCCACCACCCTTTGGCTTTGTCCTGAATTTCTGTGAATCCCCTTCTCCACACCTGAGTGGTTGCAACATACAAACCCCCCCGTTTGCCCAAGGAGTTTTTGGCATGCACTGAAAGGCAGGAGCTGGACTGCTGCTCCTGGATGTGATCCTGCTGCTGGGACTAGAGCCTTCCCCTGTGGTCAGAATTGTTGTTTGTATTTTGTTCTGCTCTCCTCAAGGAAGTCAGCCCAATGTGTGGAAACACTGTAAGGGCAGGAAATGTTCCATTGACAGGAAATTAAATGTCTAGAAGAAAACATAATCTATTCTCTACTTTTTTTTCCCAGGGGAGGAGGAAGAGGGAGGGAAAGAAGAGGCAGCTGGAGAGATTGTCAGTTTTGTAGCACTGCCCAGGACAGAAGAAAACACACAAGCTGAAAGAATTAATGATGAAATAGGTTCCTCAGGTGCAAGTATGGTGCAATTACACTGCATGCAGTATCTTTATTACAAAACTTCAAATATAGTGATACCTTGAAGGGAGAAACAGATCAGGAGCAAAAGCTTCAGAACACCATTGCATTTATCTAAATATTTATATATATAAAAAAGATACATATATATATGCATGTCTATGTGTGTGTACATATTTGTGTATATAGACACACATGTATATATGTATGTCTGTGTACATCTATATGTATAGGTAACCATTCACATATAAATCTCTAGATTATCTTAAGGTCCTTTCCACCCCTAACCGTTCTATGATTCTATGAAACCAGTCATGCACAGTTACTGTATTGGAGCACTAACTGGGAGGTCATCTCCAGTCGTACACTCAAGAACAGCAACTATACTGGCACATCAGTTGTTTAAAGTGTTCAAAAAGTTCCCTCATGGCAAAATGTGAGTTTCCTCTAGCCAGAAATCTGGGGTTTGGCATCTCCGGAGCCTTTAGCCACTCAAGCCAGCCAGTGCTGTCTGCTTTAGACACCTCCATGTTACAGGATGCTGGGTGTGTTACCCCTGTTTGTATCTCTCCATCCTGTTTCGGGCATCCACACAACAACCAGCCCCATTGCAAGCAGATCAGGGTTCTGCCGAAAGCAGCAACCACCCTAGCCTGTGGCTTACCAGCAAGCAGGACCACAGGAAGCTTTGGCATATCACTCTTACTGCTCTCAGCTCACACTCAGTATTTTTCAATTCTTCATCTTTTTAATTTGTGGTAACTATTTCTCTACTCATCCTTAGGGCACTCATTCATTCTCATAAGGGCTTTTCCTTGACAACCACAGTGTAATTTATAAGCTACAACTTTCACACCCTTCCAGCCCAGGAGCTGCAGGCTTTGGTAGTGGATGGAGAGCCAGGATCATACCTAGATACTGCTCCACATTGATTACAACAAAACACATGCATAGCATTTCTGTTTGTTGCCTATCTAATTACTTACCCACTAAGCTCTTTCTGGGCTGAAAGCCTCATTCAGATCTGTTAACAAAGCCAGGCCCTTGCGTGATACCTTAAACATTGACCTTTTCCTTCCAAAGAGTGGGTTCCCACTCCTGCTGTGAGCCTTGACCCTGCCTACAAAGCCAGTCCACTCTGATGGGATGAAGGAAGGAGGAGCCAAGTGTCCTGAGTTTGGAAACATAACCGGTTTCTTTCAGTACTGAATCTGATGTAGGGGAGAAAATGCTTCTAAGGCACCTCTCCATGCTGCTCAGAGAGTGCAGAGGTCTGCTGGTAATTTCATCCTCCCTTTCACAATGCAGGCAGGGCAGGACATGCCAGGGAAAAGGGAGGAAGATGCTAAAGGAAGACACTAAAAATTAAGAACCCCAAAGGCAACCATGTTGAAAAGCAAGCCGAAGCAGCTGCTTCCACTTTTCCTATCCTAAAAGGTTGCCCAAACAGTCCTTCCCTGTGGGTGCCCTGCTGGGAGGATTTCTCAGCCCCAGGTCATCTGTTCAGGATGACAGTTTTTCACTTGTAGCTCTACAAGACAGCACCAACAGAAGATGACTGTGAGGACGCTGCCTGCACAGAGGAGTGCTTGTCCAGTCTGTGCCCACTGTGGTCTTTGCAGAACAACAGAAACCAGGCGTATTTTCGGACAGCTTCATGCAGGTACTTCTTGAACTTCTCACCCACAAAGGCGTAGATAACTGGATTGAGGCAGCAGTGTACAAAGGAGAGTGCCTCAGCCAGCTCCATGGCTAGGTCTAACCTTTGGCTTGTCTGGCAGTCATCGATGATGTGCATGTTCTTTAGAGAGTCCAGGAAAAGCACAATGTTGATGGGGGTCCAGAAGAGGATGAACACGATGACAACAATAAAAGTCAGTTTAATGGCTCTGTACTTGTTCTGAGTATGGCACCTCTGCAGGTTTTTCAAGATGCTGTGGTAGCAGAAAATGAGAACACTGACAGGGATCAGCCACCCCAGGACATTGACTTCAAAATTACCGAAAGTCCTCCAACCACTGCTGCTGTCAGGATAGTGAGGCAGGCACATAGTCTGGTTATTGTAATTTGTCTCCTGGAAAAATATTAACTCTGGTGCTGATGCTAAAATGGCAACTGCCCAAAGGACCAGGCTGGTGGTAGCCCCAAGAGCAGTTGTCCGAACCCGTAGAGCGTAGACGGACTGGACAATGGCCAAGTACCTGTCTACACTCATGATGGTTATGAAGAAGGCGCTGCTGTAGAAGCCAATGAAGTAAGCTGAGCTGACGATTTTACACATTGCATTACCAAAAGTCCACTGAGTTGTGATGGAGTACTGAACCAAGAAGGGGAGGGAGAAAACAAAGAGGAGGTCAGAGATGGCGAGGTTCAGCAGATACACATCAGTCATGGCCCTGACTTTCTTGAAAACTGTTAGGATCCAAACGACCAAAGCATTTCCCACGAGGCCAATCACAAACAGGAGGGAGTACAGCACCGGAAAAAAGGCAGATGCAAATGCTGGGATATTGTCAGGATCACAGTTGATGTTCAGTTCTGGGTAGTAGAAGTTGTAGTCATGGGCTGCAGAGGAGTTAGATGCTGGGGACACGTAACCCACCTGTCCAAGAACAATGAAGTTCATGAGGCTCAAATACCAAATTACCCTCTTAGTATACATACTAGGCACAAGTCAGCACACAACAGGTCGCATAGAATCATAGACTGGTTTGGGACGGAAGAGAACTTAAAACTCATCCAGTTCCAACCCCCTGCCAAGGGCAGGGACACCTCACACCAGACCAGGGTGCTCCAAGCCCCTGTGTCCAACCTGGCCTTGAACACTGCCAGGGATGGGGCAGCCACAGCTTCTCTGGGCACTCTGTGCCAGCGCCTCAGCACCCTCACAGGGAAGAACTTCTGCCTAAGAGCTCATCTCAATCTCCCCTCATTCAGTTTAAAGCCATTCCTTCTTGTCCTGTCACTACGTGCTCTTACAAAACATCTCTCTCCATGAGGACAAAACAAATAGTCCCTCTCCATGAGGACTGTGCCTCAGCTGTGTTGGAGGATCTGAAGGTCCCTTCCAACCCTAACTATTCTATGATTCTATGATTCAAACAAGGAACAAACATGAGTGATCAGTCCTCCCCTGCAAGGTCCTCTGGCAGCTGTGGTGGTAAACCAGAGGTTACCAGCTGGTATTCCCTACCAGCTAGCTTTATGTGGGGTGCCCAGCCCCATGCCTCAGTACAGGTGGGGCACCAGCACCAGAGACAGGGAGCATCTCCAAACAAGAAGACAAATGGGCATGGCCAGAGGACCGAGAGTCCCCAGCATAGGTTTCAGGGTCCAATTCCGCATTTCCTTTAGAAAGGAGGAAGGGAGTAGGGCTCAGAGAGGAACTGATGCTCATTTAAAACCTGTATTTCCAGTTAGCTGTGTGCCAGAAATAGCATTTCATGGGACCAGGTCCTGCACAGTTCCAGCAGGCTTTCAGCTGTAAAGGCACCAGCACATACAGGTCACCAGTGGGTGCTGCACATTGCATGTTTCTCCATGCCAGATGGGATCAGAAGTGGCAGGTCTGGTCTGAAGGACATCTCCCCGAAGAGCAGACTGCTTTCTGCCCCTTCCTCCCTCCTCCTCATCAGGAGCTTTTCCCTCAGCCTGTGCCAGCACAAACTGCTGCTGCCAGCAGCTCCTGCCCACCAAGACTTTTCCAACAGGTTTTCCTTTCAAAACCAGTGGCTTTGCTCTCCCAGCAGCTGTCAGGATGCACCAGCATTAGCAACGTGCCCCTTCCATGCTCTCTTGCCCCTTGCAGCCCGCCCAGCAGCAACTGCAGCATCCCTGGGCGGCACCTGTGACACCAAACAGGTAAAGATCTACTGGTCAGGATGTCCTCCTAGCATTACCCCTGCCCTTAAAGCCAGCCTTCCTCCACAAACACAGCTTCCTGAGCCAAAGACATTTTCACCCCGTGTTTTCTTTTCTGAGAAGAACAGTCACACTGATTTCTTCTAAACCCCCATCATCCCTACCAGCACTGTGTGTCCCCATAGGCAAAACTGGACCCCTCACGTGCTACCAGCCTCAGCTTGCAGGACAGCAGCCCAGCAGGGAGAGACTCACCAACATGTCCTCAGAGCCCAGTAGGTATGTCAAGTTCCCCTCCATAATCCAGCGCTGGGTCTGAAAAAGTGCCAAAATGATGCCTTTATATCATAGCCTTTAAGAAGCGGGCATACCTTCACCCGTATATGGTGACAGCATTTACCTCACCAAGTCACAGGCAAGGACTTCACTGGAGCAGTGCACAGTCATAAAGTGCCTTTTCCTTTGTGAGATAGTGTTACATTGAAGATGTGTGAAACCCCAAACCAATGATTTCAACCTGTCAATGACAGTCAGAGGAATGGAAATTGCCAGGTATATATTCTGAATAAGCAGTATGTTCTTTCACTTTGAGCATCTCTATGAACGTCAGTGGAAGAGGTTTGCCATTACCCCCATGTGCCCGTGACGTGCTCCCATCCCACCTCCTGCCCCTGCTCTGTGGTCCCTGTGAAAGGAGAGAGGAAGTGGTGCTGCCTCTCCTCTGCTCCAGGGATTCTTGGTGAAGATGCCTGTGGAGGATGGCCCAAGGCTGCCAACAGCCAGCAACTGCAAAGGGCATGATGTTCATGTTAATATTTATGCTTGGCAGGCACCTTCACCCTTGCACCCACCCACCTACCCACAGACAGAAATACTCTAGAGAACTGATCATAGACTTATGGAATTATTTAGGTTGGAAGAGACCTTTAACATCAGGCGTAACCATAAACCTAACACTGCCAAGTCCGTATCACCCTTCCTTCCCAAACATGCACCCTGCAGGACAGTCTCACAGATAACACTGAAGTAAAGCCCTGAACAGCTTCACTGGATTTCCACCGGCTCTGCCAGGTGCCTGCTGGTGCCTTATTGCCTCCTTAGTCAGTCACGTACCTCTCCAAACCGGAGCTGCCAGGCTGCCCAGCACAGGGAATAAGCAGCGCCAGCAGCCCTGAGCCTGCTGTGGAGCTGTGAGATGCAGCAGGGAGAGCGGGTCAGCAGCCACCCCGTGGGAGCTGGGGCTGAGGGTGACACTGGGACACTCACCCCACTCCCATCCTGCTCAGGGAGGTGTTTCAGCGAGCTGAGCACAAGAGAAGCATTGGCTGCTGCAGCATCTGCACAGAGCCTGTGGCAGGACATCCTCTGGTGCCTGCGCTGGCGGGTGCACACGCTGCAGCACAGAGCACCCCCGGCGCCACTGCTGCTCCCGGGACACACGGCACGGGAGGCTTCACAACCATTCCTGGGGGCAGGCTGTGCCCCCAGAGGGACAAATTAACACCAAAGGGCACCTCTGCTTGCAGCTCATCGAGCTGCAGCCCAGGCTCTGCCTATGGGGGAGGATGAAGCATCAGCAGGCGTCAGGGGTGGCAGTGGCACAGGCTGCTGGCACCTCTTGTGCAGGGGAGAGACATGGTCACACACCTCTGTAGGAGACCCTGGCTGTGCCCTGCACGGCAGCAGGAAGCTCTGTCAGAGGGGAGTGTGGGAACAAGGCAAATTGGCCACCAGCTCTGGAAGGAAGGTGCATTCTATTTCAGGAGACCTGGCTGAGCCTCTGTCACCTCTCCAAAGCAGGAGGAAACATTTTCATCCCCAAACATAGCTCCTTATTCTCTCAAAGGACAATTTTTGCATCCCCAGCTTTTAAATGAAGAAAGAATGTGCCTCCCAGGGGTGGCTGGATTGGCTGGAAAGGCACCAGGGCTGAGTTGTCCCTTGCATCTTTCACTGACATGAAGGTATGAGGCTCCCTCTGCTGGGTTTTCCTGCAGAAGTGAGGCACAGCCGCGAGTTCTGTGCAGGGCTGTGTGTGTATGTGATCACATACACATACATATGCCTCTCCCTACAAGAGAGACACTGAGGTGCTGGAGTGGGGCCAGAGAAGGGCAATGGAGCTGGTGCAGGGCCACCTCACTACAATCTCCCGTCAGGCAGTTGTAGAGAGCAATAAGGCCACCCCTGAGCCTTCTCTTCTCTCGGAGCATTTATCTTTCAGGCGAGACATTTCTTCACAAAGTGCTTTAGTCCACAAAGCTTGAGCTTGCCAGCACAAGTGTGCAACAGCCTGGCTCCCTGAGCTGAGCTGGCCTGGCCACGGAGCTGGAGGAGATGCTGCTGCTGTGGAAACACCACTCGTCTCCCCACATGGTGAAGGAAATAAGTTCTCAGATTTGGAAGGAAACTCCAGAGGGAGGGGGAATAAGAAGAAAAGGGGTTTACCCCACTCTTTACCCACTGTATCCCTGCACAGCACATCCTTTACTCCTGGTTTCTTCCTTCAAAACCTTCCCATACCCCACAGTTGGGAAGGCAGCAAAGTCTGCCTTAGCCTTTCCCAGGAAAAGTCTTGCTGGTTACAAGAGATGCATTGTCTCTTTTTAACTCGGAGAAACAAAAGATGCTTTTCCCCTCATGTAAAGACCAGAATGAAAGTCTTTTCAGCAGCTTTCTCAGACTTTCTTATCCCTGAGGTGTTTCCTGAGTACTAGAGGGTGAACAGAGGTCAAAGATGGGGAGCAGAGATATCTCTTGATGTTGCAATTGTTTTTCAGGCAGTGTTGTGTTCATTTCATACTTATTTATGTTCCACTACAAGTGCACACCATGATAATGAGCAACACCCTTATCTAGGGTTATCGCTATCAGCAGAATACAACAGAAAGCCTTTTTTGTCTCCCTGGGGAGATGTGTTGAGGATGTCTGAGAGTCAGCCTGACTTGGTTTCTCTTTATTTGAAGTTCTCCAGTCAAAACCTGTGGGTATACCTTCTGGCAAACCTCATTTAGAATCATAGAATGGTTCGAGTCGGAAAGGACCTTAAGATCATCCAGTTCCAACCCCCCTGCCATGGGCAGGGACACCTCTCACTAAACCATGCCACCCAAGGCTCTGTCCAACCCAGCCTTGAACACCGCCAGCGATGGAGCATTCACAACTTCCCTGGGCAACCCATTCCAGTGCCTCACCACCCTTACAGGAAAGAATTTCTTCCTCATATCCAATCTAAACTTCCCCTGTTTCAGTTTGAACCCGTTACCCCTTGTCCTATCACTACAGTCCCTCATGAAGAGTCCCTCCCCAGCATCCCGATAGGCCCCCTTCAGACACTGGAAGGCTGCTATGAGGTCTCCACGCAGCCTTCTCTTCTCCAGGCTGAACAGCCCCAACTTTCTCAGCCTATCTTCATAAAGGAGGTGCTCCAGTCCCCTGATCATCTTCATGGGCTCCTCTGGACTTGTTCCAACAGTTCCATGTCCTCCTTATGTTGAGGACACCAGAACTGCACACAATACTCCAAGTGAGGTCTCACAAGAGCAGAGCAGAGGGGCAGGATCACCCCCCTCGACCTGCTGGTCACGCTGCTTTTGATGCAGCCCAGGATACGGTTGGTTTCTGGGCTGCGAGCGCACACTGCAGCCGGCTCATGTTCGTTTTCTCATCAACCAACACCCCCAAGTCCTTCTCCGCAGGGCTGCTCTGAATGTCCTCTCTGCCCAACCTGGAGCTGTGCCTGGGATTGCTCCGACCCAGGTGTAGGACCTTGCACTTGGCATGCTTAAACTTCATCAGGTTGGCATCAGCCCACCTCACAAGCGTGTCAAGGTCCCTCTGGATTCATTCCTTCCCTCCAACATATCAACCGAACCACACAGATTGGTGTCATCGGCAAACTTGCTGAGGGCACACTCAATCCCACTGTCCATGTCACTGACAAAGATGTCGAACAAGACCGGTCCCAACACTGATCCCTGAGGGACACCACTCGTTACTGGTCTCCAGCTGGACATTGAGCCATTGAGCACTATTCTCTGCGTGCAGCCATCCAGCCAGTTCTTTATTCACCGAGTGGTCCACCTATCAAATTGATGTCTCTCCAACTTAGAGACAAGGATGTCGTGTGGGACAGTGTCGAATGCTTTGCAGAAGTCCTGGTAGATGACATCAACTGCTCTACCCCTGTCCATCAGTTCCATAGCTCCATCATAGAAGGCCACCGGATTGGTCAGGCAGGATTTCCCCTTAGTGAAGCCATGCTGGCTGTCACCAACCACCTTGTTGTTTTTCATGTGCCTCAGCATGGCTTCCAGGAGAATCTGCTCCAAGATTTTGCCAGGCACAGAGGTGAGATTGTGCGAGGTTCCAGTTGAGTTCTGGGCAGTGTTTGAGGGCAGGGGTTGACCACTGCCTTTAGGGAAACACAGCTGGAAGAGAAAAAGATGAGGTTTAAAGATCTGCTGCTCTGGCCCTTTCCTGTTCCCTAACCTTTACACTTCCTTTTCAGTATGTACCTTTGCTGTTCCTGGCTAACACCTAACCAGGAATTGGTTCCCTGATTATTTCCACGGGTGCTGACATCACTTGTGCAGTTTGGTTGATGTTGGAAGCTCAGTTCGACCTCTGGTATATTGCTGTGTGGCTGTTGGGGATGGAACCTTTGCTAGACAAAGCATAATGCCATGAAAAGACTTGTAATTGTCAGAAATAGCAGAACTCAACTTACACAAGAATATTTGCTTGGCAACTCACTACACCAGTCAATGAGCTCAGACAACCTGGAAGATGCCCACCATCCCAAACCCCCATACGGCCCAATCTGTTTGGATGTGGCATTACAGACTTTGGGGAGAAATCATTTTAACCTCCCTTGGCATCTGAGGCAGGGACAGGACCTGGAGGTGTTTCCAGGACTGTATTCCCGCATGTGCCAGAGGACCTTGGTATTGGTGCGTTCCCCAGCTGGACAGTGTGTCTTGGATCCCCATAATAACACACCCCGCCGCACATGCTCAGCCATGCCTGAAAATGTGCTATCCAACTGGGATGTGTGGCATCCCGTAACACAACCCTGAGCGTGATGCTCGTGCCAGGGGCCGAGAAGGCTCCTTGATTAATGAACATGCCAATGCTTAAACCTTCAGACTCCTCCCATCCACTGGAAGCCCTGGGCTGCAGAGAGACAGTGGTGTGGTGCTGGGGAGGGAGGTGTTGGAGTGAGCCATCAGCATCTCCAGCCCTTCCCGGGGACCAATGCAATGGTCCTGCTGATGAGTTTTCTGCCTCCCTCTAGGATCTGCTTGGGGCTGGTTTTATATGTTTTCTGACATGCTTTGATACCTTATTCTGCCTTCACTGGTCTGCAGCCTGGTGTTACACCCGATTTACTGTGTGTGGTGCCCCTTACATACGTTAGATACTATTTTTGCTCTGTGTGTTACTGCTAAATGCAGTTTTGCCAGCTCCAGGAAGCATTCTTTTAACTGACCACCAGTGAGTTGTGTATAGCTGCAGGGGTCCCCAGTGCCAGCCTGTGCCCCACCTTGTACCATCCTGTACCTGCACTTCTCTGTGCTGCATCCTGCATCCCCACTGCTCAGAGACGCGTACCGGGCTTGTACTTCTATACATCGCACTGAGTCAAAAATACCTCATTCTGCATAGGACAAGGGGAACCAAGGGGGTGGCAGCTTTACACCCCAAATATGAAGCCATTTCTTCTGTCATTTCTTCTGTGCAAGTCCTGTCCTCTGTCAGCACTTCTGCCCCTCGGAGTGGCCGCATCCTGCTTCACAGTTTCACAAGGCGCCGGCAGGACCGGAGCAGAGCACATTAATACTTTCTCAGCACAGCCACGAAGCTCAGCCCAGGAAGCTGCCCTGCCAAACTTCACATGTTTCATAGGGTAGGCACCAGCTCTAGAGAAGAGGAAATATACATTTAAACCCAAACAGGCTCTGCTTGAAGAAAACATTGGTTTTCACTGCGGCTATGAATTAAGGTAAGAGACAATTCCACTTGACCTATAATTTGACAGAGCAGGGGGACAACAAATGGTGTCCGATGTACTTACTTAAGTAAACTCTTCACTGCTTAATGCTTGGAATCTAAGTAATACTTAATTTGGGTAAAGATGATGTGGATAATGTTTATAAACTGTGAATGTAGAAAAGGAAAAGCTTTTATTAATCAAAGTGACCCAGAGCAGAGAGATTTTACTGTGACGTGCTATTTGTGGCAATATTCACCCTGGCTAGAAGTCTTCAAGGTTAATGCTGGCAGATGGCTAGTGTGCAGCATAGAAAAGACAGAGCAAGAAGGTGCAGCCCTTCTACTTGATCAGATGGTATTTGTTAGATGTCAGAACTCACCAGCCTTGCTTGGTTTGAGTTCTAGTCTGTGAACCAACATCCCAAACATCGCCGACACTGAAGGATAGCCCAGACCAGAAAGTCTGCCAGAGATGCCAGCAAGTGTCTGATGAGAACAGAGCAGTGAGAGAATGGCAGAAATGAAAAGGAACCCTGAAACCCCAACTTTCTGTATTAGCAAATCACTTCATTTCTCTGTGACTCAGATTTCAATGGGAAGGTTGTTGTTACAAGGATGGCTGCTGGTTTGGGTGAGACATTTGGGTACTCCAGTGATGGCAGCCCGTTAAGTGCTTGTGTGATATAAACATAGATCCAGAAACAGAAGCTCTGTTGGGCAAACCCTGTGTTGATGCAGCCAGACAGAGGCAGTGAATTGGCTGAGAGGATAAAAGACAGCAACCGAAATGAAATCTGAGGGTTTGGGCAGCACAGAAGAAGTCCAAAAGGGAGAGGAAAAGGCTAAAGTTTGACAAAGGAGAACACTTGGTAAACTGAGAGTAAATCACAGAGTAAATGTGATCTTCCCAGGAAGGGGCTGTCAACTCCAGAGCTTAAACCTCATCTGGACATAGTCAAGAAGGAGTAATGCTCTCTAAAATAACAGAGAAGATGATCTAAGAGATGCCCCATTTAGACATAGATGCCCCATAGACAGCCTTCGCAGTTTTCTGAAGGATGCTGAAGCAATGTCAGCTTATTAATAACAAAAAGGGGGGGGGGCAGGAAGTAAATAGGCCCCACAATAAATGTGGTGAGACGATGGGGCGAGTGGTAACCATAAACAAGCACAAACAGTGCACAGAGCTGCAAAAATTCATCTGTTTTCACTGTCCCTTCAACAGAGAAAACAAAAGGAATGTGAATGCTGCTTCAGAAGGGCCGGCCTGGGAAAAAGGAATCCTGAGGAACAGCAGGTAAGAGAAAACACCACCATAATGCTCAGCAATAGGTATAAAATTACAGTGTCATGAATAACTGTGCGAGCAGGCAAGGCAAAAGGGAACCAGCGGGCTACAGGACATACCTGTGAAGCAGATTTCCCAAGAAAACCCTGATCCTGGCAATCACCATGCAGCCAGATGACAACCCCAACCCCCAGTGCCCTGTGGGCAGCTCTGTCCCCCAGCAGCTGAGTTAAAGTGGTCCCCAGCTTCTGTGAGGACAAATACAACTGCTGCTCTCCAACAGGATTCTTGCAGCGTTCGCCTGGTTTCCTGTCTCCTGACTGGTCTCTGCCTGGAAACCACCTCAGGTTGCAGAAGCTTTGCAGAGGACCCTTGGGTCTGGCTATGGAATCATGATCCTGAGAGTCACGGATGAAAACTTCAGAAGCATTTCAGTGATTTTTGAACCTTGGTTTTAAGGCTTGCAGAAAACACGGGAGTCTGAATCATGCTGTCAGGCCATGGTTCCTAAATGCATAAGTCATTTCTGACACGGGTTTTTAAGGCTCTGACCTCTGTAGGGCCAGATTACTAAAGGTACTTTGACTGCCAGAGCTTTAGGCTAATGCCTTGTGGCACTTTTCAGAAGCCCCCCAGTATTTAGCTCCCTTTCAGAAGAATGCTCCATCCCTGGCAGTGTTCAAGGCCAGGTCGGATGGGGCTTGGAGCAACCTGCTCTAGGTGTGAGGTGTCCCTGCCTGTGACAGGGGTTTGGAACTGGATGAGCTTTAAAGCCCCCTCCAACCCAAACCAGCCTGGGATTCTGTGAGTCTATGATTGGTATCAATGATAGCACCCCAGGAAAATGCCTTGATGTGACTATTGGCATGGTCACCTGCCCAAGAGCCTTGGTTATGCCCTGAAAGTGGAGCTGTGACAAAATCAGAGTACACGCACTTTCGATGTGATGGGTTAAGCTGAAACTTGTGCCCTGGTTACTTACTGCCCTACAGTTATCTCCAGGTTAGCATGGAGCATCTCTAAGAAAGCCGTTTCCAATGCTATAAAGCCTTGAGGAAAGGTGAAAAATATCCTCTCCTGCCCATCCCGATCCAAGCCTGATCTTTTCAAACATACTGTTTTACCCTAAACTATTGGTTTAAGTTTGTAGATTTTATCCCCAGCTGATGGAGTCTGCTTCCAATTCAGTTTGTGATGTTGGCATAGAAACTGTAGAACTGGTCCAGGGAAGAGGCATTTTTTATACCTCTTTCACCTAAATGCCTTTGTAAAGGGACCACAGGCCTCTGCAAGATTCAGACCTCTATTTAGCTTAATCAGCAGTGGTTTGATCGGCTTCCATTTCTGGGTGCTTTATTTAGGACACCTTAAATGCCCTAATTTTCAGAAAGCCTCAGCATCACTCTTCTGCACCTTGAATCCACCTTGAGCTGGAAACTATAATAACGAAGCAGCCCACAGCACTATTCTCTCTCAAAGAACTCTACCCTTGAAGTCCAGGGCCAAGTCTCCATAAATTAAATCAACCAAAGCAATAAGTGATTATTAAGAATAACTCTGCCAGGCCACAGAAATGGCCCTGCTGATGTGAGAATAAATCACAGAATTAAAAAGAAATACCAAAGGAAGGCGTTTTCTCACCTTAAAGTCATCAGGGAAGGACTGGAGGACCAGGGAGCAAGGATGCATCTGGGATTACACCACACACACACTTGGAAGTGACGGAGGAATGACAAAAGAACTGGTTAGAAGGTGGCAAAGCACGCAGGGTTTAACAGAGGCAGTACAGACTGGCTGTTTGAGAGCAACATCCCTGTCCCCAAACAGAGGGGACCAAAACAGAGTCATTGTTGCTAAGATGAGAGTGCCCGAATAGCCCATTTGCTCTGTCCTCCCTGCCTATCAGGGGCTGTAGGGTTGAGCTCCTCCACTGTGTCTGGCCTAAACCCACATCCCAGACTGGTATTTTCTCTTGTGGAGATTTTCAGACATACAAAAATCTTTTCCTACTCAAAGTCTGTTCCAGTCATTTGCCTTTCACTGTTAAAATGCGTGTCTGATTTTTAGCTTGCAAGTCTCTGGTTTGAATTTCCATGCATCAGTTTGCGGTATAGCTAATCCTACTACATGAGCAAGGTTATGAAATCAAGTGTACGCCTACAGACCCAGTCCCAAGCTCTGCAGTGGTAAAGCCACTTCCCATTTAGCGCACCTTTAAACACCTGTAAGCACCCGAGGGTTGCATCAGCTTTTCTTACTGCAACATCTGGCTGAGGGCTGGGTTTCAGACTCTGCCCATAGCAGCAGCCAGGCTTCCCAGCAGATGTGCTGCCACTCTTGAGACACAGTCTGTGGTGTTAACTCCCTAGCGTGTCACGTTGGCTTACATTAAAGCCAATGTGAATCATCCAGGAAGCCCCAGATTATTCAGGTCTGTCTGAATTTCTGTCTAATTCTCTAACTCTTTCATCACTTCCCCCTGCCACCTCTGATTCCCAGTCAGATTTCAGACCAATGAGGAAAACACTGACAAGTTTGGGGCTTCCAATTCATTATTCCCACAGACCTTTTATAAGCAATATCCCGTGTTTGGTGAGACATCCTGCACAGCTGTCTCACTTCTGAGCTCTGACAGCTAACCATCCCACATCCCATTGCTGAGCTTGTGTTGCATTGATCTGGAGAGTTGTGTCCATCAGCTAGTCTATGTTTCTATGAAATAAGCAGTCAGTGCACGTCAAAGCTTCAACTCTTCTGCACAGTACCCTGTATCAGCCCTGTAATTGCATCAGATGTCCAGACAAAAGCTTCCCTAAAGCCACACAGACTTTCACCAACTACACTCTGCCTCTTTGCTGTTCAGATTTCATTTTGGCCAGGTTGAAGGTTGCTGCTTCACCTTGCTCCCTGCTTCCAAAGGTCAGAATTATGTCATAGAACCCCAGAACGGTTTGGGTTGGAAAGGACCTTAAGACCATCCAGTTCCAATCCGCTGCCATGGGCAGGGACAACTCACGCTAGCCCATGTCACCCAAGGCTCTGTCCAACCTGGCCTTGAACACTGCCAGGGCTGGAGCATTTACCACTTCTCTGGGCAACCTGTGCCAGTGCTTCACGCCTCATCCTCGTGGCCTCCTCTGGACTTGCTCCAACAGCTCCATGTCCTTCTTATGTCAGCTGCTTCCAGCACCTGTAGAGGTGGAACAGGAGATTATCTCCTCAATTCAGGACTGAATAAAAGACAGATCTAAATTTAAAGTAACTGCAGCTGCTGGGCTGCTTTTGACCTTGGCTATCTAACAGGATCCCAAACAACTCCAGACACAGTCCTGTGACAACAGAGCTGCCCAGCTCTGAAAGATGAGCTAAGTGTATTACAGGAACCAGTTGGGTGTAGGACTAGAAACTGGGCCCCATCACAGGTTACTGTATTGCTGTAAGTTCTGTTTTGGTATCATACAAATGGTGGTTAGAGATGTCCTCAGCAGTCTGGTGATTGCGTAGCTGCTTGGTGCCAGGCTGGTGAAGAGTTTCAGCCAGAGTGCCATTAAGACTCGCATCTCTCCTGTTGGTTTCCACCTAGTTCCAGTTAATTCTCTTAAAGCTCTTTCTTTTGTGTGTTAGAAGAGCCACCAGCAGCTAAAACATGTCACTTGGATGCACCCGACGATACCCTGTGGTGTGGCCGAGACCCCCCCGCTGGCCAGAAGCGGATGGGTGTAGTCACAAATGCACAAAAGCAACACACTTGTATTTGGGTAGGGTGGTGACAGCTCACATCTAAGGGTGAGAAAGGCAGATGTGCCCATTGGGTTTCATAGGGCTTCCCACAAAGCCTCCAGCTTCCCTGGGCCAGTGAATCACTGGTGTGCAGCTTTGCCTTCATGAGAAGAGTGCACAACTCAGCCCCCCCCCTGAAAAGTGCTGACTAAGGTGTGAAAATCCTCCTGAGCCTGAAATACTTCTATCAGCACATTGTGCAAATCTGAAGCGTGACCCTCTGCATTTGGTTATTGCTTGTTAACTTCCCATTGGGTGACAGCGCCGTGCAGAGGTGAAGTGCCCGCGAGGCCCTCTTCTTGGCGGTAACATGGCACTTGGCTGAAGCACCAGGGGTGGTAATTGGAAAGCTCAGATGCAAAAAGGATTCGGCTCTTGTCACCCAGACTGATGCCAGTGCTTGTTTTTGAAGGCTGAAATGCACCTTCTGTTGCTTAGAGGAGTTTGTGCCTCTCTCCTAATTTCACTTCCCTATGTATTACATATAGAGCACGTGGTTGTTTGGATAAAGCTGGGTTGAGAAACAGGGGGTTTGGGTCCTGCAGGCTATTGTCTTTGAGATAGCTATAAACATGATGAAGGGCAGAAGTGCTTGTGGGGAGTAGGGTGTAAAACTGCTGGGGAAGTCTGGAGAGAGAGAGCAAAGCGGTTGAGCAGTTCCATGAGAAGCAGAAGTGAATCTACTATTTCCTGTACTCAGCAAGGGAAAACATCTGGTGGAGGGACCTCACAGCCCTGCAGCCTTCTTCAGCATCCTCTGTGCTCTTCAGGTCACTTCATGCCCCAGACCGTGACAGTTTTGTGCCAGCAGTTTTGGATGCCAATGTCATTTATGTGAGTGTAGCTCTTGCTTGCCCCTGGACACGCCATGCAGCATCTCACCCTTCCTGTTGGCACAGGTACCATGGGCTTTGCAACCACCCATCCAGGGTAAAGGAAATAATTTGTTACTGTAGAAATCAATGATCCCCGTCAGTGAGCTAGAGGGGATTGCCTGGCTGAAAAGGTACTTCAGGAAAGATGGGAGCCCAAGTGATGTTCCTCTTTACTTCAACAAGACCAGGAGTTCATCCTGCACCTCCATGTAAATGGTCTCCTGTGAAGAAGGTGGCCATTCCAGCACCCAGCTTTCTCTGCAGGCGATGCCAGTGGGTGCAGCCTGTGCAGGAGTCTGCCAGACCTGAGGGCTACCCCATGGTGGGAGCTGCATTTCCTTACCCATGTGAAATCCTCCCTGTGCTCAAGAGAGCACAGTGGCTTGTATGGACATGTACAGAAACCATCCAGAGGACCAAGCTGCCTTTCTAGACATGAATTAAGGGACCAAGCATCGAAAAGACCAGTGCAGCTACTGGTTCTCAGAGAGGAGACTAAACCAGTGTGTGCCCTTCCTGTCCAGGTCGGGGATTTTCACACACAGCCTAGGCGAGCACCACCGAGCAGCCCTCTCTGAATGTTGATGGGATACAAGCAGGCATCAGTCAGTTGTTACCTCTGTGCACAACGGGACTTCCGCTCATCACACACACATTGAAACAGGAGCATACAGAGCAGAGAAGAAGCTGGGGCACTTTGCAGAAACACTGTGGCCTCTGCCTGGCTTGGTTTCAGAGTCATGAAGTTAGGACGGGACTTCTGAAGGTCTCTTGTCCAATTGCATGCTCAGAACAGGGCCAGCTGAGTTACAAGTACCTCCAAGGATGGAGAGCCCACAACCTCAGCGAAGCCCTGTCAAGGTGCTTGACCACCTTCACGGTGAAAATGATTTTCCATATAGTGAGTAATGATTTCCCATATAGTGAGTAACAATTTCCTGTGGCCATTGCCTCTTACTCCTCTGAGGGAAGTTGCCTGCTTTGCATTTACACCTTCTCACTAGATTCCCCTTTGAGATGTCTCTTGTTGAGGCTGATCAAACCCACTTCTCAGCATCTTCTCATACACTGGGTGCACCAGCCCCAATCATTTTGGTAGCCCTCAGCTACCACACACTGGTGCATCAGTGAAGAACCAGCTGTGGAGCACATCAGCCCACAGAGGAAGATGGAGGCTGTGGTGTGGTCACAGCTGAGTGGCAGAGCTGGGTAGGCTGCTGCAGTGACTCATTCCACACAACAGACTTGGTGTATGCTGACAAGTCTTTCCATTTTAAAGGCACCTTCTGCATGCATTTCATCTCAGAAAAGGAGACAGAAAACATCACATTACAAGAGGAAACAGCCTCGAGCTGCGCCAGGGGAGGTTTAGATGGAGCTGAGGACCAATTCCTTCCCCAGAGGGTGCTCAGGCATTGGAACTGCTGCCCAGGGCAGGGCTGCAGTCACCGTCCCTGCAAGTGTTCACACAGCGTGGAGACGAGGCCCTCAGTGCCATGGGTTAGTGGTGGCCTTGGCAGTGCTGGGAACGGTTGGACTGGATGAGCTGAAAGGGCTTTTCCAGCCTGGTTGGTTCTGTGGTTCTGTGACTACGATGAGGATGGGAAGGCAGAACATGATGGCTATTGGGATTATATGCGATCTGTCCTGCTCATTTCTGTATCCCTCAGCAGGGTAAGATAAAGAGATAAGGAACCTGACACATATCTCTGTAGGCACCTCTAGTCTCACAGTATCTTGTTTGCAATTGCTGTCAGCTTCTGCCCCAGCACCTAGGCAATTCCTGCTCATCCCATCTAATTCTGCTGGTCAGATATCACATCTCCAGAGGCTGGAGAATTAAATTGGGCTGCAAGCAAGGCCAGGCTGTGCATTCAGACTCAGCTCCCAGTTCTAGTGGGCTGGCACTGCAAGAGGTGCTGAGCCCATGGGTGTGCCTGCTTGCTGCAAACTGCCTTCCCATGTCATGCCCATGCTCTGAAACTACCAGTGCTGAGACAGCCCTTCTTGTAGCCCACTTTTCCTGTTCATAACCACAAAGACTGTTTTCTAATGACTGTGGGCACTTCTCATTTCAATGCTTGGGAGACAGCGAGGCTTTGAACTTTCAGAAGAAGGTATTTTCAAATGGAGAGCGTGCATTCCCAACTAGCACCAAAAAACCTCTTTGAGAAATGACTGCAATATAAGAAGCCAAAAATTCATGGCCCACACCACAAATGGTGCTCTGGCAATGAGGTCTTAGGAGACAATGTCAATGGTCACAGTAGCCACCCATAGGAGAGTTTGTTGTTGTTACCACTACATCATATGAAACTTCTTGGGCAAGGACTGTCTCACGCTTCATGATATCTCTATTTCATGCTTAGTCTCACAAGGCTGATTTTAAACAGAGGCTATAAAACCCATTGCTATCAGTGAAAAGTGGACGTGCTGGGATTCCAGCCACTTCACTCTAAGTGTTAGGAGTGGGAGCAGTTATACACCATCAGCATCTACCACTGAGTAACGTGCCCGTGCTCTCCTTATAGTCAAAAGGAGCTTTAGCAACACAATCGGCAGAGTCTGGAAAGCATCTTGCTTTGTCTTAAGGTGCATTTGGCCTGACACTGCTCTTCATTGCCTCTATTGACCATACCTCCCACTTACAGGAGATGTAAACATCTGATTGGAGGCAGCTGATGGTCGCTGAACCGAGTCCCTTCCTTACAGCCAGCGAGGGTTCCTGTCAGAAGACAGTGACACTGTGCCCAAGGGGTCAGTTGCAGTTTTGTTCCTCACTGACCTTTCCTTCCAGACCCAGCTTTAACAGGCTGTTTGGCCATGTTGTCATCTCCCTCTCTGACATTATTCTCTTTTCCCTTTTCATGTTGCCTTTAGCCAGAAGATTCAGCATGACGGAAGCAGTCACAGGAACAACAGCCGAATACGCCTACGACGAACAAGCTTTTTCCTGCAATAAGACTGACATCCAAGAGTTTGGGAAAATATTCCTGCCAATATTTTATATTGCAGTGTTTGCTCTCGGCCTCACAGGGAACCTAATGGTGGTTTTTGCCATTGTGAAAGAAGGCAGCAAGAAAAGCATCACTGACATCTATCTACTGAACTTGACTATCTCGGACCTTCTCTTCGTGATCTCCCTCCCCTTCTGGGCCTCCAACACCATGCGTGGATGGACCCTTGGGACTGTTCCATGCATGGCTGTATCCTCGCTGTACTACATTGGTTTCTTTGGGGGCATGTTCTTTATCACTGTTATCAGTATTGACAGGTACTTGGCCATTGTTCGGGCAACGTATTCTCTGCAATCCAGAACAGTGAAGCATGGCTTTCTTATAACCTGTGCAGTGTGGGCAATAGCTATTCTAGTTTCAGTGCCACAGTTTGTGTTCTCCCAGCTGGTAGAAAACGACTGCATTTCTGTCTTCCCCCAGGAGCTGGAGGACATCTGGCCAGTGTTCTGCAATGTGGAGCTCAACACCCTCGGGTTTTTCGTCCCGGTCTGTATCATTTGCTATTGCTACTGTGGGATCATCAAAACCCTGCTGTCCTGCAAGAACCAGAAAAAAACACGAGCTGTAAAGCTGGTCTTGGTCGTGGTGGTGGTGTTTCTTCTGTTTTGGTCCCCCTACAACGTCCTGATTTTTCTAGAGACTTTAAAGCACTATGAGTTATTCACAAGCTGCAACCAAATTAGATCCCTGGACTACGCAATGCACCTGACTGAAACCATCGCATTCACCCACTGCTGTCTCAATCCTTTTATCTATGCCTTTGCTGGGGAAAAATTCAGGAAATACCTTCATCGTGTCTGCTTAAAGTACTGCCCATTCCTGTGCTTCTGTGGGCCCTGCAGCCGCTACCAGGTCACCCCTTCCGCCAGCTATGCAGAAAGCGTCGTGAACAGCAACATAACCCTCAACACGAGCGACCAGGATGGCTCTGTCTTCGTCTGAAAGGCTCTGTGAAGAAGAAATGTGTGTAAATATGTCTCCTGTGGGGCCAGCCACCTCTAAGAGCTGCCATTACCCATATGAAGAGACTCAACGGCTGCACTGAATCACTGACATGCCTCATGATAAGCATTAGATGTTCTAAACCAGTGAAGATTTTAAGAACAAAAGCAGGACAATATGTCAAGGCTGAATGTGGAATTGAATCGAAGAAGAGGAAGGAGGAAAGTAGAAGCAAAAGCAGCACTCTTGGCCTGGCATGCGAGTTGGAGAAGAATTTAAGGAGAGAGAAGCTGTTGAGTAGTTTCATCATTGAAACTTGCACATGTGCCAGTGTACGAACACGTGGTACAAATGTACATAGACCTCAACTCATTTTTTAAGGGACTAGAGATCTCTTTGCTGACTGTTACCAAGGGCAATGTTGTTTGATACTTAAGGGGTATATTTTTGATGCTATATATTCATACAGAAATGATTTTGGGGTGTTGATTGCAATAAATGTTTTACCTGTGCTTTCATACCTAATAAAATCCTACTGTTAAAACATCCCCACAGTTATTTCTGTACACACATTTACTGCCAGCAGTGCACTTGGTGTTTATAGCATGCACTAACCAGAGCAAAGACCATGTTTAAGGATTTGGGTCCTGGCCTGGAGCTGATCCCGGAAAAGGTATGTGTTTGGGAATCATTGTGCTTGGTCCAAATACATTATGATCAGGCTGTGAATTGCTTGGAGAGGGTGGTAAGTACACTGCTTCATGCCCATACTCTGCTTGCCACACATTGTAAACACCAACTGTGTCTATACCATCATAGCCAAGAGCTTTCAGGACAAAATCAGCACTTGCCCATGCTGTTTACCACAACTTTCCTCAACCTTTGTGGTCCCCCCTCCCATAGCTGATTTCCCCAGGGAAATCTGCAGCTGTACCCAGATAAAATGCAGTCCCAGAGGATGCATTTACCACGTGCACTCCACATCCTCCAAACATCTGTTCTACTCTTGCAATCAGACAAGTGAGAGACCTTCCTCCCTGTGAAGCTCCTGCCATCATCTGCTGCAAGAGCAATGAGGGTCTGTCTTGGTGCTGTGGGCCGGAGGTAAGGGAATGGACCACTGCCATCTGCGAAGCTGAGATTACGAGGAAAAATCAAGGACCAATCTCCCAAAACAACTCCATGCCAGTGGGACCCTCTCTGTAGACGCTGATGGAACTGGGAGTGTGTCAAACCTGCAGAAGCCCCCTCACTTTCCAACTAGCACAAAAGAGTTGTTTTCGACTACCAGTGGGAGGAGTAGGCCCTTTTTCCTTCCACTTGTTTCTAAGAAAGGTGGAGGAGAGTCTTTCCATGGAGACATTTTCCATATGCAAAAGAACCATAAAATCACAGAATTGGTTTGGGTTGGAAAGGACCTTAAGGTCATCCAGTTCCAACTCCCTCATAATAAACCGTGTTACCCAAGACCCCATCCAACCTGGCCTTGAACACTGCCAGGGGTGGGGCAGCCACAGCTTCTCTGGGCACCCTGTGCCAGCGCCTCAGCACCCTCACAGGGAAGAGCTTCTGCCTTATATCTACAATAATTACACAAATATGAAATCTTCAACCCTGTGCTACCGCACACCCAGCTCACGCTACAGGATCACAGCCCCTTTTCATAAAACACCCTTTATTAGGTGTCAATACATGCTATATGCTCAACTTTAAAACCAGAAGCTACCAGTGTACTTCCAGACTCCAGACTTACCATCTAAGATGAAATGCAGTACAAGAGTCACTTGAAATTAGATTCCATTTCAAAGTCCAGCCTGCCCAAGTGAGATCAGACAATCCCCTCTGTCCCTACCCCCAGGCAAGTGGTATTGGAAATAAATGGGGTTTTTTTACAGTGTTTTTTAAAGAAATGCTAAGATGTGCAGAAAGAAAGAGGAAGATGCTGTGAGACTAAACAAGAAGTCGTGTCTGCACGAAATCAGCCTGGAGAGGGTGGGTTGTCAAGCTGAGCAATGCAATCGCACGTGGCTTATTTGAATTCCCTTTTCTATTCCAGACAACAGGGAGTTACTGAGTGGGAGGAGTAAAAGGCACATTTAGATATGATCCATGGGCTGTCCCCGGAATGAAGCCTCTCTGACAGCTCTCTAGGGAGGACGGCACTTTCCTGCCTATCCCAGTGGTTTCCCAGGAATCCTGCCCACCGCCAGCACAGTGCCTCCCAGCACACATAACTTCCGGATCCATCCGCACAGTGCAGATTGCTACTGTGAGCCCAGCGGTTGTCAGCCTAAGATCATAGAATCATAGACTAGAGAGTGTTGGAACGGACCTTAAGCTCATCCAGTTCCAACCCCCCTGCCATGAGCAGGGACACCCCACACTAAACCATGCCACCCAAGGCTCTGTCCAACCCGGCCTTGAACACCGCCAGCGATGGAGCATTCACATCATCCGTGTTTATGCCATGTATTTGCAAGTTATTATAATGAATGCGTTATTTACGTGCTCAGTATTTGAGCATTTGTACGAGATTAAAAGCTTCAGGGTGGCTTCTTGGCACTGGGTTCTGCAACAAACAGCTCGTTCATGCAGATGCCTCCTCGTAGCAGAAGTGGTAAATCAAAGAAAACCCACTGAAAACCAAACCATTTTCCTTCTGTTTGCATCAGCAGAAGAGTTTCGTTGTAATTGCCCCTTCGAAACCCTTCAGCCTCCAGGAAGCATCCAGTGCTCTGAGAGCAACTGGTAACAACCTTTACCAGGACTGGGCTGAGCTGCAGCTGAAGGCTTTGCCGCTCTACACTGTACTGCACCATGCCAGGATGTATGGGGAGCCACAGCCCCACAGCTCCTGCCCACACCGTGCCTCTGCTGCGCTGTGTGACAGCAAATACTGTGTGATCTCCTGTGTTTCTGCTTATCTTATACCTTAGACTCCTCGAGGTGCTCCCTGCCCCATTCGAGCCCGACTGAAAGCCCACTGATGTCTCTTTAAGTGCCTCCACTGGACTTCCAGTTCATTGTAGCCTTTACTTAAAGATACTGCTTCTCTTCCAAAGCCTCTGCAGCGGGAAGCTGGTGCTTTACAGCTGCCCAGCCAGTTTACAGCATACACTTTCCTATGTACAGCACTAACGCTGCATATATCCTTAGACTGGATCAACACATCCCTGAGGACCATCCAGTCCCTACCCATCACATATGAGAAAGGAAACCAGTTTCTCAGTGTGGGATAATTTCTGGCAGATGAAAAGGGGTTAAGGATAGACTTTTGCTTACTTAGCAAGTCACAATTTACACATGAAAATGCACATACAGAAGCACATTTGTTATAATCTCTCCATTGAATAGCATTTGGTTGTGCAAAAAGGTCAGGAAACCTCTGGATTTGGGGGGGGGGGGGGTTGGGCTTTGTGGTTTTGGGGGGTGGTGAGCTATTTTTGCACCTTATTTTGCCATTGCAATCAACGCTTCCTGTTTGAGAATCACACAGACATGTAACATAAATCTTTTAGCAGCAGGGTTACATTGTGAGGAACAGATAAAACCCGAATCCTGACCTACTTATAAATAGAATGAACAAGACACATATTTAGCCAGGCTGCTTGCAGTGAGATACGTGGACAGTGAAGCGTCTCTTTTAAGTGCCACTGTGAATCCCTCTCGTTCAAATATCCCATCACAGTCCCAAAATCATGGGATTTATGTTTCTCAGGTTTTAAACCATACCTGGATGCTCTGAGTTCTTTTCATTGAATTTGGGGGTTTTAACTTGTACAAACCCCTTAGGAACGCACCAGTCAGGGCATCACACTGACCTCAGAGATCGCTCCGTGGTGAAAGCCATTGGTTTGCAACATTGGCATCAGAAGGAGCCCCTACCTGCGCATTTCCTTTGGATTGAGAATTTGATGGGAGTGGATCTGAAGCTCCGGTCCAAGGTAGTCTGGAGTTTTAAGGCTCTGTTTAATAGAGAAACTATGAACACATTGGTTGTGGATTAACTTCTGTCATTTCCGTTTTGTCTCTTTTACCTTTGGGACATCCTTCACTGAGGTCTCATAGGTAATACAAAACCATTGTCCCAGCAGGATGCTGTGATGCCAATGAGAGGACAAGTCCCATCCATGCAAGGTTCCATACCAAGTCCTGCTATCGCTAAAAACCAAAGGAGTTTCCCAAAGAAAACCTCAGTTACCAGCTTTCTTCTTCCCAAACCTGAACTCTAGCAGCTGCACTGTCTCTCCCCATCATTGCCTTTGCAGCTCCTGGCTGGTAACCTTTTTCCTCTGTAGCTATTGCCAACCCATGTTGTGGGGCTTTGCCAAAGGCCATTTACAGACCCCTTATAAAGGCCGCATTTTAGCAGTGAACGAACTGTTTTCTGTATCAAGGACTTACCCAGTCCAGTGCAAAGATTTACTGACTGCACTCCGGTCTCTTGACTCTTACAGGGACCCAGAGCTGTAATGAGAACCTGTGACCTGCAGAGATGTCATCCTGAGATTCAAACCCAGTTATCAAAGCTAAACGTGAGAACAGTTTAGAACTGCTAAAGGACACTTGTCACACACATACAGCCCTTCTGGTGAAGCTGGTGATGCTTCTGCTGCCGCTCTTCATACGAACTTCCTAATTTGCTTGGTAACTACTGCAAGAGCTTGGTTTTCAACATACACACACCCAAACCTCAGGACCTGGGTTCTGCAGTGCCAGTGTTAACACATTGTTTTCAGTGCAGAAAAGAGTATCTACCAACTGCTCCCGTATAATTTTGTTTGTTAAACTTATATTCGAGACATGAATGTCAGTAGTCAATAGACTGTATTTAGTAGTTAATATATTGTGTTCTGTCATTCCTTTCCTAAAGACACAGTGTATAGTAGCTCCCATTGGACATGGAGAAAGCGGTTCGCTTGTGAAGGACAGTTTGCTTTTACCCAGCTTCCAACTGTGATCCTTCAATCAGCAGGAAGCAGCACATTAACCTTGTATCGCTGAAGGCAGAGGTTAGAGATGGGACAGAGGATACAAGCAAGGACCCTGGCACTACTTTTTCACTCTATGGATGATATTATCCACTTGCCATCGGCAGCTGTAACCACAACAGTCCATTTGCCACCCGCCTCAGATTTTAGGTCTCTGAGTAGTTGAATGCATTTGTCACTGCTCTATATTCACCTGCAGCCCAACAATCCAGCTACAAGTAGCTCGATAGGCTGGGATGAGGCAGGCCATTGAAAGAAGCTGCATTTCTCCTGCAAAAAGTTTGCATTTAGCCTCTAAATATGACATTTGCTATATTAAAATCCAGCCCAGCAGAACGGTGACACGAAGAAACAGCAGCACAGCCTGCAATGGATTTGCAGAGCGCATTAGAGGATGCTGAGCAAGCTGAAGGGTAGATGGCTCCATACATCTGCTGATAAGACAGTTCCCTCTAGTGCCGGACATGTGCTGCTGCTTCCATGTGTGAGCTCCTCTGCACTTCACCAGCACAGTTCCTTACATAGAAGAGCTGCTTGAAACCTTGAGCTGCAGCTTCCATTATTTCTCTGGGCTCCAAGGAGGCAGGAGCAAACTAGAAGGAAATGGTATGTCCAAGAGGCACCTGGAGCAAAGTCGTTGCACCACCTCTGTCCCACCCCTTTTGCCATCCCCTTTGCCCCAGGCAAATGAGTAATGTGGGCTCCAATTTGGCCATAACAGGAGCACATGGCAGTGAGGAGCATCTTCCACTGGAAGGGCCTTGGGTAATAGATCTAATGGCCTACAACTTCTCAGGGATGGGGAATTGGGTTAGCACACACAGGGATTGCTTTGCCAGCTCTTCTACTAGGTTCCCTACTCGCTATCCTCCTATTCACCCTTGCTCGTGCAGCACCCTATGTCCTAAACTCATCCCATCGTTTCTTCTGTCCATCCTGAGTGTCAATGCTTTCTTTGCATTCTCACCAGAGGGTGGCATTATTAAACCCTCTCAGACTTTAAGGGCATTAATGGTAATGGAGGCAGCTGGAGTCACTGATGAACAAGCAGAGTGCGGAAAATGTACTTAAAGGAAGTAAGAAGAAGATTAGCCCCTGAATTCTGCTGCTGGAAGAAACATCCGTTCCTTCAGGTCTCCTTGATTTGCTTGTCCTTGAGCCAATGAGAGCCTGGGGGTGTTAAATTAAGCAGCCTTACCAGCGATTCCCAAAACACATCAGGACCTCTTGTGAATCACAGAGAGCTGTTCTGAAGAAAAGCTTTTAGTGTTGTTATCACAGTTTTACTTCAGTGCCCCACGTGCTTTCCCCTGCTACTACAAGTGGACGGAGCAGATCACATCAGTTGGCTTGTCTCGAGGAGGACGTGAAGTGAAACAGCTTTAACAGTGGGATGGCAGAGACTGAGTCTCAGCAAGCAGAGAAGGAAGATTAGTGACTGACATGAGCAAGGACTGGTCCTTTCTCAGCCTTGACCCTCTGCAAGCACTTTGTTTTCTCTAAGTAGCTTCCTTTATGTTACAGCTGCTGTGTGAGGAATGTGGCAGGAGAGCTGTGGAGACGCTGGCGCCCAGGATAAGGCCAGCCTTTCAATGAGCTTTTCAACGCTACCAACCACTACAGGGTTGAGACCCGGAGGCAGTACCGCAAACCAACCAGAAATCAAAGCTTCGACACCAGAATGCCACCATTCCTTCTGTACCTGAACATCTCAGTGATATCAACTGGCCTGAGGAGACCGCCGCTATTCAACGCTGCCTTGTCTTCTTTCTTTCTTTGGGGAGACCAGCCTTTATGGGGGCATCAGTGATCCTTAGGTGATGTCTGGGAAGTCTGAAGGAGAAAATTTCTATCATCTCAAAGTGGAAACAGCCCAAATTTGTCCTCCTCCTGTAGAAACAGCCCGGGAGCATTCCGTAGATGACTGAAAAAGACAAAGCAAGCTCCTCACGGTGTCATTTCGCGTTTAAGAAGAACCCAGCTCACGGTTCTTGCATCAATGATTTTTACTTCAAGTAAAACTCAGCCTTCAAAATGACCGTTCCTGTCATGTTTGGGGTTTGAAGTTTCAGTTCTTTCTTCATGAGGAGTCCTAAATACAGCAGCTTTGCAAGCACGTGAAGGAAAGCCAAATCAGGCTGATGCCATTCACAGAATGGCCAGCGGATGCAAGCAGCAGGACACACAGGACTGGACCACGAAGAGAAAACAGATGTAGGGAACTGAACTTAGTGCTTGAGCAAGGAAAAGATGTTTTGGCCTTAAATCTTTTGCTGTCAGTGCAAAGGCTGTCTTGGCCAAAGGGAATTTGGAAGTTCAAAAAGACTGAGGTAGATGATGAGTGGATCACCTGGGACAACAGTGTAGACAGTGGTTGTGTCTAAAACCAGTTTCAGTTCTGTCAGATCCCTGCGGTTTTAGTCATGCACAGGGAATTTGGAATACATCTAAATGACAAGGAAAGGAACTGCACAAGGAATAGGTGGCACAAACACCCTCCTAATGAGCAAGGACGGGAACTACAGATGTGCAAACTGCTATTTCAATTCACTTGAGTTGCAGAAGAACTGCACAAGGCCTGACCATGCCGAAAGGGGTTGGCAGCCTGATGGAGAGGATGGAATTGCTTGGCCAGGTGTGAGTTTGGCATGATCCACACAATCAGTCAAAATACTCCTTTCTGCAAACGCTGCTCCCTTTTGTTACCATCATCTCCATCTCTCCTGAGGCAGGATCTTCATGGTGAGGAATTCTCTAATAAACACTACTGGATCATCTATCCATGCCAACACTGATATCAGAGGCAATGGATGGTGCACTGGTGTATCAGTGGTGGGTATCTCACAGCCTAGCTCGTGGCTTAGATAAACATCTCTCTCTAATCTTTCCTCGCAGAAGACTCTTGGGCCTCCTGTAAATTGGCAAGTCAATGATAAGACCTTCTGTAAAGGTGGGAGGGGCTGAACGCATCTTTCGGTGACAAGCAAGGTTTTAATTCTCTGGCTTGTTCTGCTTTTTGCTGTTACAAAGTTCCCTTCTTTTGGTTTTGATGTGCCCTCCTCCTGCCTTCCATCCTACATAAAAGGTTAATCTCCTCCCAGTCATGCGAATCAGTTTTGGTTGACATCTCTGCACTGTTGTGATTTGTTTGGTCAGTGGCACATACCTGATATCATCTGGTAAAGAGGTAAGACCGCTTTCTTCTTCCCTTCTCCTGCCAACTGTTAGTTTTACAGCAGCATCCTCTACATCTCAGTGAGAGATCTTCACCCTTTCCTCTTAACCTCGCAGCCTCCTCCTTCTGTTAGTCTCTGCCAGGTTGTTCTTCTCCAAGGAGGATGAGATAAACCACTCTGCCATGTTAGAAGGGGACCTCAGAGCTCCCCTTCTATGGGCTACAGTTATTCTTAGTGCTTTTCACTCTTCTTTCTCTCCAAGCTAGTGCAGGGCCTTCACCCCACCACCTTCCAGCCATTTTCTGCAGCATTTCATTTGCTCAGAGATTTCTTCTTGTTATCTTCTCTCCAGTTTTCCCCATAGGCTCTTCCAGGGACTCCTTTCTTTGGGAGGCCATCAGAAGGTGTTTCTGCGTTTGTCTTCATTCTCTTAATTTCCATGAGCTGGCAGATACGGGTTTTTTAACTTCATTTGCTGGTGTTCAAACATCCTAAGTTTTCATTGCCTGTAGCCACAACCATTCTTCTCTTTTTGTGGCTCTTTTCCTCTTTCTGCACACATGTTCTTGGTCAGCCTCCTTACAAAGACAGACCTGACGCAGCATGAAATGCATTGCGATGGCAGCTTCTGCAGTACAAATGCTACTTTGCATAGCAGTGCAGTCCCACCATCCTTCTCCACCCAACCCAACAAGGATCCTTTGCTGCCCTGCTCCTCTGGTGGAAGCCAAGCTTTCCACCTAAGGCAGTGAGCAGATACAAAAAGCTGCTTCAGAAGCATTTCCTACTTGAAAGCCCTCAAAGGAAGGACTGGGCAAAAGGCAGTAAGCTAGATGATAGGTTCTTCTTTCAGGCCAGTGCCATATGGATCATATTAAACTGGAATCCATAAGGCTGCAGACCTGGTCCCTGCTAACAGTATGACTGAAAGATTAGAAGCACATCCGAAGTGTGACATGTAGCTACGGACAGGTCGACTGATCTCAAATGGTTGCTGATGATGGGAGATCACCCCTTAACTAAGAAAGGTTCTTCCAGGGTAGAAGACTATGTGGATTCAGTGCTATTCACTACTCCTATTTATAGAAACTTCATCTGGAAATCAAGAAAAATCACCACTGATGAAGCTCAAAGGAGACACTTAGTTTGATGGAGTAGAAAATGATGAGTGGAGCAAAGATGAGCACACAGACATATGGGGGTTTACTGGGGCAAAAACATGACAGCCGAAACTAAGAGAGAACAATGCCTATAGAGCAAGAGGTGGGGCTTTCCCTGAAAAGCAGGGGCTTGAAGAAAGATTTCATGTCATTGCTAACATGGGTGAAGAGCTGAATTTTGCCCCTAGTGCAACAACACGTGAAGGAAGAGATCAATGGGGCCCTTACATGGACAGAAGAGCACCAAGAGGAACAGCTTCTTGTTCCCATGAGCAGAGCTGATGGAACTGGTACCACAGTGCTGCCTGCTCATCTGCTGTCTGCATCTTCAAAGCACTGCTAGTAAACTGCAGCGAAGATGCACACGTTGTGCAGGGCAATAACGTGCACTGGAAGAACATCTCCCAGTGACAGAGTAGAAACCTCCAGAGGTGCAGCTTGTGAGAGGTGACCGAGAAGCCATTTCCTAACAATCCTCTTATCCCAGTGAAACACAGAAGCAGTAGGTCCCACATCTCATGCTGTCTGCACACCAAGCTTCTCAGGAAGAAAAGCCTCAGCCAAGTGTAAGTTATTGGCCAGGATAACAATGTTAGAGGCATATAGGATAGCAGCAAATAGCATAACTGAACCAAAGATATAACAGAATAACACTGGAGATCAAACTAGGAGACGTATGATCTGTCCTGGACAGAGATGTGCCGATTCTTCCTACCCTGCCAACCACCTCCTGTAGCTTTCTTGCCTCTGCTCCTCATCGTGTCTCTTCAGTTTCTCCTGCTACCAAGAAAGCAGCCTCCCCTGTTGAGAAACAGCTTTTGCTTCTGCTTAACTGATCTCTTCTGGGACATGGAGAAGAGCAGCGCTTGCCAGGTGCTAGCACAGATGTTCTGCTGGCGGGACTCAAACCCATCCATTTGACTACCAATGGCCTCTGTGCTCTCTTCTCCCTTCCCAGGATCCCCCCAAAGACTAATAGAGCCCTCGGCGCTGTCAGGAGAAACGCATAGAAGCTGCTGAGCTTCCTGCTGTGCCAAGAACCATGGTAAACTTCTGCCCTTACACCACACACGCATGCACGTGCACGCAATCTGGTATTTTACTACTGTTGCTGTTGGCACCAGGTCAGTGGTAGCAGATAATGTGCTGCATATAAAACCTGTGACAGGAGATAGCAAGCAAGTACGCGGCATGAATTAACACGCCTTCGTTTTGTTTCGTAGCAAGACAATGTAGGAGTCAGGAAGCTCAAGCAACAAGTGAAAAGAAGGAACCTTCCCCTCACTGGCTCTATACAGCCGTTGTATGGCTGACTGACTCTACATTCTATACATTCAATTACAGAGTGCAATCTGCAAACTGAATGATGCGGCAGAGAGGGGCTGGAAACACACCTCACACACACCACACACACCTCGAGTGCCTTCCACCTCTCTGCTCACCATAGATGACCCCTTGATTAGTTTTTCTAAGGTTAAGATGCATTTTACACCCCATGAGAAAGAACATGGTTTCTGTTGAATGCGAGCTGCTCAGTGGCATCTATTTTACTGGTTATTGGTTAAGGTGAAGCTGCTTTAACTCGGTGATCAGACTCAGTGGAAACTTTGCGTTTCCTTACACATAAGGCGCGTTTCATTTGATTTCAGAGTTTAAGGGACCATCTCTGATGAGCACTGAGGAAAGAAGGCACTTGTGATACCATCTGTAAGGAAGTACGAAGCTTCCGTTAAGAGGCAGCTACCCAGTGCCTCTGCAGCTGCTGGCTATTGCTGTGGAGGCAGCACCTCGACAGAGCTACCTGGGCAGAAGCAAGTGGTCCTGCACCTTTAGAGCAAAGAAGCTTCTTCCCATCATCCGAGAAGAAAGGAGGAGAAAAGGTAAAGCTCACAAAATGCAGTTGCTTCAGCCGCTGTGTATCCTGTATGCTCATCATGTGTAACTGCGATGCTGCTTCATTAAGCTTTTTTTGCTGCCCAGGTAACTTTTAAAGCTGTTTTAACCCCTGCATCACGCAGGTGTATGTGCATTCTGTTAGAGTATGTTTTCAGTTTTAAGTATTGCGGTATATCACTGAACTTATACTGCATTCAGGTATGTCTAGGTGCAGTTGTTGCAGCACTCTCATCCTTAGACCATTGGCATCAAACAGTTTTGTCACTGTCACTTATGATTCAGATTAAGTTCCTCGTTGTGTGTAATGAGACACAGCTGTAGGCTGGAGAGGTGATGTGCCTGGGATGACACACGGGACAGGTCGGGTTAATGAAAGTCAATGTTTGTTGTTGTGTAGCAGCAACGCACAGTGCAAAGGCAAATAAATCAATGATGCTATTCTGCTCTTCCTAAAAATAAAGACAAAGGTGAAGGACAGAACTCAGGCTTAGAAACACTCTGGTATGTGAGGCTAAAACAGTAACACCTGCCGTGATGTGAATAACACACACATCAGTGGTACATCAGCAGTATATCTGCACCGTGTCCAGGTTACCTCAAAGTAACATGACTTAAACCCCTGTCTCTGCCTATTAGAAAAGAACACACATACAGAAATGACCAATTCCTGTTATTCACTTTGCCACTGAAGACAGCACTTACTGAAAACTGAGGTCAGCTTTCAGTAAGTGCGAAGTCTTCAGAAAGGTCAGGTCCATTTTCATTACTGTCTTCTTACAGTAACGTTTGCCTGATGAGATAGGGGGGTGAAACCCTGAACTGCTACGAATAGCAGCTTTGCTTTATTCCACACAGGATTTATGCCTCTCAGATTTGATATCTGTGGTTCGTACCTTTCACTCCTATTTGCTTCCCTCTTCACTAAGCTCTGCGTGCTTGACATCCAGGTTGCACAGTGCTGCAAGGACTAAACACATGCATGTCAGGTTATTATTATTATTATTATTATTCCTCCATTAGTCAGGAGGAACGGCTGAGGGACCTGGGGGGTTCAGTCTGGAGAAGAGAAGGCTCAGGGGGGATGTTATTGCTCCCTACCACTGCCTGAGAGGAGGCTTGTAGTGAGGTGGGGTCGGTCTCTGCTCCCGAGGAACAAGGGACAGGACAAGAGGAAACGGCCTCGAGCTGCACCAGGGGAGGTTCAGATGGAGCTGAGGAACAGTTCCTTCCCCAGAGGGTGCTCAGGCATTGGAACTGCTGCCCAGGACAGGGCTGCAGTCACTGTCCCTGCAAGTGTGCGCACACTGTGTAGATGAGGCCCTCAGTGCCATGGGTTAGTGGTGGCCTTGGCAGTGCTGGGGGACAGCTGGACTGGATGAGCTTGAAGGGCGTTTCCAACTCGGTTGATTCTATGATTCTATGACAGTATATTTTGCAAGGGTGCCCATGCAGGATGCTTAACCTGTGTTAGAGGACCTTTAGTGAGAAGTGTGTAAGTATAAGTCAATCACTGCTAGTGATTCAGACTTGTGAGGCAACCACACGATCAGTCATGAACCGAAAGTTACTGACACTTTTATGTTCTTTCCTTCTCAGGAACGGGGGGAAAAACCATGAATTTTTCAAGTACAGAGTCCTTTGAAGTTGACACCTCAACCTCATATGAGTATTACGACAATTATGACGACGCTCCAAAACCCTGCAATAAGGAGATTGTCAGGAGGTTCGCAGCCTCCTTCGTACCTGCTCTGTATACTCTGGTATTCCTGGTCGGGCTCACGGGAAACATTCTGGTCATTGTGGTCCTCTTCAAATACAAGAGGCTGAAGAGCATGACTGATGTGTACCTGCTGAACCTCGCCATCTCAGATTTGCTCTTTGTTTTATCCTTGCCCTTTTGGTCTTATTTCATGATAGACCAATGGGTTTTCGGAACTCCCTGGTGTAAAGTTATCTCATGGATCTACCTGGTTGGGTTTTACAGTGGGATATTTTTTATTATGCTCATGAGCATAGACAGATACCTGGCTATTGTTCGTGCAGTGTTTTCATTGAAAGCGAGGACTGCCTTCCATGGCTTGGTTACTAGCTTTGTCGTATGGCTTGTAGCTCTTTCAGCCTCAGTTCCAGAACTCGTATTCGCAGAGTCTTTCACTGAAAAGAATTATACTACCTGCACGGCAAGATATCCAGGCAATTTCACAACATGGAGGCTTTTTTCCACTTTGGAAATCAACATCTTAGGGCTCCTAATCCCTCTTACAGTTATGACATTTTGCTACACCATGATCATTAGAACATTAGTTCACTGTAGAAACGAGAAAAAGAATAAGGCTGTGAGGATGATCTTTGCTGTCATGATTGTGTTTTTCTTCTTTTGGACCCCTTACAACATCGTTATTTTTTTACAACTCCTGGAAAACATGGGGACCTTTAGAGGCTGTCAAGCGAGCAGGAACCTGGACTATGCTTTCCAGGTGACAGAAATCCTCGGCCTTTCTCACTGTTGCCTCAATCCAGTCATCTACTTCTTCATGGGGGAAAAGTTTAAGAAGTACGTGAAGATGCTCTTTAAGAACTGGTGGTTACCTGGAGAGATGTGCAAGTGGTGTAGAGTTCACATCACTTACCACTCGGAATCTACCAGTTCTTTCCACACACAGTCTACAGGGGATCAAGACGCTCTGTAGCGCGTTTCACACCGGCCACAGGACTCACCAGCAAGCCAAGTGACAAGGGCAGGAACTCCGGAAAGCCAAGCAAATGCACGTGCATTTAACAATAAGCTAGTGCTGGACAATGACTCACCTCAGCTTTGATTTCTGCCTCCAGATTTTCCGATGGTTATGACAAAACGTGTCCTCGATGTGAAGCGTGGGAGATGGACGCGTGAGTTTTATCTGCTGCAATCCCCAGTCACTGCTCAGCTGTAACGGCAGCCTCAGCTCTCTGCGAAGCACTGTGCTGTGCATCTGCTTTTCACCAGCATCAGGATGGAGGTTGGCCCCTCGCATGGAGGGGGAAAGGAGAGTCTTGTCACCAGCACCTGGAAAACACATTCCTTTATTCCAGAGGGATTGTTAGCACTGTTCTGTTTCATTCCACAGCTGATCTGTGTAGGACTTGTTCGCTCTGACTCTTAGCAAGCTCTTAACAGTACCTGCTACTGTCAAATGTTTCATCTCAGGGGAGGGGGATGCACCCTCTGTCATTAAGGACTTAAAATATACTCTTTGTGTGCACAAAGACACAAGGCAAACGCATTACATTGTGCTACAGACAGTTTCTCTTAGGTATCCAAGTTGCCGCGGGTACCTCTGCGTAGGTGTATATATAGGCATTTTCAATTACTTTATCGCTGTAATTCAGGATTCTGTGTTCTAATTAACATTTTAGAAGCGTTTTGGATAGAAGTGTTTTAAAAAACTCTTATTTTCCAGCATGTGTGAATAAATTCAAAGCATCCTGGTTAAAAGTACATCATTAAAAGCGAATGCTCTTTGTTTCAAAAGTACTTGACCCCGAGACTCAGTTTTCGTTCACGAGAGATGTATCTGGCCATCAAGAGAGTAAAATCAGGGATTGCATTGAAATGGTCTGTCAAAACCACATCAAGAATCCTAGTGTTCGATAACAGCAAAACGCAGAGTGTGATGCTTCTGTAGCCACTCACAGACCTACACGGTATTAATCAAAGACCTGATCAGGAAGCAAACTCACACTGCGACGCTGAGATTTTGGCACAAAAAGAACTTAAAAAGAGTTAGGACTCAGTAACGTGGTGGCAAGGAAAGTAAGAGTTGAAAAATACATGTCGGCAGGTGTTTCTGGTGTGTCTTTGCGCTGGATTACAGCCGCTCAGCAGAAAGGCTTTCATTTCTTAGGCTGCCAGTAACAAAGCGCCTGCTCAGCACTCAGGCAAAGAGCAGACAAGACATTCGAATGCAGCAGGAAGGGCTTGGAGGAGACACGTAAAAATATCGCAGTGGTGGCGTCCTCGTGGCCCTAAACAAGAAATGTGAAGTGGAAGCTCATCTCCATGTGACCTCTCTTGTGATACAAGACTGGGAGTAAAAGGCAGCACATCCAAACACTCACGTACACACACATCCATCAATCAAATTTTGGGACTGAATTACCATTAGCTGTTCGCTGAGGCTGACAAGCGAGGATCTGCATTAATGCAGATAATGAAAACAGCTGTGGAAGACATTCCTTGGGGTAAGAAAGTGCCTTCCTTCCCAAGAAGAAGGCTGTAAATCCTTACTACTCAAAACCTTACAACCACTGAGTAAATCAGAAAAAATGCTGCAAGGAGTGGGTTAAGCCATTCATTGCCTATTCTGAAAGAGAAGAGAAATCACGAGTGCCAGGTACTTGAAAGTCTCACCCGTGTCACTGAACCCAACAACACGTCACTCCCAAAGCCAGCACAGCACCTTGTCCTCACAGATGTGATGCTGCTGGTGCAGGCACTGTGAACTGCTGAGCTGTTCGCTGGTCAAGTGCACAGGTGAACCTGGAAGCCAGAACACCACAGTTCTAGTCAGTAAGAATAAATTACTCCTTTGGAGGAACCTTGCTTTCCAGTCCAGGGGAAGCAAGCAAAGCGCAAGCCATAGATAGGTTCTTGGTGACCATGGGGTAAGAGAGGTCAAGTGTTGATGCCATTCCTCAACACTGCTCGAGACAACCAGCAGCTTGCAGGCTGGTCCAGCTCAGGGCACACACCCTGTGGTGGGGAGGACACTGAATCTGCTCATGTGTGGAATCAATGCGCCGCACCCATTGCCATACACAGCGCCGGTGCAAAACCTCTGTGACGCTCTGATTCTCTTTTCCACCCAAAACTCAGGTGCTTCACATAGCGTGGCATTGTGCCCCACAGCCTGTGCACATGTGCCTTTGGTCAGAGGGTACCTGTTGCAGCCAGAGCTCTCCCTGGGTGAGCACTGTCCTTGCTTCTCTGACCATACAAGCCCTCCCAGTCCTCCCAGTAATATTCACCACTACTCATTGTGTGTGCTGGAGGAGCAATCCAGCTGAAAGCTGTGCTCTGAGCAGGTTTGCTGAATCGGGTGAAAGAGGGAGCTCACCTTGAAGTGATGGGCTCAGTCCTGGGGCTCGTCAAACCTGGGCGGCTTCCTCCTTGTAGCTTGGAACAAACCCTTCTCCTCCCTGCACTGAGCTACAGTGGATAATGCCACTCATCTTTCTAGAGAGGGCTTTGACGTCTGCTGGTGAGAAAGGACGAGATGATGGTGTCAGCACAGACAAAAATACAGCAGGGCTCTTCAAAATGTCAGCTGAACAAAGGTGTCATTTTAGCTGATCAAGAGTTTCCAAGCAATGAGTGATGAAGCACAGACCTACTGAACCATGAAAGACTAGAATAGCTATCCATTGACAGGCATTCTAGTGAAGCAAAGCTGATTCATTCTTAAACCCACACTTTTGCATTAGGGTTCCTCGGAAGGCCACCCTGTGTCCTCCCTTCTGTTGTGCTAAACTGCCATAGAAGGGTAGATGAGGGGAAGAATCAGCTTAATTATATGAAGTACAAATCATGATGAAAACATAAATCCAGGTTGGTTGTTCTCATACAGCACTTCGGCCACCGCAGACACTCCCTAAGCATGAAGCTGAATTGCACACTCACCTTTTACTGTGGAAGTTGGCCTCATTCCTTTTGACTGTACTGTGTGCAGTTCTGGAGTCCCCAACATAAGAAGGACATGGAGCTGCTGGAGCAAGGCCAGAGGAGGCCACGAGGATGCTCAGGGCCTGGAGCACCTCCCATACAAAGACAGGCTGAGAACATTGGGGCTGTTCAGCCTGGAGAAGAGAAGCTGTGTGGAGACCTCAGAGCAGCTTCCAGTGTCTGAAGGGGGCTACAAGGATGCTGGAGAGGGACTCTTCATCAGGGACTGTAGCGATAGGACAAGGGGTGATGGGTTCAAACTGAAACAGGGGAAGTTCAGGTTGGGTCTAAGGCAGAAGCTCTTCCCTGTGAGGGTGCTGAGGCGCTGGCACAGGGTGCCCAGAGAAGCTGTGGCTGCCCCATCCCTGGCAGTGTTCAGGGCCGGGTTGGACACAGGGGCTTGGAGCAACCTGGTCTGGTGTGAGGTGTCCCTGCCTGTGGCAGGGGGTTGGAACTTAAGGCCCTTTCCAGCCCAAACCATTCTATGATTCTATGACTGTGCAAAGAAGATTATGGTCACCAGCCTGCTACCAGTCTGCGAGCCAGACAGGAATTGCTGTTCTCCTTCCTATACTATTGCTGCTTGCCTGTATCCCAGCACCAGCTTTGCACACTTGGTCTGAAAGAGAGTACAATCCAACAGGCACTACAGTGCTCCTCCAACACGAGGATGCTTCCAGCAGGGACCTACATGCACACATTTTCCTCCAGGAGCTCTTAATTGCTCCCACTTTTATCCAACCTCACTCTCTTAACACAGCCTGAGACCAACTCCATCAACTCCCATCTCTTACACAAATGCGTCCATTTGATTTGATTTACAGAAATCAAGGGCCATTTAGTAATGTCATTCCAAATGATCATCAAAACACTATTTAAGGCAAATCCTGCAGAGAACTCAACAGGACTTTGCTACTCTGTGTATGAAAGAAGCTTTTAAGTAGGAGGCTGGAAGTGAATAGTCAATATAACTGTGGTGAGATTTCTACGCTTGCACAACTGATAAGACCTTTCAAAGGTGATGCAGGGCTGATGGTATCTGCAGTCATCTTACTGTAACCCAGCACTGATGGATGCAGGTTCTTATTGCATGCAGTGTATTTAGCTCAGTAACTGCACACTGCAAGCTGCTTGTGATTTCAGGCGCTGCAAAAGGACAACTACAGAGGCACCAGGAATTCTGGAAGATGCCATAAAGAGGTCTGTTTCCTTGCTTTTGCTTTTAACAAAGTAACTTTTAACAAGCACAGCAAATAATCGAGAACCTGATCTGCGACACTGATCTGTTTCCACAGATAGGAAGACCTCAGAAAAGGTACTTTCGGTGCTGCTAGCAACCTGTAAGACAACAGACTGCGTGAAGATCGACGTTACCAGGCCCGCTCTTCTGCTCCGAAGAGGGCAGGGGCATTTGATCAGCATTTTCCAAGCAGTCAAGTGCAGGAAGAGACTTCTGTAGCCGGGACTGCAATTGGAACAACTGGTAGAGGTGTCTGCATGAAAAGCTTGTCTGTTTTGCACAGGGAATTGCCCTTCTTAAAGTATCTCCATAGAAGTGCTTGTGGTTTGGGCAGCTAGATCCAAGAAAAGGTCCCTCCCCGACGCTGAACCTGTCACCATCACACACAAATAGAAAGAACAATGCCAGCTTCTAGTAACACAAAAGCATCTTAATCAAAGTGGAGAAAGACCACAAGAGATCTCTGCACTTACTCAGAACTGGCGAACTGAAGCTTGACCACAACTAAGACCCAGTGACTTGCCTCTGACGCTACCAAAATAGGTGGGAAAGCTGTTAAAAGCACATAAGGAAGAGAAAGGATGTTTTCTCCTGTTGCTTCTGCCCTTGCTGCTCCCTCACAGTACCAGGAATAGAAAGGAAGTAGGGCTGGTTGCTCGCAAGGAACATTTTCTACAGGCCCTTGCAGACCAACGGTGTTCAAAGGCTGCAGAGCACAAGTCCGCCCTTGCCATCAAATCTCTTCCCAGAAGAGTGAAACCCATAGCACGAAGTGTCACACAAAACCCTGCAACACTTCAGAGCAGGGGCTGCAGAGGTTACAAAAGGAAAGGGAAGTATGGGTCCAGGCTGTTTTCTCCTCAGCTCTGCTTCACCAACCCGCCTCTGCCTAATGCAGGTCCGTGCTCGCTTCCCTGTCCTCCGAAATATCAGGGCATCCCCAAAATCCCCGTCCTGGGTTCAGCAACGATCCCCCATGGGGATGCTGGCTCCCATCTGCTCCTGCTCTGGCTTTTCGCATGAACGCATATGCCAAAACCTCCTCAACCAGAGCCGCATGGAGTAGATCCAGTTCATTCCCTCACCAGCTCGAGCTCAGGTTCTCGCACACAGCCCTGCAGGCAGGACCCCGTCTTCTGACAGCACCGCAGAGCATTTTGCACTGGAGAAGGTGGGCTCTGGAAGACGTCCCCACTCATGGCAGGGGTTGGAGCAGACGACCTTCAAAGGTCCTTCCGCCCCAAACCATTCTGTGATTCTCTGGTTCTATGCAGATCTCAGCAATGGAAAGGACAGATTTTGGGGGCAGCTGCACTGGCTACTGGTTGGGTTAAACACCCTTTAACCCAGCACTATTGCTTGCATTTTGCTTCAGCTTGAAACTCCTCCTGAGTAAGCACAGCCTGGTTTTCACCAGTACTGAAATGGAATATTTCATTGGTTCCCATTAAAATTATATACTGATGGGGGAAATCCATTGCAAAAGGCCTCACGCAGCCAAAAGTTGTCGAAAGAACGCATGGATTTGTCTTACTTAACACACAGCTTTTCGTGAACAACTTGAAGAGACTAAATCCACCACGCTAATCCGCTACCAATGCAGTAACTTATTCCACATACCCATGGGAATGCGCTGGAGTTTAGGAAAAAAGCCAGCATTAGAAGCAATACTGCACTAAGGTGATGAATGCTACTGAAGGAAACCACCAGGAAGAGAAGGGGTTTTAACAGTGATTGCTTTACAATGACTTTGTTCATAAGAACTTGTCAAGCAAACCAAGTTTTGATGGTGCTGCAGTGTAAAAACCCCACAGCATTTTACAGACTATCAAAATGGGGCTGGGTGGATTCAATTCCAACGATTAAACATCGAATTGGCAATCATGAAAGGTCAGCTCTCCAGTGACAGTGATGGAACCATTTGTGTCAGAGGCTGACAAAGGTCAGCAGAAAGCAAGACTCTGCAGAGCTTTTCTGCGTGTGACTATTTCAGTTCCAGGAATGGGTTTGCATGGATGGAGTTGCGGCATAAAGAGGAAAAGCAGCCCCCCTTTTCGGTAAGGTGGTTCACAATAAAGACCTCAGCCGTATGGTATGGCTGAATGCAGCCTGGACTTTCAGGAAGGCACATGCCCCATTCATGAACTGTCATAATGACATAAAGCACTGGAGATGTTCAGGCTTCAAACTCCGGGACAAAATACACAAAGAGCTCTAGAAACATCAACCACTTGTACAGAAATAGCTGCGGAAAAGCCGATACTAATAGCGGAGGAAATACGTACCTAGCATCAATGTTCATTTCAGTGACTCCTAAAATAACCTTCCGTAGCTTTGCACCTGAGTCCACAAGAGCCCACAAAGACACTGTAAGAGCCCACAAAGTTTAGCAAAAGCAAACTAAACCACAGTAACACAGAATCCAAACAGGTCTGTCACTACCTATCAACCAGAGTTTACATCACACTGAAACAGGGGAAGTTCAGGTTGGATATAAGGAAGAAGCTCTTCCCTCTGAGGGTGCTGAGGCGCTGGCACAGGGTGCCCAGAGAAGCTGTGGCTGCCCCATCGCTGGCAGTGTTCAAGGCCAGGTTGGACACAGGGGCTTGGAGCAACCTGGTCTGGTGTGAGGTGTCCCTGCCCATGGCAGCGGGTTGGAACCGGATGATCTTAAGTCCTTTCCAACCCAAACCATGCTATCATATGCCCAAAAGAGGCTGTAGCACCCTTATCCTTTACTTATCCCTAAAAAACAAACCAACCACTTGTTAAGGTTCTGCTTTCAGCTTTGCCATGGTTCTTGGTCAATTCAACTCTTGCATCTGCTACATAGAAATCAAGGTTCTGCCCTCCTTTGTAAAACAAGGCACTTTGCAGACAAAAGGTACTAGAATGAAACCAAGTATTTACTATGAGGAAGAAAAAAAATCTGTGTATTCATCACTAAATGTCTTGCCTTGTCTCAAGACATGAAGGAAGACGCACACTCTTTCACTCACAGCCCCCAAAGTTTCATCTCCTTCCACAGAAGATGAAACCAACTTCAAAATGCATTGATCTGATAAATAACCCCACCAACCCCACACCCTTCGGCTCTGAGCAATTTCTTCCTATCATTTCTCAGTCACCTGGCGATTGTTCTGAATCTGATGGCTGGCAGACAAAACCCCTGCCCCTTTTAGACTTGATGCTCAATTTGCTTCATGTTTTGATGTCTGTAAATCAGGGGGTTTCACTAATTTGCATGAACACACTAAAACAGGTAGCAGGAAAAAAAAGCTATGTACTTCAGAAGAACAGGAACGTTCTTCATATATGAAGACAGGCTGAGAACATTGGGGCTGTTCAGCCTGGAGAAGAGAAGCTGCGTGGAGACCTCAGAGCAGCTTCCAGTGTCTGAAGGGGGCTACAAGGATGCTGGAGAGGGACTCTTCATCAGGGACCGCAGCGATAGGACAAGGGGTGATGGGTTCAAACTGAAACAGGGGAAGTTCAGGTTGGATATAAGGCAGAAGTTCTTCCCTGTGAGGGTGCTGAGGCGCTGGCACAGTGTGCCCAGAGAAGCTGTGGCTGCCCCATCCCTGGCAGTGCTCAAGGCCAGGTTGGACACAGGGGCTTGGAGCAACCTGGTCTGGTGTGAGGTGTCCCTGCCCATGGCAGGGGGCTGGAACTGGATGAGCTTAAGGTCCTTTTTCAACCTAAACCATTCTATGATTCCCAAGTCAAACGAGCATCACATTTTTGCATCAAAATGCATACAGCCTGACAACAAGCGAGTAACCCCCCAAATCAAAACGCACTGTGAAGCGCAGACCAAGGTTGTTCAAAGACAGCTGATGCTTGCAAATAATCTCAATTACTCTACACCACTTTGCATTTCAGTGTGAGCTTTAAGAGTCTGGGGCTGTTTTTTCACATACTGAGCCATGGAGAGTCTCTTCTAATGAAGAGAGCTTAAAAGCACTGAAATTGCAGCTCAACTTAGCAGGAAACAGCAAACCAGCAAACAAAAATTCCCCTGAATGTTTAAGGTGTTGAAGCTCAGGAGATGGTCAGATATGCTCGGGTCCGAAAGAGGATACAGGGCTCAATGGACCCATCAAACTCAGCGCCATTGTAATTCTATGGGAAAACACACCCTCCAACCAAACAAAAAACAAAGACAACAAATGACGTGAGCTGTGTGGTTTTGAAGCCCTCAGCCTCCGAGACAACAGCATTCTCGTGTGCTGCACACTCTATCCCATTACACAGAGAGACCAACCCCCTGGATATCCTTTCACCCACCTTTCAGGGCATGTAAAAGCAGATGGCTGTATTTCTGAGGAAGGTGCTTCCTCAGCAGAAACCGCAGTGAAACCAAACCAGGCATCATCTCCCCTTGTTATTTCAGGAACGACTGATAATAGGTGATGCGTATTAAGGGCTGTCGGAAAAAGCGTGTTTTGCACCTGGAATTGCAGGGACAAAATAGAAGACAAGACCGCGATAAAGCAGCTGGGGAGCACGCAGAAGCAGACCTTTGGGTATTCACAGCCTTGCTGTAAGGCAGATTTCCGTTAGGATGTGGATGTGTCTTCCCTCCCCCTGCACATCCAGCCAGGGGAGCTGAACCTTGACCCCAGGTCACTTCCCCTCCTTCATGTGCAACTCTCCAGTTGCAGCTATGAAAACGTGCAAACGACAGAGCTCAGCACCACTCCCCTTCGCCAGTTCAGTGCGATGCAAAGCCACAGCATGCAGCTGCGTGCCGGAGGCTGAAGGCACCAAGAAGGAAATGATTCTCTTTGCCCTCTCCCCTGCCAACCTGCTTGGGTTTGCAAAAGTAATTACTAGAAATAAAAGCAGAAAACCCACCACCGAGCCACTCTTCACCCGACGCATTGTTGTGCTTTTCCCTCTGTCTTCATTGGACGTCTCATCCAGAGCATGTTTTTGAACACCGAGTATTCTTGTTTGCTCTTATCTCCACGGCGCTTAAACATCCCATTACAGCGCCTTACAGCGTACCTACGGGAGAAACAAACTTCGTGCAAGTCAAGGTTGCTGCTGCTGTAACCTCAGTTCGGCCGTTTTGCACAGGTTCAGAGCTAGGGAAAAAAGAAGCGAAGCCTTTTGGGTGATTTCAGCATAGCTCTTGCTTCTACTCTTGCATGTTTGCACCTGAGTTACTGGCACCTTCTATCCCAGTTTCCTTTATTACCCAGGCCGGGTGGACAAGCTTAATTTGGGGGGGGTGGGGTGTTCCTTTTCGCTAGAAGACATTAAGAGGAGTGTGCACTTTGGCTGATACCAAACCACCAAGCGTCTTGGTGTCAGACAGTTAAAATTAGACAAGATCCACAGAAGCTTGAGGTTTTCTTCAACACATCTGAAGCCTTTGAGTCAAAGCAAGCAGAGATGAGAGGTCAGACTTGAGAAAGTCGAAGCAAAAACCCCAAAAGCTGCCTCAGCAGATACCAACCAGCAGCAGTTTTCTTCTCTTTCAAGGCAAGATAGGTGGGACTCGGTGCTTTAAGTCAAGTCATGTTTCGACTACAGCCAAACATAAGACGCAAGACTCGCACCGTTTTATCCTCAGTAGATACTGCTCAGGCTCAAGGGACCTAAAAAGCACCGCAGGAACGCACTGCAGCAGAAGTCAGTGCTTTGAGAAAATTCTGGGGGAACTCATGCTGATTCCTCAGCAGTTCAGGACGAGGTTGTTGGGTGCTTCAGCACACCGGATCTACCTATGCGTGGTTATCGCCAACCACATCCTAAGTGGAGGGGAGGGGGGAAACGGTCAAAAAAGCTTGTGAGAGGATACGTCGAGGGCATGCAGGAGACCCACCTCTCAGAGCTGAAAGTCTTCTGGGAAGCCTCTGGTACAGTGGAAAGAAAGGAGTGCAAGTTTTCCTCCCACACAGCTTCTCATCCCGTATGCGCCTGCTGTGAAACCAGCAACCAACACTGTCAGTTAACAGGAGAAAGGGTGCGACCTAAAGCTCAGCCATAGACAGGGCCTGGGGAAAGCCAAGAGTAAGCTACCGGTTTCTTCTCCTCCTTCTCAACAGTTCTACCTGTGCTTCAGAATGCAGGCTGCCCAGAGAAGCCCCATCCCTGGAAGTGTTCAAGGCCAGGTAGAGCAGAGCTTTGGGCAACCTGGTCTAGTGTGAGGTGTCCCTGCCCATGGCAGGGGGTTGGAACTGGATGATCTTCAGGTCCTTTCCAATCCAAACCATTCCATGATTCTAAGTTCAGATCCTGCAGCCATCACACACAACACGCAGTCATTCACTTTCTCCCAAGCCATTCACCTTCTCCCTTTGGAGAGTGCTATTCCAGAATTCCACAACCAGGGAAGTCTTCCCGCTAAATTGTGACCAGAGATCCACAAAGTGCGTTCACTCTGTGTGGCTGACTGAGATCTGTGGGGCTTGTGAAAAGGAATCTGTGAGTGAGATTTGGAAGCAAGGAGAATATTGCAAGCAAGCTGGAAGCAAAGGCATCTTTGCCCAGCTTGCAAACCGGCAATGGATAGGTGGAAGCAGTGAACACGTCAGCTCTGCTTCATACAACCGAAGACACACGTACGACTCCCCTGGTGTGAGAGTAAAAACCAGAAAGACTTAAGGACGAATAAAACATGAAACAGAGACGAATAATTTCTTGGCTATAGCATTAGAAGGGTGCCCCACAATTATTAGGTATTTCCATGCACTGTGCTCAGCTCTCTGGCCCCCAACCACGGACCCTACCGGAAATGCTCAGTTAATATTAGTACAGAAGCACGAGCCCTACGGAAACACCAAGCTAAAAAGAGTGCTTACACTGAAAACCAGTAAGGAAACTTCACAGAAAAAGCCTCTGGAAACACAGGTACCAGCTGCATGCTCCTACTCCATCTGCACCAGTATTCAACACATTCACCCAACACAAGCCCTTACGTGTTGGCGTTTCAGATGCAATTCCCACTTCCATTAGGGAGTCTCTTCCCTACCCCATTGTCTACCAAAAAAAGTATGTAAGACAACACAATTCTTGTCCTGCAGCTGTAAGCACGTTACCAAAGTGCAAGATCTTATCGTGATGCTTGCACAGAGTCTGCTAAGAACACATGCTGGGGAGTTTCCTGAGCAAGACTCGGCTTCTCATTGCAACACTACAGAGTTAAAAGTAGGACCTTCCTAAGACCTTGACGTTGGAGTCCTATGTACACTTGGCTCATGAGGGACAAGTACAAAATACGAATTCTTAAGTATATCCCCAATTCCTTGGCCAGAAAGACCATATATTTTACTGAAAGGGGACTGCATTACCCAAAGCAAGCACTGGTTCTGTGAAACTCCGGTAGGTAAAACACAGTTTCAAGACTTGCCCCGTCGCTGGGGACCGTGGGTCACTACTCTCATCTTTGATAACAGAACAAGGAACAGAAAATACCGTCTGAAAAGGGATTTTGAAACATACTTTATTCAGCACAAACAAGACAAAGATCCCTGTGACATCTTTCTCCAGCTTTTTCCCATTAAGCCCTTTCCATCAAGTCCCAAGATCATCTTTTCCTGCCCAGGTTTGCCTTCTCATGGACGAAGAGCCATTAAAGTAGACCCCATTCTTTTGTACCTTCCAGTCCCCTTTGACACGCCATCTTCCAGCCAGGATCTCGAGGTCACCTACCTTTTAAGTCCTTTCCTGCAAGATAGCATTCTTGCCACTCATTTCTTCCAGGAAAAGCTGCTGTAGAACCTGGACCAGGTCAGGATCTGGTCACCCTTTCACATCCTTGCTGAGTCTTCTCTGTGTTGCTCTGTGCCTTATAACATTTCTATAAATCCAGCTCATTAAGGAGGTAAAAGACAACAGAGAGGGCACAAAACAGTCTCAGAGCACAGAGACTGCTATGGACAGTGAAGGTGATAACCGGCTTACATACAGCAATGAAGACTTCAGCTAGCTGTGGGCAAGCTGCCTAACAGTGAATGCTAGAATAGTTTGCCTAGGGAAAACTACAGTCCCCATCACAACAGGTTAAACAGGCTGGGACTACTTCAGATACAGCTGATGGTGGCTTAGGGTAGAGAGGCATGGAGCTAGATCATCTCTCACAAACCCTTCATCTTGTATCACCTGTTAAAATAACGTTTGCAGTCTTGCACAAGATACATACAAGAACAGGTCAAAGACAGAACGTACTGCACATCCACCAGCAGCTCATTTGGGACCTTATGTTGGAGCGTTCGCAAGCAGAAAGGGAAGAAGATAAGTGATCGCAAAGCCACGTCAGAAAAACATTCTCAAGTAGTTTCCTGCTGGTACAATGACCAGTAAACAACCAAGCTGCTGTCAGAGGCTCAGGGCTATACTGTGAGCTATTTGCCCAAATATGGATGGATTTCCAGAAAGTGTGTCCTAGGAAAAGTGTCAGAATGTCCATTTTACACATACAGAGATCCCGTTGTCCCCAGTGACTGAAATATATTCAAAATGAGAGTACAAGGGGACTGCAATAGTCTAGTCAGCCATCTGGTTACATCAACGTGGCCAAGTCCATCCAAAGAGAGCAGATTCCTTCCCCCTGCAGTCCAAACTTAGGGTTTTGTTAAGAGGTCGCCTTCTCAGCGTGAACAATAAACTATCACCTCCTTCAGAGCACACTGTTAAACACAGGCCTCTTCTGGAACTGCCCTTACAGAACACCCGAGACGTATTCGTCAGCTGGAAAGCGTTTGCTGGCCAGTCAGGAGGATTATTTCTCGAGTCAGTCTCCTGCACACATTCAGACTGTGCCAACAAACGAATATTCCATCACAAAACTTCACAAGAAAACCATAGGTACTGTGGAGCCCCCAAAGAGATGCAAGACAGGAAGAGCTGCCTGCTCAGGAGAATTACAAAGGGCACAGGGAGTCTAAAAGGGAGTCTAAAGGGATACAGATAAAGTCAAGTCTCAACCCTGTGATTCAGGGACTATGAAATTTTGATGAACATTTAGGAAGATAGTCACATTATGAATACAAGGGAAACAGTAGGTGAAGAGAAGTTCAACTACGTAGCGCACACTATTCATTAGTTCATGTTCAATTACTTGCTCATTCATCCCAAGTAATCACATTTAAAGGATTCATTCACGCATAGGCAGGATTACAGTCTGAGCGTATGTTTCTCACTCCAGGGACAGGAAAAATATCTGTGGTCAGATGAGCGCCTGCAGCTACACCAAGCAGGCAGATTTCAACCCCTACAGAACTGCAAACATCACACCTACCTTCCAGACGGACCAGTGTAAAACCCCTTCCTACAGACCAATTCTGCCTAAATACCAGGTTTGCAAGCAGCACTTGCAAATTCCCCAGGTCAGGCAGCAGGGAGCACTTGTGGAACCACAGTTTTAGCACGAGGAGTATTTCTTCTTGTCATGCCTTCAGGAGGCAGCTGGGTCCACCAGACAGATCATCCCATTGAGTTTCAGCATCTGGATTAGATCACACAGCTACACCACAGATACCAGCCAGGGCTCTGACAATAATTCCACACCATGGCCTTCAAAAACATTAGATGCACCAGTGCCTTGACCACTGGGTCAAGGTGAGCCAGATAACTCCCCACAGCCCCTCTTCTATGTGTTTGCCCTCAGTTAGAAGGTTTCATTCAGGTCTTACTTGCCACCCCTGGACATGGAAACAAACTACATGTGAGGAGAGGTTAAAATAACTGACCTGCTTGAGACTGCAAAGGAAGAAAGGCCATATTGTCCCATTCTGTATCACATACTCAGCTGCAGGAGGACTGCATGCCAAGGCTAGAAAACCTAGCCGGGTAGGTCCTGTGCTCTTGTTACACGTGTAATTCTTGTATCTAACCAGACATGTTTGTAAACCTTGATGCAAAGCCTTTCTGCTTGTAAGATTACACAGAGTTATGGCAAAAAGTGATCTCTCGTGTTAAACTACATTTTCACAAGTACGATGTAAACCCCAATGAAGCTGCAATAAGAGCCAGGAGTTTCACTCCTCTCACAGCACTAGCTACCAGAAAGATAGAAGTACTCCTGGCAGTTAAAGCACTAAACTGTTGTAGGAATAATACTTTAATACCACCATCATCCTGCACACTTCAAGCCACAAAACCCACAGCTGGCATGAAAGTAATTCTGTTCCATTCCTTACTTCCAAGGCCTGGCTCTCAGGTTATTAATAGTCGATAATAAAGTGCTTGCAGGGCATGTTCCAGGGCCTGCAAAGGAATGGTGTCAAGAAAAAAAAACATCTGGGGTCAGAGCAGACCACTTTATTCCAAGAATGAAGCACATCTGGTACTGAACACACGGCCCCCAGCTATTAGACTTCGCATTTGGGGTAGGAACTTAAGAGTAGAAGCACCCTGGCTCAAGTGAACTGCATGTGTCTGGTTTGAAAGCCCAAACATGTCACCCACATAACAGAGATGTAGATACCCATGCAAGTGGTGCTGCTTTTCACTCTCTTCTCCTCTGAAAGTATCAGTCCCCCTCAGCTGAGAAGAAAGTGTCAGGGTTTTGCATTGGCCGTCTCAGCAAGGGGTGGCACCTCCAGAGTCCACACAGCCCATTACAGATACTTTTGCTTTACTTCACACACATCTTCATAACACAGCAAAAAAAATGGGACACCAACAAGAACTCCTTGTCCATCAGAGACTTTACAACCTCATTTCTCCCTTAATACTGTAATCGCTCCCACCTCTTCCCCCTCTCCCTTTTCCTTCTCAAACACACAGGACCGATTTTATCTTTAAAGAACCATTTTAATCATGTCATACAAGTCAAAGGAAGAAACCAGAGACTATGAAAATACTCGAGTCCATCTTATTTGTTTGTTGTCTAAATCTCAACAAGAAGTTGGCATCACTGACAAGCAAAGCCATAAGAATTAAAAAAGACTCTGCCTTCTGCTCCCAAGGTGCTGGCTGGCCTATGAAAACCAGGTACCCTAGACCCAAAAAAGAAGGGAAACAAACCCAAACCAGGATCCATTAATCCATTAAAGAAAAAATGTCTCATTTTAAGACTATACCCTGCAGGCAGGTTAACAGCCTAAATTTTATATGTATCCTTGTACTTATCAATTTACTTAAAGTCTTCAGAGAAAGCAGAAGGGAAGCAGTGCACCTTGCTTTCCAAGAGGTGACAACTGGCTTTCCAGATGTAGACTACAAGGTCCTTCTCCATGCTTCTGCTATTTGGACCAGCTTGCTCTCTTTCACGCTTGTTACTGTCCCTGTAAGAAACCAACTGAAACGTTTCCAAGGTCACTTGCACGGAGGTGAGGTCCCCTCAACAAGGGCAGTAAGCCTGCTCAGACTCAAATGATACTGATACTAACTAGGGGATAAAATCAGACGGAAGTGTCTAACTTATTGGCAGCGCGGACCTACCAGCCCACATGAGTAAAACCAGCAAGCTAGTGAGACTGCATACCCCTTTTGCGTGCTTCTCTCCAGTTGCAAAACATGGTAAAGACAGAGAAGTGTAAGAGGCTGTACGCAGCCTACAAGGACAACATTTTCACCTGACTGCTGCACATCTTCCAGCGAAGTTCAATTTCACAGTCCAAGGCACATTCTGAAGCTACAGCTTTTATTTTTTGAGATGATTTCAGTATTTAACTCTGGCAGGTTTAGAAAAGAAAACCTACTGATTAAAACCGAGTCTTAAAAAAGGGAAGTATGGGTTGAGAGAAAAGGAAGAAAAGAGAAGACAAGGAAACACTCAAATCATTATAGGTGGTTCAGCCATAAGTCTCTAGCAAAGAGCTGGGGAGCATAACTTTTATACTCTGTGGTTCCATTGATACTAGGTTTGTCTACAAATTCTATCGCACACGCCTGGGTGCTGCAAGGTGAATGCTCCAGCTCCAACACTGTTATGTTGTTTGGCATTGATGAAACAAGTATGTTCCTCGGAACGAAGAGGGTCAACTGAGGACCACGGACCGGCCAGTAGCGACCAAGGTTAAAGCCATTGATCCAAATTTGCCCCTGTTGAGAAAGAAAGAAAAACAACAGATTAATAGTTTGACAGATAACAAATGATGCTTTAAGCAGAGCAATAGCTTTAAGCATAATGCTCTTCACATAGTAACTTAATTTCCTCCACCCTTCTGTTCGACAGAACACAAGGAGAGAAGATTGGTCCAAGGGAATGCCAATAACAGTCAAAAGAATCTAAATCACCTGATGAGTTAAAGCCATCATTAATATTTAAAAAGAAAGTGGTCAAATACTGCAGTAATTCCACGTATGACAACACTTCAGAAAACAGAATTGTAGGCTCCTGGCACTGAATTTTGCACCAAGTTTAGAGCACAGCAAACCTGAAAATTATATTTGCTTGAAACTTGATTGTTAAAAGGAGAAAGAACTCCCTAAAGACAAAGCAGATCTTGAATTTTGTTGTGACTCTGTATGAGTGTAAGACTACACTGCCTTGGTAGTCCCTTTGTATTGCATGGTTTCAAGAGAAAGATATAGCTTGTCTAGAACACATGAAATGAAGATGTTTATTAATTCATATTCATGTTCAAAGCGTCATGATCATCAGAGTAGAATCCAGTTGGAGTTCCCCACTGAGAAGCAACTGGCCATAAACTAACACCCAACAAGTTCCACCTCAGTACGAGGAAGAACTTCTTTGCAGCTGAGGGTGTCAGAGCACTGAACAGGCTGCACAGGGGGGGTGTGGAGCCTCCCTCCTGGAGCCATCCCAAACCCACCTGGACACGTTCCTGCGTGACCTGCTCTGGGTGGCCCTGCCTTGGCAGGGGGTTGGACCGGATCATCTACAGAGGGCCCTTCCCTCCCCAACCATTCGGTGATTCTGTATTATGCTTGTAATAGCTGAGTCAACAAAAGAACTTGTGAAATCACATGCAAGAGAGTACTGTATTATGCTGTAGCTACCTACAACCATTACAATCCATGGAGGTCTGCAAGCATTAATTGAAGTTCAATGATACTGTGGTTAACTTGGCATGTAAACTCCTTAAATTACTTTTCATAGTGGAAATGGCCAGAACCCCTAGTTCAAAATACTTGTTTAACATTATAAATACCTCAAGTTCAAAAGATTTCCAGCAGCACAATTATAACACCGTGAATAATGGGGTTCAAGCTGGTTTTGAGGTATCTCTCTTGTGTTTTCCCTTTCAAGTATTTATGGAAACAAAGTTCCACAAAACTCCCAAGAGGAATTTTGTAAGGAGTTGGTATATTTGCCAATGCAGATGAGTTATTTCAGCTCTGTGGCATGAAATCCTGTCTTGCACAGTTCTGCTAAGGTGTTCGTTAAAAAACAACTTTGAGGTCAAAGTCAGTGGATTATTTGATTGACTTTATCATGCTTTGTGGCTCGTTTTTGCTGTATTAAAAGAGAAGAACTCTTTGCTACAGAAGCAAAGGAGTGAGCTTGTAGAGTTGTAAAGGAAAACATGGCATTAACGCAGCCTCCTCACACAAACTGAATTAGTGAGTGTATCCAGTAGACAGTAGCCTATCTACTACACAGTGACTGCACCTACTACAGAGAGTGACTGTAACCCTCTGGGAAGAAGGAGTTTACTGCAGGAATCAACTGCATTACAGTTCCAACGCAGACGGTATGATCAGACAGGTCTCTTGTTTCTGATCTTGGTCACTGGTTGTAAACTCATTTTCCCAGTAAAGCTCTGGACTTTATTGCTCAATTCCAAACTATCATTATTAAACATTGCAATTTCAGAGCACACTCAGGAATTTGTATGCCCTTAACCAGCAAATCACAATACTACATACACTACCTATTAATGTGCCCCAGACAAAATAAAGGTAGAGGGGGATCAGTACCAAAAGCTCCTTTAGCAGAGTCAGCACCTACACCCCATGATTCCACAGAAATCAAGAACTGTCCTAACTCCAAATCCTTTATTTTGCTGAAGAGAAAAAGTCATAAACCTAACCATACACACAGGGCATATATACTTAAGGCCATTGTGCTTCCTCAAGTGAGGGTGGAGGAAGTCTTATTAATAATGAAGAGTTTAAAAACCACTGAAGCCAACCAAGCTACAACCATAGGCCTGTTGTCATTAACCATGACTGTTAATGCTGTACCCTTCCTTCCAGGCTGTTCAGCATGCCAGACTCCTTGCCTTAATATGCAGGACCATCATTAGAACTTGATGTTTTCTTGCTAAGTGTTTGTTTCCACAGTTTTCTAACTACTCCAATACATTAAGTCCAACCCCTTTTAAGAGTCCCTCTCCACAATATGGCAACTCCAGTTCATATAATGCCACTCAGGGAATTAAGGCCTGGATACAGTGGGACCGGAGTGGAATTTACACCCTTAAGACCCTTTACCTTAACTTTACCAATGTGCAAATGCCTTTATTTGGACGTCTTGGTTTCAACACCCAGTATCACCTCAATCTTACTCCTGGGTGCCTTAAAACTCTGGTCTGATCCCTATAAAGCTTGAAGAATCATTTCAATAGCCTTACTTACAGTTCAATTGGAATCTCTTCACCATGACTGCTTTAGAGGGTATACAAACTGTAAACCAGAGGTTTCTATAGATCAGAGGAAAATATTACCACCAGGTATCTGAAGGGGCCTATAGGGATGCTGGGGAGGGACTCTTCATTAGGGACTGTAGTGATAGGACAAGGGGTAATGGGTTCAAACTGAAAACAGGGGAAGTTTAGATTGGATATGAGGAAGAAATTCTTTCCTGTAAGGGTGGTGAGGCACTGGAATGGGTTGCCCAGGGAAGCTGTGAATGCTCCATTGCTGGCGGTGTTCAAGGCCAGGTTGGACAGAGCCTTGGGTGGCATGGTTTAGTGGGAGGTGTCCCTGCCCATGGCAGGGGGGTTGGAACTGGATGAGCTTAAGGTCTTTTCCAACCCAGACCATTCTATGATTCTATATAAGAATTCTTGGACTCATTTGCCATTTGAAAGACGAATTTGCCAGCAGGCAGGTATGGTCATCTCACTTCCTAAAGAAGATTCATGGTCTCAGATTCCAGTTGCTGTGCAAGCAGCTGTTTTTGGATTTTATTCAGTGATTAAGACATGCATATATACAGGAATGGATAAGGCAGACTTCCTCATCCAAGCTCAGTGCCAGCAATGAATCAGAGTCTTCTGCATATTGGGAAGCGCTTTAACCACTACAATACTGTAAATAGGCCACCAGCAACTCCTTCTCCTATTCTGTTTTAATAGCAGTAAATGAATTGTTTCAGAAATCAATAATTTTGCTACCTAACACTGTCACAAGCACTTCCCAGAAGCCTGGACTTAAATGCTCAGGTCTCTAAGAAGAGTGGCACTTCAGCGCACACATTCTGCTCTCTGCTTCCCACCACCTAGTTGAGGTGGTCTTTACCCACCCTGCATGCTGGCTGCTTCAAACATGGCACTGTGAAAACACACTTTTTGTTGCTCTAGCTGCATTCCAGCCCTATGAGAAGCTTCCATTAACACGGACCTGCCCACAGGCTTCTCAGAATAGTGCTCTCTGATCCATTCAGCGCAGATAACCTCCAGAAGACAAGCAGTAACACATTCCATGCATTGGATCTGTATCTATGGGCACACCACCAGCAGTTGTGTCCAACATTGTTTTCTAAGAGGATCCATATTTCTTCACACAACACTGCAAGTATGTTCTTAATCAATTAATATAACCAGGAAAGTGTCCTTTACCGTGGACAGGCATTTCTAAATAGCTTAACATTTCATCTTTTTCAGTGCTGAAAGACTAGGGGTTTAGCTTTTGATGATGGCTCCACTTTCTACACCCACACTATGTATCTTCTGAATACATCTTTCCCCTCTCTCTTAATGGTTTCTCTCCAGATTTACTTAAAACAAGGAATCAATTTCCTAGTTGTTGAATTATATTTGAGATATCCCACCACTACAATCAACCTCTACCCATCCAAGAGAGGTGGACTTTGATTGTCCTTAGAAGCATTCTAAGTGGACTTCAAGTTTTTACAGCAAAACGTGTACCTTTGTCCAGCCAGGAAACTTGACGTAGGTGTCTTGAGGCAAGTCTGGAATTCCTCCAGGAACTGAAAGTGTTCCAGTGTAAAAAGCAGGTGCTTCATAACTCAGTGGATCGCCAACATGTCTCTTTGGTTGATCAAGGTGCCTGTTAATATCATGGTTCACTGCTCCATCTATGTCCAGAGGATAGATTTCCCATTCAGCAAGTATATCTTCATCAAGAGTTAAATTTGAAACAAGACCCTAGGAGGAGGAAAAAACCAAACCCGACAGAGAACATAATTAACTTCATGCTATTGAAGTTATTTGGCTGCAGCTGTAAAGCAGTCAGGAATTAAAACTGAATCAAAGCATTTGCAACAGCTGCCAACCTGTGTCTGAACAAAACCCTAGCATCTGGTCTTCCCCAAGTTAAAAGCTTTGCTTAAGAATAAAGAGTTCAGTTTTTTCTCTGTGAAAGATCTGTTCCTCTAAGTTTTGATCTTTCACTGATGCCTAAGGGTTTTTGTTTGTGGTTTGTCTGTTTGTGGTTCTGGTGTTGGGGTGTTTTGTGCCTTCCCCCCCCCCCCCAACTTTCTTCACCATAACTGTGGAAAATTACTGTTTTGCTTCAACACTGAACACGATTCCAAAACCTGGGCCTTAATATAAAGTAGAAGAAGCATTACATATCCCAGGTCTGAGATACCATCAAGAGATTTGGTAACACTGAGTCACTAACCCAAGACACCAATCTGCACAATAGCAGAGAAAGCAGTATTTCCTTCCTGCAAACCCTCTCCAGCTAAGGTACAGTATGACAAAATCAAGGGCACATGCTTTGTGACCCCGATTCAGTGAGATACTCTAAAGTTTACAGTCAGCTTCAAGAACACAGAGTTCTGTTTCACTTCTATGAACCAAGAGTGCAGTGCATCAGTGTACTCACACAATGAATGCAAAAGCAAGATATGGGCATGCTGTAAGAAGGAACATTGTTACCCCTGCACAAATCCTAATTGTGTTAGAATAAGTTTCTAAAATGGTGGTTTAGTGCAACATAAAGGGTTGATTTTAAACCAATGCTACTACATCCATGTAACTGCTTGAACAGACTCTGCAGAGAGGTTGTTTTTCAGTGCAACTTAAGTTCTGCAAATATGACCTGTCAAACAGGAACAAGCAAAACCACATTTTCTATGGCCTTGGAGGGCTGATCTATGTTGTGCGTTTCTTCTGATGTCTAGTAAGTAGTGCGCTGACTCCACAAGCCTCATCATCAGTTCAAACACTAACTGGTCTTCTCTTCCTTTACTTAGATGCCCACTTTACAGAACAGGATCTTATTTTTCTCATAGCAAAATAATGTACCTACATGGAGTTAAGTGGCAAAATCTTTCTACACAACCTAGACTTTCCTCTGTCAACAGTCAGATATGGATGTATATTGCCAAAGTGAAACAATGATACAGGTGGACATAAGCATGTGAAAGGGTACAGAAAAATCAGGAGCCACATTCTCCCTTTGGGCCCTTCAACAAGACTTAGATCAGCAGGATGTTATAAATGAAAGCCCCGTGAAGATTCCCTCCCAAAAGCTCGATGCTTTGCTCAATTTCAAGCTCAAGAAAAGTGACTGAAAAGCAGCCAAACAAAACCCATAAAAGCCACCCTATTTGCTTCGAAATGCAAGGCTTCAGGAGGCAGGAACCTCTTCCCCAAACTGTTTTTGAAAGCACAGAATATCTAAACCCCAAGTAATAATTATTCCCAGTTTTCAAAATCAAAAGGAAGCATGCAGGAAGGATTCTGTGGGAAGCAGCAAGTGCGCATATTCCAAAGCTACCTGAGAAAGGCAACCTCTTGTACTGAAGGGAGCCTGCTTTTAGAGGATTGCTCTCACAATGCATGTGTCTACTCAACTTGCTTTGCAAGGCTTGAAACGCTGGTGTAGGTGTGAATTTCAGCTCATTCACAGCAACACTGTGCACCTTCCTGATCCAACATCTAACCCTCTACTCTGCCACCTTTATTTCATAGTAAGCACATAGGCTTCCTTATCAGCCTAGCCTGTTATTACATAAATGAATGCAAGGCTTCTCTTACTTCAGCACAAAGGCAACACACTGGGGTACTCACTGCCCTCTCTTGCCACTCAGATAAAGGCAAGGTACCTTGAAAAAATAGCACTGAACAGAGTTAACACTATTGCTACCCACTGAATTTATATACCACAAGCACAGAAAAGCCTCAGTTGCTGATGCTTTTAATTAATCCAGAGGCTTTCATACATCCTAAAAATTCCCAGTAAGAACACGTTTAGCTTGTTCTGATTAAGAATGAAAACAACTGCAGCTCCAAAGTGTAAGGTAGGGGAAGCTGCTTTTACTACTGCCTGTAGGCTACCAACTTAGCAAATGCTTAGAGTTTATATTGCTTTGCCTTGGATGGAGTCTTAGCATAACTGGAGATATACCTAGGGATCCTGACCACAACACGCTTCAGAGTAAGACAGCTGGTCAATTAGACTCCTTTAAACCAAGGCCCAGCTTCGATTCTTCTATGCTGCTTAATCATAACGAACATATATCCTTCTTTAGCAACGCGAACAGGCCCATCCTACTCATGGAGCACAACACAGGTGTGAGAATGGGAGTTTCTGCTACTGTCAATCTTTCAAGTCTCTTCCCAGCCTATGTTTTAGACAGACCGAGCTAGATTCTCTAACAGGCCCAAAATATACCAGTTTGTGGTCTCATCAACTAGGCCAGTCAAGATACATCCTCACTTGGGTTTACTCTTTCCTCTATTTACAAGCTTAAAACTCCTACTTCTTCACAGCATCCGTGCCTCCGCTTGATAACTAAATGGGACCCTTCAGGCACGTCTTTCCTGTGATGTTTATCTTTCTCCTGCTCTTGCATCTAAACTAACCAAGAATCACTTTGGAGAAGTCTAAATTCTGCTCTGTGACACCTATCACAGAAAGATTGAGAGGAAACAGCAGCTTCTAATTTTCCTGGCATCACCCTAGCACCAAGAGGCACCATAATAACCAGTCATTAATCTGGACAGTCCCTAAACATTTGACAAGCTTTCTGAAAGAGCTCCACAAAATCAATATAAGCCAAGTCAAATCTAGCAGTTAGGGGGCTGCAAAGCTCTTCTTAATTGTAAAGCTTTGCAATTACTTCATTATTACTTGTGGCCTAATAATATCAAAACCTAGAAACAAACAGTGTGCCGTGGCACTGAACATAGCCGACATGAAACACAACACAAGCCTGGCCTCTACAATACCCTCACAAATATCACACCAGGGATCCCATTAAGTCTAAAACAAGAAAGGTTTCCTTTTTGCCCCTGCCCTTCCTACCTTAGTGGCACCTCCACTGCAGTTGGTTTACGTGGCAAGGTTTTGGTAACAGGGAGACTGAAAGGATGGCTTCTGTGAGAAGATGCAAGAAGCTGCCCCTGTGCTGGACAAAGCCAGTTCCAAGACAGACCCACTGCTGATTTCCCCCAGTCAACTCTCTTTTGCCCATGATGGTAACTGGTGAGCAATCTCCTTGTCCTTATCTCTCCTTGTCCTTATCTGAGCACATGAGCCCTTGTGTGTTTTCTCCCCCATCCTGTTGATGGAAGAGTGATGGAGTGGCTTGGTGGGTACCCAGTGTCTAGCCCAGGTCAACCCACTACAGCCACTTAAGGTGACAGTCCCGAAGTGTAGCACTGACTCAGAAGCATTCAGAAGCTCTCTGATCATTATCTCCAACACCTGATCAATCCAAATCTGAACTGGCAGTTTTATATGGCAGAGAGCTCATGAGACAGCCCTTCCTAGCCACACTGAAAATACTGCAAGGATATGCTGCTGACAAAGGAAACAGGACCTGGAGAGAGATATAAAAGTGTATCTCTATATGCACGTAAATGCACACACTCACAAATGCAATCCAAGGATTCAAAACGCTTGAAGTACAACCAAGATCGATTGGCAATCAACCAGCAATTTTCCAACTCATTTTTGGAGTTCATCCAAAGAGCTTCACACATTTTAAAGTGTTAGCTACAGACTCAACCTGAGAGTCTTGTGGGTGACGCTTTGGCTGACAACAGAAGTGACCCACCAGCACCAAGAAAATTAACCTATGTTTGCCAGGTTTTAATTCCACACAGATTTTGGTGACTGGAAAAAGCTCAAATGGAAACTCCTAGTAGTTATATCTTGAGGTGAAGTTAGAGCTGTGTAATCATTTTGCTCTAAGCCACTACTTGTTTTTCAGCCTGTGGAAAAGAGGAAAACCCACCACAATTCAGTAACTCAAATGATTTCACTTACCTTAAAGTCATTGTTGTATCTACCAAAGTTGACTCGGCCCATATTCTCCACCAAGATGTCCAGATTTGCTCCGGCCTTTCCAGTTATGTTTATTGAAAGTGATTTGTCCCTTTCAAGAACACCTTGAGGAACCTATATGAGTTACACCAAGAGGAAGAAAATAACCACCTAAAACCAACAAAGTCCCTGTTATTTGTCTCTTCAACTTGCATGAAGAAAGGGGAAAAAGGAAACAAAATACGTAAACCCCCTCATTTTCCTTTCCTCCTTTTGTATGTGAGAACATGTGCACACAAAAACTCCTATATCAATCCTCACATCTCAGTACATCAACTAGTGCTACTAGGTGGCATTTGTCTAACTGACACCATCTCTTTCCTTAACTTGGTTTTAAGTAACTCAATTAGCTGTTAGAAACCTAGAGGGTTTTGATGTACCTGATTCACAAAAGCAGGTTCTCAAATTGAGCCTGGTGACTGGAAAGTTTTGGCAAGTATCAGTGATTAAAAGCGGCTTCATCTTCCAATTAAACTTGCTTCAATATTGAGTTTTATTTAATCCCATTTTAACAACATAAGGAAAGAAAGGCTTGACCTGGACACAAAGGTCGTGAGAGTCAGCACAGGTCAAAGATTGATTAGAAAATAGGCTATCAAAGCTTGTGAATTCATATCAATTCTCATTAAGCAGGAACAAACCTGTCTTAAGGGAAGAAAGGTAATGTTCACATCCTGTACAATAAACTTGGGGGTTTTCTAACTTGTAGTCAGAAACCAGTTTTTTTAAGACAACAGTTAGGCTCAGGCTTCCACTTCCCCCACCTTTAAAGAGAATAAAATCCCCCCAAATCTATGGAAACACTGTAAAAAGCCACCAAGTATATATACAATTAACATATTTCATGAACCTGCAAGTAATCCCTTCCTCTAGTTTGTTTGGTTTAACTTAAGTAATGAATCTGTGTCAACATTCAATGTGTCAAAAATGGAAACAACTACATTTTCCTTAGAAATAATATAGTAGTATTTTCTGAAATATGAACATTTAGTATGAATCACAGCATGGTTTGGGGTGGAAAGAACCTTAAGATCATGCAGTTCCAACCCCCTGCATGGGCAGGGACACCTCACACCAGACCAGGCTGCTCCAAAGCCCTGTCCAACCTGGCCTTGAGCACTGCCAGGGATGGGGCAGCCACAGCTTCTCTGGGCACCCTGTGCCAGTGCCTCAGCACCCTCACAGTAAAGAACTTCTGCCTTATATCCAACCTGAACTTCCCCTGTTTCAGTTTGAACCCATCCCCCTTGTCCTGTCGCTACAGTCCCCGATGAAGAGAATCAATGGTATACTTTCTTGCTTCCTTCTTCTGGTTAAATAAGATTACCTTATACAGTTAGTTTGGTAAGGCAGACTATATGAATGACTTCCATGAGGCCACCCACAGCAGAAATTAATACCAGGAAAACACTGTTTACCCCATCGACAGAGACATAGGCACGGTCATGGACTCCATTTGAAGGTGAAGACAGTTGTGTTGGCTCCGTACAGTTTTTGGGAAGTGTAGTTCTGTACAGTACAAACCCAAAATACTAAGAAAAGAAAGAAAAAAACCCAAACAGATTAATGAACCAAGTCATTCCGTAGCTTCAGTTCAAGTAATGAATTAGATATATCCCACATTGCTATCCACACACTCAGACTGAAATATTTTCATTCACTTCAGATAGCGTCTATCAGATACCAACTTCAGATTAGAACTCACTTTGACCTTTAAGTAACAGGTGTAAATTCCACACTTTCCATTTTTAAGTGTTTCATCAGAACATTTATGTAACTTCAGAAGATAAGGATCTTGGCTATGAAGTTATCTCCTCAATTAAAATGAAGCAATTAATAACTGACAGTACTGTCTCTTCACTGAAAACCATGAAAAGATAACTGGAAAATCCCTTCCCAACTGAGTTTATATAACAAACTCCAAAGCGCACTCGTCACCCACTGCCTGTATTTGATATATTTATCAAGTCAATATTATTTATTTTAAGAACTACCTAATTTACATCATTTCAGAATCACAGAATGTTTAAGGGTGGAAAAAACTTTAAGCTCATGCAGTTCCAACCCCCCGCCATGGGCAGGGACACCTCACATTAGACCAAGCTGCTCCAAGCCCCATCCAGCCTGCCCTTGAACATGACCAGGGATGGGGCAGTCACAGCTTTTCTGGGCAACCTATGCCAATGCCTCACCACTCTCGTAGTAAAGGACTTCTTCCTTATACCTAACCTGAACTTCCCCTGTTTCAGTTTGAACGCATCACCCTTGTCCTATACTTTTCACTAAGTTCTCTGTCAGAAAAAACAAATGTCATAATGATTAGATTTGCTCTCATCACAAAGTGAAACACAAATGAAAACCAAGTAAAAATGGACCACTTCTTTCACTCAGTAGCCGCAAAACCATCTATCTTCTAGGCTTGGATTAGAACATAACCCTGTGTCCTGGTTTCAGCTAGGATAGTGTTAATTTTCTTCCTTATAGCTGGTGTAGTGCTGCTGTATTTTGGATTTAGGATGAGAATAATGCTGATAACACACCGCTGTTTTAGCTGCTGATAAGCAGTGCTTACACTAAGTCAAGGACTTTGAGCTTCTCATAGTGCTCTGACAGCACAGGGGGCACAAGGAGCTGGCAGGGGACACAACCACGACAGCTGATCCCAACCTCCCAGAGCGATGTTCCACACCATATGACATTATGCTGAACCCGAAAGCCAGCAGGAGTTGGCATCCTGCTCCTTGGGGGCTGGCTGGGCACCAGCCAGTGGGTGAGGAGCAATTGTGTGCCTTGCATGCAAAAAGGACTGTTGTGGTTTAACCCAGCCATTCAGTCACTCTCCCCAGCGGGATGAGGAACAGAATGAGAAAAAATAGTATGGGATCGGATAAAGACAGCTTGAAAAGAAAGAAAAAGAAGGGAAAATAATGACAATGATAAAGAATACGTAAAGCAAGTGAGACAATGCAATTGCTCACCACCTGCTGACTGATGGTATAAGACACTGGATGCAAGAAGAGTAATATCACAGAGGGTTGTTCAAGTAAACTTGACAAGATTACTGCCAAGTGCTTACTGAAAGGATCCTCACCTGCTTTAGCTCAACAAAGGTTAGTGGGTAAGTGCTTCTCACTGGTCCAGCATGGGACAGCCTGTCAAGAACTTCCACCACAGTAGCCACCTGCAGCACAGGAAATGCAGATACATGAAGGCCAGTAAACATCCCTCCAAAGGTAACAGCTTGTATATCCTGCCACCTACCTGCATCTTTCCAGAAAGCAAAGAAGTCTTAAGTCTTACAGATAATAATACAATACAAAGAACTGAAGAAACCTGAAACATGCTCCACGTGCAGCGATGTTTTGTAAATGCAGATGTTCTCAATTTGCTACACATTCATAAACGTGACACTTTATTACTTAATGAGAACTAACCCATGAGTTTCTCCCAAAGCTTCTATAAACACAACTGCTCTGCACAATTAATACAAACCAGTCAGATTACCTAAATTTTGCTCAGTTATACTTACAATCAAAGTAGGGGAAATAATACCTATTTCTAGTGAGTTACATTGGAATCATTGTGAGCTAAGTCGGGATCTAATTTGGTTCCATCAAAAGTTACCCAAGACGCATTTACCCTATTTAGTTTGAAATGATTTTACAAACCCTAACGTTGTGATTCAGTGTCACATTTAAGCAGCTGGACTGATTTCAGTGAGACTGGAGCAAGGTTGAGGCTAGTCACACACATAAGTACCTTGCTGAATGAGGACTTACATGTGTACAATTAAATTTCCTTTCATTGCCGTTTGCAGTTTCCTTTTGTGATTTTAGAGTATTCTACTCCCTATGATTCTCTCTCAAAGTCCACAATCAATTTATGGTAGTCAGGATGCACACTTTACAAGCTCAGAAAACTAACTGCATTCATGTTTTTGAATGCAAGATGTCTTGTCTGCTCCACAAGAATTATTTCACTGTGGTAAGAACATATTAGACATTCAAAATAGTTCTCAAATGCAGATTTACTTACAAATCCTTCAGAAGAACAGCACAAAAACCCATCGCAGGCATTTAAAACCATGTAAAACTGTGTACTCAAAGAGCATTCACAGAAAGTCAGACTTCTGAGGCTACTTCAATAGCAAGTTACTGACGTTTTGCAGAGCATAATAAAAGTCAGCAGTGCTTAAATATTAACTTAGACATTAAAATGCACATCACTGTGCAAAATACTGCATGTGACGGAATTCAGCAAGAATCATCTATGTACATGCAATTATTTCTTCAGTACAGTATTGGTTTTAGCGGGGATGGAGTTAAATCTCTTCATAATGTATAGGGCTATGCTTTGGATTCATGCTGAAAGTGTGGATTACAGGGATGTTTCACCTGCTGCTGAGCAGTACTTACACATAGCCAAGGCCTTCTCTGCTCTTCACCCCACCAGCAAGCAGGCTGGGGGTGCACAAAGAGTTGGGAGGGGACACAGTAGGGGCAGCTGACCCCAACTTACCCAAGGGATATTCCACACCATGTAATATCATGCCCAGTATTAAAAGCTGGGGAAAAAAAAAAAACAATAAGGAAGGGGGAGATGTTCAGACTTATGGTATTTGTCTTCCCAAGTTACATGTGATGGAGCAAAAGAAGGCTGTAAGTACACAAAGGGCAATGCCATCACTTCCTGGAGGTTGGCTCACCCTCACTAGTCCACAGCTAAGATGGTCACTCTGGCAAGAGGGCTGTCAGGCAAATGATGGCTTGCAAAATTTGGATGATAGTAGCTTGTTCTTATTCTTTCAGTTGAAGCGTTGTACCTAAACTGATAACCAGAATTCCCCAAATGCTCTGGCCTGGATGTGCTCCATTCCTTATCTTGTGCTATGTTAAAGCAATGTGCAGGACTTGGCAGGCCACAAGAGAGACTGAACTGCTGGGTCTTGTACAACGGCTGTGAAGCAAGAGATCAATTTCTCTGCACAGACACTGCCAGAGCTGATTTACAGAACTAAATAACAGTCCTATGAACATGAAGAGTATTGGCCCGAGGTGGAAAATGAAATCAGAAATTCATGTAAGCAGTATTAGGACACACATGGTCACCTGCAATCCACTGGCACCAAGTGCCACTTTGTGCCTTGCTGAACCGGTATTAGCAGCTTGGATATGTGCCTGTTTGACTTTGGGTTTGTTGGTTTTAAGTTCCTGCTATCAAGGAGGCTTCTGTTCTAAATACAGATTGACCACATATGATTCATATATGGCCTGGGCTGGTAGCAGCTTCTTTCTTTGAAACTTCAATGGATTTTTTTTTGTCCAGCTTTTTACCATGAAGTGGTGGGTACAAAAAGAAACCCCAAAAGCCCAATCTGCTCTTGCTGCAAGTTCCTGTTGACTGCTACTCAGTGGACAATCAGGTTCACAACAGAAACTTAACAGTAAACTTAAAAATCACAAATACTCTCAAGAGCATTTAAAACCAGATTAAATTCTTGTATTTCATCTGTAAAATAACAGACGACTACTACCTAAAAAGTAGAAATACATTCTTATCCTCCAGAGCAAGGTCTTCAGGACCAAAGTACAAGAGCAAGCATAAAAACAAGCTCCAACAGGAATGGTATCAGCAACTGCCAGCATCCTGTTTGCTTAACCCATTTCTGTCCCAGCTCATACCAGTGCTGCCTGTGATTTGCTACTGCTTGAGCTCTGCCCATCCCAAGGACTGAGTATGCCTCTAGAACCTGAGTCTGCAGCTTGCAGTGCTGGGGCACTTGTATACAAGCCCTCCTCAGTGGTGACCAGAAACTATCACCTGCTCACAAGCCTGCACAGACACATTGCAGGCACTGAAACTCATTCACTTCCCTTTGGAAACGATGCTCCCCACTTTCTGCCTAATGCCTAAACCCTGTCACCCTGCTCACATTTCTTGAGCCCATCTACTGCCGTTCTGCCCTTGCCTACCCTCATTCCTTATCTCCAACATACCTTCTGCATCTATAAAACAAGATATTTTCCTTATGCTTTCATGCCTTCTGCAGCAATGCCAGTGTCCCCAGCACCTTTCAACAAATTTATCCCACCAAGGAGACTTCTTTAAAATAATTCAATAGCTGAAAAGGAACAAGTGTTTGATAAGGGAACATCAGGGGAGGTGTTTTGCTGTCATTGGCTTTGGGTTGCATAGAATCCCAGCATGGTTTGGGTTGGAAGGAACCTTAAAGCTCATCCAGTTCCAACCCCCTGCCATGGGCAGGGACACCTCACACCAGACCAGGTTGCTCCAAACCCCTGTGTCCAACGTGGCCTTGAACACTGCCAGGGATGGGGCAGCCACAGCTTCTCTGGGCACCCTGTGCCAGCGCCTCAGCACCCTCACAGGGAAGAACTTCTGCCTTAGATATAACTGAACTTCTCCTGTTTCAGTTTAAATCCATTACTCCTTGCCCTATGTTTGGTGGTGGTTTTGGTTGGTTGGGGTTTTTTTTACCCCTCCCCAACTAGCCTAGGTTCCCAATTATTTTTATCCGGGCCAACCTATTTGCAAACCTCCAAAAGCCAGCAAATATGACAGGCAGCACTGCTAAGGGCAAAGCTCTCTTTCCCTCAAGGTTAGGTCCTGGGCAGCAGATCAGGCACTTAAGGACAGATTTGTCACAGAATATCTTGTGAGAAATAAAGAGCAAACAGAGAACAGCCTGCTCTGGTCACACGTACCCCTGTAACGGGCACCATATGACCCCTGAAAATACTCTGGAGTCTCCTTCCTTCTTCCTTTCTGTGTAAGTGTCAAGGGGGTTAGTTCACTGTGGTAGAGTCAATGGTCTACATAGCAGACTGACTGCTGGACCTCGACTGCACAGTGAAGCTTCACACTGTACCTGTGTTAGCACCATCACTGCAAATGATACAGCTGGGAAGTTTGCTATTATCAAAGCGAACTCCTATCATTCTCAATATCCCCTCTCTGATATTCACCCAAACATATTCAAGCTTGTCCACCAACAAGGTTCACTGGACCTAGTCCCAACAGGAGCTAGAATGCATCAGAGAGCTGGAAGGAAGGCTTTGGCTGGGATGGTATAAACGCTCTGTGACTGAAGACTCATCCTGTGTTGCAGGGTAATAAAGCAGAGGAACAAACTGCTGCTGAAATGAAGCACTGGTTTCACAGAACAGAAGCAGCCTTCCTCCCAGAAAAGAGCCCTAGAGGCTTTTGGTGCAGATGGCAGCATATGTACAGGCAGCAACAGGAACCTCACACCTGGCAGGTCAGACATGCCATCTGGATTGCTGCAACTACTAGGCAGAGAGTAAAACACCTCCTCTCGGAAAGCAGGGAGTATAGAAGCTGAGAAGGTGAAGGAACAGGGCTCCCAGTGTGATGGCCAGGTCAAAACTGATATTTGAGCAACTTTAGTAATCTGACTCATCTTCTGTAAGACAGATGTCTGGGCATCCCGCAGCATTCATTTCTTGAAGGCATGAAAGTTCATCATTCTACTGAAACTGGATAGCCCTATCTGATAGCCATGAACCATGAGAAGATGGAAGAGTCAAAATCTGATTGCTACACTTATACTGATGAGCTTTGATAGCAGCAGAAGTGGTGGGTGTACTGATAGTGGTATAAAATTAGTCACCACCAAGTATCAGCCTGTTCAGTGAAACCTCATATGGCAGCCTTTAACCTAAAAGGGCTGAGGATACTCAAAGGTTGGTGAAAATGATAAAGATCTGGCGTTACCACTTTGATACAAAAGGTATTTCTGCCCACGACTTGAGTGGGATGACTTGAAGGCACCTGCAAAGCCTCTGCATTACCAACTTTCTGCAATGCTTCAGCTGCATTGCATAGCAGAGCAGATACATTACTGATGGGAAAGGTGACCACCAAATGCAAAGTACGAAACCAGTGCATTCTGAACTACAGCATCCAGTACAGTAACCAAAACAACCTGTGTGTGCCCAGCAGAATGAATACAGCCAAATTCATACCTGTGGTCTCCTCCATTCCCCTCTTAAACCATCCTCAGTACTCATTGCAGGAACATAGTTCTCAACCATCTTTCACAGAGAATTGTCCCAGGTTGCAAAATGATGCACTGTGGGCAAATCCCAGCTACCCATGTGCTGAGCAGCTATACCCCTGTGTCAGACAGGATATAACGTATCTGTATGCTTTTCCCTCGGCAGGAAACCAATTTCTCTCATCAGCCATAGATTTTCACAAATCCAGCAGACTTCAAATCCATTGAAAGGTTCCACAGTCAAACTTTAAACACTTAGAAATAATTCAAAGATATGTATATCCTACCTGCTGCTTCTACTTCAGAGGCATCACCAGCTACAGAAACACTCTTTGCTCATAGCTCTGATGCCAGCATTCTTCCAACTACATTAATCACACATGAGTTATCCTGGACAACTACGATTCTGTTGTCTTAATATATTATTAATCTCAGTTTAGTAAAACTTGAGGCACAAACTGCATAATGTAAGAATTATGTTTTATACGCAGGTAACACATAGCATATTACAGGTATAATTTACCTTCTGCAAGCGAACCTTCCCATAGGCAAACTTGGGTGTTGTTGGAGGGATAAGACCTTCTGGTAACTGGTTATACTAGAAAGGGAAGGAGGAAAAAAAAAAAACCAACATGAGACAGATTAAAGCACGCTTTAATGGAATTCTCACTTTCCGCTTCACAATGTACAAAAGCAGAACTTTAAGTAGATAATCTTACTGTGCTAAAAGATTACAGCTGCATCTAGTGTAAGACTGAGCTGCCAAAGAATCAACGCCCTTGGAACCCTCCTGTAGGGCCTGCACTACTGACTCCTAAAACCCTCCTGCAGTCCCCTTCTCAGTCCACAGGAGCGTGAGTGAACCTTTCCAAGCCTGTAAGGCAGCGCTTCCAGCTGAGCCTTCCTTAGCAGCGCTTCAATACGGGAATCATTAGCTTTCCTATCAACGGACTGATGAAAACCTGGCTTATATTTCTGGTAACAAGTTCATTTCTTTCTTCCTGTATTTGAAACTAATCAAGATGAAGAATACAGAGTGGCTTGGGTTGGAATGGACCTTAAGATCGTCCAGCTCCAACCCCCTGCCATGGTCATTCAGGCTTAAAGAAAAGAAAAACTGTAATTCAGCCAAGAGAAGACGTCAAAAGTAGGAAATCTCAGCCCAAACAGTAAAAATTAGAGAATGCTGTCAGCAACTGAAAGAAGCTGTACACTGAAACCTTTATTCTTTATTATATTTATTAACTGAAGGGAACAGTAAAGGAAGATTGTAACATGTTACCCTTCTACACAGCCAACATGTGGAACATAGTCATTAGGTGCAGGCAACTTAATTTTCTTTCATCAGCTCCACTTCAAACTGTAACTGAGTAGACAGGCTGTTATAGGTTTAAAACCCACAGACACAGGAAAACTTCGAGATCTTGTGGATATGGAACGTAAGAGATAAACAGACCACAATACCAATACGCTTCAGGTTATACTGAATGCTTCAGATATTATCAAAGCTCTCACTGCACTACAACACTACTTGCATTTCAGATAAGGATCTTGCCTTAAAGAAAACAACTCAAAAACAGGAAGCTTGGGAATTTCTCTGGTGAGAAAAGCTGTATCAAGACAGGAGGTTGCCCTTGAAAGGCTATCAAAATAATGCCCTTAATGGAAAGCTTAGGGATAATGGTGTAATCCACAGCAGGCCTTCCACAGGTACAGAGACAAAGGCATGCTCAATCCTAGAGAAAGTGTAGTACACTTTTGGGAGACCTGATCCCATCGGAAACATGTCTTTTAGTCACTAGGAATGTTGCTAGCATGCGACAGGGCAGCAAGTACAAGCTTGAGCCTTGGTACACCCATGGAATCTGCTTTTAAGCCTCATCTGAAGCCTCCAATGCAAAGATATTCAAAATCCAGATACAGGTTCCATGTTTCACTTCAATCTCCAGTTTGTAAAGACACTGTGCATTTTTACAGGAGGCAAGGCTGGTCCCACACACTAGTTACAGTTTGTGGCGTGACAAAACCCAAATAAGTGTTCATTTGGACAAGCACACTCCTTCTGAGACCCCAAACCACAACATAAAGTTTGGGATACAGTCAGCCAAAGCTCTAAGCTGCAGTGATGAGCCTGAGCAGACGCAATGGCTGATGGATGCTGCAAGGGGAAAGGCTCTGTTCACTCCCCATCAGGACAGAAAGGATAGCCAGAGAGGTGCAAGATCTTTCCCCTTTTGTAACAACGAGCAGTTAGGCTGGCCTAATTGCCTTGTTTTACATCCCTTCCCTGCAGAAAACAGTAAATACAGAAGTAACCCGTACCAACACAAGAATGAGAGTGTTTGCAGCACGCCAGTGATGTTTCAAGGAAACATGTCCTGGGGACACTCACCATACCAATGACTTCCCTCAAGGCAAAATACTTTTCGGTCAGATCCCCTGCTTCACTCAGCGGAGCATCATAGTCATAGCTAGTGGGCTGTGGCATATAGGGCATATTAGCACCTAAGGAGGGGGGGGAAAAAGGCAATTATAAACAGTGGTATTTGGGATTTAGCATAGAGAAACTCTTCCTGATGGAAGGCAACATCCTTCTGAGCTCACACTGCTCTATTACAGTCATCAGAAATATTCTGAAGATAAACAAATTTATCCATGTTTCAGCTCCTTCACAGGACTGAGGCAGAAGTCGCCTCTGCAAAGTTAAATACCATGTGGGTTTAGGACAACATGCTTGTCGACAGACAGAGAACAGCTAATGCAGTCATGTTTTGTCATGTGAAAGCAAGCAGAGCTTATTCTTTCACAGAATACCTAATCCATAAAGAGCTCCCCTACATCATGAGCATCATTTAAATTCTCTTACCATTCCAATAGGCAAAGTTGGTCCCACCTATAAACATGTACCTAAAAAGGGAAAAAAGCCATCCACTTAAATCAGGTTTTGCTGAATTGGGAAAAAAAAAATCCCCCCCAAATTAACCTCTACTAAGCACACACTTACAGGTTAACGTTAGCACCACGTGCCAGGATTTCATTAAGGGTTTTAGCTATAGTTTGTGCGGGCACAACAGAATGACGGTGCCCCCAGTGATCCAACCATCCAGTATAAAACTCAGAATTAACCTGAAAGGAGGAAGGGCAAAAGAGGAAGGGAAAATATGAAGAGGGAACAAGAACAGAATGCAATGTGATTTCAGGTTACTAACTGTAAGGGGGAAGGAAAAAGGGCACCTTGACTCATTAGAGCTATTTTTGAACTACTATAAATACAACAAAGCACACACCAAGACAGTCCTTTTCAGCAGATTACTGGGCAAATAAATTAAAGGATTGTTCCAATCATTTTAAAGGGACACTTGGAAAATAACTGTGGAAGCACCAAAGAGCATGAGTTTCCTGTGAACCTGTCAACATGAACATGCTGCAGTCTTGACATTCAAATAAATGATGGAACTGATACATTCTCTGCAGGAGAGCATACGTAGACTAAATAAAAATAGATCTTTCCAATACCAAATGGCATTCTGAACAGCTTCACAGCACAATCTTGCACCCTCAATGGGCCTTCACCCTTGTTGAAACGGCTTCCAGTGATCTCAAACCCCATTATAACTTGTGTAAAACTTCTAGGGCAGCCGAAAACAGGAAGCAACTTCTAATCTACCCTTGTGAGTCTGCTTTTAACTTCCACCTACATACATACCTCACTAATTCATCTCACCATCCTCACTGTTTCCACTGCTTTGTAAACATTTGTCTTTGCAAGGAAAAGCACTGAGACAAAGTTGTTACCTTTGACTACAATGGTATTTGCAGAGCAGCAGTTAATGTGGAGTTCAAACACACACAGAAGCTCCTCTGTTCAGTTTTTCTGACTTGGAAATTACATCTTCATAAACATGTCCCTCAAACTGTCCAGCACACTGGTGTCAATTCCTCTCTTATTAAAGGCAAGATTAGGAATGATACAAGAGATTTAAGTGAAAGGACATACCAAAGGGCCTGTAGGTTCACTGCTCCTTTGAGCCAAGAATGCTGCTGTGACATTGCCACCTATAAGCAGGCAGAAATAAAACTGAGTTGCTATATCCATGGCTCCTTTGGTCCTTCATTTTACTGAAATAGATGTCTTATCTCCCCTCAAGGGTCAGTGCTGGGACTGATCCCGTTCACCTTTGTTGGTGACATAGACAGTGGGATTGATGCAACCTCAGCAAGTTTGCCAATGACACCAAGCTGTGTGGTTCTGTTGATAGGCTGCATGGAAAGGATGGGATCCAGAGGGACCCTGAAACACCTGAGAGGTGGCCAAATACCAACCTCACAAGCAAAGTGCAAGGTTCTGCCCCTGGGTCAGGGCAATCCCAGGCATAGCTGCAGGTTGGGAAGAGAAGAGATTCAGAGCAGCCCTGAGGAGAAGGACTTGGGGGTGTTGGTTGATGAGAAACTGAACAAGAGTGGCTTCAGTGTGAGCCTGAGCCCAGAAACCCCTCATATGCTGGGCTGCATCAAAAGCAGCATGAGCAGCAGGTCGAGGGAGGTGCTGCTGCCCCTCTGCTCTGCTCTCGTTGAGACCCCACTTGCAGCACCATGCACAGTTCTGGTGTCCTCAACATAAGAAGGGCACGGAGCTGTTGGAGCAAGTCCAGAGGAGGCTATGAGGATGATCAGGGCCTGCAGCACCTCCCATACAAAGACAGGCTGAGAACATTGGGGCTGTTCAGCCTGGAGAAGAGAAGGCTGCGTGGAGACCTCAGAGCAGCTTCCAGTGTCTGAAGGGGGCTACAAGGATGCTGGGGAGGGACTCTTCACCAGGGACTGTAGCGATGGGACAAGGGGTGATGGGTTCAAACTGAAACAGGGGAAGTTCAGGTCAGATATAAGGAAGAAGTCCTTCCCTGTGAGGGTGCTGAGGCGCTGGCACAGGGTGCCCAGAGAAGCTGTGGCTGCCCCATCCCTGGCAGTGTCCAAGGCCAGGCTGGACTGGGTTTGGAGCAACCTGGTCTGGTGTGAGGTGTCCCTGCCCATGGCAGGGGTTGGAACTGGATGAGCTTAAAGTTCTTTCCAACCCAAACCATTCTATGATTCTATGAAAATCCAGACAAGAAAGTTACTTCAGAAAACAGAGGAATCAATACCTTTGATTCTAGTGTTGCAGAACTTATTTAAACTATATACATACATCTTCTGAAACCCCAGCTTTTCCCAGGAATGACATCCTAGCACCAAAAAATGTGGTATGTATCAAAAGGACTACTTGGTCACAGGAAAGTTGAGGTCTGGGTTTGTGGTACCAAGACTATGGTGAAGAACAGAAGAGAGGAAGGCTCCAAAGAGGAGTTTCACTCTTCATCAATCCTAGTGGCTCAAGCTATACAGACTGGAAATAATAATTCCAGTAGTATCTTTCCATCTCATAAATGATATGCATGAAGGAGTTCATAGTTTCAATCTACTTCTAAGAAAACAGATTCCTGCTAAACAAGCATCTTTGAGAACAATATACAAAAGAGGCCAGACAATGAAAAACCAGAAAGATCTATCTTGGAGCTTGTTTCTTGTGCCTTAAGCCTATTTTGCCAAGTACATGCAGTATATGAACATTTCCATCATTACATTAACACTCCTCTTCCATCAAAAGCATGCTCTGAACACACTAGGGCTGCTTCAGGCCTGTATCACAGCCAACTGTGGCAGCGTGCACATTTCTAGTCATCTTCAGCAGTCTTTTTTTTTTTTACAGTAGAATCATAGAATAGTTATGGTTGGAAAGGACCTTAAGATCATCCAGTTCCAACCCCCTGCCATGGGCAGGGACACCTCACACTAAACCATGCTACCCAAGGCTCTCTCCAACCTGGCCTTGAACACCGCCAGCAATGGAGCATTCACAACTTCCCTGGGCAACCCATTCCAGTGCCTCACCACCCTTACAGGAAAGAACTTCTTCCTCATATCCAATCTAAACTTCCCTGTTTAAGTTTGAACCCGTTACCCCTTGTCCTCTCACTACAGTCCCTCATGAAGAGTCCCTCCCCCGAATCCCTATAGGCCCCCTTCAGATACTGGAAGGCTGCTCTGAGGTCTCCACGCAGCCTTCTCTTCTCCAGGCTGAACAGTCCCATCTTTCCCAGCCTATCTCCATACGGGAGGTGCTCCAGTCCCTGATCATCCTCGTGGCCTCCTCTGCACTTGTTCCAGCAGTTCCATGTCCTTTCTATGTTGAGGACACCAGAACTGCACACAATACTCCAAGTGAGGTCTCACAAGAGCAGAGGGGCAGGATCACCTCCCTGGACCTGCTGGTCATGCTCCTTTTGATGCAGCCCAGGATACGGTTGGTTTCTGGGCTGCAAGCACACACTGCAGCCGGCTCATGTTCATTTTCTCATCGACCAACACTCCCAAGTCCTTCTCTGCAGGGCTGCTCTGAATCTTCTCTGCCCAACCTGGAGCTGTGCCTGGGATCGCTCCAACACTCTTACAGTAACCACTGGCTTAAAAAGAAATACACAAGGAGAGCTGGATTCTGGGCCAGACAGAGGGCATTCACAAAATACATTAAAAGTCAGTGGAAGCTATGCCAGCTTTGACTGCTAAGTTTTAGGAGATGCACGCTATGAGCAGTGTCATTTCCTTATTCACAGTTTCATGATGCAAGGAAGCGTTTTCAACTCTCTAATTGGGTACTTGTGGGTGATTCTTGTACATTTAAGGGTATATCAAATACACAAAAATGCCTACTACTCCCTTTAAACAAAGCAGGCAGGCCTGTCGAGCAGTCAGGTCAGTTTGTCCTGCCACAAACACACATGCAACAATTTTCAGTAACAAACGGCAGTCTCCAACCTGGGGCAAAGTCCACTGTTGCATAAAGACCCTGAAGAGCTCCACATCTCAAGTGGAATTGGCTTGCACCATCAGTTGTGAACAGCACCACCTCATCACCGAGATGCTGGCGAAAGAGCTTCAGAAGGGCACGCAGGTAGTCATAGTCACAAGCGAAGTAGCTTCCATACTCATTCTCTACCTGCACAGTGAAAGCAAGTCAGTAAAGCAGTAGGCATTTTCAGTCTGCATCTTATATCAAAAATGGAAAGCCCCAATCCAACCCTCTTCCTTCTTCGGCACCAATGGTGAAAAAGCCATTTTAACTCCAGATCTGAGGAGTAAGAGATGACAACACTTTTAGGTTCTCATCTCTCTCATCTGCATCTTACAGGGGAGCAAACATTCAGTGAAGGTAAGGCATTTTCCTATAAAATCACCCTCCACATAGAAGTCTCCACCCTAGCTACTGCACAGCAATGAAGCCTCTCTTAAAAAACAGAGAGCACAAGCACAACAGTCAAACCACAGAACAGGTTGTGACATGGTCAAAACTGCAGCAAAACTGGTCTTTCAGAACAGAGACGCCTACAAGGGGTTCTCACCAACAGCAATGCCCTGCAATGGATTCAAAGCTTTTGTTATGGTCAAATACTAAGATTATGGAATAATCACCACTGCACATCTGGAAGGAGTTTAAGAGACAAGCTACTCACCATGAACACACAACACTGGATCCTGAAACATTTACAGCTTAAGTTAGGAGCCAAGAACTAAAAAGCCGGCGTTTTGAGGCTTTTTTTTGTCACAAGTTTTAGCCTTACTCCATACTGCTTTTGCTTCTATCTGTATTCCTTATCCTAAGGTATCCTTACACCCTAAGTTATCCCTATTCTCTTTTTCCCTGTCAGAGAATTTCTGGCAACTGTAATGTATTTTGGCTTTATGGCATAAAACCGTGACCTAAAAAGCTCCCCAAGGTTCCTCTACTGCTTCCTATGGTTGTGGGAAACAACTTTGATAGAACAGATGAGTCCTCTCTGGATTCTGGAAAGAGTGCATTCTGTTCTTTAGGATAAGGGATTTCATCAGAATCTTCCAGCTCCCTGAAACTGCTACAGAACATGTGTGACATTACCCTCCAACACCCACAGAGTGTCTGCAAGAGCAATATAAGCACCCATGCTGCTTGGGTTCACTGAATTGTCAGGGAGTTACCTGCACCATGATGATTGGACCTCCATTTTGATAGAGGTGAGGCCTCATCTTTGGCAAAAGGACACCCATCCATTTCTCTACTGCTGCCAGGTAATCTGTGATACACAAAAAAGAGATGCTTCACAGCTTTTTTGCCTTTTTTTTTTTCCTAGTTTTTGTTTCAAATTATATATGGGTAGTTTTTACCTAGCATTCTAAATATGTCAAGTATAATGGAACAGCATTTAATGAACTGTTGTGCTCTTATACCTGCTCATACACGGCAGCTCCCAGTACCGCTGGCTACAAAATAAAACAGGTGAACTTTGAAGATCAGCAGAGAGACTTCAGTATGTCTCACACAGGTTGTCCTAATACATTTCAACAGCAAAATGCACGTTGCTAAGTGTACTATGTTTTTTACACCACGAGCAGAACGGAAACCAGATATGATATGCATCTTTGTCCCCTAACACACACTCTAATAAAAGTGTTAATCTCCTACCTCCTCTCAATCCCTCCATGTCTATGAGAACCAGACCAGTTGGCTGTTGCAAAACCAAAAACCTCAAAGCTGAGGGCTGCCTGTCTTTTCCTCAGTGGTGACAATGATTTCTCTCTCGGCACCAGTCTTCATGAAGGTTGTCAATACCTTGGAAACTTCCTACCCTACTTTGTTCATTCTATATACTTCTGACCACACAATTCTAATTACAAGTATTGCACATTTTAGTTACAAGATGCCTTAAGCTGAAATATGAATTGCCCACTAATGGCCCCAAGCAATAAGTCATCTTGCTGCTAAAGCATATTTCTGCTAGTCTTTTTTGATGCCTTTACCTGAATCAGAAGACCTGAGAACAATAGATTTCTTCTCCAACAGCCATGCAGGAAGACCTCCCTGGGGAAAGAAATAGAATCACTTCAGTGAGCTTTGCTTTTTCATTTTAGGAAATGTAAGAAGAATTTAGCCTTTTATCAAAACATATACCTAAAAATTGATTTTCAACAAGTAAGTAATAGCTCCCAATCAAAAAACAAACACAAAATAAGCTTGTGTTGGAAGAAGTCACTTGTATGCATGCATTTTAACACACTAAACCAAAGAGTCTTGTCCAAGGATATACCAAGGATGTTTGCCTACTTAAGACAGAAATACTGGCATTAGATCTACTCATGAAATAACTGTTACAAAAGGCTGTACCATGTCCCATTCTGCACAAATGTAAGGTCCAGCTCTCAGGATAACCAGCAAACCAGTGTCGTTAGCAAGCTGCAGGAAATACTCTAGATCTTTGTCACCAGAAAAATCATACACGCCCAGCTGGGGTTCATGGTAGTTCCATGGCACATACCTATGAAAAGAGAAGATCACCTGCATTAGGAAACTGAGGCTTAACAGGACTCTGAATAACAACTGCTTGCACTGCACACTCCACACCTGCAATGCTCCTTGGTTTTCAGATTAGTAAAATACAAGAATAACCCCAAAGCCCTTCTTCTGTGAGGTACTTCAGATGGCAGAAAGTGTTACTACTGAAATAAGGCTTAGTACTTTGCAGTATGCCAGCATGAGCAGCAGGTCAAGGGAGGTGATGCTGCCCCTCTGCTCTGCTCTCGTGAGACCCCACTTGCAGTACTGCATGCAGTTCTGGTGTCCTCAACATAAGAAGGAATGGAGCTGTTGGAGAAAGTGCAGAGGAGGGCATGAGGATGATCAGGGGCTGGAGCACCTCCTGTATGGAGACAGGCTGAGAACATTGGGGTTGTTCAGCCTGGAGAAGAGAAGCTGTGTGGAGACCTCAGAGCAGCTTCCAGTGTCTGAAGGGGGCTACAAGGATGCTGGAGAGGGACTCTTCATCAGGGACTGTAGTGATAGGACAAGGGGTGATGGGTTCAAACCGAAACAAGGGAAGTTCAGGTTAGATGCAACTCAGGTTAGATAGCAACTCATTCACTGAAAAATGCTTATAAGCAGACACCTGCAAGTGTTTCAGCTAAATAAGGATGACTAGATATTAACTTCGTAACAGTTTCTCACTACCTAAAATACTACTACAGAAAAACAGCAACTGCTTATACTCCTTTCTCTTCAAGCTACAAAACAAGTTAGTTGTTTAGTACAGTTAACTTGTTGTACAAGTTAGTTTGTACTAATCTGAGTACAAGTTACTGCTAGCAAGTAAATTACAGATTAATACAAGAAAAGCATTCTAGCAATTCAACTACACCTTGTAACCTGTTAGTTACAAAAGCATACTCATTGGATTGTTTCATGATCTTTTTCTAGAAAGAAGACTGTGCTTATGAGTGTCTGAGATGAGGACAAAAGGGTTTCTCCAGCTCCCTTATGCTCAAAATAGGAAAAGCACAGAACCAACCAGGTTGGAAAAGCTCTTTCAGCTCATCCAGTCCAACCGTTCCCAGCACTGCCAAGGCCACCACTAACGCATGGCACTGAGGGCCTCGTCTCCACAGTGTGTGAACACTTGCAGGGACGGTGACTCCAGCCCTGCCCTGGGCAGCAGTTCCAATGCCTGAGCACCCTCTGGGGAAGGAATTGTTCCTCAGCTCCATCTAAACCTCCCCTGGTGCAGCTCGAGGCCGTTTCTTCTTGTCCTGTCCCTTGTTCCTTGGGAGAGGAGACAGACCCCACCTCACTACAGCCTGTCAGGTAGTTCCAGAAACAGTTTTAATTTATGTCCCACGCATTCCCACATGGTCATAAAAATCCCACATATTTTGGTGGAGAAGGGAACCAAATGAATACAAAAATGAACGTGAAATACTTTCTTGCAGAATGAATCATGATATAAACATATTTTAAACACTGGCCTAAAAACTGTTAGTAACACCCTTTAATCCCCCAGCCTATTGTCTACAGCTAGGAATGGCCTCAAACTGAACCATTTTACTTTCAAATTGTTATTATTAGCAAGTGTAATTCCTATATAATGTTGTACAAAGTTACAGTCAGTTGTTAATGCTGTACTGCTTTAGCTACAGAATAATGAATTTAAAAAGGAATGCTGCACTCCTTCCACAAACCTGAAACATGGTATTTCTGTATTTGAGTAATAGCATTTACTCACCATTTGTAGACAATTTGAAAGCTTTATCCTATAAACTGCATTTTCTTTGGGTCATTTTCCTCTCTCATTCAGTCCTGTACATATTTAGCCCCATCTAGCGGTTAATTATTTCTCTCCTCCAACCAACCCAAACCGCGCACTAACTTTGAGTACTCACCAGATGTCTTGATATTCCAGGTGTTCAGGAACTGAAAATGAGGACCAGATGCTTCTGCATGCTACCTGCTCTGGTCAGGACTGGAGCTCCTAGGAACATACCCATCATCCTCTGGGATGTTACACCAACTACAACATCAAATTTCAACCTGATTTAGGCCTTGACATATTAAGCTTTAATGTAAGTTCAAGCTTCTTGTTGCCTGTTTATTCATATTCTGTTATTGCTTAAGAAGGACATGGAGCTGCTGGAGCAGTCCAAAGGAGGCCATGAGGATGATGAGGGGCTGGAGCACCTCCCGCATGAAGATAGGCTGAGAACATTGGGGCTGTTCAGCCTGGAGAAGAGAAGCTGCAGTGGAGACCTCAGAGCAGCCTTCCAGTATCTGAAGGGGGCTACAGGGATGCTGGAGAGGGACTCTTCATCAGGGACTGTAGCGATAGGACAAGGGGTGATGGGTTCAAACTGAAAGAGGGGAAGTTCAGGTTGGATATAAGAAAGCTCTTCCCTGTGAGGGTGCTGAGGCATTGGCACAGGGTGCCCAGAGAAGCTGTGGCTGCCCCATCCCTGGCAGTGTTCAAGGCCAGGTTGCATGGGGCTTGGAGAAACCTGCTCTAGTGTGAGCTGTTGCTGCCCATGGCAGGAGACTGGAACTGAATGATCTTAAGGTCCTTTTTCAACCCAAACCTTCCTATGATTCTGTGTTTCCTGGTGCAGAGGGTTACAGACATATACTGACTTCATTCATGCAAGAGTCCCACGTAAGCTGTGTGCTGACTCACACATGAGCTGAACCATGCATCAAGGCATTGAGCAGAACAGGAAGGAGAGCAGGTCTGGCTTGCTTGGACCACAAGGTATTTACTTTAGGAGGACAATCCTGTAATAAAAGGATCATGTTTACTTTGAAGTGGTTAAGCCTCGCTGGGACCACCTTGATAAGAACAAGGCTCCCATACTTCAAATTACAGCGAATCTCTATCCTGTCTCACAGGAAAAGCCACAAGCAACAAAGCCACAGCCTTCGGAGGTGGCCCCAGGGCTGGGAGTCCAACTATTACGTTCAGTCAGAAAGTCTGGTAGTGCTGCTGCCCTTCGCAGAACAACTTCACACAACCGGTATCTCAGTCCCTTGCTAATAGCTTCACTGATCCAGGACAGAACAAGCAGAAGAGGAAACACACACACAACTAAATCGTCACCTAGACTGATCTCCATGCTTACCAACACCACACAAAACCTCAGGGCAGTTTATGTTTGGGGTAACATGAAAAGAATACTGCTTTATATCAAATCATTGAGAGCAGGAAGGCATGTAAAAACCTGTTATCTGTCATCAGTGATTCAGCAGCAACACCTAAAGCCATAGGTCACGTAACTACAGAGCAACATTTGATAGCTGCACTGTGCCAAATCAGAAACAAATCGCCCACAACAGAGAGCAGTTGACACCAGCAAGGCAAGACAATTTCCACTCCTTCCTGCACAGTGGAAGGACAGTGATGCGAAACAGCAAAGCACAGAGTACGATAAGTGAACAAGTGAAAAAAGACAGGAAAATGAAGAAGGAAAACCCACAACTGTGTTAGCAGGCGATGATAAAGGAAGAAGGAACCAAGGGTGGGGGGGAGCTACCCACAGCCCTGCAGCAACGTTGCTGGTAAACAACAGTGACAGGGTGAACAGGGAGGAAAATATTCTGATCTCAAAAGACTCAGTGATACAGCAGAGACATGGACAGGCGATTTCAATGGAAAAGGGAAGGGACTGGTTGAAAAAGCTGGAAGTGAACAGAAGGCACTGACGATAAATGGGGTTTGGAAGGAAGAGGAAAATAAATCAGAGATGTAAGGGAAATATGAGACTCTACAGATCATAAGAGTCATGGAGCCACTGTCAGGACCCTGACCTTTCAAGCCAGACATCAAAAGGTACAATTTTCAAGTCCAATTGAGCTTATTTTTATTGAAGCAAAAAAACAATTATATTTGCAATTCCATGTCCTGAGCAAATGTTCAATTCCATTGCTCTTACTTGATGCAAGGGAAAACAGAACTTCCTTTATTAGAAAAAAAACAGAAATCACCCCCAAAACCACCCACCAAACAGTCACTACATCATCACAAGACAGAGAAGAGAGTTAACACATGAAAAAGCCACCCCAACGTAGAAAACCCTCAAGGGAGGGGAAGGAAAGATGGTGCAAGACTTGCTGAGGCAACGCTGTCTGGCAGTCCATAGCACACAAGCAGCTCTTTCAAAGAGAAGCTCTAAGTCTTGGAATGATTTAGGAGAGAAAAAAACAACGTGTTTGGGAATTACAATCACTGCCTGAAAAGACTGTGCCTTACACTTTAATACTGCTCCTCTTCCCTTGTCAAGGAAGCTTGGCAAATGGAAGAGTAAGCTGCATGCTGTTTAATCTGTGCCTCAGCTGTTGTACTGAGTACACAACCAGATAGGAAAGACAAGGAAGAGGTTTGGTACCTGCAAATGAAAGCTGTTCAAAGACCTAGTTCCCAACTACTCTTCTAAATTCAACCGTTCCTGCTGAAGCAGCTTTAAATATTACTGCAGCCTTTGCCAATATTTTCAAGGCTTAGAGAGATATTAGGCTGTATTCAGCTGTTATCGGCTCCTCTCTCCTTTTCTGCTTTCCAGAGATTACAATGCAGAGCACACATATATTGGGTTTGCTGCAGGAGTTGTAACCTTGCAGTTGGAACAAACACTGGAGGAGCTCGCTCCTGAAGGGTGCGCCCTATGGAAAGGACCCACACTAGAACAGCTCATGAAGAATTACAGCCTGTGTGAAGGACTCACACTGGAGAAGTTCACGAACAGTCTCCCATGGGAGGGCCCCACACTGGAACAGAAGAGTGTGAGGAATCCTCCCTGAGGAGGAAGGAGCAGCAGAGACAATGTGTGATGAACTGACCACAAGCCCCATTCCCTGTCTCCCTAAGCCACTGTGGAGGAGGAGGTAGAGAATTCAGAACCAAAGCTGAGCCCAGGAAGAAGAGAGGGGTGTGGGGAAGGTGTTTTTAGATTTGGATTTTATTTCTCATTACCCTCCTCAGATTTGGTTGGTAATAAACTAATGCCTGCTTTGCTTGTGACAGTCATTAGTGACAGATCTCTCCCTGCCCTTATCTCAACCCACCAGCCTTCTGCCATATCAAAAGATATGTCCCATGTTCAGCTGAGGAGGGGGAGCAATAGAGTGGTGTCGGTGGACACCTGGTGTCCAGCCAGGGTCAACCCACCTGTCCTGGGTTCAGCAGCAGCAGTCATTTTTCTCCTTCTCAGTAGCTGGTGCAGTGCTGTGGTTTTGACTTTCAGCCTGGGAGCAGCGCTGATAACACCGAATGGTTTCAGTTGCTGCTCAGTAATGTTTACTCTGACCAAGGACTTCCTGAGCCTCATGTTCTGCCAGGGAGGAGGGAAAGCCGGGAGGAAGCAGAGACAGGACACCTGACCCAAACTGACCAAAGAGGTATTCCATACCACAGCACGTCATGTTCACTGTATAAACTGGGGGCAGTTACCTGGAAGGGTTAGGTCACTGCTGGGTTGGGCTGGGTATCGGTCAGCGGGTGGCAAGCAGCTGTATTCTCTTCCCTTGTTATTTCCCTTCTCATTATTATTATTGGTGGTAGCAGTAGTGATTTGTGTTATACCTTAGTTACTGGGCTGTTCCTATCTCAACCCGTGGGAGTTACATTCTTTCCATTCTCCTCCCCATCCCTCTAGGAGCAGGGGGGAGGAAGAGGGGAGGGGCAGTGAGAGAGTGGCTGCATGGCTGAGTTGCCGACTGGGGTTAAACCACGACAGTTCTTTTTGGTGCCCAATGTGGGGCTCTAAGGGTTGAGATTACGACAGACCTGACCGGAAGTGTGTCTGATCGTATCTGTGATAAGCATTGATTGTTTTGGATTGATAGTCACTCGTCACAATGCTGATTTATTGGCTCTCAAAGTTGTTGCTCTTGATCTCAGCATGTCGTACCTTACTTACAGCTGGTATTTGCTGTGTTAGTGTTTATCGGCTGGAGGCCTTGGGCTAAGGTTCTTGTTTCATTGTACTTTATGGTAATAACTTGTAATACAATAGCATCATTGATCATGAAACTGATCTGGCTTGCATTCCCAGTGTGGTCACCACCTCTATACTTTGGGAGGTATATAATAGAATTGTTTAGCAATTACACATCTTTTTTTCCCCTCCTTGGGTGGTCAACCTGTGAAGGAGACATTCCCTTACATTCCCAGCCCCCCCCCCCCCGACCATTTACAGCATCATTTGAGAATTTTGAAGGTTTTGAATGGCCTTTGGGTACCCTTGAGACCTGCCTGCTGATGGTGATGGGGATCACCATGCTGGCAAGCATACAGAGCGTGTTTTACCCACGACCATTTTGTCTGGTCCCAAGAGTTATGCAGAGTCAGGTTTGGGCCTTGTCTAGGGTTAGATGACGATATAGGAGGACTGAGAGATTTTCCCTGAGGCTGGACAGTCGTGAGTGGCAGGGTGTGTGGGATAGTATGGACAAGTATCTAGGCCAGTGGGCCCCTCCAGTGCTTTGGAACTTCACCAATGAACAAATGCAAAACCCAGAAAAATTAGTAAAACATTTAAAGGAGGTGTGTTGTCATTTGGGTCACACCAGAGATGGACAAATCATGGCAACATGCTGGGGCTTGGCCTATGCTTACAGAGCCCTGCTCAACACCATCCAGCACCTTCAGAAGGAAAAAAATAGTCCCTGGATCTGATGGCGGAGTAATGGACAGTACAGCTACTCCAGCTCCAAGCACAGCAACTACACCACCCCCAGGGACAAGTACAGCCGCTACTCGAACCTTCAACAGTAATGGGCAGTGTAGCTACTCCAGCTCCAAGCACAGCAGCTACGCCAACCCCAGAGACAAGTACAGCAGCTACCCAAGCTCTGACAACAGATACAGCAGCCACTCCGACCACAGTGATAATCACTGCAGCTAAACCAGAGGACCAATTAATGTCAATATTGGTTGCTCCTGTAAGCAAGGGGAAAAGCAAAAAAAAGACAGGAAAGACGAAGAAACAAGATGAAGAAGCAATGGCAACTGCATTTGCTACCCAGGACAGCATGTAATTAGGAGTTATCACATGAATCAGAGGAAGAAGAAGAGGTGACTTCCCGGCCTCGGACCTCAACCGAGCTATGGAATACGCAAAAACATTTTACTCGTCAACCAGGGGAGCACATCATCACCTGTTTGCTCTGATGCTGGGACAATGGGGCTGACAGTCACAAACTAGAAGGTAGAGAAGCCAAACAGCTGGGATCACTTGCTAGGGGAGGGGGAATTGACAAAGCAATTACAAGAGAGAAAGTCCCTCAGCCTTTGGAAGTGGTTCTTGGCAGCTGTGAAAGAAAGGTTTCCATACAAGGATGATGTTATGAGTCGTTCGGCCAAGTGGACTACTCTAGAGAAAGGCACCCAGTCTCTGAGGGAAATCAGCCTGACCGGGAGGAAATGGCAAAAGCACCCCATTGTGACTGGTCCAGAAATGGCAAAAGCACCCCATTGTGACTGGTCCAGAGGCTCCATGCATCCTTGGCATAGACTACCTCAGGAGAGGGTACTTCAAAGACCCAAAAGGGTACCAATGGGCTTTTGGTATTGCTGCTTTGGAGACAGAGGAAATGGAGCAGCTGTCCGCCTTGCCTGGTCTCTCAGAGGATCCTTCTGTTGTGGAGCTGCTGAAGGTCAAAGAACAGCAAGTGCTAATCGTGATCATAACAGTGCTCCAGCGGCAACATCACACCAACCACAACATACAACTGTTTCCTACTTGTCAAAGTTCACAGTTCAACAATTTATTTCAGGTCATATTTGCATCCTGGGTTGTGGAGCAAGAGGTGTTGCTTATCAGTAGGGAAAAGAGGACTGGTAGCTCTAACCTGCCCAGTTGTCCCTGTCTATGCTATTAGAGGTCATCCTCTACCACCTTTCACTTCTTCAGAGCTTTCTTAAAGCTCTACCTGTGATAGCAGTATTCCACTTCACTACTACTCATAAATGTCCCAGGACTACAAATCACTTTGAAAGTCAGCAGCTACTTACGTCTGAATGGCATCAAGTCCTGCCATCTTCATCTTCAACAGACGGTCTTTCCAATAGTACTGGGGCACCCGGGAGTAGTGAATGCTACCTGAGATGTAACGGAAAGGTCTCCCATCCTTGACAAAGCAGTTGCAGTCATAATCAATCCCAAAACTCCTTGGTGGTATACTCTGTGTACCAAAACAGATAATACACAATATTATCTTTTTCTGCATTGAAAGACATGGGGACCAGCCTATGCAACATCTGTAGGATGTCCACAATAGAAGGCACAACAGTGTTAAACTGAGTTTAACTTCTAGTTAAACTAACTGATGGTGAATGGCTCTCTTCTAGCTACATAAAGCCTCCCTGAGCCTAACACTCCAAAGGACTACAGTACATCTGCCAATCACTCAGCAATGACAGGATTCCCTCCTGCACCAAAATATGCCACATGTATTCTCCACTTTTAATGAGTATACAGTTCTACCTCTCTACAGTGACACATTTTGCAGTCACACCAGTGCAAAGGATAAGGAATTACTTTGCGGAGATGTGGTGAATGGCAGCACTTGCACTGCAGAGGTTAGTTTACCAAACTCTTGGAAAACACAGCCCGAACTCCAACTTCATGTCATGTCAGTCTAGGAGTAAAAGCAAGCTGGGAGCTTTGAGAACAAATAACCCATTCTAAATGCTCCATGTCTAAAAAACATGCTTGAAAGTTTAGCCTCTAGTAAGTATAAACTGTTTGACAGATCAGAATGGCAAAGTGCAGACATTTAAGTCATTAAAAATAAGTAATTTGGGGAGAAAGTCCTACTTTAAATACCTTCCAGCTGAGCACAGCCAAACCAGCGACTACAAAAAGAAGCAGGTGTCTTAAAAGTAAGAATGTGCACTCTCTAGCCACAAGAAAAATACCTTCACTTCAAAAGCATGGGATTACTCCCCAAGTGAGATGAAGATCTTCGTAAGATTTCAATTACGATGACCACAGCAGTACTTCTTTTGCTTTTAAAAACAAGGGAAACGAGACAGACTTTAGCTAAGCGCCTAGCCCTATGTCTTTAAGAACCTTTAACTTTATTAATCTGAATTTTATTTAAACAAACCTTAACCTCTCACATCTTGCATACGATTCGAAGAAAACTCCAGGAACTCGCCAATAAGGTTTCAAGTTGACAAGCAGGTATTCTTTATTGCGGCACTGAGAAACACGGAGGATTGCTCCTCCAAGCATGTCTCTCCCAGGCATCAACCAAGCTGTGATTATACTGTCCTTAAACATGCATATTCATTAGATTACATACATTACATCATACTTTTAGAGAATACCTCCCATATGCACACAAAAACGTGGCAGTGGGCTTTTGGACCCCTGGTGATTATTTCTTCATCCCTTTGTTTTAGGATCATTGTCATATCGGTAACCACCAGGTGGTTCTAGCAAAGCTTATCTTAGTAATTTCCTTTTCTCCATGGCTGCTAACAAAGCCTAACATCCTAGAGGTTACTCATTTACAACTCTATTCTTCAGTCAACCCCATTCTTCACATATGCCTTTGGCATCCCAGTACTACTTTTGGCCTCCATGCCCCACTGAATAGTTGTTGGTTTTCTTCATGTTCGATGACTTTGCATCAGATTCATTATTAAGAACGGAAAGATCAGTGGGGATTTACAAAGTAAAATTAGACAGCAAATGTACTCAGTTAATTCTCCATATCTATCAGAAAGTCAGAAGTCAGCCAAACAAACCTCATGACTCACTGGAAGTTAATGTTACACTACTCCAAGTGAAACACACCTTTCACTAGTGTAAATTTAAAGCTATTGAAGGACATTGGCCTTGTTCTTGAAATGATAGGCCTTGGCCTGTCCCATACGGAAAATAAGGCTTGGCAATTAGGAAATTGATTATATGAAATAAAAGCAATGAAATAGAAAGGCAAGGTAAAGGTAGGCCATCATATAACCCCAGGTGATTCCCCACTACACAAGAGCATCCACCACCACAGGAAATCTGCCCAAAAGTTAAGTAGAGACCAACAGACCACACAGCTTTGAAGAACCTTCCCATGAAACCACTTCTTTCTGCTAAGTGGTGAACCACTTTGTTACAATAGTGCATACAACTACAAGAAGAGCAAAGAGAAGGGAATGGAAAAAGTTAAATACAGCAGGCATGTATCACCATAAAGCTGCAAGAACTGAGACTCCTGGCCAACAACTGGGTGCAACTGCTGACAGAGAGCATACTCTTCGTATGCTCTGGGTCACACATGACATAACATACATACACAACATACAACACGACAGTAAAAAGGAGCAAGTGCAATGTGTCACAGGCCAAAAGAACAAGAATACAAACTACTGGGCAAGGTCCAAAGAACAAAGAAAGCTTCCTGAGAGCTGGAGGATGAAATTGCTGAGTAAACATGCCTATCCCTGGACTGCCATCAAACAAGGCAATTGAGTGAGATAACACTCTGCAAACACTTGAACACTACAAACTCCAAGGAGGAGGAAGACTACAGTGGGTTGCAACTGTGATACAGGCATTTCTTCACAGAAAACCTAACACAAAGTTGTGGAAAATGTCTTAAATGCATGTAGCAGCCCAAAGCATTCTGCCCTGCCTACAGTGAGCAAGTGAAATTGCCTGTGTGGTGGATATGTAACAGCAGATGTAAGATACAGCCCTAAGCTGGCAGGGAAACAAGAATCACAAACTGGTTTGGGCTGGAAAGGACCTGAAGATCACCCAGTTCCAACCCCCTGCCACAGGCAGGGACACCTCACACCAGACCAGGTTGCCCCAAGCCCTGTCCAACCTGGCCGTGAACACTGCCAGGGATGGGGCAGCCACAGCTTCTCTGGGCACCCTGTGCCAGCGCCTCAGCACCCTCACAGGGAAGAACTGCAAGGGACTGACAAGTATTGCACAGCGGAAGGTTTTGAAGCCCTGATCCCACAAACACAGACCCATTCTTAACATTATCACAGAATCCCATGAAAGTTGAAATAAAACTTTACTCAAAGGCATGGACGTGCCATGTCTCCACAAAATCAGGACCTTACAGAGCTGAGAAATACAAGTTAGCTGCTCTGGAACAACTCAAAAGGTTGGGATTCTCTCAACTGAGAAATTACGTTGTTGTAGTAACTCCCGACTGTTAAACCTCACATTGCCACTGCAGAGGAGGCACAGGCAGGTACCATCTGCTTCCTTTCTTTCCAATTCAAATGCATGTGGGGTTTTTTTGCTGACCTTTCATTTATAACCTGCTTCTCAATTCCTGAGCATGCTAGACTAGGATGGGATTGTATCGTGCATCTCCCCAAAGGAAACCATTCACCCTTAGGAGCACCAAGCAGATGTTTCACCAAGCAGCTGGTTGTTACTCTAGGGCACTGTGACAAATCACAGCATTAGCGCAGAACTGAGAGCTTCAAAATGATCATGACTAAATGAAACACACAACTCTGGTGCAGCAACACAATTCTGCAATGCTATTAAAAGAAGGAAAGCAGCATTAGGGAAAAAGCACACTGAAAGACCATCATCCTTGGAAATAAGACAGGAGAGTCAAGAATAAGTTGCTGCTGTTTCCCACCGGAAGAGGATTTTAGTCCCCTCATTCAGATTAACTACAGAGGCCTGTGGAAAAGACACTTTGCTCCATTCCTGGCAGGTAACTGTTGGCAGATTATGAACATTGAATCAACATCCTCAGGGGACAGGCACCTCTGGTAAGAGAAATAAGACTTGTCATAAAGCTATGAGAAGAAGGTATTAATTATGCTTATCATCATTGAACCAGTTGCCATTTAGAAGCCGCACTTTTAAAGCTGCGACCATAACTGTACATCCCCTTTCTTACACATATGCTACCTGCTACAGTAGTACTACAGGGTGAGGAGGAAGGAGGAAGCTTCAGGAACACTTGCTCTGACTCATCTTGTTTATTGCCCATACTACCAAACATCCCTTCACGTTCACTTACTCAACACTCTTTTATTGTCAGTGCATGACTCTAGCCATTGCTTGCAGACCAGGGCTTACAACCAAACCAGTCCTCATCATGGAGATTTATGCCTGGCCCTGTTAATGCTGTGTACTCACCATTATCAATACGCATGGAATTCATTCGCACTCTTTCTCCCTAGAAGATGGGGTAGCAGGTCTGCTAGCCTGGTAAGCACATTCAACAGACACAAACTCAGTGCATGCGTTCGGATGCCAGGTCATTCATGCCACATCACATTAACGCCCAGCTGAAAATCCAGACCTTTGGAGGCAATGGTATAATGATGTATCTTCTGTGCTCTGAATATAACCACATGAAAAAGAACTGAAGAATTTGTCGTTTCTTAAGTCACACAAGAACTTATTTGTGCACCTTAATATTCTTTCAACATTTCAGGATGTGTATGTCCCTCACCATAGGAAAAAAAATAATAGCTTCAGCATGCAAAACTATTTAACTCCAAATTTACAAATCAGGGTTTTTTCTTACTTGGAAAGCAAACAAATGTGGATACAAATCTTCAGTGAACCCTTCCCACCCATGAGTATTTCTAGAATCTCTTATGCAGACCATTCAACCACAGAACACCCTTTACTCTACCCTAAAACTCAAGTATCAAAATTGATAAACACAAACCACTCATTTTCTTCTGCTCCTTCCCCAAAAGTCCTCTCGGTATCTTTTCTCTGCCCTTGCAGTGTTCCATTTCTCTACATCACATCCTCATCTCTTCAAACCGCACTTCTTCCCCCTAGGAGAGGCACGAGGCAAATTTAAGTGGCCTTACCTTTCTCACTTTCCACCATGCCTCACAGTGCTGGTGCAAGACTTCCCCAAACTACTCACATCTATCATCAGTACCTTTTTGTTGGCAAACAGAACTAGTGTGTTAGAACAATTCACCATGAACTGCTACAGTAAATACTGGTACAAAAGAAAAGGTCCTCAGAGGCATCTTTCTTAATAAGCAAATAAAGTTTTATTAAATCCCAACATTTAAAACATTTACTATACCACAATTTACATATTTTCAAATCCACTCTATACTGATTATTTAATGTAATAAATATAACTTTCACAGAGCGATGATACTGTTCTATTCTGGTATTTTTCTTACACTGATTAACTTCCTCCCAACCCCTCAACTGGCCTTTTTAGGAAGAAACAGATATTCATTTAAGTTCTCCAAATCAAATACATTCCATACACACCAAATAAAACATCATTACAAACAAAAAAAGCAGCACAGCAATTTTCTTCCCATCTGGAATACTGAACACAGGTCTGCATGATGAATACCCAAGTCAAATGCAGAAAAGTATGGAGAAAGCCTTGAAGGGTAATTAGGGACTGCTGTCAGATTTCAGAAGAGATTAATTCCTCTTCCTATCAAAAAGAAAGTTGATCTCGAATCCTTTCTATCCATGCTTTAAAAAGAAAAAGGCAAATCAGGAAAAGGCTTTGAAGTGTTCTGGCACAGAAAGAAACCATTGGAAGTGATAACCACCAATGTTTCAGAGGGAGAGACTTCAAAACAACATAGAGCTACTAAATTCCACTGGGAGTACTCAATAGATTCATGAAATGATAATATGATCACTCCTAAAAGGATGGGCATCTGGTCCTGAAAAGATACACAGAGATCTTCTAAGAGAGGCATGGACAAAGTGATGAAGAAGTCATCAGTGCACCCCTGGGATGGAAGGCCCACTTCAGCTAGGTTTTTGCACATAGTGGGACAGAGTGAAGAGAGAAGTAACAAGGATAGGGAGGAAAAAGAGAAAAATAATACTAGCAACTCACTGGGAAACTAATACTGCCTAAAACCAGTCCCACAAAAGCATCCTGATGAGGAAACTTGCTTAAAAATGTATTCCATCTAATAAATATGGAATTATTTACTGTGTTAAGCTTAACCCTCAGCCTAACAAGTGAAAATCTGTCCTCCTGGACCACTGGCCTAGAGGGAATACTCTGCACTACTAAGCCCAGAATACTGCTTTTAACTGAAGGCATGGTGTAAGAAAAGAGAGGGTTACAGGCTATCAAGATTCTCTCGACGTAAGACCACTTGACACTACACTACTGATGGGAAAGAACCCCAGCTGGATCCCATAGGGGTAGTATTAAATACATGTGGAAACTTCAGGATAATTAAGCAGATATTATGGCACAAGCATAAAGAAGTTCATAAAGTTGTAGGCGCTGGGGAACAACAGTTATCTAGTCCAGCAAGTAAGGAGCCTGGCTGATGAGGTGCTCAGTTTTCAGACTAGAAGAGGATTGACTCCTCCAAGTCTTTTACCAGCCTTCCAGCACATGCCACACTTGCCCTATTTCTCAGTAATCCTGTAGTAAAAATAAAAGCTTTTGAAGAGAGGAAGAGGATACAAAACCAGCTTAGCACTTAGAAACTCTGCCAGGGCAGCGGTGTCTGAAAGGAGTGGATGAAGTGAAACTTTGAAATGTCACATACAGAAAAGCTCAACTTCACAAAGCCTGTGGTACTGTTTAAATACACCCCACATTACTCCCGCAAAAGGACGACAGGAGCTGAAGAACAACCCAGCAGTGTGTCTGCTTCAGGATCACAAGGAAAGCAGGAAAAGATTGAACACCGCCTGCTCTTGCCATCCTCAGTCCCCTGTTAAGCAATGATCTCCTTTGCCACATGCTCCATGGCTCTGCTGAAAAGAACCCAGGTACTGGTGGGCAGAAGCGCAGAGCAAGGGGCATCCTGCGGCTACAGCTACAGGCTTCAGAGGCAGGATTCCCAGACTTGTATTGCTCCTGGTTTTCATAAAGCAACACTGGGGTTGAAGGGGAATAGAGAGGAAGATGTACAGCAGTCAACTGTTTCATCATCCTGGATGATACACACACATGAATTTACATCCTGGCTTTCTTATATGAAAACAAAGATAAGAAAGCAAGAGCTGCATGGAATTATATGGATTTGTGTTAAGCCCTTCTAGGAAAGGCAGACAGAAAATCTCCATCCCTCATTTTTCTGTAGCAGTTGCTCTGCTATGTGCCTGGAGCTAATGCTACTAAGCATTAGTGATGCTACTAAGGAAAAGCCACCTGCTGCAGAGTTCAGTATTCCCAAATAGGGCACCATTTACTTGAAATATTAAAACCTCAAACAAAGTTCAAGCATTAACCCATTTGCATTGTTTCAAACAGCACCTCCTTACTCTTGTAAGAGAAAAATCACAGCAGATAAATTAAGCATCAACAAAAAATGTGCAGAATGGAAAGAGACTATTTCAGCTTTGGATTTTCTGCTTCACATAGGAGGTCCTGTATGCACAGACAGCAAGAGAAGTTCGGTAATTCCAAGTTTTCTTTCTTATTTGCTTTTATTAGAGCTATTCTCAGCAAGTAATGATCAGATGCCCAGTTATTCTGGGGGAAATGCCTGCAGAAACACAACTGCTTCACCCTTTGGTATCACTCTCCCCAGCTTTAGAACCAGAAAAAAGTGGATTTCAAGGACTGATGCATGGCAGCTTACTGTATTGGTACAACGCAGACAGGAAGCCCTAGTGCATGCTGCAGACAGCTAAGAAAACACTCTTAAAACTATTCCCTTCCCAGAACATTCCTAGCAAAAGGCTTCTTGAGTTTACAAACTTTGTGGACACTCTTCAATCGCTTCTGCAAAACATGCACAAATGATTTCACTGCAAGAGATCGGAGCTTCACCTGCCCAAGACTGGAGAAGGCAGCTCCTGAAGGATAATGAACAGTGGAACACGAAGCAGCTGCAGGACAGATATTGCTGAACACGCACAGGACACATTGTGGCATCAGTGCTATCTTTCAATGCAGAACCTCAATAATAATAATAAGCAACACAAAATCAATTTCTTCAGTATTTTAAAATGCCCCCATTTGTTTCACAGGCCCAAGATACATTTGGTGTTTTCTGCTCACACCTAACAGAACCCGCTGACGACCACCCCAACATATCTTCTCCAGCTTCCCTGAAACAGGGTGTGCTTTCAGGGCAAAAGAGCCAAGATACTGACCAAAAAGGATGGTCCAAGTCTGTCAAATGGAAAACTCCTCAAGGAGAACGGAGAATTATCTCTGTTATTTCAGCTCTGCTGCCCAACCTCATGGGTATTCCAAAGTACATCGTCCCCGGGCTGACATACACAAAGGTGTTCTGCCCAACTTTATACAAGCCAACAAAGAATGGATTCAGCAAATAAGCTCCAGCATTTAGTGGGAAAATCTGCCCTCCATGAGTATGGCCAGAGAGAATTAAGTTGATGTCTGGTCTCTCCTGAAGGGCCCTCTTGGCAGCAACAGGCTGATGAGCTAACAGCACAATCGCATGCTCACTGCTACAACCTCCCAGGGCTCGCTTTAAATCCATGCCATGTCCCGAGTAGCGCAAGGCATCTGCTTCAATATCATCAATGCCAGCCAGGCAGAACCAGTCCTCAGTGCTCTGTGGGGAAACAATCTTCACATTCTCATTATGCAGCGGCCTAATGTTAAATGATTTTAACAGCTCAAACCAGTTGCTAACATCTGATGTGTAGTACTCGTGGTTTCCTGTGACAAAGTAAGTCCCCAGAGGGGAGGCAAGTTCTCCAAGAGGCTCAACAGCAGGTCGGAGGATCTCCGCCTCAGAGTCAGTCAGGTCCCCAACAATCACAGTGATATCTGGTTTTAAAGCCTTCACCATCCTCACAATCATGGCAAGCTTGGTCTTCCCAACTGTAGGCCCCAGATGGATATCTGAAAGCAGCACCACTTTCAGGTTATTCATTGTTGAGGACAGCTTATGAACTGGAACCTCCACGGAATTCACAGCAGGAGGCTGGGAGGCATTTAACAGCCCCACAACAGTCAGCACAACAGTCAGCAGCACTGCCAAGACTGGTTTCATAGCTGGTCTGTTCTTGTTGCCAGTGCCTGCCTTAGAGCCTTTCCCAGCCAACAACTTGTAAGCCTGCTCTACAGAGCCTAGAGTGAAAAGGAAGAATATCAGAATGATATAGGCCCCCAGGCAAGTGTAGGCAGCTAAAGAAAAGAAATAGGGCTCTTCCGCAACAAGAAACAGCAACGTGAAGAAGCTTGAATGAGCCAGAGCCAGAAACATGAACACAGCTATTTTCCAGGGCATGAAACAGAACGAGCTGGAAACTGAAGCCCTGGAGAACGTGGTAACTATACTTCTCCACACATGAAGAGACCCTATCAACATGAGTGCATTAGCAAACAGTGCCATCTGTAGCCTCAGGAGCCAGCGCCGCATCCTGAGGTCGAGCTTTTCCGACAGGTAACTCCGCGACAGCATCATGGAGAGGAAAACCGCTCCTGCAGCTACTGCAGCCTTTGCTTCAAGGGATGCTTGCTTGAAGGAGATCATCTTGGCTTCCCAACTGGTCCCTTTTGTTCTGCAGGAGTCTCCAGTAGGCAACAGTATGGTTATGAAGGGATGCCTTGGGTCAACGAAGCCTGCAACCAGGAACCAGTATCAGCCCATTTAAAATAGCACAGACATTCCCTTTTTCCCAGACTGCAATGGACTGTTACTCTATACATGCTACAAGAGACTGGGTCATGCAGAATCACTATCATAGAGACAGAGAGGAGACTTCCTGGTGTGGACTAATCAGGCAGCTGAAAACACTAGATTCTGGCAGTCCCCTTTCAAGCTCTCAGCCTGCCTCCCTCAATTACTCCTTCCACCCCCTTTTACTTTTTACTACACTCTTTCCTCATTAAGACCTCCTTATAGGAGATGGTAGCAGATTACAACAGTGATGCAACAAGTCTGGGAACAATCATTGCAGTATTTGTAAGCCTCACACATGTTCTGGGACTAAGATGCTCCACTGTTAACTTCACACACACGTTTTCCGCTCCACCCAAGCGGCCAGCTCCATCTCAAAAGCAGGCATCACCCCACATCATCCTCACTGAATGCAAGAGATTCTACTAATGCATGCTGCAACAGCAGTGAAATCCCCACTGGAACAACATCAGATGCAACTGTGGGACCAGAAAATCTAGGAGATGCATCATCCACAGGTATCTTTGCCTCCAGCTGCGAATAACACTTCCCCAAAGCCCTCACAAACAGAAGGACCAGTGAAACCACACTGTGGTTGGCTACTCACCTCCTGCTCACTTCTACTATATGTACAGCTCCCAAGGCTCAACAGCTACTTGAGCACACCCTGGTCTAACAGGATGTAATTACGTTGAAAAGGGACTAAAACATCACCCACTGCTCCTGCAGAAGTAAAGGCAGCACTAAGTCTAATGCACCTCTGCTTCAGACTGAAAATAAATAAGCAGGCACCAGTTACGTTTGAATCCCACCGTAATTGCCTGTTTGCCCTGCATTTTGTGCCGAGTTCATAGGGCTTCTACTAAAGTTCACACATTCCCAGTTAAAATAAACCTACTGGTCTTTCATAACACACAGTAGAGACAAGGCTGAGATGACAAACTGCCTTATTTAAAGCCACGCAGCAGCATACACACACTTTCAAAACCCTTCCTCTCTCTCAGCCCACACTTGACTAGCGAAAAAGAAAGCAATCTTCACAGCCAGAAATACCTCAGAACTAGGGCACAAAAACAGCCTTGTGGTGCCCTGCAGCAAGCTTGAGCCCGTTAGTCTACAAACCCAGTTTGCCAGGTCGCTTATCTGCAGCATGTACTTCCCCAAGCTCATTTCAAAGCACGCCAGCACCTCTGTGATGCTGTACTTTGAGGACCACACCAAGTTTTAATGAGACCCCTTCCCTCACTGCTCGCTCAGGGAGCTGTGGGATGATAGAGAGTCATCAGCCCTCTCAGCTGGTACAAAACTACCCTATTTTACACACACGCCTCTGCAGCAAATCAGCAGTGCCAGGAAGATAACAGCATAAGAAATGTCTTACTGGTTTGAGGCCACGGCTCCTCGAGACACCAGGCCACATTCTGTCTAGACAACAGCAATAAGAAATGCTGTGTAAAGAAACAACCTGACCCTGGCCACTGTCTGGGGCTGCGCTCCTCACACTCCAGCTGACAAAGCTCATGCATCACGGATATTAGAAGGCAAATGCTTGCCTGGTCCTTTTTGGAGCATTTTGCTCATTAACCCAATGCATTTTAATTTGGCTAATCCTCTTTTGGGACCTGTTAAACCCTGTCTGCTTCTACAACCTCCCGCTGCAGCAAATCCCTCAAATTCTCTATATGTTTTTGAAGTATTTTCATAGAACCATAGAACGGTTTGGGTTGGAAGAGACCTTCCAAGCTCATCCAGTCCAATCCCCTGCAGTGAGCAGGGACATCTTCAACCCGATCAGGGTGCCCAGAACCACATCCAGCCTGGCCTGGAATGTCTCCAGGGATGGTTCACCCACCACCTCTCTGTGCAACCTGTGCCAGTGCTTTACCACCATCACTGCACAGAATTTCTTCCTCGCATCCAGCCTGAACCTCCCTCTTTCAGTTTAAACCCATCACCCCTCGTCCTGTCACAAGAGGCCCTGCTAAGAGGTCTCTCCCCATCTTTCTTACAGGCCCAATTTAAGTATTGAAAGGCCGCAATGAGGTCTCCCCAGATCCTTCTCTTCTCCAGGCTGAACAACCCCAGCTCCCTCAGCCTTTCCTCTCAGCAGAGCTGCTTCATCCACCTGATCCTTTTGTGTTCCTCCTCCGCACCCTCTCCAACAGGTCCATGACTTTCCCGCGCTGAGGACCGGAACAGGCTGCCCAAGGACGTGTAAATGCACCATCCCTGGCAGCGCTGGGGACATGGTCCAGTGTGAGGCATCCCTGCCCGTGGCAGGAGGTTGGAACTGGATGAGCTTAAAGACCTTTCCAACCCAAACCAGTCTGGGATTCTATGACTGCAGAGCAGGAAAGCTCTCCAGTGGGGTCCCACCAGAGCAGAGGAGCAGAATCACCCCCCTTGAGCCACACTCCTCTAATGCAGCCCAAGACACGGTTGGCCTCTGGGCTGCAAGCGCACGTTTTATCTGCTTTAAACTAACCCACTAAATCCACCAAGTGTCCCTCTTCTGACAGAACCAGATCCATTGAGCACTGGGCCTCCATTCCCCTTACCTTCGGAACTCTGTCAGCCTCCCCCATAACCAAGCCCCTCGGAGCCCACGCTCGGAGCCACCAGCCTTCCCTTTGACAATGGCCTCCCCACGGCTGCCTTGCTTCCCACACAGCTCTGCCCACCCGTGCATCACCCAGCTGCAGCGTCTGCCAAGAGAACACTAACGCTGGGATCGAACTCCAGCCATGAGCGACAAGGCTCCCATAGCAGATACAGAGACACAGGATGCGCCCGGGCACCTCCTGCGGCACCCACTGCACCCAACAGCAGCAGAGCGGCTGCGGAACCCGGGCAGAGCAGGATAAGCCCCTCTCCCTGCACACACCGCAGCAGAGCAAGCTTCCCATGGGATGGATGCGCTCCTGGACGCCGCTGTCCGCCCCGCCGCGGCCCAAAGGCCGCACCGCCCGCCTCTCCTCAGCGCGGGCAGCCGGGTCCCGGCGCGGCCCAGGCCTGACGGGACAAGGACCCGGCCTCGGCAGCCACCGGCCCCGGGTAACACCACCCGCGACCACCGGAGCTGGTTAACGAGACACGGGCCGAATTAACCGCGTCCGCCCGGCACCCCCCCCCCCGCGCCCCGCAGAGCCCAGGACCGCCCCGAACCCCCGCAGGAAGCGGCGAGGGGGACTCACCGCGGCCCGGAGGATGGCCGCCAGCCCGGCCAAGGGGAGCAGCAGCCGCAGCATGACGGGCGGCGATGGCAGAACCCGGAACCCGCGGCGAGCGGCCGCTCCTCAGCCCAGCGCCCCGGGACGAGGCGGTGTCAGCCGAGCGCAAGGACTGCCCCGTCAGGCCCCGCTCCGCCCCTACGAGCCTCGCAGGGCCCGCTCGGCTCCCTGCCCGCAGGAGGCCCTGCCCCCGTTGGCAGCTCGGGCAGCCGGAGCTTCCGAGGCTGGAATTGTGTGGTTTATAGAAGATCGATGGATGGAACCATGCTATTGATTTGCAAAGTGCTTGCAAGTGTCTCGGGTGGGAATGGTGTGATGCAGGGTCATCAATCTCTGCTTGAAGGTACGAGACCCCTTAGCGGAGAGTCAGGGAGTAACTCAGGTGCTTTGTCTTGCCTCGCCTCGGGGAAACGAGGAGCAGCTGAGGGGACCTGTCGTGGGCAGCCTTGTCTCGGGTGTTCTGAGCTATAGGAAGTTCCAGATAACGGGATTTGCTTGTGTGTGAGAGGCACCGACCTCACCAAGTGCAAGCATCCTCCTCATGGAGGACATGGAGTCTTAGGAGACGTAGTTTTAGCGTGAGGTGCCCCTGCCCATGGCAGGGGCTTGGGACTGGATGAGCTTAAGGCCCTTTCAACCCAAACCAGTCTGGGATTCCATGATCCTATGACAGTGAATCACAACCACAGACAGAGCAGCTGAGGGGCTGCTGAGCCTGTTTGGACCAAGGCAGGTTAATGCCCTCCCTTTACCCTGGTAGGGGAGAATAGGTAGGTTAAGAGATATATCTAGTGCAAGCACAGAGCGGTTTTCACAGTGAGGAAAGGAAACCTCTTGGTCAGCCTCAGCAGAGGGTGTAACCCCCAGTTTTGTTCTATTTCTGCAGAATCTGTTGATTATTAAGGTCAGCACATGGAGCTGCATGTGCCTCTGCCATTAGCACACACACTGAACGAGGAGCTTAAAGATCAACCCCCAGTTGGGCTCAGAAGTGAGTATGTGGAAGTTAAGTGAAGACACAGGAGAAATGCTGGTAGGTGTCATTTTCCCACTTAAACCAAACCAGAAAGAAGTGTTACACTTGCAAGTTCTCTTGGTGAGCGTGAAAGCAGTGTATATGTAAGGCAAACAGAGATGCTTAGTTTTGTAATGACACGAGCTGGAGGAAGGGTCAGGTTATTCCACGATCCAGGCTGGTATTGCAAGGACTGAGCCCATTGTCTCTGCTTTGGCTCGAAATGAATTACCTGGTGACAGCCCTGGGCAAGGATGCAAATAGGGAAGCAGTGTGGCAAGAGGATTTGTAAGGGTCACACTGTTCTGCTTCTGTTCCCACCAACGGGGTAAAAATGGTGGTGGTGTCAACTGCGCCCACTGACATGGCAGGAAAAGAACAAACAGGGTGAGCAGCTGCTCATGTTCTGCTCTGGAGACTTTTAGGACAGTGGAATTGCCTGTGTGAAGTGGGTAGATTAAGTTACAGTTATTACTTTGCTTCTGGGAGAATTAAGCTAAGTCTAATTGAAGTCACTTAATACAGAATGTGAAGGCTCAGATTCATGAAGGAGAGACCAAAAGACATGAAGATTCTTTGCACGAGAGGCTTTGCCCACGGGCATGCCTTTACCATACCGCAGTTAATGTAGCTCTCCCCATGAGGAATGACTGCATTACACTGAGAGCCAAACTAGCTGGAATTAGGGGTATTTCTATGAATCCACTGGCAGGCAGCCATGTGCCACATGCTGCACAGAGGTACCATCCCATACAAACCTACACCCTCTGCAGGAGGAGTTTCAGCATGACAACTGGTTATTGAGGATACAGACACCTTAGGGGGATTTTGCAGTTGAGTACAGAGAACCCAAGCTCATTCCTGTGGAAGGGGATGCCATGCTGCTGGTGCTGGAGTGTGGTGCTCAGTCACAGCTGAGCTCATTCAAAACCAAGCCCAAATCATTGTTTTCTCCATAACTGGAACTGAGCCTGAACTGTGATTTGGAAACTTTCTTGGAGTGTGAGTGGAATGAGCACAGAATCACAGGCTGGTTGTGGTTGGAAAGGACCTTAAGATCACCCAGTTCCAACCCCCTGCCATGGGCAGGGACACCTCACACCAGACCAGGTTGCTCCAAGCCCCTGTGTCCAACCTGGCCTTGAGCACTGCCAGCGATGGGGCAGCCACAGCTTCTCTGGGCACCCTGTGCCAGCGCCTCAGCACCCTCACAGGGAAGAGCTTCTGCCTTATATCCAACCTGAACTTCCCCTGTTTCAGTTTGAACCCATCACCCCTTGTCCTATCGCTACAGTCCCTGATGAAGAGTCCCTCTCCAGCATCCTTGTAGCCCCCTTCAGACACTGGAAACTGCTCTGAGGTCTCCATGCAGCTTCTCTTCTCCAGGCTGAACAGCCCCAATGTTCTCATGCCTGTCTCCATACAGGAGGTGCTCCAGCCCCTGAGCATCCTCATGGCTTCCTCTGGACTTGCTCCAATAGCTCCAGGTCCTTCTTACGTTGAAGACACCAGAGCTGCACACAGTGCTGCAAGTGGGGTCTCACAAGAGTAGAGCAGAGGGGCAGCATCACCTCCCTCGACCTGCTGTGCACACTGAAGTGGCTTATGTTGTTTCTCATCAACCAACACCCCGAAGTCCTTCTCCTCAGGCTGCTCTGAATCACCTCTCTGCCCAAACTGTAGAGTTGTGCCTGAAAATGAGCAGAAAAATGGTACTTGTGAGAGGTCTTCCCTTTGCTATTGATAAGAGAAGATAGCCTTTGAGCCACCTAACCCATGCAGAGAAAAGAGCCTGTAACAGGTCTCATTGGGCTGGGGTCCCAGGAGGGAGCACACACCCACCTCAGCCCACATAAACCTCAAAGTGATGTGACTGCTGGGTGTGATGATGAAAACAGCTGAATAATTAGTACCCGGACGTCAGTTTCTGTGGGGTTGGTTTGTCTCCCAGCCAGAAGCATTTCAAAAGGTTGAGGTTTTCATTAAAAGAAGACAGCAGAAAGTCACAGTTCTACTTCAGAGCTGTTTCAGATCAGTTGGTTTCCCTGTATCTTTCCTCTCCAGGTCACGGAGCCTCCTTCAAGACTGAGTGAGGCTCTGGGTGAAGATGGCTGCTGCAAATGTAGTGAGTATACAGCTTACGATGCTGTGTCATCTCCTTTTTTCTTTCCCCCCCCTTTGCTCCCATCAGTTTTCTGCCTCTCTTGAGCCATTGATGCTGTCCCACAAAAAGCCTCTTTCTCCATGTCTTTCCAAGGGGGGGAAGGGATTTTGCATTTTGTTCCATATTTGAAGCTGCTGAGCCAACAGTGACTTGAATGGTCTGACTGAGATCTCACCACCTGCCATTTTAATAGCTGAAGTGGGCTGGAGGTGTGAACTACTCCTTCGTAAAGCCTTTGTTACTCAGCAGGTCATTTTTACACGTCTCTGCCATGCCACACACTTCAAGCACTCTGAAATGTGCTGTTTTTCGCAGGCAGCCTTTGCTCTTTCCCATCTGAAATGGAATATATGGGGGATCTTCAACTGTGTTTGGTGGAGAGAGGCAAATTTATGCTTTACTGAGCCACCTCTCAACACAAATTTGCCCGATGTCTCACTGCAGGTCACCCACCCTGGCAAGACCAACCTGGAATACTACAGGAACGACAGCACAGAGCTGTCCCTCTATGGAATCCCAGTGAACAACATAGACTTCACGTGTGACATGAGGCAGGTCAGGCAGTTTGCTCGAGCCTTCCTGCCCGTGTTCTTCTGGCTCATCTTCTCTGTGGGCACGGTGGGAAATGCTTTGGTTGTGCTCGTGTATTGCATACACTGCTTCAGGAGGAGCATGACGGATCAGTACCTGCTGCACTTAGCCATTGCCGACCTGCTCCTCCTCTTCACCCTCCCCTTCTGGGCCAAGGCTGCCTCTGATGGTTGGATCTTCAAGAACCTCATGTGCAAAGTTGTCAACAGTATGTATAAGATCAACTTCTACAGCTGCAGCTTGTTTCTAACCTGCATCAGCTTGGACAGGTACATCGCTATTGTCCAGGCAATGAAAGCTAATGCCTCTAAGCGACGGCAGCTCCTGCGCAGCAAAGTGATGTGCTGGGCTGTCTGGCTGACATCCATGAGCCTGTGCATCCCAGAAATCACGTACAGCCAAAGCACACAGGTGGGTGACATAACAGTTTGTAAAATCACATATCCACCAACCATCAGCATGAATTTCAGAGTTACTGTCCTGGCCTTGAAAGTCACATTCGGATTCTTCCTCCCGCTCCTTGTCATGATTATTTGTTACACCCTTATCATCAACACCCTCCTGCGAGCCAAAAGATCCCACAAGCAGAAGTCACTGAAGATCATCACCATGATCATCACCGCTTTCCTCCTCTCCCAGTTCCCGTACAACATTGTTTTGCTGGTCAAAGCCATCAGCACCTGTGCCAGGGCGGCACAGAGCTGTGATGCTGCCGGCCGGCTGGACATGGCACTGCAGGTCACCCAGAGCATCGCCTTCCTCCACAGCTGCCTCAATCCCTTTCTCTACGCCTTTGCTGGCAAGCGGTTCAGGACAGCCCTGGGCAGGGCAATGCCAAGCGGTGGCTTTCGCTGGAGCAGGGGCCAAGACCAGTGCTCCTCTGCCTGCAACAGCCACGAGCACAGCTCACACTGGTCCTTCGCTGTGCTGGGGAGGCGGCGGGTGAGGAGCTCCCTCACTCTCAAGCGCACACTTAATCATAGAGTCATAGAATCAACCAGGTTGGAAAAGACCTTTAAGATCACCAAGTCCAACCACTGACCTCCTCCGTTATGGCCCGTCCTTGCCAAGTCTTCTTGTAAGTTAGTGTTTGTCTCTGCCCTGCTCCAGAGGAGCACCAAACTCTTTGGAAACTGTATATCCCAAAGACTCTCCTAGAGGAGCGAGGAGGGCTGGGGACTGCTTACATGCCCTGTCCTTGCACTATGGGATCCAGCTGGGGCTTGCTGGCTTGAAAGGAAGGGAAACCTTTGGCACAGGGCAGCTAAATGGAGCCACACTCATAAGCAGAACTGATAGAGAACAAAAGCTGTCTCTGAGGCAGCTGTAAATACTTGTCCCATCTGCAGCTCGGACCACAGCCTGACAGAACAAGCCTTGCAGGGAGGTGGTATACCAGCTACAGCAGCAATGGAGGCAGAGGAAGCAGCAGGAGGAGGATCAGCCTTCATCTGCTGTCCACCCAGTTTCCTATGGAGGTGGCCACACAGGGAAGCCTGCCTGCTCCTACACCAGCTCCTCTCCCCTCTAATGGAGGGCAGCCTTTAGCTCCTACGCTGCTTTATTTTAGTAGCAAGTGCTGCTCTCTGTGGCTGCGCAGACACAACTCTGCTCTGCTGTGCCTGTGTTCCTTCCTGAGAAGAAAGGCCAACAGTTTGTGTTTATCAAGTGGCTGATGCAGAAGCAGTTCTATAGCTGTGTGATGTAAGGTGAAATTGGGTACAATTGATTTGCTGCAGTTCCTTATTTTGATACTGGAAGCAAATCACACCTCACAATAAAAATTCAAGGCCATCAGAGACACTGAATTGTCTCTCCCAGGGATATTTGCCGTGTGGGGGAAAGCCATAGTAAACCAGAAAACAAACCCAAGCCCACAGGCCAACAGAGTGCTGGCTATTCACTAGTGTCTTTGCTAGTGGTGAGAAAATACATTTAGCCTGGGGCCAGTAAGACAGAGATTAAGTGTCAAACCTAGTGTTAATGAAATCTAGATTGAAACTCCAGGTTGGTGGAGGCGGGGGCTCCCCAAAGCACTGTGCTCTAATGCACCCCACAACTTCTATGGGGCTTTTGGTTTGCCAGGGTCAGTGCCCATGGCCATTCCCTGCCTGCCCTTTACCTCCCAGTCTTCAACTGCGAGTTGTAGTGCTCAGAGGCTTTAAGCAGCCACATTGAAATTGTTTTGCTTCCTCGTCATCGTTTCTTGCATTATTGGCCATTATTTCTTGGTCATCAGTATTTCTTGCAGGTAGAAGGTGTTTTCGTTGCGCATTGATCATTAAAGCAGGTTGATGAACACAAGTTTCTGCACCATTTGGTGCTGCTTTTCCAACTGATGGATGGGGTTCTAGTTTCGTATGTGTTTATTAAGATTTTGCAAACTTTTGTACCTTTTCCATAGGGAAAAAAACAGTGGTGAAAGCTGGATGTGAGTTTTTGCTACCTGTATAAGAAGGATTTGGGGGGGGGGAGGAGGAGGCTGCAATTTGCATTGAGCTCAAATGCAAACGAAAGCTGAAATTCTGTCAAATAAAGGCGCTGCCACATACGCTGGGAGGATGAACTGGTTGTTGCTTCCCCCACGTCCTTCCCAGGCTGGAATCCTGTTTCCAATGACAGGACTTGCCCTTCCCACACCAGGCAAAAGGAAACCTTTGCTAACGGGTTTACTTCACCCTTGGGATGTGAGACTGCAGCCGAGCACCCCAGAGCAGGTTTGTGCTCCCAAGGCAAGGGGTGGGTGCAGTTTTGGGAGGGAGGGCAGGTTTCCGAGGCCAGGGGAGGAAGGAAGATGCTTCCCTGTGGCAGCTGAGCCCCACCACCCCTTCCCAGGGCTGGGCATGAGGATGCTCCTACACAGAGCATCCTCCCAGCCCCAGAAGAGCCCTTGAGTCACGCTAAAGAACAAGTACCAAAGAGCTGCTGACCCGTGGTCCTGCTCCATGGCCTCGAGCTCTTCATCCCTGCACAGCCTCTCCGCAGCCCCGGGAGCCTGAATTCTGGGGCCTTCACAGAGCAGGTAAAAGCATCTTCATTCTACAAACCACGGTGGGAAACTTCTGTGCTTGGTCTGCAAGTGAAACTGCTGAGGGTGGTGACACAGCCCTGAACTTTCAGCACTCTGGGCCTCAGGTTGTGACACGGTCATGCACGTCCCACTCTGAGTCAGGGTTCCAGCACCCCCAGGACAGGTTTTCTCTCCTGGGGTTTGTCTCACCAGGGCTGCCTGTGGTCCTGGGGCTGCTCTGTCCCCCTGCCCTGAGGTTTTAGCTGGATCTATCCCACCAAAATCCACCTCTGCCTCCCAAGGGTGTCCCAGCCTTCAGCTGATGCTCTCTCCCTGAAAGGGAGGTTTCCCCAAGGGTGAGGGGTATTGTGGCCTCTCACATATCCCAGGGGACACTGTGCCTTACTCACAGCTCCAGCAGGATGGCCACAGAGCAGTTGATGGAACACTGGAGAAGTCTGGCATCTTCCACAGCTCCCCTCCCCTCTCTTTAAGGCCATTCTCACCCAGATGTTCCTAGTTTTGGGCTGCAGCTTCCTCTGCTGTCCCTTGTAGGAAGGAGAAAATAAAAAAGCTTGGCTTTTCTATGCCTTAAGCATTGCACTATCACCCTGAGACCATTCACTTTAACTCCTCATCCCCATAGAATCATAGACTCATAGACTGGTTTGGGTTGGAAAGGGCCTTGCACTCATCCAGTTCCAACCTCCTGCCAAGGGCAGGGACACCTTCCACCAGACCAGGTTGCTCCAAGCCCCTGTGTCCAACCTGGCCTTGAACACTGCCAGGGATGGGGCAGCCACAGCTTCTCTGGGCACCCTGTGCCAGCGCCTCAGCACCTTCACAGGGAAGAACTCTGCTGGTGGCTCTGAACCAGCAGCACACAGTGGTATTTCCTCTAGCTTGGGGTCCAGCTCATGCAGCACTGACTTAAGAGCCTGCTGCTGCTCTGTGGTGCTATACAGATGTGGCCCTTCTCCACCAGTATCACGAACTGGTTCCTATTTTCCTTATCTTCTAAAATTCTTTCTTGCTCAGGAGCAGAATCATACAATCACCTGCTGCATACTCCCGGCAGAGCTTTCCCTACAAGACAGAAAAGGAACACACATGCTCAGTGATAGCTTTATTTAATTCCTGAGGTTAAAAAAGGAGGAAAAAAGCATCAAGAAACATCCCAGTACACAACCGTCTACATCTCTGTAACTGTACAGACGCTGGGACACGTAAATCTCTTTCCCCTATGTGAAGCATGAAGTTTGATGTGAAAAGGGTTTGCAATTCTTTGGCAGTTAAGACCAAAAGATGCTTCTGAACAAGTGACAGTCTCAGTGACTGAGCACGAACTAAAACTATAGTGCAATTTCCATTTTCAGCAAGGAGTAAAGTCAGGCTTCTGTAGCTTTGCTGTCTTGTAACGCGGTACACTCGGGCGCGATACATCTCAGTGGTTTGTCACAAAGCAACATGGAGTAACGCTGAGTAAAGGCACACTGTCATTTCTTAAAGCAACTGCATTCTTTCCTTCACATAAACCTCTGCATAACAACAATTATCCTCCATTGCTCCACTACCCAGCAAAAACCCCAATTGCTTCTGCTGACCACAACGTAAACCCTCTTTGTCACATGAATGTGACATCCCCTTCAACTCATTTCATTATCAATTTCAAAAGGGTTTGACTATTTGCTCTGCACATCCTCTGAGGTGGAAAAGGCTCCTTCTTCTAACTGACATGATGGGATTCCTGTCCTTGAACAGCTACTTGGAGCAGTTGCACTCCAGCCCACTTGTGGTACATTACCAGCCTGAGTATTTAATCTTTTGAAACTCTTCTGCCTCTTAAATACTCTCCTTGCTTAAAAGCAAACTTTTCATCTTTAAAGTACAAGTTCTGGCTCCTTCTCATAGTGTCCTCTTTCAGAGAGAAAAAAAAGCCCCATAAAACTACTCTCATGGGGCAGAAAAACCTGAAGCAAAGGTACCAGAAAGACACAAATGCTACATAAAACCAATCCAGTGTTTTTATTCCCCTTCCTCATCTGCTTCAGCCAGCTTCAGGACTGATTACATGAAAGGCTGCAGGGAAACATCTGACTTACTAGATGGAGGCAACTACTTTAAGAGCTGACAACCTTTAAAATACTTAATAATACTTAAAATATACTTAAAACAATGAAAAATATTTGCAGAGGATGACAAATGTTAAGAACTGGGATGCAGAGAGGAAATCGAGAGGTGAATCTGTCAAAGAACTTTGAATGGAGACATTTCAAACACTTCTCAGCAGAGATGTATGTCCTGTTTTGGCCTAAGATACTTGACAGTGTCCCTTTACCGACATTTGGCATTTTAAGAAAGATATCCTAGTAAGATTAGTAGTCTAGCTAAACCAACAGCAAAATGCTTTTAAAAAACACACCTGAAAGCTTCAAGAAAAACTGCAGCAGACTTCAGGAGCAGCTCGGTGAAGCGGCAGAGCATATGGTACACATTTTTAAGCAATAAATAACCTTTTCTTGCCTCATTAAATATAAAACATAGCTTCAACACTGAAATCTGCCATAATCCATCAACCGCTCCGTGCGCCGGTTATTGCCTGTTTATTGCCCACTTCAGTAGTCTCTTGTCCATCTCACTGACACGCACAGAGCCAGGACAGGGTTTAACTGCAATGCAGCCTGTTCCCTCAGGAGGAGAGTAAACCAGCTTGCACCTTCCACTGGTGCCTGGCAGAGGCAGGGAGCACACCACCGATCTGGGGAAGAGGTATCTGAAGGGAAGGCTATTGATGAGCCAGATGAACCAGACACCTAAATCTAGGTGCTCCATGAAAAGGAGCCATTCTTCCACTATCTTTTCCAAGAGAACTGGATTTATGCATTGTTAACAAGTGGACTGACTGATCAGCAACCTTCAGCTTCACCTGCAGTATTCTTTCCTTTCCTAGGATCAGATTTTCCCTCTACCTTGGCTGCTACTATGTAAATAGAATCACAGAATCAACTTGGTTGGAAAAGACCTTAAAGATCATCAAGTCCAACCACTGAATCTCCAGTACTTGTCCTGTGAACTCCACCTTTTAAACAACCAGCCTTTTGGTGCAGGAGATCCCTACAGGTAATGGATCGGACCGCAACACAAACACCAGCTGGACTCTCCTGGCTACCTTTCCCTAGTCGAGCTGATCCCTCCAAATCCCTGCCCTTGTTTTTGCACTTATAAGATCTGCCCCTTCCTCCCCCCTAAATCATTTGCTTCAGCTTGTGCTATTCTTTCCCCTCATGGTTCATTTGCTGTCTCCCACCATGACCCCTTGTTTACCAGCCACCACGAGTCTACAGGATTCCTGGCAGGCTGTGCTGGCCTTCAACTCAATGCTGTGCTAAAACCTTCCATGTCTGAGGTTTCCCTGGGAGAACAACATCGTGAGAAATCAAACACACCTAAAATGATGAGGAGGGCTGGTCAGGAGAAAGAGCTTTTCTTCTGTCTCCTGTCAAATGTTTTGCCTTTTCATTAGAAAACAGGATTTTTCAAGAGAAAACCCCTGCTGTCGGATACTTTGACAAAAAGTTGAAATTCTATATAGAAAGCAGATTGTTTGCATGGAAATGCTGCATAAATGAGAACCCAGCCTTCCCTAAAAGGCAGGATTGAGAGCCAGCTTTATCCCCAAATCTGAGACAAAGTTAGCAGCTGGCTAGGGCAAGTGCAAGGGGTAGGAAGGGACAGGATACACCAACACTGGGTGAAGAGCTCATGGGGCTGGATATGCATTTGGGTTTGGATGGATGTTTTGAGACTGATTCAGACATTATTGCTACATTCCGTGTGCTCCAGAGAGAGAGAGACAATGCTGACCTCCTCAGAAACTGTGCTTCCCTGTAAATGCTGATTACTAAGGTGCTAAAGCAGGAAAAGGGAACGCTCCTTTTCCTAATACCACAGTGAGCAGTGCTTCATTCTACAAATGACACTCCTGATTCTGCTACTGGTACTCACCATAAGCACTGGTTTCAGTGGACCAACTGAGAGAGGCTGGTGAGAAAAAGTGAAAGGAGTTGCTGCTTCCTGTTGTGTTGTTTCGTAACTGGCATTCAGTACCACAGCATTTTTAAAAGCCAGGTAAGACTTAGCAAATCTTATCCCAAAATGTAAGAATCCCCTATGTTTGCTCTTTATAAAACCTGGAAAAGATAAAACCTTCCAGATGGATTACTATATATGCCTGTGAAGATTGAAGCATTGCATAATTGCTGTTCTGACTGCAGGAGCAGCAGAGCAGAACATAAGTGGTTGTATTTACTCCTCAGTGAAGAGGTCAACAAAAATACACTTTTTTTTTTTTCCTCTTTAAATTTCCTTTTGAAGGATATTTTTGGAAGGAATTAAAATTTCAGTTTGCATTAACACTCCCCCACACTTATTTTTCTCCGCACTGAAACAGATTCTTGACCTGTTAAATCAAAGAACATGGCTTTTCAGCAATCTGTACACAGTACAGAACCATTAGTGTTCCTAAAAAGGCTTCCATTTTTAGTGTATACATGTTCTCTAAGTGCATACGTAACTATTGCATAGTTTCAAAGTCTTCAAACACAGTGGTAATCATAATGCTTCTGTGTACATAAATAAGATCATTTCTTAAAAAATTCATTTAAAATAACACAGTATAAGTCAAGGCTATGGAAGATCACTTCCATCATAGATGACAGGTCGCTCGACAGCCAAGTGATAAAACACTCTCTTTGAGATAAACCTGTCAAGAGAAAAAAGAGAGAAAGATAATCACATTAGCTGAAGACAATTAGACAGGAAGCCTTAAAAATCCATTCAGGCTTTCAGCTCATACTCAGGCAAAGCACTGTTGTTAACAAAAAGTATGCCTGTGCAATGGCTGTCAGGGCTGTTGTTAATGTAAGATGACAATCCTGATTAAACTGTCTTGGAAATAGCCACAAATGACTTCTTTACTTCTGTTTACCCTCCCAGATGTTGAGACAGAAGGGTGGAATTCTGGTGGGGGGGAAGCTTAAAAACAAAACAAGAACAAGAACCAAAACTCAGGCTGAAGATCTTCTGGCAGGCTGGGACCAATTCCTCATACTTACTTCTGAAAGGCAGAGTAATGGTATGTCTGATCACAGACTCATAGAATGGCTTGGGTTGGAAGGGACCTTCATAGCTCATCAAGTCCAACCCCCTGCAATGAGCAGGGACATCTTCAGCTAGACCAGGTTGCCCAGAACCACATCCAGCCTCTCCTGGAATGCCTCCAGAGACGGTGCCTGCACCACCTCTCTGGGCAACCTGTGCCAGTCTTTTACCACTCTTATTGCAAGGAGTTTCTTCCTCAGATCCAGCCTGCCCTTGCTTTGAGTTACAGCAGTGACCTCACAAAGAGATTTTCTCAGGCTGTGACCATGATGGACAGAGTACCCCGCCTGACCACAATCAGTTCCACAGCCTGTAAACCCAAGATTATTCCACCTTTTCCACCCAGCTAGGACCTACCTAGAGAATGTGTTGTCGAATATCAGCGTGTAGATTCCAGAGTTTCTGACTTTCACCTGTCCTCTGATAGTTTCCTTATGAGAGTTGCAGCGGGTCATAGGAATAAGAACCTGGAATTCAATACAAATCAACATGAAACTTGCTATTTGCCCTATAAATTGACATTTGCCTTCATATTCAGACTTGAGCCATCTTGAAGCTCTCAAAGTCCTTCTGTGCCTGCAAGACTACTTATTTTCACTGATTAGCATTAAAAAGTCACCCAAACTAACATCTCACATTGAGACATCTGCTTTCCTTTGATAACCTCTTTACAGCATTAAACCATGGCTACAAATCTCTGCTTTAGAGACAGAATCAAATGCGCATCTTCTTAATGTTAATCTAAGCAAGTTTACTAACATCAGCAGCGCTCCATTAAATCTGTATGAATATATCCAAGAGCATGATTTAGCTAAGTATGTCTTGTAATATCTGCTTTTATACTCCCAGCATTATAGAATAAGCTTTCTCAGCAAATCCTGAATTGTTTACCTAAGCTGACAGCAGAAGTATGTGTTACCATCTATTCTGCTGTAAAACCCTACCAGAGACAGCTATCAGAACAGCAACTGACGTATATCAAGGACAAGCCTACAAAACCCAAAGTTATATCAAATAGATTTATCAAAACGCAACATTCACTTTTCATTCAGCTTTCAGATTAAGAAAAAAAAAAAAGAGATTTTTCATGGAGTTAGGAACCATGGAGGGAATTAACGCACGCTAGAAATGTCTCATTGCCCCAGAGAAATCACAGCCTTAGAATTCATACAATCATAGAATGGTTTGGATTGGAAAGGATCTTAAGACCATCCAAGTTCCAACCACATGCCATGGGCAGGGACATCTCACACCAGACAATGCTGCCCAAGGCTCTGTCCAACCTGGCCTTGAACACTGCCAGGGATGGGGCAGCCACAGCTTCTCCGGGCACCCTGTGCCAGCGCCTCAGCACCATCACAGGGAACAACTTCTGCCTTATAGCTCACCTGAACCTCCTCTGTTTCAGTTTGAACCCATCACCCCTTGTCCTATCGCTACAGTCCCTGATGAAGAGTCCCCCTCCAGCATCATTGTAGCCCCCTTCAGACACTGGAAGCTGCTCTGAGGTCTCCATGCAGCTTCTCTTCTCCAGGCTGAACAGCCCCAATGCTCTCAGCCTGTCTCCATACAGGAGGTGCTCCAGTCCCCTGATCATCCTCGTGGACTCCTCTGGACTTGCTCCAACAGCTCCATGTCCTTCTGATATTGAGGACACCAGAACTGCACACGGTGCTGCAAGTAGGGTCCCCCCTTACCACCGTGGGTTAAACCAACAGCTGCCCTGTCTTCATTACAACTTTGTAATTAGCTGAATAACATCAATTCACTTAATCCATAATCCTCAGGAAATACAGACAGCACATATAAAAACTGGTACCTTGGGCACTGGCAAAGCAATTCTGCACACCATCAAGGCACTTAAGTATGTGCTTCATTGTTTCATCTGCCTCCTTGTGGCCTCTGCTGAAAAGCAGAGAGAGGAAGGGAAAAAAGAAGAATTTTGGAGACTTGGACTTTTATTTTTGCTTAATAACAAGGCGAATTTTAGATGTGACCTACAGAACCTACAGTGCTTTTCAACTCAACATCTCCAGGCAACAGGAAGATGTGGCTTTGCCTTCAGCAGAACCATAGCTTAACTGCAGAATCAAGCCCTTAATGCAGTAGCAACTGGCACTCTTGTGGAGACCTCCTAGCTATACTTGCCAATTCCTCTGGCGGCTGACTGCAGTGTACTACAACCTCTTGTAATAAGGAAACAAAGGCCTTACTTTGCACTGCTCCAGTGGTGTGTCTTCTGATTCTTGGTAGACAACACTGAAGGATATGCTTTTAGGGTCTGATGAAAAGATCCAGCTGATCGTTAGCCCCGTCTCTGTAACAGTGATGGCAATTACACTAGTAGGTGCTGGATTTGATGAACAGCTCTCTGTTGCTTTCCCCAAAATTTAAGATCTCTTCCACTGTAAGGGGTAATTTGACCCTGGGAAGGAGAAAAATACAATTACCTGAAGAGACCAAATGTAATTACTCAGACAGAAAACAATAATCATTGCCTTTTATTTTCCATCTATTTGAGGCAGATTCCACAGAAACTTCGGGATGTGTTCACAGGATGCAGGAAAATTCAGCCTGGGAGGAAGGCAAGAGGTACAGAATAGGTGACTGATATTAAGCACTTTCACTACTCTGGCAAATGTGGGTATTATTCACTCAGTTCATTTTGACTGGAAAATCATAGTGCTTGAATAAAGCTTTATAGAGTTACAACATAAAGAGTACAACTTATAGAGTACAACAAAAAAAGTCTGTTGCCCTCTACTGTTCTTTTTAAACAAATATTGAAACAAAACATAGTCACCTAATTTGTTCACCTTTCCAGATACTATTTATACAGGAAATAGGGGTCGGGAGTACAGATGGGACAGAGGGATGGTATGTGAACAGCAGCTCTGTCTAGATCCTCCAAATCACCTAATACTACAGCTGTTTTACCCAAGAAAGCTGCATAAAAGCTGACTCAAAGTACAAGGAAAAAGGGAGTTCTTAGTACTTAGATGATCCCAAGTCCTGAAGTATTGTATTAGCCTACCTCATTCTGATATGTATTTCAAACAGCAAACAGTGAGGCCCTTAAACAGGAGAACGCTGCTTGGTTTCTTCAGGGGAGACCTGCAACTTCTAAGAGCTGTGGCTTCTCCTCTACATTACCTTAAGTAAAACTAATCTACCATCTCATTCTTTAGGCCAACTAAATTGTTTCCAAATCAATGAGTTCACAGCAAACCACACTACTGTGATTTGTTATCAAAACCCAACACATTTACCAGAGGATACTATACAGTCACCATGATGATTTGCTGTTCTAGAGTAAGGAAGAGCTCAGTGTCCAGCTGTGGCTACACAGTGGTTAGGGATCGCAACTGATTTTTTCTGATGACGATGGTACTCTGGCAACAGAGGAAACATTATATGAAGTTTTGCCTACCTTGCTGCTTTCTCCTCTTGGCTGAAGTAACTGCTGGGATGTCTCAGGTGTTCTTTGATTTTAATAAACTCTTGGGTCTGCCCTACAGCCCTAGCTATGATTTTAGTTACTGGTTCTGCGAACAGCAGCAACAAGGTTGAAACCTGGACTAATTCACCTCCCTGCAGACTAAAGTTTAAAACCTTCCCCATAACTAAGCCAAAATTTCAAGGCTAGGCCGAAGGGAATAGTGAGCAAAGGGGAATTTCTCCATGGGCCAGGCATTTGCATATGTTAGATTCTCTTTTTGGCTATGCAAGTGACATGCTGTATCACTACTGCAAACAACTGTTGATTTCAGAGCAGGATACAGCAGGGAATTGTGTGCACACACTTTACAGAGGTTGAACAGAGGTTCAGCTGAACATTTTATGCTGAATATGTTATGCTATGCTAGGCAAGGCAGTTTCCATGAGGCCACCAATAAATAACAGATACATGCTCTAAAAGGCCGTGAATTCCCTCCCTGTGACAAAGATCTAACTCATACTGCACTCCCTGACTTGCCCTTGCAGTTTCTTCCAGAGACTACAAGAAACACATGGCTTTCTCTCTAAGCCCCTTTCCTGCTCATTGCACCTCCTTCAATAAGAACAGGAAGGAAGGTTTTCTGTGGACCCAAATCTTTCCTTCTTGTTCCCTCTTGCACTGACGTTTTGCAGGGCTGAAGAGAGAGGACCCTGCCCATTGCTCCTGCTCTGTGTAACTGAGCTACACACTCTGCTCCTCCTCCTCAGACCGAATTCTACTGTGATCAGCTCTCCCAGGAGTCTGCAACTTAATTCTCGCATGGCTGACACTGGAGGTCAGTCTATTCTTTCAGGCTGGTAGTAATGAAACTGTTCTGCTTACATGATTTCTCCTGACTTCAACAAGCATATCTCAGCATCTTGAGCAACTTGCCACTCTTCCGATTCATCAAAGGCTGAAGAATTGCACGTGCTGTTTCTAGGACAAGATAAAAGAGGAAAGACATGATTCTCTGAGTCATATGTGGTCATACGCCACCTGCATGCTGATGCCTTCCTAAAACAGAAACGTTCTGAGAGTCATGATGCCCAATTCTAGAATCCTTATTTTGAGCATTCTAGTGACAGAACTGGGTGAAACTGCAGCCCCATTCTGCTACCCACTGTGCACAAATGGAACACTCTTCTGATCCTGTTTCCATGAGCTAGGAGCACATACATCCAGAACATCTCTTCTACAGTCTGAACATAATCTGAGATGCTGCCAGGTTTGAAAGATCCCCTGGAAGGTGGAAATCTTGACGGAGGGCAGGCACAAGCAAGACACAAGCAAGACTTGTCCTTCAAAAACTTCCACCGGGATATGACATTTACCTTGGATTTAACCTGTGAGGTGTTTTACAGACATATTATCCAGTTCCTTACTCTGAAAATGGTGCCCCAGACATATGTTATTGCTGTAGAATCACCTACCATGCATCTTCTTTCCATAGAAGAGATACTGAGTGATTCAAACACAAATACCTCAAACAAGCTGTTACAGGAGGACAAAGCAGGATGCTTCCTCCCCACCGTGATATGTCCAAGAGAGCAGAGGAAGTAGATGAAAGAACCTGCCATGGATGGGAAGGAATAGACTTCTTACCTCCAAAAGGGTGCATGCTCTGGGTGAACACTGGAGTAGCACCAGCTAGTTTTTACAGGGCTGGGACACAGACAGAATGAGCTTGAGAGTCAGTAAACTAATGCTGACAGTTTCCATGTAAGAGTTTCTCTAACTGATACTTACTTTGCTTCTCTGCACCTCAGCAGGCTGATCAAACGAGACAATAAGGCTGTCATTCCCAGAAAAAAGCCAAGGCTTCTCACACACAGGGAACCAACTGGTTGGTTCCTTCCAAAAACCAGTGGTATCTTACAAAATTTTGTATCCCATGTGGCGTATGTGCTTCTGAACCATCAATCATGTAGCAATGGCATAACTGCCACACATTCTGTAGACCAATTCTCAAAATCAATGCACAGTTTACCATTTTCTCTAAAATCCTATGGGACCTTGCTCCACAGGCAGCACTGCTGAGCAGAAGAGCAGGAGGAGAAAACATCTCCAGGCACCTTCAGCCCATAGATTCACAGAATGGTTTAGGTTGGAAAGGACCTTAAGACCTATCCAGCTCCAACCACATGCCATGGGCAGGGACACCTCACACCAGACCAGGTTGCTCCAAGCCACGTCCAACCTGGCCTTGAACACTGCCAGCGATGGGGCAGCCTCAGCACCCTCACAGGGAACAACTTCTGCCTTATACCTCACCTGAACTTCCCCTGTTTCAGTTTGACCCCATCACCCCTTGTCCTGTCGCTACAGTCCCCGATGAAGAGTGCCTCTCCAGCATCCTTGTAGCCCCCTTCAGACACTGGGAAGCTGCTCTGAGGTCTCCACTGCAGCTTCTCTTCTCCAGGCTGAACAGCCCCAATGATTCTCAGCCTGTCAACAGTCATATTAACAGTCACACCAGGACTGTTAATACCCTAAGGGGACAGCTGTGACCTGCAGGAAAGACTCAAACCTGTCACTAAGAGCTCAAACCTGAGCAAGAACCAAACACAATCTGTCCACTGAAATGCAGGACTGAAACACTACGTATTCATCCCTAAAGGTTAATACAACACCTATGCAAATACAGCAATACAAATAATTTGTTTACTATCCTTTACACAACTAGGTAAGAAAACTGTTTCTGATAAAGCCCCCTAGAAAACTAAACTATAGCCAGGAAACCTATGCATATATTTTCTTTGCACAGTAGGAACAGCAGCAGACTTCATGCCTGCGACCAACAGAACTCTCCCTTCTCACCATGATAGGTACACAGCTTTCATTTTGCAGCCTTGAATTTATACAGACCAAGAGAACTACATGACTACAGGCTTCCCAGAAGTGTCTAACTCCATGATCTATTATGCAATGCATTAGAGGTCCTTATTTAATGCATTATTTCACCTTTCTTTTGGGACCCGGAAATATAAATTAAATCCCAGGACCAATACATCTTCCATGTTCTCCTCTAAAATGTGATTTTCCTTATTCCTGCTGCTGCAACCCAGCACATGGCTAGGTGATTAGCTTGCCACTTGGCTGCTCTAATCTGTTAATTCACCAGACCTACTCACTATAGGTTAGGGAACACTAAGTCTTCTACTTTGTCTCTTAAACTGAAGTGCATTACAATCACAAAGCAAATCCCCCTTCTCTTTATGACATCCCATTGAGTCCAATGGTTTAAGCTGAGGTCTGGTAGCTTGCATGGAAAATACAAAAAACAGTCTCAAGATTTAACAGGAGCTCTTGTCTCCTGACAGAACTGATTCTTGCCTGACTCTTCACACCAGGTGGCAGCATTAAGGATGTTCCTTGCAGCTTCACAGGTCCCCAGCTTGTGAATATGCACCCGCTGTTATCTATTAAAACAGTCTGACTGTTTCTCTTCTTTTTCAAATGAAGTGAAGTGGGTCTGAAAAGCAGGAAGAACTGATGCATGGAAAAGACACTACAGCAAGAAGAGAACAGCTCTGGCTCAGCAACTCCTTGAGACAAGGACTGTCAGAGGCTGCTGGAGCATTTTGAAGAGGTATTACTTCATGCTTGTCCTGTTCTTATGCTCTTCCTCAGGCATCTGCTGTTGGTCACTGTCCCTCCACTGGATGGTCTTATATATTATAAGATATATGCAACTCAGTGACCAGTTTTGGCTTAGGATCAGCTCTGATCAGGAAGAACAGGAAACACCTAAAGCAGATCACAATGTCTTTACTAATGGGATGGTATCTCCTCTTTCCTGCAGGCTACCTATCTCAGCATTTACAAAGAAAAGAAAAGAAGCTGTAAAGAGTTGCCAGATTTTCTAGGCAGTTGTATAGTGGATACATAAACCAAGTGATATCATACACAGTTGGGCTCTAACACAAAGATGCTCTAACATTCCTTAGATGTAAACTCTCACACCCTAATTCCCACGCATTCTTTGCAACATGACATCTTTCCTGTCTGTTTTGCCTGGCATCTCCCTGGCACCCTGGCTCTCTTGCCTTGAAACTCTGGGTTCCTTAGTTGTTCTCCTTCCTTGTTCCTGCAGCTCCTCTTTTCCACCTCTGGCCTCTTAATTTCTCAGTGGAAGGCAAAAAGGTGCACAGGGGCAGTGCAGACTGGGGCAGAAAGCATGCAAAACCTCCTGCAGAGAGTGGCAGAACAGGGACGAAGACTGGAATAAGGAAAAGAAAGAAGGGATGCCGGAGAGGAGCTAAGGAAGAGCTTTATGCAGCTGTGGGCTGCCTGTGATGAAAACAGGGTTGGGTCTGGCCCAAAGGCTGAAAGTTCTTTGCATGGCAGCTTTCAAATACGAGGTTTAACCTGTTTCAAACCATTCTTGCAATAGCCACGTTCACTCTGGATGTTCCTTTTCTCCCCATACTCGGTCCTTCCTACCAGATGACTGCAGCTCAGTTGTATCTGACCTTTATTGACACCATGATGCCCATTATCACCTTTTTCCCCTTAGAAAACAGCTGTTTAGGCAATCCTTTCCTTACTACCCAATTTCTCTTGTTTCTCCCATAGTGAAACAGCGCAATATCCTTAAAAACAAAGCTAGGCAGGAATGTGCTGTGCTTACTGTGGCAAGTAAAGCTGCTACAACAAGGCTGCTTTTATCAGCAGAGGGTGGGGAGAAGTTCTCCTGTCCCCACTTCTCTCCCTTGCTGGTTCTGTGCAGGCCAGAGAATGCTTCAGACCACAATCAGTTCCCCTTTTTGGCTACACTGGCACCCTGCCCAGCATGTGAGTTGTAATCAGGTCAGGAAAGACTGTTATGAGTCACTAAAAAACAAGAATCCAAACCAAAGCAACCACAGTGCAGACAGGCCAAGATGTGCTTTCTACCAAAAGCAGCCAAAGGTGTGAATACACATGAAAGGTGTGAACAAAGTCATTGTTTCCATACCAGGGTAGTAGCATCTTTTGGGTTATTTTCACACTTCTGCTTTGACCTTGATTCTGCTGCTGCAACATTGATTGCAGGCATGAGATTTCTCCAATATGTGAAAATGGGAACACTGATTTATCCTGGGGATTTCGATCCAGTGTTATACCATATCCTCCTGACCTGTGTTTTAGAACACAATCTACAAATGTGAATGCTTTAGAAATAAAAGAGCTTCAAAATACAACACATCAAAAGAGAACCCAGGAGCCTTGAAGTAGCAGGATGTGCTGCAACTGCACAAATTAGCTCCCCACAATCAGATTTCAATAAGGTTGCTTCAAACTCGCATAACAGACCTGAAAGCATGAAGTGACTACTCTAATCCTAACCTTCAGGAAAGTGCAGTATAGTAGACACCAAAAGGAGCACAAGTAGAAAGGAAAACGTCCTTTAAGATCATTCACTGCTTTGAGCACCAACTTGCATTTCCGGGCCAGCAAGGACTCGCACCCAGAATAAGGTAAGTGTGAAAATCTCAGCCACACTGAGATGCTTAGGTCATCCACAGTGTAATTCTCCATCCAAGCCATTCTCCTCTCCAGCGTTCAGAGTGTCTCAAGCACAGAGTAGGACTCTTTCCCCTGCTTGTAAAACTGATGAAGCAAGAGCAACAGAGGTTAAAACACTATTTGTTGGCTTTCCTACCTCTAAGCTGTGAACAAGGGGAGACAGACAGCTTCTAACAGTTTAACATGGTCAAGTAAGATGCTGCACGAGCAGCCTTCAAGAGTAGTAATTCCATCACTAGTGGCAATCCTTCCTTCCAGCTTCAATATTTTGTGGGACAAGTTGAAACAAATGGTGACACACACTTATTTCTTTAGTCCTGGTTGAGGTCACTGGATCTAACTCACTTGATATCCCCTCTGCAGATAGCATGAATTCGAAGTACATTACACTTGGTTTTCTTCTTAAAAGAAACAAAAACCCCACACACAAATTGCCCCTTGGCAAAACAAGGGCCAGATTCACTTCAAAAGAGCATTGTGAAGCTCAGTTTGCTCATGTCTGCCTAATGCATGAGAAACATAAATAAACTGTCAGTGTGTACAGTACACAAAATGGGCAGGATACATACAACTTATTTACCAACAACAAAAATGGAGAATTTTGAAGAGTTGTTTTTTTCCCCCCCAACTAAACCAGTCTGTACAGTCTGCCTTCTACCCAAACTGCAAAATGCTGTGCTTTCTGCTGGAAACTGGTCTGCTGAGTGCAAAGGAGTCCAAGCCTGCTTTCTCAGCAGCAGGCTGGTTACTCTGGCTATTTTCAGCTCAGCATTTTCATTTATCATGCTTCTTTTTCTGCCCAGAAGCAGAACAAGCCCAGAACTGAGGTGACAATGCCCTCTTTTTATTTTGATTCTCAAATATATAGGAGTTTTTGAAAGACTTTATATTACAGAACAGAAACTTTGGAAAATATTTGGAAGTGTTTGGACAGTATTTTGTCTAAATATGGATATATATTAAACTCTAATGCCACAACATATTGTGCAATATATTTGCAATATATTGCAAACCAAGTACTTAGATATTTGGATGGCCTTAAGTCCTCTTCTTGCTCATTTACAGTAAACTAGATGTAAAAAATATGACTGAAACCTGCATTTATTCTCATTTTCCTGGAAATGAGAACAAACTTGCGCCAGATTTAGCTATGCAGTTCCTGTTCTCTTTGCTTTTTGTAAGTTGCTATCTTTAAAGCAGTAAGGAATCCTAGAGACACAGACCAGCTAGTTCACATTCAGTTCAAGAAAGCCTGTCATAAAAACAGCACATCTTTCCTTATCTTTTCCCTACCTCCTTGTTGGCTTGATATTAAGTAATGGTGAGTCTGACAAAGAGTATTGCTTTGCTCCTATTGTAAGTTAAGTGTGAATGTGATCCAGTGTGGCCTGCAAGCTGATTTTAATGGTGACAGCTGGCCTGATGAGATCACTGAACTGGGACTACTCATCTGTGCTGTGGTGAAGCAGGTGGACCTGTTTGGATTTACTAGATTTGATGCTGATGTGCAAACAGGCCAAAAGCAGTTCGTGTTGGTCTACTGAACATGTGGCTGGGAACAGAAGTTCTGCATGCAGAGGTTGGCTATCCCCAGTGAATTGAAAAGTAACCCAAAAAACAGTACTCCAAATAAACCCCAGAACAGTCCCCTCTCCACGAAGCAGTGTTTACTCACAGATCTGTCACGCTTTGATCCAGAGAATCTTGCTCCATCTGACTTTCACTGTGGAGAGAGTCTGATTCCTGTACTTGGCACAGCTCCTCATCAGTGATTATATCAAATGCTGCATCATCTAGTGGTTTAGAGGCTTCACCTGAAATGGTGCCATTAAAAGGCATGAAAAGAAGCATAAAACAATATTAGCTGGTTGTCTGGAAAACAAACAAGCAAAACCCTTACAGGGGAAGCCTGAGCCATTCCTCTACCTTTACGGAAGCATTAGGCCACTATTGGAACCAACCACAAACCTCAGGCTGACCAACACTCATTTAATATACATGCAAATATCTGTCAATACTCATCAAATTCAATAATTGGACCAGTCCCCCCTGAAAACACTCCATGAACATGTAGGTCTTCGGTGCAGGAGGTGGCCACGTGGTTTCTTGGAGAATGTCTAAGAACTCTGCTTGTTTCCCCAGAGCATGCAAACAACAAACTAACCAAAAGCCCTCTCGGATGGTGACACGGGTGATTCCAGTGAAGCTGGTGATCCTTCCTGGGTGGCACTGGATCCAGAGTCATCTGTACTGTCCACAATGACTCTAGGCTTATTAAAGCAAGCTCTGCAGCAACGCTCCTTCTTTCCACCAGGCTTTGTCACCATGTAGTTGTTGCAGCAGTAGTAGCAGAAAATGCGACCGCACATTCTAGAAATGAGTCAAAACCAAAGGTGTTAGAATAGTACCACATTCAGGTGGAACACATGTATGTGACAGAGCTTGGGCTGTGTCATGATGGTCTTGTTCTTTGCAAAAGCCCAAATGCTGTACCCATGGCAGAACTCAATGCAAACTGTGCTGCTGCCTGAGATAAAGGAAGTTTTCTTGACAAACACAGGACAGATTCATACTTTACTGCCTTAATAAATAGGGAAAACAGAAAAAATCCCTAAAGTGCTAAAAAACCAACTAAATATGCATTTAACTATAAAGACATAAGCCAAAGAAATACTCACCAATATGCAATACAAATAAATATTATATATATATAGGAAGGAAATGTACTTAGCAATATTACACAGGCCAAATCTCATGCTCAGAGCCAAACTCTACTTGATTGTAAGGACTATAAGCACACATCTAGATGTCTCTATTAACAACCACCCCTTTCCCCTTCAGACAGGGAAGAATAACCAACACTGGACACATATATGCACATCCACCCCTCCTGCTCCCTCAACTCTGCAGTCTCTCAGTACTAAACCTGACAACTACTTCTTAATGAACGTGTTAAGATTTTCCTGAAGAAAAGCACCCAGCAGGGATGACTGTTCTTCATGAAGTCTTGGTGGTTTTGGTTTCTTAAATAAATCATTAAATAAATCATTAGTAGGTGAAAACACAAGTGGGTTTCGCAGATTTTAGTAGAAATGAGTAATTTGGAAGTTGGTACTGGAAATGACTTTAATCCTCATTGAATGTTCCCTACATTCATATGCAATTGAAATGGCCCCAGTACTACTTACCTTAGAGGATGAATCAAGGATAAAGAACAGTAAATAGACAAAACAAACATATGACTAAGACCCTGAAATGTATCCACTTAAATACATTTGAATACATCTAGATCTAGTCATTAGTTAACTCCAAGTAGGCTAACTGCATTGGAAGTAATTTAATATTAAGGTTTTTTAGAGGGCGCTCTGCAATCAGTAAATATCCCTGAACATACCTAGTGTAAGGAACCAAATCTGTCATTGCACAGCATGTTGCTTTTGTTCAGAAATACTTCCATCACAACAGCAAAATCACTTTCGTGAATATTGTTTACAGCATGCACAGAGCAGTGCATAACAAACACATTAAAATCCAGAAACACACTATATAGGGTGTGATTATCTTTGTTTCCAGAAATGAGAAACTAAGTTGCATGCAGATCTTTGCCTTAATACATGTCAAGAGACCTCTCCATTAATGTCTCTTTTCCCCTTGTCAGCTCATGTGTTCTTTCAGCCTCTACAATGACTTTTATTAATGATTTTGACCAATGAACTGTGAACATTAAGAAGTACTTCACCCATATAAGCATTTAAACTGGATTTTGCTTTGAGCAGTGCAGTGGAGTTCAACAAACTGACCTGCAGTGGTGTCGGCGCACCATCCACGAGAACTCTTTCTGGCAGTCCAGGCAGTGGTTAACCTCTGTGTCCCCCTGCCACCTTTGCTCTGCACTAAGCTTCTGCTGGAACTCCAGAGCATCTGATTTTTGCCACAGAGCATCCTTATCTCTGCAGAGACACAGTTAAAAGAGAGAAAACCACATAGAAATGATTACTGCTGGTTTACTGTTAACCAACCTTCAACCTGAACGCTGGCAGTAAAAACTGCTTTGCTGAAACTTCCGAGGAGCTTTCAGAAATAAAGATAGATCAGAAACCTACCAAAGATCTTAGGAAGGAACAGAGAAAAATATATGTCATGGAAAGAACTATGTATTTTTGCAAAACAGACAGCAAATTAAGGAGGAAATAACAGTGGGTGCTATATTTTTGACTGCATTATGGAAATGCAGAGTTTCAGCTGCTGATGAACTTGGCTATTACCTGTATCTTCCACTCAGGAATACAAGACTGAACCACCCCTAACATCCTAAGCTAGGATTTTAATTGCTTCTTGTTCTTTATTTTAATGCCAACCTGATAAGTTCTATCAAACGTTCTTCAAGGAACTGTTTTGTTCTTGTCAGATCATCCAGTTCAGCAAACAACTTCTGGTCGCTTCTGTCTTTGTCTGCTGCCACCTTGCTGAGCTTTTCACTGTAATCCAGGACCTTCTCTTTTGCTTCTTCAGCTTCTTTTTGCATCCTGATCAAATAGAAAGGCAATTAAGAATAATTTTTAGCTTATGTGAATTCAAGTCTTCCCCATGGAAGAAAGGGGTCCTCCACCCTCATAAACAAGTAGCTTCTCACTGTGCGTAGTTTTTACAGTTAGTCAGAACCTCTCCACTTTTCTACATCCCTGAAAGTGCAGATCTGTTATCTAGTGAACACAGTCAGTAACCAGCAATTTCTTGGATGCCCTGCTTATAGCTTATGGTGGCTTCCACGCTGGGAGTAAAACTGGTGTTCTTGGAAGCTAAGATCAGCAGCAGCTGCAAACTGAGCTTCATGTTCACAAAAGAGAAGCAAACCAGTTTTTTATATCCTTCTAACACCGATGCAATTCAAAAACTAAAGGCAAAGACAACTCAGTTCACTGCACAGTCAGTGGAAGGAAATTTTCCCAGGAAGCTTCCAGGAATGTAAGTTTTGAGTTAACAATATGGCAATTTCAGTCCTGTGAGTCCCAGCAATGGATCAAAGATGCTACAGCAACACAACACAAACGGTTGAGTTGCTCTGAACTCACTCAGCCAATTCAACTGTATTCAGACATTTTGATGAGTTAGATTTTGCACTGACAGCCTTCAGTACAGATCAAGAATCATCAGTCTTCCCACAAAGACAGATGATATCAGCACAAACCGAAGCTCTGTGTGAGCCCATGCCCCATGAAGATCTATTCTGGCCTGCCAGCTAATCCACACCAGACAGGCTCACATTACAGACCAGTGTTAGATACTTTAAACTGATATGAAATATGACAAAGACATGCAGGATGTGGTCCCATTCAAGTAATTCTTACCGATTCTCTGAAATATTGAGGAGAGAAAAAAAACTGTTAAAAGGCACAAATTTTCCATTGCTTATGAAAACAAAGAGCCAATATTGATGCTTTAGTTTTGTTACTAGGCTATAAGGTAAAAAGAGGCTGTAAAATGTCTTTCAGTCTCATAAAGGAAGTCATACAATGAATTTATGTCATCAGCAAAATTAACAATACAATAAACCCCAAACCTTGCATTTATGTGTGCTGTGCAATTCACGGATTTCTTATCTGAAGTGCCAACCTAATGTTTTCCATTTGTGCCCAGGCACTATTTGCCCTATATAAACCCTATGGCATATGCCACTTCATAACCCACAGCCATTTTCAAGATGCTTTGGTTACTGGCCCCTTATTTGGCTTACAACTATAGTGTAAAGAACCCAAACTCTCACCTTTCGAAGAGTTCTCTCAAAGATGTCACCTCCTCTTCTTTTTGCAGCCGAGCAGATTCTGATTCAGACAGCAGCTCTCTTGCTTCATCCAGCTTTCTAGACAAACTTGTGTTTGCAGCCTAGTGAAATAAATGACTGTATTTCCTTACATAGAAAAAACAACACTTTACCAAGTATGGGGCAATTACCATGACACCTAAACAATGCTTCAAAAGAGTCTGTTAAAGCCAAACTACCAATTAAGATATTCTTCTATAAGCAGATGCTAATTAGTTGTGTACTAGTGTTTGATTATTCCTGTCACACTGAATAAGGGATAGACGCTAAAGTGAGACAGTACTAAGTCTCTAATTCTTATTAGTCCATATCAGTTGAGCTTTTGCCCCCCTTATCAAGGAAAATCTCTCAAAGATAATGGCAAAAGAATACACCCTGTAAGTTTCTTCACCAGCTAAAAGTTTCAAAAGAACAAAGAATATATGCGGGAAATGTTTATTGCCCAAAGAAGTGGTAAATGCTCCATCCCTGGCAGTGTTCAAGGCCAGGTTGGATGGGGCTTGGAGCAACCCGGTCTAGTGGAAGGTGTCTCTGCCACGGGATGGGATTGGAAGTGGATGATCTTAAGGTCCCTTCCAACCCAAACCATTCTGTGATTCTATGATTATTAAAGCTATATGGCGCATGAAGAATAATGGAAGCAAAAAATTCTTTCACAGTTAGCCCCTCCAGAGGAGTCTGCCGAACTTGGAGTCCTCAGGAAACAAGAACAAGCTGCACCTAAAGGTTGACATATTTCTGCTAGAAGGCAGGGGCAGGTTCAGTAACCCTAACCGTCTTATTTCTGGAGTCCATACACCTCCGTACAATCCTCCTAACTCAACTGTTTGACAAACACATTGCAAAAATCATGTTTTCTTCCCAGCTGGATTATTTCTCAACCAGATTAATTCTCTGGTTCAGTGCGCTTTGCAGCCTGCAAACAGTTGGATCCACACACATGGCTATGTGCAGTGGGTAAGTAGGGCTTAAGACAGACACCTTTTAAACCTGCACCCCCATTTAGAAGTGTACACATAGCCAGGTTTTACTTAAACCCCAACTAGCTTTCACTGCAGGACAAATCCTAAGGGCTGTTGTGCTTTTTGTGGTCTCTGTTTCAGTGGCTAACTTTCAGCTGCCAAGTACTTTGTCTGCAGCCCCTGTATTTACTCAGGGGCATTCCCAGCCTTATATCCAGTCACCAGAAATGCTGCTGCCTTCTCAGAGAGAACACTAATGCCTGCTGACACAAACACCTCTGTCTTTTAATCAGATCAAGCACCTACTTGTAACTCTGCAATCTCTTCCTCTGCAGCACGCTGTTGTCGCTTCTGCTCCTCTAGCTGCTCTCTTAGTTTCCCACACTCTTCACTGACAGCCTAGCAGAGAGATGGAGCCAGGAGTTAGCATTCCTCTAGCAGCCACCCCTGCTCTTTCCCATTTGTCTGTTGTTTTTCATCCCCCCATCTTTTCACTGCTGTAAAAGCCCAGCTCTTTCTTTTTAGTAACTCCCTGAAGGTGCTGGGGGGTTGCTCTTAGATTCCCCATGAAGCTGTGTCTTCTCCAGGCTGAACAAGCCCCATTCCTCAGCCTTCCTGCACAGAGCAAGTGCTCCAGCACTGATCATCCTGAGGGCTTTCTGGTGATCAAACTGCAGGTTTCTGATGGTTTTGAAGGGGCAAAACAGTATTCCAGACGTGGCCTTACAAGTACTGAGTAAAGAGGGATAATCACTGCCCTCGAGCTCCTGGCTGAGCTCCTGTTAATATAGCCCCAGACAGATAAATTCCTCCTTTTGTATCTGCTGCAGATGCCACAGAGCAGTTGTCTCTCTCTGACCAGTTTTCTCCAGGCAGTTTCCTCCTCCCTGGCCACCAGGGGTATTTTCAAACCTGTTTCATGTTCCTCCACCTTCCCCTTCACTTGTTGCACTGTGGACACTGGCCTCCTGTCTAGATGTGCCCTCCTGTGATGTTCTCAGCTGAGGCACTTCTCCATGAGAAGCGGTAACCACCAGGAACCTCTACAAGATTCCTAGCTGTAAATCAAGAGTGCTCCTATGGCCATGCATGGGATAAACACAGCACCGTCGTAAGCCTTGCGACAGACAGCTAAGGAGAAACACAACGAAACAACACGAGTGCAAGGAAATTCCCCTCTGTTGTGGCAGACTAGCTGTGGTTTACTGATCCCATTACAGTTCTCATCAAAAAGAAGGCCCAACTTTCAAAATGCTTTGGCTCAAAAGAGAGACGGCCCAATTCATACCAAGGTTTATGAAGCCTTTATGGAAATGTGTGCTGTTTCCTCAAACTTGTGGGATTTCTGGATACCACTAAGGGCATACGCCTCTGATTGACTGCCATTCTTAGCCACAATCTCAGCATGGCAGCACAAACACAATAAAATCTCCAGCCTTTAGGTGTGCTGCTTCACACATACAAGCCTGACTTATGTTTTCTGGAAGCAAAACTTTGATCTTCTCTGCTCCTACTTTGAACAGCTGAACACAAAACTACATGAGGGAATTCACTGCAAAAGTATCTGGTCTCAGTTTGCTTTCGTCAGAATCAGTTTTAAGGAGAAGGAGCACTGTGGAACAGGTCTTGCAATGTTCCTACCAAAAGAGAAAGAAATCACAGCGGTGACCTGAGGGCACAGTTCCAGAATACACCACCTAAAGTGACAAGTCCCTCTCCGTAACTGGCGGGCTTTTCTATATCACACGGCCTCTCCACTGTGCTCGGATGGCCACACTACACATCTCCAAAATACTAGAAGAGTGCCAGGAGGATGGTGCCAGAGTTTCCAGTGGTGCCCAGCGACAGGACGAGGAGCAACGGCCATAAACTAACACACAGCAAGTTTCACCTCAGCATGAGGAAGAACTTCTTTGCACTGAGGGTGTCAGAGCACTGAACAGGCTGCACAGGGGGGTTGTGGAGTCTCCCTCTCTGGAGACATTCAAACCCACCTGGTCACGTTCCTGTGTGACCTGCTCTGGGCGGCCCTGCCTTGGCCCCAGTCCACTTAGGTTGGACCAGATGATCTCCAGAGGTCACTTCAACCTTAATGATTCTGTGATTTTACCTCAAACAGTCCTAGGTTGTAAGTGTAGAGGCATTTTAAGACTCCCAGGTTAAGACTAGCTGTGTGCTAGCCCCAGAGCCTGACAATCACAAACCGCAGGGTTGCATGCAGTTATTGCTGCAGCAGATGGTAAAGTAGGGGAAACCCTGCACAGCTCCCTCAGCTGCAGTCATCACATTCATTTACCTTGAATTTTGTCTGACAATTTAGAATCTCTGTGCTCATTTGAAACTTTATTGCAGACAGCTCTTCTCGGCTGGTCTCTTGGAAACTCTGTGCCTGTTTCTTTGCTGTCTCCAGCTGCAATTGCAGGCTTGGGACAGCTGAGGCACATACTTGAGCCTCCTCTAATTTCTCTTGAAGGCTCTTGTTCTCCTGTCTGAGATTAGAGATGTCAAGCTTCAGCTTCTCCTGTTGCTTGGCTGCCTGTTCCTCCAGTTCTTTGAGCCCTTTTGTAGCCTGGGCTAACTGCTCTTCTGCATCCACCTTTTCAGAGGTCAAGGCACAAATCTGAATACCAAGTTCAGCCATATCTGTGTTGGTCCTGTGGAGGAGATCTTTGTTTTCTTCATTTTCCATTCTAGCAACTTCCAGGCACTGCTTAACCTTGGATAGCTCTTCCTTCATGTTCAGCAAATCATTTTCTAGCTGAGCTTTTTGGTGGGCTGCTGTCTCCTGCTCTTTTTTCAGAACTTCTTCTCTTTCTTTACATTGCACCAGTTCTTGCACGTGGTTTCTGTTGAGTGACTCACTCTGCTCTTTAAGCTGCTCGACAAGCACCTTCTGCTCACCCAAGGAAGCCTCTGTGATTGCCAGCTCACTTCTCATCTGTTCTCTCTCATCAGCAGTCTGCTGAAGCTTGACTCGCAGGTCCAGGACCTCTGCTTGCAGCCTAGACACTTCACCACGGCTGACCTCCAACTGCTCTTCACTCATGGCCAGTCTGGAGGTCAGCTCTTTTGCCTCCTTCTCCAGAGAAGCTGCCTGCTGTAGTTGGTGTTCTTCCACGGATTCCTTTTCTGATGTGAGGGATTCAATAAGCTTTGTCTGATGACGGCATGTCTTTTCAACACTGAGCTTTTCTACCTCAAGAGCCTCTGCCTTCTTCCTATGTCTTTCAGCTTCTGCCCTTAGCTGCTCACACTGGCTCTCCATGTCTTGCAGTTTTAGGTCCTTCTCTGAGAGCTGTGTCTGGAGACACTCTTTGCTTTCCTTCAAAGTGCCTAAGCTTTTCTCTATTTGTAAACTGTGCTGTTTGGCACTCTTCAGCTGTACTTCAAGTGAGGCATAAGACTCCTTGGTGGTCTCTTCTCTTTGCTTTAGTTCTTCATAGTCTGAGTGCAGAGCCTCTAATCTCTCTTCCAGGATTTGGGTTTGCCTCTTGGTATTCTGCAAGTCTTCATCCAGCTGTTTGTTCTCACTCCGGAGCTTCTTCTCTTTTTCATCAACTGACACCAGGGCATCATCTATCTCATTCTGAAGCTGTTTCTCAGAGGCTCTCAGCCTGGTTACCTCAGCTTCCAGGGAGGCTTTAGAAGCTTCCAAATTTTTCAGCTTCCCTTCCATCTTCTCCTTGGACTGCTGCAAATCCACATTCTCTGCTTTCAGCTTCCTGCCCTCTTCACCCATTTCACTCACTGCAGAGTTTTGCTGCTCCATCTGCTCCTCCAGCTCCTTGACTTTCTGGCTGAGACGCTCCTTCTCAGACAAGAGATTCCGGTTTTGCTCCTCAAGGTAACACACAGTCTGACTCACCTTTGCTAAGCGACCCTCCTGCAGTTCAAGTTGCTCTGCTTGTGACTGGGCTTCCTGTTTCGGTGTTCCTTCCTTCCTACCATACTCCTCCTCAAGTTTCTCTTTTTCTTTCCTTGCTTCCTCAAGACTTTTTTCCAGTGACCCCACCTGAGCCAAGGACCCCATTACCTGGGTCTGAAGCTCAGCCACTTCCTTTTCTTTCAGGGTCAGGGCTTTCTGAAGTGCTTCCATCTCCTTTGCTATGGATTCCAGCCTCCCGAGCAGCTTTTCACTCTCTTCTTTGGAGTCAGCAGTGAGGCGATTGTATCTAGATTCCAGCTCCTTCTGTGCCTCTTCCTTCAGCTGCAGCTCCTCCCTCGCTACTTTCAGCCGAGACGCTTGTTCATTATTGAGTCTTTGCATGTCTGCCTTTTCCTTTTCTGATTCCTGAAGCTTCTCTAACAGTGCCTGTACCTGCAGGGCAGAATCACAGTGAGCTGTAGCTTGTTGTCCCTTTTCCTCCAAGGCAGCATCAACTTTTTCAAGGAGGTTGAGGTTCTTCTGTTCCGTGGAACTCAGCTTGGCTCTGAGCTCATCGATGCAATGATCCTTCATAGCAACCAAAGCCTTAGAGGCCTCCAGCTCTTGATTCAACACCTGCAGTTTCGAGGCACAGTCTTCCTTGCTGGCCGTGAGCTGCTCCAGTTTTGTTGCATATTGCTTCTGCTGCTCCACTGCATTCAGCTCCAGTGACTGCAGGCACTTCTGCAGGTCATGAACAGTGCTCTGAGTGGAGTGTGAGACCTCACACTGCTTCTGTAAGTCTGTGATCATCTTTGTCAGCCGGGAGTTCTCCTCATTGTAGTTATTGCTCCTCTCCTTTTCTGCCTGTACTTGTTCTTTCTGAAGGCTGACAGCTGCCTGGAGCTCTTGGTTTTCCATTTCTAGCTGGTGAATACGATCTTGAAGTTCCTTCTGCCTCAACTCAGCCTGGTCAAGTTCCACACGCATCTCTTCAAAGCCCTCAAGGTGTTCAACATTTAGTGAGTTATTTGCATCAGGGCTGGAGGGGAACTCCTGGGCCTAAATGAACAAAAGGGGAAAAAGCAGAATGTTTAAGAAGTATTAAACATGCATTTAAATAGTGTGCTCAGATGAGAGCAAATTCAGGTTTTCAAGGCACAGTGATGTTGTATGTTGCACTCGCAGCACTTCAAGATATTAGCTCCCAGGAAATGGGACTTGTTTTCATGAAAGATAAATAAAAAAGCATGCAGATGAGGCCCTAAGGTTTAGGGGTGTTCTTGGCAGTCATGGGGTAGTGGTTGGACTTGATGATCTTAAAGGTCTTTTATGACCTAGATCATTCTGTGATTTTATGATTCTATCTGCAGGTAGATACAAGGTCTGCATGTTCAGTTCAATCAGCTACTGGACAATTTCCTTTAAACTAAGAACTCTTTTTTGTAGTTTACTATTACATGAGCCATAATCACCATAAAACTACCAAGCGCTCTGGAATGATGCCATTAAGTAAAGATCTACTATGTCACATAAACATTTCTTTGTAATATGCTTACCTGCAAATAACTGCTCACTAAACTGCTCATGCTGGAACTGCGACTTGGGGGCTTCCATAAATAGGCAGAAGATCCCAGTGAGGCCAGTGTCCTCCTGTTGATCACACAGAGAAACAAGCTATAAGAGAAGTCTAAGCACATACATGCATGTCTTCCTACTCTCGCATGTAACACTTGTTGAGTTGGAACTACCATATATCAAAAGACACAACAGCACCTGCTGTTCTGGGGCCAACAACCACTGAAAGTTGATGGAAAACAAACTAGGGATATCAAAAAGGTTTATGAGATTGACAGCCATGACTTCCCACATCCATGAGAACCACAATGCAGCTCTGCTCTGAGCAATCGTATTGCTGTTTGGTGGCAGCTCAACCAGGGGGTGGCAGCATGCAGTCCTCGAAAACACCCAATGGAAAATGGATCTGCATCAGGCCTAGAAGCTATTCCCCTCTTTGAAGTGGGATCAGGCTGTGAGTGACCACATACTGTCATCTCTACCATTGCTACAAGTGAAGCACACAGCTTGGTTTTTCAGTCACTGCATGTCTCAGTTCTTAAAACAGAAGGAGCTAAGAATATTTGTGCTTCTTCCTGTGAAGATGAGAATAGCTTGGGATGTGGCCTAAGCTGTGTTATTGCAAGTACTCCATTACAGAGCATCAACTCTGATCTCCGGTACACAATATATTGAAAGAAAAAAAGGACCAACTTGGTCACAGACTAATCACATGGAGAAAGCATATACTGCTCTAACACAAATATTTCTACCTTCAAAAGCAGAAGCTTTAACAGACTCTGAAGAAATTTATGCTACATTTTATGGCCCTGTTAATACTAAATGACAAAGTAGTTCTATCTTACCTGGCAAATGCTGGCCAGGCAGCATCTAAATCATAGCCTCTTGATGCCAAGTCAAACTGAACGTCAGTCAGCTCATAGAGTTGACCCACAATGTCAGAACTCATCCTGGAATTGAGAAATGGACTTCTTGCATAGTACCAGTCACTTGAAAACAAACAGACACAAAAATAAAGTAAGTAATAGTCATAAAACTCATTCATAAGTAAAAAAGAAGCAGCAGTTTCACTTGCAAAAAACCCCACAGCATCATTTTCACTCCATCCTAGAAAAATTATGATACACTATTCTAAACACAAACTGAAACAACCCATCCCTTTGATATGAATGAAATGAAACAGTTTTAATGAAGGCCACAGAAATATCTTTAGAGGAGCCGCTGCACAAGGTATTTTTTGCTCTAGTGCTTGGACAAGACACCAGCAAGACACAATATTTGCTGTACACTGGAAAATCACACAGTAGATACCTAAAGCACACACTTAAAACATCAGAAATGAGGGACAGAAAGCAGCAATCAGAGTTAAATACACTGTGTAAATAGATGGCTTTTTCTAAAAGCCATAGCAGTGCCCCCCTCAACCAACTACAAACTATCTTTGGTGTTTCTTGGCCAGGGGCAAGTTGCTCCTCTGTGTGACAACCCAGGGATAAACACAAATGCTTTCTGGGGCTTTGAGCAACATATCCAAATTAATCCTCCTTTATGATGTCCAGCACAAAAGATCAAACCCAGGATATTCAATGCTTCTAAAAACATTACCTTTGAAGCCAACAGACAGAAGCATCAGCACCTCCCGCTACACATTTAGCTGTAACAACTTTCAATCTTTACCAGCCTAAAATAGGTATGAACCAGTGACCCAGGCCAAAAGGTCTGTTATCCTTCCTATCCTATTACCTAGCTCTCTAAGCCAACCATTTGGAAGGGTTTCAATTCCTTTCAATAGCTACTGTCCATCAGTGAACAAGGTACTTTGCTATTTACCTTGTCACCTTGGTGTTCATAAAACATTGCTGCAAGGTGTCTGCTAGCCTTTGGTGCACCAGGGAGTAACGAAGAAATGCTCTTCCTTTTCCAAGAGATGTTCGTAGCTGGAAGGGAGAAACCACAAGAAAAGAAAATTCTAACTATCATCTGTAAGTAGAGACATGGCCAGAACAGTCTACGTATCAACACAAGAACCCTCACAATGAGCCACTAGTTGTAAAGGAAGTAGTAAGAACTGAAAGACACCTTCTCCCAGCACTGTTACTGGGTGGAATTCTTTTTGAATGATGAATGTGTACCTACAGCTGGCTGATGTCCACTTTATAATAGTGTAAAAGACATCACAGGACCAATGATTCATTTAATATACTGAGTACATGAGTACAGACTATGCTAAGGACGACTCTCAACACAAGGCAAAATCCCAATGTGCCCAGCAAAGCCAGAAGTGACTGCTTAGGTTACTTGGGATGTGTCTAGCCACAGCTGGAAAAGCTTTAGGGCAGCTCTAGTCTTAGAATAAAGATGTATACATACACAAATATATATCCCCACAGAACCACTAACCCTTTCTTAATACTTAAGTCATTAGGTTAATAAAAACCTAATTCTTACTGCAGAACAAGAGCAGCTGCATGACCAAATTAATGGCTCTTTTCATGAAGACAGCTGCTAAATCAACATAAAGGGCATCACAAAACTCAGTATTTAATTTTGTTACAGCCCCTGACTTGGGGAATTGAGACTTTGTTTTGTCTTTTACATCTGAACTATTCGCGGTCCTGCAAAATCGTGAAACACTAAACAGTAGTGTTTTATTTCTCCTAGCCATCAAAGTCACTGATCAATTTAGGAATGGAAACTGATAGTGATGAAAGAATCTCTCACCAGCCAGCTATGCTCCCCACCAAACTGCTCATCCAACTAACAAACCAAATATATTCAAGACTCAGAAATGGAATCCAACATTAGAGGGGCTGAAGCACAAGTTAGTAGGTTACTGTGAGTATTGATTGAACAGTTAGTGTGAAAAAAGGCTCAAAGGCCACACCTTCTCTCCTTCTTCATCAGTACTCCACACTACTACTGCACTTCCGCTCTCAAGTCAGACTCAGGTTCCTCATATAACTCACTGATATGCTATATACAAAAATGTTCTTTATAAATGGAACAAGGAAATAAAAGTGGAGCAAAGGCAGCAGCACCTTTTGCTGCTTTTTGGTTTGAATTCTAAAGGAATCAGCCAGTCATCCTCAACTCCACTGATCAGCCGAACAAGTCTTTAAAAATGCCAAATATGGTGAATCTTTCCTCTTACATTTAGAGCCAAGTCCTGCTGTAAGCTATGCTAAGGATGGCAGGCTCTACCCTTGACTTAATTTCTCATTTCTTTTAAGAGAAAATGGCATGAAGTTTATGAAAAGGCAAGGCAGAATCACAGACGAACAGGACCATCACTTGCATAAGTGGTCTTAAAAATAAAGTAAAAATCAGACTATTTGATCCTATATAATTTAGTACCCTAGTAAAAACAGTAACTTGGCATTTTGATAGAATCATAGAAAGGACTGGAAAGGACCTTAAGACCATCCAGCTCCAACCACATGCCATGGGCAGGGATACCTCACACCAGACCAGGTTGCTCCAAGCCACGTCCAACCTGGCCTTGAACACTGCCAGGGATGGGGCAGCCACAGCTTCTCTGGGCAGCCTGTGCCAGTGCCTCAGCACCCTCACAGGGAACAACTTCTGCCTAATATCCAACCTGAACTTCCCCTGTTTCAGTTTGAACCCATCATCCCTTGTCCTATCACTACAGTCCCTGATGCAGAGCCCCTCTCCAGCATCCTTGTAGCCCCCTTCAGACACTGGAAGCTGCTCTGAGGTCTCCACGCAGCTTCTGCTCTCCAAGCTGAACAGCCTCAATGTTCTCAGCCTGTCTTTGTATGGGAGGTGCTCCAGTCCCTGATCATCCTCGTGGCCTCCTCTGGACTTGCTCCAAGGGCTCTATATCCTTCTGTTGAGGACACCAGAGCTGCACACAGTGCTGCAAGTGGGGTCTCATGAGAGCAGAGCAGAGGGGCAGCATCACTTTCCTTGACCTGCTGCTCACGCTGCTTTACATGAGAATTAAAAATAAAAATTCCCATCTTTTTTGGCTGTATGTTAAAAGCAGTGTATTTTCTTCTGGTTTCAACTGCTCTCAAAGACAAAGCAAAATGTAAAGCCATATATTATGGAACTGATATACTCACTTCTGTAATAGACTTGACGAAGCGGATTCCATCATTAGCTCCCTTGACTTTTGCTAGACAGTCACAGAAATAATCCCAGTAGTCTTTTCTGTTCCCCAGCAATGAGTTCTTTTCTTTCTGGTCAAACTTAAGCAAGAGAAAATGCAATCAGCAAAACTTAAATACAAAGTATATTTATATTTAGCTACTTGGAATTCTCTTTCTCTCTCAGCAACATGCTTTCGTGTCTCCTCTTTGTTTTAGCCAATGTATCCACAAAGGAAAGAGACACTGATGGAATCCAGCAGATCCACAAGCTACTTTACAGACAGTAACAGATAATAATGCTCTGGGTGTAGTTAAGATACAGACATTCATTCAAAACTGCTGAAACAAAGATTTGCAGCAGATTCAGCAGCTGTCTAAGAATGACAATCAGTTGCTGAGAGACATGAAATCAATCAAGTGTAGCAACAGCACACATGTTTGTACCAGAAAAATCTGCTCTATCTAACCCACCTTCAGAGCAGCAATGCAGTGAAGGCATGGACTGCAGTCTGGACCATTCAAATCCCAAAGGAAAGCTGAAGAGCTTCTGCTGAGCCTCTGCAACCCAATTAAAACTCCCTTTGCCTAGATTAAGGCTAGATTAGCATGTCTTTGTTGCAATCAGTGACATGGATACACTGTGTGTAGAGATGAACATATGCAAACTGGATTTCAGTTTGCCTACCAGTGTCCTCTTTTTACTTAAATTCTGAGGATGGACAAAAAGCAACATGTCAGATGAATAATCTGCCTTTTGTATTAAGCCTTCCATACAATTAAAATGAATCTACAAAGTGAAGTTGCTACAAATTCCATCAGTTACTCACAGCACTGTATTTGCACTGTGAACTCCTCATTAGTATTTATTTTGTGTTAAAATGTTGTCAAGATCTCATTACCATAGTTTTTTCCATGGTAATTTAGCAGGATATATCTTTAAACTCAAGCTTAATTCTTTCAGATCAATTAAAAAATGCCTTGCGTTCTTCAGTCAAACTGCCAGCACTGCCTTTTGATCACATTTATTTACTGTCACTTGAAGTATGTACAATAAGCAGCACATACTTCAGTTCTTACTGAAAAGAGGGAGGCTCAACTTGATATTTATGGTTATTTGAGTTGAATCCCACATACTGAAGCATCAAGAAGAGAAAGCAAGGACTAACTTTGATGGTGGATTACAAATGACACACATCACTTTTTACCTGTAGAAGGTACTCGAGCTTGTAGGAGAATTTTTGCAAGTTGACACTGTCATCTGTGATTGGCTCCCCTCCTTCTTTAAATTCTTTGCTTAATTCAGTCACAGCATCTTGAAAACAAGACACCAAAACGGTTAACTACTGCGATATATAGCACTGAATCCATAAATGACCAAATAAATGGCTTTTCTGCATGGACATTACATGTGTATTCAGTTTCATTCAGTCAAAATGTCTTAAGGACAGTGCAAAAAGCTTCCTGATATGTCTGCAATTTAAGATGACCTATAAAAAACATAAAGCTCAAGTTACAGCAATCTGTTGCACAGGCTAATTCTTCTTGAGAAGAGTAAAACCTCCTTCTGATACTTAGCAAAAACGAGTAACAGACAGTTGCTTACTAGCTCTTCAGCAGAGGAAAGCGAAATAACTTTTTGCTGCCTCATGTGCACATTAAGGTAGTGCCACAGGACAAAGAGGATCCTGATTAGAAAGGACAAAGCATGTCATCTGCTAGAGGGGATCAGTAACACTAGAACAGTCTCTCAGTCAGCACATTTATCTTCTCCATGCTTTATTCAGGAAGGTTCAGCTTGTGCTGGTTACAAACACAAATGGGGAAAATAATTTACCTTAAAATAAGCAGACAGCAACTGCTCTTCCCTAAAACCTACACCCTTAGTGGGAGACGAAATCTCAAGTCAAAGCAAACTCTGTAATCTTCCTGGACACTCCTGGCCCCAAAAAGGTGTAACTCTCAGCATCAGAAATTACTGGGTTTGAGCTTGCTTTCCACTTGTTTTTTTAATTCTTTCAGGTGCCTGAGTGAGCCTTAGGTCACAGTCCCACTTGATCCCCTTTGTGAAGTAAAATCTCTTCCTGTTAGCAGGCACATATCCCTTTTATTACGTTAAAGGAAGATCTAGATTCCCAACTTTGGTGCATATCACACATTACATTTAACCAAAATTAAAAGGAGAAATATCTGGATCTTGTATAAACAGCTTGTTAGGACAGAAACAGATCAAGCAAAGCAGTTATGAATCTCTGCCTGCCTGCAACAGAGCTGTGGAAAATTAAGTTGCCTACTGGTAGCAGAGGACAAGTCAGGTGCACAGAAAGCACGTTCAAGAACAGCAGATCTAATACTCAGCACTCTTCCTCCGCATCTCCATTCCAAGATTGGTTTGGCCTCTTGTTTTTTATCCTTCACACATTAGCAACAACTCCTCACCAGCTTCCACCAAGGGAGGGTCTAAAAATCAGGCCTCCTCCTTATGTCACATCAAGTCTTATCAAGTCACATCAACAACATAGCCAACAGTCCTAGCTCACTCCACACACCCCAAAGTCACTTCTTTCTGTAATTGTAAAACTTATTTCTCATCTTGCATGTTTAAATTTGCAGGATTTAAGAACGAAAGGAGCTTCAGAAGGTACAGCACATCTCTATATTGAGCACATCACACACCTTAGATGATGCTGCTACAATTGCTGCACAAGAGTTACACAACTGAAAACACAACTCCTTCTCTCTGTTTCCAAACACAGAGGATGCATTCCAGCCTACAGAATGAAGCTGTCAGCATGGCACTGTACCTTGCAAGTCCCTGATAATCCGCTGCAACTGGCTTTCACCACCACTTGCTGCCATCCTGAACACCAAAGGAGCTCCCCTTATGGGCTGTTGACCTTCTCATCCATTTAGGTTAAAACAGCAGAGTTCATGTCCTTGATGATCATTGGGCTAATGAAGATGATTCTTTCCTGTAATACCTGCAATTCTGTAAAAGTCAAAATGAAAACAAAAGACTTTATAATCTCAAATAAGCAGAAGAGAGATGCTTTGGCATTTTAGATCCTGGTTAGTAATGAATTCCCATAAGGCCATCTCTTTTCCAGGAATCTCCTTTCTATTTCCTTCTAGATTTGAGTTTCCATTTCAGTTATTTCTTCAGATTAGGTCCTTCAAAAGTCCTGAGCAAACCTCAGAGAGCAATTTTCCCTTGCTGGAGTTACAACACAGTTGGTCTGACAGCCCAACACAGGCTGGCATTTCATGCCATTCACCTTGTGACCCTGAGGGCGGTTCTGATGACATGGGACTTTCCCTCCCAAACCCTCTGCCAGATCTTCCCCATAGGCTGCAGAGTAAAATGGTACAATAACTTTTCCATTTCAGAGAGATTACTTCAAGACAGACCAGGCATAGGCCAAGGAGTCAAAAAATGATGTACGTTTGATTCTCTGGTATTGAAGCATATTTTTAACTCATAAGAGCTACTTAAAGAGTTAGTACTGGTTTTAGCATGAGAAACATCCCCTCCTCAGAACCCACTGTTCCCAACACATTGTAAGATGATACCACCCTATTTTAAGCTCTGTAGCAGCATCCCTGGTTGGATAAATATACCTTGCACCACTTCCCTCACTTAGAACAATGACAAGCGAGTTATACCATTGCAGGGGTGGGAACTGGATGATCTTAAGGCCCTTTCCAACCCAAACCATTCTGTGCTTCTATTCTATACCTAGCACTTGTAGCAAATCTTTCCTTCGTCAAATTTAATGAACTAAGATTAATCTAAAGCCTCAAAGACTTTGCTAAAACAACCACGTCTAGGGACCCAAACTTCCAAATACTAACCTGGGAAAATTTGTTCTCAAAAAAGCCATAGAGCAGCTGCATAAGGAAGTCAGAGAGCATCCTGTCCAGGGGTTGTTCAGAATTCTGCATTCTGCCTGCAGTGGTACAGCCACATTTGCAAACAAAGTACTGAATCTTCAGAAAATGTGTTGTTATACTTCCATGCTTTTGTTGTCATTCAAGCTCAACAATAATGAAATGAAGTTGTAATTAAAATCTCACAGACTTTTGAAGTACAAATGTAATTCGGTCAAATTATTACCTCTTCCTCTCCCAAAATAACTACATTGGCGTGACTGAAGCAGGTGTCTGAATGAATAAAATGCAAATCCTTCTGCCTAAGGTACCGAGGTATTGTTTGGAAATTATCCTGATGTGAGCCTGTATTCTTTTCCTTTTGAAAAGAAGCAAACCTTAACAAAGCCATAGAGATAGAAACATGGGAACTATAACGAAAAGGCTGTAATTTATGTTACTGGTGTGATGTTTCTCTTAATACCTGTGTTTTGTTACCTGCTAGTTTCTATTTCTGTATTTTGATGGCAGTTGCCATGACACAAGGGTCTCATGGACCACGTGATGTCTGAGGAAGGAACTTGGCCGGAAAGATCCCCACCACGACTGGGTTGTTTCAGGGAGAGGAGGCCAGCACTGCACAACCCTTTGTTGTGCCGAACACAAACTTTTACCCTAAAGCAACAATATTACTTACCCAGGATTCCTATCTCGATTCTACTGAGTGATCATATAAAGCACCACACTCCCTTGCTGAGTTTGGGTGCCAGTGAAAGAAAGCAAGAAGAGAACTCAGTAAGTCACAGACTGGTTTAAGTTGGAAAGGGCCTTAAAGATCATCTAGTTCCAGCCCCCTGCCACGGGCAGGGACACCTTAACGTGCTGAGATGTCTTCTATCTGCCTTCTCTTGCAATATGGGAAGAAAGGTACTTCTCCCCTCCATGGACCTTCCAGATGTGGTCCTTGAAAACACAGTCCATCTCATGGAAAGGTTCAGAGCTCTCACTTCCTATGCAAAGAAAGCTGACAACGCATCTTAACTGGTTTCCTGAAGTTTCAAAACAGGAAGAGCTTCTGTAACACCTGATCGAGCCCTTCCTGACCACAGAACATTTCGCCCAGGATTCTTTAGAGCACAACCCTGTTCCTCCCCAGCATTTCCTATCCTATTATGTAGGCCTATAAATATTTGCTAGGTGAAAACAGCACCACCCATGTGTCAGGCACGAGTGACCAGCTGCGGGTAAAAAGCTTTTTAGATGATGCATCGCTACCTCTTACACAATAGCATTTGACTAAGGGGGAGGGCATTAACTGGCACAAAACTGCAGAGCTGCAATGACATCAGTGCAGTTACACTCAGGACCTGGCACCCAGAGGGCAGAGGAGACAAGACAGGGCATGTCACCAGTCCCTCCTTGCACTCTTGGGCCATGCCTACTGGTGTCTGAAGGTGGCTGCTCAGCTTTCCTGGCATAAGTACTGGCGTGGGGGTGACAATCTTCTTTACAGAGCAGGATATCCTGGAGATTTAAGTAAGAAGCAGATAGGAAACAGCACACTTACAGGAAAAGACTGACCTGAAGGGGAGTGAGACATCCAAAACAAGGGAAAAAATGACTGCAATTAAATAGGTTAGTAGAACAGCTGCAATGACCCACTTTTAATCAGATTTCATAACATTTCTCTTTGTGTTTCCGTAGGCATATTTGTATCTCCAGCAGCTACCTTCTGCTTAATTCATTGGTTAGTTTTGACCAACCTTGACAGAAGGTAGAGGTGTTCAAAATACTACACTCCTCCATGTGCACTCACAACGGGAAGCTGGAGGAAGTCCATGAGCAGAGTTCCTCTTCACTGATAAAAAGGCTGCAGCGAGACCTGTGTTACAGCCCAATATCAGAGAATCCATCCACCACTCAAGTAATTTTCAGTGTATATTAAGGGCAGAGCTCACATTTCAGACTTGGTGTAACTCAGTTCAAAATCAAACGATAAGGGATGCTCAGGGCCTGCAGCACCTCCTGCATGAAGACAGGCTGAGAACATTGGGGCTGTTCAGCCTGGAGAAGAGAAGCTGCGTGGAGACCTCAGAGCAGCTTCCAGTGTCTGAAGGGGGCTACAAGGATGCTGGAGAGGGACTCTTCATCAGGGACTGTAGCAATAGGACAAGGGATGATGGGTTCAAACTGGCAGCGTTCAAGGCCAGGTTGGACGGGGCTTAGATCAACCTGGTCTAGTGGAAGGTGTCCCTGCCCATGGCAGGGGTTTGGAACTGGATAGGGTCCTTTCCAACCCAAACCGGTCTGGGATTCTAGGATTCAAATCATACCTGCAAGACAAATTCATTGGAAACCAAGGCCACAACTGTCAACTGCTTACAAAAATACTTCACATTGACATAACTATTCTGGTCTAGCCACTCACAATAAGGACACCTCACCACCTGGCACCCACTACTATCACCAGACCTTTATTTAGTGCCTGCAATTCTATACCTGTTCTAACACTCTGAAAGAAAACAGACAAATGAGGGTATCCAGCCAAATCCTACATTCACAAGTCCCACCAACTGTAACTGTGCTATTCTCTTGGGTAATGTGGATCTTGATTTGTCACATAAAAGCAGATACTGCAAGGCACGCTTTTGGAAAGCATGTGGAAAAAACCAACCTACCTGGTCATACGATGCTAAAAGAAACATTGACAAAGAACACCGAATACAAACCTCACAGCAAAGATGAAGTGGGAGCTGGGGAAAAAGAACCACCTCTACCTCACAGGACTGTACCACTGCTGGTTCAGTTAAATTATTTCATTCCAGTAATTGCCTGGGGACAATCTGTACTTTGACATTTTGTACTTTGTTGTTGCAGGAAACATCAGAGCACCAGTGGAATTTACTACAGCTGTGGGGCTAGCTTTTCTCCTTTTGCACCACAAAGCTGCACATCCATAAAGCTAAAGAACTGTTTGCTGGAAATAAGGGTCTGAGGTGAACTCCAAATAAGACAGTGTGACTCTTCGGTCAGGCACATGCACAAGCTTGCACTGAGCAACCCAACCCTTTGTGCTCAGCACTGCATACAAAGATACGCGACTGATAAAAACACACACTTGGCCTACGTGAAACAGGAGCATTAAAAACAAAAGGTAGGCACAGCCTGAATGTCAGCCAAGGTTTCCATTCCAAGAAGTGAAATTTTCTTGATGAATTAACCTTCCCCCTTCATTTTCTATTCTATACCAACAAACCTTCACATTTCAATTACAAAACTAAGGTTCTGGAGGAATATTTTTTCTTTCTTTTAGCACCTTCAAACCTAAGACCATGCTGCAATCCTATGCTGGATTTCCACACGCTCACAGACACAAAACACTTGTTTTGAAGTGTTCAGGCATATAAACCTAGACTCATAGAATTCCAGACTGGTCAGGATGGAAGGGACCTTAAAGCTCATCCCGTTCCAACCCCTGCCATGGGCAAGGACACCTCACACCAGACCAGGTTGCTCCAAGCCCCATCCAACCTGGCCTTGAACACTGCCAGGGATGGGGCAGCCACAATTTCTCTGGGCACCCTGTGCCAGCACCTCAGCACCCTCACAGGGAAGAACTTCTGCCTTGTATCTAATCTAACATTTAGTAGTAATACATATCCTGCAGAAAATACGCATGCAGAAAAACAAACTCACCGAGTATAGCTCAGCAAAAGAGAGCAACTAGATAAAGTGCACAAAGCCAGCCACACATTTTGCAGATGCCTAGCAGAAAAAGAAGCATGTTTATAGTTACGGAGTCCCTACAATAAGGACCTTTCGGGGGGAGGCCCTTGTGCTTTAGCCATAATTGCATTTAACAGCATAAGAACACAAACTAATGACATACACAAAATCCTGCTTTAATCCCTAACCTGAGAGGAGAGACTGACACAAAAGAATTGGAAAAGTTTTGTATAATCTTTATGCAAACTTTTCTATTCTATGGACACCTGGCCTGCATTTCCCCTTTATTCCTTGTATTTGCAAGCTGTTCTTGGGAAAAGCTCAAAACTAAGCAACAGAATGAAGTATACAAGTGGCACGATAACAACTCCATGAGATAAGTTAACATTTAACTCTCAGTGGGGAAAGCTGGCAACCCTAGCAACATTTTTTAATGCTGTACTTCCCAAATTGGATCTCTACTCTGAGACCTGACTTAAGGGCAGATGCGTTAGACCAGGAATACAAATTCCTGACTGGAAAAATACAGTGCTTTGTCTGATATTCCTCACTTCAATAACTGCTGAACAACATGAACTCAAATGACCACTTTCTGCCACCACCACCATAGGGATGAGCTTGTATGTATCTCACAAAGTCAAACCTGTCTTAGCCCTGTCTTATGACTAAAGAAGTTGTCTGTTTGAGGAAGCAGTCAGTTCACAAGGAGAAGAGAGCTCTTCTGATAACAGGAATTGCACTGGTATCGCTTTTAACACATCTGCCCTTTTCCCTTAGGACACCCCAGGCTTCACCCTGTGTCCGGAATGCTACACTGTGTTTATTAACATCTAACATCTAACTTCCAGAGACTTGCTTCTCCTCAGCTGCTCCCATCCTATTTCACTCCCCTAAAATGCACCCTGCTGCCTCAGCACCTACATGGCTAGTTTAAAAGACAGATTTCATTCAAAAGTTAAAAGTTCTTTTCCCCATTTGCAGTCTCATTCTTCAAAGCCATTCTCCCCATGTCCCTATGTACCTGCTCCGCCACGAAACCTGTTCTTCCTCTCCATAACTCACTCAACTATTTAAATCTCTCACATGCGTTCAAGCCAGGCTCCTGATGATCAAATGCTACTCTGAGGAGCACCATATAGACGCTTACAGAAACAGAAACTCTAGAGGTCTTCCAGCTGCAAAGGAGCGTTGGTGGTTCATGATACTTGCCCATTGTACAAGCTTGGAGACTTCAACAAATCTCAAGGTTTTCTGGTCCCCAAAGCTGGTCTCTGAGGTTTGTTAACTTCCTCAGCAAGCTCGGCCTGCCTAGAGCATCTCAGCCATCTCTGGGGCTTTGGGATAGTTAAAAGCAACAATCACTGCATCCTAACTCTGAAAGGAAGCTTTCCTTAGCAGGATTTCGTTACCTCTGCATCTCCTGTTCCACACTGACCTTCCAAGCTGAGGTTTCAGAAGTACTTGAAAAAGCTGCGTCCAACTAATGGTTTTGGAAAGTTTGGCAGGCGGATATTGAGACTTGCTCATCTGTAGAACTCCATCTGTCCTCCATAGATCCAACAACAGTAGTAGCTCCCCAGCCCATATGTAGTTCCCAGGGAACTAGCAACAAGCAACACTGAAAATTATAGGTTTGGGGCACGCATACATAAATCAAACAGGAGGTGAGGCAAACGCATTAAGCAAAAACCACGCTGAGACAACCCAAACTGACAGGCCACTGAGTGAATCATGCTACTTCAGAGCCAACAGCAAAGTACCGTGTTTCCCTTCCTCTGTAGCAGGAAGTAAGGAGTATTTTCTCTCTCTCTCTTTTCTCCTGTGAAGGTCACCATTTTGGGGGAAAGGGGAAATTTCAATTACAAATCCCAACTATTTAAAAGCCTTTGGAAGAGAAGCCTGTATGAGACTGTTGCCACTGAGCTGTAAATTCAGTGTCATGGTGGACACACTCAGGGGTTAACTGTTTACAAATATCTTTGCTGAGACCACTTTATCATCCACAATCACAGAACACTGTGATGGACAAAAACACTAATCCAAAGGGAAGGGTGTATAAGTCAAGGCCCTGTGCAGCAACAGCTTCCCAGAGCTATGCTCTACATAAAAAGTTCTGCTCCTTCTGCCAGTGTTACAAACTGTAAAGCCTTCTTCTGAATACAATTGGGCAAAGTATTCAAACTTACTACTATTATAGGATTTTTGGACACAAAGAGCAACCACTCCCTGGACAAACCCTACATGAAAATATGAACTACACTAGATACAAGCTGCTAAAAAGTCTCTTTGCACTGGCAAACAGAAACAGAACCATAGGAATGTAAATAAATAAGAATGTGTCACAATAAAAACACTTAGGGCTCTTACAGTTCCCTCCAGTTTAATCATCTCAACACCACCTAAGGAATACCAGAAGGATTTGGCGTTTGACAAATAGGCAATTGTTCATTTTAAAGTGTGACCAACTAAGAAAAACAAGTAACAATCTAAACTGAACACAATTCTCAGCACTACTTTTCCTGGAGTCCACCAGATCATTTCTGTATTTGCACATATTTTTCTTCACATTTTGAATGGCTTTCTTTCCCTATTTGTTCCTTTAGGTCTTGATCCCATACCAACCAAGGCATAGAAGACCTTGGCCTCCAGGATGTCTTCCTTTCCTGCAGCAATGGAGAGAGTGACTGCAAATACAATACACCCTTTCACTGTTATCAGATGGAGTACATAAAAGGCTACTTCATACACAAAAAGCAGGCTCCAAAACTAACTGGCTTTTCAGAAGAAGCAGTGAAACCATGTTCACAACTAACGCTGTCAAATACACATATACTGCAACAAGAGCAAAAATGACTATCGCTTGTTTTCCACCCTCGTATCTTAGATAATGATTTTTAAACTTCTAAATGCGAATGTTCAGAAACACTGTTTACAACATCAGGAACATTTTCTAAATTCAAGCGCTCCCATGAGGATCACTGGAAGACTTTGGAAAGTTGGTTTGTACAGAATAACATCCAGAAACCATAACACGCAGTCCGGCAAGGCAGTTTATCTCCTCTGCTGCGGGTCCTGCAACATCACGTCAGAGCCAATAACAGAGAACATGTCACCATGTGGCCGGCAAACAGTCTGTGTTTTACCCTGGAATTCCAGCTTGCTTCCATGGGGGTGTGAAGCCAGAGCTGGATAAAAACAAACACCCACTTTCACTCTTCGGCACTGGTACTCCTCCCTCTTTGTTTACACTGGAAAAGTAACCGGGTTTCAAGTGAGAGGCTGAACCAGGAATGTGACCAGCTCCATAGGCCAAGGAAACCTTTGCACAGGCCAAAACCAGCCGGAGGCTGGGTGCAATGACCCAGGGAAGACAAACACAAGAGCCCTGAGCGCCAAAACAGGCAGCAACAGATTCACCAGCGTCCAACACATGGCACAGCCCCTCCACAGCCCGACTTACCACCGCAGAACCTCTGCCCGAGGAGAATCCAGAGCACAAAAGCAGCAGATGACCATTTCACTAAAGCCTTGCTTTCCCCCCCTTTCCTTGCTGGCTCTGGATTACCGGGATCAACGTAAACCGTAGGAGGGCTGGCTGCAACCCCAGCATCTGCTCTAGAGACAGACCCGGCCCGTCTGTGCCAGCAGAACTCTGTCTGTCCGTCTGTCCGCCGGAGATTTGCAGACACAAGAGCGAGCAGGATTAGGGCCGCGGCAAATATTTGCCTGTCAGCACTTTATAGCGGGTGAGGGCACTGACACGGGCGGGCGTTTAGTTTCTAGCAGGGCTCCAGGTGACTGCTCCTGCTGCTGCGGACAGTGGGGTGGATGACAGGGGGCAAAAGAGTGTTTTTGTCGGCTTAAAGCCACCGCTCACCAGGTGGGAACAACGACCCCGGAAACACGGGGCCTGGGTGCAGGCTGCCACCCCCTTAGGGACAGGCAGCTCCCCGTCCCTCACAACCAGCCCCCGGCCGGACATGGGCCAACCCCCAGGGCCGCTGTGCGCGGAGCCGGTGCCCCCCTCCATCCGTCCCACCGGAGCTCCTCCCCTCGGAGCCCGGCTCTGAGCGGCAACAAGTGGAAGCCGCCGAAGTTACTTCCCCTCTTCCCTCCCTTCCTCCCGCCGCCGTCCCTCAGCGGAGTGTCGGGGGGGGGTGTCACACGGTACCTGCGCGGCCGCCGCCATGTCGCGGAGCGGCGGCCCCGGGGTGAGGCTCCGGCTCCGCTCCCCGCCGACTACAACTCCCGTGAGGCCGCTGGCCGTGCCTCCCCACCCCCGCGGCGGTGTGCGCTGCCGGCCGGGCCCGGCCGCCTCATGCGGGGAGGCCGGAAAAGGCCCCGGGGTGGAGGCGGAGGGGTTTTAGATGTCTCTGTGGGGAAAAGAGCCGCTTTTCCCCACAGCTGCAGGGTTTGGGGGTTACTTTGAAGGGGGGGGGGGTGTTGGTGGTACCCCCAAGCACGGTCACGAAGTGTGACTTTTTAATGCAGCACGGGCTTGTTCTTAGAGTACGGTTCAGCACGGGTTTGTAATCGGGGTTTTGTTTGTTCTGGGTTACGTTGGGGTTTCTTTTGTGCATCAGTTCATAAAGCTCTTTGCATGGACAATCGAAGTGAATGTGGAAGTCAGGCTCAGCAAATGCAGGGCGCAGCAGATTTCGCCTTTCTGCCCTGGTTGATGAGAGGAAAATCCTCTTCCCACAGCTGAAAGGTGTAGGGAGGGATTAATAGAGGCTACAAATGGGAAGAAACTGTGAGAAAGCAGGGTGAAACTGGAAGAGGGCCCCTTTCTAAGGTGGGGTGCAGGGGGTATGTGGTGCATGGAGTTCCTTAATGCTCCCACACCAGCTCCTACAAGCCAGGTACTTCTACTCTCCAAATCTTAACCCTTCTATAACACATGTGCTCCTTTAAAAGGTCATTTCTTTAACGGCAGCTGAAATAGGCTACGCTGGATTTGCACTTGAAGCGTACCTGAAAACTCAGTTTCTTTGGGTTTTTTTCCACGTTGCTTTGGTAAATAGATGGTTGTAAATAAAACTCGTGACCAAACAGTTTGTCATCAATTCTTGTCACAATGCTTGTGACTATATTAGCGTCATAATCTTCAATTTAGGCAGCCCTTGAGGAAATCTGTATAGTATGTAGTCGCTGACACATCACCATCATCCTTGTTTTTGTATCCTCAACTTCAGGATGACTAAGGGACTGTACGTTTTGGTGGTTAATCTTCCCCATGGGTTTGCATAGCTCAAAAGCATGTTGATGCTCTCAGAAGTGCAGGTTATAGGGTTGAGGATGATGTGAGTACATGACTTGTGAACTATGATGAGATGTCTCGCATAGTTCAGAAGCAACCTTCAGGCTGCCTTCTGTTCGTGTTGTTTACGGCATCATGCAGTACGAGGCCAGGAGCATCAGCTGAAAACAAATGTCTACCATTGATCAGCAGACAACTGGGTGTACCTTCCGAAAGTAACCTCAGGGTCATCAGTTGCAAATAATGATAAATCAAATCCCACATCATTTCACTGCAATGGCCTTCTTTTCACATATTTTCATAAAGTCTTTGTGCAGTTTTACTTCTCACTCAGCAATAATCAAGTACAATAGTATTCCTCTTTCTAATTATGCTACTTCCCAAAATCTTTAATAATTGACATTAATTATCCTATTCTTGCCTGTTTATACAGGCAACAACTTCTTTTGTGAAGAATGTGCTGTTTCCAGTTATGCCCATACCTGACCGAAACTTCCTTAGAATTCCTTATATTTTCTCATTTCTTAGCAACAAGAGGGTCAAGGTTTTCAATTTTTGGAAGCTGTCAGCTTCTGAGACTGACTTGCACCTGAGCACATCAGGATTTAGGAACTATCACTGCTCAGAGCTGGCTGAATATCACTCTTGTGTGGAACCAATAGGTACCAGGATTTTGAGCTGGTTTGGTGCTGGTTTAACTGGGGCAGCAATGAGAACCAGGGCACAGACTCTGGGCCGTGCAGTTTAAATGAACCGTCTTAAATGAACATCAAGATATATGGCATATGTATTAAGAGCATACTGAGGTTTAGGAGGTTAAGAGCTGGTTCAGATGGCTGGAAGGATATCGCCACCAAGAAAGAGAACTTGACCTCAGAAGGCAGCAGTGTTTGGAGGAATGAAACAAACTCAGAATTAGCTTAAATTTGGTATCTCAGCAGTTCCTGTCTATAGAGAGAGTGCTCCACTCCCTGCACTTCCCTTTGCCATTCTCAGTTCTTTGCTTCGCTCCAGTCAGGATCTTCCATATTACTGAAAAATAAAAGCATAAAACTGAAGGTACATATATGTTCTTGTAACTTCCCCCCATTTATTAGTGAAACTGTCCATTTAACACAGGCCCTTCCTATTTAAACCCTGGATGAGCAAGAGCATTTGAAACTGCTGAGTAACCATAAGGAGAAGATAAAATAGATTTTTATTTATGATTTCAATAACACTGGTGGTATTTTCAAAATACTGAGGTACAGATGGAGATATCCTGACTCCCTGTGAAGATCCTTCTGGCAAGTAAGCAGTGCATGCTGTGCTTTGCCCAGTTGATTGCACCCACTTAAGAGTCTGATTCTTGCTCTGATTATGATCAGAAGCAAAATTATCATTTATTTTAGTAGGAACAGGATGCTTTCTGAAATGTGTGGATTTTAAGTTTGCTTATTTTATATAAGTCAGTTTGCATTGACAGTGGAAAGGATTAATTTGGTGCCTTGCCCCTTACCAGTGAGGATCTTCCCTCCTGGTGCAAGCTCCCATGGCTGCACAGAGGATGAGAGCTCTGACAGGCTGTTAGTGATGCTCAGCTTTGTGTTGATCTGCTTTAAAGACAGCTAGGAGGAAGGGCTCAATCCAGCTAAACTGCTTGTGAGAGAAGCCATTGTCCTCCCATTCCCACTGGGTGGAATTTAATATGGACTTAATCAGAGCAGCGAGAGTACGTGCACTTAACTGTAACTTGCAAGTGGGGTTAGAGGTGCTGCCCCTGGCACTGTACAACAGTTATAGTACACTGACCTCGCAGTCTGACACCACTCCCCCCAGATAGACTGTGGTTTCCAAACCCAACTAATTTCTCCTTTTTCATTTCACAGACTTCTTTCTCTCAGTTCTGCATTTGCTCAGACCACATAATATTTGATTAATGGAGTGAAATTAAAGATTCAAGGTCCCCTGAGCATTATATTTTATCTGAAGCAGTCTATATTTTCCAAGCATCTGGAGGTCCTGGAGGAAAAGAGATGCACAGGCTGCCCATCCCTAGACCTGCATGGGGCACATCCTATGGCTTCAGCAATATAGGTATTTAATAACATACATGTGTAAACAAAGATGGGCGCTACACCAATGTGTTTCTTGTTGATGATGGCTATAGCTGCAGGTGCCTTACAAGTCTGTGCCTAGTAGCAGGGTTTGAAGAGAGGGATACAGCCCACACAGAGGAGAATGGCTTTGGGACAACTTAAGTAGACTGGATATGTAGTTGTCTGCACTGGACAGGATGCATGTGATGGTTTCTGAGGGCATTGCCCACTACCACTGCAAGGTGCTGTCTCTTGCCTCTAAAGGCCATGGTGACCAGGAGAAGTCCCTGATGATTTGAAAAAGACAAAGCTCATGCCCATTTTCAGAAAAGGCAAGAAGGACAATCCAGGGAACTGGTCCATCTCATCTCTGTGCCATGGAGGATGGTGGAGCAAATCCTGCTGGAAGCCATTACCAGCCAGAAGCAGGACAAAAATGTTTGGGAACAGCCAGCAAGGACAAGACAACATCACCAGGTCTCAGCAAAGGAAATTTTATTCATGCAGAAGGAAAAAATTCCACCATGAGAGTTGTTAGCATTGGATACAGAGTAGTTACAGAGTCCCTGATCTTGGAGGTTGTCAGAGTTTGACCAGACAAGGCCCCAGGCAACCTTGTCTAACTGGGAAGATAGAACTGCTGGGAGCAGTGATCATCCTCCTCCGCCTTAGCCTGGGGGACTCTTGCAAGGTAAATGAACCTATGAAAATTCAGAATTACTTCTTCAAATATCTTAACTTTAATAGGTGGTTACCAAAGACAGAGAACCATAGTCACAGCGTAGTATTCCATTGAATTTCTGAATGTCTATTATTACCACTTTATTAGATCAGGAAGGGAAATCTCCACGTTCTGAGTTAACTTTGATTATGGTAGGTAGCAGTACAACTCGATAGTATTAAGTATTCCTTTTACACTCTCAGACATACTGCAACAAAACACGCTCAAGCTACAGACATCTAAATAACCTGTTCAAGCCTGGACAGAGCAGGATATTTCTATCTCGTTTTATTGCTTCTGTTAATTCTTGACTTTTTTTTAGAGACATGTAAAATGTATTGATTTCAGGGTAGTGTAGCCCTTGTGCCATGAGTTGAAGGACAGTTTGTTGAAATGACGTAGGTGCATGAGACCTTTCGCTCCTCCTCATAGCATTTTCCTCTTGCAGAGCTTTGCTGGTGCCCGTGAAGTGGTCCTGGCTTAGCAGAACAGAAGAAGAATTTGGACTCATTAGTCCTTCAGTAGGTTGTTTCTTCATAATTGATAATATTGAGTCTCTAGTCCAAAGTCTCTTGAAGTGCACAGAAACAGCCACATCCATTTCAAATGTCTCTTATCAGGTCACAAGAGCCAAAGGCTGGTCTTCACCATAAGACACATGGCAACCTCTGCCTTTCCATTTGTCTGAACACAAATGAGTTCCCTTTGGAATTAATGAGTAACCTGTTCAATTTTTGTAAGTTTTAGGCAATAACTGTAGCAATGGGGTACCAGGACTGACTTGTTCTTGCGCTATAATCTTCTTAGAAAGTTTAATTCTTCTCAGCTCCATGGCAAAAGGAGAAAGGGAGAAAGCATTTGGAGGCAAATATGCTCCTGTGCTGCTGTGGGGATGGGCTGCTGATCCACTGCAACCTCCTGAAGGGATATTCAGAGACTGGAAGATGCGGGCAGTCACAGGAGGAAAACTATCCTAGTGAAGTATCTGCTTAACAGCTTGTGTTCCTTCTACAGCTCTCCCAAACCTCGCATTTCAGGTCAAAAAGACTACTTTTATGCTAAGCTACTTATATATATATACCAAGAGATAAAAGAACATTTGTACTGAGAGCTTCAGAGACTCAGAGTTCTTGTAGCTATTGTCAGGCCATTTAATCCTGAGAGTCCTCAAAACAGAGAACCAGTGAGTTCAGCACTGAGAAACACTGTAAATCGTTAAAGGCTACAGAAATACATGTGTCCGTTGCTATGTACAACCCAAGTCAGGTGATAAAGCAAAATGCAACACTGTTTATGTTAAAACCTGATGCTTCAGCTCCCAAAGCAAATGTGAATATATTTCTTTTGCTTTTAAAAAGAAACTATACATGGGAGAAAATCCATCTCACTGCACAAAACATAAAGGATAAGACTTACAGGCCAATGAAGTAATTTCTCAGCATCCTCAGCTCCCCGTCCCACCTCAAATACATTTAGTTGTGACTTTCTATACACAGCATGTTTGCAAAGAGTAAATTTCTGTGTCTTTCTCAGGGAAGTGCCTCTAAGAATTAGAGATTATCCGTGGCTTTTAGAATTGGAGAGCTCATCCAGGATAAGTGCTACGAGTGAGGTCTCGCTTCAGTATATGGATGCATCTTCATAGTGGAATTTGCCTTGAGAGCAGACCCTGGGGCTGGAGACTTGTTTGTGGTTACAGGGTGAATACTGACTGCATAAACGGAACAAATGCCTCTTGAACTTGACTCCAACAAAGACATAGAGCACAGGGTTGAGGCAGCAGTGGAAGAAAGCAATTTTACGGCTGATGTGAAAGGCAAGGTTGGAGTCTTTTTCGTACTGACAGGTAGGTGATGGGTAAGTAGAGAGAAAGCTGAGGATGTTGTAAGGTGCCCAGCTCAGGAAAAAAGCCAACACAATTGTGAGGATGAGCTTCACAGTTCTGTGCTTTCTGCGAGATCTTGATCTGAGCAGGATTATCAGTATCTTGACATAGCAGAATACAATAGCCCCAAAGGAAAGCAGGAAGAGTACATTTCTTTGATAAATGTCCATCTTCTTCCATTTCCAGTCATCATAATCACAGATCTTGTCTCCGAAGTTTTCTTGCACTGTGGTGTGGATAACCTCGGGAACCACAATTAATGTGCTACCAGTCCAAACAGCCAAACTCACCAGAAACCCACAGCACTGCGTCTGGGATCTCAAGGTTGAAAGTGGGTTAACTACAGCCAAGTACCTCAGGATAGTCATGAGTGTCAGAAAGAAAACACCGCTGTAGTAGCCAATGGAGAAAACAGCATTTGCTGCTTTGCAAAGGAACTCACCAAAAATCCACCCAAAGGACTGGTCCACTGCCCAGAAAGGCAGCATGCAGGAGAAGACTAAATCAGAGACAGAGAGATTAATGATGAAGATGTTCGTTAAAGACGTGAGGGTTTCGTATTTGAATAGGATCCATAACACCAGGCTGTTTCCAAGCAGGCTGAGCAGAAATGCCAGAGTGTAGAAGACAGTAGAGAGATGGGTGTAAAATAAAAAATAGCTGCCCATTTCACAGACATTGCTTTCATTAAAAGCATCTTCATAGGAGTAATTATCACCTGGATTGGGTGTATAATAGTATTCATCCATTTGCCTCTGCAAATCTTGCACTGTTCTCCAGCAGCTAGTTTGAAGAGATGCAACAATCAACCCAAAATCCTTAGGACAATCAACCCAATAGCTGAACTCCCACTGTGGAGCCTTCTGTTTTAAGAGAAAAAAAGAAGCAGTGAAACTACCTTGTTTGTCCTGGGTTTGGGAGAGAAAGGAGTCATTTCTTCTTATGACTGAGAATGAGCTGGTGGATACTAAAGATTTACCCTCAATGCAACATTGAGATCTTAAATATTTAAAAAGTCAGAAACTAAGATGATTCTAAACCAGTACAAACCAACCAAGGGTACTGGAGAGGTACTCTTCATCAGGGACTGTAGCATTAGGACAAGGGGTGATGGGTTCAAACTGAAGCAGGGGAAGTTCAGGTTAGATGTAAGGAAGAAGTTCTTCCCTGTGAGAGTGTTGAGGCAGTTGGCACAGGGTGCCCAGAGAAGTGGTAAATGCACTGTTCCTGGCAGCATTCAGGTTGGACAGGGCCTTGGGCGATGTGGTCTAGTGTGAGGCATCCCTGCCTGTGGCAGGGGATTGGAATTGAATGAGCTTAAGGTCCTTTCCAACCTAAAGCAGTCTGTGATTATCTATGGATTAGATTGAGGTCTTCATCATCATCATGTCCCCTTTCATCTTAGGCTGAAGGTATGACTCCTCCATAGCATCTCAATGGAGGATCTCACCTGCCCCCAGAGATGGCTCATTGTTCCCATGTCACCTGAGGCCTCCTGCTCCTGGGTGGAGCAGGACTAAGTATGTGCTTTGATGTTAAGTTTGTACAAGCCCTCCATCAGGTCCTAAAGGAGCCTTGTGGGTAACTGAGGCACCTGGATCTTCCCCTTCTTGCTTGAGATTCAGTAAAGAACTGCTGGGATTAAACCCCGTATTTTTTCTTTATTGTATTTTACCTTTTTCTGCTCTATAAACAAGAACTCCTGTGCATGGATTTTTCAGTAAAGATACATGCAAAGGAGGTAAAAAACCTGATGGGATTGAATCAACAGGCTAAGAACATGCGATCGGTACACATACAAATCATACAGCTGTTGTCAGTATTTTTATGATGATACAAATGAGAGCAGAAGGTGGCTGGAAGATGGAAAGTACCTTGATTTCTGTTATCGGGACAAATAGGAACTAGAAGAAAAACACATCCTACAGTTGAAAGTCATTCCTGCCCTTGTGAAGAGCACTCAGCAAGGCATTCAACATTCATTGCATTCATGGCCAGAAACAACAGCTTTTCCAGAAGCTGTCATTTTTCTAGCCGTGTTGTTCTTTGCCTTGGATCATGGAAAAAAGGGATTTTAACACAGAAATGGGGAAGTGTTATTATCAGGGGCCTGTAGCTCAATCCTGGTTTTCAGTTAGACTTCCTCTGTCAGCTGGAGGTCCACAGTGTTTGTCAGCTCATTTCTTCTTGAAGCTGAGCATTTGACAGTGCCTGGGAGGAGTTGTCTGCTCCCTTTGCAGTCAGTAGAGGGAGAGGTTGGCACTGTTAGAACCGGCATCAGCCGCAGGGGGTGTTTCACCAGCCTCCTCCCCAGGCAGTGAGAGCTGAGATAGCTCCCTTTGAGAAGGTTCCTGTCATTTACACAGGCAAACTGAGGTTAACCACATCTTCATTGGAAAGGACCAAGTGAATATAGCATAGGGAACCTCCCTACCCTAAGGCGTGCACTGATGGCAGCTACCTTGAAAGCATTTGTGTTCAGAGTCCTGCTGCTGCTCTGAGCTGCACAGGTTGTTCTCCAGGTTTCTCAGAGTCTGATTTGCACTTTAGGTTGCACGCAGGCAGCAAAGGTCAAAAACCAAGTTTCTGTTCTTGTAACCTGGAATTTACCTGATAGCTGCTTCCTCAACCAGTCTGCTGTTCCAATTCGGGCTAGGAAGAAAAATCCCAAATGGGAATTCTTTTTGGCAGGGAAGGGGTTTAGTTGTTCAAATAGGTTTATGGAGCAGCCTTTTAGTTAAAAGAAGTTAAAGCACATTAAAGAATGTTTCTCCTTCCCTATGACTGGTATCAATCTTGGAGCACGCCCTTGGAGTCACACATAGGAGGTGGACAGCTAAGTCCTGGAAGTCATGATTAGCCCAAAAGCACAAAAGTATTATGGACAGTGTGGGGTGAAACAACTTTCTGTCTGCCTTAGCAGAGTTTTGCACATGGTAACAGACTCTTTCAGGGCATGGGTAAAGTGAAAAGTCATGTAGGACTTTCTTTGCCCAATTCAGTTTTACAGAGCCTCAAGAAGCACAGCTCCTCAAGATAACTCTTACTGTACTCTTAAAGCAAGACCTGCTCTTGAGTTGGTGTCATTTTTGGGGTCTAGTGCTTCCACCCGTGCTCCAGGGGTTTCACAAGGCAGGTCCAACACACAATCCAGGGTGTGGGTGATCAGCTCCTGGGTGATCTCCAATTCCCCCCTGATCTCTGCCCTCCATTCCTGAGCCCTGTGATAACCTTAATCTAGGGAAGCAGAAACATCTCAAGCTAAGAGCCTGGCCCCCGCTCCTGAAATACCTATGTGAGTTCAAATGTGCATACTAAGAACCGCTACAGCCAAGACAGGGCCAGGTTATGGTGCCTACATAGACACACAGAATTAATGCTTGTGGGACTTGCCATGCAAAGGATGATATTCTTTAGAAGTGCTGCCACAGCAGTTGCTGAAGCAGCAACCATTTGCCTCATCCAGAGTTGCCTTGGGGGTAAAATTAGCAGCCAAGTCTGTTTTTATAATGAGGAAGAGGTTATGGTGTCTTCTCTCTCTCTCTGGCTTCTTCTTTCCAAAGAGCTGCCAGCACATGCTCTGGGCCCTTTATCACAGTTTCACTGTAGGTTCCTCTCTTCTGGAGGTATTTTAGGGGAAAAAAAACCCTCACCCTGGCATTTTCACTCTGCTTTTGCTAACTTTACTTCCATCCCAAACCACACTTCTGGACAGAAGGGATAACAGGGAACAAATCTGTCACTTTGGGTTACACATTATCAACAGGACGTGCTGGCATTTGGTGATTCCCTTTTGGGGCATTGCAGTAGCCCCTCTCCTGCCACCCTGCTGGGGCACTGGGATGGGGGCATATTGTCTGCAGGACCATGGTGGTTGATGGTGAAACCATGACCCCATGCCTATTTGATCATTTGACTGGCTCTAAGGCTTGTTGGGAAGGATGTGGTGCTGGTGGCTGGGCAGCAGCCAACTGTGAAGCACTCAGGCAGGACCCACATTGGCCAAAGAGGCTTCAATGGAAGTGGTGTTTGTTAACCGGCCTGTGGTTGCCCACAATAGGCTTTGAGCCAGTGTGTTTATAGCTCTCGGTATTCCCCATGCTGCCCAAGAGCAAGAGGAAGAAGCAATCCATCTGGCCCCTTAATTTGACTGGGTGGTACCTTGCCTGTTGCTGGGCAGAGTCTGGCCATGGTTTTCCTGGGAGTTCGTGAAGGGATGGGATGAGCAAAAGTGAGCAGCCTGGGCATGAGAAGAAATAATCCTCTGGGAGGAAACAGCAAACTGAAGCTGTCTGGGGTTTTCTGAGTGAGGAACTTGTCCCTTTGTTTCTACAGGGTAGAGACAAGCGAGACTTTAAGTGTATTGTCTGCAAGCAAAGAGATTGCATTGATCTCTGTGTCTGACCTGTAATTCTGATTTGTCTTAATAGCTACACTCTTACCAGGCACCAAACACTAGTGCATTTCTCACAGGCCAGACAGCAGGGATGTGACAGATCACTTTTCCATCTGCTCCATGGAGAACATAAATGCTCCCTTATTCAGCCGTGAAAAGAGCATCTCTTTGGTTCTTAGTAGCTGGGTTTGTTGGCACTTGAAACCAAGCAAATTGACTTCTTATTTTTAATACTAAAGCGGAACAGATTTGCAGGTTTCTGCTGCCAACAAAGTGTTGTCCTGTGCCTGCTTTGTCTCTCTGTGTGTAGATGTACAAGTATCCCCCAGATGGTATACTGCAAAATGGGGCTGTCCTAGACAGAACTCAGCAGACACTACACCATGTATTTAATTCGCTAATGTTAAGGCTGTGGAAAGGGTCTGTTAAGTAAATGTGTGTACAGGAGCTGATGCTATTCTTTCACCAATTCAGTCACAAAATAAAGAGGACGATCAAGGCAAATGAGCATATTCCATGAAAAATAATTGCTTATCTTCCCTCTGAAGCTTAGCAAAGCTTCTACCTCTGCAGAAACTTCATGAGCTCATTTCTATGGCTCAGGAACAACTTGAAGAAGAGGGATATATTTCTCTATGGAATTCCACTGCTATTGGTGTATTTTTGCTATACACACCCCATTTTTTAACTTTTTTTTCAAGAGGGTTGTAAGCCATATATGTAAAGGACTTGTGCATCACATACGGGGTGGAATTTCCAGTGTGGCTGCCGGAATGATGCTGAACCAGAGGGAAAGCGCTGGCAGTGCTGGTGTGACAGCAGGTATAAGGGAGAGACACTGTTTCCCAGCTCGCTGTGGATACACTGATGAAACAAAGCAAGATAAATCACATTTCATTAGCACACCCCACCCCGTGGTTACCTTCAGAGCACTGTTCATGCTAGCAATGAGGCAATTTGTAACTTGCACCACAACGCACTGACCGCAACCAAAACCACTCTTGTGCTGGTGTAGCCAGTACTTCCCCAAATGCCAGCACTTCCTCCTGGTGCCAGAGGCACAGCCCTGTCAGGGTCATTTGCAAAAGCTTCATCTGAGGAAGGGATCTCTCTCTTCAGATGTTCCCACCCAGTTCTTAAGAATGACACTGGCAGAAATGGCTTCATAGGATCACAGAGTGGTTTGGAAAGGAGCTTAAGGTCATCCATTTCCAACCCCCTGCCATGGGCAGGGACATCCTCACACCAGACCAGGTTGCTCCAAGCCCCATCCCACCTGGCCTTGAACACTGCCAGGGATGGGGCAGCCACAGCTTCTCTGGGCACCCTGTGCCAGCGCCTCAGCACCTTCACAGGGAAGAACTTCTGCCTTATCTCCAACCTGAACTTCCGATGTTTTCAGTTTGAACCCATCACCCCTTGTCCTATCACTACAGTCCCTGATGAAGAGTCCACTCATAAGCTGACCTGTGGTGATTGCAGTTCAGGTGTCACTGAACTGCTCTTGGTCCATGCTGCCAGGCAAGACCCATCTTCTGGCAGACAAAGTGCATGTTTCCCTTTCAATAGGCTTTTCAGAAGAGAAATCCTTTCCCTTGGCTCCCCTTGAGCACAGTTGTTCCTTTCAAAGGTTTGGGCTGAAATACAGCTGGCTCAGGACTTCAGACTCAGCCCAGCAATTCTGAAGCTCCTGCTAGCCCTGGCTTGCTTTCGCATTCCCAGAGCTCATTTCATGATCTTGAAGATTCACTGCTGTTGTAAGAGGCAGCAGAAAGCATTTTACCCTGCCACAGCCAGAAGACATCTGCACATTTCCATCTGCCAATGCCATGCAGTTTGCACACACATCTTTCAGCACCAAAGTATGAGCAAGCAGGTGGCCAACAGCATCAAGTCCATCCAGATAATCTGTTCTTTAGCAGCAAGTCAGCTGTAGGCCGCATTCCACAGCAGGAGGTAGCATCAGGGGCTCTGTGTGTGAAGCATGGGTCAAGCGAGACAAAACCTTAATATTCCAGTTCCTGAGACATTTCAACACATCTCCGGCCATCTGTCCTCTGGCGAGGACTTGCGGTAAGGGCAGCAAGGGCAAACAATGCGTCATGCAACAAGGGTTGGCCTGTTCTTCCCCAAAACTGCTCCCCAGCTCCTACGTCAGCTCCAAGGTAGCTCCAGTCACTCAAGCCATCTGTCTGGTCAATTCACATGGCAGAGGGTTATGCTGCTTCTTTAGCGATGTTATGCCCAAACCATGTTAAACGACCACTGTTGCTTCTCTCAGGGAAAATCAAGTTTGTGAGCTGGGAAGGATGGCCAGTTCCTCCCCCAAAATTAAGGGGCAGGAAAAAAAGGCAAGAAGCTGAAGGCAGTAATACACTTAGGAGCACTGAGCATGAGTCTCCAGGCTTGTGTAAAGGCAGCCTTCTTGGACACTTTCTCTTTTCAATTGTTCCTTATTTAAAACAGATTTTAAATACCTTTGTGGATGATAACGTGGAATTGAATTCAGGCTGCTGAGCCATGGATGGCATGAAAGATCCGCGCAGGACATAACATTAAGAAGCACATCTCCATTCCTCACAGCTGGAACAGACGCCGTCCCACCTACCCCCACCCTGTCCAAAGGAGCATCTCCAAGGGGTCCCAGCCCCAAGGAGCACAGGGGTTTCAAGTGCCCCTGTGCTCCTTAAAGCAAACCTTAGAGACTTTAAAACTCAAAACAATGCTCTTAGATTTTGCTATTTAATTTAGCCTCCCCCCCCCATCCCCTAAATACCTCTGTATTTGTCTGCACCTCTTATAGAATCATGGTTTGGGTTGGAAGGGACCTTAAAGCTCATCCAGTTTCAATCCCCTGCCATGAACAGGGACACCTTCCACTGGACCAGATTGCTCCAAGCCCCATCCATCATGTTCATATTCTCCTGTCTTTCTGGTGGGAAAAGAAAACAAATCAGGGAGCTGAGTCACTTAAATCCCAGACAAGCCAAAAGTAATTCTGTGGAAATGAAATGCGGAATGAAGGGGGGACAAAGGCATAAAAAAAGCATAAAAAGAGGAAAAAAAGCAGTGCCCATAGAATTAGAAATACTTAGCAATCTGTAAAACTACAAGTGTAAGACCGAGTAGCACTGTGCTTCCCTGCACTTCAGGAATAATCCAGTTTCTTGCATGCATGTTATAGAAGACACCCTAATATCCAGAAAGGTTATTGGGGTGTCTGCTTTGACTGGGGACAACCCACCCTGCCCATGCCCTTCAGCAGCAGCGCTGCCCTTCTCCATCCTGCCTGAGGATGAGGTGTGCACGTATTTAAGGGAGTTTTCCTGCATGTTCACAGATATTATTGATTTCCTTAGATCTCTAAGTAGAGCTGGAGGAAAGGAGGCTCGTGAGCCAAGGGCTTTGGTTTCTGCAGCAGGACCAGCTGATTTGGCAAAACCTCCCTCACGTCTTGCCTACACTGGCTCTGCAGAGGGAAGGACGCTGGATGGGTGCAGTGGTGAGGGTTAGCAATAGGGGGCGTGCTTGAATAGGGTTGACCCCTGCCTTCCCCCAAGCAGCCCAGGACATCCCATGGGAGGGACCCCAGCAGCCTTTGCTCTCTTCCAAAGACAGGCTTAGCTGAACTCATCTGCAAGCAGATACATCCATATCCACACTGGCATCAGATCACAGGCACAGATTTGATCAGGTCTTACATGTGGCTGGAGGTGAGCCCAGGCCCCTGGTGCTGTTTGCTGGCACTGGGGTGCTGCTGGTGTGTTCTTTATCAATGCTAGTTAGATCTTCCTTTTGCCCCCTACTCCCCTCAGTTGCTGTCAATGGGCCTCTGCAGGACTCAATCTCCCACCCAGTCAGAAGCTCCATCCAGCCTGGGACTGGCCATCTTCCTGCTGCATCACCCCTTCCTCCCTGCTGCCTTCAAACCACCAAGCTGGAAGTTTCTAGGTCCCACGGTCTTCACCAGGCAGCTGAGTGTCTCCTGGAAAGCACACGAGAGGTTCTGAGCACTGTCAGCATCCGTGTGGGTAATTCATGGCTCACTCTGTGAAGCTGGACTAAAACCTTGGCAGCAAAGGGAGAATTTCAAGTACACTCGAAACAAAAATATATGGGGTTTGTTCCTAGTGAAAAAGCAAGAAAAACATCCATTTGCTTGGGACCAAAGTGCTTCCTGGAGAAGGCAGGAGGGCGCTCGAATTGCCTGGCACTCTTCTCGGTTTTGGAAATGTGAACATCATTTCATAACCAAAACCACAAGGGCAAGCCTTGCATTTGGAAGCTGAAACTTCCCATGTTGACTTTTGGTAAGATGCAAGGTGCCTTTACTCCATTACCCAGGCCATGGATCTTTGTGCCTTGGCTTGCCAGTGGGTAGGAGGAATGCAGAATTGCTGCCTGCATCTCCTCCTGAAGCATCTTTCTCATGGGATTTCCAAAGAGAAGGTGTCTCAAATGGGAGGCACCACCTGGCCAAGTCTGATGGATGGAAATGTTATGGTTTTGCTTGAATTTTAGATAAATAGATAGCATATTCTTTCATCACAGCTCCACCACCAGCAGCAACGTTCACACTTCATCTGATAAAAAACACCTCATGTGGTAACACAGTATTTAGGTTTCAACATTCCCTTTCTCAAAGACACCCTGATACTTTGCCCTATCTTGGCTTCCATTTGGGTGTATCCACATTGCTCATCAATGATGGTTGTTCCTGAATATCCCCATGAGGCAGGTGATGCAGAAACCAGCAAAAAGGGGTGACAGGACTTTGTCAGAGCTGCAATAGTTAGTGCTTTATCTGCCATGTACGGACAGTCCTTGGCTGCAGCAGTGCTTCTAAGGTAATAAACAAGGAAGTGACCCTACTATAGTCAACTGGAGTTCAAGTGGAGGAGATACAAGATAAACTGATGAAGTCTTCTTCTCTATGAGTCTCTGGTTATGAAGCTGAGTCTCAAATATGAATTCATAGAATAGTAGAATCACAGAATGGTTTGGGTTGAAAAGGACCTTAAGCTCATCCAGTTCCAACCCCCTGCCATGGGCAGGGACATCTCACACCAGACCATGTCACCCAAGGCTCTGTCCAACCTGGCCTTGAACACTGCCAGGGATGGGGCAGCCACAGCTTCTCTGGGCACCCTGTGCCAGTGCCTCAGCACACTCACAGGGAAGAACTTCTTCCTTAGGTCTAAGCTGAACTTTCCCTGTTTCAGTTTGAACCCATCACCCCTTGTCCTGTCACACCTGTCGAGGTTGGTTTTGTTTCAGTTCTTAATCTAGGATTTTATGTGACTGTCCCTCAGGTATCTGAGGAACAGGGCATAACTCTGCTCTTTTGTGCTGGAAGTTCAATGTCTAAATTTTCTTTAACAATGATGAAGTTTGCACCCTGGCTTGGGTATGCATCCTTATGGTACATAAAGGAAGCCCAGAAAATTAAACACAGGCAAAAAGGAAGGGCAAACTTCTACCTGTGTCCACAGCACATGGCAGGTTTGACTCTTCTGGTCTTCCTGAAGTGCTCTGCAGCAGAATGCAGAGATCTTCTGGTGACTGGCAAATGGAATATGACTGCTTGAGATGGGAAGTGGTGTTCCTGCATGCTAGGTTGATTTTGTTAACATCTTTCTACCTCTAATGGCAAAGGAATGCTTTGGAGAACACATGTTTAATAAAGTTTTGAGTATGTTTCCACTTCGGGGCTGAGGAAGCTCTAAGCCCAGGGAAGCAGGGACCTCTCCTGGCAAAACCAGGCTTCTCAATCCCAGTATAGCTGAGGCAGAGCATGAGTGAGCCTGAGAATCCCCTGCAAAGGCAGCAGGTTTACTTCTGCTCCATCCAGCCAAAAAGAAAGCCACAGCTTGAAGAAACCACCACCAGAGCAGCCGCTCCAGTCCCAAGTCCCTGTGTGTGGTTTTAGCTGGTCAGGTTTTTGTGGTCTTTCATACCCCATTGGAGGAGAACGGATGCAGCTTTGTATGTGCTGACCCTTGGGCAGGTTTTTCACCCCCTGGAGGGATGAAATGTGTGCTCACTGCATGCAGGTCAGGTTGCTCAGCTGAAACTGGTGAGGAAAGTGGAGTTAACGTTAGTGCCCAGCTTTACCAGACATCACTCAGCACCCCACTTTGCTGCTTTAGCACCGGGGATTGAAGGCAGGGGTTTGAGCTGCTGCCATAAGAAGCTATGAAGCTTTAACGGGTGGTTATGAGCTGATCTAGTTAAAATCATGCAAGTGACACTGCAGTTTTATTTAAGTCTGCTTATATCTGTTTATGTACTTCTGTATCAGCTTCATGCCTTCCTCCTATCAAGGCAAGCTCTATTAATAAGCCCCATTTCAATCAGATTCCGTGTAATCATCTGTAAACAGGTTGCTCTAAAACCTGCTTTTAAGCTGCCTGGAAGACTTGTCTATTCTAGAAACTGAGTCAAAGCATCACCACATGTTCCTGCATTGGGGACTGATACGTTTTTGTTTGCTTCCTGCATGTTTTTACTGAAGTCATCATGAAACCAAGCACCAGACTTAGCTGAAGTATTACCTTTCCCCATTTGAGCCTCTGCTCTGCTGAAGATGGCAGAGTGGATTCATGTCCTGCTTAGAGGACACCATGAGGACCTGGCAGAGTGGATTCATGTCCTGCTTAGAGGACACCATGAGGACCTGGCAGAGTGGATTCATGTCCTGCTTAGAGGAGACCATGAGGACCTGGCAGAGTGGATTCATGTCCTGCTTAGAGGAGACCATGAGGACCTGGCAGAGTGGATTCATGTCCCTGCTTAGAGGAGACCATGAGGACCTGGCAGAGTGGATTCATGTCCTGCTTAGAGGAGACCATGAGGACCTGGCAGAGTGGATTCATGTCCCTGCTTAGAGGAGACCATGAGGACCTGGCAGAGTGGATTCATGTCCTGCTTAGAGGAGACCATGAGGACCTGGCAGAGTGGATTCATGTCCTGCTTAGAGGAGACCATGAGGACCTGGCAGAGTGGATTCATGTCCTGCTTAGAGGAGACCATGAGGACCTGGCAGAGTGGATTCATGTCCTGCTTAGAGGAGACCATGAGGACCTGGCAGAGTGGATTCATGTCCTGCTTAGAGGACACCATGAGGACCTGACAAAGTGTGGCTGACACAGTGCTAGCTGCACCCAGAGCTCACACATCCAAGCAGCCCCTCTCCTTTAGGGTGACTCCTTATGGGGTGGTGTTTTGTCGTTGGAGCCTGGCTGGTGCCATGAGGCTCTGAATGATGTCTGGAAGTTTGCCCAGACCTCTTAAACAGGGCTTTGAAAGATGTGACCCTATGGAAGGTTTCATGCCGGTTCAACACTGCAGGGATGAGGAGCACAGGACAATCCCTGCTGGCATGACTTGAGGATTAGAGCAGATTGGAAAATAAAAGCTATCCTCAGCAAATCACTGTTGCACAACGAAAACTTCAAAGTGGAAACCTCAGGTATGAGCCATCTGCCCTTTGAAACCTCTTTGGGTTTCTGCTTGAGGGTTCAGAACAAGGAGCAAATCAGTGAGGCCCTCTCCATTGGGGTAAATGCAGCACATCTGCATGCCTGTTCCCAAGTTTGCTATTTCCACTCTGCAGCTTTGGCTCAGGAATGCAGTCACCACAAGAGCTCAGATCAAACTGAGTCAGTGTAAATGATCTGCAGTAGGGACAGGAAGAGGCAATGAGGCCGGAAAGAAACGATCCCTGAAGCATTTCACCCAGTGCTTTGTGCAGCAACCCTGCTGTGGTCAGTGAAGCTGCGCTTGGGTGGCTGAGTTTGACCCTGTGGGCCTCTATCCTGCTAAACTGCAAGAGAAGAAGAGGGGGGAGAAATACACAGGAGTGAACTGGAATCCTGCTCTGGAATTGGAGCCACGCTGATGCTCAAAGATATCGAGTCTTAATTTTGCTTTTACAATTATAAACCCAGGCAGGAGCAATCCGGGTGGGGACAATCTGGACCGTGATGCATCTTCCTCTTCTGAGTGCTTCCCTTCCAAGCTTAGCTCTGGCCCTGCCCTTCCCACAAGCTGTTCTGTAATCTGTACTCCGTGTTGCAGTGTGTGCCACCACAAAACCAGCCCCGTGATGACAACCGGGATCTGAGGTGTGACGGTGAACATTCAGAGTGTTTCAGTAGGGTAGGTTTTGGAGTCAGGACCTTGGGGCAGATGCCGGCTCCAGATCCAGAGCTTATTCTTTAATGTTTTCTTGGAGAAAAAAAGCATGCCTTAAGTGTGCTAAAAAAGAAGCCTGGAGAAGGAGCATCTGAGAGTGAGGTACAATGCCAGGAGAAGAACACCCCAGGCCAAGGCAGATGGGATGAGTTTGGCTTGCTCCCAGGAGTGATTGCACCCTTGGCAACCATGATCCAGCTAATGTCCTCTATGGGCGCCACTCATGGGCAGGTCTCATCTTCACAGTACTTTTACCTACGTAGCTTAGGAGACCTACAGGGCAATGGTGTGTTTTGGAATGTTCCTCCTGTTTCATGGAGGGATTTGGAATAGCAACTCCAGGGTGTGCAAGGAGAAGCTGAGGAGAGCTGGTGGCAGAGCAGAAGGTGTACCACATCCCTGCAGAGCCACGCAGCTGTGATGAGGCCAAAAGTGGAAGCCAGGGCGTGTAGTCAAATAGGCTTTGCACAAAGGGGAACTGGATGCTCTCGGTTTACAGCAGGTAAAGTTAAGCATCAGTTAGCTGCAGAAAACCGTCTTTATACCCACCTAGCAGCGCTGGCAGCAGAGCTTGGTCCCTTGGGTCAGCATGGTGCTGCGGATGAGGGACTGGTGCTGAGGCGCCTCAGAACACAAACCAAAGACAGATCAGCTCAAGCGTAGCCAAGGCTGAGGACTGTAAAAGGTGTTCATCACCAACTGCTTCCTGTTTCCCTCCTGGTGCCTCACTGCTCGTCCTGCCTTGTCCTGGCTGCCCATGGCCTCCCTGTATCTCCCCTCATTGTGCTTCCTCTGTTTCACTCTCTTCTCCCAGATCCATTGCTCAGCTCTTTGCCTGTTGTCTGCAATTCCTGGCTACCATACTACACCAGATGACAGGAAAGAGGAGCTGATATCCTTTTACTCCTCTGCTGAATGCATGCGAAGCCTCCTCTTCCCAGCAGTGGGGTGCTGGCAGGGGAATGCCTGCACTTGCAGGACTGTCACCCCATGTTGCAGACATGTCCCTTTATGGAGAGCTGTGGGCATCCAAGGCACCTCTGGGCTGCGCTTTGCCATGGCTGGTGAACCCCAGAGTGGGTCCCATCAGCAGATGTTGTCTGTATCCCTCCTCCTGCTGCTCTTCTTGGGGTGCCTGGATGCCCCTTGCCATCCTCTGCTTGAGGCTGCCCCTGCCATCCCGTGGCGGTCCCTGACATCCCATCAGCCCAAGACTTAGACATGCATCTCTTATGGGTGGGGGGTGCTCTGACCATTGAGGAAGTCTGGTCCTCCAAAGGAGATGAGAGGGCTGCCCAGGGGGGGGTAGATGGGGCACAGGGCAAGAGGCTGTGCAAGGAGAAAACCCCGCTAACAGGCAGCTGTGTGGCTTGGGAAACCCACACTGTGCACTGTAATGGTGCAGCATGTAATCTGTGCACGCTCTCGGACCCCACATCACAGCTCCATTCAGAGGAGCTGTCTGACAGCGGCGGCAGCCATGGACGCAGCAGCCCTCATGGGCTGAAGCACGCGGAGACACTCGGGCTCCATCTGACTGCTCAGGGAGGGGGGGGGGCCGTGATGCCCAAAGTCACCGGCGCTGCCCCAGCGCCAGCCTCCAGCTGGGAGCTCCACAGGAGCCAGCAGCTGCTGCCCTGCAGCACTCCGAGCTGCTCCCTCCAGCATCCCGCACGGCCCCTGCCACAGCGCTGCGCCGGCCGAGGAGGAGGAGGAGGAGGCTGCGGCAGAGCCGGGCTGGGAGGTAGGTGCCGCTCACAGCCCCGGGAGCCTGCTTTATCCCCCGCCGCTGAGGAGAACGCGCCCAAACCCAGGCACTGTTCCACAGGGGGACTCCGTGGCGGTGGTGGTTTATCTTTAGGACAGTCATTGTTTTCCCTCTTGTGCTTTCCTGGTGTGGTTTGGATGCTGGAGAGGGGCTCTGCAACGGGGACTGTAGTGCTAGGACAAGGGGTGATGGGTTCAAACTGAAACAGGGGAAGTTCAGGCTGGATATAAGGAAGAAGTTCTTCCCTGTGAGGGTGCTGAGGCGCTGGCACAGTGTGCCCAGAGAAGCTGTGGCTGCCTCATCCCTGGCAGTGTTCAAGGCCAGGTTGGACGGGGCTTGGAGCTGCTCTGGTGTGAGATGTCCCTGCCTATGGCAGGGGGTTGGAACTGGATGAGCTTTAAGGTCCTTTCCAGCACAAACCATTCTATGACTCTGTAACTGTGAAGACTGATTGTTGCCACAAATCTCCTTACACAGCTGCCTTTGCCATATGGGAAGTGGCTGTAAGGAAAGTTGGCCACTCCTTCCCCTCTTTTTGATCCCTGTGTGTTTGCACCCACAGCTCCGGGTGACAGTGACCATGTGCATCCACCAGTTTCGTAGTGCTTCTCACCTTTGGTAATTCAGTCCCTACTGCCTGTGACATGTGAGAGGAGCTGAGACACAGGCCTGCTAGCGAAGGAACAGTATAGATGATGCTTTCAGCTCAGGCACTGTGTGTTCACACTTTGGCAATGGCCAAAGCGCTGATCCTTTCTCACCTGGCTGGTTCTCTGAAAACACTTCAAATGGGATGCGAGACCTCTGGATATCCCTGGTACCCCTGATTGCCAGCCGAGCAGCCTGCTATTTATAAAAGCATCCTTTTCTTCCTGGCGGCAATTCCCTCCACACACACACTGCGCTTGTGTGCAAGCTCCTTCCATTAAGCACAGGGTGGACTGTACTGTGACTGTGGGGCAGGAGTAGGATATCAGAGCAACAGCAGGCAGCAGCAGGCAGATTCAGGCAGATGCAGGTAGGTGCAGGAAATATTAGGCAGATGTAGGCAGATTCAGGCAGTACCAGGCAGATTCAGGCAGATGCAGATAGGTGCAGGCAGTAGCAGGCAGATTCAGGCAATAGCAGGGAGATTCAAGCAGTACCAGGCAGATTCAGGCAGATGCAGGCAGCAGCAGGCAGCATCTCTTCCCCACTGCCTGCATGGCATCTCCCTGCCACCACACAGGGAATGAGCTGCTTCTCTGATGCTGCTGAAAACCTGTTGTTTTGGTGCCTTTTCTTCTTGCAGCAGGTTGATTCTCAGGCGGAGCAGACAGACCTGCTGTGCCCAGGGCAGTGTGTGCTGCAGGGGCTGTGCCAGCTGCAGTTATGGCTGGGTTTTGCTATACCAACCTCTCCCAGTCCTTTCCAGGTCCCTTGGTTAGTGTTCTGTTGGTCGCACATGTATCCAAAAGCCTACATGAATTTGTTTCCTGAAGAGCTTCCTGAAGGACCACCCTTGGGATCAGCATTTTGATGGAGGGTGGTGAATGCTACTCCTGACACGGTTCTGTAAGCCCTGCAGGCCGTTTTGCGTGATGTCGTTGGCCACCAGCACACTCAGGCTACAGTTTATGACCCAAGACTCAAACCCAACCTTGTACTGAAATCATGTCTGAATATCAGGCTTGTAGATGAGTCCGGGGGCTGAGTTTTTAACACAACGAGTGATTCAGTGACCCTTCTTTGTCACAGGTTTCTAGAAAGCCTGGAGGCAAATGTGTAATTGCTCTATGCAGTTACTTCCTCCACAACAGGTTAGTAAAAAGGTGTGTTTTAATCCAAGCCGAACACGGAGAGCATAAATGAAGTCATGTTGGGAGCACACTCATGTTGTTGGGTAGCGTGCCTTACTGGGAAGTACATAGAACGTTAACCTCCTGTGGTATGTGTGGTCAGGTGCCGTTTGATGTCTCATCAGGATGTCTATTCACATTTCAAAAGGCAAAGAAAACCCCAAAGCATTGTGCATCTGGGGTTTTATGAGGTGATTTCGCTTTGCTGCTTTGGACCATGGATCTATTCTATTACATTGCAATGGAGAATCTCCACTTGAACTCTTTGGATTGAATTTTCCAAAACTGAAATGAGACACAACAGGAATAAGTAAGGGTTGTTCTGGTTCGTCTTCAGACATACTTTACTGACAAAAAGCCTTAAGTAATCACAAAGGAAAGCCTTCCTTGTCTCAGCTTATGACAATTAGCACTAGCAAAGTCAGGTGCCCAGGTTTCCCAGTGCTGACTGCCCCCACCTTTGCTCTGTGCTCTTCCTTAAGGAAAACCTCCATGTTCGGAATCACAGGCTTTGCAAATGCTTGGTAGAATAAAGATTAAATAAGCAGACAGTGTTTGAGGTGGAAGAAGCACGAACACCCAAACCACTATTTCTCATTACTGAATATTCAATAATATCTGAGGCTAATTCAAGGGCTTCCTTTTAATTTGAAGGTGGCCTAAAGCATTGGGGCTCAACTCCTGACTTCAGGGTTTCTCAGTTGGCCTTCGCTCTGTGCAAGGAATGTAGACACATTACTATTAGTCTTGCCTATTAAAGTTGGTCTTGTGTTAGGTTCTGCTCAGGAAGACGAGTTCACACCTCGTGATTTCAAAACATTAATGAAACATTTGACTTTTTACCTCTTCTCCCTCCAAACATATCAGAGGTGAGGTATGAAACCTTGATGGTTCTTGAAATGATTGGGGTGTATCAGCAAAGAGTGAGCAAAAGAAATTCTGGGTATTATAAAAGGAAATGCAGATGTTACCTCCACCGTGACAGAAGTTCATCTATTCTGTCCCACTCATTTGAAAGCCACAAGAGCACCTCTCGTGCTTTCAGTACACCAGAAAAACATGAAACTGCAGTTTAGTAATGAGAAACCCTGCCTCATGCATCTGCATGCCAGAAAGACCCTCCTCCTCCTCCTCTTCGACCCAGCCTCTTGCTGGATCTGGTAGTTTTGTGCTGTGTCCTGTATCACCTTTGAGCTGTGCATGTCATCCCCAGCCCATAAGAGAGGAGGACGGTGTAGGTGGTGGGATAGCCCTGGATATCCTAAGGGATTCTCTTCATTGATAAGGTGAAGAGGGCTAAAAAGGGCTGATGCATAAAGCAAACCCATTCCTGCCAGTGCATGGTCAGCCCTGCTGCAGCCAAAGCCAAGCTTGTAGCTCCAGGCTGTGGTGGGAGGAATGCCTGTCCATCCCTCTACTCCCCAGAGCTTCACCCTCTCCTGCCAGCATTGCCTCCAGCAAACCTTGGATCGGGGACCTGATTATCTGCTTGTTTTCCTAAGCAAGATCAGGAGAGACTTTAAACACAGTGAGCATTGATCCCTGCAGGTTTTGTACCTGTGCTGCTTGCTGCCTGCAGCACAGGACAAGTCACAGGCATCTGCCAAACCCTTGTAGTGTCTGTCCTCCTTGCTCCTGATGTGTCTGGGATGACTCGCTGGGTCCATGCTAAGGTGCTAAGTGCAAGTGGACATCCCTCTTCCCCATCACACTCTGGCACATGGGCTCAGTGCAGCTGCACTTGTGTGCAGCCCTGTGGATGGTGCACGTGCCTGGTGGTGACAGCAGGCTCCATGGTGGGTCTTTGGTGTTGAAAATGGGTTCCTAAGAGCCTGGTGCTGCAGCTCTGGAAAGAGCTCAATGCCCTGGCTTTCCTGACCAGAAAGCTTTGAAAGCTATTTCTGGTACTGGTGAAGAGCCCCTGAGTTTGGGGCTTGAACTAGATGATCTCCAGAGGTCCCTTCTAATCCTAATGACTCTGTGATTTCTGTGATCTAATCATAGCACAGATGTGTGCAAGTGTCTGTATTCTGCATGGTTGAATTATTTTAGCCTTTCCTTCACTACCACGAGCTTCAGCTTTTCAGTGCAGGCTTTCAGTGCAATTGTGATGCCCTCCTTGCCAGGCCCTTTGACTCACCACCTCTTGTAGAGCGGCTTGAGCTAACTGGGAGGTTTTCAGCACTTTGTATCTTGCACATTTCCTGCAAGAGGTGGCAGAAAAAAAAATGTGTTTCCTGAGATGAAGTAAGAAAAAAAACCCAGCTACCCAAACCAGATCAAAAGAACCTTAAAAACCCAAGAAAAAGAATAAAGCCGCTCAGCAGCTTCCTGTTTACCAGCGGCTCAGGTATAGATCGATCAGCGGCATTGCCAAGCTCTCCTAACACTTCCTCTCCCTCAGCAAAGCTCTCTTCACACTCTTACAAGGGCAGAGGCCTGAGGGAAGATGTGCAAGATGGGACAACACCACACAGACGCCTGCTCTGACATCGTAGCCACTGTGGTCTAGATGGGCATCACCAATGGATGTGCTGTGTGATGCTCTTGTCCTAGGAGCAGCCCACCCTGGGGAGGCACTGCTAAAGGCATGGATCCGTCCAAGGGGTCCTGCTGCAAGTGGCAGGGTCCCTGAGTCACCATCCTGGTCTTAACCCACACAGGCTTCCCTGTTTTAAGAGCATGGTTTCGTACACTGAAAGCCTTTTTTCCTTTTAGAACATGATAAGTGATGAGAGCTGCTTCCACGGGAAGTGTCTGTGGTGAGAGCAGACATGGGCACTGGTGGCTGCATGGGGAATATCCCCCCCTGCAACCCCTCACATCCTCACATCCCCAGGCTGGCATGGCCCAAGGCAGGACCCCTTTGCAGACTGGGGCTGGCTGCTGCTGGGGCAGGGCACCAGCTCTGGTGACCCTTTGCTTCGGACCAGAATGGCCAATGCCAGGCTCCGATGGCCCTTTGCTCTGAGTCAGCATGGTGAGGAAACAGCAGCCTACACCAGAGAGGGAATTACATGCCACTCAGTGTAATTGCAGTTGCTGGAAAGCACAGAAGGAATAAGCAGCCTGCAAGAGAATAGAAAGTGTAAAAGACAATACATATTTGTCAAGAAGCAGCTTTTATCACATCATCCTCAGTTGGATGCTGGAGAGGGACTCTTCATCAGGGACTGTAGTGATAGGACAAGGGGTGATGGGGTCAAACTGAAACAGGGGAAGTTCAGGTTGGATCTAAGGCAGAAGTTCTTCCCTGTGAGGGTGCTGAGGCGCTGGCACAGGGTGCCCAGAGAAGCTGTGGCTGCCCCATCCCTGGCAGCGCTCAAGGCCAGGTTGGACACAGGGGCTTGAAGCAACCTGGTCTGGTGTGAGGTGTCCCTGCCCATGGCAGGGGGTTGGAACTGGATGATCTTAAGAATCATAGAATCACGGAATGGTTTGGGTTGTAAAGGACCTTACACTGCCAGGGATGGGGCAGCCACAGCTTCTCTGGGCACTCTGTGCCAGCGCCTCAGCACCCTCAGAGGGATGAACTTCTGCCTTATATCCGACCTGAACTTCCCCTGTTTCAGTTTGAAGCAATCGCCCCTTGTCCTATCACCACAGTCCCCGATGAAGAGTCCTTCTGGACAGACTAAAAAGCCTGGGAGCAATGGGTTGCAGTTCATTAAGGACAGGCACCAACTTCTGCACATAGACATTGAGTTTGTGGTCAACTGAGACCACAAACACAGGATGGCAAAGGCAGCACTTCTGGAGAAAAGGATCTGGGGGCTGTCAGCCAGCATGACAGAAGCATAAGTCATCAGTGGTATGTGACTGCAGAACAAGGCAGCTACTGCAGGCAAGAGACTTCCAGTCTGCTTTGCCAGGGGTGCGGCCACAGCTGGGGCTTTATGTCTAGTTTTGGGCACTGCGATGCTAAAAGGATTAAGGAAGTCTGGGCAGCTGCTACAGGAGAACAGTGGCCACGATTAATGGTTTAGAAAACATGGCCTGAAAGGAAAAAGGTGATGGAATATGAGTTACTGTGATCGAAGGGAAAACTGCACTTAGGGTGCTTTGAAGCAGCTAGAAGAAAGTAGTGCTTGTTCCTCTAGGGATAAGGTAAATAAGTGACTCAAATCACACCAGGAGAGTTGTAGACATTAAGTACTAAGTACTTAAGAAGAAGAAGTAGCAAGACAGATTTATTAGGAATGATCTGAAGGAGCACTGGGATGGTTTGTAAGGAGAAGCTGGGAGGAAAGCAGGGGATGTAGGAGAAGGCTTGGCAAGAATAACAGTGGGACACTGCCCCTGCCTTCAAGACAGGAGATGGACTACATGATCTCCCCGTGTCCCATGCAGCCCTCTTCTGTGATTTCTCTGCTCTTACTCATTCATGCTTTTGTCCTTCTCTGTTCTCCGCCCTCAGGCAAAGCAGTGTCAGATGTTAATCTGAGAAGTGCCATGTGCTGGTGTGCCAAAGGTGTGGGACAGCAAAGTGCTTCAGGGCTGAGAAGAAATGCCTCAGATGAGGGGCAGACAAGGGACAGTCTTGTTCTGAAGGACACCGTGTGCACGGGGTGGATTTGGTTACTTCTTTCTGCCCCACAATCACCCTGTTGTAAAACCTGAGTGAGAAAACCCCTCTCGCTGCTGACGTTGCAGTGAATGAGTTACTGTGCTGGGAGTTTTGCAACGCTCTGATTCCTGCTTGGCTCAAACTAAGCAATTGTGCAAGGCTGCAGCTGTCACAGCCATAATCCTTGTGGCTTTGGTGGCGGCAGTGAAAAGCAGAGCGTGGAGGAGTGAGCTGGAGGCCTCGCCATGCACCTCCAGCTGCTTCTCCTTCACAAACTCAGCACCGGCCTTTGGAGGATGCTCCGGATCACAGCCTTTTATCTGCAGTGAGCAACTGCTGCAGAAGAGAGAGCCAGAGCAATGCCCAGAAGGCTTTTCATAGGCACATTTGCACATGTGGGTTAGCCAGCAGGGCCAGGGCAGTGATTGCCCCCTGTGCTGGGCACTGGTGAGGCTGCATCTCAAATCCTGTGTTCAGCTTTGGGCCCCTCACTGCAGGAGAGACATTGAGGGGCTGGAACAGGGCCAGAGAAAGGCAATGGAGCTGGTGCAGGGCCTGGAGCACAGTGTGGTGGGGAACGGCTGAGGGACCTGGGGGGTTCAGATGGAGAAGAGAAGGCTCAGGGGGGACCTGATCGCTCCCTACAGCTGCCTGAGAGGAGGTTGTAGTGAGGTGGGGTCGGTCTCTGCTCCCAAGGAACAAGGGACAGGACAAGAGGAAACGGCCTCGAGCTGCACCAGGGGAGGTTTAGATGGAGCTGAGGACCAATTCCTTCCCCAGAGGGTGCTCAGGCATTGGAACTGCTGCCCAGGGCAGGGCTGCAGTCACCGTCCCTGCAAGTGTTCACACAGTGTGGAGACGAGGCCCTCAGTGCCATGGGTCAGTGGTGGCCTTGGCAGTGCTGGGAACGGTTGGACTGGATGTGCCTTGAAGGTCTTTTCCAACCCAGGTTGGTTCTATGACGCTATGTTTGCATGCACAAGCACGTTGTCACAGTGATGCATTCACTGTGGTGGAGGGTGTCAATTGTCTGTTGACCAAGCTGAAAATTAAACTTAGCATTTCTGTCTGCTGTCAGCAAACAGGCACATCTTAGTTTGACTGGAAGAACCTCTGAAGCTTTGAAGCCTGCCTGGTTTGAGGAAGCAGGGTTAGAAGAAGAGATTATTTCTTTGTAAAGTGCTGTATTTGAATATGACACCTTTAAGAATGAAAAATGGCAATGGTTTGGCTGGAACATGTCAGAATAAAGTATTGTGGCTCTTCGTCTACTTTTCTTTTTCCTTTAATTTGGAAGGGGGAATCCCCCTCGACACTTTCAGAGGTTTTAGTCAATCTAAATCTACTTTTTTGATGACAAAAAACCCTGAATTACTCAAAATCTCACCTGGTCACCAAACCTCACCCACCTCTTCGTGCACAGGCATGCAAACATGTTATCCCCATCAAGAAAGTGAAACGAGCCGTTCTGTGTATGGTATATTTGTACCTCTACACTGGCAGTGGTTGATTAAACAACTTTGGTTAAGATCATGCAATCATGTTGATAGCTGAGGCTGATTGTGGAATCATAGAATCATAGAATGGTTTGGTTTGGAAGGGACCTTAAGATCATCAGTATGCACCTTTGAAGAACTTCTGATTGAAAGACCCAAATGCTGTGGCAATAACTGAAAAAGGCAAAGATTCCTCAAAGACAGCTCCTATGAGGGGTTTCCTCCTGTAGCTCCCAGGTGACTGCCAGCTCTGTGCACTCAGTGCTTGATGTCCTTCTTGACAATCCCTGCTGTCCTGTAGGAGAGGGGTGTAAGGGGTTCGCCAGGGGGATACAGCCAGTGGAAGGTTCTTGTTGGTCCATGCAGGCAGCAGAGACATTTGGGAGAGCGATTTTGGTGCAGAGGGATGGCCGGGAAGAGGAATTTGGGGTGAGCTGTTCATCAAAGTGCTACCTGCCACACTGCTCTCACTCTGCAGAGGACATGCTTGCCCCGACCCCCTCTGCCTTCCCTGCAAAGTTGAGCTGCTGTCATTGTTCTCCCCATCAAGCAGTGATGGTTCCTGGTGGTTTATAAACCATGGTAGTTGAGCAGCCCAGCATCTGTGAACATGCATGCCCCCTGCTGCAGTCAGTCCTGCCTTTGTTTCCCCTACTGAGCTAAGTCACCTCTCCTCCTTTTCTAATGCGCGAGAGTAAGAACTCTGAGGTGCAAGGTGAGGGCTGGTTTGAAAGGGAAAGGCCTCTTTTTGACTAAGCTGCTCTTATTTGGCTGTCAAACCAAGGCAGAGAAAGTCTCTGGATAAGAGTGCCTCACTCAGACGGTTACCACCATGTTGAGATGGGTGGAAGCAGAGCATCACGTCAAGGCAAACTTGTCCTCCACTTCCTAGCTGGGTGCTGTGGTAGTGAGTGATTCCAGGGAAGACTTAGTCTTTTCTTGGGAAATATCCCACCAGGTAGGGTGTCCTTACTCTGCTTTTATTCCCATCTTTTCTTAACGGCTGCTACACCACCATAGCCTTTGCTGAGGTGTCACAAAGGTGCCTCCCATCCGCTTGACCAAACAGCCAGAGCTATACCAGGGCTTGCGGCTGAGGCTCCTGAGGCCAAAGCAAGTTCTTGTTGGTGGTGTCTTTTGTTTCAACCACAGTTTCCTTTCTGTGATCAAGCTCGATTCACCCGGACCATCTGTAGGAGGAAGGAGAGGTTTCTACAAGAGCAGGCATAGCAGTTTTGCAGCAGCTAAGCTGGCTGTCACCCCAAAGTGACAAGAAAACCCTCTGGGACTGATTTCAGAAGCTGAGCTAGTGTGCATGGTGGTTCCCCCCGGTGCCAGCAGGTATGGCTGGCTGTAGGAGCTGCAGATGTGGACATGCTGTTTGCCTCACAGCAAGATTCATTGTGGTCATGGCAGTTTGCCACAGCCTTTCCAATTTACATGGACTCAGCGGAGCATCACTTCCTTGACCTCAGGGCTCTGAATAGTTGGGGGGGGGGGGGGGAGGAACTCTGCATTACTCGGATGTGCTGATCACTTTTAGGCTGACAGTGTCTACATGAAGCATTGCATGTGGGTTTTCTTCCCCACTGAGGCAGAAATCATAACTTCAAAGTGGCTGCTGCAGGCTGACCCTGGCAACCACCCTCAAACGCAAGACAAACCAGAAGGCTTCTCCTGCAGTGACATTTTCCCTGTGCTTTTTAACCTGTGCACCGGTGTTTTCACCATGGTGGTGCTGCCACATGGCTCTTCCCTCTGCAGTTCTGACTGGGGGCATGGAGCACTGCGCGTGGCATAGCTCCTGCACCCAAAATGGCCATAGGCGGGAGCACTGGAGATACCAACAGTCAGTTGTCTCTCATGCTGTAAGGTGTTTCTCGCAGGAAAGCCCACAAGAACATGGAGAGACATCACTACCACTGCTATTTGTGTCCAGGTAAAACTCAGCTGGAGCGTGCTGCGAGGCAGCAGCCAGGGCTGCTGGAGGAAGGAGCCCTAGGGTGGATTTCAGATGGGTTCTTAGCAAACAGATCTAAGACCTCCCTGCCCTCCGTGTCCCACCCAGCACCTTGGGATCACCCCCAAAGCCCTGGGAGGGACAGTTTGGTGCCCGCTGCCCCATCTCCAGCTATGAGTGCCTCCGGGTCTGGTGTCTCCCTTCACACACTTAACCAAGGACCACTTACACCAGCTGGCTTGCTCTCCTCCTGCAGGAAGGCTGCTCCACAGCACCAGCACCAGCTCCCTTCAGCCCAAGGGACAACCTGCAAACATTGCCCTGCTATGCCTGTGCTTTCTGTAAAGCAAGACAATCCTCCTTTTCCCCTGGCCATCTCCCTGTTGGTTTGTCTCTATGTTCCAAATGTATCCCTCACACGACTTTCCTTTACCAGGCTAAGCCCAGCTCTCTCATGCAGATGCTCCTGCCACCTCGCAGCTTTTCTGCACCTCTTTCCATCTGAGCTCAGCACTTTCGAGTGCAAATGACCTTTAGCTTCTAATTCTCTTGCTGGTTTACCACATTTTTTGCTTTGTTATCCTCTGCAGGTGAACTTCAAAGGATGTTTGCTGGCTTGATAGAAAGTCCTTGTTTGCCTGCGTGGTCCTTGTGTAACTCAGGAGGAGGTGTAATTCAGGATCATAGAATTACAGAATGGTTTGGGTTGTAAAAGGAGCTTAAGACCATCCATTTCCAAACCCCTTGCCAATGGGCAGGGACACCTCACACCAGACCATGTCACCCAAGGCTCTGTCCAGCCTGGCCTTGAACACTGCCGATGCTACTTCCACACTGAAAAAGGGTGGGAAGGGTGCAGGTCATTACAGCCTGGCTCATAGCTGATGGTGAAGAACATCGGGAATACATCCCTCCCATCCTTTCCCCTCCAGATAACCTCCTTTGAGCTCTCAAGGGAAGTGTAGCATGCCTACAGCGTTCAGCCTCCCGCATCTGTGAACACACATTTATCTCTACCTCTCTTCAGCCCAGCAGCATCCTCTCTGCCCATGCTCCCCTCAAATTGCCTCTAAGAGAGTGAGTAGCCAGATTAGTCATCCCCTAAATCCATTGCTGCTCCCCTCATTTCACTGTCTTCAACAGATTACATCTTCTGTTGCCTTTAGTGAATTGCCTTCCTCCATTGAGGAAAGCTCAGAGGATGACTGTGCCAGGATCACACACATCACCCTGGAAGCTCCAACCACAGCAGTCACCAGGCCTGCTCACTTGTACCTTCTCTTTTCCACTTGAATTCAAGCTCTTTTCCTTGCCTTTAAGGTTCTCTGCATCTTCTTGCTTGCTCCTGCTTTCTCCAACACACAGAGTGCTCCCTCTGAAGTTTCCCTGCCACACTCTTCCACCTCCATGCCTCACTTTGCCTGGCTGTGCAGAACTGCTGCTGCTGCACGTACACAGCTTGAAGATCTCCAGTTGAAAACAACAGACATCTTGAGTGAACCAAAATCTTTTGCAATGCCATAATACCTGCAACAGAAAATAATTCAAGAAAAAGCACAGGAATCTTTTTTCATTTTAAAATAATAATGAGTATTCAAAATTTAGATATATTTCATTCTTTTATTGCTTTCATGACAAACTATTCTAACTTCTTTACATTTGTTAATAACTTATCAGCCAGACTAATGCACAAATCATCCAGTGGAAAAGGGGGCACCTTTAATTGACTGATGTTTGCTCATAAGAAGAAAGGATGAAAGCTGTTGATTTCTAAGCAACGAAAGTAGATAGAATGGAGTTACAATATGTATGTAACAGGAGGAGGGTTCTAACAGTAAACCCTGTAACTGGGTGCTTGGAGGCAGGGTGGTGCCATGGTCATCGGTAGCATTTTGAATTCCTCAAGGGAGAGGTCTTTTCTTTCTGCCTGTGCTACTGACTAGTGCCAAGTCCTTGGGCTGCATCCAAAGGAGTGTGGCCAGCAGGCCAAGGCCGGGCTGGATGTGGTTCCTGAGCAACCGGTCTAGAAGAAGATGTCCCTGCTCATTGCAAGGGGCTGGACTGGATGAGCTTGGAAGGTCCCTTCCAACACAAACCATTCTGTGAGTCTATGATTCTATAAATAGGTTGCTTCTTCATTTTTCTCTAGCCCATCTTCTCACTGTGTTCTTTCTCTGCCTACAACTTTTAGCTCTTCTCTTCGTTTGGGATCCTCTTTCCCTATTTATTTATGCAACAGCCAGCAAGCTGGAAAGCTACTTTGGATTGGAGCTGCTACCAAAGAAGTTAATGACTTTGGATCTGCCAAGTACTTGTTTGTGTCTCTTGGGCAAAGCTCATCTTCTCTGTGCTCCTATAAATCAGGAAAACTGTGCTTGTTGAGATTAATGGATGAAAACCGTATCATCTGGCTGACTTACAAAGCACCACAGTTTACAATATTATACAAAACAGAGCTCGTTTAAGGTTATTGCATGAAGTAAAAATGTCAAGCTTGTCTTTGTTTCAGTATTTCATCCTTGACCGAAGATAATGCACCAGAATATACTTAAAAAAAAACCCAGGGAGCAAAGAAGCTCTGAGATAGCTCCACTTGAATGAAAGCTGCTTAAAAAATGATTGCAAAGAGGTGTCAGTAGCTGTGAGTTCTTACTTTGCTCCTAAAGTTATTACATTACTGATGGGGACGGACCCAGGCAGGGTGCAGATCTTAGCTGAAGGAAACAGAACACTGAAATAACACTACTTGGAAATGATCACCAGCTTCTGTATAAAGCTGCAAGTTTATGTATGGGTTCGGTGATGGAGATATCTCAACTCTTCATCTCTGTCAGGGGTGGCTGTGAAGCAGTGGGGTTTAGCAAGTGCATTGGAAGGAGAACACCTATTCATGTGCTACCTTCACTGCCTTGAAAAGGGCCGTGTTTGAGTTTTGTTTCACATAATGTGTTTGTGTCAGCTCTTCTCCTGTTTACCTCAGCTTCAGAATCTTCTGTTTGCCTCTGTTCTGTCACTATCAGCTGCCCATTCGACACCTGCATATCACCAAAGCTCAGCCATCTCCATAGGCGATGGAGTAAGCCTCCTGGAAACTCTCAAGCCAGCAAAAGAGGACAAGGACGCAGCAGAAGGACGGGACCAGGGCCAGTGGAGAGAGTAGAGGCTTCTTGCTGTCAAAGGTAAAGTCCATCCACATCCAATGTGCTACTCATAAAAGTAATAGCCTACCCTTGGCAAGGAGGGGGAAGGGACCTGCAGCAGTTACCTTTCTCCTCCGGAAAACTGCGTTTTCATTTTGACTGTTTCACCAACTGATGTGGAGAGGGGAGACGATGAAAAATGTGCCCAGGTTGGAAGCTGTCAGAGGTATTGAATGCTTCAAAAGTCATCTGAAAGTCTGAAGCGGAGCCTCTCCAGTCCCTATGCAACCCAGGAAATACATTTCTGAATTCTGCCAAAAATCAGATGCTTTATATCTATAAATCTACCAATCTCTGCGTGTGCTTATATATCTATATATATCTACAACACAGCATTCATTATTGTTTGATTTTGTTCTCACTTTTGGTTACATCTATTGACTGCTTTTAAGGGGTCCCTGAAGGAAATAAGAAAGTCAAGCCATTGCTGAAATGCTGACAGTCACAGTGGGGGGGTGTCACACATCAAAAGCATTAGCAGGAAACATTTTCTACCTATATGTGTTGCTGCATGAGCAGCTGTTATCTAGTGACTCAAAATGTCAATATTTAGGGGTTTATGCATGAAGACAAAGTTGAAATTAATAAAACAAATGTCTTACCTACAGCTGAAACCTCAATGTAGGAAAGCATCCCACGATCAACGTAGATTGCAGCGCTGCTTTCTTTTCGTTACTTGTATTTATGAACAAGGAAGTCCATAGGGTTGAGTGCTGTATTTGTAAAAGGTTTCTCTGCATTGCATATGTCAATTGCCTTTGGAGGAAACAGTCCTGGTGCCCCAAGAAAAGCTGAGGCAGGTCAGTGGGGCACTAGTATCCATAGCTGGAGCAGAGGATGAAGACTGACTCCAGCACCTCTCTGTGTTGTGCATACTGATCCTCCATTTCCCTGCACGAGGTGGCACAAGATAGGCAAGAAGGGGTGAATTCTGATTCCTTCCTTGTCAATATGAACATTTTCACCATTCTCTGCCTTTTTGTATATCTTTCAACTTACAAGAGCATGTCCTCTGCTTTAATTAATCAATCACTGTCAATTATATTATTATTAGAGCTCAATAGCGATAATTATAGTCCTGGAAATGGCATCTTTGAATGTCTTTCAAGATGTGAACAGCCTGTATGCAGGCATAACAGAGGTGCAGTGAACAAGAAACATAGAAATGTCTTAGCGATGACAAGGCAAACACCTCTGAAATAGTGTCTTTCAAAAGAGCCATCGCCTCTTAAAATGTGGGCGCCTCACTCTGCAAACCGGATCCCTCTTATAGGGGTGGTGAGGTGAGATCTGGAAACAAATGAACAGACAAAACCCAGAAGGTGGATTAAAGCACTGACTCCCTTTTGGAGAGGAGATCAGATTATTTTAACGCTGTCTTCAATGCAGTGCATCAGAAAGGACAGAGGAAATGCCCTCCATGCCCTGATCAGCTCAGCTGAAAATGCACTGATGCTGCTGGGTGATGGCTTCTTCAGTCAACATGCTTTCATAAGGGTCTTTATGCTACAAGCCAAGAACTTCCCCAGCCCAGGGAGAACCATAAAACCCAGATTCTTAGATCAGATGCAGGTTTTGTACCATTTTGCACCATTATAACTATTCAGGGCATGTATTCTTTCTAACGGTAGTGGTTGGACTTGATGAGGTCTTAAAGGTCTTTTCCAACCTAGTTAAATCTGTGATCCTCTGATAAGGGGCTAACCCACTGAGGCAGTTCTGGGGAAACGAAGAGCACCCCAGTGCTCGTACCTATACATGCATAGGTAGGCTTCCAGCACCAACCCAGTGCTTTTGAGTGGTACAAATGAGACCAAGACTGCACATTGCAGTCCCTCCCTGCTTGGAGCCTGACCCAGGGGCTCAATGCAGCACAGAGAGGGGCAGAAGCCACTCTGGGAATCTCTTGCCAGGCCAACCAGCCATTTATCCCTTGCTCTTTCCTGCACAGGTATCTGAGATGAATCCCACAAGCCCGTTCTTTGGCACAACAGAATATGACTATGCATATGATGAAAACACTGCTCCATGCAACGAAGGAAATGGCTTTCACAGGTTTAAATCCCTCTTCCTGCCGATTCTTTACTGCCTTGTGTTTGTCTTCTGCCTTCTGGGAAACTCCTTGGTCCTTTGGGTTCTCCTGACCAGGAAAAGGCTGACAACAATGACTGACGTCTGCCTGCTGAACCTCGCAGCCTCTGATCTTCTCTTCGTTGTGCCTCTCCCTTTCCAAGCCCATTATGCCTCAGACCAGTGGGTTTTTGGCAATGCAATGTGCAAGATAATGGCTGGCATTTATTACACAGGGTTTTACAGCAGCATTTTCTTTATAACCCTCATGAGCATTGACAGGTATATAGCAATTGTCCATGCTGTCTATGCTGTGAGGATACGGACAGCCTCCTGTGGTATAATCACCAGTTCAATCCTGTGGCTGGTGGCTGGCTTGGCTTCTGTACCCAACATCATGTTCAACCAGCAGCTGGAAATCGAGCAGTCTGTGCAGTGTGTTCCCATATACCCCCCAGGCAACAATACCTGGAAGGTTGCTTCTCAGTTTGCATCCAACGTTTTAGGCCTCTTGATTCCCCTTAGCATCCTCGTCTGCTGCTATGCCCAGATACTGAAGAACTTGCAAAAATGCAAAAACCGGAACAAGATCAAGGCCATCAAGATGATTTTCATCATCGTCATTGTTTTCTTCCTCTTCTGGACTCCCTTCAACGTCGTGCTGTTCCTCGACTCCCTGCAGAGCCTGCACATCATCAATGACTGCAAGGCGAGCTACCAGATAGCCCTGGCACTGCAGCTGACGGAAACCATCTCCTTCATCCACTGCTGCCTGAACCCTGTGATCTATGCCTTTGCCGGGGTGACATTCAAGGCCCATCTGAAGGGACTGCTGCAGTCCTGTGTCCGTGTCCTCTCGAGCCCCGTCGGAGGTGCTGGGGGTGGTCAGTTGTTTCCAACACCCAGCCAGATCTCCAGCTGCTCTGACAGTGCCGTGATCCTTTGAGCCCATCTGAGCTGCCTTCTTCTTGTGTGAGTAGTTGGCCTAAGGTCCAGTGTGGACCTGGAGGCTGGTACCATGTGTGCAACATCCTCTTGGGAGAACCAGTACACCTCCTTTTGGGATATGCTGTGAACAGAAGAGGCCACATTATTTTCCTAAGAGCCCTGGTGCGTTTGTAAAATGGTGACCTTACAAGCTTGCCACAGAATGGGTCTTAGTTAAGCTTTAGAGCTCTTTCATTTCAGCAAGTAGCGCGCTTCCTCTGCTATTTATTTTCTCTGCTGACGAAAGCATCGCTTCTGCCTCACCCCAGACTATGCTCTGCCTTGTGGAAGCTGTTCCATACATGAATCCCTACATGCCTGGGACAGGCGTGGGGCGCTCCTGTAGGAAGGCATGCGATTACTTCACATTGCAAAGAGAGAAGCACCTCAGCCACTGTCACCATTCCCATTTTGCTTCAGCTCCCAGACAAAGAGGCCACTCAGACCAGGGCCCTGTTGCTTTCCTGTGGGATGATCTCAAGGGACACAGCTGAGGGGGTCCCTGGAGCTGCAGCTGCAGCAAAGCAGCCTTTGGGGTGGTGATGCCTTCAAAAGTAGCAAAGCAACACCTCCAGGTGCCTCATAGAGGCCCATACACTTGGATATGTCATCATCAAAGCAGCCTAGTAGTCTGCATCATTGCTGGAGTTGTGGGACCTCCAGCTCTGTGCCCCCAGCGCTTGCTGCCGAATGTAAGCACCACACAATGTAGCACGTAGCACGTAGGCTCTGCCTCTTTTTCCATACATCATTATCTCCTGCTGCTTCAGAATTGTCTTCTTTGAATAAACATATTGACTGCACCTCTTTGTCTTGGCTCCTGAAAGTCTTTCCAATGGATGACAAGCTCCGATTAGGATGAGGAAAGGATGTTCAAGCCGGTGTCACATAAAACATGTTAGATAGAGATTCACAGTGTTGACTGGAATTTAAGAAACCAGAAGTGTAGACCTAACCCCCTATCCTCTCTCAAGCACTGTTGATCTCTCATAGATTAAGATTGCGGATCCTTAGGACACTTTCCCTTTAGAAGGCTATTTCTCTGCCTAACGCGTCAGTAGAAAGGAATAATGCAAGTAGCCATTTTCCCCCTTTTATGGTATGAACTACCAGACTAGAGACACAAACATACCCAGCATAACCCCAAGTACTCATACACAGCAGAGCTCTTGGGAGCATTGTGCCTCTTCTCTAAACATGACACTTAATGTTGAAAATCCACAGGATTTTATGCTACTCCTATATGCGATGGAAAGAATCTATGGAGACAGTAAACAGTGCTCAAAAATGTTTGCACTTCTGTGCACTGAAACAGTTCTGGATCACAGCATCACACTATTAAGGAGCTGGTACTGCCATTTTTTCTGTTACAATTACTTTTAGCTAGAGACTTGTCAATGGCAATCTGCTTTCTCCTGCAGACAATATTCTCCTTGGGATAAAGCAGGCAGCAGGCGCTCTGTTTCCTCAGTTGCAAGGATTCTGACACACAGTAAAGCTGGCAAAAGGATTCTGCAATCTATTCAGATCAGTCTGCTTTCATGTGCTGAGATGCTGTCAGATGCGAAAGCAGCAAGGAACATTCAGGTTTGATGTCAACTGGAGTTCCTGGTGCTGTGCATGGTAATGTGAATATATATGCCAAAATATCTAGCCAAATATTGTTCCATTACGTCAGTGGAAAGCTGGTTACTGTTCTGAAGAGGATGGAGTAGGGAAATGACTGATGTTTGCAGACCAGATCTCCTAATCAGATGTTGCACAACTAAAGCAGCTGATGTTCCTCCAAGGGCCAAGCTGTAACACCTACCATTGCTATCTGTCCTGGGCTCAACAGCAGCAGTCATTTTTCTCCTCCTCAGTAGCTGGTGCAGTGCTGTGTTTTGACTTTAGGCCTGGGAACAGCACTGATAACACCGATGGTTTCAGTTACTGCTCAGTAATGTTTACTCTGACCAAGGACTTTCTGAGCCTCATGCTCTGCCAGGGAGGAGGGTAAGCTGGGAGGAATCAGAGACAGGGACACCTGACCCAAACTGACCAAAGAGGTATTCCATACCACAGCACGTCATGTTCACTGTATAAACTGGGGGCAGTTACCTGGAAGGGGTAGGTCACTGCTTGGGTCAGGCTGGGTATCGAGTGGTGAGCGGTTGTACTCTCTTCCCTTGTTATTTCCCTTCTCATTATTATTATTGGTGGTAGCAGCCGTGGTTTGTGTTATGCCTCAGTTACTGGGCTGTGCTTATCTCAACCCATGGGAGCTACATTCTTTCAATTCTCCCCCCCATCCCTCTGGGAGTGGGGGGGAGGAAGGGAGGGGAGTGAGAGAGCGGCTGCGTGGTTTTCTGAGTTACAGCTGGGCTTAAACCACGACGCTATCAGATTTCTAAGTACCGCTTTTCACGTTGGCAACATTTCATTTCCCTAGCTAGATCTAGAAGGTCTGTGAACCCCACCGAATTTTCTAGCAGTTGATTTTCATCTAACGTGTTTCACAATCCCCCCTTTCATGTTTTCCGCCCTTTTGTATGATGCAGAGGGCACTGACAGGAAAGTCTGGCCTCTTTCTTGTCCAAGGCCCCTTGGCAGTGCACAACAAAACCTCCAAATGTGCACCCCTTCAAAAACACCTCCCTGACCTACCTTTAAAACAAATAAGGTGCTACTAAACTGCACAAAGCAGTGTAAGGGAGAGAAGCAAGAACATTATGTAAGATGTGGTGCTGCTGGTGATCCTCATTTATCTCTTTGGCCTCATGAAGCACTCCCTCTTTCCATAAGGAAGAAATGAAGAGCTGCACCTGGTATGAGAGCAGGGTAAAGTGCTGGTTTGTTCTGTGTTGAGATTTGACTTTGCCCTTAAATGATGCAACACTTCAGGATGTTACAGCTATGGAAAAAAAAAGATCACATTAAACTTTATCTTACAATGGATTTCTACAGAGCAGTCAGCCTCACCTCTGTGCCTGGCAGGGTCTTGGAGCGGATTCTCCTGGAAAGCGTGCTAGGAAACATGAAAACAAGGTGGTTGGTGACAGCCAGCATGGCTTCACTAAGGGGAAAGTCCTGCCTGACCAATCTGGTGGCATTCTATGATGGAGCTACGGAACTGATGGACAGGGGTAGAGCAGCTGATGTCATCTGCCTGTACTTGTGCAAAGCGTTCGACACTGTCCCACACGATGCCCTTGTCTCGAAGTTGGAGAGACATCAATTTGATAGGTGGACCACTCGGTGGATAAAGAACTGGCTGGATGGCTGCACGCAAAGAGTTGTGCTCAATGGCTCAGTGTCCAGCTGGAGACCAGTAACTGAGTGGTGTCCCTCAGGGATCAGTGCTGGGACCGGTCTTGTTCAACATCTTTGTCAGTGACATGGACAGTGGGATTGAGTGTGCCCTCAGCAAGTTTGCCAATGACACCAAGCTGTGTGGTTCGGTTGATACGTTGGAGGGAAGGAATGAATCCAGAGGGACCTTGACATGCTTGTGAGGTGGGCTGATGCCAACCTGATGAAGTTTAACCATGCCGAGTGCAAGGTCCTACACCTGGGTGGGAGCAATCCCAGGCACAGCTCCAGGTTGGGCAGAGAAGACATTCAGAGCAGCCCTGCGGAGAAGGACTTGGGGGTGTTGGTTGATGAGAAAATGAACATGAGCCGGCTGCAGTGTGTGCTCACAGCCCAGAAACCAACCGTATCCTGGGCTGCATCAAAAGCAGCGTGACCAGCGGGTCGAGGGAGGTGATCCTGCCCCTCTGCTCTGCTCTCGTGAGACCTCACTTGGAGTACTGTGTGCAGTTCTGGTGTCCTCAACAACAAAAGGACTTGGAACTGTTGAAACAAGTCCAGAGGAGGCCATGAGGATGATCAGGGGCTGGAGCACCTCCTGTATGAAGATAGGATGAGAAAGTTGGGGCTGTTCAGCCTGGAGAAGAGAAGGCTGCATGGAGACCTCAGAGCAGCCTTCCAGTATCTGAAGGGGGCCTACAGGGATGCTGGGGAGGGACTCTTCATGAGGGACTGTAGTGATGGGACAAGGGGTAACGGGTTCAAACTGAAACAGGGGAAGTTTAGATTGGATATGAGGAAGAAGTTCTTTCCTGTGAGGGTGGTGAGGCACTGGAATGGGTTGCCCAGGGAAGTTGTGAATGCTCCATCGCTGGTGGTGCTCAAGGCTGGGTTGGAGAGAGCCTTGGGTGGCATGGTTTAGTGGGAGAAGTCCCTGCCCATGGCAGGGGGGTTGGAACTGGATGATCTTAAGGTCCTTTCCGACCCTGAACTATTCTGTGATTCTATGATGCTAACAAAAATAGCTACAATTCAAAATGTAGTCCCAGTTGCCTAAAATGAAGTGTCCAATATGAGGATATTTCCTCTCTTTTGAATCCTTTTTTTCCCCCTGCATTTTAACCTCCATCAAACTTTCTGAAGTAGCTTCCAAGTATTTGCACTACCGTTCTGGGAAGAAACTGTCCATCATTATCAAAAGTCAGAGCAACTGGAGTTCAGGCAACCTGAGAACACTGCCCACTTGTCTTCTATCTAAGCACCCAAGCTGGAGGCACGAAGAATTAAAACTCCTTTAAAACCATATGTGCAAAGTTGTGCTTTGTTTCCCTCAAATGATAAGTCGTGAGTCACGAGTCACTCATTCCCCATCACAAGGGGAACCAAACCTAGGTCCTCCAAGCATGACTTCTTCTGTGATCTTTCCTAGAACTGGTCTGTGTAAGACAGAAAACAAAACCAACGGTTTATTAACTCCTGAGAGACTTCCAGAATTAGCAATGCTGTCAATATCTGGATGCCTGCAGGTTTGTATGCACTTTTTCTTCCCACTGTTGTTTCGAAATAGCTGTCTGCCCTTCAGCTAGGTCTTCTTCCTGTCCTGCATGGGAGGGATTCAATCCCGAAGCGCCACATTTGCCAGGTTTCCCAGACTTTTGCCATCACTTACAGGTTGTTGTCCCAGCTTTTTGCTTGGGCGAACTGATAGAGCGAGCAAAAAGAAGGAGCTTGGTGACTCCTGAAAGGCCCTGAGAAAGGCAGAAGGAAGCCCCAGTGCCACAAGACAGGGCGAGGATTACTTCTGGTACCCACAGACAATTCCAACCCCCTGTAGCCCCTGGGCAATAGACTCCAAAGGAGTCCCACTCTCAAGAGCAGAGACAAGCCCCTCTTTTTGATAGGGCAGTGAAAACAAGGGGCCTTAGGCAGGATTCTTGATGCTGCAAGCCAAGCATTTCTTTACCAGCAGTAGCAGTTCACCTAAGATGACACTTGCAAACCGACCTGCTGAGCTAGCAGCCTGCACACCGAGTAGGAAGAGATCTCCTGCGTGGTAAACCACATAACATATGAAATTCAAACAGCAACTCAGAGGGAGATGGTACAGGAAGAAAATCTGTGGTTTATGTCTCCTGTTATCGTTGTGTTCCTATATGGAAAGTCCTTTCTGTTCAGGCGTGAAGGTTTTCAGTGATTTGCTGTCTACACTTCCAGCAAAATTACACAGCCCTTTTCAGACCAACAGGAAATGTTTCTCTCCTTTCCGCCATCACAGAGACCCCTCTTCCTAAAGCCTTGCTTAGGCACCAAACCCACCTCGGTGAGTCTCTTTTACACTCTCTGGAGCACACGTGGTCACGACCTGTGCCACTGGTTTTATTGAAACTACCTGGATTTTCATGGAAATGGCCCAATCCAGCCACAGCTGTAGCACAAGGCAGGCTCACGGCTTTTGGGGAAGGCTGTAGGAAACCACCCAGCAGTCTTAGAGAAAATGGTCAAGAGCTGCTGCCAAAACCCTGCAAACCGGCACCGTGTAGCCTCGCTGTGACTTGCTACACAACTGTACCAAGTCTCCTCAGGGAGCAGGTAAGTGGCCACATCATTCATTAGTCGTGGTTTATGATGATCACTTACACAGGTCTCCATCAGTTGGAGGCTGCTGGAGCTGCAATACCAATGGCATTGGTGAGGTGAATGTCCAAAACCAACAAATGCATGACACCAACTTCTACACTCAACTGCACTTCCTGCCTTTGAAGCAAAAATGTATCTAAGCCACTCTGTGTTATTTTACTCTCTTTCTCTCTATCGCTTCCAATCCTGCGATGTCGCATCACGAAAGGGAATGAGCTGCAGGTTCCAGCTTGCCTCATACAAGAGGCTCTTGGAAGAGTAAGATCATTACAGAAATTACAAATACGTGTTCAAGGAAGGGGTCTGCACCACAGAGTGCAGTGTGGTGTAAACCAGCTCAAGCAGTCTGCACCACATAGCTGGAAGGAAGGTAGTTCTACCAGCACAGTGCTCTGCCTGAGCTAATCAGCTTGGAAACCTCTGGGTATTCACTTGTGTCTCTTTGCAACGCTCACCTAAGGCAAGCGTGATGCTATTGAACTTGACACACTAACAGTTTGCATAGTATAAACACATCCTTATTTTGCTTACAGATTCTTTTTCACTAGCGATGACACAGCCATGTCGAAATGATGTACAAGTCAGTCAGTGGTAATGAACATAAAGAATAGGTGGTGCTGTTTCAACAGAGACAAGTGTTTCATTTCTAAAGCACACGTTCTGGGTGCCAGGTATCTCACACCACTTTCTGTTGAGCTGCAGAAGTGTCTAGAGCAGCTAGAAATAGTCAGGTCTTATTGAATTCAATCACCCAGTCTTAACCCAGCAGTTCAGATACGGACTGCTCCAGTTCCAGCTGGAGCAGAGCCCCCGTAAAGTCTTCATCCCTCAGTTCCGAACCCAGCCTGGAAATCGAGTGTTTCCAGAAAAGAAGAACCATGCCCTTGATTCTTGTAATAATGTTGTGCAACACACATCACACAGGAAGTGCTGTTTCCTATTTTCAGATATAGGGTTTGGCTATGTACTTGTTCACGAAGTAGAAGACCCGGTCAGACAGCCCCAGCTTGATAAACCAGTGAGTAGCTTGTTTTTTTCCTTTTTTACATGTAAATGTGCATATGCAGTTACAGATTCACTCGGTGGGGATGTGTATGTGCCTAATAACAGTGGCAGTAGAGCTACCATTCAAGCAGAGACACTGTCTTTAAGAACAACTGGGTCTTGTAATTAGCTTACCACTTGGGGTGAGGTTGAATGTGAGAGTAGAGGGTTGAACTGGACAAATGGTGTAGAAAATGGTATTCTTTTTTTGTACTAGAAACCTACCGGGTCTTGATTTTGAAGCTGTTCCAGATCAGTAGCTTGAAGATGTATTCTGCTAAGGATATAAACCAATCAGCTGTGAAATCCTTCATGCTTAACCTAATCTTTCCAAATCTAAGCCACATCTTGCCCAGTGAGATGCAGGTGCTCTGCATCTCCTCTCCTCATTATCCTATCACATGGTTTCTTTGTATTATTTAAGCATTTAATCTGCTAAAGGCGCTGTTTCATTGTCATGTTATAGAAGAATATGTTCTTTGGGATGAGTTCTGCTTTTTAATGTGATGTCTCTGCACCACTTCATTAGAAAGCCTGTACCCCATATCTCAGCTGCAGACATCAGTTTGACAGCCAGCCATAATCTGGCTTGCAATTTTTGTTAACAAGTTTTTCCATGAATAAAATTCATCAGTACTACACTGGAATGTACTCTCTTCGTACACAGGGAATGGTGAGCTCCTCTGCTTGGATAAATGAGACTTGCCACTTGGGTATCAGTGAAAATAGCTGCAACAGCCTAAGAATATAATTTGTGTGTGTGTAATGTATCAAATATGCAGCTATAGCAACACTTGCTTTCATGGGAAAACTGCACTGCAATTTGCAGGGAGCAGTTGAGAGTGCCAGAGCAGTGGGCTTGAACTCTATGTGGAGACCCTTATAGCAATAACATGACAGGGACATGATCCTGCCGCGTAAGTGGCCATCTCCACTCCAGACCATGAACATGAACTTTCTTATATTCGAGTTCATGCCCAGAATGGTTGTGACTACAACTGTTGTTTGAATTACTCTGCATTCAATGTTTTATGTGAAGCAGTTTAAGCAGAGAACACTGCGGAAAACCCACAACACTGAACAGAGGTACTAGCACAGGACTTTGCCTGCGCAAGAGAAAAGTCCTCTTAAACATACAGCCATGATTTAGAGGAAAACATCAAATAGCTGTCACAAGTTTCTCTTTCTTAGAGTGCTCATTTTCAGTGCTTATGCTGCTCTTTTACTGTGCATTTGTTTAGGTAAGAACGCTTCCTAATTCTTTTGTCTTGTGACCACAGGCTGACTCTATTTAAATGCATAAAAGCTCAGAATTTGTGCCAGAGTGTCTTCTGGGTTTGGTGGGGAATGGAAACAATTGGATCCTGAGGCTTCCCAGGGAATTAAGACGGTTTCTTCCAGGCCGGAACATGTTTGTCCCTGAAAGTTCTGCAGGGATGAAGAAACCCCCTCAGTCAGGAGGCAGTTCTGAGGAGCTGTTTCTAATGCTCAGCTCTTATAACAGAGGAAGAGGTTTCCAACGTGAGGTTTCATTTTGGAAGGGGCTGTCTGGTGAGGTCTCACCTCGGGTTCCTGCTTTTGCAGAAATCACCCCGACCTTCGGTTAGCAACCAAAAGGACCCTGTACGTGCAGGGATTCTGGGGGTGCGGGCAGGAGGGCGGCCGCCGATGGCCGCATGCAGTCCATAAAACCAACGAGAAAGCCCCTCAAATGAAAATCATGAAGACTGCCTCAATGTTAATTGGGCATTTTGGAAGGAAAGTCAGAGGGAAATAAGCCAAAAAATCACAAGTTGTGAAATCCTAATCTCTCTGAAGAGCCCGTTTATATGTACTGCACAAGAGTAGAGGTAGCTGCAGATTTCCTTGCTTACACGCCAACATGATGGTTCATGCCTAGATAATTTTACAGCCAAGCCCAGACTTCTTGCCAAGGAAGTCTGCAGAAGATGTTCCTTTCGGCATGTAAATGAGAAACTCAGTTAGATTGGGTGTTAGGAACAATTCCTTCCCAGAAAGGCTTGTCAAGCACTGGAAGAGGCTGCCCAGGTGGAGTCACCATCCCTGGAGGTATTCAGACATGTAGATGTGGTGCTGAGGGATGTGGTTTAGTGGTGGACTTGGCAGTGTGAGGTAATGACTGGACTTGATGATTTTAAGAGTCTTTTCCAATCCAAATCATCCTGATTCTACAATTCTATGATTCAGTATTTGCGTGTATATACATGCATGTATACTTGTGCATCTACACACAAAGAAAATCGTTTTAACGCTGTGTAATCAATAGAATTTGTTCAAGAAGACTATTTATATTACACATATATCCACTGGGATAAAGACCCAGATCAAGCTAGGTGCTCTAGATCCTGAATGTTCTGTGACTTCTACAGCTGAGTAGGCTGGCCCAAGCTTAAAAGACACAGAAATTTCACATGCTACAGCTCAGAATGACCCACCATGTAAAGAAACTCAGCCCCTAGGAAAAAGCAGACCAGGAACCTGCCTCTGTGCCCCTCCAGCTGTGAGCTGAGCTTCTTCAGTTGCATTCAGTCTTGCAGAACTCAAGTGCAGAGAGAATGAGGTTGCTGGTTTTGAGCATGCAAATGAGATGTCTGCAAGACACCTACAATCGCACAGGGTAGACCTCAGCACTGAAAACAAGCGCAAGGTGGGACCGCAGGCAGGAAAGGAGCAAAGATTGCTGCACCACTTTGAGTAGTCAGGGATCACTGAGCAAGATGGGGCAGAAGCGCTGCCCGCAGTCTGCTGTATCTGGAGCAGTCTGCTGCTTTGTCAAGAGAACACCAAATCGCCTTTGTCAAGGCGTCAAATTGCCAAGGAAGTGCAGATTTCAAATCCATCAACCTGCTATGAACAGCCACCAATCTGCCACGAAGTGCCTGACAAAAGCAGTCCCCGCAAGTGTTCACACACTGTGTAGACGAGGCCCTCAGTGCCATGGGTTAGTGGTGGCCTTGGCAGTGCTGGAGAATGGTTGGACTGGATGAGCGTAAAGGTCTTTCCCAACCTGGCTGATGCTATGAATCTATGATGACGCAGGAAGAAAGAGCAACCCTTTCACCAGATAAGAGATAGCTCTATTTGAGTGGCTACCAAATGCATCTCTTTCACTTCCCCCCTGAATCAGCAGGAAGCACATTTGGCCGCTGTGACACCCATCTGCACAAAATCCTCTTCCCAGCTTCTCATGGGACACAGGAATTCTTCTCTTTCCTCCGGGGGTCTGTGAGAAGACAGTTCTCAACTTCTCAGAGAATCACACACAGCTATGCTTCTGCATCTGGCTCACCTAGGTGCCACCAGGGATGTGGAGAAGGGGAAGGGTTTGGTGACAGGAAGGGCTGATATCAAAGTTGCAAGCCCTTATCTGCTCCCACTCTAACAGAACTTGCCTGAGGGCTTTCACAGCTCTGCTGCACACCTAACAGCCCTTCCTGCGAAGGAAGCCTAGTCCCCCCAGCAGCCCCCACACCAAAACTGGAGGGACAGAGTTTGGGCAGCCCTTGAACTTCCTCATTGTAAACACTAACAAAGGATGAAGGGCAATAACAAACAACTGCTGCACACAAAGAACTGCCAGCGCACACTCACGGCGGTGGCCATACCTACGTTTTGCCTTTGTGCCCCTCCCAAGACACTTGGCCAATCTAAACCCAGGAGATCCAGAATCACGGCTGTGAAACAGCTGTCGGAACAAGGAATCAAAGCTTCTTTCATCCTTGAGCATTGGGGAGGTCTTTCAATTCACAGGAAGATGTCACAACAAATACAGGAGCTATAGGCCATGCTGAGAGCAACTGTCAGCTTATAAGCCAATTGCCAAGGTGTTTGCCTATCTGTTCTTTCTACAGGGCTGTGGATTGTTTTCCTTCCAGAGCTACCTAAACCCACCAAGCCTCCATGAGCTACGCCTGACCCAGGCTCCCTAAGTGTCACAGTGTTTGCCATCTTATCCCAGGCCAACGGTGCTGACTTGCTTCCCTGCAACACCGTCAGCAGGTCCCCCAGGTGGGTATGCTTAGTGCTGTGCAAAGGTCATTTCTACATCTCCAGTGACCTGGTTCCCATAGGAATTAAGGCTTCCAGGAAGTCACCAACAACTTGAACAAGTGGCAGTCAGTTACATTTCACCCATGCCACCGTGCCTTTGAAGGCACTGGCTTATACTCTCCCAGTGCCTAGCCCTTCTTAGGTGAGGGCTCCAGTATGGGCTGGCACGATGAGAAGGTGGCCATGTCCCGGTACACTTTGCTTGCCTAATGCTGTGCTTGCTTTTTGCTGCCTTCTTTGCTCTATCCATCCCTTTGGAAAACTACGGCTGAGCATAACAGCCCCAAAGTACCCACTGCTCAGACTAAATTTATCATTCCTCTGCTTCCGGCTGGGTCAGGCAGCTGACAGGCTCTGCTGAGGAGGAAACACACACCAGAGAGCACACACATAGGGAATTGCCCTCAGCACAGCTCCAGCATGTAGCAGTATGACTTTCTACACTTGGGTCAGGGCAATCCCAGGCACAGCTCCAGGTTGGGCAGAGAAGAGATTCAGAAGCAGCCCTGAGGAGAAGGACTTGGGGGTGTTGGTTGATGAGAAACTGAACATGAGCGGCTTCAGAGTGTGCTTCCAGCCCAGAAACCCCCCGTGTGCTGGGCTGCATCAAAAGCAGTGTGCAGCAGCAGGTCGAGGGAGGCGATGCTGCCCCTCTGCTCTGCTCTCGTGAGACCCCACTTGCAGCACTGTGTGCAGCTCTGGTGTCCTCAACATGAGAAGGACATGGAGCTGTTGGAGCAAGTCCAGAGGAGGCCATGAGGATGATCAGGGCCTGCAGCACCTCCCATACAAAGACAGGCTGAGAACATTGGGGCTGTTCAGCCTGGAGAAGAGAAGCTGCATGGAGACCTCAGAGCAGCTTCCAGTGTCTGAAGGGGGCTACAAGGATGCTGGAGAGGGACTCTTCATCAGGGACTGTAGCGATAGGACAAGGGGTGATGGGTTCAAACTGAAACAGGGGAAGTTCAGGTTAGGTCTAAGGAAGAAGTTCTTCTCTGTGAGGGTGCTGAGGCGCTGGCACAGGGTGCCCTGAGAAGATATGGCTGCCCCATCCCTGGCAGTGTCTAAGGCCAGGTTGGACAGAGACATGGTCTAGCGTGAGGAGTCCCTGTCGATGCTGGAACTGGATGATCTTCAGGTCCTTTCCAACTCAAACCATTCTGTGATTCACAGGTACAGAGATGGGTTTCTTGGGAGCTCTACAATTTCATTCCCTTCCACACCCTGAGGTAGAAATGCTCATGTGCTCAACAGCAAAGAGCATTCCAGAGGAGGACACCAGAGTGTTTTGTTCCCATCACTGACAAGCTAGGAGTTTCTCTAGTTTAACATCCTTCTCTTCCTTTCTAGACCAACGCACCATGGAAAATCCACACCATAGACTCAGACAACTGGGAACTGACAACAGGATATGACTATAATGAAGCAGCACCGTGCCCAGGAATTGAGGAAAAGCACTTGGCAACAAAGCTTCTGCCACCGCTCTATTCTTTGGTGGTGATATTTGGCTTCATAGGCAACATGCTTGTTGTCCTTATCCTGGTAAAATACAAGAGATTGAGGAGTATGACTGACATCTACCTGCTCAATTTGGCCATTTCTGATTTGCTCTTTGTGTTTTCTCTCCCTTTCTGGGCTTATTATGCTGTTCACGACTGGATTTTTGGGGAGGCACTATGCAGAATTCTCTCTGGTGTCTACCTCCTTGGCTTCTACAGTGGGATCTTCTTCATAATCCTGTTGACCCTAGACAGGTATCTGGCCATAGTGCACGCAGTGTTTGCTCTGAAAGCCAGGACAGTTACCTACGGCATCCTCACCAGCGTGGTCACTTGGGCTGTTGCAGTGTTTGCTTCTGTGCCTGGCATGGTATTCCACAAAACTCAGAAGGAAAACTGCACGTTACACTTGCAGTGCTCACTATCCAAGTGATACCACAATCAACTGGAAGCAATTCCTGACCTTAAAAATGACCATCCTGGGTCTTATTGTTCCAATGGTTATTATGATTTTCAGTTACTCACAGATTCTAAAAACATTACTGAGGTGTAAGAATGAGAAGAAACAGAAGGCAGTCAGGCTTATTTTTGTGATCATGATCTTTTACTTCATCTTCTGGACACCGTTCCACATTTCAACTTTTCTGCTCACATTTCAACATGTAGTTTTCACCCTAACTTGTGAAATCGAAGGTCAGCTGCACAAAGCAATCCAAGTGACGGAAACGCTCTCCATGATCCACTGTTGCATCAACCCTGTGATCTATGCATTCGTTGGGGAAAAGTTTAGGAAGTATACCCATGTCTTCTTCCGAAAGCACGTTGCTGCCCACCTCTGCAGGAAATGCCCAGCTCTTTACCATGAGAAACTAGAAAGAGTAACTTCCACATTCACATCATCCACTGCAGAGCATGACGTCTCTACTGGACTATAAAGATACCCCAAGACAATAGTTAGGAAGTGTTGCATCACTTGTTTTGCCTTAGGGACTGCCTGATGCTATTGAAAGTCTTTCTGTCAACCACTACTGAGTGACCCTCACTTCCTGCTGGTCAACTGTTCCCAGGGTTATATACAGCATTTTCTGTACTTAAACTAATAGAATCATGGAGTTCTCCAGAACATCAAGATTTGAGTGGGGCCTAAACCAGTATAATTCACCCAAATTCTATCCAATGAACCAATGCTAGTGAGATTGACCTGGGGAAAATACAGTATTGAAGAGACTAAGGAGTAATATATCATCTCACAAGAGCCATTTACTGGTGTGTGAACACCAGAAGATGAACACTGGGATGAAGCTTTGAGGACAGATGTACCCGTTTGGTATTCAGCATTAATGGAGTAACTTTTGGAAGTGGCTGTATTCTTTCTGTAACATGGTCACAGCCATTTGACAGGGGGACGCTTTTATTTTTCTTCATGTCCAGCCCCTTATTTCCCTTACATGAATAAAAGATGATTCCATGAAAAGGAATTTAAGGATGAATATGAGATAGATCAATGTAGTATCTCTCCTCTGATGGGAGAGTTGAAACACCTTTATCTCACAGGGCCATTTAACCCAAGGATTTAGCTGTTAGTTAATAGTGTAGCCGTTTTTCAACATAATCCTTTGGACTATAGGCTCAGTTATAATATTTTTATTGTAGTTCTTTAATGTGAGGCCTGCCATATCTCTTTTCAGTTGCTAACATTTACCAAAGTGGGCTTAGTGGATGCAGTTTTTCTCCAAGGAAAGCAGCACTTAACCAATAAACCCCCCTGAGCAGAGATCTGCAAGGCCAGAACAGAAATCAGCATGGTGTTTGCTATGCAACACTCTGTATTAAAGAAGTACCAGGGCTCTCTGAAGGATTCTGGAGACTGTGAGCACAGCACTGAGTGGAGGCCTCCCTATCCCAGGATAGGTAAATCGTGTGTGTAGAGGAAGACTTTACGTGGCAGAGGGAGTAAGTGTGTCAGGTTAGGCTCCTGCATGAGGAAAACATGCTCTTCACAGCTGATGATGTTAGGGATACACTTCTAGGTAGACAGTAGCCTGAGAACTGCAAAAGCAGCCAACTGCAGAGAGATGTTCCTGGAGAAGAGTACTCATGGCCTACCGGATGCTGATTGAAGACTCGAGACCATCAGTCAATTGGTCTCCTATGGCCGTACATTTATGCCATTGCTGTAAAAGAAGGTGGTGTGTTGGGGACATGATGTTAGCAAAGAAGAGGGAGGACTTGCTTCAGACTGTAAGGAAGTGCAGGTGAAATGGGAAGGTTACCTGTCCATCTGCAGAAGGAACCTAGAAAAGCTCTTCATTTGGGTATCAGATGCCTTAATCCAGGTGGTACAAATACTGTTCTCCCTCAAGCCTTGTAGCATCAAACACAGCGTTTGTTAGTTGTTAGTTTTTATCCTATCAGCTATTAAAATCTGGCCACTGTCCTGTGATGTCAATAGCCATGAAACAAAACCCCAAAAACTATCCCCACAGTAAACTTTCTCGCTTGGAAATAATATTTGTCCTTCCTTTTGTACTTTTTTACTGCACCGAAGTGAAAGCACCTTTTTAATATTAAAGCAGAAATTAGTTCAGTGTGACACAAACCCTGCTGTAACTGTGCTGTTTCTACTGCTGTAGCTTAAATTCTTGCCTTGTCGGAATTATGCTTCTTTCTGTTTTCATGTTGATGAAGTGAAATTAATAAACTCTGTATCTGAAAAACAATGTAAACCCTGTAGCACCGTGTTCTTCCCCATCAGTAAAAGGGCATCAGCTCTGCTCATAGAACAGAGGTGGCAAAACCATGCAACCTAGGATTTAAACCCTCGCCATACCACACTCCAGCAAAAGAAACCAAAGAACTGTCTGCGCTGTCTGCTACTGCAACTGGCACAGATTTATCTACCCATAAGCTTGAGTAGAGGGCATTGCAATAGCTTTGGGAAAAGTCTGGGGCCACAGGTTTTAGATGGGTGAAATATGGAGAACAAGGCTGTGTATGCTATAAGTAGGGGAAGAGGAGGTATAAAGGAGCGCAATAAGAGATGACACTCTGAATAGTGGGATAAAGACTTTTAATATTGGGATGAAGACTCCGTAGACTTTCTGCAGCTGATTTCCAATCTCCTTGCACAGTATAGAGTGACCCCAGCCAAGTGATGCACCTGATCTCCCGAGGTTTATGTGTAAGGACTGTTAAGCATTTAAAGCTCAACATGGAAATATGCTTCTGCTTCACCGTATCATTCTCCCTGCCCACTGTCCCGATTCCTTTCTTCAGCCGACAACCCACACCTCCTCCTCTCCCCTGCACACTCTTCTCATCTGTCCACCGTGGGATAAGCTACATTCTATACCCACTGCCTGTGGCTGCTGAATTTCATTTCCCAAATTTGCTGGCAGAAGCACAAACAAACTAAACCTAAAGATCAGCTGATTGTTATGTGCCCAGGCAGGATAATCCCGGGTCCTTCCCTGTGACTTTGCACTGAGACGAGCAAAGCTGCAGATGGTTTTGTGGAGTGTTTTGAGTCTTAATCAGTCAGATGTGGTTGCAGGATAGTGTAGCTACAAGGCAGATAGCTCCAAATTAGGCTAGCAGGACTTTGGGCAGTTTGGTCACAGTGGGATGGAACTACCCATGGGGAAGGTTTAGCTAGACGCCCAATCTTTGTATGAAGGAGAACGCAAGTTACATCATGCAGAGAAGTGGGGGAGATTTTACATACAGGAGATAAATATTCCATAATTCAAGTTCTGCAGGGAAAAGCATTGAGATGAAGACCAAGTGTGTATGTAAGTGGCAGAGAAGTGTGAAGGAACACCAGGTTGTTACAGCGGACAAACTAACATAAGGAAGAATCTCTTCTTGCTTGAAGATGCTTGAAGGCATCTGAGCCATCCTGGAGGCATACTGAGGAAACAAAAGCAAGCATTAGAGAGGGTGTACAAGTAGCACTAGAACAGGCAAGAAGATTCGAGACAGGACCTCTATGAACACTACAAGTAGTTTGCTGCTTTACAACGCATGTTGAACAGTGTCCTGGTTTCAGCTGGGGTAGAGTTTCATAGCTTTGTGAGAACTCATAGAATCACAGAATCCCAGACTGGTTTGAGTTGGAAAGGACCTTAAGATCATCCACTTCCAAACCCCTGTCATAGGCAGGGACACCTTCCACTTGAGCCGGTTGCTCCAAGCCCCTGTGTCCAACCTGGCCTTGAACACTGCCAGGGATGGGGCAGCCACAGCTTCTCTGGGCACCCTGTGCCAGCGCCTCAGCACCCTCACAGGGAAGAACTTCTGCCTTAGTATCCAACCTGAACTTCCCCTGTTTCAGTTTGAACCCATCACCCCTTGTCCTATCGCTACAGTCCCTGATGAAGAGCCCCTCTCCAGCATCCTTGTAGCCCCCTTCAGACACTGGAAGCTGCTCTGAGGTCTCCATGCAGCTTCTCTTCTTCCTTCTCCAGTCAAAGGATGTTTGACTAGAAATAAGTGGTGAAGACATTGCTTTGTATCCATATTCTTGTGGTGCAGGAGCTGCATTTCACTCAGAAGATGGAATGTTAGGGAGAAGAGCTGCTGTAGACATTTGCCTAACTGCCAGGCAGTGTTGTAATCCCTGTGCCAGTGATGGCAATCTTGGTTTGGGTGTTTTGAGTCTGAAATGACTGATAGTGGGAAGGTGGGGCCACAGCACTGAACCAGAGGCAGGCAGCATTATCAGATGCACAGGCCACTGCACAACCCCTCAAGTGATGATGAGCTTTGCAGAACTGTCTACAAGGTTGTGACAGGAGGGCACTAACCAGATGACACTGACAACCTGTCCCAGTACCAGGCGTTCTGAATGGAATGGAGACCAAGTGGATGGAACTGAAAGAGCCATTTGGGCAGGGACGCTCTCATGAGGTACGGACAATTACAGACTACATCTAATCTTTGTCACCCAGAAGTCCTTTCTGGTTCCTGGGTCCTGGCACATACTGTGTCATTGTACAGACTCTGTCCATCCTTTCTGTGACCTAGTTTTCACTGGGAAGTGACTTGGTGTGTGATTTCCCCAGCCTGCCAGGATACACCGAGGGGTATTTCTGACTCACAGTGGAGATAGCCCCAGAGAGCACCTCTAGACCTAGAACTGATGCACTGTAAATGTACCTGAAAACAGCGAAGTGTGAGTATTAAAGGTCTAATATAGAAATGAGAGTCTGAGAGCTGAAAATTTGTGAAATGCATAGCTACGGCCCAAAAGGAATGCCTGTTGTACTATGATAACCCCTTATATATAGAACAGGGCAGCGTCCATCAGAGCCCTAGATAAAAGGGGTAGAAGAAAGCAATGTTCTCTTCCTCCTTGCCGTATAAGGAAACACGGCTGGCTCAGGAAGAGCATCTTGGGGAAAGCCAAACCAAAAATAACAGCATGACAATGGGATGAAGATGCATTGCAATGGATAATTATGGACGTCCAAGATTTGCAAGAGATTAAACCCCAGGAAGACCTAACGAGGATCTAGCATTAACCCAGGTTAGAAACGGCTTGTATCTCCGAAGTTTGTTTCTGTAGCTCAGCTTCCTCAAACCTGTGAATGGGTGAACTGTTTTGTTGGGGTTTTTACTAGTCTCCATGACAGAAATCTTAGGGTGTGACACATAACATTCCCCCCACCCCATTTTCCTCACAGATGTAAGATGGGGCTGTGATTGTAGTGGCAGCAAAAGATTGGTCACAAGAACCTGAGAGCCTGAAAGAAAAGGCTGATAAGAAAAAACACCCTAAGCAACAAAGTAGTTTTAGATGCATTCAGTCTCTTCAAAACAAACACACTGAGCTATTACTGATGAAAGAAAGTATATGCTAATACTAAGCTAATTCGGACATGGATTTTGTGAATTTAACAAGTAGCAAAATGAGATACAACTGTGAGAACCAACAGAAAAAGAAATGCATCCAGTCTGTGCCTACATGTCTTCATTAGACCTCTCCTCCAGATGAAAAGGATGATTTGCTTTGCTGTAGTCATAGATTTTGATGAGAGTGTTGTGAACTATCATATCGTGCATCTCTAAGAAAAGTAGATGCCATTCTGTCCTAGGCCTTTCTCTTCCCCAGTCTCTCGTCTTCAGGTGGTGCAAGCTTACAACACATTGAATGGAAACTGTTAGTTGCATTTTCAAACATCTTGATGACATTTGTATGTCACATCTGTTGTGTGTCCTGGTAGACATTTCAGTACTGCTGTGGACTTCACCTTGTGGGAGTACCACACCATTTAGATACTGGATACTTCAGTGTGATGGCCTGATTACTGTGAAGATGAGTCATGTAATCAGTCACTAGATAGAAGAGATTCGGCAGTGTACACAGCTGCACGCTTGCTGAGTACATCAAATTGAGCCCCACAGGTGAGGAACAAAACCCATTACTATTCTAGGAATGCCTTTACAGAGGGAATAGTGTCACAACACTAAACATGACTCCTGTTCATCTATGAAATAAAACCGTAACAGGTAATATTCTCACCTATACCAACCCACTGTATTATTCCTTTTATTACTGAACAACTAGCTTCAATTACTTAGTAAAATCAGGAGGTTCACCTGCAGGTGAAATTCTTACATGTGCTGCAGCTCCTGGCAAGCAGCAGCGCACGGTCCCAAAGAGATGCTGGGCAAAGGACTGAGAAAAGCTGAAAAAAATCTGACCTGTAGCAATGCTGCTGGCATTGTCCATACCTCAGTGTTGACACACACACTAGATGGAGGCAATCTGAAGGACAAGGATGCTGGAGAGGGACTCTTCATCAGGGACTGTGACAGGACAAGGGGCGATGGGTTCAAACTGAAACAGGGCAAGTTCAGGTTGGATACAAGGCAGAAGTTCTTCCCTGTGAGGGTGCTGAGGCGCTGGCACAGGGTGCCCAGAGAAGCTGTGGCTGCCCCATCCCTGCAGTGTTCAAGGCCAGGGTTGGACATGGGGCTTGGAGCAACCTGGTCTGGTGTGAGGTGTCCCTGCCCGTGGCAGGGGTTGGGACTCAAAGATCTTGAGATTATTTCCAGCCCAAACCATTCTGGGATTCTGTGATTCTATGAAGGCAGCAGGGAGGAAGGGGTGACGCAGCAGGAAGATGGCCAGTCCCAGGCTGCTGTGGTGGAGCTTCAGACTGGGTGGGAGATCGAGTTCTGCAGAGGCCCATTGAGAGTGACTGAGGGGAGTAGGGGACAAAAGGAAGATCTATCAGCATCGGTGAAGAGCACACCAGCAGCACCCCAGTGCCAGCAAACAGCGCCAGGGGCCCGGGCCCACCTCCAGCCACATGTAAGACCTGATCAAATCTGACCTCCCAGCAGCTCTGCTTATCTGCAGCTGCTGTAGAGCGGAGTGAATACATGCTGTAGGTGCTGATAACAAGGCCACAGCGCAGGTGCCGGCCGCCAGCTTGTGTCCCTGTATGTGGGCTGCAGATGTCATGGCTATTCACACTCTGCGTCTCATGCAGCTGCAAGACCCAGCTGATGAGCAGACCAAAACCATTCCCCTTGGTCAACCGCTGTAACCGTGAGTGGCAGAGGCCCTCTTTTGGTGCGCAACACCCTCTGCAGTCTTACAGTGCTGCTCAGTGAATGAAATACCCAGCTGCTGATCACGCTGAGATTACAGAAGGTTTTAGAGTCTCCAGCAGGCTCAGTAACATGTAACAGAGAACAAGGAAGCAGGCTTCAGAAAGGAATTCTCTAAGTGTCTCTTAATTTCAGCCTGTGCACTGTTTAGGAATTATACATTGAAAAATTAATTTGATACATTGAGAATTATAAGAATTAATGGGGAAAGTGCAGGGGTTTGGCAGCAAAGTTTGGCAGCAATTAGGAGCCTGATTATTTAGGAGTGGAAACATCTCTTCCCACTGACCCTATAGGGGGTCTAATACAGTCCATCAGGTAGTGTGAGTACCCCCTTAGAATACCCTACAGTGGCCATTCATTTTGACACTGAGACTCCAGCCCTTAGAGAGCTCACTGGAACAGCTGATTGGGAAAGGAAGAGAGAAATCTATTGATCCTCTGGAATAAAGACCTTGAAGAGTCCCTCCCGCATGCAAAGAAGGGCTGACGAGGAAAACAGGCCATGCTTTTTACTGTCTCCCCCCACATCTGAGAAGTAACTCAGAAGCTGTGATTCCCTTGGCTTCCATTAAGGAATGGCAGCATCCAAAGCAAGACATCTCCATTGGGCTTTTGGCAGTTTAGAATCATAGAATAGTTCGGGTTGGAAAGGACCTTAAGATCATCCAGTTCCAACCCCCCTGCCATGGGCAGGGACACCTCCCACTAAACCATGTCACCCAAGGCTCTGTCCAACCTGGCCTTGAACACTGCCAGTGAGGGACTGAGTGCAGGAAAGGTGTTCCTTTAGCATCTTCACTAGGTTGATAGAATCAGACACACTGGAACTGGCCAAAGAGATGTCAAGGGGGGTGGCACAACAGGGATGCACTTTATTTGGTATCTTCTCAGGGTTTCTATTTCAGGGGTTCCCAGGTATCTGAAAAGGCACCATCTTGTTCTTGCGTTTTCTGTACCTTTCCAACCTCCTATGTGGTTTCTTTGATGTCTAAGAAGCATCTAAAAAGCTGCTCATGGTGCAGCTTCAGTTTGACTCAAAAAGTCACAGGATCAGCCACAAGGATGTGAACTGATCGGAAATCAGATTCTATCAGGCTTTTCTGAAGCTTGGTTCCGAAAAGTAAGTAACAGTGTTGTTTTAAAAGAAGGTGACACTCACTATAGTGACTAAGTCATGGTCTTACGAGAGGGATTAAACAAAAAACACAGCCCAAAGGACTAGGTCGGAGGCAAAATAGAATCAATCACGTCCTAAAATATAAAGACAGAAACTCAGAGCAAGCCAACACAAAGTGCAGGTCACTCTGAATAGAAGCAGAAGCTTTGTTCGAAAGCTTCGCTTTTTATTCATGGGCAAACCCATGAAGTATTGAATGATTCAGAAACGTAAAGGGATGAACCTCCTGCAAACTGTTCTTGCCTCAAGGACGTTAGCTCAATGCAAAAGAGACCACAACAATATAAACCCCCTTTTCTAAAGCTCCAGCTGCGGGTTGTGAAACCGTGAGTTCAGCTCCTAGGAGGATCCTCCACATTTCAACATCTCTGCGCATCTCACAGCAGTAGAAAAGTAACATCTGATGACCCATTTTTAGAAAAAAGAGAACCGTGCCTTGATTTATTTTTTTTTCAATGCAAACAGACTTGTTTGCTAGAAGTTTTCAAACTGATACATCCTTTTTCATGCAGGAAGAGGTGTTTTTGAGCTTCCTCTCGTGACTGACAAGTCAGTTTAGCGTTATTCTTGATGCAATAACCCAAGCCATCACTCCCACCATAAGATACATGGTAAGTCATCTTTGCTTGTTTTTAACATGTAGGAGTTGCTTAGGTAGTCTAATGCCTGAGGTGAAAAATACTTGCAGAATCTTGCCAGTGATCTCCACTTTAACAGTTACACCGGGAAATGCATGGGATATTGTAAATGGAATACACCGTTTCTAAAGTACAGAACCACTGCAAGACTTGAGCAGAGGACCCAGGTAAGCAAAGAAGTAAACCTCTAGAGATTGAGCTGACTAAGAAGCATGATGGAGAATGCTTGTGATTTTTTTCTCTCTGAGGATCATAGAATCACAGAATAGTTTGGGTTGGAAAGGACCTTGGAATGATCCAGTTCCAACACCCTCCACAGGCAGGGACAATATATAACAAATGCATAAGATGATATATAATGATGGAAATCTGGGTTTTAAAACTGCTACTGCAAGGACAAACCAGCTTATTTTAGTGAAGAGCCTTTATTCTTCTCACAGGATGAGTACAGAAAATCAGATGTTGTGTTTTAAACAAGTCATGGAACTTGTTCACGTGCAGCATAGTTGGCATTTTACCTCTGTTTACTACAGCTTTTGAACTGTTACCATTATATAGCACTGTGCAAATGAACTGAAAATCACTCTAATAAAATCTTGCTTCTTTAGAAACAGAGGGCTCTGCCCTGAAACTCAGAATGAGACAGTGACATGAGTTACTCAGCCTTTCTATGGAGTTTTTCTCTCCAGAACTGCATGATTGCTGGTCTTAACCAGAGCAACAGAATTTGTATAGCAGATTGCAGATCTCTAGAAATACTGCATTTATCAAAGCTGTATTCAACATAACATAGACCTCTCTTTGAAACACCTTTTCTTCAGAGATCTTCCAGTATTATCTTTGGGCTTATCTGACCATTAGAACATTAGGTGAACAAGCCAGGTCGATTAACCCACTGAAGCATTCTAGCCAGTGGCCACCACTGCATCCTGAAGGAGTGAGATTTCTGGATAAAGCACAAAACCACTTACAATTCCTTCTTCTAGTTTCCACATTTAGTACCTCTAGTTTCCCTTGTCAGCATGTGCTGCATACTACACAATTCATTGTTGTAAGTAGTAAGTGCTTTTGCAAAGAGGCTGCTGAAGCAAAGGCTGGGCTAGAGGAATGGAGCTCACTTAGTGAAAGGAAGCACTCCGAGGGGAGACCACAATTTAAGCATGCAAAAAGGGTTGAGAGGAAGATGAAATGCAGGGAAGATGTGGTTATCATTCCAAGAAAGCAGAGGAAAAGGAGGGAAGGCATTGAGATAGCAGTTAGCAGGAAGAAGGGGCTGGCACAAAAAGAATTACCACAGTAATGTGGAGGCAGCATTTTGCAGTAACATTTGCATGAATCCTATTGATCACATACTCATAAAATCCCATTCTGGGTTTGTGACCTGGGTGTTTTCCATGCCCATATTTATACATGAGCATCACGCACGTGCCAGATGATCAAGACAGGACGTGCTGGGGCTGGTGCTCTGCTGCAGGCAGTGCCCCATCCGTAATCTCAGTATAGAGCATGGCTGAGTGACACATCAGAAACGAAGATATTTGGCTATGTGCATTACCAGGGACTTGTACTGTCAGGGCATGCAACACAGATGTAGCTGAATGGAATATTAACTGTTTCACAGTGTCCGAGTCTTGTCATATTTTGAAAGAAATAAGTTAATTTTTTGGACCAAAGAGTGTTTTATAAAGATGTTTGTTTTTTTTTCCTAGAAAAGTTGCTGAAAGTACTTAAATCTAAACCCTGAGATACTTTAAAATCAACTTATTTACTGTCAATACACCTGAGCCACAGCCACTTCCTTTACCAACAAACCCACTGTCTCAGTATAAAAATAACTACATAGTTAGTACATCCTGGGGGGGAAAAGGTATCCCAGACATTGCCAGAGCTTCCTGAGAGCCAGTCTTGGAGAAGCCTGACTGCAAATCTTTTCTCCCCAAGAAATTGTGTCTAGGCAAAGTGAGACCCAAACTCCAAAACACGCCAACTTTCTCTTCTTCCTTGTTCTCCTGAAAACTCCATGCCATGCTCCACATGCCAAAGGAATGCTTGAGCATGGAGGTACTCAGTCTTGATATTGTTTGGAGCAGAGATGACGGCCAGGCTGGGGAAGAAGCTGGGGAATGGGGGAGAAAAAGGTTCACAAAAGCAGCACGTCTTTTTGTTTCCAGACTTTGCTCCAGTAATGCTTGCTCCTTCTGGGACAGGTTCATGTCCGTGCTCTACAGCATGGGAATCTCCTTTAGGACCTGGCAGCTCACGAGGGACACAGATCCTGGGACAGGAAACTGGTCAAAGACCTTGCATTCAGTCCCTTCCCAAGGGACTCAGTTTAGGTTTAGCTAGATTAACCTCTTTAACACAAAATAAAGTAAGGACATTGGCATTTTGAGCAATCAGTGCTTACAGGACAAAAAAAGTCCTTTCAACTTAACAGTTTTGTCTAGAGAGACACAAAGAGGCACTTCAGAGATTCCGCAGGCTGTAAATCGGAATGGATCATTAGGAGCTTCTAACAAAAGCAGACCAAGGGTCTGCCCATGGGTAACTCCAGGCACAAGCTGAGTTTCTTCTTGCAGAGAGAATGAAGCGGTGGTTTTGAGCTACTGCTGAGCACAACAGCCCCAAACTATGCACTGCTCAGATTCAGTTCATCACTCTTCTGCTTCTGGTTGGGTCAGGCAGCTGATGGGAAGGAAAAACATACCAGAAAGCATACACATAGGAAATTATCCTCAGCATACTTCCAACATGGAGCAATTGGGCTTCACAGGTACAGAGATGGGTTTCTTGGGAGCTCTGCAATTTCATTCCCTTCCACACCCTGAGGTAGAAATGCTCATGTGCTCAACAGCAAAGAGCATTCCAGAGGAGGACACCAGAGTGTTTTGTTCCCATCACTGACAAGCTAGGAGTTTCTCTAGTTTAACATCCTTCTCTTCCTTTCCAGACCAACGCACCATGGAAAACCACACCATAGACTCAGACAACTGGGAACTGACAACAGGATATGACTATGGCGATTCAACACCATGCACGGGAATTGAGGAAAAGCACTTGGCAGCGAAGCTTTTGCCACCGCTCTATTCTTTGGTGGTGATATTTGGCTTCATAGGCAACATGCTTGTTGTCCTTATCCTGGTAAAATACAAGAGATTGAGGAGTATGACTGACATCTACCTGCTCAATTTGGCCATTTCTGATTTGCTCTTTGTGTTTTCTCTCCCTTTCTGGGCTTATTATGCTGTTCACGACTGGATTTTTGGGGAGGCACTATGCAGAATTCTCTCTGGTGTCTACCTCCTTGGCTTCTACAGTGGGATCTTCTTCATAATCCTGTTGACCCTAGACAGGTATCTGGCCATAGTGCACGCAGTGTTTGCTCTGAAAGCCAGGACAGTTACCTACGGCATCCTCACCAGCGTGGTCACTTGGGCTGTTGCAGTGTTTGCTTCTGTGCCTGGCATGGTATTCCACAAAACTCAGAAGGAAAATGCACGTTACACTTGCAGTGCTCACTATCCATCGGAGCAGAGAGATGTATGGAAGCAATTCCTGACCTTAAAAATGAACATCCTGGGACTGGTTATCCCAATGTTCATTATGATCTGTGGCTACACGCAAATTATAAAGACATTACTGCAATGCAGGAATGAGAAGAAACATAAAGCAGTCAGGCTGATCTTTATCATCATGATTGTCTACTTTGTTTTCTGGGCACCGTACAACATCTGTATTTTCTTGCGTGATTTTCAAGGTACAATTTTCATCAACACTTGTCAAGGCAGTGGTCAACTGCACAAAGCGATCCAAGTGACAGAAACGATCTCCATGATCCATTGCTGTATCAACCCCATCATTTATGCCTTCGCTGGAGAAAAATTTAGGAAGTACCTTCATAGCTTTTTCCGAAAGCAGATTGCATTTCACTTCTCTAAATTCTGTCCCATTTTCTATGTTGACACAGTTGAAAGGGCCAGTTCCACCTACACACAGTCTACCGGGGAACAAGAAGTTTCTGCTGCCTTGTAAGCTGTGCCCAGCAAAAAGGTGGAATTGACCCATGTGGAATTAAGTCTGTGATGGAAACCTGCAGAATCTGTTCTGGATGTTGGCTCCAAGGCAGCTGCAAAAGATCACAGAATGCATGTTTACCAAAGCTTGGCTTTGCTCATGTATTTGGGTGTTTGTACATAAATGGTTTTAAACTGATACAGGGGAAGTTCAGGTTGGATATAAGGAAGAAGCTCTTCCCTGTGAGGGTGCTGAGGCGCTGGCACAGATTGCCCAGAGAAGCTGTGGCTGCCCCATCCCTGGCAGTGTTCAAGGCCAGGTTGGACACAGGGGCTTGGAGCAACCTGGTCTGGTGTGAGATGTCCATGCCCGTGGCAGGGGGTTGGAACCAAATGATCTTTAAGATCCCTTCCAATGCAAACCCTTCTATGGTTCTATGATTAATGAAAAGGATGAATCAAATTAGCTACCTATATATGCTCACGTGTGGGGGAAAAAAAGTGTTCTCTTTTTTTGTGTGACTGTAAAAGCATTGTTTTGTACCATAGAGCCCAAAATCACACAAAAAACTGGGGGCCTAAGCTAGAAGGCTCATAAACTGTTTTCTTTTGAAGTGAACTAGAGGTTAGAAATTCACACTGGTTCTTTGGAAAGATCTCTTGATCTGTACCTTATACCAGGCATCTCACTCATTTAACTTAGTCTCAGTCACAGCTTTTACTGAGCCAGGTTTGTATCTCTGTAAATAATGCTTTATTACTGAGGCCTGTGATATAGAATCCTTACAAGTGGTATGGGAAAATCTTATACATTTAGAGTAGACTCTGATATTTTGAGGGATATTTCCCTTTGTGTATGGTTGAGTACCAATCGCTTGGATCCTTCTCACAATAGCTTTGATTACTAGGTGTTGGTATCGGAGTGACTTAAGAGTTTGATATTTCAGCAGGCTCTCTCTTAATCAACTGCTGCTTTATATGCTATTTGTAGTAAAAAGCTAATCCAATGACCTATCATTGATCAGAAAAACCTGTGTATTTACGATACCTTAAAAATAAAGCATTGCACATGGAGTTTTAACCAGGCTACATCAAATATGGCTGAGTCAACATGGGTTTGGCTTTTTAGTGCAGTGATTTTGCTTGCCATTTTTCTAGCCTACATAAGAGAATAACTTTAAAAACTCAAAAGAATGCAGCCACAATGCCTGCAAAACCACAACAGCATTAGAAGTGTGAAAATGACGGCTGAACAGGGCTGACCCATATGTTTTCAGTGATAAACATACGCTATAGACATTTAAGTTATGGAAACATATGAGGAAGTAAAAATATTCACTGCTCTACAGACTCTACAGCATCTCTTTTCTGGTTTAGAAGCAGGCTTCTTCTGCCCTTTAGGAGTTTCACAGAGAGAAAAAGCTTCCATAATTAGTAAGACCAGTGGTCAAATATGACTGGGGATCCCTTTAAAGCTCAGATCCTACAAAGCACTTGAACACGTAGAAAAGATGGAATAAAAGGGGAATACTCAACCCTTAAGATCACACTATTAATTTAGGACAAGTTGTCCTTCCTAGCATTTCCTATATTTCCCCTAAAACATGTGGACAACTGTGGAGACAGGAAATTAAAATAGAGGATTTTGTTTTCTGTCAGGGCAATCCCTGTTTCCCTGCTCCTCTAGATAGCCTCATAAATATGATTTTTCAAAGAAGCAACTGTTTTAAACAGCCCCAAAGAGGTTTTACATTGCCATGTGCTTATGAAAGCAGGAAGTAAAATAGGGAAATCTTTGCTTATTAAACCACTTGTTTCAGGTTATTCAGTTTCGTCATATAAAGCAACACTTTTGGACTACATCCCCATGGGAACTGGAACAGAAGTATCCTGCAACTTCTATTTTACAAGATCTTCAGCTGCATGTGAGACCCTGCACATCTGTTGCTTTCTGGACTTTGCATATGCCTTTAAAACACATATCAGTATAAGCAGAAATTGGGTAATTTCAGCATCATTTGGATCTTTCCAAGTGGCAAGCAGCTTCCAGAAGGAAGATGTGGAACTGAAGAGATCAGTGGCCCACTGCCTCAGCAGCTTATTAAAAGTTGCTATTGCTTCACTGAGAAGGGACCACACTTTAGCAAATGAGAATAAATCAGATTTCAGCTACTGTAGTGAGCTGCGCTCCACATTCAAGGAGATAACAGAAAACAGTGTCTGGTAGCTCTGCCGGTGCATTCAGTTATGGACTTTGCCAATAGATTGTAATAATGTTTTATATTATACAATCCATTAAAGTTGGTTAACTTTTGTGTGTTAAGACTTGATCTCCCCCCTTAATGAACATAAATTCCCTATCTAATAAAGATAAATTCCTCTTCATAACAGGTTGTTGAAAGAGTAGGCAGGATGATTTCAGGGGTTTACAAGTGGACTAAGAACCAGCATGATCAGATAACACAGGACCATCAAGAACACCTCCGGTGTTCTTAACTGCCACTAATAATTAACAATTAACATGCTAGTTTGGTCATCATTACATTTGGTTTTCTTTATTTTTACAGATGGTAAAAGCACTATGGCACACAATTCACGCTGATCCTAAAAGAGAACGTGTTTGTAAAATAAATAAGCATACAAAAGAATTGTTAAGCGTGCTTAGGATCTGCCCCGCGACCGAAGAGCTAACAGCTCACAGCCACAGGAGACTTCAGTTCTTGGGATTACGGTGCCATCCTGTGGCCACACCGTAAGGTTTCACGCTACCAAATGGGTTGGGTTGGAAGGGACCTTAAAGCTCATCCAGTTCCAATCAGGGACGCCTTCCACTAGACCAGGTGCTCCCAACCCCGTCCAACCTGGCCTTGAACGCTGCCAGAGATGGGGCTTAGAAAACACTCCCGGCTACTACGAAAGGAGGTCCATTGATGGGTAGGCATGGTCACCCTTTGATGGTGGTCCACGCGGAATGCAAGAGAAGTGAGACTTCGCTCCCGCACAAGTTTTGCATGCCCTCAAGTTGTGCGGATTCCAGGAATCTGCTCTGGAAGGAGAGCATTCGGCATTCTTGTCCGTAGCTTGGAAGTGACAAGAATAAAACTACATTCCCTGCCATTATTTCCTTTGGAAAACCAGAAAGGATTGAAACAACGGGATGCTCACGCTTCCAGCCTCTCGCAGACCGGGGCGGCTGTGACACTGTCCCTAGCACAGCACCAACACCCCAAGCCTGTTCCATGTGAGCCTCCCTGATGGACTCAGAGGGGGTTTTTAGGAGACTAGTTTCCAGGGATGCCGGACTGTGGAAGCTGCATTTCCCGACACTTCCTACGGGCAGCAACGACTCCCGACCTGGAGAGGCTTCCCTGGAACTACTGCTCATGGGAAGGGGGGAAAGGAGGTAAAGAAAGGAGGGGGAAACAGGGAAAAGAAGGAGTAAGGGAAGTGAACAGGAAGCGGAGAAGCACATCCCCCCCCATTACACCACCCGCTAGCGCGCACGCAGCACTACGTGCCGACGTGGCACCGCCCACCTCCCCGCCCGCTGCCGCCCGGCCGCTTCCCGCGCCTGCGCAGTGCGGTGGTTGCTGCGTTCCCGCTTCCTGCGCGCCGGGGTTCGTGTTCTGCTGTGGGATCGGGATCGGGAGGGGTGGAAGGAGGGAAGGAGGGAGGGAGCGAGCGAGAAGAAGAAGGAAAGGGAAAAGGAAAGAATGGGGTAATGGGGATGTGTGCGGTTGAACCGGGCGGCGCACAGCACCCGGTGCAAAGCAGGGCACGGTGGGTGCGCGGGACCCCGGCGTGAGGAGGCGGCCCTGTGGGGAAGGGGCCTCCCGGTGGGCCCCCCCCCGCTCCTCTCCGGCGGCCTGGGGCAGGCCCGTGGGCCAATGGGGAACAGCGGCAGGAGGGGGTTCCGGGCTAGGCCGGAATGCCGGGAAGCTTACTGGGCTTTGCTTCTCAGTTAAAGAATGAAACGTAGCAAGGAGCCGGTTTTTGTGAAGTTCATAAAGTCTGCTGGGAGCTCGGAGTATTTTCATAAAGCTCTTGAGGTAAGTAGGTTTGGTCGCTTTTCTGAGTGAGTTTGGTGTGGTATTAAATGATGTCTGTGGTTGGCTTAGATGTAACTTAAATGTGTACATAAATGAAGCTACTTCTGGTGTTTAATCAAGTTTGTTGGACGCTTTTATTGAAGAAGTTGCTTCCTGAACAAGAAATAATTGTACTTTCAAAACCTATTGACATGTTAGTGAAGTGGCGTGTAGCTTAGGTGGTCTGGATGGGTGTCACTCATCTAAACTAAGCAAACTTAAGGACTTTGTGGGTTGTTTTCCACCTAGAGAGGATAGTGGGAGCTAATGGCAGCGTGTGGCAGGATCAGGTCCTGAAAGTCTGTGTGGTGAAGACGTGGGGGAATAAGGGTGACACTCATGAGGTATTTTAGCCCTTTCTTTTGCCAGTAGACTCCCGTGTGGTAGTTTTGCTGTGAGCTGTTTCAAGCAGATGTTCTTAGGTAGTTTCCACAGGATTGGCTGTTTGTGATTTGATAATCAAATAAGTGTTGCTGTATGTACTGTTTACCTGCAGTCTATGAAAGAGTTTCAGTCAGAAGAACATCTCCAGATCCTTGATGAAGGGACAGCGCTCAATATAAGAGAAAATGATAAATCGCTTTACATTTGTGATCCTTTTACGGGTGTTGTTTTCAGTCATCTCAAACAGGTATGATACCCATCAACTTACTTCTACCTGTATTCTTTTCTAGAAGTATAGGTGCCCATACTTTGTGTATTCTCTTGTTTTGCACTGAATGCAGCAGTATGAAGTGTTCACAATAAAGTCTTTGAAGCTTCACTGTGTTCTGTGTTTAAGGAGGATGACTAGCAAAGCATAAGGATTATTTTGAAGCAGGTGCAAAAATAAGTGGCATGATTGGTTCTGATTCTGCTGGAGTTTTAAGCTGGCTCTCCCGCCTTTTTACCTTCTGAGTAATATGATTTTGTTTGACATGCAAGGAATAGCTGGAACCCTCTGGCATGTTAGCTTATACCATCTGCTGCTTTTACTGAGGTCGAGAAACCTACAAGGGTTGTACTGAAAATCCACAGCTGAAAGTAAAACCGAAACTGCCAACTACCTGGAGATGCTGGAGGAGTACAGACCACGGGTCCTGCCTTCCTAAGGATTCAGAGACAAGGAAAACCTTTCTGATACCATTGTACCTTCTGCTAATTCTTTTTCCCCCTGTTGTTTTATTGCAGCTTGGCTGTAGGATTGTTGGACCACAGGTAGTCCTGTACTGCATACAGGCCCAGAGATGTGTCCCAAGAGCCGAGTATCCCGTGTACAACATGACCATGGCCGATGTAACAGTATCCTGTACAAGCCTTGAAAAGGATGTTAGGGTAATGCTTTGTACAAAATAGATTGCTTAGGTGGTTGTCATTGACATTTGCTTCAAATGGATGACTGCTACAGCAGCAGTGGTACTGTATTTAAGTTCTACTGTGCCTCTGTCTAGATTTGTCTACTGTAGTTTGTACACTACATATAATTTATGTAGGGAGTTGTATGGAGAAAGAAGGAGTTGTATATGTAGTGTATAAATGTGTATCGGGTGGTTTATCCATGCATGCATATACATATATTATGCAAGCAGATATATATGTAGTCATGAGATTTCAGCTGTATTAATGTGGGGGTACATGGAGGGTTTAGGGATTTTTATTAACTGATGAGGCAGATCACTTATCTTGCTGGTTTGTCGTGGCTGTAGTGCTGCAGGCAACGTGCTCTGTTTCTGGTTACTCAAAACTACATGGTAAAGATTTACAACTGTCGTGGTTTAAGCCCCCCACCCACGCAGTTTTACTCACTCACTCCCCCTCTTTCTTCCCCCAGTCCCAGGGAGGATGGGGAGGAGAATCAAAAGAATTCAACTCGCACAGGTTGAGATAAGAACAGTTTAGTAACTAAAGTATAACACAAATCACTGCTGCTACCATCAATAATAATGCAAGAGAAATACAAGGAAAGAGAATACAACTGCTCACCAAGCCCGACCCAGCCAGTGCAACCCCCAGCAGTGAACCCCCCAGTACCAAAAACCTGACCATGCTGTGCACCCCCAGTCCACCACCACCACACCCTTCCGGGTCTCTGCCCTCCGTGTTCACATCCTGGACATGACGTGCTATGGTATGGAATAACCTCTTTGGTCAGTTTGGGTCAGGTGTCCTGTCTCTGCTTCCTCTCGGCTCCCCTCCTCCCTGGCGTAGCATGAGACTCAGAAAAGTCCTTGGTCAAACCAAAACATTGCCAAGCAGTAACTATAAACACTGATGTTATCAGCACTGCTCCCAGGCCCAAAATCAAAAACACAGCACTGCACCAACTACCAAGAAGGAGAAAAAATGACTGTTACTGCTGAACCCATGACAACTACAGAGGCAGATATATTTTAAATAGCTTAACGTAAAGTTGACTTTTTAGTTATTCCGATATCTCTTTCTAATATATACTACCTAAAATGTCAACCAGCCATAAAATTGTACTTGTACCGTATGAAGGTTGTATTTATATTAAGGGTGTGTATTATGTTCAGCTTATCATAAATGCAAATCAAATGTAAGCTGTATTTGATGGTTTTTTTTATGGCTTCCGTATAGATCCATTTTATGTTGTGGACTGTTTTTTAGGAGAAACTGTGGACAACTGAAATCCACAATTTTGTTTTTTGAGGTGAATCATAGAATGAACTGGGTTGAAAAAGACCTTTTAAGATCATCAAGTCCAGCTGTCTGTCCTGGGTTCAGCAGCAGCAGTCATTTTTCTCCTTGGTAGCTGCAGCAGTGCTGATAACACCAGTGTTTTCAGTTACTGCTTGCTAATGTTTTGTCTGGCCAAGGACTTTCTGAGCCTCATGCTATGCCAGGGAGGAGGGGAGCCGGGAGGAAGCAGAGACAGGACACCTGACCCAAACTGACCAAAGGGGTTATTCCATACCACAGCACGTCATGTCCAGGATGTGAAGACGGGGAGCAGAGACCCGGAAGGGTGTGGTGGTGGACTGGAGGTGCACGGCATGGTCAGGTTTTTGGGACTGGAGGGTTCGTTGCTGGGGGTTGCACTGGCTGGGTTGGGCTTGGTGAGCAGTTGTGTTCTTTTTCTTTGTACTTCTCCTGTCATTATTATCATTGGTGGTAGCAATAGTGATTTGTGTTATACCTTAGTTACTAAACTGTTCTTATCTCAACCTGTGCAAGTTGAATTCTTTTGATTCTCCTCCCCATCTGCCCGGGACTGGGGGAAGAAAGCGAGGGGAGTGAGTGAGTGAGCGAGTGAGCGACTTTCGTGAGTTTTAGAGACTTAAACCATGACACTGTCGAACATACATAATGTGGGTTCTTTCTTTTTTCTTCATAATGTTCTGTATTTTTTTTCCCCACCCAGGAAGAAGTTCATAAATATGTGCAGCTGATGGGTGGACGTGTGTCCAGAGACCTCAGTGTGGCAGTAACGCATCTGATAGCTGGAGAAGTTGGCAGCAAGAAATATGTAGTGGCTGCTTCTCTGAAAAAACCTATTTTGCTTCCAGCTTGGGTTAAGACTCTGTGGGATAAGTCTCAGCAAAGGTATAAAGAACCTAAGCAAACTAATTTTGTTTTAGAGACTGCTAATTCTTATGTGGATACAGTCTGCTTTCCTTTTCTGGTTGATTTTACTTGGAAGAAAAACTTTCTTTTTCTCTCTTCCTTCTTTAGCATAATGAGATACACTGATGTTAATATGGATGATTATGCTTGTCCTGTGTTCCTTGGCTGTACAATTTGTGTAACTGGCTTAAACACTTCAGACAGGAAAGAAGTCCAGCGCCTCACTGTTGAACACGGTGGGCAATATACGGGGCAGCTCAAGATGAATGAATGTACTCATCTCATAGTTCAAGAGCCAAAAGGTAGGACCAGCAGAGTAAACATTATTCTCACTTCTTGAGTTGAAGTAGTGTAAATATGCATAAGAGTTTAAACTGTCAGTTTGCTTCAGTATTGCTCTCACTGCTGCTGTTTAGGGGAGCACTGTTCATAAGAAGAGTAACACAGGGCACCCTTACTTTGCTCTAAAGGCATGAGAAAGAGAACCAAAGAGCCAAAGAACAGAGACCCAGATGGTATTTAAGGGAAGAAAAAGGGAGAATCCCAAAGAGGATGGAAGAATAAGGAAAAACTAAGTTTTTGGGGAGAGCTGGATAGGTCTTCATTTATATTCTGATTGAAATTATATTGTGGACTAATTTTTTTTATCTGGTCTGTTGATCTGTTCTCTCTGCCTTCTGAACACCCTACTAAGGTAAAATGAAAGCTTCCTTAAGCTCCCTTTCTTTCTTCTTGGGAAGATGAAACAATTGTAGCTTTATTGTGAGAAGAAAATTTTCCCCAATTTCCCTCCCTTTTCATATGGGGAAATAATCCTTGGACTTCATAACCTTTTTTTTTTTCTTCCTGTGCTTGAAAGCTTTAAACCCTTTTTTATAATTTTACTTTAGTGTCCTGTTAATTTGTACCCTTGAGCTAGTCATCAATGAGAGTTTTTGCTCTAACTTTATTTAGGGAATAAATAAGCAGCTTCTCAGAAGAGTCCAGGATAACACAACCTGCGCATTGAAATAATGAATTTTTAACTTTTCTTCATGTCCAGCCGTCTTGTAGTGATCACTTTTGGACAGCATTTTAGTGATCTGTGGTTCATATTTTTGCTTACATTTGAAAGGTCAGAAGTATGAATGTGCTAGAAAATGGAATGTGCATTGTGTCTCTATCAAGTGGTTTTCTGACAGCATCGAGAAAGGCTTCTGTCAGGATGAGACAATGTATAAAATAGAAGCTGGATCAAAACTGACACCCAGTACGTCAACACCTACGAATGATGTCAGGAAGCCTGATAGTAAGTAAGACCTTTGAAGATATATTTAAGATAGGAAACATGCAGTAAGGGGGAAGAACTGTTCCTAATTAGTAGGGCACTGCTTGCTTTTGCAATGCTGGTTTGGCAGTTTGGGTTCTGAGTCTACTTATGCTTGAAACACTACAGATTACTTCTATGCACATTGAATATTCCAACGTGTGTAGGCTTAACATGTGAATAACTGCTTAAAAAGTAAACTTGAATTAGGCACAGGATTGTCTGTTTAAGAGTCAGTGGTGTATATCTCCTGAAAGAGCATAACTGTTCATACATTTGTAGTTTAAGATGAGTTTGTATGATTTTAATCTTAAAAGCAGTTGGGGGGGAAGACAAATGCTGAGTTCATTTTAATTATTAATTTTTTGATTTTTTTTTTAAACATTTGTTTTTATTTTAATCCATGTCATTATTATAAGGAAAGGTAAAAACATTTTGTAAACAAACATGAAAGCAGCGTGAAAGACACAGTTGGCTTTAAATGTGCTTTTCCAAACACCTATTAGTGCCTGGGACTTCAGGAAGTGACTAAGCAGGAGCACTGGCTTAGCACTACCAGAAGAGCATTGGGAATTCAAGTTAGGTATTATGGAAACTGCATATGACTCTTAAATCATTGGGCTTCATGATGATTTCTTCTTACTATAGAGAGGATTGTCTATTTTTAAGAGTGTTTCTAATAGGTGAGCACAAAACTGGGATAAAAGCTTTGGAAACTGCTAGTAAGACCATACTCAGTCTGCATGTAAATAAAGCCCTTGGTTTAACCACAGTCATACTTCCCTAGTATTTGCTATTACTCAGATTTATGTTTCCTTCTATCACAATAAAATCATACATGGCGGTTTTGTGTTTTGTTTAGTGAAGCAGCAGAGAAGGATGAATCAAAACTAATGCTTTTTTAATTTTAATTTCCATTATAGATCATGCCCTTCCAGATGTCAGTCACATTTCCAACATCAATCTGAGTAGTGTTAATGAAACCGAATTTAGCTCTGCTCTGAGCAGCAGACAGGATCCTCTTCCTGATGAGCTGGAAAACTTGGATATAAGTTCTTTTCAGGCCCCTGAAGATTTGTTAGATGGGTGTCGAGTATGTTTAACAATGTCTACTTTGAAATGTTTAGCCTTTAACCCTGTGGAAGCAACTAGGTTGAAGCTGGCAATTGCTGCTTGAGTAAATTGTTTCCGTGGTCAGCAGCAAACACCAGTTTTCTTTTGTGTCGACATGCTGTAGCTTGCATATGTGTCTAACTGTATGTGTGTGTGATTGTATTAAATATGTAGTATAAATACAAAATGACATAGATATATATGGACATAAATATGTAGACATATATTTAAACACTGTAGAGAGTGGCTGGGGGTTCATTCCAATAGTAAGTACTTTGCTAGATTTATGTGCAGAGATAAATGAATCCACTTATAAATGCTTAACTTTGTTGATGCTTCTCAGAAGCTGTACCACTTGTTTCTGTGTTCTGCAGCAGTCAAAACAAATTATACCAAAATATTCTGCTTTTTTTCTTTTTTTTTTTTTTTTTCATTTTTATTTTTTTCAAAGCCTTTTTTTTGCTGTTCCCTGTGCAGATATATCTATGTGGCTTCAGCGGCAGGAAGTTGGACAAGATGAGGCGGCTTATTAATTGTGGTGGTGGTGTTCGATTTAATCAACTTAATGAAGATGTTACTCATGTCATTTGGGGGGAAAATAATGAGGAGCTGAAACACTTTTTAGACAAGACATCTCACAGGTTGTAATAACTGTATTGCTTAAGGTCTACGTCTAGCTTGTTTTCTCTCTTCCACCACCTTGTAGAAAGGAAGACATGTATAGATTTGAAAATCATAAGCAGTTCTTCAGTGGGAAGACTTACAGCCTTGTATTCATAAGTACATCCTCGTGTGTTCTTGAATACTGTGGTTCTTTGGGTAGCTATGAGTCGCCTCAGGAAATAGAAGAACAGTATTCTTATTGGTGACAAAAAATGTTAACTTGTATTTGTTAATATATGGAGGAGGAAGGGTTTGGCAACCCTGCAGTGGCAGATATACTTCACATTATAGAAAATGAATATTAAATTCCTTGTTTTCAGACTCAAAGAATTAAAACCCAACCAATCAAACAATAAACTTGAGGTTTGTAAAGCACCCAAAGCTTCTTAGTATTGGCGTTACAAAATTCGGGTGTGTGTATTTACTCGTATTTGTGGAGTAGGAAGGAAGAATAACAGTTTTGAACCCTGCTGTAACTTGTTTGTGTAACGCTTTATTTTATAGGCCTCATGTAGTCACAGCAAAATGGTTGCTGGACTCATTCAGTAGAGGTTATCTACAGCCAGTGGAGCAATATATCCCTCTAAATTATCAGCTGTTAGAGAATCCAATTTTGGAGCAACCTGGAATTAAGTCAGTTCTTCCCAAAAATAACAATCTCTTGAAGAAAGAAGCTGTGAATGTTAGAAAGCATCAGAAAGCTGTTGAAGATGACCTCCTCTCTCAATACGTAACTAATGATTCTACATTAGGTATGTTCTGATCTCAGCATACCATAGAAAGTTTAACTGCTCATGATTAGCATGCGAGTCCTGCAGCATTTCGTTATTAAGAAGCTAGGCACAGCTAGTGTGTTTTAGAAATCAAATTTAAACAGGCCTATATAGAGCAGTTTTAACTAAACCTGGCTGAAAACAGCAGAATCATAGAATGGTGTGTGTTGGAAGGGACCTTCGGATCATCTGGGTCCAACCGCCTGCCACGGGCAGGGACATCTCACACTAGGCCAGGTTGCTCTGAGTTCCGTCCAACCTGGCCTTGATCACTGCCAGGGATGGGGCAGCCACAGCTTCTCTGGGCACCCTGTGCCAGCGCCTCAGCACCCTCACAGGAAAGAACTTCTTCCTTACATCTGACACCAATGCCCCCTGTTTAAGTACTATACTTTGTTCATTAAACTATTTTGAGTTGTCCTTTATGTTCTAATCAAGCAATTACTGTGGTTGGGTAGTTTTGATTTATTATTTTTTTCCCTTTCAGATGAAGCTGGAAAACTAACATCCGGAACCCTCAGTGATGTTACTCACTTGACTGTTCAAGGAGAGAATGAATCTTCCATCCATAGCGGTTTTCTGGGGGCGTCCTCTGCACTAGCTGAAGAAGGATTGTTTGTCGGAAAGAGCTTTCTTGTTTTGGGTTTTGGTGAAGAGGATGAGTCTTGCATTGCAGATATTATAAAGGAGAATGCTGGGAATATCCTACCACTGCAAAGCAGAACCATTGCAGACTATGCTGTGGTACCTTTACTGGGGTGCACAGTGCAGATGACTGTTGGTGATGTTGTTACAAACACGTGGCTGGTAAGGGAGTTACACTGTCAGTTCTGTGAGTAGATATGTATCTATTAGAGATACATCTTGTCAGTATGCAGCGGTGTGAGTGGCTTAAATATAAGTAAGATACTAAGAGGTTAGCCTTGTTGCATTTGATGTGTACTAAATGAAAGCATGCTTTAAAGCCTCTGCATTGATAAGTTATCTTTTATCTGTTCCACTTCATTTTCTACAGGCTTGTTAAACAGGGCTTCATTGTCAGGACTCAAAGGCTCCTTATATGAGTCTGACAGCATTCTCTCTTAGCTAATAATTGTAGAAGGAGCCATTTGACTAATAATGATTTCATATGATATCTTTGTGCTTAACTTTTTCTTGTTTCATGCTTTTTACTTGCAGGTCAGCTTTATAGCTCAAAGTCAAGTAGTAGCCCTATTTGCCAAGAGTGTGCGCATGATGTAGACTAACTGCTGTTAGTATTTCTCAGTACTAGGTAGCTTTCTGTGAAGTAAATCTATGCAGACTCTTAGGACATGTCTTGAAACTACTTTCAGGGAGCCTCCAGGGTTGGAAGAGTAATAACTGAGAAGTTCTGAATAATACCTCAGTATGTCAGACCTGACAAAATCCTGCAGGAAAGAATCTGATTCAGTGGGAAATAATTTGTCTCACATGTAAGAATGGACCCAGAATTGCTTGTTGAGTCCATAAATGGTATTGTACCGTTACTGAAATATTGTTGGCTTTGTTGCTATTTGGCTTGATTTGCATTTTATTCTCTTTCACTTTCTTTAAGTTAACATGTGTGGAACAGCAGCTCCTTTTAGATCCTCAGTCCAATCCACTTTTCACACCAGTCCCGGTAATGGAAGGAGTTACCCCTCTGGAAGATTGTGTTCTTTCTTTTAGCCAGTTCACTGGTGCCGAGAGAGACTCTCTGGTTTATCTGGCAGGACTGCTAGGAGCCAGGTATGTCTTCTGTCACCCTTTTTTCTTGTTCTTAGACAGCCATTTTTAAGAAAAACATATTCAATCATGAAGTGGCAGATTCATACGTTGTATATATTCTTACTGTATAACTTACAATATCATTTGATCTGATTTGTGGTCTGTTTGAACTAAATTCTCTGCCTGTGAGTTCTCAGTCCTGTGTCATCTTGGAAGATAAGTCCTTGATGATGAGAGAAACACTAATATGAGGAAAACTATTGTACATTTGGAAACAATGGTTGGTTGCTCCAGAAAAGAACAGTGTTCAAGGCCAGGTTGGACAGAGCCTAGGGCGACATGGTCTAGTGTGAGGCGTTCCTGCCTATGGCAGGGGCTTGGAATTGAATTATCTTAAGGTCCTTTCTAGCCCAAGCCAGTCTGTGATTCTATGATTTGAAAATGGGATATGTGAGGATTTCTAGAATATGAGAAATGTTATGGGGTTTTTGCCTGTAAGTGTAGGTTAAGCTGTAAAGTACAAAGTGGATGGTCTTAGACAATTCTGTAGGTCCTTTTTCTGTTGCTTGGATGCTCTTTACAATAGTATAAATGTGCCCTGAATGAATTTTGTTTATGACTAATGAAGATTTTATGGCTCAATGAATATTTTATTAATCTGATTTTAGAGTCCAAGAATTCTTTGTGCGGAAAGCCAACGCAAAAAAGGGCATGTTTGCCAGTACCCACCTTGTGGTGAGAGAAGCGGATGGTTCCAAATATGAAGCTGCAAAGAAGTGGAATTTACCAGCAGTCACTGTAGCTTGGCTTTTGCACTCTGCAAAAGCAGGAAAGAGAGCAGATGAAAGCAAGTTCTTGGTTGAAAATGCAGAGGCTAAAGGTTGGTTATTAGCAAGTTAGGGAATATGTGTTGTGTCATATCGCTGTTCATACATAATGAAGAGTATAGGTAGTATGGATTTCTCTTCCCTACCACTTTTGAAGTATTAGAGATATAGGATATTTTTCCAAGTATTTTTCCGTATTTCTTTCTCCTGCTGTTGAGTTGTGATTACAGAAATGATACTGTATGTTTGCTTGTAAGTATTTTGTAGCAAGCTGGTGGATTCTTGTGATTATCAGTCAGTTGGGAATCTGGCTTGGTGGCTCATCTTTGTCCTTTTGGACACATTCTGCTCTGTAGATTGCTTGGGAATTGATAGTAGGTCCTGCTTAGAACCTCATACGTGTTAGTTTGCAATGACATGATGCTCCTCTGATGCCTGCTTCATCTTCTGAAGCTTCTGCTCCTTTTACTTCATGCTTTTTATTTGGCAGTGTTTCTTCCATATCTAATGATTTAGTGATTTAATACTGAATGTTAGCAGACCTATATTACCAGTGTCCTTGTGAATTAATTATGTGGGTCACTTTGAGAACAAAAGTATGTTGTTGGCATAGGCATGTTTTCCCTGTATATTACATTTTTAAGGAATAAAGGGGAAGCAGGGGACATGAGCAGTAAAATGTAAAAGCAATTCTTGCACTAATCTTCTTGAGCTATGAAGATGATGAGCTATGCTTAAATATAGGGATGCTGGGGAGGGACTCTTCATGAGTGACTGTAGTGAGAGGAGAAGGGGTAATGGGTTCAAACTTAAACAGGGGAAGTTTAGATTAGAGATGAGGAAGAAATTCTATACTGTAAGGGTGGTGAGGCACTGGAATGGGTTGCCCAGGGAAGCTGTGAATGCTCCATTGCTGGCGGTGTTCAAGGCCAGGTTGGACAGAGCCTTGGGTGACATGGTTTAGTGGGAGGTGTCCCTGCCCATGGCAGGGGGGTTGGAACTGGATGGTCTTGAGGTCCTTTCCAACCCTAACTATTCTATGATTCTATGATTCTATGATGGAGAAGCTTTAAGGGCTTATTGATGTCTAAATCTCAGTCCTATTCATCCAAAGGCATAAGGGACTGGAAGTGTACGCAGTGACCTAAAGAGGTGTAATTCAGAGTCATGACATTTTAACATTGCTTGGGAAGTAAGGAGCCGGGGAGGAAATGCCTTTAATGTTGAAAGGGAAGGATTTGTTGTGTATTACATCTGTATTTTGGTAGTTGTTGTATGAGGTATATGAGCTATACAGGGATGTGTGGAACTGTGTGAGCGGACCTGGGGTTGCTCTCCCTTTTTCAAACACTTAGGGTCACTCTCGGTGCCAGTGTAGTTAATGGAAGTTAGTTAACTGGAACAGACACTTACAATACTGGCTTTTAAAATAGAACTGTCAGTTTCAAGCATTTATTGGAGAGGATATGAATTATTTTTTTTTTAGGGAAAGAAAGGTCAAATGAGCTTCCAGTTCTTGTTTAAATAAGAGTGTATGTGAGATGTGTGGTAGAAATCAGATCACTTGCTTATGTTTTCTTTGTTTCTTTTAAAGATAAGGAGAGTTCGATCACTCAGCTTAGCAAGACACCAGCAGCTGTTAAATCTCCCGATGTAAAGCAATATAATTATCTCCTTGAAGTTGGAAGAAAAAAACCTGTGACTCCTCTTGATATGAGCAGGTTCCAGAGTAAAGCTTTCCAAGCTGCCATCTCTCGCCACATGGCAAATACAACTCCTCTTGCCCAAGGGGGAGTGCTACAGAAAGAGCCATCTTTACATCTTGATACACCATCAAAATTTCTTTCCAAAGACAAGTTGTTCAAGCCTTCTTTTGATGTAAAGGTGATCATCATTGTATATCCTTTAGTCTGTAGAGCCAGTAAAGATGTGTTTAGTCTTAAAAACAGCTCAGAAACCTCTGCTTACCCTGTTTCATGCTCTTAAAATATAGACTTCGCATTTTGAATGCTGGAGGGGGACTCTTCATCAGGGACTGTAGTGAAAGGACAAGGGGTGATGGGTTCAAACTGAAACAGGAAGTTCAGGTTAGATATAAGGCAGAAGTTCTTCACTGTGAGGCTGGTGAGGTGCTGGCACAGGGTGCCCAGAAAAGCTGTGGCTGCCCCGTTCCTGGCAATGTTCAAGGCCAGGTTGGACAGAGCCTTTGGCAGCATAATCTAGTGTGAGGTGTCCCTGCCCATGGGTTGGAACTTGGTGGTCTTCAGGTCCTTTCCAACCCTCACCAGTCTATGATTATATGAATAAAGCCAGGAAAACTGGCTCTGTTTATACACACATACACATGCATATTGTATTAATATATATATAGTTAATTACCTGTGGACCAAATTCATTGACTAGTAGATGCAATAATGTTCTTAACAAATCTCCTTTGTGCCCACTGCATCATATGCTCATGTGTTCTACACCTCATACAGTACGCAATCTGTGTTTTCATTTTCAAGGCCTTGACTGAAAGATCAGTGCATTGAGTTCTTGCAGAGTTGTTAGGTTTTTTGGGGGGTTTGTAGGTTGGGTGTTTTGATGTGGTGTTAGTTTTTTGGGAGGTTGGGGATTTTTTGGGGTTGTTCTGTTGGTTTTGTGGTTTTGGTTTGTTTTGGGTTTTTTTTTAATGCCTCTGCCTGCAGTAGAACAAAACCTGTATTACCAAACCAGAATTCAGTGTTCTGCTTCATGAAGAGCAGACTCCAAGAAGACCTTATAGGAGCCTGCTAGTACTTAAAGGGGGCCTACATGAAAGATGCAGAGGGACTCCTTATCAGGAGTGTAGAGTTAGGATGAGGGGGAACAGCTTTAAACTGAAAGAGGGTATATTTAGATTAGACATTAGGCAGAAGTTCTTTCCTGTGAGGGTGGTGAGGCGCTGGCACAGAGGGTGCCCAGAGAAGCTGTGGCTGCCCCATCCCTGGCAGTGTTCAAGGCCAGGTTGGACGGGGCTTGGAGCAACCTGCTGTAGCGGAAGGTGTCCCTGCCCATGATAGGGGGTTGGAACTGGATGAGCTTTAAAGTCCCTTCCAACCCAAACCAGGCTGGGATTGAGTGATTCTACAATTCAGTTTGGTGCTCTGCTTTTCAAAATCTAATAGTTTACACTGGTATTTTCACAAGTGACATACTCTAAACCAAAAATACTCATTCTTAAAAAGGGGCAGTAGCAAATGGTATTTCAAAGGTGCAGATAGAATCACATACTCATGCAACTTTTGGGGGAGGAGGTAGTAGTAAATTAAAGTAATAGATTGGAGTTAGGAATACCTGGGTTTGGCCGCTGGCTTTTCCACTGAGGGCAGTTTTCATTGGTGGCAATGAAAAGAGAGACTAATAATTTACCTTCTTCCTATTTTGCTTATGTAATCTAAGACTGGGATTGTCTTGTACTGCCTTTGTGTAGTGGTACTACAGTTGCACTTGCTAGCTGCTACTGTAGTATCCTGTCCTGGTTTAGGACATATAACGTGTTCCTGAAAGTCACTCAGTTGCTTCTTTTTTGGTAGGATGCTCTGGCAGCTTTGGAAAGTCCAGTAGGTCCTGATCAAAAAACCAGGAAGCTGAGCACACCCCTCTCTGAAGTCATCAGCAGGAACTTGAAGTCGGCACTGGCAAACAGCACGAGACATGCAGCAGGTCTGACTGCCAGCCCACATCTGACTGCTGCACAGCCAGAAGAGGTAGGAAACTTTGGGGTTTCTGTGAGGGTGCTGAGGCGCTGGCACAGGGTGCCCAGAGAAGCTGTGGCTGCCCCATCCCTGGCAGTGTTCAAGGCCAGGTTGGACAGAGCATTGGGCGACATGGTCTAGTGGAAGGTGTCCGTACCCATGGCATGGGGTTGGAACTGGATTAGCATAATGATTCTATGGGCGGAGATTATGTTCCAGAGATACTGGCTGAGGGTGAATCTTCAGCCTTTGGATTCCTAGTGCATGGAATGATAATAGTGTTGGATTTTGACCTTGGAGTTTGGGAGCAGTAAAAATGTGTTTTGTATTCTTATTGTTGCTTATTTTACTACACGTTATACTTAATATTAGAGTATTTTTGTGATTGATACAGAAACTTTCCAAACACGAGCTCCTGTTTTTATCCTTGCTGCCTGAACAGGAAGAAGAACCCAAGCCTCTAGCAGATGTTGTTATTCATGTTAGTAAAAAACTTGGTAAGAAGCAAAGTGAACTGAATGCAGTAGCAGCTTCTCTGGGGGCAGACTACAGGTAAGAACTGATACAAACAGCTTCTAAGCTTCTGCACTGATGTGACATCTAATAAATATGAATCTTAGGATTCTAATATGCTTTATCTACATGAGCTTTTGCTATAATTATACATTAGATTTCACCATCTTGAGCTATTTCAATTGCAAGTAAGGCCATCCACTACTAATGAGAAATAATGCCACACACATTCCCTGACACATCCCCAGTCTCTGTGGTCTTGATAAAAGTCTGTCTTGGGAAGACTCGGAAAGAATTATCTTGCAGGTTGTATGCATGGCCAAGTTGTGTGCTTAGAAAAGCTCAGGAAAAATAGGTTGTTATGGAAAGAAACCACAATGTTTGGGATTTAAGACTGCTCCCACTACCTCTGATTTATGCATTTTGTTACTGATTTCTACAGTAAGTGTTACAATCTGCAGGTTGGATGAGAAAGTTACACTTATGTTTGGTTTAGAAATGCTGAAGACACTTGCATTAGGTAGCAAATACTAGAGGGTTTTTATCAGTTGAAATGTTAGAATCCTGCATTTTGTCTGTTTTGAGCTCGAAGGATCAGTGTTTCACTTTTGTAGCTCAGTATGTCAACCAAAGAGAAAAGCTTTCTCATCCTGGGTCACATATTCTTTTCAGAAACTGATCTGAAACTCCACTTACTTACATAAACCCAGACCAAACTAAAGCAAAATTCCTCCTATTCCATATGTTTATCACATTTAGTTTGTTTACATCAGGAATGCTTTCAAAAGACACTGAAGTTGTTCAAAAGGCACAGAATCCTGAAACTGAATGCTGTCTTTTTTTGATGATGAAAGTGGGCTTATTTAGGCATAGCAAAATAGGCAAACCAGTATTTTAATGTGAACAAGGGATAGGACTACTTCTGCTTTGGATTTCTGATGCTTTTTCATAGAAATGATATCTTGAAGTTGTATTGGAAGGTGTCCCTGTCCATGACAGGGGTTAGAACTGGGTGATCTTAAGGTCCTTTCCAACCGAAACCACTCGGTGATTCTGTTTCATTTTTTTTTCTAGATGGTGCTTTGATGAATCAGTAACACACTTCATCTACAAGGGAGGACAAAATGACAATAATAAGGAGTACAAATCAGTTAAAGAACGGGGTATATATATTGTTTCAGAACACTGGCTTTTGGAGGTATGGAGCTTGCTTTGTAAAACCGAAGGGAAATGGAGTCTTAAAACCATTTCCCTTCAGTTTTTCTTTTTTGCGTTTATATTTAACATGTATAGGGACTGATGTTTTGCATCCTGTTTTGAATATGTAAATTCATCAGTCAGTTTTCACTGATGTACTTTTACCTTGTTCTCCATGAGGAGAAAAGAAATTCTGTTCCATTGAACATTTCTTCTACATCTTTCCCAGAAAGAGAACCATGTTTTTCTCTTGTGTAAAATACTTTTTCGTGTATTGTACTTTTCCTGTGTTTAGATGTGAAATTCCTTTTATCCCAAATCACTTTCTCATCTTTCGTATGTTAACTGATGTTATTATAGTGTGCCCAAGAATATAAACGGCTTCCTGAATCTCTCTTTCCTCACACATACAATCCCAAAATGAGCCTGGACATCAGTGCAGTGCAAGATGACAGACTCTCTTCCTCCAGTAAACTTCCATCAACTGGAAAGCCATCAGAGGAAACCGAGGTATAATGTGTGATGTGAATTCATGTTCTAAGAAGCAATTTGGATTCAGTTTATTGTTATAATAACATATGGGTGGGGGTTGGCTGGATGATCTTAAGGTCCTTTCCAACACAAACCATTCTATGAATAAAAACCATTGATGCTTGTTCAGTGATGACCTAAATTAGGTTTAGCTAGTAATTAGTAGTAGCTATTGCAGATGTTTCTTAAGGTTTTTCTGCATTTGTAATACTCTTCTTCTAGTGCAGTGGAGGGATACACAGGCATTTCGGGCTTAGAAGCGCTTCCCAGGTTTGAAATGAACATAGGTGCAGTCTTCACCTTCCCTTGTAGGTAATGAGATCCAAGGTGTTAACTTGCCTTAGTAGACATTTAGACTGCAGAACAGATACTGTCACTGATGGTGCGGTTCACTGTTGTACTGTCCCTGCAGTAGCAGAAAGGTTAGATTTATTCTCAGGCAAGATTAATAATCTTCAGAATTTATACAGGGGTTGAACATGGGTAAAAAGCAAAAAAAAAAATGGTGTTTGAGCATTCTACTTTATTGTATATAGATTATGGCAATGGGTGAAGATGATGTGGAAGATGATGCAATGACTGACCTAATAAAGGAAATGGTCACTGCAGGAGAAGAACAGATTGGAGCAAGTGAATCCAAAGGAGGTAAGTGTAAATCAAGATAGTTGTGGAACATCACACTAACAAGAGAAATCTCTTATGGTTTCGGGTGCTGAATGTTAAGATCCGGTGTTTCTTTATTACATGCTGGTCAAGTATAGCTAGCTCTTATTGTTGCTGGATGACAGGAAAGGATTTTGTTCTCTATTTTAAAGACAATAGCCCATAGAAAAATCATGATCATCCCTTGCAATTACTTAAGTGCCATTTCTTTGTTCTTAGAACACTGAAGTTGGTCTTTAAAGTGAGAAGTCACTATTTCAGAGTATACTTTTTGTTATGTGGAGAAATGTGTGACAGGAGAATGGTGGGTGTAAGTTAGATAATGGGAGCAAATTCAGAAGTGAGCCAAGCGGGGACTTTTTGTGTCTAGGATAGGTGACTCGGGTATGTATAGTTTTCCTAATTTTTCCCAGATATCTTTCCTTCTCCTCAATGTACTGTCTTTGTCCCACTGCAGGGGGGAAGCTGACTGAAAGCTCGGTTACTTTTCACTTGTTATAACAGTCTTGATCTTACGAGTTCTGTTCCTTCTCTTTAAGTTTTAACCCAAGCACTAGAAATGAGGGAGAACTTCCAAAGGCAGCTGCAGGAGATCATGTCTGCGACGTCACTGGTGAAACCCCCAGGGCAAAGAGGATCCCTTTCAAGGAACAGTATTGATGGTTCTCCAGCCACTCTTGATAGTGCACGGTCTGTGAGGAATGGTCGCAGTAGGGTCTTGGAAGCTCTCAGGTATTGGTTTGTGTTTCAGAGTGTCTTAATTCTGTTATCTCTGCACATACTTAGACATTCATTGAAACATGAGTAGGTGTCCAGGATTTCAGGTGTATTGTCTTTCTCTACTGATACACTTAATTTGCTTCTCTTGCAATTCACATTCTTTAACTTGATGTGGCAGTTAAAGTCAGAATGTTACCTTAATCTTTTGGTTTAAAGAATAAATCACAGAATGGTATGATTTTTTTTAGTTCTTAATTGAATTAGGCCAACTGATTTTTTTTTCTCTTCAGATTAGTGTTCTCTTAGATTCTGAAGAAAGCAGTGCTGCACTATTTCAGTACATAGGTCATATACAAGTGGTAGGTGTTCCTGCAAAGTGCCTCTGTGAATGCTTCTCTGTTTCTTTTCTCTCTAAACAGAGAATAGGATTTGAACTCTTAACAGTGCAGAGCTACAGTGAGGTTGTAATGGAAACCTTGCAAAATTACTCCTTTAACTTGGTCATTTGCAAATTCAGAGGTTCAGTAAAGAGTGGAGTACACTGATTTTAGAATAATTTATCAATATGACACATGATAAAAACATCTCCTACTGAGATGTTGAGGGTGGTGAGGCCCTGGCACAGGTTGCTTGAAGAAGTGGTGAATGCTCCATCCCTGGCAGTGTTCAAGGCCAGGTTGGACAGAGACTTGAGTGACATAGTCTTGTGTGAGGCGTCCTTGCCCATGGCAGGGAGTTGGAACTGGATGATCTTGTTCAACCCAAGGGTCCTTTCCAGCCCAAACCAGTCTGTGATTCTATGAGATTTTGGTTGCCTTTTTACAGCCATGTTGACACTTAAGCTCCCAAAGTCAGGCTGCTGGAGTTGGCTTTATACTGAAATTTTCCCCTTTCCCAGCTATGCCTTCTAATAATGAGGTCACTTGGATGCTACAGTTGATGTGAGTGTTAACACATTGCCTTCTAGTCTGGTAGTCTGCTCAACAAATGCATATTTAAGGTATCTGTGCTCTTCTCCTTAGGCAGTCCCGCCAGGCTGTCGCAGATATAAACACGGAGCCATCACAGAGTGAGCAGATCATCTGGGACGATCCTACTGCCAGGGAGGAGAGAGCAAAACTTGTCAGCAACTTTCAGTGGCCTAATAGTCCTTCCCAGTACACTGAGCAAGGTCAGAATAACGCCAATAAAAACATGGATGAATCTGTCTCCAAAGGATCTTTAGCTGATGCAGAGGTTGCTGCTATAGGTAAAATGAGAAATACAATATCCTTGTTCTTTGCTACAGCATCCATTTAATACTGGGGACTTTAAAATACAGTAGTGTTTGAATTCTACTTAAAAAAAAAAAAGCATTGTTGCCGTTCTCGAAAGCCAGAAATACAATTTCACATCTTTGAGCTCCATTATGTATTGCTGTTTTATAAAGAGAAGCTTTCCTATCCATTTGCCATTTGTGGTCAAACACCAAGGAAGTAACTCTCTAAAACAGTCTGCCTCAACTTCAGGAAATCCCAGTGTTTTCTGAACCACAGCTGGTTTCCAGATACCAATTCAAGTAAGGGTAGTGGAATTCTAATGGGAATACTAGTAGCAAAGCAGTGGAAATATTAATAAGTGAAGAATGAAGGTTACAGGAAGCAGATAACCCATGAGCCTGAAAAACAGGTATGTCAGAGCTGCCAATGGATGTGATTAGGTCAGGATTCAGTGAAGATACTGTATTTATCTTCCCTGTTCTTTTTAAGTCTTTAGTTTACTGCTAGGACTAAGGAAGCAACATACATCTCTTTTTTCATGTGTTTTTGCTTTCTTCCCGTTCTGCTTCCTGAGATAGCAGAATCCTTTATTCCTCTCTGCCCACTGCCTCCCTCCTGCCCCCAACTCCTTCCCTCAGTCTACTTAGAGAGTTTCTGCTCGTGGCAGCAGTCTTCCTGAAAACTGGCCTTGTGCTAGAGGAGGTTGAAGAAAATCAGTTAAATGCATTCCACTGCTTTTTGGTTCAACCAGATTAGTGTGGTTTAGACAAAAAAATCAGGACAGTTGAGGTTTTGAGTCTTTTTTCCAAGTAAGGCTTCCAGAGACATGAGTTTGCAATATTACAATTGGTTTGTGGTATGATGAAGAGCATCTTTTGGAAAGGGCAGTGGTGAAATGTAACTGTATGTGTTATAGCAGCAGTTGTGCTTTGTTCTTTTAGGATAGCTACTTCTTTAATTGTTAATTTTTGTTATCCATAATTATATTCAGCCAAAGACAAGTCATGCAACACTTTATTTCACAGCTCTTCCTGAGGCTGTAGCTGGAGATGTGATTGAAGGTCTAAAGAATCCTGTATGTGGAGACCCTGAAACACCAATGAAAGATCACTTGATCCCCACTCCACAGGCCCCCAGCATTGCTTTCCCACTGGCTAACCCTCCTGTTGCACCTCAGCCCAAAGAAAAGGTTTGTCAGATGAAGAAATACTTACAATGAGTTGTGTTTTGAGAGATGTAAGTGACACTTAAAATAGTTTTGAACTTGACAGTATAAAAGAGGTGAATAGCAGCAGGGCCATGGCAGTGATTGCCCCCCTGTGCTGGGCACTGGTGAGGCTGCATCTCAAATCCTGTGTTCGGTTCTGGGCCTCTCACTACAAGAGAGACATTGAGGTGCTGGGGCAGGACCAGAGAAAGGCAATGGAGCTGGTGCAGGGCCTGGAGCACAGTGTGATGGGGAACGGCTGAGGGACCCTGAGTGTGGAGAAGAAGAGGGCTCAGGGGGGACCTGATCGCTCCCTACAGCTGCCTGACAGGAGGTTGTAGTGAGGTGGGGTCGGTCTCTGCTCCCGAGGAGCAAGTGACAGGACAAGAGGAAACGGCCTCGAGCTGCACCAGGGGAGGTTTAGATGGAGCTGAGAAACAGTTCCTTCCCCAGAGGGTGCTCAGGCATTGGAACCGCTGCCCAGGGCAGGGCTGCAGTCACCGTCCCTGCAAGGGTTCACACAGCGTGGAGATGAGGCCTCAGTGCCATGGGTTAGTGGTGGCCTTGGCAGTGCTGGGAACGGTTGGACTGGATGAGTTTAAAGGTCTTTCCTAGCATGGTTGATTCTATGATACTGTGATTTAAAACCTTGAAGTGGATTACTTCTGTGCAGTTCTATTTCTTTCCTCCTTTCTTCGAGAGTTTGGACAAAGAATGTTTGCTGAAAGAGAAAAAGCTTTTTTTGTTCAGACAGATAAAGCTTTTTGTCCAGTTAGTTCCTGCTGGAATGCTGAAGTAGGCTTTGGAATGGGGAGTTTCTATGTGCATTCATTAGAACTCCTCCAGCTGTGATGATGGAAGAAGGTTAGTGGTTGTCTGTGGTATCTGGAATTTGTACTTAGATACAAAGGGGAAGTTATTTTTCTGTCTAAAACGTGACTTAAAATTGCACTATTTTATAATGGACTAGGAAAAGGCTAGGAAAAAAAGCTTAGTCTTTTGCAGTGTATCACCTGGTGGTCAACCTTTCAGCAGCAGTGTGCCTTTAGAGGCATAATTTGTCATGCCAGTACATAAGCTGTAGTAGGAATGCAGAGGACCCTTGAATTTATAGGAAGTCTGAAGGAATGAGGCAGTGTGATAGATGGATGATGATTTTTTTCATGTGTTTAACTTGTCATTCACTGGATATGAATGAAGGATTAGTTTTATGACAGATTGGTTCAGTTGTGCCCTGAAGGAAGGGACAAGCATGTGGCTGTTAAGCAGGAGCTTAACATTGATTTGATGCAAGCTTTTTGTCAAGTAATTGACAGGTTTAGTTCTGCTTTTGCTGGCTAAAAGAAAACTGAGTATAAAAATAATCTAGAATGTTTGGGAGAGAAATAGTCAGCTGTCAACCTAATCTTTCTGTCTTACATTCAGAATCTGTTACTGTACTTCCAGGCTGTTACAGAAGAAGAAAAGGCTGATGAAGAACCAGAAAAACTCCGTAAATTTCAGCTGTCTTCTTTTAATCCTGAAGAAAGATTTGATTACTGCCATCTGATTGAGGAATTAGGTACCAGCTATTTGTGAAATGCAAAGAATAGTATGTGTGTGGATGTGTCTGGTCAGCTGTGGCTCACTGGGGAAAAGAAAGGACTTCTGTTAATGACTTACCAGATTTGAGGTCTCAAATTTATGGCTTTCTGTGCTTATGAGTGATTCTTTGAATGTATTATTATGATGTGAGCACTCAGCTTTGCCGTAAAACAGCAGTTGGGTTTGTCTGCTGGCAGTTTTCTTCTAGCTGTCTCTACAACAGCCTCATTCTTTACTGCTGGGAGTGCCCAGGATCTGCTGTCCTCTGGTGTCTCTCTTATTCCTGTCTGTGTTACAGTGGTACTTTATCAGAGCCACTCTTTCCTGGCTGCTTCTCCTTCCTTGCCAGTGTCACTTCAGTGATAACACTTTCAATGTGAATCTGAGTGAAGTATATTTTTATCTGCATTCAAGTAATTCTCATTTTGAGTTGATCTTTTCTGTGGTACCTTTAAATAACGTGAATAAAATTCATCTCTCAATTCAAGGTGGAGTATTGCTTGAGAAACAGTGCTTTGATCCAAGTTGCACACACACTGTTGTGGGACATCCTCTTCGAAACGAAAAGTTCTTGGCTTCGATGGCAGCTGGGAAGTGGGTGCTTCATCGTTCCTACCTGGAGGCATGTAGAGGAGCCGGCTGCTTTGTTCAGGCAAGTGACCTGTACTTGTACACTGCTGCATTTCTTTTCAGTTTAGACTTAAAACTCTCAAACCCAATTAGGTGTTTAGGGTGCCCGAGCCTTGGGAGTTTTAGAGGATCCAAAGCCTGACAGGGTTTTCTCTGGAAAGTAGTCCTGGACCAAACTCCCAGTATTGGATAAATGAAATACCCACACTTTTTATAGCTGCTTCTGAAAACTGCAGCTTGAATACCTTTTGATAAAGTCTCACTGGTATCAGCTGGTATCACGTGGACTTTGTTAGACCAGGAATTGATCTTGATCCTTTCAGTAAATGAACATGGAATAGTTCTAAATAATCCAACTCTCTAACCATGGACATAAACAGGTTTTGAACAGTATCTGTTCCAACTCCTCACCTTCCTGTTACTTCACAGTTCTCCTGCATCTGGTGGTTCTTTTACATTGACCAGGCTAACTGGTTCATATCTTGATGTATCAACACCAACTTTCATTGCTTTGGAAGACACTGGAGAAATGTAGAGTTGATGGCATCCAGAGTAGCGAGTTAATTTGCTTACTACTCTGGACTCACTCAAAGGAATTCAGTTGCTGTTGAACTCCTTTGTAGATAACTGCCAGAGGAATGTGGTTGTGTAGATGACTTGATGTCACAGGAAAACATGAGTAGATTTAGACATGCATGTGCAGTGAAGAGCCAAGTCTCTCATCTTAACTAGAGCTGCTTGGGCCAGCTAAAATCAACAGATAAAGCCAGAGTGAGTTGGGATTTGGGGGGGATGAAGGGATAGGGTTTCACATCTAAACTTCTTTTTCTGCTGGTAAAGTTGGCAGGAATGTTTGTAATTCAGCCTTCTGATTGTTTTAGGAAGAAGATTATGAGTGGGGAAGTGATTCCATACTTAATGTTTTGCCTGCAATTAGTGTAAACCAGAAGAAACTAGCACTTGCTGCCATGAGGTGGCGGAAAAAAATCCATAAAGGGAGACAAGAAACTGGTATTGTTGAGGTATGGTATTGTGGAGATCCTTAGATACTCAGCTTGGGTGGACAGGACAGGGCTGTGTGCATGCTGTTACATTTAAAACAGCACAAGGTTACCCCTTTCCTGAGGTGCTTCCCTAAAGCACCTTCTGTGATCTTTATGGTGTGAGTTCCATAGTCTTCAGTGAAGCTTTTGAAAGTGGGACTTTCCCTCTTTTTAAAAGACTCCCCAAAGGAGTCCCAAAAAGCGTTTGCTAAAGTCTTTTAACTCCTCTCTCACATTGAGCATTGCAGTCGAGCATTCATTGAAAGGTAGAAAGTGCTTTTTTTCTGCCATTTACACTTAAAGACAAAACGAGGTGATAGCATATCTTTATCTGATGGAAATTCCCAAAAGAGGAAAATTAGAGATCCAGTAAGTCTGTGTAGTACAGATGTACTTTTGACTAAATTGAGTCTTCTATCTAGGGAGCTTTCAGTGGCTGGAAAGTGATCCTGAATGTTGATCAAACCAAGGAAGCAGGATTCCGGCGCCTTCTTCAGTCAGGAGGAGCAGAAGTATGTAGGGTTTGGGGGTTTTAATAATACACGTGTTGGGTTTTGTGGGGTTTTGGTTTGTTGGCATGGGGTTCTTTCTGTTATACTCAATGCTGGGAATTTTTTGTGTGAGTAAAAGTCTGAAGCTACAAAATTGCTTACAGCAGTGTCCTGGGTTCAGCAGTAGCAGTCATTTTTCTCCTTCTTAGTAGCTGGTGCAGTGCTGTGTTTTTGACTTTAGTCTGAGAACAACACTGATAACACCAATATTTTAGTGGCTAAGTAATGCTTACTCCAATCAAGGACTTTCCAGTCTCGTGCTCTGCCAGTGAGGAGGAGCACAGGACGCCAGGAGGAGGCAGAGGCAGGACACCTGATCCAAACTGGCCAAAGGGGTATTCCATACCACAACACGTCATGCCCAGTATAGAAACTGAGGGGAGTCACCCAGAAGGCCCAGATCTCTGCTCGGGTTGGGTATCAGTCGGTGGGTGGTGAGCAATTGTATTCTCTCCCCTTGCTATTTCCCTTATTATTATTGGTGGTAGCAGCAGTGGTTTGTGCTATACCATAGTTACTGGACTGTTCTTATCTCAGCCCATGGGAGTTATGTTCTTTACATTCTCCTCCCCATCCTTCCGGGAGTGTTGGGGAAGAAGAAGGAGAGTGAGCAAGCTGCTGCATGGTTCTGAGTTCCTGGCTGGGCTCAAACCACGACAACAGGATATCTGAAACATGGTCAGAAGGTGGGAGGAAAGAGCTGTGCCATTTCCATTTCCAAGCAGTGGAGCACAGCAGCTTACCTGGGGTCACACAGTCAGTAGTGCTGGTGGGAATTAGGATTGAATTTCCGTGCCCTGCTCTGATGAGAAAGATCACCCTTCTTTAAAGGTATGTGATGGTACAGAATGCAGCTGTAAATGGTGTTTTATTCCCCATTGGTTTGCTAATTAATTTGATGGGTGAAATCATAGGTCATGAAGTGTGTGTCTTGGGGAAAGAACCACAAAACTAAACTCGTTTTGTCTGTTGTGTTTTGATGTGTAGGTGTTCTCTGGTCATTCTGTGTCTCTCTTCAAAGAAACAACTCACCTCTTTGCTGACTTCAGTAAGCTGAAGCCAGAGGACAGCAGGGTCAACGTAGCAGAGGCAGCAGCCCAAGGAGTGAACTGCCTGAAACCAGAGTACATTGCTGACTATCTCATCCAGGTGTGCATGCAGGAATCCTGGCCACAAGTGCCTGTGCTCAGCACTTTTGTATGTGGCCTCAAACTTTAACCTGACTTGTTCTAGAGCTGGCAGTGCTGCAGGATAGGCAGCTTGCAAAACATACTCAAAATGTAGGTGTGCAATGTTGGGTTTGATAGTTTCCATTATAGAAAACAAATGAGCTGTTTCTTTCTTCTCAGAAGCTTCTTGAGCTAAACAAAGACTTAAGCTAAATCCATGGGTTGTCTTTTTTTTGTCTTCCTCTACTGAAGGATCCACCTCCCCCAATGGAGTCTTACTGCCTGCCTGAAGCTGTATCTTCCCTTCGGAACAACACCGAACTTGGAACTGGGTTGTCCCAGAAAAGAAAAGCAGTGGGAGAAACAAGCCGAGTCAAGCGATCCAAAGTCCACTGAGCAACTCCTGTGCTTTCCAGTTGTACATTTTTAAATTCGTATTTATATTTTTTCATTCTCACCACCAAAATTAAAAGCTTTTGACTTTCTCTTCTCATTTGTCCTGAGGTTAAAATAATTTTACAGTAACACTCATAGGAAAGATTGCTTTGGTTACCAGTAGCATCTAAAAACATGGCAGGAGCTCATCCAAAAAATACCGTGTCTCCAAAATGTCCCAACTGTCCCACTAATGGCTTCATTTAGGGACACCATTGTATAATAATGGGTAAGAAATACTTTGTGAGGTGCTTGTTATATCTTCTGTGCGTGTGTTGTGGGGAAAATACCAGTTGATAAGAATTCTTTTCAGGAATTCTGTTAGGTTCCACATGAATTTTTCCTCTCTTGGTATTCTCTTTTGGAGGGGAAAGGGGGAACAGGACGAAAAGAACTGGCTTGTAAGTTTTTGTACTAATAGAGCGTATAAATGACTTCTATAAAGCAGAGGCACTGCTGAGGTGCTGCCATTCTGAGCGCTGATGCATCTGTTCAGCAAACACAGAACCAGCTCTTTAACACGAGAGGTGAATTTTGCCTGACCACGCTCCCAGTTTGGGTCTGCGACAGGAACCAGAGCCAGAACAAAGGTGCTGGTTTCCAGCAGCTGGAAATGGCCTTACTTAGGCAACCACAACATTTGACAAACTTTTAGTAACTATGGGGTCTGGGTCTCTATTTAGTGAACTTACTGTATGTGAGTTGTGCTGTGCTTGGGTAAAAGTGTGCTTAGGAAAAGAGCTGTGTTTAAGCAGCTGGAATTGCTGTGGCCTGTGAACGGAAAAGCACAATGTCCAGTTGCACAGGACCAGTGCAGTTGTCTGGGGGAGCATACGTAACATCTTTAAAGTCTATTTAATTTACCCCTCCATTGTTTTGAAGAGGAGATTTATCTTACTTGTATTTTCTAGTTGCTGAATACTGTTGTACAGGAAGTCTTTGCATCAGTACTGGTTGCAGCTAGAAGACAGGAGCAGCCACAAACATCTAGTAAGTGCTATGGAGTCTAGACAGCACTGCCCCAGGCTGGGGAGAGCTAACCCCGTGTGGTGGAGGAAGGGATAAGGTCTCCAGGAAGGCGGCCTGCCCTGGCGTGCAAGGCTCTGCTGTCTGCTTCCTTCTGCAGTGCAGGGGATATTTTGTCAGTGAGCTCCACAAACATGCTATCAGGATGACCTGAAGGAATTGTCAGGAAGAACTGAAAGATGCCCATGGACGTGAGGGATCTATTTCTTTTCTGTGCACCCATCTATGGGCACTTGGGCTGTGGCAGGATTGCTGAGCTGCAAGGACTGGTCTTGCCACCTGCTTTGTTTCTTGACTTTAACAGCTTTGAATGCTTTTTGCTCTTTGGGGGTGCCCAACAAACATCTCCACTTTGCTCCAAATCCACATACTGAAAATAGTGCTACTTTTAATGCCTTAAATCACATTCTGAGTTAACTTCGTATTTCCCTGGCAATTCTCTGTTCTACCCCCAAAATGCTGCTTCGCTTGGCAGGTGTGGATATTGGCAGGTTAGACATGAGAGTCCTGTGATCTTGCTGTATTTTCTTCTTCCCAGTCTGTGGAAGAAGCTGCTGTGGAAGGGTCATGCTGCTATTCTCACTCTACAGCTAAGAAACTACTCCCTGACCCACTTAGCTAGGCTTTAAAGAAGGCTTGGAGCCACACAGCCACTGTGAATCCTGAGGGCAAAGCAGAAGGGGAGCAGCTGAAACCAGACACATTGCAAGCTCCAGTGGAACCAGTGATATGGGATCTGAGCATTACCTGTTCTCCAGGCACCTGCTCAGCCTGTGCATGTGTGTGCCAGTTCCTCTTCTGCACAGAGCCTGGAACCAGCTTGCTGCAGTGCCCACACTGACTGCTCTGTCACTGAAGAGGGGTGAACACAAGAGCGAGACAAAGGAGGTATGAATTCAGCTGGTGCAGTTAAGATGAGTTTATTTTCTTTAGCTTTCTTCACAGGAAACATCACAAAAGTGCTTTACAGAGTTTGATACCGTTCCTCTAACGTGCGACAAAAAGGGCAACAAGGGGTGTGTGCACTGCACAGTTTGAAGCTGTCATCTGCAGAAGCCATGAGAGGTAAACCAGGGTAGAAAAATCTACTGCCAAAACAACGAAGTTCAGGTTTGGAACTTACATTATAACTCTGTATATAAACATACGGGCACCATTAGGTTCCTGTGTTAACTGTGGGGGCCACACAGGGATTCTCTGATCATATTGTACTCAGCTTTGCGGAAGCAGTTTCTGCTGTGCTCAGGGGGCTCCCAGCCACCCCTTTTCCCAGCCAGATGGTATCATTCGTTCTTTTGCACTACAGTGAGCACTCAAACGGCTTTATCTTCGTTTCTTCAGGTTCAGCCTGGTGGTGACACATTCTGGTACACTGCTGAAAGCAAATTCAGTTTCCTATATTTTCAATTACAGAGACTATTATTCAGTCACCTCTTCATTAAAAAAATAGAGGCTTTAGGCCAGACCCTACTATCCAGGTAAGCCAGTTTCGTTTGAGCTAGCATGTTACCAGTCATGCAACCCTACTCCTTCTCATAGTTGAACTGTGCTGTACCAGTGCTTCCTGCCTTCATTTTGCTCTTTCCAGGGGAATTAGGCTCCAGTGTAGCCTTCCAGGGTCTAGGTTTAAATTCCCCATGGAGACCACATTTACTTGCTAAGCAGTTTTGCAAGATGGAGCCATGTTTTGATGCTGGGAGCCCAGACTGAAGAAATACAGCATGATCAAGACTCAGGTTTTGCTTACAGAGCTTTCTAAATGGTGAATTTCTACAGTGGTGAATAATTCAGGCACCTGACTAGAAATCTTTGGCATGGTAATAATGTAGATGAATGAAACAAGGGAATGCTCTGGGGTGATAAAAGGTCGAATCAGGAGATTTTTGCTGGGCTTTGAGTTGTAGAAAAGAAACCAAACCAACCAAAACCATCAGCAAAGCCAGTTGTCTAGAAAACACTCTCATGCCAGTTCACCAAGCCAGTTTGTCTCCTACCTAATTCCCAGATTAAAGACAGTGCAGTCAGAGAACCAACTAGTCAGTCCTGAAGGTCATGGGGTGGTTATTAGATAACACAGTGAGGATTTACAGTGGCAAGACATGGCTTTGGTGAGTGTAGCAGCAGAGAGGAGTCTGTCATACCCTGTCCCATACAGATGAAGTATTACACCAACAGCTCTCAGTTACTCCTGATCTGCTCTGTTTCCCCCTCATCCCCTCAGAATTAACCAACACCTCAGCTCCAACTTGCCAGCTTTATAAATGCTAGCAGCCACAATTGCTTTTGACAGAATACTGGTAGTGCTGGAAGAGAACACCAGACACTATGTGGATGAAAAATCCAAGGTATGTTCTTCATACTACCCATCTTTATTACAACTGGACAGCAGCTGTTGTATATGATGCAGTATTCTGGTATTGAGACAGTGCAGCTCTGAAGTGGCAGGCTAGGCATTCCAACAGGCTTGAGTCTTCCCTCATGACATCCCCTTTGTATTTATAAATATAGCATTGCTGGTAAATGCAGTCAGCACTTAACGACTTAACCTTCTTTACAGCTGTACTATCTTTAAAGTACAAGATGAGAATGTGAAGAGATGAAACAAACCACAAAGACCAAGCCTGTCATCCAGTGTTGCTGCACTCACCTCCATCTCAACTCCTGTAATCTGATTGCAAAAGTCCAGTTAAATACTACAACAGGTATGTTCAACTAAGCATGGCTGAGCCCAGGTGGTTGCTGTTCAGAGACCAAATAATACATCTGGTTTCATCTCTGCCACAAACATAGAGCAGAATGCCCCAGAAACTTAAAGCAAGTTTGCTATGGGGCTTGTTCATTGCGTTCCCTTCCAGCTGCTGTATCTAGACTTCAAGTGAGAGGATCTCAAGTTTTGATGAAACTGGGCTCATGTGACGCAAATAACTCCACTGAAACCAATGAAGCTAAGCTCTGGGAGATCAAACTCAGACTGTTCCAAGCGCTTCTCAATATATTTGTTCTTTTATCAGCCTGCTTTTACGGTTTGAATCATTTTGCTGTGGTTGTACATACTCTGAAAGAGGTGCAGGGTAAGCGATTTGGTTTAATGGAAAAAAGGAAGCTTGTGATGACATTTGAACAGTTTTCTGTAGGCAAGTTACTTGGACTAAAGCAGTTTTAACTTGGTTACTTCAATGCTGTAACTGAACTAGGAAGAAAACTCAATACAGGAGACAAGAAATACAACAGAAAAGTTGGTAAGGTGGTAGGGAGAGTGGGTTTTACACATGAAACTGAAGACTGAAGTACATTGGATGGCAAAAGTCAATGCCCATAGAAAGTTGTTGGGTTTGTTAGCACTGGGGAAGAGGGTGAGTGCCAGGGGATGCTAAATCCCTCTGTAAACTTGGTAATTCAGTGGTGAGAGAAAAGAAAGCCAAGGCAGTGAACACTGGAAAGGCTTTAAACCGCTCATACATGCTCTGGTGGATTCTGAGTTAGTTGTGATCTTTCAAAGGGACGATCTAGGCATCACCATGGACAGCTTGATGAAGACATCTGCTCAATGTGTAGTTGCAGTCAAGAAAGCGAGTAAGGTGTTAGGCTGTATTAAAGACAGAATAATATGGAAAAACATTACAGCATGTATTTCTCTTAAAGAGATCCTCAATGAATATTTGCTCTTTCATCAGCACCTTTAAAAAAGGGACAGATTAGCAAAGTACAGGGAGGAAAGTGGTAAGAGAATGGCAGAAACAGCTCTTTGTAGCTGGGAAGACATTAAGACCAAAGTCATTCATTTATTGAAAGGGAAAAAGGATAGATGATCTACATCTTTGAAGTCATTCTCTTCCCTACCATATAGCAGGATATTTATCTTGAAGTCATTTTAAGCCACCTACAACTCTCTTGACCTCAGTGTCACTCATCATCATCACCATTAAGTATTCTATTCTGTGTTATTCTTTAACGCTTGCAATTCAGCTACTTCAACACTTCCTCTGAAGCAACTGCAGTAATCTGTTGGAATTTAGCAGTAATCATTTCTGACAGAGCATTGTCATGGCTGATGCAAAGGAACAACTGTCTTAGAGGTGCTGCAGTGAGAAAACCATCAGAAAGAGAAAATAGCTGCCAGGCCTCACTGCTGGCCAGTCCCCACCAGAGCTGCAGTCTGTCTGCATGCATGCCACCATCATGTTCTCTGCTTCTCCAGTGGAGGCCCAGGGTAAAAGCTGAGCAATGAGCCTTGTTCTCACCATTACAGCAGACAAGGGCCTGTAGTATTCCTAATAATCATTTCTTCATGTTGCTTCAGCTGCAGTTAACTGATAAACAGGAGGCAAGTGGATAGGGTAATCATCACCTCTGTATCTGTACACCTTCCTCTCCTGCCTGCCCCTCTCAGCTCTACCTTCTGAGCATTTCTTTATCCCTTTGACAGAGGCCTCACCATGGGCAACTGTCCCCTTTTGTTTTATTTCCTCATCTTCTTCCTCCACCGCCTGCCTCAATACCAGACTTTAAAGTTTCAAAGTTAAGATTACTCTCTCTCCCCTATTTCCATTGTACCTGCATGCTACTTCAACATGGGAAAGGATAAAGAGCAGGACAAATGTGTTTACAGTGAAAGAAGAAAACTACTTTCTTACCACAAACCACCACTTAGGACCCTGATACAAATACCTACTTCCAATAGCAAGCATTTCTAGTTCACATAATTGGAATCAACTTTAAACCAGCCACATTGTAAGAGATGGCTATCCACCATGAGCAGGATTTTATTTCAGACATTGGGTTTACAAGATAGAACAAAATTGCTTTCGGGTATTCCATATAAAACCCAAAAAGCCTTATATTAATATACCATTTGTGTTGCACAGAGAATTAGATGAAATACCAGTTAGATGGAGTGCTCTGCCTGCATCTTTTCCTTACCCATACATACTAAAATAAGTCTAATTACATAATGCTTAAATAGAATGTGGTTTACATTCTGTAGAAATAAGCCTTTCCCAAAGTAGTATGAAAATACTGAAAGCTAATATGAAGATCCTCTAATGAAGGGTTTTAGTCCTCTGCAGCACCTTCCAGCAGTCCCAGCCCTTGACAAGGAGCAGCTTTGGCTTCACAACACCCCTGTGAGGTAGGTGGTTGGGGTTTTTTGGTACAGCTGGGGAAACTGAGGCAAAGGGAACCTAAACTGCTTGAAGTTAATGCAGCAGCTCAGTGGAAAACCAAGGTCAAATCCCACTCTCCTGGGCCCATGCTCTTGCTATGAAATGGGCTTCTTCTCAGTGCATGCAGTCATTTTAGACAATCTTTCCCATTCTGGTATTCCAGCTGAACTACTTGTTCTGGTGATGCATTAACACTGTTAATTAACATTTCCAATAGTTGTATTTTGGCATAGCAGCCCCTGAACTTCGTCAGCTGTGCTGTACCAGCATACATTCTAAGTAGTGAACATAAGCCCATGGTATATACACCATTAGAAGATGCTTCACAATAAAAGGAAGTGTCATCACAGCAACTTGAATCAGCATCTCGGCTTTTTATCATGCAGAAGCAAGAAGAGTTTTCTTAAATATGAAACAAGTTTTTTCCTAATAAGATTGCTGAGCTATCTTGGAATTGGTCCTTTCTCTGTTCTCTCCACAGGCAACCGGTTAGACAGCTTTGGACCAATGCAAAACTTCACCTTCTCTCTGACAGGTATTCCCAATCCTTTTCTTTAAAGGGAAAAAAGAAAATGGGATGGCTTCCTTAAGTGCTGAACTCCATGTTGCCTCATTTCAAGTCAGATGGATCTGTCACTTGTGAAAGCAGCACTTCTACCCAACCACTTACACTCCACTCCCTGCCCCAGGCTATGCATATAATACTATCCTTTAGGAAAACCCCCTTCCCAATCCCTCTCTTACTTCTTGTTCTATTTGCGTAATTTCCAATCTCCCTTATTTAAAAAGAATAAAAATCTCTTCCTTCCTGTTCAGTTTCACTTCAAACAGAACACAGCAGAACTACACATGGTGCTTCAGAAGCTGAACTCTAGGTACGTGAGTTATAACTTATCCAAATCAGTGTTAATAGACTCCTCAGCTGTTTTCTGCTGCCGTTTCTTCTTCCATCAGCTAAAGCAGGTTCTCATATGAACCTGGACACAGATGAGCCACCCTTTTTTCTTCAGAACTCCTTAGCAAATACCCATCAGATTTTCTCCCCCTTTGTACGTACCTGATTCCTCTCTCTGAAATGTAAAGGCATGTTATTAGTTTTGTTACAGTCCCAAAAAAAGCCCCAGTTTGCCTTCAAAATCAATTTGTGACATTAAAAGCTGAAAGCAGAGAGGGGACTATTTGGGAACGCAGTTACAGCCAGGTGCTGAAACCTGGATTGTGGCTGTTCATAAAGACTGAAGTACTCCAGGTGGTTTTGATACATTTAGTTTCTTGGGCCTCTGATACAAATTGGTCATGTAAAAGAGGAGGTTTTTCTGATGTCAGTATTGGACAGAATAATGTATTGATACCTTGTAACTAAGCACCCTTTAAGCACATGAAGCTGTATTCATCTAAAAACGAATCGTCTGCTCAAGTTAGTTATGGTATTTGCCAGAAAACCCCAAGCAAGTTTAAAACTAGTCAACCAGGCTGAACTTAGACAAAACCACAACCCCAAAAAGTATTGCAAAAGCTCCGATAAGCAAACTCCAAGATGTGCAGCCCTATCACATTTATAGGGTGTTTACCTGACCTAAACAGCGTGTTGTGGTGAGTTTCCAAGAGCCAGCACATGCAGACACCAGAACACTGGTGTCAGGTCTGTAACACAGGCTCTACCATTAACAATTCAGCTGTTCCCAAGTTTTGCAAGAGTTACTTTGGACATGACTGATAAAGGTAACTACAAAGACAAAACTGAAGGAGCAGGAGACGTTTGCTTTTTGTTGTCAATTCCTCTTCGTTTGAGAGTAAGATTAAACATGGCACAGCTAAACCAGGGGCAGCGGGGGTCAAAACTAATCCTCTTCTATGTTTATCATCACTTCAAGGAAATAGATGCCAGATTCCTACAGCAGGCATTTGGAAGTCCAACCTTGTTAAAAATGATCTAGTTTTTGGCATTTCAACATTCCTTTAATACACACTGCATCACCGAAAGCTGCAAATCCCAACTGTTCCTTTGTCTTTAAGTACTGGATGTTTAAATGTTCTACTAGCAGGTTGGTAACTTCACGTCTGTATTTTCATTTCATGTCAGAGACTAAGTAAAATGGAACCTTGAAGTTAGAAACTAACAACTAAGCCACCACAAAAGCATGTTACAGGTTCAGAAGCAGCACACAACAGCATTTTACTGACTGGTACCAAGAATCTCATTTCTACAATCCTTCATTTATGGAATGAGCCTTCAAGAAGCATTCTGAAGGAATGACATGGACAGTCTCAGCGTGCCTCCAATGGATGCAACAACAAACCAGGTAAAGTTGGACTTCAGAGCCTCAAAAGCATACTGAGCTTCCACAGAGGAATGACTTCCAAGATTTCAGGCATGCAGAACAATTCATTGTTACAGGAAGATACTGACAACTTTTTTTGCCAGTTTGTGGCAGCTATATTTAACATGAGAAACAGTTTTCAATAGTTTAACATTCTCTGCTATGGACATTGCTGCATTTTCTTTCTTTTCCTTGATGCCTCCAGAAAGAACCTGGAATGAAATGCTTAAGAAAAGCCACTCTAGTTATCAGTAGCTGACGGACTCTGGTGGCAACACCCATCCAAGAGGTTTTACGGGTTTATTTCATCCTTTGATTTAGCAGAGCTACTTCCAAGTGAAGAGCAAATCAAAGCTTCATTCACACTCAATTCACAATCTCAATCCAGTCATATATGGTGGGAATAAGAAGACACTCTGACAGGAAGCAATTAAACTTCTCTGTACAAATAGAAGTCATATTAGAATGCACTGCTATAAGCTCTTACACACAGCCCACCTGACCGTAAGGCTGACTACCCACTCCATGGCCTGTCCCTGATGAGATCCAAATGCTCTGTGTCTCCTCAGCTGTCATAAGCTAGAACTAAAGGTAAAGATTCATTAGACTCCAGACTCCATATTTCCATTTTATTTGATTTGAAACTGTTACAGGGTTTTCTTGAACTGCCAGAATTCATGCTCAAAACCTCAAAGATGGTACAATGGACAGTCTCATCTACCCTTCATACAGTAGACTAAAACTCAGCTCACTGGTGATCCCAGTCCCTTTCGAGCAGAAAGAGAAGTGTTCTAAGCTTTCATGTTTCTACCACATCAAGCAACATGTCCATTTACCATGAATTCCACAGAAATCTTTAGTGACAAATCAACAGTTTTGCTGGCAACAATGTATTTTCAAGGAAGATACATGGCTCAGAGTCCAAGGTATTGGTATAAGTCTTTCAGTGAGGTTTTGTTTCCAAATGAATTCTCCAACTTTAAGCATAGTCTCTTGAGCCCTCTTTAATAGCAGCTTCTAGCAGAAGTTTTAGAGACAGGTAACTCTGCAAGGGCAAGGCCAGTTTTAGTCTGTGCACAAAAGACTCAGGTGAAGCCCCAGCCCCCACTGAAGTCAACAGCAAAATTCCCATTGGCCTCAGAGAAGCAGATTTAAAGCAAGTCAGCAGTTAGTCAATGGGAACCCAATGAGGCGATTCCTGCACTAACCTCATCTTCTGCACATACACACAACTACCACACTAGCCAACAAGTTTTGTTTTGTTCCCTGGTTTTTCTTGCCATTGGCAACTCCTATAGATGTTGGGTTTACTTTTTGGCATTTACTCTGAGAAACCTCAACACTGGAGCACGCCACTACTTTACTTCATTTTGCTTCTGGTATAAGAATTCAGAGAAGAGAAAAGCAGTTACAGCAGGATGCTTTTGGTAGTTGACAGGTTTACTTCATCATATCAGTGTTGGGGGCAGCGTCCTATATTCTTAGTGCCATTTTGCCTACTTCCACTCAATTAAATCAGAGGTGAAAACAACTTGAAGAAGTCACTGCCTTCCATTAGTACTAAACTTCCTGACTTTGAAGAAACAGCATTTGAGTTTTACATAGAGGATTTCTGCCTCAAAAAGCCTGCATGCTTCACAGAAGTAGCCAAACACATAAGGCTTACCAGCTCTAGTTATCCCTCTGCATACTACATTATTCTGGTTAATCAAGTAACCATTACCCTTCAACAAACAAGTCACTTTTTGACAGAGAAGTTTTTATCTAGTACCACTACTGCCATGTATCCCATTTTTAAAAGCCAAATTCTTTACTTAAAGAGTCTGGATACCTCTGTGTAAAAAAACCTCAATGCTGTAGGGTAGGAAAGACAAACCTCATGACAAAAGCCAAAATAATTCCTATTTCACTACAACATCTCATCATTACTTAAATATACTGCAATTTCATATTGAAACAAAGCAGGCATTTGTTTGTGGAGAACAGGAAAAATAAGATGCTTCAACAGACAACTGTGAAAATGGCTAATGCAAACAGACCATTCAAACCCATCATTCCTCCAATCTGATAGTGAGTTTTAATTTGTTTTGCAGTTACTTCAGTACAGCTATCTAAAAAGGTAAACAAACTACAGCTCTGTTTTACTTGGGTAGCATGAGTGGTATTGGTACGCTCCAGCAGTCTCTAGTAGGCTATGGCTACACATGACAGGATTCCTCAGAAGGGGAACAGAATTCATTTGTCATTTAAGGTCACTTAAATCTTTGTTATAGCAAATTGGAACCAAATGGCTGACTTCTGCAGGATTTCTGACAGGAATCCAGTAGAGCTGGTTTCAAGTTTCAGATGGCCACTAAAACAGCTGTAACCTTCTCTTCCAGAAGTTGTGATCCACATGGTGTCCACAATGAGTGCAGCAAGTCTGAGGTAGTCAACCTTTACGAAGGCTCAGTATCTGAACATAAAAAGATTTTGAAATGACCACTGGCTGAAGGTATCTTTCTGAGCAATTAAAGAACACTGATGACTCTTGTTCAATCATTTACATTAATCTGCCCCATTTCCAATGGAGAAGTTGTAACATACAACGCTTCCATAGCGGAGGAGAACCACGCACTTACGTCAAAAGTAGTCTGCACTTGCTGCAGTAGATCCAGCAGAAATAAGGTGGCATGTTCATCATAGCCGTTAGCTGTAGTTTAGTTACCTTAGTAGAAGGGTTACCAAAAAAGCATTCCTTAATTGTAATGTGTATGCAGCTCTACTGATCCCCAAGCACAGCATACTGGTTGTCTAGCTGAAGTTTAAGTGCCTGGTTTTTTGAGACCTCATCCCTACCTCTAGTTTTGTGTTTTACTACTTCAAAGCTCTTCTCCATTTCTTTATCCCTAAGGGAAAATAAATGTAATCAGTAAATATCTTATCACTAGCTTGTGAATTGTGAATTTCTAGTCTACTTCCACCCCAGCCCAACAAAACCATTATGAACCCAGAACACATAAGGTCTAAAGTTTTAACACAACAGCCAAGCATTCCCAAGCAAATCTTGTAAAACCTTATCTCCAGAATAAGCTCATCACCCCCTACAACTCAGATCACATTCCAAGTTTCAGTATTAACATTCTCAAAAGTAACTTTAAGTGTATTTATGAAAAATAGGTTTTAGAAGGCAGCAGTCTATCTCTAGAATGCTCGCTCAGAATGTCCTCTTAGCTCAATTTGCACCCTTCAAACCCTAAAGGAGCAATGACAGCACAGCTCATTTGCCAAGCAGACAAAGCCACACAAAAAAAAAAAGGGGAAAAAAGAAGAAAACAAACCCCCAAAAACCAGAAGAAACAAAGAACCCAAGTGAATTATGTACTGGTCTAGCTGTATCTTCTGTAGGGAATAAGGCTGTGAGAAGATGAAGATTCTAAAGCAGGGTGAGACTCTTAAGTGTTCAGCACCACAAAAAAAAAAACCCTTCAGCAAACTGGTAGCTCATCATTGTAAACCACAGCTCCAATAACAGGTTTATTGATTTATATTGGTATTAAATCCCATCCTTCCATTTAAGAAGGAATCTTATTCATCTTCACATCTCCAATGAGAAGGCAGTGTGCTCGAGACATCCTACTCATGTCTCATGATGGTGGTAACACAGAGCCTCACTGTGGCTTGTATCTCAGGGAACCAGATGCTATCATTGCTACAGCAATATTCTGTTTCAGGAAAACCCTTCAGCAAGTCAAAGATAAGGTAACAGGCAGTCTTGTTTGGCTATTTCACTGGGCTGTGTCCTATGAAAATTATTTCATGGGAAGCCCTTCCTAGAGTTGGAAAATCTGTCTCCCATAAATAATTTTTTAGTTCTTTCTTTCCTCTCTGGAAAGTTTCAGGCTTAAGCTCTAAACTGAAGCAAGAACTTAGAGAAGGCAGTTAAAATGCATCTCATAGGGGTGTACTTACTTTCGACTGTCTACAAGCTTGGCGGTGGACTGCAGTGATGGGAACTGCGTATCACTATAGATTTCTGGTGGTCCTTGCTGTGCTCTCCGTGGCCTGCCACCCTCCCTGGCACCAGGAGGCCTGTACACACCACCAGTCTGAACTGGTTCAGGGGCTTCTGTAACTGGGTGTAAGAACAATATTTAGACAAGAGAAGTGTGTGTTCATATCTGGAAAACACCACCAAAAAAGCCAAAACACAAACGATAAAGAGAAAAGAATCTTACAGGTATGTTTTTGCACTTTCAAAAGTTATGGAAGCAAGTATTTTGGACATCAGGTGTCACCTGATTTAACCTATACTTAGCAGTCAAATTAAAATGTGGCTTCAGTGTACTGTCTCACAAAGTTCAAGGAACCAAAACCACTGATGAGAACTTCACGTTTCTTATCTGCTATTTATTAGCAGCTTATATTTAAAACTAGAGATGTAAACGCATAATTATCTATTTGCTGAATCTTACTTAAAGCACCTCTCCAGATGCAGAAGAGAATTCCCAAATAGTTCATATTTAATGTAACAATCTACAATGAAGAAACTAATTAATTTTATCTCCTTGCTTGCACAAACAAGAGAAAACACAGCAGCCCACTCTGCAATGAGTTTCTCCATGGAAGAGAACAGTCTGAACTCAGATCACATCTAAGTAATTTATCTCCACTGAAGTCCTATCCCAGTTAAAGAATCAGTTTTACAATGTCATGCTCTCTGCCCTAGAGCAGATTTGAAAAGCATACTACCAACCATAGAACCCTACCCAAGAACTGCCATCTACACAGCAGATATTGGCTAAACATCCACTTGACTGTCAAAGCAGTATTTCTGGATCAACAGAAACGCTTCTAACAGGTATTTTGCAGATAGCAAAGCAGAGAGATCGCCTTCAGCCAAAACCAAAAACCACTCCACTCGTGTTTTCTTAAAGTACCTGACAGTGCTATCAATTCAGTTCCTCAGCTCCCTTTACAAGAAAGCTTCACTTCCTAGTATTGTCAACCAAGCCACTGCTATGTTAGAACATGCCTGAATAGAAACTGTTCCATGAGCCCTACTTTCTGTGGAGCTTAATTCCACCCAATATGCTTCTGGTTGGAAAAAGCAACAACTCTGAGTTAAATTTACCAACTGGTTCGACGACAGGTGCTGGCGCAGGAGCTGACTTGTTCCAGGGACCAGATGATCTGTCTACACCACCACCAGTCTCCTCCCAGTGGTCACCGTGGTCTTCTCTTTTTTCACTTTCATCATCATCTTTTTCATCTTCTTTTTCACTAGAAAAGAGCACGATAAGTAACCTTTTACACACAGAGGCTTAAGACTCGCCAGAGGCTACACAATCACCACAGACAAGACTTCCCAGCTACTGCACTGAAGATACTGGGTTTAACCAGACTCCATTAGTCCTGTAACCACTGCACTGGTACTTCCACCTGAACAGCTTTTGGTAGCCTGCTACATAACTTGGCAAGTGAGAAGGAAAAAAGTCCTTAAAGAAGAATTCAAACTGTACTAAGTGATCCAAATAAACTGATTTCTTATTTTCAGCTACAAGTTACTTAACAAGACAGTCAAGCATTTGGAAATGAGGAGATGCTAAGGAAAGAAAGTGCTACAAGTCCTGCTTTCATAAAATGCTTTAATCAAGAGGAAGAAATTGTGGAAAAATATAGTGACAGACAGCAAGTCCTGAGCTCCCCTCAACTGAGAAACATTCATATTGCCCATACCAAGATAATCTGAGTCAGTGCTGTTTGGCTGGATTTTTAAAAGAGGGAATCAAAAAAAACAAAACAAAAACCCACAGAGACAGAATTACTCCAGTTTTTAAAGAGAAATACTCTGAAAAGGCCTGACTCTATTTTATTTTGACTATCCTGTTTTGCACAGAAATAGTCAAAAGACTCCAAGTAAGCTGCTAAACAAAGCTGCTTCAGAAAGCTGCGTGGTGTAATGGGACAGAGGTACAGGGGGAGGCTATTGAAAAACCAAAGCCACTCATCTGCATCCCAGCACCAAAGCGGGAATACAGAAGTTATAATACACTCATCATGACTGGATAAGTTTTCTGTATAAGCAATCAGGGAACAGTTAAAAATACCTAGTTTCTAAAAATTAAATGGCCTTTTCTTGTCCAAATGCAGTAACAATCACAGTAAGCTGGACTAAGAGCCTAAACACATCGCTATCCTATTTTAAACCCCAGTCAAAAGCAGATGCCTACAGGCTAGCTAGAGCAGAGCAAGCGCACGCATCCCACTCCCACCACAGACTCTGTGGCTTATTTTCAGCAAGGAGATCTCCTGAGCTAGATAATTTATAACCTCCAGTGGGTTGCTCTTCCATTTACTTCTCCACTCTTCCCTTGAACCTACTGAGTAGCTATAAAATCCTCGGGCAGAAGCTTCCATGTGCCTGAGAATGTGCCACAGCACCAAAAGCATCCAGAATGCAAACAGTACCAAGAGGCAGTGAAGCAGCAGTGCAGTTGTCACCTGTATGTTCAGACATGTGATTAGCCACTTCAATGGCATGGCATGGGTTTTTTTTACATAAAAATGCAATGGCTCAGGAATTCACTCCCCAAACTGAGATGCTGAATGGACTGAGTCATCTACCCTTACAGAAGTCCAATGATTCAGTGGGAATTACTGAACTGCACTCCTCCCTCAGAAAAATTACTATTTCACTATCTTTACAGAGGGCAATGTTAAGCATCTGGAATAAAAATCTGAACCCCAACCAAACCAGGCAGGCTTGGAGAATCCACGGAGATATACAAAATAAAGAGAACATTGTCAGAGAACAGCCAAACCTCAGCAAACTTCTGCATTAGTAGAAATGTATCAAACCTCTGTTTAACTGGACTCCCTGGAGGCAGCTCTGAAAAACATAGTTTTTAGGCAGAGGTAATGATTATACTGGAGAGAAGAATTAACAAAAGAAGTAGTACCTTATTTGCATGGACTGAACTCTCAGACCACTATAATCAATTTCTTCCTTTTGCTCAAACTCCTTCCAATCATCCTCTTCCTGTAAGAAGAGAGAAATACAAGTTGTTAACTTTTTTACATTGAGTAGAAGACTGTAAGATAATAAGAAGAAAACTGAGGGTGAACGCGCAGTTCCACGGGAAACCGATCTGCGTGCACCACTGCCAACAGGGAAAGAATTCCACTCCCTCCTCCCTAACTTACCACATGTGAGACACTTGTGAGTTGACTCTAACTCACTGCCACAGCTAAGAGATGCCCCAGCAAAAATGCTTGTTCAAGTGAAAGAAAACCACATCATGTCAGTAAAAGTCCAGTGGGAAGTCAAAGGGCAGCACAGAACCAGGAAAATATAAGGACAAGACCTCTCCCTTTACATAAAGGTAAGCTTCTGTGACAGCCTGAATGCACACAAGGCTTTAGATTTACTTTTCCATCACTTATTTCATGAGCCAAACATTAAAGGACATTTGGAACAGCTTACAGTGGATTTATGACAAAGATTAATATCGGTACATTTGACTTTTTCACATTCACAACCACATTTACAGCCTTTCTTGGTTTTTTAATAGTGTTTTTAGAATAGTAAAAAGGTTAGCTTCAAATCCCACAGCAATCTGAGCACAAAAAAGCAGTGGAATACAAGTCTCTGGAGAGCCCCACTTTAAGGTTTTAAAACAGAAGTTTGATTACGTGTTTGGAGAAAGCAGGACCCACCTAAGTGGGTCCAATTTTGTCCTACTGTGCGATCAGCAGATTCTGGGGATAAGGTAGGCCAGGAATGGACCAGAAGAGCAGCCCTCCCATGTTCCCAGTCACATCATTAGGACATACACACTCAGCCTAATTGAAATTACTATGCTTTAGCTTAACTTAATTCTTACACTCTACATGAAATGAAGTTTTATTACTTCAAATATGAAGACCTAGCAAGCAAGGTCCGCGAATGGCATGGCCCCCTTTCAGCTTGGAATACAGCTTCTTTTAAGAGCCCTGTCCTAGGATCTTTACATTATCCACCTCTAGCAGGAAAACTTTGACCTCCTTTAAAGTAACAGCAGAAGCAGAAAACGACTTGATGTTATTGCACCATCTGCTGAAGATCCAGTCTTTTGGAAGAGCCTAAGCCTACAGCTCTAAAATCTCTTGGATTTCTTATATCCTCATCTCCATGGAAACACCACTGTTTCCAAACTAACGTACCTTTCACATTTAATGATCTTTATTGCTATTTCAGGTACAAGCTTCAATCAAAAACATGTATTATTTTACAAGCAAATGAGCAGCTAAAGAGTACCACTAACCTTGGTCTACTTATGGAACTACTGCTGGTGTCAAGCTCCACAAGTTAAAGAACACTGGGACCCCGCCGTCTCAGGAAGTAGCACAGTGTTCCTTAAATTGTTTAAAATACACAGCATAGCCAGTTGCAAGGCACTAACTCAACTATGAACACTTAAGCTTCTCTCGCATTCCCCTTGTTTCACTGTAATTCGGTACAAAAAGAACTAATGACTGGCAGTACAACCCTTGCTGGCAATGGGGAAGGCAACGAGCTCGGCGTACTTTGCCTGCAGAGCCGGAGAACCTTATCATCGAGGTCCATAGGCCACACACCCAGGTGGCCTACAGCCGTCACCTGATCCAAACCTCCAGTTCCGGCAGCTACCAGGCGTCGAGGCCCATAATCGGGGCGGGCTGGGCAGAACCGAAGCCGGAGACCGGGAACCGGCCACCGCCACCCCCCCGCCAGCGGATACGAGGCCGGGAGCACCGCCAGGCCCCATCGGCCCCGGACGCCCGCATGGCCGGGCGGTGCCGCGCCGCTGCCGCGGGCCGAGCACTGCGGCGCCCCCTGCCGGCGGGAGGAAGCCGTGACCCTTCCCCCACCGCCGCCCCGACGGCGCGGCCCCGCTCCCCCCCGCACCTTGGTCGCCGTCTTGGCGGAGCCGGCGTTGGAGGCGGCGGCCCCGGAGCCGCTGCCGTCAGCCGGGCGGGTTCCTCCGGCCGCCCCCGAGGCGCTAGAGGCGGCGTTGGAGGCGGCGGCGGCGGCCCCTCGGCTGCTCTTCTCCTTCCGCTTCTTCTTGTCCCGCTTGGCGAAGAAGTCGTCGAGGCTCCTCTCCTCGGTCTCCGCCATGGCGGCGGCTCCCAGCGGCGGGGCTAGAGGGACTGCGGGGGAAGGAGAGCGCAGCGGCGGCGGAGGGCAGCTGGCGGGCCCGGCGGGACGAGCCGCCGCGCTCCACGCTGGTGGCCGCCGCCTGACACGGCCCGAAGGAGGGGGCGGCCCTCTGAGGGGAGCGGGGCGGGGCCTCCGGGCTGCTCCCCCCTCCCCCGCTCCCGCGCATGCGCTGCAGCGCTCCTGCCAATGAGGCAGCCGGGAAGGGCGCGCCCGCCGCCCACTCAGCAGTCTACGAGGGGGGGGAGGCAGTGACGTCACGACGTAAGGATTGCGTGCCGGGCCGGCAGGCGGCCGCGCGGATGGGGATTGGCTGAGCCGAGCCGGGAGGGAGGGGTGGGGCGGTGCGTGCGCCCGGCGGCCGTTAGCCCGAGTGGTTCCCGCCTACCCCTGAGGGGAGCTGTGCCGCGGGGTGCGGCTGGGATGGGATGGGATGGGATGGGATGGGATGGGATGGGATGGGATGGGATGGGATGGGATGGGATGACATCACATCGCATCACCAGTCACCCTCGGGAGACCCATAGCTGAGATGCTAGAGGGGACTGCTGCCGCGGCCCCTGCGCTCGGCCGGTGCTACCGGCTCGGTTTGTGCCCCGCTCCCCACGCTTGAGGCGACTCGGCGTTCGCTCCTAGCGTGCACTGAAGGTGACCAGCCCAGAAAGGGCCGTGCGCCGTTGTAAAAGGTGCGAGGGAGTAACCGCACTTTCATCTCGTAAATGTGGAGTGGGTCCGTCTTGGTGCGGTTAAGACTTGACACACCGCCCCGTCTGGGATGTCCGGATGTGTCCGTGCGAGCTTCCCTGACTCATAGTGAATCCTCGGGAGTACCTGCGGCAAAACAAAGCTAACAGTGGGTGTCTGCAGATGGTCACTGCGTGCTGCAGTGACCTTGAGCTCTGGAGAGGGGAAAAACGGTATTTAAAAAGTTAACTGTGGCTTTAAAATGCGCTGTCAAGAGTTTTGAGGCGGGACGTGTTGGGAAACAGCGTTAGGAGTGATAGTTGCATGACACATTGTTTCTGATGGCTCGCTTTGGTCAGCCCTCAGGAGGAGATAAGTGTTCCTGCGGCTAAAGCATGAGCCCAGAGGAAAGCTGCCTGTCAAATCAGCGCTGGTTTGTATTACGGGAATATAAAAGTAAGCATGTTTGTATTCCCAATACAGCATCATTTCATGCTTTGTGACTTTTTCACTTTTATGTGTATATATATTAACATATAAAAAGTGCAGGAAGCTGTAAAGCTGGAATGACCAACTCTGGATTAGAAGCTGTCAGGAGCCAAGTACCAAGAAACATTTCAGCTGTTAAATCTGGAACAGACTCAGTGGAAATCATAGAAAATAGCAGCAATATTTTAGGCCTTGGGAGGCTTAGGTCCAGATTTAAAGGCATGTCTCAGCTGGCACTTTGAAGGAAGCATTAGTTACACAGTTATGCTGGGATTTGCCTCCCACCTCTAGTTTTATTTATGTGAAATTGTGGAAACGTGCTGTTGCACACCATTTGTATGCAGTTTCTCTGTTAATTCATCCTGTTAGCCTTTATGGGTAAGGTTGTTGTGTAAAATGTTAGATGCCCGGAAAAGAAAAGGTCAGTATTTCTGCTTTCCTCACCCAAATGCAATGATCTTCAGTACGTGTGCAGAGGACATTTGGCTGAAGGATGACTCACAGACATGGACTGGCAGAAGTCATGCTCATAATGCAAGGAATATATGCAGACTGACACATTGCTGTGACAGGAGCATGAGCTCAGAGACAGCTTTCTCCTTCAGTGTATATTACTGACCTGTGTGAGCAACCTTTGCCAAGGACTGCTCTGAATGCAGAGGCTCAGGTACAGATGTACCTGGAGGACTCTGCCTTCTCCCCCATGCTGCAGCGTGCATGTTGTGGCACACGGAGGTGCCTTGGCTCCATCCTGTAGCCGAGTCTTGCAATGATGCTGTTCCTTGTGCATCCTGGTGCATTTTACAGAGACTGAGGGATGAAGTGCTGCTCCCTGTAGGGGAAGTGATGCAGCAGCCGCTGTTCACATGAGAGAGACTGAAGTGAGCTGTGGGTGATGCAGGAGTTAGGAACAGACTTCCATTTCCAGTCACCCAGTTTGACTTGCCCTTACTTCTTCACACCCAATGATTTCCACTCTGTGACATGAAGGTGGTAGCACTGCAAACTGCTTTGACATTTGCAGAGCACAAGCAGAACAATTCATCTGATAACACTTAACAGATGCCAGCTTAAGGAAATTGGAGAAGGCGCCCTTAGGCACTGAGCAGCCTGCAGAAGGGTTCTGGTGGGCCTTTGCGGCAATGTGAGCCCTGGTTCTTCTGAGGAGCTTAACTTTCCAGTCAGCTTTGGGATGCTAAGAGTTCACCGTGTTTCAGAAGGGCGAAGTGTTGCTCTGCCCATTTCTCCACCAGTAGGTGCCATCTGAAAGAAGGCAGTGATAGAAGCAGCATGTGGTGTTTTGTTGAAGTATTAAATTTTACACAATGCCAGCTTGAAGTCACCTTAAAAATAATTTTTCAGGCATAGAACCAGTATGCTATTGCTTATGCTAAATTGTAAACAGTAGGCTGGTAGGCTAGAGTACCAGCTCCTGGCTGGGATGCTGCTTACTCAGTGTGAAATCTGAAATGAAGCATGAGCTAGCATTGGGCTGGTACCCTCTGCTTCCCCGAGGGTGCAGCAGTGTCTGTTCCAGCTGTGCCTGGGTGAAGAGGAGAATAAAGTACACATACGGTTTGACAGCACTGCAAATCCAACCAAGTGACTAGCTAGCACCATGGGGGTAGCTGTGCTTTACAGCCTTGACTAGTCTCTCTTCCCAATCCAGCCCTGTACTGGTGCATGCCTGACCCTGCACTGGCCTGGTTCAGTGAGCTGAGTGGCAGGAAGGTTTCCCTGCATTTTGCAGGGCTAACTTTCTGCTGGGTTCGCTTCCTGAACTGTCTCCTGAGATGTTGGGTGTTGGGGCAAACACAGGACAGTGTAATGGGAACACATAACAAGTGAGGGGGATATAAATGTCCTTTATGCAGCAGCTGGATGTTCAGGTTTTTATTGTCTACAGCATCTTGAGTTCATAACAGCTAACATCACAGATCCCTCCATAGGAGTATAGGTGTGATAGTTACTGCAGTAGGAGCTAATCAATATGGTTCCTGGTTTTGGTTTTCTTAGGAAAACCAGTTGGAAACTTTCACGTGTATTTAATACAGCAGCTGCTAGACTAGGGGATAAAGGTAAATCAATTTATGAACCTTAGCAATGACAAATAGTTGTGAAAGCCTTTAGTCTCTCACGTTCTCAGTTTCCCATCTCACACAGTGAGGACAGTTAATGCTCAGCTAGCATTCAGGCTGGCAAGACATGCTGGAGGGGCTGTGTAGGTAGCTAGTATCAACCTGTGTGAAAGTATAGATTTCTTCACAAGAGCTTTAGCACTTCCCATGAAAGCAGTTTGTTTTCAAAAGGCCGGATATGTTACATTTGACTTCTGATAACTCACTTCACAAAAAGAATCTTTTCAGTTGCTCTTGGTCTTTGCTAGGGATAGAGAGAAAAGCTGTTGGAAATTCATTATTTCTGCTTAGGTGCTCTCTCCTTTTCCAGCCACTTCCCTGGAGTACCTTGATGATTTTGCAATAATCTATTTTCATTCCACTGAATAAACATCTTGGTAGGAACCTAATTGAATTTTAATGAAACACGCTGGATCGTTTGAACCTGCAATCCAAGTTTTTTTGGAACAAGAACTGGGAACGGCAGGTAAGAAACTCAAAAGAAATCCTTCTTATCATATCACAGTGTGGTTGTGGACTCATAATTTCACCAGGTTTATGTCTGTTAGTGACGTTTATAAAGAACAGCTTCTCAGTGGGATAGCCAGCAGTGTTTTTTCATACCTGCAGCATCACTAGAAAATAGCAAAGAATCTGATGCCAGATTGTATAGTTTTATGCTATACATTTGATTATTTATAGAAGCTGCTGTCTGCAATTTCAGCACACGAGACAGAAAGAAAACCTGAAAACCTGTCAGGGGGTGCTATGAAGAAATACACAGATAATGTATAAATTCCTTCTTCTTTCTAAAATCATAGAAAAACTGCTCTCTCTCTTATATGTCAAGAAGGAGGGGGAGGTTATGTTTCACTGATGTCCAGAAGTGGCTATAACTAGACAGCATCCAGTGGACAACCCAAGGGTCTGTGTCATCTCATCTTTTGTACCACCTTTTGTGTCTATTTTCTCTCATCATTGCTATTCGTGATGGAGTCTCAGCTTGGTAACTTCTGTACTAACGTGTAAGTAGTTATCACTGCCTGCATACTGCAAGGGAAAAAAAGGGAATCTGCCATCATCAGCTTTTCTTTTTTTGGTTGTTGTTAGGTAATCTCTTAATCCAGTGAACTGGGGGATTTTTTCATCACAAACTTGCAGGTGGTACATGCCAAATGGCCTTTTTTTTTTGCAGAGATTAAGGAATTGTTTGTCAAGTAATCGTATCAGGAAGGATTTTCCATGTGTGGGGATATGGGCAAGGGAAGGCATGACAACACTTGTGTGCTGATTCCCGTTACTCACTGGTCAGTCAAGTGGAGTGGATTTGGAGTGTATTTGATATCATCAGTCACTAAAAACTAAATAGCTTTGTTAGCTAGTGTTTCAATTGAAGATCAAAGTGTCTAGAGACTGCCTCTCATACATGCTGTGTGCCATTATATTCCCTAATGCATGCCATTTCTCACTAGTCTTTGCATCCACTTAATGAACTTGTGCTGTTGTCACACTGTGTAAATGTTAATATTGTAAAGTCCTAATCCCACAAACGTATGTATGTTTAGCTTCCTATGCAGGTCAAGCAAGGTGATCCTGCCCCTCAGCTCTGCTCTCATGAGACCACGCTTGCAGCACTGTGTGCAGTTCTGGTGTCCTCAACATAAGAAGGACATGGAGCTGTTGGAGCAAGTCCAGAGGAGGCCATGAGGATGATCAGGGGCTGGAGCACCTCCTGTACAGAGACAGGCTGAGAACTGTTCAGCCTGAAGAAGAGAAGCTGCGTGGAGACCTCAGAGCAGCTTCCAGTGTCTGAAGGGGGCTACAAGGATGCTGGAGAGGGACTGTTCATCAGGGACTGTAGCGATAGGACAAGGAGTCATGGGTTCAAACTGAAACAGGGGAAGTTCAGGTTAGGTATGTTAGATATAACCTTGCAGTGTTCAAGGCCAGGTTAGATGGGGCTTGGAGCAATCTGGTCTAGTGTGAGGCGTCCCTGCCCGTGGCAGGGGGCTGGAACTGGATGAGCTTTAAGGTCCCCTCCAAGCCAAACCAGGCTGGGATTCTAGCATTTAGTGTGATAGAGGCCAAAGTTTGTTATGATCTCTGAAAGGGCAGGTCCATCTTGGCACTTTATATGATCATACTGCACATACAACACCATGAGGTATCAATGTTTAACATATAAAAGAAAGAAGGGTAACAGGGCAAATCTTCATCATGATACCATCAAAATAAGAGAAACTACCTAAGGGTCACCCACATGTTCATGCTACTTGGGAGCCTTTTCAAAGGGAGATCAGCCAACATGCCTTAAAGAATGCCGATAGCAAGAAAGAGCCAAGCAAAGAAAGCATTTACTTGCTGGGAAGTGGAGGGCCCATGTTCTTAATCCTATTATGACAAATACTGGAAGGAGGAAACAAAGTCAAACAACCCCCCTGATCTTCTTTATGTTTATTGTAATTTTAACAACATGAGTAAATTGAAATCTGTAAGCAAAGCAATTACATGAGGAGGGTCTAATAAAGTTGTTCAAGCTACAACCTATTTTGATTGTTGAGTCAAACTGAATAGAACAGGCTGCTTTTTGGGGCTTTAGCTTCCATGAACAGAATGGGCAGTGACATCTTTTGCTTGCATGGCAATAGTCTTCTGTGGGCTGGGGTTTTCATAATCAGCTGAAAGTAAAATAGAGAAAATAGAAATCAATCGGTCACTACTACAAGTAGGAAAATTGCTGAACTAAGAACTGTCTTCAGCTCAGCTGGTGAAATCCCATCAACCTCAGTGGGATCTTATTATAACAAATAATCTCCCTGACCTGATCAGTAGAGCAAGTCAAAATCTCTGCACCAGATTCTCAGAGGTTCTGTGCCTAATGGTGATTAAGGTTCTTAAAAAAGCCCAGCCCAGCAACCCAACCACTGTAAAGGCATTTACAGGTTATTCCCAGAGGACGCATGTCAAGAGTCTGAACTGTGTTTCTTCACAAAAGGTACAGTCAGAGTGCCAGATCCTGTGCTCTGACTTCGAGGGGCACTGATGTGCTTAGAAAGGGAGTTTCCCCAGGATAGCAGCTTTAGTATTTGGATTGTATAGTAGTAGTAGGAGGGAAGGCATAATGTACCCAAGGCAAAACCCGAAAGAGCTGCTTTGTAGCCAATGTAGCCTCCAGATGCTGTAGTAGCTTTTTAATCTCACGTCTCAAATCTTCAGGGCAGTGAAAGTCACAGATCTACTGGAGTACTGCTAAGCCTCATCCTCCTATGCCAGTGCTGGAAACCACCATCTCCCCCGTACGTTAGGAACTTCTGCACAACTGGGTTTGGGGTGTTCTTCCCCTTTAGCAGCTTTTCCAAACCTCACTATCTACCCACCCCCCTTATGAAACACAAGAACCTTCCTAGTCCTGCTGCTCCCTGAAACCTCACAACCCCTTCCCAGGGAGCATGTGCTCTCCATCCTCGTGGCACACTTGCTTTTTAGGACCAGTACCTGCTGTGTTCTCCATCCAGAAGGCAGTGATATGCAGCAATGTCTTTCTCCAGCTGTTGTTTGCTGCTCAGCAGATTTTCACGATCCCGCTGCTGCTGCTCGGTTTCCATTTTGATTTCTCCCATCTCTGCCTCCAGCTTGGAAATGACAGAGCCTAGGTTCTGCAGCTCGATGTCATGCCAGTGCTTGGCATCATATAAAGAGTTCTCCAGACCCCTCTTCTGTAAGGGCAGGACAGCAGACATTAAAACAGTCAGGTTTCATATCACAGAGTCACACAGAATGGGTGGTGTTGGAAGGGACCTCTGCAGATCATCCACTCCAACCCCCGGCCAAGGCAGGGCCACCCAGAGCAGGTCACACAGGAATGTGTCCAGGCGGGTTTGAATGTCTCCAGAGAAGGAGACTCCACAACCCCCTTGTGCCACCTGTTCAGTGCTCTGACACCTTCAGTGTAAAGAAGTTCTTTCTCATATTGAGATGGAACTTGGTCTATTTCACTTCATGCCCATTGCCCCTTATCCCATGAAAAGGGTCTGACCCCAACATCTTGACAGCTGCCCTGAAGACATTTGTATGCATTGATAAGACCACCTCTCAGTCAACTCCAGGCTAAACAGGCCCAGCTCTATCAGCCTTTCTGGGTTTCCTGAGGATCTGGGATTCCTGAGGGCTGGCCTTGGCAGTAAAGGCTAAAGCAAAGAAGGCATTCAGTAACACCATCTTCTCTGTATCCTTCATCACCAGGGCAAAGAAGAAGTGTAATTCCAAATGGAACTTAACTGTCCTCATCGCATCCCTGCATACTCTGACAGCATTCCTATATTCCTCACAAGTGGCCTGTCCCTTTTTTCACATTCCATAAACTTCCTTCTTCTATTTGAGCTTTGCCAGAAGCTCCTTGCTCATCCCTGCAGGGCTCCTGCCTGCTTTGCTTGATTTCTTACTCAGAGGGATGTGTTGATCTTGAGGGAGGAAGTGATGCTTGAATATTAAACAGCTCTATTGGACCTCTCTACCTTCTAGAGCCCTGACCCATCAGATTCCTCCAAGTAGGTCTCATATGCCGTATAAGGATTTTTATTCAGGTTTGGCCAGTATCTCTATTGAATATGACTAAGTGGAGATGGAATATTTTGAGAATTCCTTTCTTTAGATACTTTGCAAAATGTCTATTACCATTAAAAAGGTTGAACTACTTTGGTTACAAGGTGCAGGTATTCTTCACATTGTCAAGTACTGCCCACCCAGCAATTACTATGAAGACGTTGAAGACTGACACTTGGGGTTTGGTTGTCAAGTGTGGTACACTTAGCGCACCACGTCAATCAAGAAGAACCCAGAAATGTCTGGCATCTCTGGAAACAGCATCCACTGGAAAACAGGATTTATTCTTAAGTCTCTATCCCAAGCTAGGAATGTTTTCCTCAGAAGGCACGTTGAATTTGCACACAATATACCCAACGCAACTTACCAAGGTCCTCAAGGATTCCGTTTCTGCTTGCAAGCTCTGTATTTTGCAGGCAGTTTCATGGAACTCGGTCCTGAGGCCCTCTACCAGCTCCTCCTCCTGGGTTCGCATGGCTGCAGTCGCTTCGGCCTGTTGCTGGTAAAGGATTGCCACTGTCATCATAACCTACTCAAATGATGGGTTAGTTTCCTTACATACCAAAGTGACAGCTAATATTTTCACAGTTTGTGGCAATTCTGACTTTACATTTTGTTCTTCTATTTTAAAGCCCTCAGTTGAACAATTTGGGATAATTCTTAGTGTCAAAATTATCATCTTTTCTGTGCATTTACTGTAAAACGGCTTATACCTCTAAGTGGATGTATTTTATCTCTGACAACAAAAGCTGGTCAGCATTCATACTACCTATAAAATTGCCTATAAAAAGAAAATGCTACTGTAATTTTCCATTTTGTAGCTATAATTAATATAATTATGCTACATATATGATATAGAATATAGAATATAATTCTGCTATAATTTTTTTTAGAAGCAAAGTGATTTCACTTAGTCTGTTGGATTTCAGAGGTATTCACGACTTGATCTCTCACTTAGGATTTGGTGAGTCAGAGAGCGAGTCATCTCACGCAAGTCAGAAGGATAAGTTCAATTAAGATATTATTATGTCATTTCATGCTCTTGTTTCTTGTGGGCTTTATGTGTTTAGGTCAGGGTCCTTGAAATGAGGTGAAGGAAAATGTACCTTAGTAAAACGAAAATGTCTGTGGTTTTTAATGAGGGCTGAGATCAAGGTTTTCAGCCCGGAGCTCTGGGCTCTCTGGCAAATGCAATTCTTTAGTCAAAACCTACATTTCTTCTGGTTGAAGTTTAACTATGCAGAATAGCTCTGTTCCACTCAGAAAGTTTCATCTTCACCTTTGCTTTTCTGATTATGCATTTTCTTCCCAAATAAGAACAAATTTTAAAGTAAGTCTGGGACTGTGCATCAGAAATAGTTTTTATAGGGGTTTTTTTTTGTACCATCATGTGAACCCCACACCTTGGTCACCGTGAATGAAATCGTCTCGGGTGCAGAAGGTCATTTAAGCACAGGTAAATCTCAGACAGAATTTAGGCTTTCTGAAGCTGTATTGCAGAGGGTGAATTTCAATCCCAACACCAGTTGTCCTTCACAGAGGCTGTGCTTCAGAGAGACCTAATCTCACCTCACTAGTCCCGGTGACCCCGGCCCAGTGATCCCTGAACCTGCCACTCTGTACTCATTTGTGTCTCTTAAGTTGAGTTGAGAGTGTAGCCTGCACATTATTATGGTATGAGGACTATAATACCTCTTTTTAAAGAGATACCTAGGGCAAGAAGGGTGCTTTTGCACCTGTACGTATAACCTACACCCATTACCTGAAGCCTAGTATCTGTCATTCACATTTACTCTGCTGGTGGCCCAAATGCTACCTATAAATTCAACTTACCCTTACCACAGGTGATGTTGAATCTCCTCCAGGGGATACCCTAAGTAGTCACAGCCTACCTGACTTTAGGTATATGAATGATACAACCAGATGGAGGTGGCCAGATTGGGCCCTAAATACTGAGAATTACACAGCAAGTAAGCACACACTGAATGAGCTCTAAAGCTTTTGGTACACACAGGGGTTCCCTAACCTCCTTATAGATTACCAGCTGAGCTGCACCAAGAGTCCAAGTGGAGGGTGCTGCTGGACCCTCACTTTTGAGTTTCTTCTGTAGAGAAACCTCAGCTTTGGGGTTCCTTCTATAGGGAAGTGCAGACACGGTCTTTGTGCCCTCTTCACTTGTCAGTTTATGTTTTCTGCTCTGCTCTTCCCATTCCTGAGAGGCTCCACAAAGCAAAGGCCATACTGAAATGTGGTGCTCACAACCAACCAGATTAATGAAGGGAGAGGATGAAATCATCCTCCTAAACCTTTATCAATCAGCTTGGTGCTTGAGTTTCCTAGGGATGTGTGGATTTCAAGCCCATCTGTACGGTTCTGAGCCAGGTGTTGTGCAAGAGTGCCGAATCTCTCTCTCATTAGTCTGTTTTTTATGGAATCGAAAGAATTAAAGGATGATTGGGGACAGAACACCATCACCCAGGGTCTGACCAGCGTGACAGCTGCAGGAGAAAAGTGACTTTGATAAGCTCTGAATAATTCTGGGAATATGTTAGCAAAGTAGCAAAGAAAGGAGAAACAGCTGACATAACTCCCAAGAGTTTCAACACCTTTCATGAGGTGTACTATATGGGACCACAGAGGAAGCTGTGTCATTGTGTGCTTGGAGCAGAGCATTGGCATGGACCAATTGGCTGGTCAAGAGACAGGACATCAAGAGGAGGATTAAGGTCTAGATCCGTTATGACAGAAGCTTAACAGCTTGATGCCTCAAGGTTTTGCTGCCTTGGGGATGAATCATGAACTGGATGGATTTATGGATGGCAGGTAAGCAATGAGCAGGGGTGGATGCGTGGAATCAAGCTACATGAATGAACAGCACCACGTCATTAAGTAAAGCGTTTTTCAAGGAAGAATATTAGAGAGCTTGCATGTCTTACAAGGGTTTAAATCACTTCTGGCAATTCAGAAAAGGGTTTGAGCATTATGGACAAAGAAAAGTGCAGATTTCAAACCAATGGACTTGAGTTTTGAGGTTACTTGCTCGTCTAAAAAAGTCTCATGAAACCCCATTAGGTATGCATGTAAATTGGTATGTTTTGGTGCCTGAATATCCCTGAAAAATCCGGCCAAGACTGCAATTCCTGTCAGAAACAAAGCAAACAGGGCAAGAGTCAGATAACAGAAATACTGTCCTGATGTGTAAGTCAGTGCTAGGACATCATCTGAAATACCTTGGTCTCAGCTGGTCACAGCTACACCAAAGAGTGGGTACAGAGAATCATAGAATCATAGACTCATAGAATGGTTTGGGTTGGAAAGGACCTTAAGACCACCCAGTTCCAACCCCCTTCTATGGGCATGAATGCCTCACACCAGACCAGGTTGCCCCAAACCCCGTCCAGCCTGGCCTTGAACACTGACAGGGATGGGGCAGCCACAGCTTCTCTGGGCACCCTGTGCCAGCGCCGCAGCACCCTCACAGGGAAGAGCTTCTTCCTTATATCCAACCTGAACTTCCCCTGTTTCAGTTTGAACCCATCACCCCTTGTCCTATCGCTACAATCCCTGATGAAGAGTCCCTCTCCAGCATCCTTGCAGCCCCCTTCAGACACTGGAAGCTGCTCTGAGGTCTCCACTCAGCTTCTCCTCTCCAGGCTGAACAGCCCCTATGTTATCAGCCTGTCTTTGTATGGGAGGTGCTGCAGCCCCTGAGCATCCTGGTGGTCTTCTCTGGACTTGCTCCAACCATTACAGGGAGCTTGCTATGTCAGCTTAAGCTCATGATTCAAAGAGGAATCCAGTCTGTAACTTCACTCTTTTTGCTTGTTCCCATTTTATTATCTGACTGCTCTTTACTCAAAGAGCAGCACAGAATGATGTGCTAAGTTACCCAATGGGGAACTCTTCTCTCATTTTATTTTCTCAGCCTGTTTTTGTACTCCATCACCCTGATCCTCCCCATGGAGAAATGAAGTTAAAATATCGGGGACCAAGGAAAATCTCACAGGGAGAGAATGAAGGAAGTGGCAATGAGGAGCAAAGAGGAGGGAATTGCTCTCCCTCTGCTGCTGCAAAAGAGTAACAGCAAGTTTCTCACTGTGCGGGTAACCAAATGGTGCAACTTGGCCACATAGGATGACATAAGTCCACAAGTTGAAAAACACTGAGCTCTTGTTACCAGTATAAATAGTGATAATCTAAATAGATCTGTCTGAGATACATAACTGTATGAGATATGAGATACATCATCATCTGGATTTAATGAGAGGTATACCTAGGGACAAAACCTTTTAGAATGTCATACCAGAACGTGATCAGAACCACAACCGATCTTGCCAGAAAACCAAAGCAGGAAGAACTTAAACTAGTGAGAGCTTACAGTAGGATGGCTGAGCAGGGGTACATTAGACATCAAAGACACGGGAGTGGGATCCAATGATCAGCCTAGTATGAGCTGGCATTTTGTCCTCAAATGGTCTCTCTGAAAGACCAGATATTGGAAGGTGTGAAAGAAATAGGAAGAAAGAAGTTGTGGGGCTTTGTTTGCACAGGAGGAGGCAGCCCAAGTCAGACAGGGAAGTGGGGACACTGAGGAATTTGGTGTGTCAGGGGCATGGAACCTGTCAGTGAACCAGAGACAGATTTTCTGAGAATAGCTTAGGAGGTTTCTGAGGGTGGTTTGGCTTCTCAAGGCTGCCTGTGCTTTGCATGGAGGCACTCTTCAGGCTCACGAAGCTTATTAATGTGCCACTGGCGTCCTTTTGGGCTGAAAATCAGGCCCCCACGGAATAACCTGATGAAGACTTTGCTTAGTAACAGTCTGGCACGGTCACAAACTTGATGGGACCTCTACATAAACTCTGGTTGGCTTCTTGTGCATTCCTGGCACCTTTGGTATCAACTGTGGTCACAGTTTTATTCTTTCTGTGGAAAAGAAACACCTACTCAGAGCTTGCATAGATGTTTGCAAACATAGTCTTGGCTTTTTCCTTGCTGTTTGCCTTTGCTTCCCCCCACTTTGTACCATGGAACAGGGGGGGCTGTGTTTTTGCTATATATCATATATAAATATTACATATAGCACAGCTATAGTTATGATTTGCTGTGCCACGCGTGCCTGTAATAGCCACCGCAGAATGAGATAGCTACTAACGATAGGATCATTCCCTGTTGATCACCTAGGAGCATTACTTTTATCATCACTTTTTATTTCTGAGTTAGTACCCAGCTTTCCCACTGCTGCCAAAGGAAACAGTATTGAGGAGAAATCCATAAGGAGTCTGTATAATCAGTGGAGAGCAATATGTATTACCTTTTTGATTTATACACCCCTCTAAATTGTTCAGCAGAGGAGCGGCCGTAATGAGAAAGGTAACAACTGTGGCTTACCCTACACAGAAGGTATCAACCCATTAAGTTCCGGGCCACCTGATCTACTTGAAGATGTTCCTGCTCTTTGCAGGGGATTGGACTGGGTGAGCTTTAAAGGTCCCTTCCAACCCAAACCATTCTATGGTTCCTATGATTCTAAGTTTGTTTTCCACAGCCAACATTTCAGAGCCCTTGAAGCCTCCCACAGACACCTGTGATATCAGCAGGGTCATTCCCACCGCTGCTTAACTCTGCCTCCCAAGAGAGCCACACACTCTGCGTGTATATTCCCATGGACTTGGACCAACATCCTTTAGATTTTACGACCATTTTTGGTTCAAGGAGAAGCCAAACACCCAACCCTCGAAGTTACTGCAGAGTATTAGACAGGTTTTGTGTTTGCTTCAAACCCTGTGGTGCTGTTGTGCTTACCTTAGTACGAAGCAGGGCTCCTGTCTCAGCACGATTCTTTTCAATGTCTCTCTCCCAGTGGATCCTGATTTTTTCCAGGATGTCATCCAGGCCACTTCCCAGGGGAACATCCAGTTCTTCCAGCTGAGATCCCGCAAGCTGCTTGTATAGCACCTTCACATCCTTGAACAAAAATGACAGACATAAAAGAAAGCAAACTGAATGATCGACTTCAGAGAGGCTCGAGGAAGAGCTCGTTTGGTGCCAACAGACAGAATCATTAAGTTTGGCCCCGAAAGGCATCTCTACATTAATGATTTAGTGCACTGGAGGGTTTCTTTGTCAGATATGGACTTGCCTTGCTTCTGCATGGGGAGTCTTGCTTCAGCTCTGGGATGCTGGAAGCAGTTTCCCCTTTGGTGGAAGGAGGCTGAAGCCCTGCACCAAAGCACTGCCCTCACAGTGGCAAGTTTCTCCAGCAGTCAGAGCTTGATCCATGCACACTGCAAACCTGGGGCCCAAACCCAGCACAACTGCACTGCCAGGAAGGCTGCAGTGTGGACATCGGGTCAAGGAACTAACAGCTTACAGCAAATCAAACCCTGTTCTTCCCTCTCTGCTGCACCATGCAACAACATAGGCATCTATTGGGAGACACAACTGGTTGTGCAGAGCATCTTGTATGAGCCACCTGTGTGTGCTCACTGTGTGTTCACAAGAACTTGACATGGATTGGAGGAATGCAAAGTTGGAATTAGTTCAGGAAAGTCCTTGGGACGTCATTGTGCAACAGCTCAGCTGGAGCGATCGCAATAGTTGCTTCCAGCCTTTATTCTTTGACTTCTCTTGAGCAGCTTCCCCTGATGCTGCTACCATGGGAAAACCAGGTCCGTGCTGAGGTTGCTCAGATACTCCAAAGGGGTATGGAAACGAGCATCATTCTACCCTGCAAGGGCTCCTCACTGGCTAAATGTGGAGCAAGAGAAGCTGCTGGAAAGGTGGTGTCCTTGTTATGCCATATCTATGGGCAGAGAACAGCCTCAGTGCCAGCTTTTCTGGTTTCAGGAACACAGAGGCTTAAAGGGGATCTTGTGTATTTCCATCAAGGTTTTGTTTTCCCTCTTATCTAAAACAATTTCCATCTTTCTCATGCTGTGCAGCAGTGATGGAGCTATGGGTTATTCTCTGCAGAACGCCAGCCTTGAGATTAGACTTGTGAAAGCAGGGAGGGGATGAAGCAACCTCATCTTGGCAAGCCAAGTCCCCATATACCTGCCAGTGATGCTGAAATCTTGTGGTTGGAGAAATAACCTGGAAGAAATATGAGGTAGGATAGTGCCTTGCTTCCATGAACCACCTCAATTCAAGCTCCTTTTTACTTTTGAAGCATCAGCACAATTGCTTGTTGCCCCTTATGTGGGATTAGTAGTAGCTCCATATCCAAACCCCATCAGTAAAGAGGCTGATTTGGGTCTGAATCCTGAAACCCCTGCTTAAGGCAATAAACCACCTTCATGCAAATAGTGCTGGTGAATGCAATAGGTGGGAAGGCATTGCAAAACTGGGTAATAATGGGCTTTTCTTCCAGCTGCCTGCCCCCCGAGTTGCTTCTGGGATGTGTTGCTCAGGAGAGATTCTGTTGTGGGAATTGAGCAGCTTGTTAAGCCAAGCAGGGCATGTTCAGAAGAACCTGGGTGACGTTCAGTGTTAGTGCAGCAGGACCAGAGCTTGTTCCCTGCATGCTCATTTCCCTTTACATCTCTGGCTGAGGATCAGACCTCTCTGTTGAGATGTCCACATAGGTGCAACCCTGTGACCACCGTGTGGTGTCTAGCAAGAAGTGACGCCTCTTCCATGTCATGTTTATCAGACAGGAAAGACTTAAATGCAAGCAATTTAGAGGTTAGTGCTTGAAGTTAACAGAGAGAGAGAAAGCAGAGTGGGGTTTGGTCCCAGACACGACAGGCAGAGCTTTTTAGTGCTTGTTTTGCAATAGACGTATGATACCAACCGGATGAAACAGGCACACATTGGCTTTGTAGTGTCCCGAGTCTGGACTTACTTCTTCATGAGTCTTTGACAGCAAAGTTAGTTCTTCTTTCATGCTCTCTATCTGACTCTCCAGATCCATTTTAGTTAAATTAGCATCATCAATCACTTTATATAGCGAATTAATTTCATCTTCCACTGCCTTTCTGAATGGCTGCTCATTTTCATACCTGCAGAGAACACAAAATCCCCCAAACCTTAATCCAGCACAGTTCAGCAAGAAAAGCCTGCTTTCTTTTCAATGACACCGTTTGGGCTAATTACCTTGTGTCCCAGACAGAGGCACAGAAGATATACTTTGCTCTCACCTTGTCTCACTGTACTTGAATTTAACTGCCAAAGTACCCTGTCATTAACTCAGAGTGTAATAAAACAGGCCACGTCTGCGCTCTGTGCTGCCGTGGTTACAGCCCTATAGGCGTCCTGAACAAGCACCAAGAGGCATGCGGTATTTATATACAGTATGACTATGGGTGGCTCGTTCTCTATTTGCTTGGCTGCAAAATGAGAACAACTGCTCCTTCATCTACATGAAAACTTTTCAGAGCTATGGTCAAAGAAAACACGTGCACAGCGAACGCATTACTAACAGACATGCTGATGGAAGTCTGGTCTATGTTCCAGGGCCCCAGCCCGTCCTTAAGATGTAGTAGCGTTGAAAGAAAGAGGGAATTTGAGTGGTTGGTTTGTCAGCTAGAATTGCCGTTAAAGCAAACAGCTCATTTCTAAACCATGGCTGCAGCGGTAGGAAAAGGTTGTGGCAGGCAGTCGCTATTCTGCAGCGCTGCTTGCTGCATCACTCTTTGTTTCTGCCCTTTCATTTCAGGCTTTCCATTGAAGACGTGATGAATCTTCTTGGTGAGAATGAGGGGCTTTTCCTATGCAGTGGGTTGATTTGACATTGGTTTTGTGATGGAGACTGCGTGCCTACACTGCAAGTGTAGGACATAGAGCCATCAAATGAGTATCGCAGAGTGGTACCTTTCTGAAGTGAAAGGCAAACCTCAGAACAGGATTAACATTCTTTCTGATATGATTAAATAATACCAGAGAGAGACAGAAGATTAAAAGGGATGATAAAAATCATAGGAAATAAAACCCAATGAGTCTGAAACACAGTTTGTGTGTCAGATCTTGCAAACGTCTAGTTGTAAATGAATGAGTCCATTATGAGAAAGAGCTGGAAGGATCACATCTCCTGAGTCAAAGAGCTTCATGCACTCACGTACATCGATATCAGACTTCGAGAACAAAAAGACGTTTAAAAAAGTAGTTTGCCAGTATTTAAGATCTTCTTTTGCTATTCCTTTCTCTCAGTAGAGATGAGGAAAACCAGCGCAGCCCATTTGTTTTCTTATCTAACACTTCCATGCGGACATTTGTAGTGGTGTGGTTTTTGCTTGTCAGCTGCTGCAGCAAAATGGTCGTCACTTCCCAAACCATTTATGTGGGACTGAAAATCACAACTAAAAAGCACATGGAAATTTTGCCTTTATTAAATGTCAATGCAAATCTGAATGAATACTGACCTCTCTGTAAGACACCAATGTCTGTATGCCAAAGAATAGCTTGTGTAATTTTGCTAGTGCACATTTCTGTTACTTTAAATCTTCAAAACATTCCCAAATAATGTTAGCATCATAGAATCATAGAATCACAGAATGGTTTGGGTTGGAAAGGACCTTAAGATCATCCAGTTCCAACCTCCCTGCCATGGGCAGGGACACCTCACACTAAACCATGCCACCCAAGGCTCTGTCCAACCCGGCCTTGAACACCGCCAGCGATGGAGCATTCACAGCTTCCCTGGGCAACCCATTCCAGTGCCTCACCACCCTCACAGTAAAGAATTTCTTCCTCATATCCAATCTAAACTTCCCCTGTTTAAGTTTGAACCCATCACCCCCTGTCCTATCACCACAGTCCCTAATGAAGAGTCCTTCCCCAGCATCCCTATAGGCCCCAATCAGAATTATTTTGCTGTTTCAACCCCCCTCCCAAGCCAGGCAGTTGAATGCTCCATTGCTGGCACTGTTCAAGGCCGGGTTGGACAGAGCCTTGGGTGGCATGGTTTAGCGGGAGGTGTCCCTGCCCATGGCAGGGGGTTGGAACTGGATGGTCTTAAGGTCCTTTCCAACCCAAACCATTCTGTGATTCTATGAACAGTCAAAAGAACGAGCCCGTTCTACTCACTAAGCATTGCTCTGTCACAGAGTAGGGGTTTGCCAAGGTAGTTTCAAGAAAGCGGCCAGCTTGGTGCCACCACTTTACCTGTCTTTAAAATCTTCAGCACAGGCTTGAATGTTCTCGGTGTGCAGCATAAGGCGAGCATTTTCGAGGACTGCTTCGCCCACCTAGAAGAAAGAGACAACAGTGCTCAAGCAATGAAGAGCTTCAGCACATTAGCTATGTGCACTGTACATGTGTCTTAAGCAGATGGATAGCTTTGATTCTGAAAATAATCCTCTAGCCTAGGGCTGCTGAAGTGACTCATTCCAGATAGCGTAATCAATTACATTTGTACCTATAAAGCCACAAATTCTCTGCAAATAGGCTGTAATTTGTCACCAAACTCATTCCTCCCAAGCATTCATCTCCTTGTGCAAACACATCTATTCTGATCATCAGCTGGTAGCAAGGGGCGAATTCATTACAGTGTGCGAGGTACGGTCATCATTTAAGTCCCACTTATGTTTTCATGATACAGTTTAAGCAGCACTTATGCAGTTCCTATGCTACTTCCCATATCAGCAGGCCTCTGCGGGGTTGTCCTCTTCAGTGAGCCAAGGGATACCTGTTGCTTATTCCACCTGCAAGCCATCCTCAGCTCCCAGAGTGTCGTTTTCCTTCTCTGATGGCATCCTGTAAGCTCTTGCGATACGTATGAGACCTGAGAAGCAGGCAGTCTTGCGAGATTATTACACTGAATGGGAAATGCTTTGGAAAGATTGAGCAAATAAGACTGTGCTATCATTGCTATGGCTCTGGGGTGGATCTTTAACGCCCAGGAGATGCTTGAGGGGTAAGCAAAGCCGAAAGGCTTGTGATTTAACAGCTTGCTGTGATTCAAGAGGGATATACGCAAGGATAAAAGGGTTAAAAAGGCCACCGCCTGCCCTGGAGTCGCATGTGCACTGAGCTATGGAAGTGACCCAAACCATGTGGAATTCAGTACCAGAGCATTCACCTCTGCCAGTAGCTATCTGGGGGACTTCAGCCTTCCCATGGTCCACGATGTCGCTCGGGAGGAGCTAAACTGAACATCTCTTTGGTCTTTTTCAGGACACACGCATGGAGATTTGCAGTTGAATCTAAACCACCACATGGTGCCATGGTTTAGTGTGAGGTGTCCCTGCCCATGGCAGGGGGGGCTGGAACTGGATGATCTTAAGGTCCTTTCCAACCCGAACTATTCTGTGATTCTATGACTCTACGATTCTACGAATAAAAGCAGCTTTTTAAGCAGGATTAAAAGGGAGAGTTCCTGAAGCAGAAATCTTTCTTTAGGTAAGTAAGCCTGCAACTAAATGAGATCACAAATCCCCCGAAGCATTCTGCTGCCCTGAGGTGAAACCGGCCATGTCATGTGGAGACATCAAGGCTGCGTCCAGACAAGTTATCTGAAGTCCGACAAGTGGGATCATTGCCTTAGTATGGTCCTACCTGCCCTTCAGCCTGCTGCTTGGTGATGGGGTGAAGGTGAACACGCAAGGCTGAAGCATTTCCACATGGTAATGAGTATTCATCCTCGCAAGAAGTGGTTTACTGCTCCAAATGTCTTACAAATGCAGGGACAAGCATATATGAAATCTATGAAAGCATCTGACAAGGAGAGAGCTGGAGGAAAGACCTATTCCCCACATTAAGAAGCCCATAATGGATCTTGATGTTAAAAGCACTCTGCATCTCTTCAAGAGTTCAAAGAAGTGGTTTGCTGACTTCTCACCTACTGTTGTTAGGAACAAAAAGGGAAGGTGGCTGTGGCTGGAAGCCTGGGGCTGGAGCTCCATTCCTGCCAGCTCCTGCTCGGGGCTTGGCTTCCGAAGGAAACAGATCTCATACCATTGCACTGGAGGCCAATTTTTCTTTCCCGTGGGGTTTCTTGGCCGATTCCATCCCATAGGATGGAGGGATAGGCCATCAGAGACATGCAGTTCCAACACGCTGCATGGAGACAGAGGAGAGAGGCCTGAGAACACAGCCACTGGGCAGAAATGGGTTTCAGCATGGGAGAATGAGGGAGAGCAGGAGCCAGAGATGTTACAAAAGCCACAGGTAGGGGCAAGGAGATGGTATCTCACGGCACAACAGCCGGCCCTGCTGGGCAACGCACAGGTACAAGAGACTTCCATGTGCTTGCTGGCACACAGAACCGGCTCTTCTTCATTGTTCAACCCCGTATTTCCTTCTCCCTGCTTTTTGCAGCCCCACTTTGCCAGCCCTGGCTTAACACCCCAACGCCCGCTTTGTCCTTCTGCAGCACTGGGGACGTGCTGCTTTGCCATCCTCGGGTCCCGGGACACCAGGAGACCTGAGTTTCTCCTGAAAGATGGAGGAAGCACATTCAGATTTTATGTGGCAGCAGTACGGAGATAGAGGCAGTTCTCTGACCCAGACTCACGTTTGGTCGAACTGTTTTCTTCCTTCTTTCCCTTTTCCCTTTCCCTACGGACGGTATTTTGTATTCCTATCAACTCCCACCGGTGTGGATCGTCACAGCAGCTTTGATTTCTTTTGCCTGATCCAAATCAGGGAATGCCCTGCGATTTGCCCTGCCCTGTCAAAGCAAACCCATCAGTGAGCCCAAAATCTGACCTCAAGTCTGATGGAAATGAATGTCTTTGAGGGAATTTGGAACATCGCACGAGCAAAAGTAGCCTTAAATCCTGTGAGCTGCACGGTGCCACTCAGAGGTATGTTAGTGGCCACATTTAGAGGCTGAATCCAGTGTAAGATGGCTTTTGGGCCGCAATGAAAGCAGGAGCAGGGAATAGCCGGTGATTTGCCCCTGCCCAGATTTCTGCCCCGGTACAAAGTGCTTTTTAGAAGTGCTTTTCAGTAGAAATCTTGTGGGTTTATTGAGGCGTTTGAGGTGACTTCTTACCTGCCCCACAGTGGAACCCTGGTACCGTACTCCTGAGGATTTGGTCAATACCTGACTCCCCTGCCATAGGCCGGAAGCTAATGCCAGATACTCAGGGAGGAAGACCAGGGCTTTCCAAAGCTGCACACAAACAGGTACTGTATAAACAGCATAAAAAAGCCTAACGTTTGGAAGGCTTCAGGGATGAGGGCTGTGGGGGAGTCAGCAGCCATTATCCTTTCAACCCTCCTGGAAACAGGCTGAGTATGCTTTAAGTCCAGCAGTGAACTGGCAGGGTAAATGAGACATGGAAGTTTCTATGCAGAACCCAGGTATCCTGGGAAATTCTCTCTGCTTCCCACAAGCTGTGAAAGCCCTTTCCCAGGCTTCAGCAGAAGGGATGTGAGACTCCCATCTAGTGGCCCTTTGGTTTGATTTAACTCAGCCAACAGCGGGAGGCAAATGCAGCGTTTTGCTGACACATGCACTAAAGTGCACGGTGCAGCAGTTTAGGAAACGTTTATTTGAGTCCATTGGGAATGAGAGGGTTTGCAGTGCTGCAGGCACTTAGACATTGCCTCCTCTTGCACCTCAAACCCTGTGTTCAGTTCTGGGCCCCTCACTACAGGAGAGACATTGAGGGGCTGGAGCGGGGCCAGAGAAGGGCAATGGAGCTGGAGCAGGGCCTGGAGCACAGTGCGATGGGGAACGGCTGAGGGACCTGGGGGGTTCAGATGGAGAAGAGAAGGCTCAGGGGGACCTGATCGCTCCCTACCACTGCCTGACAGGAGGTTATAGTGAGGTGGGGTCTGTCTCTGCTCCCAAGGAACAAGGGACAGGACAAGAGGAAATGGCCTCGAGCTGCACCAGGGGAGGTTTAGATGGTGCTGAGGAACAATTCCTTCCCCAGAGGGTGCTCAGGCATTGGAACTGCTGCCCAGGGCAGGGCTGCAGTCACCGTCCCTGCAAGTGTGCACACAGAGTGGAGACGAGGCCCTCAGTGCCATGGGTCAGTGGTGGCCTTGGCAGTGCTGGGAGCGGTTGGACTGGAGGAGCTGAAAGGGCTTTTCCAACCCAGTTGGTTCTGTGATTCTATGATGCTCTGCTTGTAAAGCAGAAGGCAGCACTGTCCTGCCTCACGGGACTTATGTCACTGATGCTCATGTGGCATTTAAGCAGCCAAAACGGGAAGTGTTATAAAAATGCAGATATTATTAATAACAATGGCTCCTTTAAGTCACACACTGTGTTCAACACTCAGAGCTGTGGTGCACATACACCTTTTGAACACGGCTTTTTGAGCTCTTGAACTAACACTATTTGTGGTATAAAGCATCTTAACCGGAAAGCAGCAACAATTTTCTTTGATTTCACTGGGATTTTATGGACATGAAAATGCAATTCTGATTTTTAGAATAAACACCTTATCAAAATCTGCATCGACATCCTGGCCCATTTACTGGGTTACAACTGACAACAAGGAAAACCAGCTGCTTCAAGAGAGTCTGCAGACTCCAGCCTTCATATCAAAGTGCGATGTGAAACAGACTCTTACGGGGAGAACCTATCCCTGGCGACTGGAAACCTTTAATGTGACCAAGTTTGGCATTGCAAGGTTTACTATGCCTTTCAAGACATTAGCTATGCTTTATTGTAGCTTTGACTAGTTTTGCTGTTCTTATAAATGAACCAAATGCCTAAATCCTTTCTGAATGCAGCCATATTCATGGCCGCAGGTTTGACCTGTGATAATGGATCTCATGGTTTAATTATTCATGCAGTGGAAAATCATCTGGCTTTTCAGTTCAGTTAAAGCAAACGATGCATCTGTGGAGAAAGATCAGAAGTCGCCGATCTGGTCTTTCCTTCCACACACAGAAGAAAATTGTTATCAACCCATTGCCTCCAACACATTCGAATTCATGCCTAAGTCAGGCCAAAAGCATGCAACCCAGTGCCTGCTGCTCAGGTGCCAAGCAGGAAACTCAGAACACTATCAGTCATGCTTGCCATGTTGAACCCCTTCTCAGGGCCTGAAGGAGGAAAACTCAATGCTCACAAACAGTGTAGATGAGGCCCTCAGCGCCACGGGTTAGTGGTGGCCTTGGCAGTGCTGGGGGACAGTTGGAGTGGATGAGCTTGAAGGTCCTTTCCAATCTGGTTGATTCTGTGATGCTGTGATTCAAAGGTAGCCAGAGCGGCATTTGTTACACCACCTTGGTAAAGGTAATACCTGGAGTGGCTGGGAAGACTGATGGGTCCTTCGCTGATTCCTGCTGCATCCAGGAAAACGCGACTTCATTTATACATCGAATACTCTATAAGTAAACAGGACTGCCTCAAAGGAACGCCTGGTTCTTAAAGCAGGAGATACCTCCTGAAGAAGCACTCTGTAAAACCTGGAATGTTGCCAAAGCACAAGGAGAAAACCTCAGCCCTCCTCCTCACAGCTCTATGTGAAGGGAGTCCAAGGTTACGCTGTTGGGGGCGCCTGAGAGGATATCATTAAAAGTGATCACCATCCTCCGTATGGTGGCTGACCAAGCGCCATGTCATTTGGTGGGAGTTTGTTGTGCCATTCCACACATTTCCATGCACTACTCGTGCACTGCGTTGCCTTCAACTGTGTTACAGGTAATAAATACCCAGCCACTCTCCTGGCCCCAGAAATAAATCACTGGCAAATAAATCACTGCATGTGACTCCTCAGGCTCTCAGTCCTGTATATTCCCCAGGCTTAACATGAGCATTGAGTAAATGCTGACAGCAAGGTCAGGTGCACATAGAAGTATCTCTATAGAAAAACTGGTGATGATTTTTCAAGTGCTCCCAACCATGCACAGGAGTCACAGCAGTGATCAAATTGGTCCAGGACATTGATTCCTTCTCCTGTGACCTGAGCCGTGCCACATGCCAGCTCATAGACAGCATAAATCTCTGTGCGTCCCACAGAGCTGTAATTGAATGGTCACGGAGGCTGAGCTACCCTCTCCTTTCTATAAACTTGATGAGAGTATCTCAAGCACCCACTTTTCCCAGGTGCTGCCCTGCTCTGGGGGAAGGAATTGCCTTTACAACCAACCTCCTGTCCTGCCCAAAAGACACATTCAATTAGAGATGGCATTTTCCACAAGAACAGTGGGGTGAAGCCTGGAGAAAAGAAGTATGCCCAGGGTGAAACGAGATGGATTTGTATCGCTTTCACATGAATTCCTCTCCACAAGGATTTCCCATTTCCCTCATTTCCTGCAAAACTCCTCCCATTTTCTGCCTGTCCCAGTTAGTGTGTGACCTCCTGCTCTGCTAGAAACCAGCTGCCCAGCAGAGAACTAACGTTGTGAGCTGGATAATGGCTTCCCACCGTTCAGCTCCTGTCAGTGCTCCCCTGCCGCAGTAACAGCCCTGGCAATCGCAGCACAACATGAGTGGGTTTTCCCCTGAGGGTCCCTCCACTCATACCTTCCAAGTCACCCAGAATCACCGAACCAACCAGGGTTGGGAAAAGCCCTTTCAGCTCATCCAGTCCGACCGTTCCCAGCACTGCCAAGGCCACCACTAACCCATGGCACTGAGGGCCTCGTCTCCACGGTGTGTGCAGCACTTGCAGGGACGGTGACTGCAGCCCTGCCCTGGGAAGCAGTTCCAATGCCTGAGCACCCTCTGCGGAAGGAATTGTTCCTCAGCTCCATCTAAACCTCCCCTGGGGCAGCTCGAGGCCGTTTCCTCTTGTCCTGTCCCTTGTTCCTTGGGAGCAGAGACCGACCCCACCTCACTACAACCTCCTGTCAGGCAGCTGGTAGGGAGCGATCAGGTCCCCCTGAGCCTTCTCTTTTGTAGCCACATTTCCCCCCCAGCTCTGTGTTCAATGTTGGCACCCACTCGTTATTGCCGTGAGGACAACCACCTGAAATTTGGGATGCCGAAACACATCCCAGGAAGGGTAGGGGCAGACAGGACCTCAGGACCGCTGGGGTCTCTTACCCCACTGTGGAGATGGGCCTGTCACATTTCTGATTTTGGGACCAGGAGAGTCCTATGTGCTGTACCATTGTCTTCTCACCAGCAGGGCAGGAGGAAAGGGCTCCTGTCTAGACCCCACCTGCCCAACTGTGTGTGTTTCTGTGCTGATTCTTGTTCATAAACTGTTCCTATCATGGGCATCTGGGCTAAACCCGGTGGCTGCTCTTTCCACCCCAGAATCTTCACAAGTGCTCCGTGCAAATGGCACCAAGGGGGTTGTAGTTGCTGGGCATCCTTCCTGGCTGAACAGATGGGGCTCCCTAGGAATCACAGAATGGCTTGGGTTGGAAAGGACCTCTAAGATCATCCAGTTCCAACCATGGCCAGGGACACCTCACGCTAGACCAGGTTGCTCCAAGCCCCATCCCACCTGGCCTTGAACACTGCCAGGGCCCTCATAATAAAGTGATGTAATTCAGAAAACTTTATGTATTTTCTAATGTATTTTAATGGTTAAACAGATATGGATTAAGCTAATCTTTTATTTGCTATGACACTTGTAAATGCTATTACTACATACCTTTACTGCGCTGATTTTACATAGGAAAAGCCTACTATCTGAGCTCAACTTCATTATGAGCCGCTCTTATTTACTCATACAAGGGGAGGTAGAGGCAAGGCAGCAGGATGACACTATAAAGAAAGGTTAAAAGGAAAGCAGGTTGGATGAAAATTCATTACATGAGTAGGTTCATCACCTCCACAATGTTGGGCTTTCATAGCAAGAAAAGTCTAGTACTTCCTAAAGTACCTACAGTCCTACTTCTTTGGCCCTAACCATAAGCCCTGGTAGGTTTCACCAGTGAGTCTACAACTGCAAAATGGGACACTCATCTGGAAAACATGGGACGGTTGCAAAGCATTAACCCCCCATCTCGCATCAGTCTCCATCTACCCCAGAGAGATGATAGGTTTGAGGGCATGTTTTTGGAAGCACAGTGTTGACATGATCTCTGTATAACGACGTATGCCGCCTGCGTTCAGGGTCCAGATGCCATTTGTAGTGTTCTGGGTGAAGACCTGCCCTAAAAATGGAGCACACCATCAAAATGCACCCTTCTTCCTACAGCAGTGTGAAACCCTGGACAGCACAAAGCAAACCATACAGTTGCCCTGGGGAACTTAAGTCCTTCATGCTTGCTGAACACCATCTAAGATGGTGTCTTCTGTGCCTGCACAAGTGCTGCTGGGAAGAGATGTGCAAGATTCAGGATTCCAGCTCTTTGGCTCCGCTGGCTGGCAGTTGGGAAGCTGGGACTTGCAAAGTGCACCGAGAACTCAGGGGATAGAGCCCTGTGTTCGCTGCAAGCAAGGACATCAGCTTGCAAGTCGTACTGGTCTTACTGGTCAGCAAAAGGAACTGGGTTATGTCCACAAGGTCAATGCAAAGACCATTTGGCACTCCTGCAATAAGCATGTTCCCAGAGCACCCGCCGCCTGTGCGGGACAGAGAGGTGGGAGTAAGGAATGGTGGAGTGGTGACAACGGGAAGGAAAGGAGCCACTCATTGGTAGCCATTATTATTACCCAATTATTGATTTTAAATAAACAGACCTTTTGGAAAGGTGATGAAGCAAACTGAGGGAATAAAGTAAAAATCTGAGTTGCTGATAAATAAACCCAACCCAATGCGCTCGCCGTGATATCATGGCGAGGGATAAACTGACCCCGTCCTAGCAGGTTTCTGTTAATCATTTTGATGCTCAGTGTAATAACCACAGCCAAGCAAAAGATAAGAAACACCCTTTCCCCCCATTTTGATCAGCACCTTGGGCCGCATTTCCATTGCTCCCACGCCTGGGATGCCCAAGGCAATCCTCATGCTCAATAGGCATCTTCCACAACACACTGTGAAATGATCACTGCTATGAAGATAGGTTCCAACCCCTTGAGATCAGGTGGCGCTCATCACCAGCATCAACCAACCCTTGCGCGCAGGGCTGAAGCTCTCCCCCCGCTCACCTGATGGTAAATGGCCTCCCAGTTCTCCCGCAGCGCTCCCCAGCTGCCCACGCTGGCCGCTTTCTTGTCCAGGTACACTCTGATGTGCTCCTCCAGCTCCTGGTTCACCTGCTCCAGCGCCCGCACCTTCTCGATGTACTCCACCAAGCAGCCGTTCAGGCTCTCGTAGGAGAGACCCCGGCCCTTCTCCAGCCCCGCGGCCAAGGGCACGGCGGCGGCGGAGCTGCGCAGCCCCTGCAGGAACACGCTGCTGATGCCCAGGGCCCTGCGGGACACGCGGGTGCCCAAACTGCTCACGCCGCCCGTGGGGACGGTGCCCACGTAGACACCGGGGGGTCTGGACAGGCTCCCCGCACCGCCGATGCTCACGCGGCGCCCGGGCGGCCCCGAGCTCTCGGCGGCGGGGGCAGAGGGCTGCTGGCCCAGGAAGGACGAGCGGCGCCTCGGCAAGGGCATGGTGCTGCTCCGCTCCGCTCCGCTCCGGCCCGCGCCGCCGCTCCGCCTGCGCTGGCGGGAGGGATGCGCCGAGCCCGGCACGCTGGGGCGGGCGGGAGGGATGCGCCGAGCCCAGCACGCAGGGGCGGGCGCGGGGCTTCGGCTTTGTGCGACGGCTTTCTGGAACGAGGGCTTTGTGCCGGGCGGCAGCACCCGGCGCATTGTGCGCGCGGCCGCTGGGTCAGCAATCCCATTGCGGGGGAAATCTCCCTGCTGCTGCTGCTGCAAATGTGGCCGATGAAAAGCACAATGGTGTTTGCAGGGGCAGCGGGACGAGGATTCAGCGCGACGCACGTGTTTAAATACCAGCGGTGTTTTCTATGCTGACACCCCGATGATTTCCTACCCTTGTACCTCGACACGCGCTACACGTGCGTTGGCCGCTCGCACCCATGCTTGCTCCAGGCAGCCTCCTGCAGCAAGATGTTACTTGAAGCTGGTAAACCCCGAACTGTTGAGGAGCTGGCAGGGCCACGGCCGAGCAGAACCAAGCAGCCTTTTGCTGCTGCAGAGCCTCAAATGCCCCCTCGGTCCTGCTGCAGCTTCTGGATTCCTCTGTGTTTTGGCTTCAGAGAATCATAGACTGGTTTGGGTTGGAAAGGACCGTAACATCATCCAGTTCCAACCCCCTGCCTTGGGCAGGAACACCTCACACCAGACCAGGTTGCTCCACGCCCCTGTGTCCAACCTGGCCTTGAACACTGCCAGCGATGGGGCAGCCACAGCTTCTCTGGGCACCCTGTGCCAGCGCCTCAGCACCCTCACAGGGAAGAGCTTCTGCCTTATATCCAACCTGAACTTCCCCTGTTTCAGTTTGAACCCATCACCCCTTGTCCTATCGCTACAGTCCCTGATGAAGAGTCCCTCCCCAGCATCCTTGCAGCCCCCTTCAGACACCGGAGGGTCTCCACGCAGCCTTCTCTTCTCCAGGCTGAACAGCCCCAATGTTCTCAGCCTGTCTTTGTATGGGAGGTGCTGCAGCCCCTGATCATCCTCGTGGCCTCCTCTGGACTTGCTCCAACAGCTCCATGTCCTTTCATGTTGAGGACACCAGAACTGCACACAGTGCTGCAAGTGGGGTCTCACAAGAGCAGAGTACCCAATCAAGGCACATTGCCCCAAACCCAGCAGAGGTTAATTAGGGACAAGCACCCTCATGTCTTCCCCTTCTCAGTTTAATGTCACATTATGAGCTGCACTTGGTCTGTTCAACAAGGTCCCGTTTCACTTTGACTGCAAAACGTGGCACCAAGTGAGGCAACTGGGAACTGAAAGAAAAGGGCGAAACAATCCCTGAGACTTATTGCAGGAGATGGGGAGTTTTCCCCTGCTCATCTTTTGAAGTCATTGCTCTTCAGTGAACAGCAACCAAGCGGGTAGTTTCTAAGGACACACGTAGGATGTGTTCGTGGTACAGTGGGATCCTTCACTGTACAGTGTTAGATACGGCTCTTTCTACCTACACCTAGGGACGCTTCCCAGCCGGGATGCCAGACTTGTTCCAGGGTAGGATTCCCGTGGGCACATCGTTGCAGGCATGCCTGCAATGCGCTGATGTTGGACATTGCCCTAATGCAGGGTAGGTTTGCACAGGGGTGGCGGCGAGGCTTTGGCGAGACGGAATGTAATCAGAAATCCCTGTTTTCCGTGGGTGCCTAATCCTGGCTCGCCGTGTTGGTGCGTGGGGTTTGTTTGACTTGCCTTTTAAGCCTGAGAACTGGGAGACAGCCTAAAGCTGGGTCCCCGCTTCCTGGTTGTGTGATGCCTGGGGACAACGCAGCATCGCACAGCTTGGCGAGGATCTCTGGCTGGCCCCCGGGCATTCTGCAGTCAGACCGAGCAGGCTGGGCCGGCTAAAGGAGAGACTCCTCCACTATTTCTTACACAACATTCTCAGTGGATTTGCTTTGTGTCAAACAAAACCCAATCATCTGCCTTGCAAAAGCAGCCCCGCGCACAGCAAACAGATCTAAACCTGTGGACTTCTAAAGAAAGAACTGAATTTAATCCTCTCTAACCCTGTTCTTTCTTTCCACCTCCTTGCTGAAACAGAGACGAGGGTCCTCAGGGGGTTGCTTTTGCTCTTGGCAAGGCTCTGAGGAAGTTTTTACTCTCTTAATCAACCCGTCATTTCCAGAAGGCCATTTAGTAATCGATCCCGAGGCTCACAGATACCACATCGCATTTACTTCACTGTGAAAAGATACATTCCCAAAGTTCCCATCCATATCCGTGCACAGCCACGTCTTCCTGCCTTCCCTGGTCACCTCGTAGGGAAGCAGTGGATTACTCTGATGTGAGCAGAAAATCACATGTCCAGGAAGGCCCCTATAGCATTACAGTGTTCTCATTTTAGGAAGCCTGTGGCCCACATTCAGATGTCCGCCCTGGCACAGTAAAGTGCGCAGGTGGGACAGGGAGCAAGGAGGGTGACAAAGGCTCTGTGGCCCCTTGGTCCTCGGGGGAGCCACGTCTTGGTCTGATTACAGCCATCATGTAGTGTATTTGCCAGGTTGCTCGGAGCAACTGCAGCCATGGGGACACTGCTGGCAGGTGGGAACAGATGGACCAGGTGTGCTGTAGTTCCCTTGTCTGGTAGCAGCGGTTGCTCCCCTTGAACAAGGTGCTTGGTTAACGATGCTACACTGGGCCTGACCTCAAAACTTCCCTTCATAGAATCCCAGGATGGTTGGGGTTGGAAAGGACCGTAAAGATCATCCAGTTCCAACCCCCTGCCATGGGCAGAGACACCTCACACTAGACCATACCACCCAAAGCTCTGTCCAACCCGGCCTTGAACACTGCCAGGGATGGGGCATTCACCACTTCTTTTGACAAACTGTGCCAGCGCCTCAGCACCCTCACAGGGAAGAACTTCTTCCTTTTATCCAACCTGAACTTCCCCTGTTTCAGTTTTCTCAGCCAGTGTTCTCAGCCTGTCTCCATACAGGAGGTGCTGCAGCCCCTGAGCATCCTCGTGGCCCCCTCTGGACTTGCTCCAGCAGCTCCATGTCCTTCTTATGCTGAGGACAACAGAGCTGCACACACCAGGCTAAGTGGAGCAGCTGAGTCCAACATGTAGCATGGTTAGGACATCTGTGCAGGGAAAAGGTAATTCTTGCCCATTCTCATTGTTCTGGAGCTCAATCTGGACCTTGGCTCTCCTGATTAAGCCTGAAGAAGGCAACATAAAAAACTCGTGAGGCAACACGACAACCCCAACAGGTTTGCCCATGCACGGCTCTGGATCCTATGGGTGCAGCAGGTTTGCTTGTCATCCCACTTCAGTCCAGCTCTCCTGCTCCCCCCTCTGCTGACCCTGGCTGGTTCCTACTGGAAAGAGGATTCTGAAGGGTTTATCCCAGTCAGTGCTCAGGCAGTCCTGGAGTCACACAAAGGACGCAAGACTGGCACTCAAGCTGCATGGACTTCTGGCAACGGGGCTGGTCCTGTCTGCTTGTGCTCCACCTTGGCAGCCTAGAGGGAAGGAGTGACCAAAGTCATTCTACAGTAGGAGAAGGGACGGTCACTGAGCAGGAATGCTCATGGCCAGGCCGAGGGATGTCATGTAGGATGCAGGATGCTGCGCCCAGCACATGCTGCCTGTCCCAAACCCAGCCTTACCCAATCCTCTTCCACACCAAGTATATTGAGCAGCAGGTTGTAAATGACAGTGAAGGCACCAGTCCACGCGCGAGGTGTTTTGCTTAGAAATACCTTTATTTTATAAAGCCACAGTTCTGTAAAGTTTTACCACACTTATAAAAAAGGGGCTGACAATCCTGAGGGAGAAAAGAAAAGCTGAAAACGTTTCTTGTAATTCAGGGTTACACAAAGCCTATATTTATAATATATATATTCATTTATAATCTGGGGGCAGTCGAGATGGAACTGCAGTACAGGGGAGCTGCGGGCTCATATTTCAGAGACTTGCTCGTGCCCTACAAATAATGTCTCTTGACAGAAGGGGTTCACGAGGACCATCCCGCTGTCACGGTAGTCGCCGTTGGCAGGGGAGCGCGGCTCGGAGAGGTGGTCCTAGGACAAAGACAGAAGCAGGTTGAGCACATCGCACAGCCCTGTGAGCACACGGGGCGCCCCGCTGCCCTGCACAGCGCGTGTGCGGAATGCGCTGATGTTTCTATCATCCCTCCCAACCTTCCCAAAGGGCCTGAATTTGGGAGGCTCCAGCCCCCAGACAGCGAAGTTTGGTGAGCTGGCTTTACCCTTCCTCAGGCAGGAGGAGCTGTGAGTGAAGAGCTCCTCTGATGGTCTCAGACGGCACCAGAAGTCATCGAAACACAGAGTCACAGACTGGTTTGGGTTAGAGAGGACCTTAAAGCTCATCTGGTTCCAACCCCCCTGCCTTGGGCAGGAACACCTCACACCAGACCAGGTTGCTTCAAGCCCCGTCCAACCTGGCCTTGAACACTGACAGGGATGGGGCAGCCACAGCTTCTCTGGGCACCCTGTGCCAGTGTCTCAGCACCCTCACAGGGAAGAACTTCTGCCTTAGTATCCAACCTGAACTTCCCCTGCTTCAGTTTGAACCCATCACCCCTTGTCCTATCGCTACAGTCCCTGATGCAGAGCCCCTCTCCAGCATCCTTGTATCCCCCTTTAGACACTGGAAGCTGCTCTGAGGTCTCCACGCAGCTTCTCTTCTCCAGGCTGAACAGCCCCAATGTTCTCAGCCTGTCTCTGTACAGGAGGTGCTCCAGCTCCTGATCATCCTCATGGCCCTCCTCAGACAGATGATGTGACCCAGATGACAGGTTTTAAATATGAGAATATATATCATATGTATATGTGAATATATCATTTGATTCTTGGCAAGTCTAGACCAACTCCTGCCTTAGGTTGAGCAACATGATTGCCAGCAAAGTGGGGCTAATGAAGCGGCTGTGAGTGCTTGTCTAATCACATCTCAGAGGTTCCTTTCTAAAGCACTTTGTCTCTAATGAGATGAGTTAGTAGCTAACTGATCTGAAAAGCTCTTTAGCATAAACCCAAACTCTCCACTGTTCCTAAGTTTTAAATACCTCTGAACTAAGCTAAATCTTCTCAATCTCTGAGGCCAGGGAAGCATTTCTACCCATAGGGTCACCTGCACATGTATGAATAACCCCACTGAACCAGTCAGATCCCTTAAGTAAAGGCTGCTAAGTACACACCCCTATTACACACTCCCATTGATGTTCCACTTGCTTATATACTGGCAACACTCACCTGAACTGGTATTGAAGAAGCTCCTGAGACATAAAGGCGTGAAATTTCTTTGCATTACAAAGTCCTTACCTGATGCTGCATGGGACGTGCACAACAGAGCAGAAGGACTGACTGTCAGCAACAAGCCAGCCCAAAGAACTCTCCTAAGCAGTCATGGTATGGGACAGGCATTGGCCATAGGCTCAAAAGGAAGAGAAACTCAGGAACAAAGTCACCTATAGGCAATTAACTCCCATGACCACACAGAATTATGGAATATATGTTCAACAGCTGGGAATAGGATGGCAATCCGGTTTTGGTGACATACACCTTATACATGTGTAGGGGTGAGTCCTTCCCAAAACGCTGTTTCCACGAATGCGCACGTACCTCTGATGTCTCCAGTGACTGGATCTCTCTTGGCAACTCTACAGCATGCCTGTTGAAGTAGTCCATGGTAATAGCATTGTTCCAATAGCTCAGGTTGTTTTCCGGGTTGGATGTCTTTTTCTTCCTCCTCATGCAGCAGACTGTCAGCAGAACTGCTGTCAATAGAAACATGTCAGAAATGTGGTTATTTCCTTTCAATAAGGACTCATCAGTACCATGGATTTGGTCTTCACGTTACTTAAGGGGAAGGCTGGTGACCTTTGTTCATATGATTCACTCTTGGACAGATCTAGCTCTCTCCTACCAAACCCCACACAATTCAGTCAGGATCTGGGCCAAGCGGATGAGACTTTGGGCTTGGCAGAAAGATCAGGTTCTGCTTCCCTTTTGATGTGAGTGTATAATCTCCAAGATGTGGCTGCCTGGCTAAGGAAAGGCTTTGGTGGTGTAGCTGATGGCATTTTAATACCTAAGCAGGGATTTATAGATCCTGTAGGACAGAGGACTCTCCCCAGGGACCGTGGAGGATGCTGCTGTGCACATCTTTTCTGCTTCCAGTGTGTTCAGACACTTCAGCAGTGAGCACATCAGCAAGTGGGCAGTGAGATACGTGTCCTGGGCTCAGACACCAAATTAATACATGCAGATAGCTGCGCATCTTCAACACCAAAAGCTTCTGCGCTAAAGTGACACCAATCCCTGCCTCTGTCACCTTCCATTTGTAACTTGGATTTTGGGCACTTTGTTAACCATGCTCCAAAACATCAGTGACCAGCTGGGCTCTTGAGTGGGATGAGGTGGCACGGAGATCCCCTCTGGTACCTGTCTCACATAGCTTATGCTTCCAGTGCAGCAGTTCCCCCAGAGTTGGGGTTTTCCCTGCCTGTCTCCCTCAGCTCCATCGGGATGTGGGATCTACTGATAAGTGTAACCCATTCCCCACATTTCCCTGGGCACACAGTGGTTTCTGAGCCTGGCTTTTCCTCTTCCCTGTGGAGCCCACTGAAGCTCCTGCAATCTGAAATATTCAAGCTTAAAGCAGAGCACTGAGGGAAGATGAGGCGGAACTCGTCTGGTCTCCCCTGGCATCTCCTCTGGTGTCCTGGTGGAGATGCCAGCTGGGATAGCGCTCCCGCAGCGCGCGGCCCGAACACAAAGCGGAGCGCTGTTTTCTGGAACGGCTTTCTGTTCAGTCATCCTTGCTGCCATTCAGATGGGTGACCCTGGCACTTCTACAGGAGCCAGGCCAGCCCACTGGAACAAACTCGCTGCTCCCCCCCTGTCCTTGCTCAGGCAGAAGCTGAGGCACGTACCATGCTTTGCTCAGAGGATTAGTGCATAAGCTGTGTGCTTATCTTACACCTGTGGAATGAACCGACCAGTTGTGCTTGTGATCTACCTGATTTATACATAGAATCATAGAATAGGTAGGGTTAGAAAGGACCTTAAGATCATCCAGTTCCAACCCCCTGCCATGGGCAGGGACACCTCACACTAAACCATGCCACCCAAGGCTCTGTCCAGTCCGGCCTTGAACACCACCAGCGATGGAGCATTCACAGCTTCTGTGGGCAACCCATTCCAGTGCCTCACCACCCTCACAGTGAAGAATTTCTTCCTCATATCCAATCTAAACTTCCCCTGTTTAAGTTTGAACCCGTTACCCCTTGTCCTATCACTGCAGTCCCTAATGAAGAGTCCCTCCCCAGCATCCCTATAGGCCCCCTTCAGATACTGGAAGGCTGCTCTGAGGTCTCCACGCAGCCTTCTCTTCTCCAGGCTGAACAGCCCCAACTTTCTCATCCTATCTTCATACAGGAGGTGCTCCAGTCCCCTGATCATCCTCGTGGCCTCCTCTGCACTTGTTCCAACAGTTCCATGTCCTTTTTATGTTGAGGACACCAGAAGTGCACACAGTACTCCAAGTGAGGTCTCAAATATACAGGGAATGCCCCGCTGTAAATTCACCCCCTTCTTTCTAAACCCCTGGTGGTAGAAGAGACAAAATATTCGTGAAGCAGAAAAATACGTGAATTTGTCAGCTACAGCCAGAATTATTTACTAGAATGACAGCCCGGAGGCAAGACCAGACTGCAGAGAGGTCAGAGCTGCCCTGCATGTTTTGACAAACACTGCACCTACCCATACTGCCCTGGGTAAAGAGGCAACACAGAAGTGCAAGGCTAGAGCTCTGTTTAAAACCAAATAATGAGCTACTAAGAAAAAACTCTGACGGGTTTGAGTTCAGGCAATTTATGTCTCATTCAAAGGGCAAGGTGAGCTGAGGCTATACATCTTCTCCTGAAACTAATGGAAAAATCCCCCGCACTGCTCCTGCAGTCTCGGAAAAGCAGGTCATCATCACACTGACTATTAGCTTTGACTCATATTGCTTCAGTCTTTCTGCCACCAGTAACTTCATTTGCTGACAGCAGGACTCCTGCTGCCGTGCCTGTTAGCAGGCACCCCATGGGGGCCGCCAGAACTGCCCAGGGAAATGCCCATCCTCATCAAGGGCTGCATCCCTACTTTGCCTCTGCCCTCTCCCTGTCCCATCCTTCGTTAGGATTAGAAAGTGAAGCAGGCCCTACCTTCAGTCCTCCCCACTGCTGGCGAGAGCCAACAGACCTTGGAGCTTTCCAGTATTGCATCAACAAGTGCTCCCTAAGGCACAGAGCATTTGTGAAGGTGCCTGAGGATATGAGAACCCCAGTAAAGCCAACTCGATTGCTGTGCAAACGGCTTGGAAACCTGAGGTTTTCCAGCTATAAAATGTTGTGGCTGCTGACAGAGAAGCATCAGGATTTGGGTTTTAGGGGATAGAAAGATGGTGACAGTTGAGAGAGACTCTTCTTCTTCCAGCAGGAAACGGCCTTGCCATGTGCAGATACGGCTGCTCTATTTCCAACCTTAGTGCACACACAAGCACATGGATGGAAACCCATGGCAAATGGGTTCCTGAGATTTCCTGAATACAGCATGTTTTAGCAGAAGGCTGTCTACCAAAGCTTCACCAACTCAAAGCACAGGTTTAAGAGGGAGAGAGGACAGCAGGGCTGGAATAGGGCTATTTCTATCTTACATGAACTACCCTTTTGGGGTATAACTTAGTGAAATTAATGTAACTAGCACAGGACTGACCTTTCCCAGAACATTCCTTGGAACAGGGTATGGCTTTACCAATATTCTCAGAGACCTATGTGCTCCCACAATTAGAATTATGTGCATTACACAAAAAAACCTCTTTCCAGAGAGGCAGCTGCAATGGGCAGCTAGGATATATTAAATGGATGAAGATACACAGAGGGCAGAGATGGCTTGGAAGGGAGAGGTGGCAATAGCAACAACAGAGCTGAAGGGAGAAAGAGTAGCTGCAGTACCCTGCTTACCTTCCCTGCTGTGTTATGTGATGTCCTCGTACGGAGGAGAAAGTGCTGCTGTTTGGTGCTGCCATGTATCACCTCTGCTTCAGAGATGGCCAACCCTTGGGCCACAAAAATGATTGGCTCTTCTCTGGTTTTCGACCCATGCATTCAGGGGCTGAGCAGCTGACAAGCTCCAGCTCTGACACTTGCTTCTTTCTGGCCCTACAAGTGCATTATCTGCTGTCCATCCCCTCGCCCCCGCACTGGGACAGGACATAACACATCCCACAAGCAGGAGACATGGGGTTCTCAAAGATTTTTGAGAACAGGTTTTGAGGCTGGTGGGAACATGTCCATGTGACCCACATCTCCCGCACAACATCTGCACACCAGGAGACTTTGCCCTGTTAACCACAAGCTGCATTTGAGCTACAGCACATCTAAACCCAGCATCATTTAAGGACATGGAGTTTCCAGTTTTCCATCCCATTCCCACAGAGTTTGTTTTAATGCTCATTTTCCATTGTGGGGACATGTTTGCATTCCCCTTGCTGTCTAAACACAGCTTCAACAACCACTTCCTCAATCTCCTTTTGCCTTTTGTCTTAAAAGCTTTCTCTATGCTATCAGAAATGTCCCCTATACATGTGGGCTTTAGCCTCTTCTTGGACTACAAGTGCGACACAAATGTGGTTATGTTGCATTTCTCAGCTCTTAAATAATTCACAAGGCTCTTTTCTAATCTTCCAATGTTTGAAAACCCATAATCCACCAGGATTATACTCCATGTTTAACACGGGCTCCATAAATGCAGTGTAATGAGATCATGCCAACTCCCAACAATTTCCTGACAGTCTTCTGTCTCCCCTTTCAACTCACTTCAATAGTTTACCAATCTTATATAGCTGCACTCCCCTTTCCCACACTCTTCAGCTCCCACACAGAACACGACATTAACAGACCTGAGGGAAATACTCAGACCATAGGTTGTTAATTTACTTCTCCCTATGCCTGCAGATCATAACATTAACTGTGTTTCTACAGAACCCTTGCCTCAATGACTACAATAATGAGGATTCAATTCCCTTTCAGTTTCCTTAACTTACTGTGGCCATCTATAGTTGTGTAGATAGTACACTATATATATAGTATATGTGTATATATATACTATATAATATATATAGTATATCGTATGTAGTATATAGTATGTAGTATATCATATGCAGTATATAGTGTGTGTAGTGTGTGTGTGTGTGTATCTATATATATATATACCTATCTTAGCTATGATATAGGTGTCGGGGGTTGGGTTATTGATCACAGCTGCTTCCATCTGGAGGCAGGAGGCTCTTCTCCAGCTCAGCCTGAGGATTACACTCAGGGCTTGGGATCTCTCTTGCTTCAGACCAGGAAGAAAGTGACAAAGCTGATACTGGAAAGCACCCCAGTGCATGACATGCGAGCTAAGTGGGGTTAGGTCCAAGGCAATTCTTCACATCCTCTTTGAGTTCTGCTGACGCCGGTGTTCGGGGGCTCAGCCTTCCTCTCGCGTTCTTCCGTGTCAGCAGAACTGCCTGAATGGATTCACTTCTGCACATCTGATTTGCAAGTCTCTGTTCTCCCACATTCTATGGTGTCATTCTGTAATTACAGAGACACAAGCACTGGGAGCCCAAGGACCAGGACGGTGGGTTTTCAAATGAATTCATCTGTGTCTTGTTCTTCATTGCAGAACCTACACACGTATGAATGCATGGGCACAAAAATGGTCAAGACTGCCTGAAGGACGCCACAAAGCCAACCTCATCTGTGACAAGGCAAAAATGCTGCTGTCAGTGTTATATATGACCTTGGTTTTCTGGGTATGCAGTGATGCAGAACCCTTCATTTTTTGCAGCCCTCAAATGGCACAGGCAACATTAAGCCTGTTATTTATACCAGGAAAGTGAGGTACCAAAAGGTGAAATGATTTCCCCAGGTTCACGTAGCAGACATGGCTCACACATTCCTATTGTAAGAATTACTTTTCTGGCTAGCATTTTAAGGGATTTCAGTGGGACTCAGAATCCTTATGCGTCCTTAAAGAAACATGTGCTATAAGGACAGGGAGGCTAAATCCCATCTCTTATTTAAACAGGTGAACTCCTGAGGCCCAAGTCTTCAGGCTGGTACTTATAACCACTGAGCTGTGCCACCAGCATGGCTGGAGGGAACTGCCAGTCCTCAATGGGGGTCAGATGTCAGGGCACAGAGATGCTGAACAAATGCTCTGCTGCCTTCTGCTCTTAGGTGCACAACGAGGAGCCCTGGAAGGGTCTTTCCTGCCAGGAAAGAAGGGAAAAGCACATGAGGAGAAGCGCAGCATCTCGGGCACTTCTTCCAGAGAGATCCTGTGGCCACTGTCTAGCAGGTCACTTCCCTTGTTATGGAAGCTAAAATGGCCACAGGTTTTCACTTAGCAGGTGCTTGTCAATAGAAGTTGTCACAGCAATTGGTCCACATGTCGGAGCAGGACAGACGCGTCCCTGCAGTGCCATGCTGAGCTTTCCCTACCAAGGATTTCGGGCAGCACAAGCTGTCCCCACAACCCCCCTGATAAGAAAGGCTTTTCCAGCCTCCCCACCACCCCACAGCGCAGGGCAAGGATATGGAGAGAGGCACCTCTGCTCTGCCACTGCGGAGCTCTGCAAGGCAACAGCCAGTTAATTAGGTTCCTGCAGCTCTGCATCTCTTCACAGGCTCTGGTTTCATCTCCTCACCTCCCACCACTTATTTCCACGGTGTGCTGCCACCCTCCCTGCTTGGGGGCTTGTTCCCTCCTAAGACAGCTCAGATACTTTAGAGCATGGAGCTGAGGCTCGATATCCGACATCCCTCCGCATTCCAGCATCCCAAGCCTGGAGCAGGGCAGTGCTTCCCCAGCACATGCCCGCAGGCTGTGAGAGCCTCTCACCAGAAACGTTTTCACCCCTTGAAGAGGACACGAAATCCCAATGGCTGTGGTCTTCATCCATCTCTCGCCATCAGCCCCCTCTAGACCAGAAGCGACAATGCCAGCGTGGGGCCGTCGGTCCTCAGCTGCAGGCGCTTGTGCCCGGGAGATGGCGACAGTCCCCTTCGCATGTCCCACACCATGCACCCACATGCGGTATAACGCACACCCCACACCGCGCAGTGTACGCTGTACACCGCACACTGTACAATGTATATCCCATACCATACAGCGTTGTCTTGGGTTCAGCAGTAGCAGTCATTTTTCTCCTTCTTAGTAGCTGGTGCTGTACAACGTACACCCAACACTCTACATCATACACCCCATACCATACACTGTATAACCCACAACTTATACCGTATGGTGTACACTGTACACCATATAACCCATACCATATGGTGTACACTGTACAACCTACACCCAATACCATACACTCTACACTCTACACCATACATCCCATACCATGCAGTGTACAATACACAACATGCACCCCATACCGTACAGTGTACAACATACATCCAATACCATACACTACATACTGTACAATGTACAGCCCATACTGTACAACATACCCCGCACACCCATGCCTGAAGGTACACAGATGCCTGAGGGTCAGGAAATAAAGTGCTCCTCAGGTGTGCAGCATAGAGGGAAGCCATGACCGACACACGTGCCTCTGGGTAAAAGCATTTCTGGCATTACAACTTGGCTTTCTTCTCTCTAGGAATAACCACTGACTGTACAACAACACTCAGCATGGCACAGGTGAAACAGCACAACTTTTGGATGAGGCATTTCAAGCAGATCCAAAAAGTGCCCATTTAAATGCTTGCCTACCATTCATTTCAACTCTGAAATACGTCTGAGGATTGTAAAAGAAGAGTCCCGCTACAGAGCATCCTCAGAAACCTGGTCCTGAGAGCAGGACTTCGATACTGGAATAATTTAAACACCCAGTTGTATTAGAGCTCGTAGAGACCATTCTCCAAATAGCATTCACCCTGCTTACAAAGTGCAGCTTACAACTACAAGAAACAGAACAGACACATCCCGTTATGGCACATAAGAAGAGTTTAAACACTATTTAACTAGTGGGTTAGAAGCCCTGCCAACAGACTCTTCATGCTGTTGTTATTATTAACAATAACAACAATAATAATTACTATCATTAGTTATTAGCTCATATATGGCACACTTCAGGCAGAGACATACATCAGTTTACACACTGGCTATGCTTCCTGTGCTTGTGTTCTGTGACATTACACTGTGTTTTGCATTTACTCATAGAATCACAGAATGGTTTGGGTTGGAGAGGACCTTAAAGCTCATCCAGTTCCAACCCCCTGCCACAGGCACGGACACCTCACACCAGACCAGGTTGCTCCAAGCCCCGTCCAACCTGGCCTTGAACACTGCCAGCGATGGAGCATTCACAGCTTCTCTGGGCACCCTGTGCCAAGCGCCTCAGCACCCTCACAGGGAAGAACTTCTGCCTTTCATCTAACCTGAACTTCCCCTGTTTCAGTTTGAACCCATCACCCCTTGTCCTATCGCTACAGTCCCTGATGAAGAGTCCCTCTCCAGCATCCTTGTAGCCCCCTTCAGACACTGGGAGCTGCTCTGAGGTCTCCACGCAGCTTCTCTTCTCCAGGCTGAACAGCCCCAATGTTCTCAGCCTCTCTTTGTATGGGAGGTGCTCCAGCCCCTGATCATCCTCGTGGCCTCCTCTGGACTTGCTCCAACAGCTCCATGTCCTTCTTATGCTGAGGACACCAGAACTGCACGCAGTACTTTGAATGCTTTCTCTCCAGATCAGCCTGCTTTCTGAATATTGGCCTAAAACATTATGCTTGGAAGAATTTATCTGATCCCCTATTTCCTCCTTGATAGACAAAGCACTGTTCAGCAAACCAAATATTGCTGCTTCTCATCATATGCTTGCTATATCCCAGATTCTCCTCCCTATCTTTTCCAGAAGAATACATTCACACTTCTGCTTTGGTGTCTCTTTGATTGTCCATCTTTTAGATTTAGGCTTTGCTCTCACCCATGTTTTTAACCACAACTGGAATAGCAGAACCGATGGCCTCAGAGGTACAAATCTAACAGATAGTGCTGAGCCAATCCAATACACTGGAATGGATTAGTGCAGCTCCCTCTCCATGCCTGCAGCCTCATGGCTCCAGGTCTGACCCTGCAGGGAGCTGATTCAGTTCCCTGGGTGGACAGAAAGTACAGAAGAGCAAAATGAATAGGTTTTAGCAATCTGAAAGTGTCTCAGGGAAGTGCCAGGGCAGCCCCAGGCAGGAGGAGAGGGGCAGGATCAGGAGGCTGTGCCTCGGGGAGGGCAGGAGACAGCAGCAAGGGTAAGCTGTGTGCGAGCCTGGCTTGGTCAGCTCACCTCGCTGGTGTCCTCAGTACAGCCCGTAGCTGCACGTAGCAGAATTAGAATCATAGAACCATACAATAGTTCGGGCTGGAAAGGACCTTAAGATCATCCAGTTCCAACCCCCTGCCATGGGCAGGGACACCTCACACTAAACCATGCCACCCAAGGCTCTGTCCAACCCGGCCTTGAACACCGCCAGCGATGGAGCATTCACAACTACATAATAATGTAATAATTAATACTCAGTATTGGTGGCTGCCCCTCTTTTATGTTTCCTCAGGCAGCAAAGGCTGGGAAATGCTGGCTCTTGTTCCACTCCAGACAGATCAGCATGATCACACCCCGCATCAGTGAAACCCCAGAGAATACATGGCCCAGCTTGCAGGGGACATCCCAGCACCCAGCTTTCTCATCGTGTCTCACGTGGGTTCTGTACCTGTGTCAAATGCTGAGACCCTAAAGCCAGCTCTGGGAATGCAACCTGCCCTGCTCCTGCAGGTGCCCAAAAACAAGGATTTCAAACTCTTCCTGCTCCCTCAGCAGCTGCAAAGCTGGAATGCAAATGAACTTTGAATCCAGAACTTTGGATATCAGACTTTAAAGTTCATGAACTGCCTGCAATGAAATATTGCCCTGGAAAACCAGTGTTTCCTCAGGTATCAGTCGTTACAACTGGCATTAATCCTTTGGGTTAGCACTGGTCTTTTGAAATCCAATTCCAGGGCAGTATATAGCAGTTCCTAGATTAAAGACTGGTATGACTCTTTGGTCACCAGCTTAAATGCTCTGAAGGTAAAGCTGCTTCACCTTCTGGAGTTGTTCAGCCTCGTGTTGCACCCTCAAAAGAAAGCCCAAAATGACAAAGTGATTTCTAATAGCAACAGAGCAAGTACGCTTTGAGTGTAAACATTTCAGCTCTGCATTTTGAAGCACTTTGGTCAGTGAACGTGATCTCTATCTAGCGATTGCTCCTCATCCATCTCAAGCCACCCTCCTCTGTTAGCTCACCACCTACTCCTTGAATCACGGGCTGAAACCTGAATTTTATGGAAAGAGAAAGCAGAACAAAGCAGCAGTTAACTTACAACATGAGGATATAGGAACGCTGATAGCCAGGATGATCCAGGCTATGTCCATCTTGCTGAGACAGATGGTTGCCCTGTGCTGGGGCTTGTCCCCCTCAGTGACATGGGAGATGTTTCCTTGCACTCCAGGTTTCCAGGTCCCAGCAGGAACCAGTCTGTTTAGGAAGTTCCCAGTGGCGGTGGAGCCAGCGGTGGAAATGGAGCTGGACAACCTGGTGGCAGGAGCTGCGGAGAGAGCAGTGCTTAGCAAGGTCACGTTGGTCACCATCCCATGCTGTGTTGGAGAGGGTCCCTTGGGGTCTCCCATTGCCGGGGAGGAGACACTGACATCAAAACTGGTCTGAACAGAGTGCCCCGCTGCTGCTGTTGCAGATCCAGGGCCAGCAAACAGAGGGACATTTGTACTGAGGTTCAAGGTTACCCAAGAGCTGTTTTTGCTCAGCATATCCCATACGCTGTAGTGGGTGGGTTTAAAAGGCACCGACACCGCTTCAGGATCGGTTGATGGTCCAGCAGTTGTGGTGGCAAAATCTGCCTCCTGCAGCACCAGCTTGGCCCCAGTCACCTCGCTCTGCTTCCCTAAAGCTTCCCGAGGCGCTGCGGCGGGGTGAAGGGTCTGAGTGTGTAGTTCTTGCCAGCCCCATGCCATTCGGATCACTGGATGCTGCGGTCTGGGACTGAAAGGGGTGGTCTGTGAAAGGGCTCCTCAGGGTAGGGAAGGGAGAGTGCAGGGTCGTCTTTAGGTAAGGCTCTGAGGACTCTGTGAAGTTGCCTTTGAAAACCTGGAATATTTTCCCCTTGGGGCGAGTCTGTCCCGAGTACAAAGCACTCTGGTTGTGTAAACGATACGTTTCCTTGTCGCTGAGGCGAGGGCTGCTCGCTTGCTTTTGCCCGGTGGAAGGGGTTTTCTCCACCACGTTGATGGAATGGGGCATGGTGTGAGCAGACGTGGGAAGGGGCTCTGCTGCGTGGTGGTCTTTGCGGTGAGGTGTTGTTCCCATGGCTGTGATGGTGGTAGTGTTCATCGGGAAGCCCTGAGAGGAGGAGACAGTGGGAGACAGTACCTGAACAGAAAACACCAGCTCTTCTGTCAGTGCCAAGATCAGTAGAACACCTAGAGGAAGAAGCACAGAGAGAGGATGAGACACCAGGGAGGGACCAGCAGGCAGGGAATGGCACAGCTTGCGCGTGTGGCAGGAAGGGATACCTTCCATATCCAGAGTTAGCATCCAACTTTTTGGCTTCCCTGGGAAAGTAGGAAGGGAAAGGAAAATCCATGGTGGCCCCATGGCTGTGGAAGAGGCGAGGTGGGAAGGGGAAGGTTGCAGGGAATCTGTGGAAAAGAGGGAGAGTATGGACTCAGGAGAGTGCTTTGAAGTGCCATAGGCACAGACAAAGCATATAGGGGTAGAAACAAAAGGTCTTTTCATCTTTGTTTTGTCCAGGAGGCCTCCAGCTCTATGTCTGCATTACTATGGGGGTCCTTCAGTCATTCCTTTGGCTGCAAAACCCTAAATTGGGCTGCCTCCAGTCTTGGATGCCATTAAGCAATCTGGGGTTTGAGAGAGCAGCTGCTTAGCCCTTGCTGAAAATTAGGTCAAGAAGGGATGTCTGATGAGAAGGCTTCCTGGGTTATATATATGCTGCCCTTTACTGAGCGATTTCAGACAATCCAGTCACTTCTTTTGGCGTGTGAAACGTGGACAACCTCCGAATGTTAAAAATGAAGAAGAAAACATAAACAAGAAGAAAATCACAGCCATCTTTAAAAGTCAGGCGACTATTAAGGGACTGCCTCAATCTCACACAGCTGCCCTTTGCACATATGTACAAATGGTGGTAACCTGTTCTCTACTCACATGTGCTGTGGAATTGGATTGTATGAAATTTGTCTCCTGCCACTCTCTGCAGTGCACATCATCTCATGAAGTACCAGATTCACACCACCAGGAACCATCAATTCTTCCATTTATCCCTAGTTCAGATAACTGACATGGGCAGCTGCAGTAGCATAAGCCTCCCCGGGATGCAGGGTTAATACACCATGAGTTAGTGTGACATGCAGGGACCACATCAATCACACGTCACCATTTCCATATGTTGAAGCTGTTGAGTATAATGTGGAACTTTGCCCACTAGGAAGCACATGGAATAAATCCATTTTGCACAGTCCACTGAGCATCATCAGATGGCACCATTAGCACTGTGCTAGTGCGGATTTCAGTGTCAGGGTGAAAAATGGTGCCACAGTCTTAATAAATCAGGGACATGAGTTCATCAAAGCTTCAGGACTCCAAACCTTCCAGCCAAGGCTGTGGAGACACTTCCTGCCCCCTTCTCCACCCTTCCCAGGACTGCCAGCTTCTTCTATGAGCACTGTTAGACCATTTGGTTCTACCCTGCTTGGGAAGAATACCTCTTATGGGCACCAGCAGAAAAGGAAGGCAGGGGCTTGAGACAATAAAAGATCTCTGATGAGGGGTCCATTGGGTCCTAGAGCTCTGTGTCGCACGTTGGGCAGATGCAGATGCCATGAAATGTGTTTATTCTGAATCCTGTGCATCATTCGCACCCATCCACATGCAGCAAAGCTGACCAAAGGGGCAGTACCTGTTCCTCCAACCCAGCTAAATCCTCTACTTTGATCACTAACTTTGATTTCTGAACCAGAACAGCACAGAATTCTGCAACCAGCAAAAGTCACCTTATCTCCCCCCCCAGCCTCCTGTTAATTCACAGAGCATCCAGAATATGAAACCACTGACTGGGTAACATAATGAGAGACAATTGCAAGCAATGTGCTTGTAATGTGGCAGTGGATGCACATCCACTGCCTGATGCTAAAATTAGCTTTTGAATTTATTTATTCCTGAAATAAAGACCTATGCCAAATTAACCATCGTCTGTGATCCTGCTTCCTAGCTCCCAGCCAGCTACAGACAACATGCTCTTAGCAGAACACCTCATCTAAGGGAAGACCATATTCCATGCATTGAAACACAACCAGGAGAGCAGATCGTGCTGTATTCATGGAGCATCACTCTTGGAAATGAAAAGGAGAACATATCTGCACGTTTCTGGTAGTGCTTATTCTGAGGTCAAGGTCAAAGAAGATATTCTAGTGTCCATATGGCTAAGACTTCATGCCAAGACAAGTTGCTGCCACAAAACAAATTCAAAGAGGAAAGGATGACAATTAATTTGGGATATGGTGTGTGGAGATAATGGTCCAGGAAACTCTAGGCCTGCTGTTCTGAGCACACGAGAAAGTGCATTGGCAGACCTTAGGAGATACTAGATTGGAATGATTATAATGCTTGCTAAGATTCTGGGATGTTCTTTGTGTAACTACTTGCTCCTACACCTCGTGCAGAAAAACATCTCTACTGGGTTCATATTTTTCTCCAGGATCTTCCTCAAGGAATAAGGAAGTTGGCAGCTTTTCTGCATATGGTGCCCTGGGGTTAGAAACCCTGCTCTTTGGCTGAGCACCCACCTAACATCCACCCCCACTTCTTGCAAACCTGATATATCAGAAGCTTGCTGCTATAAAGATTTATGACATCTCTGGGGCAGCCTGTTGTTGTAGCAGGTCACCACATACCAGGCACGGGAAGCCAGATGCATTTAGCTAATACCTTTAGGTGGCTTGTAAAGTATAATTATTCAAAGGAAATACAACATCAGAAGTCATTTACTTGACAACAAACAATCACCCCCAAGACATTTGGCTGCCTCAGGCTGTGGCAGTCACATTTCGCTTGTCCACTAGGCTCCCTTTAACAGCTTCTGCAGAGCCAACGTGGCCCCATAAACTGCTTAGGACTTTGGTTTACTGTTTGAATGGACCACAGGAACTCCTTCAGTGCCAAACAGAGCTAACCCATGCCCCTAACTACTGAAAAACTATTCCGTTTTGTAGATCATTGTGAAAATGGGCAGTGCTATATATAAGGCGAACAAGATAATAATAAGGACTTTGCAGTGAGCTTTGCTGGCCCTTTCAAGTAGAATTAATTTGCTTTATAATTGGTCAACAGCCAACTGGAAAGCAAAAGTAAAGCTGGAATGGGCATTTCCAGATGCTCTGCATCACCACCTCAGCATGCTCTGGCTGGATGTGCAATGACCTGATTGCCCAGAGCTCCCAGTTACTTTTCTAACACTTGAGGATATGCAATGTCTACAAAGTGGGACTCTTTCTGAGGTCCCTGATATTACACTGCCCTGTTTGCCAATTCTGGCTTAAGCCTAGGAAAATGATATTCTGAATTCCTCCACTAAGTTGCAAGAGGCATTTACCACAGAAATGGACTTACCCAAGCCCTTCAATTTTCCTTCCTTCCCAACCTCTATCTCTGCTTTGCACCAGGAAAAGGGCCTAGTGGGCATAATGCCAACCGTCCCCCAGTGCCTCAGCTCACCCTCGATCAGACTACTGCTGGAATGAAACCTGGCTGCTATCAAGTTATGGCCAAAGTTTTGACATCCCAGCTGAGATGGTACCCAGCAGATGCCTTTGGTCTGTTCAAAGCACAGTCTAGCAGCTCTTTGCCAAAATCCTTCAGTTTTGGCTGACTAGGACTGTTAGGACTGATCTTACTTAAAGCATAAGCCCTTGGGGTTAAGGACTCACAGCCCTTACTATCTGCTGCCATAATGGTAATACAGACTGACGCAAGCACATTATAGCAAATAATAATAATTAATTATATTTGCAAAGGTCAGTTCACACCATTTAGTTTTTTCACAAGAGGCCATTTCTAAGGCATAGGAGCTCAGGCTCAGAAGGGGTCAAACTGGTTTGGCTTCTTAAGGCTGTGTGTCAAGTTCCCACTTTCGGTGTCTCGCTTTATGTCTCCGTTAAAACCATTCAACCCTAATGAGAAGGCTGACTGACCTGACACCTCTGCAGTGTGAACTGTGTCATCCTGTGGTCTTGCATAGTGCACCAAGAAGGGAATTAACCAGAATGAATTAACTCAAGGATGAAGCACAGCAGAGTGACAGAAGAGTGTACACAGAAGATGCTAATGTGCATTTAGCCGCAAAGCCTCCTTCCTAACAACATGGTGCAATGGTTCAAATCTCAACAGCATCTCCCTACAGTACTTCTTCCCATCCTACACTCACATGAGGAGCCCAGAAATGGTGTGGACATGAAGAAAACGAAGGAGTTCCTATCCAGCAATGTTTTAAAATACTGCTCGATGTCCTCAATGAGTCTCAGGGAAGTTGGGGTTAGGAATATTTTGCTTTCCCAGCCTATGAAATCTGCAGGGTCCTAACATTTGGGAACTGCCTTCGCAGCCCTTTTATTTGCATACAGAGGCAGAACTGCCTCCCTCCAGACCAGAAAACCAAAGCAATTCTGGCTCCAGCAGCTGATACCCTTTGACTGCTTTATCTCAGGACCTCAGAAGCTCCTGTTAGAAGCCAGTGTCCTGGCACAGAACAGCATGAAAAGGCTTCATTTAGGAGCTAGCACTGCTGGTGCTGCCCGGGACACTTCAGGGACACTTTTGGGAACAGCCTTTTTGCATGACATGGCAGAGTCAGCTCATGCATTCAGCCTCCCCGAGGCACCCCCTTTGAACCACACAAACTTTGGATTTACAACCAAGTTCTGATCTAAAGCCAATGGAAAGGTTCCCAATGACTTTGGCAGGCTTTGGACCAAGTCCTGACTGCCAGAGGTACAGTGGAAACTTCTGAGCTGCACATTCACGTTTTCTACAGCAAATGAACGTGCACCATGCGCACAATCTGGTGTTTGACCCCTTTTGGCCTCTGCTACCTCAGACCTTGCAGCAGGACAAACAGAGCCAAACAGTTTTGCTCTAGGTAGTCAGGAAGAGCTTTTTGTTCAGAGCCCTACTGCTGGACTCATTACTTCAGATTGCCGTGGGCAGGAGAAGCAAAGGGAGCTTTCCTACAAAGGACCATTATCTACAGACCCAAGGCACAGGGGCACACGGGCAGTACAGGGGATGCTGAAGCCTCTCTGGGCTTGCAACACTCCTGACTTAATAATAGTGAGAGCAGGTTGTGCAAAACCTGTTCAAAGCAACAGCAATGTTACTGTTGTAATGAAAGCTTCCTTCACAACACTATTAACTTCTTATGTGGCTCTCAGCAAACCTAAAACGTTACAAGGAGTAAAATGAATCTTTAATAGACGGAAACTGTGCAGAAAGTACAGATCACTACTTCCATTATGGTCATTTTTGTTATGGTTTCTTTGTCATCTGTCAGAGCAATATGATTTTCATTCACAATAAAGCAGCCTTTGCACAAACAAAGAGTTAAGCAAATTTCATCCATGATTGGTGGCAGAACCGAGAGAAGAAAAAGTAGGTTACTCAGCACAGAAAATTTCTCTTCCCTGCCCATCTCTCAGTGGCCCTTACACCAGAACTCCCAGATACTAATTTACAAGTTATTGTCTGGTTTCCTGGGCAAGTTTTGGGTTGATTAACACCAACTTCAATACACGACGTATTGCAGGGAATAAGACACCCGGGCTAACAGCTCTATTTGCAGCAACACAAACCAGCATCGGCAGAAGCTCTGGAAATCACATGTACAAACACAAATTAAGCAGCATGCACTGACAGTCCATGTGCAACAGCAGTAACGGCAGCTCCAGTTTTCATGTGGCAAGACTTCCCGGCCCTTTAACAGCATAAACCCAGCGCAGAACATTAGTACTTCCTCTAAGGTGCACTTCCATCACAGACTTCAAGAGAGTGAGCCTATAAATCAAAATCCATTTCTCCAGGGAGTTAAACAATGGGTGATACAAATAGGACAGTATCGTGTAGTTGCAGAACAGGCAGCTCCCAGTTCCTTCTCACACTGCGCTAGAGACTCACAGATACTACAGGAATGCTTCAGGTCCCCTATTCAGCTAAGTATACACAGACATCCGAGCTGCTGAACCTTGTGAAAAGGCTTACTGACAATCTAGGACAACAGTAATGACTGAGAGGGGGGTAATAAGAAGAAAGAGCCTGACTCTAGCTGCTTGCTCAAGGTAATCACTTACCTGGAAATATCATTTGGGCTTGTCAGCAGACATCCTCACCTGCTCGCATCACACAGATTCAGAAGCTTCATCCCTCAGCAGAGAAAGGCAAAACACATCTCCCTAACGAGGCAGCTGCAGCAGGAGTTGCTGTTATTGTTGGAACTGGTTTGGAGGAATGAGGGCAGAGACAGCCCAGGCAGGCGTGTCTTGCAGGGCTGTGCAGCGAGAGGGCTCGCTCCTTTATGGACTACCTTTGCCACTGCAGGGCAGGATTACTTACTGAGCCAGACCCCCTCTCTGCCAGCAGATCCACGGGCTGCTTGGTATTCCAGCTTGGTTTCCCATCAAGTCCAGATACAGTTTGTCTGACACGGGTCTATTCAGATGCCAGAGGATTGCTGGCAGGGCTCCTTCTCTGGGAACAAAACAGCCACAAGCACCCCAGCTGCACGCCCTTGGGAGGCTGCTCAGTCCCCATTCCAAGGCAGCATGCCCTCCCTCCAGCTTTTTGTGTGTGGATGGCTTTTACACGTCTACCTCCTGCTTCTGTGCCTCCACCAGACTTTCCACTTCATTCAATTACCTCTAATGATATTAATATTCCTGTCAGAGGGAAATACAGGGAATGAAATCAGAGGATCATCTCTCCTTTGGCATCAAAATGCATGGTCTGTTTCTGATTTCTTCACTCCTCAGTGGTGACTTGGCCATAAAGATGTTTACAGATCCCGTGATTCTTAAAGCCATAATCCTGCCTCTCTTCTTCCATTTCTCCTTTTTCCCGTCTCTCTGGCACAGCTGGATGTCTGGAAGAACACGCTTCCTGGAGAGCACACAAATGTGCCCTGTGCAGCCAACTACCCATCCCTCAAAAGGGAAATGGTGCGAGAGCAACAAGTTAGGGGCTTCTTGAGAGCAGTGTGGGGATCCCCCAGGAGTCCCAGGGCAATCCCCCCCATTCAGGCTTTGATTCAGAGCTCCTGCTGCGCTGCAACAGCCCGAGCAGTTTGTGATATGGGCTCCCCACAAAATTCATCCCTAGTATTTTGCTAGAGGGAAAAGCCAGTTCCTCCTTCACTTCAATCCCCCCAGGTGAGAAGATCCTTCTGTTTTCAGGTCTTGATACAAGCATGTTGCAGCCAGACTTCTTTTTTGTTGCTCTGGCTGAATCAGACAGGAATGATGCTGTGACAACAGGCTTGAGTTCGGCAGCACTCACAGCTACGGGGCCTCCAGCAGTGACCCCAGCGCTGCCTGAAGTCCCTAACTGGGAAGGCTAAGAAGGTGTATATATTATATCACAAGTATACCCTTACCCTTAGTGATACAAACTCTGTTTTCACAGCCACAATCGTGTCATGAAGGATACGGAAAGACAAAGTGAGATCTGCTTTGCATTCTTGTGTTCTCATGCGGACGGTTCTTTTCTCCTTCCCATCAGCAGTTCACTTTTCCCCCTTGCTGTTTCCAGCCTGAAGGTTTTTCTAAATAAAGATATTTAGTGCATTATAAACTAAACGGTCCTTACAAATATCAGCTTGTTTAGCAGTTTCTGGAGCTCAAGGCTGATGAAGAGCTTGCTGCTGGAACAATGATGTAGCACGGAGCTGCAGCTGGCATAACAAGAGAACCATGCCATGTATTTAACCTCTGCTGGAGGATTTGCCACATCTGTAAGTTGTAACTCACACAGATTTCTTCCCCGTGTGCTGTCATGGATGGAAACATATGGCTCAAAACTGCAGAGGCCATCATTTGGAATTTCAGATGAAAACCCTTCTGAACGACAGGCTCTGCGCATTCCCTGGTCCAAAAACACATGGAACAAATCAAAGATCCTTTTAGAAGTATATGAGTATTCCTTGGTCTGACAGCTCCCCCCTCACACAAAGCTTGTCCAGCCCCAGCTTTGCAAATGCACATCCTTTCCTTTCCAGCCTTTACTTGGCAGCAGTTTTTGTTGGCAGGATGCTGTTGCCAAGGGAGACAGAAAGGATATGCAGCTGGCTTTTCTTTCACCTGCACTTACTGCTGCTGATCCTATTTATGCTACTGCAGACCCTTTGGCTTCTAAGAGACCTCCCATCAATGTCACCGGACCTTCTGAAGAGTTTTGACAATGACACAAATAGCTGTGGCCTCTGATAGAAAGCTAAAATAGGATCTTGCCAAACAGAGGATGCAGTTGGTGTCACAGATGCTGACTTAAGCAAGGCTATCCATTTAACGAGCAACAATAAGAAGGGGGAAAGGAGGATTCAAAGCCATCTTCAAAAGGTTTCTGACAAATCCCCAAAGCAGTGAGTAACTTCAGGTATGTGGAAGTTACATGCTTAGCCTAAGGTAGCTGTGGCACTGGCAGGCAATTCACCCCATCCACTCATTGACTAGGTACTCCAGAGAGGCTCCTCTCTTGCCATTAGCAAGAGGTCACATAGAGGATGATGAGCTTTAACCAGATGTCCAGCTTTCAGGTGATGAGAATTAGGTGAGATGAATCCCACCCCGTATCCCTCCATCTGTTTACGCGGCATCATCATAAAGCAAAGCGAGGATTTGTTTAGTACAAAAAAGGGATAAATAAAAGTGATGTTTGAAAAGGTGAAATGTAGTCTTTCTATTGCAATACCTTCCAGGAGAGGAAATCCCACTGCTTTGGCCATTCAGAACCAGTTTTTCCTGAACACCACACAACAAGCCTTAGAGAGCAACACTTCATTGGCACTGAAGAGTGGACTAGAGCAAGGCAGCCCTTCCATGGCAACGCATTAGGAAGCATTTTTTTCCCCCATATTAGAAGGCAAGCGGGCAAGCACTAATTCAGATGAGGCAAGGAGCTGCTGCCTCTCAAAGAAACAGCATCCAAGGCAAGATGTCCTGGCTGCCTGGAAGGTAACGCAAGGAAGCAGGAGCCACTGCTTCATGCACAAGCCTTTTCGAAACCACCACAGCTCCTGGACCTGCTGCGCTCCCTTCAAAACCCTCCCACTTGCAGGTTGGAGGTGAACAAGCCAGAGGCTTTTGATTCCAGCACCAGATGATACATCTTTTCCAAACCTAGCCTCCAGCCCTAATTTACGCTGACTGTTTCTGATTTCAATCAGGACACCTAGTCTAGACCCAGGATGTTCTTCCATTACAGCACAGTCATCTTTAGCTTGCCTTTTTCTAAGGAAACATTTGTAGGGACAGGCTGTCCATCCCTCTGCCTGTCTTTGATCCATGGCTAATTGCAAATACTGCAACACACTCTATGATGAGTTGCCAGGAGGCAGAGCAGAGCACCCTACTCATGGATCCCTCTGCTGCAATGATTCAGGCCTGTTTTGTTCCTCTATTTGCAAAAGCTGTGCTTAAATTCTCCAGCTGCAGGTGCAGAGATGTTGATGCTACAGCCAGAAGGGACATTATAGATAGGCAGAGGCTGAGTAACTTCTACAAACCCTGAAGGTATTGCACTCATTTCATCTGTTCACTGAAAGTAATTTGGATGATGCATTACTTATGCCTCTTTCAAACACGTTATTACCTCCAAGTGCCTAGTTACCCTTGTGCTTGATCTCCAATGACAGCTTGTAATGAAGAGCTTGCAATGAAGAGCTTGCACCGATTTGTTATGTGAGCAGGCAACACGTAATTAGAAAGAAACCGTTACATTCACCTGCAGGAAGGCTTTACTCTGAGGTTTGGACCACTTGAAGCAAGAGGGACACTGTGCCTCAGAGTGAGCAAATGCTGGGGACTTAAGTAGTTATCCACAGCCTCAGTCTATCATCTGGGCAAGTAAGAACCAAACCAGGTCAGGAATGCAGGGAGTCAGCATTTCCAGTATGGGGGACTGGCTTTGTGGGTACAAAGGGTCATTGGAATGGGGATAATCCCCAAGGTGGACTTGGGCTATAAAAGGCAGTGAAAGTTTCCACGGCCAGATTTTCTCCTGTGAGCACAGTCTGAGGATATGAGGTTATGTATAAACCAGCCGGAAAGGCTATAATGTGCTGCTTTTATTATCCGCTGGATTATACAGGGCTAGCAAAGCCTCTGGAGTGGATGTCAGGTTGCTAAGGAAAGAAGTGAGCTGTTGCTTTTCATTTCCATTCGTTCTTCTATAGACTAGCGACAGCTTTCGCTTGGCTTCTGGAACAAAAGCTTGTATTGCCTCTTAGCTGTCCCGAGGTGAACCTAGCTTCAACTAAAGCTGATTTCAGAATAACCTGGATGCTCACCATGGCCCAGCTGCACTGAGCCACATGGGTGCTCCATGACCAGCTCTTCCTGAGGTCTGCTGATGGCCTGAGGGGGTCAGAAACTGGAGGTACATGCTTGTATGTGTGTCAGGGGTGCAGGTTGCATTATGACATACCAAGATAAAAGGGAAAGATCAAATTCTCTCCCTGGAAGTATCAGCTGCTCACTGCAGAGATGAAGAAAGGGGGGTTTGCTCCATTAGACTGAGATATGGATTTTTTGCCATTCTTTGAAAGCTGGGTATTGGTCATGGAAGGAACAAAGGTCCAACTCGGTGCTGTAAATCAAATGTTCATATAAGTAAGGTCACAGCAGTAGCTGGATATAATTTCTGCTAATGACAGCAGGACTCTGCTGCTTATATTTCGCCCAGTGTTACTGCTCCTGCATTAGATTCACGAGATGGAGATATGCAATATCATATGCAAAAACCATAAGGATGAGATGGCATGGGGCTGCAGCATTACCTGATGAGTCAGGGGATCAGAAATTCAAGTGGAAAGACATATGAAGTTAGGATGAGGATCTCCCTTTATAAAAATACACTCTATCAACTCTGCAGTTCACTTCTGCAATTCGTATTTCCTATTCAGCATGCATGTAGTTACACAGCAAAGTAAAATGTTTCACATTTCCATACGGATAGTCTCTTTTGTGTGTGCTGCTTCAGAGAGTCATTTTGAACACGTGTTTGTGCTTTATTTTCCTAGTCCTGTCTTTTCATAGGAAACTACTGCGTTTCTGAGATATCATTTACATTCAATGGTTTAAGTGTTCACAGTGGACTCAGGTCATCAATTTCATCCTGTCTTAAACATGGCAGGCTAGCACTGACATATGCTATTCTTTGCACCATTAACATAGAATCACTGTTTGGAATAATAGTAATAATAATAATAATAATAATAACCCCTATTGCAGCATTATTCTCACAAGTAAGATATTTAATTTGTCTCTCCTTTCTGGTTCCACCAGCCTCTAACTGTATGCAGAAAAGAATCTACTTCACCCATTCCTGACATGTCATCGCCCCCACACTTAATTCTTTTTTGGAAGGAAATTGGACTGACAACCCTAACCACTTCTGATTATTCACACAACAGCCCTTGTGAAGAGATTAAACGTACCAGCTTTTCCGTGTTGCCCTGTCAGCACACACAGCCCTTCGGGGATCTTCTCTCGATGTGAAAGTTAGCTCAGCCTCAGGGTTGATCCACCCTTGGCTTCTGTTTCGTTAATACCAGTTATGTTGTTGGTGATATGACGTGGTCATCTTATCTCTCCGCTTTCCCCTCCAGCAGCTACACTGGGAGCCTCATTTCATTGCACTTCAGTCAGGTTATTACACAGTTCCCAAAGCATGGTACTCACTCTTCAGCTACTGCCGATGGGGGCCGGAATCAGCTCTTCTCCTGCCTCCCCCCTGCACCATCTCCCCTCCAGCAACACAGTGGCTGCGTGATGCTGCACAGCAGAGAGCACCCCCTGCTTGGACACCTCTGCCTTTACAGCAAACATGCAGCCTGGTTGCCCCGTGCTGAGAAGGTGTCCCAGGAGCAATGTCCTCATGCTTTGCTGTGTGATTTGTCTCTAGCCCTGTGATCCGACTGCCTCTGCTCTTCAAGGCTATTGATTTGTTTCCTGGTGGAAGTGCACAAATGCCAGCCATGTAATGGGAACATTCGATTTGCGGTTGTTTCAGTGCCTACCTCAGTGGTAGCACCTGGCTTTTCTGAGCTGCCCCTAATGAGTATGACTGCCTGGAGCCCAAGGAGGGCTTGAGATCTCCTGATGCATCAGCAACAAACTTCAAACACAGCTGAGGGTCGTTTCCTCAGAAACAATGCAACTGCAAATGTACCCAGTGGTGCATTTGGAAAGACAAATCCATCTCTGAAATAGCTCATAACATGGTTTTACTGCTTACACTGCTTTTCGACAGCTAAACCCAAGTTACTCGGCATGAACAAAGGTCAGTGGCTGAAGTGCCTAAGATGACAAGAACTTGCTGTTCAAGCATTCTGAATGAACCACAATTAAACATCACTCTGGGTCCTCCACAGACAGAGGCTGCAAGAGCTGTGTGGCAGTCAGATGTTACATTCCCATGAAATGCAATGATAATACTGATGTAAGTGTCTTGTCACGCTTTTGCTTTATTACATTTTCCCCTTCCTCTCTCTCCCCTCTCTCTTTTTAAGCATTCTCAGCAGTCATTGTACCCGAGCAGTAGAACTATTCCCACAGTAAAGTGCAATATTGGAAAGCAATTCTGTTTGGAGACAGAGCACTAAGTGTGGCACATGAGCGTTGAAGCTGCAGGAGAATATTAGTCTTTGCATTAACATTAACTACCATGGCTAAGAAAATGTATTAGCAACAGCCTTAGCAAAGGTCAGGACACTGAGAGGAAGGAAGAATCAAGAAGCATTATAGGGAGGACATAACTTTAAGAGAAAGTGCTGAGTTTCAGCCCCATTCAATATAAGCTGAAAGGACTACATGGAAATAAATAACAGAAGGCTTGCTTGAGGGATCAATTCCAAGACCACAGATAGCAGTGTCAGGAAAAGTCCACTGGGACAGATGGTAGCTTCTGCTGCACTGGTGTAAATCCAGGACAACTCCTCTGCAATTGGTAAGATTATGCAGCATACAAATGACTCTGAGAGGAGAACGCAGAAATAAAGGAACCAAAGGGAAGTTCAGGTTGGATCTAAGGCAGAAGTTGTTCCCTGTGAGGGTGCTGAGGCGCTGGCACAGGGTGCCCGGAGAAGCTGTGGCTGCCGCATCCCTGGCAGTGTTCAAGGCCAGGCTGGACAGGGCTTGGAGCAACCTGTTCTAGTGGAAGGTGTCCCTGCCCATGGCAGGGAGTTGGATCGGGATGAGCTTTAAGATCCCTTCTAACCCAAACCATTCTGTGATTCTATGATAACCAACAGAAGTGAAACATGGTTGGGAACTGAAGACCAATGACCAAATGAGAAGTAAGAAATAATCTGAAGATTTATGTCCAATAAGAACTGGAGGGAGTAGTCAAAGGAGTGGAGAGGCTTATCTTTTGCTCTCTTCAAATCTGGGTGCTGGGTAGGCCACCTGAAGCCATCATGACAGCTCAGTACAGCCAGTGCTTGGCCAGAATAAGCATAATTCCCCCCTTTACCTGACTTGTTGGAAATCACTGTTTCAGACAAATAGGTGATTTAAATAAAAATAAATAAAATCCAAGTGCTTGCATACTAAAGATGCAGAAAACAGCTGCTTGGCCCAACATTATTCACAAACAGCAACTTGTATATAGCAGCTAAGCCTAAGCTATCTGGCATGAACTAAAGATGAAATGCTTCAGATGACAAGAAACACACATAAGGTTGTATTTTGATGCAGTCAGAATTTGACTTCTTGTTTTGGGCACTGGAGCAAGAGCTGCTTCCATCTGATGTCCGTGACATCACCCATGTGCCAAAAACACACACGTGATAACCCCTTAACCAGGACCAGGGTGAGAACAGGCAGATAAAGCAAGAGGGAGCCGCAAAATCTACATGAACCTTTGCTGTTACAGACCTAAAGCACAGACTATTTTTGCGGGAACATATAGCTTTTTATGCAGATGCATTACTCTCCCATTCTGCCGTGCTTATTATATTTATTCAACAGTGTCCCTGCTGGGAGCTGCTCCTGCCTGCTCCTTCACTGTCAATTACACAGCAGCACCTACAGCAACTTTTCTATTGCATTACAACCATTTCCTTAAGATGAGCTTGGGTCCAAGGTATATTTCAGGAGAGAAATAAAACAAAAAGAGGAAAAAATGACACAGCAACAGTTTGCAACAATTTGCTTGTGAAGGTGGTGTGAACTGAGCTTGCATATTACCAACAAACTGTGCACTTGCTGTGGCAATATAAAGCATCTCGCACTCAGAGCTCTGTGTCAACTTCTGCCTCTGTCTAAATTAATGCTTCCAATTAGTTCTGTTTTATTGCACATCCATCACAGCAGATTCACTGTTAGGTCTTTGAACAATAAAAATCCATATATGAGTAATTAAGAAAAAGTACACTGAGCAAGACGCAAATATTTCATAAGTATCAGCAGGCCCTTGGGAGCTTTACAGGGCTTTTCCTGATACATGTAACTTCAACAGGTTCATCTTTGGGTTTAGTAACCAACTGAAGTCAAAGGCAGTGTAACTCTTCACACTCGGCTCACACTTGGCTGCTCTGCTTTTTCAGCACGGCTCTTGAAAAATCACCTACCTACCATGCATGTGTCCAAGGCATTAACTGAGCTTCCAGGCTACGTGGCACATACCATGTAGGGGAAAAAATATCCAGACTTATTCCTTAAAATGACATCATATTACCTAACTTACCCAGCGCTGTTTCCAAACGTTCCCTCTTTTTATATACAAAACCTTTGGCACGTTAAAAATGTATGTGGAATAGCTTAGAAAGGACTAAAAAGATGGCAAAAGGGAAGAACATACTTAAGGCCCCAATCAAAATGATGGTTCCGTAATAAGCCTGTGGTTTTAAGAGACACTGAACTGTCACCATAATGATTAAACTGGGCTAAAACTTTTCAGGTTTGGAATCAGCCCAGATATGGTATTCCAAAAGACAGGAAGAGAAGGAGCAACATAAGGCTCAGCCCCAAACTGAAGCAGAGCAAGTGCTTGTCTCTGCTCGTTCATCAGGGTCTCACAAGCACCCTTTTAGCACAGGAGCAGCCACTCTTGGCAGTGGTTGATGAAATGTGAATATAATGAGAACAACTCTCAGGAGTTATTTTAAAAAGGATCCCTGAAAACAAAATAAACCTTTAGTTTTTAAAATGAAACATTTTGCAGAATTGTTCGAAAGCAAAACAACGACACCAACCTCTGATCTGAGCAGGAGATCTCCACCGATTCTTTATTGCCCAGTCACCTCTAAAGTGGTTCTGGAGGCACAAAAAGAGCATGACCTCTCTCAACAAGACCCTTCTGACACAGGAGGGCTGTCTCCATAGCACTGAGTTACCTTGCCTGTCACAGACCTGATGCGATGAATGAGGATGAGGGGATGCAAGGACAGGGATGAGGATGAAGAGGAAAGGTGCAGCTGGAAAGCTCTGCCTCTTGGTTTCTGGAAAAGAGAAGTGCCCAAGGGCAGGCTGAGTCACTTTGCAGAGAGCTGCTCTGCTTCATTGCTGCTTGAAAGGGAAACCTTTTGAAACTTTCTCTCTTTGTGGCTTCAGAACCACAACGACCTAGTGAGAAAGAGAGGGCATCACAAGCTCTGGGGCCAGGAACATCAGATGCACATAGCACCAGGGTTTTCCTACTTGCTGCCATGAAGCCCATATGGGGGCCTGGGAGAAAAACCATGGGAAAAGCTTAGCAGGGATGAAACCAGCAGGTTGCTGTAGAAATTATTCTTTAAAATCCTTTAAGCTTTAGTAAAGATTCAGATCTTTTTCTACAAGAGGCTAAAACTTGTCCTGCGTGATTCCAGTCTCTTTAACTCTAGAGAGTGTTAACTTTTCCACAAGAGGTGGAGGTAAAGGGCCAGTGGGCCAGAGGGAGGGAAGCAGGCAGGCAGGAACGGAGAAAGCAAGTGAGCAAGCAAGCAGGCACCACCTAGCCCTTCATTTTCAGTTCCTGGCACAGGTAACACATACACTTGACCATCTTGCAGCACTTCAGAGCAATGGACCAGACCCTCAGCTCACATGGGCCATCTGGTCCAACTGAAACCCAAACCCCACAGCCTGGAGCCACGCTGGCTGGCTCCGTACCTGCAAAGCTGCAAGGCCAAGTGTACTTTATCATTTCATGACGTTTTCACACCACACTAACAGCCAGCAGTGCAGAGAAGCCCTCCGAAGCTCCTGCCTCATCATAGCGGCACAGCTCATCAACAGGCTCGTGTCAGTGCGTGCTTCCCCCTGCACCTCCTTCCTGAGACAGTGCTGGTTAGCTAGTAACCTGAAACAAACACGCTGATTGCAAAGGGGAGGAGGAAAGGGAAAGGACAGACAGAAGGAGAAGGGAGAAAAGGAACAATATTTTTAGGACAAAATGGGATTCTCCATTCACTCACAGGCACGCATATGCTCAAACACACCCTCCACAGAGTAAGAGTTGCTGACGGCAGTTATGCAAATCCATTCCTAGCGGATGCTAGTGATGAACATTTACATGTCTGTGATGTGTGTCTGATTACGCTGAGTCTTCTTGTCCAAAGATGAAATCTCTGGACTGACAAGGCATCCCTTCTGTGTGTCCCCCCACAGGCACAGGCATGCTGCAGCAGCAGTGGTGGGAGAATAAGGTTGGGCATAGCAGTGTCATTTCTAATGCTGGTATTAGAAATCATATCATATTTATCATGAATATATATTTCATGTTGAGTATTTGTTCTTCTTTTTAGCAATAAACATATTAGAAAAAATGCCATCTTTTCTAGGTTAGATCCTCTTCCACTAAATACATCAAGGACTTTCATTTATTGGAAGTTAGAAAAAACTACTGGGACAGGCTGCCCAAGAAAGACAGTCCCATGGATCAGATTGAGCATGCTGAGGTGGTCTGAAGTGTCCACACAGCCTGGTCTCCACTGGGACAGGAGATATAAACCCAGACTTGTGAGGCTCCTTGGTAGAATCTCTCTTACAGACCCTGGGCAAAAACATCTCATATGGAGGAATCACCTTGACATATGTCAAAATCTCCTATCATGTATGCACAGCATACAGCTTATGAAGATAAATCCATTTTAAAGGATGCCTGCTTATGCAAAGCGAAGCCACAATCACATTTGCTTAACTCTAAATGTATGTCATGACAGCTGAAGCTCAGCCCAGGGGTAAGGACTGAGTGCTCTGACTCAGTCTGGACCCTGGAGGGCCTTGCTGAGGCCCATGGCTGCTGGACCAAGCAGAGAATACATCAAGAGATGTCAGGGTACGGCTGGGCCATTTGGGGAGGCTTCTTGTGATGGTTCAGGAGTAGGAAGGCTCGATTTCCTACCTGCTGTTCATCTGCAGTTTGCCTGATGCAGCACATGGCAATACAATAACAGGAAGGGGCTGCAAAGATTCACTTTCTGTAAATACACTGTGGTTTTAAGGGGGTTTAATGTGTTTGTTCCCTTTAACCATTTACAGCTGACAGTGATTTTCCTTGGGACAAGCAGCTTATTTGAGGATGAAGGGGCAGATTTGGTGGAATTTTAAGTGGAATTCATGTGGAATTTCACACAAAAGCTCAGCTTGACAGAAGCCACAGAATTCACCCAATGAAAAGCCCAAGCCAAGGGCTGGTTCAAACCCTCTCAATGGATTTATGTGTCCGATCCCACATTCTGATGAGATGTAATCTCTGGCTGTGTTCTGGGTTTCTAAGAAATGGAAGTTTGTCTCTCCTGTCACCAACATATCATGTCAAAGCCCCAAACTGACACTTAAATGGCAGCATTAACTCTTTAACTACCACTCTCTAAAATGGGGGAGATATTAGAGAAACCCCTGCAGACATCAGGCCTAGAGCATTGCTTTAAGGATGGAGAGGAAGAAGGAAGGACAAGGAGGTGCCCTCAGAGAGAAAGGCAGAGGAGGAAAAAGGGGAACAGAAAAATAGGAATGGAAAATGGCAGAGTATGCACTATTTTCCTACCAAGCAATGCTGGATACAAGAAGAATGATGTTAATTGCTATATGTGGCCAAATCCTATCTCTGATCATTGCACAAACCTCCCGTTGACATGGCTGAGGTATTTACTCCATGCTGAATGACCATCATTTATACTTCAGCCCATGGTTTTGCATCAGAGCTGGAACGGGGCCTTTTGTACAGAATAAACCTGACATCCCCCTTCCACCCTGTTTAAAACTGTAGGAGAAACAAACTTCTTCATGAATATGTACAAAATGCCAACATCAGTCCTGCCCTCGGGCTGGCGTTTCGGTGGGGCTGCACACTTCAACCCCAGATTTGGCCTTTGACTTGAATTGCTCCCAACTCCAGCAATATTGAATTGATTTCCTTCTGTCTTCTCCTTCATCACCGAGCTCTATAAAATAAGGCAAGTTCAGATTTCCTAGCATCAGCTGTTTCTGAGTTAGGAGGGCAGAGAAGCTGCAGCCGGAACGAATAGGAATAGCTGCTTTCTTTCCACACCCACGTATCATAAAACCAGCCAGTCTGATTTTTGCTGAGAGTTCTCCAAATAGTCACCTTTAGGCTGAGGCCAAGTACACTGCTACCCCCCGAGGGAGCCTGCTCGAGAAAATGAGGAACAAGTGGAAAATGGGGGTAAAATCAATCTGAAGCCATAACAGTGATTTGTTTCCACAGGACTGATTAGCAATTCTCATGCCTCCACCATAAATTAGCTTTCTAAGAGCCTACATGCTCCTGAGTGGGGCTGTGGCTTTCTTGTTTCCTACAAGAGATGTTTTTGCTCTTAGCATTAAGTAATCATAGGCTGCTTAGGGTGATTTTAATCTGTTTCTTACGCCTGGCAGACAGGAACCCTGCCATGGTGACTACTGGGAACATCGCAAGGCTTCTTTGCCGACAGCCTGCTCTGGCAGCCCCATCTTTCAAATTCAGTCTTGCAGCCCTAGACTGCAGCTGGAACTGCATGAGCAGGACCCACACTGCTGCTCACTAAGGTTTTATCATCATCCAATATATCTACGGCTTTCACATTGAAAAATGGCAATCAGAGGGGCCCTCACTGCTTTAGTTATTGCAGGGACACTATAGTTGTCCATTCGTTCTCTGATGAACACTTGCACCCATGTTTGTCTTCTGCAGCTTTGGTAAGAGCAAAATAGTTAAAACTTTGCGCCACTGGAAGCAAAAGCCCCAACTCCAAATGCTCATAATGGAGGGTTGAAGGAGAATTTGAGTTTGGTGCTTGAAAACCAGCTTTCTTTGGTGCATGTAAGACTGACAAAAAAAGCTGGTTTAGTGATTTAGTCATCCCTTTATTGCTAAAAATCCTGTGCACTTGAAAACCTTCTGACCAGCCTAAGTACATGCACTTCTTTAGCCAAGGGCAGTGATTCTGGAACACAACTTAACTACCCTGTTTCACATGTCATCCCTTGGGACAGGGCATCAAATATAGCATGCAGACATCACATGGGGCTACCACACGAAATCATGTCATTACTCAGTTGTCACGCTGTCAAAAGCTGCAACCACTCACTGCTCTAGCGAGCCATGAACAACTTGTTTTGCTCCTGACCAAGTTCTCTTGGCAAGAATAGAAATACTGAGGCAGAAATGCCCATATGTAGTTCACCAGCATTATGGTGATGATCAAGGGCAAGTGCTGTGGGCAGAAGACAGGAGTTTCTCAAGGACCTGGGTGCCACTTCATGCTTCTAAGAAAGAAAGCTTGCATAGTCCTCCTGTGCCAGCAGGATTCCCAATCAGGTTCGATCTCTCCCTGATGCTCTGACAATAATCAGGACATACCAAGATGAAGGGAGAGCAGGATCTGCCTTTCCATGAGGCACCTGTGATACACTGAAGTCACGGGGGTTACGGAAGCAGAGCTGAGGGCAGATTTGGACCCATTGTCTTTTGGCTGTTTTGAGAAATTAAGTGTAATAGTGAAGCTGTTCCTCTGTAGAAATGGCTTACAGGGTGTGCGCATTTACGGGGCTTTGCTCCCCAAGGTGCATGCAACTCCCATTTAGTTAATGAGGCTGGCATGGGAATGCCGAGAGGTGGACAGATGAGTTAATGGCAGGTTTATCACTCAGGCTTCCAGTGTCCACACAGCATTCTTATCTGAAAATAATAGAATAACAGTACTTACAGAGCATCTGCAAATCAGCAGCCAGGAAAACAGGGGAATTGAATCCGGAAAAATGTTCTGAACCCTGAACATGATGATATAATGCAACAGTAGCAAGAATTAAAGAAGAAAAGCAAATACAACTTTGCCCAGGGAGGTGGGGGACAAGGGATGAGGAAGTGGGAAAAGAAGATCAGATAGATTTTAGGGAGGAGAAGAGACAAGCAGTCAGCACTACTGCAGGATATATCCCGGTAGAGAATACACTGGATTTACTTGTACTGCATATGAAACAAGTGATAATTAGTGGGCAGGCGACCCTGTGTTTCTCCCTGCCTTTCCAATGGGCAGATGATTTAGCATAGGCTCAACTACCTGCGATGTGCATGTGGAGTAGCTGTATGTTCCGGCCAGGACTCAGCAATTCTGGAGCGTGCTCTTGCTGTCCAGACTGCAGCACTAAGAGTACAGGAATGATGTCCGCACCACAGGGAGTGTGGTGCATCACTCAGTGTGAATTTGGTTTATGGACTGACTTACTGAATATGTAGTTAATGAGTCCAGAAACTATGAACACCAAACCTCAAGCATGCCCTGCATCAGGGAGCACAAGGAAAGCCACCCAAGCCTTGACATCTGATGTTCAAGCTGCCTTGTCTGCCCCCGCCTTTTCAGGAGCTGACAAAGGAACCTCCCTGTGAAGCTGCAGAAGGGCTGTCTGCAGCTCCTGGGAGCACAGGGATGGAGCCTGATGTGTCCCCATGATGTCCTGGACTCCTCTTGCCCAAAGTGGGACAGGACACAGAGGATCCAGCCCACTTATTTCCCACTCTGGCCCTGCAATGAATGGGGCAGGGGCTTAAATGAAACAACTTACTACAAGATGCTTCAGCCAGCTGGCTTTTTAAGGATATAGTAATATCTGTTTGTGTGTCTGTTTATCTATCTATCTATCTATCTATCTATCTATCTATCTATCTATCTATCTATCTATCATCTATTGCATACACTCCTTTATATGTATGTAGATACAGAAATAAACAGCATAATATATATCCACCAGTAACCAGTATAAGATACGTTGCTAAAGTAGTTCAAAGCATTTGGTGCCAAATTTCCCTCTTGCTTTGCACAGCCAGACATCCTCCAGTTGATTCAATAGATTTGACGAAGATCTTTGGTGGGGAGAGAAGCACACAGCCAGCATCTTTCTGCAGCTCCCCTCATGCAGAGGCACAACAGCAGCTAAAGACATGAGGGAGCCTGGCAAACCAACCTCCCTCAGGTTTCTGTTCTGTGTCCTGTTCTGCTAAAGGGCAGGAGCCCCAGCTCACTAGCTTGCCACTGGGGGATAGCAGGGATGGAAATGAGATAGACGGAACATTTCCTTGCATGTACAGAGTGGGGCAAATAGGCAGGGAGGGGGAAACAGTTGATCCATAGCAGTCACTGTACAGCAATAAATATCAGCATTAATTTTGCTCATCACAACTGCACATTTATTATAGCTTTCCACATACCAAATCCATAAGTCTATATGTGTAGACCCAATGGCTTGTAATAGCAAGCAGCAAATAATGAATGATGTATTACCTCTCTTGTAATGGATTGCTTAGTTCAACCATACTTGCCTTGATGTGATGAAATAAATTACAGCAATTTTGCTAATACATGGGTTTTCTACTCCCCCCCCCCCTTCCTTTCAAATAGGGCAGAAAGGTGTCCTTTAACATTTAGTACCATGGAAGAACACAATATGTATGATGGTAAATGACTGTAATGTAGTATGCCATAAACTGTAAGTACCATCTGGTTTGAAAGGAAGCTCATGTAAGGTATAAAGAAGGCATTTTACACACCACAGATGTAATAAATCTAGAGTTTGCTGGAGGATTTAGATCCAACTGGAAACAAACCCATTGCAAATATTTTTTGAAGTATTGTATAGCTACATTAAGAAAGGACTTTGCCACCGAGCTGAAAGTGCTTCTGGTTCAGCTGGCGACATTACAGCTTTGCCAGTCAAATACCATATCCATCAGTTTTCCATTTCAGACTGATGATGGGAAATGCATGGCATGAGCAATGTATTGCACGAGCAATGATACTACAACATCTGACTCGATAGCAAAGAATTCTTGGTTAATTGCCCAAAGAAGTGGTAAATCCCTGGCGGTGTTCAAGGCCAGGTTGGACAGAGCCTTGGGTGACATGGTCTAGTGTGACACATCCCTGCCCATGGCAGGGTGTTGGAATTGGAAGATCTTTTGGATGATCAGAATTGGATGATCAGAATGGTTTGGGTTGGAAAGGACCTTAAAGCTCATCCAGTTCCAACCCCCTGCCATGGCCAGGGACACTTCCCACTAAACCATGTCACCCAAGGCTCTGGTCCAACCCGGCCTTGAACACTGCCAGGGATGGAGCATTCACCACTTCTCTGGGCACCCTGTGCTAGCGCCTCCCCACCCTCACAGGGAAGAACTTCTGCCTTATATCCAACCTGAACTTCCCCTGTTTCAGTTTGAACCCATCACCCCTTGTCCTGTCACTACAGTCCCTGATGAAGAGTCCCTCTCCAGCATCCTTGTAGCCCCCTTCAGACACTGGAAGCTGCTCTGAGGTCTCCACGCAGCTTCTCTTCTCCAGGCTGAACAGCCCCAATGTTCTCAGCCTGTCTCCATACGGGAGGTGCTCCAGCCCCTGAGCATCCTCATGGCCTCCTCATCAGGTTATTAATTTTCCAGCTTACTGCTTATAGGGGTTCTCAGCCCCCAGAGTTTTAGCAGACACAGCAGAATGGATCCCACAGTGGTGGCAGTTGCTCCTGACGTTTATCATCACCAGTATTACTGTTTCTCAACACAGATTTTTGGTTTTCCCCTGATGAAGGCTGACTCATCTCTTTCCTTTCTGCCACTTTGCTTAAGTCACATTTGCCCTCAGAGAAAAATGTGGCAGCTTCACAAACAGGAATGGAAAGCTCTGTCATATGGAGAGAGTGGGATGAAACGTGATTATCATGTTAACCAACTCACTGCCCTTTGGATGCTTGGCCCGCACCCAGCAAAGTGACATCAATATAGTGCTCTGGGCACATGCTGCAAGTACTCAGATTCTCCCTAAATGTCAACCAGCATCCTGGATGCTGCAGGGATCTCAGGAGCTGCTCAGCTAAGTGCTGCATGTCTCTGTGCCTGGCCAGACCCACGCCCCCTTAACAGCATGTGGTTTGTGGAGGGAGCAGCACTGTTCACCCTTGGGAAGCCACCAAAATCATCGTGCAATCCCTTGGGGATGAGCAGGCCAATTTTCTAAAGCAAACGTTAGGTTCAATGAGCCAAAATATTCAATGGTCATCAGCCTTGCTAATAGAGAGCCTTTTACTGCAGGATTTCTTGAAGACCTTCTCCTGAAATGCAAGTATTTCAGGGAGCCTTGTGTGCTTTGGCATACATTTCCAGGGTTGGATTTACAGCCACACAGACCACTGCAGCCCTGGCTCCCAGCAGAGGCCTTTGCACTGATGAAGGTCTGGCACCCATCTGCCATACACCAAGACGTGACCATGGTGGGCAAAGGCACAGACTGAACACCCTTTTCCAGCACTGGGCTGCCGGTTATACCCTTTCCCAGTGCTGTCGTACACAAGCTGGGCCACAGCCTAATTCCAGGCATGGTACAGCAAATCCAGAGTCAGGACTTTGTTTCCAGTGGCTTTCTCAGGCTTGGTAGCAGTACAGCCACGACCTAAGTCTTCCCTTTCATGAACGAAGGTTCATTTCCTTCCCAGTCTATCTTTTGTCTTCTTCCTAATCCATCAATGAAGTTCCAAAGCTGAATTTCCATGGCAACAGGCTGTGAGGTCAGAGAGAAAGTACTAGGCAGGATCAAGGATCCGAAGGGGAATTGGGAAAGGGAAAGGACAAAATTGCTTGAGAAATTAACAGTCATAACAGAGGAAATGAATTCAGATGATCTGCCCTGGTGTGAAGACTCCCTCTGGTTTCTGACAAAGCCAGCACTGGCAAAACCACCCTTCTCTACACACAGAAACCCAGTTTGTCTCTTTGGCTCCTTTGAAGTCACCAGCAGTTCCAACAGGAGCAAGATATGGTCATCCACGGAATTACACAGGAGTTCCAGCCTGGTGGACCTTGCTTAGTGAAAGCCCATCCCATGCTGTCACAGCCCTCTGGTGAAAGAACTCTGCCACCTCCACAGATGGTGGCACATGAAGATTTTAAACACTGTTTTCTAAACAGAGAACACAGCGATGCCTTTTTCCCTTTAACCACCTCAGAGGTGTAGTGACCACAGCCAGTGCCCTGCCTTCCCTTTGAGCAACTCTCCATTTGTGACCACCACTGCGCTGATCTAGGCCCTACAGTTACTCCGAAGAATCCAATTAGGGGCATTGCGCGATCCCCTCTTCAGATCAAGCTGATTCATTAAGCTACAGCCTTGCTGCCTACACCCAAGGAGCAGAGCACACATCTCCCCCCTGCAGCGCTCCCTCCTTCCCACACGATCCGCATGTGCTGCACATCAGAGGAGACGAGAGGCTTGGGGTCTCTGCGTTCCCCATCGGGGATTTTCCTCCCTTGTTCAGGGGGACAGAGGAGGCAGGAGGCATCGGACCCTGAAAACATTTCGATGATGTTTGGAAGGGGAGGCAGAAACCTCTAGTGCCAGTCTGGGATTTATAATGCATATGGGCCTTTGCGACTTAAAATACTGCTTTTTTCCCCCACTGCTTGATCTGAGGGCATATTTGAGTCAATCTGAATATCAAAGAGATTCAGAAAGGCAGTGGGGCAAAGAGTAGGGCAGAGGCTGACAGGGAAATAAGAAACCAGGGAGGCGGTACAGAGATGGTGTTACAGATAGAGCAGATTAAAAGATGAAAAAGAAAGTGACGTGCCTGATCAGCAGGCAAAAATGATCAACTTAAATAGACTTATTTTTGCCCCCCTTAATTTTCTCAAATAGACATTTTATGCTCTGTTCATAGGTCACACATACTCTGTTTGAAAACACGGGTTTCTGACACTGAGTGACAGAGAGCTATGATACAGCTCTGTACCAAAGCACTATGGAGCAATCACTGCTGTCAGGCAGTTCCCATAAAAAAATCCAGAGCTTGAACGGGCTCCCAGGGATGCGCATTTAGTGCACTTGGCCAGGCAAAAGCATTAACAAACCCCATCAGATGACAAAATGCTCTGCAGCCCTAAAACTGAAGGGGAATGTATGTGTAACTCCTCAAAGCACTCCAGCCTCTTCATGTTATGTAGCTGTTGGTGGTTTTTAGGAGGTGGAACATAGCTCCATAAAAAAGAGCAGGAAGACAGTATGTCCACAGCCTCTCTGGAAAAGCACAACACAGAAGAGCTTATCATGGTTGAAAGGGCAAACCAGCACTGCTTTTACTGTTATTACCGTTTCCCAGCAAAATACTCCTTGTCCATAACACCACAGAACATCTAGGAGGTGTTAGGAGAGAGCACGCCAGCTCCAGGGCATGTTCCCCATCACTCTGCCGCTATAGAAATCACTTCCCGAGTCACAAACCCAATTCACACACATCAATAAGGACCATACCCTATGTTTAATATCCAGAGATTCATCAGTAATGGATGACAGTGTTGTCACAAAGAGGATGGCTGTTTGGAGGCTTTATTACCAATGGCTTAAAGAGAGTAGGAGACACTTGCAGCTGGAAAATTTTATGCATACATATTATCTGTCTGTGTGCATAAATACATTTCTGCACATACATACATATACACACAAAACTATAATTAGTACTTTCCCACTCGTACATTCTTATGCTGCCCCTAGAATGCAATTAGCATTATTATTCTATTAATTAAAATTTCCGGCTGTCTTGAATTTAAAGAGGGCACATATGGTGAGTTGTATTACTGGAGTATAAAATAATCAGTCTTTGTTTAACTCTGTGCTAAGATCCCTCTCATTTTCCCCATATGCTGTTTTTGAGGGTTAGCTTTGCTGTGATTTACTTCCCCCCCCTATTGATAGCGCAATATTCTTACTTCTGACTCTTCTTGCATTGCTCCTATTGCTTTCACACCTTTTCTTCACATGGTCATGAGTACTTACTGGCTTTATGATTTGCATATTTTCATCCATCTAGCACTTGGCCCTCAGCCAAGTCAGTCAAAATGACATTTTGGTTAAAAGAAAAGACATAATGTAGTTTTCTGCCCATCCAGCTTTTGCAATGAGCCAGTTAAGGAAACCTTGACCTGTTGAACTGCGGCTCCCAGGTTGCGTTATAGCTGCATTTGGGGGGCCATTTCCTGCCTCTCTGCTTTGCTGAGAATCTTCTCCAAACTTGGCAGCTCCTGACAAGTGCTGCACTCTTCTCACAACTTGTCATCTTCCATCTTTAGTCAGGCATTGCACTTGGCTACCTTTTGAGGCTTAAAATTAACACGTCGCTATTGTTTCTGAAGACCCTTCAGACTTTGACTCCTACCTATCGCAGAAATCCTGATTTCTGTTTATGTACTTGCTCATAATTTGGGTTCTGTTTCCAATCTGTCACTTGCTAAACCATCTGTGCCATCTGGAATGTGCCTGGCCCCAGTTTGGTGGAATTCTCTTCCTTAGGAAATTCATGAGCTTCAGCCTGCAGATGCTTTCACTGCTTCGCTGACAAATTTACTTCATTTGGCAGCTTTGAGGTTTGCATTTTTGTCAGTTTCTGGGACTGCATCTTCTTGTTATTATGCTAGATGTGGCAGGGGGACATGGAACATGGATACGTATGAAACCTTCCCGTTTCAACAGCTTTGATATACAAGTGAACACAAAGATTTGCCTACCCAAGATCCTTATGAGCCATTTTTCCTCTATTTTGCCATAAAATCATGGGCACTTGAGAATGCAGGGGTAAGGTAAATGACACTCATGGCCATGCAGAAGGTCACCATCAGGTTTATATTCTGGATTAAGTGGTTCTGCAGGTAACAGCATTCAGGAAGAACTCGTATGGCCAAGACTCTGGTTCAAATATTCCATTTGGATGAAACAATACCTTAGCCATCTGTAGACAAACCCTTTTATCTGTGAGAATTTTAGCTCCCATGAAACAAAACCATACTGGAGGTCCCCTGAAGATCTGATTTTGGTGCTTTGCAAACCAACAAGTTGGGCCCGGTAGGCTTCTGAAGACTAATGAAACTGGCCAAACTTCTAAAGGGTTATCTGAGTGACCCCTGGCTAATCAAAACGTGCTGGACCAACCAGGGGTAAAATAGAGGCAAGCAGGGTCTATGTTCTTCTAAATTTGGCATTATAAAGTTTACTCACTTTTTAATGCCCAGGATGAAATACCTTACAGGAAACTTCTTTATTTTCATTTGCTGACTCTTCCCTTTCCTGGACCAGATTCAGTTTGTAGGAATTAATGATTTGATGTACAATGATGGAAAAAGTTGGTCCAAAGAGCACAGTTCTAACAAAGTGTTCAAAATTAGAGATGTTCTTTCGTTTTATGTGAAAGAAAAACAAACTTGTCCATAAGTTTTCTCCCACTCCCATTCAAACTGTGAGTTCTTAGACAGAAATCATCAACTGTGAACACGTCAGGGTAAGTACGTTAGTATGTATTCTAGCACCCTACAAAGTGAGCCGATTTCCAGGGAAGTAATCCCTTCCTGGAAGAAGTAAGCTGGAGAAAATGAGAAGAGCCAGGTAATACAGAACTCCTGAAGCCAGATGGCACCTAAATCCATCCTGCTGTGCCTACCTATTTTCCTCTGTCACTCCCTATGGCTGCCATGGCTCCATTTGCTTCATAGTACGGCACTGAACAAAACTTCTGATGGCTGGAATTTAATCTGCTAGATTGCCATCAGAAAACATTCAAAGTGAGCAGGGGCTTAGAGAGAACCCCCCCAAAACCAGTCATGTTCTACACTGAGAACAGGAGAGGACACCATTCATAACAGCCTCCCCTGAATCATTTCCTTACAGTGATAAATCCTGCCACATGTTTTGCAGCTCTTTGGCAAAAACACTATAGCAGGACTACAGCAAATAGAGAAGGGGACAATAAACAGGCTTTGCTGGTTTTGTTTTCTCCCTCGGTGTAACCCGTCATGGAGCCATATTTTGCATTATTAACGGCAACCCAACTGCCACGGCTAGAAGCTCCCACTAAGATCAGATGATTGGCCTGACACGGGTTTGTGGCAGTGCACTGTATTTCCACATCCTAATTTTATGCCCTCTTCAGACATGTTGCTATTGTGATTACAGTTGTGTTTTGTAATTATAAAACACACAAAGAAGCCATATCAGGTTAAAAGGTGCTACCTGAATTTGTATTTGTTAATGTCATCAGCGTAAAAGGCTCCTTTGGAAGCCCCAAAGCGATGTGGTCTGGATTTATGCTAATGGGCAGCATCCCAGCAGGAGGACGACACGTGCTTCATCACGATGCTGGAAGGAGTTTGTCTGCAAGCCAGAATCTCTCTCCTACTGTTTATAAAGCAGTATCTCACTGAACTATCCCTCTTCTTACAGTTCATTACTGCACAGCCTTTGAAAGGCATTGGCTGCTGTTCAATTTCATGGCTTCAGAGTTGCAGAAAAGCACCTTTCAGGGTATCTAACCTCACCTCCAATCTCCTGGCTACTCAACGCACTAGGCAATATTTCACTAGGTCTCTTGCTCAGAAATACTGTTTTTAGCTCCTGTGATAATCACAAGCAAACACAAAATCCATCAATCCTGTGTACCACAGATAAAGATAACTGGGGCTGCGCATCCTTCCTGCGAAGTTGTATGGGTCAGGATTTTAAACATGAAATGCTTTTCAGTGGACTGAGCACTCGGCCTCTGAATAATGCAGCCCACAAAAGTGCCTCTAAGAGATGACATTCAGATTCTTTATCATCCTCAATGAGAGTTGCTAGACTTTAAAACCAAAGCTGGTATTTCTCCTGTTCATAGGATTGGGGTGAGAGGTATTGTATTGTATGTGGTGTAACTTTTTAATTCTCCTAACAGTGTTTATGATTCCCTTCACATAATAGATCTCCCTTGTATCCTCATGTTTTCACTTTTGATTGTAGGCAATTAATTTTTATTACCATAAAAAAGCCTTCTGAAACTCTTTTATAAGCTTGTTTTCTTTATCTAGTCATTAGCCTGTGATGAAAGCGACACATCAAACAGCTCAGTCAAAAAGCTTTCTTCTGGCAACATCCATAGATCTGCTCTGAGGGGTTAATCTTTTATTAGATTACAGTTACCGTAAAAGCTGGCATTCAATTGTTTAATAGGTTTCCTTAACTCTAATCTTCTATGCTCTAAGAAATAGCTAAAGGTAGATGCTAAAAATGTCTTGGGGCTTTACTGCAGGTGGACGGTTTCCTAAGCATGAACTACTACTTACTTACAGGCTTTTCATAACTAAAAAATCCTTTCATTTCCGTTCCAGCCAATGCCATCAACATCTTAATACAGCATTTAGGAATTACTGAGAGAAGCAAACAGCTTCTTGAATGAATTGCAGAAATCACTTTATACAGATACATACATAGATGGCTTCCACAAGCTCGTGCTGGCCACCAGCACTTTCTGCCACACCTCTAGCATGGAAGAATTTAGCTGAATGCACAAGATAGCATCTTATGCACATCCTTTGTGGTACCACTCAACTGCAGGCAAAGACTATTCTGACCTCTGGGAGAGCTGATGAGAAACATCCATAATCTGAGTGACTCGCCTCAGCACTAAAACATCCAATACAATTAGTTCTGTCTTTACAAGGTGGAACCTTTGTTTCTGAGCACACATCAGATTTCACATCACAATGTGTGTTGTTTGGAGGTGGACTCTATCCTGGCTTTGAGTTCTCGCACTTGGTGGGACTCAAGAGTAGCTGAACGCAAGACCTTTGCTGGGGCCTGCCAGGAGTGTTCATTTAGGAGTATATATTTGTGGCCTTGACAGTTTGTGCAATAATAAAGTATTTTTGCTTATGGGCTGAATATCAACTTTAGGTAACAGTTTCATGTACTGCAGAAGGAGTCCAAAATGACACCAGCCTTTTAACTATGGAAAACATACCAAAGAAAACCTAGGAAAATAGACTTCTTTTAATGGAATATGCTAAGGGGAGAAAAAGAATGCTGATTCCTGAGGAATTTGGCATTTCTTTGCAAGCCTCTTCTTATTGCACTTACAAATGCATGAATTGTTCTAGTGCTCTTTAGGTCATGGAAAGCAAATTGGTAAGGTAAGAACTGTTTTTGTTGTCAAGTTGGGCACCCTACCTAGTTACAGAAATGAAGACAGTCTGCTTCCTTCTCACCATGCCATCACGATCAAAGGACTAGGAAGTGAAAATTTTCCTCGCTGGAGCATACTGCTAGTCAAAGCCCTTTGTAGGCACCTTACAGCAAAACGCAAGTGTCTGCTACGTGATGAAAGGGGAGTGCATGTATTTATTTATTCAGGATGGCATTTTGCAGCCCCAAAAGCAATGTGTGGATGCATGTATGTATGCCTGCATGTCTGCATATGGGGGTCTCTGAGGAGGAGAGGGCTGTCTGTGGGGCTCTCTCTTTCCCCTGGGCAAAGCCTCAGCCTCGAAGAGGACTTGCAGGCTGCAGCTGGCTCCTGGCAGCGCTCTGCCATCCCTTCCTCTGTTACCAGGCAACATTATCAGTGATGCTGCACATGTGCACAGGACACTAATTACCACTTTCTGGCTTGCTCTTTATGTTGTCATTTATGCATTTTCCTTTAGAAACAAGAGGCATTCTTGAGGGAATGGGATTTGTGTTGAGGGGATGTCCATACCTATAAGTTAATTGGCCCGGTGGGTGAGATGCGCCCCAATGCAGGGCAGGCAGAAGACTGTGGATCTTCTGTTCAGCTCCAGCCACACTGGATGTGGCCCCAGCTTCAGTGTAGCACAGCAGGGCTGTGCTACCACCACCCTGAACCAAGGGCTTCCCAGCAGAGCACTGGGCTCTGCCGGCATCTACCCACTATAGCCAGTATTTATTATGTTAAGGAATTAATCATCAATCCCCCAAATGAGAGTTGCACTGGGATCAGAGGAAATTTTCCCTGAGCTGAGGATTTCAGCATGTGAACGTTAGCAGAATGAACTAGGTTGGAAAAGACCTTTAAGATCATCAAGTCCAACTGTTTAAGAGTGGTTAAGTATAGTGAAGGTGTTGACTTCGTCTGGTTTTATAAGAACAGATTGCAAGAATTGGACTCGTGAAAAGGCAGAAGAAGTTATAAAGTAATTTGCTGCATTATCATGATGAGTGCATGGTGATCTATCCCCTGTGCAGGAGGGACAGGTACTGGATGAACAGGAATGACATATACAGCAATACCTCATTCCTTCACTTTTATACATGATAAGGCTGTTATTCACACTAGTCATGAGAAGTGAGAAAGTTGGGCTGAGAAAACTGGGCTTGCTCAGAAGAGAAGGCTGAGCGGAGACCTCAGAGCAGCCTTTCAGTATCTGAAGGAGGCCTATCGGGATGCTGGGGAGGGACTCCTCATGAGGGACTGTAGTGAGAGGACAAGGGGTAACGGGTTCAAACTGAAACAGGGGAAGTTTAGATTGGTTATGAGGAAGAAATTCATTACTGTGCAGGTGGTGAGGCACTGGAATGGGTTGCCCAGGGAGGTTGTGAATGCTCCATCGCTGGCAGTGTTCAAGGCCAGGTTGGACAGGGCTTGGATGACGTGGTTTAGTGTGAGGTGTCCCTGCCCATGGCAGGGGGTTGGAACTGGATGATCTTGAGGTCCTTTCCAAGTCCGAACTATTCTATGATTCTATGTCAGGACTTGGCTTAAATGTGTGGTGCACCCCATTATGCAAGACAGAGCCACAGCACTGGCCATTCCCTCTCATTCTACCCTGGGACCTCATTTCTCAGCTCCTGTTTTGAGGGCTGTTTCCTACCAGCTATTTACCAGTGTAATTACACACTGCTGTTTAAAGGAGAAGCAACGAGCCACACACTGTATAGCTATTAGAGAAAATCCTGCTGGTGTGGGCAGGCTGCGCTGAGCCTGGTACATGGAGGGGCACAGCAGCTTGGCACTGCGACCGCCTCACCTCCCCTGCTGGCCTGCACAAGCATACATCCTGAATGGAATCATAGAATCAAAGAATCATGAACCACAGAATGGTTTGGGTTGGAAGGGACCTTCAAAGCTCATCCAGTCCAACTCCCTGCAGTGAGCAGGGACATCTTCAACCAGATCAGGTTGCCCAGAACCACATCCAGCCTGGCCTTGAACGTCTCCAGGGATGGTTCACCCACCACCTCTCTGGGCAACCTGTGCCAGTGCTTTACCACCTTCACTGTACAGAATTTCTTCCTCCCATCCAGCCTGAACCTCCCTCTTTTAGCTTAAAACCATCACCCCTCGTCCTGTCACAACAGGCCCTGCTAAAATGTCTCTCCCCATTTTTCTTATAAGCCCCTTTTAAGAACTGAAAGGCTGAAATAAGGTCTCCCAGGAGCCTTCCCTTCTCCCGGCTGAACAACTCCAACTCTCTCAGCCTTCTGTGAAGCAAAATAGGGGAAATAAAAGGAAGCAAACTCATCAGGCACATCCTCTGACTCCTCTTATGGCTACAGCATCAGCGTCAGAAATGTCACAGCATTTTGCCTTTCGAGCAGACCGCTACTGCCCATCCTCTAAGGACTCACCCCCCACCTTCAGTTTTTTAGACTGAAGTGTTCCCAAGCATTAGTCCCATTTAAAAAGCAGGCAAGGTTTTACTGTCGGAGACTATCTTATCATAAGCAGCATCCCTTTTTTGCATCAGAAGCACTCTTCCATCATCCCTCCACGCCAGTGTCATGTCTGTATCTGTTGCAGCCTGCATTCTCTCTAGCCACACATATAATAGATGTGAAGATGTTCCAGAAGACAAAAGACATGATTTCAGAAAGGGATTCTCTATCTGTCATTACCCTGCCTCTGATTTCACTGCAATGACAAAATACTTTCAGTCTCTTACAAGAAGCTCCAAGAAAGAATTCAGGGTATATGGCTCTTCCAATCCTCATAAATCTGGAATTACCCTAATTACCAAGAAGAGACACATTTAAAAGGAATGACTGTGCAACCACCTCCTCAACATTACTGTCACTACATTGACATTGTAATTAGGACTCCTGCACATTCAGTTATAATCAGTTTGTATCAATAAGGAAGATACAGATTCTTTTAGACTGTGCTCATCAAAACCTACCTCTGTACCACTGCTTAGGGATTACAGCAAGTAACAGATTTTATCACTCTTGAAGACACATGAATATCTCAAAGAAAATCCTCAACTTTATATGCTTCATGCCAGCATATAAATGGAGTTAACTAGAAACAACCATCTTTACTGCAGAAAACATGACCCTGAGCGCATGAATGCACATATTCATTGAACAATACAAGGAACACATTCATTGTATAATACTCCACACTTTTTGCCCTGTGCACTGCTGCCTGACATAGGAAATGAGGAGAGATGTGAGGGAATTAGAAGGGAAATATTTTCTGTCAGCTGAAGCCTTCTCTAACTCCGGCCTCACATGCTCAGGTGTAAATCTGGAGCAGTTGCCTTGGTGCCTGTGGAGTGAGGGGAGCCGAGTGCTTACCCATGGAAAGCTGATGATGCTCTCCCATCCCAGATTGAAACTTAGGGAACTGTTTCAGCAATTCCTACCATGTTTTGTGACTTTCTTCAAACACAGAAGCAGCCCCACTGGAAAACATACTTTTCAATAAAAGTATATTTGTAACCTACCTAAGCCTCTAATGCTTCGATACTGAAAGGCAACTAAATGAACCCCAAATACATTTCCTAATCTTATATTATTTAAGACAACCTCAGGATTTCTCAGAGCCTGACTAATGATTTTTAAGCATTTAGGACTGCCCTGATTCCAGCTGGGGATGTGATATCCACTTATTTTACTGACTAGATTACTTTATAACAACTGTTCGCCTTTCCACATGTTTGATCCTTGACATCTGGTTTTACAAAAGCAAAGCCCACATCTGTTCCAATGGGAAGGCTGTGGCACTCGCTTCAGTCAGATGCTCCACCAGTACAGTTTGATTCTGACAAGGAGCACTGACAACAACCTGCCTTCGCTTAAGGTGACTGTACGACACACTTTGCCCAGGGATGCAAAAGGTGCTGACATGTAAAGGAAAGGACAAGCAGCGAAGAGAAAAAGCCATCTCTGAAGTCAAAGAGGTTGAAGCACACTGGAGGGGTCCAAGGTTGCCTTTGACCTGCTATTCTTTTCTGATAATCCGGTCTCTCCAAAGAGATTCAATGCAAATGTGACTTCTATTTTCCTGGCATGCACCTGATTTGCAGTCCTGAGCAGGCGGAGGGAAGCAGGAGAGTAAGGCATGCTGAGTAGTCTGCATGCAGTCAGTGGGAAGAAGCAGGCAGTGCTTTCAGTCACTAGGCTGTATTTGCTGGAGTAAAACCCAGCTCTCATGAACTACTGCCATGACATCTGGAACAGAAAACATGCACCTTTAGATCTGGATGTTGTGCGAAAAAGCCAGTGCTGGGTAGAAGAGCAAGGCGTCCAGGGAGGCAAGCCAACCAGGAGGTTAAGCTGCATTACCAGTGTAAGAGGCTGGGAAAGGATACGGCATGCTTAGGGAAGTTAAAAATCCAAACATCTCCCCTCAGAATATACCTCAGCACCCCAAAACAATTATGGATTAATCACAAAAGTATCCTGTAGCATACTTTGCTGTTGCTCTCAAAACCAGTACCCTGTGCTCTAATGTTCATTGCTGTGCATGCAAAGCATGGCTGTGGTGTCCTGGCCAAAGCCCTGAGCTGATGGATGCTGCTGCCTTAGACCTACAGGACTATGAGAGCTACCTCTATTAGTAAAGGCAAAGCAAAGATAAGGTAGTCCTGGTAATCCTTCCCTTCAGGATGATAGCATCCAAAAAGGCCATCTGTAAGTGAGACCCATGCCTGCAGGTTGCCAAACACCTTATAGACAATAGTGAGGAGTTACACCTGCGGTATGTTGAAGACGAAGCCTCAGGGGTGAGGAAAGGTTTGCCACAAAAATAATCATTTGGGAGACTGGTTCTCTGCTGTTTCCATGTGGAATTCTCATCAAAACGTGTTTTGCTGCTGCTGGTGCATTGTCTCCCAACTGCGCTTGTTTCTGTTCTCCCCATCTTGCATACCAGCTGCATGGCAACATGCAGCAGGTTGCCAATAAACATAAACTGGAAGCTGACGACATGAGCATCTTCGAAGATTCAGGCACAGTGTTCTCCTTGGGATGCCATGCCATGCCAGAGCTGTATATCCAGGTGCTGGTGATAACAAAGACACTCCATGCAACACCAATGCCACATTAGTATGGTCACCTCCTGATGCAGAAACTTCAAGGATGCTTAAAGCCAGATGAAGAGAACAGTCAGGGTCATTTGACTTATATACCCTCTCAAAGCATCATTCCTAGGGACAGCTTCCAAAATCATTCAGGTTTTTGTTTAAATGCTATCTGGTTGGTTTAACTGCACGTATCATCTGTAAGGTCACCTGCTCATCTCACACATACAACTGGATCTCCATCTCAGACTGTCCCTCCTCAGTCTTCCTGTTCCTCAAGTAACCAAGCAAAACCCCATGAAAACTGATGGCATTAGATGCAAACTGGATTTAATCTCAGCTGGATAACTCACTGGGCTGGATATCAGCACTGACCTGCTGCAGACTGGTGACTGCGTTGACTGTATCCATGCATAGGAAAGTAAAAAAACCCCAAACATCTCCCCTCAGAACATACCTCAGCACCCCAAAACCATTACGGATTAATCACAAACTGGTTCTGCATGTAGGACAATTAAATGTTGGTTGGAAAGACAATTACTGCTCTTTAAGCCTTACACATCTTAGTGCCACAAGCAAGATTATTAGGTATGGTGAAGAGATGCTGCTCTGCCAAAGGACTCTGGCGACTGACAAATAAATATCCCCAGCTACGGAAAGCCTGGAATGGCCATGGGATGGGACCTGCCATGATGGCATTGGCATTGGGCCTGCTTCATGAAAACAGGAATGTTTAGTGTTTTCGGTTTTGTAGAGATTCATACGGGTTACTACCTATGAAAACAACATTTTCAATGAAAAAATATGTTAAACCCCTTCATTTCTATGAAAGAAAACAATCTGAAAAAGAGAATTTTGCTATAGCCCAAAAATAGCAGATCCTATCTGGACTCTCTGCCATTCCATGCTTAGGGAGAATGGGAAACACTGCTGCAGTTCTGTGGCTAGGATCTGAGACATGAGCTCTCAAAGAGCACAAGATTAGCATTGGAGCCCCACAGAGGCCTATCTGCTTGAAGCCCAGGAAGGGCCAAACCTGGCTCTTTCTCCTCTATAAGGAGGAAGAAGGAACTCAGCACAAGACAGTACAACTGCAGGAGTTCACACTGATCTGCGTCGCAGCACAACAGCACCTCTGAGCTGAGGAGTTCTACTTTTGCCTTGTTTCCTCCAAATCTCACTAATGTTGCTTAATCTTAAGAGGTAAAGTTCTTCACTTCCTTTCATCCCTAAGGAATCCCAAATCAGTCACTGGGATAGCACGTGAGGTGAGTCCACGATCGCAAATTAAACCCAGGATTGGCAATAAGCAATTAAACAGGTCACCCTTTGGTATCTCCTCTTATTCAGCGTAAGCTCCTTAGACATCACGCCTTCTCCCTCCTGCCATATTTTCCCCCTTTCCCAGTATTTCCTCACTACAGGCTGGTGGGTCGGGGGATAATCTAAGGCACATAGCAGCTCTATTCCAGCTAAACCAAGACTCTTTGCAATACAAGCTTTTTTCATGTCAAACATTTTCCTCTTTCCTGCACCAATTCCTCAGGGTGCTGGAGGAGTGGTTGGTTAATTTTTATTAATGTGATCTCTCCCTTTATTGGTTGCATATGGGCATGCAGTTGATTAGCCAAGGGAAAAGTAAAGCCTTATGTCATTTGTCTTCTGCTCCATGTCCATTGATCGACCCATTCCACATGATCCATTCCCCATTAATTTTCTATTTGTAGCACACCTTATTTTTAGAGCCAGAGTTAACAAACGGATTGGCTGCTCTTAATCAGCACTTTCCATTTACAGCCTGGGAAGTGGGATTAGCACAGCACACTGACCATTTCGTCTCTGTCAGTGCTACCTCACACTCAATAGTTTCTACGTTTGGTATGGTTTGCTGATTGAGTTTGCTTTCTGGAGGAAGAGCAAGCACATGAAAGCACAGCCTCCTCACTGGGCTCCGAGCCAGGTCTGTAGTGCAGGCACAGATTATAGGTATTTCCAGCAATGCTGACAGGGTGCGTAAAAGTCTAAGGGAGCCAAAATATCTCTGTTCAAAGTCACAACACAGCGGTGAGAACAACACTGCCTCCTACATTTACATTGCCTTCAACCCTCACCCCTCTATCAGGTTTGAAATGCAGTGACACTTGATCAGAGACTCTTGTTCTCTGATGTTATTGCTCATGAAGGTAGGATGGGATTTTTTTCAAAGCATCACAGAAGAGTGTTTGAATGAATTAGGAGATAATCTGTTAATTCATCAGATTGTTCAGGCATAATGCACACAAATGATGGAATAAGAAACATTGCTGTTCTTCTATTAATGCTTTCATATAATGCTGCCTTCCCTCCTGAGAGTTGATTAAAATGTCATTTCAATTGCTCCTGTCTTAGAGCTTCACTGTCTATTATCTTGAACTGAGGCAGAGGCTCCCAATCGAGAGGATGTTTAACAGCAGAACATTAACTCATCTCCACACTTTCATTTCATTGCAGAAAAATTCTCTTTCTCAGCTGATCTCATTCATTATGGAAAAATGATGAACACAGGTGAATGCATCCAAAAGAGATCGGCATTTTTATTCCTTCATTCAGCAAAAACCACCACCAGCTCCTCTTACCATCCTTTTCAGTGGGCCAAAAATGCAACACAACAGAACAACAAATTGCTGTTGTGGCAGTTCTTTTGCCTAAATTAGATAAATCTGAGTTGGCATATCTTAACTTCAAAGAGGAATAAGCCTTATTACAATCCATCATTGCGAAAACCAGAGTCAGAACTTTCTGGCGCACTCCACACTGTTTAATCAATGGAAACTACTTCTACAGAATGCACTGTGTTAAAATAATTGAATTGGAAGAGAGAATTATTTGTGTTTAAAGCCTTTTTTCCTTTTTTTTGTTCTCTCCCTTCTAAAAATAACAATGATTTGGCAACTAAAACCTGGTCCTCAAGCAGACTGAGTGAAAGTAACACTTCAGTTTCTTCCCGAAGTCAGTGCAAACTCCCCATCCAAGAGACAAAAATGACTCCATTAAGTTCTCTTACTAAACACTACTTCAGTATCAAAGCTGATCAAATCAATGAGGTTTGAGGGGGCCTATAGGGATGCTGGGATATGAGGAAGAAATTCTTTACTGTAAGGGTGGTGAGGCACTGGAATGGGTTGCCCAGGGAAGTTGTGAATGCTCCATCGCTGGCGGTGTTCAAGGCCAGGTTGGACAGAGCCTTGGGTGGCATGGTTTAGTGGGAGGTGTCCCTGCCCATGGCAGGGGGGTTGGAACTGGATGAGCTTAAGGGCCTTTCCAACCCGAACTATTCTATGATTCTATGATATGCCTGTTTACAGTTACTTCTTGACTTTGGTACAAGGCCAGAAGTTTTTCCGAGCCTTTCATGCTGGGTTCTAGCACAGTATATTTCCACAGACACTTGGCACTGTAAGTCAACTAAAAGGAGTAATTCCATAGCCATTTTCTACCGCACAGCGCCCATGCTGACCTCCAAGTCTAATGTTTCTGATTTTGCTTAGCATTGGAGTGCTCCACTAGAACAGCCATGCAAAATCTCCTCCATCTTCTATCCCCTTTACACTGTCAGCACTTTGGCACTTGCATGACAACTAGGCAGCATGAACAACTGTAAATGTTTCCTTCAGAAATGCAGCGAAATCTTACTATCTCAGAGCAATGAAACTTAAATTGCAAATCTGACTTAGGGACTTCTACTTATTAAGTTCCTTGGAAAACAGCACACAAACATTGAATAAAGCTATGCCTATACTAGTTAATTAAGGAAGACTCAGGAAGATCCCCAGGTCCTGGGGATCCAAATTATCCAGAAGCAAAAAGGTTTCCAGGCATAGAGCTGGTACTGCTCCAAACTGCTGCTGAGCACAGTGGGGAGCCGGCCACTCTCTTCTGCAGGCTGGGAGAGTTTCATAGAACCATAGAGAAGTTTGGGTTGGAAGGGACCTTGAAAGCTCATCCAGTTCAACCCCCTGCAATGAGCAGGGACATCTTCATCTAGACCAGGTTTCTCAGAACCACATCCAGCCTGGCTCTGAATGTCTCCAGGGATGGTTCATCCACCACCTCTCTGGGCAACCTGTGCCAGTGCTTTACCGCCCCCAATGTACAGAATTTCTTCCCCACATCCAGCCTGAATCTCCCCACTTTCAGTTTCCAAGCCTAGAGATGCCCATAAGCCTCAGCTTTGTGCCAGTTGTCATCAGCTCTCAGGCTTGTTCTCAGGCACACTTAATTTACTAGTGCAGATACTAGCATAAATAGTCTGAAATACTCATGAGAGATGTTGAATAAGATGAAGACCAGCTGGAACCACTTCCAGAGGTGCGATGTTAAACACATGCTGAGTGGGAAAACCAGGACCTGCCTGAGCAATCCATTCCATGTATATTTACACAACTTGAGAATATGCAAAATAATGTGCTTGATGTTTTATATCACAAAAAACCAGCTGTGAACTGGACACTCTGTATTGTAAGGTACTTAAACACACTAGCAGTGGAAAGTATTTTAGGAGAGCAGTTTTGCTGTATACACGGAATGCATTCCCTGATGAAGAAGGGATGCCGTATTTCCAACAGGATAATCAGATGCAGAGAAAAATTGCTTTTGAGAAGTCACGACGAAGCTGGAAGCCATTATGGATGAAAAAAGCTCACAGAAGCAAGGACAGGAGAGGTAATCACACAGCCACAAGCACTGAAACAAATCTGGGCAAGGGTATACAGTCATGTTTATGGTTGACAGGGCTAGCAGAAATCTGTTAAGTAGATTAAGTACAAATATGCAGTCAAAGATAAATCATCTCCTTTAGCACAGTATCAAATCTGAATTGTGGTTTAAAACATCGAATGATATAAAAATCAGAATAACTGCAAAGGAAGTCGAAAGAACTCAGCATTTCACCACAATGAAAGGAGATTTTTCCCCCTGCTCCTTCAATACTCATTATGTAGCATTTCTATTTTAAGCTCTGAATTCAAAACCATTTGCTTTGAACCTCTGTACTCTACACTCAAAGAAGGATTTTATTCCGTCATTTCAAGCATTTACCAAGTTAACCTGACCGCATTTCCTATCACAGGCAAAAGGATTTGAAGAACTGTATCACAAGAGGAATTCTGACCAAATCTTCTGGAGTGATTACATCTGCATCAGGGGGCTCATAATCTGAGAGCACATGAAAACTGAGAACTAAGCTAATCAAAATAAAGGTATCATGAGCCAAAATGTTTTCCTCACTTGCTGGTAATCATGATTTTAACATGGGCAGAATGACTTTGAATGAGGCTTCCAGTGTCAGGAAGAGCCGCACATTCATTCATTTAGTCTCTGGCAAACTCAGTTCCGAACGGAAAATTCTAATCCTCATTTTACCTTGCGCATGTATATGCCACAATCTTAAAGCCACAATGTTTTTGCTATGGAATGATCATGGTGTGGCCACGAAGCTTGAGACTCTGACTGGTTTGGAGATACCTATCTCACTCAGAAATGCTGACTACAAGTGGAGATCACGCACAACCCAATCTGATTTGGAGCACTAGAGGACTCCAGAGCAAGCACCGATATCCATCCTTAGCAAACAGCGTGGTGCAATATGTGGGGAGCTCTAGAGTAGAGCAGGAGGTGCTGAGGACCCAAGGTCTACGCTGTATGTGTTTTGTGGGGCTATTTCTGATTAGTTCTAGCACCCATCAGCAGCTGGGGTACATCAGTGTGCTCCCAGGGCACAGAATCCAGCTTAGTTTTGTCCATGGGGATGGAACTGCTGCATATTGAGAAAGCTCCACGATGTGAACCGAAGCGCAGTAAGTGGGGACAGGCAGCAGAGTCACTTCAAAAGGATCTTCCCAATTGGAATGAAAATGCTGACCTAGCCTAGACCGATAGTCTAATTGAGAACCAGTCCACTGACATCCAGAGGGCTTTTGGGCAGAGTAACATGACATGAATTACACACAGTACTTTGAGGCCACACTAAGGGCAGCCACTTATGCTTTAGGCATCCAAGAAATCAAGAAACTGATAACACTAGTTTAGAGTTAGAAGACTTCATAGATAAGTTTATAGACAAAGGAAGATAGCGAGTCAGATGTGAGCGTTTTCACAGAAGCCATCAGCATTGTGCCGTGTCAGCAGTAAAACACAATACGTTTATGACATCTTCCTACCTAAACATATCAGCAGAATTGATGCGTCTTCATGCACAAGATGTGGGATGAAAAGCTACCTGAATGCAAGCTGCATTCATACTTTATGTACACACATACATAAAATACATAAAACACATATGTACGTTGCTGTATGTACAAATGTCAAAGTGCTTTGCATATTTTTAGGCATGCAGCCTTCACCAAATTCAAATGAGTTGCACATTACTGAACCACCATGAGCTGCTTAAAAAATATGCCCCCTGGGTCTTAAGCAAAACCTCATTATTTAAGTGTTATTATTTTTTCTCCACTGAGATTAATTAAGGTCTTTAAGGAGCACAAGGGAAAAAAAGAAAGAAGAGTTGCTCATCAGATTCATTTTTCCATGTATGTGCAGTTAATTTCCAGTTGTGGCTGAGATACATTAAGCAATGAAGTCAGCACACACACAAGTACAGGTACATGTCTTATCATGGACCTTAAGGTAAGCGATCCAGGTAACAACATGAGAGAAATTGGAGTTAAGAAACCATAGAATCATAGAATGGTTTGGGTTGGAAAGGACCTTAAGATCACCCAGTTCCAACCCCCTGCCACTGGCAGGGACATCAAGACATTCACACCAAGGGACGTAGCTACTTGCATGAAAAGTACTAGAAACCAGTACTAGGCGGCAAGACACTAAAACCAACTTCGAATATATTTAACAGAATTATATTAATGGAGTTCCAAACTATCTTTTGTTATCTGTGGTCCTACTTCGCCTGCAGGGTGAAGTCCCTCAAATAAAGCAAAATGAAAGAACAAAAGTAGTTCTTCCTCTACTACAGCATAAATTTAAGCAGAACCAAATGATGGTGCTCTCCTAGCCCAAACAATCATGTTTTAGTCCATCCGAGGTTCTGCTTACAGAATTAGACACCAGGACTACAAATCAGTACCGGAAAACCACAATTTAAGCAAACCTGCAGGTTAGAAATCAGGATCTAACTAACCCTTTTCCTCCCATGGGGCTGATTTGCATGAGACTGATTTAAAATGCAGAATAAAACATGAACTGCATGAGCAGTTTAAAGGTTTATAAAATCTCCTAATGCTCTCCATAATCAGACAGCTAATTTAGACCTTTGCTGTGGATTAACTCACAAGCAGTCCAAACTCATCTTGCCATTAACCCATCCTGATTAGCAAGATCCCGATGACCGCCATATGAAGGGCAAGCTCTACCTCAGATGTACTCACTTGGATTGGGAGGCTGAAGTGCCCCGATTACTGCTCTCTTTTGTGACTGAGAGTTATTTTAAATGACTTCACTAATCTGATGTATGGGTTAGATGGGGAGGAAAACCTTCAGTCACATCAGCCTAAGAACTAACCATTATGATTCGCACTAATTGAGGTGATGCACACTCTCACAGAAGCCAAGTCATGGTCCGAGACAGACTCTGAAGGGCTAGATCTTCTCCTTAGTTGAAAATGATCGTGACATGGGATAGTTAGGCAATAAGAAAGCCCTCCAAGTACGCAGTGGAGGAGAGACAAAACGATTAAATCCTATTGAAATGTAATGCCTGCTTACAGGAACATTCAATTAATCAGCTCCTGTGCACCTGAGGTAACATGAAATATTGTCCCAGCAGGATATCCAGTAATTTGTTGAGTAATAATTACAGCTCCCAAACAGGACACAGCAGGAACACTGTTTATCCATCAGTGTGCTACTGTTTGTACATGACCATAGGATAAACTCTCTTGGGCAGAGGAGAAAAGCCTCAGGGACAAAAGCGTCAAAGTTTGCTCTGGTGCTCTGATACCGATCCCATGACCTACATTAGAGCTACCTTCACCCATATAAAAAACCCATGATGTATCGATAAGCTTTAGAATATTTTGATGCAGGCCTGAACAGGACACACTGCTCAGCCGATCATTGTTTGGAGCTAATATTGCCATTTTATTGGCACTGTGGAGCAGACTTGCCTAGAAGATGCTTGATAGCTGGTAATCCATGGTAAGCAGTAGCTCCCAGCTCAGGTCTCTTGGCTCTGGCTCCCAGGGGGAGCTGAGCACCTTGCTGGCTGCTGGAGGCATTAGGCTTCAAAACAGTACAAGCTGAGAGCCCCAAGCCACAGCACATCATAGTATCTGGTGTGAGATACCGCTCCTGAGCTGACCTCGCGTTTGTGAAATAAGCTGTCTCACAGCCTCTGGTAACTCGGGAATTCACAGAATCACAGATTCAAGTAGGTTGGAAAAGACCTTTAAAATCATCAAGTCCAAAGAGAGATGAAAGCTGGAAATAGCTGCATCTCCCAGAGGTGAGATCTTGTTAAGGTGAGAAAAAGAGACTGTTTGGTGAGAGCAGTGAGCCAGGAAACCTTCCTGTAAAATCCATCTAGCAAAACCCACATACAAATGTGCCTCTTGGAAAGCGTCTGCCATCTGCATGGGCTGGTGGTGAGACTGCATGTAGGGTCAGAGTGCAAATGGGGGGTGCTTCAAAACATCCTAGATCAGAGCAGGAGATCAATCACCTAAAAGGCTTGTCCATGGCAGGGTGTGCTGTGACAACGAGGTCACATTCTTGAGCTTTTCCCACATTTTTTTAAGGCTAGAAAGTTCCTTGGGAATGTAAACTGAGCCCCTGAAGGACAATTTCTGTGGGTAAGGGGTGTTCAATTTGCTCACTGAAGCTCATGATAAAGTCATATAAAGAAACTTCCTGCCCAGAAATTGATGTTCTGGGATCTTGTTTGGACAAAATCTCACAACCTTGTCCTTTGTTAGGCACCACTTGGCCCTTTTGCACTTCCCACTCAGAATAAGAAAGAAATGACCTAACGGTGGAGAGCAAAATCGGATTAAACTGCAGCTGGTTTAGAGAGGATGCTCATTCCATAAGGTATATGTGCTTAACATATCAGGAATGAAGAATTGATGTGGCATGGGACGGAAGGCACCTACTCACACCTGGCTCCTATTCAGGCTGCATTTGGACAGAAAACTGTGCATTAGTCTCAGTTATGGCAAGGAGATGGAAATATCTATTTTCAATTTATTGCTGTAGAATAGACTTTTTGCTGAGGATTAAATAAACTACAAAGAAAACAAAGCCAAAATGCACATTGGGCATCCCAAAACCAGCTCATTTTCCAGTTCACCTAGTAGCTGGCACTGATTTCTCTTTTAGAGCTCTGAAGAATCATGGCCTGTAAGATGACAAGAGCAGAGCTTTTTCAGCTGATACAGATGACTCTGCAACAGGCATCAGCTGTAGTATTTACTTTCATCAGAGATGGAAGTGGCTTAATAAAGTGTCTTTGTGTCAGTGCTGCATAATGCATGCATCCAGCATCACCATCCAGAGAACAACAGGCAGCATGGGAATTGACGACTCCAGCAGCAGAACTGTGGTTATGCTGGAGGAGCAGGACTACATCCTTCAAGCAGAGATCACACCTCCCCAATCAGTTATAAGTTTCAGTTCAATTAGCTGATGATAGCTAAAATCTCACTCCTGAGGCTTATGGCTCGTTTATACAATTACCAAGCAAAATCACAACCTGTCCTGTTCTCCTTATTAATTTGGTAGCCAATAATCTGCTGAAGCAGAAGTATAGACATCTGAATCAGGAATAGATATGATCAGCTAAAAAGAGTTGTCATGAGCCCTCAATTTATCAATACATTGTGTTTTCTAGCTGAAGCACAATGTGAATGATGTTAATAATTAAAGTAATTAAGGTTTTTACATGGATAAATTGAAGATATGAGGCTTAGAGAAGACATGCACAGAAAGAGATCTCAAGACAGTTCTGCACAGTAACAGTCAGAAAAGGTAAATCTATCATTCCTATTTCTTCTGTCTGGGAATTCAATAATGTCTAGACATCCAGAATAGCAAGATATGTGAAAACTAAGAAACTGTAGAAATAACACTAATTTGGTACATGGTCTTGAACAGATGGGGAGAGAAACAGGGTGGTGACCACAATTAGTCTGTGTTACTCCTGCAGGAAGAGCAATTCAATGAGACTCAAAGAAGAGCTAATCTAGCTCTACCTGGAAAAAAAGACTTTATGCTGCTAATCTGAATATCTTAAAATGGAACAATAAACTCTTTTATTTCAGGATGAAAGTCAGTCATTAAGCAAAGTTAACCTAGCAGTTGTTCCCTAGGGAATCTCTTATACTCTGTTCTCCGTTGTCTAGTATATTGGCCATTCCCAGGAAGATAGTATCAGAATAGATATAGTCAGCTTTAGGTGTTAAATGTACTAAATTGGATGAGGGGTTCCTACAACATAAGAGCTCTTTCCTCATTTGAAAGGAAATAAACCAAACTAAGCACAATCAGCTTCTAATCATGCAGCTTTCAAAGTGGCCATTAAAACTAATGAATAGAAGCAGTGGGGGAAAAATGCAACCAGGATGGATGTGCTAAGCTTAAGGGTTTTGAGGGCAGTATATCAAACATGACTTGACTCTTTTCATTCAATACAACATGACTGTTAATGAGGAATAATCAATCAATGTTCTTCAAACAAAACATGCAAGAGCCACACCAGATAAGCAAACAACAGGAATTTGCCAAGGGGGGATACACCTTTCTTTGTTATTACAATAACAATTGCTAATGCTTTGATTCGGACTCAAGGGACTCTGTACACATCTCTGTTGCATATATTTAGTTGAAAGGCCTGTCCTAGGCATTCCTAGCTAAAGGAGATCCAAAACAATTCCAATACCAGATGTTTCAGTGCAAACAGGGTGGATTTTCTGTGTTAATAAAACCCCAAATCCCAATCAATTAGTTGCCTATCCCATGACTGCAGAGAGATTACAGAAACATCAAACTTAAACCAGGATTTTTACTGAGAACTATCTCCATTTTGTCACACAGCTTCACTCCCAATCCATGTGGAAGATCTGAGGTTATGTTGCTCACACTGCCCTTCAATTTTGCAATGAATTTGATATATTGAGCAATTTATATTTTATTAGAACAACACAAGCTTGAAGTCTCCCTGACCCATATGTAAGTTCCTATTCTTTAGAATGCATAAGAATTACACATATCTATTTGGATAGATAAATGTAATCCTTTCCTCTGCTTCTGTATTCGGGGCCATTAAAGTGAAAGTCTGGAGATAAATCTCCAGCTAAAAATGAAATGACTTTACCAGCTGTCCACAGCAGGGCCAGGCGGTAGCTCCTCTATTATCTCATCTGGTCTCACCAGCTAAGTCTAGTGAATTCTGAGATGACAAACCTCTAAAAAGTGATAGGGTTCGGGTACTGCTGACAGTTGTAGCTGTTACTTGTTGGGTGGCATGTTTCCTTCTGTCAATGCAGAGCATGATCTTTAAATGCTGCTACGGATGCTATTTTTCTCAGATGAAAGAGAAGGCAGGAGAATAAATCTCATTTGCAAGGGTGAGCCATGGATTTTCTTCCCATTTCCGTCGCTGGCAATAACGAAAAATAGATCTTTGTTTGAAGATCAGGGTTTTTTTTTCATTTTATATCTTCTTGTGCTTTAAGTCCCTCCACATAAAGGTACCGTTGTGACAGACAACTGAATTTTTGGAGCTGCTGCACTGTTCCAAAGGCAGGGAAAACTTAGCTGTAAATGCACTTCAGACATTAGGTGGATATCAGGTTTTTGAGAGGATAGGGAGATCAAAGCAAGAAATCTACTTGTTCTTCCCTGTAATTCAGGGTGAAATATTTACCATAATATAGAACTTCCAACATGAACATACTCCCAGTGAGTATGTAGAAGGAGATCAGTCTGTAGACATTTCCTGTGGCACAAAATGTACCAAATGTCAGGAAAAGCATTCAACTTCCACAAACTAATGTAACTTTGTTTTTTCCCCTCCTTAATGCTATGTAAGCTGGACCACTCGGCAGCTCCCATCTATGCTGAGCTGATGAAATCAAAACGATGCACACACAACCCCACAGTCTGGACCCACTACATTAGTTTCTGGGCTCTCTGGAGTCAGTGTGCGGAGCTCCAGCTGCCCCAGCACAGGGTTCTCTTGGGGCAGCAGACCATGCTGCTTTTCCTTTATGTTGTTTAGCACCACACCACCATTTTTAACATCTACAGTAGCACCTGCACTGTTTCACAGGAGGTGCTGTCTTCATTATTTCATAGGCAGGGCCAGTCAAGCAGGTCTTGGCAATACAATGGCAATTGGTCCCACTGACCTGTCTTGGGTACCACTGTCTTCCACCCACCGATGCTAATGGCCAGGCAGTGCTGGAGTAAAACAGGAGCCCCCGTCCCAGGTTGCTCCCCTGCCCAGCAGGAGCTTAGCTGGACCTGGGATGCAAAGGCTGGCCACTGGGCAGGGAAGTGCTGCCAGGGAAGCTGCCTGCATATGGCCTTGGCACAAAGCCACAACAGCTCCCTTCGAAGCCATGGTCCCATTAATGAACCAGACCTGCGCTGCCCTCCACCTCGCTGGTGGTAACAGCGCTTCGACCTGCAGAGAAGGGGCAGTGCCCAGCAGAAGGACAGCACTTCAAGGGCAACCATGTCTCCTGCCAATGCCTGTCCTCAGGGGCAAAATGTCTATTGTAGAACCTATGCTTAGCTCACAACAGGGCAGTAATTTGGCAGCATTAGGTAGGCATGGCTGACTGCATGCACCCAGGTACAGAAGAAACCTTCCAGTTCATCCCGTTGAAGAACAGGAATAATTTAATCCACAATAACAGCTGACATGGATTTCAAGAGAGCGCTTGAGACCCAGGAGCAGCAGCAATCCATCCGAAAGCTCTCTGGCACATCTGTTGGAGCACTGGTGATTTGACTGCAGAGCTGCTATCCGCCCACCAGTACATGGAAACCTCAGCCCCATCCATCCTTCTCATGGAAGGGAAATCAGTCCTGGCCACTGGAAAGGCCTTTCCCCATTCCCATCCTGACTCACAAAATCCGTTCCTCTTAACATTATAAAATGGGAGCAATTACAAGCTGCGTGAGAAGCAAAGAAATGGGATTCCTTGGTGTAAATGGTGCCAGGGTTAATCCCACACACCCTCCCTTGGTAGACCCATTAGCCTGCAGAGCATGCAGCTTAAAAATGCCAGGAATCAAAGATCCCTTCTTGTTAGAAAAGAAGCAGAAACTTCACGTTTGGGGGGCTTCAGGGAAAAGAAATCCCCTAACTTGGCACTGACTGTCACGTAACCCGCAGCCAAAGCTGCCAAGCCCTTGTAATTACAAGGACCTGAATTATACTGCAGGTATTGATCCTCTCTGGTGTGGAACAAGAGCGATGCGTTGACCCCACTATTCCTTTTCACAGAACAGCTGGGGTTTGACAACAACAGAGAATCAACGTCTGGGTAAACTGCTCGGTGGTTCTTTCCCTCCAGTGATAATTCAATTTAGCAGCTCCAAAGCAGAAGTTCATTCTTTGCCTGATTGTAGTTGGGTTTTCAGAGACTTGGTGCCCCACTGTTTCAGAAAATAGCCCTGTCTGAAATGGTCGGAGTGCTGTATTCCAAATACCAGCTCCCCCCCCCCATCAGTCTTAAGTGGGCTCCATTGTTATGAGTCCCCTTAGGATGTTTCAACTGAAAAATGCTATTTCTATTCCAGTCGCTGTGGAACAGCCAGTCTCTCCAGGTGGAAAGAAGAGCTGGCACTACGTTGTGGAAAAAATGGCCCATCAATGTATTCTTTCTTTATAATATTCCAAAGCTTGATTCTGCCACGTTTACACAAGTTGCCTGGGTGATTTTAATGGGAATGCTCTGCTGGATGAAGGGAGGGAGAGCTGCTACAAAAGAAACAAATAGTCAGTAATAATTAAATAAGAAAAGTTCTAAGAATATTGAGGTTTCAAACTGAGGCTCACATCTGCAATCGGCTTTGGGCATACCTCAGTTGGGCTCTGTGCAGAGCAGCGTGGTTGACTGTTGTCTTAAAATGCAACTGATTGCTTTGCTATCTGTGCAGAGGGATATAGAATCATAGAATCATAGAATAGTTCGGGTTGGAAAGGACCTCAAGACCATCCAGTTCTAACCCCCTGCCATGGGCAGGGACACCTCCCACTAAACCATGCCACCCAAGGCTCTGTCCAACCTGGCCTTGAACACCGCCAGCGATGGATCATTCACAACTTCCCTGGGCAACCCATTGCAGTGCCTCACCACCCTTACAGGAAAGAACTTCTTCCTCATATCCAATCTAAACTTTCCCTGTTTCAGTTTGAACCCATTACCCCTTGTCCTATCACTACAGTCGCTCATGAAGAGTCCCTGATCTCCTGTTCCCTTGCCCAATTCCAGAATGAATTTCTTGAGACGCCCATTAACAGGGGAGGTAAAGGTACATGGATGAGGATACAGACTTCCTACTTCCCTCTGCAGAACTAGCACCTGGTGCCAGGGGCCCTGCTCCTGGTTGGTCCGTACAGGGCCACCCCAGCAGTTTTGGCAGACACACACGTGGCATGTTAGGAAGCAATGAATCAGTTGGCGGGATTCTGCAGTCAGAGAATTAAGAGTGCAAGGAAAGAAAATAACCAAATTCCACTGAATATATGGCTATGAGAGGATGGAAAGAGCCATCGGAATGCCTCAGTTTTAAAGTTGCAACTTGGCTTCATGCCTGTCTGAGATTTGATTTCAAATTGCCAGTGCTTCTAGTACAGAGAAACAGAAAAACAAACAAACAAAACCCCCTTCTAAATGTGACCAGCACAGTGCGTAAGCAGCAGTTCCAGCTCTGGAAGTGATATGAATCAGAACAAAGCTGTGTTCACTCTGAATACTAATGATGACAAATTCAACACCATCATTTTAAGATGTTCATCATCTTAGCAGCAGGAAGAAGTGCAACATGCTTTTTGCTGGCAGTAGGTAGTATTATTATATATATGAAGCAATATGTTAACCTGTTATTACTTAAGGTTCCCCAAACTACTTCCAGCTTTCTGTAAAGAAGGAATGAAAGGGGAGGTTCACTCCTAATCAGGTTTTTAATCAATATCAAGTCATACTGTCTGAGGTATCAAAAGTCCCCAAAGATGTTCTCTATTTACTATATATTAGATATTATATCTAGTATATATCTACATATATTATATCTAGATGCATCTAGATATGAAATATTTATCCTCTAAACTTTCTTTGGACAATTTCTGTAACACACTAGGATATCTGACCATCTACATCTGCACATGATCAATGCACCAGGAGTGGAAGATGTGGGTCAATGTGAAATACATGGAGCTCAATATCAAAACCGAAGGTATATGGATGAGAAATAAAAAAGAAATGATAGGAAAAAATATAGGGGCTTTTCCATGTAGTTCTAGCCCTGTGTTATATTTAGGTATCATGTTCTGCATGGTCATGAGGTATAGGGAGAGAAAAGAACAGACCTTAAGTTGTTATTCCTTAGGAACTTTTAAACTCCGAGGCGTGATTAAAGAGAGGAGAGCATAAGGGCTGGAAAATATGATGTGGGAACATCTGGAGAAAATTGGCAAGAGTGTAAAAATAGATGTTTCTCCTAATATTTTTTTTTCCCCAGTGTCTGTGATTCTGTGCTAAGAAGCAGCTTTATAAAATCAGCTTTTAATAGCAGAGTATCAAATTCATGAGTATGGTTGTGCTTGGTCCTGTGGCACCTAACAGTTCCTAAGCATAAGGTCAGAAGAAGCATCCCTTCTCTCACAGTCACAGTTATCCTGCTACAGTTGAACATCTTACACCCACACACTCCTGATGCGCTGAGCCTGTCTGCAGATGCCACAGCCAGAGCAGAACACCCCTCCTCAGCTGATAAGCCACCCCGTTTCTCTCAATCTCTCTCTTCATAGATGCCGGGTCTTCATCATGCCAGTAACTTTATGGACATAAGGCACAAAAAACCAAGTGTAGGGTTTTATAGAAGTGGTCCTGAAAGACCAGCATGAAAGCTTGTTTAGCTGTTACCTGCAAACCAATAGGAACTAGAGGAACGGGGCAGGCCTGAGTCTGTCTCAGAGGATGCTCTGCTCAGACTTGAGATACTCGTTTTCTCAGAAAAGTCAACTGTTGCTTTCTGCCCATGGCAGGGGCTTGGAACTGGATGATCTTAAGGTCCTTTCCAACCCAAACCAGTCTGGGATTCTATGATTCTATGAAGTCTTTAAAGGTTAAATGGGAGATTTAACTGAGGAAGTTGGGGGTGGAAGCAGTTATTCAGAACATCTCAGCCCTGCTCTGCCATGCTTAAGCCAAGACATCCCTCTTGGCTGGGCATTACTTGGCATGGTAATGCCAGTGGCAAGCATCAGTGAGCTGAGCAGCAAATGTGAGAGTCAAAGAGAATCCACACAATGAGAACAAAAAAACATGAGAGAGAAAGAAACTCTGTCAATGCCCCCCATCCCATGATACAGTATGAAACCCCAAAGTAGCCAAAACCACCCAATAAAACCAAAGAGGATTTGAATCTGTGATTCTTAATAGGATGAAAATTGTTAAGTGGAGCAATCTCATCTCTCCCAGGGGCAGTGAGGAAAGAGGTGCACATGAGCATTTCAGTTTGTACCTGCTGAGTACTCTGCAATTAGATATTATATTGTGTTACGTTATGCTATGCTGTGTCATGTTGCATTATATATTTAATTACATATTACATTCGATTACATATATTAATTATATATTATATCACATTATATCATATAATTTTATATTATATCATATGTCTCACAGAAGAGCAGGGGCAAAGGCTTCATTGTACACTAAAAAGGGAATAAATACATGTACTTCATTGTTCTGCTGCAAGCAAAGGTGTCCTATTATGTGCTCAACAGGCACTATCATTCCACTGTAGTTCATCCACATCAGTGATAAGTACGAAGCCTCCCTTTCTGAATAGAAACTAGTGTTGCTTTTCCCCCTCTTAAAGCCAGAGTGATTATGTGGAATCAGCAGGGGACTTCTGCCTCCCCAGAAGATAAGCTCCCTATGTGAGCAGGGTGCTAATCACTTACATAGCAACTATCTGCAGGACTTAGCACTGAACAGTTCTGAGGGAAACAAAATCAAGTTGTTTACTCTTTGCTGCTCATTTCTGTTTCCAGTCCTGAAGACCAGAGAGATAAATTCACACCAGATCATTTGCCCTAGTTCAGGAAGCTGGACTGGTTGATAAAATGATAGAAGAACTTGCACTAGAGCATTGGGCAGGATCTCAAGTGTTGAATTGGGATCTACCAGATTTCCCTGCCATTTTGTGTAAGCCAATTCCTACATAATTTCTGTTTTCCAAGGGTAAAATAATGCTTTTGCTCATCACCCCTCTGTTCAGACTTTGAATGCATTAGGATCCAGGGTGTTACTGCATGCGTGTACAGGGTTTGAAAAATGACCCCTTCTCCTGCTTGAACACACCAGGACGCTTCTCATCACTAGAAGTAATAAAGTAGAGGTTTTCTCAACTTTTGGGCCCTTGTCTCTGGCACTTGAGGATGGGCAGCACAACCCTGACAATGCTGTGCCTGAGAGGAACAATTCTGGTTGCAGTAACTTCACCCTATTCACCATAAATACCTCTGTTTATCCAGCAGCTCCTGAAAGGTGAGAGACTGAGCGTTGGGTCTGTTCATCAGTGAGAGGAAGAAGCTTCCTGAAGTTAAGGTTTCCTTATATGATTCCATTACTGTGGGTAAACTGTGGATATGGAGACTGTAGGGCTCCCCGGTAGTCCATGGGGTCTGTTATAGTATGGAATAGCCTTGTCACTATGCCCTGACTGTACAATCACTTTGCTATATCCAGCCTTTTAGCTTCTTGCTGGCTGAGGTCACAACAGAACTGGATCTCTTCCTATAAAACACTCAGTTCTTTCTGCTATGGAAGAAGAAAGCCAAGAGCTGAAAACAAAAAAAGCCTGGATTCGTTTTCTTTCCATTTTACAAAATGTTCTCAGTAGAGATTAATGTCTGCTCATGATCCAGCATTACTTCATCCAAGAAGGAACATGAACTACTCAGCCATCACTCAGAGAAATAGAAGCAGTCTCGAATCAGATCATCGCTCTCTCGCTTTGATCAAGTCACCATCTGGACAAAGTCCAGTCAAGGCAAAAAAAAATGGTTTCAGGAAAGCTTCGAATTTGGGGTCCATGTTCACCAAAAATGTTCAACAAACAGGAATTACCCAGAGTCCAACCACCCTACCACCCCTAAACCCCCAGCTTTCAGCTCAGGTGCACTAAAAGCCCCCAGTTACGGTATACCTGAACCTTGTACTGGCTGCACGGCACTGCCATATCTGGGTGGCCTGCTGGTTGCTGGTGTGGCACTGGAGATGCCACTCCAGCTCTGTTCTGCCACCAGCTCACTGAGAATCTTCAAGTAAGCTGCAAGTTTCTTCCCTGCATATATTGGGCTTCCCACTTGCAAAACAGGCAGAGAAAATAATAATGCATCTGGTTACACTACCCATTTCTACCTGCAACAAGTGTTTTTAGTACACCAAGCACAGAAGTCGTTAATGATCATTTCTGATCTTACTAATGAGGTACAAGCTGTTGGGTTTATCTGCTCAAAACACCACAAGAGCCTCAAAAGAAGAAATAATGCACAACATTATTCTTCATAATTGTTCCTAACTGCATCTGTGTCTGAATGGCCAAAGACGCAATGCACAGCAGAGAGGTTGGGTTGGGTTGGTTTTCTTTTTGCTCTGCCAAGAGAAACACATTGTGCCATGCAAAAGGAACTCACAAAATGCCAGTCTTACTTACTGCTATTCACAGCCATGCTGTGGGGGCAAAGGTCCATAAAATCATATGGCTGGACATTATAGTGCCTGCCATCTGCTTCTTCTGAACCTACAGAGAAGTCAACCAGAGGCATCCATCTGTTACTCCATCCAACTTTCCTCCTTGGGTTGCATCACTCATATAGCTGCAAAATTGGATCATTCAGGGGGATCATTTCCCTATGAAGCATCCTGCCCCTGCCAGATGTCTGCTATTGGTCTCTCACATGATAACCAACCAACTTAGACAGCTCCTTACTATCAAGGACTACAGTAAATAGGCAAAAATTTAAAGCAAATGCAGCAAGGAAGGGATAGGAAAAGAATACAATAATTCATTTGATCAGTTTTCTCAATGGAAGAAGTGTGGAGGGGCCCAGAACACATTGAACACCGGTATAAACCCAAAGAAGATCTGCTAAATGAATTTATTTCTCCTCAACATGACATTATCAGAGCAACCGAGAATGCGGAGCTGATGGCACCAGTGCTGTTCTGACCATGCCTAAATGACTGTACTAGCAAAAGAAAGAAATTGCAAAGGATCTGAACATAAATTAAGGGCTACTTGAGTGATTTCAGTGGGAGTATTCATGCAAGTAGCTGCATGTGGAAAAGGACTTGCACAGACCTTCCACATATGCTTCTGTGAGACTACACTAATGTGGAAAACAGGAGAAACATCCTTAAGAAGATGCTTTAAGACGTATCTATGAGCTTTAAGTTTTGCAAGTAAATGTTCTACTAAATCGGTGCGTTTGCAATAGAGTATCACTATTTTACTAGCTGCGGTAAACTGAATAAGAGATAAGCAAGCCCTAACTTGAATTAAAACCTGCTTTTTCTTCACTGTCTTCACTTGTCTGAACGTAACCAACTAATCCAGGATTGGGTTTTTGCATTGCAGGTATGTCCTAAGTTTATAATTATGTCTAACAGAAGACTAAAACAAAGAGTTCATGGATGTTGTGGCATACTGAATATATTCACCCACAACAGGACACTAGAAAATTATTCTGTTTGGTATAAAAACCACCAGTCACAGCACATCAGCTGCTTAACTACTTAAAAGCTTTTACAGACATCATGGGCAAGAAACATCCCCAGCAAAGATATTAAATGGAACCTAAATTTTACTACTAATACCAGTATCCAATATATTTAAATTAACTGCTATTTACTAGGACCCATCACTCTGCTGTCAGAACAGGCATGAACACTGTGAGTGAATACAGTCACTGTGCTCTTTAACTCACTGCACTACAGCCTTCCAGTATCTGAAATGGGCTACAAGGATGCTGGAGAGGGACTCTTCATCAGAGACTGTAGCGATAGGACAAGGGGTGATGGGTTCAAACTGAAACAGAGGAAGATCAGGTTGGATATAAGGAAGTTCTTCCCAGTGAGGGTGCTGAGACACTGGCACAGGGTGCCCAGAGAAGCGGTGAATGCCCCACCCCTGGCAGTGCCCAAGGCCAGGTTGGACAGGGCTTGGAGCGACCTGGTCTAGTGTGAGGTGTCCCTGCCTATGGCAGGGGGTTGGGACTAGATGATCTTAAGGTCCCTTCCAATCCTATGTATTCCATGATTCTATGTTTCTATCTATTGTACATACTGTACACATCCAAGTTAATACAAAAGGTTTGAAGAATGAACAGTGTTTTCAACAATATGAATCCTGACAGTAGGGCACATGAAAGCCAGTCACAGCTCATATAAGTAATTAGTTTAGATCTGTCATTCTTGCCTGCACTCTCTCCATATTTTACTAATATAAGACATAAAATAAATATGTAATATGGAAAGTATATATAAAATAGTGTAATTTATTTTAGAGGAGTGATAATGAAGTAATTATGCACTTACACTGAGTTAATCATGCACTGATTTCTGTACACTGTCAATCTGATCCAGTGAATTAAAGAAATCTGGTGTGACTCTGCACTTACACTACTAGAAACATAGGCAGAGTATGATCTTTAAGCCTGATAGAAGCATTATTAATAAACTACTTTTACTTGTTCCTTATGGCAATGAAACAATTTGGTATCAAGCAGCTCATATACTGAAATATGAAAGTTCAGAAAGAAACCTGGAAGTGTTACTCAGAGCCCCAGGTATGCCAGGATCTCCCTTCAGTGACATCCTTCTTGTAAAACAGTAAAGGCAGCATGCTTCATGCTGCTGCATTCTCCTTCACTTGTGTGAAATACCTCCTAAACAGTACTAAAAAATAATCCTCATTTCCAGTGCTTCTGCATTCCCATTATATGTAGAATCATAGGAGCACAGAATCAACCAAGTTGGAAAAGACCTTTAAGATCATCAAGTCCAACCATTACCCCAGCACTGCTAAGACCACCCCTAACCTATGCACTGAGGGCCTTGTCTACATGTTTTTTACTCTTGCTTTCTTGACTGACCTGCACTTGCTGAGCCTCCCCTTTACCTAAGCATGTGAAAGATTTCTATCTCTGTTATAACTTTTAGAGAAGAGAAGTTCAGGACTATTTCTTTTCTTCCCCAAACACTCTGGATCTTCTCTGGAGCCGGACCTTCCATTCGCTCATTCAGGCTAAGCCTCTGGTTTAGAGACTGCCAGCATAGGGGAATGGACAGACGCTGGGGTTTTTTGAGGGAAGCAGTTTGGGTAGCCACAACTCTATGCAACTTTGCAGCACTCTCCTCAGGGTCTGATTAATTCTCATTCAAACGCTACAAAATAAAGCCAAAGGAAAGAAAACTGCAGGTGCTCCATCACTGCCAGCAGTGTTGTAGAGTATTGCTATCCCAAAATACATTAAAAACAGCCTAAGGGTGCTTTTAGCATACAGACTTAGAACTAAGGAAACCTCCTTTTAAAAAAGAGACCCATTAATCCCCTCCATCACAAAAATTGGCTGTGGAGAGAAGCCATCACAAATATAACTCAGTTCAAAGCCGAATAAGTAGCCAGAAGGCTTCTGGCAGAAATACTATAGAAGTACAGCAGACAGACAGACATTTCCAAGGTCTCTCCTTTACATCATCTCTAACCTGTGCCATGGAGCACTCTTTTGGGGTGAAGACTAGTCATTCCTTACACAGTTTAGCCTCTGCCTCTCTGCAAAGGCTGCAACAGGTATGGTCAGGTAACTTCAGTGTCTCCACACCAATCACTTGGGAAGTTCCGCAGTATTTTTGCCAGGTGTATCACTGCAATATATGTTCTCCATGAGATCACAACAGCAGGGGATAAAGTTCACTCAAAGATATCCATCACCTTTATGTCTGTAGAGCACCTAAAAATCAGGTTCCTGGTTCTTGCTGGGGTCTGTAGAGGCTTTTGGGCTGGAAATAGAAATGCTGAAATGCCACTGCCCTCACCAGAATGCAGTACAACCACAGATTCACTGATGATTGTTTCCACGCTGTGCTCCTTGCTGACGCTGATGAGCATGTCCTGAATGAGTTATGGGCAAAGCTGTGCATCTCCCCTTCTCCCACTGAACAATCCTACCACATTCCTATGACAACCAAGGTCCTCTACAAATGATAATGAGTCTGGAGAAAGAGAAGAAACCACAAGATTGATGAAGTTCATATGCAATCTTGCCCTAGAGGTAATATCTTAATAATATATAGTGCCTGATGAATGCACCATAGGGTAGTAGATGTGCTTAATGCATGTACGGTACACAGGCTGAACTCCTCTTATGCTGAACACTGGACAAATGGATTAAGTAATGGAATAAAAACAAATTAGTATTGTAAAACACTGAAATGTGTGGCAAATTCAGCGAGCTATGAGGTACCTGGCTCCCCATGGATACTTACAGCTCCCAAAGTCTTACAGCTTAATACAAGTGATGAAGCCCCAGACCTGTCATGAAAATACATCCTCGGTACCGGCCAGAAGCACTATGAATGGTATCAGCAAACCTCTAATGAACCTACTGATTTTATATGTGAAAATGACAAAAGAGGTGCTTATGTCTGGTGATTTATGTCTTCATTAAAATCCTTGTCCTTCAAACTAAACCCTGCAATTCACTGAAATTAACAGGGTCTTGAAACTGGAATACGCATTACAAATGAATGCATTTTTGATCTTGTATAATGACAAGTATAATGCTATTGGCATCCTACCCTTGCTGCATAAAAAATACTGCCTGCTGCACTAATACAGATTGGCTTACTCGGAAAAGCAAACCTAAAAATGTAAATCTCTAAAGCTCATTTACCAGAGGATTCCACAATATTCTGCCAAAACTCAGTCCAGAACTACCAGGTTTGAGTTTTCCAGACGTGAGAAGCTCTCAATCCACTCTCTTGTGCATTACAGGGGCTGTCACAGTGAAACCACTGCAGCTCCTAACTTTATAAAGGGAACATTTTCTCCCTGCCAAATTCATGGTTGTTTCCTACTCTTGCACAGATGCATTGTATTCCATGTGTTTTGCTCTGAAAAAGCAGCCACGGATGACTAGCCTCACAAAACAACTTCATTTTCATTCTTACTGCAGCTTTGACGTGCAGGGAACCACGCTGCTCAGAAAACAATCTTCCCCACCTTGCTGGATGAGCACCCCTTGCCTGCTCTGCTCTTCTCCTCTGGTGGGAGCTTCTGAAGGGCTGCCAATAGGGGCAGCTCTGGCGGCAAAGGAGCTCCTTTTGGTACCTCATCTCTGGCTGCAAAGGAGCTCCTTTTGGTACCTCATCTGGCTGTAGATGCTGAGGAACGAAATACATGGAACTACAAGGCTGGGCAGCAGTTAAACATCAGCATGGTCAGCTAGTGGCTCTTGTGAGCAGGAGGTGGATGGGTGAAGAACTGCTTGACACATGCGAAGCAGAAGGAGGAACTCGCCCTCACTCACCCCATGACTGAGAAACCCACACATGCTGCAGAATCTTTCTTAGCATGTTTGTCTCGTTAGCCCTGACTGTAAACAGAAAGCTCTTGGTTCCCCCTGTCTACCAAGTAAGGTTTTTTGCTCTCCCCTTTAGCACAAGAGCTTGACAGATGCAGCAGAAAAGCAGAGTGTCGAACATGACATAATGCCTCTCCCCATGGCTTTTTTCAGCTTGCTTTTCTCCTGTCTTTTCTACAAAGCACTACTGCATGATGGAAGCTTCCAACAGGAGGAGACAGCACCACAGGCAAAAAACAGAGTAGATTTCCCCCCTTTGTTTTTTCAGAAGCCTCTTCTCAAGAGGTTTGCACTTGTGGTTGCCAGGGACTCTTGACCGCAGGAAGGCTCCGTGGAGCATCGGTATGAAATGTCATTTCTAAAAGTCTTTTTATTAATGTTTTCCCCAAACTTATGTGTTTCAATAGCAGAAGATTCACTGTGAGTTTTAGAGTGATGTTCCAAATCCATGAACATGAAGGATGTCAAAACTAAGCACAAATGTACTGCTTTCCAAAGCAACATTAATAATACGCTTGTGGGTATCGAGATCTGTTCTATACTGGTTGAGACAGGGTATGGGAACAATGGATTCACAATCACTGTGGCTAAATGTCGTGTATTGTATTTTACAGTAATAAACATTGTATTTTAGTCACAGCTAGACTTTGGAGAAACATACCTCTGTAAGCTCATGCCTTACTTTAAAAATCAACTGTAGGTACTACTTCGCTGACTTAAGTACCAAGGGAAGCCAAATGCTTGGCCTGGGTTTCATTCCTTTGTGAATGTTGCTGCCCAGAACTGATGCATCCTTTGCAGTAGACCACAAGCTCAGCAACATACCACTCCTGTCAATACAGTCACTGAACAGAAACAGAAACTCTCGTCCCAGGCAGTGACCACACACCTCCAGTCCCAAAAGAGGGGCACACAATACGCAGTTTGGCAATACATCAGGACCATGTGTGATCTTTTTCCTCCATGGATAAAAAGCCTGAATCCTTTCAATCCACAGCACAAGAGGCTTTACACTTGTCCATGCCATGCTGAAAAGCATCACTTCAGCTAGACCTAAAAATGGAAGCTGCTGAAGACTGAGATTTCCCAGCCTCCCATAAGCAACAAGACAGTGAGTAAGAGGGACACTCTCAGAACTCTTCTGGATTGTCTGAAAAGCAGGAATACAACTTGCACATTAAAATCTGAGAGTAACATCTCTGTACTCCACAAATCTCCCATTTGCAATTCAGTACGTTAAGACAGGTGCTGGTAATATCATAGTCAAACACCACCTGATTTCCAAATGAGTATTTGGATTCATTGATTCATTTCGATTCATCTCCCATCCACTGACATTTTGACAGCAGGCACCTGAAGGTGCAGACAACATTCCCTATAGGGGACTCATCCCTTTGAGGATTAAATGTAGGATTATTCAAGCAGGAAATTCAATTTTAAAAGACAAGTACAAGGAAAACAGATTTCTTTTTCTTCATTCATTCTTCGCACTTTCTTAATAATCTGAAAATGCCTAAAAATGAAAGCAGAAGGACGGCACAACCAATGCCTGTTAATAGAAAAATAATTGGCTTAAATGAGGCACACGCTCATATGCACAAAAAATAAATGGCCCAGCAATTCTTTGGAGAATTTCAATATTTGTAGCCATATGGTATTTCCTATTAACTGTTATAGTTACTAAGAGCCAAATGTATGCTCGGCACTGTACAACACATCCAAATACCATCGATCCCTAGTCCAAAATGCTTACAGTTCAAAACATAAGTCATGTAGGAGCCAGAGATACTGAGAAATGCATGAATCTATGAAATGCAGCACCAAGAGCCTAAGATCTCCCCCAGGAGGCAGTCTGGGCCTTACTCTTGCAGCTGCATCAGGAGCATTCTTTCTCTGAGAATGACAAAATGAGCTCTAAGCTTTCTCTCCTCCACAGAGTGAGCAAAGAAGCTGCAAGAAGGGAACATGTTTTGAGGCTTAACAATCCACAGCATCTCTGCAGCACATTTTGGGCCTTTGGCAATTTATGCTAATTGAATGTAACCCTCAAGCTGTTCTTTCTGCGATAGGGCTGCTCTGGAGCATGGCCAGACTAGAGCCCAGAGAAGCACCAGCTGCTATACTGAACCATGCCATGCAGTGTTGGGTCACCACAGAGCCTACAAACCAGGGGAATGATCCTGAAAACACTGATGCACCAGTGAAAACCACTGTGGGAAAGACAGGTTGCTCTGGGAGGAGTGAAGCACCTTTAGCTAGATGTACTGGTTTTGGCTTGGTGCTATAGCATCCCCACAGCTCTCCTTGCTGCCAGGTTCACTATATAGCCTTACATTGAAAGAGTTGTGGAATGAATTGCACTTAAACAGGGGAAGTTTAAGCTGGGTATAAGGAAGACATTCCTTATTGCGAGGGTGGTGAGGCGCTGGCACAGGCTGCCCAAGCATGTTGTGAATGCTCCATCCCTGGCAGTATTCAAGGCCAGGTTGGACGGGGCTTGAAGCAACCTGCTCTAGTGGAAGGTGTCCCTGCCCATGGCAGGGGGTTGGAACTAAATAAGCTTTAAGATCCCTTCCAAGCCAAACCATTTTATGACTATGACTCTCCTGCCTATTCCACACGAGGCCAGGAGCACTAACGTGCACAGGAGGGAGCCGTGGCCTTCTCAGGTGTCATGGTTTAAGCCTCTAAAACTCACAAAGTCGCTCACTCCCTCACTCTCCTCTCTTCCCCCTGTCCCAGGGGGATGGGGAGGAGAATCGAAAGAACTCAACTCGCACAGGTTGAGATAAGAACAGTTTAGTAACTAAAGTATAACACAAATCACTGCTGCTACCAGTCAATAATAATACAAGAGAAATACAAAGAAAGAGAATACAACTGCTCACCAAGCCTGACCCAGCCAGTGCACCCCTCAGCAGCGAACCCCCCAATGCACCACCACACCCTTCTAGGTCTCTGCTCTCCATCTTCACATCCTGGACATGACTGTGCTGTGCTATGGAATAACCTCTTTGGTCAGTTTGGGTCAGGTGTCCTGCCTCTGCTTCCTCCCGGCTCCCCTCCTCCCTGGCATAGCATGAGACTCAGGAAGTCCTTGGCCAGACAAAACACTGCCAAGCAGTAACTGCAAACACTGATGTTATCAGCGCTGCTCCCAGGCCCCAAAATCAAAAACACAGCAGCTGCACCAGCTACCAAGAAGGAGAAAAATGACTGCTGCTGCTGCTGCTGAACCCAGGACATCAGGGCTGCAAAGAACCACATGAAGTCACCAAGTGGCATCATCACCTTCTGCAAGAAAGGCCAGTGAAAACAGATGCCTTGTAATTGGGAGACACTTAATACCTGGAGCTTACAGACATGCTCCAGACCATAATGATCCAGATCAAGACATTTTCCTCAGAATTGCCTTTGATTTCTGAAACAGATTTGACACAAGAGGTAGAATAGAATCATAGAATGGTTAGGGTTGGAAAGGACCTTAAGATCATCCAGTTCCAACCCCCTGCCATGGGCAGGGACACCTCCCACTAAACCATGCCACCCAAGGCTCTGTCCAACCTGGCCTTGAACACTGCCAGCGATGGAGCATTCACAGCTTCCCTGGGCAACCCATTCCAGTGCCTCACCACCCTTACAGGAAAGAACTTCTTCCTCATATCCAATCTAAACTTGCCCTGTTTCAGTTTGAACCTGTTACCCCTTGTCCTATCACTACAGTCCCTAATGAAGAGTCCCTCCCCAGCATCCCTATAGGCCCCCTTCAGGTACTGGAAGGCTGCTATGAGGTCTACACTGTACACTCATCCCAGGATTTCTCTGGCTCTGTAAATGACAAGGAGAGATGACCTTCCTGTTTCCTGTAGAAGCTCTTCCTTGGATGATCTACTTCAAGCATTCTCTGCATTATGCTGTCTCCACTCCACCTCAGAGGCTGAAGGACTTATATCAGATTCCATGTCAGTCACACAGATGCTTCACAGTGATTTTGCAACTAATGATCCCAGCCGTAAATGTCCCAAGGGCCAGGAAAGATGCATTCTAATATACATAGCTGAGGCCCAGTGTCCTGTTACTCTATCTTGTAGATGATCTCTCTCCTAAGGAATTGCTCTTAGAAAAAAGCTGTTAGTGACCATAGAAACATTTAAGTGACCATATGTTATACCACCATTATGTTAGTGACCATAGAAACCATTAAGCCATAGAAACTACCCCCTCCTTGTCTGCTCATAGGAATCAGACTCGGAGCATCCTCATTCCCTAAGCACTTCTTGCTCCTTCTCTGGTGCAGGATTCATTCTTAATAACTTTCAGGGCACCTCTGTGCAGCACAGACTGTAATGTGATTAACTTTATGCTTCACAACTTCAGCATTAAGAAGTAGGTCCCGGGGCAGGGATTTGACATGAGGCTCTCAGGCATGTATATGGCCTTGATGAGAAAAGCAGCTCTTCCTTCCTGAAATGGCAGAACAAACCAGCTTTGAACTAGGTGAAATGGCCAGTTGCTCTAAGGAAACAGCATTGCCAAACCCCAGCACAACTGAAGTGAAAGACATAAAACAGGTCCATTCTACCTTCAAGACAAGGCCAAAAGACCACAGGGTTTAAACCCACTTTCTTTCTCTCCTTGTGCTTTAAGGCTCTGAATTAACTCTTTCTCTACAAACACAAGTGGTTTGCCCTGCAAGCACACTATTGTTCATTTATCAGGTGCTCTCATTGTTATCTTCACTTTCTTCTCTTTGACATAGTAATTGTGGTGCCTGTATGTTAATCATTAAGGCCCTCAGCAATGAGAAGCTCTGATACCATAATGGACTTGCAGCCTCTAAAGGAGCCAGTGATACCTAACGTTTTAGAAGGTACTGCAATGTCATCATTCCTCTTCCCATGGGATGCTAACTTCAGGAAGCAGTGTCTTTTTCAAATGCATAAAGAATTAGCAACTTCATGTTGAAGCACTGAGAGCCCCGTGTTCCCTTTCTAACAATAAGGAAGGTCCATGAATTAAAGACCCCAATGAGACAGAGTCTGTTGTATGGTCAGAACATTTCCATGTAAGCACTGTTTTAGCTTTCTATGCAGAGCATACTTTATTCTGTCACAGAATACACATGTGCTTCTACTGATGATGGCAGTGGCTTGAAAGGTATCTACATGCACCAGCAGTACTGAGTGAGAACAGTACCATGAATACATACCCAATACATTTGATCGGCATAAGTGCTTTTAATAGGTATATGAAATATACCAACAGATTATAACTACACCTGCAATAAGAAATGAATATATCTGTTTTATTAAGAGGCATATCCAAGTCATCTCTCCCTCCCCCTGCATCGCTTCCTTCCTGATGATCCCTTCCTTGACAAGATAAAAGAAAGGTTTCTTTTCCTTATTCTTCTCTTAGCGGCTGGAATCTATTATAACAGAATTAGGAAGCAACATATTGTGAAAGGAATGCTGAGCATGGCAGTGTGAACACACAAGAGCTGTTCTTTGTGAACCGAATGGATAGCGCATAGAGTAAACAGTGTATAGAAAGGACAGAATGCATCTCCTAGTGCACGAGACAGATCAGCTCATCAGCTGTAACATTTTACATTGGAGGCTTAAATTAATTGCATACTTTCACTGGAACCCAAATGAATTAATGAGTGTCTGCACAATGCTCTCTTAGGCAGACTTCATCAAGTACTGCCTAAGAAGCATTTGTTACCACTCCTAGGAACCATGGATGTGCACTTGATTCAGTGACCCATCCTTTTTTCTCTGAGTAACTTGGTCTTAGTAAGCACTGATTTTTGCTTTAGGGTTGATGATAAAAGATTTATGTTCTGCACAGCATCACACAGTTTTGAAACAAAGTCTGCTCCCCTTACATTAGAAGAATAGGGATCAGGTCTTCCAAACTATCTTGGCATTCCCTATCAGGGACAATACCTAGTGCAATTCTTAAAGGCAGCTGCAGAAGTTTTGCACTTAGCCACCATGCAGATAGCAGGATAACCTGCTTAGGTACTTAGGAAAGCTCACTGAGTACCCAACCAAGTAGTTCCACATTTGCTCATTTGAAACACCTGGTCCTAAATCCTTGCTGCTGGATTTGACAAGAGCCTGCTCTTGAGTTAAAAGAGTAGCTCGAGAACCATGTCATCATCATGGTATAGGAGAAAAGCTCACTGATGGGAAGGCTGGTGGGGCTACACTGCACTATCCCTACGAAGCCTGGAGTGGTGGGCTCCTCCCAGGCACTCATGGTGCACATAATAACTGGCACATCAGCCAGCATGGGGACCCAGCTCTGTCACCCCGATAAAACAGGCCTTGGGGCTGCGGCTCCTTGCCTTCTCTAGTGAAGACATGTGACGTGCTATAAAATTCCTCATTTCCAGAACTTGTTTTGAACCTAGCAGAGGAGATGTTTTAAACTACTGTGGCAGGGGGAGAGTATTTTTCCTGCCAAGGCCATTTTTCAAACATCTTTTGTGGGATATATAACAATAATCTTCCTTTCATCCAAGAATAATGTGAGGGAACAAATTATGTGAAATAAGACTGTAGGCTTTTTCCAGACCTTGGGATTACATCCTACCCTTCAGATTTCAGGCACTGGAGGATATACATAGTTTAAAACAATAATAATAATAGAAAAACAAACAAAACCAATACATTCATACCAATTATGTATAGGCCTTGATTTGCCAAGGAAGTTTTACAGATGCCTATCTTTGAAATGAAGACCAGCCGGATGCACTGCTTTGAGAAGTAACGGCTTCATTCCAAAGGCTAACTTGGATGATATTTCACAGCAAGATTTTCTGCAGGTGGAGTTCTGAACACCTTCACTGAGTTAAATGTGCTTAAATATTGGCATACGCTCAAGTTCTTTGGAGAACCTGAACTGGAGAGGCCATCTGTAGCTTTGCTACTTAGCAATGGGACAGGGGCAATACCCATCACATGCTCGGACGAGACTTTGGTTTAGATGTATTTCTTCCAAACTGTTTCCACAGCCTGCAATGAGCCTGGTGTTATTTCTTCTATATTATTTACACAGCCTGCAGTGAGCTGCAACGGTCGCATATGTGAGGGCTTGAAGCTGCCATAACCTCCACAGTTGGCTCTTCCTTGCTCATAAACAATGGGATACAGAGCACCAAGGGGTGGGTGGATGGAGAAAAGTTCAAAGGCTTTGCAAAAGGTCAAAGACTTTTAACATATAAAAGTTCCAGCACCTAAACATGGTGATAGAAATATTTCTCTGTTACTGACCCAAGTGGCGTATGTTCCTGTGCATGGCAGCTCACACATGGGGGAACAGTAACAACGTATATTAAGTATCTGACAATCATTTTTCAGTGTTTCTCACAGGAACACTGTCACAGGCACTGGATAATTCACGGACATTAGGCACCAGCACGTGTGCTGGCAGGATCATTTCCTTACAGAATCATAGAATCATGGAATGGTTTGGGCTAGAGAGGGCCGTAACATCACCCAGTTCCAACCCCCTGCCTTGGGCAGCGACACCTCACACTAGAGCAGGCTGCTCCAAGCCCCGTCCAACCTGGCCTTGAACACTGCCAGGGATGGGGCAGCCACAGCTTCTCTGGGCACCCTGTGCCAGCGCCTCAGCACCCTCACAGGGAAGAGCTTCTTCCTTATATCCATCCTGAACTTCCCCTGTTTCAGTTTGAACCCTTCACCCCTTGTCCTATCGCTACAGTCCCTGATGAAGAGTCCCTCTCCAGCATCCTTGTAGCCCCCTTCAGACACTGGAAGCTGCTCTGAGGTCTCCACGCAGCTTCTCTTCTCCAGGCTGAACAGCCCCAATGTTCTCAGCCTGTCTTTGTATGGGAGGTGCTCCAGCCCCTGAGCATCCTCATGGCCTCCTCTGGACTTGCTCCAACAGCTCCGTGTCTTCTTATGTTGAGGACACCAGAGCTGCACACAGTGCTGCAGCAGGGCCCTCATGAGAGCAGAGCAGAGGGGCAGGATCACCTCCTTCGACCTGCTGCTCACACTTACTCTGAATTACTTTGAAGTAATTCTTCCTTCAAATTACTGGAATACAGCCCAAGAGTGATTCGAGCCTATGGCTAGTGGCTGCTGTAGGAGCAGTCTGCCTGGTGCTAAGAGCTCTATTTACATATTTAACTGCTTTTGCTGGATTAGGGCTTGATCACAACATTGCCCAAAACATACCAATGTCTCGCAGGCACACCCAGCAAGAAAAGAAGGTTTTGGGGAAGGAGGTAAATATTTGACAGGGCATTCTTGTTTTATATTGCAACATATCAAAGCACAGTGGGGACATGAAGGCTGGGAATGAACCCCCAATCCTACTAAAGTCAACAGGAGCTCTGCCACTGAACTCAATAGGACTGAGATTTGATGGTTGCTAGGCTCCTGTCTGCGCATCAGCAACAGTTCTTCCTCCACTTGACTTGACACTGAGTCTCAAAGACACACATGAAATTGCACAATCTGCTACGTCTTTGTTCCTGAAGTTTCATTTCTATTGGAGATGGATGAATAGGCTTTTGAAAGACAAAATAGAGAAAAGTCAAATTTGTACTCCTGCCTATTCACTCTCCCTCTGAAACCTCTCTCTCAAGCCTTGAGGCAAACAATACTGGATCTAAAATAGAAGATTAGAAAGATACATTGTCATACAGTGGGGATTGCTTCAGGTCCAAACCACAAATAATTCACCATAGAAGATGGAAATAATATTGCGGAGTCAGTTTTGACCTCTCAAATTATTGTTCTAACAAGACAGAAAGGAATTTCAAAACCAAATCTTTGCAGCATTTTCCAAGTTGGGTAAACATCCATATTTCTATGTATTTATTGAAGATCTCTTGAGCTCCTAGCCTAAGGGTCATGGACATTGTTACCATAATATCCCACAGCTGGTCTGTGAATGGGAAGGTATCTATGTCATCACTTACTCTGAAACATCTAGAGGGTTCTTGTGCAAATAGTACCAGTCTAAGCATAAAATTGAAGGTACTTAATGCCAAGAACATAATCAGACAATCAAATGATATGTGCAAAGGCATGAATTACTTGCCAGTAGAAAGAGCAAATATAATAATCACTGTTGGCTTTTTATCCCAAATTCAGTGTCGAGGACTTAACCCATGACCTGAAATACTGCAGTCCCAGATCCCACATCTTCCTGTGTTTCAGCAAATCTATGAGGCAGAAGAGAAGTTTTCACAATATCTAGTTATTGGGGGGGGAGCTGCTATGTCCTAAGTTTCTATCTTCTCTTGGCAGAACAAAGTGGAACATCCCCTCCCCAATAACATGGATCTGAAACTCTTCACTGAGTTAGTGCATTTGTGAAATGCAACTGAACTCTAATGTCTTTAAAGGCAAGAATGTTCACGGAACCAGCAAATCTACTCTGAACATTGCAACCTCTTCAGTGGGAACAATCTCAGGCTTAGAACCACAAGAGCCTATCCGATTCACACAGCTGTGCTCAGCCAGGCAGTGAGCGGGAACATGCTGTTTTGTGTGTGGGCAGCTGAGATCTCACTAAAGGGCACATCAAGGACAGTGGAGCCTACACCTGATCAGAAAACACATACTGGGTTTAGTTTCTTTATCAAGTGCATCGGTTTGCTTGTAAAGCTCTCTTTTGAAAGGTCTGTTTTCCAGGAACGGATCACAAAATAGGAGGCTGCAGCTTCTTTCAGGAAGGCGAAGGTTTTACTGACAAACTGAAGCAACAGCCTTTAATTGAATTCTGGGGAAAGCAAGCACTGATGGACTGCTTGCTGTGAGCTGCCCGATGGGCAGCCTGTTACCAAGCCACGTGACTCTCCAACACAAATGCTTCAGCCCAGTGAGCTATCCCAAAAAGCTTTCTACGTGAAACGTACCCAGAGGCTGTTTACCTGCCCAATTTTATAGCAAATCAGATGGAATCTGTTGCTGGATAACCACTCCCTGCTGCTCTCTTTGCTCAAGCTAACACCTACCAGCCTAACAGAGCAGAACACAAATGTTGTCTCCTTTTCCCCCTGTGAGGCCTTGTGAATGATAGGAGGAGACTGCTGATCTATATCAAGTGATCCCCAGTACCTTTAAGCATATGTCAGCTCTATGTTTCTACCGCAGGGATTAATTATATATGGCTTGTGCAAGCTGAGAGCCCTCTGACAAAGTAAGCAGGCTCATTTGCGCTAAGGACGCAGTACCTAGTGGTCACAGGATCAGAGGGCTCAATGGAGCTTTTGAAATCATCTAGACGACCTCTTTCTCCCCTGAGAGATGGGTTTTTTTCCATTCAGTGCTTTGGTGGCACACTAAAACCCTCCTGAGTAGCCTATTCTAGTATTTCAGTGTCCTGACCTGCTAAAACATTTTTGCCTGATGTCTAATGTCAAGCTACCTGCTGTATAAATGCATTTCTTCATGCCTTATCTACTACTACGGACAGAGAACAGGTTATTCCTCCTCTGGCAGTAGTCTTTTGGCACTGTTACCATGTCTCCCCACTATGTCTATATACGAGCCATGTCTAATTGTACAAAAGAGCCATCAGTGCATACTGTCTTATTAATACCACGTAATTATTCACAGACAGTAGCTGGCAATAGAAACAGCAGTTGGTGGGTGTGGATTCCTGTTAGAGGCAATAGGCATTAGCAGATAATGCTGCTCAGCGTCTTTCAGAAAGCATTGAGAATTGGGTCTTCTCTCAAAGAGGAATTTCATCAGCTTCTCAAACACTCATGAAAAGAATGATGAGCTCCTGGACTTGCTTCAGACCCAAATGGAGCGTTGGCTTGTACTGAAACCTTTTGTACAGGGTGAGTTCACTGAAGAGACAGTCAAAAGGCAGCCAGGCTGCCAGCTAAACCCGAGGAAGGCGAGCTGCCTCCACAGCGAGGGGACACGAGATGCGTGCCAGCCTCTGTCACAAGGCACAGCCACGCACCGCCGGTTTTGCTCAGCTTGCTGCAGAGTGTGCATGCCTGTACATAGGAAACTCTTTCTGCTGGAAGTACTGGGCATTGTGCCAGACCTTGGAGATGAGAGAGTGCTGCTTGGGAACACCTAAGTGATAATGGCATGAAGAAACACTCAGACTGGCATCTGTTTCCAGATGCCCTGGTGACAGGTCCTCACACAGACACTAGGGCTGTAAGTAAACGCAAAATAAAAGTCCTTCCGTTTTTCAGGAAGATAAATGCTGAAGAAGAAAGCCTCATATACAGCTTGTGTGCCAAGGGCTTCACCAGTTACCACATTTCTCCTTAGTTTATATGCAACTTGGAAGCCCTCAGTGAACAGTGCACGCATGGTAAATTATCATGTTCATGTTTTCTTACAGAGAATGCAGACATATTGTGGCTCATGCTGGAGGGCTTAAATCATCACATTAGGTCTTTATAAAAGACAGAGATCGCTCAGCCTCATGGGAAAGGCATTTGCATCTTCATCATTGCAGAGGCAACAAACTTCATCCATAAAGATGTGCCTAGAACAAATGGCAGCAAATTGTGGACACATGTTTTGCTTTAATTGGTCCTCATCAACTCAATCTAGCCAGTGACTTCAAAGGGTCTTCGAGATTTCAGATTAAATAGGCTCTTTGAAGACACAGTTTGAAAGCACTGCTTCTTTACAGTTAAATCACATGTTTAATCGCTTATTCATAAATCATGAATAGACAAGAGGTAAAACAGCATCACCCAGAGCCCCTGTCCCAAATGTAGCGCTGCAATTTTTACAAAGTCTACCTCTTTACAACTGGGATCAGATTCAAGCCAGATACAACCATATTCAAAAGAGCAGCTGCTGCTAGTGCCATTTTCACACGTACTATTCTTGATCAGCATAAATGGGTGGAATATGCTCTTTTTGGAAAGCACAGCAGAAGAATATGGATGGCAACAGACTGATTACATAACTCAGCTACAATTCACACACAGAAGGAAGAAAATATGTATGCCACATTTAAAATCTTACTTAGGTACGGCCCTGACTTTTAAAGTTACAGTTAATAAATCTCACTAGCCTGTATATCAGGCAAGTATCTATGTAAGTCTTCTCTTGCAGCCCCAAAGCCAAGCAATTCTTGTAAGTGTGAGGGTCCCACTGTCAGGCACTGCACAGACACAGCTAAACACAGCCCAAGCGAAGAGGTGGAAATGAATACCAGATGAGTGCAGCCACTCCTGGCCCAGGGACTGAACCCAGACGTGACAAGCCCCATAACGACACACCAGTTTGGAGATGAAACTGCTGCTTCCTACATTTCTTAGCCACAGGCACGCTCACACAAGCAGAGAGAGAGTTTTGTTTCTCCAGATGATTGCTGTTGCTACAAACCCCAGCAACACTCTATTCAAGCCACCCTCGTTTTCGACTCATGTACAAGAGTACATACACAGAGCACTTCTTTATAGCCCTAAGCCTCAACTGATCACTCACAACACAGCAGACAAGATGAAAATGCTGCCCCATCAGAGAGGCATCACCATGGACCCACTTATTGCAGCAGCAGATGAGGAAGGTGGGCACACGTAGGACACTGGTGAATCAGCCTGAAGAAGAACACCCTCTCCTGATACTATCTCTGAAGGTTTGGGTTTTTCCTTTGCTATGTAATAGCAGCAGTTTTCCCTCTTTTGTGCAAATGAAACAAGTAAGACCATGCTGCAGGCCGGTCTTATAGCATAAAGTACAGTTACAGGAAGCACATTAAAGTCATTTCCTCTTCCTTGGTTTACAGAATGCACTCTCTGGAGATTGCTTTTAGCACTGTGGTGAAACTGGGGAAAAGTGAGCTTAAGTAACACACCTAGAGGGCATCTAAAAGAAAACTGATTGAATAGGAATTAAGTAACTTGGTGGATGTTGCCATAGGCTTCTTGCAAACCAGCCAAGTGAGAGAAAATCATTCCAGATGCCTAAAATATCTCTTCTAGAGCTTTAGCTGTTGCATTTGTTAATGATAACTACATTTCATACACATTTTTGCTGCACTTGGAAATAAAGCAGTTTGTTTATCTGTCGGTAAAAACAATATGTTCAGAATCCATCTTTCAAATTACATCATGGAGTTCACAAGATTGTTTCTTCTTCACACTGCATATATGTGTGTGTGTGTAATTTGCTTCATCTCTCCCTTTCTGTTTCAGTGTTTTTCTATATTCTGTCTAGATCTTCTACATACCACCTTGAAAAACAAAGTAATTTAAAGCAGCAGGGATAGCAATGGGGAATGACGCCAAGCAGGGAATCATGGTATTAAAAATCACAGAAAGACCCAACACTGCGATAGGTTGGATGTGGGGTATAACTTCCTTTTCCCCTACCATCTTGGTAGAAATGTATTTATGTATTTAGTTTAGTATTTTCTTTACAATGTTGGTCCAGCAACTGAGATCAATACAGAATGAAGTTAACAATTCAACACGTAAAACATGAGACAAAGCACTCTGGCTCCTCAGCTATTGTAAAACTACCACAGCTCCCACTGCTGTCAGTGGATTTCTGTTCAGAGCCCTCCCTGAGGAGCTCTTCCCTTATTGCACCCCAGCCAGGCAGCCAACCTCTGGAGCCAAAGGTGTGCTCTGAGCACATCAAAGGTTGTGTAGGCACATCTGGCCTAGCTCTATGCTCATGAGAGTGTAACAATCAGGGGCACCTCCAGAATCTCCCTTAGATGCCATGAAAACAGAGCTGAGTTTCTCCTATGTCATAGGAGAAGCTGTAAGTAAGAATAGGAACACTAGTCAATCTAACAGAGCAAACCAGTCTCCCACGTTATACCCCGATGGCAGCAAGTAAAGCCAAGCTATAGTATTAACTAGATTTCTGTAATAGTGCTTAAAATATTTGTTACACTTACTTTTCCCACATGCCAATAAAAGTAATGGCCCTTGCACTACTCATTCCATGCATACTAAGCCAAAACTCAGAAAAAAGAAACTAGTAATCTCAGGAAGTGACACTGGATTTAGGCCTGCATGAGTCTGGAGCTTCCTTCCCTCCTCCACAGATACTGAGAGACCATCACCAGACATGCCAAGTGGGATGGATTCCTTTTGCCTACCGAGAACTAGACAAAAGCCATGAACACAAACCCATTGTGTTATTTCTTCCAGTCACCAACCTCTGTTATCTACATCTCACAGTCACAAGGCACAGCAAATCACTTCCATTGTACAACTCTGCAAAATCAGCTGGTAGTTCAACCTGCTTTATAAATACATCTCCAAATATCTCAGTCAACAAGGTAATTTAATTTCCATATGGTTCTCCAGGTACCTGAAGCAAGGCACATGGTTAAGTATCTCCCTGAACCATGCCCTGGATAAATATGTGAGGATATGAATAGTTCCTCTCTTACAGCAAGAAAAATCAGTATTTACTTACTAAACAGTTGGCAATAGAGGACCTGTAAGCTTCTCTTCATGGTATCATGTGGTCCTGCTGGTCTGCCAGTTTATTCATGATTCTGTCCAAAAAATCAAAAGGAGAAGAAAAAGATTTATTACAGAAGATACATCCTATTGTTACACCTATTGATCACAAAATAATATGAAGCTTCATAGGAAAATGGTATTGATTAGCAATGGGAAATTGCCTAAATGAGCTTTGCTGGTGTTAATTCTCCAACAGATTGGCAGTAAAGGGTAGAGCTACGGCCAAAAAGGGGAAGAATTCTCAAGGCTATACAAAATACATGCACTGAGAATTACTTAAGTGTTGTGCCTCTGACTTGAAAAGATCAGTAGCACAAGAGTCTTTCGTTTGGAGAAAGGGTCCTCAGTGGAGGAGCAAAAGCAGCTTTGTCCTGGCAATTGTTATCATCACTCTAGCCAGCTCATCACCTCCTGGCCTACCCCAGCAGCTACCTGGGCTGAAAGCTAGAGCTGCAGCAACTGGAGAACCTTCTTTGTGTTCTCCTAAAGTGGTGTTCACCTATCTTGGTGTAGGTGGGAATCTCATAACTCTTATAACTGTCTGAAAATGGGAGACGGCAAAAATACCCAATCATCCTACCTTTTCCTACCTGGGGAGTCACTAACAACATTTTATGTGTCCTCTAGTTTTCAGGACAACATAATTTCATCTTCTGAAATCATAGGGACATTTCTGAGTCATTTTAACATGCCCTCATACAAATCTTTCAGAGCCTCTTTAAAATGCAATGGTGAAGACACAAAATAAACAAGTAAAACGACCAAATACACCTTTGAACTGAATAAATGGTGAACAGTTTGTGAAAACAGAACTATGTTTGACTTCTCTGGGGAAGCCTCAAAAGGATCATGACTTTTCTTGCCTGAGTTCTGCAACAAAAGACACTTGGGTTTTGTTAAGTTATTAGATATGGAAATTCGTGTACACAAATGTGGGGTTTGGTTCTCTCATGCTTTCCTTTGCATTTAAAATTGGACCTTAAAAACATTTATGTAACCTGCAGAAATGTCAGGATTTGCAAGGTGTGTTCTGAATGAAAGCAACCCTCGGCGAATTAACTTACTATGTTTAAATGAAAATCAGAATCAGACTCATGCCATTGTCTGTGCAGCAAACTTACTGAGGGGCTACCTGGTCTCCTCTTTCTCCTCAAGGTTTACCAAACACCAAAGCAGACACAGCAAATATGTCTCCTTTGTGCAGTCTTTATGCATAGACATCATAGAATCATAGGACCATAGAATAGTTCAGGTTGGAAAGGACCTTAAGATCATCCAGTTCCAACCCCCCTGCCAGGGGCAGGGACACCTCACACTAAACCATGCCACCCAAGGCTCTGCCCAACCCGGCCTTGATCACCACCAGCGATGGAGCATTCACAACTTCCCTGGGCAACCCATTCCAGTGCCTCACCACCCTCATAGTAAAGAACTTCTTCCTCATATCCAATCTAAACTTCCCCTGTTTCAGTTTGAACCCGTTACCCCTTGTCCTATCACTACAGTCCCTCATGAAGAGTCCCTCCCCAGCATCCCTGTAGGCCCCCTTCAGATACTGGAAGGCTGCTCTGAGGTCTCCACGCAGCCTTCTCTTCTCCAGGCTGAACAGCCCCAACTTTCTCAGCCTGTCTTCACACGGGAGGTGTTCCAGTCCCCTGACCTGAGGATCCTCATGATATGGGGCAGTGATGCTTCCTGTTTCTTCTCTAATCTGTTCCCAATTCTGCCTATGATTCTCTTACTCCTTCATAAGTGCTGCTGAGTGTTACTCCACTGTTGTCTAGAGCTTCCTGAGTGGCAATACCTCTATATCCCTGACTGGCAATACTTTATCTGGAGTCCATCCTCAGGTATGTAGAGATAAGATTGGTTTTTACATGTGTATGTGACTTTGCAATTATCAGCAACAAATTTCATCTGCCATTTTACCACCCAATCACTTACTACCATGACATTTTTGAGAAATGGCAACAAAGGGCCATTTATTATTTTTTATCATTATTCTTACTATTCCATAACAAATATACACCTATTATATATAACAACTTCTGAAGTTGCCACAGTTTCAACACTAATACTAATTTCAGCTGCTTTCAATCACAGTTCTATCATGGAAAATCCTCTATAATCCCTGGCAGTGTTTAAGGCCAGGCTGGATGGAGTCCTGGGTGACACCATTAAGTGCGAGGTGTCCCTGCCCATGGCAGGGGGTTGGAACTGGATGATCTTAAGGTCCTTTCCAGTCCTAACTATTCTATGATTCTATGATTATATCTCTAACAAGAGAAAGCAAAGTTTCATGGTCAAGTGCTTGAAAAGCTGCAGAGAAAACCTCCTTTCAAGTATCAACCCGTGTCCAGCCATCACAGTAGTGCCTCATGACCATACAGGCAAACCTAATCCAAAAGTTCTTTGCCTGGAAGTATCTGGGTTTTGCAGCCTTTATCTTACACAAATCTTTTGCAGGTGTTCTGTGATAAATGCATTTATTTATCATGAGCAAGAAAGGGGATACATTGAGTGGCTGGTATCTGCGAGAGCTCCCCTTCACCAACCCGTGTTTTCTTCTGCATCTGAGCAAGCATTTTTAGGCACTAACAGATCAGCAGAGTTGTGCCCATGCAGATGGGAAATTCACACACAGAGCCAGTTCCTGACCTTGGTTAATGTAAAACCAGAGCATCACCATGTCTTTTAAATACACAAACTGCCACTTACAACAAGAAAAAAATATGAAGAGTGAGCAGAAACAGAAATAGTCCTGGAAAAAAAAACAACCCAATGACAAACAGATTGGGAAAAAGTGTGTTAAACTTTAATAATCCAAAAACCAATGTGAGTACCTGAGGTTTGCATCCATTTCAGTCAAGCTCTATTCCTTTACACTTCCTGGAGTTTTCTTAGGATTATACATCTCCAAAATCCTAACTGCAAAACATACTGTGCTTCACTGTTTGAGAAGCCATCCTTCCTACTTGAGGGAGCTTTCTGGTATAAATATACCGCATCTTTGATTAAGATTAAAAAACCAAAAGACTCTTAACCTTAATTTCCTAGATCCATAGTTAAGACTCCAAATAAATGGGAATATTCCCAATTAGCCTGAACACCTGCTGTCTCTCCTCTGAAAAACAGGCAGTGTGCACTTGCAGCCCAGAAAGCTGACTGTATCCTGGGCCGCATCAAAAGCAGCATGAGCAGCCGGTCAAAGGAGGTGATCCTGCCTGTCTACTCTGCTCTTGTGAGACCCCACTTACAGCACTATGTGCAGCTCTGGTGTCCTCAACATCAGAAGGACATGGAGCTGTTGGAGCAAGTCCAGAGGAGGCCACGATCAGGGGCTGCAGGCACCTCCCATATGGAGACAGGCTGAGAACATTGGGGCTGTTCAGCCTGGAGAAGAGAAGCTGCATGGAGACCTCAGAGTAGCTTTCAGTGTCTGAAGGGGGCTACAAGGATGCTGGGGAGGGACTCTTCATCAGGGAATGTAGCGACAGGACAAGGGGTGATGGGTCAAACTGAAACAGGGGAAGTTCAGGTTGGATATAAGGAAGAAGTTCTTCCCTGTGAGGGTGCTGAGGCGCTGGCACAGGGTGCCCAGAGAAGCTGTGGCTGCCCCATTCCTGGCAGTGCTCAAGGCCAGGTTGGACAGGGCTCGGAGCAACCTGCTCTAGTGTGAGGTGTCGCTGCCCATAGTAGGGGGGATGGAACTGGATGATTGTAAGGTCCTTTCCAACCCAAACCATTCCATGATTCTATAATTCTATAAATAAAGGTCTAATTCTGACTTTGTGGTGTTTTTTCTCTATATTGCAATTTACGTTGGTGTACCTACCCAGTTTGTACTCAAATCAACTCCAGTCTAGAAAGACCCATCTTCAACAGGCAAGTTGGTGGAAATTTGTTTGCAGAAAACGTGTCACATTCCTAGCCTGTGTGTGAAAATATCAGCTAAGCATTTGGTGCCTGAAAGGGACACTTTCTGCTGCACAATATTTCACATATAGTTTATCTTACACAGGATGATGAATAGATGTGTGAAATCCCTCGCGATGGGTAGCAATACTGTCTTTCACAGTAAGTGATCCCCTCAACGTTGCAGATAAATTAAAGAGGACAATGAAGACATAATGATGAATAGAAGACAAAAGAGTCCAAAAGAGCTGGCAGATCCCATCCATTCATTATGTCTGATGGGAATAAAAATTCCTTATGGTGCCTTGAATTAAAGAAGAAATGGAGGAGAACAGAAGGTGAGCACTGAGGCAAAGCTAACAGTCAATGGACAATCCTTTTTCTTAGAGAGTTGGTCTAACAGAAACCAGGAGAAAGAAATAAAGCAGCTGAAAAAATGGTAATTGAAAGACGGGACAAGCAAAAGACATGCTACTTCCATCACATAAAGCACTCAAACTTTGTCATGTGATTTCTGACTGCCTTCTCTCCTCTACAGATCATTCTGGAAAGAAGAAAGAGCAACATCACTGACAGCTTTCAACTACATTATTCCTGCTTCTGCAAAGAAGTTACACCCAGAAGTTCTTCCATCTTCAATCACTGTTGAACCCCCAGTGAAGAAAACACAGCCTTGATCCTTTCCATATCATACCATTCCATGATGTTCAACGGATGCCTTACAAAACTGCAAGAGTAGCAACTCAGAGAGCTGTGACCGCCCCAGGCCTTACTCACGCAGCGTAAATTCCACCACCAAGGCCTTCACCCACTGCTTCCCACAGGTTAGTCACTTAGAGGGTAATTGAAGTGTGCCTCAACTACAAAGGGGTTAAGGGCAACTTTGTGTTTCCAAGTTTGTGTTATTCGTTTCTTAATTCAGTGGCCTACTTCCACAGCCCAGCTGTGCTTTTGCAAAACTTACGTCCCCAGAAGCTTTAGGGGATGCTAATAAAAACACAATTAATTTGCAATAATAGGATTGCTCAGAGCAGGAATTCTGTGTTCTTGTTCAGCATGTGTGAGACTGTCTGCTGTGATTTATTTCCCACTGCTCGGAACATGCAAACCACCATTACCATCTTTAGAACATCCTGAGTGCAGCATTTTTGATAGTTATTTCCCCTTTGCCCTTAGCATTTTTAGTACTCTTTGCAATGGATCCGTCTTTGAAGATTTAAGAAAGAGCAATTCACATCTATTTCCACAATTGTCCTCAAAAGTGTACACCTTTCCTAAGTTCTCCAAAGGATAGGATCTACCCTTAGGATATCACAGCTGATCAGAACCAGTATTGCTGGCATTGTGTAGACCTATCATATGTGCATAAGGAATAGTCAGGTAGGAGCTGAACTAGAGATAGTACCATGCTTTTCTGCATAGACAAGGCTTGCATCCTCTGTAACATGGATTTAGAAGCAGAGAATCTCACCCCATCCAGAAAAAAAAAAACAACCCGAAAGCATCTCTTCTCTCTACATCACATTGTCATAACTGAGAAGTCCCAGAGATGGAGATCAGAACAACTATAAAGCACTGGGCTGTTGAGCATCCTTCACACTCAATTTATAGCGCAAGGGACTTTATTTCTTGATTTTGTTCCTAATTATATACCATTAGTATATACTTTTGAAGGCGGCTTCAGTGGGACAGAGGTCTAAACATCAATTGCCCTGGTTGCTGCTTGTTCCCACGAGTGCACAGACATGACCCTATGTGTATGCGTCTGTCTGTCTAGTTGTAGAGTAAGAAGGTAAGAAGAAGCCTCTCCTTTTCATCTTTCATCTCTATGGAGCTCTGAGAAGCTAACATCTTCCTAAGCATCAAACTGACTTAGCTGTAAGGCTAATTAGATTTTGGTCATTCATACACATTAGGGGTGGAAAGGAAAAGACCCCTGTGTGCATTTTAAAACCTTTCTATGGTTGAATTCATTGGCAGTAGCATTTATGCAATACAAGTTCCTTTGCTCCATTTCCCTCCTACACCATGACTTAAGCTACGCAGCTTATTAGTTAGGTATTATTTTGTTGCAGTTTTACCACCCATAAAAATTCTTTTCCATTCTTACCAATTAGTGCCAAATTAATTCACCCTCTGGTTCCTGTTAGCAAGTTATTAGAGATGAAAGCTGAATGACAGTCCCACAGGTTACTGTCTGATTATCTGCAGGAACCTAACACTGGTTCATTTTAAGGCACTACAAAATGCCATTAGACACCCTCACTTTACAACAGATCTATTGCTGCAGAAGGGCTTGTGGGTTCCCATTTGTCTCCTATTGCTCAAAAAGGCTTCTTATCTTTTCAGTGCCACGATGCCATTTTTCCAGCTGGAGGAAGTAACTTCTGCCACTTGAATAACATGAAAATCTCTTATCTCACAATAATATGAGATACAACAAACACCTTGAGCCATTCAAATTTCTGTCAGGAAATCTCACGCAGCTGAATATGTGCTTTGTCAATTAACTTCCACTGGAAAACTCATAATAACATGTTAAGGTCTAGCTACATAAATATTTCCTTTAGAGTTAGTTCTTTCCAGTTCCTAATGGCCATTTGAAACTTATCGTTGACAATGCAACTTTATTGCACATAACAACATGAAAAATGATGGATTTAAGATGAAGTTGTGCAATTTTCCAAAGTTTTCTTTATGGGTCTTATTGGAGCAGACCCAAATAAAATCTTTTCATATCTCATCAAGTTTATGATGAACATTTCACATGCTGCACTGTGCCCAGAAAGCATTAAGCAGCGCAAATCGTCTGCTCTTCAACAGGAAAACTTTGGAACCATTGGAAGCTCTCCTGCTAAAAGACCTCCCTGGCACACAAAACTGCACTAGTTAAGATACCTCTGTAACTGCTGGGAAAAGAAAGAAAATATGCCTTATTCTTCCTTGTCAGTCACTGCAGGGAATGGACATAGAAACAAGCTCAATTTGCACATCACTCTTGTTATGGTGTGGTTTGCCCATAACGTCTCCCACAGCATCTCACTGGCCTCAGGGTACCCACAATGTGGATGCAGACATTTGATTTACTCTCTCTGTAGACAGCAGATTGCCCCCTCTGAAGCCTGGTGCTTGTGACCTCTATGAAACACCTCTGTTGGAAGGACGAGACCCATCCCTTATGTGGGGCAGTTCCTCTCCACTGAGTTTCAGTGGGCTGAAGGTCCGCTATCGATTCCAGCTCATAACACTGACACTGAGGATGGCAACATCTGTACAAAGGAATTCCAGCCAGTGCTTTCTTCAGCTACGGCGATCTCAAGGTTTATGGTGTTAACTTCTCTGCAGCTGTATTAAACTGTTCCCTTGTTTCTACTGTGCAGGGTACACAAGAAAAAGGACTTAATGTAAAGAACAGGTAAGCAAATGGCTCTGCCTGCACTGTAATAAACACTGGAGAGTCAAAGAGTGTACCTTTGCGAAGCTGCTGAAATCAGGCTTTTCACATTATTCAGTCTGATTAAATGTAAATATTCCAAGTAGAGAAGAAAAAAGGGTGCAAAAGAGAAGGTATTATTTTCCCTCTCTTATAATATGGTACCATATCCCTAAGGCTGACTGACTGAGTCCAATTTTCAAGAACGGAAAGCATCAGGTGTAAAGAGAGGAGTATGCATGAAATCCAGACCAAAATACCAGTTTCGTAAAGATGTTCGAGTATGCAAACACACAAGCAAGTGCCTTGCTGTCAACCATGCCTGCATTATAGCACTGAACACACTGTTACACAGGCCCTACGTGATTTGAAAAGAAACCTGTAGCAGAGATGAAAGCATCTCAATATAACATTTTAACTGCAAAATCATCATCCCTTTAGTAAACACCACAATTATCCAGCTAAACAAACAACCCTTACTAAACCACAACAAATGAGGCTCAGTATTGTGCATCACCATTATCTGATCCACAGTAAACTAAAGATGAGAGCTATGGAAGGAAGGTGCCTGCAATTGTTTTGACAAAAATCTCACTAACTGGGTTTATGCCTTTGAAAACTTCAACTCTAAATAGGGTCCTTTTTAGTAACTTTCCTCAAGAGACTGTAAAGATGAAGAAGATCAAAGGGATATGCAAGAAGGAAAAGGTCAAGACAGGCTAATTCAGTTTTGGACCATCTCTAGGGGAATTTCAACTGATCTGATGTAAGATAAGTATAGAAAAGCCCAGCCCATGACCCATGCATTTGGCTCTCAACCCTCTGGCTAATCTACATCTATAAAGCACAGAGAAAATGATTGCCAGTGAAGGACACCAACACAGTACTCTCTGACTCAGACGCTGAATGCAGTCCACAAACCCAGCCTGTCTGAAAACCAAAGCTGAGTGAGGAACAAGAGCTTCCAATCATTTCACATTGCCCCACCAGTGTATTTTGGTTGCGACCCATCCCATTGTATCAAACAAGATCACATAATTCAGAAGAATATAAACACCTCAGTTGCCCAAAAGGTTAGATAAAAAGTAATAAATTCATTATTGCACTTTTGAATTGAGCACGTATATTTATGTATGTACAATACATTTTGCTGCTTGTCTTTCCTTATTTCCCTCTTTATAGCGGCACGCCTCTCCCAGCGACAAAAGGAAAGTAAAAAAAGAGGAAAAAATTATTAAACATGTATGGCATTTCCCCTTTTTCAGTGAAAAAATCATATTAGATTTCCCATCAAACTATATGTTTAAGAATATTACCATTTCAGTTTTGGATGGATAGAGTGTTTTGAACTAGCTCTAATCATAACATACAGCATAAGGATCTAATTTCACAATGACAGGTTATAATAGACACATACAAGTTCCCAAGATTGAAAGAAACATTTTATTATAGTTCACGAAAGCATGGTAGGAAAGCGAAACAACCTTTTGAATTCTTAACCATTCAGCCTCAATGGTGCATTAATGTATTTAATAGTAACCCAAATTCCCAACAAAACCAACAAGGCCTACAATGGTATTTTAATAAAACTATCAGTTGGGGTTTTTTAAGACATCCTCGTGTGCTTGTGGACAAGGACTTGGGGGTGCTGGTTGATGAGAAACTGAACATGAGCCACTTCAGTGTGTGCTGGGGCCCAGAAACCCTCCATGTGCTGGGCTGCATCAAAAGCAGTGTGACCAGCTGGTCGAGGGAGGTGATGCTGCCCCTCTGCTCTGCTCTCATGAGACCCCACTTGCAGCACTGTGTGCAGCTCTGGTGTCCTCAACATCAGAAGGACATGGAGCTGTTGGAGCAAGTCCAGAGGAGGCCACAGGGATGATCAGGAGCTGGAGCACCACCCATACAAAGACAGGCTGAGAACATTGGGGCTGTTCAGCCTGGAGAAGAGAAGCTGCGTGGAGACCTCAGAGCAGCTTCCAGTGCCTGAAGGGGGCTACAAGGATGCTGGAGAGGGACTCTTCATCAGGGACCGTAGCGATAGGACAAGGGGTGATGGGTTCAAACTGAAAGAAGGGAAGTTCAGGTTGGATATAAGGCAGAAGCTCTTCCCTGGGAGGGTGCTGAGGCGCTGGCACAGGGTGCCCAGAGAAGCTGTGAATGCTCCATCGCTGGCAGTGTTCAAGGCCAGGTTGGACTGGGCTTGGAGCAACCTGGTTTGGTGTGAGGTGTCCCTGCCCATGGCAGGGGGTTGGAACTGAATGATCCTTTCCAACCCTAACTATTCTATGACTGTATGATCCTGTTGCCCCCCATGATAGGGTGACAGTTCTGGGACAATCCAGACAAACCAAACTGTTTGCTAGTTTCTTTTGCACAGCTATTTCAGAGCACACATTCATCTTGGAATAAAGTCTGTCACTTCAAAGACTAGGTCTGTCTGAAGTACCTTCTTCTATGAAATGGTAACAACTCATGCACTAAGAAAAGCAACATCTTGGGCAGATTTGGATGGATGCAGAAACACATGTACACCATCACACACCACAAAAAATGACATGATGCCTTGACCTATGTCACCCTGGTTAAATCTCCTTCTAACAGAGCCATTTACTACCCCTCTTATAATCAGACATTCAATATGGTAAGAAGAGAAGGGAGGTAAAATGAGCTCTGAAATATGACTGCTCTGCTTCGGAGGGCTGATCAGCATACACTGGAAAGGAGAAGAGTACACTCAGAGCTGACATTTCATCTAAGAGTTTATTATGACTGAGCCTAGTTCAAGGGACACCATTTATTTACCCTCAGCTTTCAGCCCCAGGGTTTGGTGTCAAAGGAAGAAGTGGCCTCACAAAGAATAAGGGACAAGCAACCAGTGACTCGGTCACAAATAACCCCATTTATAGAAGAATATTTCACACACATTTTACCATAGGGGATGGGAATAAAATGAAAACTCTACATGGCAGGAAACAGAAATACAGCCCCATAAAACCTGAGGTTTGGGAGAAGGTGGCAGGAAATAGGCTTTGGTAAGTTCCAAATTAGACATTCTTGTCCATACAAGGGTCCTGTAGTGCAAACACTGCATTTCATTTGCAAATATATGTAGTCCTGCCTGATTCAATACAAAGAGTTTCCAAGAAAATTAAATGTCAGAGCAGTGCAGCTTATTGGGTTTACTCAATGTAAATTCACTTTTTATGCAACTCAGAATAATAATGCCCTGCTTTGTGTCAACGTGATGTCAACAACTTCAGGCTTCGGAGAGCAGGACCGAAGGCAAGAGAAGGAGAGAGGGGCCCATCCTGTGCTAACCTGACACTGTCTGAGATTTAGCTCCACATGACACGTCTGCAGATTTAGAGAGGATTTAGCACTCTGATCACTGCCTTATTTTCTCCCCTTTCGCTTTATGCAGCCAGCAAGACTGCTGCTGGCTGAGCAGCTCATCTTCCCTCCTTCAAAAGGTTCAAACACTGGCATATATAAAGGTGCAAGTAAGCCAGAAGGAAATGCATATGAAAGAATATGGGAAACCTCAAACAGCAGCATCTGAAAACACATCATGGTGTCAAGTAAGATTACGCTCAGATGCACAATTTATATTAACAGGTTAGTGAAAAGTCTCATTTACTGCTCAGAAACATCACGTTCTTTCTTGGAGATATCCACTGACCCTGATGGGAGCTTTGCTCCAGTACAAACCCCACCACTTGGCTCAGGATTTGTAAAGCAGTGCAAGCAAAGGCCACTGCTTCAAGGAGGTTGTTCTTTTTCTTCTACCACAGGTAAGTAGCAGCACAGGCAGGAAAAGAATAAGAATCCCTGAGACTTCATGTTTGATAGGTGGATTTAATGAATGAACATCACCTCAGCTAAAACGTGCTGAGGATAGTTTCAGATATTCTTTTCCCTGATTGCAACTAAGATGGGCTAAATCATGTTCTGGGCTGTAAAGTGCAAACCCAGCATAATTCAGTGACTGCATTGCACGATGTAATTGAATATAAAAATGAACTGATGAAGGAAAAAGGGGAAGAATAGCCTGGTATAAAGCGCCAAGCAGCACAGGAGAGGACTGGGGGGACACTGGATTATTGTAGCAGGGTTTTTTGTGGGTACAGACCTCAGTGAGACTCCTCTCTCATACTGAAAGCCAAAGGAACCTTACTGTTATCTGTGAAAATCAGCCCTTTATCTTCCTGACCTTCTGTTTTTCTACTACAGAAAAGCCTTTCAAGGAAGCAGAGACTGCTTTCTCCTTGCCCTGTTTGAGTGCACTATGGCTTTGCTTCCGTAAGCTGCAAAAAGTTGGGAGAAATGTGTTGTCTCTTCTGAATGCAAGTCACTTCTGAGCCATGAGTTCATCCCTGTAAGGACAGAAGATGGGAGATGCCCAGCCATCGGCATATCATACAAGACAGTTCCACCCTCATCCCTGTGTCAGTTCATGCAATTGAGCAATGAGGCTGCTTGGGGATGCAAAGAAAGATCCTTTTCAAATGAAATGGCAGCCTCCTGTTTTCCTTCAGGAGCCCCTGCTCCTGTGGGCTACGATTCCCATGACAGAGCTACAGAAGATGGGCATCAATACAAAGCAATGAGAGCCCTTTTGCAACATCTCTACCTGCAGTGCTACAGCCTGTACGCACTGTGACAATCCAAATAACAAGCTCAGCTACATTGCTTTTTTGTCTGCTACCTAGCCTCACTCATTGGAAAAGCTTCAGTGAGTCAAGGTCACATCAAGAAGGAACCTGCTGCTTGCTGCATCTCTGCCTCGCCACCGATGGCACTGGGCAGTCCAACGAGAAGGAGGTAAGGGCTTGGAGAACCACCATGGTCGTGCTTAGGGCAGCGGAGAGTTGCCCTGGGGAACTGGATTCTTTCCCTGCCTCAGTGCCTGATGCCAAGGAAGTCACAAAACCCAAACTCTGCCCAGGCAGTCAATTGCATCTTCCTTGTTTGCTTAGAGCAGAACACAAACCACCTGCGCTTGATCTGTAGCAGTGTGGAGCAATTCCAACTGTGATGGACCTGGCAAAAGAACAAAGAAAGGGCAACCAGATGCTATCTCTGGAAAATCAGGGCACAAACATCCCAAGTTGGGCATCTAAATTAAATGTCTCTTCTTGACATTACTGCTTCTGTGCCTTGTTTTCCCTGGTGTATAATGTCATTTCACCTTACCGGTGGAGATAAATTCATTAATGTTTGTAAAGTACTCAGATGCTGCAATAATGAAGCCACGGAAGCGCTCCCCAGGAAATTAATAACTCTGGCTTCAAAACTGCATCTGAATGATGTACAGTCATGGGAGGAAGGGGTGACATAATGAACTACTAAGATAAAATACAATATTGATTCATCTGAGCAGTGTTGACTGAAATCTCTCCTTATTTAAGGGAGAGATATTTGCTTTGCGCCCTTAACAGGCTTTTAAGTGTAACTTGCATAGTTTGAATTAAAACAAAAAAGGAAAATGAGCAAAAAAGCCCCCAGCTCAGAAAGTGCATCCCACAGCCCTCCTGACACCCCCTGAAACCCCCAGGAGAACTGGAGCCTTCAGGCAGCTCAGCCCAGCCCTGTCCGCCTCTATTTCTGCTGTATTGCTTCCACCCTTTCTTCAAAGTCCCTCTTCAGGTCCCCTCTGTTCCTACTCTCTCTGTCTTACCACTTGATTCCCACATTTCCGTTGTCCCTCTTCTGCTTTCCTTACATGGGGACCAAATGCCAGCCCTGTCCTTTCTTAATCATTCCAATACCGGAGTCAACCACCTAGCCCAAGGTCACAACCTTCAAATCCCCAGTTTTCAGCCCACTCCCTACTGACAGAACCCTAGGAGCAGCCAAACTTAAGGACACATTGCATGGAGAAGGAGTTTTCAGACCAGAACACAGTCTGATCCGGCAGATTTCCACTATAATCCAAAAATGTTTAACCTTGACTCCCATTATAAAACTGCCTCTTAGCTTTTGTCCTGCATCCTCCCTCTCCCCCGATAAATTCCAGGTTCCTGCTCTGTGTTATGGAAGTCCCACAAAACAAGAGAAGCTACTGGAGTTTCATGAAACATTTCCCCCCCCCCTCCTTCTTTTTTCCTCAGGAATTAAACTATTTTTACTGAAATTAAGCCATTACACCCTGAAATTCCATTCTGAATGGCAACCTAAACGGTTTTACTGAGTGAGGCAGCAGGCAAACCTCACCACGCTCAAGGTCAACAGAGTCCTTGCCTGTACTGCTCTACACTCAGAAAGACTGAGCTCCCAAACTACATCAGGGACTTAAATCTTTCCAAGGAAGCCATGAAACTATGAAGAACAGAAAGCCCTGTAGATAAATGTATTCGATTCTTCACATACTTCCCTCCAAATAATGCAGAAACCCCTTCTGTCTGCTTTTTGCTGGACCATAGATACTCAGAGGTGTGCTATGAATTTATCGGTGCGGAGTTCTTCAATTTCATTCATGTTGAAAGATACCAACGCAAATCTTTAACTGAAAAATATCTGAAGAAATTAACTACAATCACATACAGAATACTGTATTAATTGTCTGCAAACTGAATTGAAGTCTTTCACTAGGATGAAATTGGGGGAAATATTAATACACTATTTTCATTTGAAAAAAATCCTAGGTTAGAGGCTTTGAAAGAGAAAGCTGCGTAAGCAGCAGTTGTAACATTAAGATGTCATTGTAAAAATGAATGTGTGTAATGAACTCGGAAAAGCAGAAAAAGAAGTGTCTGATCCTTTCCTTGTTTTCTGGACATCTGCATTGGAGTTTGGCTATTGTTATTCAACTAGCTAATCACCATCTTTTGTGGTGTGACTGTGTGTTTACTCCAAGAGGCTAATCTGTGAAGACATCTGTTTTTCAGTAGATAATAGCCCATTTCAAGTCTCAAAGCCCTGCAAGGCATTTCTGAAGAAGAAGTAGATACATCTATTCCCACCAGGTAGGACTACAATGGAACATGCTGTAACACAGCAGAAGGAATGCTAAATGAACATGGAATAATGCAAACAAAGAGCAATTTTGGTGTTGGTTGGTAGGGTTGGGAGACAGACTGACTTTATGTAAATAAAGTCATGTTTTCTTGGAAAACAGAACCTCTCGCATCAAAGAACAGTGGGATTTGTCCTAGTGATCACAGCCCACTGGATCTATAAAGCAGGCACTAGTCACAAAAAGCAGCTGTCCACTGAATCTGATGTTCTGTTCTTGGTAAAGGTCAATATCAGACATCATGAGAGCAATGCAAATGCTTCATTATTCACTTGGAAAGAAAATCTTGTGCTAGCGCTCCCTAATAACTCATCTGCATGAACCAGTTCGCTCCGCAATCCACCAAAAATGTACTACCTCTGCATTATCCACGAATCAACTGCAGCTCTGAATAATCCTCATCATGAATTTGGGAAGAAACAGGACACATCTCTATATTCAACTGCCTAAGTAACCTAGCACACTGTAGCTGCCTTCAGCAAGCTTCCATTCCTTACATCTTCATCATTCTGTCAATCTTTCCCAATGTTCTATGAATGCACAGGAGACCCATATATTCAGATTTATCTTCCCTAGGGTTTGTGACACTTTTACTGACAGCTGTCTACCCCTAAAGCAGGCTGACCATGCAAATGGCGTTATATATGTCAGCAGGAGGACAATGTGTATATGGGAGCTTAAAATACACACAGATCCTTTGTATTTAGACTTTGGAATGGCACTAGCCACAAACTGCAAATTCAAGGTGTTTGTGGAGTTTCTTACTCCAGTTTCACCTACTCGTGCACTTTGGAGAATCATTGCCTAAGGAGGAATTCCAAGTTTTATTGGCTTGTATTTTTACTGCCTTAACTCACAGGCCCAGAAGAGTGCAGAGAAAGCAGAGCTGATGCACTGTTACCCCATCCTCTGATTAGTCAATGGTGGCAATGCAAAACTGAAGACTGGACGTGTGATGCTGACGCTTTTTGATGGCGTGTATGTATAACCGAGGGTGACGTTCAGTGAGACCAGTTAGACATGTTTCTGTCCCCAATGTTTCTATTACTTTTTCTAGGTTTTAGATATTTGCTCACTCCTCTTGGATGAGGAAATGGCATTTTCACCCTTTTCTCAGAAAAATAAGGCTCCACCCTTTAGCATGGTGGTTAAGCTAGTTACCCAAAACTGAGGTAAGTCCTTTAACCATTACTCTGCTGAGTACTCTAACATAACACTCCCCTCACTGCTGTGCTACAGCTATTTTTTCCATTTTGTATAAATAATTAAGCTATAAAACCAGCAAAGGCCTGAACCTGAGTCTCCTTGTGTGTAATGTGAGTGCCCTCACTACTACGTGACAGGGTGAGTTTCTCTGGTTCTCTCTGGCTATGAACACTGAACTATTTACTTGAGGCACAGCAGTTCCAGCAGAACAAACTAAGAGACGCAGACTGATTCTGTAGCCTGGTGGCTTATAATTTGATGAAGAGAATAAACCAACACACAGAGCTTTGAAACTCAGGCAGCTATTTCCTTGCTCTATTTCTGACTGAGACACCCAGGTCTAACCACCAACAATAATGCTCTGCACAGCATTAAACCAAGCAATTCCCTGTTAAAAATGCATGCACATTTTGTCAGATATTAAGCACAGGCACATGGATGCAAACTAACTGAGTTCACTGAAGGTCTTTTGTGTTGACAATAGTTTGGCTGCAGTAAGAGTCAAGAAAGTCTAGAGCTGTTGTAGATGATTGGCAGGTGCTTGCAAAGCTTCCACATGTGATGGGATGATTGCAGCCAATGCTACAGTATGCTCTCATCTTGGATATACACCATAGTAAAAACTGTGCGAATAGCAGGGCTTCATACAGCTTAAAGGCTCGGGAATGACAGAAACTGTTGCTCCTAGATACCAACTACATGTAAAGAAGTTTCTCCCCAAGGAGCCAAGAGCTTGTAATCCTAGGCAAGACAGACACACTCTAAACATCTGTGTTATATCTACACCGCCTTTTTCAGATAAAGGCAAACATTTTGCTTGAAGATGTGGGCTGGCTGAAGGCAAAAGCCACACAGTGTGGTGCTATGCTCCAGGGAATAAAGCCAACCTCTTCACAGAGCTTACTGGTTAAGCATAGCTAAGATAGCTACAAGGCTTCCCATTCAAGGCTGTGGTAAGAGAGAGCAAAGTGAACTCACCCTGGCCTGCAAAACACCATCAAAGAGCAGTTAATAGTCAGGAAATCCTACTCCTGGTAAGAGATTTGTCTGCAAAACATGAAGTAATAGATCTGTGTGGAAAACAGACAGGACCCAGAAAGAAATAAATGATACATGTATGGCATAAAACGCTCTACAGATGAAGAAGGAAACATTGGTAATTAACAAAAATGATCAATAGTAGCAGTGTACAATACAGCATATCACACACAAGCAGTGCTGCAAATACAGTTTATAGAGGTTTTGACCTCCTCACTGGCTATTCCCCTCTACCAGTGCAGGGCCCATGCACATGAATTCTTGCTTTGCAAGACTCCACAGTGTCTGGAGGAATTATTATCCAACTTAACAGCAGACTTGAGGAAAGGCTCATCTCCCCCTTTTTTAACCATCTAAAATGGATTTCAGATTAACTGGTTAGTCCAATAGCAGATACTGGGGACTTGAGCAGGGTCAGAAATCAAACCAAGGCTTCCAGAGTCTCTGACCAGAGCTTCAGGTTAAAACCCAAGTTTCTTTTCCACGTGGGCGTTGCAATGGAACATATACATGAGACTCCTCTATGCAATATGTCTAGAGCAACTGCATGTTAACGATGGTCCTCAGCTCAAGGCACAGTATTGCTAAACAGATGCTAGCACTGAAGTAAGTTCAGAGATAAAGCTCATCAAAGAGCTGGTGAAATTACAAGGAACAATCTTAATAGACAGTGGATAAATACTGCATAGACACATATAGAGATGGCAGAAGTGGGAAGAATCAAGACAAATTAAGAAAGACAAAATATAGAGAAAATACCAGAAAGGATTTCACAGTCTCCAGACACATTCTGTTACAGAACAGCCTTCCAAGACAAGTGACGTGAGTAGAGCCTGTATGTTATCAAATAAATAGGCAAAACACTTGGAAATATACTGCCAGACACAACAGTTTCACAGGAGTTTTGTGACTGAATAGCCTATGTCTCTCGCCAGCTTCCATGTTTCTATTTTATCACAACCAGTTCAGTTCTTCACTTGCTTTTCAGGTCATAAGAAACCTTAAAATGAAATCTGGAGACAGTGCTTGAAATTGCAAACAAAGATCAGTTAGCATTTCTCACCATACCATTTATTACCTCTCTTCTTCATGGTCTTCGTCATGCCCTTAAGTGCCACACTGATTTACTACACTGTTCTACTTAATTATCTCTAGTGCTTTATCTCAGAAGTGATACTATTCTTAGCTGCTTCTTTATCGGTAGTAGTGCATTCAGAGGGACCATCCCACCATCTGTTTCAAAGCCACAGCAGCAAGTCCAGATCTACAGTTTATAAACAAGAGACGCATTTCAAGAATCTGGGGGACAAGATACTGCTGTAAATTACAGAAAGCCAACTCCAAGGCTGCTGAGAGCCAGCTGTGAATGCGTTCAGACTGGAAATCACAAGTTAAGTCACTGAGCAGCAGATTCCAGCCTGCAATAGTGGCATAAAAACCCCTTAATTTTTTCAACTGGAGCTCAGTGGGTCCATCAAAGGCTGATTGACACAGCAGTTGTGACTGAAGGGGACTGGATTCCAGGTCTGTGTTTCTCTTTTCATGGAAAGGCTGTTTTGTTAAGCCAAGTCAAATATGTCTCGTGATTTTGCTACTTGTGCTCCTACATAACAGTACTTCACAGTACATGTGAAATGTAAGTAGAAAACCACATGAATTAGAAGTGGAAGAGAAAGACACTTGAAATCCAAAGAGCAAGCTCAAGTATCTAACTTCTTATTAATAAAAGCAATTTGTACATTCAATGAGACAGAGATTCCTGCAGTCCAAACCCATCGCTGGCAATAGAATGTAGTCTCCTGTGATGCTTGCTCTGAAAAATCTTACTCAGAACTGAACTAAAGAGTCTCAGATAATGGTTCAATAGCCTCCCTAGTGCACAGAATCGTAGAATAGTTAGGGCTGGAAAGGACTTTAAGATCATCCAGTTCCAACCCCCTGCCATGGGCAGGAACACCTCCAACTAAACCGTGTCACTCAAGACTCCATATATTGTTCATGCTTAAAAGTCCACATTTGCCAAAAGATAACAAAACATTTCTGCAAGCCATAATGAGAAAGACCTCTCATCACCTGGACTCAGGCTACATACTGACAACAGCTGCTTGTTTACTACTGGAACACTGCACAAGAAAGGGTAACCAAGGTAATGGGCTATGTGTTCAGTGAAGGAGAGAAAACATACGTGGGAGTTCACACCAAGCTAGCTTTGAAAGAAGATGTGGGTTTGTCTCCTGTCAGCATTCAGGGCAAATACAATGCTGTTTCTTAAGTTATTCTTCATTTCCACATTCATTCTCATTTGTGCCAATCGCCGCTCCTCTCTCTAACGGGAAAGTGTCCATGTCAAAAATGAGAGACATGGTGTAACTGCAAATAAAAGTTAATTACTGTGGAAATTCAACTCCAGCGCTTTAATTAAAGCCTGACAAATGTATCATGGACCCCAGGCACCAGCATGGAGTACACCCATTAGAGAGATTACTCCTCTTTCTATGGCCTCCCATGCTAACACAAAGGAAATATCAATCATGCCAGAAAATGGCTTTTCCAAATCAAAGATGCTGGGAATTATTCTATTACCTTTCTTGTAGATGATTTTCAGAGTTGCTGAGAGGGATTTTTATGCAAGAAAGCAGCACGTTACAGTGAATTTTTGCTTAATTGCTAGGTTAATGTTAAATTGCAGCTTTTCTTTTAGGAAAAGTGGCAGCTGGTGAGCCCCTTCTATAAACCTACATTTCCTCTATAACTTTGTGATACGTAAATAGGTATGCAGGAGACAAACAGCTTCAAAATGACGTGTGATGAAAAGAAGCAGAGGACATAGAGATGCTTGGAGTGATCTTCTCAGGGGGAAAACTGCTGTGGACCACACCTAGCATTCTTCAGCAAGCACACGTATGGTTTTGCTGTCATCCAAAACCAGCCTGCTGAAAAGAAATATTCCCACTGAAGTCCTCACTATGAGCAGTCTGGGATGCACCACTTCCTCTCACAACACAGGACACATCACTTTCTCATTGGGGCTTTAACCCTCTAAGCCATTTGATGCCAGGGCACTGCTAAGAGTCAGAGGGCTTTGCTTTCAGATACACTTTATTGCTCCACCTGCAATTATTTCATTATCTGCTGAGCACTCAGAAATAGGGAACGATGCTGACAAGCTACCATGGTAAAAGAACTGGGCATTTTTGCTTTTATTTGCTTAATATTTAAGCCTTGGTTTCGCAGGTGATGGATAAGTAAAGGGAAATCTGCTCAGATCTCAAGAACTGTTTTGTTACTCCTTTGGCTGCTGAGATATTTAAAGAACGAACTTTCCTTTTCACAGCCCAGGCTCTCCCCCTCTTTGATCCTGAAGCAATAATCCCATATTTATGAGATTATTCTCGTTGCCATGGAAATTAACAATGTAAAAAAGTCATTATCATTATCATGGGCATTACCGTTTCCCTATAAGCAGGCAGGACGCAGTGCTCTTGAAAGACAAACATTTTCCTGACACCTCTCCCTACCCCCACCATCCTACACACACAGCACAAGAACCAAAAGACACCCGTGCCATGTACAGCACAGCTCTGGGTATGGCGGGGTTCCCTATACAGATCAAACTCACACTTCCGGTTTAACATTATGGGATTACTTTTAGGACTGTCAAGAAAGATCCTTCCCATGCCAATGCCCCAGTAGACTTCACTTGTGGCACCATCAAGTCCTCCAATAAAATAGAGGCAGCAGTTTGTGACAGTTCTGATTACAGGACTCTACCCTACAAGGCAGCAGTCTAAAATCACTTGCTCCTCACCCCAAAACCTCTAATTTGGGACCATTAGAAGTATTTCCAGTTTCTTTGCATATGCACCGAACAGCCCCATAATCCATGAAACAGGACTTCAGTGTCTCAGCAATGCAACCTCCATGCTTATCCTACAGTGAGATACTACTCACCAATGCTGACTGGCAGACGTCACTGTCTTTAGTAAACCTGCTACCCATTCAGGAACAAAAAACACCCCCAAAGCATCCTGCTCTTGACTTGAATATGCTAGTGGCCAGTAAATTATACCACCCATAGCAAAGTTCTTCCTCAATTAAGTGCTGGTTTAAACACCTTATTTTGTCTGTAAATTTACTCTTGGCTCTTGGAGTCGTTATCCAGAGAACGACTGGAAAGCCAGGATTCAGGAAATGGTACAGTCTTTGAATGTGGAAAATATACAGCTAGATCCCAGTGAGTCTGACTGGCTTATGGGAGTCAGTGACAGCATTTGCACAAAGCTCCCCTAATATGCAAAAGCAAACTCCAAAAGCACTTAGATCAACCCCCTGTTCTGAGAGATTCACTCCTTCACAGTGATCCCGTGCTTGTGTCATGGCTGGGGATATAACTGAATTCCTTCTCCCATTTCCTTTGTACAAAATCCATAACACACACTCCCGTTCCAGGCTGAGCAGGGTGTGAGTAAAGTTACAACCGCACAACAACATCGCCTTCATCTTTTTGTTTACCTGTCTGTTTTAATAATGTGATATTCCTAAAGGACATGGACAAAAAGCACGGTATTTCAAACCCCATACAACTTAACACGCAAGTAACAAAGCTTTATTACTTGTCTCCTTTGCTATTTTCTCAGGTCTGACCTAGAGAGACCAAGAGAGGTGAAACTCCACGTCTCTTCAGCTCTTAAATGCATTTACAACACAGACAACATTGCAAGCCAACTGTGATGACGGCTGTTATGACGTGGACATCTGTTTGCTGAGACTGGCACATTTCTTTCCTTACAAATGAAAGGGTCGAGAGAAGCAGCCAGGTTTTAACCATCTTTATGGATTTCATCCGACAGTAATACTCAAGAAAAAGGGCACAATCTACATTCTGGTATATCTTTTAATTTTGGTGGTATAAAAAAAAGGTATTTTAGCTACAGGGAAATAGGAAACAGTTTCTTGTCCAAAGTCTGTAAGATTTCACACTGACCTGAAAGCAGACCGGTTTTGTTGCACATCTCCTGAAGGCAAAACAAGGAGGTAATGTTGAGTGACGATCTGCATGAACGTCTCTAGGTATTAAATATCACAGTTATCCAGGTTTCTGACCATTCCCATGAGCACACAGAGAAAAGGGTATTGATAATTGCAGTTCACAGTACTCATCACCCCTCTATTGTGGGCATAGGTTGCACTTGGCTTCTGGAGATGCTTTAAGCCAATTGTTTGTTTAGAGATGATGCTTGCAGCTGAATGGATACAAATATAGATTGCTTTTCCTCCCTTGCAATTTTCTTCTTTACTTGAATGTTTTCTTCCTTGTTCTTCCAGAAAGCTGTTGCAAGCTCTAACTTACACAAGATATGGAAGAGAAGCTAAGAAAACTACCGTTAACAGGTTCATGCAGAATGACCATCACAGATCCATCTACAGCAGCTATAGTGATAGGGCTTTAGGCGTCAAACCTATCGCTGGCACTAAAGGGATATTGCAATTCATTAGGAACAACAGCAAACCCATGTCCTCCCTGGACAATCACAACTGGAACTGTGCTGGGTTTTTAAAGGGCTCTGCAGAGTCTCTCTGCTCATATGGACTGCTGCAGACATGAAGAACTCTGTGCTGCTTATCCCTTAGGCTTCCTTCTTTGTTGACCAGGCGCTGATCCACCCACCACCCATTAGAAAAGACAGCATCTCTCTCCCTAAGTAAAAGCTGTTTGGCAAAATAGAAGCTCCATGCACCTGGGGTTGCCAAGCCAGAGCCACCCCTGAGTATTGAATTCACATGATGTAAGGAACCATTTGAAGTGGACAAATTGCTTTCCTGAAATGAAAAGACCCCTATCACTCAGCGGAGACACGTTTATCTGTGTTTACAAATGTTCCCCCAGCCAAGCTGTGACACCTGAACATGAACACACCGCAATTCTGATAAGAGATAGATTCATGTAAGTCTCCCCTCCGGCAGGTTAAAGCTGTTCCCCCTACATGCCCTTGTCACAAGCCTCTCCAGATTTCTTGTTGGCCCCTTTAGATTTCCCTTTTCCAGAGGGAAATCCCTCCAGACATTGTTTTGGAAGAGCTTACAAATCAGCTCTTTTTTTTCCCCTGTGGTTGCCACTATTCCTTAGCAACAAAGCTGGTGTGCTGAACTGTGGCTCTGCTGTAACACATTCCAGAAATAACTAGCAGGGCTGGCATTGTTTGGACTAACAGGGGAAAACCAATGGAGTCATTTGCTATGTGTTAGGGCTTTCCACCTACTGACCACCTGCACGCCCCTGGGACAATCCAAGAAATACCCGCGTACAGTCCCGTGTATGTCTGCGTGTACCTAAATATACAGACGTGTATTTAAAGAGCATTTGTAAGGGAAGATTTTTCACAACTGTTATGTGGGGGATGGAGAGAAAGATGGAGGAGGAGAAAACAAAGAGAAAACAAAGGCTTTCTTATGTCTCTTGACAGAGTCCTACTGAAGCCCAAAGTACCTTGCCCTCCCACCCAAGTGCTCCACAGTGGCCAGGAAGAACACACAGTCCTTGTCCTCCACATAGCATGAGAACTACCCTCTCCCCAGACCTGCAAACCCTACTCCCCACAAGTGGAGACATTGCAGAGAGGAGCTCGCACTGTGTTCCCACATCTCTCCATCTTCACAACAACATGGACATAGCACTAATGCAAAAGTATGTTCTGACAAAGCCTACTGCATTTTGAATTCCCAGGCTTGCTCTAAGTCATACTTAAGAGGTCAAATCCCAAAGCTCTGAGCCAACAGAAGTACTCACGATGCGATACTTCACATGCAGAGACAAAACGACATTAATGGCACTGCAACATCAGTTGTCCGTGCACAATATCATGTTGTGATGGCTTTGCCATCAAGTAAATGGACTCAAACTGTGACACTACACTAACAAAGAAGTATGGATAAGAACTGAGAGAACATGTCCAAAATTCAGGAGAACATAGCCAGGGTGCAGGCAAGTAGCACTTCATCAATTCTAGCTAAGGGCACCATCTGAGGCTTTTGTCTCAATGTTGTCCATGTAGCAGAGCTGCTACCAACAAGCTACTACTGCACTGAATGGTACCATGGTCCACTGAATTTAAGGTCAAAATGGGGCAGAAAAAAAATAGCAGATTTAGACCTCTTTTGATTTGGTTTTTAAAAGTTCTAAGATAAACCATTCCCTGACACCTTCAGCCCAACAGAAGAGAGTAGAAAGCAGATCACACCAACTGATCACTGCAAGAGACCAAAGAGTTCAATACACCTCCTATCGCCAGCCAGAAGGCTCCCTTTCTGCTCTGTCACACACGATGCCTCAGGTGCAAGCTAGCCTACCATTTATAAACCCCTTACATTTTTAACGTTACACATGTGCCTCTTCATAAGAGTTTGATACTTCAGCACCAATGAACCCATGCAAGGCATGGATTAATGCACCACTGGTGCACAGTTTGGATAGGTACAAATCATACAGCCTTTCCCAAGGCGTTTTACCACATGCCTCAGGTATGTTCCGGGGGCTGTGATGCATTCTAAGTGCCCAAACTGCTATACACAGCTCTTTATTGCACATATCCCCCAGCACTTCATTGCTAAGACAACAGCCGACAGCGTGATGGTGCCTCCAGGCTTCCAGCTAGAACAAGGCAGCATGCTGAGTGCCCACAGGCTTAGGGGCACACGCATCTGTGGTGGCCATGAACCAGTTAACACACAAATCAGCTTATAAATTAAAACCTAGCTGTTAAAAATCTCTTCTGACAACCTTCAATTACAAAGACTTGCTCTATTCACACCCAAATTAAATGTAAAAATCTGACTTTCAACTGCTAATTAGCCATAGAGGATACAGTTGCATTTCTGTTATGGCATATTATACTTCTGTTAATTGTTATTTACTCGCACTGTTTTGAAAGCACCACTTGATATCTAGCAGTGTTAAATGCATTTTTGTAAGACTTAAGGTTCAGGCACCTCTTTGGAAGAACAGACGTTGTAAAAATAAAACACCAGGTCTTTGTTTGGTCAAAGTCAATGTATGTCTATTGATGTCAGGGGAGCCACACTGGTTTTTATACATGCTGAAAATCCACCTCAATACTGCTTATATCTATTAAAGATAGATCAAGCAGACCCAGAAGTGGTTGAAAGTGGTAGCAGTGAAGATGGAAGGAGATAAGAAGAGGTAGGGGGGTGGTGTGGTATTGACAGGAGGAATCTAACCCCGTTTCTTTATTTACAAAGAAAGAAAGAACCCAACACTCTAAGAATTCAATCTTTTGGTGACCTTTTCCTTCACCGGAGCTTTGCAAGTTAGCACCAAAAGGCAAAACCAGCAACGGTAAAAGAACCAAATCTTCTCTGTATCACATGGAGGGCTATTAGCAGAAGCAGCATTAGCATCTCCTAAAACCTACTTTTCTGTTCTGATGATCTACTCCTTAGCTTGCGTATTTAACTAAGCCAGTATTTAGCATTCCCCTCCCAGCAAGCAAAGTCAAAGCTCTACAAACAGGACTGTTTACTGCCCTAATATGTGCTATTTTTTATACTTGTGCTAATTACAGAAATAAAGGCACATTACACATCAAGGAAACACAAAGACTGCATTAGATCAGTTTCTGTTCTTATAAATGTAGGATTTGTGGGGATTTTAATTTGCTTCAACTGAGAGCTTCGCAAGATGTAACTCAGGCTCTTCAATACCAGAATTGTACAAAGAGGCACACGTTTACTTCTAATGAAATGTGATGGGTTTGCAAAGAAAAATCAGTATTTTGCTTAATGGATCCTTTTCAATAACACTAAATGGTAATACACACTAACATATCATTGCAGCAGATTTGATATTATCAAATTGCTGAGTACATTAAATGCTAAAAAGTCACCGAGAGGAAAATGACACTTAATGTTTTATTTTCTTTTTCATGGCACTGAGCTGGAGTTCCAATTCATCTTCCAAAACTCACATATATCTCGCAAGAAGCCTGAGGCCAAGCTTTGTCACTTTCAAAATCTCTGGTATAATTGTCATTGACTTCAGGAGGGTCAGATGTCTGATTTATGTCATTTTGGGGCATAAACCACTATTTCTGTCTCCAATGAAATCGATAGCAAATGTACTTAAGATAGGCTTGGGCTTTAAAGATGAACCACATCATTAAACTCGTATCACAACAAGCAATACAGCATTATCCCTCACTTTTCCATTATATGAATTATAGCAATTGAGGTCGCGAATATCTGACCTCTCTGAACTGCCCCTTTCGGGTATGGTTTCAATAACGAAAAGGATTATTGAAGCCCACCTCTTTCTTTCATAATCTAAGGTAACAGTCAGAAATCAACTAATATCTTTGCTTTCTCCTTACACGATGGCTACTGGAATTCTAAATGTATTTATTAAAATGGAAAGCGAGTTCCTGCTAATATTGGGAAAGAGATTGAGTGCTTAACATATTACATTCAACCTGCAATACAAGAGCCACCAAAATGTCTACACTGAACACAAAGGGGATTTTAAAACTAATGGAAATGTAATCAGTGGGGGCTTTATCCGACAGCGTTCTGTTATGCTGCTCCAGACTGCTCCTCATAGCTCCTGTCTGGAAAGCTCAATCTTCTCAAGCAAAGCTTTGATCTACATGCTCATTGCTAAGTAGTTTCAAGTATTAAAGAATTAATAACCATGCAGTGTATTTCCTCATTTCTAATTCTGCATGCCGGATGGTTCTTGAGAAAACCGAGCATTATCTGTCAGACAAATGGCACCACGGTTGTTTGCAACATTTAATTTGGTGGCTTTCTAGCAATACAGTGTATTTTCAGTTATGGTAATAGAATACTGACAACACTGGTATTGTGTGGCTACCACAGAGACAGTTTTCTCATAGAGCATGAAAGAAAAGAAGACCACCCAGTCGTCCTGGCAAGGATGAAATACATTGCTCACTACGCAGCCCACATGGTGGGATGAACTGCAACTCCAGCTTTTTTGTTCAGCTGCTGTGGGGCATCTTCTGAACATGCTCCACACTGTGTGGGTTTTCTGTTCATCATTTATCAATTATATAACTGCAATAATTTCTCCTATTTCATTCGAATAGTAGCAGCAATAAACACTGCTACTCAGGAAGTATTTGTATCCTGCACTGTCTTCAAGCAGTTCAAAAGGAGCATGAGCGGCAGGTCGAGGGAGGTGATCCTGCCCCTCTGCTCTGCTCTCATGAGACCCCACTTGCAGCACTGTGTGCAGTTCTGGTGTCCTCAACGTAAGAAGGACATGGAACTGTTGGAGCAAGTCCAGAGGAGACCATGAGGATGATCAAGGACTGGAGCACTTCCTGTATGGAGACAGGCTGAGAACATTGAAGCTGAGAACATTGGGGCTGTTCAGCCTGGAGAAGAGAAGCTGCGTGGAGACCTCAGAGCAGCTTCCAGTATCTAAAGGAGGCTACAAGGATGCTGGAGAGGGACTCTTCATCAGGGACTGTAGTGACAGGACAAGGGGTGATGGGTTCAAACTGAAACAGGGCAAGTTCAGGTTAGGTCTTAAGGAAGAAGTTCTTCCCTGGGAGGGTGCTGAGGCGCTGGCACAGGGTGCCCAGAGAAGCTGTGGCTGCCCCATCCCTGGCAGTGTTCAAGGCCAGGTTGGACAGGTGTCATGGGTTCAGCAGTAACAGTCATTTTTTCTCCTTCTTGGTAGCTGGTGCAGTGCTGTGTTTTTGATTTTGGGCCTGGGAGCAGCGCTGATAACATCAGTGTTTGCAGTTACTGCTTGGCAGTGTTTTGTCTGGCCAAGGACTTTCTGAGCCTCATGCTATGCCAGGGAGGAGGGGAGCCGGGAGGAAGCAGAGACAGGACACCTGACCCAAACTGACCAAAGAGGTTATTCCATACCACAGCACATCATGTCCAGGATGTGAAGTCAGGGGGCGGAGACCCAGAAGGCGGGGGGAGTGGACTGGGGGTGCACAGCATGGTCAGGTTTTTTGGTGCTGGGGGGTTCGCTGCTGAGGGGTGCACTGGCTGGGTCAGGCTTGGTGAGCAGTTGTATTCTCTTTCCTTGTATTTCTCTTGTATTGTTACTGGCGGTAGCAGCAGTGATTTGTGTTATACTTTAGTTACTAAACTGTTCTTATCTCAACCTGTGTGAGTTGAATTCTTTTGATTCTCCTCCCCATTCCCCCGGGACTGGGGGAAGAAAGAGGGGAGTGAGTGAGTGAGCAAAACTGCGCGGGTGGGGGGCTTAAACCACGACAACAGGGCTTGGAGCAACTTGGTTTAGTATGAGGTGCCCCTGCATGCGGCAAGGGGTGGGAACTGGATGCTCTTAAGGTCTTTTCCAACCCAAACCATTCTATGATTCTCTGTAGTTAACAGCATGTGAAATGAAGCAAACATAATTGCTCTTCCACCCCTTAACAGATCCAGAGTCTTGGCGTGGTATTTCTTCACAACACTGAGGAAAAAATTGAATTATGGAGTTTGTATGGACCACCCATCTTCAAAGAGCCACAGTTACTGTAGGACAAAGGAGGCATTCCTCCCTGGCTAGCTTCTGGTGTCTAAGAAAGGGACCTCACCCTCCCCAGGTATGAATATACTTAAGGGGCTGCTGAAGCAACCACCACCACTATCTCCACCAAGGTGGGCTTTGAATATGGTGTCCCCCATCTAGGAGTAGAGATACATGAAAGTGTGAGCTGAAGTTGCTCTACACAGCTTGGTAGTCCCAAGTCTGCATCTACTGAGCAAGTAGTGTAGCCCAGTAGTGATAATTTAGCATGACAAACAGTGGTGCTAAGAACCCAGCAACCACAGCACACATATTTCAGGGTGGCTTACTTGGGACTAGTTTTACTTTAGTCTCCCATGGGTTGAATAAGAACTAGATTTTGGATACACTGGGTGCACCTGCATCCAAATGCATCCCAGTTCATAAGTACCAAGACTGCTGCGAATGAAAGCATAAGATGCGCAGACAACTGGAGAGATTCACATCAAAACCAGACTGCAAAACCAAACTAAAACACTTGTGCAGATGTACCCTGTGCCAGCTGGTTTACGTTTTCATTGAGGCTGATCACTGAACACCCAGATGTGAGGTGATGACAGAAGCATGGCCAAGAAAGATGTTGATAGCAGGGTTGGAAAGGGTGGTATTTCAGCTTCTGCACCAACAGAGGGAAGGTGGCTGAGTCTGAGCATTGACTAGCGCTGCCAGGTGTACCATGCAAATGGAAATTTTCCCTGAATTTACTCCTTATGCAAGCCCATAACCATAAATAAATGAAGGTAATTGTAGCAGCTGTTGAGCAGGGAGCTGCAGAGCCTGCCAAGCAGCGACGCAGCATGCAGTGAGTGCTGCTGCAGGCAAAGGAATAGCTAACAACTGGGTTCTCCTTCACTTTTCAGCCATAGCCAAGGGACATAGATGGTGCTCACAATGCACGCTACTACTGGGGGGGGGGAGAGGGAATGGATGATAAATCCCTGTCATGTTCAAAGGATGCAAAGCAGAATACATAAGAATAACAAAAAGAGCTACTTTAACAGTCTTTGGATTTCTTACACTAAAGCAATATAAGCAATATGCCCTGTTCTGCAGCTCTTGGTCTCCTTGCTAACTATGACAAGGACAAGATGGGCCTCAGGATGCAATTAAATACAAACTCTTAAATCCATTTTTGTGGAGGACACTAAGAGGAATGGTTAATAGCACAGTAGTGCAACATGCATGATGCAAGTAACCCAGCTATTTAACTGCCTGATCATAACTTGCAGTGGCACAAATCCATTGCTAAATGCCTGGACTTTCTCTTGCCAGCAACTCTGTGTAATGGTTATCCTTGACCTCCACATATCAAACCGCTTGCTGGTTTACTGACTTCTACTTCAAAGCTCTCAAAGATAAAACTCCTTCCCATAGAAGCTAGCAGGAATATTTTCACTTTTGAGAATACTTCACTCAGTAAGTGACGACTTAATTACACTGATGTAACAGCAGTATTGCCCGAACCAAGATGCTGAAGGGGATCAACTCACTAGGCCATTGTCTGCTTTGTGTCTTTGCACAGCAAAAAAGCAAGCCCACTTTTCTCATGCAAAAGGCTTCTCTGTGACATTTTTTGTTATCTACAGGATTTCTGAGTAGCAATGTCTAAAACAGGGATCTCACGGGACATTGCTTTCCACAATAACCTCATTAAAGCAGAATTCCAGTGCTCCTTTTGAAGTCTTTCCTGATGGTCACTAATATTTCAACTACAGCTGATGTCTCTGCAACCACTGAGTTCTTGCTCTCTCAAACACACTGCAATATCTGGCAGAATGCACTTCTGTTTGCTTCTTAGAGACCTCCCACGCCACATCACACCAGCCAAAGGCAGACACACATTTGGGAGCATAGTGAGTGTGTGTTCAAAAGAAACAATCCAACTGGATAGCTGTTTTCAGTTGTCACTTTTGGTGCATACTGTCTTAGGATGGGAGTTACAAACAGTTTTCTGAGCCAGTAAAGCCACTCACATTGTTCTGGTGCCTTTAAGAACCCTTATAGTCAATTTTCATGGCCCCTGTTTTGCCAAACATCTTCTTCCCAAAGGAGAAGAAGAATTTTCCCAGCAATATCTGGCTACCAGAAGGATTCGCTGGAGTGACATGACTGCTTTACACCCAGAGCATGAGGCCACACTAACTTCTAACCCAGAACAGCCCAATAACTGTCCTACCAAGATGGCAAGCTCCTTTAAGACTTCCTGGGTGGAGATATGAGCTAACTGATCATATAGCATCAATGACCACAATCCAGGTCTTACAGCATCTGAATAACAAAACTTATCCATGTCTTACAACTTTATGGAGCTGAGACAGAGCGACTGCTCTTCATAGCCAGGTACTGTCTGCAATACCCAAGCATCATGCCAGTGAATTCTTCTCTCAGTCAGTTCGCTAGCTGATCATCTGACACTGGCAAAATACAGCTTTCCATGCCTATCTTCATCATATGTATGAGAACTAGTAGGATAAATTTTATCACTCTGCTCTGGCTACTATTCCAGCGTATTTTACTGAATACATTGCCACTGACAGCCAGATCCCAAATTGCAAGTCTTGTGCATAAAGGAATAATTTTAGAGCACTCTTCCTCTAATAAGTCGAGCCCTCTCAACTCCCATTAGAGCCAAATGGAGTTGAAGGAGCTCCCTAAAAACCCAAAATATTCAAATGAAAGACCATTATTCCAAATGTTCTGAGTAAAACAGAAATCCACTCGTTTATAGAGGGTGGTTTAATGAAATGCTCTCAAAACACAACCCTTCTTGGTACTCTTGATGCCATTCATCTCCATTCAGCTTTTTACCTATTTTACAACAAGAAAAAAACCCACAAAAAAATCTTCTCCCTTCCACTTTTACATGAGGATTGCATGTCATCTCCTGGCTTGACCCCTTTACCATCTGTTTCTGACCACAGGGCCGGCTCCTGTTCCTCTCTCTTTCTCCCTCCTCCTTTCCCTTCCTTTCTGCTCCACATACTGCAGGTACCAGTGACCAGCCAGAGTCCCACTTGGATGGAAACAAGGCTAAAACAAGTTTAAAGTAACAGGTCAGAAATGACAAAGCAACCAAGGAGAAGGTAAATAGGAGCAGTCTGCTGGCTTCTGAAACTGTTCAGCAGCTCAGCTGAACCCAGAGAAGTCACATTTTACACAGAAACACAAACTTTTACTGGTCTAGACTGGAAAGATTTCAGTCACATCCTGCTGCAACAGATCAGACAAGTCCAAGAGTCCCATCAATACCCAACTACTACAACAAAGCATCCCGAGTACCTCTCTCGGGTATTGAAGATCCACTTTTTACTCAAACCAGAATGCATGTTTTTGGTTCTGCTGACAACCCTGAATAGACGTGGGAGATGAGAGTCTTTGTGTTCTCAGTGTAAAGAGTACATGGATCAGGCCAAAATCCATCCTGCATGAACACAACCCAACTGTACCCACCTCTCATCCAGTAACCCCAAGAACAGAGTATGTGAACTACACCCAGCTGGTTTTATTAAGGGAAGTTGATTTATCTGTTAAATACTATCTAATAAAGAAGCTAAACCCCAGGGAATAACTAGGCACAAATGCAATAAAAATCTAAATAATGCTGCTATTTCTTATGTCTATTTACTGACCAACGCGTTATGCATTGTTTGTGATCCTGGGAAGGGAGGAGCAGCAGAGTGTGTTTGTGACCCTTCAGGACTTAGCACGATGCCAACTGTTATTTTAAGGGACTGAACTTAATGCCCATTTCATTTTTATATTCTTCACTAAAGACTAGGTTATATTTTAAATTAGCTTAAGAAAATGATGAAATAAATTTCTTTCAGCTTGTCCTTGCTTTTCAAATCATCAGAAACCTTACCGTCCAGAAAATTCTTCTGATAACACATGCATCTAAGCAATGAAACGGGCTCATGCAAAGCCCTTGCTCGAAGGACTTCAGCTCTTCAGGGGACTGGGGGAAACACATGGCATTTATACTCTAATCCCTGAATAGCATCTGACTCACAGCCCATCCTCAGTGCCTTCACAAAGTGCCAGGGCGGACAGAAGTGGAGAGAAACCAGATGACCTGCATTTCAGTTGTGAAGCATTCCCATGCAGAAGAGGGACAAGCTTTTCATCAGCGCACAAATCATGCAAACCCTACTGGTAATAAGGAACCAGACTGCAGTGCTGTAGCATACAGACACGTTCAACACTATACCAGAAATTCCAGTATGGATCAAACAAAGTTGCTCCAGAGCATCATCTGTTAACAGATAACTATCCAGATTTACAGTCTAAATCTTGTCTTCCTCTTTGCCACAAAGCTGTTACAAAGCAACTTTAGATAGCACAGTGTTTGCAGAATTGAGTCCCACAGCATGCCTTTAACCAGGAAAACAAATCCTAGTGTTCACATTTAGATCTCTGTAGACGCTTCTCTGCAATGATGATGCCCAAGCTGCATGACTCATTTCTTATCAAAGTAGACAAATTTGAATACCCTGGCGAGGATCAAGGAGACAACAGTCATTAAGCAGACAACTACCAAGATCGGGAGACCAAATGAATGCCATCATGAGAAGGGGAATTACCCTTTCTCTTGCTGGTTTTCATACCACCCCTGCTCAGCCTCCATCAAAATGACTTTGATGATGCTATTAGAAAACACAGGTTCTCACAGAAGATGGGCTTGGAACGTCTCAAGGCAGCTATTCCAGCTCCTGTAGCAAAAGACAAAATTAGCTGGTTGCAAAAATGGTTGCTTCTACAACTAATAAAAGGGACAGTGGGGCTGATGCAATCAACCAGCAGTTCTGGAACAGCTTCCGAGCCATTCATGTTTCATTTAGGAATTTGGACTGCGAGTTTGATGTTTGATTACATCTGAATTTCCAAATTAAACAATCTAAAGAGCATTTAATGAATAACACCAATATCTCTCGAAAGTGACATAGCTCCCAGTGCCTCCCTGGGCAGTTGTTTGGCACCAGCAGTTAACAGAAGCCCTGATAAATCTCAGAGTCAACTCTCTGCTGACTAAATGCAGGTGCTTTTTGCATCTTGCTTTCAGAGCCTGCACAAGCCGAGAGTGCAGCACAGATGAGACCCATTTCTCTACAGCTCTTTGGAAGTAAGTCAGCTCACTGCTCACTGCAGAAGCAAAGGTGTTCACCTGCAGCTTCTGCTTCCTCACACCTGGAATTTTGCATTTATTCCATATGCAACTATTTGAAAATGCGTGCAAGTGCTCACAAGAGCATTGTCAAGCAGCAGATGTCCAAGCATCTCAAATGATACCGTGTCCAAGCCAGGGCTGGGGAAGCCAACACATGTAGGTGTTCCTACTCCTCTGTGCTGCCAAGACTGTCCCATTAAGGCAACCAGGCTGAAGGCCATCAGTGCAACAGCTAAAACTAATGTCCAAATGCATCTCTGTTCTAAATACTTCCCACCAGCTGCTTACTACTTATCCCCTGATGGTGTCTGGGCACTTTCCCTCCCCAAAAGCAATCAACCTCTTCCAATGAGGTGTTAAAGGCCAAGTCTGTTCCTTCCTGAATGCATGAGGCACATGAAAAGGTCGCAGAGAGCCAAAAAGAAATACTCAACAACTCATTTTTCCATGCTGGGCTGGGAAGGGCCCTTCCACAACCAAAGCTGACATTTTGCTTTTGTCATCAGGAAATCTTTCCTGTAGCACAGAAGTAGCATTTCTGCCCCCCTCATCTGCCCCTGCATCTACCAAAAGACATCAGACCAAATTCCTCTCTACTGGAAGCCGGGTTCGGCTCAATGGGCTCAGTGGAGAATGTAACCCAAGGCAGGGCTTTTCATGATCCTACCACTGCTTCTGCAAATGTGGTGCGTGACTTGCACCCAAAGGATGGGTGAGGAATAGACAAGCCATGCTTTATCAGCAGAGAGGCTTCTTCAAAATCACAAAGGGACTTTATTTATGGTTGGACTCAATCATCTTAAAGGTCTTTTCCAACCTAAATGATTTCATGATTGTATTTTTAAGGGAACTTAAGAGATTTCACTGTGCTTTTGTAGCTCCCCTGCTGGAGTCCCTGCCCCTTTGTGGAAAAATACCTGGGCAGGGGCTCAATTTAAACATCAGCATTTGAGTTTAGTGCATATTTCAGGGAGGGACTTTCCTGAAAACGTTCATTCCTGAGTTAGGGAACAGCCAACTGCCAGCACAGGAATGCACAAATGTGACCCAGGGCATAAGCCCCAATACACAACTTTGGTTACCCTGCACTCAAATACACACTTCACCTGTTTCAGTCCTACTTGTCCAAGCATCCAGGCTAACCCTGAGTGCTAAAGAGCTATTCCAAGTATGAGGCGGTGCTCAATGTCCAGCTAGAAGCAACTCTCACATTTTTAGTGGCGTTGCTAAGGTATCTATAAGCTATTAACAGGGACAAAAGAAAACCTAACTTATTTTTATGATCCTGTTAACATTTTGCCCCTTACCCACTCAGCATAGCTTTTTCTCATCTACCAAAGGAATGCTACTCAGCTTCCAGCCTACCAGAGGCGTGCTTGAATTTCGTTTAGGAATCTCAAAGGAGGAGGATTGGTTTTTTATCCGAGTAGTGCACTGAGACTCAAGAAACCATCACTCTCTCCCTACTCTGACAGGGATCTTCTTTAGGACATTTGGCCAACTGCTTTACTTCTCCACACTACTGAAAACAGCACTACTGTCCTGTTATCCCATGTGAATAGTGACACCCCATCTGAAAAACAGAGATACCATTTCCTTTTTGCTACCCATCGTCTTGCCTTTTATATCACAGTCCCTGCAGAACTGGGACTTCTTCCCACTACGAGTTTAATCAGCAACTACAATACAACAGGGCTCTGGTACAGCTCAAACCCTCTGGACACTACTGGAATACTAATATTCAACTATTACCCTGAGAAGCCAAAACTACCGGGGGAAGGTAATCTGCGAAAGCTTCAAAATCAAGTCATGCAGGCCTCGTACTGACAAGGCTCTTCCTGCTCTCAAGATGTCAGGATTCAGCCATAAAGTAGGCAGGCATGATTTTAACAACCAAGCTGGTAACGTCTCCTCAGTAACAAATGTAGAGGTGGAGCCCACCCTGGCAACACATCTGTGACAAAAGAGAGATCTAAACCCCTATCTGACTGCCAAACTCAGGTTTTTCTTTATTCAAGACAGAGGACTCCATACAAAGGCAACTGCAAAGGCCAGAGCTTAATTTATCCTACATCAAGATTCAAATCGTTCAGAGCTAGATATTACTGATTAAACTCCACTCTATGAGATACCATAGCCTTTGATTTAATTGGCCAATTACTTATCCCTGATGAGAAACTGGTAAGAATGTTGTGCCTCAGACATGGTGGTTGTGGTAAGGGCTAAAATGTACAAGCCTGAATCAGAGCATTTTATCAATCATTTGCAAAGCAGAGAGCTGTAATGGTTTGGAATGATGAATACATTGGCACTTTGTTATTTGTCACAAACGAATAGAAAGTCCTATTAAAGTTATGTAAATTCTTTGTCCAGCACAAACAAGTGATGCTCCAGGGGGAATAAACCGCATACATTATCTAGTTAGTTGTTGTTCCCTAGCTAATAGTTTATACACAGAGTACAGAGATTTATTTTTGTAAATGCCCAACTACTTCCCAGATTTTTCCCAATGTGCTCAGGGAAATCAGATCTCCCTTAGATGTTGCAGTCAAGCCACAGACAAGGTGCTACCATCCGCAGCACACAATGAACTCTTGGTCCATCATCATTCTCTTGGTCCCCACCAACTGGGGGCTACTTTATTGATGTCTGCATGGAAAGCCCCAAGGATGACTGATAAACAGAGAAAATGGAGATATTGCAAGGAAGAAAAGCATGTCTCAGTTTTGATGCCATTTCCTACCAGTCCTACATTCAAAAGATGCAGTTCAGATCAAGGTTATTGCACAAGTGCTGAAAAGTCTCGTATGGGACCACTGGGTAGGAGTGACAAGAACACCAACAGAAAGAACACAGGAGTTACATATCCACACGTGAACAGCCATGTGCTTCAACATACCCTCTTGAGCAGTATAGTCACCCTATATGTGCTGACACTACCTGTGGCAAAACATGATCGTTTGCTATATCCACTTTGAAACCTTTTGTTCTCGTTTCTGTGCACATTCCACATATACTCTTAGCAGGAATGAAGACATTTCCATCTTTTGTATGGCACATTACAATGGCTGAGCATTTCAAGCTCTATTAGGAGTTCATTGCTCATACAGCTTCAGGGTAAGTGCCACAACTGACTACTTTGTGCAGAACAAGATGAGGTCTCTGCTCTTCATGCTGTAGAAAGCTAGCGGGGGACAGTGGATTCCTAATACGCAGGCAATGCCAAGCTAGTGTAAGATTAACCTTTGCTCCTTTCTTTTTCTGTTGCCTTCTGACGATGATGCCTTATCTCATTTATAGTGCCTGAATAGGAAAGCATTATCCTTTCTAAATCCAAAGGGAAAGATCTGAAAGCACAAGCAGCTTTGCTTCTTTATCACTGAAGGCAAATAGCCCACACTTTGGGATTCAGTGCTGACAATAACTTACGTCAAGTCCTGGGAGAGCAGAGGGAGAACTGGGGCTGCGATTTACCTTATTTGGCATAGCTGCACGCATTTTCATTACAGGCAACATAAAATGAGAACCCTTAATATTCTGGGGATCCACAATTTAAACTTAGATATCATCAATGCTTAGCTTAATTCTGTAGAGTGTGATATTTAGGAACTTGGTTGAAAGAGATGATACCATTGACAATTACTACAGACAGGAGATATCCCAAGGAAAACTGCTAAAGAAGGAAAGCCTTACAGTGAAGAAGCCCAAAAGACACGAGGTCTTCTAGACATTGCTCAGTGCATGGAGAGGGAATGCCTGAAAAGGCGCTAGGTTAGTAGCGATCCACTCAGCTGCCTCACCATCTGCATGCACTCTTCTTGTCTACGTAAGAGAAGTCCCCCAGAAGCTAAAATAGGATGCTTCAGCAATGGTGTTCGAGGCCTTTCAACTTTGCATAGGTAAAATGCTATCTGTGCTGGCATCCAGGAATGATCACTGAGCCACACGGGTTCAAATAAACTTGGGTTGTGGTAGTTTTTCTTCTTGGAAGGAGGGAGTCCTATTTAAAGTCCATTCAACAGAGGATCCCCGTGGGCGCTGGAGCAGGCTTTTAATCACAAAACCCACCTTGAAACAGAGAAGAATAAACGGCAAGTGTTGTGCTTATGGGATTTCCAGCTTATCAAACTATTAAGGTGAAGTGGTGTCTAGGGAGGAGGCAGCTGGAAATTGCATACTGCCAGTGCTTTTAAAAGCTTCTGCTACTACTGTGCAGGGGATGAATCTTATTACACTAGATAGTATTCTCGCATAGAAATGAAAGCAGAAAGGAAACTACTGCGAGGAATCAATTAGCTGAATGGAAGTTTTTCTTTTTTCTTCTCAATCATGGTCCAATTTGGTGTTTTCTGAAAGTTCTTCCCTTTTCTTTCTATTATCCTCAAGTGCCTGAAATTCTCTTTGATGGAAGGCAGCTGCATCCTACTCAAGTTGACAAGCCCTGTAAAAATGCATCTGACAACCGAACTCTGGAAAGATACATCTGCAGAGTAAAAGGAGTCAGTGCAGCAAGATACAAGCCCTTGTTCAGCTGCTGCCTGACACTCTGATGGCTGCTTGGAAGGTGATTTAGCCTGTGGGCATGTCAGAGAGGGCTCTAGTCTTGTCAGGTCCCCTAAACAAAGCAGGACTGGAACAGGTCAGGACTTCGGCGGAAAGCCAGATTGCAGAAGACAGTATTGGGGATTCAATAGATGGTAGAGTTACCTCAGAGGCAGGACCGAGCAGACAAACAAGGGCGATATCAAGGGCCATTGGCAACATCTTTTAGAGGAGGTGCAAAAATCAGGCACAGGCTGAAAAAAACCCTGAAGTAACTTTGGAAGATCATGACCAAGTGTTAATTCTTCACTGAGAAATGACACTGTGCCAGCCTGCAGACGTCCTCTCTCCATTTCCAATGCATGCTCTTATGAAACCCTGACATGAGCTTTAAAGTCTCCATCTCCCCCTCTAGAGATAGCTTAGTGAAAAGTGACTTAGTATGCATGTGTATGTGATCAGAATTCCACTGTACAAGGCACAGAATACACTGTCAGATGGGCAGCAGGTGTCACAAGAGGTACACCAAAGGACGGATGTTTTCATTTGCAGTGTTGAATCATTCTCACATCAGACAGCTAGGAGATGCTTAAGCTGTGACTTTGACCATGTAATCAGAGGGGAGAGAGGTAGAAGAATTTCACTTAACATCCCTGTAAGATTTATCCCATTCTTGGGTCTGAGAAAACGTGCGCAGTCCTGAAGAGGTGGGAGACAATAAGCTTCACCTTCTGTTATGCACAGCTTGACTAAACAGCAGAGTTCAACCGGTGTCAGTCACGAGCTGTCTGGACCAACATCAATGCTCCATGCCCAATCTTTAATGCAGGAAGCAAAGTCACATCAAGGATCATGTCTCTCTAATTGTTCTGTCTTCACTGGCCAGACATAATGCATTATATCAAGGCTTCAAGGTACCTGTACTTGCAGACAATACACTACTTTTAATAGTCTTCTCCCAAACATGAGAAGTCTTTGAGCTGCTGTCCAATAGAACATAGAGTTGGATGTGTTCCATATATCATATCAAGCTCCATGCAACATTAATAGTTCTAGATCAAGGCCTTCTAATGTATTTACCAGTGTTTGGGATGTCTGCCTCCCCCCTTCTCCCATAAGAGCACTGTAGGGACTTAATCCTTGCAGCTCCAGCTCAGAGAGTCTGGAAATCCTGCAAGCTAAGAGGACCTTCTATTTTGCTAGCAGTCAACACATAGAACAAGTGTTTCTTTCATTATGGATGTACCATTCAATGTCATCCTCATCCCACATCATTCCCCCCCCCCCCCCAGTACAAGAAAAAAAACCCTAAGTCTTGATGTACACAGAATCATAGAATAGTTTGGGTTGGAAAGGACCTTAAGAGCACCCAGTTCCAACCCCCTGCCACTGGCAGGGACACCTCACACTAGACCAGCTTGCTCCAAGCCCCATTCAACCTGGCCTTGAACACTGACAGGGATGGGGCAGCCACAGCTTCTCTGGGCACCCTGTGCCAGCGCCTCAGCACCCTTACACAAGGAAGAGCTTCTTCCTTAGATCCAACCTGAACTTCCCCTGTTTCAGTTTGAACCCATTACCCCTTGTCCTATCACTACAGTCCCTGATGAAGAGTCCCTCCCCAGCATCCTTGTAGCCCCCTTCAGACACTGGAAGCTGCTCTGAGGTCTCCACGCAGCTTCTCTTCTCCAGGCTGAACAGCCCCAGTGTTCTCAGCCTGTCTCTGTACAGGAGGTGCTCCAGCCCCTGATTGTCCTCGTGGCCTCCTCTGGACTTGCTCCAACAGCTCCATGTCTTTCTTACGTTGAGGACACCAGAGCTGCACACAGTGCTGCAAGTGGGGTCTCACACCAGCAGAGCAGAGGAGCAGAACACCTTTCCCCTGCTGCTCACACAAAGACAAGTCAATATGTTCATAAACACAACTGTGAACATAATGAATGTAGAGCAGCTGGAGTGACTGAGCGTGCACGGGCTTGTGACTTTACTTACACGTGTACATTGTTTATGTGCTTACACATATGCGCAGTATTTCTCCTTTGTGAGTTTTGAACACTCAGTCCTTTAGATTTGCTTCCATCTTTTTTCTGAACAGAGAGGGAATGCTCTACACTGCTCTTGATGCACAAACTATTATTTTCCTTGTTTTCAGAAAACAATGTGACTTTTAAGTAGTAAAAGAGAAAAGGAAACAAAGCACTGATCAATGATCAATCGAGATCGTCTGGAAAGGGGTAAACAAACATATTTAAGAGGAGCCCTACCAGGCAAATGAGATTACTACTTCAACCCTTCAGAGAATTTCATCACTCACTCCATCACAGGTTTGAATTTATGGTACCAAGCAATCCACTAGTCTTTGATACATGGTGCACAGAGATCTGTACCCAGTGAAGAAAAGACTTCAAGAAGGGATTTACTGAGGTTGACTCTTGCCCTTTTGTGAGCAATTTATGACATTCTCAGTGTGTCAGTGACACAGAACTCAGGAAACCTGCCAAAATACTCAAGGGGCTAACAAAAATATCAGCAACTGGGGCTGGTGAAATGAACAAGAATGTGACTGGCATGAGAAAACAGGCAACAAATACAGAATACACTGCTCTCATTCACCTGTGTGACTACATGCAAAGGACATGTGCATATTATGATGCCAGGATACAGCAGCTCAGCCATTCGAAAATGCGCTCCAGTGAACACTAGAAACTTATAAGTCCCAGCCTCTGCTCTGTCAGTGATGCTGTGTTCCTTTTGACAAGCTACTTTATCTCTTCGCTGCAGTTTAGCTAGCTGTAAATGAAGAGAATCTTACTTACCTACCTTAGGGGAAGGTTAGGATTCTTAACTACATAATAGAACTGAAGTGTCATCAAAAAAACCCTTTAACTGAAAAAACCGTGATGTACATTTGAAGGAGTTTCAGCCATTTGTATTGATTCATCTCTCAGGAAGACAGAAAATGTTTAACCCATTAGAGGGAGAGAGATTGCTGGAAAGAAACAGACTTCTCAGTCATTACTCTTAAATGCAATAAAGGGACGTACGTACTACAGAGCTGGCATGGATTGCAAGGGAGGGCCTCAGCTCATGAGGTCAATGATGACACCAATATAGGCCTTAAATATTTATGACTGTACATAGAGTCAAATATGATGCCTATTCACAATGAGAACGAAGTCCTCTACCTGGGTTTTCTCATGAAACAGAAAGCTTGTGTGTTCTGTGCCATTACGTGTTTCTCTGTTGGGAATGAACTACTGGTCACTTAGTCCTGCTTTTGTCCAGCTATGAGGATTCAGCAAGTATTCCCCTCCTGATTTCACTCTAAGCTAACCTTGGTGACCTATCTGCCTCATAACAAGAGTCTTACCTAAAAAAAGAAGCCGTTCCTCATCCATTTCACATCATGCAGCACAAATGAAAGCCCTGGAAATGTTTAATTCTTCCATATCACCTGCCACAAACATGACAGCACCTCATTTGTCTTTTATCCACTTCTACACAGTAACTGTATCACCAACCAGGCCTGGAAGGGCAGGAACTTGCCTCTATTAAGGTGTGAGAACACATTTTGAACTGCTTCATGCACACAGCAACCTGCAAATTCTACTACAGAAAGACATGCATCTCTGGATAAGCAGGCCAGTAAGCTCACCAGGGAAGTGATGCACAAAGCAAGACCTGACCTCGGGTACATGTGTCTCGGGCACATCTTGCTGTATTGATGCAATAAATATTGCATCATTTCCATGTGTATTCCACCATCTAACAGTTACAACTTAAAGCAATTACCCGTTCTAGAAATTAAGACACCGATAAATTGGCTTGCAAAAGGCACACACAATTCCCAGTGGAAATTAGTTTGAAAGAATCTTGATGACTTTCTACACACAGCAAAGCCAACAGCATATCTCAGAAGGTCTCCGTTGCTGTTATTTCAGTGTAGTTGGTCTTATTCCTAGCAGAAGTCAGGAATTACTCATGAAAGCAACCCCACTGACTGCATCTGTGCGCCCCAAACCAGGTTTTGCTGGGTTTGTTCCAACTTTTTCCTATATTTTCAAACCAACTACTATGGTACGTAGCTCTGGCCAGCTTGACCTACTCTTGACTCTGCTCTTGCCCTTTCTTTTTGTTTAATGTAATACCTACATTATTTATCAAACTGTTTTCATAGTCCTAACATGAAGAAAGGGCATCATATTAACCACGAGAGATGCTCACCTTGGTATAACGTAACACACGATCCCCTCTGCAGTTTACGTATTTTGAGACAGCCAATTTTATAAGCCTGCGAAAAGGGATTACAAACAGATTAAAGGAGAAAACTGCCAACTGCACTAAAATACTTGGTCGATACACTGCTAACCACAAATCCATAACTGTTGCGCTGATAAAACACTGCCTAAGCTCCAGTTCGTTCAGATTGCTGCTTCAGATTCCGCACGACATGATCAGCAAAACGAGGCAAAGAAATGCTGCTGTTTTCAGAAGAGCTATGCTGGCTTGCTGCTGTGTCTGTATAATTGATTTTCAAATTCCTCTGTTGTGTTTTAAGGCGATTAAAGCATGGAATTTCCACTTTCATGTTTCCTTCAGCACACCTAGAAAGTGTTCTGACTTACGATGTAGGTCTTACCATTCAAGGGACTAATTCCACCTTCTGATTAGAGAGGGCTACTTTGCTCAGAGAAAGTGCAGAATCTCCACCTTCAGAGGTTTCCAAGACTCACCAAGGAAGAACCGCAGTTAACCTGCTCTACTGATGGCAGTAGCCCCCTTTGAGCTGCAGGCTAGACTAGGTGACCTCCAGAGATCCCTTCTAACCACAATTTATACGATTTATTACTCTGCACTTGGTCGGTGATAGAAGCATAGAAAGCACTTCTCCTGGAACAGTTATTTCTAGAGCACTCCTCTCCCAGTGGGGAGTCGTCAGTGACACTCTGAAGTTGAAGGTTTTATGAGGATATGTTGGGAATCCTCTGCCATCTAACATCCTCGGAGCGATGCTATCTTCTGGCATTAGAAGATAACGTGCAAAAGGAAGACAGAGAATTATAGAATGGTTTGGGTTGGAAAGGACCTTAAGATCATCCAATTCCAACCCCCTGCCATGGGCAGGGACACCTCATACTAGACCACGCCACCCAAGGCTTTGTCCAACCTGGCCTTGAACACTGCCAGGGATGGAGCATTCACCCTATCTTTGGGCAACCTATGCCAGCGGCTCACCATCCTCCCATGTTGCAGACAAGCTGCAGACAATACTTCCCTTATACTGACCAGGGCTAAGAAAAAGATCTTGATTGAGCAATATGATATAACCACATGAATGATTAACAGAGAGATCCGAATCCCCTCCCTCATCACAAGCTCTCCCTCTAGCAGAAGGCAGTTGAATGAAGACATAGGGTAACATGCAAAAATCCTTCTGTTACTCCAAGTTTCTCATACATGCAAAGTACGAAGTCTATAGGTCTAGCCTCCCTCAACATGATAGTAACCTGCTTCTTTAAAATGACCTTGAGAAAAGCCAAAGCTCACAAGTACTCCTCATTCAGACTCAAACATGAATGTAAAACGAGCCAATTAAAACAACTACCCTAGAATATGCGTATGCTAAAAAATGACAACAGGTCTCTCAAATGCATTGAGATTAAGGTAAATGTCCTGGGTTCAGCAGCAGCAGTCATCATTTTTCTCTTTCTTGGTAGCTGGTGCAGTGCTGTGTTTTTGATTTTGGGCCTGGGAACAGCGCTGATAACATCAGTGTTTATAGTTACTGCTTGGCAATGTTTTGGTCTGGCCAAGAACTTTCTGAGTCTCATGCTATGCCAGGGAGGAGGGGAGCCGGGAGGAAGCAGAGACAGGACACCTGACCCAAACTGACCAAAGAGGTTATTCCATACCACAGCACGTCATGTCCAGGACGTGAAAACGGAGAGCAGAGGCCCGGAAGGGTGTGGTGGTGGTGGACTGGGGGTGCACGGCATGGTCAGGTTTTTGGTATTGGGGGGTTCGCTGCTGGGGGTTGCACTGGCTGGGTCAGGCTTGGTGAGCAGTTGTATTCTCTTTCCTTGTATTTCTCTTGTATTATTATTGACGGTAGCAGCAGTGATTTGTGTTATACTTTAGTTACTAAACTGTTCTTATCTCAACCTGTGCGAGTTGAGTTTTTTCGATTCTCCTCCCCATCCCCCTGGGACTGGGGAAAGAAAGAGAGGGAAGTGAGTGAGTGAGTGAGTGAGTAAAACTGCGTTGGGGGGGGGGGAGTAGAGACTTAAACCACGACAGTAAACCAATAGATTATTCACCACACTGCTATCTCCTAAGAAATCAAGCCTATTGATAGTTTCTGGTCTTACAGTTTAGAACCAAACATTCACTTAAGGAAACAGTCTACATTTATACATGTGGTCACCTCCATCTCTAGACAAAAGAAAGCATTTGACATCCAAACAGAAATTTACGCGTGAAACTCACCTCAGTTGCATACAGTCTGCCTGAGAAAGCAACTGTAGCAACTAGCTCCATCCATTAACACTTGGTCTATGTTAACCATGTCAGATATCACGTAAGCAAAAGTAACTTAAAAAAGGCGAAAATGATTCACTTGCAAAGAATTAGAATTGAGTATGCAAATATCATTATTGAAGTTATACACAACACTTGAAGCATAAATCACACTAACAGCAGACGCTTCCATTTCTCTCTGGAGTGCAATCTACTTAGGAAGTCATTGCTAGAAGGTAACAGTTGTGCCAAGGTGGTGTTTAATATCTAAATAACTGATTTAAGAGCCTTGTTAGCTGATAGCTGACCACAAATGCACTGTCTGTTTGCTATAATAGTTCAAAACAGATCAGTTATGTAGGAGAGCTCTCATGAGGGATGTTTTTTTGCCCCACAAGTCAGTGTCCAATGCTTAAATGTTTTTCATCTGAAGAAACCAGAAGACAAGCATTTTCCTTTCCTGTATATACATGAAGCCAGTTGTTAAAATAAGCCACCCTGAGAGCTTGTACCTGGGGTTAGATTAGCTCCTCATTACAAACATACAGACACAATTGTGTAGTCTAGTGATTTTCAATCTTTCTCCCTTTGCAGACCGCCACTTTGATATTTTCCAATGGAGGTGAGGCAGCCCCAAGCAAATTTAAGCCTCCTGACAGGAAACGTACTTTACTTTGCTCTCTATTGTAGAACATTTAGAAGCAGCTCACTGTAACCCAGGGATCTGCCGACTGACAGCACCATGGCCGCAGTGTTGCCACCACAAGTCTACTAATACTGGCATTAGTGTGTTCTTGAATAGGAAACCTTCAACTAGTAACTGAACTGCTTTGCTTGTAGTTATGATGGCACAAACCTTGTCCACCACATTTCACAGCTATAAAACCAACTTTGATCAAAATTATCTCCTTCTTCACCTTTTCAATACTTATGACCATAATGGTGAGGCGCTGGTACAGGGTGCCCAGAGAAGCTGTGGCTGCCCCATCCCTGGCAGTGTTCAAGGCCAGGTTGCGTAGGGCTTGGGCGACATGGTCTAGTGTGACGTATCACTGCCCATGGCAAGGGGTTGGAACTGGATGATCTTACGGTCCTTTCCAGCCCAAGCCAGTCTGGGATTCTATGACTCTACTCGCATAACGTGTTGCTATATAGTCCCATGAGAATTCATGCCTTTCATGGCTTGCTGTTTCCACAAATTATTCCATAAACTTACATATTTGTAAGTCATTTAACCCTGAGATTGTCCTGTGTTTTGAATACTGAGAAGTCTAGAATTTCGCCACAAAAAACCCCACAGCTTCAAAATTCCCTTTAGTTTGCTGATAAATTATGAACAACACACAGAAGGAGGAACACTACTGAAGAGAAGAGTGAAGACCTCAAGTGCAATACCTGCTTCTAAAAATGTTCTCAGCAAGAACGTGCTTTTCAACTACAGCAATGGTTTTACACAGTTTCTTGTAATATATTGATTTTTCAGGCCACAGCTGTTGTCCTTTAGATTTCATTCTCAGCTGTGTCCCTTCTCCTTCTTATAATCAATGCAGCTAAAGCCACTGCAATATTTACTTCTGCCAACTTAGTTTATTCAAGTGTGCCAATTTTTCCCCTCTTTTTGGCTAAAGTATTTTTTCCTTGCTTGGCTTCAAAGTGGAATCCAAACTTTTTGGCTGTATCTCTCATAACTACTCACTGTATATTAAACAAAAAGCCACCAGGCATGAATGACAAAAGTAAGGCTAATTGAAAAGTCTGCTTTTCTCAAGCATGTAATGAGCCTGCTGCAACAGTGAGAGATTGAGTGCCATTGCAGAGCATCTTTTGATGCAGAAAACATGTCAGCTCCCTGTACATTCCACTGCCAGCATGCCACAGCTTAAAAAAGGGAGGTATATCCATCTACAAAACACAAACTCCGGTAAAGTCAATGCATTAAGAATTATGCTTCATTTATGCTCCCCCACTCTGTAGAAGGACAACTGTCTAAAAAGGGTGTTCACTGTCTGTACAGGTGCCTCTTCCCTTCTCCTTCCTTCTTCCCCCCCCAAAACACAGCATTAAATGCAAACCATCAGAGCAAGCCCGCCACAGCCAGGATGCAGTTATGAGTGCTGAAACAGAGCTGTCATAAATGTCACTGCACCAAGACTCCTGGACTCAACTAAATTATTGTAATGGGTTTAGTAACAGCCAAATTTGCCCCCCTTGTCAGAAATAGCTCCTGGGGTTTTGACTTTTTAAAACAGCTATTAACGTCAATCATGATCTGGAGTCAATCACACCAGGAGGGCAGTGCTTGGATCTTGAAAATTCAAAGTATGACATGGCAGATGGTAAAAGGCTCCCTTTGTTACTCGTGCAGCCACAACAACAGCTACTCTGCTGCCAGGATACACAAGGAGCAATGCAAGCAAGGCTCGAGGTCAATATTTCATACTGAGGTGAGACACATACAGCAATGAGGGGCTTTTTGTTGTACAGGAAGATATGAGCCTCTAATCCTGGAACTTCCATGAAAGTAAGACCTGTATTTCAGATATTGGGTTAGAAAACCTGTCATGCATATGTTATTAAAAACAAATACCATTTTCCCTACATGCCCCAAAACAGTCCTGTAAGGGAATACCCCACACTAAAAGCCTGCTCGTACTGACAATTGGGATTGCTGTATTTCTATGCCCTTTGTCTTTGAAGGCTCCTGCACTGTCATTCTGCACCTGAAAAGCCACACAGCCATCACACTCTAGTTCCATGCTAGTTCTCTCTCCTTGGGTTCCTATGCTCACAGAGCAAGAAGCCGAACAAACAACTCCTTCCTTACATCTAGCCTTATACTTCATTTACGAAGTGGGTACCTCTGGTGAAAGTGCCTCTGTGAAAGGCCAAGGCTAAAACATTTCCATCTTCAGATGCAAACCACCACATTTGAAAAGGGGTATCACAGAGATGGCCAAGCAGTACACTGAGCAATGTGCTCTTTAAGCCATAAACATGACTTGTAAGCAGGTTCAAGAAAAGAAACATATGCCTAAAATCACTCTGGTTGCATTATGAAAACACTGACCAGATTTTTGGCACAGAACAATAGTCTAAATTTCTGTTTCATCGCAGACTGCTGTACGTCCACAAGGAAAAAGAAGGACTGGGGCAACAACTCCTTTCAAGGAGAAAGAAGGACTGGGGCAACAACTCCTTTCAAGGAGAAAGAAGGACTGGGGCAACAACTCCTTTCAAGGAGAAAGAAGGACTGGGGCAACAACTCCTTTCAAGGAGACACAGAAAATATAGGGTCTCAATACAGTAGACGCCGAAATGGCCTCTACTGGTGAAACCATCAAAAGCGACCAAGATCTAGCAATCCTTTGTTGCAAGCCAAGATACTGCTCCTGAGAGCAGCCTAGCTGTCAGGCAGCACTGCAAAGGAAAGTGGCAAACCTCACTGCATTAGTCCTTAACAAAAAGGCATCTTGTGATATGCAAGTGGCACTTCTTCTAGTTCCCCTCTCTCAGATGATGCCATCATATAAGAATGACAAGGTAACTCTCCATCAGGCTGTTGCCTCCTCACCATCTCCCCTCATGTGACAGTTACTGCTGTGATGAATGTCCCTCTAAAATCAATGCCTGGCTCCAAAGAGGAAAAGTAAGAATCTGACACATTTTATCACTAAGCCTCTTTTTACACCTCATAATGACATAATTGTTTTCATTGCCTGTACTTTTGAGGTCTGATTTTCATTTCTGCACGTCAATTTATGCTTGTGAAGTCCACAGCTATCTACAGAACCATCTACAAAGCAGTCTCTGCAGAACGTCATATATGAAAAATCACCCTGTTCAAGTCTGGAGGATTAGCTCTTAAATTTACAAGGATTTGCAATGCAGAACTAACATCACACAGCTTACAATTCCCCAACAGCCCGACAAAACTCCTTCCACAGGCAGACGCAGTCGAGAAGCAAGTCTACCACTCATCCTTGATTGAAGCATTTCAAGGACTGTCAACAGATTGTTTTGCAGCCTCTCTATCCTAGCTCTCAGTGAGGGCTTCTGCCTTGATCTTACAGATCTTGCGTGGAGCTCAGCACAAGGTTATAATTCAAGGCAGGTACTGCTTAGTTGTCAGCCTTCCAATTAGTGTCCATCGTGTGCTCTGCTCATCCTCAAAGGCTGCACTACAACACTGTAGCTGCTTATGGGGTAAATAAACGATCCTTTGCTACCCAAGTGTCCAGGATAATGCTCGCTAGTCATGAGTACCAGCAGATAAGAACAGCCTCCTGGAATAAGAGGTGGAAGACAGAGATCATTAAAGCAAGAAAAGGTCAGTAAACAACTTACTTTGCCTCAGACAAAACAGGTAAGAGCATTAATTTGTCATGCCACTTTCCATGCCTGCTTTTATCTTCAGCTTTCCAAGTGAACCCACACCAAGCTTACACTGAAGTCGGAAAGGGAGAACATGATCCTATTTGTGAACTACATGATCCTATTTATGAACTTGACACAGACAAGCAATAGGATGCAGCATACAGACAAGCAATAGGATGCAGCATACAGACAAGCAATAGGATGCAGCATGCAGCCAAGGTGACTGGGCAATTCCTCGCAATACTCAGAAGCTTCAGGATTACCAGCCTTGCTTTGAAATCAAAGCCTGTCACAAGAGATGACCTTGACAGAGCTACTCCGTTTCCCTCTTTCCATCTGCTTTATACTGCTTGAACAGTTGCACAGATGAGGACCAGAAAAATTCAACTTCGCCTGGAATTTCTGGACACTGAACAGCCCCAATCAGAGAGGACCAGCTCGTATCTGAAAGGAATTTGGCAGCTGTAGGTGCCCAGATCAACTGTATAAGACCTGCCCTATGGATTAAGCATAGCAAAGTGCAATAAGTTCAACACAACTGGAAACAAGCAGAACTGCTGTGTGTGTGCAGGCAATGATACAGTAAGGGCCAGGCATCCACTCAGAAGCACACTACTTGTTACTAGATGACATGAAGAAGATGCTCTAAAGATCCATCCCTCGTTGTTAAGGCTTTGCTTGTGAAGGTCAAGGAAAAGACCGTGAAAAACACCAACTCCTTCCGTAGGTAAAAATCAGTCGGTTGTCTTTTCTTAGAAAACTGCTCATCCATTTACTAGAAAGATTATCCAGCCTGCTCCATTTCTTATCCTAACTGAGACCAAATTCTGACTGGAAATTCAGTAGGTTTCCAGATCCATGAAGGTGCCTGGCATTTATAATTTATTCATCCAACTAATTTCGGTTTCCTCCCACGAAACATCCAAATAACTTCCCATTCCAAGATGCAATGCACCTCCAGTTGACATCCCCAAACCAATTCAGTCTTGGAGGATTTTTCCTCAAAATCTGATAGCTTAGACACATCTTGAATAATGGGGCTGTTTTAATGTGGAGGATTACATAGTCCAGCACTCAGAACAAGCTTTCCTCAGGCAGCAACCCAATCCAAACAATCTTATTTGGTTTCCGCTTTAACCAGCTTGCAGATCTCCCCATTCCTGCCAGGCTGCAAACAGAATACTGTTTTTTTCCATAGGAACGTTATTCATGTGGTATTTCCAACTTTGCTTGAACTAGGTGCCAAAATCATCCAAAAAACACTACCCTATCAACTGTCGTGCCATTTTGGCTTCTCGGAGCTTAACAAAACTTCCCTCCTTTAACGTTGTCTTTGGCTACCCATACTGGAAATGGTTATTTAACCGTAAGCTTAGTTTTTTCCTCTGAAAGAATAAGGCAAAGGCCTAGATTTTTCAAGTGATTTGTCTTCAGTTCATTACCAAAGCCGAGATCATTCCCAAATCTCACAAAACAGCCTCTGTGGTCGTTAGTGTGAGCTGGGTTAGTTCTTCCTATGTAAGCATTTGGATCTGACGTTTCTTCCCATGAAGCTAAGTGCCACATGCCCTTTGTGAGGGGAGCTATAAGAAACGAATCATAGAATGGTTTGGGTTGGAAAGGACCTTAAGATCAACCAGTTCCAGCCCCTCCCATGAGCAGGGACACCTCACACCAGACCAGGCTGCTTAAGGCCCTGTCCAACCTGACATCTTTCATCTTACAGTTTTAACCTAGCACTAATGGAGGGGATTGTCGTCAGTTTTGGTTTGGTTGGTTGGGTTTTCAATACCTAATCAGGTGAAATGCCTGAATCAATACACTGTGAAAAGCTGCTTTAAATGGGGAGTAGGAATAGGGGGGTGTGCAATGTCAGTTTGACAATACAGTTGCTAGAAGCAAGCATGTTTTATACGGGTCATCAATAAAAACCGCAGCCACCATAAACCACTGTTACAATATAAATGTGGCAGCCATGCTGCTATAGGGCTGTTAGGTTTTTAACTGCACCATGAAACATGACATTTCCTGGTGGTTTTCGTCAGTTAGCAGCAGAGCCATGTTCAGTGCGTGTCTATTTGTTTGGTTGCAGTAGAAACGTTTGAGGCTCTACTTCGTTATTTAAATTGCATAATGGATGCGCTGGGGTTTCAGATGCACAGCTAGGCTGTGGCTGCCACAGTGGGATTTCCCAGTTCTCCTTGGAAAAGTGCTGTGTGAGGACATGGCTGAGTTACAGCCAGTTTGCAGTTGCTCTTCAGATGGATTTATCTTGCTGGATGCATGATAAGAGAATATAAACATGCATAAACAAATAAAACTTTACAGAAAGATGGGGGGTGGGAAAAGAAAACTTGTCTATTAGAAATTTAATGTATAGCTCAGGCAGGAACAGCAGCTCAATAGGAGGGCAGGTAAATGTACAGTTGGTACCCCAAAAAATGGGCAGAAATCAGTATCTCAGTCTTCCTGACTCATAACCACGTCGATTCGCTGACATAGTTGCAATTAGACACATATTAGAAAACTCTTCAGGATCTTCTAACCTTGATGAAAATGGTACTGTGATGCTATTAGGAAGTACGCCAAGGATGTGAAGTGTCTTTTTCCACAGGTTAACGACAATGCTAATTTTACCAGATACTACTCAAACCAGCTCAGCCATGTTCTCAGTGATAAACCTCTGAAGAGACCAGAGCTATCCCTTCACAGAAACTACTTTGGCATCAATGCAAAACTTCCTCTTGGCCAACGGTTATCCAGACTTTTGCCATACTTCTCCAAGCAAAGTATTGTTAAATAGTGAGTCTTATCTCGAGAATCACAAATTATTAAATAAAAAGAAAGCAAAAAGTGAATTTGGACAAAAGAGGGGACATTGTGAAATGACCCTCATTGTACAGGGGGGAAGTACCGTTATAGAAAAGAAAGTCTGTTGTAAAGAGATAAAAGTACAGCCCAATATATATATATATAGACAATAGATGAAGAAATTTGGCAAGGTTATTTCAAAACGCATTGATTCCACCAGACTGCTTCAAAGAGCAACCTTTTCACCAGTTGCCTATATCCTAAACAGTCGTTTTCTTTCCCTTGTACCTTCATAACCCCAGAAATCCCTATCCCCCTCAACCTGATGTCTTCCCTGGGTAAGAGAAGTACGTATGACAGCTCATTCTGAGCTATCCTGAGACTGACCAGCTGGCTTCTGCCAGACAGAGCCTGCAACAGGCAGGTTTTGCCTGCATTTCCCTCCCTGGAGGGAATGAATTCATTCCTTCCCTTCTAATCAGCCACAGAGGCTGTTCCATTTTTCCACCCCACCCACAGTGAATCTCGGGAGGAAAATAAACATGGAATATGATGAATGTTGTACTTAAGTGTGGTGGAATAAAAGCACAGAATGAGGATCACCACCTTCAGTTCAGCTGTGTGGCTCATGTAAATTAATCCCTTAAATAGCCCAGAACACACAGCATATGTCTAACACATCCCACCCAGCCCTGAACATACAGCTCCAGCTGCTGCTCCTGTGACACTGAAGTTGTCAAGGGCAAGCCAAACAGGCACTCAGGGGATTAGCTGGCACTTCTGGAGACAGCATCAACTGCTCCGAGTGTGTGGACTTTACAAGTCTAGTAAGTACAGAGGAATCTGACCAACAGATCCAAATGATTCCGGTTACGCATTCCCAGAACAACACCAGATGCTGACAGGTCAATCTGCTCAATGGAAGTGCTTCCTGGTATCAGGGAAGCACTGCACCCTCCAGAAAAACCCCTCTCAGTCCCCTCAGCATGGGAAACAGGGCTGGGATGAGCCCCTGGGACACAAGAGTGAGTGGGCTCTGCAAATAACACCATGAGAAACTATATCCAGCAATGATGTCTGCCACACCAGGCTGTGCGTCACCTCCCTCTGCTGCCCAGGCAATGAGGCTGTTATCTTTTGTGCCAGAGACTAAATTGGTCCCCATGAAGCCTCCTGCCTGGTAGACATGAAAGCAATTTAAAGCTTTGTTTGTTCACCTTTCCCCCAGCAGCTTGAGTAGACCACGTGGTTCCTCGGCTTGAGCCCTGAAATAAGAGCCAGAACAAATCATGTACTCTCAGTCTTGCGCTTGTGCATTAGAAAAATGGACGTGGTTCCCTCCTCTGCAGAGCATTACCACCTGGTTTAGCAGCAAACAAGTATTCCAAATGAATGCCAACAGGCTTACGTAATGTTGGACAAGATGCTCCTCCTTACGTGTTTTAATCTAAACTATTAAGCCTAGATAACACAGAAGGGAAGGACTTGACACAATGACTGCTATGGAACATTATTAGCAGTTTTCAAGCTTCTTTATTAAAGAAGTTGCAAAGATCTCAGCAAACCAGTGCCTAGACCCCTGACTTGAGGAGCATTTAATCTTTCTCACTAGCAGGAGCTGACTACCATTTAGACTGTCTACTCTAAGACAGGCAGTCAAACACGTTTGAAGAGCTATGCCTGACCACTGTACCTTACAGCATTATTTGCACAACTTTAGCTTGGTAGAATTATCTTAGCATGAGCCTGGCATAAAACAGTGTCTAATCAGCCTTATTATCCTAAATTCTCAATTGTTTCCTGGTAAGCTGCATTTATGTCTTAGCTGATTATCCACTTAAACTATCAAGTACCAATTATAAAATGCAGTACCATCAACGTCACAGATGCTTGGAATCAGAGAGAAGCACCCCCAGATCGTCTTGGGGACAATAAGTTGCATTACCCAGGCAGCAGGCCTCAGTATGAAATGCCTGTCTCTGATTTCAAATCAATCAATCATTCTGGTGGACAAATGACTCATTCCTAAACCAGACTTTAATTAGTTAGAAATAAACTGCAGTATATGTTTTCTTACAGCGCTGCTGCAAACTGGCACTAGGATCACATTCATTTAATGGCACTGGCAAGTCCAATTCCTTGTGCAGTCAACAGAAAAGTGCCTCTTTTAAGAATTGTTTTATGGCTCATCCTCATGGAATAAACAAAACCTTGTTTCCCTTGTGAAGAGAGGGCTGAAAAACTGCAGCAGTTCTGGGGAAGACAACTTGGCATCCATCCCTGTTCACTCTGCCAACTGAGCTCCTCAGGCTCAAGCGAAGAGCAATCATCCAAAAGCAAAACTCATTCAAAAGATTCAGTTCCTGAAGGTGGGGTAAAGTCAACCCAAACCACCACAGTGGCACTGTCAAGATCAATGCGTCTCACTGTACATCCTCATTGCCTATGTCTACATGCCACAGTAACAATCTCTCCAATCCTTTCCATACCCTTTGGAGAAAGCCAACCTGTTGCACTCTGGGTGCCGGAAATCAATCATCAATGCTGATAAATCATTCAGATGGTCACTGTCCTGGTTTTGACAATTCTAAGGCACACTTTGGGAGTTAGCAATGTGCAGATACCACCCCAAGCAAGCAGTTTCCATGTAACTGTCCCCTAGAAGCTGAAACAGTTTAATTCTATAGGGATTAGCTGCACGTAGCTGTGCTCTGGGTCCAAGTACGACTCTGGAATTGCCAGCCACATTCACCACAGTGAGGGTGGTAAAACACTGGCACAGGTTGCCCAGAGAGGTGGTGGATGCCGCTCTCTGAGGACATTCAAGGCCAGGCTGGACATGATTCTGAACAACCTGATCCGGTTGAAGATGTCCCTGCTCACTGCAGGGGGTTGGCCTGGATGAGCTTTGAGGGTACTTTCCAAACCCAACTATTCTATTCTACTGTTCTGTTAATTAATATTGATGCAGCCATACTGGCTACATAAGATTCCAGCTTCCTGTCGCAGCACTATAGCTACTCCCTTGCCACATGGCCTAATGGCATAGGACAGGTTGTGGCTCCACCCCTATCATCCACGCGGAAACATGAATCGAAATACTTGCGAGGCCTGCACGTCTTTTGATCCAGAAACCTAAGTCTTTTAGCTCAGTGTGGAGAAGCAAAAAGTTTGCCCCCAGTAGCCAGCAGCTCACCATGGGCCACTCACAATAGAATGATAGAATCAACTAGGCTGGAAAAGACCTTAAAGATCATCAAGTCCACCAGAGAGAATGCTCTGCCTGGGAAGACAGATGTTTAACCCATTTTCAAGCTCTGACCAACTTTGCCTTAGGTCCCCAACTGTCTTCTTTTCCCTGTATATTGCTTTGACAACATTACTTATGTTTGAGAACTACTGCTCCCTTGTATCTTCATGGCTTCTTCAGTCCCCCTTCACGCCATCTGTTACCTCTCACCTGCTTCCCTGCCGACACATACAAATAGGCTTCTCACTCAATTGTGCAGTAAAAATACATCAAGGGGACTATTTTCCTTCTTGCTTTCTGCTCCATCTGAACAACACAGTCACAAAAGATGGCTAAAATTGAGGAAAGAGGAGGAAAAAGAAATTAAAGGAAACAATATAGAGAAGATACAAAGCAAGGGGAATGTGTCCTCTGGTGCTGTGGCAGAGCAGGGTGGTACTATTTTTGGCAGATCACTATAACTTGAATAGTTTTTAAGATAGAATCATTAAATGGTTTAAAAACAGAGTGATTTGCAAATGGAACTGATGAGCAGGAGGAGAAACAAGTGTTCAGAGCAGAGCTGCTATAACCATCTAAGAAGTGCCATCCTGAAGCTGACCGGCCATCCATCTACCCAGTATGCTGTCTTCAAGGAAGAGCATGCTTGAAGAAGCCTTTTATTTCCCCTCAGGATGCAATACTTGGCTAATGAGAATCTTTCATTTTAAAATGCCAGTGGCTTAACACTGAGTAAACAGCTAGGACTCCAGCAGAAAGAATGCATTTTGGCTCTAATGACAGGGTAAGAGCACAAAAGGATTTAAAAGCCCTCAACAAATGCCCCCTCTTCCCCTCACTTCCCCCTCTTCCCTCCAGAACTCTGAGGCATTAAGCCGAGATTCACCCCACATTTGCTGCCAAGCTAAAGTAACATATAGCAAATGTCCAAACAGACTTGAATTACTCAAGCGCTCCCAGAGGGCTTCTTCCAGTCCTTTCCATGGTGGCAGCAATGTCAAGCTCTGGAACTGCACTAGGCTGAGGTGCATGCCTACATTTATTTCTACAGCTGTACCTATGCACATGTAACTCTTCTTATTCAAAGTTCTCAGAGCATCTCAGAAGTAACCTGCAGAACCCTTAATTAAATCAGTTAACTTCACCTTCTTATGGATGGGCATATAGGAGAGCAAAGGTACTTTGCATCACAGAGCACATCAGTCAATCAGCTGGAAAGCTGGGAACTCTGACCCCACATCCTCCCTTTGCTCAGCTTGCCAAGCCACATGCACATCCCTTTCTTCTTATTTCACGAGTGAAGTGCTTGTATCAGCATAATTCCTTAATAAAAAGAATAAATAGGAATGAATATCTAGCATCTCTTTTTAAAGCCAAGAAAAAAACATTTTGGTTTTCCTTTTCTTAATCCTACAGAGACAGTTACCTGGCCAGAATTTAGAAGCATGGGCAAGAAGATTCAGTTCCCTGGAGACAAGAACAACAACATTCAGTGTATGGATCTGTTAACCAAGCAGGATAAATGCTGGATTGTACACACTTCAGTAATCACTCCTGCTACCTGGGTTAATTCACATTAGGAGCTATTGAGGCAGAAGTTGCATACTTCCTCAATGCGTTTTGCTCTTTTAAACAGAATAGAGTAGAAAAACTTTCCACTCAGAGATGGAGCTCGTTTGCAATACTTTCACACTGAGAATTATTTATGGAAGAGACCAAGCATAATTTGGAAATCAATAAACATTATAAAAGTAATATTTATATCCAATTAAAGGTTTAGTTGAGAACTTACATTTGGTGGAGTGTGGAAAAGAAGAGAGGAGGAAGGAAAAGCGTTACCTGGATTAAGATGACTTTGTATGACGAGGTTAGAATGGCAATTTATTCATGTAGATTAAGAGTTACAAAAAAGGAAAGGATTCATACTAGAGATGAGCCCCTCTCCAGATTACAAGGAGGTTAGTAATTATGGTTACAAAACACTGCTGCTTCCCTCATATGGGACTGAACCCACAGCTTCCCATGAGCTGACAACCTACTCAACCCCTGAGTTCTCCCAGGAGGTTGAAATGCAAAGCCCCATGTTTCCTGCTGAGCCCTAAAACCAACCACTTAATAAATCACCTGAAAAGGCTCTGTACAGCTATAGAGGGGTAAGCAGTGAGAGCTTGAGCTAGGAAGTGGTGCCGACTTGAGGCAGAAGCCTTCCAGCAAAGCGCATCTTTTCCCTCTATAATCTCTCTCAGTATATAACCTGCAGCGTAACCATTTGGCTGGTTGTCCTCTCCACACAGTTGGATGGTTTCATGGTGAATGTTCAAGAAGCAATGCCTCCACCTTTTCAGACCCTTGTAAGTCAAAGGGTCACACACTTTCTCTTCCAATTTCACCATCTAGCCATTGATGTTTATCAACTGCTTCATTATCACATGAAATACATAGATTCATCTTTATCAACTCGGCAAGTGTCATTCTACACTGATGAACTGCTTACTGCAACAAAGAATAAGCCCCTTATTGAAAGTCACGTAAAAACCTGAACATTACCTAGGGAGAAAGAGGAAATTATGGGCAATCTGTCTTTCAAGTCACTGAAGAGTATATTAGGCAAAGCAATACAAAGTGACACCAGGAACAATCCTGCTTTGGCATGGCAATGAATCATGTTATCCATGATCTTTTTCATCATCTGCTGCGGAATTATGTGAATTGAAAACAGCATAAATACACTGTAATAACTAATATTTCAGAAGAGAGACCTGAAACCACTGGTATTTCCTTTAACAGACCAGAACAGATAAATTATTTCTTAAACTGGATTCTGATACTCCTGTTCACCCCAAATAATGAATTGGCCAAAGCCAACCTACTGTAATAACTGCGGTAGAATATCTGAAAGGACATTGGCCTAAGTATGCAGCTATGAAATTATATGATCTTGAATCACGAATAAGCTCTAGAAAGTTGCATACTTCCCAAGGTAATAAATTATCTTAGACTTGTCTAGCACTCTGCAGTTAGCTATTACATTTTGAATTATATCTTCACCGAATAAAGGAGAATAAAAATATTAATAGTTGAATTCTTCCTTCCTATTAAAACAAGAGTAGAGAGTAAAGCTGTGGAGAGGATTCATTAGTACTTGCCACTTATCATTGATGTTCCTGGAGTGTTCATTAGGCTTTTTTGAAGCTAAAGTACACTATAACATATCAACCTTTTAAATACACTAAAGTGATGCAGGAATCGAGGGATGATGTTCTTCAGAAGACTTTTAGAATACGGTAACAAAAGGCCACTGTAGTACTGCAAAATGACAGAAGAAATCCTAAGTTCGGGCAAACCAGAATTTTCAAATATACTAAACAAGGCTGTGCATTACAGAAAACAGCAACAAAATATCATCTCCAAGAATTACAACTAAAGACGCTGCAAAAACACTGCAATTAAAACTATGATCAGTAACAATACAGGGCCAAAATCTCTTACACTGGCTCATGAGGAGAGGGAATATCTGATCCATGTTTATTCCAACAGTTCCAAAACAGAAACCAAAAAGCTGCTTGACCCCAATGAATGACACTTTCTGGAGAAGACCATTCTACAACAACTTTATCCACACTTGGGAGTTTTACTGTTTTGGAATCAAGAACCAAGTACCATGTCCAACAAAGGTCCTGCGTATTTCAGTGCTCGCTCCCTAGGGTCAGTGCAGGACCACAGAGTTTCTAATAAACCCTATTTTCTTGCTATTAAGTCTCTGTTATAGTTCCATGACCAGTCATGTTCCAATCCGTTCTGATGAGTTCTGCTCAAAACAGTGAGTACAACTGTACAAATACACCAAACACCATCTCAATGATCAACTCCATGGAAAAATTACTTTGCATTTCATTAAGTGATCCCCCAGGCTTCTTTCAAAAGTACTTCTGATGCAGCCTGTTTACTGCAGTCCAGATGCAGGCACAAGTCACATATATAGCAAAAAAGTCACAGTTCAAAATACAGAAGCAGACAGTGAAAATAAATTCAGCCAGGGGATACGTCCCCAAAGCCACTCCACATCTATGCAATGATCCTGTATCTCTTTAACAGTTCTTGCCTCTACCCATCCAGCAGTACGGCATGAGTTCATTTTCGTGCGACTGATCAGTATTTGTGGTCAGTCTGCTATTTTGGATGATGAAGATGATGCAGCAAAGCAGCGAGCAGCCAGCTATTTAATAATAGCAATCGGGCAATCCCTCTCAAAATAAGAAACTGAGCTTTTGTGAGCCGATTTTCCCATCCCATTGTGGGTGCCATGGGAGAGGTCCAAACAGAACCCCCCTCCACAGTTCGTCACTGTATTTAGAAACATCGGCAGTGCCAAAATCCAAAGTGGTGGATTACTGTGACCTTTACCTAGTAACAGGATTATCCTGCTGTCAGCTGCAGACAGTAAGCTCCAATGATAAGGAATCAGCTTGAACCCTCCTTTGGTGGTCACGTTTTGCAAGTTTTGCTCCCTTTCTAATGGTAGCGAAACCTCTGTATTAGACCTGACGTGACAGACCCAACATAGTACAGTGGAGTTGTGCAGGCTCCCTAAAGAATGAGCCTCTGAGCTTCTAACATATATACAAAAGAAGAGGGCAATGAAATGGGTGGGAAACAAAAGGTGGTGGCTGTGTTTTGGTTGGTTTTCAGCAAACCAACAACCAACTTACCTTGCACATTGGCAAGGGCATTCTATTAAAGAAGGTGCCTGAGTGCTGTCAGTGCTCACGCACTGCGGACTGCATGGCAAGCAGCAGCTTGGTATGATTTCTAGTATAGCTAACTTAAAAAGAAAGACAGTGCCAACCCCCTGTGGAAGAGATTTATGAGTGCAATTACCTTTCACTTAGAAGTTGGTTTAGGGCCAGACTGCTCCTCTGCAACAAAGGTAGAAAGATGGTTGGTTAAAGCACACACACAGCACAAGGTCCTCAGGGAGGAAACACTGCTCAATGATGAAATCACCCTCTCAGGAGCTGAGCCTCCTGATTTCTATTTTGGGCATGCCTGTTGTCATAGCATTAAGACCTTGGGAAGAGGATATATGATATGCGATGGGGCTAGCTTCTATGACTTTAACCAACATCATACTTCCACTTGTAAATAGATGCACTAATTACAGTGTACCTCCACACTGAGCACTGCCTGTCCTAAGTCAGACCCTGCCTCAGAAGGATATTGTGCAGTTTAAGTAATGCACACAAAACACTCAGCAAGCCTGAGTCTACTCATCACTGCAAGGTAGCATGCCATGGCTACAGAGCACTGCTGCTGGTAGCTGGCAGAAATAGAGCCGAAGTTCCCCTTGTTTCAATAGATCCCGTATTTGCTGTGAAAAGTTCTTAATGACGGGCTCTCAGCGTCCCCCATGGATTGCTATCCATGTCACATTTCAGGGCACCAGATTAAGGGAAAAAATTATGTTACTTGTGCACAGTGTGAAATTTCGCTTCCCACCCCCTCAACACCTTCCCCAGCTCTGCCTCAGAACCAAACCAGCTGTGCTATCAGACTGGGTGCTAGAGTGCTTTTGTACTATCAGTTGCTGATATCCAAACCCACCTTTTCTCTTAAGGACTCTCTGCTGAGATCCATGTATCCAATGCTAAGTCTTATCAAGGCCTGCTGGGATACTGTACTCTGTGGATCTTGAAAACTAAACACATATATTGGGAAATAGTAAATTATATATTTCTGATCTTAGACATAAACCTCTATCCATTCGATATTCAAATACCTTGTATGTTCCAGATAGAAGAGCTGTCATCTACAAATCTTAAAGCACTTCCCAAACGCAGCCCTGTGCAGCAACAACACACCTTCCATGGGAAATACTCTGCTACAGAGAAGATGCATTACTGTCAATGATGATAGGTCCTAATGGTAGCTTTCAAATCAGTCAAGGCTAGCTGCCCAGTTACTAGCTGCTTAGTGCAATTATCAGAATTACATTGAGCAACAAGCTGTGATTGGGTTTTTTAAAGGTCCTAAAAGCTTCCTAAATTAGTGCATTTACTAGCCTGGTACACAGGCAACTGGACGGAGCTGCACAACCATTCTCCTCGCCTGCACTCAGGTACTCCTTGCACTGTGAAGAATTAATCATAGAATAGTTTGGGTTGGAAAGGACCTCAAGATCATCCACTTCCAACCCCCTGCCATGGGCACGGACACCTCCCACTAAACCATGTCACCCAAGGCTCTGTCCAACCTGGCCTTGAACACCACCAGCGATGGAGCATTCACAACTTCCCTGGGCAGCCCATTCCAGTGCCTCACCACCCCCACAGTAAAGAATTTCTTCCTTATATCCAACCTAAACTTCCCCTGTTTCAGTTTGAACCCGTTACCCCTTGTCCTATCACCACAGCATCCCTATAGGCCCCCTTCAGATACTGGAAGGCTCATAAGGTCATAAAAGACCTTAAAAAATGGATCTTTGATATGAACACAAATTTCCCTCAGGGGACTACATTTGTTTAAACTACATTTCTCCACATTCCCGTTTGCCCCACCGAGACAGACACACGCCTTAGAGAAGACTGTGCCTCTAATATCTGAAGCAGTTAGAAATGTTTTGCAGATCTTCAGGAAAAGATCTGCAGGAAAATAGGCAGAATGGCTTCCTCTCTACTTGAACATTTCTACTGACCAGTGCAGACAGTCTTCATACTTGAGAGCCAATACGCTAGGAAAGTACTTTATGGAACGCATCCCTAATAGGTTTTATCACATCACTGTTCTATCAATGCAGGGGAAAAAAATCACAACACTTCTTTCCCAGAAGCTGCTTATGTGAGGAGAGAAAGAAGGGCTGTTCCATGAAGACTGCTTTGCTCTGATCTGCCACGTGTAGAGCACATGGCTCAGGTCACTCCATTTTGGTCTTTTTTTCCCTGAAGATACTTGAAGATCAGTGGCACCACTTGCATCAGAAAGAAATCTGGCATTTGGATTTCTCACCCTACTGCTGGAGGAGCTATTCAAAATTACCACCTCCGCTTCTTGCCAACATTTCTTTAACAAGTTTCCACTTCCCTTCACGCTTCCACGCCTGGAAATCAGGTGTCCTGCAACTTGAATCATGAGAGTAGCAGCATTAAACTATAAAAGATGCTGGATGGAACAAGACTAGAAACTTTTAAGAGCAGAACGTTACTGGGAAGTTATGTACATGTAATGAAGAGCACAAAGCACTGTTTTCATATAACTGAAGCTGCAAGAGGCAGGTATGATGTTACACATGCCTGCCAAGTAAGTTTAGCACAAGAAACTAGGAATGCTACTATAATTTCCTTGTAGATGAAGAGACACCACGTAATTCTATTTGATCTGAAAGGAGGCAAGACAATAAAAAGCTAACTACCAACATGAAAATATGTCAGGGTTTTTGTGACCAAGAAGCAGAATGTTTCTATCTCTCCACATAGGCAAAGCTCAAGGGATGACAGAGTCCCAGAAGAGAAACACAAAGAAGATCCCACTTAGTGTAAAGCTGGATAAAAGCAGATTGATCCTCTGTAAGCAGACAACTAAAATTAACTTGGAAAGGCACAGCAAGATGAAGGAAGAATTTCGACAGCCTAAGGCGAAAGGTGGAAGAAGTCAAATTCTTCAAAAGGGGAAAATTAAGGCAAGATGTAAACATATTGAGTTTGAAAGATGAGGAAAGATGCAAGCTGCCGCTAAGAAACAGAAACCTGAAGAATACTGTGTTACTACATTGCTAAGGAAAGTCAAAAATAAGAGTGGTCTGGTGGTTTCTGCCAATTGGAACCTGACAGCCTCTGTTCTGAAAGCTATTGGGTTACATGGCAGTATCAGGAAATAGAGTGGAGGACGTGTGCCTAAGACAATAGCATGTTAAGGGAGTCCACACAAGGACATGAAGATCAGATCTGAAAAAGAGGAATCAACAACTGCAAATCAGTAAGCCTCCAGCGACAGGCAAAACATGCTTCAATTTAAAGAAAAGAGCTAGGAACAAGATTTTGCCTGCACCGGTTCTGGTGAACAGCTGCCTCTACCATAGGATAGCACAGCAACAGCTAAGAGAGCAAATCAGAAAGAAGGCTAGCACAAGGTGACTCCCTAAAGTCATTCTTGGCTTTGAAAGTCTCTTCTGGAGAACCGTGTGCAAAAGAAAAGAAGACTCAGCGTAAAGGCAGAGCAGACGAACCACCTCAAGTTTATAGAAAATATACCCTACCTCCAAGATCTGGCTAAGCTGAGCAAGCAAAGCCAGCTATAGAGGCAGCTAGGTAAGCAAAACACACAGTTCTTCAGAGTATTCAGCAAAATGACTGGGATAGAGAATGTAGCATTCTAAAAAAGGATCAGACAATCTCTGCTCTGAATAGCCATAAAAGAAAGCAGGAATTATGACACTGAGGTAATCAAAAGACAAAACCCCTATAGGGGATTTAGGATGCTAAATACTTTTTTGGTAGTTCACCAGGATGCCTAGACAAAGCTGCCTGCTGACTGTGTCATTCAAACTAGACTGAAGTCATAGGATAACAGCACTTTACATCTTTAACAATCCGGATCTTCACCAACTGCACATGACTTTCCCCCCTCCTACCCCTCATTTCATTCCCAAAGTCCTACAAAGCTAATGCTATTACTCCATTTAACCAAAGGAAGATTTAAGGTGGATAAATTAGATAGTTTGGCTAAAGCCATATAAAAAGCCCAATCAGATCTTGTGGGCAAGACCATGCTGCAGACTCACTTTGTCTCACTCTCTAGCAAAAGAAATCACCATTCCTCCTTCTGACATAGTTCATTACATATCCCTTTTTCCCATGGCTTTTAATACGTCTTTAGAAACATGCCAACAATTTAAATTGTTTTCATGCATTTCATTGTGGCATCACATGCTTTTATAGAACATTAGAAGTCAAAATCTTTCCCCACCTTATAAGCGCTTTTATTCAGCACTCAGCTAGCTCTCTGCAGCTATAAACAGCTCCAGCTATGTGCAGGAGAGGATGCTGGCTTCCACCTGTGAAACTCACGATGTGCTTCTGCCTTCCTACGCCTGAGCATTCCTTTGACTTTTTAGCGCAGCTGTTGGCATGCAAAGAGCTGAAAGACACTCATTTTAAAAAGGATTTTACTTTGCATTTCCTTTCACAAAGGCTTATTTAAGCAGTAGACATCTAACTAAACCTGAGCAATGAGCACAGAAATGTAGAGAGGAATAAAACAGAAACAGAAGTGTTCTATCACAAACAGAGCTTTAAAAATGCACTTTTCATAATCTAACTTGTAATTAACAGTGCAGATACAGAAACACACAAGTCACTCCATACAGTTGTAACAGTTTTTATACTGACTTTATTTCCACCATGAGGATCTTTATTTACAGGGGCTTCTTTAGCCCAAGGTGACTGCGTCTCAGCTGCAACCTCAGCTTTGCAGGGAGATGAGATTTGAGAAGTTCAGTTTGGCCTCTTTTCTTGTAAGAGGCTGAGCTCCAAATCTGAGCCTCTCCTGCGTTTCTATAGTTCTCTCTACTCCATTTACTATTTTCAGTTCTCTTCCTGAGCAGCAAAGAGCTGAAACAAAGCGCGACCTTTTTGCTTTAAATCTGACCTAGAAACAAACGCAGAGCTGAAATTCAGCAGGCTGATCCTTAATCTAACCAAGGATAGGAGTGGCGTGGCCTCCTCAGTCTGCAGAAAGATGAGCCCACCAGTGCAAGAGCCTTGAATGAAGAGCCAGGTCTGCCGCTTGGTTTTACAAGTGGAATTTAGTTCTCTGCTTTGCATGATCCTGGGCTAATCTCAGCAGCCATCTGTACCAGGCGCTGGAAAAGGGCATTTCCTTACCTCACACGGCTGATACCAGGTTGTCCTCAAAACCATGACTTGTTATAGGTTGTAAGGAACCCGAGGCTAAAGTAGAGACCCAAAGGTACCCAAGTTTCTGTTTCTATGTCTGACAAGGAATGAGACGAAGCACTGTGCATCCTGCATAACCACATACCCAGTTGGTTTTGCCAGTACTTACGGACCCTCTTAAATCAGTCTCAAAGCAAATTTACCTTTATAGCAGGTTTCCCAGCTGATTTTACACAATATACCAGTTTACTTTTATACCAGCTATTAAGCGAGAGGTCATACTCCCAGCCTTCTTACTGGTGAATTCCCACCACGCTTGACTTCATTTAACCACCCATATGACTTTTTTCAGCCATGTTGCACGCGATAGTCTCCTACCACCCCAAAATAAATATTATTGCTTACCATTAGGAATAATTATTAAACTTGTCTGGGCCAGATCATTAAGTGGAGTGATTTATGAATATCTAATTCCATCAGCATGTTCAATGGCACCAGCATGAACAAAACAGACTGATGTCCAATATTAGCAGTAACAGATTGAGGCAAGCAAAACTTGTTGTTAGTTGGCTCTGTTACTTCTATATCTTAATGTCTGCTTTGACAGGGTTAACTTCTGAAGCTAAGTCCTTAAGGATTTAGTTCATGAAGGATCAAGGACTTCTAGAATGCTCTTGAGCAGCAGCTGGGGAAAAACTTTGGCTTGCTTGCTGTTATCTCATCTTTTTACTTCAGGCAGTACTGGAAAACACTGCAAAGCAGAACTTACACTGGGGACAAGGGATCAAAAGGGCTGAAATTAGAAAAGACAGTTTGTCTGCTTTCAGTTCAAGTGGAAGTATTATGAAAAAGTGTTTTGAATTATGTCACACAGGTCAAGTGACAATAAGAACTTGCTGTGCCAGGAAATGTCAGGACAAATTACACTGCAGGACAGGCAAGCTGCGTGTCACCCTGGCTTCCTAATGGGAAAGGCTTCTGCAAGAAGTCCTCCTGTTTCTGAGTTGATTTAAATCAAACTGCTCCTATTCAAATCAAAACAACATAGAGGGAGTACTCTAGTGACAGTACAGGCAAGTCTTCAGACCCCTCTCTACTTGGGAGGATGAAAAGCTTTGATTCTCCTCCACCTGAAAACACAATCACCTCCAGGCTACAGAGCTGCATATGTAAATGGCTGCCTGAGGGGTCTTGAGGCCATTGCTTACCATGCTGATGAAAAAAGTCTCACTCTCCTGTGCTCCCGGGTCTGAACCCATCTCATCTTTCTTGGTTCTTTGATCATAAACCCTTTGCAGAAAGGTGCATTTGCAACTTCTGTTGGACCCGGTGTGGTACCCAGCACAACTGAAGCCTCATCAACACCTGGGGTCCATCAGCGCTACTAGCAAAAGTGAGTAATAGGAACATCAAATTCAGTGTGCCAGAGAGGAAAAAGACAGGAGTAAGTCTCAGTTAAATAACATAATTGATTTTGCTTATATGAAAACTTTTCAGTGAACTATGAACTCCGAAAAAAATGAATTGGTTCTGATTCAGCTGTCCTGAAGTCTGCAAAGGAATGTTTCGGTTAGAAGTCACCAGCACTTCAATATAAAGAACAAACACATACATCTTTATGTTCTGAAGAGAAAAACACCAAGAACTACAAAACACTTTTATGAGTTGAAGGACATTTTTAGCCACTAATACATGACTTCCCCAGAGTTTTCAGGTACTGCTTCTTCAGGCCTTCATTTCAAACTTAGATTGCTAAAAACAACTGAAGCTCACATGGCTTCTATTAAAGCCAGAATACCTGTGCTGGGTATAAACCAGAAGGTAGTCTGCTCCTTTACTTCACAAGTTCTCTTTGATGTTTCGACTGTTTCTCAGTTAGAAAAGGATAAGCGTATCTAGAAGGCTATCAGGAATAATGCCCACAAATAAATGACAATATAAAAGTCAAGGAGTCAAGTTCTGGCTTTGATTTAAGCCGCTATTACCTCCAGTTATTTATTCTATCCTACAGCCGCAGGCTATCATCCCAAATTGAAGAGTCACTGTAGCAGACCATCTCACATGCTTGAGAGAGTACACAGCACTGAAAGGGAACTGAAGTTTAAAGTGAAGACAAAAACAGAACAGAGAAGTAGCTGGGCTGCAAGCACCCATTTCCACACGACAACTCTGCAGGGATAACAGCCTTTGGCAAATGAAAACTAACAAAGCAACTCTCAGGCTCTAACAACATTTCTGCTGTGAATAAGTGCCTATAAATCCACTTAACTGAAGACGCTGCAAACGCTCTGACCCTGCACGTTTTCCCTAGCCACCAGTTCTTTTCTGAAGGGACTCATTTTATGAGCAAGTCAGTTCGTCATTGACTCGTGTTCTGAATGGCTGGACCTGAGCTACGTTTGGGTAAGCACAAATCTGCCTCCACGAATTCGTGCTCTATCTCCAGAATGGCTGCTGCAAGAATGCAAATCCTGTTTGGAAGGATTACTTGCCACGCAACAGCCAGCGGCCTGGGCTAACTGCCATGCTAAGAAGTACAGACTTAGACACTCTGATTCAGAGAATGACATGATTAAAGCAGGCAAGGTGGCAACGCAAAATGCAATTCCCATTTCAGATATGCGAAACCAAGGCTGTCATCCCCCTCCCCTCCATTGTATTAGGGATCTGCACTAAAGCTGGGGATTTTATAACATGCAAGCGTGAAGAAGTTCAAACAAGAAAGCACGAGCCAGGCCAGCATTTCTACTTGTGGAAGCTAGCAATAACTGGTGGAAATACAGATTCCACTAGAGCACTCATGTATGAATACCGAGAGTTACACAAGCATCTGGGAAGGGAAATGAACCCTTTAGAGAAGTGTCTGCTGTCTAGACCAGATTTCACAGGTTTTCATGGTTTACGTACATTCCCTCTGTTAACAGCCATTAAAGAAAATTACTGGAATGTCCCAAGCACTCAAAAGTTTGAGTGCATTTTTCCTTGCAAGTTGTATTTGCTTGTGCTTATCTTTGCATTTTCTAAGTACTTTGTACATTTTATTCCTGCTATGTCAGCAAGCATCTCCTGTTTCTATAGAAGGCAGTGCCAGAGTCTGTTCATTCCCCACCTTAGGGAGAGGATCTCTTCAATTTAGTTCTTCCATGAAAGAATGGGAGGCGAGTATCTCATGCTCCTGGAAATGGCAGACTGATAACACTGGACCAGTATTTACGACAAGTGGCAGACTGATAATACTGGTGGCCAGTATTTCTGTACAGATAGAAGCAATAGCAGTGCATTGCCCCAGCACAGATGGTCCCCTCATCATTTAACACTGGCTGCTGAAAATGGAGCCACTTCAGGTGAAAGTCCTCTCTTGGTTAAAGCTGAGACTAGCTAAGACCAGCTGTAACTGCTCCTTTTTGCAACTGCACAGCTGCCTGACTTGAGCTCTTGAGTAACACAGAGTTGGTGGGCTTGCATTTGCTCTGTAGCAATCTTGCTTTGATCAGAACTGTTAGAATGCGAAGTCCCATGCCACCATCCCTCAGCCACACAGAACTACCTCACCTTGGAAATGAGAGGTTTTACTTCAACCTTAGTTTACTTCATTTCTCTCTCAAGTGTTTCTACCAGTCCCAAATAAGATTTTGAAAACCTGAGTTTTGTCCCTTCCCTGAAAACAGCTCAGCAAAGGGCGCATTCAGGGACAAGTGACAGCATACCCAGGCGCCAGGCAAAAGATGCCAATAAAGCGCATCAAGAGCTCCAGCACCCTCAGCTCAGTGCACTGTGATTAGGTTTTGCTGAAATAGATAAAAGAAAGAAAAAAGCAGCACTTTCTGTAAGCAAACCATAAAGCAATCCTGAAAGGGAAAGAACACTGAGACTCTATCCAGAAAATGGCCTAACTTGCATCTCTGAGCAGGCATTTTCTGATACGTAGCTTAGAGACATCTCCCCCTGATTAAGATCCCACACTAAAGCAGTTCAGGTTTGAAACCTACTTCAATCTACAGCAATTAATAAGCACATAAAAAGGATGCCTTAGGTGAGTGGGAAGTTCTCCTATTAGCACATACTAAACCAGGTACAACCTGTAGTATGTGCTATCTGAACAGATGCTTTACATAGTAGAACTTCAACTCTTACAGGCCCTGAGGATCCACATTTGTCATTGACTTTTGAAAGCTGAAACCATTTTGGCTCTGAATACAGTCCAGTTACACATTCATTGTAGGCCACAGTTCTTAGCTTCAGAAAACAAGCTTCATTTGCTGTCTTGGGCAGTGCCAGAGAGAACTGCACTGCACTGAAGAGAAACTAAACCCATTTGTGTCTTACCTTGTAATGGGAAGAGCTGATGCCTTCAAACATATCTATATCCATACAGTCCATTGGTTCAGATCTTCCAGGTAATAGCAATTCTTCCAGCTTCTCATGCCAGCTGGTGCAACCTGTACATTTACAGAAGTGGGTGTGTTATTCCAAGATGTTTATTCACCACATTCTACAAAGCATTCAATTTAAATATATATGGCTCTGTGCCATATGGCTCCTATTGCTCTCCAGAGCTTTCAGTGTAATGGACTACAGACCACAATACTTCTGCAGGTTATTGATTTTGGGGAAGGTAAGTAGAGGACTCCAGGATTTCTTCACAGACTTTCCAGAGCGTTAGGTTCCATGTGCATATATCATCTATTGGAGAGCATGCTCCTACCTTATGGAATTCAAACACTCTACTGTACCAAAAGAAAAGGCCTGATTTGCACCTCTGAATTGTTACTTTCTTTGATTTGTTAAAGGTAGATTCTTGTGGAAAGGGCTGAGTTAAATTTCAGTAGTAGCTCAGGAACAGGAATGCTGCTAATTTGAGATGCTGGAGGTCGACAGAGTGGCCAAGATTTATGTTCAGCAATTAAGGTCGCAAATAAACCCAGCCCTGCTTCCCAAAAAGGGCCTTTGGACACTGTTCAAAGGTTTTCAGGAGCAGAGTGAATTAGTGGGACAGTGGGAAAATTCAGTCAGAGGGACTTTTTGGTAGAACGGCTCAGGGAATCACGGTGAGGTTCCTTGAACATATCTGTAGCTGTGGTGCTTCCTGGGTATCTAAATTTGGTCATCCAAACCAAGAGGAGCCCCAAACCCAAGCACCAGGCTCTCTGCTTATCCACTATAGTTTCTATCAGTGAGACTTATAAGGGAGTCACTTGTATGTGCTTGACTTCCCACTTCAGCCTGTACAGCATATAGAGCATTACCTGTGTACCTGATAGCCCGATCCCCTGTGTGCAGGATCCATAACCAGAACACCTTTTCATGGTGGATTTCACCATAGTTTAATTCCAAGAAAGTTCAACTAAACAGAGTGCAGTTACCTGTTTCCTGGCAGACAGGCAGTGCTCCCTAGTTCAGATCTAACTGGGCTGTGTTCAACTGCTCAAAGCATTCAACTGGTTTACTACGGGTTTTCACCAGTCACCTATAGTAGCGCCAGCACCATGGCACAGAAAATGGGATGTATAACACCTGCAGCTCTCCACATTTTGGCTACTGCTGCTTAGAAAGTGCCCCTGCTTTCTACAAGTCTTTCAAAGGTTAGTTCAGCTTCCTGTGTATGTGGTTTGCAACACACACATCTCACCTAGGCTGCTCACTCCCACCGTCTCCTTTTTTACCATGGAAAATTGAAAACTAACTCGCTTCATTCCACGTTTGAAAATCAGCAGCAATGCCAGCAACGAGACTGCATTAACCACTTGTAACCTCACATCCCGGTGAAAACTCCCACCCTGCCCCATGGCAGAGCTGGCATGTCACATGCTGATGGCACAGGGTACATCAGATTTAATTGGTATTCAAACCTGAAACTCCTGATGTAGACAGAAAATGCCTTCATGTTGAAGATGTTTCAAGTGAGCTGTGCTTCTTCCCTGATGCAGACAGATCTCAGATCTAAAAGGTCACGCATGCTTTACCCTAGAGATCTTGAATGAATTTCCAGATAGCTCCCAACCATATGCAGGCTCTCCTTTTCCCCCTGACAACTTTCAGGACTTGATTTCAATGAAGTACAAGCTTTGTCCTGTCATAAGTACTGCCTAAAATGACTTAACATGGAAAAAAATAGAACACTGATTCTTAGAAATGAAGCATCAGAATGGAAACCGCTAGAAACAAATGCTAAGAATGCCTCACTCTGCAGGCTCTCTGAACATTTCCAGACTCTTTTCTCGTTCAGTCCCTGGATGGATCCTCTCTAACTAGGACAAGCCCTTCCTCTTTGTTACAGTGGAGCATGCAGACACTGGCATGGGCAATATCAGGTTGTATTGAGATTCCTCTATATCTTACTATCATCGCATCGTGCTTATGTTGTGATCTCAGCATAATACTGTACCACTCCTCTAAATCAAAATCCAACATCATGTCGAATATCTCCAAATAAGTTAATCTGGTACTAAGACATTCAATCCCCCTGTGATCTCAGACCTGTTAGAGCAGGGCCTGCAGGTCAGGAGAGGCAGCCACCAAGTCTTTCCAGAGAAGGACCTGGGAGCCCCAGTGGGCAGCAAGTTGACCATAAGCCAGAAGCATACCCCTTATGACAAAGAAGGGAGAGTACAGAAGATGGAGCCAGACTTTCCTTGGAGTGGCCAGTGAAATTACAAGAGGAAACAGGCACAAACAGAGGCACAAACTATTGCATTTAAACATAAGAAACGCTCACTGTGAGGATGGTCCAACACAAGGTCACACAGAGAGGCTGCGCAAGTTCTGACCACGCAACCTCCAGAGGTCCCTGTGACCTCAGCCATTCTGTGAGCCTGTAAACAGAGCCCTGCTCCCTAAATTATTTAGTTCTTACAAGTATGTTACTGACATGGTTAAGTTGAAAACCTGATTCCAAACAGTGGGAAGAGAACTTCATTTGAGGTCTCCACACTTTATGGATGGAATGGGCCGATGAAACAGCGACTTAGAAAATTAATCTAGATGTCAGAGATGCTTCTTACTCTAAGGATCATACAACTCCTCTTGTGCTTCTCTTAGAAGAAACAGATCGCGTGGTCCCTGCTGTCTGTATTAAGATCAGTAACTCTGCTTGCAGTATTCAATGCATCGCCACTTGTGGCATAATGTTTGTCTTGTCCTTTTTATCCTGATCCCAGAGACAGCCAAACCAATTTTAATTAGCAAATCTTTCCCTCAGTGTTACAGCACATTGGCTAAAACCTTTCTGATGCAGAAGGAGTGATGAGAGAGCATAGATTAATTCATCCCCATTAATAAGTTGGGCCTTCACACAGTGCTCAAGAGGGCTTTGCAAAGGAAAGCTGTATGACAGCTCATACGCTTCTTTCAGGGAATGCTATCAGCAAGCCAAAGGTGACAATGAGGGTTTTAACTATGGATTACATATACTGTCATCAGTGGCAAGGATTACCCAGTATCAAGCACAGATGCATCATCTCCTTACTCAAAGAGGTGACTAAGTGTTCTGCATAATCCTGTCGCTCAGTCAGCCAGCAGCAAAGGATCGATCATTCTTCCCATGCCCATCACTCTTTCTTGCAACAGTTACCACATCTTCATTAACGACCTACAGGTAACACCTCAAACCTTCTGAGTTCTAGGACCTCAAACTCAAGTTTTTAAAGCTTTGATAACAATAGACTTGATTACAAAGAGGACCAAAATTACAATCTGGTCTCAACCCTATTCCTTTTGAAAAATACTTCAGTCAGCCAAGAGCCAACTCCGAAGCTTTCTTTTAAGTTAGAAACTTAACAGCAATTTTCATTGTTCCTATTTTGTATATTTGTGGTCATACACATGCACATGCCTCCAGTTGAGTTATCTGCAGTTACCTCACAGTAGCCGTGTTGTCTGATAGCTTCCTTGGAGTAATTCAGAGAATGGCAAGATAGCTCCTGGTTCACTAATTTCTACTCATTTTAACTAACCCATCTCCAGCATCACAGTCATAAAATCACCCTATATTGACCCTATCACTCAAAAGGGATCTATTGCAGGCACCATATTGCTTTTAGTTATGCCCCACCACACAGCTAAGCTTTGGATGCAGAAAAAAACCCCAGGCACAACAACATAAGTGTGTTAGTTATTACTTCATTGAGTTGTTAATAAATACAGCCTAGGCATACCAGTTCATATATCCCACAAGTAAGGACTCCACAAAACCACACAACATAAGTTCTTATACAGATCCATCAATTCTAACCAGGATAAGTCATTTGCAAGTACATACACTAGAATTTAGGGACATTAATTGCCTCCAATTACCTGGCAATTGCTAAATCCAGTTTCCAGCATAACCAAACCCTCTGGTCCATCCTCAGAGAAGAAATTGCTTATTGAAACAAGCTAGACCGGAGCATGAGCTGCTCAGGTTTTATTGAAGCAAGAGAGATCTGATGCATACCCATCAAGGGATTCAGCTTAGCTCAACTCTTGCTTTGGGCAGCTGTAGGCTATGAAGAAATGCAATCTGTGCTGATTCAGCTCAGCTGGGAAGGCAAAACTCAGCCCTGGCAAGACCTCCAAGGGAAAGCAGCACCTGAGCAGATGCTACAGCACAAGCACTTAGTAATATTGCCTCCTGGTGCCAACAGAGGAGGGATTGCCCAGTGCTTTCCAACTTATTAAGGCAGTCAGTGTCAATACATAAATGCCTTTAATGTATGCACATTATTGCAGCTATTTTAGCATTATGTTGGCACATTAGTTTTAGCAGCAGAAATAAAAGGCTTTGTCAACAATAAGCTTGATACTATTCTGCATTATGCTATTGTAAATGTAGATCCTGCATACAATCCTATAATTGCATCTCCACCACTGTAACGCTTGCAATTGCCTCCCTCTTCCCTTAATCTCTCCAGCAGAAAGACTAAAGTTCAGAGTATTCCACATCTGGCATTCATCTAGAGAACATCAGTTTACAGGGTAAATTCCATCAGTCCTAATAGGATTAAAGGTATTTCTGCCATTATCAAATCCTCAGAAGTAACAAACAGTTTTTAAAGGAATGGGTGATCATAGAATCATAGCATGGTTTGGGTTGGAAAGGACCTTAAGATCATCCAGTTCCAATCCCCTGCCATGGGCAGGGACACCTCACACCAGACCAGGTTGCTCCAAGCTGCATCCAACCTGGCCTTGAACACTGCCAGGGATGGGGCAGCCACAGCTTCTCTGGGCACCCTGTGCCAGCGCCTCAGAACCCTCACAGGGAAGAACTTCTTCCTTATATCCAACCTGAACTTCCCCTGTTTCAGTTCGAACCCATCACCCCTTGCCCTATCGCTACAGTCCCTGATGAAGAGTCCCTCTCCAGCATCCTTGTAGCCCCCATCAGATACTGGAAGGCTGATGTTCACCTTGGTCTCCCACAACCAGAATAGCTGATAACAAATCTACCAGAATAATTTCACTGCACCTGCATCAAAGATTACTTTATGATGAGGACTTACAGTAAGTCTACCACATAAGCCAGAGGAGAACAGGGCACTCTGGGACAAGAGCATAGTAGGCAATAGCCCATCGCATGCATGTCTAGATTTAGGTTTATTTAAGATGTTGAAATAAAGTCCCTAGAATATATTCAGACACAGGCAGTGTCACTGTTACCATACTGTTACCCCTGCAAGTTATCTGGTTAAAATCACTCTGCAAATAGAAGAGTTGGAACTTAATACAGATTGAATGGTTGCATCTGCTCTCCAGAGGTGCTGCAGCAAAGCATTAGGAGAAAATTACAGCTTTTTAAAATTCACTTTTGAATTGCATTCCTTAATCTACTATTCCCCCCCCCCCCCCCCAGCCAGCTGTAAACTGCCAGCCTCATTCATCAGACACACATTCCCATTGCTGATTTACCTCCTGAGGCAGCCAAAGGGTCATTTTTAAACATTAAATTGTCAATAGGATAAAGAGGGACTGATCCCACTTGCTTCAATTAGCATTTCCCACAGAAGCCTCTCCTTATAACAGACTCCCTCCATAGACCTTGACTGCTTTCTGCAGTTGAGAGGTGGATTTTCTCTGTTAGATTATGTATCTCATAGTTCTGCTGCACAAGCACGGCCATTTATTCTTAGCATAGTTCGTTTCCCTTCCTATTTTTTCCAGCAGAAGTCAGTTCAATCCTTAACTACACATCTCTCGCTGGTTTATCTGTTACAGCTCATCTAGTCAATCTATGCTTTAAAATGTTTTCCTCAAACAGTCGTCTGGCCCCTCCTACTATTTGAGAGCAATGGATGAAGGCTCACAAACCGCCTAGAGAAAGGTACTGCCTATCACAGCACTACAACAGGCTGTGCTTCAAGACCCGCTTAAAAATAAGAAGGTGCTGCCTCCCGTGCAGTGCTCTACTCCAAATCCAACACGCAAGCCAGGGGCTCCCAGTTGGTTATGATACGGAGCAGTCTCATGCCTTGGAGTTGCATGTTGCCAACATGCACCTCAGCAAACATAAGCTTGCTGGTTGTGACAAGCACCTTGTAGTTCCTCTAGATGGATATATTAGATAGATAGATAGATAGATAGATAGATAGATAGATAGATAGATAGGTAGGTAGGTAGGTAGGTAGGTAGGTAGGTAGGTAGGTAGGTAGGTAGGTAGGTAGGTAGACAGATGGATGATAGATGGATAGACAGATGGACAGATGATAGATGATAGACAGACAGACGGACGGACAGACAGACAGACAGACAGACAGATACATAGATAGATGATTAGGTACACAGACAGACAGATAGATAATTCTGCCTGTAAAAAATAAATTACCCTGCCTCCTACAAGAGATGCGATGCTTTTCATGCAATGCTAAGTATTAATGTCACCTACCCTTTCAGCTTTCCCCTTATTCAAAAGGAGTGGAAATAATCCATATGAGATTCCCCCTACGTGCCTACCCCTGAAACTGCTTATTCACTTCCAGCCGAGCCCACCGAGATGCAGGAGGACAGTCACAGCGCAATGCTTTGACACCACCGCCAGCGCGAACCGGCAGGCGCTTGCCTTCGGCTCGTATCTCATAACCCGACAAGCAAACGCGCCCCAGAAGCGGAGCCCCATCCTCCCTCTCCCCGATCGCCCACTCCAGGGCTGGTGCCGCCGAGCCCAGCGCCGCAGCCCCCCAGGAAGGAGCCGCTCACCTCCGCCGCTCACCTCCGCTGCCGGCGGGCGGGCACCGGCGCCGCTCGATGCTGCTGCTGCCGCCGCCGCCGCTGCCGCTCCCCCGACGGCGCGGGCGGGGCTCCCGCCGGCCCGGCCTCCCCAGGAATGAGCCCCGCCAGCGGGCAGGCGGCCGCGCGGGGGGAGGCGGCGGGGGCTCCCCGGTCCCGCTCCCCGTCGGGCCACTGGGGAGCCGCTGGGGTGCCGCTGGGGTGCCGCTGGGGTGCCGCTGGGGTGGATGAGGAGCCGCGTTGTTCAGCGCCGCGTTGAGTTATAGCAGGAGCTGCGCCTAAAGGGAAAGGCCGGCGTTTGGGGGTGGTGGTTGCAAAGGCTAAACGCACACAAAAGCTGTCGGCAATAGCACGGCGCTCAAATGACATTACAGGTGGCTGCTGCAGCGGGTTGCTCCCTGCCTTTTTGCTACGGGCAGTGAGTGGATTGTTGGGAATTCTGGTGGCTTTTGACAACTCCTACTTACACCTTTCAGGACAGCTCTGCAGGTTTGAGACTGGCTGGGAGAGATGCCCGCAGGGAATTTGGGACCACTGAGTTAGGGTTTATCCTGTAGGCAAGGGAATGTTCCTAGGGGTGTTGGTGCAGCTGCTCCAAAAGAAATAGCGCCTTGGAGTGCAGGTCCAGAAATAGGGCCAGCTCCCAACCCAGGTCTCTTGCAGTTCAGTGCCTTACCCTATGCACTATTGCTCACTGAAAATATTAACCCTTTGCTCCACTTCCCTCATTAGCTATAGAATCATAGAAGGGTTTGGGTTGGAAGGGAACTTCAAAGCTCATCCAGTCCGATCCCCTGCAGTGAGCAGGGACATCTTCAACCTGATCAGGTTACCCAGAACCACATCCAGCCTGGCCTGGAATGTCTCCAGGGATGGAGAACAGGGTTCACCCACCACCTCTCTGGGCAACCTGTGCCAGTGCTTTACCACCCTCACTGTACAGAATTTCTTCCTTATATCTAGCCTGAACCTACTAAAAAGCTTGTTCCCATCTTGCTTAGGTATCGCTTAAATGCTGGAAGGCCACAGCAAGGTCTCCCGAGCTGCCTGGTCACTCAGCATCCCATTCCAGAGCCTTTGCAATGTTTGCCTTCTTCCTTCTAATTAAAGAGTTGCTGCTGCTAAAATGTAACCAGCATTGAAACTATGGATTCTTTGATGAGACTTTCCTTTGTCAGTGCAAGAGCATCAGCCACTGCCTTGTTTTTATGGCTTTCCCTTTTCTTCTTTTGCCCAATATTTCCTTTGAGTTGCTGCCCAGTAATAACAAATTGAATGGTTGAGTCCATGTCACACACCAACATCTAACAACAACATCTGCACTCAGTTATGTTTTCAAATCATAGTACAAATATGAAATAATTAGGCTAAATGCGCTAATTGGGCTGTAATAATGGAGTAACCCATTATTTACTAGGAAGTGTAAAATTCCCAGCTTCCTATATATCCAAATAGGTATGAAGACAGATTCTCAGATCAGCATCCTACAGGATGCCTGCCAGTTTGTGGATAACTCCAGTTAATAATGCCCAACCCAAGTACGCTGATAACTAGCTGACAGACTCCATAACACAGTCAATAGCGCATAGAGCTATAGAGGAAGAGAGAGAATTAGTGCTCCAGTGTTTAACAACAGAGGGTTTGCATATGTAAAATAAATCTTTCCATCTATATTAAGTGCCTAGCTAAGGACTGTGAAAACTCTGGCTGTAAATCCCCAGTTCAGCTTTGTGGTAAGCTGTGCTTTCCAGCAACCAGTGGGATCAAGCATGTCCACCTCCCTGAGGAAGCTCTGCTTGTCACAAACCCCTTAAGAGTTCCTTTTTCCAGGTTTTCTGCAGTTACGATACCTTTGCTAGCAGTGAGGTTGGTAGTAGAGGAATATTACTGGAGGTAGGATAACAGACGGCTTCATATCCTGATCTGCCAGAACGGACCAGATGCAGAGGAGGTGCTGGAAATGGAATAACTGATCTGAGGTCAAGAAGAACAGGTTTCTTTTTGCTAGAAATAAAGCTTCAGTCCAGAGTCAAAGAGAAAAGGCGCATCTGTTTGCCTCATCCTCCTCCTGCCCTGTATGGAAGGAGGTAACATTCCCAAGTTCAAAAGCACCCTTACGCACCACGCACAGAGGATTTGTTTGGCAGAACATCCATCCACTTTGAAAACCTTTTAAAGTAATTCTGTTCTCTAAAAGCGTTTTCTTCTATAGTTGCTTAGTGCTGTTCCGGAGGAAATCTCAGCCAGTGAGCAAACATTACCCTAGGGGTCACGCAGACCACATGTGAAAACCATGTTTCAGAGAAATCCCTTTAGGTGAATACCTGAGGGTAACCACTTTAAGGCAGTTTAGTAGTTTGGTTTTAACTAACCAGCAGTGGTTTTTCACAGGTTCAAGATGCTTTCAGGAGGCTACAGGTGAGCCTCTTTAGAAACATGCAGTTTATTAGTTTGGTTTTAACTAACCAGCAGTGGTTTTTCACAGGTTCAAGATGCTTTCAGGAGGCTACAGGTGAACCTCTTTAGAAACATACAGTTTAAAGACAGGTTATGGCTTGTCTCTGGTCAAAAGCCAGCAAGCTTAGCTCCTTTGAGGCATTGTCGTTCATAAGTAATAATAAAGAACAAATGAGAACAATTGGAATTTCTTCCTCACTGGAACAAAATTCATGTTGATGTTATAACTAGAGTTATAACGCCTTTTCAAAATCCTCATGGGAGCTGTATAAAGATAAGACATCATTCATCCTTGTACCTAATGAAAAATGAAAAAGGGAGCTCCAAACCCAAATAAATGGCACTTTTCAGTGCATAGAGACCATGGATCAAACTGGTTTAGATACAACAGTAAAATTTGCCTTTCTAAAATGGATGGAAGTTATTAAGTGGGATGAATTCTTTGTCCTTGAAGACTCCTCAGCACTCAAGAGAACTGAAGCCTGATAGATCTCCATCAGCTTCAAAGAGTCTGAATGAGATGCATAACCACCACTGACCCCGTGTGAATACGACATTCATGTAGGAGCCAGGGGAAACTGGGTTTCCTTTCCTAAGCTTGCCACCCAGTGAGCACATTCTTCTGAAAAGCCAGGTCATTTCTCAAGCTCCTCTTTTTCTCTCCTGCCAATTTGACTTTAAGCTCCCTGGGATAGACACAGCCTTAAAACCAGCACACAGACTCAAGAAAGCTCCCAATTTCAGCTAGAACTGGTAGGTACAATAAAAGCAACCAACCCAAGCTACAGAACTGCAGCCAGCAAATAAATTCATTCCAAATTTTTCCCTGTCCTTTTCAAAACGTGCCCCAGCAAAGCTGCTCTCTTGGACAGTGATTCTACTGCCAACTCTTGAGAGCTACCGCCATGAGGATCCACAGATGAGTCCTCTATGGCTGTAACCATTCCTTCTCTCTGTAGACCAGACGTATGGTGGGTAATAAACATCCAGCAGGAGCTTTTAAATATGCACTGGAAGGAAAAAATATACCAAACTTATTACACAGTGGTTTTCCATACCCTTCTTATTCTAGAAGGACTATAATTATTCCCTGTTTCAGGAGCTGTACAGTAGTAATCCCTCTCCTCCTACATGCTTCATTTACAACTTGAGAGCTAACAGCCTATTAAGTTTTTAATAGATTATACTAAAATATTGTGTCACTGTTCTAAAAATAAAACTGGAAATGAGTTGTTAAGGATATGTATAAACCTATCCCTTAAACACATAGGGCTTTTTACATAAACGTCTTGGCTTATAAACATCTGCGATCGTAAATACTTCTCAGAAAAGGACTGGCAGTGAATTTGTAGTATGAGAGCCACATTTTTAAAGGAGAACACTTTTTCCCTTTCACTATTAATCTCTTTTCCTTTCTTCTCCAATTTAATTCATCTCCAGGTCTTTACAAAGTCATGAAATTATTCATGTGCTAAGAAGGATAAGGGAGCTTGAAAGAAGGAAAGACCTCACATAGACTTGATAAAAATAACAGTGAAAATACTGGGAAGAATATAGAAAATATTGGACTTTCAGGACCACAACATTGGCCTGAGCCATTTTAGAAAGTTTTCAACACAATGCTTCTCATTTTGCATTCACAGGAGTAATTTTGATGGGCAGTTCAGATGACAGCAGGCAGCAGAGCATTCTTTTGCTGCTGTATTCTGTATTTATGCTTATGCTAAATATTGGGTCTCTGAATCCACAGTTAAAACATTGAATTGATCTGCTTTTCAGACATCTGGAGCATTCACGTGCTTCACTGGCAATCACAGGAGTTATAAATACCTAGCAGTTCTAAGATTGAACAAGGTTTACCGAAATCTCTATATGCGATGGTCCTGGAAGTCTACCATTAAGCGTACAAACTTCAAAACCCTTAAACTTTATATTTGGGGGGTTGTATCCTTTTCTGTCTCTCACATTCATCTTAGAGCACCCCAGAATTTGTGAAGAAGAGAAAGGGAAGGACAGAACAACCAAAAGATGATCAGAGATGAATGCAAAGTCATTTACACATAGGACATGCTTACATGGTGCATCCTTTGAGGGCAGCCTTCACAGATTTTGGTTTGATGCATAATAACCGAGATGGGCTCTCAAAAAGGTAGTGTTAATAGGGGAAAGTTGTTCTTATGTTGCTTGCATGAACATACCAGAAGTCCCTAAGCATTTAGTCAAGCAAATAATATCTTAACGACAGAAAAGAAGCGACATACTAAAAATACAACAAAACAAAGAGATTACCAAAGCTTTAAATGTTCTCAGAGAGGGAAGAAAAAACCCTTAAGTCTTGGAGAAGAATTGAAAAGCCTTTGAGAATACTGTTCTTTGGGTAAGACTGCAGCTGTTCAGGCTGCTCGTGAAAAGAGTCTACTAGAATATAAAATGTTAATGATTGTCACAATTATTTTAGCTCTTTTCTCTAAATACTGGATGCCAGGCTTCAAAATAGGAATGTTTTTCTTATAAGTATGCTGAAGAGACTACTCCAAACCAGAGGCGTTGAGGACAGATACATACCTCACCTGCATCTTAATGAAACACATTTCTGAGGATGATCACTGGTAACTCAAAGTAAAATAGAGATATTTTGTTCAACGCAGGCAAAGTAGTTCACATGGAGGAAAGCGTTTCTTACATGTCAACAGAGAAATCTAGTTTAACGAAGTCCTCAGCCATGAAGAATGCCTGCTACTGTTTGAGCAATCACTACTGGCAGGCGCTGTCTTCTTGAAGGGTCTCCACATCACACTGAAACAGTGGAGCCTTAAATATCCATTTTACTATGTGTCTATCAGAGTCAGGAATAACAGCAGCGGCACAGCAGGGAAGAAACTTAAGCACGCTGGACAGCAAGTGACTGAGAAGACCTTCCCTCACGGCATGCCTAATCCTCTTCAACAAACCACACATCTTCACAGGTCCTGTAAACTCTCAGCTTTTGTTGCTGCTGCCTTTTCCTTCATCTGAAGTGTTTCCCTAGTTTGTAGAGTTGACAGAAATGTTCCATGACCACCTTTGTGTAAAAAACCCCCACATTATTCGTGTCTTATTTTCCAGTGCTTTCCAGTAGTCAAAGATCCCTGGTGATCACCTGGTAAGTTGCTTTGCGCTGGGAACTGCTTTGGAGCATCTTTGCACTCTGCTTTGCACCCCACAACAGCTACTTGGGCATTTGTGTATCCCTACAGCCATCCTCCATAAGCAATTCTTCTTCATGTAAATTTGAGTGAGTGCTTTCATTAAAAAGATTTGTATACCTAAACCAATGGACTTTTTAAACAAGAAAAAGATTTGCTTACTGCAAGCACCTACCAAATAGGCTCAAATAGGTGGAATTTAGTCTGGAAGCCAGATGTACATCTGGTGGAAACTTAGTGGTGTCAGCTGTTCTCAGAAGTACATTCTGTTCAGGTCTTGGAAACAGAGGAGAAAACCCCCATGACTGTAATGGCACAAATGAATGAGCAAATAAGACTAATAGTAAATGCAGGAAAAGTTTAGATTAACTATGAAAAAAATATTAGATACAACAGTAGCGATATCTTCAGTTCTTTTCCTATCTGTTCCTTAATGTTCTTAACTAAGTGCTTAATCCTGCACTTGGGTTTGAACAAACAGGCATTAGGGTTGCTGTTACTGTGTCAGCATCATGCTAAAAATCCAGGAGGTCTTTCCAGACTTCATCACCATCATAGCAAAAGGATAGAGCTTGCTATTTTCATAATAAACAATGGACGAGATAGAAACTTCCTTTCTATTTCGAACCTCCCTCCTGCCCAGAAACTAACCTCATGTTTCATTATGATTAGGAGCCTTGCAGATTCCTTTATAATTGCTAATTGCTTTTAATCTCCCCGGCAATAAATAGCTTTTCTGAACTTAATGGTTTCACTCAGAAGGACTAACAGATTACCTGGGATTCTGCTCACCATCTGTCATGTAAAAACAGGTAAACTAGAATTTTCCATGCCTCTTCATCCTCAGTTACCTCTCCTTTCCTCTGGAGTCGTTCTGTCCACATTTAGAGAAGCAGGGAGCGGTTTTTGGTTGGATGCATTTATTTGTAAAAGAGCTTTTCAGAAGCAGAAATGAAACACCCAGTGAACATCCAGGCTGTCAATACATTGCAAAACCTTATATTAAGCTGAAAGTTGCCCTGAAAGGATAGTGCAAACCTTATTCCTACATGTAAAACTCCCTAGAAATACAATCAGCTCCCAAACTAGCTTAATTCATTAGTAGATTTATTAAGCAAACTAAGCTCTGTTATCTGCCTTCTCCTGAAGCGTGCATTTCAGGAAGAAAAGGAAAACTCCTGTATTTCCAACCTCAAAGGTTGGGACTGCTTTGTAATGAAAATTAACTGGCACGTAACTTCCAAGTCTGGGAAGTGAGATTTTAAATACAGGTGTCTGATGAAATTGTTTGCACTGTGCCATTGTGGCACTGCATTTCTTTTTTAATGAAAATATATAGCATCCTGGCTGGTATCAGCACCAGTGTGGCTGCGCCTTGAATCCTATGTTCAGTTCTGGGCCCCTCACTACAAGAGAGACATTGAGGGGCTTGAGTGGGGCCAGAGAAGGGCAATGGAGCTGGTGCAGGGCCTGGAGCACAGTGTGATGGGGAACGGCTGAGGGACCTGGGGGGTTCAGATGGAGCAGAGAAGGCTCAGGGGGACCTGATCGCTCCCTACAGCTGCCTGAGAGGAGGTTGTAGTGAGGTGGGGTCGGTCTCTGCTCCCAAGGGACAGGACAAGAGGAAACGGCCTCGAGCTGCACCAGGGGAGGTTTAGATGGAGCTGAGGAACAATTCCTTCCCCAGAGGGTGCTCAGGCATTGGAACTGCTGCCCAGGGCAGGGCTGCAGTCACTGTTCCTGCAAGTGTTCACACAGCGTGGAGACGAGGCCCTCGGTGCCATGGGTTAGTGATGGCCTTGGCAGTGCTGGGAATGGCTGGACTGGATGAGCTGAAAGGGCTTTTCCAGCCTGGTTGGTTCTGTGATTCTATGATTTGAAGCCCACTGGATCCCTTCTTTGCAGCTGGATGAAAGTATTTGAACAACTTCATTAACAAAACAGTGTAACTGTTGTTTTTCAAGGGCTATAAATTCAGTCACATAAAAGTTAGCATTTTGTAGAGATTTTTAAGTGCATTTGGTGACAAAACAGACTGTAGCATTCTGATTCACTGGTGCGTTACTTGTCTGCTGCTGCGAGTCCTGGAAATCCCTTGGTCAAAGCAGCTTTCCAAAAGGTTTCCACAACAGCCTCCATGCCCTGGCATCAACTTTTGCCAAGGAAAATAAAAAGAAGGGGTTGGGTTTTTCTCCTAAATCTGACTTGCATTAGAAGTGTGGAAGCATTTCAGCCGAGTATAAGATATGGCCAAGGTGTCTGCCTTTTATTTATCAGTAAAAATAAATGTGGAGTGTGGACAAAACAGATAGAATATGGTGTTTTCTTTGAAAAAAAACCCAAAAAATAAGTAAAAATCCATATGGCACTGAACCCCCTGAACCCCGGCACATGGATTCTGTTCTATTGATTGCTTTTGGTTGCTTTTGTCCACGGAGTGTTAGTGTTTTGTTTACTATGTCAATAAGGGAAAAAAAGCTCTTTTTCAGAGAGAGCTTTTTCTTTCCTTTAGTATCTTCCAGGGGAATAAAAACACTCTTTGTTTTCCATCCACGTGCCATCCTCCCTTTGCCTACCATTTGCTGCTTTCATCCCTGCTTGTAAAAGGTTCTTGTAGAAGGGCCAACCTCCTAAACAACCTCTTCCCATTCATTTCCTATGGGCTCAGGTGTTTGACTTTCTGGAAAGACCAGCTCATAGCTCTGCCATACAAACCACCATCAAATCCTAGATGTGCTTCATCCTTATAATATGCCATGGATATTTACGTATCTGCCAATGTGTGTGCATCAGCTGTATTCATTAACTTTGCCATTAATTGCCAGACACAGCATTATGATCAGAGAGACAAGGCTCACAGAGTGCCATTCTTTGGTTTCAGGTTGGGGACAGCACTGGGCTCAGGTGATGCACCGTCAGGCCACTCCTCAAGGACTCAGAACAACCCTCCCACTGTCAACCAGATGCAGGCACAGGTTTGCAAGTGCCTCTAAGCAGATCTTTGGCTGATTGGCAAGCTCCCATCACTGGGAGAGTGTGACACAGAAAGCAAACACAATCATCCACCTTGCCTTGACTTCAAAGCAATCAAATTACTCAGTGCACCTAGCACGATTGTTGATATTTGCAAGAGTCACGTAGGGATTTTCCTGGAAAGAATGGACCAGCAAATGTTTTGGCTTCTTATTTACACCCAGTAAAAAAAAAAGAGGTCCTAAATGTGGGTGATTGTGATTATAACGTGGGCTGAACATTGGTCACACTCTGAAATGAACAGAACCCAATGCATTGGGATGGCAACAGGCCAGGCCTTGGAAAGAAAATGGATGTGAAATTTGGAGTAATGATTCAGCCAGCCTTGTGGCTGCAGTGTGAGGAGTCAGGCTGGTAGCTGTTGAGCTTGGACTGATAGGAGCAGGATCACAGCAGAAAGAAGCAGAGTGGGACTTGGGGATCCCTCACTAAGGATGTTGTGCCATGCCTTGAATTCACAGAACAGACAAATGATGAGTGTGTGTGCATGTGCACACATGCAGCAGTAAAGAAATGTGATTGGCAGCTCAATTCCAACATAGCATCTGCGTCCTCTTTCACTAGTGTGCCTGATCAACTGTTTTTTTAGCATTAGCAGCAAGCTTCTCTGCTCCAAAGCAAGGGATTTTTCTTGGACTATGTTCAGAGTCTTCCTGTCTGCCCTATAGCTTCCTTGCTGAGCATGGAAAACGGAGGGTTTCAATCTCTTCATCTGGTTCTGTTTTGAATGCTAAATTCAACGTTGTTATTAACCAGCCTCTAGCAATTCACAGTCCTAAAACACATCAACCCAGATAATCGTAATGGTTTTACAGGCCCACAGTCATATTCCGAGGCTTGGAAGTTAATCATTTTGCTTGATTGAGGACTTCACAAATGTTGAAGCATTTGGTTAAGAGCTGCAGACACAGAACCAAAGAATACAATGTCCCTACACACCACTGGTTCTCTTGAAGACAAAATGGAAATTGTTGCTTCATTCTTTTCTCTTCCTATGTAAATGTCTGTGGTTTCATGAGGTTTATATTATTAAAAATTACCCTCCAAGGCAAAACTTATAGAACCAACTGAAAGCGGCTCATTTTCTAGTCAATGAGTTTCTATTTGAACAGTGAAGTCACACAAGTTAAGAGAGTGGAATAAGAAAGCAGTATTCTAGAACTGATAAAGTGGGAAGAAGTATGAGTACTTATTAAGCCTCAGTCCCTTAGGACTGCACAATTATGTCCAAGTTTCTAAATATGCTGAGCTTCAACACAAGTCATGTGCAGGTAATTGTGACAGATTTACACAGGTAACGGTTGGCTGAATTTTGCACTTGTGTGAGGTAGCACCTGAGGTATCATTTCTTTTTTCTAAGCTGCATTCAAAATAAATTATGGAAAAAGTAAATGCAAGGCTCTGGCTGCATTCACACACAAAGGATGTGACTGTGTTAGCGCTGTTCTATTCTCAATTTGCTTTATCTTAAAGGAGGACCAGGAGTAGTTTTTCCCACTGCAGTGAGTGCCGGAGGGATTGGAGGAAAGAATGAATGAACTGAAACCAAAGGAAATTTGTAAACCACCAACTAATAGAATGTGCCTGGGGAGTTTCAGCGCTTGCGTGACAGGTGCTTGTATTCCAAAGCTTAGATTTGCCCTTCTCTCTCTGAATTTATTTTAGGAGACACTGACCACATTTGAGCTTAAACGTAACCATTTGCAACCCCTGCAACTGCCCGCTTTAACTGTTTAAGACCTCTATCCCAAACAGCTAAATCATTGGAGTTCATCCTCTATTACTTCTTCAGTAAGAAATCTCTAGCCCCTTCTTCCTCTACCCTTTCAACCTCCAATGGGTCTCTTCAGCCTCATCATAGACTAAAATCAAACTTTAGCCAACTAATAATCAACTTCTTCCAGCCATTGATTTTATTTATTCAATGCCCTTTGATTTATAATGCCATTCACTGTGGCACCTGCCTCATCCCAGTCCTGTTCATCCTTCACCGATGGCTTGCTAGGCACTTGTTTATTCATCTCCTCCAAGAAATGCTTTACCTAATGGAGAGTTGCCTTTCTCCATTTATTAAAGGAGTGAAGGAGCCCATTTCTCTTCATCAGCTGCATGCACACATATGCACATACATATGCATACATATGCTTCCATTACTCGCTACAGGTTTTCCCAATCATGGAAGCTTCTCTGCCTCGATGTCAGGAAAAATCTGTGTTCTCACATTACCCATATTAAAGTCAGCTCTGATTCTATCACTAGTAACACAAACTAGAACTGATTCTTCTGTTTCCTCCTGATTTTTATTTCCTGTCTCTCCTAGCCAAGGCAAGAAAGAGTATATGGGGAACAAAATACACTCAGGCAAAAGAAAATTCAGCCTGAAGAGACAAGCTTGGTCAAATGTCTTTCTGAAGACCACCAGAAATTATAAAGAACAAATGAACTCAAAAGAAAAGACACAGTCATGCTCTATGGAACGCTGATCTACCAGTATTTTTCTACTGCTGTTGCTGCTGCTGCTGCTGGCGCTCTGATCCCTTTGCACTCTTTACATGCTTGATGTTCCTAGAATATACTTACAGAAGTGTAGTTTTCTAGCTCCTGAAAAGCATTTTGCCCTCTTACTCAAGGTAAATTCCAGAACAAATTCCTCTGGATCTGCCAGTAAAATGTGTGCCGAAGTTCAGACCTGAGCTTCAGATTGCTATAAAAAAGGCTTGGAGCGCAGTTGTATGAACTATAGTTTGGGAGGCTTAAAAATCAGATTTGTTTTTAAGGCTTGATTTAATTTTGGTTATAAAATGAAAATCTTTCTTTCTTCTGCATGGATCCATTACTGAAGAGGGAGAATATCACAGGAAAAAAGACAGCCTCTCACTATACTGTAAGCAAGTTTGCTTCTGCTCTGGGTGGTTGCCCTAAGATGTCTCAGTATCACTATAGTTAACAGTGCTACACAACACAGGTTAGAAAGACCATGTTGTAAATAACAGGGGTACCCCTCCAACGCCTCTAACCTGTTAGGCAGCATGTTCAGCATCTGCACTGGCGTCACAAGGCCTTTTGCAACGGTATTGTCCAGATGACATCAATATAGGCCTTGCTGCTGACTCCAAGGATCGGGAACTGTATTTCAGACGCCTCAGAATTTTGCTTTCTAAGCAACGCTTTTTCCCTCAGCTTCAAAAGTGGTTTTAATTTCTTCGTAACTGTTGCTTTTTTCCTATCTTGTTCTGTAGAATGACTAAAATAATTACCTGGTTTTAAATAACTAATGCTCCTGAATACAAGGGGAAATGACATGAAGGCTGAGAGATCTTTTGCATTAGATCAAAACCTATTAGGGACAGTTTCTCTTGGAGTGTAATTGTAATTGGCCAACTTTGTGACTTAAGGGCAGGGGAGACTTAAGAAATAAAAGGAATATAAATAAGGGAGGGCAACAGAACTCTTTAAAGTTTGCATCCCATTTTGAAGTTCTATGTGTTTCCTTGACACAAACAGCCTCGGTTAATAACTTTCTAGCAGACACACAAATAGGCAGGTTTTCTGTCCATAATGTGAAAAAAACCTAAAGAGAACTGAGCAATGAAAGCTTAAGGAAATACAAAACGTAACATGGAGCTACACCAGTCAGTCAGGAGACCAGCAACAGTGCTGAGAGTTGTACAGAAAGAGCAAGAAATAATTCCTTTAGAAGATGCAAATGTAAGGTATCAGACTTCTTTGCCTGGAAGGACATCATGCCCTTGCAAAACCCCTGGGTGTTTGGTACCGGCTTTCAAGCAGACAGCTTCCTCCTTGCATTTGGCTTAAAATCAAATTTCTTTTTCAAGACTGCTTTGGAACCCAGCAGATGTCTGTGAAATATTAAAGATATGAATCTTTGTGTGTAGGCAACTTTAATGAAAAAAGGAGCTACATAAAAGCACACCTAGAGTATGCTCTAGCAAGCAACACTTACCCATTTTCATCAGATACCTCAGTTACAGAAGTAAATCATAGAATCACAGAATGGTTTGGGTTGGGTTGGAAAGGACCTTAAGATCATCCAGTTCCAATCCCCTGCCATGGGCAGGGACACCTCACACTAAACCATGCCACCCAAGGCTCTGTCCAACCTGGCCTTGAACACTGCCAGGGATGGGGCAGCCACAGCTTCTCTGGGCACCCTGTGCCAGCGCCTCAGCACCCTCACAGGGAAGAGCTTCTGCCTTATATCCAACCTGAACTTCCCCTGTTTCGGTTTGACCCCATCACCCCTAGTCCTGTCGCTATAGTCCCTAATGAAGAGTCCCTCAATAGACAAACACAGGTCAAGTCAAGTTCCCCAGTCTTACCACCACTCTTTTTAGCAACCGGGATGATTCAAGGGGATGACCTGGGAGGGATTTCCTGTTCAACAAGGTATGTTTTCTGCTAGAAGAAGGATTCTCTTTCTTCCTATTTGAAAAGCTGCCCGAGGTCACTAAAACCTAAATGAGTACACTCGTATTTTCCTGCACATTACTCCTGTTTGAATGGAGAATGCTAAGGAAGACAGAACTGAAAAACAGGCCTAGGTTTGTTTAAAACCTGGTCAGGTTCACAAATGTTGATATGAACGAGGGTTTATTTTAAAGGCTGTAGTACAGCAAGAGGACACGGGGGAGTCTGGAGGCTCAGAGTTTCAGTGTGAGGTTCTGCACAGCTGAATGTGCAGTTTATGCCACTGGAAATAACAGCAACATGCTGATACAGTGATGCATTTCTTTAACAGAAAAATACAAGTGAGTTACCATTTGCTCTACCAGCCAGAAGCAGTTCTATTCCGCCTCTCCTTTTAACTTTGTCAGCTGCTACGTCCTGGTTGTTAAAACACAGCCCTGCCCTCCCAGTCTGCCTTGCTTATGTTGCTTTGAAACCTGTTCCTTAGAAATCACCTGCCAGGGTTTAAATGTTACTAGTACTTGCATGGCCCTAAGAACGCTGCCTATTTATTTGTCATAACTTTGAAAGGCCTGGGGCAAAATATTAGTAGTTATCTCACAAGAACAATGGATTTTATTATTTTTCTGAAAGATAAATAACTTCCAGGAATTTCGTATTCAAAAGGAAGACAGCTATATGAGTTACTGCTTGTGTTAATAATGCTCAATTACTTCCCACACACAGAGTGCCGTTATCAATTTGCTACCTATCCAGCATGAAAGTAGTGGCTTTCACTGCATAGAATTATGTAGTCCTACTTTGAACTTACATAAACCTTTATGAAATCAGAGGGGAACTGTGATGACCTCCAATTGCACATTTCAGATAGAGATTGCTACAGCTCAAGTCTCTGATTTTTAGCCACCTTGCGAAAAAGAAAGTTCACAATTCTGACGCATTTATTCCCACTGCAAGGACCTGACTGCGTGCATTGCTCTACTGTAGGAGACAAAGGCATGGTCCTGATTGAAGGCCAGATGCTGCTATGAACATCTGATTACAGGAGATTTCCACTAAGTCTGCAGGAGCGTGGTTATAAATAGGTCGTGCTCAGAGTTAAGTCAAGCACACAGATTTTGCCCCACCAGGCATAAAAAGGAGTCTTGGTTCACTTTATGTTCTCCATCTTTGTTTGGATAACTCACTTGTCAGTCCAATACAGGCAGCAAGCAATTCACTGCACTTTTTCCTCTGCTCTTATTCCTGCCTGTCCTACTAAAAGAGGGCTGTGTTTCACTTTCTTTGGCTCATTACTGAAACACATTTATTCACTGCTGTCTCAGGGTTGATGAACAGGTGTATTCTTCAATCTTCATTTAGTTTTCGGTGAATCACTTGGGTGTTTCTGAGTTCAGTCTCTCACATCCACTCCTTCACGTCATTCAGATTTCCTCTGTGCTGACAGGATTGCAGTGCCAGATTAATTACTGCATGTGAGTTTGCTTTGCTTGCAAGTCATGAACTGGGGAAACTATGATGCAGAAAGAATGCATTGTTACAGTTCTGTAAGACAGACACGACGCCTCTTTTTATTAGATCAAATGATACAATAGGAAAAAGGGACACAATTCCATGCACAAACATGTGAAGCCTCATTGTTTGTCCCAACTGTATTAGCTGGTTTAAGGCATTTCCCAAAAGCTTTGTCTCTGTCGTACACGCACACAAACATGACATACAGAGAGTACTTCCTCATGCCTTGCACATGCATTTCAAATAATGAGGATTTATTGGCAAGGCATCTCCATTTTTTATCTAGGAAATTAGGAGATGGGGATAGCAAGAAAAATGATCACTGAATTTCCCTGAAATTGAACAATAGATGTAGTTACTTACAAAGATTGTTACAGAGTAGGTATCGGTGCACACAACTGGCTGCACATTTCTTTGTGAGATGACTGTCATCGAGGTCCAAAGCTCAGACGTCTGGGCTTCATAAATTAGAATCATGACAGATTTTGAGCTGCTTTGCGCTGATTTACATTCTCGCAGGTTATTCTGTTGCTGAGATGTTTACTGCATGAATTTATGGGTATGGGGTGTGACAGCTGGGTAGAAATAAATGGGAAATGCTGGAAATGTTGAGAAACTGGTCTGGGAAAAGAGAAGACCTGTAAAGAGAGGACAAAACCCAAGCACTTGCTAAAGTATTAGAGATAACTGGGGAGGCAGGAGATGGACATCTAATTTAGTTAGACACATATGGCCTATTTCACAACCTCTTGCTCTACAAGTGCTGCACTCACAGCTAGAAAAAGACAATAGGAAGACTGGTAGGAACTCTGGTAGGAAAACAGTCTGGTTACAGTTCTCAGTACAGTCTGGTACTCAGTGATTTTCACAGTTTTAAAGAGAGGATCCAGAGGTATCTGAGCTTTGTTCTGCAGAAAAACGACAAGGCCAACCTCTCAATAATGCCTAATGCAAAAAAAAACCACAGAGGCAGGGACAAATTAATTGCAGCTTATCACCTCTGAATGCAGCCACAAAAGTAGAGGATTTGGGAACACATCATAAAAAGAAGTGTTACAGATGTCCTCTGCAGACATTTCCCTGTGTTTGGTGCCCCTGACTAGGCCCCGGTTCCTCATATATAACAATGTCCCTAAGCCCCGCCACTGGTTGTCATTGTTTCCTTGTTACAAATTCACTTTCACGAATTGTGTCAAAACCTTTCTGGCCCAAAGGACCCTCTGGATGCTGCACTGCACTACCAGGGGATCAGATTATTAAAGACATTTTTTTACTAACTCTCAACTAAAAAACACTCTATTTCTGAGGATGTCTATATAAAATTCAAGAGATTTGGCTTCTATGTCCTTACCCTCACAGTGATCACTGAAGGTGTCACCACTGAAGGTCCACTGGTTTTGATAATGTGTTTTCTTGGTGAAAGCAAGAAATTCTTATCCAGGTAAGTGACAAGCCAGTGAAGACTTTATTTGTCAGTCTGAGAGTGTGTCCTATGTCAATCTTACATTTACCATGCAGAGGTCTTACTAAAGGACGAAGTTACTCAGTACGCAAAAGACTATGGTGACTTGTTGGACCTCTGAACTGGTGGTTGCAAAGTATGTCTCTGGTTGATGGTATTATAGAACAGAGAGACTCATGATGCTAATGGAAAAAAACCCAACAACAAACAACTTGGCTATTATGATCATGGGAATAGGACAAATTACTGACTGGAAAAAGTAGCTCAAAGACAACAGTTCCCCTGGGCCCTGAGGAAACCAGCCTGGCCCAACTGCTGCCCATACCAAAAGGAAATGGCTCATCTGAGAAAACTGATGCATCTAGTAATCAAGGTTGACATTGGCGGGGCTTATACCATCCCACAACAATGCAGTGGACATAACCAAGATTAAAAGGATTTGTAAAGCATGATTTACATGGGAGGACAATAGAAAATGCTATTTACTGCTCACCTTTCTAGCCCCATTATTCGTAAGAGTAACACACAATGTTTTCTTTGAAGTTGAGAGGAGGAAGGAAGGCTGGGACAGATTTCGTCGAGCTGTAAACTCCCTGCCTATGTTCCATGCATAGCAATGCTGCTTTCAGAACACTTTGGCAAGGCTCTGAGCACACCCTGAAAACTGTGCTCCTTCCCTGAAAGTACTCAGAATCTGCCTTCCTCCTTTTGCCTCAGACTCTACAACATCATTTTCCATTCCTGAGTTTGTCTGCTAACTCTATTCACTGGCAACCTTTGCAAAGTTCTCCATTTATTATTTCCACACAGCCTCCTCCTTTCTGCTTATTTCTAATATACAAATGACAAGAAGTTGCTATGTTCTGGTGTGTTTATTGGTGCCATCATGCTTTGTTGCTTCTATTCTGACTGCGAGGAGCACAACAGCTGCTTATTGCAGGCAACAAATGATGGAATTGCTCCTAAATGCTGTCTACTGGCACACAGCAATCAGTTCTACAGAGGAACTACTGCTCCTTCAATCTTTACTCTTCTTTTCCATAGCACACCTGAGGCTATGGCTTTGGTTTTCACAAGCTCAGGAGGAACAGGCCAGCACCATGGTGGGCAGTAGAAGCTCCAGCCCAAAGCCACAGGACCTGCCACAGTTATTGTGCCAAATCAGCACCTACACAGTTCCTCCCCACCATGACAACGAGCATGATTATTACCCAGATGACGAAACAAAAGTGATCTTTTTGGCCTTTGCAGGTCACTGAAAATCTCAATGGTTTTGATGAGATTGCTTCCAGTGTCATGGAGGACACAGAAAGGGATCTGGGCCCAATCTGCACAACCGTATTGTCATGAAGATGATGGCTTTGCGTTGATAAACCAGAAATGCTGAGTGCTACATGGTCACAAAAGTTCAGGAATCCCTTTCCCAGAACCAGTCCAACTTGGATAATCACATTCTAGAAACTTAAATAAATTTAAAACAGTTATTTGGGGTTTTTTTTCCACTTCAGCCTCTAAGCCTCCACCTTCTTGCTACTTCCTATTAAATAAAAGGCTTCACATTTATGTACATTGTACGCACATGCTACTATGTGTGTACACCTTTTTGATGCGCTTTGAGGTGAAAGGCAGCATATTCATGTGAGATTGCTACCTTTTCTTCAATAAGAAATCAAAGGTAAAAAAGATCAAAAGGTAGTAATTTTCTATTAAACCACAGTGAGAGGCCTCTGTCTTCATGTTTTGTCTACCAAGTTATTTATAGCCTGTACATATTACTGCCCTTTGCACGGTATAACTAGGTTGCATGTTGTAGATTATTAGAGTGATTATTCAGCACTGGTTAGCCCTTAACGTTCTAAGTAATTCCAAGTGCAAGTGAAATGATTAAAGTTGGTCACAGCTACAAACGGAGTTAAACCAGAGTGTTTTCTCAGCACCTGCCCTACTGCTTTATTTCCCAGCTCTATTGTCATCTTTATCTTCACTGATTTATCCAACATGCAGCATTGCCACTGACTTTGCATAAGAATGAGACTAAGAGAGATATGTCATCCCTTGGAGTAGCTTTTACGAGGCCCAGCTGAGAGGAAACACAAACCAGCACTGCCTTTTGGTACCACACACTTGTTCCTTTTCCCAACAGACCTAATTATGAAATATTGCTTAAATTCCTGCTTGCTTATATCACAGTGATTTCCAGAGAAGGTTGCCTAAGTAAGGGTGAGAAATGAGAACTGACTCCAGGTTCTGGTCCAGCTTTCAGCAACCATCAATATTTAAGGAGTAAGCTGAGAGATACCATCAACGGTAAAATGTAGTGAAGTGAGACCATGCCTTAAATTCAGTATCTGAGTAGCAAGAGGGAAGTTTATCCCTCCATTAAATATCAAGTTTCAGTTTGTAATCCAGATTTGTTGAAAATTATGATAGGGAGCAAAGTACGAAACAATGGAAAGCAGCTAGTGGGAACTGCTTTGTTTCTGGGAATCTAACAACAGGTACACAATAACTGCATTTCTGAACTGAACGTTAAGAGAGATAAAGGGAGTTTGATCTGAATCAAAACATCAGATCCAAACCCTGAAGCTAAATTTGCTATTTTCTCTCCATATCCACACACGCCTTTTACTTCCAGAGCGTGCTGTTCCAGGACTCGTGATTCCAGTGTCGTCATCTTTCTTTGACTCATAAGGAGAGCTGGGTGTGAAACCCAATTCAGATTTTTCAGCTCAGCCCAAATCACAGTGCATGGCTGGTATAAAATGTCATTTAATTTACCTTTCTATTTTAACTATCTAAACAGATTAAGTCCCACATGCGTTAGAAGTAAAATAAGAGAGACAAGGAAATAAAATCTCAGAATTTTATTGCACAGAAATACTTTGAGAAATAATTTTCCATCTGCAGACAAGCAGAGAAAAGAAGGAATTCATTTTTACTGCTTTTTCAGTAGATGACAAGTGTTTCATGTGCTGTCTATAAGCTGCCAACTTTCCCCTAGTCTACGTACTAAGTGAAATTTGATCACCTTAAAGCTCAAAAATATCTCCTAGGACAGAAATAAGAGCTGTAAACCAGATGTCCTTCTGCTGAAGTGATGCCAAATTACATTTCTCTCATCCCATGGTCATGCAGACACTAATAAAAAATGCAATGACCTCCACTACTGTACCCAGTAAAAATTCCAAGATCTGAACAGTCAGCAGTTGGTTCTGAGTGGTCCAAGCACTGTTTCTAGAAGATGATTATGTATGATTTATTTCTCATTCCTTGATGTATCATTGTGCAGACATCACTAGCATTTTACTGAAGATATGAGTTTATTCTGGCTCTGCCCTACGGATTAATTTAAGTTACGGAGGAAGGAGCAGAATCTGTGCTAAACAATTGTCATCAATCAATACAATGGGTGGAAAATGTGACTCTAACTATATTGGGTTTGTATCTTTACTAAAGGAGATTGATAGAGAAGGAAAAAAAGGCTGTAGGGTATTGCACTCAGAGAAGAACGAACATGACTGACAGTGTGATATGAAGCAGTAGGAACAGGGGAAGGATTATTTACTCTGGAGTGCTGAAGTCATGAGGATCATCCCATGCTGAGCCACTCCAACATCTCTCCTGTACTGCAGACTGCACCTGCCATATAAATTGCAGAAAACCTTTTTACACGTTCACTGCATTGTTTAGAAACCTTTTTGGGGAGTAAACCATGTCTATCTAGATGCAGCAGTAACTACAAGGACAACGCTGTTGCTCTCCAATAAGCTGCAGTGGCTTTCACACTTAATTAAAACCTATAGCCTCTACAAAAGAAGGCCTTCAGTGAATGCTTTCGTACAGCTGGTCAGGAAACCAGAACGCATGAGAAGTTCTGAGATTTCAGCCTTTGAATGCTCTCATTAAAAGGAATTGTCAATATTTTCTAGGGAAGAGACAGGCTGAACAGATTATTTAAGTCAAGGTAAACATGACCTTACATGTGAGAGGCACAGTTCCACTGTCCTGCTCTTCCTGAGTTGAAAAGCAACTTGAGCATCCTGCATTCTAACCAAGAGAGAAATCTAACCATCCACCACACAGGTTTGCAACTGTGGTGACAAAAGCAGTGGAGTTCTTACACAAAGCACAGTAACTGAATCTGGAGAGTCTGAGAGACTCCTTGCCTGGAAAAGCCAACCATGTAGTGTAAGGCACTCACAGGATATGTCAGCACTTGCTTGAGTCTTTGTTCCATGTATGAGATCCTGATTATTTAACCAGAACTGACCTTATCCCAAATGAGTGCCTTGGTCAGTGGCTGTTAGCTGCTGTGGGAGCTTCCATCTTGTCATGTGCCCCTGTTGCAGAAGTCTGTATCCTGAACCTAAAAAAACCTTCAGATATTTTTCCATCAAAATTGGCACATTTTGAATTTCCTGTTTCTTTCCCCAAAAGTCAAATCTTTTAAACAAGAACCCCCCAAAATTGAAACCTGCTTGGCTAACTTCAGTGATGTACACACTATATGGAGGTGAGGAATTCTTACAGCCCCTCTTTTTTAGGCTGATAAATTTGATAGAAAAATCATGCCCTGCCACTTTGGAATCCTGTTCACCTTCAGGATGAACTATCTGTTCTACTTGTGCCATAATGATCTTTTCCTTAACAAGCAGTTTGAAAGAGTAGCGCAAATGTGAAGGAGTAGCATTAAGAAGGAATAGTAGGATTGGCACCCTAAGGCCAGCAGCAAATGTATTTCTTACCTAGTGCCTAAAACATGCTATGCAGATTGGACGGGTAATCCTTGATATTTCAGAGGTACTGGTGTACACCACTCTCACTTTAAGAGGCTGCTTGCACATCTCTAAAAGGTATCAGAGGGTTCCTGTTTGTCACAAACATACATCTTAAAAAGCATGAATGACACTATAACAGAAATTAGAAAGGGAAGAGATCTATGGGCTTCTGCAATACATTCTCCTCCTGAGGATTCATGTCTTTATTCGAAATCATCTGAAATGTTCAGATGTGTTCTAATTTTAGCACTGTGAGAAATAACTTTTAAAGGAATATTTGAAGAAATCAACTGGCTTTTATAACAGTGAGCTTAATGGGAAGTGGTTTTCCTTGGAGAACAAGAGTCTAAAACATCACCAATCTGCTCCTGTGTTTGGAAATCATTTACCTACCACCTGGGAACATTACCAAGTGACATATGGTATTGTCTTTGTCTGCCTCCTGGCAGCTAGTGGAGGGTATCTGTATGAGAAGAAAGTTTAGCCTAGGTAGCACTAAAGAACTATTAGAGAGAAGAGAGCCATGATTTTTTCCAAGTGGAAATTGTACTCTTAAATAATTCTTGAAGTATTGAAGCAGTAATTAGAGCCCAGGAGGAACTGAGCCAGCTACACTACTATTTTTAAAGGTATGGACTTAAATAAGAGGCAAAAGAGAAGAACAATTTAACACAATAAATAATTCAGCTGTGGAACTCATGGCCACAGGAGAACACATTTATGAAGGGATTCAGAAGATTGCTAGTTAAATTCATGTGAGAAAATCCTTCAATGGCTTTCAAATATTATTATAGATGCAAACTCCAACTCAAGAGGTACCCTATGTATGTTAAACAGACAGAAATTGGATGTACTAACAGAAGTGTCACTATATGCATGTCAGTTTTTAATAGTCTCTCAAAAGCACCCACTATTAGACATTGCTAAACATCCTGGGAAATGTCGCCTCCTTGTCTGACCTGCTGTAGCTGTTCTATGTAAGAAATGTCATTTACAACTCACCAGTCATGATGTAAGCTGTGAGTCTATGTACCATGGACCTTTATTTATGCATTTAGTCATGTACTTTTATTTATGTGTCTGAATACAGGTGTAAATGTCAGATTATAGACATTCACTTCCAAAACTTTTACCTAAAGGACTTTTTAAGCAGGAAACATAAACCAGTTGTGTAAAAAACGGATATATGGCACCTTATATATGATAGTTATGACATAATTTTGTACAGGCTCCAAATGTTATTTCATGACCTTTTAACATCTCGCAGTCTGCCTTTTATATTTATCAGCCTACACCTACTCTGGTTGCACTAAAGGAAACTGAAAAGGAATAGGACATTTCCAGTCTACAGTGGAATGTATTTGCTAAGCAGTAAATATAAGCAAGAGTTCAGCTAATATCCTCTGTGTCATCATCTGCAAATCTGATAGTCACACATAACCTTATTGTTGTTATTAAACTGAGGGAACTAGTTCAGTAACTTGTGAAGAAGGAATGATACTGACAACATAGGTTTGAAGTCCAAGGGCATACCAAAGGTTGCAGTTGGTAACCTTGCAGCCAGTCTAAAATTATGCAGATGGATTAAGAATTTACTAACAATTCAAATGCAAATGGCTTATTGATCCTGAAACACCGGATACAAGATGGATCTGGTGATTATGTTTCTGGAACTTAAGTGATTTTATTGGTGAACAGCCTCAAACTATGGGGCAAAATACCCACTAGAATGCAGCTGAACAAACCTTTCTGATGGGAAAGCAATTGAACCTCGTCTTCTCTTCTGTGTGGCAACCCAATATGTTTTTAGAGATCAGACGTCTACAAAGGATGCAGAAAGAGCTCAGTCCTGAACAATCTGCATGATTTGTTTTTTACCTGTCCTTGGACTCTCAGCTCTTAGAAAGACTAATGAAATCACCATTCTTCTATATTTTAGGGGAAATTTATATGTAATTTGCCTAAAAAACCCTCTTAGCAGTTAGTTTTCATTGCTGCTTCGCAGCAGCAGTAAGATGGCAGCAGAAAAGGTAACTCCCCCTTGCAGTGTAAATCCTTATCACAATAAAATGCTAGGTAGTAGCATAGTACATCATAGTACATCACAGCAGCTCTAACTGACCTGGTAGCTCCACATACTGTAGTCCCTGGTGTCGACTTCTCATTTGAGAAAATATGCCCTACTATGTGGGTGAGGAACCTACCAACTTACCTTGACAGGATATTGTGCTGCACAAAAGGAAGTCGTAGTTCTTGAACAAGGACCCTATTTTTTCCCGCTTGATCTCACTATCCCCCAGTACAGATCTTGCCTTAGCCTGCTCTTCCATGACCATACAACATGGGGTTGAACTGGGATTTAGATCGAGTTGACATTACCAGCCTCCATGAGGAAAGAGGTAGAGTCAATCAGCTATTGAATTCTTCCATAATGGAAGTAGTGCATAGGGAAAAGTATGCAATGGAGCAGAACCTGATAATAAGAAACTCCTACAGGCAACATCTTGTAAAAAAGAATTAAATGACTCCAGGTTACACTCCTGAGTGTAGCTTCCCTGAGGAAAGTAAAACAGGAAAACACTGAGTTAAAAACCTACCAGATCAAAACATGGGGGAGAAGGAGGGAAAAGGAGAAAGCCAGCATGACTCATGAAAATTAAAATTGGAAGCATAGCTGTAAGTATGCTACATCACTGACAGTGAAAAAACTGGACTTTGTGTTTGAGTTTACATCAGCATCCCCAGAGAGCACTTTGAGATATGCAAGAAGCTCTTTTCTTCTGCATTTAACATGCACACCCGGTCCTTTCTCCTGGTTTTTTAACCTTGATTTTCTGTACAGACAGTGGTCTCTAACACAGAAGTGAGAAGACTCCGGGCAGTAGTTCAATGGAAATGCTAGCTTATTATTTTTCCAGGGTCAATAGCCTCCAACACATTCAAAAAGTTGTCTTTCTGGATTGCAAATATGGACTATTTCATACAGAGTGGTTGCAAAGTGATGGCAACAAGGAAAGTGGCATGGAGCACAGTTAAGGGAAGTTGTCCTTCTTTGCAAAAGGATTAATCTTCTCACCATCACTCAGGAAACAAGGTTTTAAAAGTGACACTGGGTGAAGGAGGGAACCAAACCCACCATGGAGTGGGGAAAGAATGTCTCTTCTGGTTAAATAAGAACTCCTTCAAATATGCCAATGGCAGACAACTACTTCATTGTCACGTTTTAGTTTCTCCTTCATATCAAGGCACCAGGTTTGCAATGGGAGCTGTACAAGAAGCAGATTTTATTGTGGCCTAGTATTTAGATGTTGGCAATGGAAAAGCAGGTGTTGCCACTGCAGACAGTGAGCAACAAATCCATCAACTGTCTTTTACTTTACTAGATTCTTAGTAGAGGGCCTATAGCTGTCAGCAGGTCTCACACCAGGGAAATGTCACTGACTTCAACTAAATTATTCCTTTACCTTAATGCAATTGAAAGGTGGCTTAGAGCTAATGGTTTCCTTCTTCCACCTTGATAGCATACCCAAGTTTCACTTTCATCTCTTGTAAAATAATGGAGAGTAAATGCACTAACGTGTAAGACCAAAAGAGAGAAGTAATCAAAGGGGATGCAGGACATAAAACCATTTTTATGCCTCTAGAATCTGATGTGTTCAGTTGGGAGAGCAGTAAGATTTATTTCTCTGTGTCATATCATTCAAACCCAGCATCTCTCCAAATATGCAATTTAAGGTAAGAAAGACTATTTACTTTCCACCCATCCTCATAAATAACAGCACAAGGTCTAATTTCTGGTTCAGATTGCTGATGTTAAGATTAACAGCAGTTTTCTTGCTCTGGTACATGGATGGGGAATAGCCAAAGGACTGTCTACAAACAGAGATGGTGTAAACTTTTCCCTCTTGCTGGTGTTGCTGCAGCCATAGCTTTGGATGTAGCCCTGACAAGTGCCACTATTTAACAGCTGGATGTGTTTCATGGGACACAAAATCATGTTTTACCTGTTACGGAGCAGGCAAGGAAGCAGGAATACTGCCACATGTACGTCCGCTACAGAAATCCATTGTGCACAGTTGCTCTGTCACCTGGGGTGTACACAACTAATACTCCTGATTCCAAAACCTGCAAGGGGTTCAAATGGGTTGCATGAAGTGAACTGATAGTCAGGTCATGGCACTTCCACTTATCCTCACCTTGCAAGCAATCCATTGCCAGAGAGAAAAAAGGCTCAATTCTTATTTCCTATAGGTGGGAAAGGGTTCCTTAACCTCTCCTGCTCTTCATAACACCAGAAAAGCACAGCTTACCTTCAGTGCTAGCTGTGACACAAGTGTAGGTTTCTATTTGATTTGTGCTGTTCATACAAGGAGGAAAAGCAGAATAGAGTCAAAGTTGCTGGAGGCTTTTCAAATATCTCATTACTAAAAAGATCAGTCTTGATACAAGGAAGATGTTCAATTTAACCAAATTTACAGCATTTGGAACAGAAAACTAGAGAAACAATGAAGAGTAGAATGCCATCTGCTTTGTTGACAAGACTAAAGGAAAGAGCATCATGTCTGACTACATGTTATGACAACCTGATTGACGGCCAATATCAAATACTAAAAAACCCCAACAAAAATGAATCCTTCTCCTCCTCCCCAAATTAGAAAGTAATATATGTACATTACTTTTACAAAAGGCAACGTACATATATTACTTTCTACAGGTTTATTTAAATGCATGTATAACACTATAGATAAAGCAGAACCACAGCACTTATTGCCAAGTGAAACCAATGCTTTTTAGCTCTTGCAAAGGTTCAAAATCGGATATATCATATACATTTCAAAATGGGGTATGTCATATATGTTTCTACGTTGGTTCTTATGAAACATTTCCTTCTTCAAGGTTGGAAAAGATATTTCTTTCTTATTAGAAGACTAGAAGCCTCTTCACCTGTGGCTGAGTAGAGCTTGAAATGCCCCAAACCTTGATTTTAGATGCATGAATAACCTTAACATGCCCTAACAAAAGAGCAAATTAAAAATGTATATCCATGTAATACATGCTTTCTGCAGTTATGACCAAAAGATTTTCCATAATTATTGCACTGCTTGCTTACATGAATTCCTGCGAGAGGATGTTACGGTCACTACTTCCTATGTCGCAGGTATGTCTAAATAATTGTGTTTCATTTCCTGTTTAAAAAGAGAACTGTTGTTTGATTTCACTAAAAGGCATTTGTTCCTTACTTTGCTGGAGAGGTTTACCTTCACCTTCACAAAGCTAAAGCGAACACGTAACTCTCACCAGAGCTGAAATTCATTCAGTGCTTAGGAGATCTAACATTCCTATGCATTTTGAAATAGTAACACGTTAAACAACATAGCAGGGAAGAGTATACTACTAGAGGTTTGGTACCCAATCTTTGCAAGCAAGAACAAGTCTGAAGTTAACAAGAATAGCACAAACATGGCTAACAAAATATTCTATGCAAAGAAGAATGGAGAAAATCTACCTACACAATTTTATCACATGCCTTAGCTCAATAAACTGATGACCTGAAGAATCCCTACCAGCTATGTGTTCTCTTTCTACCTTCCTCCCATTCATACAAATTTCATTATGCCTAAATGTAGGCATAGACCTGGGCCTTTGCGAAAGTTTGTTGTCCACCCTAGAATCAAAATGCTTTCAAAAGAGAGGCCTCTTCCTGACAGGGCCTTGTGTTTGGCTGATCTGGAGCACTGCTGGCTGCTCTAACCATGACATACCAATACTGCAGAATGAGGGGAACATAAAATGATTCATATTATTAAGTGGTCACTGCTCTGTACCTCCCAGACAGAAATATGTCACCTGTCTAATGAGATTCACAGTATAAACCAAACCCAGAAGCTCCTGCAATTACTGAAGGAGTTGCTCACACAGCAAAAAAAGGAGGCAATTATATTGCATAAATGCAACAGAATTCAACTCCAGAGTGCTCCAGGGAAACAGTGTCTATCTATCTGCAACAATGGAAAGATAGAATGAGGGAAGAGATCTACATCTAATACCCCTTACCATTTTAATTTATCTACTAGACTTGATGCTTAAACCACCCCTTCTGGACTTTGAAAAGAGGCAGCAAAAGGCTGAAGTCTTTGACAATAGCTGCCTTTAGGTTTCTTTATGCTTATCTGACTGTGTTGCTTCCCTTAAAAGCAGTTTTTGAAGTCAGAATTAGGTTTCCGTTTACATGTATTTTGATTTGTGATCTTCTGCCAATAGCCACATGACAAACTTACGACAAACCTGCCCAATGCTATTTGAACTTGCTTCCTATCTTCCTTTCTCCAATCTAAAATGCTATTATAATATTACAGCCATAGAGAGGGCAGAAACTTGTGATTCAGAAGTTGAGCCAGGAAACCTTGATGTCATCGCAGTTAATAGTAAATCACAGGTAGAATGGGAGCTGTCCTCATCTAAAGTTAGGCAGGTTCTCTATTTGTCTCATAACAATGATTTTTCCATGATTGCTCCTAGCCATATAGTGTCATCATAACTTAGAACTGCTGTATCTAAGATGTCCACTAAGCAGGTGAGGGAATACATAACAAAGGTGAATTGCTGTTACTTGGTGCAAATTACAGGCGCTTTTGTGTCCTCTGAGAGCACTACATTTAGAATAACAGAGTGGATGGACCCAGAATGTCTCTTCTTGTAGCTTCTTTCTGCCTGTTTGAAAACTGGTATTACCTTGCCTCTGATTACTCTTCTCTAGGTTATTTTTCATGTCTTCCTTGGCAAGAATTCAAGAGGGCTTTCTGCTGTGTGTTTGGCAGGGAGGGAAGCATTTCCTTCTATTACTTATGCAGTACTATTGTAAACTCCCCCGGATTTCAAATTTGTGTACATGATATCAAAATATACATTGCAAGGTACATTTTAATATGGAAATGCCACCACTCAGTGAAAGGGCACTGTTAGTTTGCCTGGTTTACTGAGGAAAAAGTTGAAACCAACACAAAATGCAGGTATTAAGGCTAGGAAATAGTATTTTAAAATGCTAGAGTGGGTTTTAAAGTATGATTATGTATATTATTATATATGAGTTACATGACTCCAGATTTACAACCGAATCTTTATTGCTCAAAATGCAACATTACCAGGTTTCAATCTTTTATATTTAAGTTCTGTAATTATGATGAGATTAATATTTTATCCTCTACCATATGATCACCCTAGGCTGTTTAATTTTAGACCATGAACCATATTTTAACTAATACATTAAAATGTAAGATATCATCAAAATTACTTGGGTTTTTAAATACATTGATATATGGGGTGTGAAACTCACAAGGCACTTTCACTGTACCTCCATTTACTGTGAAATTCCTGTTCTCTCCAAGCTTATCGCATTGCAAAGGTACAACTGTATCAGCATCACATTAGCACAGAGAAACTTGCAGAACTAAAAAGGCTTAATTGCTCAGGAAGTA